>OZ014493.1:32408221-34990074 GCA_963966045.1 Xestobium rufovillosum
AATGTAACTGTAATTGGCTTAAATCGTGCAATAGGAAGGTTTTCACAGCCTTCCAATTTCTCAAGACAACCCTCGAGGGCCTGTTGTGGAACTGTCTAAACACTGAACCAAGTGTCTTAACGGTAACTCGTTCGAATTGGCACTACCTTATGGTCCACTAAGGTGCTCTTACAGCTACAAACAGTGTAACCTTTATGATTTAATTCAATATAAATATAATTTTTAATTACTTTCCACAAAAAGTCACTTATTTAACTTAAAATGTTGCAATTTCCCCTATTTGGGTAAGTAGCAATTTTTTAAAAATATCGTATTTCTCCCAAATTTCAAGTTCGTTGTGGCACCTGAAGATGGTTAATGAAAAATTCGAAACTTTGGGGAATAGACACTTTTATTATAAAGCAACTTTTGGAAACTAGCCGTAAGAAAAATTTGAAACTTATTTTTTTCGCTCCACCCTACTATATAGGCACAGTAGACGAACCTATTGTACGTTTCTTGCTGCACGTTTTCCAATATTGCTGGACTTATTAATCTGACTTTGTTACGCATCCCTTGTTTCAGGTCTTCCAAGTCTGTAGGCTTTGAAATATAGACTTTTGATTTTAAAATTCCAAAAAAAAGCCCAAGGGCTTTAATTTCGCAGTCATTTCAATCCGTTTTGACTTTTTTCTCTGGAAGTAGAAGGAAAAGGTACTGAAAGTTTATATGTATTTCAGTAAGTTATGTTCTACAATAAAATATAGCGGTTCCATTTAAAAAAATTACCGATGACGTCATCACGTGGAAGGTGGAAACAATTGAGCATCGAAAAGGTACAGGTACATGCAAATGTGTCTTTCTGAAATTTTCGTAAAACTTCACTTCACTTCATGAATTTAATCCATACTTTTGTTCCACACTGTACGCACATAGTAGGTACCACTTATCTAATCCAGCTTAAGTGTTAAAGTATTCAAAGTGCATTAATGCATTAATAACACTAAATTTACATAAGGCAAACGATTTTATTTAACGCAGAAAACAAAAATGAGATTAACGCTTCTATACATAATTTAAAAATTTAAAAGAACAAAGTGACAACATCAGTCATAAATATCACATGTAATAAATGGCAATTTTTGTACTATACTAACTATTTCATTCCTTTTTAATAGCTTTAATGGTAGGATACTTGTATACATACGCAGAAATCATCACTGATGAACTAAGCAAGAAATTAACAGAAAAATTAAGTAAAAGCACAGTGTCTGCTGAATCCATGAAAATTGTGAAAATTCGGGCTGAAAAAAATTATCAGAAATATTTGTAGACTATGAAAACAAGCATGTTTCACTGATAACATTGGGATCTTCACTGAACGGAAATTTTGAATTATAACATGAAGTAACTGTAACATTGTAATTAAATACTATTGTGTTAGATGTAAATTGTAATTGGCATAGCTTTGAACTGGCTATGTTGTCGGCAGAAAATTTGATAACTGGAGCGAGGACTGGAAAAACTTCAATTTCAAATTTCAATGGTATTATACCTAATAGAAAGTTTATTGAAAATAACTTTCAGTCATTTTCTGATTTTTGTATCTTTTGTGAAGATCAACTGAATGAAAACATTCTATAGTGGAGCGAGGAGTGGAGTGATTTATCATTTAAATACGTAATGTTATTCGACTTTTTCTTGGGCAGAACGCTCTCTCGTGAAAAAGTCACAAACTGCAACTGGTTCTGAACAGTGAGGAGGTGCTATCAATCGAAGCACATTTTAAAATTTAGAAATATGGAAAAAGCTCAACCAGGGACAATGATTTTGGAAATGGAAAATGCATGATCTTTAGAATATGCAGACATTGCACTGTGGGCAAATGATGGGAAAGTGCCCTTCAAACAGGAGACCACTAGAATTTCGAATAAAATAAGCAGCAAAAATCCTAAAAAATATACCATACATGAAACCCCAAATTATCAGTAAATAATGCTTTGACAAATATATGTGCCACCAGCTTTCTTAAATAATACTCACTTAAATTAGTAAATGCCGAAATAAGCCATGTAAGTAGACTAACCGATTCTGCATGCTTATTGCGTATGATTTCGTACAGCTGCACAACTTTCGAAGAAGCTCCTATTGGTGTGCATAAGGGCTACAAAATATAATTACAAATTGTTAAACGGTGCCCTTCACATAACTCACCACAAGAAGCGTAAGTATATCTTTTGGCACAATGCCTGTTAAGAATCCTGTTGCAATTGAGAAATAAATACAGGCTCCCGAGAAACTCGTAAGGTTAAGGTAATTTTTATAATGCAACACTGTATACACCAGTACAATTTCTTGAATTAATATTATTGGATATTCCATATAGGATAATAGTGCATATCCATTTCGAAAATTGTAAGAAAATGTTATTGTGTAACTGCAAGAACACTTCCAATTGTGATATTTATCGTAAATAATTGAGAACTGTTTGCATACCTTGTAAGTTCCAACAGTAACCCTATCACACTTATTTCATGAGCATTTTTCACTTTGATTATTCTAAGTATTTGAGGAATTTTTAATACGAAACAAGATACAATGGTCACAATACTCAGACAATCGGAAAATGCATTTAAAACCGTATATTCCTGCTTGAACACCATTATTATGTGGAAAAATGAGAAAATTTCATGTAGAAAAAAACTAATTCGACCGTCAGCTCATCCTTTGACTTTTTTGTAATTGATAAAAAATAAAAATAATGCACTTGGAAATCATAGACGGCGTTGATTATTTTGACTTTTGACCGCAGGCTTGGTGACTGATTGCAGTATCGCACATAGGCGTAGTTTGCTACAAGTTCAAAGGGTCGTATAAATACACATTTTGCAAAAATGATTGCTTATTTTTCCATATCGCGTATGTTCATTGAAAACTCAATAATTATAGATTTATATATTTTACTGCCTACAAGAATAGCTTAGTAATCGAAAGGTTTTGGGTTCTATGCTCGTGTGAGATCCAACTTTTTTGCATCGTGTCTGGTGCCCCGTCAGGTAAGGCGTAAAGATCGTCATTTAACACCAAAGGGGGTCACACTTATTTCATATAAAAAAATTTGCATCCATCAAAACTGCATAATGTAAGTATTGTATCTATAATCTATTCGCGGAGTTCTGAGAGCGCGTCAAAACAAATACACGTGAAATGAGCGTGAACAGCGATATGCTTAATTCACAAGAGCTCACTTAGGCGGCGCGTAACAGTAACATGGAAAAAGAATCAGTTTGCCTGAGATAGTAAAAATATACTTCCATTACAATGTAAAAGTATTCAGAACAAGAAGGTTCACTATTTTAGATTGCGTAGTCTGCAATAAGCAATACCCGATTGATTGGTAACGCCGTAACACTGAAAGCATGTGAAGTCGCCACCACGCCTGGCCGTTACCATGTTATACGAACCAATCAGAACCGCGCTACGTCCTAGACACGTGCTGATCACGCGGTTAAGTTTGTTTTGACCAAAGATATTCTATTTCTATAGATACCAAGATGCAATTTAATATAGCTGAAAACATGCGTGCGACAAGAAAATATTCTCCGTTTTCGTTTGGAGCATGCAAAAATGGATTTTGCATCTTTCTTAAGGCAAAAAGTCAAATCTGACATTCACTGGGTAACCTTCATTTCACAAGTTTCCGAGTTCTCAGTGCTAGTTGTCAAATTGTATACGAGAAAATTACATCTTTTAGGAGAGTGTATCGAGTAAAATGAAATGTATTTTGGATGCTTGTCAGAATCCATGTTACTTAAATGTGACAATCGCCGTATTTTAGTACGTTTTGAGTTGGCTCCACAAACACAACAATATGAAACCATTTCTTAAACTAGGTACCAGTTCGAAAAAAAACACAAAATAGAAACCCTTAACAACAAACAGAACAATAAACAGTAGATAGTAATAAAAATTTCTTCCCGCGTACGCAAAATAAAAATTCAAATGACAAGGCGATGTGACGTTTAAATTTCATGCAATTTAATTAGCGCGCTACACCAAAAAAATAATTTTGACTTTTTGCCGAAAGAGAGATGACGTTAACACGACAAAATTAGGTAGAAAAAGTGGGAGAGAAAAAGGCACGTCTTTTATGTTGGAAATAAGGTACGTATGCTGAATACATGGGATCTTGGTGTCTATTAGTATAGAATGTCTTTGGTTTTGACGCGCTCTCAGAACTCCGCGAATATAGTTTATGTATCTAACGGTCTGACGTCATCACAGATTTAAAAATATATATAGATATCTAGTTAGCATCAGAAACAGACTTGGGTATACAGGCCGCCATAATGGCCGCCATGTTGAGTTCCCTTTTGATTGGTTGCCGCCGACCAATAACAGAGCTACTGCTTTCCGCTTTCATTGGAGGATTGACTTCACGCGCCAACAAAATTGAATGGAATAAAGCCAGGCATATTTCCAAAAAAATTATCAAGTTAAATATTATTATGTAGTATGAAATAATGCAAACAGTTACTGGTAACAATTTTATTAAGTATAATAGCGAAAAAATTATCAGTATTTTTAAACATTTATCTTACAGTACAGCAATAGCACTAAATTTATTTATGTAAATAAGATCATTTGAGATTGAGGCTGAGAATTATTCTGCAAAACCAGTTTATTCAATACATAATACACCTAGGTACCGAGGTGTCATAGATTAGTCTATGGAGGTGTTGAATTACAGACCAGTAGTTTCACAGGCACTAGTGTGGGCAGCTCAAGTTTTGTTCTTTATGAAAAATGTGTAGTTGTTCATATTAGCTGTTGTTTATGTTTTGATATGTCATTAGTAAGAGATTGTTCTTTTGTGTGAATATTGAAATCAGCTTACGATCACCTATTTTCGGAAGTGGGCATTCATAATACTCAGCTGTAATTAGACAAATTATTTTATCAGATACGTTTCGGTTTTGAACGAAAGTTTGTTGTCAGCCAATAAAAACGCGACGCCGTAGGTGTAGTTTTGAAATAGGTAGTGTCGGGCAAGAAAATTAAGTTTGCAAAATGTACAGAACATATTCGTTGATTGATTAAAAATGTCTCTGCGCTTCTGCCAATTAATGTCAACCACTCCTTGCCTAGAGCTTTTTTTGGAATAAGTACTAAAAGAAAAGTTTATTTACACTTATCGACCAATGCAATGGCTAGATTCCTAGAAACATTTAGGTATTTACCACTTATATTCATATAGTTATATATGATCTATGGCTACTGATTAGATACTGGCCAAAAACAATTTAGCAATTAGCTTACATATGAAAAGTTATATTTCTCCCTTTGGTATTCTTATGAGCATTTTTCCTACCCAATACAAAACAATGGACCATGATGAAAAAATAATGAAAACAAACTTTTGAAATGCACCCTGTCAACCACTGCTAATTATGTTTTGTAATAAAATGTATCTGCACAATGAAATTAATTAAATCTATATATTAAGCACCAAATTTAATTTGTTAAAACAATAGAATTGTACACAAACGACGAACGTCAAATCAAAACTGGGTCACAAAAACACAATTGACATTATTTGACAAACAGTTACGACACAACAATACTGAGTTCCCCACTAGGCACTAGACAAAAATCACTAAAAAGGAGATCATCATGGCGGACAGTATACCCAAACCATTTTATTATATCCCCACTACCGCATGTTAGATATCCAGATTCTTTTAGGAAATCCGTGGACGTCATGGATGAAACAAAAGCTACTGCGGGGACCCTCGTCTAGAAGCCGGCTGCCGTTGGTAAGTTCGGCGATTCGTAAACGGCTCAAGCGCTCAAGGCAATAGACAGGCTCTAAGCCAGGGTCATTGAATGCATCATTCCTACGTGGAAAGCAGTGAAATTACACGAGGGCAAGTAAAAGTACCACATTGCATTTATACCGGACAGTTTGGAAATGTCTGCGCGATGGCGATAGAGGTCGTAGACGCTATTGTTTATCCAAGTCTCTGATTGGCTAACATCTAAGCGCATCTGACCAATTAAAATTTAAGGCCGATGCGCCAAACTACAGTTTTAGATTATTCAGCCTGATTTCGTGGTTTCTTTAGAAATCGCTTTTCTAAATTCACTGAAGTTTGATTACGAAATTTATGCTGGACAATACACTTTACATCATTAATTGAATGAAATTGACGAGATGATAGAAACATTCAGAAGACAGAATCACTAGATTTGGACACCTGAACTCGCGCTTCTTTGGCTGGCGCGATCTCCGCTTGACAATAACCGGACACACAGAACCAGAAAAATTAATTGTGTATGAGGTAGCTACATTTTTAAATTAAGTACAAAAATATTTTGTGTCCACATAGTACCTAATATGCAAAATTATTTCGTCACACTACCCAAAGAAAGGGATTATAAACTAACAACGTCGTTTCTGCTAAAGGACGATTCATTAATTTATTGTGTATCGGGTCCACAGCGTTTTTCACGTAAACTATAAATTTGTTTTCTGGGGTAGGCTGTCATTCAGAATTCAGATTATAGGTAACTGTTGACTCGTGTATATTAAAATTGTAAATTGTATTAGTTTCTCATTCATTAATACCTAGGTACTTTTGGTTTTCGTAAAAAATTGATTTTATTGCTTTTATCTATAATCTTCTTTATAACGCGCTATTCATAACGCGGCGTGTCAGGGGTCACCACCGTTATTAATAATTTAAAAGAAAATATTTACTTAATAACTGCAACAAATTCAGATGCAATTGCCAACAAAAATGGTTTGTTAATATTATCATTATTACTATAACCAATAACCATCACGGCCGGCGACGCTTAAGCCAAAAGGTGGTAACCGAGGCCGCGTGGTAACCCTGATTAAATACTATTTAAGTACTAAGAATATTTTTGCAATGTATTTAGACCACGCCCACAAAAAACGAAAAATTGCCGAAAAACGGCTTTTTTCACCGAAAAAACCACCCGTTATGGCCGATCGACAAGCTCCTCGCGGGGGTGACGAAGCGGGGTCGAAGGCCGTTGCATGCGAGCGTTGGCGAAAATGTCGAAAATCGAAAAGAATTTTTTTCTCGGCGAAAACCGCGGCGATTGGGATGAAATTTGACGGGGTAGCAGGCGAATTCGTCCCGGATCCGCGGGGACCGTCAACATTTTTTCAACTCCCTCGAAACACCCCGTTTCCAAGCGATAACAAACTCGGCGCACCGGAAGGGGTCGAAAACATTCCATCGCACCCAGAAGAACTCCGCCCTCTTTTTCGCCGACGAATGTTGTAGGTCATAGGGGGGGTTCCGAACGCGAGAGTCGCACCCGCGGGGAGATACGGCGCCCTCGAAATAAGGGTAGTTTTTTTATAGCGGCCAAACCGGGGGTCGGAGGGTAATTTTGAAGACAGATTCCGGTAGCCCCTTCGATAGGACCGAAAATATCCGAAAATCAACGTAATCGCACGGGGGTTGCTATCGGAAATAATTACCCGAAGCACTGCAAAATTTCGGGGCGAAAAACATCGAAAAAGAGGCATCTAAAGCCGGTCCCAGACCATGCCCGAATGGCTTCGCAAATATGATCGAATATGACCGAATAATAGCAAATATTGTCGTGTGGGAGGTTAAACAAGTAAGGGCGATGACGAATAATTGTACTCGGCCATATTCCGACACGACGCGGTTTTTGGGTTCCGAGTCAAAGGCTAGCGAATATTCGGTTACGCACTCGCGTTATTTCGTTGCACCTCCCAGACGATGCGTTTTAACTCGGAGAGGATTTAATGTACTTTACAGTGTACAGTCAGTTCCAAAACAGTTTCCAGCCAAGTTTACTCCTATCTTTAAAGCCGTCACATAACTAAGTACTTACATCCATGTTTTTGATATCTTAAATTAACAAAAAGAAACGGGAAGCAAAACTTTAACATGTACCTACTTACGACAAATTTTAAAACCTATTTCTACACTGCACTGACTGTACTAAATACAACAAGTGAGCGATGAACGAAAGAAATATTTTCGAGGAGACTCGCGAATATCTTCGACGAATAGTGTGGGAGCGCTAAACTTGAATATGGCCGAATGTTCGGGAGCATTCGCGAGGACCTTTGCGAATACACTTGCGCTTGGTCTGGGACCGGCTTAACTCGTATGCACAAATAATATTTATCATTTACAAACCGCATTCTGGTTATAAATAAATTAAGGCGAACGATAGGTGACAATGGTTGTAGGTACCGTCTAAATACGATATTTTTGTGATAATATGTGATAATACCTGCACAGTATGTTTGAAAACAATAATTAAAAACTGAGCATTCATGTAAACATATGTTATATCATTGTTTATATCATTGCTTAAACATCTTTAAACAATGGTTATATTTTTATGGGTAGGAATTAAAAAAATACTTGTACCTATGCCAGGTATAGACATTTAAACATACACTCATACACATGAACCTAAGCAACAAGAAAATTAAAACCGAACTAATAATCTGGACAAACCACATAATCCCAAACAATTTGCGAGAATTCACTTGCCGGTTGCATCCTTAACATGATTTTTTCGAGTGGGGATAAATACTACACAACAGAGGCGGATTCAGCCGGCCGGACTGTTTTTCAAATTCCAGTAACATAGTTGAAAATAATAAAACTTATGATTCTGAAGGACTGAAGGGTGGCTATTCATAAACTACATACCTAATTATTGCTGCATTCGTCGTTTAAACAATCAACGGCGCAGTTATTTTTTTTTACAGCAGCTATTTTCGATTTGTTCTCTTGTGCTGTTTTATATACATAGTACAGTCGAAGATTCTTTCGTATTCCAGTAAACTCTATAATGGATTTAATGCGAAACATCTGGGACGTTCGAGGTTTATTCTGGTCGGTGATTCACTTGTTTACAACATAAAATCGGCGGCGGCAATACGCGTAAAGCATAAAAGAAATGAATGTGCCAGAGGGTTTTCGTAAGTCTGCCCCATCCTTAAAAGAGCGATCGCCCTCGATCAGACATCATCTCCTTCGGTTCCATGGTTCGGGGAAAGCCGGTCTAGATGGACCACCTTCATGTTCGAAGGCGGAGGTCATTGGATTCGATAGACAACATCATTTATCCTTGTCACCACTCGATATGGCCCTTCCCATTTCCCAATTTGTCTGTAGCTTCAGCGATCGTCCTTTCTTCCGTGTTGGATTGTACAGCAACACAAAATCGCCCTCTTGGAAGCCTACCGAATTAGCTCGGGCGTCTTATTGTGTTTTCATGCGGTCACACTCCAGGCGTATGCGGTTAGGAACGGTTTCATGTGTTGCTTCGAGTCATTTCGATATCTTCTGTTAGTACTCATCTTCAAGATTACAAAACATTCAAACAACGCATCCACAGGCAGCCTCAATTCCCTTCCAAATAGTGCACTGACGGGTGTTTGTCCAATTGACTCATGCATCGCTGGTCAATACGCCATCAGGTCAGTTCCATTCTGTATGATGTTCGTTCACCATAATCCTTAGATCATTCTTTATGGTTCTGTTGAAATGTTTAACCATACCAAGTCACTGCGGGCGCAAAGGGGTCGTCCTGGTCTTTAGCACTTCCGTTAACTTCCACACGTTCTAAAACATCATACGCTCAAAGTTCCATCTGTGGTCTGAGTGAAACTCCATGGGTACACTGAGTCGGTTGAAAAAGTTGTTAACCAAAACTTTAACCACAGAGGTAGCTTCCTGATTCCACAACGTATAGGCCTCGGGCCATTTGCTGAAATAATCTGTCGCAATCAGGATGCTTTGTGCCATTTCCTGATGTGGGGAATGGACCTCCCATGTCTGTCGCAACACTCTAATATGAAGCTCCAATATTATACCGGCATGGAAACCATTTGGAACCCGCCACTGTGTCCAGGATATCATCGATCTGGGGTAAGGAGTAACTATCCTTCTTCTTGACGTCATTCGGCCCCCTGAAGTCCACACAAAAACAAGTCGTGCCATCCTGCTTGCTCAGCAATACTACAAGAGAGGTCCACGGTTTTTGTGTAGTTTCAATTACTTACTCCTTGTCTATACATGTCCTCTAATCAGGTCGTCCATTTCAGTTTCTTCCGCCAAGTGTTCTCTTCTATGAGGTTTTCTGATGCGAACGTGATCAACGGTGTTGATGGTGTGTTGGATCACTCCAGTTCTCCCTAGGTCACCATCTTCCAATGAGAAGCCATCTTGATATTTCGTCAGCGTTGAGTAAACTTCTCACTCTGTATCTACCCTAGCTGTTGGGAACATTTTTTCACCATTTGGCCGAGTGGAGTTGGTAAATTCGTGGCTGACATCTTCTGGTCTTCAGCCCTCTTCTCATTCTTATTTGCCAATGCAATTC
This sequence comes from Xestobium rufovillosum, assembly GCA_963966045.1. Lineage (NCBI taxonomy): Eukaryota > Metazoa > Arthropoda > Insecta > Coleoptera > Ptinidae > Xestobium > Xestobium rufovillosum. The sequence continues at coordinate 32,418,617 of OZ014493.1, forward strand.
TCGAGACTGGTGCACACATGCCAACTAATGTACCCTTGCAGATCTTTTGATCATATTCAGAGATGTTCGCTACTCTTAACAAAGACCTGACATTGACCAGGTCTTACGAAAGTCATGCCAATCAGTAATCCCTTCTTCATTTTCTCGTACATCGTGTCCACCAAGCAACTGGGGGTAATTTCTACGCACGATATTCTCGGATCTAGCAGGCAATACGACCTCTTCTTGGACGTTCCCTCAGTACACAGAGTTCTTTTATCCATGAGAACTCATCACCAGTAGGTACTTCCTCGCCAATACGAAGTAGGTACACCGGCGCCAACATCAAGCACAATCCCGTGCTTCCTCATACAGTACCACCTCATTTATAACACCGACCACAAGAACTCTCTGCCGAATGACGTCTCCAATCATCATATCGATTTGTGCTTCTCCATAGACTGGAGTTCTTTCACCGGTAGCAGTAACCAATTGGATCTTCTTATTTGTCTGCCTAATTCTCCAATGGGACAAAATATCTTTCCTTACTATCGGGTCACTGGCTCCCCTGTCGATGGCAATTGCAGTTTTCTTTCCGTCAATAATTCCGTTGATCATAAGACTCGAGCTAATCCTAACACCTTCACTTCTGCTACGGGGACTTACGACTTGGTAGGATTGGACCGGCTTCTCATTTGGATTCCGTCCAACATCGTAGGGATTTCTCCCTTTCATTCCATCTACTACCAGTCCTCTTATTGTTGTTGTCTTCCATTTGTTTTATTAAGTCTCGGCCAGACCTTCTCCACAAGTCTTTGTATATCCGGTCTTCAGCTGACTCATCTTTTATCTGGAGCTAACGTCCCTTGGAATGTCTGCTTTGCGGCCTCATGCTCTAATGCGTGAACCAAGGTATATTATGCCAATGCCTTGTGCCTAGCCAACTTAAGTGCAAGCTTAGTCCCACTATCTCGTAGGCCTCGATGAACTTTTCCACTGTTGAATATGCCAGGCGGATCAAATGGGCAATATCGACGTCGAACTCTTGCAAGGTCTCGTTGGAACCGTGAAACCTTTCCTTCACATGAATCTGGTGCACTTGCTGGAAGTGTTGGTGACCATACCTAATCGCTAGACGCCTTACTATCTCCTTGTAATCATTATGTTGTTCACTCGTCATCGCATCCAATACATTCAAAGCGTCTCCACGTGGTGCAACCACCAAATTAATCGTCTTCTTCTTATTGGCCCACTGCTTGAAGTTGCTTCAAACTGTTTGAAGTACTTAGGTATAACACGAAGACTTAATAGTCATCGAAAGTAAACGGCTTCACTTTAATAGGGCTAGTCTGAGCTAGTCTCTCATTCATCTTGGATGTCTCATTCTCTATTTTATCCACCACCTTTCTTATTTCCTCTATTTCTTCTGTTATTCGAGTCTCTAGTTTTCGCAGCTACTTGTTCTTGACTTCTTTCTATAACGGCTTATTTTCTTTTTTGGCTATGTATATGCTTCATTTCTTTTCAACTATTCTTCATCGCTTCTTGACTGATCTTCAATTCAGTCAGATTATTCGGAATTAGTTCCATAAAAGCTTGCAGTTGCTGCTCCATGACTGCTCCACTTCTTGTTTCAGGCATAAACACAAATTAAAACTCACGCCCAAAATCACTTGCGAGTTCAAAAACGTCGACTAACTTTGACTATTTCCCAAACTTTCTGGACTTTTCTACAGCTTTCCAGCTCCATAGCCTTTCCAAGGTATTCACAACCCAAGATGCCGAAAGCCCAAACAGATGTCAAACTTCACAAAATGTTCTAGTCTAGAAAACCACTTCTGTACAGCCTTCCACGACGCTTATCACTATTCTCGGCTCCAAATCGCACTTCTTACACCAATAAAGTGTTACCTACGGAATATTTCAGAAACAGCGGAAGTTACCCCGGATTTCTTTTCATATCCTCAAAAATCATGAAAATATGAAAATATGTATTATATTTTTTGTAATTTGACCAACTTTGAATATCTTCGGATTTTGGAGACCTGTGGAAATCTACGCCTATGGGTATCTGGGTAATTTACCATTACAAACAATCAAATTGCTGTAATGTCAACTTTAAACCGTATAGATAAGAATAAATTTTAATTTTTCATGACCTTATAACCTCAACTTTACCTTTGGGCCTTTCAATCACTTCGGCTGTTGTCAGAGTGTAGATTTCTCAATTCAATTTTAATTTTTAAAATAATTCTTATAACTTTGTATAGCAAAGTGAGCGATTATTTAATTTGGTCACATATTTTTTGTTCATCACGGTTAAAATTCTTGGTTTTTCCGTGGTCTGTTCAAGAAGTCAGAAATTGCAACACAATTACTAAACCTTTGGTTGTCCCCTTTTCAATCTACTTATTAAAAAAAAATTAAAATAAAAATCGTTAATTCAAGTAAGTATCCAATTATTGCAATACGGTCCTGTTTGCGGGTCTAACATTAAATTTACGAACGGAGAAGAATGGGAGAAGACGGTAGTTTAGTTAGTAAAGTCGTGTGTTAGTGATGGGATTGTGGGTTGGCTTAGCGCTGGCCCTGCTGGTCGCACTTTGCGACGTGGGGCAGGGAGAAATACTCACACCACCGTACTTCAACCTTGCCGAAGGCAGAAATATCACAGCATCTGCAACCTGTGGCGAAGACACCGAGGGACCCGAGCTTTATTGTAAACTAGTTGGAGCTAATGCTAATAATGACACCAACGCTAATGTTATCCAGGGACAGGTTAGTCTAGAATCAAAAAAATCTTCAAAAAATTATAAAATGCTATTTAGGCAGGCAATTTGGTTTGTTATGTTACAAAGCAGATAATATAAAACAGTGTTTTGCCAAATATCACAAAGAAAACACAAGTCTATTAAAATAAATTAAAATGTTCACTCCTCGCCTTACAAAAATACTGGATGTCGACTTCAAACTGCAATGTTTGGTACATAAATCTATGTGTTTTTATTCGGAAATTCATTATAAATATAAATTTCCAAATTTTGTGAAATTTCTGGCAGTTTTTTAACAAATAAAACTTGTATTTGTTAAAAAACTGCCAGAAATTTCACAAAATTTGGAAATTTAAAGTTTTTGGAACTGGCACAAATCAAAGAAAAATTTATAAATATAAAATATTCCACATTTGTACAGGGCCAACGCAAATAATTCAATACAGAAGATTACCGTTTATTATTTCCGGTGGCTGAATCTAAAAAGCTTTTTATCAAAAAAATATCACAGAAATTAAATTTCGCAAATATTGTTGGAATATAATTATTATGAAAAAGTCTGTGCAAAATAAACAAAAAATTGAATTGCCTAGAAAATCAGACATTTTTTGAATGAAAATTAGAACGTTGACGGCATAAATGATTAGATAAACAAAAATAGCCTACAACTAGAGCGACCTAACAGAAACAAAGATAACTTTTACAAGGCTCATAATTCTACTCCGCAAAGTGCTTTTTGAATAATTTGATACATTTAATCGACTCTGTACTTCTTATTCAAAACGCTGATTTTCAAAAATGGAATATTTGTGTTTTGTTTTGTTTTCTTAGCGCTCAAAACGAATTCACTGGTAACTTTTAACAACTATAAGGTTTTTATGAGTTTTATTTACAAAATTATCATATTGCCTACTAGCTTATCAGTGATGAAATGTTTACAAAACTAATAAAATCATATCAGATGCACACTGGGTGGTAATAACAAATTAATTATATCATTAACGACGATCATATCTGCATATAACCCTAAACCTTAGTTCCATGTCGCATTATAACCGACTTGTACTGGTAGCAAATACTAAAACGTCAATAGTTAATACCTATATATAATTTGAAATCATCATCATCATAAAGTTCTCAGCCCGAAGACTGGTTGGACGCGTTCCTCCAACCTTTTTCAATCCTGAGCTAACCTACGCATTTCCCTGAAAGTAGAACGTCTTACATCCCAACTATTTGAGAGCAGTATGTCGCGAACTATTCCCTCGTGTCTCAGAAGGTGTCCTACCATCCTATCCCTCCTATTCTTTATTGTCTTCCATACCTGTCGCTTTTCCCCAACTCTTTCTAATACCTCCCTATTGCTAACCTAACGGTATCTTCATCATGCGTCTGTAGCACCACATTTCATTCAAACGCTTCTATTCTTTTTTGGTCCGCTTCTCCTATTGTCCAAATTTCGCACCAGTAGAATATACAATGCCGTACTCCATGTATGCGTCTTTAAGAGTCTCTTCCGAGTTCCTGCATTAATAATAACATACGATTTATTTGTTTTGTCAGTATTTTCACATTTGAGAATAATTTTTAGCTTCTTATTAGAACAATAGCACGACAAACTTTCGAAGTAGCCAAAAGAAACTGAAATCAATTTGAAACGTGGGAGATTGATATTACGAGCAGTGATGACGTAATTGTTTGTGAATGTGGTACGACAATATGAACAGAATTTTTAAACCAATTTGATAGGGTAGTTTACATAACATATTATTTTCCAAACATTTTAAATGTTCTGTAGGTACATGTGTTTGTAGATGAAGCAATTCTTGTAAGGCAAATTTATTGTGTGGGCAATCTGTTTTTTATTCTTATAGATGTTTAAATTAACAAATTTATTAGAAGCGATGACCTAATGATGTAGGTCATATAGGAAGTGAATATACCTATATTTATAAGAAATATAATACAAACTGCACGTCCTGTGGTTAACGTGAAAGTTCATAATAAATTGGAAAATAAATGTTAAAAACACAACACCCCAAAGAATAAAAAAATAAGATGAAAGCATTTTATTTCAAATTAATTTTTCATAATCAAAAGGACAAAAAGACCATTAATTATCATACAATTTGTTTCCAGTTTTGCGATTTTTGTGACCCTACGAACCCAGACAAAAGACATCCTCCAGAATACGCTGCCGATGGAATGGAAACTTGGTGGCAGAGTCCTCCGCTCTCCAGAGGGATGAAGTACAATGAAGTTAATTTGACTATCGATCTCGGCCAGGTGAGTTATATTATTTCATCGCCAGTCTCCTAAATAAGAAAAAATTAAATGTCATTTAAATTTAAACACAATATTAAAGTATGTAGACGCGGATGTGCCGCTTTTGTAAAAAACCATTGAGTCCGTATCTGTACAACCTTCTGAGGAGAACGAGAAACATTGTAACGTGCAGTTTTATGAATGAAGTGACCATTCGTTTCTTACCTAAACCGCCTGTCAATGAAATGAATTCTTCACACTTTTAACAAAGGAAAGATTCGAGTGTGCCATAAAATTATTATTAGGGGAGTTAGGGCCACTGAGGTTACAACGGAACTTTCAGAATATTGTGGTACGAGTCTTTATTTCTCTGTGCGAAACAAATTATTATTTAGTACAAACATTAAATACTTATGCCTACCAGCCTTAGAAGAAATCAGAAGCATCTCAGCCTTGGGAAAAAGACGATTTAAATCTTTTATACAGGTGTCCCATAATTCGCGCACAATGGTACACTATACACTAAATCAACTTGGTCTGGCCGTTATATTTGTTTTAATTCTGAACAACCCACTTGCCACAAAAAGAGTATTGTTATGTGTCTAGCTGACCGTGCAATTAAACTCTCCAGCTCACAATATAGAAAGTAAGCGTTAGAAAAAGTATTAAATTGTTTAATAAAAAATAACTATCCTAAAAATTTCATTATGAAAATTATAAAAAATAGTTTTTATTGTTTGATGAGAAAAAAATTATTTTGTTCTTGTCAAAAGTTCTTATTGGCAATTTTATATTTTTATAGGTACCAAATAAATCTTGACAAAGCCCCACAACGGGGTCGAATCGTCGATTTTATACTGTTGTTTATTTGCATTATATGCCAGAAATTCACAAAAAATTGAAATATTACTTGTTTTGCTTCCTTCCTATCAAAACTTCAGCTCTACAGATATATTTACGTCTAGGATACTGAATTTTCAAAATTCCTCTGCGTCTGCACGTAGACACTCTGTATAATTAAATGATTTTTTATAGAGGGAATTAATTCATTTATTAACATCGGGGGTACCTTGCATAGGACGTTTGTTACACCACTGTTGTGTGAAAAATGAACGCTTTGTTTAAGTGCCTATAAGCCATTAACGTAAAGCTAATGTACTTATTAACTTAAATAAATAAAATATAACGCGGCAAGTTTTTGATGCTGCTAAAATATTATGATTATCTGTCTCGATATTATGTATGATTACATCACTCTTGCTGCCAGTAACTAAATAGAATTGTTTATTTTGACCTCCATATAACATTTTCAACATACATGAAAGAAACAGTCAACTCGGCCCCTAAACTCATAAATTCCACATTATCTTTTCGACTTGGGAACGTCTGGTAGCCACATGTTCCAGTTCAGACAAGCTGAAACCCATAATGCAGAATGCATGCTTTATTATTCCAGATTCTGCTTCTGTTGAGCGTTTTGGGTGGATAACTATGTACTAGGGACCAATTTCATTTTAAAATAACAGTGCCTACAAACGGTAGTTCTCATTTCCAGTTCCCAGTAAATAAACCAAAAAGATGTTTGCCATTAAGTATCTACTTGAATACCTGCCTTTTGCCATTACCGACTTTTAGGTGGTAATGTTTTAACCACTAAGTTTCGGAATCCTCCAATTTACATACCCTACCTACCATGTTTTCTGGTTGCCTCTCTTAGTATAAAAACGATTAGAAGTAAATCATTAAGAATTGGGTTTTAGAAATTAACAGGAAAATTGAAAACTCTGAACTTTTTTCTGAAATGCCCGATTGCTGACGATTTTTTTAATTAAAAAAAAAAACCAAATGTCAAAAAAATCGCTTATTAATCATTTTTCCCTTCGCATTTCATTCACCGTCAATCACATTATCTTTTTCTGGGAAGAATAAGATATACAGATGGGCCAATAGTCCATATCTCTGGTTCTATTCAAGGTATCTAAATACAATTTTACATGTATGTGTAGAACCCCACGTAGCAGCTGATAAAATTATTTTGGTGTATTCAGAGTGTTCACAAACTCCACAAACTTGGGTCCACACTGGCACTAAAATGACAATATCTTAACATCGCTTACTCTAATTTTTCTAAATACCACTTTAATGAAAATTTTTGGGGAATCCAAATATACTTAAACAAATGTGGGGCATTCCATTTAAAAAAACATAACTTTAATTTGGTACTTAGCACGTGAACATCCTGTATATCAAAATAATTTTTTGAGAAGCTTGGTGGGGTCCTCCACATACTCGTAAAATTTCATGTCCATATCCTGAATAAAACCAGAAATATGGACCGACTAGCACTATATTGACCGCACCCTGTATTCCGAGTTTGGTTAATTACCTAATAATTAGGTACCCTCTAAGACCCTACCCATACTAACTTTGTATCCAGTGGCACAGTAATTAAACCCGACACACGTTTCGCTGACAACGTCAGCATCTTCAGGAGTGTGAACACTTCTCAGTGAAATAAGTGTCGAGTTTAATTACTGTGTCACTGGCTAAAAAGTTAGTATTGCGTCACTGAATTTATACGAAAGCTCCGAATCCATTTCGTGTTTCGCCAACGGGCACAGCGCGATTGATAAAGTTATGGTGTTCCCTCATAGATTATATAACTCGAAAATTAAAAAATATGGAATCGTCCTGAAATACATTGTAAATGTATTTTCTGAGTCACTAATTAGTGGCTCATTAATTAGTTCATTGTGAAAGTAGTTTGAATACTTTTGAGTAAAAAAAGAAATATTACATTACCCTGAGCGAACCTTTCCTTAGTAGAAAAAACGTTTTTTTGGATTGTATTAGGTATTCTGATTAAAAAACTAAGTACCTACGGAACGACAATGTAGCCAATGTTACAGGCGAAATTACTTCATATTCACGTTAATATTTCTGTATTCGTCGGTTGCTATCGTGCGAAAACAAAATTACAATAAATCGAGATCTACTACTTGGACTTTCGGTGGTGATCCCGTTTCTCATCGGATGTTCCAGCAGCCCAAAATTGAGTGCAAACGTTGATTGAACGGCTCAACTAATTCTGTTTCTCCTTCACCCATTACATTGTGTAGGTACCCATCTACCCTGGTAGTGAAAATCGAAAAGCCTCTTTCTTAAAGTCAATAAAAAATTGGGCAATAAGTAAACAACTCTTTATTTTTTTGGTGGACATTTGTAATTTTATATTTGCATTGTTAATAATACGAAACGTTGTTAGCACATCGACGTGGTGTCGCTGTCATGTAATATTTACGAAACTCATTACGTCAGGACTTTATGTCTACTAAAATGTACTACCTAGCTAATGCACCTAATCTCTCGTCTCACATTTCTAAATTCTGCTCGTTTTGATATTCTGAATGTGATAGTTAGCAAAAGCTTACAAGCGCCGCTGGTTTCCTATGTTCCTACTTTGTTAACTCCGTCGTCCAACTGTTCTCTCACTATGTAATAGGCCTAAATCGCGTTCTCTAAAATGCACAATAAGGACGTAGAGTAACTTTTTCGAATTTCGTATATTGAAGGATCAAACGCAGATACATAAAATTGTTACCTACGCCGTTCATAATATGATAAGTAGGTTGTAGGTACGTTCAAGATTCAAGAGATGTCTGTTTGTCCGTCCTGCTCTGCCCTGCCCTGCTTTGCCCTGCTATGCTCTGCTCTGCTCTGCTATGCCTTGCTTATGCTCTGCCTTCCCTGGCCTCTCCTGTCCGTCTGTCCATAACTTGAAATCGGAACAGTGCCTGAGTATAGCGGCGGCGGCGACGCGGGGTAAAATCTGGCAAAATTAGATAAAAAATTGATATCCAAAGTAATTTGAACAAGATATCGTTTATATAACTTAAAGCTGAGGCGTGAAGCTCGTGCCCACATGGTAGGTACCTATTTAAAACTAAACATCTTGCATAAATAATAATTATGGTATTACAATTTGTTAAAATTTCTTGACCTCCTTCTTGCTATTAAAACTGATAATTCTTCTAAATTACAATGAACTAATTTGAACTTTACATCCTGTAATAGTGATAATAGGTCGGATAACAGTTTCAGAAAGGATATTATGTGGAAATGCCGCCTACATTGAAAAGTTCACCAGATGATAAGAAAGAGCCTTATTGTGTTGTGTTATTTATAGACACTTGATTATAATGAAGCTGTAGTTATTTATTCAATCAAGAAATAAAATAAATAATTGGAAAGCTGGAATATACAGTACAGAGATGGATTTGGTAGGGCCGTATTTAATAATAAAATATACGGGGTGTCCCGACAAGAGATAGACTATTTTCAAATATTTCAGAAATGGTTTGAGTTTGAAAAAAATGTACCTACTTACCATTTCTGAGGTTGCTAGGAAGATGTCGGGTGCTTATTGAATATTCGTTCAATTACCACCATCTAACCCCTTCACAATTTTGAATGATAGTACCCCCTTTGTTATACGCCATTATAAAGGTTTTTTATTAGAAACAACAAAATAATTAATTCAATTATTGGTTTGCAAAATCTGTTCGTCTTTCCTTCAGTGGGTAATTGACAATTTTATTTATTAAACAAAATTTCCGTTTATTTCTGCAAAAATAGAAGTTTGGCAATAAGGCCGTCATTTGCATCGAATCGACGATTTTCATTTGCTCTCTGGTTCAAATTTGATTCCAATTAGACACACAAAAGTTGCAGGAAGTATCCGGTATGCGCCGTTTAAATAATAACCGCCATCACAACATATACGGGGTGCCAACGTTGAGGGAAAAATTGTGATAAGAGAGGCAATAAAGAACAACCTTATTAGGTTATTAGTATTCTAATGTGGGTTCAATTTAGCTTGAGCTTGACCCATGACTTGATAACATTGTAGAATGATATCCTCCCATAATCAGAACAGATGTCGATGGGACCATATAAAACTGAAAAACAACAAATCTACAAGATCAGATGACAGTTTCAGAAATGCTGAAAGCTCTAGGGGAATCAGGCGCCAAAATCATTGATAAACTATGCATCAAGATATGGAAAGCAATACATCAGCTGTCGGAATGAATAGAATCAATTTATGTGCTACCCACTTCTCAAGAAAGACTCTTGAGACAGAGAAGTGTCAACTACAGAGTTATAACATTTAATATCCCATGCTTACATGCTTTTACCTTTAAATATACATGGGGCAAGTTCGATTTCCTTATTAAGTAAGGTTCAGAACGCTTTTTTGAAAGTTAAAATACCTCTAATATGTAGAAAGTTATCTTTTTTTTAGCAAGAAATCAATAAAAATGGTTTTATTTACTTTCTTTGACATATTTTGTTAAAACTAAATATAATTCTCATAACAAAAAATCGATATTCTTTACTTAGAAATACAAAAAAAGAAAATGTGAACAAGTAACTTATTGGATATGACAATTTGAAAAGTCAACAGCAAATTTTAAAGGTCGCACTTCACCCAGTGCAAAATTTTTCTGGGGCAACACTGACCTACCCTCTAAGAAAAAAAAAACAATTAAGTACATCTACTAAAAATGATTATAACTACACTTACACTAACACTAATAACGCGCAAAAAATCAATTTTAAACACTTTCCTATTTGTAATACTGCCAATAACACTTGAAATTAAATAGACTTCTTGCAAGCAAGTTAAAACTGTTGATGCTAAACTGATGTAGATCACATCTATACCAAAGCACTCAGGAAATCCTGTAATTAGCCCAAATGGATGTTAATAGTTTCAACTTCCCACGGGTAGATGGCAGCATCGGTATTGCTGATGGGTAGGCAATAAGGGCCCAAGGTCGCACTTGCCCCAAAAACGAACTTACCGCTTACCCCACCTTACCTTAGTACTTGGCCGTTTATTCATCCAGTAATTTTCATAATGAAATTTTAGTACGGATTTATCAATACTATTTTACTTATTTTACAGGAATTTCACGTAGCTTATGTTTTCATTCGAATGGCAAATTCTCCACGACCTGGTCTATGGATTTTGGAAAAATCAGCAGATTATGGCAAAACTTGGTCCCCATGGCAGTATTTCGCAGAATCTCCAGCCGAGTGTGAAACGTATTTTGGTAGAGACAGTTTACAACCTATCACCAGAGATGATTCTGTTATTTGTAGCACTGAATATTCAAAAATTGTACCTTTGGAAGGTGGTGAAGTAAGTTTTTTCGTTCTTATAGATACTGCCACATTTAATTTTAAACACACATTTTCACTCATACTTTGCGCTTTGTTTACCTACGTAATTGTGGCCTACCTGTTATAATAAATTTGTAAAATTATAATAAATTTGTAAAAAATATAAAAATCAGTATTTCAATAGGTAATTTATTTCAGTTGCCCATTTCATTGTTGAACAATCGTCCATCAGCAAACCATTATTTCAACTCAAGTGTATTGCAAGAATGGACAAGAGCCACAAATATTCGTTTTCGGTTTTTGAGAACCAAGAATCTTTTGGGACATCTTATGTCTGTTGCACGCCAAGATCCAACTGTAACCAGAAGGGTGAGTAACCTTTAAAAGTCATCTGTAAATATTTCCACAACTATTTTATGTTTTTAGTATTTTTACTCTGTCAAAGATATTAGTATTGGCGGACGTTGTATGTGCAATGGCCACGCTGATACTTGTGACATTCAAGATCCTACAGACCCAAGTATTCTTTTTTGTCGTTGTCAACACAATACATGTGGTGCAAAATGCCAAACATGTTGTCCAGGCTATGAACAAAAAGCATGGAGACAGTCGAAACCGTACCACCCATTCATTTGTGAACGTAAGTTACCTTCTTGAGAAAATAGCATTAAAATTTTAAAATGTTAAATTGTTTTGGTCTTCATTTTTAGCGTGTAACTGTTTCCAACACAGCAATGAGTGTAAATATGATCCAGAAGTTGATGCAAAAGGCCTGTCGCTTGATATTCACGGAAAATATGAAGGTGGAGGTGTTTGCCAGAATTGTCGACACAACACAGAGGGAATTAACTGCAACCGATGCAAGCCAAAATTCTACCGCCCATACAACAAACAGTGGCATGAGATCGATGTTTGCCAACGTATTGTTACAGGATTTATGTTATTGAATTGAAATATTTTAATAATTTTCTATATTTCAGCTTGCCAGTGTGACTTTTACTTCTCAACGGGAAATTGTGCTGAAGGAACGGGCCAGTGCGAGTGTAGAGAGGAATTTCAGTCACCTAGGTGTGATTCTTGTAGTTTCGGTTATTACGACTATCCAAGATGTAAACCATGCGAGTGTCATCTAAATGGAACTCGTGATCTTCAGTGTGAATCTCGTGAAGGCCAGTGTCCGTGCTTACAAAACTTTGGTGGGAAATTCTGTAAAGAATGTGCCGAAGAATATTACAGTTTTCCAGAATGTAAATGTAAGTTGTTTTACTTTTTATGTTCTGGGCAGAAGAACATAGTAAGTACTTTAATGTTTTAGCATGCGATTGTACCAGTTTAGGATCCGTATCACCAGTTTGCAACCAACAGACAGGAAATTGTACTTGCAAAAATAATTATGCGGGCCAACGGTGTGATGAATGCCAGGATGGATACTTCTCATATCCCGAGTGTAGATGTAAGTTTTCTTGTTGTATGCAGGTTTTACAAAAGGGATACAATAACATAGAGGAGTAACTTCTTATTAATTTCTTTTACTTCAGACTGCAACTGTGACATTAAGGGCACCAAAGAAGGGATTTGTGACAAGGAATCTGGAAAATGTTTATGCAAAGAAGGTTATGGTGGGGACCGATGTGACATATGCATCCCTGAATATTATGGTTATCCAGACTGTAAACAATGCAACTGTAGTTCATCCGGTTCTCGTTCGACCATTTGTGATATCTCGGGAAAGTGCCCTTGCCTTGTGAATTTTGCCGGAAGAACTTGTGAACAGTGTAGCCCTGGTTATTTTCAATATCCGGATTGTTTAAGTATGAAATCATTTATAAAATGGCTTAACAGTGTTTAAAATGATATTTTTCAGGTTGTAATTGTGATGGGCATGGTTCAATAGGAGTTTCTTGTGACAGTCAAGGTGTTTGCCAGTGTCATTCAAATTTTGATGGAGATCGGTGTGAGAAGTGTAGAGAAGGATTTTATAATTTCCCTAACTGTGAAGGTACTCATTAACTATCATGTATTTCTTCTATTAGGTACCGGTTTATTATAAATTTGAGGGAAAAAAGTTAATCTGTCATGTTTATCTGACATTCTGTTAGGTGTATAATAGTATATTATACACGAGTTTATAATGAATGCTATTATTACCGAGGATGAAGTTTACAACACGAGCGAGTGAAGCGAGCGAGTTTTGTAATCATCCGAGGAGGCGGGGGAGGCACGGTGAGTGACAAGAGAGCACACCGCGCCGCGTTTAGGGATGGCAAAATAAAATGAAACATCGGCATCACATATCATCGTTTGCTTTAACATCGATGTAATCGATACATCGTTTAACAAAACAACGATGTTTCAAAACATCGATTTGTTTTTGCGCTGATTACATAGAAATTCTTGATTAATTTGTGCCAGTATAACTTTTAATATTTTAAATTTTGCGAAATTCTGGCATACTCGTAAATAAATAACTGATTATATAATCGACATTCCGCCCCCATTCGGGGGCTTTGAAAAACTTGTAAAACACCAAAAAGTTTTTTTTTTTTACATAATTCCGCAGGGGACGTCCCGCTTTGCCACAAAAAATAAATGGTCACAGTATGTATGTATGCATTAAATGGGACACTTTCTACTTACAGGTTGTTTTAAAAAGTGAACGAAACGAGTTGGTCTGCAGTTTTCCATACACATTCAAAACATGCAATGTTTAAACAAAAGACCTGCTTAAAAGCTCGTACGTACATGAAGACACATTATGATTGCTTCAAAGCCATCTTAGGTGGGGTAGCATTCTGCGACGTCTCGTAGTACAAAAATCTGGATTTAGTTCTATAATTAAATGCCTGGCGATGTATTTTCCCGAGGAGTAGTTGTTCCAGTCCAGTACCACTGATTAAAAAATTTTTAATGAATAGTAGAAACAATAAATAAATCAAAAAGTAAATGAGTGATTTCAGGATATTTTCAATTCTGCTTGTAATAGATTAAGTTATTCTCTCGGTTATTCTTCATCCATTAATCACGCTTGAAGTAAAGTAATATAGATAAAGTTTTTGTTTTATTTTGCTAAAGAAATTTTTCATGTCGCTGCAGAATCTACAACTTCGCAAAAAGTAATTTCGTGCTTGTTAAAAAATTCCAAGCTGAACTCCAGCTCTGTGGTATGCTTCCTCTACCCTTTGATGCAATTATTCTACATTAGGTACCTATTAACCTGTTCTGCATGCATGGAGGGATTTAGGAGGCTTTGCAAATGATCCGCCACATATGCATTTCCCCCTGTAAATTTTTTATTAGATGATATCCTGATCAGCTAATGTAAATTGAAAAGAAGTGTCATCGTGTATGAACTTAATCCCTAAAAGCCTCACGTTCAGTGATTTTTTTCCAAGTAATGTCAGCAACGTGTTCGTTAAAATTGCAACGAACTTTCCTTCGTGCGTTCTGGGACACACTGTATACTAGATTATTTCGGGTCGTTCGCTTATGAACGATCAAATTGTTGCATCTCGGTCGATCGGTTGGAAAACTTATTCGTCGAAAGATATATACCCTTCGCTTCAGTCGAAGAAGGGCTGGGTTCTCTATTGCTATACGGAGATAATAATACACACGGGAAACAAATAAATATGATTCTATTATAGTTAGCTATGTACATTAAAACGGGTCAAACGGTATTATATAAAATATTTACATGAAATTAAATATGATCCATACGGTAAAATCTAAAGGTAATTATATACATGAGGGAATAGCAAACGGTACTGGGTTTTGATAGCCAGGTATCTCAAGCGATTCTCTCCTGGACGGTTTTCTGGTAACTGACTCTCGTCCCTTGGGATGACTTATACTGTGTACTCGGTATCTGGTTAACGTTGCCACACAGGTGTGCAACCAGGTGATGTGTAAATCGGGGATATACGTAACAGCCACTTTCGGCGATCCCTTAATCGGATGGCCATTAATTGTTACGTAAGCAGGTGTATAATTGCTCCGAAATTCAACCGGACGGGATGTTCAATCGCTCACTGCATCGGTCGAAGGCAGACGTGCTATTCTCACAGCATATGCTATTTACACCGCATGTTTCAATCTGCTTTCGGCTTGTGCGAGTTTATGGTTTGAACATCCACGGCTATCCGTAGAATTTAAGAACTAGCCTTCACCAGCCTATTATACCTCTACACCGGACCAACTAACGTATATTTAATTATTGACAGCCTCACAGCTTCAATCATTAAATAACGGCTCTTAATTATAGTAGCACAGCTAATCACTTCGCACGACGTAAGTCAGCTAGTCAGGTACTGGAAGTTATTCGGAGAATGTCTGGTATGAGAATGCAGGATGAATGTCGGTCGGATGGATGATGAGTGAATGTCCCGTGAATGTCCGCAACACCTTGTTTTATTAAATCTTCCACCAAACATCGTGAACGGCCGGTCGGGGGTTCGGCTCCTCCCACTGTCAGCGCGCGATCCCGGTACCCTCTCTTTCAACTATCTTCGGTTCATTGACGTCGTGACGTCTTCTCTCATCTGTGCACTTTTTCTGATGCACGATGTTTCTCGAACAAAATAGATAATAATATCTCTACTCACTCCAAACTAACCCTAAGGTTAGCCCCAGAAGCATAGCTTGTACGGGACGGAGGAGGCGGCATATTACTATTAGCCGCAGGTGCGTCACAGGAACGACCTACAGTTGTTAGTACTCTACCCACCATTTAGTGCGAGAATGAGGAAAACCTGGAAAACCTCATTAGGTAGAGCTGGATAGGCGATCCAAGGCGCGCGCGCCCCAGCCACAGCGCAGGAATGAGTCACCCATCCATAGCCAAACCGCGGGCACTGTTGCTGAGCATTAACGACTACTCACTCGCGCATGCCAGCAAGATCCCACAGCCACAGCATAACGCCTAATCTAAGTTTGTTAGATCTACAGGCGGTTATTATGCTTTGTTACAAAATGTTAAGGTATGTGGTACCAGATAACCTAGTGGGTAAAATGATAGATCCAGTTAAGTCATCATCCAAAATGCCTGCTCAGACATTTAAGCTAAAATGCTGTTAATGTCTGACTTCAATGATAGCATGGAGACTTTAGTCGACCCATTTATGAAAGTTGAAAGTTCTGTCTCTACTAAAACCAGCCTCATCTATAAAAAGGGTATTGGGATGTTTGTCCTGTTACCTTGAAACCTATTCATAAAATATCAACCTGGCGCCAAATTGAGGCTGACAGTGCTTGAGTCTGTCGGATGATAGGGGTAAAATAGCTGCTCCCAAACTGTACTTCAACAGAAGCGAGCGATGCCATCTGCATGGTCTGCTACTCCCCTAACACTAGTTCCAGAATTTTCTTCCTCTTCTTTCAAACTTTGCCTCTCCACTTTAGGTGTTGAAACAGTTCTGGATTCCACAATCAATGACATTTTTAACAGAACTTCCAATCATCGATAAAATGCATGTCAACGATTTCCTCATTAGAGTGAAAAGGCATGCTTATTTGATTGCAACGTCAAATATAAAATAAGACCATCACTGTCAGATGGTGGCACATTCAAAGTGGTCTACTGCTTTGTTTATTAACTGCTTTAAAATTTTAGAAAGGTTTTTCATTTGTGCGATTTTGGAAATGTGCACTGGCAATATGTGGGAATACTAATATTTTGTTTACGAATTAAATGCATTTACAGATATATTTGAAGGTGATTTATCTAGGAAAATATTAATTATTAATCATTACGATAATAGACACGGTTAAATTGAAAATAATTTTATGTAATAGAGAATCAAAAATAAAAGTGCATGTTAGTGGGACAACGTAGATTTAAGAATTTGTTGAAGCAGACAAACTTTACTTTAGCGAGGTTGTCTAGACTATAGTATTGCTTAATCTATTTGCTGAGTTTAACTTTGAGATATTTGAAATAAGCAATACATGTACCTTATTTTATATCCATTGTTAAAACTTTTTATTTTTTACAGATTGTAACTGTCATCCAGCTGGTGTAGTGGCAGGTTTTGCTGGTTGTGGTTTTGTTCCTGCTGGTGAATTATGTGAATGTAAGGAACGAGTCCAAGGCAGAATTTGTGACCAGTGCAAACCCCTGTATTGGAATTTACATCCTTATAATCCTGATGGTTGTGAAGAGTGCAGGTGTCACATACCTGGTGTTCTTGGTGGAATAGGTGTCTGTGACTCAACAAGTGGGCAATGTGTCTGCAAACCATCGGTTATTGAAAGAGACTGTACAGAATGTGCTGACGGTACTTATAATTTACAAGAGGATAATTTGTTTGGATGCATAGGTATGTGGTGAAATATGTACAATGAAGTATCTTATTATTTATCAATACGTTCCTAAAATCAGAAATAACATTTTGGCAATTCGTACCGGGCTGTCAACACCATGCTGTCTGGGATCGTGTATTCCTTCTGTAAATTTATTCTAGTCACAATTCTTGTGCATTACAGATTGTGGGTGTGACATTGGAGGATCCATTAGCAGAGTTTGTGACAAAACGAGCGGCCAGTGTCAGTGTCAACCCAGAGTGACAGGCAGGACATGCAAGGAACCTCTGCAGGCTCATTACTTCCCAACCCTTTACCAATATCAATATGAAGCTGAAGATGGCCGAACTCCTTCTAACAGCCCTGTTAGGTATGCGTATGATGAAGAAGTGTTTCCAGACTATTCTTGGAAAGGATATGCTGTATTTTCCCAGTTGCAGGTAAACTTTTAAGATATATAAGAAAGCTTGTTATTTTCTATAAATTTATTTTCCCTAGAATACCATCCTTGACAACTAATTCTCAATAAATAATTTAAAATTTTTCTTGTAGACCGAAATTTTGCAAGAGGTCTACATTATCAAACCTTCCTTGTACCGCATGGTATTGCGTTACGTTAATAAAAACTCTGGAGATGTTTATGGCAGCATTAAAGTAGTTCCTGATAACCCTATCGATGCTGAACAAGACATTTCCTCGGTTCAGTTTAAAAGCAGCACATCACCATCATTTATAACAGTCACAGTGCCTTTAGTAATGAATCCAGGACGATGGACATTTAAGATAAAAGTAGACAAAAATTTATTCCTGGTAATAAATATTGCGTTTATGTTAAATTTTGGCTAATATTTTTTTCTTCAAGGATTACTTTGTACTTTTACCAGAAGATTTTTATTTGGCGACAATTCTGAATCAAAAAATTGAATCTCCTTGCACCATTCATGATCAAGGATTGTGCAGAG
This sequence comes from Xestobium rufovillosum, assembly GCA_963966045.1. Lineage (NCBI taxonomy): Eukaryota > Metazoa > Arthropoda > Insecta > Coleoptera > Ptinidae > Xestobium > Xestobium rufovillosum. Next base: position 32,437,080 of record OZ014493.1, read on the forward strand.
AGTATGCCTATCCAAATTTGACTTATTATGATACCACGTGGGGTAGTGGAGGATATATTGAAAGCGAAAATAATATTGAACAAATAGGAGAATACTTTGATGATCAGCATGTAACAAATAAGTTTCTTATATACTTTTAATAACTATACTAAATATTGTTATTTTCAGCATTTATACAGAGTTAATGTAGATTCGAGAGTTCCCTTGCTAAAAAACACCCAATCTAATCTTACTTATAAAATAACCGTTCTTAAACCAGGGAGATACGTCATTGTCGTGAATTATATTACCCCAGAATATGATCAGCGTACTCACAAAATAGCCACTGAAATAATTTCAGATAACTTTAGTGCTAACGGAAGTATTACGTTGTACTCTTGTATTTATTCTACAGTTTGCAGACAAGCTGTAACAGATGCTGAAACGGGTGTGGGTGTATACCCTGTCAATGGAAACACGATCACTTTAAAACTCAGAGTAAGTGAATTTTTGTCGAAATTTCATAATTAAAATAATTCTTTAACCGATTTTCCTTGTCTTTGCTTCTTTATCTTTTAGAGTGAGGATGCCAATGTGGGTATCCATTCTGTTGTGGCTGTTCCATATCACTCGTGGTCATTAGATTATATTAGACCAAAATCTGTCTGTATCTCAAAGAACGGCGTTTGTTTACCATCTTCCTTCATTAGTCCACCAGAGTCGAAAAAAATTAATTTTGAAATGGAAACAGATAGTGGCTTCACTGTAAAAGCTCCAATTAAAACATTCAATACAACTTCGTACGTATACTTAAATCCTTCAGAGGCCATGATCGACCTGCGTGGGAAAGTGGCACAACCAGGCTACTACGTGTTTGTTGTTCAATATTACCAACCAGATTATCCAGGTAAAGCTTCGTTCACATAAACGCTAGCAAAAACGTTAGTGCAGTTGCATTATAATATGTTTGCAGTGCAGTTCTAACAGCCATTCTTAAGTTAAAGCATTCGTACAAACTCAGTCTAGTTGGCATCAACTATTGAATTATGCACACTAAAAATGTGAATGATACTGTTAGTTAAAAATCACGTTTGTCTGACTGTTTAACTGATTATTATTGTTTCCTCTCATGTACTAAAGATCGAGTTTAGTTACTTTGGTAAATTTTCTGTGGTAGAGTTTGATAAACTCAGAAAACCAGGGAGCAGTGGCAACTGACAATTTGAAATTTGATAAACATCCCATGTATCATGCACAAGTCGCTTTCTTTGATTAGTCGTTGTAAGGGAGGCTGCAAAAATTAAAAGCTGTCTAGGTTTTGCGCTCACAATACCACAAAGATTGTGAAAGATGGAATTAAGTTAGTTTTTGCACTTCATCTACAACTACACTAACCACAAAAATTATGTTTATGTGAACATTATTACTTCATCTTTGCTAGACTTTTATTATAATCTCTCTCTACCTCCCCCTCTCTGATGGTTGTGCTTTAGTTTTGAACATGTATTTGTTTTCACCTGTACATAGTCCGGCCATAAGTTCTGTTACAAAGAAATTGACCTTTGTACGGGATTTGACAAATAATACACCAGTTATTTTTTAAAGAATATATTCAGTACTATTTCACCTATCTATGGCAATAATTGTTATTCAAAATGTCCTCCTCCAGCATTCGCACAAGCTTGCAAACGAGCAGGCCTCTCAGCTATCGTAGCGCGCACCGTCTCTATGGGAATTTCTGCTACTGATTTCTCGAGAGATCGCTTCAAACTTTCCAAGTTCCTGTGGCGTTTTTTGCAGGTCATCTCCTCTAAAACGGACCATAGTTTATAGTCCAGCGGGTTGAGATCTGGACTCCCGGATGGCCAATTTTCCGCTGCGATAAATGCCGGAACGTTGATTCGTAACCATTCCTGCGATGATTTAGCCTTGTGGGCCGGAGCTGAGTCCTGTTGGAAGTAGGCCTGCGCGATATTGAAAATTTGATATCGAATATCGATATCAAAAAGATATCGATATATATCGATATATCGAAATATCGATATATCGAAATATCGATATATCGATATATCGAAATATCGATATATCGAAATATCGATATATCGACATATCGATATATCGACATATCGAAATATCGATATTTCGATAGATGCTTATACAGTGTGTCCAAAAAAGTGTGTAACAGGAGGAAAACTCATATTGATTTCTTAGAAAACTTTGTCCTACGTAAAAGTTGGTGCTTGTTACTAAACGTAAGACGAATAATATCAAAAATTAGGCAGAGTTGCTAAATTCCCACACGACCGCATGCATTATGGAAGAAGCTATTCATTTCTATTTTAGAATATGTATTTACCCCTACCCAGTGGGGAGACCCTATATGTCCGCCACTGCCTCTATCAATCAGAAAGAAATATTCCTTGCTCATTATGAAACGTCTTACTTCTGGCTGTAATAGTCACACTTTCCATTTTGATGTAGGTAAGTAGTCCATTAATTCTTCTCCAAAATAAGACAAATTTTAGGATGGGAGTAATTTATTGTCACCTGAAGGCTTGGCTGCATGTTGAAGGATAATAAGACAAAGCGAAAACGCCAGATCACAAACAATATTGAAATCAGTGGCGTGATTAGAATTTGGAGCCTCCCCACTCCGCCAGCAATATTTGAAAGGAGGCCCCTTAGTTTGAAAAATGGCTACGATTTTTTATTGTAGTCATATAACCAAAAATAAGACCAAACACTGTTTTGTTCTGAATAACCAGGGTAACCAAAGACAACTGGTTTCGTCCTTTTTAGGATTTGTCAGTGCGGTACAGCTCTATACATTAAGAACGAAACATACTTATATACCGACCTCCTACGGTCAGATGTCAATAAGAGCTAATTACTTCAATAATTATTTATGAGATTCTAATGATACTGGATGGTTCCAACAATGTTCGGGCAAGTACGAGTACCATACCAGGTGGCCGTCCTGTACATTTACAGCAAAATAATGTTTGATCTGATCTATTTATTCTAAGCAAACCTTGTTCGCTATTCGTATGTACACTGTACAGCAAAAGTGGTGTTCCAGTTTGCGATGTGAATCGTTTGTGCCGGAAGTTGATATGTTTTCGTCAGCCCCGCTTCCCATAGACGATGTGATTTTTCGTTATACGATCTCGATTCTTTGATGAATGCCCTTTGTTTACTAGTGCAAGACTAACACATTTGTTGTCACTCAAATAAAATTGTTTAGATCCGCCTTCAAAACTTTAATTGGCGGACAGTTGCTAAGGTTTTTTTACCTCAGAACGTAATTAGTTATGGCATTTTAAGCGGAATTGGACCGTAAAGTGAAAGACCACTTTTGCTGTTTATAGTACATAGAGACACGATGAACTGATGCTTCAATACTGGAGGTTATACCTCTTGAATTTAGTTTCAAAACAACGCTTCTAATCTAAAGAATTATTCAGTTATATTCTTCAAGTATTCTTCAAGTTAGCGCATAGTTAAAGGATTGAAATTGTATCCTACATGCGGCATAAAATTAATGTAATTTCACTTTCGATTTCGATTTCGATTTATCAAAACATCGATATATCAAAATATCGAGATATCAAAATATCGATATATCGAAATATCGATATATCTAAATATCGATATATCAAAATATCGATATGTCTAAATTCGATATATCGATATATCGACATAAAAATATCGATATATCGAAATATCGATATTTTGATATATCGACATTCCGGTATCGTTATTCGATATATCGATATATCGATATCGATATATCGAAAAAAGTCGCAGGCCTAGTTGGAAGACCCATTCCTTTCCACCAAAAAGCGTATTATTAAGGGGTTTCACAACACCCTCGAGCACGTCCTGCTGGTAGATCCTAGCGCCAGTTTTGATGCCCTGTTCACAAAAATGAATCTTCGAAACCCCCCGATAAGATACTCCCCACCAAACCATGACAGATGCCGGATGGTGGCCTCTTTGAACTCTTGGCACTTTATTTTTTGCTTCATGGGAAAAATGGGCATAAATCCTATCATTTTTTCGTCTGTGAAAAGGATATTTTCATGACCATTTGTTTCAAAGCCGGAGTAAGTAAATGGCCTGTTGATTGTCGGTAAGCCCTCATATGTAGGTCGTCTCTAATGATACGAGACATCGATCTTGTTGATACGTTAAGCTCACGGGATAGAATTCTCTGTTTTCGAAGCGGATTTCTGCGAATTCGCTCCCGAACTGCCTTAACGACAGCTGGAGTCCGCACGCTTCTTGGGCGTCCAGATCGTGTCCTGTCTTGGATTCCTGAGAGTTCGCCAAAACGTTTTATGGCTCGATAAACAAACATTCTCGAAATATTTAGAGGTTTCAAGAGTTCAAAAATTTCTGATGGCGACTTTCCGCATTTATGAAGCGCGATCACACTGACCCGGTTTTCATTAACACCCCTCGCCATGCTTATAATGCAAATCGAGCAAACAAATTCATGTAGAAATGTACATAAGATATGACAATTCTAAAACTGTCCAATATTCATACCACAAGCCCGTTTGTTTTCCATCGCCAACTATGTGAACATTTGTAACAGAACTTATGGCAGGACTATGTATTAGTTCCCACCATACATTACCGTCATCAGTGTCTTTATTTTTTTTGCATCGACATTTCTCTGTACAATTAGTTTTTCCTTAATTTTTCAATTCCATTTCCTGATAAACCTGAGTATCCCACAGTAGGTAGGTAGACGATTATGGTGACCCCCCTCTCCTTCTTTCCCATAAGAGTCCATGTTAAAAAGACCCCACATTGGTGAATTGCCCCATATTGGAAAATGTGGCGTGCATGGGAAGGGTCATACAGCTGTATGAGCACATTTCAAGGTCATTCAAGTTCGGGGGTCATTGAACCACCCCGAATTTTGATTAACCCTTGAAATGAGCTCATACAGCTGTATGCCTCTTCCTATGCACGTCACAATTTCCAAAATCTACGCATAAAGCCCTATGAAGTTCTGGAATAACCTCTGACCTCGGTCCAATGACCCCCGAATTTGAATAACCTTGAAATGTGTTCATACAGCTGTATGACGCTTCCTAAGCACGTCACATTTTCCAATATGGGGCAATTCACCAATGTGGGGCCATTTTAACATGGGCTCTTATGGGAAAGAAGGAGAGGGGGGTCGCCATAATCGTCTACCTACCTACTTCCCACACAGCCTGGAACTGCAATGCCGAGTATGAACAGGATCACATGACGTACTCTACTCTAACTATATAGGGTGGTCCAGTTTTTAATAATGATATTAATAATAATAATACTCTTTATTTAGATAAAGGGCTAAAGCCAGTACAATTTAAAAGCATAACCAAAAGTACAGCTCTGTTCAAAATTAGCAATACAAAACAAATAAATAAATAGTTAAGAAAGTTTCAAAATTGCACTGTAATTTATGAAATATCCTGAACACCAATCGAAATATCTGAACATTCAAAAACACAAGAAACTTTGAAAAAGGTGGGTGATTTCAAATTTGACATTAATATTGACTAGTGGCGTAACACAGAAAAGTTGGGGTAGATTTTGGGGTACCCAACCCTCAAAAGAATATCATCCAGTACTTGAAATGAAGTGAAGTTGTTGCCAAATAACAGTTATAACCTATGGCTGTATAGCTTACTACAAAAAATCTTTAAAAAAATCAAACTTCCGCGCTGTTTATCTCTGAAAGAAAGCGTTTGGCGTACATAATTCCTAGTTTATATGATAAACTCCCACTCTTGAAGTTTGTCGATTAAAAACTGGACTACCCTGTATTGCTTGTTAGGTTTTAGATTTGTTCTGTAAAATAATTCCATAGTAATTTATGACTATCCTAATCATGGCTATGAGAATCTGATGTCAAACCTCAACACAGTTATGGCAGAGCTGCTGCTCCATGTCATATCCTCAGTTGATCCATAGGGGTGCTTATTTAGTGTTACCTTTAACTCACACTTATTCTACATACCTACAACCATTCATGAACAAAGCCAACAGTGACCGTCTTACTACACAGATAAACAGCTGACAGATATGCCTCTTTAATAATTTATGACGTCCTCTAGCAACTGATTTTTTTAGAGTTCAATATGAGTGTGTTGATACAAAATGGTCAATTCTATGAGACTAAGCTGCCAGTACCACATTGTCCTTCTTTATCTGGTTGTCGATCGACAATAATCCAGGGTGATGGAAGCAACAGATTTGCTCTCACAGAAAACTTTATGATAACTTTGAAGGTATAATTATTTTACATGTAATTATTTATTCATAAATAACCATTTTGATACTTTAGTTGCCTGAATATAAAAATGTTTACTTAGACTACATACTTGTTGTACCTGCTCACTTTTTTACAAAATCAATTTTGGAAGAAGAAAATTTGGATCGAACCGGAGAATTCATTTCAACATGTGGAAGCAATCATTTCAACATTGATACATATGTGGAAGGTGAATTTGTTCATACTTTATAAAACTTCAAATAGAAATAAAGTTTTGCTTTTGCATTAGGTTTTTGTAGAGATTCAGTATTTTCCATAACAGCTGGTTACAATAACGGAGCATTGTCTTGTCAGTGTGACTTTGATGGTTCTTTGAGTTTCTTCTGTAATCCATTTGGAGGTCAGTGCGAGTGCAAAGAAAATATAATTGGACGTAAGTGCGAAGCTTGTAAAACTGGATATTATGGATTCCCCGATTGTAAACCTTGTAACTGTCCAACAACAGCACACTGTGAAGCTACAACTGGTGAGATAATCTGACCTATTTCCATGACAAATTAAAAAATTTCACATTGACTTATTTCTAGGTCAGTGTATCTGTCCTCCTCATGTAACAGGAGAACGTTGTGACCAATGTGAGCCAGACACTTACGGTTATGACCCAATCATTGGTTGTGAAGAATGTAAATGTAATGCACTTGGTGTGGCAAGTAACTTACAGTGTGATCTTTTTAATGGAAGCTGTTCCTGCAAACCCAACATTGTCGGTCGCAGATGTGACGTGTGCGAACCTGGTCACTTTGCGTTTCCGTATTGTGAATTTTGTGAATGTGACTTGAGGGGAACTACTGAAGAAATTTGTGCTCAAGATTCAGCTGAATGTTTCTGTAAGAAAAATGTAAGGGGATTAATGTGTAGCATCTGTAATGAAGGTACATTCAACCTGCAAGAAAATGACCCAGAGGGTTGCACTGAATGTTTCTGTTTTGGAAAAACTATAAGATGTTCTAGTTCCAACTTGGTAAGAGTTGTGCTTCGACAGATGGACAACTGGACTGTCGTTGACCTTGAAGAAACAGACAAGTTGGTTGTGACAAAACTGGATATACCTGTGCAACATGTAGAGGACTTTGATATAGGAGTAGATTTTTCATCTAACAATATAAGAAATGAAAGTACTTATTTTTCTGCACCTGTTGAATATCTGGGAAAGAAACTTACAGCTTACGGTGGCATGTTGAATTTCACCATTTATTACACAATTGGCTTGCATGGTAAGTGAATAAAGTTATTTTACATCAAGACGCTTCTAATTCAACTTATTGTAACATTAGCTCACAAATTTTTATAAAGTTAGTAAAATGATACTGGGCTTAATGTTGAAAATATCGAGTTCGTGTTCAATTTTAGATGTAATTTTGTTTTTATTTTTAATTATTTAAACTTAAATTGAAAGTTTAAAATGTTTTCTGCTTTGTTCTAAGCAATAATTCAATCATCTGAAAATTTTCGTTCCTTAAAATTGCCCACTCAGTAATAACCTCGGTAATAAGTAAAAAACAAATATAATTTCATGTTTTGTCTAGCTACACGTTTGGGTAAACTAAGCTCTTTCTGCTTTTTGCCTCTTAACGAAGTATAAAATACTACATAAAATATTTCATAGGTAAAGCTGTTAGTGGTGCTGATGTAATTCTGGAAGGAGCAGGAACGTATTTACGTTACGAGAGTTTGGAACAACCACCAGCTGCAATTGAGTATTCCTTTAGTGTCTCGCTTGTAGAAGATAATTTCGTACTTCCAAATGGAATTCCTGCTAGGAGAGAGCATATTATGACAGTGCTTCTTGATCTTAGAGGAATATATATTAAAGCAAATTACTGGTCCGCTATTAAAACCGCTAGGTAAAAATAGACCTCTTTTTGTTTAAACTAAATAACAAATATTAGAATTAATTGTATTGTTTTAAAAATGCACATATTTTAGAAAATTGTTTTTAGATTATCAAATGTGTTGCTTGAAGATGCAGTTCCATATGAACGGTATGCACAAAATGCTGATTTGGCTTCAAGCATAGAGCAGTGTCAGTGTCCACCAAATTACCAAGGACTCTCTTGTGAAGAATGCGCTCCAGGTTATTATAGAATTTCTTCTGGTCCACATGGAGGCTATTGCGTACCATGTCAGTGCAACAATCATTCCACTGAATGTGACGTTAACACTGGTATTTGTCTGGTAAGTTATTCATAGTTTGATTGTATCTTAGCGGGTGACTGCAGATTTAGAAATGAAGTTACGTAAGAAGAAATTTTGGTTTCTTACATAAATCACATGTTTCAGAACTGTGATCACAACACAAGAGGTGACCACTGTGAACTGTGTTCAGTTGGATATCATGGAAATGCTTTACAAGGTACCCCAATGGACTGTCTTATTTGTGCTTGTCCGTTGCCCATTACTTCAAACAAGTAAGTACATACTTTCAGTCTCCCTGAGCTGTAGTGTATACATACGTAAACCCTAACCAAGACACTCTATTTTTTGCATAATGTTGATAGTATTGCACAATAAAACTTTCTTTTGTAAAGTGGTTTTTGCGATCTGTTGCAGCTTTGCAACTGCTTGTGATGTAAGCTCAGATGGACAAAGGATCAGCTGTGAATGTATTGAAGGTTATTATGGAGCTAGATGTCAGTCCTGTGCTCCTGGTCATTATGGAACACCTGAAATTGCAGGTGCGTAGTACGAGACTCGAGTTATAACATTTACAATAAATTAGTTTTTTAACATTTTAGGAGAATACTGTAAACCTTGTGAATGCTCAGGTAACATAAATCCCAGCGAACCAGGATCTTGTGATACTGTGACTGGTAATTGCTTACTTTGTCTAAATAATACGTTCGGTCAAGCCTGTGCACTGTGTGCTCCTGGGTTCTTTGGAGATGCTGTCGGACTTAAAGATTGTCAAGGTAACGTTTATATGAATACTTTTTTATAGATGTAAAACTAACTTTTATTTCTAGCTTGTGTTTGTGACAGACTGGGCACCGACTATTGTAATAGTTACAACGGGGAATGTGTCTGCAAACGGAATGTGACTGGAGAAAAGTGCGACCGTTGCATCGACAACCATTATGGTTTTCAGACGGGCAATGGATGTATACCTTGTGATTGTGGTGAAGCATCTGACAGTACTCAGTGTGATGATAACACTGGTCAGTGCCGATGTAAGGATGGAGTCACAGGTCGAACTTGTGACAGATGTGCTTCTGGATACTGGAATTACAATTCCAATGGCTGTGCATGTAAGTTAAACTTTATATCGATATGTAGTCATATTTGTATGAAAATTTATAGTAATGAAAACTGGTGATTTAAATGACATGTGTCTGCTTTATTGCTCTTTGTTTTTTTTTTATTAACGTAAAACTATGTATATCCCGTTTTCTGTTTAGATAGTTTTTGAAATATACTGCTCAAAAAACTAGAGGAACAAATATAAACCTATCCTCTATCATTTTAAATAAGCAAGATTCCAGTGGTGATCCTTGAATTTAAATCACCCTGTTGGGAAACTTTGATTTTAGCTTGTGGCTGCAAGAGTGAATATTCTCGAGGTTTTGGGTGCAACGCACAAACAGGTCAGTGTGAATGTCTACCGGGTGTCATTGGGGAAAAGTGCGATCAGTGCCCTTCGCGTTGGGCATTTATTGCTGATTATGGCTGCACACAGTGTGATAGTTGTGTTCATGTCTTGTTAGACGATACAGACGATCTTCTGAATAGTCTTGATCCAGTAATTGCAGAATTTGATGTAAGTATATCTGTAAGCCAAGCCTTAAAAATTTTATTCGCTTACATATCTTTTTCTACTTTGCAGATAGAGAAATGGGGATATTACACCACGAGGAGATTAATACATATAAATGATACATTAAACGAACTTAGAACACAAGTTGATAAAGTGAATCCAGAGAAAGTGGATTTAGCTCCTATAATTCAAGAATTAGAAAGCTTGGAGCAAGACTCAAACAACATGAACCGAAAAGTATTATTTTCATCTGTACGTTTCTATAATTTTCATTCCCAATTTTCCGTTTTATTTTAGGTAAATTATTCCTTAGACAATAGTGCTACACTTGTAAGTGATGCGGATAATCTTAGAAAGGAAGCTTTAGTTTCGCTGAATAAGATTCGCGCTGTAGGAGATGAAGTAGAAGATACAGTGGATGAAATTGATCAACTATCCATTAATCTATCAGAAGGGGAAGGTAATAATAATAAATCAGTCATATTTTTTTCTATATCACAGTGTTACAATTTCCTTTGTATCTTTCAGGACCTAAAATCGAAACAGCGATAAAAGAAGCACAACAAATTTTGGATGAAATGAAAATTTACAACTTCACAAAAAGAGAAAATGACGCAAATGATAAACTGGAGAAAGTATATCAATTGTTGCAAAATGTGCAAGATTTTAAGTGGCCTGTCGATGATATTCATGAAGAACTCCAAGCCATTAAAGACAATCTTACTGATTTTAATATGAGAATAGCGGATTTGTACAACTATACACAGCACTCTTTAGGAAAATCAGATGAAGCAAGATATCTGCTCAAGCCTCATTTGTAAGTAACTATTTGTGTATTTTATTATGAAGATAGTTATATTTTTGTTTTTGAACCCATTTTATGCTTTTACTCATGAGAAACTGAGTTAAAAATTCTTCCTATTAGCAGTGGCGGCTCCTGACTTTAGAACTTAGCAGTGCTCAGGAATGAAATCACCCGCTCAGGGGTTGTGGGGGGTCTGGCGGTTTCTCCCCCATAGTTTTTTTTTTAAATGAAGTGCTTTAGAATCCATTTTAAAACATTTTCAAACATTTTCAAACAAGAAATTTCCACTACCACTACCACTAGCCATGATATTGGAACACGTTAATACAGCTAATTACTCACATTATAGACAAAGCAACAAGCCAATCTCAGACCAAAACATGGTAAACAAAAACAATGCCGCAAAAGTACCAACTCCCGTGTCCCGCACATATTATTATGTATATGCTTCGCGAAACTGTAAGTTACCAAGTGTATACTCAAACAGCGCTCGGATTCAAGCTTAATTCTTCCAACTAAAAGCATATATGACAAAATTTTCCTGAGTTTCGCCGATCTCGCTCCCATAGCGAACGCACATTTGCCTAGAGCGCCGAACAGAGCCACACCTCACAGCTCAGCAGCTCACACTGTTTCAACACGCCATACGCCAACTACTCGGACGGTTGGCTGCAAGTGTGCTAGGCATTTTGAATGCTTAGCGCGCGTATTATTTATTATCTTGCATAATAATATAAATATATATTGCGGCAGCTAAATGCTGGCGATTCAAAAGGTTTTAAACTTTTAGTTTATAATAATTACCTATAAGGTTTGAACCTTATTAAGAAAGTTAATATTATCTTCTATTACTTTTTGGTAGAAGTAGTTCATGATGAAACAAGTAATTACTCTGCGAACTACCAATATATAACGTTTTATTTGAATATTTGACCGGTTTCAAGATTTTTTAAACAATCTCATCATCAGAAAATGTAAAATTGTAAATAAATATGACACTGGGAACAGTTGACAACGAAACTTAAAATTGTCAACTGTTCCCTTATAGTGTCATATTTATTTACAATTTTACATGATGAGATTGTTTAAAAAATCTTGAAACCGGTCAAATATTCAAATAAAACGTTATATATTGGTAGTTTGCAGAGTAATTATTTGTTTCATTATTAAGAAAGGTTAACAACATATTTTTGTAAGCAGTGCGTGCGCACGACCGCACTTATAAAGGAGCCGCCCCTGCCTGTTAGGGTAAAATGCATATGATTGATACAGGAAGATGCAGCAAAACTGTTTATCTGCAAGGTATTCCCACTGGCAAAAGTAATGCAATATTATATGTACACGTGACAACAGAACACAGCCAGCGAACCTGTTTGCACTTGAATTTTTGTGAGAACTATAATTTTGAAAACAACTAATCTTATTTTGCCACTTCAGAAAGCAACTAACTGCATCAAAGGCCTTTAAGAGCGATTTCTGTGCGAGAGATGATATGTGGCCCGCGGCAGTAGTTTAGTGGTTAGAACACCTGCCCAGAAAGTAAGAAACCTGGGTTCGAGTCCCAGAGTGTGCTATAACATTTTTCATACAGCTTCTAATTAAACATGTTTCATTCACGGCGAGTATAAGCCGGAAATTATAATATAATAAAATATAATTATAATATGCTGCAAACGCAAAATATGGCTTGGTATGTGCTGCCGCGCGGTGTCGACTGAGCGTAAACTCAGAGCGGCGTTGTCGCATTTACTAGGTACCGAACGCGCGGGCTTTGAATGTCCGTTGCTCTTGTGTCCATAAATGTGTTTAGCGCGACGGTGTTGCAACTCAGCTGATAGTTTGCTCCGATTTATAACGGATTCCTCACCCGATGCCCCGCAGGTGTAACTTTTGATCTGCTTTGCCGGACTCTTAATATTAGATTCTTTGTCTTAATTCTATAAATAATTTTTATCTTCCGCTCACCTGTAAAATTGTACACAAATTGATTTGTCCATTATGCTAGAACACAACAATTGCAGTTTTCCAACTCAAGCTTCTGAACAACTGTGACATAAAAATCAATTACTCCTGTGCATTTTTAAGATGACAAAATATTTCAAATAAAAATGTAGTAGGTATGTAAAGGGTGTTTCAAAATGAGCGCAAGATTTGAATTTCTCAGCATTTTCTTTTAATCAAGAGTGCTGGAATAAAAATTTGACAACTGTCAAGTAGACGCAATGCAATTATCAGTCATGGAACGCTACACTATCAAACAGCGGATTTTAATAGTGAAAACTTATTCAAAATATGGCGGAAGTTTAACGGAAACACTTCGCAGAGTGAGTGCAATTTTTGGTCAACGAAATGGACCAAATTGTTCGACAGTTAAGAGACAGATCGAAAAATTCGATCTAACTGGCTTGCTTGTGGACGAGAAATCATCAGGTCGTCATCGGTCAGGCCGGCCCATTGAAAATATTAGTGACTGCAAGTGTTGCTAAGAATCGAGACACATTGATTTGTCACCGTTCGCAGCAACCAGCCATTTCGACAAGCAGTTTGCAGCGAATTTAAAAAAAAAATCTGAATCTCCATCCTTATAAAGTTCTATTGACTCAAGAACTTAAGCCAGGCGACCGTGCGCAACGCTGTACCTCTGTCAACTGGGTGTTGTAAAACTAAGGAGTCGACCCTGATTTTGTTAGAAAAATTGTCTTTAGCGGTGAGACACACTTCCACTTGAACGGTTACGTGAACACACAAAGCAGCCGGATTTGGGGAGCAGAGAATCCACAGGTTGTTCATGAGAAAGCGATGCATCCACAACCAGTCGCCGTTTGGTGCGGATTTTGGGATGGCTGGTGGAGTAGTTGTACCATACTCCTTCGAGGACGACGCCGGCAATGCAGCGATAGTGATTGATGATAACGAAGTTTTTGTGCCCTGCATTGGCCGGTGTGCGAGATGTAGTCTCAGCAGGTCGGGGTAACCTGTCACACTGCGCGAGAGACAATGGAGTTGTTGCGTGAGATATTCGCTGACTGTGTAATCTCAAGCAATGGCGACAAGAATTGGCCACCGAGATCGTGCGATGTAACGCTGTGCGACTTCTTCCTGTGGGGTTTTGTGAAGTCTTCAGTTTATACCAACGTGAGCTGAAGGAAGAAATTCGACTTGTCGCTGCGAAAATGTAATCAGGAACTTCTCTAAAAGAGCAAGGGTGTGTCAGAAAAGTCGTGGCGGCCATTTGTTGGATGTTCTATTCCACACATAATCACCATATGTATACTCCGTATTAAAATAAAAATATTTGCAATTTTCGAGTAAATGACGTATTTAAGTGAAAAATTATATCTTGGGCTCATTTTGAAATACCCATTATTAATTTTTGAATTACTAGCAACGCATTTTAACTGATTTGGTGCTCCCAGTCATCCCTGGTTGGAATTCGATTGGGACTTAATGAGAGATTTGATCCTGATATAGATGTTCCATAAGCATTCGCTGGTTGCTTTCCGGGAAGAAACTGTAGGTGTCGTTTGACCTCTGTAATTGTCTTTAAAAGCTGCCGAGATATTAAAAACCACAAATAAAAAGTAAAATAAGAGTAATTCTTGTCAGATAGCGACCCATAATTTATGGAGCAGCTTCTGAAACTGTGTATAGCAATACTGTGGCATCGAACTTAATAGTTTCCAGAATATTTGTTTTTCGATGTGGAACATTAACGTTAGCGGTCATTTTATTCGACTCTAATTAGAGGAGATAAATTTCTGCCTTAAAAGAAAGTTTGTTGCCTGGTAATTTGATGAGAAAAACTGTCAGCTAACAAAAACGCCACACGTGACGCCGTAGATTAAGGGTTTTTGGGCTGATAGTTTTTAAAATTAAATTATTAACAAGCAAGAAAATTGAGTTTGCAAAACAGGACTCTATCCAGGTAAAATCAAAATCTGGAGTCTAATTTGGCAAGATAATAAAATAATACGTATATGGGAGATTTGGTTTTGAAATATTTACCAGAAAAATTAAGAAATTTGCAACGTCGTCATGGTAGCCAAAGTTAAATCACATTATTATCTTAAAGCTACATTTACATCCAATTCAAGACGGCACAGTTCAAAAACCGATTTCCAATTTATTGTGCTAGAAACTTCGAAGTTAAATTTGATGTCGTTGGAAATTCTAAATATAATTTCGACTGTGGTATTATCTGGCAGAACCATATTGCTTTCAGCTAAATTTGAAAGTTAAAGGAAATTTACACATAAATCTTTTCTATTAATTATATTTCTGCTTGAATTAAAAATGTTGTTGTAAACGCAAATACATAAATGGATATGTCAATTCACTTCGCAATCGAATTTCGAATTGTGCAGATATCAAATTGGATGTAAATGTAGCTTTAAAGTTGATTTTGCTGACAAAATTTTTCTATTCCGCTGGAATACACCAATATATTCAGAAATGGCGAGATTTGCATGGTTTAAAATTCACAGAAAGTGAGAATAAATTGTAACATGTTGCCAGGCAAAAGTCACGACAGGTCATACAAAACTGGAGAATTATTTTCTATAACGAATTATTATGAATTATTCCAGAGCAGGTGTTTAAAACTGGATACATTTAATTTGTAAATGGTTGGTCTTATTTTAAATATTTTTATCAAAACTGTTTTTGTTATCTAGCGAGTTTATAATAGTCTTATCTATGCTATTTTGGCATGTTTATCTATTGTAGCTGCATCAAAATGAGAAAATTATTTCTAATTATACAATTATTTATTTTTTGAAAGATAGAAGTGTTCTACCCTCACACTAGTATAAAATAAATATATTTATTACAATTAAATAATTGTCCAAAGATTTACATCACAAATTACAGTCTGGCTCCTCTAACCTTCAGTTCTTCCTTCACTTTCCATCGGACAAGTTCCATACACGTTAGCGCATCTTCTGCACTGTCGTGTCCGCACACATCATTTTGAATAATTTTTTTTAGATATTCACTAGCTAGTGTTCTTAAGGCTCTTTTGTGCGGTAGACCCATTTTATGTGGAAACATTATAGCTGTGTCAATGATGTTGCTGTGTACAATTTTAAGAGCTTTCATGTCAGATTCCAAACTGTGGCCAATTAAAATAGTCCTAGAATTACACAAATGTAAAATATTTGCTTGCACTTGTAGAATACTAGTGCTGGTGCGATCCATCTGTTCTTTTGTTATACCAGAAAACCTCGTGTTATAGTCTATGATAGAGTTTAACGGTTTCACTAGAGATTCATACACTGTTTTACAATCAATGTCTACAATTGTCACCCTCGTCAGTTCTAAGCCTTTGGTAGTGTAGCACATTTCACAGTCGAGGGCATAAACTGCATAATTACGAGGATCATCATCATATTCTGATTCCATTGTAGTTTGGAAACCATCAAGTTCAGATGCAGTATTGGTTTCCGACACATGTGTATGTGATGTAGCACAACCAACATCATCAGAACTTTTGCAACATAGGTATGTTCGTTCACCTCGTAATGTTCGTTTTTTCAATGGATGGTAAATACAATCTTCGGAGTATAAAGGAAAACCATCATCGTTGACTAAATAAAGCTTCATACATCTGCAGCAGATCCGTTCATTCTCTTCTAAAGGCAACGTTGAAACTTGCTTCTGTGTTTTTACTACCGCTCGACCATGAACACTGCTTTCTCGAGGGTATCCATTTTGGATCAAGTCTTCTTCAGTCAAAACATATTCCTTGATATTCTCATAAAATCTTCTTCCTTTAAACTGTGAAGATTCAGTTTGTTGCGTAGTTTCGCCAAAACCTAAAGGACCCAAACCCTGCTTCTCCCGTTCCTGAACTTCTTTTCGCAATCTGTTTATTGACAACATAGCAGAATTTCTGTACGTTACTAATACTTTACACCGTTCATAACACTTGTATTCCTCATTTAAAGCTCGCTGATAAGCATCATCTTTTGATAAATACAATTTAAAACATTCATCGGCAAGCATGGTTAAATATCTTGTTCTCACGTTGACCGGCAACTTTGATTTATTTGCTTCCAACACATCTGGGATATCCGACAACGTAAACTCTGGAACATGTGCAACTCGTTTGCTGCCTTTGGGGAGTGATTGCTGAGATGTTTTCCTTAAAGCGTTTACTGCATTTTGCTTGGCAATTTCTGTAATTCTTTCCTTGGCACGCTGAATAGAATTTACATTCTGCACGGGGGCAATGCGTAAGGGTTTTGATGGCTTACTACTTAAAATGTCGTCTATTAAAGAGGCACTTTTCTGAGAATTTTGGATAATAGATTTCTTTATATTGTCAATTGCAGCTTTTGATGTAGTCGGCTTCTTTTTTGGGAGAAACAATTTTTGGTACTTGTTTGGTACGACGGATACAGGTGATGACGGTGGTGGTCTTTTTAGAGTGTGATTTCTAATTTCCTCCACTAAGTTGTATTGTTCGTTGCTGGCTTGTGTCATTCGGGCAATTTTGAAACGGTTCGTCATCACTTGTGCTGCATTTGCAACTGGTTTTGGTGGTACGTGTGGTAATTTTTGTATATGCTGTTCAGCATTGTTATGTGCCACTCTCTTTTTGCCAAAATTTGTAATTTCTATATTCACTTCTTCCGTGTTAATTATTGGTTTTCTTTCTATTTCTGGCTGTTCTGGTTTATATTCATTGAAAATTCTGTAACATTCTTCTAGTGTGTCATCTTCAAAATAGTCATCTGCAAAATTATCGTCATCACTCATTTCAAAATTATGGTGGTCTTTATCATCGCCTTCACTTTCATCACTAATTTCTCTTGCGCTTTTTTGTTGTCCTTTAGAGTCCTTTTTTTGTTTAACTACCACTTCTTTTTCTTTATTGCTTTTGCCATCACTAGTATGTTTATTGTGATCTCTCTTTAAATGTTTGTTACTCTCACTATCTACTTTAATTTTAGATTTAGTTTTTTGTTCGCGGTCACTCGTTTCTTTTTTAGCATCTTTTGCACTCGAACACTTTTTATTTTTGTCTCTGTCCCTATTTTTATACTTATTACTACTACTTTTGCTGGGCTTTCTTTCTTCTGAATCCGAAGTTTGTTTATTGCTAAATTCACTGTCACTCTTTTCACTAGATCTAATCCATGATTTACTTCGGCCACTTTTCGTTGATTTATGTGATTTTTCTTTGTTGCCCTCTTTTCCTTTTTGAATCTTTCTTTTTTCTGCATCTTCTGACGAATCACTATCACTTTTTTGTCTAGACCCTTTATTTGAAGACTTACTCGTTTTATGTTTATTGTCCTTTTCCTTTCTATGTTTTTCCTCCTTCGCCTTATGATTTTCATCTTTCTTTTGATGTTTCTCTCCATTGCTAGACTTATCTTTACTTTTTTCTCTATCTTTATGTTTAAAATCAGAATATTTATCCCTTTTCATTTCATTTTTCTGTCTGCCACTTCCATCTTTATCAGAGTGTTTGGATTTTACCTTATTGTCCCTAATTGTGCTTTTAGATTCGGATTTTAAAGATTTTTCTTCGCTGTTTTTTATGTCATGTTTACTTATCGTTTTGTTATTTTTTATGGAAAAAAGTTCTTCAGGGTCTTGAGTTTCAGTTTTAGTTTCAATTGTGACTTCATTTTCTAGAACAGTATCACTAATTATTTCATCGATCATATCGAATTCTGTGGACAATTCTTCGAAATTTATATTATCATCATCATTTAGGGGTTCACTTGGATTATACTGCGTATTTGGGAAATCTATAATTTTTTGAAAGGAGTCACTTATGTCCATATACTTTGTTTCACTTAAGGCATTGTACTTATTAACATTAGATAAAACACTTAACGGAGTTGGTTGGTATGTCGGTTGATAACTTTGAGGTTTACGGGAGCTACGTTCTGTTGAAACAGCCAAGTCCGGCACATACCTGATCGGTATATGAGTTTTCGTATTTGCTAATAACTGACTCTTTGGAGTTGGATTATATGTAGGTACATCTGGAGTCTGCATGGGTTCTTGTTTCGATGTTTCACTGAGATCATTCTTCTTCTTGTTGTGGCGAAAGTGGCAGTAAGGTCTGTCACATATGTTTTCGAAGAAAGGGCATTCAATATCTTTAAAATATCCAGTTGTGGGCAACATTTTTGGTGTAATTGGTGTACTGTTTTAATCAACACATCACTAATCTACCGCACTTAACCTATGCCGTTGACATGTTTGACACAATAACAAAATCACGTGACTAAAG
Organism: Xestobium rufovillosum; assembly: GCA_963966045.1. NCBI lineage: Eukaryota > Metazoa > Arthropoda > Insecta > Coleoptera > Ptinidae > Xestobium > Xestobium rufovillosum. The sequence goes on from OZ014493.1 coordinate 32,456,203, forward strand.
GCAATTTTCTGCGACTGATTGAAAGCGGCAATGTACTTTTACACGCTGACAGACGTAGTAATATTTTTATAAAATGGCGCAGCTAAAATTTATTACATAACGCCATGAAGCAGATGAACTAAATAACAGAATTCGTATCGTCGTTAACCGAGTCGGAGATCGAGATCTATAAATAGCACAAGGTTAAATATGTGAACTATCCGAATCGGTCGATGACCAGGCTACCGGAAACTTCATGTCTCGCGCCGCATAAAACTGCCTGTAAGTTCTTAGGGTGCTTTCGATGGATACCAAACTGGCGGTGCCCATACATTATTTGAATTTGAATTTTTAGGAGAATTTATTTTACGCAATTTATTATTTATAAATACGAAAAATGTATTATAACTTATAGAAATGTAATACAGAAGTATGAATTAATGGTTTAATTTTTGGGAGTGACTACTGAACAGTCCGCCGGTCACTTCTAAATTTTGTTCCGGGACAGTCGACACAATATCAGTAAAGTGACGTTTAAGAACTTCGTTATTAAAACACATCGCCAACTGTGTCGGTGGGCGTTGGGTATGGTACAAAGCTGCCATTTTGTTGTTCTACGGCCACACGAGTTCTGCGCCCGCTCGGGTCCGGTATTTTTTGCTTGTGTCTACATCATCTTTTTGCCAAAAAATGCGTGTATCTGGTGCGAAAAGGCAAGTAAGGGTCTATTTTAAAAAAGCGTTCTCTCAGCTTTAGTTTTTTTACACTTCCAAAATGCCAAATATAGGTTACATTCTGTAATGCGCAAGCGGCCGGACTGTGCAGTAGTCACTCCCTTAATTTTTTACGTTGAATTAATTTGAAACTCGAAAATAAGTTAGTGGAATTGAAAAGGCGCTAGCGGCTAACTGTAGCTTTGATTTGTGGTAAAATAAAAATTATGCAATGGATTTCTGTATAAAGTTAAAAACCCCTGGAACGAATAAAATAATAGTAGTACAGTGAGGGGCTAAAGTTTGGAATAAAATTAATAATCTCTTTTTTATCAATATTAGAATAAAATGCTCGAACACGCAATTTTTATTTTCCATTTAGAACTTTGTAACGAATATTTAAAATATACAAGTTGTTTCATTCTCATGCACACCTGTCAGTCAATTTTCTTAAATGGAACACCCTATATACCTTTTCATATTTCTGAGCAGTCCATTGAAAGACAATTTCATAAATGGGGCATTTGTTACCTTTTGCTTCCATGGCTAGCGAGATATTAATCCTTGAATTTAGAATATTCGTCAAAATTAGAAGCAAAAAAAGCAAAATATACATCACCCAACCATATGACATCGAAGATTTAAGAACGAGATTACGAAATGATACTCGGAGAATCACACCTGAAGTTATTAGAAGTGTTCTTGACGAAGTCGAGTACCGTTTGGCTATAGCTTAGAAAGTTTTTGGCGCTCACATTGAACATTTAAGTAATTTAGATTATTTTTGATGTTAATTACTTGCTTACGTTATTTCATGGAATTTTTGTAAACCCGATTTTGAATAGTAGGATAAATCTCGTCAATCTATATCATTCTAGCTTTTGTAGAAGTTCAGATACCTACCTATCCTAATTCTAAAAGTTTGACAGTTTGACGAATATCTAAATTCAAGTGTTAATATCTCGATAGCCATGGAAGTAAATGGTAACAAATGCCACATTTATGAAATTGTCTTTCAATGGCCTACTTAGAAATATGAAAATATAATAGGGTGTTCCATTTATGAAAATTGACTTTGACAGTGGTACTACAACGACTTTATTCTTCCTGATTTCTCGGGCGCCAGTGAAACCTGACGTTCTGGATTCGGGCCCCTAAATAAACACCTGTATCCCTCGGTATCACTCGTTGGGACACACTCTATATTTATGAGGTTCTGGACCAGGGACCTGGACCGAAAAAAAATAAGGGTTCCGTAACTGTTCCGGTTCTGACCTTGAGAAAAATAAAAATTCCAGTTCTGTTCCGGTTCTGACCTTGATAAATATAAGTGTTTCGGTTCCGGTCCCGGTACCTTGAAATAAATCTGTTCTGTTCCAGTACCATTTTCGGTACCGGTACCAAGTAGTAATAAATAATAGCGCACATTCCTTTGTTTATTAATTGCTACTTCAGGTTGCACAGCTTGGAGGAAATTAGTAGATAACGGTGCTTTAATTTTTAATTCGTAAACAAACTGGCACCTGAAGAGCGCGTGGTTGAGCTCAGGTTAGAAGAAATTTAGAAGTCAAGAGTAGAACGCCGGCACGGCGTCTGTTGAGCTCCGATGTTGTTGTGCGTCTGCGCCTGGCAGGAACCGAAATAATCATAAAGGTTCTCGTTTCGAAACGGTTCCAGACAATTTTATAATAAAAGTTTCGGTTCTGTTCCGGTTCCAAAAAATAACGGTTACGGTTCTGTTCCCATTACTTTTCGGTTCCGGTCCAGGTCCCTGTTCTGGACGTTCACTTATGAACATGTTCTGTGTTGTATTTACGGTCTGGTCGGTGGAAGATTTATTCGTTGGTAACCCTTAAGCTTTCAGTCGCAGAAGGGTGGATTCCCTTACTATTGCAAAATGTTGACCAAATTGATCAAATAATAAACAAAATATAAATAAATTCTATTATTTTAGCTATGTACATGAGATTTAAAACGGCAAAAACGGAATATATACACAAAATATTTACAGTGAAATAAACAGAAATAAAAACCGGTTCTCGCGGTGTATCCTGATAGTATGGTAGGCTCGTCGTGTGATCAAAACAAAATTATTATTATATTAGGCGCAACTACCATTCGCGATTCCTTCCATCTCGCTTGACTGCTGTCTCGCATGGCGCGCGCTTGCTTCTCCCGACAGGTGACGTATTTCTCTTCCGTATTACGGCGTGACGTCAGAACGTCCAAAGTAAACACTAATCAATTTTGATTACTCAATGTGTTTACTTTTGCAACGTTACAGTACATGAAAATGGAACACCCTATATATTTTACATATTCCTTACAAAATTCAAAATTGAAAATAAAAATTGACGTGTCCGAGCATTTCATTCAAATATTGTTAAAAAAGAAATTATTAATTTTATTCCAAACTTTAGCCCCTCACTGTATAACATTATAAAAATTTGTTGAGCCAGCCTTTCGGGGTTCCTTTTGTATTTACTCTTGCAGTTTAATTAATTAACTAACAGTTTGCTGGATAAAGTTTCAAACTATTTACCACCTTAGTAACAAAATATGTTATTTGATGCTCATTTTTCTCAAGGCAATGAGCTGTTGTCTATAAAAGGATCTTTTAAAATGCATTTTATATAATGTTCGTCTCAAGAACCCTTTAAAAGGTATCTGGCATTATATACTTTGCTATCAGCTAGTTCCAGCAGTAGCCAGTTTGTTATTCATGACAGAAGCTTTTAATTTTTGGTGAATTGAAGCGACGTCTTCCATCCCTTTTTATAGACATTTCACATTGTTTTGTCGTGCTAGAATATGAATATCGGATCGGTGCCTGTAAAATACAAAACAGAAAATCATCCCTTTCCAATATTTCGTATATTCTGAGAATCTTTTTACTGTATATCATGCTCTGCTTTTGTCAATTTAAAGGTAAATTATGATAGATTCGGGAAGGGCACCTATAAAAATGCAATTGCAGGTCTTGCATATTTACAGGTTTTGTAATACTATGAGAAAATCTAGTATGTTCTAATTAATTTGCAATTTAAATTTTTTATAGCAAAGACAAAGTTGTGAAGAAGTTTGAAAATATAGCGAGTCAACTGGATGAATCCGAAAAAAATTTGAATGAATCTAACGAACTTCTAAAAAAAGCAGCGGCACTTCAAGCTAATGCTACTCTTGATTCTATTAATCTTTCTATTTGGGAGGATGATATTAGTCGTTTTAATACCACTTTAGAAGAAAACAAAAAAGAACTAGAGTTAATTAATAGCTTAAAATATGATGTGCAAGATCACGCTGAGAATTTATCGAGACGTGCAGAAGAATTGGATAACTTATTAACTGAGACGAGAGATCCGTCTATTCAAGATGCAATTAAAGCTGCAACTGCATATAAGGACATTGTTGATGCAGTCAAGAATGCCTCCGATGCAGCAAATCTTGCTTTGGAAGCAGCAGAGAATGCCAAACTCTTGCTTAATGGAACAGAAGATAGATCAAATGATGAATTCGCAAGGTCTTCTAATTTACTTAATAGTGCTGGTGGTTTAGATAGACAGCTAGAGAATGAACTGGAACCTCCACTTAGAGAAAATATACGAACGTATGGAGAATTAGAAAAACAACACATAAGTAATAAAGATGGTCTTGACAATATTGACAAATCATTTAGACAACAACACCATCAGTATCCTATGATTCCTTTACTTAAAGAAGCTCAGGAAATGGCGAAAGTTGCAGAAGGTTATGCTTTGAGTGCAAATAACACCATTGCTGACCAGTTTAATAAGGTAAGAACAATATTTACCGATATAAAGATTTCCAATAATGCCCATTAATATTTTACAGCTGCCAGAAGAAGTTATACAAGCTAAGCAAATGCCAACGGATGCGATTGATGCATCAAACAATTTGCAACAAATTGAGAAACAATTGAAAACTATCAATGAAAAGCTACCACAGGTCTTAAATGCCGTAGAAAGCTTACCAGAGAAGCAAAGAAAATTTATGGAAATGTCTAAAAATATTCAGCAAAATATTGACAAACTTAAAGATCAGATTGCTTTGGCTAGAGATTTTGCAAACAGAATTAAAGTTGGTCTTAAAGTGCAACCCAGTACTGTTGTTGAGCTTAGAAATCCTCCAAATCTTCCAGATCTAAGTACTTCTACACAAATATCTGGATACTTTAGAACCGCAGATCCCAATGGTTTAGTCGTGTATTTGGGCAATGGAGTTGGAACCAAATTAAGGCGTACAAAAACTGTAAGTGTTACAAAAGGCATTTGGGGCCTGTCCAGGCAAGTAGGTTCAAAATAAGAACAATTGAAAATTTTTGAATTATTATATTTGTTTATTCAAAATGGTCCTCTCCTCTTTCTATACACTAATGACAACAGTTTAAAAACAATCGGAAAGGTTGTACCAGCTCTTCATTATTGGTATGGTCCTCCATGATTGGATGGTATAAATATTATTTAGAAAGAATATGCAGAATATAAGGGTAGGAAAGCAAAAGTCAGTGAGTGATACTTCATTATTTTCCAGGATGATTTCATGGCTCTAGTTATCCAGAACGGATATCCAGTTCTCAAGTTAGATATCGGCAATGGACAAGAACAAATAATAAACGAAAAATATGTTGCAGATAATGTTTGGTATCAGTTTATAATTGACAGGTTTGGATATTATTTTCGCAACTTACAAATCTACTTTTATTATAATATTTGATATTTATAGAACTGGTCATAATGCTAAATTGACAATACGAGAAGAATTACCTGGAAATGAAGAGAAACTCTACACTACTGAGATACCTTTGGAAGGACGAAATTCAATATTCAATTTAGACAACGAGAAATCTAAGCTGTGTGTAGGCAGTTGTCCATCTGAATTTAAAATGCAAGAAGAGATTCCAAAGAATGCTTTTGATGGTGAGATCGAGGACCTAGTTGTTGGTGACACACCTGTTGGACTTTGGAATTTCAACGAGGGATACAACAACAATCAGGGTGCATTGGGAAGGTACGTGACCCTTATGTTTCTTGCTTTGCAGTTATGTGACTCGCATATACATAATGTAAAATTTTATTAGCAAAAAACTTCTACAATCCTTAGGGGGCCTCATTTTATTGATAAAATGTTATATAAATGTGGTTCGTAGAATGTTTTATTTCTGTTGAATTTTAAAAATAAAATGCAAATTTTATTTAATTATTATTAAATAAATGCTCACAATAAATTCATGAGACTTTTATGAAATTAACAGAAAACTGACGAATCCAAAAATTTAATCAAAATCATTATAATTATTTAACTGGAGAGAATTAATGATTTTGATTGAATTCTTGAACCCTTCAATTTTATTTTATGTTGGTGGTCTCATGTAATGAAAATGCCGCATCCTATCAAGTTCTGACAAAAAGGCCCTTTTTAGATAAAATTTCACTATCTCATCTTCCTATCCTTTACCAGGACAGAAGAAGCACATTGAATGCTATTGCAAGCTCTTCTTGTTATTTTCAGCGTTTCATGCCTCATGTATCCAGACTTCATCCAGCAACTCATCCATCCCTATCTCCTTTTACCCTTTTTTATAAGTCTATTGCAAGTGTAACTTCTGAGCTCATATTATATTATATAAAATAATATTGTGTTATAGAGATAAATTGGTGAATTTGAAACCGAGTACAGGCTACAGATTCAATGGGAATGGTTTTGCTGTTCTTGATGCAAGATCACATACTTGGAGACAAAGATCGTCTATTCAGTTGAAGTTCAAGACGTTTGCAACAGAAGGGCTTTTATTCTTAGCTGGAAATAAAACATTCATAGCTCTGGAGATTCGCAATGGGAAAATTCTCTATAAGGTATTATTTAAGTACCTATCGTGGTTCTTCAAAATTTTAAAACTAACAGAAATATAGTATTAAAAAAACCTTTTTCTAAATCTGCTTTAGTACAACCTGGGTCAAGAAACAAAAATCTGGCATACCACAAGAACTTATAATGACGGACAGTGGCATAAGATAACGGCAACTCGAGATGGGGCAATCGGAAAATTCTTTGTTGATGAAGAAGAAATACTTGGTACAAATCAAGCTTCTGTTGTTGGAAATACTCTCGGTCCATTTGACACCATGTTCTTTGGTGGGTATCCTAACCGCCATAACCTGAAATATGTGACAAATGCAGATTTCGATGGATGCATTGATGAAGTGTCGATAATGGGCACTCTAGTGGATTTGAGTCAAAATGTCAATGCTTATGATGTTACTCCAGGATGTCCTGTTAAGGTAGATAGAGCAATACAAATTTTTTAATTGCAATTACAGGAGGTGTTAATTAATTTTAATAAAGAAGAAGTACATAATCAGAAATACACTGACAGGCAAAAAACCTAACAAACAGAATTTTTGAGTTTGATTATAAATCAACAGGCTGACACAATTCATCTTTAAACATTAACATGTCATAGTGAATGTTATTTATTAAAGAAATATTTTAAACAAAAATCATTTATTGCAACAATCAGTTATAATCAAAATACAGTAGTCTGCTTATAACGAACCTCGAAATTTCACAAAATATGGTTTGTTATAAGCGGAGTTCATTATAAAAGGAAATCCAAATATTGCTATTAATTATGGGCATGTTTTTAGCATTTTCATAAGCGGTTCGTTTTAACCGGTAGTTTGTTGTAAACGGGTTCGTTAAATGCGGACACTACTGTAATCGATATTGAGAATGATCCTCAGCATCGAGTGTTACCTCATCTTGTATGTATTATGACTTTTGATTGCTTTATTGAGGGTTGGACCCGTTTCTCCAATGGAGCAGTTCTAAGCTTCTAAGTTAATTTAATGTCTCCTGATCAATGTGTTTTCTTACACGTAGCTTCAACATGTCGTACATGTTCAGTTGGATTTAAGTCAGGACTACTTGCCGGCTACTGTTACCAGGTGAAATTTATATCTTTGAGACATTTGTAACACTCATTGTGTTGCGGTATGTTATCATGCATAAATTGGAAATCATTAATCATTACCAATAAATAGAACGAATGTTGTGTTCATGCCATTTCCATATCTCCAGGTAGTAAGCGAACGTACATACACTATATGGAAGTAATGGCCATATCATTACTGATGTTCTTTAGAATACATACTACAACGATGAAAATCTCTCTTCTCGGATGCCAATTGCGTTTCCCAATCCTCGGCGGTGCCTCTTAATTCTGGCCCCTAAATATACAACTGTGTCCCTCGGTATCACGTATTGGGGCACACTGTATATTTACGGGGGTCTGGTCGTTCGCTTATGGATGAACTCTCTGGTCGGTGGGAGACTTACTCGTCGATAAACCCTTAGCTTTCAGTCGCAGAAGGGTGGGTTCTTTCACTATTGCTAAACGACGGTTAAAATAATAACACATAAACAAAATTATAAGGGGTTCTATTAATTTAACTATTTACAAGGTATATTGAAATAAATAAGAAATATTTACAAGTAAATCAGTGTTTACATGAAATTAACATGGTTCTCTCAATGTATCCTGATTGTACATGTCTTGGGCTAGTCGTATGATCATACTGAATTATTATCGGATTCCTGGAGCTTACGTGGCAGCACCGAGATGCACTCCTTAGCTGGGTTTCGGTAGATTATTTTCGTAGTAGCACCAGAGTACAATCTCCTTTTATAAGCCACCGGCTTGTATGTCTCGAGCAAATAACCAGTATTGCCTCAGGATTTCACCAAAGACCGCAGATTCAACCAGGTGCGATCGATTTCTGCCGTAATTGTCCCGTTATAGACCGAAGTCACGCGGGATTGCCAAATCGATCTAACCCTCACCGGCAGATGCTTTTAATTCCTGGGGCATTTACACATTCCTACTCCCTCGCTACGCATAAGCTGGGTCCAGCCAATTAGTAACTAGGTAGTGCCTTTTCCCTCTGGATCATCTACTTTTATAAGCTGTGAGTGGGGGCTAGCTTTGGCGGTTGATTTCGAGATTCCTAACAGGGAGGACTAGTGCCAGATGAATAAACCTGTGTCCTTCTGAGATGCCTTCTTTGTAACTTCCTTGCCTGTCCCAATTGAATTCTTGTCACCACTGTTCGTCAGGCAGCATTCGGTTTTTTGCTAGTCAGTTTAGTTCATTTTACATTTTGGTTACAATTCGAATATATTTTGCAGTTCTCCCGCTTAGTGTCGTTCCCAGAGGCGAGAGGCTACATAAAACGTGATAAAGTAACTGTACAAAACAACTTTAAACTAAGTCTCAAATTCAAAACTAAATACAAGGACGGTCTTATATTTTATGCTGCAGACAGAATAAGAGATGCAAGTATTTCTCTGGCACTTAAAGATGGACGGCTTGTGTTGATAAGCCAGAGAATTGAATTGACTTCGAAACATACATTTAACGATAGCGAATGGCATGTCGTAACTGTTGTGCATAACTCGGATGAACTGAGATTTGATTTCGACGATTACAGCCAAGAAGTGTAAGTATAAAATAATTCAGGCCATTTGCTCAATTTAGACCATTACATCGTAAAACTGTAATAATGAAGAAAAGAAAACTATGTGGATAACTAATATACCCAAGAACTGGTTTTATTAGCTTAACTTATTGTGATAATTTTTTACAGTACTGATGCATCTCCGACACACTTGTTTATATCTTCTGGGGATTTGTACATTGGTGGACTCCCAAGTAGAGTTGTTCCTCCGCCTGGCACGGTGGCTTCAACAGCTTCATTTGTTGGATGCATTGGAGATGCTACACTTAATGGTAGTGTCATAAACTTCGCAAATTCAACAGATAAATGGGGAGAAGTTTTGGGTAAATGTGTTCTCGATCTCTTGAATCCACCAGTTGATGGTGTTTATTCAGGTATGTGTTATTGCTATGGCTATTCACTTTGGAATGTCTTAATCTCTGAATGCACGCTGTCCAAAAATGATGCTTTTATAGTATCATTTGAAACCACAGTATAAGAGAAGTGGTGCGATATCTATCGCAATGAAATAAACTTTGTATCTTGAAAGAGATAGTGGCAGTCTATTGTAATGGACTCCTACACCCACCCTTATAAGTTTCACCTGTCTGACTACCTGCTCGGCTCCAATTAATTAACCTAATCAAGAATTTACCTGAAAATCTGTCGAAGTGGTCACGTGATCGTCTCTTATCTACATTGCGTTACCTAACTAATTTCCACTACAGTCCAGTTGACTTTGGGTGATGTGAGTTACCGAAAAGACATGAAAGTAGGTTTATATTTGACACTTGCATAATTTGATGCTCATTTATATGCTGTTGAGAAATATGGTCTATCTCAAACAGTATACGAGTTATGGTCGAAAAATTTATAAAATGCTCTTTTTGTTTTTGCCGTGAAGCTCGACTATTTGACTTTGACTTCATATTGGAAAGTTATGGATGTACTATTAGAGCACTTTCATGCTTTATCAGCATATCCTCATGGATTTACAGAAAAACGTTTCGTTTAGGTCAGGCCGTCAACTTTATTTTTTTATTTTATTGTTTTTAGTTTAGGTGCTTTACGGGAAAGCCTGATTAAACAATTTTCCAGATTTTTTATTTTTTTTCTTATTGCAGCTAAGTACTGCAATGTTCAACAAAATTCGATATGAGCAAGCTGTATATCAATGAAATCAGAAAAATATTCTTCTTTCAATAAAGTGCAAGACAAAAATAGCGCCCGTAAAAAAAATTAAGTTGATGATGGTCTGATCTAAACGAAACAGTTTTCAGTAAATCTATAGAAATGTGCCGAGAGAGCACAAAAAAGTGCTCTAATAATGTATCCTCATCTTTCCGAAAAAGGGTAAAAAAGTCAAGCTACAAGGCAAAAATGAAGAGCATTTTTTTTATTTTTCGACCATAATCGTTTACCGTTTGAGATAGATCAGATTTCTCAGTGGCATATTAGTGAGCACCAAATTCTGCAGATGTGCCAAATTTAAACCTTCCCTCCTCCATTTCAAATAAGTGAGATCCCAATGGTGGCCCTCGAATTTGAATCACCCTGTAGAAGACCTGGGCATGTCTCGTCTAACTTTCCATTTAGAAAACTGTGCACTAATGACCTTATTCATCCCTTCTGCAGGTCAATATCCATAAACTTCGAAATTAAGATATAATTGTCTCCATTTACTCATCGTGCTGTCTCCCGAACATGAAATAAGCATTAGAAGCAGATGTGTTACCTAAAGCTAGAAACATCGCATTATTATATCTGCTACAAAGTTACTGGCTCGAGATCGTCGCACTAACATTCAAGTCAGGATATGCCATCTAAGATTCCAATAATGTAATAGCCACTAGCCCCCAAATGCGTAAATCAAATTCCAAAACTTATGAACAACGTACATCGACCAAATGAACAAAGAAAACATTGCACAAATTCATAATGCTACATAGAATTAGAAGCGATAACATTATAAATTACAACAAATGAACATACCTGTAATTTAAATAACACACTACACAGTGATACATAAAATAAAATATAATTTACAGTCTAGTATGGAGGGTACGTCAGTCCTCTTCACCCGTCAAAACCTAATTTCCTGCTTCGCTAAGATTTTTTTGGCAGCTTCTTTTCACACGCCCCCTCGCTGCAGGGGTGTTTAAACATATATTATTTAAGATACCTTTGAGCCACATCAGTAGATACATTCCATTTCGATAGTCCTGTTGAGCAATCAAAAATATACCATTAAATGTATTCCTATTCCATTCACTATTGAACAAAGAAAATGTAGAAATTCCGTTATTGGTTTCTAATTTCCCAATTTGCGCAGTTACTTATTTCTGTCAAAATTGTATTGATTGTCTATTTAGTGCAATGACCACTTGATTTAAATGTACTAAAACCTAAACAAGATATGCTTCTGAAGTCATTGTCATAACGGTTACTTCGGCTTACCGACGAAGACTGTGTTAATGATTGACTGGATGTTGCCGAGTTCAGTGGTGGCCTCTGGCAAGCTCGTAAATCATTGGTACCCAGCCAATCATCAGTGTGGTCTTCGCCTGGTGGAATCCGAAGTACCTAACTAATAAAACCTTTTAGTTCCCGACTTAGAACCATTTTCAACTTCAAAACCATTCACAATGTCTGAGAAAGAATTTCAAGAACATGGTGTGGCTGCTGGTGGTAAGTTTTTCTCATTTTAAGCTGACGCAGTTTAATTAATATCTTTTTTAGTTGGAAACTGTAGGGGCGACTTAAGTTGCGGTACTACAATGATTGTTCCTCAGTCAGAATTTGTTAAACCGGCAGTGGCAGTAGTGCCGACAACAACAGAATCTACAGAGCCTTCGTGTGCATTGCCATTGGTACCAGCTGCTAGCGATGACATTAAACCGGGATCGTATAGATTCTGTAAGTTGATACTAAATTTATTAAATATCAATGCTATTTATAAAGCGTATATTTTATACTGCAAATTTTGGTTACAACAAAAAATAAATTATCTTTTAGCCACGAAAGATACCAGACTGGAGTATCTAATAGCTAGAGGCAAGTACAAAAGATCCTCTGACTTTGCTTTGGAATTCAAGACTTCAGAACCAGATGGCATAATTCTCTATGCGTCTGACAACAATACTCATTCAAATTACATGGGACTGTTCTTACAAGAAGGAAGATTAGTATATCGTTTCAGCGATGGAAGCAGCAGTGCTGTTGAACTTAAATCTATTAATACATACAACGATAACGCATGGCACTTGGTTGAAATAAGTCGTGATGGAGGTTTGGGTAAATTAGTGATTGAAGGTGAACGAGTCGATGGTAATGGATTGCAACCAAGCATTCAGAAAATAGATATCAATATTCCATTTTATGTGGGTGGTCTTCAACCCAGTGACTATAATTTAGCGCGGGCCAATTTGGTAAGTCTTTTTTCGTCAAATCTGAAAGATACTGAATATTCGACTCCAAGAAATAAATGGTAACACTGCAGTATTGGTTCCATGTCCAAATGACATATGGTTTTTTACATCAGCCGATTTCTTTCATCGATTTGATTACTAATATATTAGTCTTTTTTTGGTGAAATTGGCGTTTTTGCTAGAATCATTCTAAAGTTTATTTGATTTAAGGATGCAATGGTGGGTGTGGCTTGGCAACCTCGATTTATGAATGTACATTTTGATTGTCAATATGAGTGTTTCCAATCACCTTATGGTACTAACCAGGTCAGCCACTTTTAGCCAAGTGGAAAGTACTAGTAAGCTGAAATACAGAACATTTTAGAAGAGGTGCTGTGTCCGAGTACATTTTGAAATAACCAATCAGATAGTTTTTGGAAGTGTGTGGTATTGCGGTCAAGTATATTTTGATAATAACCTTTTTGACCTCTAGGCATAATCTGACTTCATTGAATGATAGAACTGTATGTTGTCAGTAGTTGATGGCGCAAAGGGATCAACCAGTGTATAACATGTGCCTTTTGGACATGGGATCAATTCTGCAGTTCAGCCATGTTTTGACAATTCTAACTTCCAGTTCATTTTAATATTTAGAATACTACATCGCCGTTTAGAGGATGCATTCAAAACTTCTTCATGAACTCCAAACCAATGGAAAGTCCTATAAAGTACGGTGAGGTGATTCCTTGCTCTGACAATGTGGAAATGGGAACCTTCTTTGGAGTAGGTGGCGGATTTATTCGCCTCAGAGATAGATTTAAAGTTGGTGTTGAACTGGATGTCAAATTAGATATTAAACCGCGTAACTTAACTGGAATTTTAATAGCTGTACATGGTAAATATGACTACTTTGTCTTGGAAATGGATAGTGGTTTAATGAGACTAACTGTTGAAAATGGAAAAGGACCCATAACAACCACATTTAACCCCGGAAATCCATTCTACTTCTGTGATGGCAGATGGCATAAGATTCAAGGTAAAATATTGAATGTCATAAGAATTTTCTTGGAAAATCATTTTATGCCAGTTACTAGTATCATGCGACACACGTCATTTGTTGTGTAAATGTCTGGGAACAAAAGTATCATTTTATGCCATATCATTGATTTAGGTTGTCGTCACATTCTGTAAGGCAGGCAGCAAAAGTTAACCACTTTTTTAAGTACCTACATGTCCGTTATAGCTCCATTTATGTAAATATGCCACTAGAGTTGATGGGATAAACCACCCATATTTTTTTCTATCTAATCTTTTCACTTTATTGTACAAAGTAGAGCATGGAATTCATCTTCACTTCAAGTAATGTCAACCTATACTGGCAGCACTGATTTGATTTGTCCACCTCCCCTACTTTATTTTGATAGTGCAGTAAATTTTAAAAACGAATGACAAAATGCCGTACCAGTTTAAAAGCATGCATAAAACAGATGTTGCTTCCGATAGTGATTTATGTTTTCTTCGTTACAGCTGTAAAATCGAAGAGTGTTGTAACTTTATCAGTAGACAATGTGTTCACAAATCCTGGTATTGGAGATAGTAGTTCAACAACGACTAACACAGGTGGAGCTTTGTTCCTTGGAGGTCACAGACTGATTCAAAGGGCTCGGGGTTTGGGTAAAAGAGTTCCGTATGTTGGATGCGTTAAAAATGTTTATGTCAATAATCAACCTACTCCTTTGCTGGCAGAAAAGGCAGAGGGTAGAGTTATCGTAGGTTCATGTCCAACAAATTGATTTGGAAATAAATATAAAATATAAAGTATATTCATTGTTTGTTTAATTTGTTTGATGTCTATTTAGATTCTTATATGTTTAATGGCCTTTCTATGAACTATATTCTAGTTTTTAATTATAATAAATAATTTACAGCTTTATTCAGAACAACTTTATCACCTAGTAAAATATTCATTTATCCACTTTTGTCAAATTATACGTTCATTACATGTATGTTTTCTAATGCATTAGAGGTTCATTATCCAATGACCATTGAATAATAATAATCCATTATTCGATGGGCTGTAGCCAATCAAAAAATTTCTATTGCATCATATCGACATTGTTGTGATACGGAAAATGTCAAATTATTTGTCAGAAAACTCCAGCAAATCATGTATGGATTACACATTTCTATGGCAACATTAACTCAGGGACTACTGTCTGTGTACACATCTAGAATAAGGGTTATAATCCAGCCTTATAAGTGCAACTGCCCATGAGCTCTTGCAGATAAAGTGCAGTATCCAACTTTCGGCAAGCTGTGCGTGTTTCCAAAAGAATGGTCAATTGGATAGCTTTTTTTATTTCATAAAATTTATCTTTTCGTCGAAAAAAAAGGTTAGCAACAGAGAGCTATTAGAAAGAGTCGGAGAAAAGCGAAATTTATGGAAGACGGTAAGGAATAGGAGAGATAGGATGGTAGGACACCTTCTGAGGCACAAAGGCTTAGTTGGCGGACATACTAGAGTCAGAGATAGGAATAAAAAGAGGTACGGGTAGGCCCAGATTAGAAAACTGCTCTCAAATAGTTAGGGATGTAGGATGTTCAACTTTTGTGGAAATGCATAGGTTAGCTCAGGATAGGAGAGGATGGAGGTATGCGCCCAACAAGTTTTCGGACTGAAAATTTTATGATGTAGACAAAAATTAAAAAAAATTATCCCTTGTATGTGGTTGACGTAATAAATGTTGGGAGATATTTCTGTTTAACATACTTGCAACATGCATATGTGATGGGCGTGAAGTTACTTTTGAAATAAATTCTGAAAAGATATGGCATGTTTAAATGCAGAATTTTATAGACGATCAGGCAAAAAACTGTTATGCATTTGACTGTTGTCCAGGATGCGAAAAGTTATGGGTTGAATCGAAAACTTTTTTGTGAAATGCCTTTGAGATAAGTAGTCAGGAGCTAGTTGTGTACATATCACAACAGATTGGTGTGTCAGATGTAGGGATGCAGTACAGAATCGGTTGTAGTTTGGATGAGCATTTTTCCAGCTTCTGTCAGGAAGTGATGGGTATGTCGTCTGCGAAAATAATGAAATTGCGGCCCTTAACTATATAACAGAAATGCTTCACTGCTTTGCAGACAGTACTTACTACTTAGTTGACTGACTTAAGCAGCATATACTTTTTTACAAGGCGAGAACTTTTTTGAAAAGCAAGTGGTCGCTCTTCCGCGTTTATTTGCTGTTGGGGATATCACGGATGGAACCGGCTGATGTTCTTGGCATTTTACAGGAGCAATCGAGCTATAAACATGCCGTCTAGCATAACCAATGTCAACCCTCACACGAGAATTTACGACAAGTCAGAGCAGTTTCAGCCATCGGGCTTGTTCCCTGTTCCGGACTCGCTTTCCATTTCATTCAAAAGAACATCAACACCAATGAATATTTTGGTGTCATGTTAAGAGTGGGACCCTTGTAAAGAAGTATGACCCACCATACTATTTGAAACTCCAGAAAACTCTGCTCTGGTCAGGCACCAATTGTTAAGGATTGCGGTATCGATAATGACTGATCTCTGCATTTTTCCTTAAAATGCTGTTGTCGATTAAAGGCGATGTATAAACAATTACTTTTAACATATTTTTAAATTTATTTCATTTCGTTTTCAATGAATTTAATAAAAACGTTTACCTAACCAATTCTTTTTTGAGGCATATCATTTTGTACACATTATTTCTCAAATTTGCAATATCCAGTTATATTCTTGTGGAATACTTACCATAAAAAATTGGCAACTTTTCTTAGAAAGTCAATACCTACGTCAAGAATGCTGATGTCCAAAAAGCAGTAAACCATAATTGCCTAAACAAGTATAACGATCATTTTTGACTACATCTAGAAAAGAAGAAAACAACAGCATATAAATTAAGTATCTTTTTAATATTTTTTACCGATAAAAAAGCTCAAATATACAATACAACTGCTTACAGCAAAGTCCAGTTTTTATTTGACGGTCGACAGTAAATTGTCACATAAACTACTCTCTGGTCACATTAAGAATGCGGTGGTGGGCTGGGCTTATTGAGTCCTATTCCAAGCCAGTCTACTCAGCTATTACAAATTAGTAATTAAAGACACATATTTTAAGTAGTTAATATTTTCTTGTTTTACTTTTTGGTAGAAGTTCATGAGGAAACAAATAATTACCAATATACATACCAATATATATTGGTAGTTCGCGGAGTAATTATTTGTTTCAACATATTTTAAGGACATGAAATCGTTTAAAAATTACTTGCAATAATGCACAGATGATCGAATGACAACTTTGACTGGCATACCAACTAACGCTGCATTCTTATTGCGAATTAAATTTATTACCCAGAAACCTTACTTTTCAGAGAAAAATGGTGCCCAAGTTTGATTTTTTTTAAGGTTTTCGTAAAAATTTGCTAAACGGAAAACAGTGCAATTTTTAAATTTGGCATTCATACTTTGTAGGTTATAACCATTATTTGATAATTTCACTTCGCTCTAAGTGGTGGATGGTATTTATGGAGAAGTTGGGTCCAACGCCTTCTGCTGTATGCCACTGACCAATTTGAATGTCAAATACGATATCAAGCTATCAAGTTTTTTGTATGTCATAGTTATTAGATATTTAGATTACGATTCACAGTTTATTAAACTTCAAGGACATGTCCTGAACTTTTTGCCTCCTTACATTTTGAATGATTCAGTTGCGACTGACCAGTGACATATCGCAGAAACGTTAGGTCAGACTTTGCGGCATCTGAAATGAAGAGAAAATATTATCAAATAATTGTTATAACCTGCCAAGTAGGTTTGCCAAAATTAAAAATCACATCCTTTTCCATTTAGTAGATTATGGAAGAACCTCAAAAAAAAATTCAAACTCTGGTGCCATTTTTCTCTGAAAGGAAGGGTAATTATTTTGATGTGTTCTATTTATTGCTGAAGTTTGGGTATTAACTAAAGAGTTTTGTAACCAACAGTGATGTGGTTTTCATTCCAGATAAACCCCCACCAACCACCAACTAATCCGTGACTGACTCTCCTCCATTGCACAATTTTTGTACATGCCACCTGATTGGCTAACGCTGCAGGGATGGGGTTTGTTTGAAATGAAAGTACCAGTTGTGACGAGCCACTTTTGTAGTGAATTATCAAAATTTATAAGTTGATAAATTTCAAAGTAGCAAATACATAAGGCCGAGGATCTGGGTTTGCAATTTGAAGTTGATTACCATTTTATTACACGTTTGTCATGTAGAACATTTTACTAATCTGTTTGTTTAACTGCCCCCAGAAAAGCTTGTATCTGATTTTGGTATCACATTTGACAACTAATAGTATTTTGGAGTAATCGATAATTTGAGGGTGGAAATTGTAGTACTGAAAGGACTCAACGAATGAAAATTTAAGAAGGCCACAGAAATGGGTTGCCAGATGTCCCAATTTTAGCGGGACAGTCCCGCATCTTCAGTAGATGTCCCATGTCCTGACCGCATCTTGTAATATTCTAGTAACCCTATTCGGAGCACATTTTTGTGAGACTTGTTGGAGTCTTACCTCATTTAATAACTTATATCCATTTTCTCTGCATCACTTTATTTCATGGAATCTCCAGACTTTGTTTTTATTTGACACTTACAAAGCCAATAGGTGATCTACAAACAACAAGCTTGCAAACCAGGCAGGTTAAAACCAGATTGTGAACCTGATGATCATCAGGTATGTATTTACAGTATAAATTATATTCTTTCGCAATTTGCAGACCCTATCCACAGGCGCACATTTAACTTAAATCACAATGTAGTTTTCTATTTTTTTCAAAGTTCAAAGATGCTGAGAAGAACATTTAATTATTGAACTTCAGACTAGTTCAGATTTCACACACCAATTTTGTAACAGTTAAGCATAAAGTATCTGAGATCAAATACGTAACAAAAAATTCCTTCAGTCATTTAAATCTACAAAAATATTATAACGTAAACAAATTAAAATATACTGGGTGTAACTAAATTGTCTGGTCAAATTTTATGACCATATTGTACAGAACCAAAAGTGAAAAAACCTTCAGCAGGGTTGTCCAAGCAAGATTATTTTTTCTATTGTGCACTTTTTGTGCATATTAGAAAAAAAAGTTGTATGATGGCCTCTCCCATTTGCTTCGGATGTTCTTTTCTACAAAATCACTTCCTTCCCTAATTCAAAATTACTTTCACTTCTACTGTACAAATAGTTGAAATTTTAAAATCTCTTGTAAGTACCTTTTAAGGAGCCATTTCCTGGAAACATAAACATAAAGTTTGGCCAGACTATTCAATTACGTTACAATTACAATATGCAAATGCTAAGAAAAGCAAAAATAAATGAAATATATTACATATGTTAAACCTTATCGCAAATTAAAAACATTTCGTAAATGTTTGTTAACGTCAGTCAATCAAAATACCAAATGGGCACTTGATTAAAAACACTTTAAATACTAATTAAATAAGAAGAAAGATGGTAAGTACTATTTGTTAATTATAATCAAATGCCCTATGTTCAGCAAAGCAAAACCTTGTTTTAAATTCTCATTACGATACAAGCAGCATGAATAAATACTTTCAGGACTATTTTAATTGTATTTCTACTATCACAAATCCTTTGGAGTTCTTTCTACACTGAACTTTAATATTTTCCACATATTTGGCCAAACATAAATTTAACGACTAGTGACTAGCCTATAACACGGAGAGACATTTTTTATAAAATAATAAACAATACTAAATCAAATATGAATTCAATAAAATATCATAGCACCAATGGAAGCAATTTCAGTTTTTTATTTTGCAGTCTTCTATAAAAAAATCATTCAAAAAAGCTACGAGCGTGAACAACATTGGGGTAGTTTAACCTATCGCACAAAGCAACTTCTAAAGACACGTAAACTTTACAGAGTTTGCTCTTTTGCTTTCAATTCACAGAATGCCTCAAAAGTTTTATTGGTACAGTGTATTTTTGAAGCAACAATGGAAAACAAAACGGAAGTGAAAATTTTCTCAGGATATAAACTTTCGTGCATTCTTTCAGATAATGGCGATGGCCACATCGGTAGACATCTGAATCACAACATGCATTTTTTCTATATTCTAATGAGATTATACAAATTCATAACTTACCCTTTCTTTAGTAATAATCTGGCAGAGTTAGATTTATAATTAGGGTTGCCAAATAGCCTGTGTTATTGGTTCGAAGAATGACGATAATAGTAATAATATCGGAGTCCTAAAAATCACCAGCTCATACAACATTTAACTATTCAGTGAATGTACCACGCTAAAAGCAGACAACTTATGAGACCTGCAAGCCTATATTGAAATATAGTCTACTTTTATTAAATTTTCCATCCTCGTCTTATATTAGGATTTCAGTATGACAGCGTTTTCATTTAAAAATGCAAAAGGCAAACCAGATTGTGTTAGCAATCGCACTTGTAGTAGAGGTTTCGGTTTGCTTGGTTGAAAAACATCAAAGAAATTGTCTAACATCAAATTAATGCTGGTGTTACATAATCGTGTTTGTGTTTTTCGTTTTGTTTTGTATAAGTGCAACAAATCATGTGTAAATAAATAGATGCTATCGTAATTTATCAATAAAACTGAAAACTATAGGTAAGATCGTAGACATATGAACCCAATTATTTATGTAAACGCAGTTTCATCTCCATAATCTCTGAACATTGAGCGATAATATGAGCTTGATTTTTCGTTATTGTAATATAAACAGTCAATATCTTTGAACATCTGTGTAAAATGGGTTTAATAAAATTTATTTTAAAGCATTGGTTTTATTTTCGCTTGGAACATAAATATATAATTAATCATAATGTAATTAATCGCATATGTATTTAAAATTTCTGCGTTGCTGCTGTATGCGCCCTCTAGTAATGCCTTTTGAGTCAACATTGCTGCAAACTTACTATTTCTCACTGGGTTGCATATCTCTGTTTGTTTCTGCTAAAAGCGAATATACCACTGGTTTGTGAAGGTATGTCATTTTTTTATCGTCATTATTTGCAGAATATTAACACCGCTCATCACAAAATGTCACTCCAAATACTTCCTTTGCTTGCAATTAATCTTAGAGCAAATCAAAGCTACTATGTATATGGAAATTGTTCCAATATGACTGAGGCAACATAACTAATCTAGCCGGAGCTTCAGGAAAAGTTTTTATGACCAAAGCACATCTGGAGTCTGTAACTTGAAACGAACACATGAACAAGAAACTGGATTAAGGTGAACTCGGGGAAGTGCGCAAGTGGGACAAGTGCATTAGGCTGCTGTAGTTTTCTTCATTTTGCTGTTAGGAATTTTACACTACATAAACCTCTACTTGACCCAATATGTTTTATTATTTATCAATAGGTGGCAGCACCCGGATTGTCTTACATCAAAATTCAGATAAAGGAACTTGTGTGCTTTTGAATTTCCGTAAGTTTTGAAATGACGCTTCCAAACATATAATTATTTTTTACACTTAGGTACCACTGGTTTATGAAAATAGTAAGTGGTATGCACTTAACCTCCAAAAACAGAAAAGTGAGAATCTGCGTAACTGCCAGGTGGGGCAAGTGCGATAGTGTTATACACTTGCCCCCACTTAATCCTCTATTTCAAAAAATATATCTTTTGCAGAATTTCTTATACTAAAACGTTTACGTTTTATGCCGAGGGAAACTGCTTACAATGGTCAGAAATTACATACGGAAAGGAAACAGAGGTGAAGGGTACACCAAAGAAACTTTGGAAAAGGCTATAAACGAAGTAAAATCTGGAACTTTTACCGCATTTAGGGCTAGTAAACATTATAATATTCCTTTATCCACTATAATTGATCATGGCAAGAAATCCAACTCCTTTGGAAGATCGTCAGCCCTACCAATAGAGGAAGAACAGAAACTAGTGGAAGGTCTTTGCTATATGGAGAAATATGGTTATGGTCTAGCAAGTAAAAAGGTTTTGGGTTGGTAGGACAGTATGTAACCCAAAAAGGTTTTAAAACTCCCTTCAGAGATGGAATTCCTTCTAAAGATTGGCTCATAGTCTTTAAAAATAGAGAAACTATCTATTAAAAAATCACAGAGCGTGGAATATGCTCGAAAACAAGCCTACGATCCATTCATTATTTCCGAATATTTTGCAATATTAAGACATGCTTCATGAATTCGATCTAAATGATAAGCCACATCTTGTGTGGAATTTAGACAAAACAAGTTTCTATCGAGCTCCGTCGAAAACCAAGATTGTTGGGAAAAAAGGCGTCCCAGCCACATGAACAAGTTCACTCGGCAAAGAAAACATTTTTTAAGAGAAAAAATGTGTGGGAACAATTTATGGCACTCGAAAACAGGAGATTTCCCGACACGACTTATGTCGTCACACGTATAACGGGTGGATGGAAACAAGTGTATTTGAAAATTATTTTAAGAATGGCTTTCTTAAAACAATTGGTGCAGAAAGGCCAGTTCTCCTCATATGTGACGGTCATTCGACACATGTTCATCTCACATTAGTCGAAATGGCAAGACGAGAAAGTGTTGTGAGCAGCAAGAGATAATTTATACCGAATTATGGGGAAGAGATGAGTATCTTAGTGCACAAAAATCTGGATTTAGTTCTATAATTCAATGCCTGGCGGGGTACTTGCCCAAGGAGTAGTTGTTCGAACGGTCTAGTACCATCTATTTGACT
Source organism: Xestobium rufovillosum (assembly GCA_963966045.1). Taxonomy (NCBI): domain Eukaryota; kingdom Metazoa; phylum Arthropoda; class Insecta; order Coleoptera; family Ptinidae; genus Xestobium; species Xestobium rufovillosum. The sequence continues at coordinate 32,478,589 of OZ014493.1, forward strand.
TTGTATGTAATTCTGTTAAGTCAAAAATGCCCAGTGTTTTCTCATTTGGTGATCTGATTTGATAATTTCTTCAAGGGAAGGCAAATATTTTTAAAACGTTTGATTTCAGGTAGAAGAGAAAATAAACATGAGAGGAAATTTTAAGGGAAACCCAATAATGGTTCTACATATTTAAAATAAGAAATTTACCAGATTTTGAAATTTTCTAATTTAGTTTTGTAATTGCTAATACTTTGTAAATTTTCTGATTTTCAAAATTACTTTTGAATTAATTTCGAATTAATTTCGAAAACAAAGCATTTTCTGGCCCATGTTTTATGAAACATTTTGTTTACTTCTGAATGTTATGCGACCTGGCAATCTTTGGTACACAGTAAAATAACTTCAGTTATAACAAGTAAAGCAAAAAGAAAAACAGAATCAGTGACGGCTCGTCAGGGACGGCAGGGTCGGCCCGGCCGTACCAAACAATTCCATAAAAAAGTGACTATTTTTAACTAGTTTTACCTTTTACGTTTACCCTTATTTTTGAAAACCTGACACGCCAGGTACTTTACAATTCAACTTTTTCGTACGGGAGAACTGTGCTATATTAGGCGCGAGCTTATATTGCGTGAATTTCACAGTCTAAACTATACAGAATATTACAGATGTGCCCGACATCAGCATAGGAAATCTACAGTTCCCACGAACAGTTTAAGTTCCGGGTCGGCAGGCCGAAGCTGCTTCGAAAATCACGAATTAAGTGAAGCCCTACTGCCCCATATTTTCGCTGGCTACAAACGCTCTGTTTGTTAGGTAGTGCTGGCGTAGCTTGTTTCACACAAGCTCGGCCGAAGCTTATGTGGCCGGGCTCCCGGCCGCGACTTGCAAAATAGGAAAATGCCCCGCTTTGCAGATAATTTTATTTATTAATTTTCAGTTTTCATTGTTTTTGAAGCCATCAGCCCATCAGTGCAATTAAACACTTTATTCTTTATAAGCTTCAAACTTAAAATGTGTATTTGGATTTGCAGATATTGCGTAAGACTAGTAGACTAGACTAGGTAGCTAAAAATTATAAACACGTGTCGAGTTTAATTTAATACCGTAACCGTTTTTGGCGTTTGGGGTTGACTTATAAGAATTCATTGTAATAAAATGCTGCATTAACCAATAAACCAATAGGTATGTGCTAGTAATATGAGAAAAAATAGGTACGCGGGTTTAATCGACATGAATGGTATACTAATTTTCTTCTTTTCGTCCACCTTTATAAAAAAATTAAAATAAAAAATGCATAGGTAGGCAATAGACGAATAGGCAATAGCTATTATTTTAGCATTTGAATATTATAGTTTATAGTCTGTAGCGGTCTCGGCCGAGAACTCGTCTTCGCTCGCCCTGTCGCAAAGCTAGGCACGGCCAGCCGACCCAGAGAACTAAAGAGTAAAGGCGAGAACGCGATCATGTGATTTATGATTTTACACTTGCTTTGCTATTGCGACAGAAACGGAAGATACTCTCTTTGTCTAGTTTGTCGTCCGTTATGTTATTTCTGTTATTTTTTTTATTCAACAAGTGGGAAATAACAAGTAAAAGTAACTATAATAGGTGGCGTGGAAAAGTCCCTGGAAAATGCGTGACCTTGAAAATCGACAAAAATTTCGCCTGCGGCGCTATTCCCGAGGGGCAGTAGCCCCCCGGAACCCCCATGTGAGACGCTTCTATTTGGCCGACCCATTTTCTTAGAGTACGAGCCGTCACTGGACAGAATTTTACGCATCATCCTGAGGATGCTGTCCTTGCCAGCACAACACGTGTGGACTTTAATGACCACTGGTTTAATTTAAAGAAATCTTGGAATATAAAACCATTAATTTTCATACAGCCTTTAACAAGTTTCATTCTATTCCTATTATTAGTTAAAGTTAACTTTATAAATGACATTACCCGTTTAGCATTGGCATTATTATCTAATATATGGGTTGCTGATGTGCTCTGGCTGGCTCTTGTTGGTCGTGTAGACCTCAGAAAATCTTGATTCAAGTTCAATGTCATCTTTAATTTAACATGTCTTGAGCTCTGCTGATTTACTGGACCATGGTTCATTATATTCGGAGAACGTGGGGTGGCCAGAGACCGATAATTGGTTTTCAAAACACAGAACTTCATGCAAAAAACCTAGATCTACCTGGCAACCCTAATTATACTTTGTATTCGCAGACTGGTCCATTAGTGCAATATTTTTATGTCTGTAACACTTTCGTCAAACTCATATACACTCATTTTAAATAGACGTGCTTTTCCTTAGAGAGTTAACCACTTATGTTTTTTTTGCTCACATACCAGCTGCCTGCGAAATCGTTAATCAGTTGGTCATTTCCTTGCTAGCCTCAAAACTAGTCAGCGAGTTCAATCTTTCAAATAATGCAATTTGAACTTAGGGACTCGGCTCGTAGACCTGAATCGCTGAAGAACAAACCTCTATTGGAAACCTCCACTTTTGCTTTAATGAACCAGTCTGTGTACCAGCACTCAAAAATAAGATCTCAATGGCAGTGTCATGTTTCACGTAGAATCATGTTCAATTAACAATTCATTGTGCTATGTAACAAATTAATTGTTGATGTAAAACAAAAAACACATTCTTGGAATGTTCAATGATAAAAGCTCTCAGTGGCACGCAAATAATAAATGCTACTTTCACTCAATACCGTGTGCAAAAATCATCACTAAACCGGGATCTATCATCATGTCTTCTCCCATATGGGTATTATCGCAAGATAACACTAATACTGCTTGTTTAGCAGGCACACGTTTACACACATAGTTTTCATACTGTCTACGATTGTTCTGACGTGTCTCTAACGAACACAATCCAGGAGGCCATCGCCTTTCGTGACAATTTTTCATTAAATCATCTAGGATATGTGAAGGACAGCCCATTTCATTCAAAGTTTGTTTGATCATGCGCTGTGGAACAAATTATTACTAAAGATAGAATTTTCTCCTTATATAAATAAGTACCTGCAATACTTCATCTGGTGTAGATATCATTCCACCCCACCTAGTAACCCTAGCTCTTGTGAGAGAGTTACTCCAGCGAAGTACTTCATCCCGCTCCATCGCATCAGCAATTGCCCGCATTGCAGGATTAGATATTCTCATAGCCCTCATGAAATCCTATAATTATAAATTACAAGATTCTAGTCCATGCAACGCTACTGTGATGGCGCGCTTTCAATGTATTTGTGCAAATAAAAATGTGTTTTCCAAGGGAATAATTGTTTTCTTATGATTGATCATACTACCTGACCCTCACAAAAAAACAGAGATTATTTATGAAAAATATTGATAGCATCCCCTGTAGAACTCTTAGCTACAGCGCAATGTTGAGCCGTGAAGAAAAAAATTAATAATCGAGAAATTTGAACTGCAAGAAAGACATTCCAAACATTTGATGCTGCTGACCGCAACGCTTTTTGCCATCAGAGTACTGCCTTGCAAAGTATGCAGTTTGGCTAGCCAGCGGTAGTAACTGTACAGGCTTCTGTATATATTTCTGTGACACCATATTATTAGAGGCATATTGAATGAAGTCAAAAAGCCATTTTACCTTTAACAGTTGCAACTCCCGTCTCTGCTCATTAATTAGAAATCTTTGTTCAGTCAAATCTTGTTGAAAATCATTCAATTTTTGCTGTTGCGTTTGAATAAGCGCCCTCAGTTCTTTGACACAGTTATGCTCTTTAAGCACATCTTTTGGAATAACTAGACCACAACCCTGCTCACAAGGTACAGGTCGTTTTGGATTATGTTCACATTCTTCTAGATGTGCTGGTAAGGAATCCAGTTTTAATAGACGAGTACAACCATATTGAGCATTATCACAATTTATGCATAATCTAAAACATTACGGATAAGAAAAATATTATATTCAAGGGAAAATTGCTCGGAAAATAATTGTAACAGCACCTTGACAATAAATTTTTTAAAATACGAGGAACTTGTCGCAACTGTGCAGAAGTTATGTGTTGCCTGTCAACAGGACATGTAGGCTGTCGAGATATCCATTCATATATGCAGGATTTGCAAAATGCATGTTCACATACAGGTACCTGAAGAAAAAAGAAAACAAAACTGAAGTTGCGAACATATGTTCTTCTTGTAAGTATTTCCAAACCTGTAAAGGATCGTCTAAAACGCCTGAACATATTGGACAAACAAGTTCTTCATCAACATCACCTTGAAATCGATTTAACTCAAAGCCCATTTTAAATAAAATGAAAATACCATTAATAATTTAATATCAGAAATACATTTTTGCTTTATTTGACGTCACAGAAAACTTTATGTCAAATTTAGACATAGAGAACGCAGAAAGAGAACACCATAAACCAAACATGTTTGGTTTATGGAGAACACTAGAAAAGGAGGACAGCATATTCCGTATGTTCCGTCGTGGTAGGAGGCTGTCCAGAGAGTGTCTGGCTTCTGGCAGGCGGCAGCACGGAAAACTAGAGGGTAACCCCATGGTCGATTTACTATTAACACAGGCAAATGCAAGTCGATTAGTGAGTTCAATCGCACGCCGCGCCGCCGATATTGAATCCAGCATACAAAGGTTCAAATCCAATGGCGGTTAGTTTTCTTTTTTTACTTTTATCGTTATTTTGAATAAACGGCGATCAGTAAAGATGCATAATTAAACGTTTTATAATTTTTGATTAAACTAGTAATGGACTTACTAGAAAATTATTTATCAAGTGATTGAAGTTAAAATAATCGTTCGTAAGGACACAGACAAAATCACAAAATTAATTTCGTCTGTGGTAAGGAGTAACCTCCTGTCGTGCTTCGGAGCTGACACGACTACTATAATACTAAACAATTATGTGAACACTTATGGGGCGCCGTTTGTAAAGTTCGCACACATTAAAAAAACCGTGTAAAATGCATCATTTAAACTGAAAACAGGGAAGTTTACCTAGGTTTTATTCTACATTTATAAATCCCAAAGTTATTTAATTAAACATTTTGCCATTTATTATATTGCAAGACATTTAATAAATCACAAGACATTTAATAAATGACAAGTTATTTAACAAATCGCACGGTTTTTTATTTAAATGCACTGTGATATATTAAATTACCTGTCATTTAATAAATAGCAAGTTATTTATAAATATCGACTTTTTTGTACAAATAACTGGAGATATATTAAATAACTTGCTATTTATTAAATGACAGGTAATTTAATATATCACAGTGCATTTAAATAAAAAACCGTGCGATTTATTAAATAACTTGTCATTTATTAAATGTCTTGCGATTTAATTAAATGTCCTGCTATTTATTTTTAACGCTGGTGTCAAGCGAGTTGGAATGAAGTACGATAGTAGTTCTGTTGAATCCGAACATATAACCTCACAAAAGCAATCTTCAGCTTGACAACTGTCAACAAAATGAACTGAATATGCATTAAAACTCCCAAAATTTGTAATAATGGCTCGAAAATAACTTAAAGGTATTTTTCGCGACTAACCCCAAGTAACCGCCCGGTATGACTTTGGTTAGCACAAAGTCATCCCCCCCATTGAAATAAGTCGATTTCTGTGACTGCCGCGAAAATATGTGTGGTTTGGAGAAATTGTTTTTGTTGCAATCTAACCTCACAATATTATGGAAGGTGAAAATAAAAATTTGTTGATTTTCATGTACCACGAATTGATGATGGACGGAGCAGCTGTATGTACAGTAAGAAAAAGAAAATGCGAACATTTCTTTGATAATGATAATATCGTAATGTCTCTTCGCGGCTGTTATCCGTCATAGCATACCAACCGGAACAAACCGTGCTTAAAGCTCGGTATGGTGCGGTATGTTGGAACAACATACCGCGGTGATGTCATTTGTACTCCCCTCTCATACCATTTCTCGCGAAAATGAATCGGTTACACAAACCGCACATACCGCAACATACTTGGTATGTCGCGAAAAATTCCTTTTAATATAACCCCCCCAAACAAACGTCAGAAGGTATGTTTAATATACTTTTGGAATTAACTTTTGAGAAAAAGAAAATGTAAGTTTTTGGCGAGAATTGTCCATCTCAAACCATCAATCGAATTCGCCCCTGCTGCAGGAGTAATCAGCTACAAGTGATGGATGAAAAATGAAAACATCTATAAAAATAACTTTAATTGATTCCACGGTTGGCACTAGGTGAAACATAACTAATATAAGAATAAAAACACTCGGTTTTGTTGTTTCACTTTATATTGAAGTAAATTCTAACATGTTTTCACCTTTCGGTGATTATCAAAGAATAAGATTTACATACACTGATACTAAACTAAAAGTAGAAAGTTTAGGTATAGTAGTTGTGTGGTGTTATACTTACCTGAGATGTAGATTTTGGACCTTCTACTATAAATATTAGTGCCCGGTCGCAGTGAATTTTTATGAAAAAGTGCTGAAATAAACTACCCTTAATTTTGGGCTTGGAGGGTGGATGATCCTGGCAGTAGCTGTAGGATATTATATTGATGTGAGATATAGAGTTTGGGCCATCTGCTGCAAATATTAATGGTTGGTCAGTAAAGTTTTTATGAGAACATGCAAAAATAAACTATCCTTAATTTTGAGGTTGGAGGGCGGATGATCCTGGCAGTAGTTGTAGGATATTATGCTTATGTGAGGTATAGAGTCTGGACCTTCTTCTGCAAATATTAATGGTTGGTCAGTAACTTTTTGTGGAAAAATGCAAGAATAAACCCCCCTTAATTTTAGGGTTGGGGGGTGAATTTTCTTGGTAGTAATTAAAGCACGTTAAGCGACGAATAAGTGGGAATGGGATATGCATTTTTGAACTTGTGCTATAGGGGCAAGTGTGTGGTCAGTGAGTTTGTATGTTGGTCAGTAAAACTCTGGTTATTAAAAATAAGAACGGAAAAATGATTAGAAATAAAAGATAAAATAAGTTATAGGCAGTTTATGTTTCATTAGTAGAGCCGCAACACGCTGTGTACTATGTGAATACAATAAATAGTATGAAAATAGATCATTATCATGGGCGTCGCCAACGGGGGCAGGGGGGGCTTCCGCCCCCCCCTGGCTTTTGGTACATAATGACCATATGGTAGGTACTATATTACTATAATGAAAACCAATCAATTATATGCTAAGAAAATTTTGCCTTGCCCCCCCCCCCCCCCCCCCTGGAAATTTTGGAGGCGACGCTGATGATCATTATTCAATATATACTCAAACTTTCTGACGAGTGCAAGATTGAAGATGATCTTCCAGACTGTAATGTAACACTGTGATCTAAAGATCTAATACAATAAATAATTTTGTTCATAAAAAAGTTTTTTACTTACTCAAACATACGAAGCATAAACGCACTGGAAAACGTTGTTGGTTGATTACAAAATTATGGTGTTTAATTATACAAGGCAAATATATTGTACTTAGTTACAAATGTGTTGCATTCTAAAAAGTTAAGCCCTTGTCTGGTTGCACAGGAAACTGGAGAAACCCTTTCTTGTCACTGTGACTGCGTTGCTGGACATGACAAAGCTTTTTCCGATGTGGCTACACTGTTTTACAATATTCCTGTCAGATTTGTTGATTCAGTGAGGTTAAATTGCATGGTAAATTTCTTTTCGTGGATCACGATGTTTAAAACAATAATTAAGCATTGTTTAATTTGTGCCAATTTTTGAATACCACTGCTCAACAAAATATTAAATTACATTTGAAATAAAACATAAGCCGATGCTCTTAATGCTACATTTATTATATTCTCTTAACAGTATTTTATACAAACATTATTTTCTGTTAGGAATTATTAATGAACGTTAAATACTGTGTAATTTTGTTGAAAAATTTAGTTTGAAAGAAAAAACCTAAAAGTATGAACGTAAAATTCAAACTTACATGCTTCATGCTATTTTGTACAAATCTATTCGATAAAAGCTACGTTTCACCAGATACAACTAACACACAAAAATGATAAGCTTCACTCTTCTTTTAGGCATTCACATCTTCGGTATTCGGTTGTCGTTTAGAAATAGACTGTGAAAGAATCTTGTTTGTCCAAACTTTACTAGTTCACCTGTTACATATTATACAAAATACTTGCTACATAATATTCTCAGATTGTGATCAATTTGATTCTTAATAAATAATTTCCCTTAAGGACAGCTATCCACCTATTTCTTCTGAGTGTTCACACATGCTTTCGAATGAAGTTCATTTTGTCCATCTAACTTCGGCTTCTGCAGCTTACCACTAAACACCAGACGGGCATATCACTTAATTGTTAATAAATGAGGGAAAAAACGCGTAAAAACTTAAATTATAACCAGTCACACAAATCTGTTATTTACAAATACGTCCTTATTAAACAAATGTAACACTTCACTTTAGTTTACCATCTTAAATGTATTGATCCATTAATTCAAAAATACCTTCTTATTAATTAATTTTAAGTTTAAATAAGACAAAATTTATTAAATTCACATTTACTACCATGCAATATAATATATGCCTTTATGACAGACCAGGCTGATGACCTACAAGGAATTACATTTCGGATTTCGTGCAGATATTGACTTCTAAAGTCAATGGTGCTGATGCCTAATTCAGTCGGAAGCTCGGAACAGAACATACGACCGAACTTGAACGATTAGAACTACTATCGTACTTCATTCCAACTCGCTTGACACCAGCGTTAAAAATAAATAGCAGGACATTTAATTAAATCGCAAGACATTTAATAAATGACAAGTTATTTAACAAATCGCACGGTTTTTTATTTAAATGCACTGTGATATATTAAATTACCTGTCATTTAATAAATAGCAAGTTATTTAATATATCTCCAGTTATTTGTACAAAAAAGTCGATATTTATAAATAACTTGCTATTTATTAAATGACAGGTAATTTAATATATCACAGTGCATTTAAATAAAAAACCATGCGATTTGTTAAATAACTTGTCATTTATTAAATGTCTTGTGATTTATTAAATGTCTTGCAATATAATAAATGGCAAAATGTTTAATTAAATAACTTTGCGATTTATAAATGTAGAATAAAACCTAGGTGAACTTCCCTGTTTTCAGTTTAAATGATGCATTTTACACGGTTTTTTTAATGTGTGCGAACTTTACAAACGGCGCCCCATACTGTCTATGCTTTTTGAAATCAAATATATTTCCACAAGCGACACGAATTGAATAAAATTAATAAAACCCGCATAAATTAGGTTTAACTACAGTGGAATATTGTCTGTCCAAAACATACGTCAAACAAATGACAAACACGAACACCACAACAATTTAGCAACGGAGACAAAAATCACTAAAAATGAGCCTAACATGGCGACCACCATACCCCAGTCATTTTATGGTATCCTCACTACCGCTAATCCTATATCCAGTTTCTTTTGAAAAATCCGTGTTACCAAACCATAACCACATTACTATTACGCATGCGCTTTTAGACGGTCGCGGCTCTCGCTGCTATGAACAGGGCACAGTGTTGCCAATCGTCACATTATTATTAGATTTTAACATATATTTTGTAAAATTCTGATACAAAAATTCATGGTAACATAATCCATAATTTTAACATAATTTCAAACGATGCCAGCTTTCCGAATATTGTTGCATATTATTCTTTTTTTTCTTTTTCGATATGATAATAAGTATCTACCACGAAAATAAACGTGTGAAGCAAAACATTTTAAAGGTAAAATCTCTCATCTCATCGCCCTCTATTAGCGGTTAGGCAAATCTTCCTTAAGTTAGTTTCATAGTTAGTTTTATTTTACATTGTATTTTATTTTATATTGTTTTATTATATTATTTTGTTTTATTCTATGTTGTGTTTTGCTTTATATTTCATCGTTCATTAAGCTTAAGTATTTAAACTTTAACTAAAATCTTTGTTCTACTGCCCTTTGTTTTGTTAAAAACATTTTAATTTAATGTTTGTGGTACGTACAAAATTTTAACATAATTTTAGGTAAAATCTGATAATTTGGGCAACGTCGCACCATAATTTCATGAAACCAGAGTGGCAACACTGACAGGGCATCTGTCATAATGACAGTCTCATTATAACCTAGAAGCTGAAAAATACAGAAAATACAAAAAATCTACGTCTTTAAATCTTATTCCAAAACAAAAATAAGTGGAACAACGTGATACAGATAACAACCATAACAATGAGCAGTACAAGTAGCAAACCAAGGCGAAAGGTGAATCATTTTAAGAAAGCATTCAGAAGGCCTAAAGGATACACTCTTGAACTAAATGCCCGTGGGTTTCTATGTAGTTGTAACATGCGAGAAAAGGATTGTATTCGTGAGGCTTATAATATTTTGAATAAATACGGAGAAGATTTGTTTCCAAATAATCAACCCATGGAAGCGCCGCAAATAAGTGATGATATTGAAGATGATTTAAGTGCGGAAATTTCTAATTTGAAAGCAGCTAAACGATTTCAAGTTGTAGAATCAGGAGCAAAAAATTTTCTTTTTATTCGTACTACTCTTGAAGATCCTGTCAAACTAGCACATCATATCATTTCGGACATTTATACAAAGAAGGAACAGCAAACTAGGTATTTAATTCGATTAATACCCGTCGAGACAGTCTGTAAGGCTTATATTGGTGACATAGAAAAAGCTATAGATCCCATACTGGAGAGATATTTTAAGAATGAGCCGAAAACATTTTCCGTTATATTTAATCATCGCAACAATAACCATGTCTCTAAAGATGAGGTGATAAGGATTATTGCAGATAAAGTTATCGCCATTCGTAATGACCATAAAGTGTCTTTGAAAGATGCTGAATTGTCAATTGTGGTTGAAGTAATACGAAATATGGCGTTACTAGCAGTGGTGCCCGACTTCTTGAAATATAAAAAATATAATTTGCATATGGTATCTCAACAGGATATCTCAGAAGCAACAGATATTCCTGAACGAGTTCCTGAAGTTGAACATAATGCGATCAAAAATGCAGAGGTCTATTAAAATCAGGATTAAAATTTTAGTGAAGGCTAAATTATTTGTAATACGTGCGTTATAATCATGCTTTTTGTTTAAAGGTGTAAGATTATGTAAATATTTTTCTGAGATACCTATATTGTAGCTAAGCCGAATGGAAAATAATAAAAATAATTTTGGTAACAGTGCTAGTTTATTTGCTAAAATATGTTTTGCTCAAAATATTATCATAGCCCCCATGCTTGAATTGAAATCATCTTCGATTTTTAATAATTGGGGACGATTAGGTATAGGGGAGTTTGATGATGCAAATTAAACAAAACTTTTATTACCTTTTTTTTATAAAACTCATCTGTTCAAAGTAGTTTTGTATGTGTGTATGGGATATGTATTACATATCTAAAAAATGGATAAGAAAAATACATTGTAAATGTTATAGTATTTGTGTAGTAACTCCTATTCATATACCGCCCATGAAATTGTGCAGCTCTCCAATGCCTTACTATTTAACACAAGACTTGAAATTTGGAACCGGTACATTGTTGGTAAATACACTAGTGTTCGTATAAAAAGCACCCGAACTTTACTTCCGGCATGACCGGAAGTTGCATTAACTCTCTTATTTTAAATAGCACCCTGTACATGTTTTAATGCCAGTTGATTCTACTTTAAATTCACTTTCCGTGTTGTATCATAAGTTAATGCTGGAACTAAATATAACGGCGAAATTACATATTTTCTTATGAAGAACGTTGGTCACGATGTTCATAGCGAAAGCATACATTTTGTTGAAAAGTATATCATTCCTTCAAATCTCATTTTGTGCTATGATACATCACTGGAAAGACAATTCATAGCAGAATTGAAGGGGAATGAAAATTTATACAGAACGTGAATGCAAGCTCCGGGTATAACTTAATATGTACGTAAATTGAATAGTCATGGACCCAATTATACCTTAATTCACTTTTTGATCAATTTCAACATACAGTACGAACTCTTTAATCCGAACATGCCCTAATCCGAACCTCCAGTAATCCGAACACCTGGGTATCTCAGGCACAATCCGAACAACACCTCTTTAATCTGAACAGCGATGTGTTTCCAGCCGCATAAATGTGGGAATCCCCTGTTTTCTGTTTTTACGATTTTGCGCCATTTATCATTCAGTTTTCATTAGATCATTGACCATCACTGTGTTCAGTTTTGCGCTGTAATTTTGAATTTAAATTGGAGATGACTTCTGAAAGGAAACACGTTACTTTATCAATAAAGGACAAGATTGAGCTTATTAAAAGTTTAGATGCGGGCTGTACAGTAACTTCCTTATCAGAAAAATACAAACCGGGAAAATCAACGATTTGTGACATCAGAAAAAACAAGAAGAGGATTCTATCTTATGCCACCTCATCCACTTCTCTAATCAATAAACGAAAGACGTTAAAAATAAGTGCTTATCCCGAAGTTGATAAAGCAGTTTACACCTGGTTTCTACAGAAAGATCTAGAGGTAAAAAGATGATTGATAATATGAATACATTTTTAATTTTTTAACAGACTATTAAATTATTCTAGGTGTGCCAATATCAGGTGAAATTTTGCGTGAAAAAGCACAATTCTTTTATGGCCAGATTTATAACAATGATAATTTCAAAGCCAGTTCCGGATGGCTTGATAAATTTAAGAACAGGTACGGAATACGACAACTGTCATTTACGGGAGAGAAACTATCAAGTGATGAGGCAGCTGTTGAGCCATTTAAAAACTTGCTTCGAAATAAAATTGAAGAAATGCAGTTGTGTCATGATCAAATCTATAACGCAGACGAAAGCGGACTTTTCTGGAAATTACTTCCTCAAAGAACACTTGCTCACCAAGCTGAAGCCTCAGCTCCAGGTAGAAAAATAAGCAAGGAGCGAGTTACATTTATGCCTTGCTCTAATGCTTCTGGGACACATAAAATGAGATTATTGCTTCTGGGCAAATCTCGAAAGCCACGGGCCTTCGGAAATGAATCGCTGCCGGTAATATACCAAGGACAGGAAAAAGCCTGGTTTACCAAAGAAATCTTTAAGAACTGGTTTTATACGAATTTTGTTCCAGAAGTGACGAAAAAAATGCAACAGCTAAATTTAGAGCCCAAAGCACTTTTAATTTTAGACAATGCTTCAGGACACCCAGAAGATTTATGTTCAGATGATAAGAAAATTGTTGTATTATTTTTGCCGCCAAACGTAACCCCTCTAGTGCAACCTATGGATCAGAATGTGATTCAAGCGGTCAAGTTGCATTACAGAAAAACTCTCTTAAAACGCATTGTTGCTCCTGAAAATGCAGATTTATCTGCAGAACTGAAGAAAGTTAACCTAAGAGATGTTGTGATTCAATTAGCCAAAGCATGGGAAAACGTGAGGCCAGAGCTTATTAAAAATTCTTGGAGTAAACTTCTAACACAATTTGATGATGGTTGGGATGAAGATGATAATCTTCCATTAGCACAATGGAAGAATAAAATGGAGTTAGGAAGTATAGAGAAATTAGTAGAAGAAGTTACTGCACTGATACATAACATCTCTGAAGATGTAACAAGACAAGAAGTTATTGAATCGTGGGAATCCATAAACGATATGGACATTCTGGAGCATGTTCAAAATGAATCAAGTTCTGATGAAGAAGTAGAAGAGATACCACGAAGTGTAAAACATGTAGAAGCAGTCAAAAGTTTCGAAATGTGTTTGAAATGGGCTGAGGAAAATGGCGAATCTGAACATCATATTTTAATATTATCAGAATTGAAAAAACGAGCTCGAAAGGCAGAAGAAGCAAACATCAAACAAAGCAAAATTACTCAATTCTTTACAACTTCTTAGATTTATATAGTTATGTTGTATAATTAACACAAAATACGATATGTAATAGTTTTTAATTTTTTATTTGAAAATAAAGACGATTTGTTCAACATTTCATGAAGTTGTTCACTGTAGGAATGATGAAATTTGCAAATAATTAGGTAGACAGATATTTTCTGTCTTTTTTCGATAATCCGAATATTTCCATAATTCGGATTTCCTAGTGCAATTAATAGTTCGGATTAAAGAGGTCGTACTGTACTGCTATCTTTCCATAAGAAATGACCTAACCGAATTCAAAGATTTGTCATAATCTATTATAGGATTGTAGTTTCCCCTCTCATGGTGAAGTAGGTAGCAGTGGCACAGTCAAATTTCTTGTTTTTATTAAACTTGCCTATTTAACAGCAAAATCCAGTAACTAACAAACAAGCTATCTTATTTACAAGCATGTATATGTAACTAATAAATCGTGGCGTAATGCAAACTCATAAGCTCCCCTCGCGAAATCATGTTTGGGCCCCTTGACGTCGTATAAATTTTGCATGTCATTGAATGTATCCTTTTTTGGTATTTAAGGCAGTTGGTCGGTTGGGCGCTCGAGTCCCTTAGATGGGTTGCCCCCCGTCACACGGGGTCTGCAGTTGTGTGGTTTACGCCACCGCTAATAAGATAAATAAATTGTAATGGTGGCAACTGTCGGCTGCACTCTTTCGTCAAAACAAACACTGTCCGTTAAACGTGAAATTATATTATCATAAGACAATGAAACTTGCTGGTTATAACGAGAACTCAAATATAGCAAGCAAATTGAAAAGTCCCAATTCTCGAGATGGTATATAACGTAAGTTAAAAGAACTTCCTTATAAAGAAAAACTGTAGATATTGTTTTGTTCTTTACCTCGCATAACTTTACTAGAACATCCGGTAATGCAAAAACATTCTCCTTTTGTGGTCGCCAAGCGGTCTTTTTAAAAGTATGTTGGCATCTTCTTGACGATTCCGATAGCTTTGTGGAATACGGGCGACCACAATTTGTGCGCAGTTTTATGGATTTTTGTGTTTTTATTTTAGTTCATTTGTTGTTAAGTTGTACAAAATGTCGGGTAACATGTAATATTTATGTACCGGGTGTCCAAATAAGAAAGGACGCCGGCCATATCTAAGGAACCGTTCATGGTACAGCTATGGGAAAGAAAAAATAATGATAAAAGTGGTCAAGAGAAATCGCTGGAAATTATTTTCAAGTTTCTAAGTTTGCTGCTAGAGGGCGTAATAGTCATAGTCGACAAAAAAAACATGGTTTTCTCTCAAATTTACCCAGATAAAGTAGATCAAAAATGCGAATATTGCAATCTTGAATATATTTTGTATAATTTTGGTTCACCACTTCTTGCTCTAGCTCATCAAATAGCAGCGGGGGGGAAGGGGAACGATTGATTGTGAAGATGCTTGTAACTTCGGTTTGGTTCAACATAATTTGGCAAACTTGGTCTCGTTGAAAAGAGCTCTCTTCATTTAATTTTATGCTTTTATGAGCTAGGTTCTTTTAGTTCTGTAGTGATCGCTAGGTGGCGCTGTTTGAAAGACCAGCAAACTTTTCAAAATTTCTTGAAAATTTTAAATGGAATGATATAATAATTATGACCTAGTTAAAAAGAGGATAGAATGATGAAAGGAATAGTGAAAACCGCGCACTGATATCTTTTTTCTAACCGGAGATATAAACAAATTAGTGTTAGGATTGGGAGGATGGGGGCAAAAGTTGTTGGTAACACCCGGTTCAACATTTGCAATTATTGTGTAGTAGTGATAATCTTGTGTATGCTTTGATGCCAATATAAAAATTATACAAATATGATAAAACAGCTTTTACTATAGTTTGGAGAAAGTCTCCCATCTTCTGAAAATTTAAGACATTTGTAGATATCAAACACTTGACAATGGGCTGAATCTTTTTGTTTTAACGCCAGCTTGTTTTATAAATATATTGCGCACACAGTGGTTGGATCAATAACTTTGACGTAAATTCACTATGAATTCTTAATATGTAAGTTAACCTCACACACCAAAAGACAGTTACACAGCACACCCCTGAGGACGCTGACTTTGTCAACGAAATATGTGTCGAGTTTAATGACTGTGTCTTTTGGCGTAAGGGGTTATCTTCTTAAGAATTCATAATAAATATTGCAATTTACAAGAGTATATTTTAATACCTAAAACATAGGTTTTTGCTTTAAAAAATAATTTCCACATTTAAAACGGCCACGAAGAAGCAACATATAATTTTAATGATTGATATTTTGAGAATGTCTTTTATATTCGGTGGCATGTATAAAGGTTAATAATTAACCCGTCCTCCCGTCCCTAAAACTCTTTTGTCCATATCTCCGGTTAGAAAAAAGATATCAATGTGCGGTTTTCACTGTTTCTCTCATTATTTTGTCCTCTTTTTAATTAATTTATAATTATTATACCGTTCCATTTAAAATTTTCAAGAAAATCTGAAAAGTTTGCTGATCTTTCAAACAACGCCCTCTAGCGATCACTACAGAACAAAAATGACTTAAATTATAAAAGTATCTGATTAAAGGAAGATAGCTCTTTTCAACGAGACTAAGTTTGCTAAATTCGGTTAAATCAAACCGAAGTTACAAGCATCTTCACAACCAGATGCTCCCCGTCCCCCCCGCTGCTATTTGATGAGCTAGAGCAAGAAGTGCTAAACCAAAATTATACAAAATATATTCAAGATTGCAATATTCCTATTTTTGATCTACTTTATCTTGGTATATTTTAGAGAAAACCACGTTTTTTTTTGTCGACTATGACTATTACGCCCTCTAGCAGCAAACTTAGAAACTTGAAAATAATTTCCAGCGATTTCTCTTGGCCACTTTTATTATCATTTTTTCTTTCCCATAGCTGTACCATGAACGGTTCCTTAGATATGGCCGGCATCCTTTCTTATTTGGACACCCGGTACATAATAAAAAATTGAAATTATTTTTTGTGATTTTTTTCGATTGTAACGTGCACTTGCATATAATGAGCAATAGCTGTGGTCCCTTGAGTACTCGTTATATCCGAGTTCTAGTGTAGTACAATATCCGTGCATGTTTTCTACCACGTTAAATTATCAGAAAAATCTTCCTCTTCATCATTCTTGGTTTCCCAATTCAACATGTAATGAGACAATTGAACAGATATCAGAGCAACTTTTTGCTCCATTCGCAAGTTCATTTTAATTTGACAGTTGGACGTTGAACAACTGAGTCGTTCATACTGAAGGCAAAGTCAGAAAAATATTCCGCGGAAACTTGATCTAACAAATTTTCAACAAGCAACTCGGACGTTTCAATCGAAACTCGCCCATGGTCTGAAGCATTCCCCATGACTGTAACTTGAAGTATGATGTACTAATATACTAACAAATTTCTTTGCGTAAGTTCCAAAAAATCATACAGTTTAATGGTATTCTTAAAACAATTTCATGTATTCAGTTTAACTGTATCTAATTGATTGGTACTAGAGAAAAATTTGTTATTACTAAATTATGAACTACCAAGAAATAAATACTAATATTTTCCTGTGTGTTTAACACCCATCGGAACATGGAGCTTGCAGTTTTATAGCATTGTTCAACAATGTTAAAGTCATAGCTGGGTAGCCTTCTGCATGGACCTCAAAAAGGAGCTTACAGGACTACAGTGGATAATTTAAAGCAGTAAAATTATATCCCAGGTTTTTCCTGGTGTTGCTTGCAATTAAATTTGGCGTTTGCAAGAATTTATTACTTTCCAATAGTATACATTTTTGCGTATTTCGAGTGTATCATAAGTTCTTTATTTTTGTCTATACACTGTAACAAATAAAAAATATAATACAATTTTATTGTAAATGCAATGACGTGGGGAAAATCAAAAAGGAAAAAATAAATAGGTATTGCTTTCCACCACATTTCCATGACTTTAAATTTTAGCTAACACTAACTTTTAAAATATTGAACATTTAGCTTATAGTGGTAAAATAAGAAAAAAATCATGATAAAAACAATTAAATAATAAAAGCGTTCACAATAACTGAGAGATGAAAAATGTGTCCTTAGTAGCGAAATATACATAATTAAAGGTACAGTAAATTACCGAATTATTCTAACTAGAAAACATTCACAAATCCGAACTTATCAGTGTCTGAAACGGTAATTCTTATGATAATTTTTATGGTGAAAATTACGCCGATGTCTGTTGCCATTATTGAAAATTTGTCGGTAATGTGTGGAGCCGTTATTCTGACCCCAGTTTTTTGCATTGTGGAATTCCTACAAAAAAGTACAGTAAATTTTCATGCAAAAATTTGTTTTAGTGATGTCTTGCAATTACTTGAGTCATTCGAATATGAACAGGGTTTACGACATATAAAGTACAGAACTCCGATATTTAATAGTATGGTAGTACAACACAAACACCATTTGGTAATCTTGTGTTCGGCGCCAGTTTCAACAGCATATTTTCAATTGTTATCTCGAAAGTCAGTAGTTGACAGGATGAGTGAAAAAAGGTTGTGTCTAGGATTATGCAATGAATTGATCAGTCTTCTATGACAAAAATGACGCAAACACTAATGAGCTTATTCATCAAGATAGATGAATAAAAGATCGAGAAATTGCTATCAAATTAGAAATTAATATAGGAAGCGTGATAGACTGATAGTGTTTTGAAGAAAAATACCTGTTGTATTGCTCCAAAGTCTTTGTATGAGAAGTTGACCCACTGCTGCGAACAAGAGACTCAAGGCTTGGAGTGGTGGGGGGTAGCGCTCAGTGTAGAAAAAAATAATTTAAAGCACCGGCTCTAGACCATGTCATGTCTGGACAGCTTGCTAAGTTTACACTCTTTTTGTCTTTTTTAATACACCAGGTACTTGGTGTACCGTGGGGGTACGTATTAATAGTTTAGTAAAAACAGATAACAGGGTGAAGTATCCCAGATTTCTGAATGAGCTTCTCCCACTCTTCTCCACACCGGCACAGCAGGCGAAAATTTTTGATAAATTTCAATTTCATTCATTTTCCAAGCAACTCCAAATTTCGATAAAAATTTGTTTTATAGCCATAGCTACGCAACTGCAGGAACATCATTTAAATAAAACAGCACAACTCATAGGTACATATTTTTATACTTATATTTAATTCAGTCTTATTATACGTATTATGAGATTGCAACTGAAGTACATGAATAAAACAGGTAAATTGCCTAACGAATTCGTTCCTCACCATCTCGCAATCAGCAGCTGACTGACTTTTAAGTTTTGGGTCTGAATAGTGCGATCCAAATCGACCTGGTGCCAATTTCTGCTTCAAAATTTGACCAATCAACAGCATGAATTGAGCAATTGTGTTCTCACGAATTTTCGAAGAAGTTGACGCATAGATGAAGGCGACGAGTCGTGGCACGTGTGTTGGTAGCAGATAATACCCATGCAAGTAAAAAAATAAGAAACCGGGACAAATTAACATCCCATTTTTTTTTCTCGGGACGGGGATTCTTCGCTAAAAACCGGGACTTCTGGTCATACTGGTTTGAATCATAATGTAATTATTATTAAGACTTCTGAGATACACTGTTTTATTACCTATTAAAAAAGTTAACTTTATAATGATGAATTGCATATAAAATGTTAATTTAAAAAATTAGTACTCACCTTTGATTTGACGATGACAGAACACTTTGGTATTAATTTGTCCTCACATTTTCTGAAATTATTATTTACATTACGTAAATATACACCATGCGTGATTTTGTTTTTCAGATCAGTCAACAGTCATACGAGTGCAATGACCACCTGTGATGCTCCTGTCTCAAAATTATGACCCACACTTCCAGGAATTTCTGTCACATACGTCATGAATTTCTACCAAAAAGTTAACCAAGAAAATTATAACTACATAATTATTTTTGAGTTTTATAATGTACTTCTAATGGGTAACAGGGTAACTGGACACTAATTAAATTTGTGGGATTTTTCTTTTAATACCACAGTAAATACCACCTTAATAGATTAAGTCTTGATAAAAGTTTCAAATTCATGAGAAATAATTATTATTTAAAACTCTTCCAAACATCCACAGTGTGGGCGTAATTTAATCGTAATGACGTACACTGCGCTCTCCAATGAGCATGATCAAACAGTCTAAAAACCTCTTCTCGTGCAGACACTAAAAACAACAAATAAATGAATCATTTGAACTACGCATATTTGTCGGTCATCTGACCAAGCACGATTTCATTACTGTTCTATACGCTGTTTACTCAACAGATGCAGTAAATGACATTTGTGGGAGTGACTTGATTGCGCAGTAGAGGTTGCACAATAGCCAGCTTCACACGCTGCAAATTAGAAGACGTTGCGAAATTCAAAAATACCTCCTTTAAAACTGTTGAAGAACTTAAACTATAAATGTTAAGAAAATTTTAAAAATGTGAAATAAAAAACGTTTATAATTTGTTTCAGGTATAATAACGAAACAACATATATCTGTCAAAAATTTAGTTATTTGTATGTATATTACCTGCCGCTTTTGCAGTAAATGCGACGTTTTCTGACTTGGTGTTGTCAGGGTTTTGATCAGCATAAACTTACCCAAAATCAGTTAAGACTTACAGCTATCCTTATTTCCTAATGTATTCACAAAATCCAATGAACTAATCAATGCAAGTATTGAAAAATACTATATTGTAAACTGAATGGCTAATAGTAAATTCAGTGAAAACGTCAAAATGACAGATCGGTCTAGTTCAGTCAAGTTATTATCTAGGAATAAAGCTGTGTAAAACCGGTCTGCCAATAGTAAATTAAGTTTTTATTACCAGAAATGAAATGTCTAGAACATACTCGCCAGATTTTTAATTGGTTTTTGCTCAAAACTCCCCTTCTAAGACTTACCCACTTTGACAACTTGTTTAAGTACTCTCCACGATGATTTAGTGCAACAGGAATTCTAAAAAATCTTACCAATTACCAAATCCCTTTCACCTCTCATTTCGCACCCACAACACAACAAAACTAGTTTTAGAAAAGGGTGTGACTACTGAACAGTCCGCCGGTTACTTCTAAATTTTGTTCCAGTACAGTCGACACAATATCAGTAAAATGACGTTTAAGAACTTCGTTATTTAAAGACATCGCCAACAATCTCGGTGGGTGTTCGGGTATAGTATAAAGTTGCCATTTTGTTCTCCTACGGCTACACGAGTTCTGCGCCCGCACGGGTTCGCATTTTTTGTTTGTTTCTACATCATCTTTTTGCCAAAAAATGCGTGTGTCTGGTGCGAAAGGGCAAGTAAGGGTCTATTTTAAAAAAGCGTTCTCTCAGCTTTAGTTTTTTTTACACTTCCAAAATGCCAAATATAGGTTACATTTTGTAATGCGCATGCGACCGGACTGTTCAGTAGTCATTCTCTTTAGAAAATGACAGTTTACTCGTAAGGTTATGTGTAAACTGTAAACAAACAAATGTTTGCCCTCCAACTGTCAATTGTGTGAAACTAAAGGTGCCCACTCACACATGTACTTGCGTTAGGTTTTGAATGAACAGGCAAAAACGTGCATTCAAAATTGTGCGTGTGTGGTGCAAGCCTTAAGACTTTTTGAACTGCGCAGTTGAACTGTTCATTTCAAGTCTGTCCTGAAATTTTAAATGTACACCAACGATTGCACATTCAAAATTGTGCGTGTGTGGTCAAAACCTCAAGTTTTGTTTAATACAGTTTGTAGCGCGCAGCAGGTGACATAGTTTTAACGGATTTATTTGATTTTGAGTAGTTAATATAATAGAAGTAGATAAGTAATTTTTATATACATATATTTATACTAAACGTATTTTTGAACATTATTATGTTTTTTCAACAAAAACAAATAATTCTACTATAATTTCACTCGTCCCACCTCGCCCCGAATAGCGGCGAAAACGTGAAAAATCGAAAATATTTTTTTAAAGAACGAAAACAAGGGCGAAAACACCTTCGATCGGGATGAAATTTGAGAAGTTTAAAGGCGAATTCGTCCCGGATCCGCAGTGACCATCGCGATCTTCCCAACTCCGGTAAAACACCCCGCTTCCAAGCGATAACGAACTCGGCGTACCGGAAGGGGCCGAAAATGTTCCATCGCACCCAGAAGAACAAGCCATACGAAAAAACGGGCGTCGTCCGCTCTTCCACCGACAAAAGTTGTAGGTCATAAGGCGATCTCGAACGCGGGAGTTGAACCTCCAGCGAGATACGGCACCTTCAAAATAAGGGTAGTTTTTTATAACGGCCAAGCAGGGGGCGCCGCGTAAATTTGAAAGCGGATTCCGATAGCCCAGTCGATCAGACCGAAAATATTCAAAAATCATCTCACTTGCACAGAGGTTGATGGGGGAAATAATTTTTTTCTCCGAAGCAAATGCAAAATTTTAGGGCAAAAAGCATGCAAAACGGGGGCCAAATTCGTCCCTGGAGGTCGAAGGGGGAAGTCCAGCGGGGTACGGTTCGAAAGGGGAAAGTTCAAAGAGTGTTAAATTGGGCGGAATTTTGGATCAGTCAACTTTTAAGGGTAGAAAAATGCATTAGAAAATGACAAACAAAAATTTCCAGCTATCACGAGATCTTCCAAATTTTTCAAATTTTCAAATTTTTCGTCGAAATTGCGCATTTTATTATGCTCGGGGTAAGTTTCACAGACCGGCTCGACGAGTGCAATTCTTCTAAGAGATTAATATGTGAAAAGTGATCACGTTTCAGCAACCAATGTTTCTCCCATCTGCTCCGACTGAATCCTTGTTTATATTTATTTTTCAAAATAATTAGGCACGCCACTGATAATAAATTTAATTTTTCTCTCCAGGCCATGTTTTATAAAACTGCGAAGTGAAAATTGTGTGTGTGTGGAGAATCGTCGCGCAGCATTCCGTTCAAAACTTTTGAATGTACAGTTTTGAATTAATTCTGAATTGAGTGTGTGTGGGGCACTTTATCTCAATTTCAGTTTCTGAGTTGTCAATGTCAAATTGTTTGAAAAAAGGATCTTCAATATATGCATAATTTTTTCCCGTGAACCTGAACATGGAGAAGGTGATAAATGTAATATATTTTAAAATACATATACCTAGTATTCTCAGCAGATATTAATACCTACCTAACAAATTATTAAGTAAGCAAGTTTTATAAGCTATGTTCATTGTGCAATTTCCTGTAAGTTTTTTGTAATAAAGCGAATTCAATAAAAATTATCGCTGATACACAAATGCTGCCTGAATTCAGCAAAACTTTCTTTTTTATTCGTAGTGTTTAATTTGAGGCAGACTAGCAATAAATTAGGTTATGTAGAAGTCGCGAGTGACAGACAGAAAGCAGCGATATACATAATGGACTATACTTGGGCCGGCGAACAGACGGAGTGATCACCCTGCAAGAACGTGCTCTAGGCGGGACCACTATCAATTTAGGACAACCGAACCGCAGTGATGCGCTTTCTTTAGACCCAACGAAGTCGCATCACTCCAATTCGGTCGTCATAAATTACTATTGGCCCCGCTAGATCACGTTCTTGCAGGGTGATCACTCCGTCTGTTCGCCGGCCCAAGTATACTACTAAAATTCAAATCAAATAATTCGCTGTTATCAAATAATACAGAGACAAATTAGGAACTTACTAAATTCATATTTTAGTACTTCAGTTCCGTTTTCTCAAAATAATTTACAGTAAATGCGTTTTGCAAATGTTTCAGTTTCATGTATGCAATATTAAAATAAGTCTCTATTTATTATAAAAGTAGAAATAATGCATTCAAGTTACATATGGCAATATCGGATGGACGCGGATAGACAATTTTTATTTTTATATAACTGTGTTATTCACCAACTGCTTGTTTTATTCTCTTGTAACAAACTAAAAATTATAAACAAAGTCGCGTTTACAATTATGTAATTATTTGGCAATTTTATTACTTTTATAAAAGTAAACAAAAGCACATTTATGCACGTTTGGAGCGACACGAGGACAGAAGCATATCTGAAGGGAAAATAACATTACAAATCCTTCGAGCCTGCACGAAATGAGCACACAAGTATGTGCGTGTGTACTCTATTCATGTGTCCTCACGTGAGAAACCTAAGCGTTTTAAATATTTTTATTTCTATGAAAATGTAATATTTATCAGAAATACTTTTTCTTTTAAATTAAAAATTATAATTAGTAGTCATACAAGCAATATTACAACTCCACGAGCGGTCAGGAAGTGATTGGAAAAATGGGTCTACACTAGACGATACCCCCGTCATGCTACCGATTTGCTACGAAACTTGCGTGAGTCAACTTCTCATATATAGACTTTGGTATTGCTGTTGGATCGATTTGAGGGATAAATATTAGATGAAATATGGGCGCAGTACATTCCACGATAAATTACATTCCACGATAAATAATTGCAAGCATACAGACGCATCTCACCGGATCACAGTCGCCAAAGGAAGCAAGCTTAGGGCAACCTAAAAGAAATTTACAATTGTTTTTCCCGGGAGATTTCTCTGATGACAGAAAAAATGGAATCGGCAATTTGACCAAAAGAAATAAAATTACATTTTTTTGAAGTGCAGAGTGCCCTTGCAGGAAAATAGAATAAAAGTTTCGTAAAAATTATTATGTATAACAAAATTATTTTCAACTACACCCTGTTCATATTTAATACCCCTAGTACCAGTATTTTCACAAGGAATGTTTACCTGTACTGGATTATACCCAGGATTCGATTTGTATGGCCCATTCGACATTTTCTGGTGCTTCGTCCTACCCTGGTCTAAATTGTCGCCAAATGCTCTTTTTCTTTCCTCGCGCCTTTCATTATTTACTTCCTTATCTAATTGTGACCTAGTGCCGTTCCACGATTGTACTGGTGCTCCATAACCACTATGAGACATTTTTAATAATTCATTTGCTGTACTTCTGTCGTTTTGCGGAACTTTTTTCCTTTCCCAACTTTTGCCTGCTGCTGAGGGTTCATCTGCTGTGATGTTCGCAGGGCTAACTTTCCATTCCCCAACTGTAGATTTAGTGACAACTTGGGATTCTGCTTCAGCTGCCGACTGACTTGATTCATCAGAGTAATTGCTACTATCATCAACGTCGTAAGGTACAAGTTTCATCTGTTGCGAATTTTGCGTTCCATTTGATTCTTTATCCTTTTTCAGTGATTCTTTATTATTTGCTATTCTAGGTATTTCTGACGGGGGAGAAGAGCTAATGCTGGGCATATTACGCGGCGGAGACTGTTTGATAATGTTTTGTAGTTCCGCATTATTACCGTTCGTTTTTGGCTGTGAGTTTGGTTGGCAGTTTTCTTTCTGGGGCGTTTTATGTAGCTGTTCTGAATCACTTTCACTAGAGGAGGAACTATCAGAATGAGTGGCACCATTCGTACTGTTTGTAAGAACTCTATTTAGATTGGGAGATTTTTCTGCTAACGTGGTGGGTAATTCCGGTCCATAAACTTTTTCACTAGTAACACCGTTCGTTTTTGGTGGGTTATATTTAGGTTCAACAGAAGTACACTGTGTCGAACTGCTGGTTGCAGCTTTCATTTTGTTTGTTACTGTGGATTTTGCAGCATACGGCGCACTTTCCAGTTCGTAGAGCATGATGTAGGCGTTGGTTCCGAAAACTGCTTGGTGAGAGATCGGGCGAACCTGTAATACAATGTTCTTGTTTAAAAAATAATTTATTTTAATTTTTATTATTGACAATTAGTATAATGCAGAATGGACTGAATTATGACAAATATGAGCTGCTAATGAAGAAAGGTAAATATGCATAGTTAACAGATTCGATCTCGTGTTGCCTTCTTAATGCTGAAGATCAGTACCAGTACCTACCTTCATTCCAAAAGAAAAATTTATAAAGAATTTAGAATGCTACATATTACTGGAAGGCAAATATGTATTTAATTACTTTTGATTTCCCATGTTCATTTACCATACCCACCGAAGGAAGTGGAATGCACTGAAATATGTTATGTACATGCTACGGGCCTAGTGGGAAAGCAGGGCAATACACATAACGACCGTTGTCCGGTCCGGTCCAGTCCAGTAAGGTCTGGCCCGTAACATACATATAAACAAATCTTGTTCTGTCTCACAATAAAAGTTGATAAAAGTAACTACTTTACAAAGATTTTAATTCGCATTTGGGCATATCATTTTCAAATACTCATTTTATTTGATTTTTTTTTAAATATTTTGCAGAATAAGCAACTTACCATACTGTCATCAAACTGATAAAAATTCCCTGAAGGTGCTTGGGCAACGGCAGTGTAGTGACCGCAACTTACAGTTGGGCCCAGGTGTGTGACCAAAGCAACCAGTCTATACACAAGAGGAACACTAGGTCTATGTCTTGCATACCTTGTCAACTCTAGCCTTTGACGAAACTGTATATGTTTAGTAATTTTGTTGTTGCTTACTGAGAAACGTTTCAGTTGAATACACAATACCATAGGTGCCCTCTCCAGTGAGAACTGTTTTGTGGCTGGTACCTAAATAAAAATTTTGGAGTCACATTATCGCAGAAAAGATTTGCACCAAAATATGGGGTCACAAACAGAAAATAGTCCCTTTAAGGTTTTTTGGGGGAAAAAATAAGTACATATTAATAAATAATACAAAAAATATTAAGACTTCTACTTTACCTTTTTCTGACATGCTTCGCAGTGGTAAGATTCATCATCCAGTTTCTCTCTTGAAAAATAAGATTCTAAAGCTTCATCTAACGTCTGCGCTTTTCTTATGTCTAATAACAAGTCTTGGAAATGCTGAAACGTGGTACTGACGTGGCCACATTCCAAACATCTAACTGCTGATCTTAAGTAACCCCCCAAAATTTGATTTAACGGTGTGGTTTCTTTGGTTCTTGAATCGAATTCAGAATGATTTTTGAATCGGTTTAAATAGGATTTCTCCATTGCCTCAACCAAATATCTAAGGAACTCGTGAGCATCCTCTTGATGTCCGGGGATTAAATTTCGACAAACAATTCGGAGTTTGTTGTATATGAGGAACGGACGGATTGAATTTACGGTTCGATTCTGGGACTCTTGCAGAGTTTTTCGCATCGCACATATAATACACGAACTACCTAAGAACAAATTTCCAAACTTATACTATTTAGTACACAGCGTGTAAAGTAAGAAATGCCAGTACTCATGACAATTGTTACTCAGGAATCGTTTTTAAAAGAGGTTGCACATTTCAGACATTTTTGTTTAAAAATATTGTTACATACTCTATTTAGACAAGCAATATCTTGGAAATGGTACAATAGAAAAAATGGAACCTCTAAACGTGCTAGGTTAAAAAAGTACAAGTTGCTAATATAAAAGTTATATGAAAAAGTTGTAAGCTCTCAACTTTGTTAAAATAACACTCTACGTATTTTTAAATTTTTGAATTCTCTCTTCGTCAATGTCCTATACTGAATTTCAACAGTTTCTGAAAAATAATCACGCTCTATTAAATGTCTTTTGGCGTGTGAGGTTAACTTTTAAACAATTCAGTGAGTCATGGAGATTTTGCTTTTTCGAGACAAACTGTATATTTGATACCACCTTAACAAATTGAGTCTTTTAAATCTAGCATATTTTAGTTATCATATTTTTGGTCTTTTTCTATCTAAAATTTATCAGATGCGGAAATATTTTAAAAAATCATTATCTTGCAGATTGCACAAGATTAATATTAGTAAAACAATAAAATTTTGACAATACATCAAAAGTTTCTTAATGATGTACAGGGTGTTTGTAAGTAATTTGTTTTCCAGTTCAAAAATGTTACATTTGCAAATAAAACATGTTTTGATGTTAGTACGGTATTGGAAGTTTTTATTATGATCTACCTGGAGTGCGAGCGGAAGGCGGGCGCACATATTTATAGCTTGTCATCTGAATTCTTGCGTGTAAAAAATTCGCTGGGGCCTGTTCAAGTATTGCTAGGACGTAGGATTGCATTTATAGTATCAACAAATATACGTATGTCTAGTAAGGCAAGTCTACAAAGACTAAGGCATTTGACCAATAATCCACTAATGCGTTGAACAAAGATATGATCTATTGGCTTAGCGTTAACTGTGCAAGCAGCTAGTTGGTCATTTGATTCACTGCCCAAAGGTACAGCTGACCTTGAATTTATTTGATTCATGGGAGTACTAATTGTGATGAGTAAAGATTCAAAGGACAAACTGAAAACTGTATGTACGAAAATGTCGAAGTGCCATCATAAAAATTTCACTTACGTAAATGTAAAAATTAACTGTGCATTTCACTGACTGATCCAGTTCAGCTGGTTAGTTAGGTTTGCAATGCTTTACTGTCTTTAAGGTGACAGACTGAAAGATGGTGCCAGGCAAATTGTTTTTTACATTTCTCGATAGGACCGAGCATGATTATACCTAAATACAAGAACCAAAACTATTTCGAATACCGACTGCATTTTCAATTTTACCAGATTTTTACTAGTCCATACGAGAGCATTTATTTTCTTGTTTATTCTTTTACTAGGCAGGCAAGTAAATAAAAATTAAATTTAAAAGTTCTTCAAAATGTTTTTTGTTCGTTTTTAGGTAGTTTAAATATTTTCTTTATACTTCTCTTTCTGCAGAATTTAAACTTGCAAAATCATTTTTCTGCTTTCCCATGAAAAATGTATCAACAATAATTAAACTACTCCTTCGTTACTATCAGTGTGCTTGCTGTAGTGACCAGTCAATTAAATAGTCTGACTAGGAAGGTACACTTGACGGTACTACCTAAAATGTGGACCCGGTCCAGAATTTGCGGACCAGCATACAAATGCACGCAAGGACATGATCCAATATAGCGCATGCAAGGGGAACTGTTGATTTTGTGCGGACCCAAAGAAAATCTTTGCGGACCGGTGATTTCAAGCATAAGGTATGGTTTAATGTTGCGGACCGGCCGGAAATTTTCGCGTGTCGGTGATTCTCTTACATACAGGGTGATTAAATCCTGCGGACCGGTAGAGGATCTTTGCGAACCCGCGATTTCGCGTATACGGGATGCTTTAATGTTACGGACCAGCCGGAAAATTTTGTACATACAGGGTGATTGAATTCTTCGGACCGATAGAGGATCTTTGCGGACCGGCGATTTCACTCATATGGGATGGTCTAATGTTGCGAACCGGCCGGAGATTTTTGAGTATTGGTGATTATCTCACATACAGGGTGATTGAATCCTGCGGGCCGGTAGAGAATCTAACATTAAACCACCCCATATTCGTAAAATCGCCGGTCCGCAAATATTTTCTACCGGTTTGCAGGTTTCAATCACCCTGTATGTAAGAGAATCACAGACACGCAAAAATTTCCGACCTGTCCGCAGCATTAAACCACCCGGTCCGCAAAGATTTCCTATCGGTCTGCAGCACTTAATCATCCTGTTTGTAAAAAAATTACCGATACACAAAAATTTCCAGCCGGTCCGCAACATTAAACCATCCCTTATGCGTGAAATCGCCGGTCCGCAAAGATTTTCTTTGGGTCCGCACAAAATCTAGTTCCCCTTGCATGTGCTATATTGGATCACGTCTTTGCGTGCATTTGTATGCTGGTCCGCAAATTCTGGTCTGGGTCTGCAGGTCCGCATTTTAGTTTCTTCCACACTTGACAGATGGCCATTATATGGATATCGCAGGTTGGTTTAGTCAAGCTGAACTGGATCAGCCTAGTGGAATATGGAATTATCAACCGAATTAAACTACCTGCATCTTCACATTCAGCTGTGTGTTGTTTATCCGAAATCAGCCAGTTAACAAGTGCGGGAACATGAAACAGTGCTTGTAACGTAGAATTCAAATAGCATGTATTGCCCATATTAACCATACCACAACCAACAGACCAATCAGAATTATTCCAACCTAACTGTACATTTTCTATAGGATACAGTACATATTTAGCTAGCGTTAATGTTTCGTCTGCTCCCATACTATCCGGCTTACTAAAACATATAAGTAGCTATGTAATGCAAACAATTAAATAAAATATTTATGGCTTCTTGATACCTGGCCTTGGGAGACTGAGAGCCTTTGAGGACTATATATTTGGACTTGAGCAAGTTCAATACAGAACTCTGGTAACTGCCAGCAGGCTCAAATTCAATGTGAGAAAGTAATACTTTTTTGGTGGATCCAGCTATTTGATTGTCCAAAGATTTATTCACAGAGTTTTTGGACAATGCTGAGCTGAGAGCCGCGTTGACGGGTTCCAGAGTTGATGCCGGCATTCCTATAAGAACTGCACGTGTAAAGATAACAGAACCCCGCGTCGCCGAACCACTTACCGTATTGTGGGTAGCAAATTTATGCTAGCTGTTTCTCACGGTATAAAATAATCGCATATTTTCAATGTATCAAGTATCACGAAGGCAACTGCCACGCAGCCGGCCAAAAAACCGCTAAACTTGCTGAAATTTTGGCAAACACCATAAACTAAATTATAAACACGACAAACCTTCAATTACACTACTGACAACGACCGAAAATCATATGCTATCTGCGCAAGTCTCGCCTCTCGCACTACAAGGGCAATATGACAGAAGGACAGAAGCGATATCTCTTGGTGGCGAACTTTACGAGAAACTGGATTTACTTTTCTGTGAAATGATTGAAAATCGAAAATGTACACAAAGAAAGGCGATGATACTTCATTTAAATGGCATTTGAGATTTTAACGTCTATGGTTTCAGAAACACGAGCACTGGTAAAAATTTTTGTATTCAAGAAGTACTCTATTGACCAAATTAAGGTTACAGTACTTATTACTACTATTGTAACCAAGATGGCGCTAGGCGGATGATGTGATTTGTTATTTCCGTGCATGAATAGTTGTAAGCATAGTGCAAGAAGCTAGGTGTGCTCGTCCCAGACTTCATTTTCGTCTGCTTCTGCGCAATACGTCTTGCGGTTTAAATGTCAAAATATTCTGATTTATTTTATTGGAGTTTACACCTTAAGAATCGATTTTCAGTTATAGCCCGCGGTACGGAACTTTTATGAGGAGTAAAATCAAGCGTTACGTTCACATTGAAATTATGTACGTATCTATGGATACGGCTGTTTATGTCTGACTGGAAATAGTGTGGCATAGAGTAGATATGACAGTTGGTGTTGTAAAGTCAGCATTTGCAGTGTTTGTTCGTTCCTAAATTTGTTGAATCTTTTGATTCAATATGGAAAAACCTTAATACCTATTAAATACTCCAAATATTGCTTAGTGCCGAAATGTGAATCAACGCCTATTCGAACACCAGGAGAAGTATTTATTTCATTGCCAGTGGGATCGACGTTTAGCAGATTGTCACTTAATTACTGAATTTATAAACAATTAATTTTTGATGTAGTTTGACATTTTCGAACATAAACCATCTGATAAATACACATTCGCGTGTACCTTATTATCAAGTGATTGAAGTTAAAATAATCGTTCGTAAGGAGTAAACTCCAGTCGTGCGTCGGAGCTGACACACACAAGTTTTTCCCTTGTTATGTTGTAATAACATTAGGACTTAATATAATATTATAAAGTTTGGAGGAATTAAATTCTGTGTTGGGAAAAATTAGGTCGGGACGTTACAAAACGTCAAAAGTAGGCCTCAACTTGCGCATAGGCGCACCACGGCTAGCAGTGGTCAGTAGATAATTGAAGGGAGGTGAGATTTGGCCAGGGCAAAAAAACGATTACTCGATTCGAATCGATTTTCTTTTTGAATCGATTCACCGATTAAAAAAAAGATTGAATCGAAGTATTGAATCGAATCGGTTAGGAAGTGGAAAGCAATAAAACGAACGAAATCAAACCAGTTTGTTTATTTTGGTAGACAAAGACAACATATGGAGTAGGTATAGGTACATTGTTTTGATTTCAATTGACATATAGTACATTAAGCTCGTTAGGGAGGACTGGTGAACCTAAAATAAATATTTCGCGTAAAAGCTTAAGCCTTCTATTATCACACAGTTAAAAAGCCATAAATATAGTTTAGGTATAAAAAAATATAACATCTAGGATTGTTTGCCGCTCTAGAGTTGAATGTGCTTTACTTTTAATTTTTATTAATTCCGTCCATTTAAAAATTATTAAAATTAAGATCGAAAAGTCGACTTACTACAAAAGTTCTATTCACTCCTTTTTAAAATAATGCCGAATTCAGACATACGCATACGAAGGGGGGTTTTAATAGATTAGGAAAAATTCTATGCCCCATGCCCCATGCCCATTTACCTTTGAAAAGTCAAGTTTTCTAGGACCAAAGCAGGTGACGTTAAAATCACTTCTGATTGGCTTAGAGTCCGGTAAATATCTAAATATTACAATCTTTCACGTATACAATTTATGGGATGTTTTCGGTTGAGTTTCTTCCCGTTGCGTACACATTATTGTCCACCTATATACTCGTTCCCCCCTATTTTTCTACCCCAGTCTTTGCGGCTCCATGACAACACAGTTTAAACATTCTGTGCACCGGGGGATTGTTGTTTTGTACATGGTGGAAACAGGGTGCTTTCTCGTTGTCTGAGTATATACTTTCATAGTTGTGTTCATATTCAAGAAAATTTATTCGGGCAAAAATTTCAGTGCACTTTACGAGTAAGTACTTTTTCACACCATTTCGTGTTTAATTGTGTCGCAGCGTATTCGTCCATACGTGGAGAGAGCGCGATAAAATCTCCACTTATTTTCATTCTTTCATTCATTTAGCTCGTATTCTATCGTTTATTTCATTCATATACCTGCCTACTGTCCACTTTACTTCCGTTAAAATCGCAGAACTGAGATTGGGTACTTCTTAATCTATTAATAAATATGGGTTACGTATTATTTATATAGAAAAGGGAATGAGCGCCTACTTATATACGATTTGTAGATTTAGAAAAAGCCTTCGACAACGTAAAATTGTGGAAGATGTTCGAAGTGCTCAGAAAGGCAGGGATGACATATAGCGACAGGAGAATAATGCATAATTTCTACAAAGAGCAAATGGCAGTTACAGAAATTGAGCAGTAACGAAGAGAAGTAGATATCCGAAGGGAGTGAGACAGGGATGTGCATTGTCACCTCTAGTTTTCAACTTACATATATATCGAAGATGCTATTAATATTGTTAAGGACAGAACAGCCTCAGGAATTAATGCGCAGGGCCAAACTATTAACATGCTCAGATTCGTGAATGATAGCAATGTCAGCATCCAGCAAAAGCGAATTAGAAATAGCTGTGAACGAAATGGAAGCAGTTTTGATAGAGGGATAAGTACGGCATGAAGATCAATAAAAAGAAAACCAAAATTTTGGTATGTAGAGGGCGTGAAAATAGAACTAAAACTAAAATACAAATACAAATAGGAAATGAGAAGATAGAGGAAGTTGCGGATTTCTGCTATTTGGGAAATCAAATAACTCGCAATGGTAGGAGTTAATCCTTGAGGAGTGCTAGACATAAAACAAAGAATAGCGCAGGGCCGAGTTACGTTTAATAACAAGAAACGACTGTTATGCTCGGGAACGGTTAATGTAGAAACTCGGAAGACGTATGTATGGTGTACGGCACTCTACGGGTGCGAAAAATAATAGAAGCGTTTGAAATGTGGTGCTACAATTGCATGATGAAGATACCATTGATAGATAAGGTCAGCAATAGGAAGGTATTAGAAAAAGTTGGGGAAGAGCGAAAGGTATGGAAGACAATAAAGAATTGCAGGGATTAGATGGTGGGACACCTTCTGAGACACGAAGTGATAGTTCGCAACATACAAGAGTCAGATATAGGGATAAAAAGAGGTAGGGGTAGGCCCAGATTAGACTACGGCTCTCATATAGTTGGGGATGTTCTACTTTTAGGGAAATGCATAGGTTAACTCAGAATAGGAAAGGATGGAGTCTTCGGGCTGAGAGCTTCATAATGATGATTACTTATATACATTCTTATACTTTATGTATATATATAGTTTTATGTTTGTTTAGAATAAAATGCTATGCATATTCCAATTCCAGTAAAAAAAACTATAAAAATTTCTTGATTCAGTAATTCCTTAGTAGTCCAGATCAAGGCTCTTTTAATTAGTCCTGTAGATCCGATCCGGACTGTTTTGAAATCTGGAGTAGAATCGGCTCTGATCCGGATTTAGGGATATAATATCCGGATTTCGGGTCCGGAATTCTTTCCGGCTTATCTGAGTTGCAGGGGATGGCGTCGGCATTTGACGCTGCATCAAGGAACAAAGGAAAGCCGACTTTTTGGGCAGCCCCTTTTTCGGCTTTGTAGGACTTTTTTACCAAGTCATAAATAAGCATGTTTACTCGCTTAAAATCACATTTTAATGCTAAGAGAATAATAGGAGTACCTAGTACCACCTACATTTGAGATTTATGTGCTTAATGTTGCTATTCTGTTTAAGAATGAAAATAAATTTCTTATTGCAAATTATTATTTTATTTCCAAATATACTTTATATTTTTTTCATTTCTATTGTCACGCCCTCTATTTTAATCGGAATTTTAAAGCTTTTCAAAGTGTTCCATTCAATGGATAATGATCTTTTCTTCTTAATTTAGAATTTTGCAATCAGTAGCAATAATAATAATAATAATAATAATAAAGTTTGGTACTTTTAGAAGAGAACACTACCTACTGTAAAAAATGGCTACTTAAGATCTTCACCCATGAGATGTTTTGATTACAGAATCAAAATTGACATTTGTGACACCAACTTGCTATTGTCTATAATACATATCTTCACCATTTAATCATATTTTGCACACTCCAGAAAATTTCTTTAATAATCGAACCGTTTCTTGCTTTGTGAAAATGAATTTTATCGTTAATATGTCTGAATTCGGCACTGTACATTATCTGTAATTTACACATTATGTGTAAGTGATTGCCATTCTTAATAAATATGTAGATAATAATAAAATGTTACAAAACATAGTAAAGATTTTTTTGTACATATACATACTTAATATTATTTAAGCAATGTTTCTGATATGGTTCGTAGATTGATTAATCACAAGAATAGAAAGTTACTTCTTAATATTTTGATGATGATTATGATGGTTGCAGTTTTGGATTGTCTGATAATCAGTGACTTTATTTAAGTAGATAATGAAATAAATTGCACTGTTTTCCACAAGCAGTCCCTAAACCCATCTTCTTTTTCTACTAAATCCGATATCTCTAAGGAGACAATATAAAAAATAGTTTTTTGAATTTATCATGTAGATGCAAACTTAGAAGTTATGGAAATTGCATGTTTTCCGAAAAACAAAGAAATTACCCTTCTAAAGAATTAATCCAATGAAGATTGTATTTATATTGTATTTATATACGCTACTGTGGCATAACTATTCGAAAATATAATGAACCCGTATTCGTCATATTGTCTCGTGCTCATGATATCCATTACCTATGAATACCAAAGGAATGGATAATGGGGATTGCTTGCAAGGCAGAGTTGATGTGTTAAATGACTTTAACTATGAATTACCGTTTGAACTTCGCTAGCAATTACCAATCCATCAAGTCAGGGCCGGATTAACCTAAGGGCTAAAGCCACGTGAAATGCAAATGTACAGGGGTGCCCAGTTTCTCTTCATATTGTGTAGTTTTAGAAATGAGCAACGTTCCCGAATACATAACCATATTAAGGAAGAAAACTGCTCGTGAGAACAAGAGACAGTTGGAGGAATTTGAATATATCTCGGACGTTGGTTCCAATGAAGCATCGGAGGGGAAGCACACATAAAAGAGACATCGAAAAGTAACATAAACAATGGCACAGATATGGAATATTGGATAGAGAAACCTTGGGTACAGTTTCACCGAAAGAATATGGGAATCCAACAGAACTGGATAAGCTGGAAACTATACATGAGATTTCAGATGGGTGTTATTAGGACACGTACCCCAGGATAATGAGCAAAATGAAGATATAAGACTATCACTAGCAACCTCATCTTTCTGTGCAAAGTAGACTTCTTAAATTATGACGGAGACTTGACCTAAATAGATTATGAAATGCTGAGCCACAGTCCGAATTTCGGACTTCAGCAATTTTGTCCAATAACTACGTAGTTATATTGCGTGTTTATTAACTTTAGCCCAGGACACGCTCAATCCAGCCCTGTATGAAGCCGAGTTTTTAATTTTCACTCTTAATCTTGAGGCATCGAATCTTGACGACTTTTAACAAACAAGTGAAAAAAATATATTTGTGCGATCAAAAAGAAAACAACATGTAAGTAATAGCATTGAATATTCAATGGTACTGGCTTGTCGACAGTCCTCAAATTCCGATTTTGAGCCGACCGCAATTCATTATTATTTTTTTCAATGACTCACTAGATTAGATGGATATTGTATAACGATGATATCATATCGTTGTTATTCTACAGATTTACTGAATTGGGATTTACAGTTTGATAAAGCTGAAACGTAAGAGCACTGCAAAAGATCAGTCATGTCACTAAATATCATTAAAATGCGTGATTTATAGTTTGACATATCGGAAGCGTAAGCGCACTGTAAAAAGTTGAATTCTGTCGTATTTATAGATTTACTGAGACGGAGCATAGCGAACTTTTAACTTTTATGCTCTTTCTTACGTCACATGACTTCGCTTCACTTACGCTTCATTCTGCCTGGTCGTCTCGTTACGCGGCGACTATGCGCGAGTGTTGGAGCGATACTGTTTCCATTCCACCTGAGCTTCCATTTCGTCAAACTATAAATTCAACTTTATTTGCTGCGTGTAATAATTGAAATATGGGCAACAAGCAATATTACTTCCGTAACCGCCTCAGAAACTTTATGAACCACAAAACGATATCTTGCATGCGCACATATAAAAATAGGGGTCACAGTTTAGACATTAAATTGACTTAAATAGGGTATTCTGTTCAATTTAATTATAGTCGTCTGTTCTCTTCACACACGTAGTATCCTTACCTTTTTGATGATAGTTGCTAATTGTGTGAAGAAATCAGAACTTAATCCTTGAATTTTAAATGGATTCAGGAAGCGACCTGTGGCACTCACTGCCCTTTAGTTGACACATCTGCCAATCATTAGATTTTAAAATTTTATGCAGCAATTATATTCTTCGTTTCTCATATTTTACAAAGGCAACTTTAAATTTGTTGTTCATGGGCAAATTTTACAAACATATTCAAGATTGGGACAAATTTTGCAGCAGATTTTAAATAAAAAATACATATACTCAAAATATAAATACAAGAGAGGAAGTACAATATTAAAAAATATACCTAGCACTTTACTAAACATCGAGTAGTACTAGCCGATAGAAAAGTTGATCGTAATATAGAAAATTCCTTAGATTGAAGTATGTTATGAACATCGCAAATCAACAAGTGTTTCGTATAGACAAACGAGCAGTGAAACATACAAAAATATTCGTCAGATGAAGTATTTACATATTTTCACTAAAATTCTGTAGAAGTAGGTATCCTTACTATTCCAAGAAATGGAATCATAATCAGTATCCTGTTCAGTATGATGTCAAATAATAATTTATTCAGTCGAGTGAGACATTTTAAATGTTCGA
Source organism: Xestobium rufovillosum (assembly GCA_963966045.1). Taxonomy (NCBI): domain Eukaryota; kingdom Metazoa; phylum Arthropoda; class Insecta; order Coleoptera; family Ptinidae; genus Xestobium; species Xestobium rufovillosum. The sequence goes on from OZ014493.1 coordinate 32,516,113, forward strand.
AAGTAAACCTAGATTTTATTGAAATTTTATTTGTAATATGTTAGCGAAGTTAATACCTGAGTCAAAATGGTTTAGAATTGCTGAACAGGATAGTGATTATCACTACCTCACAGTAACTCATAACTTTACAGAAGGAGAGATGTACATACTTATAAAACATTGTGATTACTGGAGATGAGGTTATTTATTTGCAAAACGTAGTTTCTGTTTCCTTACAAATTCAATTGCTAATCTATCGCCGTTTCTTGATTCTAGTATTTGTAAAATTGGATGGTCTGCAACAAAGACAATTATGAACATGAATAAAGAGTGTAATTCTTAAGAGTACGTTCTACAACATTATGAAAACGAGCATACTACCCGTTAAGTTCAGTGGAGGAGTAACTATTATACACACTGGTATGGAAATAGTATATTATACACGAGTTTATAATGAATGCTAGTATTACCGAGGATGAAGATTACAACACGAGGGAGCGAAGCGAGCGAGTTTTGTAATCATCCAGTGTAAGAAAGATTCATACATACGCTCTCAGGTATAATTTTCTTGTTTTTTTGGGCAATGAATCTAATGAGGCAAGTTCTGCAGCTTCTTTTATTGCTGGTGCTGTTAAATAAATCTCGTTTTCACTCTCACTACTCATTATATCTTCTTTTTTAGAATATGTATTTCAAATTAAAAGCAAACCATGCTGATTTGACGTTTCAATTTGAACTGACACATCGCGATCGCGGCCTACTAAATAAATGTAAAAAAGGGTCAAAGCGATGTTCCTATTGGTGTAGTGAATAATATTCATTAATCACTGCAGTGATTAATGTATCTAATTATGATTGAAGAAACACAAGTATTATAAAGAGTTGTAAGATAGTCGTGGACAAACATAATTTGAACGGCACATTTATTCCATTTGGTGTGCAACAATATATTCAAAGTTCCCTAATCTTCCGTATCGGCTTCCTGGAACTCCTGACAGAACGTTGGAATAAGTGGAGATCAGCACAAGAATTTACGAGCAAAGGGTTGAACCCATGACCCTTGGAAAGGACTGACATGAAAGAGGATGCCACAGGCTATCATTTAAAGCAGTTTATGGCCATACCCCATGACACCCATTGTTGCAGCAAGCGTCTTATTTTCATTTAAAAGTCGACCACAAGATCTTCAGACAATCGCGAAACCATCCGTGTTCAAACATTCAACAGTCAAAATTTTAGCGAAATTACGCATTTTCTTAGGGTGTCTTGCAGAGACCGCCCCAGCGTGTGTTCTTTTTAACGAAGTTTATAGATCCTTTGAAGATTATATTTCCGTGTGCAGATCGCAGCCATGTGTCCACGCCACGATGAGGTAAATAAAATAAGAAAATTTTTTGAAGGGTCAAGTTGAGTGCAGGTAAGAAATTTTAGGATGGTTAAGTTCTTCAGCCTTTTAGTGATGCTATTAAATTGTTTTCTAAAAACCCGCGCTTTCAGTGTTTGCTGAGAGATTAAAATTGGTCCGCATTTGAGAAAGTTAAGAGAGAGGAGAAGGGCTGCAGTCCTGCAGTTTTGGCTTGAGACTCTCAAGAAGTGGGCCTCGAAATGAGCATTTCCAGACACGGTGACAGTCGAGTGACAGTTTTACTTTGGGAAGTAAATTTACCTACTTGAGAATTAGAAATCAAAATAGGGATTTTGTAGTATCTTTCAGGTCTTTCCGATTTTTCTTTAAAGCATAGACGCTAATGGCGCGGCGCCCCAAATGAAGACCGCATTTTTTAATTTTGCGGGATTTGGGAGCTTACTGCAGCACCGAATGCCATGAAGTACCGGCATAAACTGTTTCCTGCAGCATCCTTTTTCATTCGAATCCAATTAGAAGGCGATGGGTAATCGTCTGTTCGAAATGTAAATTTTAGTGCTCGCACTTGTCCAGTTTTTCAGGAGGTTGAACGCCTGGAATTCCAGGAAGATGACATGGGAGGTTAGGGGACTTTGGACACCAAATAAAACAACTTTGCCAATATTCAGTCATGCTAAAATTTTCTCAAGGTTTCTACCTACAAGTCGCACCGCACAACCACCTTAGTGTCCTATGATAATAAAATACACTTATAGCCCGCTCAGGGAAAGATGGGCGATCTAATAATGTAATTTAAGCGGCGGCGTCACTCTTCTTTCGTTGGACGTACTATGCTTTACTTACATGTAAAAGTAAAGGGAATAAAAAAATTGAAAAAAATCAATTTCATTTGAGGCCAAATAATTAATATTTGATAAGAAATAAAAGTAATATAAAGTAAACAGTTCATTCCGGAAATTTTAGGTGAAGCAGCACTTTTCCTGCGTCATCCTGACGAGCCGTCACTATCGGCGCGGGGTTTTCAAATTTACAAGTTTTGGTTATAGCGTAAAAATTCTATGGTTTTCTCTGTAGTAATACAATAAGTGGTCTGGAATTGTCGGATATTTTACGAAAGCTGTTTGCTTAGTAACCACGAGTGTCAATTTGACAGAAAATCACGAGCGCTTGCGCGAGTGATTTTCTGTCAAATTTTCACTAGTGGTTAGTAAGCAAACAGCTTGAGTAAAATTACCTTACCTTGTGGTATTCGAAAGATTATTTTTTGACGTTCTAATAAGGGAAAACTCTTCAATATTGTTCTTCTTCTTCTATTGCCGAATGGCGACAAGTTTGAGTAAAATGTGGAGAATTACTTTCCAAGTTATTCTTACTGTCGTGTGGTATTCGAAAGGTTATTTTTTGACGTTCAAATGTGAAACAACTCTTCAATATTATTCTTTCAGTGTCACAATTTATTTGCGATTAAAACATACGACATATGTCAAAACCAGAAAACAAGTCGTTTTATCAACAAAAACAAAATACCAAAAAAAAATTCCCGCTGGGACAAGTTAGGTAAAAAATTCTCACTATAATAATGATTTAATTGGTCAGAATTAAACGCGTGATCAAAAATACTGTTCATTTATTGGAAAATAGAAACGTCAAAAAATAACCGTACGTAATATCACAAGAGAGTGAGAATAACTTGAAAATAATTCGACAGATTTTCGAAAACTTGTCGCCAGGCAATAGACACGAGAGCCCGTAGGGCTCGAGTGGCTATTGCCGAATGGCGACAAGTTTGAGTAAAATGTGGAGAATTATTTTCCAAGTTATTCTTACTGTCGTGTGGTATTCGAAAGGTTATTTTTTGACGTTCAAATATGAAACAACTCTTCAATATTATTCTTTCAGTGTCACAATTTGCGATTAAAACATATGACATATGTCAAAACCAGAAAACGAGTCGTTTTATCAACAAAAACAAAATACTAAAAAAAATTCCCGCTGGGACAAGTTAGGTAAAAAATTCTCACTATACCTAATAATGATTTAATTGGTCAGAATTAAACGCGTGATCAAAAATACTGTTCATTTATTGGAAAATAGAAACGTCAAAAAATAACCGATATAATACACGCTTCTAGTGTTCCTATTGGTTAATTTGACGATGAAAAAAATAATCATTTTAATATATTATACATAGCGTGTACAACACTGTTGTTTTTCCGCATCCTGGAGAGCCAACTTTCAGAACAAAGTCTGGTTTTAAAAGAGAACCAGGAGGTGAGCCAATAAATTACAGTTGTTTGCTTTGGCAAAGTATGTAACATATTCAAGACTTCAAGAGCAATTTAAATAATAAGTGGGTAGTTTTAAGTGGTGCGCGTGCGCGAGAAGACAGGAGTGACAGACAGAAGCGCAGGGTGGACTCAGTTAGAAGCTGGGAGTGAAATTGGGAAGAGCGGGAGCAAGCGTCGCAAGTCTGACGTGGCTTCCATCCGCGAAACGCGGAAGTAAGTTCGATTACCGGCCTCCCTTCTAACGTTTTATTTTGCTTGGTTACAACCACTATACATCTTGTGAAATAAGTTTAGTTATTGTCGGTGTTAATCACCTGAGAAGCCAACAAGCGAGTTGGAGCAAAGACTTCTAGTCTTTGAGTTGGAGCTGGAAGATCTGTGGGCCCGAAGAGGAGCGGCGCGGCGTGAGAAAGTTTTAAGTTTATTTTTTTATTACATACATGGTAAATTCTGTTTTTCTGTTTGTATTCGGGTGGCCACGCCGTAGTTTCAGCTTGTATTAAAATTATTATATTTTGTTCATGATTTTATTATTTTTTTATGTGCAAATCTCACCTTTATGTCTCATGCTCTGTGTTGAAAAGTAGGTTTGTCACAAGTAGTTGAAAAATAAATTTCTTTAGTTGGATGAATCAGTAAACTTGTCGAATTATTTTATGGGGAGCAAAAATTTTACAAAACGTATTTTGTCGCGGTTTGTTGCTATTTCCATTTCCCGTTTAACAAAAATAGGCCATCAAAACATTTTCGGCAATCTTATAACGTAGCAACCGGTAATAAATTGTAGGTGGGGTAATAATCCACAATTTTCTGACGATCAAAATTTTAAATTCATAGCTCGCTACAGTTAATAATTGGTATGAGTGCTTTCCATGAAATATAATGATGTAAAACGTCCTCGATTTGAAGGGGTTAATCCACTTTTGTACCTCGAGTAGCGAAAGTCGATTCGGAGTGTCTCTCAGGGGCAGTGGATTTTAGCACCACTGAATTCAAAAGGAATTTGCTTTCAGTGGAAGTTGTGTGGGAAGATACAGATCTGAGTGACCACTATAGTTGCGCAAGAAATAGTTAAATCATACTTACTTTTTTGGTGTTGCTGCATCAGTACGAGCTCTACTGGTTTAAGACCGTGGAAGTTGTCGACTCCAGATCCGGTGTCTGCCACACCGGGTATACTTCCTAGCGCCAGAAAAGCTTCCCCGGCAAAATCATTAGCGGTCAACACGTCATGGTCCATGACGGTAAAAGCGATCATTGCTCCGGGCGATCGGCATTGTTCTAAAGACACACTAAATTCGAAGCATTCGTCAAAAATGGGATGAAGCGTCTTTTTGTGCACGTTCGTTTGTTGTTCATTACAATGAGGAAATGTCCTGTGCGGTAGGAGTTCAATGATGACAAATGGGTCGCTGAAACCATTTGGATCCAAAGGGATTATGTCTCTTGCGTGCAGAACCTTCAATCAAAGATATCCATTATGAAGAATTACCTACAGTTACGTTGAATTACCCTATCATAATATATGTCAAATTATGATTTAACGAGGTGTGTACATGAAGGGAAAAAGGCAAAAGAAAAATTTAAATTCAAGAATAAAATAATTAGCTAATTTCTTAAAGTTGTGGTAGAAATTTAGAATGTAAACTAAACTGAAGAATTGCAAAACTCTCTTTTCTCCCATACCTCAACGCATAAGGAATCGTGGTTGAAATATGCCCTCACAGCAAGATTTCCATATGAACTACTAGTGATATTTAATTGTTCCTGCAATCTTTGACTATAAAAAATTTCTATCAGGCTTTCGGTTTCAGTTCTATGATATTGCAGTCTTTGCTCAACATGACAATACGAGTCAGAGTGCAGAAGTTCTGTGCTAAGCCCATGCCCTTCTGCATGGAAAAAGTCTACCATCAATTCCAAAGCTCCATGAAGTCTGTCGTGGAACATAGCTGGCATTTCGTCGCTATTTGCTCCACCGTCCGTTTGATGATTCAGTTCTACAAGAGTATATTCCCATACCTACAAAAAGTAGGTATGATTCAAAATTTCATTAAATTGAAGTTCAAGAATTTTCACCTCGTAAAGAGCTCGTTGGAAATTTTGTGGAAGAAGTGCAATATTCAGCATTTGTAAATGATTGTATAAATAGTCAAAAAGAGGTTCAACTGCTTGGTTAGTAGGTAGTGTATCTGGAGACCAAGCCACGTGAAACATAGTTTTCTTTAATGCTTCTTGCATCTGAGGACCTATTCTTCTTATGATGTCCATTATCCTCACTTGCAGTTGGCTTAAAGTACTGTCTAGTTGAGTAGTGAGTGTCGCACATTGCATTTCCGATGCAATCGTTTCCAAAGTAACGAAATCAAAATAATTTTCTGAAATGTTTACCACATTAATGTACATAACTACACTACCACCTGAATACCTACCTAGTAGAGAGATAAATTTAAAAACATATTCTAGATTGTTCACTGTAATGCACATTGCATCGTCAACCCGAAAAGGTCCTAACTTGTCGAAATACCCACTTTCCATTAGACCCTGATATGTTATATCAGCGTACAAGAGAGCTGCTGAACAGATGCAGTCCAACAGTTGCGACAGAAGAGGCACTGAATGCACTTTAGGCCACTGCAACAGCCTCCAAAAATCGCGCAACTGGCAAAACATAGAAACAACATCAACAGCCGACGAACTATGTTTTACCAGTTTTTCACCGTCACATGGTCTCTGTAGGTCAATTGCTGTTCGGACCTGAAACATTACAATGGTGGTCAATATACGAGGGGTCGCTTTTATATTTAAGGGGTGGGTAGTTTTAAATTTCGACACAATTTCTTCGAAAAGTATATGCATTTATAACTTTTACGCTAGTTTACAAAACAATATTGTAACATTATTAATCTCATAATATTCCTTTCAAAATAATCAAACACTTGGGAAGAATGTTGATTCTGCATCACGAGAATGATTCCCCTTCCAAGCAAACAACAATAATCGGTAGAAAAATTGGAGAGAAGTGATTACAACATTAAATTCCTTTATTTAGTTCGAATTACTGTAGATACGAATTTTCATTAAATTTGCCCAGTTTGTGGAGATGGTACTCCACGTAGGCTCAGTAAGGGGTTGAATCAAACGACTGATACCATGTTAGGTTCCCCATGGCCGAAAACTCAGGCTCAAACTAGTGCTGCACGTCAGATCCGGATTGTTTTCATATCCGGATCAGATCCGGATATATCAGACTGTGAAATCCGTATTCGGATCGATCCGGATTTAGATAAGTGATATCCGGATCTCGGATCCGTATTTTGGAGCCGGATCTCGGATTTGGAATCCCTTTTGCTGGGCTGGTGTTGTTATTCCCTTATTTGAGTTCCAGCGGGTAGCGTCGGCGTTAGAAGCTGCATCAAAGAACAAAGGAAAGCCGACTTTTTGGTCGGTTGCTGTATCAGCTTTGTGGCGGCTTTTTCTATCAATAGCGGTGAAATTTTGAGTGCTTATTTATTTATTTATTATTATTAATTTATTGTTGTTTGGCAAATGTTTTGGGAGTTATTTGTGAAATAATAACGTCGCGTTTTGTATCAAAATGTAAGAATTGCTTTATTGCAACATGTAGGGTACTACCATGTACCACCCTGGTTCAATTTAAAAAATTCTTATTCCCAAACTTTCGAAATTTTAAATTTAGTTGATGATTTGAATCCCAAAACCCAAATTAACGTTTTTTGTTCAATCATTGCTGTCTAGATACAAAATCTAATTTTCAGTTAAAAATTATTTAAGTTAAATTTTTTGTCTAAAGTACACCAAATTTCAAATTAGTAGGTACCTTAAGGAATAAAAATGTTATAGGGGTGAGCCTTATTTCTTGGTCACCCGGCATATTGATCGTGTATAGGTCTCTTTAATATATTTAAGGTACATATATTTTTTAAGATTAGGATATAAGTGCATATTTGTTTTTAGAATGAAATTACATTTTTGTTGCAAATTTTATCTCTCTATTATATCTATTTCCCAATGCGCTTTCTATTTTCAGAACCGGATAGCGAGATCCGGATCTGACACCACGATCCGAATCCAAGATCCGGATTCAAGATCCGGATCCAAGCTCCTAATTCCGAGATCCGGATCTTATAATAAAATCCGGATCCGGATATATCCGGATCCGGGCATTTTTAAACACACAGACCTGATTTTAAGTGGTTAACTGGACATATAAGCAAACAAATTGCCCATTACCCGTAAGTGTACTAGATTTCTTTGACCCATTAAGCTACGGTTTCACAGGAAAGCGGTGCCGCCATATAGAGGCCGTAACATAGCGGTACAGTACGTGGTAGAGGTGCCAGAATATTACGGTCGTCATGGCCGTGGCTACAAATGTAAAATTAGAAAATTTGGTAATGCTATTATCCAGAAGTTAAAACTGAAATAAAAATCACCGTTCCGCAAAAAATAAATGTTGATGAATTGTTTATCCGGCGTATTGCCATCGTCTCGTCTTTGACGGTACCTCATTATCACGTTGCGATGATCAGTGCCGCTTCCTAGGAACCCACTAGAACTATTACATATGGAAAAGCTTTCCTTGACGTTTCTTACCGCTATATTAAGCTACGGTTTCCTAAGAAAACGGTGACATATAGCGGTTGTCATATGGAGGTACATGTCATAGAGAGACCGGAAAAATATGGAAGTCGTAGCGTCTGTTATTGTCAGAATGGATTTTACTGCACTATAGTTATAAATAATTATGATTAATTTACGCTGCAGGCTTTTAAACAGAACAGCTGATACTTAGATATTATATGACCGAAGTTACCGTGCTTCGCGTGAGAAATTGAAACAAATAAATATCACCGTTCCATCAAACTTCACCGTCAAAAAGCGTTAACGAATTGTTTAGCCTCTTTACTGTCACCTTCACAAATAAAACAATAAGGCCTTGATAATTTGGAGTGTTAAGTACCGTTTCCTTCAAAAACATTGTGATTATTACATATACTGTATAAAATTACGTCCCCTATAATAGCACCTTTTTCCTAGGAAACTGTAGTTTTACGACCGCTATTATTACGATCGCTATATGACGGTACCGCTTCCTAGGAAACGGTAGCTTTAGCGCCGCTACTTTAACCTTTAAGTTATGTAAACGGTAATAATATTACCGTTGCATTCAGCATGTTCATATTACTCTAAATATCATATTTGGCTAGTTTTGCTCTGCGCACCGCCCGCATCGCCGCTACCGTGGTTGAAAACACCGTGTACAAAGTTTCAAACTCACACACAGCTGGGATCTCAAGTTATGCGCTGGATAGACGGGCAAGGAAAGAAGAAAGATAGACAAACAATCAAAAAGGCAAGCCATTCCCTCTTAGTATATGTGATTTGTTGCCTGAACATGCGTGAAGATTTTCAAATAAAACATAATTTTTGCAACTGATTCATTTTTATACCGGCGAGGGGTGTGTAGTCAAAACTATTTAAATGCGGTCGAGAATCATTGTATGATGGTCCATGTCCAGTGACAGCTTCAGATGTTGGGTAAGGGAAGTACAATTGTACAATGAAGAAGAAGAAAATTAGACGTTTTATAAGAAGTTTCTTAAATCGCGGTTTTTACATTGGCATGACAAAAGTCAAGTGAAAGGTGCGTTTCTCTAATACTCTTCTCATTTCGGTTACGTTTTTAGGTACTTGCAAGTGAATAATTGTTGGCAAATCAACACTTATAAAAGCTGCTGTTGTTGATTGCGGTTTCGAAGAAATCTAACATCCTCTTTATAGTCCAGATTTTACTGTTCTCGAAAACTCTTAGGGGGAGAAAATTCGAAGTAGCGGTACGAAATAGTAGCAACATATTGACAACCATTTTGAGGACAAACTAAATTAATATTCTTATAAGGTATTAAAGTTGTTGCCGAAACTTTGTAATACATATATTCAAAAGCAAGAGAACTATTATACTGAAAAGTAAATGTTAATGTTCTAGTCTGTTATTTTCTAGTCAGGGAATATCAAAACGGCCCTTCTTCCCGATCGTTGAAGAAGAAGAAACGGAAATATTTAGTGGGTACACTACAGCGCGTCTCTGGCAACATAAGTATTTGAATTTCTTATACATTCAAAAAATTTTTTACTTACCCTATGAAGCGCTTTCGCTTTACAAAGTGTGAGCCAGCAGCTAACGGAAGGTTCAAACCATTCGTGGCAACGAACCAACATCAGTTTATGATCGCCACCTGATGGTAAGTGTTGATTGAAACTGGCCAAGTCTTTTACTTCTAAATAAACCGAAAATATCAGTCTGTTATAAGCAGAATCTGGGTGCTCGTGTTGATTCAGAAAAGCAATAACTTCATCTGCTAGTAATTTATCGAGTTGTTTATATACTACGCTAAAATATGGTATACCATTTGTACTAAAAATGAAATGTTTGTTATGTAGGCATTTCTTTTGAGCGGGTGAAGTATTTACCCCTCGAATAATGGATGATAATGTGACAAACTATGTTGAAGGTTCACATAAATTTCTGAACAAAAGTCGACAAATGTGCTGTCGAATTCGTCTGGGGTCATGATCACTGACCGCATGTGCGCAAACCATTCCGGCGTTCCTTTTCGAAGGGTTACTACGATTTCCCCTCGAATTTCTTTGTTAAAAGGACAACACTTCCAAAATGCTTTCTGGAACATTATTATTAGGTTGTAATAACTTTGCTTTCACACTATACTGCACGCTTCAGAACTTATCCCAAAAAGTTTAAGGGAGTAAGTCCTTTTCATTTCTCTTACCATATTTGATAAATAACCTAAACATCTGAGGACATATTCTAAACGCATCAAAGAAGGTGGATGTAGAGCTGGAAACAACTGTCGATGATGCCTTAGCTGCTGAAGCCACCTTTCTGTAAAGCACACAGAAAAGAAGAAATTAATCCTGTCATAAATGGAAACGTGATGCATTTTTGAGTTAGGTACGAGTTTATTCAATCACAAAACTACTTAACTTATCTGATAAGTAATTGCACCAGGCTGCTAATTAGATTCAGGAAACATCTAGAGCAATCTAGAAAATTATAGCTATTACACGAGTAAATAGAACGTGGTAGTAGTAGTTGTAATAACTTCTCCATTGAAAAACGTAAACCCTAAACAACTTTGGTTCACTTTACTGAATATATGACTATATCGTTTCACACTGTTTTGTAAGTATATTTGTTGTATGTACCTAATAAATTTCAAGCCAATTGGCGATCAATTTTTGAAAAGAAGAGCTTCTTGATGAGAGTAGTTCGCCTAAATTGTGTTGTAGTGTAGGGGTGATTTGTTAATACATACATACTGCAGTTAATTAATAGTACTGCTGAAGTGAATATAAAAATGTGCAGGGTGTCGTTCAATATTTCAACAAAGCACTCTATAACTAAAAATTCCCATAAACATGGGCCGAGAAATACTTCCTAATGGAGCTGAAGCTCGTCAAATGCGCGACACTGATGATGTTGCTGCTGAAGATGTTTGAAACCTTTCAAGATAAAATCACGCAATTTGGGAGAGTGCAGTAAATTTTAGATGTTTACACAGATTCTGTTTTCCTGAATTTAAATTTTGCAAAGTAGGTATCTCCCTCGCATCGAGACCCGTCGCGTCGTGACGTCTTCCAGAAGTCCAAAGGCACCTGGGCCATGATTATCCCGTACTAACTGATGGCTCGCGCTGCTTTACAGGCTTGCCTCAGTCCCCTGCTAAAATAACTTGGGGTAGCCTCGCAAAGTCGATAAGCACCTTAAGAGCCAAGTATCCGATCGCCAACATCAAGATTTTTTAGGGACGTAAGACGAGGTATGCTCCGAAGGCGGAGCCACGGTCAAAAACACGTGTCTCGGAAGCTCTTCCAGGGTCGCACTCTGGCTTCGCTTAGCCAAGCTTTAATTTCAATTCGTATTGCAGCTTGTATAGGTCTGAATCTGGTTCGGTCTTATTTTCGTTGTGATTTGGGGGTTTCTCATAGAAGCAGCAGAGATAGAGCCTTGGGATTTTCGCAAACATGAGCTATTTTCTTGAGTATAATATAATGCCGAAACCAGAATTTGGATATCGTTTTTAGTTTTCGAGAAAAAAAAAATATTGATTTTTATCGATTTTCAAAAAATCTCTCCAATTATTTTTGTGCTAAGCAGACTAAAACTGTTAAGATTGATTCCCATAGAACTTTTTCCAAGGAATTCAGTGGCGTACTTAGTTTTTTTCTAGGGAGCTAGTTATGACATAAAGTTCAATTTTTTAAATGGAAATCACAGCATTCTTTGGTCAAGTTCAAAAGGTCTTTTTTTAAGCTATCAAAATGTACCTACCTATCTTATATTTTCTAAAGTTACAACTTAAAAAGTACCAAAATCGTTGCCGTTTTTTGAAATAACAATATAAAAGTATATATATATATTTTGATAGCTTAAAAAAAGACCTTTCGAACTAGACCAAAGCGTACCTACTATGATTTCCATTTTAAAAATTCAACTTTATGTCATAACTCAAAAAATACGCTCCCTAGAAAACAACTACGTACGCTACTGAATTCCTTGGAAAAAGTTCTATAGTAGTCTGCTTAGTACAAAAAGAATTGGAGAGATAAAAATCAACATTATTTTCGAGAAAAACGGTATCAAAATTCTGGTTTCAGCTTTGTGTTTGTGTAATTTTGATTAAAAAATTGATGCGCGAACGTAAAAAAGGGGGGGGGGGTTGTAATACCCACTGACCCCCCAACTTTTCTCTGCGCACGTGTATGGTTTGATACCAAGCGTTCATTTCTTTTATTTTTTCCCTCTTGTAAAATTTTGATTTAGGGCTTGGTTTACGAGATGTTGCAACTCATTTGACTATGTGTGTTGTTAATCCACTCGCCGTTTAAGTCTCCCAATTTTTCTAAGGTGACGAACTGAGCTCGAGAAAAATGTCCTTATATGCATATGTTCCTGCATAACGTCTAAGCTTCAGAAAAATGCCCTTGGATGGTACCGATTCGGTCATATTCCTGCAAAACGTCTAACAGCCAAATTAGCATTGGAAAGAAAGACGGGTAGGTGTTAAGTTGCCAAAATAATTATTAATAAAAGAGGTACCATCCAAGGGCATTTTTTTGAAGCTTAGATGTTATGCAGGAACCATAAGAACCATAGACGTGCGCAGGGAAAAGTTTGGGGGTCAATGGATATTACAACCCCCCTTTCCTCCGTTCGCGCATCGATTTTTTTGATCAAAGTTACTCAAACATTTTATCGGTAAATGAGAAAATGTTGTACAAAATTTCAACGGAATATCTTAAAAAGCAAACGAGTTATTCATAAAAATAGTTTTTTAAATTTTAACTTTAACACCCTGTATCTTGAAAGAAAGAAGCCTAAATGAAAAATGGCGTAAGGAAAGTCCAATTATTTTCGGTCAGATAACCTGTGGTTAACGGCTTGATCTACTTTTTTGTAGCACCCTGTATATGCTACGGGCATAGTGGGAAAGTAGGGCAATGCTGACGGTGCCCGGGCAATGCAAACAATGACCGTTCATGCTGTCCGGTCAGTAAGGTCAGGTCACGTTGCCCAGGCATTGCTAACATCGCCGGATTCGCCACTATGCCCGTAACATATACAGGGTGATTTATACCAGGGGGCGAAAAATTAAAATTAGGGTTCAGAGCCACAAATTAAGTAACAAATTTCATATGAAGGTGTGTCCGGAAATTATTCGTTTAAAATTTATGCTCGTCCAAACATGATAGACTCCATGTTTGGACGAGCATAAATTAGGTTGAAACGATAAGGAATGATTAAAAAATATCTCTTCGAAGCTTCCCTATTAGTATAATAGGTGTACCAAAATTCATTTTTATGTCTTTCTCAAAAGTTGAGAAAAAATTAGAAACCTAATTTAATAGCCTCCATCTTTGGACGAGCATAACTTTATACGAAGTATTTCCGGACATACCTTCATATGACATTTTTTTACTTCATTTGTGGCTCTGAACCCTAATTTTAATTTTTCGCCCCCCCCCCCCCCCCCGGTATAAATCACCCTGTATATGTATAATTGAGTGTATAATAAAGCGAAAGAATATTTCAAGAACTGAACATTCCGTATTTGTCAGAAACTCCGGACGGTCTTATAAGAGATTAAGGTGTTGTTGAAGTTTATGCCCGAAGTTCTTGTAATCTAACCCCGGAAGAAGGTATCGAGAAAAGGAAAATCATATTTTGGAATCGAAACGGGAAGATAAATAAGAATCACAATTACTTTTACCAAATTCAGGGACAAATGCAAATCACAAAAAGAGGGTATTGCATATTTACAGTCTGGACACCCAAAGGCATAAAATATGAAACGGCTATGAGAGACAATGAATTTTGGAAAATGAAAATGGAAAATCAATTTGTAAACTTTTATACGAATGTGTTACCAGAATTAAATGATAGTAGAAAAAGTAGGAATATGCCTCTACGATGAATGTTGAAAGCCACGCTATTAGAACTCTGGGCGAAATTAGCATTTTTAGTTTGTTCAGAGTTACATTACCCAAATACTTGTTATTTATGAGGGTCATTCCATTATAACCCGGAATTACTATATTGCAGATAAATTACTTGCAAATATTTGCTCAGGTCTACTTTTGGATCAATTTACAAATAAATTATAATAAAATCCCCGCTCATGTCAGAACAACCCTCGTATCGGAAAAAATTTACTGGGTTTTCATTCAGAGATTTTAAGTTGTTGTTATTTGGTTATAAAGAGAACATTATGTAAAGTGAAATTTGAATTATTTTATATCTTGCTATATGATCATTACTTTCAATAACAAACGTGTTCAAATTGTGTAAATTTACTTTCAGATAAAATCGACTCTAAATTGAACAAAATTATAATAAAAATGTGGGATATGGCAGAGCGCTGCAATTAAGCACAAATACATTAATTCGCAAGACCAAAATTCTATGTTCGCGTATATACGATTAAAATATGTAATGTATGGCGATAAAATTATTGAAGTGGGCCCCATACAAAAATCACTGAGTTCGTACTAGCAGTTTACCAAGTGTTGCGCGATGAACAAGCAGAGAGAGGGCGTTACAACGCAGGGCATTAAATCGCGTTTGCAAGGGCAGCTCTCTTTACAAATTACTTCCTTATTTATGAACCGATTTTGAAATTGTTTGTTTTATTTGAAAGAAGAAGCTTGTGGAAATCGGCCTCTCATCTCGGATTTTTAAAAAAGTAATTTTTTAGTAAGTTATAAGTACACAAAATTAGGGTATATTTGGAGCCGAAAAAGACAAACTTCTATTATTTTATTTAGAAATCGCCGATGAGACGACTCTTAAGAAATGTTTTCTGTATATGCTTGCAAAATTAGAAAGCAAAATATTAATAAATAACCGTACAGTTTGTAAAGGCGGGAACCTCTGAATCGCTCGAAAATGCAGCAGGGGGACTTGGCTCTTAAGACTTCTATTTAAAACCCACGAGAAGTTACACTTTTTTGGCCACATTAGACCCCATAACTTAACACAAATTAAAGGTTCACAAAATGAGCATAAAAAGTTGTCATATGTTCAAAATAACGTTGTTATCTGACAGCAGCAGGTGTCAAGCTCCGCGACAACCTGAATCACTTAAGCTAGGGACACATTTCTCTGACGTGTTGTGTTGTGTTGTGACGCAACGTTGTATGGATCATACAGCATAAATCGCATGTGCACGCGCCCCGTTTAATTACATGCGATTTATGCTGTATGATCCATACAACGTTGCGTCACAACACAATACAACACAACACGTCAGAGAAATGTGTCCCTAGCTTTAAGGGGCCTTGTCGAAGTATCGTCTGTCTCGCTCGTGCTCATTGATTGCCCCTGGGAATTAGGTGTTCGTTTTTTAAAGATTATATATGCGCTATGATCTCAGCTTTTGTAGTTTCAGAAAAAATGCCTTATTTTCAATGTAAAATTGATTATAACACATATTATATCTGTACAAGTGTCCAAAATTTTAGGTAGAAACGCACAATCTTTGAGAAACGAACACCTATTTTACAAGGACAACCGAGACAGACGATACTTCGACAAAGCCCCTTAGTCTAACATTTAATTTTTTTGACAAAAGAGGAGTAAATTTAAAGAATGATAACGAGGAACGAAGAGAAGTAGATATCCGGAAGGGAGTGAGACAGGGATGTGCATTGTCACCTCTAGTTTTCAACTTATGCGATTAATATTGTTAAGGACAGAACAGCCTCAGGGATTAATGTACAGGGTCAAACTATTAACATGTTCAGATTTACGGAGGATATAATAGCAGTGTTAGCATCTAGCAAAGAAGAATTAGTAGCGGCTTTGAATGAAATGGAAGCAGTTTTGACACAGGGCTACGGCATGAAAATCAATAAAAAGAAAACTAAAATTTTGGTATGTAGAGGGAGTGAAAATAGAACTAATTGTAAAATACAAATAGGAAATGAGAAGATAGAGGAGGTCGCGGACTTCTGCTATTTAGGAAGTAAAATAACTCGAGATGGTAGGAGCACTAAAGATATTAAACAAAGAATAGCGGAGGGTCGGTTTGCGTTTAACAAAAAGAAAGAACTGTTATGTTCGAGAACGGTTAATGTAGAAACTCGGAAGAGACTCTTAAAGTCGTATGTATGGAGTACGGCATTATACGGGTGCAAAACTTGGACAATAGGAGAAGCGGATCGAAAAAGAGTAGAAGCGTTTGAAATGTGGTGCTACAGACGCATGATGAAGATACCGTGGATAAATATGGTTAGCAATAGGGAAGTATTAGAAAGAGTTGGGGAAAAGCGAAAGGTATGGAAGATAATAAAGAATAGGAGACACGAAGGAATAGTTCGCGACATACTAGAGTCAGAGATAGGAATAAAAAGAGGTAGGGGTAGGCCTAGATTAGATTACTGCTCCCAAATAGTTAGGGATGTAGGATGTTCAACTTTTAGGGAAATGCGTAGGTTAGCTCAGGATAGAAAAGGATAGAGGTACGCATTCAACCAGTCTTTGGACTGAAAACCTTATGATGATGACGAGGAGTTACCAATTTTGGTGCAAAGAATAATGCAAAGTACCTACGAACACGTTTTTCTAATTATATTTGCCTTGCTTTTCAGTGTTATATATACCATTTTTTAATATCTGATTGGAGGAATTAAGTGTCGTAAATTACTCGTATAAGAATCCGTAAAGTTGAAGCTGGTCCATTTTTATGAAATGTTAAAAGTTAAGTGCACTCTGTTGATTATTGTTCTGAACACTTACATAAATTTCAGTGTAGTTTAACTTTACTTAATTACGTTCTCACGTTAATTTATGTTAAGTTAAACGGACGACAATGACACTTAACACCTTTTAATAGTCGTAAATTAAGAATTCGTAAAGTTCAGGTTGGTTCAACTTTACGAAATGTTAAGTTAAGTACACTACGTTAACATTTATTCTGGGCACCTACGAAAGTTCGATTTGCAATGTATTTCAACTTTTCTTAATTACGTTCTTAAGTTAATTTGTGTTACGTTGTGGATGAAAACGGCACTTAAAACGTTTCCCAAAATGGGCTAACGGAAGCAGCTGACATCTTCAAAACAACGTTAAGTATTGCTAATCTGACAGTAGCACGCCAAGATAAATTCCTTAATATATTATTGAATATGACATTATATGAATTTGACATCTGTCACCAACAAGAGTAATATGAAGATATTGTGGTTACTTAAACAATTTTGAATTTTTCTGAATGGAGGAATTAACAGAAGTAAATTGAGAATCCGCAAAACCCGCTTAACTTTCTTTAATTACGTTCTTACGTTAACTTATGTTACCTAAGATTGATGAAAACGCCACTTAAGTGGACAAAAGAAGCAATCCTTGAATAATGTTGCTATAGAAACATATAACACCCACACGTTTTCTTGAATTTTACGTTGTCCAAATCACAGCAACCTCGATATCCTAAAATATGAACTTTTTGATTGACTATTCAGCCAACGCCTGCTCCAGAATGGAGTTACAGTTCAGTGAATAATGAATCTTTGTTGGGAAACGCGGACGTAATGAGCATATAATACTTATATGTTATTCTACGAACGAGTTATGATGGCTGTTATTAGCAAGGACGAAAGTTTCCTGCATGAGCCGCAGGCGAGTATTTTAATTCATCATCATCATTCCATAAAGTAACTTTGCCCCAGTATTTATCTCGCTGAAGGAACAAGCTTCCTTTTTCATATGAACCAAATATAGTGGTCCCATATTTACAACGTGTCCAAGATAAGGAGGGCCAATATGGGGATATTGGAAATGACAAGAGATACGGATTTGGTTAAATGGGAAAAAAGTTGCGTAACTAAAGGATCAATAAAATGGCGCCTAGAAATCTTTGATATAATTTTCCGTTTTTGAGTTATATTGAAAGAACTGAATTTATGGATTTTGAACTATATTTTTTCTGACTTTAATATTAAAATTAGAGCGAAACTGACAAAACTTCTTCGTAGCAACTTTTGATGAAATTAAAGATTTCATTGCTAATTCTTTTATTCTACGTTTCGTGTTCGGGCAACCATCATCAACTTTATTTTTTTAAATACGGTCCTGATTTTCTGATGCCAAATTTTATGAGCCCTTCTTATTCTGAATTCAACAATGTACCACACATTATGGTTTAATTACGTTTCGACCCGTTTTTGACCATCATCAAGAAATTTTTAGGATACGGACCTGCATTTCTCTTAATTTTCTAAAAATTATGAGAAATACAGTTAGTTGGGCTTTCTTCTGATATCAGAAACGAACAAGATTTTCCAAAACTGCAAGATGCGCTATGCTTAGAGTAGGGTAGGTGCTTACCGCTAGTATCATCTAACAGATTCGTAAAACTCTTGTGGTGCACTTAAAAATTGCCAAACTTATACTGTATGTACATATTTTTTACAAAACTATGAGACATACAGGTCCGTATCTTAAAAATTCTTTGATGATTGCCAAAAAAGGGTCGAAACGTAATTAAACCATAATGTGTGGTACATTGTTGAATTCAGAATAAAAAGGGCTAATAAAATTTGACATCAGAAAATCAGGACCGTATTTAAAAAAATGAAGTTGATGATGGTTGCTCGAAGACGAAACGTAGAATAAAAAAATTGGCAATGAAATCTTTAATTTCATCAAAAGTTGCTACGAAGAAGTTTCGTCAGTTTCACTCTAACTTTAATATTAAAGCCATAAAAAAATATAGTTAAAAATCCATAAATTCAGTTTTTTCAAAATAACTCAAAAACAGAAAATCTTATCAAGGATTTCTAGGCGCCATTTTGTTGGTCCTTTAATTACACAACTTTTTTCCCATTTAACCAAATCCGTATCTTTTGTCATTTCCAATATCCCCATACTGGCTCTCCTTATCTTGGACACGTTGTATGTATGGGTCGGGTGATTTTGGTGGCCAAAATATGGGCCCACCATCCCTGCCTTGAATAATTCTCGTTTAATCAATTTAGTAAGTACTGCTCACGTGAGCTCACATGAGCTTGCGCCCCATCATATTCAAAGTGCAGCCCTAATGTACACCTAACTCATTTTGAAAAAAAATTTCAATTTTGCTTAGCTTAAAGACGATGCGGTATCATTCGGACCAATTAAGTGACTTACAACAATTCCGGGCATTAAAAACATATTCAGACTTACACATTATAGAAAGTATTTCTCGGCTCATGTTTATGATTAGCTTTTGTCCAATTTTTATTCGTAGAATGTGTTGTTAAAACATAGCACGCTAATTTTGGAGCAACCTGTATATCGTACAAAATTATTAAACTCAGTATTTGAAATAATTATTGATTTCTTACGTCGTGCTGACTCAGAAAATTATAAAAAGGTTAACTGTTCAAACGCGAATTTGTCTCGTACTTATCGCCTTAAAGATCGAACAAGTAGATTTACGTGTCATCCCCAGATAAAAGGGAATGAGACATGTTAATCCTTGTGTATTCAACATTAGCGTTATAGAGAGTTCCTGATTTGAAGTGAGCTAACTTACAAATTTTCTTAATATTCTCATTACGATCTTCTCGCCTAAGTTGATTTACCAATTTACGAAGATAAGATTAATTTAGGCAAAACTACGAGGTGCAAATGAAAAGTGGCGCGGCTAGGACAGAGCGAGCAGTAACCCTATGCCACCGCTATAAACGGGGGTAATTTTTATGAACAACTGGTTTATTCTTGTAAATAATAACGAACCATCAAAGATTTTAAGAGTTTTACTTACCAAGGAGTGCGGTGAAAGTTTCTGCTAACCACATCTCCTCTTCTCTTGTGAGAGTAAACTTGCACCAGGTTTGTTCTAAATCGGTCAACAATTGGAGCATCCATCTTGGATCTAGTGGGTACTTTAAGTGAACTCTGGAAGCTGCCACGAGATGAGCTAGTGCTTTCTGCAGTTCCGTTAGATCCCCTAAAATGAAGCGTAGATAATATAGGTATCTGCTGGCAAAGTACATCTACTCATGAAATACCTTGCACGGCATGTTGGTGCAAAATCGTAAGTCCCGGACCTGGAAGGTCGCCGCCCCAAGTCCACGTCTCACGATTCCAATTTCTCAACTCGTAGTCAATAAACGTAGCATACAGACTTTCATGTTGAGTAAGTTCGGTCCAATTATCTTCTTCTGAAATACCCCGATCTTCTCTTGTCGAAAGCCAAATTTTTAATCTAATCCGACCCTGCACTGAACTTCGTTGTGACCGGGCTTCTAACTTAAACCAGCCTTCCAGTCCGGTAGATGGAATATCTTGTAAAGGTATCGTTACGCAACCCAGGAAATCATCTTGAGAGCTTTGACGGGCAGATTGGCATACTTGTTTGAAGAACCTACCCAATCCTCTAACTCCTCGTACTTCATTGAGCTTACTGACAGCTTCTAAAACTGAACTTTCGTCATCATGGTCCCAGATGTCTAGGTGAAGTGAGTCGCTGTTGATATCATCTATGTCACTGAAGCAGAACAAAATGAGGGTAAATAAGTCACGACATAGATAGGGTAATTCACCTTCAGTAGCTATTCGGATTGAATTTTAAATTTAATAGAGCAGTAGGGGCAAAGTAAAGTTTGTAATTTGAATGACTAATGTGCTCTTTGGAGAAAACAAGAACTGTACTAATGTGCTCCAATGAACGAAGCAGTCGTCTGGAAATTAGTTTTCTTAAAATGAACGAGGTTGGATTAATATATTTAGTAGGCTTATAAGGTAGAAACGAATGGAAGTAATTTATCTAATGAACTGATCAATGGCGCGAATCGAACAGCAGTGGCCTTTCATCTTATTAAATCGGTTGTGTAATTATCTTTAACCATTATAGCAGCTAATGTTTGAAGGATTACGGATCATTCGATTTCTTAAATTAATTAACCATTTAGTAACCCTTAAGGGAGTGTATGTTCTCCTCTTCCTGTTTTGTTAGAAATTATCATAGAAGAGGATGGTGCGTTTCAGAACTATTTCTCGGTCTTGCTGCGTCCGAACAGCGGTATGCATGGATACAACTTACCTATTTTACTTGCGTAATTGTAATAAATTAAACCAAATATGTTGCGTTCAAAACGTATACAGAAAACTGAAGACCACTGGATTTCCTTTCAGTACCAAGTCACAAAGCTTTACAGATGCCTTTGCGCTATCTCTTTGTGCAACCTGTTACAGACTTTGTCTTCCTCCAATGCATCGGGTGATATATTATTATTATTATTTCTTACGGGGTAGGTTTCTGGCCCCTAGCACTGAAGCTCAAGCTTATTGTGATAGTGGTAAGATGTCTCATAAGTGAACAGTGTCCCGTAAATAGTCCTACTGCCCATCTCAGCTGGTTCTTACCCAGTCGTATTAACTCTTCAGCTCTCTTGCTGGATGGTCCGCTAATGAACATCCGCGATTGCCTCTGTCCAGGAGTCCCCATCCAGTAAGAGGTATGTTTTTGTCTTAATAGATCCTTTATCACCTCTTTAGCTATCTGATATGCCAAACGACACGTAGGTTCCGGCGCTATCAGCGGGACTTTGGCTCCCTTTTTCGCTGAAAGGTCTGCTTTTTCGTTCCCTTCACTTCCTTGATGGCCTTTCACCCATCGTAGAATAACCTTGTTATGTACTGCTAGCCGAGCCAGCGAGTCCACCCAGTCTTTAACTGTTCTGGATTGTAGCTTTGTAGCTTCCAGAGCTTTCAGTGCTGCCTGGCTGTCAGTGAGAATCTGGATCCTCCTGTTTTGAAAGGACTTCCTGATTATCTCCTGCGCACATACGGAAATTGCAGTAATTTCTGCCTGGAAAACGGTTGCAAGGCTGCCCAGGTTTATGCTAATTTCATTCCCTGGGCTTTTGCCAGCAATACCCACCCCAGTACTATGTACAGTTTTAGACCCATCTGTATACCAAATGTTTCCATCCTGTTCTCTCGTCCTTTGTGAATTGCCCTCCACTCCCTCTATCGGTATGGTAATCCGATAAGGTTTGTGAAAGTTTAAGATTGGAACGGTTCTATCCGACTGCATGCTAAGCATGTAGTTCTTGTCTATTTGTTGAAATATTTCGGTATGGTATCCCGCTCTTGCGAGAGTTAGCCCATAACCGTTTATCCTTAGCCTGTATGCTGCTGCAAGAGCCTCCGCCTCCACTACAATACGTAGTGGTGGGAGTCCCAGAAGTGCCTCCATGGCCGCAGTGGGCGTTGTTTGCATCGCCCCTCTGATTCCTAGGCATGCAAGTCTTTGCAATTTCCCTAGCTTAATTTGAGATTACCTTTTTCTGGCTTTATGCCACCATATTAGGGATCCATATGTTACTGAGGGGATTATTACCCTGGAGTAGATCCAAGAGACCATTGTAGGCCTTAGCCCCCACGTTCTCCATATCATATATACTGACCATCTAGAAGTTTGAGAGGAATAATTACTGGCCACTAAGATCACCAGATGTGTCGCCCAACCATTTCTTCCTCGGGGAACAGCGAAATAGACAATTTATGGATACTTACGTGACACTAACCAATGTTCTACTCTTATTTTATAACAGGTTGGGTTTTAGTTGCATTAACTTCGACATTTGCTAAAAATACTTTACACGACCAATTCTTATTTTACACACTACGATGCCATAAAACTGCTTTATATTTCTCTAGAAAATAATTTTGCACAAACATGATTTTTCTATTTTATTCTATCTGCAAAAGTTTATCTGAAATCACGACGAATACGTAGCTTTATCTTGTCATCTATATAATACAAAATAAAACATAGCTTTTGTTGGACACTAAGAAGAGCACAATAACATCTTATAGTTCAAGAGATAAATTCCCGTATCAGCGAAATGAAAAATAAATATTACATATTTTCCCAGTTTTATTCTGTCTATACCAATATGAAATGTCAAGGGGCTTTTAGCAAAATTTGTAGTTCTTCTTTTGTCCAGTCATATTTGTCTGGCGCCGTTTCAATAAATCTTGCGCCGGTAAATCTCTATTATCAGAGGTTGAATGGAACTTTCGGGTAGAGGAATTATAAAAATGTGTGATCTGTAAGTGGACGATATTGGACGGGAAAGTTGGCGCTTTTAAAATGGCGAATATCGGAAATGAAAGAAAGGTCAGTGACGTCTCGTTGGACGGACGAACGATTACGATTGACAAACGTAAAAGATTGAATTTGTCTGAACCTCGGTCTGAACCGGACATGTTCTTTTACTAGTTGATCATTTGTGAAATACGAAGGAATATAAAAATGATCTGAATATTTATATGCGAGCACACGTCGCTACTGTGTTTAAAAACAAAGCAATTTTGTAGGCATATAGAAAAGACACCCTCGTCACATGGATTACACAGATGATTCCATAGGTTTATCCATATCCTTCGCCATCCCCTAGTACTGGTGGGTTTATTTGTCTGAATTTCGATTGTACTGTGTAATCTATTAAAACAGTTGGTCTGCAGGCAGGCAGGCAGGCGCCGAAATACCGTTAATAGGATACAATCTTACCTCAAAATTGAGGTACGAAACCCTAAAAATCATGTTACTGATCGATTGGTTACATACGAGAGTGGGATGAATAAATAAAAAAATTAAAATGAATAGTTGAAGTGTTAGTCTGGCCGCTATTTAGGATACAAATATAAAAGAAACCGTGTCGGTACATCGGGAACTTCGCTACATGAATTGAATCGCCAAGGCCTTGGGATCATATCCTCCACCCACGCCTATTGCTTGCGGGGTTTAAGTGGGTTTATTAATTCATTCACCCCGCTTATAGTTCATATTTTTATGGCTATACATTGATTCTGATTTTATCGTATTACCTACTGAGAGGTTTGTGTTAAAAAGAGGTGGTTTACTTAATTTTCTATTTTTAAAATTGAGGGTTCCTCCGTGATCATCATATACATATGTTTTGGATCGAAGTTAACGGGGGGATTTTAATTAAGTTTTGAAGGTCGACAACCGTACCAAAGGGATGCAGATCAGCAGGTACGTAAGATGAGAAAATTTGTAAACCGAATATTTGCAAATGGAGATTACTACTTATGGGCTATTACAGATCAATAACGTGCGTAATAAAGTTGCGAGACCTAGGAAATTTGTGTTTTTGTGAAAACGTTGTCGTTTAATTTATGGTAAATATTTGTGCGAGATTTCGTCGTTTACTTCAAGTTTTCATTTTCGTAGGCAATAAAACGTTCATCTAAGAAGCCCTTTCAATTTTCCTGACTGAATAACGAAACCCCTTAATTTGGAATATTGATCAGACGTTTCCACTAAAACGTTTAATTTTCTCTTCTTGGGAATAATAAGTTTAATTTCCCCCCAAATTTTCTTTCCAAACTCAACCAAAGCGTAAATGGCGTCATCTTATTAATACAAATGGATTATTGAAGTGTTAATTCTGCCGAAATAATTAAATCTACCCGGGTGTATTGCTTTCAATTTGCTATGACCAAGCCCGATTTGCCATTTGCCAAGATATTATTAAACAAACACAGCTTAATTGTGAGGTAGGCATTAGGTTGCTTACACTTACTCATAAAGGGCTGATATTTGCTTCATATCGAAATATCTTTATAGAATGTAGTTATTAATAAGCAAATACTATTAAAAATGTAAAAACCTTTTTACTTTGTAAATGTGGGAAGACGTTTAAAACAGTTTCATTTCAATGGATTTGGGGCGGCAAATAAATCTTGAAACTCTGAAAACTTTTAGTTCTATAAAGCACATAGAAAGCAATTTCAATGAAATAATCTGTGTTTCACTCAAGCGAGAAACTTTTTATTTGAGAATGTGTTTTGTTTCAAGATAAATCTTTTACGGATTCCTTTTTAAATTTATTATGGACGTGAAGACTCTCCGTTTTTCACCTTTTTGTATAATTTTCAATTTGCTAACGATTTTCAGTGTAAGCATTAACCTTTCACATTTGGCTTCACTGATTAAATAGGGCATGATAAGCATTTGTTTTTGAAAGTGATTTCATCATCAGAGAGGGTGGTTTTGCAACCGTTTGCGTAGTTTAGTCCGCATTCGTTATTCATATATGATTCGTATCCCGCCTCCTTGTTAGTACCAAATAGCAAATAGTAAAAATGAAAAATACCACAAAGATCAATTGGTAAAAAGAAACAATACAAAATAGCAAATCATAAAAACAAACAAAATGATTTATAAACCACATCAACTTACGAGATTAAGTGATAATTTTACAATATTTTGAGAGACGTGTGGATAAATCTTAGCTTCTTCAATTTATTTGGGTTTATTATTAATATCCTAGATTGTGATTAAAGCAATGGAAACTTTAAAAGGAATAGGTAAACCACATTGCACGTAAAAGACGATCACGTGGTCACATTATTATTTTTTTTTTAGCAAATTGTTATGGCACTTGTACGTTGCGCTATGTGATTAAAACGGATGTGAGTGGGATCTTCTTGTTACACAATATTTTTCTACGACTGCTTGAATTATTATGCATATAGGTAAAAAGTAAGTACAGTTCGATTTTTAAAAGAAGCATCTTTCGTCATCGACTATATTCGTATGAATTAAGACCGAGACGTATGTCGCAGTTGTTTCTTCTCTCAATGACGGCATTCTGAGACGCAACCGTCGACACAAATACTTGTCAAACAAACGTCAGAAACGTAAATGTCAGCAAAATATTGCAAAGTATAAAATTACGTTCTAAAGTGATGAATAATTTAAATTGAGGTACTAATTACTCACTAAAATCAAGAAAAATTCACTAACAGGGAAAATCAAGAGAAAAATTCACTTAGAAGGTAAGGTTGGGAGTTAGGTACTCAACGGGGTTGACAGATTAATTATATTTTAGCATATGCACAATATGAAAAAGTAATGAAGTTAAACAATAAGTAAAATTTACAAATGGCAGTAAGGATGAGGCTCACGCTTCGCTGGGGTCCTGTAGAACGGAAACCAGGTTCCTCGGTCTTCGGGAATACATTAAAGAGTAGAGAAAAAATGTTATATTGTCAGAAGCAATGCTTTTAATATGCAGTACATATTACAAAATTACATACAACGGGTCTATGGATTTGCAATACTTAACCATAATAATATATCAAACACAAAAATAATATAAAACTTTACAAAAAATTGGTTAAGTGGGAATCAATTCCCGCATAAAGGGTTCCGTACATACCTACATCAAAAAAGATTTTGTCTAATCTACAATATATAATCCCTAAATGTATGGTGTTCAGTCAATAAATTATTATTTGTCACTGTCATTCATTTCATTTGAAAATACAGCTGTCAGTGGCAATAAAGGGGCACTGTTTCCTTTTTCAGCTTTAAAATAATCGAGCAGGGATAGCACCATTTCCTGGCACTTCGAATTCAACGTACGACCTCTCAGGAGTAAGGAAAATTCTGTAAATGTATAAATTTTAAAAGTTTTTAATATTGAACTTAACCTAAAAACTTACCGATTAATTTTTCTTTGTAAGTAACCAATATGAAATTGATAGATTTCTAAACAGCAAGCGGAACAACAAAACGAATCAAAACGGCACTTATATTAGAACAACTCGAATAAACTCAAAACCTCAAAAATATAACACAGACGAGGAACAAACTAAATTCACACGGCGCCGTCGCTGTAGCCATTAATGCCCAGATGCCGACATTGACATTGACAGATTGACACTGACAGTTGGAGTTGCCACGGACCATATGCGCTACGACGGTATTTAAGCAGTTGTCTTTGTCATCATTACGCTCTTACCATAAAAGGGTGGGAAAGACATGATTATCCATACTGTTTCTTTTCAATATGTGATGCACGACAATAACGTTGGTCGTAAATCGACAATAAATTCGTTACGAAAGTTGCTTCTTTTAAAAATTGAACTGTACATTACAAATTATGCGTTTTTGACTCGTTCTTCAAAAAGTCAAAATTATATTAAAAAGTGGCTTGTAATTTTAAGACACATTTCAGGAAGTATATTTACTTGGTGTAAACGGCCCGGATTGGAAGGCAACTGAAAGCAAATTACCCTGATACACACACTAAATCCGTAAAGACAAACAGGGTAGATTAGACCAAATTTCAACATGAAATCCCATACTCACAATCTAAACTTCTCATTCCAACGTGGATTAAGGGTATGGGGTTTGACAGAAGTGGCTCGTATGAACTTGGCGGGAAGGGCACCGCCGATGCTGTCTCTCTGCTCCCTGACGCGGCCATCTTTCCGCTTGAAGCTGAGTTTGAAACTATGATGTTTTCTGAGCTTCTCGTGATTGCCTTGTCCATCATTGCAGGCGTCGGACAGAGTGCGATTCGGAGTTAGAGGTTGGGGCTGCGGGGACGACGGAGACGCCACCGGTTGAATTCCGAGCATGCAGTACGGATCGCTGAAACCTTTCATTTAATTCGATATTAGAATTTCCCTCACGATGAATATATGTTATACTGAAAATGTGTACGAAACAACTGCTGTAAATAAAAATATATTTTGGAACACTGTGTTCTCCATATTTAGGGTAGAATTTCAATACTCTATTCAGTAATTAATACGTTACTTTGTATGTTAAGTTGTGGCGGTGCAGTTTTTAAGATGCAGAAATCTGACAGTTTTTAAGATGAAGAAATCTGAATGTCGCAAGTTTCTTTTTGATGTGAAACTTCTTTTGTCTCGGTAGAGTAAGTTCCTGTGTTGGCAAATGCGAGCGTCACGAAAAGTGAAACGAATGGAGGGGAGCAGTCTGAGAAGACGGGCAGAGGAGAAAGGGAATATCGAACGTCCCCCACTCTTGAACCACGCGCTTCGTACTCTTTCTCTCAGGTAAGGGTCAGTAAAGCGAGATCAAAGCGTTTCATTTCTCGTGACGCCGCCCCACTCTTTAGCCACGCTCTGTCTCATGCTTCGCGCTGTTTCCCTCGGGCAAGCGTCAGTAAAGCGAGGACACAGCGTTTCAGCTCACAAAGCGCTTGGTTAGAAGCATTAAAATTCGATTTATTCTTTCATTATTATTATTTTGATACGGACAATACAAATTCTTCATTCCTCTAACAACTTTGAAGTTTCACTTCTATCGCGTGTGGTGACCACTCACCCAGTTTTTTATCATGCACCGATTTCTTGAAAAATAGGTTATAGGTTACGAAAGAATTGGGCTTTATAAATACTTCCGAAAGTTTCAATTTGTCATTCTGCATTGTCTGCCAACGTAATACGGCAGAAACTTTGCAAAGCGTAGCAGAAGAACGACATGAAGCATTACCGTGGGTATGTAACATTCCGTAAATCAAATTCTAATTCTATTGGTCTAAGAAAAAGTCTTGAAAATAAAGACCAATTTTATTCTCAATACCCGGTTTGGCACTCTCAGTGTAGATGTAGAAGATCTTACACAAGACTTTTTTATAATATACAACCGGAAACTGTGGAAGATCCACAATCAAAAATCAAACGTAGTTTTTTGATTGAAGAAAATCTCTTCAGTATTGCTGACATCAGAAAATAGTGCATTCGGAGTTTAAACTCGTCAATATTGAATGAAATCTCTTGCGACATTCAGATCTCTTCATCTTAAAAACTGCACCGCCACAACTTAATGTACAAAGTAACTTTGTTAGTACTTATTGATTATTATTACTAATAAATCACTAATAATACAAGAAAACGTTTTTATCAAGAATAAAAGAGCGCGAACACCTATGTCGCTACCTGTCAACGTATCAGCGCGGCTAGCGCGCACAAATAATTTATGTTTAACTCGCCGTAACTTTTTTCAGCTACAATATTAATGTTTCGTTTCTACACAAAAAATAATCGAGTTTTTGTTCGTATTTGGTCTCGCATATGTATATGTTAATTTCGAAAAATAAGATTACTCACCCAGTACACGAAAAATATATTACGCAAATTTGTGGTCTAGCAGAAAACATTTTTTTTCATAAAATTGGAAAATTTTAGAGGCAACGTGAGTACACTGTGATGATCAGTACACTTCAATGTATATTCCATGAAAAAAACAGATATAGTCTATGACGAAAAGATGCTTCTTTTAAAAATCGAACTGTAGGTAAATGAGAATCGACTATTAAATCTAGAGAACTACAAAATCAGTTAAGAACTCTGTTAAGAGTTAAAATTTAGGTTATAAGCATTAAAATCATGTTCCCTTAGCGTCTGTTTTCTTAAAATAATTTTCTTGTTCGACCAGAAAATGGTACTGAGTTGTAGTGACTTGGAAAGAAATGTAAGTGTAACGGAAAATCATGTTTTTGTTATCTATTTTCAGATGCCTCACAGTTAGACGGCAAATTACATATATTCGGCGGAAATCTATCTGATATTCCTCTCCGTCAAGTTTCGATTTGCGTTTTTCAATCTTTCATCTGTAATAACGCGGAGGGTAAAGATGATCCCTTTCTGCATGCTATACATTTATTTTCGATTTTATTAAAATTTCAAAGCATCCCGAATATTTTTACTATTTAATGTTCTAAGAAAGTTAGGTTTGCTTCAGCATCATTACTAAGATTAGTCCTTTAAGAATAATTAACTGATTTTAGATTTTATTGCAGATTCAAGTAAATTCATTTATTCTCTAGACTTTCAGGTCATTAATGGCAGCTGTTTTTTAATTCTCTCTTACCTAATTTTCAAGAGCTCAGGAATCATTGACGAAGACGACAACCAAAAATCCAAAGTACCTATTCAAGTACTTACTGAAATATTCAGATGTCTAGCATACCAAATCTATTAAGTTGTGCTGATTATTTTTAATAATTTAAGTTAATTTACCATGATAATGTTTTTACTACATTTCCTCGACGATGCAGAACGCCCCACTCATTCATAATGTAAAGTAATGGTCAAGTGCGAGTTTTCGGAAATAAGACTTTTATATTTCATGGTCTGCGATTTTGAGTTATCTTAGTTACTTATCCGCTGTTATACCAAAGAGTTTTATGGTGTTCCATGTAAACATCATATAGATACATCGATTTAACGAAATCAAAAAAACAACGAAAGTGTTCTTGACTCGAATGCACCATATTTTGTATTGGAAACGGCACTTTTCTACGTTGAATGGGTATTGAAAAAGTTTTTGTGGGCCATAAAAAGTTAACTCATTACGCGACACAATTATCTATTCGGTTTTTGGTTTATACGATTCTTGCCCTCAATGCGTTATCTAACTGAAAGGAGGAGCTGTTTAATCGATAGTTTCCAATTGTAATCTGCTCGTAGGTTTATTCCAATAATTTGACTCTTTTCCTTCACAGCTTTGGCATGCAGGGACAATATTATTGCAGGTTCCACGAAACTTGAAGCTTCCTTAGAAAATGTAGAGCGACTATGTGTTACCCCGCTTTAATATACTTTTCCCATTTTGATTTTAATATAAGTATGGTGTTTTCTCAAAAGCAGCTTCATTAAACCGCTCGATTCCAATCAGCCACAAAGGTAACTATCGGACAAAAACAATAAAAGATTATTCTTTAGTCGGGTTTATACTTATTGCCAGCAAAGAAAATAAGCACATATGCCATATCGGATCTGTGAGAAATCAGTGGTGAGTGAGTTCATTTCGTATCGTAATGGGGAGAGAACCACAGATTCGTCCGTCAGTGTCAGTAATCAGTTCATTATTGACATAATTGTTCTGCCACTGTTTCAGCTGCAAATATGTACTAGCAAATTTGTCAAATTTTATGTCTGTCAATAATATTAAAAGAAAATCCATTTGTCTCTTTTGATTTTGAAGATATTATTATTATTTTAGAGATTTGAGTTTTGCTCATTATTAAGATATATTTTTGAGAAGAAGAGCACTATCTTTGGTTTTCTTATCGGGCGATATTTGAAATGTGCCATTTATTTTTCTGACCATCTTGATGTACCACATGCCCATGTTATTTCCAAAAAAATAGGCAATATTGAAAAAAATTGCGCATATAGCACCGTATACGTGATAGAAGTGAAACTTCTGAGAGAGATTTACGGAGAGAGAGAGAGAGAGAGAGAGAGAGCGCGCGCGCGCGCATTTCACGAGAACGATCAGTCGTTTTTTTGATGCAATATAAGCATATTTGCCCGAGGAGTAGTTGTTCGAACGGTCCAGTACCACTCATATACTTGCCTACATAATAACTGTTCACGGATATAATCGAATATTCACAGGACACAAACGTAAAAAACGTAAATAATCACAAAACACGACGGCAAGTATTCATTATACAACGCGTGGTATCTCAGCTACTCATGCATGTATAACTCTCTTTCTCCTTCTCTCGACGTTATATCTTTCATCTCTCTCGAGTAAAGAAATGCTCGAAAACGTGACGCGACCTTGAAATTTTATTCTTGGGCAATTTTCGAGGTGCCGCTAAAGAAGTTTCACTTCAAAAATTTGATTTCCCAAGGCCATTTATTTGTAATTATTTCCTGAGGACTATTTTTGCTGAAAATTTGGACCACATAACTCCGAAAAGACTGCCACAGTTGTGGTTTCAACATGACGGTGCTCCACCACACAATTCAAGAGCGGCCCGCGAAAATTTAAATGACCAATTTGAAAACCGATGGATTGGAAATACGGGAATAGTACGCTGGCCTGCAAAGTCACAGGACTTGACCCCATTCGATTTTTACTTGTGGGGCACGTTATATAATGCGAAGAAGAGTTAATCAACAAGCTATGAACAACATAAGGAGAATAATAAATTTATGCATAACCGAAAATGGAGGCATTTTTGAACATTTGTTAGGAGTAAACTTTTGGTTCGCTTTTGGTTAATTTTTGTTAGTGTTATTTTGTTATTGCCATCTCGTTATTGTTATTTTGCTAATAATAGTTATCTTCTATTCTCCGATTTTTATCGAGTTATCCTTTTAAGTAACAGCCCACTAATTAAAAATAAACGACTTTAAGAAAATGATCAGAAAAACAAATGCTATATCAGAAAACGGTACACATCAAATATCGCCCTATAAGAAACACAAAAGATAGTGCTGTTAGCCCATAAATAATTGACGACAGCAAAAATGTGAAAACACCAAAAAAATTACTAAAAAGTGTCTTGATAATATTCAAAAATTAAATCCCTAAAATAATAAAGCACACAGTTATTTAGTACATTCAAAATTAAAGTTTTATACATTTTTTTAATATCTTCAAAACCAATAGAGATAAATAGATTTTTTTTAATTATTGACAGATATAAAATTTAACAACTTTGTTCCCATTTAAGCAACTTCGTATCTCTTAACGTTTTGTAACACCCTGTATACAAGTAACTGATAATTTATTGGTCTTGTCCGCTTTAATTCGTGATATGCGCAATCTGACGTATGCGTGCTCAAAGCTATTACATGGGAAGTTGTTCAGTGCCACTTTTAGGCCAAGCTGTAGTTTGTTTAAAATTGCTATTTTCTTTTGATTGCTATAAATGTAGATGGTCGTATTAGATTTGAGATGAAAGAGGAAAGCTGTTGAAATTTCCCTCTGGTTGCTGTCCCACAATGAGGTAAAATGTCAAGAGCGGTGAAATTTTAGGAAAACTTTCACAATTTCTTACTTTTCAAGTACTTGTTTTGGGAGGGGGTCAACATTAGTCGTAGATCAGAAATTTTGTTTCGGGTCAACAGTTCATTATGTCTGCTTTACATTTTTTTACAATTATTGCATTGGGGCGATTCAAAACGTTATTTGTGCGTAATTCGACGGGACATTCGAAATGACTGGTGCAAATTACTTTTCCTAAGTGTTAATTTAAGCTTTGTGAGCGAAGCTTCAATATAACAAAATTAGCTATCGGCCAGTCTGTGGTTGATGCTTACATCTCGTGTCAAATGGGATTAACCGAAGTCAGACACGTAATATATACAGTCCCTGGGGTAATAACAGACGTCTACTGGAATATTCTCCAAGCGACCATCCAAAATTACAGTTCTACACAACCAAATCTTCGTGCGAGCTAAGTGAAATTCCTACTGAGATGATCTGGAGAGTTTAGAATTTTCGTGGTCATTGTTTCAGTGTTGCGAAATGAAATAAAAACCGGGGAAATTATAACGTAATTTGTTTGTGGCTCCGACGTTATAAAAGTATCTTTTAAATTGGCTTCTCAGTTTTAGGGCTCTTTCTAGTGCTCTTTCATTTTTATTTTATTGCTTAAGCGTTATTACCTAAATACCTAACAGCATATCCTAATAAATTTCCATGTAGTGGATCCTTGAGCACGTACTTATCGCAGACAAGATCGTTTAAACTTTTATTCCCAAATATCTAGAGAGACATTATTTTATATTTAACACAAATAAAAACAAAATTTTCATGGCAATAAAGTGTAAGTTTAATTTGTTTTCATCAGAAGGATTTAGACAAGTTCTGCGCATTCAACGAGATGGGTAGTGCGGCCGTTTACATTACATTAATAGCTCGTTCATATTTCCCTGAACTGGTCTAATTAGAATATAAGTAAAATGATTAATAGTGGTTTCAAGAACACCGCTCTAGATTTTACGCGCAATAACTTATTGTAAAACAATGCAAGTCGTGTTATTTCTGGTGAAGTTGAGAATAAGGCCCCGGAGTCGCTACCAGCAAAGCAACTACATTATATTATATAACATTTTTCTAATTTCGTGAATTTCTAGCATGTAAAAAATATAATAAAAACAAAACTTAATAATTCGGCGTTTCCTCCCCGTACCGGACCTTGTCAATTACAAATTATTTGTCTAATAAAATTTTTAAATAACGAACTATTTTGATTTAATAAAATGCTTTTTGAACTCACCGCTCTCAAAATGACATTTCGCGAACCCGACAAACTCAAACATAGTGTTCGCGCACTAGTGCGCGAAATCTAGCGAAAAGGACTGACCCTTTCAGGCTTTCTAGAAATAATTTGACTTGATAGTAATAAAGTTTGGTTAACAAAACGCCATTTCTCCAATTTGGATGTTGAAAATAGTGAAAGAATAAAGAAAAATCGCTATTAATTCGATTGACACTTTGACAACTCAATTCAATAAATTAAATCAAATATGTCATTTTCTACAATTGTCAAATGGAAATCTGTCAATGTAACCACTTGATCTTTGAAATTTTAAATTGGAAACGTATTAGATAATAATTAAAAAATTATAATGTTCGTTTCAAAAAATATTGTACGAATCTCGATGCGCGAAGACGTCTTCGGCGCATTCGCGCAAATGAAGCACTCGCTCCTTCGTCGCTCGTGCTTCAAACATTGCGCTCATGCGCGAAAAATGTCTTCTCGCACTCGTTTCGTAAATAACTATTGCGTACTACCGTTGATTGAGAAGTCCTCAATCAACGGTACTACCAAGAAGTAACTCAAGAAACTCAATACATAACGCATCATCTCTACGTACTTACATTACTTCAACGTAGGGATGCTAACGATACATCGATACTTCTGAAGTATCGATACTTTTAAAGAAATATCGAATGAAAGATACTTGCTGTAAGCAATACTTATAAGCCGTCAAAAAAGTAGGCCTTTTAATATTTATATGCTTAATAAATTTGATGATGATGATGATGTCTCCACGTCGCCGTAGTCTTGGAAAGGACTGTGGAGGTCTCAGATATTGATAAAGAGTCGGCGAATTCAACCTGTTCGTCAAGATCAAGTGTTTTATCTCAGCCACAACCTCATTCATTAGCGCCACCCATCCAAGTTTATTTTTGTTTTGTAGTGAGTTCAGAGGTATGTTTTATTAACTGAAAAGCTGTAATTATAAAAAATAAAGTTTACTTTCTTTTTACCAGTTTTACGTTCTAACAAAACACCTTCAGTAGACATTTTACAGAAGCGATACCGATACTCCAAGGTATTGATACTTTCTTGTTAAGTATCGGGAGGTATCGATACCTAAAGCCATATAAGTATCAAATGATAATGGTATCGGTATTTTCATTCGATACTAGCAACATATTTAACATAACCTATAAAACGAACCTTGTTCGTTGAAGTAATGTACGAAGATATACGTTATGTATTGTTCAATACCAGCTAGCTGGAGTAACATTCTGTGATATCTCGTAATACAATAAAATATGGATTCGTTCTATATATTCAATGCCTAGTGGGGTATTTTCTCGAGGAGTAGTTGTTCGAACGGTCCAGTAATACTAAAACCTTAATAATTGGACAATAAATGTGATAGTTTTGGATACCAGTACCTATAAATAGCAAGGATAAGTCTTTGATAATATTTATATAATGGCGTGAACTTTGGGTTACAGATGAAGAATTAGCTTAAGAAGAAGTAGGCTTGCAATGTTCTAAGATTAAAACTGACTTTCTAGGCTCGACCCAAATCTATCCTTTCTGCATTTGGATTTGGATAAGCCGCCGCCACTGCTATGCTTATTTCTAAATCTCATTTTAAAGTGAAAGTAAACATAATGTGTTTTACCATTTGCGTCTTTAGCTTCCAGGCCTTCAGCCTCCATTACAACGACGCTCAGTACAACAATAGGTGGTTTCTCTTCCCCTGCCAAGTGTAGCATGCGATAATGCCTATCTGGGGGGACGCCGAATGCCCTTTGGCCATAAAGGTAAAGATCCTCCTTATAATGAGCGTATTGGCCCCCAGGGGCCGGAGCACCAACCTGAAACATTAAAAAGAACGATGAAAAGGAGCAGCGGCTTGGCTTGGTTGGCGAATTTTTGTTGCTTTCATGTTACGCCATTAAAGACAAATTAAGTTATGTAACGGACCAACAAAGTGTATGCGTTTAAAGAAAAAGCTGATGAATGTAAAAATGTAAAATCACCGTGGCTAATCGACCGGTAATGGCTGGCAATAGACAACCGTGACAACTGTGCCAAAGATGTGACAACTGATGATGACTTTATTCTTATTTATTTAAAGTCTATTAACATACTCTTATTCTTAGTGTTAGCATCAGACAAAGAAGAATTAAGAGTGGCTCTGTACGAAATGAAAAAAGTTTCGACAGAGGACTACGGCATGAAGATCGATAAAAAGAACACCAACATTTTGGTATGTCGCGGATTTCTGCTATTTAGGAAGTCAAGTGACTCCAAAAGACTCTTAAAGACGTATGTATGCGGAGTACGGTATTGTACGTGTGCGAAACTTGGACTATAGGAGAAGCGGATCGAAAAAGAAACGTTTGAAATGTGACGCTACAGACACAACATGATGAAGATACCGTGGATAGATAATATTAGTAGTAGGGAGGTATTAGAAAGAGTTGGGGAAAAGTGAAAGGTATGGAAGACAATAAAGAATAGGAGAGATAGAATGGTAGGACACCATCCGAGACATGAAGGAATAGTTCGCTATATACTAGAGTCGGAGATACGAATAGAAAGAGGTAGGGGTAGACTCAGATAAGGCTACTGCTTTCAAATAGTTAGGGATGTAGGATGTTCTACTATTGGGGAAATGTGTAGGTTAACTCAGGATAGGAGTGAGGACTTTAAGATGATGTCAGTTGCAATAAATGAATTTTAAAAACAATAAATAATCCTCATTCTCCGAAATTGTACCTCGAAGTTGGAAATATTTCTTTTTCTGTTGCATATTACGCGATTTTCTTAGTAACTATGACCGAACTACTGTATTCCTGAAACACTGTGTTATTTCAAAATTACACAACATAGAAACAGAAAGACGAAGGTCCTTGTTATTTTAGGATAGGACAAGTTGTTTCTGGAACAATCTGTCAGCCGATAAAATTGGCAATCTACGTTTACTGTTTACTGTTCTCAAACAGGGAAAAGGGATATGAACTCTAGTGGGCAACTTGTGTAAGAAGCGCGTTAGTGAAAGAAAGGAAGTAATGTAAATATTCGCAGGGTATTATGTATTTATAAAGACAGTTTCTGGGAGTTTAATGACTTCTTTGTTCCCGATTTTAATTACATTTGTTGCCATTCCTCTTTTAAACCTATGCCTTGTTCATTAAATTATAATGCACTTAAAATTTAAATTATGTCACCGAAGTTCACAAGCGACAGTAATGAATGTATAGTATCTATACTTTAACATTCTTTCTTCTTGTATGCAATTTGCACGCTACATGATAAATTTTCTGTTAGGGCAAAATCTATTGCAGCAGGAAGGGGGTTAATTTATTTTTTAATAATTATGCTATGCTTTACTGGATAAATTACTGCGGTCCGAAATTTTTAAATTACTCAGCCTTGCAATACCAACAATACCAACAATACCAGAAATGTATGGTAAAGGAAAATCGAATGAACATTACATAACAAACTAACAACATCGAACTTCCGAGCGCTTCTTGGAGAGTCACCTATATTGTACCTCTCATAAAATGTCACACCTACCCACACATACTCAAGACGCATCATTAGAATTTGTAAGTATGGAAAGAGAAAATGTGGTAGTTGTCGTTCTTTACAAATAAGTGCTGAAATTTGCAATTACTTTTTTTTAAAACAAAGTGCCGAAAGGTTCATTCTCTGATATCCGCCAATTTATTTATAAGGAATAATATTTAACTATAAACGTTTCTAGATCCCGATGTAAACGGTCCTGAATTCGGGCTGAATAACTCAAGACGTCCCATCAATGCAAATATATAGGTAGTTCTGAAGCTTTTGCAAAACGCATGTTCATCTTTTGCACTCTATCGTATTAAATGTCGTAAGTTAAGCAGAGATGAAGTTACTGGAACCCAGAAGTGTTTATCTAAAAAAGTGTAGCCACATTCAGATTTTGGATGGAAAATGATATCATCTAAAATGCGACCTACGATGGCAAGAATGCTAATGTATTTATTAGAATAAGAAGAATGACGTAAATCCAATATTATCTATTCCTATGCTTTGAATGATTTACGACTTTACACCAATAAAGAAGTATCCCTAATGTAAAAATGCGTTACGGGGACGGAACTGTCAAGCCGACTGGTACCCAATCAAGCAAGCGTATTTTCACCCTGTGCTACGTTGGATATTGTCGAGTGCCAGTTTCACATAGTACAGAGCTCAAGGGTACAAATTTTCACTTTGGTAGGGGGATCGTTGTTACAAACTGCAACTTGTTGCAATCTGAAGTTCATGTCTTGACTATAATATATACAAAAGCAGTCAAAAATCGTAATGTGCAAAAGGGAATTATATCCAAAAACTGAGTTATGCACACTGGCGTAAAGAGCGTAAAAGTTGTTATCGTTTGGAATCAAGATCATTAAATTATTTGTGGTGCTTCTAACTCTAAAAAATTGCTGAAGAAACAATTTAGTACAGGCCCTTACGGGAGAAAATTTTTTGAAAGCTGAATATCTCCGTTCGAATGCCGAGAAAATTTGCAAGATTTCAACAAATTTTACATTTACATCGCGATAACTTTTAAGTTAACGCCTAAAGCGAAAAATTTGGTTCTTTACAAAATCTTGCACGCTTCTTTCGGAGTCTGATGGTTCGACATGCAGATTTTTATCTTCTACGTATATTGAGTTGTGTAATTAAATATAAGAAGATGTAAGAAGCGCGACCGGTCGACTCCCGATACCAGTACCCGTCCCCACCCCGCTGCGCTGGTTTGCATCTCACTTTTCCCCGTAGCTCCGTCTCCGTCTTGCTCATTGATATGAAAATAAAGTTACTTACAACAAATTTACAAACTAATTTTCTTCCGCAGTATCGGACTGACTTTCGTCCTTCGGCGGCAAAACTGACAGTTTTGTGGTATTTATGTACTTATTCTTGCACGAGTTTTGTGCCATACACTTGCAAGCAGTTACGCAGGTTTGTTTATTTTTCCCGCAAGAACACACTTTGCTTCCACAGTCTGCAATAAATTACGAGATTTACGATTAGGAAGTCAAACAAATTTGATCACTTATAGCTTTCTTACATTCACATTTATTTAAAATAAAAGAATCGGTCGGGAAAGGGGGAAGTGTCATTGAAATTGTTTGGATACTGCCGTCATCTTCTAATTTCCATCCGAGCTCTTCCAAACTTGGTAGTTCTTGAATAAATTGGTTGCAGGGCATTTGTCCAGATTTTAACTTGAAAGTATGCTTTTAAACAGTGTTGTTTAAGAGCATGGTCCCACGCTAAAGTTCAAAACTACACCCCGATCATTATGTGTAATTTGAAACAAGATAGAAAGAGTTTTTTTTAACTGGGACTGAAAAGACCAGTTAGCTTCCTCAAGGCAACAAATTTGAGGAGGTCTTTGAATAAAACTGTTGAAACTCACATCCAAAATGCAGTAACAGATATTAAATCTGGAAACTATGAAAAATTAACCTGGCACAAATCATGTTATTTGACGTACACCAGCGGGACCGCGAATATGAAGAAATGGGCATTGAACCACCACCTCATGTTGGAGTATCCTTGCGCCGAGGAACTTTCAATATTCACAAATGCATAATTTGCCTGAAACGCTTAATAGGGAAACGGCTTTCACAAGTTATGTCTGTCAACATAGAAAACAAAATTAAGAACTTAGCAACTGTGAATTCAGATGTATTAAAACGGATTGGCTCAAATGATTTGATAGCTATGGAAGTAAAGTATCATGTAGGTTGCATTGTTCGACAATTGGGAAATTATGACAAAAATACAAGAAATGAATTAAGCGCAGTAAAAGAAGCATTTGAAGATGAGACAAACAAAGACTTAGCAATGGAGAAGACTATGCAAACGGTGCAAGCAGGAATCAAATCAAGACGGATATTTGTAGAGCACATGAGAAAACACTTTGGCAGTAATGTCGAAGTAATCAAACTCTCTAAACCAAATACATCATCGTTATTCATTTCAACTATTCCCAAATCGGAAATTGTTCATTATTCATGCGTTAACTGGTTGTGATATACAACAAGTCATTTCCCTGGCATTGGAAAGAAAACGTGCTGGAAAATCTATCAGCAGCATTACCATTATACTTGGATGGCATAGGGATAGATGAGTTTTCCAAGGAACGTTCACCAGAATGTAGCGATTTGTCATGAAATTATATTCAAGGAACATAGATAGTATATTAATAAACTCGTTGACAGGAATTATGGCTGCATCTGGTCCCGTTTCTAAATTACCACCGACCGAAGATGCTCTTTAACAACACCGTTTGAGAGCATACTTTCAAGTTAAAATCTGGACAAGTGCCCTGCAACCAATTCAAGAACTACCAAATTTGGAAGAGTTCGGATGGAAATTAGATGATGACGGCAGTATCCAACCAATTTTAATGACACTTCCCCCTTTCCCAACTGATTCTTTTATTTTAAATAAATGTGGATGTAAGAAAGCTATGAGTGATCAAAGTTGTTTGACTTCCTAATCGTAAATCTCGTAATTTATTGCAGACTGTGGAAGCAAAGTCTGTTCTTGCAGGAAAAATTAACAAACCTGTGTAACTGCTTGCAAGTGTATGGCACAAAACTTGTGCAAAATAAGTACATATACCACAAAACTGTCAGTTTTGCCGCCGAAGGACGAAAGTCAGTCCGATACTTCGGAAGAAAATTAGTTTGTAAATTTATTGTAAGTAACTTTATTTTCATATCAATTAGCAAGACGGAGACGGAGCTACGGCGAAAAGTGAGATGCAAACCAGCGCAGCGGGGTGGGGACAGGTACTGGTATCGGGAGCCGACCGGTCGCGCTTCTTACATCTTCTTATTTTTAATTACACAACTCAATATACGTAAAATATAAAAATCTGCATGTCGAACCATCAGCCTCCGAAAGAAGCGTGCAAGATTTTGTAAAGAACAAAATTTTTCGATTTAGGCGTTAACTTAAAAGTTATCGCGATATAAATGTAAAATTTGTTGAAATCTTGCAAATTTTCTCGGCATTCGAACGGAGATATTCAGCTTTCAAAAAATTTTCTCCCGTAAGGGCCTGTACTAAATTGTTTCTTTAGCAATTTTTTAGAGGTAGAAGCACCACAAATAATTTAATGATCTTGATGCCAAACGATAGCAATTTTTACGCTCTGTACGCCAGTGTGCATAACTCAGATTTTGGATATAATGCCCTTTTGCACATTACAATTTTTGACAGCTTTTGGATATATTATAGTCAAGACATGAACTTCAGATTGCAACAAGTTGCAGGTTGTAACAACGATCCCCCTACCAAAGCCCATTTTACGGCGTCATTGCAAGCATTGAGCACTCTACTAACAGGGAGGAAGTGGAAGTAGTACTTCGTTTGACCTTGTGGAAGCCAAAGGGTCAGATAGTTCCTGGTTTTTTCTCCGAGAATTTTAATGTTTTAGTTGCTTGATTCATTAGATAGACTTCGGATAGATCAAACGAACTTACCTAAGTGAAGTTCGATCTTAATTATGTTACCATCTTACATGAATACATCACTCCCACCCTTGTTGCCCTAGAATAATTTTATTTCTCTATTCTTTCCCTTAAGGTTGCGACTGCTTTAAAGAAATGACGAACCAACACACAGCGGACGGTAAAGTAAAGTAAAGAAGTTTTCGACTTTAAGCATTGTGCGTCACCGGTAAAGTAAGAAAGTACTACATATATATATTATGATGTATTCGTGTAGGATGGTAACATAGTTAAGCTCGAACTTCACTTGGGTAAGTTCGTTTGATCTATTAATTGGAGTTTATTGAATTACTTATCTCAACATAATAATCTGATCTAAAGATTACTTATTTTAGCAATCTATTACAAATGGATACCTCCATCTTAAACATTATTGCTACAGTTACTATAAATGTCGGTGGATATTCAAGAATGAAAACATCAAGTGGCAGACAAATTATTTAGAAATAGGAAAATACTCAACGTCATGTCACGTGAAACTTATTCCCAGAAAAGAATAAAGACTTACCGCATTTGCAATCGTGTACAGCATTTCAATGTAAAGCTTATCTTTCTCATTTTGAGGCAAGCAATAGTCTATCGGAGCAATTCCCAGTTCGATCTCTTGAGGTGGTGCTTCTGTCGCTATATTCTCTGCAGTTTTTAGCGCACTTTGTCGCTGATTCTCTTGTTTCCAGGCAAGTGCAGTGAAGCTCTCGAAGTACGAGCCGTCTGTTTCTTGGATTCTAAAAATAGGAAAGCGATAAGTCCTCTCTACACAGTATACAATCTCTGACAAGAAGTGTCTTCGATTTGAGCTATTTTTAAGGTGCCTTTGGGAGCTGCTAGCGTTTGCTAGTTGTATAAATAAAAATATTTGCTAGAATATTGTCTCGGTGGCGGTACAGTTATGTCTTCGGGGTGCAGACGTTTTCTAGTGGTTTGCATATTTTTAAATTTTTAGGTTAAAGTTAAGTACCCATCAACGTGACCCCTGCTAAAGATATTACAGAGGGGTGAAGGTAAAGAAACAATTTTTCGCAAATATCTCGTCAACTGATAGTTCTGCGACAAAAATAATTATTATGAAATCAGTAATTAAGGAATTATCTACCAAAAGTGTTGTATGAATTCTTTCGTAGGAGTAATGGCTTGCATGTACTACACTTTACAAAGTTTCAACCTTCATACTTCTGGGAAATAAATCAAATAATGCAATTCTCTTTACACCACATCGGAGTTAGCATACTAAGCGGTTGTTTTTAAAACTTGTGTCCTAGTAGTCCTAACGCATGTTTTTGCTAGAAATCAAGAAATTAAGTTTCTTTTTTAACATCTTTAACATTTCTGCGTCGATCTCTTAAATTCGTACGACTTCCACCACATACCATTTCACTTTTGAGGCATACATTAATTATGTACAG
This sequence comes from Xestobium rufovillosum, assembly GCA_963966045.1. Taxonomy (NCBI): domain Eukaryota; kingdom Metazoa; phylum Arthropoda; class Insecta; order Coleoptera; family Ptinidae; genus Xestobium; species Xestobium rufovillosum. The sequence goes on from OZ014493.1 coordinate 32,559,104, forward strand.
AGCACAGCCATTTTTGATACTAATTTGCATAATTATTGTTTTCGGTGGTTGTAATACAGTAAATAGTATTTTAATAGAATTGAACTTAAAATTAATTCAATACAAAAAATACTCGCTAGGTATCACAGCACCGGTAGTAAGTACGTGCTCAAGCCGACTACCCAGGAAGGCCTCTCTGCTAGAAAAACGAATCATAAAAATTCTATAAAATAAAATAATACATTTATTTCTATGCCTCTAACACCTTCCCCCTAATTTAACTTTATCACAATTCAATTTAACTAAAGAAAATTATATATTATGTCACTATAATTTAATTTCTGATTCAGTACCCAAACCTCTCTGGGAGTTTAACATTTCTTTTCGGTCTTTCATGAATCTTACTACCTTCAGACACCACACCAGTCGCTTCAACAAAAATTGGATTATTTATGAAATATTTCATTTGATTTACGTGGCGTATAAAAGTAGCATCTGATTCAGAAAATCTAACAATATATACATCCTTCCCTTCTCTCTTTACTACAATTGCTTTTTTCCACATTTCATTATTGTTTCTATACACCTTAACTAACACCTCTCTTCCTACTTCAAATTCAACATTTCTGTTACCTTTAAAATATCGTTTCTGTCAACATTGAGATTTCATAACATGAGACTTTACACAAGTATTTGACCTAGGTAAAATTGAATTGAATCGATTGTTAACTTTGTGCCTAAAAACTAATTCTGATGGAGCAACACCTGTAGTAGTATGGATGGAATTGTTATAATCAAATAAAAACCTGCACAACGTATGCTCTATATCTATGTCGTTATTTTCATGTACCGCTTTTTTTAACGCATCTTTAACAATTTTAACTCCAGCTTCTGCTTCCCCGTTAGATTGTTGGTGATAAGGAGAAGAATAAACATGTTCGATGCCGTTTTCAGTTAAAAATGAATTAAATGTTTCAGATGTGAAAACAGTCGCATTATCAGAAACGAATGTTTTGGGTATACCAAACCTAGCAAAAATCCTTCTTAACACTCGAATTGTAGACATACTGGTTGGGGATGTCATAACAAATGATTCCAGCCATTTGGAATGTGCGTCTACTAGCACAAAAAACATTTTATTCATGAATGGCCCACAGAAATCTATATGTATTCTGTCGAAAAATTTTTCAGGCCATGGCCACGGATTTAATTTAGATTTTTCTGGCGATTTACTACATATTTTACAAGCTTCACAAGATTTTACTAATGATTCTATATTTTTATCAATTAGGGGCCGCCAAAAATAAGCTCTGGCGATGCCTTTTAATTTATTTATACCTAAATGAGTAGAATGCAGACTTACTAAAATTTTTCTTTGCAGAGCAAAAGGTACGATAAGTCTATTATTCCAAATCAAGCATGAGTTTTCCACTGTAAGTTCATGTCTTTTCTTTACGTATGGTAATAATTCTTTATCCTTATGACTGCAAGACGGCCATTTCCCAGATTCCACGAATCTGATTACCTTATTTAAAATAGGATCCTTATTTGTATACAAACGAATAGCTTCGAAATCCACGGTAGTTACAGTAGCATTAATATAATAATTCATATATTCTACTTGTTCAGTTTCCTGCAATTCAAGGCTATTCAAGGGTAACCGGGAGAGACAGTCTGCTTTATTTTCACCAGATTTGACATATTCAATTGTATAATTATAATTGGATAGATTAATTGCCCATCTTCGTAATCGATTTGCCGAAAACTGAGGAATTCCTTTATTTGGTGAAAAAATGTTAACCAGTGGCTTATGGTCAGTTACCAAAGTGAATTTATTTCCCCACAAGTACTGGTTAAATTTATTTAAACCAAAAATAATGGCTAAGCCTTCTTTCTCTATCTGAGAATATTTACGTTCTGTAGGAGATAATGTGTGTGAAGCAAAAGCTATGGGCATCTCAAATTTGTCTTGGTAAACGTGACAAATAAGAGCGCTAATACCAACATTCGAGGCATCTACTATTAATTTAACAGGTAATTCTGGTTGAAAATGAACCAAAACATCTTTAGATGTCAACGTATTTTTAATTGTTTCAATAGCTTTATTACAATCTTCTGTCCATCGCCATCTAACTCCTTTTTTTAACAACCGATATAACGGATTTAATGTAGAAGCTAAATTATTAAAAAAATTTCCATAATAATTAACTAGACCCAAAAATGACCTTAGTTCTGTAATGTTTTTAGGAATAGGCGCATGTTTAATAGCCAAAATTTTACTTTCACTGGGATGCAGGCCATCCTTATCTACTGTATAACCTAAGTACTCTACTGATTTTTGAAAAAATGAACACTTGTTTTCCCGAATTTTAAAACCAGACTCTTGCAAAATTTTTAAAACTTTCTCAAGTCTGTTTAAATGCTCTTGTCGTGTAGAACCGGTAATTAAAATGTCATCCAAAAAACAAACAACTCCGTCTAACCCTTGCAAAATACTTTCCATTGTTTTTTGGAATAAAGCTGGACCTGAATTTACACCGAAAGGTAAACGGTTGTATCGGAAAAGTCCTTTATGGGTTGAAATGGTTACATAAGCTTGAGACTTTTCATCTAGTAACAACTGTTGATATGCATTACTTAAATCTATCTTACTAAATTCGGTTTCACCGCCCAATTTTGCAAATAAATCTTGTGGACGTGGTAAAGGATATTGCATAACATCTAGATGACTATTAATTGTGATTTTAAAATCGCCGCAGATTCGAATATCTCCGTTACGTTTAACGACAGGTACTACAGGTGTTACCCAATCGGAATATTCTACTGGTGTTATCACTTGCATATCCAAAAGTCGATTCAATTCCACTTCAACCTTGGCCTTCAAAACATATGGTAGAGGACGCGCCCTGCAAAATTTCGGTTTTACATTATCGGATTTAAAATAAAGTGAAACAACACCTTTGTTAAAGGTACCTAAACCATCTTCAAACAATTGCTTGTATTTACTTATCAAACTGTTAATTTGAAATTTCTCTGAACAAAAATTTATTTCAGATAATCCTAATTTAAACAAAGATACCTAAAATAGGTGGGCCACCATTTTCAATTACAAAAAATGTCATTACTTTAGTGACATTTTTGTACTTCAATTCTAAATTGACACAACCAATTGGCTTTATTTTCTGACCAGTACAAACAAATAATTCTGTATTTGTATTCAATAAGGAACACACAGAAAAATGCGTTCTATAAAAAATTTCTGAAAAACAGGATATACTAGCTCCAGTATCTGCGAGGAATTTAAATTTAATATTTTGCAAATAAATTTCGACTACGAAAGAATTTGAAATTTCTGAATTGGTTGGCTCACTTATTGGGAACAAAGTATCATCATTATTTTCAATATAATTATGAGAATATCGGATATTTTTATTGCTAAGATTATGAATTTTATTATTATTATTCTTGCGTTTATCCGGACAAATGGGTGCTAAATGACCTTTAATGTGGCATATATGACAAAAACATTCCCGATACTGACATTGTGCTGAAAGACGATTTCTTCTTCCACATACGTCACATGGCTTCTGCGCTGCTGACGGAGTAGGATATTTCGAATGTGACGTCACTAAACGTCTTTGACAGCTGCTGCGCACTTGATATAGAGGTTCCTTTTTTATACGGGTTGATACTTCCAAGTCCCTCAAGGTTGCTTCTTTGCAGGTAGCAATTCTAATCGCGTCTTCGAAGGTCAAATCGTTGCTTTCTTCCAAAAGTCGATCATAAACCTTTCCTCTGCTTAAACCCATGAAGAATTTATCTCATAACAAGACCTGAAGCTCGTTTCCGAATTGACAGTGTACTGCTAAACTGCGAACTCTGGCAACCCATTCTTGAACTGACTCTGAACTAATTTTTGTAGCACTGTAGAATTTACTTCTTTCGGAGAAAACTGATACCTGAGTTTTATAATGTTTAGAGAATGCTTCCAACAATTGGGCAAATGTCTTTTCTTCCGGCTTGTTGGGTAAACACAAATTGAAGAGCAGTCGATATGAATTTTCTGTTAGCAAATTTAAGAAAATCGCACGTTTTTTGTCTTCATTACCAATTCCATTAGCATCAAAAAAATTTTTCAATCTTGGCAAAAATAATGTCCAATCGTTATGATCGGCGTCAAATTCACGTAAATGGCCAATTAAATTTGAATTGGCACCGGCATTTGTACCAGGAGCTGGGTTCGGCATTTTTCTTGCAATTCACGTGGTCGCGTTGGCACAATTTTACCGTTTTTCCGCTTTCCACACCGATTGCCGCAAAATCCTCGTCGCCACTGTTAATTCTTTACCTTAATGAAACTTAATGAAACTAAACACTTTAATTTAGTTATAAATTTTAATAGAATTGAACTTAAAATTAATTCAATACAAAAAATACTCGCTAGGTATCACAGCACCGGTAGTAAGTACGTGCTCAAGCCGACTACCCAGGAAGGCCTCTCTGCTAGAAAAACGAATCATAAAAATTCTATAAAATAAAATAATACATTTATTTCTATGCCTCTAACAATAGTAAAAACATGGAAGCTATGGAACAATGTGGTCGAACGGAGATTTTCTTTGATGCACCAATTAATGTTCCAATGAGTCAAGAAAATTATCTTTTCAATAAAAAATCGGAAGTCTCTAACAGCAACGTGAAATAAGCTCAAGACAATACTGACGCTTTCATTAGTAACACAGCACTCAATAAAGAGTCTTACACAAATACAAGTATTGCTAGTGAAAACTTTTGATTGATTGCTACTCTTAATTCTGTCAAAAATATATTTTTCAAGAAGTTTTGGTCTATATACAAAAAATAAAGGTCATACTTTGTATATTTTTACATTCAATCACCATCAGGCGCGACACGATATCAGTCTTGTTCAATAAAGGTAATGGGAAGGCTTTAAAAATATTAGAAAAAGGTGACAATTTCATAATTTCCGCGGGGGTTTTTCAAACAAAAAATTCACAGCATTCGCAAAGATGCAACCGGGCGAGACATTGAAAATGACGAAGCAGACTGTAACCCTTGTGCGTTTGGGATATTTCCGCATACGTGATAGCGTGTTAAATAATGATTAATAAAACGACTCCGCCGATTTATAATAATAATAACGGAATAATAATAACTACATTCCTGTTGTGGCATTCTTTCACATTTGCGACGCGAGACGGTCCCACTCTGAATGAAGCTTACTCTGAGATTTTAGAGCCGATTCCAACCCTGTGCATCTCAGAAGAAGAAAATACTTAAGTTTTGATTTCTAGAAAAAAAAAACATCTTGGATTATGCCTGCTGGGGACACCACATTTAAAACCCCAGTACATGAAAACGGTTGCTTCTACCAAATAAAATAATACGAACTCATTTGTGGATAATTTCATAAGGTACAAACTCCATAGTAATTGTTTTTGTCATAGAATTAACAGATGATGAGATATTCGCGATAAACTGATTTATTTTTGCATTTGCCCCCCTTTAATATTCCACATTCCACATTAATAGGAACTGGCTAATGCTTAAAATTCAAACAAACTATTTGATAAGATGTTGGAGACACCTTCTTAATGATAATGTATGGGTCATCACGTCGAGGTGTAAACTTAGAGGTAACCATATTTCCCGCATTACTTAATATATAAGAGTCTACTAACACCTTGGAACCGATTTCATAATCTTCGATAGAACGGTACCGTGTGTCGGCATATCGTTTACTACGCTCTTGCTGAACTTCAATGTTTTCGCGAGCGCGAGTAAGAGTTTAATTCATTTGTTCGTGGTGTCTGAGATCACATTTTCATTTTCGAGCACGGCACGAAGGTCTCTGTGTACGTCTCCCGGTGTCCTCATTTCTCGAGCGAAACACAGGAACGAAGGAGTAAACCCGGTACTGAGATTATTAGAACTGTTCATAGCGAACCGCACTGCTGGTAAAGAGTCTTTCCAACTACAATGGTCTTTGCCCACAATAATAGACAGCTGGATTTTAAGGTCTCTATTCCGGCGTTCTTCTGGATTCGAAGCAGGGTGGTAAACAGGAATGAGGTTTTGTTAAAATCCGAAAACGTACGCGACTTGTTGCAGAATGTCAGAAACGAACTGAGTTCCGTTGTCACTCACAACGCGACGCGGAGTTCCGTGGCGCAAGAACACCTCATCAATTAAACACTGAGCACACGCATCGGCGGTGGCTTGTTTTAGAGCAAATAGTTCTATCCACCTGGTAACAGTGTCCTCAACAGCGAAAACCCACTTTTCACCGGTCGGAGCTTCCGGAAGTGGACCGAACAAATCTATAGCCAGGGTTTCAAAACGTTGTGAAGGTACAGGCGTTTGAAGCAAGCCGGCAGGTTTAAGAGAACTGGGTTTGTATTTCTGACATTGAACACATCTTCTCGTATGTGCTGTAATGTCTCGACGCATGGTCGGCCAGTAATACTTGGACACAATTCGTCTATAGGTTTTATCAAAACCGTAGTGACCAGCCATGGGGCCATCATGATGCTCACGTAAAATTTCATTGACTTGGGTTGTAGGGATAACTAACTGGGCCTCCTCAGAATCACTCTCATCACAATACCTATAAAGTACCCCATTCATGATAACATATCCACGATCCGTGAATCTACTAAAGTCCAAACTGTCGGGCCCTGGGTTTTTCAAGCACTCAATGATCTTGCGAATCTCAGGATCATCCAATTGCGCACTTCTAGTCTCTGTAGCGGTTTTACTTGGCAACACGATAGAGACAGTACTTATGTCGAGAGCAGCAACGGCATCTACAGGAGGACGCGACAACATGTCAGCGACCACGTTACTACGACCGGGCAAATATTCTATTCTGAAGTCCCACCTCGCAAGGCGTCCGCTGGGCGAACGAAGGCTAAGTAGCCAACGTAAGGGTTGATGGTCACTCTTCTTATAATTACTGGTGACCCTTCGAGATAAACTTCTGAGCTGCATAAACTACTGCTAATGCCTCTCGCTCGGTAGTGCTGTAGTTACACTCCGCCGAGAGGAGTAAACGGCTGGCGTACTCCACTGGTCGTTCGTTTTCTCCCTCCCCCTGGAGTAAGCATGCACCAATTGCGTATGAACTGGCATCGGTTTTTAAGACATAGGGCTGAGAGGAAACAGCTTGTACCAGAATTGGAGCTGTGGTAAGAAGTTTCTTCAAGGTGTCATACGATTCTTGTTGACCCTTGCCCCAAAACCATGTGACTCTCTTTTTGGTTAGGGAAGTCAGAGGCTTAGCCACTGCCGCAAAGTTGGGAACGAATCGTCGGAACCAACTACATGTTTGTAAAAATGATTGTAATTCCTTGACAGTTATGGGTGCCGGACGTTCGGAGATAGCCGCGATCTTTTCAGGATCGGCTGTGATTCCTGTCGACGAAATCAAGTGCCCCAAATACCGCACGTGGGCGCCACTTGTAACAAGTTTTCTTTCTTGCTTCTGTTTTCTTTCTTCAGGGGTGTGGGTGATCGAAGAGAAATACTCATCTACGCGAACTACACAAACTTGAATGACTTTCATAAAACAAACATAAACGTAAAATAAGGTTGAACAAAATGATTTTATCAAGACAAACGTTAAATGTAAAAGTGCAAAAATTGACAGCGAGCTTCACTCGACGGTCGACGGCTCGTTGCCCGTAGAGCTCTATTCTACTGGACGTCTAACAGCTCAGGCATCATCTCGTCATCTCGAGCTGCGCGCGCCGTGGAAATAGGGGTGGTTGTTACATCTTTGATTTTTTTTAAAAAACACCCTGTATCTCATTTAGTTGCTATTTTTGGACATATGTTCATTAGGAATTTTCACAATATTTTTAAGTATTCTAGCTTCCTTCCAAGTTTGTTACACTCGTTACTAATATGTCAGTTGCATGTGATGTACCATGTATTTTAAAATAAGGTTTTTAGTTTTAAGACTGGAAGTGTTGCAGATATACTAATACACTTTGTAAAGACTTTCTTAAAAGACAATTTAAATTGCTACATACTTCTGGAAAGCAAATATTTGGCTATTTTCAATTTTCCGTGTTAATTTACCATCTGTCAGTGAAACGGACTGTGTAATTTAGTGAACATAAATAAGAAAGTTTACAGGCAATTTAAACAAAAGTTATTAAATTCACTCCGTCTTTTAAATGAATATGGAATGGTGGCAATTTAACGTCAGAGAGCGGACAATAGTGTAGTTTTAATATACAGGGTGAGGCAGCTCGCTGTGGATGGTGACTCAGGTATTAGAGAAGGAGGAAAATGTTTTAGATAAAAGTTGTTCGCAGTTAAGTGGTCTATCACGTAAAAATATTTTTGAGTATACAGGGAATTTCGATCAGTCTAGACGCAACCAAACTTTCTTACTTCAAATGGAACACTCTTATATTATCGCATTTTGGAATTCCTTGTCGTACCATTAAAGGGCCACTTTACTAACCGTACGTTTGGTCTAACTCCCACCGTTTCGGCGTTATTTCACGTTAAAAATCGCAATTTTTTAATTTTTATCAACGGTAATAGATATTAAAAATGAAATGCGTGTTTCTATCTTAGTTTTTAATCCTCTATATAAAGGGGCCAGAAAATTCTGCTTCGGAATTAGTCGAAAAATTACCAAAAAATGACAAATCAGGAAGCAGCCCCGTTAGACAGAGAATTAAAAACTAGGGTAAGGACACTTAAGAGCCCGACACACCAATTTACTAAGAATCGGGGGGTTCAGGGGTTCGGACCTAGAGCGGACGGCAAAAACTATCTGGATAAGCAGGGAACTAGTCGACCAAACTAACACTGAGAATGAACTTGTTGCGCGCACTCCCTATTTCGGGATCGATTGACAGCTGAGCGACTTTGATAAGTAGTCGAAAGATAGACGAGAGCACGAGCTACGACGAAAAACTTCGAATGCAAGGGTACCGCTGTTTACTAATAACTTTTTTGTTTTTCGGCCGAAATTGAAAATTTTATGTGTTCTTACAAGCCAGAGGTTCAGTCTACTATTGCTATTAACCAGATTCTGAGATTTTCTTTTCAGGAAAGTTTTATTAGGTTCTATAAGAAGCAGTTCTTCGCCCACATATAATATGCTCCTTCGTTTATTGTTTTGATATTTTTTAACAAATTTCAAAATAGCAATAGTAGATTTGTATTTTAAGAACTGTTTGCAAACAAAAACAACTTAATATCATTTATAGTTTTAAAAATATTTACAAACAGGCGAACGTCTACCGTGTACCCAAAATTCCTGTGTGTGTCGGGCTCTTAAGCCTTTTTTAATGTACAGTTTCCAAGTTATAATTAATAAAATTTGAAAAATGGCGATATTTAACGTCAACTAACGCCGAAATGTATGGTTAACAAGGTTAAATTCAACAAAGAATTAAGTAAAAAATTTAATAAGATGTAATAATAATAATAATAATAATAATAATATCTCTACTCACTCCTACTAACCCTAAGGTTAGCCCCAGAAGCTAACTAGCTTGTGCGGGACGGAGGAGGCGGCATATTACTATTGGCCGCAGGTGCGTCACAGGAACGACCTACAGTTGTTAGTACTCTACCCACCATTTAGTGCGAGAATGAGGAAAACCTGGAAAACCTCATTAGGTAAAGCTGGTAAAGCTGGATAGGCGATCCAAGGCGCGCCCCAGCCACAGCGCAGAAATGAGTCACCCATCCATAGCCAAACCGCGGGCACTGTTGCTGAGCATTAACGACTACTCACTCGCGCATGCCAGCAAGATCCCACGGCTCAGTATGTAGGGTGTTCCATTTAAAAATGCAAAGTTGGGTGCAGTGCAGAAGAAATGGAATGGCTTGTATACGTGAAAATAATTTTATAAAAGAAATAATTAAAAATGGATGTGGGTCTCTTCTATAATATTTTTCTCTAAAATGTCTAATAAAGAAAAATCCCGCTTAGGTGCCCCACCCTGTATACCAATTGGTTAACCTGTTGCTGATGGATTTGAATTTTTTTGTGTTCTTAGTTTTGTAACACCAGCCGCACGTTTTATTTGTGTTTTAAGTGAACTAGTTTAATAAATATTTAGAAAACGGTATGGTGCTAAATAGACGCATTATGAAAATGCCGTGGATAGATAAGATTTGCAATAGGGAGATATTAGAAAGAGTTGGGAAAAAGCGAAAGGTATGGAAGACAATAAAGAAAAGGAGGGCTAGGATAGTAGGACACCTTCTTAGGCACGAAGGAATATTAGAGTTGGAGAAAGGGATAAAGAGAGGTAGGGGTAGGCCCAAATTAGACTACGGCTCTCAAATAGTTGGGGATGTAGGATGTTCTACTTTTAGGGAAATGCGTAGGTTAGCTCAGGATAGGAAAGGATGGAAGTAGGCATCTAACCAGTCTTCGGACTGAGAACTTCATGATGATGGTATTTCCCAAGACGAAAATAGGTTACAGTTTAACCTCATTAGGTATATAAAATGGCAACACATCAAAGTTAAACGAACTAGACAATATTTTGTGGAAAACTGGTTGAATACGTTGTAGGTATGCTGTTTTCACGTTTCGTTTGATCAGTGTGTGAGCCTATTGAAACAAACACTTTACAACAAGTTCAAACAACGACGTTTTGACTAACGTTTTCGAAGGAACATTCTGCGTTTAAGCTTAAGTCAACATTTTTCGTTTGTATTAATATCTTATAATGGCGAATCAATAGAACCCATTATCCATCAGTTTGTTTACACTCTGAACTAATCAATTACAATTACACTCCCTTAATAATTATAGTAATAACTGGATTACATTGTGTTTGGGCTGGGGTTGTTATTCGGTTGGTAGGAAACAAATAACAGTTTTAGACAATGAATTGGAAACTTGTGTCCTGCCATGTTCATTAATTTACTAGGTCAGGTCGAACATGAGATTACTGGAGCAGCAGTTAGGTAACTCGTTTACGTTGAACAATAAATTCTCAGTAAATCTACATCAATAACTTTTCGTCTATAAAGTAGTAAATTATCTCAACTCCCACATCTAATTTTTATTATGGCAGACTTCCAAGCAAAACAGATGGTTCTCTCTCTTTAGAAGGATATTGATATCTTCTGCCATTGCAATCCTCTGAGAAAGATTCGCGAATTACTATACACGGTGTGTGAACCGAAAACTGAATAGGTACATAAACTCTTTCAGGCAGCCTTATAAATGAATACAATGATTTACCCGGCGATTAAATGACTAGCACAAAATATGTATAAAAATATAATATATTTTTTTATGAAAGTGAAACGCCATATTTTATTGTCCTATCGAATAGTTCAGAAACTTTACTATCCTTTGTTGCAGGTTATATAGTTATCTCGATTTCTACTTATAATATTTTTGAATTATGAGCTTAATACTTCATTTTTCGTACGACATCGACAGTGTGAAAATTTATTGTTTATATTGTTGTACAAGCTGCAAGACTCTGCCTATAGATTAACTCTAGACACAAGTGTGCTGTGTATACTAAGCATCAGACGATAGACCGATTTTTAACTTTAATACGCCTTTTACTTCAACGAAACAAGGCTGGCAACAAGCAACAGTAAAATACCATGGTTGAATTTATTTTCATCGCAAATATTTATTTGAGGTGATGACTAAATTTTCAGGAATATATCTCTCTGTATTTCTAAATAAGCCACTCACCATGAGACTCCCTGTACGCATTAGTAGTTTATGCCGGTTTCGCCTTCGGCGTGTTGCTGACGCTTTGAAGTTAACTTTATCAACTGCGAACCGTTTATTCACACAAGCAATAGTAGGGCAAATCACTAACTAAACCCTTCAAAGAAAACTGTTACCATGAGTCTGAAGTGAAACCTGAGATACACCAAATTAACTTGCCAGCAAACATCAGCAGCAGCTATTGCTTATTGTCAGTCAGCAGAATTGTAGCCTATAAGGTTCTTTGGGATTCTTCAAATCTACTAAAAGAATCTTAAATAAATGCAAAATAGTTATTTTTGGTGCTAGATTGCGAAATGCTACTTTTGCATATTACCTAATTAGTTGTATGCAAGTAAACTTCTTTCTTCTAAAGGAAACACTCTGTACAATATGACCGCATTTTTGTATTCCTTGATCGATTTTACTGGGAGGTTATAAATAAGATATTTCTTGCCTGTCTTTTTTGCGACATCAGCACTTAATAGAGTGAATAGAATGCTTCCTCTAGAGTATAGAATTGTATGTATTAATAGATTGTTATCGTTATAATATGTCCATCAGACTGAATATTCAGGAAACGTACATTAGAAAATCGGCAAGCTGGTATTTCTCAGGAAGTTTTAAAAATTTGTAAATGACAGCAAGAAAAACTTCTTGCTACTCGTATCTCATTCGTAAATGTCGCAGAATGTTTCGTATTATGACAAGGTGGGGTTGCAAATCCATGAAGTGAAATGCGCTGCGTAAAAATACACCCTCGGGTCAAAACACAAGGTCAACGTGTAAAATCATTCAAGATAAAGAACTGGCGATGGCGTAAATGCCAAGAAAAGTTCTCTGGCCGGCAACCTTAGAAGATTTATTACACTGCCGTCACCCCAACCCATCCGCTTCATGCAGTGTTTGTTATCTATTGCTCTATATCAGATCGAGTTAGTTAATAAGCAACGATTGGTCGTTTCCTTTTTTATTAAAATGTAAAGAAATGCCGTTTCCGTCGAGCGTGGCAAAACTTTCGAAATCTCATTAAAAAGTTTCTCAGAAAGGAAATCACGAAAGACGTGGGGAATAATAAATTTGTTTTTATATGTGCACTGGAATAAAACTCCGATGATTCGATGATGATTGTTCCATTTAATGGTCGCCTCACATCTGTATGCGTAAGCTGCCCTGGAAAGAGGAATTTGATACCGAATGTCTTCCACCAAAGGGATTTGGAAATTGGATTAGCAAACGATATTCAGCGTGATGTTCAGAAATTTAATTAGCGGCTCCGCTCAGAATTGTTATCAACTTAGAAAGATCGGCAGTAATTTAAGTCACCGCAGAACAGGAGATGTGCAACACATAAAACTTCTTTTCATTTGAGTCTCGTTACAGTATAAGCGAACCGTTTTTGAAGTATTTGCAATGTTTTGAAAAATATCAAAAGCATACTAATAAATAAGAAATAAATGGTAAGCGTTAAATAAATAGTAACAATTGTTCACAAGGAAAATAGAGAAAATAATAGAAATGAAGCAATAATAGACACAGTAGTTGGATCAAGAACTTTGAGGTAAATTCACTATGAATTCTTAATAACTAATAAGTTAACCCAAGGCTCCCTATATGGGGCTATGGTTAACCCCAAATTTTGTGTTTAAACTTTTCAGTATTTGTAATAACACTGTAGAGAAGATTCAGGGAATCCTACGCTGTTGACTGGCTCAAGTCAAAAATATTTCATAGGAAGATCGTAATTGAATAGATTCGTTGGTGCTCTACCACGGCGAACTCTATTTACCAGGCGAGAATGCAACCCCTACTTCACACGTTCCGTGTGACGTCAGCCGTCCGAGTTTCTTATGGAGCCTTATGGAAATAACGCACGTTTCACCAATTATTTCAAATTTTGAGTTATTTAAAACATTTATGCGTTACACCAAGCACGATATTAATTGAAGAAATAATTATTTTAGTCTTTCTTTTTATAATGAAACCATGTTTTATTCTAATATCAGAAATATGGAAACATTTATCCTATAATCATAACATAAAATGAAATAAGACATAGCAACAGAATAAAATATAGCTACAAACAAAGCGATATATAACATTTATTAAAGTTATTTGTAATTTTGACGTAAATATTAGGTATGTTGTTAGTTGTTATTAACATGGTTATTAACAATGAAATACGTATAGGTGTAGTGGCAGAAAATCCTACTATACATTATTATAGGCTATAGGTAAATATAACAGATCTAATTTTAAGTTTGCATCTTTCTTTTGCGGTTATCAGAATTCATTATCTGCGCTGACAATTGATCGTTCCTAATTTTTTTATAATTGGGCAAAAAGATATTGCACATTATGTTTATAACTTGTTGCACAATATTAAATGAATGGAAATATTTTACCAGCAATAATTTGAATTTCTTAATGTCCAAAACTGTATCGCCAACATAAATTTTCGGTACGAGATTTTCAAATAGCTCTCGGTAAATAAGAGTTGCATTGTTTGCTTTTACCTTAGATTCTAATTGTAAGTCATTTTTTGTATTATATTTTTTGTTTAATTTTGATGGTAGATCCCTTTTGAAGCAATCAAAAGTTAAAATAATATTTTCGGTGTTTTAGATTCTTCCAATTGCTTTTTAATACTATTAATCTCGCGCTCCTTCATTTCTGTACTTCGGTAGAAATAATTTCCAGGTTCTTGGAAAAAACAAATCACACGAAAATATGCGACACCAAGTTAGACACCCCACGGAAAATTTATTTATCAAAATAGGCACTTTAAAACAATTTATTGCAAAAATTCTACTCGAATACACGTGCAAATCGTATCAATACCAGAGACGGCTGACGTCACGTCTCCCACTACCACACTCTCGCCTGGTAAATAGAGTTCGCCGTGGCTCTACGTATGAAAAACTCAGAATGTTATAAAGGGCATGACGTCATGAGATTTATGGTAAACATCAGACTTTGTTATTTAAAAGTGCTTTTTAGGCAACTGTTGTGGGAAATAATACTTAATTTACTTTAAAAAGTCTGGTATACAAGGAAAAACAGGGAATATTCACTTGGTCGGTAATAAAGGTAATTCGCTTTAATTTTTCGACCCTTTCTAATTTTACTCTATCATTGCCCTTTGGAGGATGTATTGGGTAATATAATGAAAACATCGGCCATTGTGTGCATGAAATCATGGCGACTGTCAATAAAAACATACAGATCATGTTTTTAATACGAACTGCCAGTAATAACCTTTATTCATAATCGGTTAGTAATAAGTCAATTGCCAACTTTTAAAAGTTTGCAAGTAGGTTATTCCTAACTTCTACTTCCCGACCGGGTTGGGAAATTTTCCACCCGGGTGCCTATTTGATTTTGTGCTTAAGCATATATTATGTAATAAACTTGGATTAAAATTTCCTACAGTTTTTTCTGCGGTCTCGGTGAGGTCTGCTCGAGTGTATTGTGTACTCCAACTGACTACCAGACATATCTTACCACCAGAAATACTCTTTCATATTCAGTTATTTTATTGTCAAAAAACGATGCTTGTCAATTTAATAATTCATAAAAATATAAATGTCAATTTCACTGCCTACCAAGAATTATTGAAAATGTAGTATTTAAAAAATAAAATGAATTATTTATTCCTTTATTGTTCATTAAAACTAATGATTGTGAATAAAATAGTATACATACCTCGCTGGAAAATTTCATTCCAGCCTGGCGCTATAGATAGCCGCGGCGCTTCGCGCCTTGGTCATCTATCTAGCCCTCGGCTGTAATGAAACATTTTCCACCTCGGTACGTTATATACTATTTGACGTTAAAAAATCGATTTTCTCAACTTTAATAATTTGGGACAGTTGCAAAGTAAAGTTCAAGTTGCCTAGCTCTTGCACTCCCACCATCACAGTCAATGTGGAAGGTTTCAATTTGGAAAACATAGAACAAAGTTCAGCACTACATCTGCACTAACTTATGTGGAAGTTGAGTATTACTCATATGATTATTCTTATGTACAGTTAGGTATCTGAAAAACCTTTTTCCTAATGATAAGGGAAATGAACACATATTTTATTGATGCGATTGAGCCAAAGACACCATAAAAAGTATTAGCCTTGCCACCCAAGGTAAAGACCGCTTGACTTATATCAATAATTCATGTACGACTCGGCAATATATATATTTACCCGGAGTGAACTTGGTGATCGATATCTGGCCATGACAGTCTTCTGCAACAGAAAGAATGGGGTGGCCTTTCCGGGGTAGTCTTTGGGGTGCGTTGTCTGAAGGATCCAGGCCGACGTATCGGGGGCGCTGGGACAAGACATTCTAATGTGCGTCTTCTATTCTGCACGAGAGCACTGGCTCCGGGCGCCGGAACCACTTTCGGAAATCCAGGAGTGTTGCTATCTCCGGACGCGCTGCGAACACTCGTTGGTGTTGTGCTATCTGTTGTGTCGGTGCGGCCTAAAGAGAATCTGGAACGAGAACGATATACAAGAGTGTAATTAATTTTTTATACTGTCAACTTGTTAACAAACTAGAAAACTTTCTTTTTATGAGCACGTTTGGAATCTAAGCATTTGCGAATAGTCAAACAATTAGCTGTGTTTCTATTTCAATATTTCGAAAGTAATCATGAAAATGCGGAGCCTTTGAATTCAGTAAATATATTTTTGTTTAAAATAAAATTGCTTTTTAAGTATACATCTGTTTAGTGTATTGCAGCTGCATTGAATTTGAGTATTTCAACAGAATACAAAACCTAACGAATTGGCAACGCCGACCTTCTCAATTAGATGAAGTTAATAATTATTAAAATATCCCACTGTACGAGGAGTAATAAAAAAACAGTTGTCAACGCATTGCTAAGCAGTTTCCTAGCCACAACTAAACTGGAGGGCGCGCGCCTCTTTTCATTTATATGTCGTAGTCTCATAGTGAAATCCGTCATTTCATGAATAGACTAGGCATTTCATAAACGGCCAGCATGTCATGAAAACATGTGGGATTACACTTGCACTGCACAGTGCGAGCGCATTTACTCAGTTCCAGGCGGAGTTGCGGACGAAATCTCGCCGGGCGAGTCTCCATCTCACATATTTACCACAAACATTTTATTACGCTACCTAGCTTTCACAATTTTTTTCTCCATTTTTTGCTATTACGATATTCGCACATGGTGTAGCGAAAAATACCCTCTATCCGATGAAGTGAAAAAATATACATATATGGTCTCACTGAAAAAATGTTCGATGACGTCTAATCTAGGCTCAAAATTGTTTTAAAAACAATCCGCCCCGTCAGTTTCCTATAGACCATGTCTGATATACGTATGCAAAAACTGTGGAGCCGTTGTCCCGCAAATTTGCCAACAGATATACGCACACACACACACCCACACACCCACTCCCATACATACATACATCCATACATCCATACATCCATACATACATACATACATACATACATACATACATACATACATACATATATACATGCATGCATGCATACATACAGACAGAAATGTGCCCCCTTACCAAAAAGGCTTAGAATGTGACCTGAAACGTCCATATTTGATGAAATATCACCATGCGTGGTGAAACACGACTATCACAATAACTACCTAGCCTCAGCTAGGAAGCCAATAATATATTAGCCAGTTTAAAACACGCCTCTTGTTTGCCATCTCAGCACCAGAAACCGCCACTAGTCTAAATGCCATTCATGTTGTGTGGTACAGAAGTGGTTGTCACATGTCACTATAATGCCGCACTTCCACTAAGCGGACAAAACAGACAAAACAGGAACTCGGCCCGTTTGTGAGAGTCCGAGGACAAAATGCGAACTGTTCGCGGACTTCGTGTAACACTTTCTGGACAACTTTGTCCATTTTTGTGTTTTTACAAACACGAACACAGTCCCGGCGAAAGTCGGTAATCATCAAAGGGTCTCCGAACTGTCTGCAGACAGTCCTTTTTTCTGAATTTAATTTTGTAAGAGCAAAACGTTGTTGAGCCGAAATTGAATATCTGAAGTTGGTGTTCTTCTTACTTATAATGAGGCTGATTAAACACAGTAAGTTTTCAAAGTACGTGCTGGACATTCTTAAAAAGTTTTTGAAACTAGATCTTAGTTCACCACTTAAGCCAATGTCGTCATCTCTTAAATTTTGTAATAATCTTGTAGTAACATTATCGTCTCTTCTTCTTAGCGAGGATTTTATCCAAAATCGAGGCTTCTTTCTTTTCTTCTTCTGTAATAAAATATATGCAGCACCCATCAAAAAAAGCTCGCTTTCTTCATCTGCCCGAAAGTCTTTCTAGTACGACCGCTTAACCTTTAATGAAACCAAACAAAATAGAATATTCGTTTGTCCGTTCGGTGGAAACATAAGCCCGAGAAAAACAAAACTGTTTACGAACAGTCCTGACGAACAAATTTGTACCTGTTTTTGTACAAACGTTCAATTCCTTAGTGGAAGTGCGGCATAATAGGCGGTCGTATTCTACAAAAAATAAATTATGCCCAGTTATGATATAATATGTCCAGTAATGTTTGAAACTCTGAATAAAGGCAGTTTAAAGTTAGGAGGGCCCGATTAGAATAAAATATTTTGAAAATAAATAAATTATTAATTTGTATTTGTTTTTCAATGCGCCTCTTACAAAGCTTTTGTAGTAACCTCCAACGTCATTAACTGGGGGAAAAATTGGCTATAACTGGGCCCGAAGTGGATACGTGTAATGGTTTATAAAGTTTTAATTAACCACGCAAGAAAGGTCAATTGTGCGCAAGGTAACGTGTATTCGCCATAAATCAGGATGATGTGAAACGATTTTGTTAAGTGTCAGACGTGCAAGTTTTATGTGTGAAGAAGAATAATTGGTTCGGCGCCGTCAAGTTGGTAATATACTGCTGAGTAATATCCTGCGGTAGTCAATATGAGAAAATTCTTTAAAAGGAAATAAGGAACGCGTAAAATACGGTTTTTCATTAAAAATTTTTACTCTTAACATAACCGCTGCATAGACTGTAGAAGTTAGAGTACTTTCAATATATATAAAGCCTCATAGTTATTATTTATAGTTGCATAAAATGCAATAATCAGAGGGCATACAAACAAATCTTCAGAAGGAAGAAAAAATAGTTGCTGGAACAAATGCGACGGGTAGATGAGAACTTTAAGAAGAAAGACATTTCTATCAATATGTCAAACCAAGACAGGGCTACCAACCGAAAGAGATAAGAGAAGATAATTTAATAGAACATGGGCTGAATTCTTTGGAGAGTTGTTGAACATCGAAGGAGCGAACCAAAACATAGAGGAACACGAGACCGAAAATGACGAGCAAAACCAAGTACTCCAGGATACAAGGGCACACAAAAACAATAATAAACAGGTTGAAAAACAACAACAGTTCTGGAGATAACGGTATACGAGCAAAGATGATTAAACATGGAGCAGAAAAAGTGAATGAAATATATAAGTTGCTTCTACAATGTTTGAAAGAAAATAAAATACCAGAAGAATGGAAGGAGGTCACACTCTGACCTGTACTGAAGAAAAGAAATGTCACCCGCTGCAAGAATTACGGGAAAATCGCATTACTTGACGTAACGTATAAAGTGCTGGCCACATGGAAAAATCACGAACTTAAAAGATGGATTGTATTATTATTTGTGCTGTGGGAGAATGCCAGGCAGGCTCTAGAGCGGGTAGATCAACATTATTTTGTGATAATAAATGTTAGTTCACATTAGACTTTTGATGTTGCTGTGAATTCCTTCTTGTAGTCATGTAAACCGCCGTGACGCTCTTACAACATAAAAAGTGTAGATTTGCTAACAAACAACTTTAAAACCTTAATTTATTCAAATTTATTCCTGTGGAGCTGTAAATAACCGTCAAAAATTAGAGGTCAAGTCGTTTAGTTGTACGGTAGCTCTTATATGGCAGCTTTTTGTTTCTAATTTTCAAATTATGAACCTCATATTAAAATTCATGCCAAAGGTCTCCTCGTTGAGTATTGTTCAAGTTTCAGGGGCGTTGTTTTCCAGAAATTTGCAATTCAGCATAATCCTGAATACTACCCTTTTATTCTAAATATCTTTGCGACAGTTTAATGTAAAATATTCAAATATCTTACGGTAAATTAATTTAACATCTATGAAATTTAAACAAATATCAATATTTAAATTGCGTTTGATTATCCCTTTGCCAATGTTAGTGAAAATCGTCTTGCTTTCAGCTTTGGGGTTTCCATAACGTATCCCAGAAGTTTCTAAATAATCGCGATTTGTGTAAGTAGGTACCTAATATTTAGGAGATGTCGATAATAATGAACTTTGAGGCAGAAGGCGACTTGTAAGGAGGCTGTCGACACCCAAAAGACCTGTATGTATTCGTTCCACGTTTTGATTAATAATGATACATTGTTGGTCAAGTGATAAAACATTTTTGTCAGTTTCTGAAATTGTAAGAATCTACCTGACTATGGATAAACGACAGCATAAGGGTTATGTGACGTTTGCGAGATAAGATGGAATTACTATAAGAAGATGCGTATAATTATACAACTACAGACATCAGATTTGAAACGAAAGTGAACTGTTATTGCTAAGGGTGGTTCCATGTTTGGTCTTCGCAGTGCAACTGATATGGTCTATTGTGCCTTTTGTTTCTTCCTCGTGGCTACTCAAGTTTCCTTAATTAAGTTCAGAAGTTGGTTCCACGGTTCTTAGTTTCAATTCTGAATATACTTGCCGAGGTACAGACAATCTAAATTTTGAACTATTAAATTATAGAGGATGAATCTGTCAAGTCGCAAAGTTAATTTATTTCTTAACCGTACTTACATGTGATTAAAATAATTGTGAGTGTACCGATGTATAGAGCAGACATTGCATCATTTTAAAAAAATATTTTCTTTTATACGGGAAGCGTGTCGAGATAAAACTCCATTTTTTTGAAGTGAAATTTCTTTTGTCTCGGTAGAGTAGTTCCTGTGTTGGCAAATGCGAGCGTTAGAGGAGAAAGGGAATATCGAACGCCCCACTCTTTAGCCACGCTCTCTCTCGTGCTTCGTGCTCTCTCTCGCAGGCAAGCGTCAGTAAAGCGAGACCACAGCGTTTCATTTCTCATGACGCCGCCCCACTCTTTAGCCACGCTCTGTCTCATGCTTCGCGCTGTTTCTCTCAGGCAAGCCTCAGTAAAGCGAGGACATAGGATATATTTGAAACTCATTCATAAATGCATACACTCCAATCATCTGTTTACCCTATAAATTTTTCATTCCTCTAATAACCTTGAAGTTTCACTTTTGTTCCTCATATAATTTGAACATTTGTTGTTAAGGGATTACAGTACCTAAAATCAATCATTTTCTTGATATTGAATTTTTCTTAACAGACTAAGTACATTTTCCCTCATATCCAATAATTACACTTGCTGCATTGTTCACTTCAATTAGAAAGGAACCATCATGTGTAACTGCATCTAATCTAAAGATCTGACCAGATAAAACCTTTGGTTTTGTGTTCAGGGTGGTCACAGAAAAATTATGAAACTTGAAACAATTCAAAGCCTAAAGCTTAGAGAGTTGTTTATTTTAAATGGAACAACCTGTTGATATAAAATTTTCCTTAAGTAAGTCCTATACATATTTTTAATATTTGAAAAGATAGGCACTTGATATTTTTTGGATACACGGCAATTATGGTGTTTCAAATACGGCAAGGTAGCCATAAAAAGCTATAAACTGAAGCACAGTACTGAGGAGTATATAGTTTAAAATTCTTGTAACATTTTAAAGTTTCATTTGCAAATGGTAACTAGCCTATTACTAGTTATTAGGTGATAAAAAAATCAATATTGCGTGTATTTTTCCTTGGCTATCTTGTTTTACTGGAAATGCCATATTAGTTATATGTATTTAAAAGAATACTAGATATTTCTTGAAATATTGAAAATAGGTATACCTAGGACGTATTTAAGGGAAATTGTAAGTCTTTGAAAGACTAACTAGATTCCTCGAAAAAATGTAGGTGTTCCATTCAGAGTAAATAACTTTTTAGACTTACCTCAAGTTTTAGAATCTCTTGTGAGCACCCTAAATCATCAACATCAGAAAGTTTTCAGTACGAAGACTGCTTGGACGCGTACCTCCATCCTTTCCGGTCCTGAGCTAGCCTACGCATTTCCCCAAAAGTTAAACATCCTACATCACCAACTAGTTGAGAGCAGTAGTCTAATCTGGGCCTACCTCACGAGATTGCACACAGAGTTCAGGGTATTTTTCTGACGTCTCTTCGAGTCCAGGAAAACTAATTCTAGGGTAGACATGTACTTCAGTAAATAGGTTAAATAACAGCAATCTTCACTGATCAGGAAACACGGACTTCGATGAAATTTCAAGGTCCAAACACAAACCAGAAGCTTGCAAAGTAACATCTTCCAAACTAAACTTTTGACTAAATTAACCAAAATTTCCAAGTGGGAGTTAACGACAGAGAATGAATCCTTTAACAGGCACCAATATTTCGTGTCACTATTACCATTTATTTTATTTCATCTGATAACTTAACAGGTCAGCCAAACAACAGATCTCGTCTCACCAAATAATCACTACTTTTTTTACAGAGCTATTAAATACATCTGCGTCTGCTTGGATAAGAAATATGGTTTTGGTGAACATGTCACCAGGACCAGAGGTGTGGTGGCCATGTCGGTAAAACATGAAGATGCTGGCGAATGTGATCCACTAAAATGCCTATACGCAGTCCCAGTTTGAAATTGGATATTGGAGGATTAAAATATTGGCCACAAAATTGGAAATTAGAGTGACTAGTGCATATAATGGTAGATATATCGTTGCAGAAATTCCGCTGTTCGAAGGGATACGAGCTGTACATTGGAAAACTCCATCAGATATGAAGGGCATACTTTCCTTATGGGTACCAGGAAGAGGTAAAAGTTGGGAAGGTTGACTGGCAGCATAGACTCTCGACTGTTCCCTGGCATTCAGGGGTGGACAACTGACAGAAGTGTGGTCAACCAACGGGAATTGCGTTGACCTCGGAGAACATGATGAATGGTTCATACACCTTGCAAGAAACCTGGAAACAGGCGCACCCGATCAACAGGTACATCATAAGAGGAAAGAGTAGGAAGAATGATGAAGTCTTCCTTAAGCGAATAAGAAGAATGAGAGTGATTGTCTGCGGGTGCTGGAGACGACGTGGGTCTTATAAACCGGCCATTTTTGTCTACTTACGTTTCTACTTCTGGGCTTCAACAAATGATTTTTACAAAAGAACGAAACAGCACGTCAATATTTGGTACAAATTATGGAATAAATAAAGTAGTGCGAAACGAAAAGAGAATTCATCAGTAAGATGTGTACAAATACGATTGCAAGGAAACATGATAAATTATTCATAAAAGCGTAAACCAACGATTTTATTACCTTTCGTGTTCAAAGCTTTCAAAACAAATAATACATGCTCTTTTATTTTATGTCAGATACCTTGAGATATATTTTCCTATCACAAGATATAACTGCAGTATTTTAACAAGGGAACTGGTGGTATTGTATTTTCTTTTATAAAGAGGTGTTTCTATAATTAACGTGAGAGAAAAACAGCCTTACCTTTTTGGGCTCAGTGATAAACCGGCGACGCTGTTACTGACATATTCCTGAATAGAGCTGAAAAAGCTCATGTTGCACCGAAATCAGCCCCTGAAAATCATTAAAAACATACGAATTAGTATGAGCTATTAAATTCAGTTCCACGTTTGTCACTGAGGTACTTGACTGTTATAGAGGAAAAACGTAAATTTCATGCGACGATTGCTCGTTAAAACACGAGCAATCGCATGTACTTTACGCTCTTCAGAAGTGCCCAGTACTCCAAACAACTTGAAACGAAAAATAAACAACGTTGTGAAATTACGTTAACGTGCATGCTGCGCTCGACATTGCAACAGATTAATGAAAGTGTTGGTAGGCGAAGATCGATAAGTTAAGCGTTTGTTTTAGAGTTAGAATGCAGAAATTAAAAGAAAAATTTTCAATTATTGCTGTTGTCACAGCTGAAGTGTGATAGCATCAGTTTGGCGCAGATTTGATGACGAGATTTTAATTCTCCAGTGGGACAGACTATACGCACTTTCCCCATGTTTCATTTTTTAAAAATTTGCGGACAAGTACACATTGCCAATAACTTTGTGAACAATAACTTCATAACTTGATGGAAATAATCAGTTGATCCTTTTCCAATTCAAATGAAAATAACTATTCGTTAATAATAACCTAGTTTCAGTATTGCCATCACAGAAACGAATTCTTGTTTAATTGCATTCTCATATATGAAAATATTTCATTAAAACGAGGGCATGTTTATGCAATTTAACAATGCTTTGACACAATAAGCCGGCAAGCGTAATTAAATAACATCCACCTGAATTTATCGACCCCTTCTATTATTTTAATTTCTGTAATTAAATCTACGCATAATGCCATTAAATTTTATTACGTTTGAAATCATACATAAAACATGAGATGCTGTTGCATTGCGCCATAAAGAGTTAAGCACACTAGTAAAGCTATTTCTAATGCAAATAAAAATGTTTTTCGTTTCTTAGCACTCCGTTATTTTTGAAGTGAAACTTCTTTTGTCTCGGTAGAGTTCCTGTGTTGGCAAATGCGAGCGTCACGAAAAGTGAAACGAATCAGCGAATGGAAGGGAGCAGCCTGATAAGACGGGCAGAGGAGAAAGGGAATATCGAACGCCCCACTTTTTGCCACGCGCTCTCTTTCTCATGCTTCGTGCTCTTTCTCTCAGGCAAGCGTGAGTAAAGCGAGACCACAGCGTTTCATTTCTCGTGACGCCGCCCCACTCTTAAGCCACGCTCTGTCTCATGCTTCGCGCTGTTTCTCTGATATTGTAGATATTGAAGATATTTAGATAGACTTCAATCTCGAAATATTGTATCCTATTTTAGCTATCATAGACCTATCATTTCAGTTTTATATTTCAGTGAAGACATGGAAGTTGATGAATAAAGATATATTTGAAACTCATAAATGCATACACTCCAATCATCTGTTTACTCTACAAATTTTTCATTTCTCTAATAACGTTGAAGTTTCACTTCTATCGCGAGTGGCGACCACGCACCCAGTTTTTTCTTTGACTTGCAGAAATCACTGCTACATCTGTGATTCTGAATCAGTATTGAGGATGATGTCAATAACTCAGCGTAGATTATACTCGTAGATCTTTCTTACTGTTAAGAATAAGTCGTTATATCACTTTCCTCGCACTTGCCGCTGATGTTGAACTGGACTTTCCACACTTAATCACGGAGTCAATTTGTTAAGAATCTGTGCAGAAATGTTCTTCTAGAGTAAAATTTTATTTCATTTCATTTCTATGTAATTAATAGCATCGATTCCCGCGTTGCTTAGCTTTTTTGAGTAGCGTGCGCGGAATTGGTCACTCGGTGCGCCTGCGCGTCTGAAGTTTGGAGCTCGTAGGGAATTCCTTGAGTGATTTACGTATTTTTGTTTTAGTGGAAAGTTCGCACCGGGTTACGAAGTTTCCTGTTCATAAACATGGTTCCAAATAACAATACTTTATTAATAAATTATGAACAATTATAAGTATACAATAATTACAAAAATATGCAACGATTCGTTACATGTGAAAAGGGTAAGTTTTAAAAGTATTCAAACTGGCGGCCTTCTTTTTGGACATACAACTGCAACCTTCGAACCTTCTCGTTCAAAAATTCTGTAACTTAGATGGTCTTCATTAATTATTTCTAGGTACGTCACTTTCACTGAAATTTGATCGAGCTTCGCCATAACACATAATCATGTTTGTGTACTCCAGAAAAGTGTACTGCATCGTTTTAAAACACAACAAACTGAAAACTACGCAGTAAAGCAATACATGGTGTGTTTTTTAAGCGTCCGCGGAAGATTATGCCTAAATGACGAAAAATATCAAGAAAATATTTTAACTAACCCCACCTCATTTTTTACGCTCTATAATCTAAAAATGTTTTTACTTATACCAGGTTAGTCCAAATAGTTGGAATGATGGTCAACTTTGTTTTTTCTTATGGAATGTGCATTATTTAATTTTTTACTTGATTCAGAACAATATTTTAATGGCACTTTCTTAACATAATATTATAGTAATTTTCTTTCTTTTTTGAGATATTATTTTTTTTCTCTATATTTTGACAGTTACATCATACATTTAAAAAATTCATATTTCTGCACTGGTTGAAGATGGAATAATGATATTTTTGACAGCGGTCCTAATGATAATCATGATTAACACTGTTTGCTCAAATTTTGTATAAAATATACGAGGAGCATTCAATAATTTATCAAATAAAAATGAGAGAAAACCATCAAGAAGTCAGTTTTTTCAAATGACACGGTATATTTTTTATTGCTCCAATGGAAAGAGCAGAAAATTTCGCATGGGCTCACCTAATAAAATAATATTGTTACATGAACATAATTTTTAAATATTTACAATATTGAAATTTTCACTTCAAAAATCAAAAATAAAGTTAGCCTTGTAAAAATACAGCCACAGAATATAAAACCCTATAGTAAAACAACAACAAAACTGTAGACATTCCAAAGCTACTTTATTTTTGATTTTTGAAGTGAAAATTTTAATATTGTAAATATCAAAAATTATAGTTGTGTAACAATATTGTTTTATTGCGTCAGCCCATGCGAAATTTTCCGCTCTTTCAAATGAAGTAATAAAAAATATACCATGTCATTTGTTTGGTTGTCAAACGTCGTTAGGAAAGTTATCATAGTAACCGTTGCTGTTTATAAAAAACTAGCGGCCCGGCAGACGTTGTCCTGCCTAAAATTACTTTTCGTATTGAACTTTTGATTCATTAACCAAATCGCTTATTCAATGTGAAACATTTTTCTGATTACGTTTATGTTCAACCAAATATGTCGTTCCTATCGTCAGTTATGATCGCGAGCGCATACAAAAAATTATGATTTTAACAGTTTGTCCGAATTTCCCGATTTACGCCTATACATATACAAAAATCCAATAGAAAAAAGCATTTTCAGTTGTTTCCGAATTTTCCAATTTTCCGGGCAACTTTTCCAATTTTTCGTTCCCTAAAAACCTTATTTTTGAAAAGAATCAGCCAAGTCGGTCCAGCCGTTAAGCACTTTTAGTTTTTCCCGAATTTTCAAATTTTCCGATGGATTTTCCAAAATTATGAGTTTTACAGTTTGTCCGAATTTCCCGATTTACGCCTATACATATACAAAAGTCCTATAGAAAAAAGCATTTTCTGTTGTTTCCGAATTTTCCAATTTTCCGGGCAACTTTTCCAATTTTTCGTTCCCCAAAAACCTTATTTTTGAAAAGAATGAGCCAAATCGGTCCAACCGTTAAGCACTTTCAGTTTTTCCCGAATTTTCACATTTTCCGGTGGATTCCCCAAAAATTTTCTTTCATACAAACCTTGTCCTGACAATTACGATCACAACAAAAAAATCAGCCAAATCGGTTCAGCCGTTAAGCACTTTTAGTTTTTCCCGAATTTTCAAATTTTCCGTTCGATTTTCCAAAATTATGATTTTTACAGTTTGTTCGAATTTCCCGACTTACGCATATCCATATCATACAAAAATCCCATAGAAAAAAGCACTTTCAGTTTTTCCCGAATTTTCCAATTTTCCGGGCAACTTTTCCAATTTCTCGTTCCCTAATGCCACGTTCGGCCTCTGTTTTGTCGACGTTCCAAATTATTTTGTGCGTAAGCTCCAACTGAGCGCGTCGAACTCGACTGTATCCGTTGTTCCGGAGTTATAATGGATCGCGCTTGAGGCTTGAGAAATTCTTATTCGACTTGGCTCCAAACGCTGTCTACGCTCTTCGCGTACGCCGACCGATATTTCGACGCCTCACTGGTGGCATTTTTTCCAAAGAACCACCAAATACATGATCACCACCGATAACACACTGACAATTCAATTTTTAGAACTGTCAAACTGAACGTCACATTTTTGTTTGTCAAATAGATTTTCATACAAACTTTTACCTTCCAAATTTTCTGCTTTCTCGGTGGATTTTCCAAAATTTTCTTTCATACAAACCTTGTCCTGAAAATTACGAACACAACAAAAAAGAAATCAGCCAAATCGGTAGAGCCGTTCTCAAGTGATGAGCTTACATACATGTGGCAATTGATTTTTATTTATATAGACTAGCGGCCCGGCAGACGTTGTCCTGCCTAAAATTACTTTTCGTATTGAACTTTTGATTCATTAACCAAATCGTTTATTCAATGTGAAACATTTTTCTGATTACGTTTATGTTCAACCAAATATGTCGTTCCTATCGTCAGTTATGATCGCGAGCGCATACAAAAAATTATGATTTTAACAGTTTGTCCGAATTTCCCGATTTACGCCTATCCATATCATACAAAAATCCAATAGAAAAGGCACTTTCAGTTTTTCCGAATTTTCCAATTTTCCGGGCAACTTTTCCAATTTTTCGTTGCTTAAAAACCTTATTTTTGAAAAGAATTAGCCAAATCGGTTCAACAGTTAAGCACTTTCAGTTTTTCCCGAATTTTCACATTTTCCGGTGGATTCTCCAAAAATTTTCTTTCATACAAACCTTATCCTGACAATTACGATCACAACAAAAAAAATCAGCCAAATCGGCCCAGTCGTTAAGCACTTTTAGTTTTTCCCGAATTTTCAAATTTTCCGATGGATTTTCCAAAATTATGATTTTTACAGTTTGTCCGAATTTCCCGATTTACGCCTATACATATACAAAAATCCAATAGAAAAAAGCATTTTCAGTTGTTTCCGAATTTTCCAATTTTCCGGGCAACTTTTCCAATTTTTCGTTCCCTAAAAACCTTATTTTTGAAAAGAATTAACCAAATCGGTTCAACCGTTAAGCACTTTCAGTTTTTCCCGAATTTTCACATTTTCCGGTGGATTCTCCAAAAATTTTCTTTCATACAAACCTTATCCTGACAATTACGATCACAACAAAAAAAAAAAATCAGCCAAGTCGGTCCAGCCGTTAAGCACTTTTAGTTTTTCCCGAATTTTCAAATTTTCCGATGGATTTTCCAAAATTATGATTTTTACAGTTTGTCCGAATTTCCCGATTTACGCCTATACATATACAAAAGTCCAATAGAAAAAAGCATTTTCAGTTGTTTCCGAATTTTCCAATTTTCCGGGCAACTTTTCCAATTTTTCGTTCCCTAAAAACCTTATTTTTGAAAAGAATTAGCCAAATCGGTCCAACCGTTAAGCACTTTCAGTTTTTCCCGAATTTTCACATTTTCCGGTGGATTCTCCAAAAATTTTCTTCCATACAAACCTTGTCCTGACAATTACGATCACAACAAAAAAAATCAGCCAAATCGGTTCAGCCGTTAAGCACTTTTAGTTTTTCCCGAATTTTCAAATTTTCCGTTCGATTTTCCAAAATTATGATTTTTACAGTTTGTTCGAATTTCCCGACTTACGCATATCCATATCATACAAAAATCCCATAGAAAAAAGCACTTTCAGTTTTTCCAGAATTTTCCAATTTTCCGGGCAACTTTTCCAATTTCTCGTTCCCTAATGCCACGTTCGGCCTCTGTTTTGTCGACGTTCCAAATTATTTTGTGCGTAAGCTCCAACTGAGCGCTTCGAACTCGACTGTATCCGTTGTTCCGGAGTTATAATGGATCGCGCTTGAGGCTTGAGAAATTCTTATTCGACTTGGCTCCAAACGCTGTCTACGCTCTTCGCGTACGCCGACCGATATTTCGACGCCTCACTGGTGGCATTTTTTCCAAAGAAACACCAAATACATGATCACCACCGATAACACACTGACAATTCAATTTTTGGAACTGTCAAACTGAACGTCACATTTTTGTTTGTCAAACAGATTTTCATACAAACATACCATCCAAATTTTCAACTTTCCCGGTGGATTTTCCAAAATTTTCTTTCATACAAACCTTGTCCTGACAATTACGAACACAACAAAAAAGAAATCAGCCAAATCGGTCGAGCCGTTCTCAAGTGATGATCTTACATACATGCGGCAATTGATTTTTATTTATATAGATTATTATTAATTAATGACAGATGTAAAGAAAAACATAAATAGAGAAAAGTTTCAAGTAATTTCATTTTTCTATTTTGATCTACTTCTTGTCGTTAAACATGGTCCTTCGCAGCCGGATCACATAGCCACAGAAGCGATATTTGCAATAATATCAACAAAAGCAACGGAAGGTAGTCGTAATCCACTACAACGAACAAACTGGTACCCATTATAAACGCCCGGACCGGGGTAAGTGGTGCATACTGATCATTTCCGTTATTCAAAATTCAAACGAAAATCCATTTGAATATCCTTGTGTTTTCATTGGGGGTGTTGCACGTCAGTGTATGTAGCGGCTGCATTTTATTTGTTCAGCGCATAACACAATAAAAATGTCGCTAGAAAATCTTAAAAGAAATCGTAAAAACATTAAGAGTTTTTTTACACGCACAAATACTTTCATCACAACCACAACACAATGGACAGATAAAACAGTTGCAGACTTAAAAAGCAGGTTTCAAAAATTTGACCATTTTTATGAACATTTCGAAAATTTGCAATCAAAAATAAGCATTTCAGAACCAGACATAAGTGAGGAGATCTCTGATCAAGAATTCGACGAATTTGAGCGAAAATTCTTCGATCTTTCAGCAAACATTTCATTAATTTTAGAGAATCATTCACAAGCGAATAAACTATCACAATTATTAAACGATCATGTTGTTAATACCTCCTCGGGAGATCGCATGAATGATCAAATTGCACGAATTAAACAATTTTTTGAGAGCGGATACAACAGTAATCTTGTCGAACTCGAATATCGATTAAATCAGTTAACAGAGTCGTGGAATCGATTTGAAATCGCGTCAAACGGAAGTATAGCAGACATAGAGGATAATTATTTCCATATTTGTGGTACAATTAAAAAGTTTTTAATTGAGAAAAATACACCAATACATACAAATCCTTTAAATCATAATTCTCTAGTTATACCTCAAAACATCAAATTACCGATAATAAATCTTCCACAGTTCAATGGCAATTACGTAGATTGGTTAAAATTCAGATATTTGTTTAATTCAATGATACACTTAACGTCAATAGCAAAAATTCAAAAGTTTCATTACCTCAAAACGTCACTAATCAAGGATGCCGCAAATGTAATAGATTCGTTGGAGGTAACTGAAGACAATTACGAAATAGCATGGAAATTAGTACAGGAACGATTCGAAAATAAACGCATTTTAATTCGTAATCACGTAAATGCTATTCTCGAACTTCCAAATTTAACTCGTGAGAGCTATACTGCGCTTAGAGAATTGATTGACACGGTAAACAAACATCTAAGGGCACTAAAGACTCTCAATCTTCCAGTTGATCAGTGGGATGCTATTCTTGTCAGCATAGTCACATCCAGACTGGACAATCAAACAAAGAGGGAGTGGGAAATGTCAAATACATCTGATGAACCATCCACCTTCACAGAACTCATACAATTTCTAAATAATCGTTGCAATTATTTAGAAACATTGTGCGCAGGAAAATCACAGTCAAAATTCGAATTACTGACAAAATTCGAATCAAAATCAATTAACATAACCAAAAGGCAACCAGGTAAGCAAACGCAATGCAATGTAGCAACTACACACTCGAACTGGAAGACATGAATTTTCTGTAAAGGTTCACACATCATATTTAAATGCGATTCCTTTCGAAAACTTCCAATCGTTACAAGAACGTCAGAAATTAGCAAACTCAACTTGTGTACAAATTGTTTTCGTTCTGGTCATGGTGTCAACGAATGCAAATCCTCCAATTGCCGAGTCTGCAATAAAAAACATAATACTTTATTGCACACTGATTCATCCACGTCAATTCAATCACAAACACTTCCGTCAAATATTCAAACTTCATCAACATTGACAGCTCAGATTAATTCATCACAAATTTTGTTGTCAACAGTACTAGTAAACGTATATGACGCAGAAGGTGGCATTCATGAATTGCGGGCATTATTAGACTCAGGTAGCCAAAGTAACTTCATAACAACAAACGTTTGCAAACGTTTGAAAATTCACACTCATGCCATAACTCAATCAATTTCTGGCATTCACCAAAGTTCAATAAATGTAAACGAAAGAACGAATGTGACAATCCATTCAAGGGTAAAGCAATTTTCTAAGGAAATCTCGTGTTTAGTACTTCAGAAATTAACTGAGAGTCTTCGGTCTGAATACATTTCAGTGTCACAATTGCGAATTCCTAGTTCAATAAAGTTAGCGGATCCTGACTTTAACAAATTCAAATCAATCGACATGTTGATCGGAGCAGGAATCTTTTGGGATCTTTCGAGGGAAGAGCCGCAGATACGTTTAGGCCGTGATCAACCAATTATTCAGAGTACAGAATTGGGATGGATAATAGGCGGTCCCATATCTACTTCAATATCAAATCATTCTAAGAATCAAAATTGCCTTTTAACCACGATTGAACGGCAAATGCAGAAATTCTGGGAGGTCGAGGAAATTCGAAATTGCGACATTCGGTCTGAAGAAGAGCGCGCATGCGAACAACATTTTTTGGATACTCATAAAAGAAACTCTGAAGGTCGGTTCGTAGTAAAATTACCATTCAAAGAAACTGCGAAGCCTCTCGGTGATTCAAAATCAATTGCAGAGAAACGTTTTCATTTGCTTGAACGCAAATTAAATAGAAATAGCGAATTGAAAAAGGATTATAGCACTTTCATGAACGAATACGCAGAATTGAATCACATGGAACTTGCTCCACAAATTTTGTCTGCACCAGAATCAAACAAAGAATTTTACATGCCTCACCATGCCGTGTTTCGAGATTCAACGACTACCAAAGTTCGAGTTGTTTTTGACGCATCAGCCAATAGCACCACAGGTATAAGTTTGAACGAAAACTTAATGGTAGGGCCAACCATTCAACCTGATTTATTTTCAATAATAACTCGGTTTCGTATGCATCGGTTTGTTGACTGGGGACATAGCTAAAATGTACAGGCAGATCTTAGTAGCCGAAGAAGATCGAGAATTTCAAAAAATTCTTTGGCGTGCTGATCCAAATTTACCATTGCAAACTTTTCGTTTATCTACTGTAACGTACGGAACTGCTTGCGCTCCTTACCTAGCATTAATCAAGTAGCAATAGACGAAGAGTCAAAATTTCCTCTCGCACGTTCTGCAATCGAAAACAGCTTTTACGTAGACGATTGTCTCCTCGGTTCAAATTCGGTCAGAGAGCTTGTTAAAATTCGAGATCAAGTAAGTTGCTGTCTTTTACAAGCAGAGTTTGAATTGCGCAAGTGGACTTCTAACGTAGTTGAAGCACTTCCAGATAATAGCGGTTCATCTGGAGACTCAATCATTAATCTTGATAAACAAGGAAAAATCAAAACTTTAGGTTTATCTTGGAATTTTCAGGAAGACGTGTTAACCTACGAAGTAATTCCAATCGATAAATCAGTCAAATTTACAAAACGAAACGTTCTTTCTACAATATCCAAACTGTTCGATCCACTAGGTTTAGTCGGGCCAATACTAACAACTGCCAAACAAATAATGCAGCAGTTATGGTCTTTAAAAATCGAATGGGATGATACATTGCCACTTCAAATACAAATTTCATTGAACAACTTCATAACAGAGTTATCCAATCTTTGTTTATTAAAGATTCCAAGAAACGTCACTTCCGGGACAATTAGCAGTTCAATCGAACTCCATGGTTTTTGCGACGCATCCGAAATAGCGTACGGTGCGTGCTTGTATGTACGTACTATCGATGACGACGGTAATTATCAGGTTCACCTGCTATGCGCCAAATCAAAAATTGCACCTTTAAAAACGTTATCAATTCCTAGGTTGGAGCTCTGCGGCGCATTACTGTTGTCGAAACTTTATCATAAAATATCAGAAATTCTAAAGGGCTTGATCAAGCATGTTTTCCTTTGGGCAGACTCCACAATAGTATTAGCGTGGCTATCATCGCCTCCAAATACGTGGAAAACTTTCATTGCCCACAGAGTAGCTGAGATATTGAAACTTACAACTTTTGAATTTTGGGTTCATGTATCTTCAGAAAATAATCCTGCAGATATTATTTCACGCGGTACAAACCCAACAAATTTAGCAAATTTAACAATTTGGTGGCAAGGTCCTTTTTTCTTAAAACAAAGACAAATTGATTGGCCTCCACAACCATCCTTAAAGGAAACAAATATTGAACAAAGAGGAAACATAACACTCACAACGATTTCTTTTGATCCCAATCCATTGGCACATTCATTTGTTAACATTTCGACTTGGAATAAATTGCGAAGTGTTCGGTTATGTCTTGCGTTTCATCAGCAATTGTAGAATACCCAAATCTGAACGGTCAAAACAAAGCTTGTTATGTTCCGAAATTAGAAAAGGCGCAATGACAATAATAAAAATCACTCAACAAGATGAATTTTTCAATGAAATCAAGCAGCTGAAAACCCGAAACAAAATTGACAAATCAAATAGTTTAATTTCGTTAACTCCGTTCTTAGACACCGCTGGAATACTCAGGGTGGGCGGTCGACTTTCTAATGCAGACATTTCAAATGACAGAAAACACCCGATACTTCTCCCTAATAATAATCACGTTACACGAATCATAATATTACATGAACACGAAAGACACTTACATGCAGGTAATCAAGCTACTTTAGCGGCAGTTAGGGAAAATTATTGGCCAATTTCCGGACGAACTCAAGTTCGAAAAATTCTTCATAAGTGTTTGAATTGCTTCAAATATAAACCTAAGCTTATGCAAGAGATCATGGGAAATTTGCCATCTGATAGGGTAACAATTTCAAGGCCATTTCAAAATAGTGGCGTAGACTATGCAGGTCCAATAATGATTAAAGAGTCACGTACTAGAAACAAACGTATGGTCAAGGCTTATGTTGCTTTATTTATTTGCTTTGCGACAAAGGCAATACATATTGAATTAGTCGGCGACCTAACAACTGAAAGTTTTTTAAGTGCTCTAAAGCGATTCACTTCGCGTCGGGGACACGTGAAAAATTTGTATTCTGATAATGGTACAAATTTCGTTGGTGCCTACAATGAATTACGCCAGTTAATGAAATCAAAAACTTTTCAATCAAAAGTAACAGAATCTCTTATGAATGACCAAATAAAATGGCATTTCATTCCTTCTAGATCTCCTCACTTTGGGGGTTTGTGGGAGGCAGGTATAAAATCAGCAAAATCACACATAAAAAAGGTATTAGGAAATGCAGCCGTTACATATGAGGAGATGTATACTCTCCTAGTGAGGATTGAAGGTTGTTTAAATTCACGACCCCTTGTTCCTTTATCCGAAGACCCAAATGATCTTTCTGCACTTACGCCCGGTCATTTTTTAATCGGGGCTCCGATAACGTCAATCGACGAACCTGATTACATCGAGGCAAAGTCAAATCGTCTATCTAGATGGCAAAGGATCGATCAACTTTCGCAACACTTCTGGAGAAGGTGGGGGAAGGAGTATTTACCTACGTTGCAACAACGAGTCAAATGGCGAGTAAATGCAAAGCAATTATGTATTCCTAAGGCTATGGTACTGATACATGAAGATAACCAGCCACCTCAGCGATGGCGACTGGGACGGATTATCGCTCTCCATCCAGGTGAAGACGGAATTGTGAGAGTGGTGACGATCAAAACTGCCAATGGCAACATTAAAAGAAGTATTCACAAAATTTGTGTACTTCCTGGGGAACCATAACTTTCAAGTTCAAATGTTGGTTGGTGTTTTTCGTTGTTTAAAGACTTTTACTGAATTATAATTTGTTGAAAGCTGCCATCTTTCAAGGTGGGCGGAATGTTTGGTTGTCAAACGTCGTTAGGAAAGTTATCATAGTAACCGTTGCTGTTTATAAAAAATTATTATTAATTAATGACAGATGTAAAGAAAAACATAAATAGAGAAAAGTTTCAAGTAATTTCATTTTTCTATTTTGATCTACTTCTTGCCGTTAAACATCATTTGAAAAGGCTGACTTTTTTCTGGTGTTTTGTCGCTTTCATATGATAAATTTTTGAATGCTCCTCGTATATTTTATACAAAATTTGAGCAAACAGTGTTAATCATGATTATCATGAGGACCGCTGTTAAACATTTTTATTACTTCATCTTCAACCAGTGCAGAAATATGAATTTTTAAAATGTATGATGTAACTCAAAATATCGAGAAAAATAATATTATCTCTAAAAAGAAAGAAAATTACTATAATATTATGTTATGAAAGTGCTATTAAAATATTGTTCTGAATCAAGTAAAAAATTAAATAATGCATATTCCATAAGAAAAAACAAAGTTGACCATCATTCCAACTATTTGGACTAACCTGGTATAAGTAAAAACATTTTTAGATTATAAAGCGTAAAAAATGAGGTGAGGTTAGTTAAAATATTTTCTTGATAGTTTTCGTCATTTAGGCATAATCTTCCGCGGACGCTTAAAAAACACACCCTGTATATAGCACAATAGCGAATTCAGATGAATGGGTAATTGGACGACTTTTTTATTTAATATATTGAAAATTTGGATGAAAATATTTAACCTGAATATTTTTACGTTTCTCTCTGTGCTTTACTTAAAGATGAAAAAATAATAATTTGACCTGTCTAATTCGACGTCACGCGTGTATACGATGTTGGCACATGTAACTTTAATTCATTATTTCTACTTTTCTATTAAATATCGAATTATATTAATTGTATATAGGTACATGAAAGTGAAATATTTGCAAAAATAATTACTGTACCACCTGAAATTATTCTGAGTAAAAAGTACTCTAAAATGGCTTTTAAACTTATCTCTGAATTGTATGACAACACAGTGACTTTGACGGAATAAGGTAATTCATATTTTGTTAATAGTCCAAATGTATACGTCAGCTGCCCTGATGTCACTTATGACTTTTGCATAACCTTGTTTACTACTTGCTTGCTGATTTGACAACTGAATCTGAATGAAATTAGACACTGACAAATGAGAAATACAAATATGCTGTAGGTGAAATAACTCGGGTATTAATTGGTTTTAACTTATTTTACGTCACTTAGGTTAAATGGCGCGCGAGCGAAAAAACCCATTTGATAAAGGTGAAGTGTGGAAGCGTTTTAAATACTTAATGATTTTTTTTTTATAAATTTGGAATTTGATCAATGTGTTAAGGTAAAATTCATAAATGTAAATTAAATATACAAAATGCATGTTTTCACCGTTTAACAGCTGTTCTGAAAATATAAATTTCCGTCCAACTTCTTGCGGCATTGACAACTTACAACATATAACCTTTATGCCCTTTCAAATATCCATTAGGGTGACAGTAAATGAAGAAGAATGTGACTCTCCCAGAGGTTAAGGATGCTCCAGTTTAAGGAAAACTACAGGAAAACACCCACGTTGGAGCTTTCATTGTTACGCATTACTTTAGGGGTTTAAAGGCAAAGTATTATGTGTAATAAATGACATCGAAGTTTAATCTGCTTATATTCAACACCGCATCGGGGTTCATAAAACTTTTCGTGTGCTGTGGATTGAAAGATGCTCAATTTAGTAGAGTAATCATTCGCACAGATTCCTCACACGTTCTTCTACGTTACACACGAGAAAGTGATTAATTTTTATTAAAAGGCAAGAAGACGTACTTATACCTGTAACAAAAATAATCGTTGTGTAGACTCACCTGGATGAATTTAGGGTATAGTCCTAGCGGTTAACGACAATTTTGGCCGAAACCCTGCAAATTGTGTTAAAAGCATG
The DNA here is from genome assembly GCA_963966045.1 of Xestobium rufovillosum. NCBI lineage: Eukaryota > Metazoa > Arthropoda > Insecta > Coleoptera > Ptinidae > Xestobium > Xestobium rufovillosum. The sequence goes on from OZ014493.1 coordinate 32,596,807, forward strand.
AAACTTGGTGGGCAGCTTAAATAGGTCAAATTAAGAGCTTTTGCCCGCAGTACACAAAAAATACCCCGTAGGAGCAGCTCAGGGGCGGAACATATTCCAAGGGGCTTGAATTTCAAAAATAATTAAATAATAACCAATGTGGGTAATAAGTCATTTTATATTGATTTGTTATCGCTGAAGTCAATTCAAACCATATTTTATTTATAACTATAAAATTTTCAAAATGGCGGCCAAATTTCCAATTTTAATTAAAAATTTTGTTAAATTCGCTAATATTAAAAAAATTGTAAAATATATAACATTTTTACTTAAATTGCAGGCTCCTAACCTGTTCTAATGATATTTTTTGGTATCCCCAAAAATTTCAAAATGGTTGCCATTTTTGAAAGTAAAATTTATTTGCAGTACCTATAGGTACCCTGTTGGATATGGATGGACGAACTGAGGGCATTATAGAAATTTAACTTTTTGTTTCTCTTTTTATTTAACATGTCGACAATTTGTTTTTGAAGATAACTATACCTACATACAGGGTGTGTCACGACGAGTTCCTATTAGACGTTTGTGGAGAAGCGCATAATTCGGCTAATAATTAGCTCTTGCTAATACTTGCACCAAGCGTGTAAGTATACAGCAAGCAGTATTGCATGGTTCGAGTGTGTAGGGCAAAGCAACGTACTGATGGGTCTCGAAATGACACGAAACCAGTGGTCTACGGTTTTCTATGCACATTCAAAACACATTTTGGATTTATATCGACTCGAACTAAAATTTTCCTTAGAATCCAAAAAGTGCATAAAAAAGGGGACGTTCCATTTAATTTTGTTGAGTTCTGGCAATATTTTGATTTCTCAGTTTAATGTCGCATCCTAATCACTGTGCGTAGTATTTTCAAACTTTGAGTTCACTGAACTTTAATTTAGACCTTTGTCATTAATGCTACCGCCGGCAATTGTTTCGATTTGAATTTGTTTCTCTGTAAAAAAATTTGAAAACTTGCTTATATCTTGGAAATTTTGACATTTAGAGGTTATTTATGTTACATAAAGTCCATCTAAAATTTTATGCAGAACCGGAAAGTGTAAAAAAATTAGGTATTAGTTCTATTTAAAATAAGGAAGTTAAGTGCCACTTCTGGTATAACCGGAAGTTGGATTAAGTTGCCATTATTTTCATTAAATAGAGAATATTTGAAAACGTGGTATTACAAATTTTCAGAATTCTATTGTGAGCGCTTCTCTACAAACGTCTAACAGGAACTCGTCGTGACACACCCTGCATGTAGGTATAGTTATCTTCAAAAACAAATTGTCGACATGTTAAATAAAAAGAGAAACAAAAAGTTAAATTTCTATAATGCCCTCAGTTCGTCCATCCATATCCAACAGGGTACCTACCTAGGTAGGTACTGCAAATAAATTTTACTTTCAAAAATGGCAACCATTTTGAAATTTTTGGGGATACCAAAAAATATCATTAGAACAGGTTAAGAGCCTGCAATTTAAATAAAAATGTTATATATTTCACAATTTTTTTAATGTTAGCGAATTTAACAAAATTTTTAATTAAAATTGGAAATTTGGCCGCCATTTTGAAAATTTTATAGTCATAAATAAAATATGGTTTAAATTGACTTCAGCGATATCAAATAAATATAAAATGACATATTACTTGCCCACATTGGTTATTATTTAATTATTTTTGAAATTCAAGCCCCTTGGAATATGTTCCGCCCCTGAGCTGCTCCTACGGGGTATTTTTTGGGGTACTGCGGGCAAAATCTCTTAATTTGACCTATTTAAGCTGCCCACCAAGTTTCATGCTTTTAACACAATTTGCAGGGTTTTTTTGTTAACCGCTAGGACTAGTAGGGTTTTCTATGCTTTTCAGTGGGGATAAAAGTTCCTGGCATTGTTCTTTCTTGGAAGTTATATACGGCGCACCCAGCAGGTAGTTGCATTTTTAATTGCTTGGTTTAGTAGTTCTGTTCAATTGTATAGCGCGATAATAATGTGATTTATAAATGGCCCGAGAAGGGCTAAACAACTACCTGTGTAGTCATGAATAACGACTTCATGTATAATGCAAGTGAACAACAGTTTTGTAAAACAGGTGGTCGTGGTCACAATTGTGTCTGTTCCATAAATCGACCGGGACGGAGGATATTTATTAGATACAAATTACTCGGTTTATTGGACTCGAACATCCATTACTGTTAGAGCCGCTGTTGCCGTTATTGTCGACATCAAATCGGAGACAGTTATAAAGTATTGGGAGTGATAAATTATTACATACGATACAACGGATCACCGAAAATAGTGTGAAATTCCAGTCCGTAAAAATTTGAAAGAGTAAAGTTTTAGGCACTTTATCCCAAAGACATAGAGAATGGACACCGTTCGTATTCACACCTGATTGTTTGTGAAGGCGATATAGTTCAGACCATGGAGTTGTGGGACGCCTTTTAGTATTGAAAATACTTCTGGGCGCGTGCCTATATATGGGACTCATCTTACGAAAAATATATCGACAGGCGACAGATTCTGTCGGCGATGCGCGCAGTCGAGGCCGCTAATAATAATAATATCAGAGCGCTAGCCAGATGCAAGGCATCTGTACTCTACTAGGTAGGCTGAATCCCTCGCGTGATTGTATTCGCGCGGTAGAGGCGTGCGTGTGACGTCACCGGAGGAGACTGCAGTCTACAGGCCGCGTACAGCAATATTACACGCTCCTAAGCTGATAACTTACTACTAATCAAAATTGAATATAATATAATAAATTATGTTAGCATCGCCCATGTTATCTTATGTAAAAAGTGTGTGGATTCGGAGAGTGAACGTTAATTGGACATACATAGGTATAAATTTAAACGAATACAGATTACAAAAAGAATACGCAATTACTTAAATGGGGTTGTGCATCAGACGGTGTATTGATATTAAAATGATCTAATAAAATAAACTACAACTTGCCACTTAGGTAGAAAAATAACTGCCTAGATTATAATAAGACCAGAATAGTATTTTATTTTATAAGAAGCTAAAGTGATACTTTTTGCAGCGAATCTGTAGACGTTTGACGGACAAACAAAGTGAGTCCGGTAACTATAGACGAGCCACAAAAAAGCACTTCAGCTCCGCATAAAATATGCTTTTTTTCGGCAAACCTCGGTACACTTATCTCAATTCAAATAAACATGATTATTTTGCTTACAGAAAGAGTAAAAAATATCAATAGTGACAGTAATTATTTATTGTGTGACAGATTGCTTTGGATTAGCGTCAGTAAAAAAATTTTGACAGACTTGTCAGTAAAAAAACTTGCTTACCACATAAAAAGTGACAGTTTAGTGTCGTTCATAGAGTCGCTAAAGCCATGTTTTTTGACGTTTGCCGAAAATAGTATATTTTACAACAAGAGATAAAAACACTGTTTTTTTCGTGAGGTGAGAACTTGCCCACGAGCGAAGCGAGTGGAGCAATCTCACGAACGAAAAAAATTTATTTCATCTCGAGTAGGAAATTCTATTTTTTTCTACAGCGGAAGATTATGCCTAAATGACGAAAAATATAAAGAAAATATTTTAACTAACCCCACCTCATTTTTTACGCTCCATAATCTAAAAATGTTTTTACTTATACCAGGTTAGTCCAAATAGTTGGAATGATGGTCAACTTTGTTTTTTCTTATGGAATGTGCATTATTTAATTTTTTACTTGATTCAGAACAATATTTTAATGGCACTTTCTTAACATAATATTACAGTAATTTTCTTTCTTTTTTGAGATATTATTTTTTTTCTCGATATTTTGACAGTTACATCATACATTTTAAAAATTCATATTTCTGCACTGGTTGAAGATGGAATAATGATATTTTTGACAGCGGTCCTCATGATAATCATGATTAACACTGTTTGCTCAAATTTTGTATAAAATATACGAGGAGCATTCAATAATTTATCAAATAAAAATCAGAGAAAACCATCAAGAAGTCAGTTTTTTCAAATGACACGGTATATTTTTTATTGCTCCAACGGAAAGAGCAAAAAATTTCGCTTGGGCTCACCTAATAAAACAATATTGTTCCATGAGCATAATTTTTAAATATTTACAATATTGAAATTTTCATTTCAAAAATCAAAAATAAAGTTAGCCTTGTAAAAATACAGCCACAGAATATAAAACCCTATAGTAAAACAACAACAAAACTGTAGACATTCCAAAGCTACTTTATTTTTGATTTTTGAAGTGAAAATTTTAATATTGTAAATATTTAAAAATTATAGTTATGTAACAATATTGTTTTATTGGGTCAGCCCATGCGAAATTTTCCGCTCTTTCAAATGGAGTAATAAAAAATATACCATGTCATTTGAAAAAGCTGACTTTTTTCTGGTGTTTTGTCGCTTTCATATGATAAATTTTTGAATGCTCCTCGTATATTTTATACAAAATTTGAGCAAACAGTGTTAATCATGATTATCATGAGGACCGCTGTTAAAAATATCATTACTTCATCTTCAACCAGTGCAGAAATATGAATTTTTAAAATGTATGATATAACTGCCAAAATATCGAGAAAAATAATTTTATCTCAAAAAACAAAGAAAATTACTATAATATTATGTTATGAAAGTGCTATTAAAATATTGTTCTCAATCAAGTAAAAAATTAAATAATGCACATTCCATAAGAAAAAACAAAGTTGAGCATCATTCCAACTATTTGGACTAACCTGGTATAAGTAAAAACATTTTTAGATTATAGAGCGTAAAAAATGAGGTGAGGTTAGTTAAAATGTTTTCTTGATATTTTTCGTCATTTAGGCATAATCTTCCGCGGACGCTTAAAAAACACACCCTGTATATTTGGGGGTCTGCAGATTCACAGTACCTATTCACTGTCCGAGTCCATTTAAAATGCTATTAAATTATAAGCGAACCCTCACAATGTAAATTATTAATTATTTATTTAGTCGTTGCTAGGTAACATATAATTATACGCAAAGTACTAAATGAAAAGGTTTCTTTTATCCATTATTAAAGCTATAACTATACTTGGCTCATTCTCGTTACCGTTACTAGAAGTAGGCATTTCAACATCTTCAATATTATTATTATTATTTTGCTCTATTTTGTTAATAATTAAATTATCAACAACCGTTTTCTGTTCTTTTGTATCTCTTTTACTTCTTACAGTATTTTTATTTTCACACGGTTTTAATGTCAGCGTAGGAACTGCTTCTGATTTAAGGATTAATTTCTTTTTGTCCATTAAACGGCATTCCATAATATTTTCAAAATCGTTTTCTACAAAATGATCGGAACACACTCTGCTAGTTTCAACGTTAAATAAGTCATCTCGAAAACACTGTCGAACCCAAATTTTCCTTACTTTATTGTCTTTTGGAAAGCGAAAGAAACTAATATTACTTCCTTTTTCGCCTAAGTTTTTACATGCAGCAACGGCACAGTTAACAGGCATTATGGACATTCACGTATACACACGCGAAATGCAAACCTTTTCACCGCTGTTTGTTGTAATTTAAAATATCCTTCATACCTACACGATTAGACGGTGCCGTGTACGACTGTACGTATACACGCGTATGTGTACATGGCGGAATCTTCCGCCGTTGACGTCACCCAATACCGTCCCCTCTCGTCTCGCACCTCTGGCCCGCGCGCCACATACACACTGACTAGCCTACCTAGTAGAGTACAGATGCCTTGGCCAGATGTAAACTAAGGTACGGCGAGCGCGAGCGGATGCGTTAATATTTTGTTACGTATTGCGTCAGTTTAACTATGTGCCTTGTGCTTGTCACAAATCATTTCTTTTATTTTATTGTATCAATAATATACCAACTTGAAACGGCACAGATCACTTTTGTTGGACATCAGAAACCGAGCAGTTGTGTCGGTATTTTCAATACGCCTATGATACTTGCGTAAGATGCGAGGTCTGTGAATTTTTTATATTTTCCTCACACATATTACAAGCGACCAGACGAATATTCCATTTTCACAGCTTTGCGGTATTTATAGTATGTTTTCCTTATTCTACAAACAAGTCGCCTAGACTGCGATTACTGAAGTTACTTCAATTGTAAATGTAAATAGCCGAGTCCCCTCTCTATGTCTTTGCTCTAGTCTATTTCTAATCAGTGCAGGAGTTCTTTGGATAGGTTTGTAAAAATTATAATGTTCCTAATAATGTTGGGCCTGGTTTAACGCTGTGACAGTGACTTACTGGTCAGTTCAGTCGTAGAAATAAATCTCATCTCATTTTAATTTCGTATTGGGCTAGAAGCTATGTTCAGAAGGAACCATCCAGTGGTGGTCTTTAGACGTTAGTCAACTGCATCTCTGACCAAATATTTTTAGATTTCAACCTTTTTATAATTTCTCCAATACCTATCCCTAACCTTTTTCCATGTGTTTATCTCGTAAACTACCTGAAATCCTGAAAAGCAAAACACCAGATTGACAGATGATTAAAACAAGGGAGTTGCCAAAAACTCAAACTATTGACAAAGCGCGTAATTCAAATTTGTAACAATATCACTTGTAGTACGCCGGATAGCGACAATTTTTATAACTCATTTCAGCGCCCTTCGTATTCATATAAAATTGTAAATTGTCTGTTGGAAATCAGGAATATCCATGTGCGAGACCCCAGCGTCGGACATTTTACAATTGGCAGGTCTTAAAAAATGCGAAAGATAAAAGTTAACCTAAATCTTTTCAGTACCCCTGACTTTGGTTAAATTCATTAATTAAATCATAAAGAACAAGTAAATACCCTAGGCAGAGATCCTGAACAGTCTCGGATCAGAGGCAGACGTTTTAAATATGTTTAGAAAAGTAGCTCTACTTAGTCATTTCAGCTCGTTTAAATCTAAGTAGGCCTACTTTCCAAACACTTTCAGAACCTCTGCCTCTGTTCAGGGACTGCTCAGAACGTCTACCTCGGGTATTTTCTCGTTTTTTATGATTCAATTAATAAGTTGAATCATAAGGCAGAGGCGCTGAAAAGATTTAGGTTAACTTATTCTTCCTTTTAAATTTTTGAAGACATGCCAATTGTAAAATGTCCGACGCGGGGTGGGCAGAGGTCAATTTTCCTGTTTGTCATCACATAAACTACCAAATTTACAACCTCTGCCACACGCTAAAATCATTTTAAAATTGATGTCACTATCCGGCGTACTATTGCTTTATTCTTAAAAAATTAAAATTCCCGGCGCAGAATCTTGATTCTTGAAATTTATTTTCTTTGGCTAACTCGTGTTAGACAACTCATTAAAAAATTCCACCCTAATCTTATGATTTTCTAGTAGAAACGTTAATTTATGATTGATATTTCCATAAGAGCCTATAATAAAATCAGGGCATTCCAGCCATGCGCGCCGTCTGGTGTAAGGCGAGGAACCACAAATACAGCTAGAAAACGCGACCCGTTTTATCGCTGTCGTTTACAAACCTCCCTTCTAGGTAATCATAAATGAAACGTAAATGGAGAACTGCGCCATCTATTACATTTACATGTTGGTAGTATTGACTATAAACTGTGAATGTCATTAGGTGAATGCCGTCAATTTCACTTTTTCCTTCACAGATCATAATATGTGCAATTGCTAAATAGCAAAAAATGTATTTGCTGCAGAGAAATTTCCATCATCCTGGAAGTAGGTCAAATCTATCAGGAGTGTCCAGAATGATGCGGATGATGGTACTTCATATCTGGTTTTAGGACGGAAATTCTTACTCTGTTCAATGAGATCACTAACAATTCCTCCCGTCATTTTTTGTGGTTTGCGCTTGTAAATCTGAAGGGAGTAGACAGGTCGTTTGCTAACTCTAGTTCATTTCTGATGACTTTCTTCTTCGTTTTTTGAGGTGTGTCGGACGACTATGCTTCAGAAGTTGACAGAATACTTAATTCCTCTGAGAAGGTGCATGCTTTGGGCAGCGCGGTGCATCATTGTTGAGCCGTTTCAGGAGCTCCATACTTTATAGTTGTTTTTGCCCATATTCAGATCGTCGATAAAATATCCATCTTTCTATTTTAGCCAATTTTACTGAGTCAATAAATTGGTGCCTACTGAAAGGATTTAGAAGTTCAACGGTCGCTTAGCAACAAATCGACAACAGATCAACCACATCGGTAACACATTTTAAAAATAGTTTGATTTCTATATTAATTGTTTACTAAGTTTCAGAATTTTATCAACTCCAAAAGATTGGAGAATTTAATAGCTAATATGTTAAAGCTTTCAATTTTCACCGCTAGACGGAATAGGTACCCAATTTTCGTAAAAGTTTTAAATGGAGTGGCACATTTTTGTAACATAATGTTATTACACATAAAAAATGAAGAATGGACTGTCGCAAACCGAAGGTTGATATTTTTTTCAAACAGAAGTTATGGTCAAAAAATTGTTTAAGCGTATCCAAGGGCTAGACATAAAAAAGTAAAAAAATAGTTTGTCATGAAAAATCTCTCGTCAAACAGAATTATGGCTGTAGGGTACCTCAGAGAGTATTTATTTATGGATTTATTTTCAAGGTACAACACAAAACGAAACCAAAACGTTTAATTTTACTTTGCTTATGTACCGGGAGATACCCTTAAACTATATTTTAGATCATAGATTCCATTTAAAATAAGCTACCAATTTCCAGTTTGCGGCATTCTTTCCTTCATTTTATGTGTAAGGGCACTAAATTTTTGCGAAAATTTGGTAAATTCATAAGTTTTGAAACAACGCCATCTGGCGGCTTCCGCGTAAAGTATTTAAGTGAAATAGCAGATTTCTTTTACGCCATAAATTCCCTCTGAAACCAGACCAATTTGATTAAAATTGGGTCAAGTAATACGGAGATATCGCTTTTTTTGTCCAAAGAATTCTCTCTTTTCCCCACCCCTTACTTGGAAGACTACATCAAGAAGTTATTAACCAAAAATTTCCAGAGAATTATGCGACAATTTTAAAAACTCTACCAGATACCTATCTTTCCATTTGCATTTTCCAAGAAAATGCCGATTTTCTATTTTCTCTTAAAATTGTGTCCCCTGGCGGCGAAAATTATAAGTTAACAATCTTATTTTAGTGAATTTTTGGTGGCCACTTTTATCGAGAGATTTTAACCGGACACACCGTATGTGCTTACCAAAAGCCATAACAGTGAGTGCATACCAGAACAAAATACTTATAATAAAAAATAATAATGTACCGCATATTATAATAGATCCTCACAAATAAGGTAAGGAATAAAATAGTATCTGGGGATTTTCTTTTTTTAAGAAACGCAATTAGCAGAATGTAGAGTGCAAAGTTCCAGAACCTCACGAAAGAATAAATTAGCATAAAATTATGGGAAGTGCATAAATTAAGATGAAGTCTCTTGGGCAATAAATTGATACTCAAAATGAAACCATAAGTTTCCTTTAAGAACGGCTTCAACGACGATTACATCTCTAAACGTATGAAAGTGTAATTGTTAATTAAATACCATCGCAAAGCATATTCCTTACTAAAACAACATCAAGAGCCATCCGAAAGGGAAATGGCATTAAGCTGCAAATTAACTTGCATGCAACTCCTTGATCAATATGATTCTCCATTTTTGTGTTAATTAAGCCCCCCAAGAGACGTTTCTTTAAAACGTAAGAACACTCCGGGTATATTGCGAAACTTCGAGAGGTTCAAAGTACCGGTTATGTAGGTCGAATGGAGCGCTTACTTTAAAATATTCTTTAATAAAAGTTGGTAGCCCAAAGGAGTATGGGGAAAGTTGCAAGTTCAATACGAATAAAAGTAATAAGTTTCGGTTTATTTCGGATATAAGAAAAGTGCAACAGAGAAAAGTTTTGGAAGAAGTATCAGGTGCTCGATCTGAACTGTCAGATGACCAATAAGTTTCATCAGTTATACGGTTGACATATATTCGGACTACTACTTTTTATACTGCTTATAGTAAATGAAAAATCGTTTTATAATATGCGAAAAAAATAAATGAAGTAAACATTTACGCGGCTTGCTAGAGCAGTTTAGAATTGTTTTAAGGAAAAGTTTTTTAAAATTATATTTGGGTTTATTTTTGGTCCTCAACGCGCATTTTCACTTATACAGGCTGTTCCATTCGTTGGGCGCAACACCTAACCCTGCCATTTTAAGTAGAGCATTTGTATTTTTGTCTAAATTTCACAATTTTTGGGTTAGGAGTATTTTTAAGGATGAGTCAGACGCGGAGGAATTTTGAAAATTAAATGTCTTGAAACTAAATAAAATTGTAATATTTTAGTAAAACGCAAGCAACATCTAGGCAAAAGTATTACACCAATAAATGCTTTCCTGCTACAGATGCCCGTTACGTGATCGCTGGCATCGTGTTAAATAACCAGATGGGCGAAACTTATATGACGATCACTCATAACTTATTTTTTGAAACGGAATCATATTATTCTTATGCCAAATGTAGGAAAGCGAAAGAGCAACGGATCGATAATAAATGCAAAGAAATGGAAGATAATGGGAAAGGGAAAGAGCGCCTATATAAGATTTGTAGATTTGGAAAAAGCTTTCGGCAATGTAAAATGGAAGAAGATGTTCGAAGTGCTCAAAAATGTAGGGATGTAGTGATAGAAGAATAATTTATAATCTATATAAAGAGCAAACATCAGTTATAGAATTTGAGCAGGAACATAGAGAAGTAGATATCCGAAAGGGAGTGAGGCAGGGATGTGCGTGAGTTTTCAATTTATATATTGAAGACAGAATAGCTGTTGAAATTAATATACGGGGCCAAATTTTTAATATGCTCAGATTCGCGGATGATATTATAGCAGTATTAGCATCCAACAAAGAAGAATTAGGAAGGGCTCTGAACGAAATGGAAGCGGTTTTGACGGAGGGCTATGGTATGAAGATCAATAAAAATAGGACTAAAACGAAAATACAAATTGGAAACGAGAAGATAAAGGAAGTGTCAGATTTTTGCTATTTAGGAAGTTAAGGTAACTCGCGATGGTAGGAGCTCTAGAGATATAAAACAAAGAATTGCATTTAATAAAAAGAAACAACTATTATGCTCGGGAATGATAAATGTAGAATCTCGGAAAAGGCTCTTAAAAACGTATGTATGGAGTACGGAATTGTACGGGTGCAAAACTTGGGCGATAGGTCGATAGGAGAAGCGGATAGGAAAAAACTAGAAGCATTTGAAATGTGGTGCTATAGACGCATGGATAGATAAGGTTAGCAACAGAGAGATATTAGAGTTCGAGAAAAGTGAAATTTATGAAAGACAGTAAGAAGTAGGAGAGATAGGATGGTAGGGCACCTTAATTCGCGACATACTAGAGTCAGAGATAGGAATAAAAAGAGGTAGGGGTAGGCCCAGATTAGACTATTGCTCTCATATAGTTAGGTGTGAGGGATGTAGAAAGTTTAACTTTTGTGGAAATGCATAGGTTAGCTCAGGATAGGAAAGGATGGAGGTACGCGTCCAACCAGTCTTCGGACTGAAGACTTTATGATGATATACAGTAGGGACTTTCTTTCGTAAATAGCGTATGTACCCCTATACCCTTTATATGTCTTTTCAGGTTGGAACAAAATTTGGTATCATTGCGCAGGAGAACTTTGCCAATTCAATAGAAATTGTTGCCAGGCTTGTTGAACGACTTATTGCCGTACTTGTTTTCATCAGGGTTTTTCTTTTTTAAATGAAACTCTACAAGATGTGACTTATTCGTCGGCCTGTTTTACATGCCTAACTTGATTTTATTGTGCTACTGTCAAAATTTGATTTCATACCAAAATGTCGGAAAAGTCAAATACAGTTTACATACTAATAGGAGCCTGTAGATATACCCGTAGGTATATGAACATGAAAGTTAGTTTTATCGTAGAAAACTAATGCGAATTTATTCTCAGGGGCAACCTACAATTCAATTTTACTAAGAGTAGGTAATGAATATTGTTTTCTTTGCCTCGTTTCTACTCTCAAGACACTGTCTCGTTTCGAGAATGAACAGGGTGTTTTCTCCTGATATTCTCTTGCGTCTTCAGATCTTTAAAACAATTCGCTGCGATTAAGACTGACTAATTCAGAAACGCCCATAAGAAGTAATATAAGTACCCTCGGGTGCTGCTAAAATCAGTTCTGCGAAGCAATAAATATACGGTGTAAATTGTATATGCAACAAATTCATTCATTTATTAGATCGTTAACAGGTTGTCTGAATTAAATGAAATTTGGTTCTAGCAGATTACGGGCTACTCAATTTTCGTATCGGAAATGTTACCACATTTTGGAATATTTCCCTACTGATGCAAGCTTTTTTATTCCAAATGGAAAGTCCTGTAGATTTTATGGATTTGAAAAGTATTCTTCTTGGGAAGAGTTTAGAAACATCAGGTTTGATGGACGTAACGTAAGTAGCAAGAAAATGAAATGTATTATTTAAAAGGTCATTCGGGAATAGAATTAAGACAAAGAATCTAATATTAATGATTATTCTGCAATAAATCACATTACGTTTTGTCTTTTTACATCTGAATTACCTTTGGTACTAATAATTTTCTTAATACACGTTAAATATTATCTACTGAATTTTTATTATTTAATATTTATTCGCAAGAGAAAAAAGTCCACGCCACTGTTACGCTGAGTTAGATGCAGGCTGTGAAAGACGCCAACGCGTCGCGCCTCCGTCGCTCGCCAACTTAAATCTGTTGGACTGTAAGGTTCACTTGATTTTATTTTAGCGCTAATTTGCCGCGCAATCCACTTCACAAAATGCGTGCACGCATTTCGATTGTAGTGTTAAATTCAGTGTTGCCTGAAGATCAAGTGTATTCTTAGAATGCACTACAACAAAGGCATTGTGAAAATTTCCGGTTCTGAACCCAATAACTTGAAATTTACCCAGAAGGACTAAAGGAGATTATTTAACATTGATTTTGACTATAGTAGTCGATTTTCTTTTGCGTTTGACATGAAAGCCATGCGGTCCTACTTCAAAATAAAGGATATGTTCTGTTGAGCTACGGCGCTATTGATTCTTGCATACACGGCTGCAAACTCAAAGGATCTCTGTAGCAAATCTTTAAAGAATTACTGCGCCGGGGAATAATACTCTCTTAACGACGCACGAAATATTCTACAATGTATTCGATGTGGTTAATTTATCTCATATAGAAAAAGCACTTGATAACATTTAGATTTACAGGTTGGAGCGTGCCGAATTTAGTAGTTTATATCTGGATTGTAAATTTGACACACACTACTTACCTATATTTAGCTTAAATGAACAGTGCCTGTAGTAGATAAGATACTAAGTTCCAGCTTTCTGTGGACATTTTATGAATATGCCAATTTATAGAAAAATTATATGCAATCGTTAGCAATAAATAGTATAATAATTATCGGAGGAGCGAAATATTTTATGATGGCTATTATTAACGAGGATGAAAGTTTGAAACACGAGCTGGTGTATGCGAGCATTTTAGTTCATCCTAGTTAATAACAGTCATAACTCGAGTAGTAACTAGTTATAACTTTATAATCAGTTTAACGCATGTGAGTTGTAGCACTTGACTTGTTTACTTAACTAGAATACTTTTTGCCAATGCAACCTACGATTTTTGTAAAATGACTTACTTAGTCGCATAGTGTTGAAATAACTGCATAAGTATGCGTTTATCATAAAATTAATTGCTCAAAAAACATCTAATTTGGACCGATGTACATATCCATATATGATAAATTAATACACATACGGAATATAGGATAAAAAATATAGAGAAAACATATTACACATTATCGATTGCTGCGCCCCTTGTGGAGATGATGTGTACACAATATTACTATAAAATACGCGCCATCAATACACAAAGTCTGTACCATGTATGAACACTGTGTGCCGAAGCATATTGAATTTATAAATAAAAACGTTAATTTCTCTGAAACTTTTAACTTTCCGAAACACGGATTTTTACATAACAAAAATCAACGACTTCAGAATGAAATGACATATTGGCACCATTTATATTGATTTCTGCTAATTCGGGCCAGTATTGCCAACTATAAAAATTCAGAATTCTCAAAACGTTACCTGAAAATTCACCAGATTTCTCCAAAACCAAGACCGAAATACACCAAAATACATTTGGACATTTTTTGTTGGAAAGGTGTTTGTTTTTTGTTTTGAATGGTTTAAGAGCAACTCCCGCCAGAATAAACAAAAATTTAATAAAAACATTAAAAATAGTAACACTGTAAGTATATTGAAATAAACAAAACAAACAATATACATTTAACAGAAGAACAAACAAATTTTTTAGAACAAAATATAAATTCTCTTTGGCATTTAGATATATTATGATGTAGTTACCTATCCGGTAACTTTTCGCAATCGCTTTTATATTTGTGCATGTATTGTGGAGGCACTAAACAAAATATTCTTTAAATATCGAGTTATTAAATAACAAAACGTGGGTACCTACTTTTCAATAATTATGCACAAGCCCAACAAAACAACTTTTGCTATATGCAATGCAGAATACAGTCAAAAAACGAAAACGACAACAATAAAAGTTACTAATTTATTAGGTTAGGTATTGCTAATAAGTTAGTCAGTGTCACTGACAACTAGCAAAGCCATTACCAACTAAAGTACTGACAGTTACTAAAGAGCAAATACTTAACAGCCAGCGACAACCATCGGTTATGGACAAAATACAAATACGTAAAGAGTTAACCAAAGAATTTAAAATATAAAACACTCAAACATGGCAATTTTTTAAATTCTCCAGAATTCTCTGAACAAAATTAGAAATACACCAGCTTTGAGACACTCCTCAAACTCATCTTAAAATTCTCTTTGGCGTGCTGAAATTCTCTAGTTTGGTGAAAAATTCACCAAGTTGGCAACACTGATTCGGGCTTTTACACTACTAGCGTCGATATAGCTAATGATTCATTTGCGCGAATGCGCCGAAGACGTCTTCGCGCATCGAGGTTCGTACAATATTTTTTGAAACGAAAATTATAATTTTTTAATTATTATCTAATACGTTTCAAATTTAGAATTTCAAAAAATCAAGTGGTTACATTGACAGATTTCCATTTGACAATTGTAGAAAATGACATTTGGTTTAATTTATTGAATTGAGTTGTCAAAGTGTTAATCGAATTAATAGCGATTTATCTTTATTCTTTCACTATTTTCAACATCCAAATTGGAGAAATGGCATTTTGTTAACCAAACTTTATTGCTATCAAGTCAAATTATTTCTAGAAAGCCTGAAAGGGCCAGTGCTTTTTGCTAGATTTTGCGCACTAGTGCGCGAACACTATGTTTGAGTTTGTCTGTCGGGTTCGCGAAATGTCATTTCGAGAGCGGTGAGTTCAAAAAAATGTCTTTTGGCATTTCATAAGTTGTAACGTCAAATTTATTTTAGGGAGTGCCTCCGTAGCCGGCGCCGGCCTTGCGTATAGTTGCCGGCGCGCTTTTATTTGGGAACGAAAAAGACTGATACAACGCATACGCATTTTAAACAGACCCCTTAGCTGCCCTCTCGCACCAGACACACGCAGGCTCCGGCAACCAAAGACTTCTAGAATGGACCTGGCGTCCTTATGCAACAGCTGATTTTGTTTTGAAGTCTACGCGTTCGTAGGCCAGCGGGTCGCGGGTAGCGTTGTTTGTTATTAAATTCAAGCAACGGACCAGGCGAGTGTTCCGCGATACTCTGTTTCCGCGGCGGCACCTGTTTACTACACAACTGGTCGGCTGCTTTGTTTTGCCTTTTCCACACTCAAACGCTTAGACTGTGAGTATTCACCCTGCTTCAGTCGAAAATGTAAATAGCTAAGTCCCCTCTACAAGTCTTTGCCGGCAACAATACACCTATAAAACTGTAGCTGGCGCCGGTTACGGAGGCACTTCCTTTATTTTATTCACCGTCAAGTTTGTAATTTCTAATATTTATTTCTAGCAATTTTGGTATTGAAATACTAAATTAAAATGCCTGGGTGTACTATAACAAAACAGTGCAGGCAATTTGTACTAGATCTTATGGAGTATTTTAAGGCAGAAGCAGAAAATAAAGGACCTTTGATTCCATTTTCTTCTGTGAACGAGAGAGTTTCTGCCGCATTGAAAATAAGTTTAAGAACCATAGGCCGTATCAAAGCAGAATCTAAATCTGGTGATCCTCTTACTATACCCGGAAAATCGCATAACAGGCGAAAATTTAAGAGTGACGATGTAAGTGAAGAAATAAATTGCGAAGTTCGCAACACGTTTTATATGATGAGAGAAGACAAGAAACACAATACAATTCAAACGCTGAATGAATTAGCAAAGGAAAGGGGTGTCATAGATGTATCTAATACGAGTATGTGGCGTATTGTAAAGAACTTGGGATTTTGTTTCAAAATTGAGAATAATAGGAGTTTTCTTTGTGAGTAACCTCACATTGCAAGCAAGCGCATTGCGTTTTTAAGAGAATATAGAAAAAATATAAAAAGCGAACATCCCAGACAATTTGTGTTTCTCGACGAAACATGGATTTTTGCTAAAGGAGGATGCAAGCGCACATGGCAAGATGAAAGTGTTAAAAGCTGTAAGAAAGGCCACACTTCAAATGGGAAGCGATTTGTTGTGCTCCATGCAGGAACTAGGCATGGTTTTGTACCGAATGCATCGCTGCTGTTCTCTACAAAATCAAAATCGGCAGACTACCATGATTCAATGGATCAGAATTCGTTCAAAAAGTGGGTTTTAGAAGAACTTATACCAAACCTTGAGGAACCGTCGCTAGTGGTGATGGATAAAGCATAATATCATAGCTTCTTAGTAGAGCCACGTCCCCATGCATCCTGGAATAAATCAAAATTAAAATATTGGCTTGTAACTAAAAGTGTGTCATTTTCGGAAACGGCTTTGAAAATTGAACTCCTAAATTTATGTAAAGAGAATAAACAACAGCCAAGGTACGCTATAGACAAAATGCTCCAAGAGCATGGTCATCCAGTCCTAAGACTGCCACCCTACCACTGTCAGTATAATCCAATAGAGTTGGTGTGGGGTATTTGCAAACAATATTATGATCTGCATATTGGAGAAGCTGGTTTTGGAGACAAACAAGTTTTAGATATGTGGCAAAAAGTTTTAGACCAAGTCACTCCAGATGTTTGGAAAAATTGTATAAATAACACGGAAAAAATTGTGGGTGAAGACTGGGAACATGAAGTGCGCGTTGATGAAGTTGAACCGCTTATAAAGAACTTGAATGATTCATCTGAAGATTCTGAAGATGAAGACGATACATTTTTTTAAGATCTTAATAAACTATATAGTTATTACGACGACAATAATTAATTATTAGTATTATAAATTATTTCTTTCGTAAATGTTTCAAATTAATTTTCTTTTCTAATTTAATCAGTTTATTATTTCAGTTAGGTATGTATTATTGTATTTTGTATATAATAGTATATTATTCAACGAGCGGTAATGTAGGTAATAACTCACGCAGAAGAAATTTGCAGCACGAGCCGCAGGCGAGTGCTGTAATTCATCAAGTGAGTTATTACCATTACCGCGAGTTGCAATTCATATTTTTTAGCACAATTATTACTTAATTGTATTTGAAAACGTCAAATTTTTTAGAAATGTCAAGTCATCTACCTCCTCTCAACATTCATGGACTGTTCCATTTCGCCGAATCGGGAACGAAGGTGTAATAACTCACTTGTGAGTTATTATAACTCACGCTGTTTGTTTATGGATACTATTAATTGCTCAGAAACAGTTGATTAATTAATATATAATCTAATAGGAGTAGATAAATATGTTTATATTATACTTGTTTACATATCACCGACTTTAATTATTGTCTGCATTAGGTTTCGTTCATTTAACTAAAATTGAACTTCTGTAATTTATCTGCGTCCCTATATTCCAATGAAACTTCCGAAAATATAAGAAGTATTATATTGATTGAATCGTTAAACTAATACTTTGGGAATTACATTCATGGGTAAATTGCATCCGTTTTCCAGCAATTTATTAATCTAGGGTGCCTTCTTTCAAATACTTAACCATAAATTCTACTTGTTGACAATTGCTGGAATGCAATACATATTTGATCCATACCGACATTATGACGTAGGAGCCAAAATAACTGAAAACAACTATATATGCTGTTATCTTTATCGTTACGTAATTATTTCTATTTTAAATCCATTATTAATAGCAATTATTCTTATTGTATTTAATTATATTTCTAAGTTATTTTTAGATAAAGGAACAGTAAACCTCTATTATGTACAATTGAGTTGTAAGCAGAAACTTTTTGAGAATAAGAATGAAATGAATTTGAGGAAAGTGTGATGTCTGTATGTTTGTAGTTTCCTAGAAATATCGAACTGAATTTTTTGATTGTTATTTATTAATGTAAAATCTAAGAAATTTATTTTAAGATAGTTTTCAATTTCTTCAGTAAATTTAATTTTTGGATGAATATTATTTAAAAAATTTAGAAAATGATTCCACTGTCTTGCAGTTCCTTTAAAGCAAGCTAAAATGTCATCGACGTATTTATACCAAAAGAAAATATAATGTTTACCGAGATCTGAATTAATAATTTTTTCTTCAATATTAGACATAAAAATGTCTGCTAATAATGGGCTTGTTTATAGGTGATCCCATCGCTAGATCTGAATTTTGACAATAATATTTATTATCAAATTGAAAATGATTTTGTTCAATACAAATTTCAGTCGCAGTCTCTAATTCATTTTTAATCCCAATATTTGTACGAGATTTTTCTAAAATATCTGCTAACAATTTTAAACATTCTTTAGGCGGAACATTAGAAAACATATTTGTCACATCAAAACCAATAAATTTTATAGAACAGGTAGGGTATCTATAGAGGGTGATTCAGAACGGGCGTGCCAAATTAAAATGGGTGCTAGAGGAACTCCAAATAAGACGAAAAGTTTATATGAACATATGTTCTAAAGTGACTACTAACAAAGATACAGGGTGTAAAAGTTTTAATATATTTTTTTAATATCTTTTTATTATCTTAGTAACTAAGAAAGTTATTGAGTTGAAATTTATGGTGTCGTTTTCATTTGCCAAGTTCTAATTTTCAAAAAAAATTTGCTCTGCTAGCCCCATCAGAAGCGTTGCTACGGGGTAGGCCGTTTATTTATTTCCCCAATCCAATGTTACGCCACTGGCGAATGAGGGTGATATTAATGTATTTGAAATCTACGTTCAATTTGGGAAGAAATTGGTATCTTCAAAATTTTTAGTAAAATGCTTACCTAGTTTTTGAAAGAAATAGCTTTTTGTGAGATCGTGTACATGCACTGCAATTTTCCATAATGCAATAATGGCTTCACCGATATGCAAAAAAAAGTGAAAATTGAAAAAAAAATAGTTTATTAAGAATAATACTAACAAAACTAACAAGAAGAACGAGAAAACACATCAATTATTACATTACGATATTAAAAAAAATTAAAACTTTTACACCCTGTATCTTTGTTAGTAATCACTTTAGAACATATGTTCATATAAACTTTTCGTCTTATTTGGAGTTCCTCTAGCACCCAATTTAATTTGGCACGCCCGTTCTGAATCACCTGTATACCAACTAAAGTGCTCTGATTGTAACAGTATTTATATTGGTCAAACTGGTAGAGCTATTCATATAAGATGTAATGAACATAAGATCATTTCGATTGACGAATAATGATTCAAATTTTGCAACCCATTTTTTCGAATTTCCTATTCTTTAAGAAACTAAATTACTGTACACATTGAAAAAGTTTTCAATTAGATATTTCGGAATCTATTGAAATTTATAAACATTTAATACAATCCAATCCTTTTAAATTATTGTAAATTATTTAGGTAGGTAATTTTGATTTTTTAGGTTTCCTAAAGGTCCATTTATTCTCACTAGAACAAATGTCTTCTGAAGATGGAAAGTAATTTCCGAAAGTGCATTACTGACTATATATGTTTGTATTATAAAATTATAATTGGTAGCAGGGCCGTGCCGTGCTATGATGCGGAGAGGCGGCCGCATCAGGCGGCACTATAGGGGGGCGGCATTTCAAGCAGTGAATTGTAATTTTAAACAATAATTAAAAAATTTACGAAACTTTTTAAATTTGCCTTTTGCCTATACCTACATATTTATAATTTCTTACTCCAGGTTTATTGCACGCCACTGCCTACACGCTCTCAGTACTTCGTTGGTTTTTAATCAATGCTTTCGGCGGCAGCGGCGAACTTAAAGGTCCGATTTTTCAAAGAAACCAATACCGGATTAAGTCTGACACTGGCTTCGTTGCTATGATACCGGCTTTCTGATTGGTTGTGTCATAGCAACGAAGCCGGTGTCAGACTTAATCTGGGGTTGGTTTCTTTGAAAAACCGGGCCAAAGTGTTGCAAAGATCCGCACCACTCTGCCGTTCGCCGAGAGATTTTTTGATTAGGGACCAACCACTAAGTGGTGCTAATGCTTGTATTTGTTGTTTGTTTTATTTGCCTAATCATTGAGGCGGCTGCTACCACAAAAGTAAATGGCACGTGTTTTATCCTTTTTTATTCATGTTTTATTTGTTAATAAACAATTCATAATCTGCTGCCAGTGCCAGCTCACAATTTTGAATTTAATGTAAGTAACTTTGTCTCTCAAAGTAGCAATGCAGCTTATTTTTAAATCAGATATATTTCTGCATTTTTTGACTAAATCAATGTTTTGTGCTTAAAAAGTACCTAGATCAGGCAAGTGAATTATTGTTTTTTTACAGAAATTTTAGTGACGATTTATTTTTTAATATTTAATATTATAATGTCAGTATGGATAAGAAAAGGAAAAAAGCTCGGAAAAAAGTCAATATAAAAACATTTTAAAACTAAAAAATATACATGACAAAACCTTAGAAAATTATTGTACGAGTACGAATCTCCAGTCAACACTTTCTGTCGAGAATGAGTCAGATTTAAATGCAACTGATCTTCAATTTTTGATGTTTTAAATTATTTGTGCGAAAATAACTTAACTGCTTTGTGTGGTACTGGACCTTTCGAACAACTACTCCTCGAGCAAATACCCCGCCAGGCATTGAATTATAGAACTAAATCCAGATTTTGTGTAGGTGGGGTGTGACGTCTCGTAGTACAAAAATTTTGATTTAGTTCTATAATTCAATGCCTGGCGGGGTATTTTCCCGAGGAGTAGTTGTTCGAACGGGCCAGTACCACAGATTAATCGCAGATAATTACTCAAAGTAGTTGTCACTTGCTGATATCTGTCCAGAGCGCGGCAGCATAGCAAGTTATATTGCATGGTTTGAGTGTGTAGGGGAGAGCACCGTACTGACGAGTCCCAGAAGGACGAAACCAATTGTATGCGGTTTTCCATACACATTCAAAACATGCTATATTTGAATACAATCCGAATACAATTATTATTACAGCGCTGACGATTTTATTAACACTCCCTGTCTCTGTAGCCAGCGTGCGAAAGGAGCTTTTCTAATTTAAAATTAATAAATAATTATCTAACAAATTCATTGAGCGGAACAAAACTTAAACATTTATCAGTCAAATCTACATTGACTGCCACTTTTGATTATACACCCTTAATTGATGAATTTGCCAAACTTAAAGTTAGAAGCTCGGAGGTTAGAAGAGTAAAACTGTAGTAGAATGAGTTGCTGATGCTAATTATTTTTAAATTGTTATTAAGTATTTTCGAAAATTATTAAAGTAACTAGACGTTTTGTAAGTAGTTTTTAAATCAAAATACAATGTTACTTCTTTTAATTTTCATATAAGGGGCGGCATTTCGAAGATTCGCATCATACTGAAAAAATTTACCGCACGGCCCTGATTGGTAGTGCGCATAGTAGTGATAATCTTCAATTATGTACATAGACTACCAAAGAGTACCAAGCGATTGTGTTAACAAATTTGAAATTTCACTTATTTTATAAATTTCTCCAATTTCTTTATAAAATTACCATTCTTTTTGAAGAAATACGTTTGTATTGAATGTTGTTACATAAATAATTACACTTACTCAGTTACTGGTTGATATGAAAAGTCCACATCTGTAACAAAAAACACGTTGAAAATTTGTATCGTTTTCTGATTATAAAAGCATAAATAAATTTTTGGTCAAAGAGCATTCGAGTGGGCTTTGAAATATCTTAAAATATTTATTCATGCTGCCTCCAGCGGAGTGAACAGAATTAATTTTCTGCGATATTAAATTATCTGGAAACATTTCATAATGGAATGGTAACCATATTATTGGCGCTGTTCAAAGTTATCCATTATTATACCCAATAAAGTTCAATTTATTTGTTGTCCTGGAAAATTCGTTTAATGGCATGTTGAACAAGAATTATAGCTCATATTTCGACTTCCAGCGGTGTTCATTTTCGTAATAAAACATGATGGCAGTGCGTGTATTATGAGAAAAGACCAACTATTTTATTCCACGCTTTATTTGGATTTAAATGAGAGGAAATTACGTTGGCGCGAATAACTATTTGCACGATTTCATGCACGTTTCGTGTTCAACACAATTTGCTGAAAATATAGGATTTAAGGAAAGAATGTAGTAGCTAATGAATTAATTTGAATTTGTGCTGATCTTTATTGTCTTATATTTGTAAATTTTGTTGCTTTCTTCTTTTTAATTGAGACAATTATCATTTAGAATGAGGTTTCGTCAGCATTTACCATTTACCATGCCATAACGGCAACTTTTCAAAAAAATCTCACATTGCAATAATTATAACAGCAATAGATCTATTAAAGCTGCGTAACCGGCGTAAGTTTCTTTTTGAAGAATTTCTTGTGCGTCTGACATAATGTTACACACTTGGTAAGATCTATTTGAATAATAAAAAGCATAAATGGAAATACACATAAAAACATTTACGCATACACGCACAGATGACAAATGCCTACTTTAGTATGAACAAGGAGATGCCACTAAATTTCTGGCGTAAATGGAACTGCACATTATTAGCAACCGAGTTGGCGAGCGAACACAAAACATAACGTCTGTTAGATTTCTCGGCGCGCTCCCTCATTTGCAGCCAAAAAATAAATTATCATATACACGGTGTCCCAACGAAAATTTGTACGCCCGTAAAACTCGGCAAAATAAACGTTTTGACAAAAATCCAAAAACACGTCGATTTTGATATCAAAGGGGACCAATTTTTATGCAATAATCTTTCTTGCAACTCTAGCCCTGTGTGGGGGGTAGCGACCCCCCAAATTTTTAAATGGGGAGGGGCGTCAAATGATCCTTACTTTGGAAGGGTTTTTCATTACTTACACAACCGTATTTGTTTTATTCAATTCGATCAATTTGTTACCGAGAAATTGCTTCTTGAAGTTTCCAAGTTAAAAAATTAATAAAGCATTAATAATGATTTCAATCTTAAATCCGTAATACAATAAATTTCGATATTTTTAGGAAACCAACATATACAGATATTACTCTTTCATCAAATTCATTTCACCCGTTTTGTCAAAAAATTTCTGCTTATAATTCTATGATACACAGAGGGCCTTTACAGTACCGCTATCTTTGGATAAATTGAATAAAGAACTAAACATAATTAGAACAATTGCAATAAATAACGGATTTAAGATTGAAATCATAAATAGAATCATTAACAATAAAAAATTTAAAATTGCTTGTAACAACATATATCCTAAATTATCTAATGATAAAGTTACCAAATTTAGCACAATTACTTATTTCGGAAATATTTCTGAAAAGATTGCCAGTATTTTAAGAAAAAACAACATACAAGTCACATTTAAACCATCAAATATATTATCACATATTTTATTTAACAGTAAAGACAAAACACATAAACTTGACCACACAGGTGTTTATCAACTAAATTGCTTAGACTGTAACAGCATATATATCGGACAAACTGGCAGATCTATACGTATTAGGTATAATGAACATTTAAGATCATTTCGTTTAAAAAATGATCATTCAAGTTTTGCTAATCATTTCTTTGATAACAATCATCAATTCCCTCCTCCGGAGAATACTAAATTATTGTTTAATTTTGTAAAGAGTTATCAATTAGATATATTAGAGTCTATAGAAATTTATAAACATAAAAATGATAAAAATTGTAACTTACTTAATGACCAAGTCGATTTAATACAATCTAGTTTATTTAAACTTTTGTAAATGATTATCATGTGTCTATGGGACAGGTTCTATTTTTGCCATTATGACATTAATTCAAGAATCAATTGCAGTTTATTTGCTGCCCATATAAACCATGGACCTTCGAGGTTATTTGGCAATATGGGATTTACTTTCTTCCTTTTTGTTTTATTTTTAATTTTGACATTATCATCGTTTTCATCATCATCATCATCAATATTACTATTATCATTGTTATTATTATGATTGATTCTTGAATTAATTATTCAGCCACAGTCTCTAACATCTTAATCCTTGACTTATTTTCTTTTTTGCCATTATGACATTTATTGACTTATTTCTCTTTTTTAGTTTATTACAATTAATAATAGCAGTTGGCAGTTGTCAAGACAGAACACATAGACTTGACCACACAGTTCATTACAAGATTAGAAGATTCCATGGATATTTTGTTTATTTAGTTCTGATATTTCACTTGAAGGTTTTTTCAATAATTGAATTTATTGTTTTTTTCCTATTATGGTTTTCTTTAAATTCAATGTTTTTTCCCTTCAAGCTACGAGGTATTCGATTTTCCTTTGTGTTTTTCTTATACCCCGTAGGTAAATACTAAAATTCAGTTATCTAGTTGTCTTATTTCATGGATATCATTATTATTTGTATTGTTCTGACAATTTTAGTTTCCTTGTCAACTGTCATAATAATTTGTTTACAATAATTTTTATTTATACATTTCTGATGATGGAATCATCGAGGAATCATTGTGAATTCTGAAACCGGTCAAGTTATAATAATAAATCGTTATATTGGTAGTACGCGTAGTAATTTTTCAATTCATCATGAATTTCTACCAAATAGTAAAATCAGAAAATATTAACTACATAAAAATCGACGTGTTTTTGGATTTTGTCAAAACGTTTATTTTGCCGGGTTGACGGGGGTACAAGTTTTCGTTGGGACACCTTGTATACCATTTCACGTAAAATATCAGTATGAAACAAATGCTAAAAATAATTGTGGTATTTCCTCGTAATTTCATTCGATCTAGTTTTTGTCAGTTCTGAAAAAAAGTATGCCGCACTGCATAGTTCTCGTTTTTTTTAAGTTTCTGTAAATACATAAAAGTATTTTGTCTGAACTGTTATAGGGCAGATACTATAAGCTGCAAACCAAAAAGAAATCAGGTCTGCAGCTTTTGTTTTCTGGGAGAAAATGGAATTTATACTTAAACAATATTTTTTAAAGATTTCCGCAATAAGGGTAAATTCGTGAATTAGGGGTTGAAGGCAATATCCGATTTTAATGAGTACTCCAGTCTAATATGAGGCAGAAAATTTTACTAGACTATTATATTATACAAGTTATAGGGCTTTAGGCAATGTCCATGTCCAGCTGTTTAGCTAAATTGAAGAGAGTGATAACAAAAAGAAAATGAGAAGTTTTACTTGTACGGAAATAGTGGATTATTGCGTATTAAACTAAAGCAAAATCTGTATTTCACATTCGCCCGCAGTAACATATCGAACATCAGAAATAACAAGCTGAAAAATTATCAATTGCATGGGTGTACTGTGAACATGAAAACGCAATTACTTTCAAAATAAAATGGAAACGTTCTCGTTACGCGAAACTTTTATTGTGTCCCTGATATTTTGCTTCGAGTTCTTTCATGGAATACTTTGAAAATATTTTAACAAAATTAAATGTTGTTATGTAGGTACACGTGGCTGACATCTCTGCAAATGTATAACAAGCATAAACACAATTTTAAAAGTATCCTCACAATTCTGAAAATATTCATAAGTTTCAATCGAGGTTTCAATGATATGTTATTTGAATATATCTTCCGAGTGCCATTATTTCCTCCGTATGTTATCGCCCATCCGCTTAATCAAGGCGTCTCTAGTCTATAATATGTTTAGGACCTTGTTGGAAAGAAATTTGTTCTAACAGAAACGATTCGGTAGGTTTATGGTAGAAACTGAATTCAAGTAACCTGGTAAATTCACAGTTTGTAAATTGTAAGGCCCAGGAAACCATCCCGGTAATGTCGATTTCTTATTAACACTAGGCGTCTCTCTGAACGTAAACTTCTCTATTCTTCTTTGAAAAATTTTAGTTGAAAATTTTCGCACCTATCCGCGCCTCTCCTTTTTGGTATATTTAGCATGATGTTCTGTTTGTAAGCTTACGAATTCTTGCCCGTCTGGTATGTACAACGAAGCAATCTGAATAAAATATCTTCTAAATCCTGACTAGCTCATTTAGAAATAATTATTCATTCATTTTTTCAATTTTTTTAAAGCTAATACATACTTTTCCTATTTATCAGATAGCCCTCCAGATCACACGGGCGATGATAAAGCAAATGGTAAAGTGTTTGCGAAGGTCGAATTAAGTTTATCGCAAAATTCTATCAATTTAACTCGTCTATAGTTTCTACTGCCTAATCCCCTAATCTAAATTATTCTGCCCTTTCTACCTCCACCAACGAAGGCATTGAAGTTTCCTGCAATTATAAATTTCTCATGCCCTTTTGCAAAACCTAGCACATATTCGATTTCACTAGGAATATTAGTATTGCAAAAGTATCAATAGGAAGCCAAGTTTAATTTTAGTATCCAAAACAATACTATAATAGTTATTTACGAAACGAGTGCGAGAAGACGTTTTTCGCGCATGAGCGCAATGTTTGAAGCACGAGCGACGAAGGAGCAAGTGCTTCATTTGCCGAAGACGTCTTCGCGCATCGAGGTTCGTACAATATTTTTTGAAACGAACATTATAATTTTTTAATTATTATCTAATACGTTTCCAATTTAAAATTTAAAAAAATCAAGTGGTTACATTGACAGATTTCCATTTGACAATTGTAGAAAATGACATTTGGTTTAATTTATTGAATTGAGTTGTCAAAGTGCCAATCGAGTTAATAGTGATTTATCTTTGTTCTTTCACTATTTTCAACATCAAAATTGGAGAAATGGTGTTTTGTTACCCAAACTTTATTACTATCAAGTCAAATTATTTCTAGAAAGCCTGAAAGGGCCAGTGCGTTTTGCTAGATTTCGCGCACTAGTGCGCGAACACCATGTTTGAGTTTGTCTGTCGGGTTTGCGAAATGTCATTTTGAGAGCGACGAGTTCAAAAAATTTTTTAAGTTTGTTCATTTCAAATTTAAAACCATTAATAAATTAAACCACACATATGGATTAGGGCTGACCATGAGAATAGGTGGATTTCAAATTAATTTTCTTGATTATTTTAATCTACGCAATTAAGAAAATGATGGGAAGCGTATAAACTGAAGCAGTGAGACTATTCTACTTTCATAACGAACTGGTATGCACTGAATTATAAAAGACTAGCACACTGCAAACCAACGAGAATAGATAGTTTATCATAAATAGTCCTCTTTATTCAGCAAAATTATGTACGTTAAAAGCGATAGTAAAACAAGCTATTGTTCTTGTCCTCACTGCAATGTTTCATAAAGAATCCTACTTGAATACAACAGTGCACAGTTTCATTTCGTTTTTTTGTTTGGAGCACAATGAGGTACTTATCGCGAGCGAGCTTCTCTGTTACAGAAATTGACGACAAAACGACCAGCAACAACTAGTTCATAAAAAAGCAAGGGGACTTCAAAAGAAAAGTTGATGGAAAGAAAGAGCAGCTGTGTAGGGTGCGTAGGATGAGCAGAGCAAATAAATTTAATTCATCATTTTTGCATTACTATATCTGCAGCTTTCTGAAAATAAAGAATAATACCACTGTAATATTATAAAGCGCATTTCGCTGAAGACAAAATTAAATAAATTCCAATTACATAGGTAATAATCATTGTTCACGGCTTCATCTTTTTGGGATTGTTAAGCACTAAGTTTTCTTTAATATACACTATAATTCTATAATTGTAATAACTTAGTAGCGAAGCGGTATTCCTCATAATTGCGAATTTTCCTTCACCTGAATTGTATTGTTAACGGTTAAAATTGAAAGATATTCTAGACTACCGGTGCCATTTTCACATGAGGCGTAAAAGCATTTAATGTTTTCTCTGATTGCGTTGGCTGAACATGTTTAGCAAAATGAGTAGAGAGGTCAATTTGATACTCCGATATTTGTTGATCAAGTCGTCGGTGGAGCAAACACATTATGGAAACCGCTAAGAGGTAGTGCGTTGATTGGAAAATCTTATTTGCGCCATTTTGTACGTGCGTGGACCGTGGAATTTCAAGAAAATTACCTGTCCCTCTCTATTAGATACAGAAGCGGCGGTAATTTGTACTTTTCATGTTTTAGTTAACCGAACTGCACAAGTCAGAAAATGTTGCACAGAAAATAATTACTAAACATACTTAGGTGATTAGTGCATCACAATTCTGGTGAAATTGCCAGATAATCTATGGATTGTATAATGAAAAATGTTGTAGAGAAATTAATACCTGCGCTTTTCCCAACGATAAAATTAAGTAATATTATATAATAAAAATTTATAAATGCGTTGATACTTGCTAAATATTCTAACATAATGTGAATGCGATAAAAAGAATTTCAGCTATCCATCCATTCAAACCTTTCGAAATGCAATTATTCATACGGAAACTTGAAATCACCAAGAATATATGGCGCACGGACCGAAGACAGAGCACTTGATTCCCGCTCAATTAGAAGAATCTTTTACGCCTTTTGCGGGAGGGGGATCAAAAAGGAGCGGTAAATTTTTAAAATCAACTTCCAGAAGTCAAAATTCAGATCTAAAGGCAAGCCAAGATTTCTATCCGAATAAAACTGCGTCCAGGGATGTTTCAGGAGTATCGCAACTGTTCATATTACGATACAAGACGGGAAAATTATCAAACGAAGCCGGATGAAGTTACGTAGTATCGTACAACGTTTTATCTACTATCAGCGTGATCACGACTATCACATTAGCTTAAGATATCATATTAGTAAACGAGAAATAACGAGAGAAGTAATAATGATGCACAAAAAAAGTAGCAGGTCGAATATATACTTTTTACTTCCGTCAGTTGGCATCTCCGAGAATTTTGCATAAGAATTAAGTATTTCTTCGAACATCCAGAGAGTAGAAATAGCTATTAAATGACTCCCTTACACATCTTCCGTTGTTGAGTTAATATATCAAATTTCACAAATTTTATAGTTAACGTTTACAACAAGGGAGTTTCATTGGATTATATTATTTAATATTAGCTTGTCGTGTAATTTACGTCACAAAATGCGTGCACTCTGCACTATAGATAATGGAAGATATTCTTTAATATTTTACACTCCCTGAGTTTT
Source organism: Xestobium rufovillosum (assembly GCA_963966045.1). Classification (NCBI taxonomy): domain Eukaryota; kingdom Metazoa; phylum Arthropoda; class Insecta; order Coleoptera; family Ptinidae; genus Xestobium; species Xestobium rufovillosum. The sequence continues at coordinate 32,626,391 of OZ014493.1, forward strand.
TTGCAAAATTGAAACTTCGAATACTTCTTTGCGTTTGATGTGGTATCACAATAATAGTGAAAACAATTTTATCCTTTATTCTTAAGCCAGGCAACAACACTTTTAAAGAGAATTTATCAAGAATTCTTATTTCTAACAAATGTTTTACAAGATGTGTTTCCCCGTGCCAGTTTCCATGTACTTGTTCAAAAGATGCTGTCGGTATGTTATTTGACGTACAAAATAAGAACACGCAAAGTCTTCAACATAATGCCATTTCAGTGCAAAACTTAATAATAACTTTAACTTCCTTGAGTGCACTAACGACGCTTCACCACCGAAGTATTTAGATTATAGAATTCTGACCTCCTTTTTACACGTCGATGCATCTTCTTGAATTACAACTCCTGCTAGTTTCAATTTGTTCGGAGATTGACTGATTTCCAATACTACAGTAGAAACTTGGAGACGGTGGAATCCTTAGAATTCAGAGGTGAAAATCCCACCCGGAAACAATTAAAAAGTATAAATTACTTTGACATTTTAGTTTTAATGAAAGATAACTATAAGATGGAAGAAATTCTTTAATATTTAACACTCCATGAGTTTTTTGCAACTTTTAAACTTCGAATACTTCTTTGCGTTTGATGCGGTATCACAATAATAGTGAAAACAATTTTATCATTTATTCTTATGCCAGTTCTGTATTTTCTGTTTGATAGGAAGTTACCTTGAATTTGACCGACTGTCAAATCACAACTATATTTTATAATGAAGAGTAAACTCTGAGACTTTGTCAAACTGAGGCAGAAAATCGCCTTTCTAAATTTGGAAATATGCCGAATGTATAATCTGTCTTTTCAACTAAAGTAGACCATCAAATTTTAATCATCTCGTATAGGTAATTGATAATTTAGTTACAGCTGGAACCATCAAGGTCGTTGAAAGTGTTAGAAGAGTTGGTTTTAGATTAGATAAGTATGAATAAACATGACTCATAGGTCGTAATGTAGTTGTAAATTGATAATATCAGATTATCGTTAGCAATTATTTTTGATAGACAGGTTTTGCCATGGGAGTTTCAAAGGTGGATCCAGATTCGAACCTGATAATAATTATATGAGACGCGATATGTGAAAGTTATGCTCATGGCTCATGGCCGAGGATGTTGCAAACCTTTGCTATATTGTAGAGGGACTTTTTGTGGCTAATCTGTAGTTGCCACAAAATGTATCACTTTAGCTCCTTATATTTACGATATAAGTGGAATATGAGCTTTATTAACGTACGCATGCGAAATTTGCCCAACTAGTGCGTGTTTTCTCATCTCGAGAATTTAAATTCATGGAATGCAATATTCCACATTTACAAGCATTTCCAAAATTAGGATGGTACTTATACTGTGGGTACTCCACGTTAGTGGACCCTTCAACTAAACATAATTGTGTTTTTATCTAAATTACTTCCTGAGATATTATGCTGTAAAAAACATAAATTTTTGCACATTTTCCGAAATAAAAATATTTGGATGAGTCGTAGACATTTATCAATAATATCTTGGTGGTTCCACCCAAATTTATCTCGTACTGTAATGATCCAGCTTTAAGATTCACCCTCACATAATCCTGAAGTGCAGATCAGCCGTAATACCTCGTTAAGAGCGTTTTTAAATTTTTCAATGCCCAAAAATGGTAAGGGTAATGATATTGACAACTTTTATTATTATACAGGGTGATTCATGGCATGTGTGCCAAACTTTGGGGGAAAATAGAAAAAAAGTTCCTATGAACAAATGTCTAAAGGTCATTATTAAACGAAGCTACAACGTGGCGCAGTATCCTTAAGGCTGCGGTATATCAGCTGTTAGTGTATATAATGTGCTGCCACCTATTGGGCCTATTGCCCAAAAGTGTGATTAGGATCGTCACAATCTGTTTTGATTGGTTTCTATCACAGCTGCATACTCTTCAGACTGAACATCTACAGCTTGGAATTTTCAAGGTTTTTTGCTTTAGCGGCAACCGAATAAATCTGGGAGGATTAGTCGGCGGTCCTAACTTTAAATTATTATTTTCTATTTAGAAATATGAGGATAAACTGAAGCGCTACCGCCTTCTGCATTTCAGTGGTCACACTACTACTACTGTCAAACGTCCAGTTTACTGTTCATCTCGGCCAAATATGCACAAGGTGGAGAAGCAACGAATCAAGACGTACTTGGTCGAAAAGGAATAAGGAATAATTAATTTAGACAACCCCACTTTCTAATTACTAGTATGTGTACTAATAGTCTCGCAAATAGTAAAAATGGTGTAGAGTTTATGACGGTTTTATGGCGGATTTTTCACTAATTTGAGGGAGATTTATTTAAGGCGAACGAAAAATACTACTATAAAAGTAGTGCGAGTCTCTAAGTTGATCTTTTATTGATAAATCTTTTTTTTACTTAACGTCCTATCTACTTTAATTTCAGAATGGTGTTGGAATAAAAATGTGTCTACATGTCCCGTTTTTAGTGCTCAAATTCCGCACCCTGAAAAAAATCATGATCTCGAAAACTATGAAAACTGCGGAATTGGAATTTTATGGGTGGTTTCCGTTTATAGACATCTACTGTTCTAAAAAGTTTTGTTTTTGTACTACCTTCAGTGGCGCCGCCATATGGTAGGTCCACTTATTTTTACCTAACCTATGTTACGCCTCTAATCTATGTAATTAACTATAATGTACGTAATATCTGCGTATAATTTAGAAGAAAATCGACACCTTTGAACTTTTTCGTAAGCTGTAACTTTGTTAGTAGTAACTTTTGGACACATGTCCACAGGAACGTTTGTTATTACATGAGCTCCTCTATAATCCCATGAAGTTTAGCACACATGTCATGAATTACCCTGTATAGTACACACATATACATATAGAAATATACATACCTACAACAAAGTTGTTGCACATTAAACAAGCAACTTCTCCTCAACAAATGCAGTCATTTTGTCTTCGGAAACGATCATAATTTTATATACATACTTGGTTCAATTTCTGTTTATACTACTTTCAGCCAATTTTGTGGTGGAGTGGCACGCGTGCTTTATAATATGTGGCTGATAAAAGAATGACAGCCGATATATTTTACAACCCTTCTGTTTACACTTACGTTAGGTAATCAGGAGGTAGGTATGCATATATTAATTAATTACGGTGAGTAGATACACACGCACACACACACACACACTTGGTTATTTTTATCTTATAATTTATTTATGGGCTTTCACGTAAAAGCCGCTGTAAACCAAACGCCCAATCTTTGAACTTAAACGAGAAAAACGAGTGGTTCACTTTATAAATTATTTATAAGACACGCTTTACTTAAAATGCTAATTGAGAGAAAAATTATGCCCTTTTGTTTATAATGTTCGGTGTTCGCTTTCTTTCAGGGAAGTGGAACCGTGAAACGATCGCTTGCTTGGGATACAAAATATTTTTGATTTTGATACATGAAAGAATGAATATATAAAATTAAATATTTACTATTTCTACCCACTGATCCTTTTTTAAGAAAATATCATCTAGAGTGATTTCAGGGAATTCTTATCATGAGGGTCCTGGAATAGTATAACCTCAAAAAGAATTTGCTTTATGCTCTCTAAGAATTCTTTCTCTCAAGAGCTTACAATATTCTTGTACTATATCTCACTGGGACTTTGAGCTCTGAACATCATAGTTTGTAACAAAAATGTTATGCTGCCTTCCTGTATTGCACTACTTATTACTCTTAAAATTTTGAATAGATACCTACCTACATGATATTTCAAATAAAAGGTGGAACTCAGCTTTACGACGTATACATTGCATTTTCGCCGACTGGTCTATCTCTTTACTGGTGACATTCTGACATTTCCTCATACTGAATAATGTGTACTGCCTGGAAATGATATAGGTATCAAAGTTATCTCCATAGAATAATTTTTATGCTGGTAAGTTTCATGTCCCACTTTGTCCAATACAGAATTTTACACACGTACAGGGAATTCGATATATCAAGTTCTAGCTTGATTTTTTCCTTCAGTTCGCTTATTTTTAAGCCTGATTAGCAGTTGTTTCACATCTCTTACGCAAACATCCTGGAATTTGCCTTGACTAATATTGAAAGCCCTGGGCATACCTACTACTACGTCCACCTACTTGGTTCTAAATAGTTTTCTTACGGACGGGATTTATAGTGAAGTCACAAAATGTAGTAGTGGCATTCGAATTAAAAATGTTACAGAATGTGCTGTCACCTGGGAAAAGAAGATTGAACTTCGACGGTTGTGTTCAGACGGTTGCCACTAATCAGGCGATCTATAACAGAACGCTGCACTGCAGTATGTTTTTCGACTTTGACAGATGATATTTACCTTTTAGTCAGGAAAGTTTAAATTCAGTGTATTTTTATGCTAGTGTACCTAGTTGTGATTGTGCGTGAATCTGCTATAGACATTGTTTGTATACAATGTAACATTGTAATCGCGTAAGTACCTTTCCGTTACACGTAGACCGATACCTAAGAATATAAAAACATTAAATTGTTTATCTAATAACAAGAAAAATGGGTCGTATGTACAATGTACATACAAACCCGCCCATAAACGAAACAAACCTAAAATATTACGGATTTTGCAAACCTAACGTGTTGTGCTATAGACAGTATTGTGTACTATCTGCTGAAATATCGACTTAAGATCGATTTTAGACGACACCGTCAAAAACATTCACATGGTATCCAACGGATATGGTGTAGAAGTTGAGAAAGATGAATATGATTTTAATGGAGTTTTGTGGATGAATTGATTTCAGCGATATCAAATCAATTTAATATGACATATTAGGTACTTGCCCACATTGGTTATTATTTAATTATTTTTGAAATTCAAGCCCCTTGGAATATATTCCGCCCCTGAGATGCTCCTTATGGGTATTATTAGGGTACTTTGAGCAAAATCTCTTAATTTGACCTATTTAAGCTGCCGACCAAGTTTCATGCTTTTAACACAATTTGCAGGGTTTTTTTTGTTAACCGTTAGGATTATAATGCGTGTAAGAATTTAACAGCTAAGTCTTCAGGACAATGTTTCAGAACGCTCGTAACTCCAATACCCATTAATTTTGAAAGAACCGAAATTAATTGGGGAAAATATAAAAATTCACTCCTTCTTGATCAAAATGAATGAGTTAATAACTTATTGAAACTTAAATTAACAGCGACAGTGAGTCCTAATCCTCTTAGAGGAACTTCATGTCTAAAGTACAATAAAGAATTTTCCATTGTCAATTCCGAAAATCAAGAGCAACACAATAGCTTCGACTTCGGTTCGATAAAGGAGAAAACCGATCATTCTTACTACCTACATCAAAGTGGATAATTAAAATATATTAGACGCAGGTGGTTTGTAACGGAGTTCGTAATTTAATTAAACTTCGCTTTAGAAATCCTCCATTTTCTGCGAAATATTTCAAAAAGGAGCGTCTATCTAATTGGTATTTGTAACTCCTTTAGTAAGGAATTTGATTAAAATTAAATATTGACTTTCCGTTTGATTTATGATAAATAGGATGTTCCGTACAATTTTGAACATTACCTAGAATTTTTGCCGTAAATTCGGCACCATATTTCCAACAAAAAATCCATACTTATATTCTATAGCACCAGATTCTCAAGAAATTATTATATAACCTACTTTCTATGCGGATTACCTACATTTCGTCCACAAGGTGGTCGAGATATTTGAGTTAAGGAAACATCTCATTTACTTTAAAATATGTTCAAAAGGGGTTTAGGTGAAAGGAAGATCTTGTGGTTACTTTCAGTCGGAGTTATTAATTTGTCAACTAAAGGTGAAAAAGTAAAGCTTCCTAGATCTTTCAATGTGTTGGTGTATAGGTAATATTAAATTTAAAACGATATTTACGCAACAACGCGAAAGGATCATTCTTTTTGAGAAAATAAAACAAATTTATTTTCGCATATCTGCAAAATAAATTTGGGTGTCGAGTTGTTTACAAATTTCCATAGTTATGTAGATGTTGGAAACTGTCGTGAGTCAGAGGAAGGATTTAAGAAATCTAATCTGACATTTCGTTTTTCTTTTTTGTTATTGTGGATGGTAACATAGATGTAATGTAGGCAATGATAATTCAACAGAGCGAACTTTTTCTTTCTACTTCCCAAACCATCGGTATTAGGGTGCAGCTTTATCGGAAGCGTTCTCAATGAATTGCGAACTACTTCACCCGCATTGACGCTTGCGTTCGATTGTTTTTGAATAAATAAAGGTGGATTCGGAATAGTGGGCGCATTGGCTTTGAGCATAATTTATATACTAACATTTCTCTTGTCAGATGTCTTTTGATAAGAAACAATACACGCCTATTCTGTGATATAGTGATAGCTGCAATGGATTCCGTATATTTCATAGTCATATTCCTTTATTTACCTTGCAAGTCACCCAAGTGACATCAGCAAGCCTTCTATATCTCGTTAAGTTGTTGACTCAACTTGTTAAGATCATTAGTAAAGTTGCTCAACAATCAGCAGAGTGAAATCTGTGAAAGGGTAGTTGGGGTGTATATTGAAAATTGACACGATTTTGTACAAATTGCAGACATTAATATGTTTATCTACATATATACAGTGTGTCCACGGATGGACTTAACTATACTTGTAAAAACTTTTATTTTCAGTTTTTCGAGAAAAAGTCATTCTTTATAATTTCTTTTGCTTGTTACATAAATACGGTTCACGCTGAGAAACTTTGATTTTGTCGTACAGGGTGCGCAGAAAATACAAAAATGTATATTTGTAAAATTAAAAATTTTTGAATCAAGCTTTTTGAAGTCTCAAAACGAAACAGTTTAGAAGGAGAAATCGAAAAGCCAAATAAAGTTTTTCCATAGAAGTTAATACTTAGTTGCTAAGAAATACCGGGTGTCCGGTTAAGGTTGGCGGCCGGCTATATCTTAGGAACTATTCATCCTACAGCTTTCAAAAAAAGTCTTCCTATAAAAGTGGCCATGAAAACTTCATCGAAAATATTTTTAGCTTTCAGTTTTCCCCGCTAGGGGGCACAATTTTAAAAGAAAATAGATAATCCGCATTTTCTTCGAAAATTCAAATGGAAATTTAGGAATCCTTTAGCTTTCTCAAAATCTCCTCGTAATACCCTGCAAATTAGTTTAATAACTTTTTGATCTAGCTTATGAAATAAGGAGTGGGGGAAGGAAAAAAATCCCTTACACCAAAAATGTCATATCTCCGGATTGCTTGAACCAATTTTAATGAATATATGGTATTGTTGGAAAGGGAATCTATAGCGTAATAGAAATCTGCATTTACAATTGAATTTAATTTTACGAGGGAGCCGCCAGATGGTGTTATTTCAAAACTTACAAAATTGTCAAATTTTCTCAAAAATTATAAATGGAATGGTATACTTTTTATAATATGTTGTCATTACGCATAGAATTAAGAACAAGATGCCGCAAACCGGAAGTTTTTATCTTTATCAAATGGAAGTTATCATCAAGAATACCGTTTAATCAAATCCCAGTGCACAGGTACCAAATTTTCTCAAATTTTTTTGAATGGAATTGTACATTTCCACAACATGCTGTTAGTACACGTAGCATAAAGGACATAATGCCGCAAACCGAAAGTTCCTATCTTTTTCAAACGAGAGTTGTGATCAAAAATACTGTTCAATCATATCTCATTGCGTGGGTAAATTTGAGAAAAATTAAAAACCTAAATGAATACCAATTTAATTTAGTAAATATTCAATTTTCCTCAAACGCCTTGCCAAGGCTCGGGAGGCAATAACGGCATTTTCTTCATTTTGAAAAACACCGCCAGCTTGTCATACGCTTCAGCAACAGAGATAGACATTATTTGAAAGGTTATAATAAATTCTAGCGAAAAGACACTGAAATCGAATTTAAATTGACTAATAATTAATACTTAGTTAAGTTAAACTTAACAATCAGTGACAATACTATTTGTTTTTATTTTCCATGGAGTGCTTTTTGTTTGTAATATTTCTTATAATTATGTCTGATGAGAGATACAAGAATGCCCTAATATTCTTTAAAAAATTTTATTTTCCTTAAATTACCCACGCAATAAAATGTGATTAAACAGCATTTTTGATCATAACTTTCATTTGAAAAAAAAAATATAAACTTTCGGTTTGTGGCATTCTATTCTTCATGCTATTTGTACTAACAGCATATTAAGAAAATGTACCATTCCATTTAAACATGTTTGAAAAAATTTGGTACCTATGCGCTGAGATTTGATTAAACCATATTCTTGATGATAACTTCCGTTTGAAAAAAGATAACAACTTCCGGTTTCAGCCATTTTGTTCTCAATTCTATTTGTAATGACGCTGTTATAAAAAATGTACCATTCCATTTAAAGGTTTTGAGAAAATTTTACATTTTCGCAAGTTTCGAAATAACGTCATCTGGCGGCTCCCTCGTAAAATTAAATTCAAGCGTAAATGCAGATTTCTATTACGCTATAAATTCCTTTTCCAACGAGACCAAATTCATTAAAATTGGTTTAAGCAATCCGGAGACATGGTATTTTTGGTGTAAGGGAATTCTTTCCTCCTCCCAGCCCTTATTTCGTAAGTTAGATCAAAAAGTTATTAAACTAATTTACTGGATATTACGATGAGATTTTGAGAAAGATAAAGGATACCTACATTTCCATTTGAATTTTTGAAGAAAATGTGGATTGTCTTTTTTATTTTAAAATTGTGCCCTCTAGCGGGGAAAATTGAAAGCTAAAAACATTTTTGATGAATTTTATGGTCACTTTTGTAAGAAGATTTTTTTCCGAAATCTGTAGAACGAATAGTTCCTAAGATAGCCGGTCGCCAACCTTAACCGGACACCCGGTGCATCTTAGCAACTAAGTACTTATAACTTCTATGGGAAAACTTTATTTGGCTTTTTGTTTTCTCCTTCTACGCTTTTTCATTCTGAGACTTCAAAAAGCTTGATTCAAAAATTTTTAATTTTGCAAATACACATTTTTGTATTTTCTGTGCACCCTGTACAACAAAATCAAAGTTTCTCAACGTGAATCGTATTTATATAACAAGCAAAAGAAACTATAAAGAATGATTTTTTTTCGAAAAACTGAAAATAAAAGTTTTTACAAGTATAGTTAAGTCCATCCGTGGACACACTGTATTTCCTTTTATTTAAAAAGAACAAAAAATGTTATTCAAAATCAAAAGTGCCAAATTATAATCCCTATTTTCATATCTAGGTTGCAGCGTTAAAAATCAATTTGAACTATTTTTTCTCGTTTGTAGGTATCTATTTATTATTAAACTACTACTTACGTCGTGCTCATATTAACTTACTTTTAGTCCTATTTTAGGTCTCACAATTAAATTTAGTCTCATATTGCTTTAATTGCTCCTGTTTTCAGTTCTTGCCGCTTTTGTCGTACAGTTATTCTCTTAATCGCATCCAATTTGTTCTGTTGTTGGCAAAATTTTGGAGGTTTACTTCGACCAGGTAGTTACTTTCGTTGCTGACATCAATCTGTGAAGGACATTTATCCATTTAGCATTTGTGAAATTAAGTTTCTAGCAAGTTTCTGGGATTTTCTTGAAGACGATGATTTGGTTGCAGTGTGCGAAGTTAGCGATCGTCGTCTGAGCCTTTTCGGGATTTAACTTACATTTGAGGTCCAGTAGATTGTGTTGAAAAAAAACCACGAGGTGAGTGTCTTATTTTTCGTCCTTTATTTAAATCTTTAGTAATCGTTGTTGTTTCCTTTCCTTTTTTAAATTTTATTTTCTAATTTGTCCTTTCGACATTTCAGTGTCTTTTTCCGTGCCATTTTGTGTCTTGGTGCCACTTTCCTGGTGCACCTCGGTCTAGAAGCGTCGTATGCCACCTGGTGTTGAGCTTCAGAAGCGTCCACAGTTTGGTAGCAGCTTTACACCACCGTCAACCTCCTGAAAGGTCAGAAGTATTGTTTTTCGATTTTGTCGTCTGTCCGATTGGAACACCGCGTCCATAGGTAGCGCCTGGCACGGCATAACGTGACCACCCCTTTGAGATTTCTCCAAATTTTCGTGTTGCCTGTCCGTTCGAGATCGTACCGTTCGAATGGTTTGGAAGTAGCTGCTTGGCCACGGCTTGTTGCGGTCAATCTGTTTTGTTTGTGTAGACACTTATTTTGTCACTTTTATATTATTGGTAATTAGATTCAATTTGTCATTTTGCACGTAATTACATTGGTAATTTTGCGTTTTGACGTCATTGGTTACGTCACAAGTTACATATAGTTAGGTACACGTTATAAATTAAATGTTATGGTTTAATTTTTTTTTTGAAATAAGTTACTTATTTAATTTTTCTGTGTTTTATCTCAACTAAAGCCCCAAATGGAGGCGAAACGTCGATATATTACGAAGTGTTTTATAAGTATGGTATAATATGTATGTCATCATCATAAGGTTCTCAGTCCGAAGACTGGTTGGATGCGTACTTCCACACTTTTCTATCCTGAGCTAACCTACGCATTTCCCTAAAAGTAGAACATCCTACGTCCCTAACTATTTGAGAGCAGTAGTCTAATCTAGGCCTACCCCTACCTCTTTTTATTCCTATCTCTGACTCTAGTATGTCGCGAACTATTCCTTCGTGTCTTTGAAGGTGTCCTACCATCCTATCTCTCCTACTCTTTATTGTCTTCCATACCTTTCGCTTTTCCCCAACTCTTTCTAATACATCCCTATTGCTAACCTTATCTATCCACGGTATCTTCATCATGCGCCTGTAGCACCACATTTCAAACGCTTCTACTCTTTTTCGATCCGCTTCCCCTATTGTCCAAGTTTCGCACCCGTATAATGCCGTACTCCATACATACGACTTTAAGAGTCTCTTCCTAGTCTCAATATTAACCGTTCTCGAACATAACAGTTGTTTCTTTCTGTTAAACGCAACTCGGCCCTGCGCTAATCTTTGTTTTATATCTTTAGTGCTCCTACCGTCTTCAGTTATTTTACTTCCTAAATAGCAGAAATCCGTGACCTCCTCTATCTTCTCATTTCCTATTTGTATGTCAACTTTAGTTCTATTTTCACATCTCCTACATACCAAAATTTTAGCCTCTATCTTCTCATTTCCTATTTGTATGTCAACTTTAGTTCTATTTTCACATCTCCTACATACCAAAATTTTAGTTTTCTTTTTATTGACTTTCATGCCATAGCCCTGTGTCAAAACTGCTTCCATTTCATTCAAAGCCGCTCCTAATTCTTCTTTGCTAGATGCTAACACTGCTATATCATCCGCAAATCTAAGCATGTTAATAGTTTGACCCTGTACGTTAATCCCTGAGGCTGTTCTGGCCTTAACAATATTAATAGCATCTTCGATATATAAGTTGAAAACTAGAGGTGACAATGCACATCCCTGTCTCACTTCCTTCCGGATATCTACTTCCCTTCGTTCCTGCTCACATTCTATAACTGCCTTTTGCTCTTCGTAGAGATTATGTATTATTCTTCTGTCCCTATATTTCATCCCTACCTTTCTCAGCACTTCGAACATCTTCCCCCATTTTACTTTGTCGAAGGCCTTTTCTAAATCTACAAATCCTATATAGACGCTCTTTCTCTTTTCTATCGTTTTTTCTATAATTACTCGTAAAGCTAGGATGGCCTCGCGCGTTCCTCTATTTCGTCTAAATCCGAACTGATCTTCTCCTAATATTTCTTCTGCCTTTTTCTCCATCCTTCTTTGCACAATTCTAGTTAAAATTTTTGACGCATGGGAAGTTATACTGATGGTTCTGAAATTTTCGCTCCTATCCGCGCCTTTCCTTTTTGGCAAAGCTACCATGATGTTCCGTTTGTAATCCTCTGGAATCTCGCCTGTCAGGTATATGCGACTAACTAATTTAAATAAACGATCTATTACCTCTTGACCTGCGCACTTTAAGATTTCTGCCTGCAAGCCATCTATACCTGGCGCTTTATTATTCCTTAAACTTTTTAGTGCTAGCTCAAACTCTTCTCTCATTATAGGATTCCCTAGGTTATCCCCCTCTACACTGCTTTCGCTTTCTAATATATCTTGCACTTCCCGTCCCGCATATAAGTTTCCTAAATGTGTCAATAATTCATAAAATTATTAAAAGAAAATAAACAGGTCGTCATTCTAATGGCTATCTCTCCCTCGCCTTGTTTCTGATAGCAGGTAACATTTTTTCCGTTCATGTTTGGTCGGCCCTAGGTATTAATTCTTGTCTCATTTGTATGCTTTAAGTATTATTAAAATTTCCCATGTACCTACAGTGCAGAGAATCTGGAATACTTGCTGTTTCTAAAATCCTGGAGCAGAAACTTGAAATGAACGTTAGCCAAGATTGAGGGTCACCGAAGTTAATTGAATAATCTTATAGCTAAAACTTCATACTTCGCAAGTTTGGAAAGTTTACTAATGAGGTTAATAATAAGTGATGGCATGTACTTGATGGGAATTATTGGAATGAAACTATGCTACATTATAGACTCAAGAAGCGGATTAAAAGTACTTGGAGGTTATAAAAGTTTTCTGGGCTTAAATGTGACCTATTCTGAATTATACATTCAAATACGATACGAGGCCATTTTTAAAGAAAATGTGGTATAACGTAAAATTATATATTTTGTTGAGTCGAATAATAAATGACGCGCTGTCAGTTATTTAAGTAAATGTTGTTAAAGAAACTGTCGTAGTAGTTTAGCTTTTATACTGTCTTATAACAAACAATATACGGGAAGCCAGTGTAACAAGAATTACGCGTCAAGGTGTCTATTATTAGGTACCTCAGTTTTAACTCCAGGTACCTACTCATTTCTTGGACTGAACCAACTCGGAGGTGGAAGAACCGGCAGACATAGTCACTGCGTACTCGAGGGATTGAATCAGCGACTACTGTACTTGAACAGGTTCAAGATGAAAAGCTTGCCGATTATATTGTTTTTGAGCGTCCTAAACACTCGCGATTGAGACGTTTGGAACTGCTGAGCAAATCGACTTTTGCTTGACTTGCTGTTCACAATAAAAACTAGAAGAATTTGGGCATTATTTGTTAAATTTACGTTTCGGTTTGTGACAATTGGCGATGTACTTCTACAAAACTTTGCATTTTGAACTTTTCTGTATGGAAAGCGCACTCTGTACACTTCAACTGCTGTTAGAATTTTCTACATTTTTCAAAAACGAGAGCAATATCGAAAAGACGGAAGAGTAAAAATACGTTGGTAAAGAGATGGGTAAATGATGAAATTTTACTAATGGTACAACACAAAGAAGGCATGCAAAATATGAACTCCGCGACTTTTTTAATTACAAAAATTCTAGTTAATTTGTGCATTTCTATTGATTTCCAAGGTTATCAAAATTAAAACCGAATCACCCTGCATAGGCAATTAGGCCAGGTTAGGTCAACAAACGATGAGCGCAATAAGAGACGTAATACAAATTGTTAGAAAAGCCACAGCCTACCATCACCAGAAGACTGTGCGCTGTAATAATTTCAGATGTGAAAAACACAGCTAACAGTGCCTCTTGGTAAATCATACTAGAGAACTTGAGGGGGAAAGGAATAGAAGAAAGTCTGATAGAAGTAATAGAGGTATACGTATCTCAGAGGGAGATCATCCCGGAGGCTGAAGATGGGAAAAAGAACATAGAGATAAGCAGCAACGTGCCTCAGGGATCGGTGCTTGGCCCATCATTGTGGAACATCCTGTACGATGATCCATTATAATAATTAAAATGCCGTAGGAGTCACGCTCATAGCCTTCGCGGATGAGGTTCCCATGACAGTCGTTGCAGGAAATGGGAGATGTTGATCAGGTAAAAGGCAGCAATCTATGACGGAGAAGAGAGAGGAACAGTTAGGGCAAGTGTTATTGCGGGATGACAGGAAAGATGGGAAAATGAAACAAATGGATCTAAGAAGTGGACTATACTAGCGGAAAAGGACAGATTAGGACCGTTGTACTTATTGTGGAGGGGTGGATGATACTGAACATACACTTTTTATTTCTCCGAAGCGGGAGTGAGCCAGAAGAGCATAAGCTCTGCAAAGAGGAAAGGTTTTCAATTCGGAAGACAAAATAGCTGGTCTGACTGCATCGGAAGAAATATGGAAGCAAGCTTATAATACCATAAGATTCATAACGGAAACGAATGGGCCGTCACACTATAAGGTAATGCGAGAGCGGATTCCAGTGTGAGGTGCGAGTTGAAGGTTAGAGACATGTAAACAATATAGTAGCGCTTTGTTAAGGCCTAGAATTCGAGACTTATAACAGTACTCAGTGCCAGCATTTATGAGGAAAGTTGAAATCGACAGCCGACACCCATGGAAATGTTATAGTTCACCGCTACTGCTGCTGCTGCTGCTGCTGAGCAATATTCGCTCACAGCCTGTAGTTCCGGTAAATGAGAACTGCCTTAATTATTTCACTGTATTTCATTTCACAAATGAAATGTCCATTTCTCACCCAGCTTTTACTCAACCCTAGATTTAAAAGCAACGATAAAGGATAATGTCAGTGAAAAAGTAGGTAAATTAGTTTAACCCACATCTTGTTGCGTGTGTTATACAGTTAACCGCCATCCGCTAACATTTTTCACGGCAGCGGATTGAAGTTTTTCGACTGTGAATTCACTATTACCTTTTGTGACACGTGTTTAATGTCAAAATTCGTTATCGATGTTTACGAGTTATAAATGAAATTATACTGCGCACGCAAAACGAAAGGCATCGATAAACTCGAGACATGCAAAGATTTTCTTTAAAAATAAACGAAAACGGTATCAAAATAAACGGTGAGCTTGCTAACTGTAACCATAAATAATTTAATAAGAATTGCGCATAATTTATAAAATTATTTTTAAGAGTTACCCCAGTTAATTATCGTTACAGTCGTTTTAATTACTTAAGGGATGTCGCTCTGAATTGTGTCGGTGAGTTAGAGCATAAAATTACTTTTTGTATATATTCGCCTCATTTATTCTTTTAGGGAAGTATGAAAGGGAGAAGATACTGTCATTGTTCCCTAGTATTCTGTCTTCATACTCACGAAAGAGTTTTTTAGAGCATTATTTTAGAAAATCTATTTGGTGAAATCGGCATTATCGATGACGATGCGTTGCCAACAGACGTGCGCACCTCTTGCTCAGACATGATGCTACTACTAGTCAGTCTGCTCAGTGTGGCGAGCCGGTTTTTAAAATGATCAAATATTCTTGGAAGTATTTTTCTCATTTAAATCAACTTTTATATAAAACAATTTACGGGGTCTCCATATTAAAAAAAATCGAACAAATAAATTAAAGAAAAAAGATTAAATGAGATAGTATTTATATAGTATCCATAAAAAGTCTTTCCCCCCTTTTTAACAACCAATTGAAGAAACCTGCTTAGCAAGTTTGATAATAGCTGCCTTTTCCAAAAAATTTGACAAGTGAGTCCTGAAAGAAAGCAGCCGAGCGCCACGTGACGGCTCGCTCGAAAGCCATCTTCATCTTGAACACGTAGAATAATAACAGTATTGTGTGTTAGCGACATTACTGAACAGTTGATGCGATATTATGAAACTTGATGAATGGTTGTATTTAGAAAAAAGAGCTCCCTCCCACTTCCAATTAATTTTTAATACTAAAATTCCAAGTCGCGGATTTCTGTTATTTGCGAAGTCCAATAACTCGCGATCAGTAGGAGCTAGGGGTGGTCGATAATGGTTTGGAACTATTAATTGATAATCGATACTCAAAACTTATCGATATTATCGACAATATAGAAATTATCGATAATATTGAAATTATCTGTAGTAATACAATAAGTGGTCTGGGATTGTCGGAAATTTTACGAAAGCTGTTGCGTTGCTTGGTAGCCACGAGTGTAAATTTGACAGTTAAAAGATCACGAGCGCTTGCGCGAGTGATCTTCTGTCAAATTTGCACGAGTGGCTAGTAAAAGCAACAGCTTTAGTAAAATTACCTAAAAATTCCAGACCACGAATTGTATTTGACAAGATTATTTTTTGAATCGAAGCAAGGTAGTTCAAAACGAAATTTTATTTCAATTAATTCACATACAAAGAAATGTGTTGGGAATATTTGACGTTTGGCAGGTACTAAAGTAACTACCCAAGGAGCAAAATGTGCCGAGAGTGGGCACAAGAATATTTTGCCAGTAATGGGTCGACACGGCAACCGGAATTTGTGTCAATATGGGCACTGTGTTCAAATGGTGACAATTTTAGGTTACGTGTCGACACATGAACTAGTTTTTGTGTCCAATAAGTCGCCGTGCCCAAGTGTTTAAGGTGCAGTGGGGCAAGAGCAATTTTGGGGAAAGTGCGACCAACCCAGTTTTTTTGTTATTTCGTGTGTGTAAACTGGGCTTCAGCACACTTGAATTCAATATTATATACGGAACCGTTAGGGGAACACCATTAGCGCCACTTATCCGACACGCATATGTGCCTGCAAGGCTAAACTGCCAGCGGATCTGCTGAATTTCGTCAGTCAAAATTGCAGGTACATACTCGTCGTAAATTAATGACCTTAAAAATAAAATCTTTTAGTTTATTATCAATTGTAAAAGAAACCTTGAAGAGTCAACGTGCCTTTGGTAAGCATTAATGAACTTTTAGATATATTTTTATCAAAAAAAGTTGTAGGTCGCACTTGCCCCCCAAAAATTACGGTTAAGGGTAAGTGCGCAGGGCAAGTGCGACTTATAGGCCTGTGTAGTTTTCCTTGACTTCTATGCCCGATTATTACTCATTACTTTATATTTACTTTCTGCAGTCGATTTAAAATTTAATAATTGTATTATTCTTAGATACCTAATAAGTTACCTAAGCAGTTACCAGTTATGTTATTAAATAAATAAAAATTTAAATATTCGCATTTGCATTAATTATTCGTACTCTAACAATTTTGTTCAATAATCAAAATCGTCACTATTTCTATTTTTTACTTACAAAATGCCATAACTTTCCACCTATCGCAGATACGAGAAACTATCAAACACAAAGTTAATTCAACTTTTGATGTACAACACGCTCTTGCCCCAACAGACACTGCTAGTTATTTACATGAGCTATAAATCAGGTGGTGCGCACTTGCCTCACATTCATGGGATAAGTGCGACCCAATGACGAAAAAAAAATATTTCTTGCTCAAAAAAATTTGAGGCACATTTATCGCTATTTAGTATTCGAAACGAACAGAAAACATTGTCAAGATTACTATATTAAAAAGCTGAATTCCTATTTAAAAAAATCACAATCTGACAAGTACCAAAAGTCAAAAATCTGAAAAGATAGGTCTAACTTACCACACTGCACCTTACATTTCAGACATTTGTGCCCTTCACGTAACCATTATTTGTCTACTTGGAATCAAAGGACGCCGTTTAGACGCACTGTGTCGACAAACTTTAGAAACAATGAGCCTGGAATGTGTTTAAATTCTTTGAGACCTTTTTGTAACCAAAATGCATCTAAACGGACATTCATGTTTCTAAATGGTTGCTCTTTAAGCACATAATTCTGAAATGTTTCTATTATGTGTCCAGGCGAACACAACTTTCCATTCGATAACCTAACCTTACTTCTGAAAGATGTTATCACCCATTAGTTAGTTCTTGTGACTCGAGGTAGTGAAAAGTGGTAAAAAAAGTTTTAAAAGTGTAGCTATAAACTATAATAAATAATATAACAAAATGTGATATTTAATATAGTTATAATTATACATATTACATAATAAAAAGTATAAATACTTGACACAGGCTATGAAGTAGGTACTCTTTATTTGCCCTCTAGCACTGTACCTAGGCAGTTTGTCTCTGGCCTAGTTATTTCCACTAAAACAGCACTTTAAAGTTAGGTTTGATTTTCAAAAATTGGGCACATTTTAGAATTTTGTTCCTGAATTGTGTCTTAAATAAAATGTGTCATATTAACAACATTTCAGGAACAACTCAGGCCAATTTTGTGCACAGGAGTTTAAAATGTACCCCATAGGTAGCAATGTTACTAAATGGAAAGCCATTAGTCACAATTTGGCTAAAATATAGACACAAGGCCCTGTTTAGACACCATCTTCATATCAGCCATTGTTTGTTGCTGCTCAAAGGCGTCCATATTGGTTCAAAATTCAAAAGCGAAGTATGTTTTTGAAAAAATTCAACTAATAAGGAACGAAATGTGGTAAACTTCTCTCCTTTTGCCATTTAAGCATCAAGAAGTGTAAATAAATAGAAACTTTGGATAAAAATGTGTACTTTGCAAAAATTAGGTTACCACAAAATTTTTTATACCTGGACAAATACAGGTTATTATAGAGGCGCTTTTATTTTGCTTAAGTATGTCATCCAGTTTTTACCAAAAAGTTGCTTTCGTTTAGTATCTTCTGCGTAGTTACTTCAGAATGCATCATTATTTGAGTATGTTCTTTAGGTTATATGTAGTGTAACAACATACAGTCACCCCATATTTATACTTGTTCCCATCATTTTAAGTTCTAAGAGAGATTCATATACAATTATTGTGCCCAATATTATTCTATTTAGTAATAATTTAGGCACAGAAATGTGAACATGTCGGGCACAAAGAAGGCATGAGTTAGACACAGTTTTAGTGTCTAACTAGTCTCAATTTAGGACACATTTTCATCACCATTTTGGACACATTTACTACTTAATGCGGGCACTGTGCTGACACTGTGCCTTCGAAATGTGTCGTGTCCAAGATCGTGTGTCGACACAATGTCGACCCAGAGCCCATCATGTGCCTCTAAATGCTCCTTGGGTAGATTATATAATAAATGCACCTACAAATTCGCAACTATGGCAACTTATCAACAAGCAAAATTATCGGAAAAATTAACGAAATAATACACGCTTCTAGACCCAAATGAAATGTTCCTACTGGTCAATTTGACGATGAAAAAAATAATTCATAATATCGATTATTATTATCGATAATATCGATATTAGAGAAAGGTATTATCATACTTGCCATGAAGGTTTCCCGAATTCTACGAATATAGACTAAGTATGATCCAAATACTAACCAAAACACAACTCCAAAAGATAATTCATAATACTATAACAAACAAATCAAATAAAAAAAACTTCATCAATATTCCAACAGCAGCAAAAGCGCCTATCACCTTTTCCTTCTGCCACAGAAATACGCATATCTAGTTCACAAAATACACACTCCAATCCAAGACCTAGTTCCCAAAATGTATAGGTGCATCACTCAAGAAATCCATGGAGGTCCACTCTTGCTCGAACATTGCTAACATTGGCCAGGTTTTCTTGTCCGCAACACATAAAGTATAATCATTTTTTGTATTTTCAAATCTGGGGCTAAAAACATTGACACACTGCTATTAAACGAATGCCTCGTTGATCACATCTCTTTTAAAAATCGAAGGGCTTGCAATCCTTTGCACTTTATTGGTTAATGGTTAAGTGATAAGCTTCTATTTTCATCTAATAAGCACTTAGAATGATTGGTAAACTGTCCAACAGAAGATTCTAAAGAAGTTATGACATTACATGTGAGAGCCAAACCTTCAGCATAATAATTGAACTTTCTTGATGTAGCTGTTGTTTGCAGAAGTTTGCTTGCACACATATTAATATGTATGTGGTGGTCCACGAAATAAACCTTGAGGCAAGCCTTAACTTAACTTTAGGTGGGGTAGCAGTCTGAAACGTCTCGTAGTACAAAAAATCTGGATTTAGTTCTATAATTCAATGCCTGGCGGGGTATTTGCCCGAGGAGTAGTTGTCCGAACGGTCCAGTACCACTAATTAATATCAGATAATTACTCAAAGTAGTTGTCACTTGCTGATATCTGATGTCCAGAGCGCGGCAGTATATATAGCAAGATTAAATTGCATGGTTTGAGTGTGTAGGGGGAAGCACCGTACTGATGAGTCCCAGAAGGACGAAACCAGTTGGTCTGCGGTTTTCCATACACATTCAAAACATGCAATATTTGAACAAAGACCTGCTTAAAAGCACGTACGTACATGGAGACAAATTAGGATTGTTTCAAAGCCACCTTAGGTGGGGTAGCAGTCTGAAACGTCTCGTAGTACAAAAAATCTGGATTTAGTTCTATAATTCAATGCCTGGCGGGGTATTTGCCCGAGGACTAGTTGTTCGAACGGTCCAGTACCACTAATTGAAAGTATGATCCTACTACCATTCTTCCGGCAGAGAGACGAATTTTTCGAACTTCGGGGATGTTTTTATATGTTTAACCACCCGGAATATGCGATAAAACGTGAACAATTTTTTCAGGCTGTCCGATATGCAGCTGTCACATTGACCAGGCTACTGTAATCTTCTGATCTTTGGTGTGTCGCTACTGTTACAACGCCATTAGAAACTTGCTTCCTTCTGAATTCAGTTGCAACAATTTATTCTCTAAAACAATTCCTATATGATCTATATTTCATTTTGAAATTTGATTCGTGTTAAAAGGTTATCTACACTAATTATCAACAACTATACATTTCCAGTCTCACCACCGACGAATATCTTTTGAACTACACAATTATTTCATCTCAAACAGGAATGGAACACAGCACTATATGGAGGTACGCCGGCGCTGCTCTGCGTTTACTCATGTTAACTGAATATTTTATTATTTTAAATTATTAATATCTAATTGAATGACTTCCATTCGGTCCCTCTCAAAAATAGACCAAAAGCTATTTCTAAATGACTCTTCTGTTATACCGACCTGGTATGATTTGTCACGCGTGACTTCATAACTGGTAATTCATTGTGTTAACAGGTATCTGCTATTGGCTTAATTGTCGCTATGGCTGCTTTGATGTAATGATTGCGCTGTTCATCAAGTAAACAGATATATGCCCGGTTTTTCAAATGAAAGTTAACTTGTAGGTTAGCAAACCGTAACTTCAAAGTTAACCTTAGGTTGTGTTTTTCATGTTAATTATAATTTCTGGTTAGGAAACCGGGATTACTGTCAAAAATGTGGTGAAAACCATGGAAACAGCTTAATTTTTAACCTTATGTATGAAAGTCAAAGTAGGCCAATTCAGGGCGAATATTAATTTTTGAAGTTTGTTGTTTGTTTAGATTTAAATACAAAAAATGTGTTCTAGGAAGTAGAAGCTGTATTTGATGTTATAAGGTCTGTGCCATAGTGTTTTCGGTCCTTTTATTACCCCCTCATCATTACTTTGTACGTTAATTTCCAAGTTGTTCATATTTTTTATTTGTTGGATCAAATAATGGTGTTGTCAGTGTCATTTATTCAGGTTATGATGTGCAAGTTACTGGTTAACCCATACCCCAAGTGTAGGTTAAAGTTATCTAACAGTTAGGAGGTAACCCTGATTTGAAAAACATCTAATTGAAAATAACTGAAGGTTTAGTCATAACTGTCAGTTAACTCGAACTTGAAAAACCGGGCCATAATTTTTTTCGATTGTATTAATTATTTGGTATACTAAAGCTTATGTTAGATGCGGCACGTAACATCAAAGTTCACTGAAACAGTAGGTAAAAATTTAGATAGCACGAGTCATGATGATAATATTGTTAGTCTCGTTATCTCCACTTCACTTCTATGTATTCGTAGACGACAAAACGGGGCTATTTATTTTATAAATTATTTCCGTTATGAAGTCGTGACAGAAAAGTAGGTAGTTACGCCTTACTCCTAACAAATTGGCGGGTGCTTCTACGGAACATAAACCTTATTAAAACTTTTGTAATTGTTTAAATGTTTTATTATGAAATTATAAATTGAGTAAGTATAGTTTCAACCGGTTTAGCACCCTCAATAATGCCAAATTCAATATTGCTTTCACGCTACGGTTGACGTTTATTTCCGCCATGTTGCATAATAACTGATCCGTTTCCATGGAAACGATTACAAGTTGTTCTCTATTTTAGGTTCGTTCTGTTGCGCTCGTGACAAATAAATGTATTCAGCTCTAAAGGGCCTTCATTACAGGATAAATTCTAGAACCACCCTGGTAGTCTCACATTATCCGGAAGCGTAATTGAAAAAGATAATCAAGAAAAATGAGAAAAAGTGGCTTGCGGCGGTAGGGTCTTTCACTTATAAAATATTATGAGTCGACAGTGATTAAGAAGTATTTTCACTTCCATCTTTCAACCTCTGGATAAGCTTATTAATCGTTAGTTAGGATAGCCTGAAGTTTTTCTTGAGTTGAGATGAACAGTAATGAGAGCAAAACAAAATTTAAATAAGATAACAAGGTCTTCGCTTCTTGGTAACTTGGTTAACTCTGAATTCTTCCTTGTAAATTTGCTCTTATGCCCTAATTATCCGTTTGTTTTCTCAGAACGCGGCTTCTCTTCCTTTCAGTGTATGCATAATCTGCAATTCGGATGCCGTTGTTTAACAGGTGTTTTCTTCATATTTTACTTAGAGCGAGCGCAAGTTACTCCGGGAATTTAATGAAGTCCGGAATATTCGAAATAATTTTCATTCAGTTAGAATTCATATTTTAGTCGTTTTTTGCATATTTACAATATTACAAGCGATATTAGCTTTAGTTGTCAGTACCGTTTGAGTATGGCTATAAGTATACAAGGGGTGAAGTATCAAAAATATCACACTGCGTAAAACTCAGAATAATTGTGAACTGTGACACGACCGTAGTGTGATAAGATAAATGATGTGCTGCATTAAAATTTCGTTCGCGTCTGTTTCTGCGCATGACGTCAGTTTGGGAGCAAAGCGCCAAAGTACCTCCTTATGATTTGTTTATTTCTTATGTGTTTATATAATAGCTGTCAATTTCCGATATTGAAGATGACCGCTAAGAAAGCATGTGTTTGACTGAACTTCCTACATAACTACCACGGAAATAATAATAATATGTAATTTGTATTTAGCATTTTTCTCTAATAATAGTTTGCAAAAGTTTCAAACAACAGATATGAAATCCAACAGCATATTTTGCGGAAGAAATGAATCTTGTAGCTTCAGCTTTTTCAAAGTACACATTTCGGATCCTAGATACCTACTTTAGATTTATTTTTAGGACAAGCTGTATCTCATCAAACAAGTGTTGTGCCCCTGGAATTCCAGTCACCCTGTACACTCCGGAGATTAAACCACCAAACGCTTTACCACTACATCGCCTCTAGCGCACTTTTCAAACGCGGAAGATGCTTTCAGTGTATTCATACTCTCTTTTACCCTTTAAATATCTAAAAATCGGTACCGGTCACCTACCCCTATAATTTTTTAAAGCTGAATCACGCACGCTATATTGAAGAGACGTTTAACCCTGACCAAATTTCAGCTCGATAAGAATCGTGCTACGCAAGCGTAGATCTCGAAGAATATTGTAAAGTTTATATTATTCACCAACATTAATTTAATTAACAATCCTTCATGAGAGTTTCTTTCTTTAATCACACTCGGTGTGTCTGTCATCATAAGGTTCTCAGTCCGAAGACTGGTTGGACGCGTACCTCCACTCTTTTCTATCCTGAGCTAACCTACGCATTTCCCTAAAAGTAGAACATCCTACATCCCTAACTATTTGAGAGCAGTAGTCTAATCTAGGCCTACCCCTACCTCTTTTTATTCCTATCTCTGACTCTAGTATGTCGCGAACTATTCCTTCGTGTCTTAGAAGGTGTCCTACCATCCTATCTCTCCTACTCTTTATTGTTTTCCATACCTTTCGCCTTTCCCCAACTCTTTCTAATACTTCCCTATTGCTAACCTTATCTATCCACGGTATCTTCATCATGCGTCTGTAACACCACAGTTCAAACGCTTCTACTCTTTTTCTATCCGCTTCTCCTATTGTCCAAGTTTCGCACCCGTATAATGCCGTACTCCATACATACGACTTTAAGAGTCTCTTCCTAGTCTCTATATTAACCGTTCTCGAACATAACAGTTGTTTCTTTTTGTTAAACGCAACTCGTCCCTGCGCCATTCTTTGTTTTATATCTTTAGTGCTCCTACCGTCTTGGGTTATTTTACTTCCTAAGTAGCAGAAATCCTCGACCTCCTCTATCTTCTCATTTCCTATTTGTATTTCAATTTTAGTTCTATTTTCACTCCATCTACATACCAAAATTTTAGTTTTCTTTTTATTGATTTTCATGCCGTAGCCCTGTGTCAAAACTGCTTCCATTTCATTCAAAGCCGCTCCTAATTCTTCTTTGCTAGATGCTAACACTGCTATATCATCCGCAAATCTGAGCATGTTAATAGTTTGGCCCTGTACATTGATCCCTGAGGCTGTTCTTTCCTTAACAATATTAATCGCATCTTCGATATATAAGTTGAAAACTAGAGGTGACAATGCACATCCCTGTCTCACTCCCTTCCGGATATCTACTTCCCTTCGTTCCTGCTCACATTCTATAACTGCCTTTTGCTCTTTGTAGAGATTATGTATTATTCTTCTGTCCCTGTATTTCATCCCTACCTTTCTCAGCACTTCGAACATCTTCCCCCATTTTACGTTGTCGAAGGCTTTTTCTAAATCTACAAATCCTATATATACGCTCTTTCTCTTTTCTATCGTTTTTTCTATAATTACTCGTAAAGCTAGAATGGCCTCGCGCGTTCCTCTATTTCGTCTAAATCCGAACTGATCTTCTCCTAATATCTCTTCCGCCTTTTTCTCCATCCTTCTTTGCACAATTCTAGTTAAAATTTTTGACGCATGGGAAGTTAAACTGATAGTTCTAAAATTTTCGCATCTATCCGCGCCTTTCCTTTTTGGCAAAGCTACCATGATGTTCAGTTTGTAATCCTCTGGAATCTCGCCTGTCAGGTATATGCGACTAACTAATTTAAATAAACGATCTATTACCTCTTGACCTGCGCACTTTAAGATTTCTGCCTGCAAGCCATCTATACCTGGTGCTTTATTATTCCTTAAACTTTTTAGTGCTAGCTCAAACTCTTCTCTCATTATAGGACTCCCTAGGTTATCCCCTTCTACACTGCTTTCACTTTCTAATGTATCTTGCACTTCCTGTCCCGCATATAAGTTTCCTAAATATTCTTTCCACCTATCTGCCTTCTCCCCGCTTTCGATTAGGATATCTCCTGCCTCATTCCTAATGCTTTTGGTACTAGATCCAATTTCTCTAAAATTTCTCCTAATTATTTTATATGCTTCATCAGTCTTTCCTATTTCGAACTTATTTTCCACTTCTTTGCACTTATCATCGATCCATTGCTCTTTCGCTTTCCTACATTTCCGAATAATTTCCCACTTGATCGCCTTATATCTTTGTTTCCCTATTTCATCTAACCTATTTTTATATTTGCGCCTTTCCTCTATTAGACTCACAATATGTTTTGTTATCCAGGGTTTCCTACTTTCATTCTGTTTATGACCCAAAATATCCCTAGCTGAGGAAACTAAACTATTTTTAATGCAATTCCATTCTTCCTCTATGTCCCTAACAATATTTTCGCCCGCGCCCTTTAGTACTTCGTTTGTCTTTTTCTCGAACTTATCGCGCGTATCATCATCTTTTAGTTTCTCTGGGTCAAGATACCTTCTTCCGCTTCGTTTTTTCAAAATCTTAAATTTAAGATTGGCCTTCATAACGACTATATTGTGATCACTATCTATATCTGCTCCTGGATAACTTCTACAATCCCTAACTTGATTTCTAAATCTTTGCCTAACAAGAATGTAATCTATTTGATATCTCCCTAGGTCTCCTGGCATCTTCCACGTGTAGCGTCTCCTAACATGATGGTGAAATAGAGTGTTCGCGACCGTTAAGTTATGTTTATCGCAGAACTCTATCAGTCTCACTCCCCTATCGTTCCTATTGCCTAATCCAAAGGGACCAACTATTCCGCCCTCTCGCCCTGTGCCTACGACTGCATTGAAATCTCCTATAATTATTAAATTTTCGTGTCCTCTCACAAAATCTAGCACATGTTCAATATCACTGTAGCACATTTAAATTGAGTAAGAGGCAATGGACAATACAACTATTTTAAATAAAGCGCATCACTGTAGATTAACTGCATAGAAGAGATTGAAACTATAATGGAGGACTGCTCTAATACTAAATTTTCTATACAGTGTGTACCATAAAATTATATGGGGAAAAATTTTATTATTAAGATTTTGAAATAAATTTGTTTCGGAAATCGTTCAGACATCTCCAAAAATATAGAAAACAATTTAAACATACGGCAAGTGACAAATGGTAAGGCGGGAAAATAGAAAAAAAGAAATTAAGTCGCGACAATTGGGTTTAATTGAAGAACTATTGAAAAAGTTAGTAGAAAAATGTGTTCAAAATTCAATTCGAGTGCCGCATGTAAAATTTGAAGAAAAGATATCGAAGATTGAAAACGTCAATTTTTCACCAAAAAATAAAATTATTCATTTTTTCATTATTATGTAATTTCATAAGTTCATATTTTGTCGGCAAAATATTTCAATTGTAACGAGAGGTTGCATAGCAATTTTACTAGTGATATTGCATAAAAATTACAAGACGTCAGTCAAGTAATTTTTCAACAAGCAAGATTGGGCATCTCGAGTATACAATCGACAAATTTTTCCAAGTAAAATCTAAACTCCAATGATATTGGTCAGGACTATTTCACGAAAGAGACCACAAAACTCAAACATATGTTAAGATTCCAAAATACTTCATATTGTACAGATTGATGAACTTGCACAAAATTGAGCTTGTCTCAAAAATTTTAAATGGAACACAACTTATATTATTTCAGATTTGATAGTTAGTTTATTAAGGTTTTGATTGATGTAGATATTGACAGGTCTGCAACTGATAATTTAGATACAAATAAAGATTTAACCTTAAATATTTATATTTTTGCAGAAATTTTATACTTTTTGTGGAATTTCTCGTATCTTGTCGCCAAAAACTCAGAAAATTTAACGAACAGAGTTTACGCCGGTACAAGAAATTCCATTGCAAGAGTACTTCTTTCCTTTCATAGCATTCTTTGTTTCAAATTATACCTAGGTTTAATAAGTTATCAAGTATT
Source organism: Xestobium rufovillosum (assembly GCA_963966045.1). Taxonomy (NCBI): domain Eukaryota; kingdom Metazoa; phylum Arthropoda; class Insecta; order Coleoptera; family Ptinidae; genus Xestobium; species Xestobium rufovillosum. The sequence continues at coordinate 32,653,505 of OZ014493.1, forward strand.
TAAGAATATGACCATGAAGAAGCAATCTAACAATGAAATTTTTTGTCTAGACGTGAAGATGTGAACTCGACTTCCAGAAACAAAATGGAAACCATATTTTGTGTTTTGGGTGCTAAAATATATGAGAACCGAATACAATACTACATTACTACATTTTAAGGTTCAATTTTCCATTCTATCGAAACCGTCAGTCGCAGACCTGGCAATATCTACATCTATCAGAAGCTTAGTAAACTGGCTATGAAATGAAATATGAAAATAATATACCGAAGGTTCCATTTAAAACTTTTGAGAAAAATCTATATTTTGTTGTCCACCCTGTATAAAATGAAGTATTGAAACAAAAGTACTAGTGGATTTTACAAACAGAGTAGTCTGTGGACCTAGTCCAATAAATAAATCTTAAATAACTTCGACCAACAGATGTCAGTCAGTAGCTCCTCAAAATTGGATCCACACTGGCACTAGAATGGTAATATCTTAAAATAGGTCACTCTAAACCCCATCATGTAGTACATCAACTTTCATAAAACTTTATTGGGAATCCAAATATACAAACAAATCTGGGACGTTCCATTTAAAAAAACGTAACTTTGGTTTGGTACTCAGAGTGTGAACTGCCTGTATATATCAGATGCTGCGTGGGGTTCTCCACATTCAAGTAAAATTTTGTTTTGACATCTTGAATAAAACAGGAGATATGGACCGATTACGCACTATTGACCCACTCTGTATATGAATTGAATTGCTAAGCAGCAACCTTGTAACCCAGAGAGCTTAATAGTATATTACGTACCTAGGTGGTATGGGAGTTTGTGAGTTTTTTTATAAAGAGTGACTTTTTGTAACCCAATCCGTGGACATATTGTATACAATGTGACCAAGATAAGAATACACAGCTTGGGTATATTGGGAACGACAATAGATACGGATTCGTCTAAATAGCGGAAAAGTTTCGTAATTGGGGGACAGTGTATTGGTAAGCTCGTTAGATGGTATATTGAAATACATACTGTATACTTTAGAGAGCAATGAGGAAAGCATTACAGCGCAAGCGGCATATAATTATCTCAGGTTTTACCCTAGGTACCCATTTCCTTGGACTGAAGAACCGTCAGATATGGTGACTAAAGGGATTGAACCCGCCCCTCTAACCGTTACTAGAGTATCACGCCTGTAAAAATTTGTAACAGTAAATTTAGTCTAATGTGTGGGGCTACAAATATGACGCACATCGCGACGTATCGTATGGTGCTGTGCAGCTGTGCTGCTGTGTTTCTGTCTGCACGTACTACCGCGCTGTTCCGCAGATTATAAGTAATCTAATATGATTCTTTATAAGCTACCTAATTCCATACCCCAAAACAGTGACACCTGTAACTAAACTCAACACGTGTTTTGCTGACAACGTCAGCATTCTCTAGAGTATGAAGTTAGCGAATAATAATTAACTTATAAAGACTTCATAGTGAATTTATGCCGTTGTTCCCATTCCAACCATCGTCTGTGTGTATACTTTGTGATGGAATTATTTTTGCTTGCTCCTTATTGGAATTAGATTTGCTGGTTGCAGTTGCAGTTTCTACTGTAATAATAATTAATATGTATTTGAGTTTGTCAATTATTTAAAAAATGGCGGAAGAGGATTTTGTGGTGGGCCAATCTGATGATCTACCTAGAGTTATTCAACAAGAATACCGATTTTCCATACATATTTATCATATTTAATTTGAATCTGTCATAGTAAATATGCTTTAATCTCTTCCTGGCTGTTTATAATACTTCAATGTTTATTGCTTAAGGTTTATTTTATTCATTAAAAGTTAATTTAAACAGAGTCCTAAGAGTTTCTCTGTCTTCGAATTATTTCCAATTTAGATAATTTAGATAATTTTCGGCCAATATTGCGAAAATATACATTAACATAAATGTTCTTCATATAATAAGCAATCCATTTTAGATCGATAAACTTACGTCAAAATGACCTCCTCAGACAAATACAAATATATGGAAAATATATAGAAGGACTCTATATTATGCGGCACTGTGAAAGTCTGAATAAAATACGAATTTAAGTCTGAAAGCAGCGAAAAATATCAGTTTACAAAACTAATCATATCTGAGCTCAATTCTACATTTCCATCAATATTTTCCATAAACCATGCTCGCGAATAGGGCTTGTTTCAGAACTCATCTCCTTAAAATGTGTTTTCCCACGTGCTGCGATGCTGAAATTGGCAATATTAATAATTTATTTTTCTCAAGCTACAAACCGCACGGCCCAGGAGTATAAAAGAAATTTATGAGAGAAATATTTGATTCGACTTCGCTCGGTGTTGTTTTGTGCGTCTAAGAGAACATTAATTGGGGTAGCTTTAAAACGCAAGCATTGATTTTCTGAACTAAAGCTGCGAAATTCTGTAACTCGCCTTTTAGAGAGGACAACGACAACACGGTTGGGCGTGTGAAACTGAAGTGGGTGTAATTAGAGTAATTACAGCTTTGACATAATACCCATTACAACAGATCACGAAATCAAATTGCGATGTTTAATTTCGTCGCCAGCGTAAACAGAAAATTGTAGACAAACCTCCATTCTTAAACGACCGTAGGTTGGCTTTGAGAATTTCCTTCATAACCCAATAAATTGGGCCAGAAGAATTTTAGTGCCTTATCTGAATGGGTCCATTTTTAATTAAATAAAGTGCAGCAAGTTCAGATTAAGCATACTACTGACTTTAAAATAAAATAAAATAAAAACAACTACTACGGGTACCTCAATTCAATTTCTCTGTCTTTTACAGAGATTTCCTTTACAATCCATTGATTATTTAAAGCTTGCAAACCAACAGCTTCCTAGTCTGTACGGAACATATAGTAAATATGTCGTAATCAAACGTCTGTTAGGGGCTTTGTGATGAGCTTCTTCGTTCAGTTTATCGACTGTTTTAAAATACGTAACACTAAGAATCTGGGTACCCATCTTTCCCTCTAAGTTAGATATATATATCTCAAATTTAGATTTACATTTCATGTACTTACTCTTAATAGTGGATAATCCAAATTACAAGTTGCTTTTACGTATTTAGGAGTTAAAAATTTCTATTTATAATTATAGTCAGGTTAGATAAAGCTCTGTAGTGTTCCTTATCGACTGTAGAAACGAGTTTTGACTCAGTAAATTTTCATTTGCCAATTTCTTACCGCGCTTGTTTACTGTTTTAAAAGTTACCCTTTTGGTGCACTGAAATACCATATACTTTTAGATAAAAGATGCTAGCCGAGTCTACATTACAAAATGCGACTGAAAAAAAGGGTTATTGTGAGCGCTGAGCGGGGTTCACCTACTTCTCAACATGTGACTTCTTTCTCTAAAATTTATAGCTAGCTATTATGTATATATTTCCGGTTTATAGCCTTTAACGCCGCCTACCAATTCTTTTACTTCGAAGTCTTTATGTATACGTCATATTTTTCCATCATTTCTTCACAGTTCTTTCAATGAATTGAATCCAAACTTTTCGTGATCTTTCTCCCATCTTATTTAATTCTGGGATTTTTTTCGGTAACACTGTCGTTATTCATTCAGCTGTAAGATTACAAAAGTTTCAACAAGTTTTTCTCTAAATGTCAACGACGTTGAAGTGTATCAACATATGTTGGCTGTGCCGGTTTTAGCTGTACAGCGCTAGATGTATAAAACAGAAATTCGACTCTAAGTCTGTACGTTCTTATGACGTTCAATTTCAAGAGATATATATAATTTCGAAGTTGTCGGTTAGGAACGTTACAGGTGACAAGTTGTAAAAGGTATGGGCAATGAATTTTATAATTTACAATTTTATACAGGATAGTCGCCATTTTGAATAGGAGCATTAGACTCGAATGCCAAATACTTAAGATATTTATTTTGCAACCTTTTAATTAGATCAATGTAAATAATGTACTGGGAGTTCCATATAGAGGAGACAAAATTAAATGAACTAAAATCGTAGGCGAAATACAGATTAAGAAGTGTTTTAAAGTTGTTTAAGTATTTAGACTGCTTGACATATTATAAGATTAAAGCCGGCTCCAAACGATGTGGTCACTCGACAGATATTCGCCATGTGTAAGCAAATGTAGCATCGTGTGGACGATACGACGTATGCCAATGTGGTCATGTGCGTAGATTTGTCCAAACGCCAAATGTTTGACAAGCACAAACAAATGCCGCATCGTGTGGATGATGCATGCATGTGCATTCGAGAGGATGTGTGCACTCGTCAAATATTCGCCAAAGCAATACACACGACACATCGTTTGGACCATGGAGAATGTATTTTACTTGATGTGTTAAAGGTTCGCTCCGAGGGCGGTAAATAAGCACACATCAAAGCAGACGAATTTCCGCGCATCGAACCCGAGCACGTGCATGCATTCACAGTTTGCCTTTTCGTACGACGTATTTTAATTCATAAGTTTTGATTTTTGAACTGCCTACCTATACGCTCTAGTGTTTTCGAAAATTATGGAATGGTCTAACAAGTTGTCTACTTTTATTTAAAGCAGCATCCACCATCTCCTTTTTCGAGATTTCCTTTTCTGCTTGATTAGATTAATTTGCACCCGCAAAAACGATTACGCGGCACTTACTACAGCAACTGCTTCGTTCACTTTCATTTTTACATCTTATCAGATTGATGACCTGATGAAATTGATTATCTTCTCATATTCGCTGCAAATTTAGCGAACTTAAACAAGCGGGTAGAAAAGCCAAAAATTGCCAAGTGAGCATATAGTGTGGATAACGTAACGAATACTTCGAGGCATATTTGTCATGTGTTCACATTGCCACGGTAACACATCGTGTGTATGAACGACTTGGCGCTATAAATTTTCGGCAAACAGTCTACAAATATTTGACGCATTTTGACTTGACTAACATTTGACGAATGACCATATCGTTTGGAGCCGGCTTTAGAAACAAGCGCACGAATGCGCGAGTCGAACAAAATCTGCCCATCAAGAAAAAGCTCGCCGAGATCATTGACCAGGCTAGCCACACAAAATTACTATCCCCAACTTATTATTGTAATTAATCATGGTTTTAGTACGTGTAAAACTAATAACACTGCATTTATCCACATTCAAAATTAAATTATTTTTACTGCAGTAACTCACAAAGGTGTCTAGATCGGTCTGCATAGGTACTTACACAATTACAAAGTAACGAATACCAATTTTCCAAAGAACGAATAATAACGATTACATAAGAGTAACAAGACTTGACATCACTTATAATAATAGGGACCTATTTGTGACATAGGTATTTCTCCAGTACACGTACCGAAAACAGAGCGCGCACATTTTGTCTCTACAGACCTTGGAATTTTAGATATCTTGGTTATTAACTATTAAAAACAGATCAAAACTAAGGTAGAGTGCAGTAATGCAGGGTGGACTATAAAATATACAATTCTCTACAGTTTTTATTTGTAAATTATCTGACGTATTCTGGTGAGTATTTACGTTTATTTGTTGGAATTTTCCAGCGAATTTTTGTAATTTTTGGTAATTATTTTTTCATGAATTTTTGGTTATTTAAATTCAAATTTTGAGCGCTGCCTTTTTCTTGAGTCACTGCTTAGTAGAATGTTCAAGTCTATTCAATGTGTTATTACATATATCATTTTATATACTTTTCGATAACGTTTCCCATTCAAGGTCACCTGACCTATGGCGGTGGTTTGGGGTAAACACAAGGTAGGAGCCTCTTTTGTAAACGATCTTATTAAGTGCAGATTCAACGGCCGTATTAGGCAAATTAGGTAATCTATGAACCGATTGGGGAAACAGATAGAAACTTGGAAGCATAAGATTCAGAATTTACTTCGTTTCATGGGTTACAGTTATAGGCCTAATATTTTCTCTAATTCAGCAGCCCGTGAAGCAATATATGTATCAGATGGATATCCTATGTATAATCAATTTGCGAATTTATAATCCGTCTCTGGTAACGAGAAGCAATTACGCGCAACGCATTTCAAATAACCCGAGATAATTTTGTCAACCGCCGCAATTCCTATATTGAATGCGGTGTGGATATACATGTAGTGTGTGTTAACTCTGTTGCCATCAAGGAATTTAGCTCGTTTCAGGAAATGTCGCTGCAGGAGGTACGCGAACACTTCCTGTTGGGGTTTCATACCAGCTCTACCCCCAATGACGAGGGTACTAAAATACACATATCTGAAACCCCTTTATTGTGCCAGATATTATTTGAACGCGAATCGTTCGATAAATCTACAAAGGGAAGCGAAAAAATGTGTATACCTTTGCCATATGCATCAGGCATTACGAGAATTGAATATAAATGGAAAGTTTAACATCTGCGATTTTATTGGATTTTGAGAAATATCGTTTTTACTAGTTTGTGTTGGACCGAATTTTATAAAGAATTCAGTTATTACGTATTACCTTATTAAGGATACTAACGTAATATGTAAAATAAATACATGTCAAAGAAAATACATCCTCCAATGTTCAGCTTCAGTCTTGAGTTTAGCACGTTATCGTTTGTTAAATACATAAATTAAAATATAGGTGCATGTTTTCCCAATTTTATTCATTCCACCTGCAAACAACTTCCCCATTTACTACAGTACTCCATACAAACGTCTTTTACTGCATTACAAGGTGTCTCAGAAAAGGATCTTGAGGATGCTGACGTAGTCAGCGAAACACACGTCGAGTTTATTTACTGTGTTATTGCTTTGACGTGTAGAGTACAAATACATACTTCTATATTCGAATATGATTTGATTCGTTATTTCTACTTTTCTAATAAAGAGCGAAATTTTTAATTGTATGCATAACAATGAAACTTACAAAAGACGATGACTGTGCCTAAGTTTATTTGAAGAAAACGGCTTGTGTGAAGTACGTAAAGAGAAATTTCTTTGACTGAGAGTCAAACTTCATCTTTCCGCTTGCCGGGATGCTGCTCCAACCACCTGAGTTAGCAGCACTGCACGCACTCTCGCACGTTGCGAAAGGAAGAATAAAAATTAGTTACATTTATTGTCAGATCACCAAATCGGAGATCTCGAAAGTAATCCCGATAGTTAGGCGTTTCGTGCAAACAGATCTCCTTTATAATTTTCAGTCAGCCAATGCAAATGTCTATACAGGGTACACAATTGATTATAAAACCCAAGATAATAATGTAAGAAAGCGAAAATGGCAAACTCGACTGAATTATTTAAAAATAATAAATTAGAAGTAATACTCACAGCAGTCTGATTAAGAATCAACTGGATTTCATGTACATTCACTCGATGGCTGAAGCAGCAGACCACGGTTCGCTACTATTTGGAGCTTGTTCACATTTTTCGAACCTGTCGATGCTTAATTTGACAGTTGTGCCGGGCTTAACCCCAATTACTTTCATACTATTCGGTCGGGTTCCCAATTTTCACGTAATTATTAAATAAGGATATATTTATTAAGCTATTTTCAAGTGAAAATTGTTGTAATTTTATCTTTAACATGGCGTCTCTTGCGAATTAATATGGAAAATATAAAAATTTACTTGGTAATTTAAAAACGAACCGCTACGCAAAACGGTCGCACACGCTTTTAAAGTGCTTCTCTCGTCGTAACTGAGATCAAATTAGGTTCACATTGGAAAGAGCTTCTTTAAATGCGATGATATTGCAGGCTTACAAGGCGATCAAATAGAAATCCCAATGGAAATTGACAATAGTGGGTAATGAAAGGTATCCATTGTCTGCTTTTATGTACTTGAGTAGTTTATGTTCTCATATTAATAATGGTATTGACTGTAATAATAATAATAATGCCTTATTCAGCAGAGGATTATGTTTTTATGATGACATTAAAATTTTAATTTCCCCTTAATATGCAGACATAAAAATATCTTTGGAAAATAATGATATTTGCTTTATACAGGGTGATTTTTTCATGTGGTGCTAACATGGCTATCTTTTTAATCTTAATAGATACAGGTTCGGTTAAATGGGAGAAAAGTTGCGTCTATTCAAGCACAAAGAAGTGCCGTTTACAGAAGTTGATTATCTTTTTTCGTTTTTGAGATAATCGAAAAAAATTAAAATTTTGGCTTTTACATTTGTGTTCATATTTTCCTGATTTGGCATTCAATCTTAATATGCAAAAACTTTCTTGCGACGGCTTTTCATCCTCCTTCCATTTGTGGTAGCAGAAAGTACCTACTACGTTTCGTTTCTTCAGAATCATCATCAGGTTCATTTTTTATTATGGCGCCATCTTAGATTTTTTCACCATGAAATAGCCCATTTTTTTCTGAATGAAATGATATAACATATTTGTATGTTTAAATCGCATTTAGGCCCAGAATTTTAATAAAACATGATAAAAATGGTTTTTCCATGTAATCACAATTGCCGTGAAAACAAAAGTTTATCTACTTTGTCATCTCAAACGTCAAGAAACTTTTTTAATACGATTGTGTTTTATCGGGTTACAATGGATTACTCTAATGACGAAAAGGTTGACATGTTATTTGTTTATGCTACTGCCAGAAGAAATGCTGAAAACGCGGCTGCAATGCATCGCGAATCGTATCTGGAACGAAGACATCCCCATCAGCGTTACTTATGCTGCTCAATTTCACGCAGGGATACATCTTTCCCTTCTAAATTTTTTAATTCGGTAAATGCTAATACATTTTGCTCCATATTTTCGCATATTTGCGCAACTAGATTTTCCTTTTTTCTTTTAGGTTTCATGAACTGTCCATTGTCGCGCAAGTTGTGTTCCAATTTGTGAAAGTAACACTGATGGGGTTGTGTTTGTTCTGGATACGATTCGCGATGCATTGCAGTCGCGTTTTCAGCATTTCTTCTGGCAGTAGCATAAACAAATAACATGCCAACCTTTTCGTCATTCGAGTAATCCATTGTAACCCGATTACCCAATAGAACACAAAAAAGTTTCTTGACATTTGAGTTGACAAAGTAGATAAACTTTTGTTTTCACGGCAATTGTGATTACATGGAAAAACCATTTTTATCATGTTTTATTAAAATTCTGGGCCTAAATGCGATTTAAACATACAAATATGTTATATTATTTTATTCAGAAAAAAATGGGCTATTTCATGGCGAAAAAATCTAAGATGGCGCCATAAGAAAAAATGAACATGATGATGATTCTGAAGAAACGAAACGTAGTAGGTACTTTCTGCTACCATAAATGGAAAGAGGATGAAAAGTCGTCCCAAGAAAGTTTTTGCAGATTAAGATTGAATGCCAAATCAGGAAAATATGAACACAAATGTAAAAGCCAAATTTTTTTTTTTTTCGATTATCTCAAAAACGAAAAGAGATAATCAACTTCTTTAAGCTTGAATAGACGCAACTTTTCTCCCATTTAACCGAACCTGTATCTATTAAGATTAAAAAGATAGCCATGTTAGCACCACATAAAAAAATCACCCTGTATAGAAATACCCGGCCAAAACGAACCTTAGTTGCAAAAACTGAAAAACTCCGAGTATTGCCAAATCTATATAAATAAAAATCAATTGCCGCATGTATGTAAGATCATCACTTGAGAATGGCTCGACCGATTTGGCTGATTTTTTTTTTGTTGTGTTCGTAATTGTCAGGACAAGGTTTGTATGAAAGAAAATTTTTTTCAAAATCCACCGGGAAAGTCGAAAATTTGGATGGTATGTTTGTATGAAAATCTGTTTGACAAACAAAAATGTGACGTTCAGTTTGACAGTTCTAAAAATTGATGTTGTGATCGTAATTGTCAGGACACGGTTTGCATGAAAGAATACCACCGGAAAATGTGAAAATTCTGGAAAAACTGAAAGTGCTTAACGGTTGGACCGATTTGGCTAATTCTTTTCTAAAATAAGGTTTTAAGGGAACGAAAAATTGGAAAAGTTGCCCGGAAAATTGGAAAATTCGGAAAAAACTGAAAGTGCTTTTTCTATTGGATTTTTGTATGATATGGATAGGCGTAAGTCGGGAAATTCGGACAAACTGTCAGAATCATAATTTTTTGTATGCACTCGCGATCATAACTGACGATAGGAACGACATATTTGTTTGAACATAAACGTAATCAGAAAAATGTTTCACATTGAATAAACGATTTGGTTAATGAATCAAAAATTCAATACGAAAAGTAATTTTAGGCAGGACAACGTCTGCCGGGCCCGCTAGTTAAAGATAGTCTTGACTTAATTTAAACACATTTTTTGAGACCAGAAGCTAAGGCGTCCCCTCCAAGATGCAGTTCATTCTGCATCGTCATCGGGCGATGGGAAAAAGAATCTGTCTGCCACCTACGCATTGTACATGTTATGAACCGAATTTATCACAGAGATATGGACAAGGACCTGATGGACCGTAAAACGCAGTAACTTCGACTTGAATGTAAACTTCGACATCTTGTGTATCAATTCTGTAATTTATTTTTCGATGGTTTCTGTGACTATACTCGTTGATGTAACAGTTTTAGGTTATGTAGTGCTGGTTCGTTGCTATAAAGAAACATTGGAGGGAAATATTGGACTCTTGGAAGAAGGAGTGCCGCCGCCGAGGGTCAGTTCCTAAAGAACAATTTCCGACACTGTTGTTACGATTGTGGAGGCGATTCGGAATCAAACATAAAATCAGGATTCAAAGCAACTGGCATGTTTCAAAACTTCCATCTGAAGCACCAGATGGTAGCAGAAGTCTTGATTGCAGTTTGCTAGAATTCCAGCAGGAATCTCGGGGATACACTGATGTGGTCAGAACTACTCCTAAAAGAGGGAAAACGATTTCTGAGAGGTCAGGACAGTAGATGACCGTTGCAGCAACAAGATCACAACGCAGAAGTTTTCGAGCAACCAACAAAAGATTTCTCACAGAAATCACGAAGATTTACTCGAAAGGATAAGAGAAACAAGCCCAACAAATCGGAGAAACCAAAAAGAAAAGATGGAAATGTTGCCCAATGTGTTGCATCGTCTTCGATGCAACAACACAGACGAAGACCCAAGATTGTAGTCATGACAGTTGTTGTATGTGCAAGTGTCTTTCCTCCAGCTACAAAGGAAAACACGAATGGATTTGCTGTTGCACTTGCTTGAAGTGGGCGTGATGTGATGTTTGTAATGAGGGTGCAGTGGTTCCTCAGTAACTGCAACCAGTGTTCCATTTGCCTTTGTGATTTTTCCACATATTCGAATCCCAATGCTTGGATTCGATGTGTGACGTGTTCTAAATAGGAGTACGGATATTGTGACAGAGGATTGTTGAAGAACTAGGCTTACAAGGATCATTCAATTATTCCCATGCTTTTTTGAACAGTTAACTAAAAACTGTGTCCTTTTAAATTTTAAATCCATATAAGAAAATAAGTAAAGAAGACGGGTTGTTAATGTAAAAAGTGAAACACTCTGTATGTTGTGTTAGGGCGGACTAATACAACCTAATTTAAAAAAATAATGGAAGAGGTTGTTTTCTGTGACAAATATAAATATTTGAGTGCCTTATTCAAATCCGTCTCAAGTGACGAAGAAATTAGGACAAGACATTTAATACCGGCGGACGGAATTACTTGGGATAGTTGGGATAGAAAGTAAAAGACGTCATCTAAATTCATCATATTTCAGTCCTACAAACTGTTCCAATTTAAAGTCCACAGATAAAAAAGTAATTTGTTGCGTTTCATTTTCATTAAAAAATATAAGTTACATAAATTCTGTCATGTATTAGAATGCAGCTTGGTTTAGTATAGATTATGGTTCGCCACTTCGAGAACCGATTTTCTTCGCCTTCTGCGCAAGTGGTCAAACTTATTGAGGATCAATGGTCGACGATAAAGTGACAGTTCATGGCATTAGCTGACTTAAATCCAAGGAAATTATAAGATAATTCTTCGTCGTTTTCTTAAGGATTAAGATGTTAGAGACTGTGGTTAAATAATTAATTCAAGAATCAATCAGATCCCTAACCTCAAAAATTTGTGTGGTTAGGGGTCTGATTGATTCCTGAATTAGCCGTTTTCTTCGTTAATATAATGTTGCTCCTGACTAATATGTAAAGGCCGTGACTTAGACAACCGACATTAAGTGTTTTGCGGCGAAGTATACCTGGTAAATGTACCTATCTACTGCTGAAGGTACAATAATGGGAGTGACTACTGCTCCGGCCGACGGTCCCCTGAAATTTTATTCGAACACGGTCGGGCATGCGCATTACATAATGTCAACACAATTTGCATTTTGGAGGTGTAAAAAAACTAAAGCTGAGAGAACGCATTTTTGAAACATACCATTTAGTTGTCCTCGCACCAGACACATGCATTTTTTGGAAAAAAGATGATGTAAAAACAAAGCAAAATATATCAAACACCTACGGGATCAGAACTCGTCTAGCCGTAGGAGAACAAAATAGCAGTTCTGTACGATACCCGCACACCCACCAAGACCGTTAGCGTCACTAGCCGATAACGATATACTTAAACGTCATTTTACCGACATTAATAATGCGCACGTCCGACCGTATTGGAACAAAATTTCAGGGGATCGTCGCGTCGGCCGGAGCAGTAGTTACTCCCTACAATCATTTGTTGTGAAAATTCTGCCATATTTTTAGGTTAAATGTGATTGTTTTCAATCAATTTTACCTATGAACGTATAAAATAATTGCTTTTATATTTCATTAATTTTGTATGTATGAGTTGGTGATCGACATACCGATTTCAACAAAGTCAAAAAATGCTTTCCAATTTGATATACTATTTATTTCCTGTTTCGAATAATTGTACATCGTAATATAACAGTGAATTCAAATATCTTTCATAAGTTACAATTACAATTTTTATATATAGGTACCGACCGACGCGACGCGACGGTCAGATTTTCAGATTTCAATTTCCAATTTTTTGTAAAACCAGGACATACATTTTCAGTTTCTCTATTGCAAATCGAACATAATTCATGTTTGTTACTTTAATTTTTTTCGTAATGTAACATTTTCAAAGCGAAATGTAGCAAAACAGATATGTACGTAATCGAAAAATCTTGCAAAAGTTTGACAGCAAAATAATCTTCCACTGACACTAGCAATTTCTGAAAATTTAGTTTTCTGCAAAACACTGCAGAGTTGCACATACTGACGTCACTAAGTCCCATACCAGTAGTCCTCAAAAGATGAGCTATGCCTAACCAGATTTTATAGTAAACCAAGAGAATGCAGTGCAAAGGATTTTTCCTTGGAGCTACTTTCCATCCCCAATCTGTATATCATATGGAAACCCCATAGAAATCCAGAAATACTGACAAGTGTTAAAATTTAGTTACAATATGGAACTACACAGTTTGTCGTAATGTATTTTAAGTGTATATTTCCATAACTTTTCAAGTTCGGGGCATTAATGAAAACATTAACAAAAATGGTTGAACATTGAATCTTTTTCATATAGAGAGGGTTGCTTATGCAAATAGCTCCCTGTGGCTCCCGCATAACGCCATCATCATGTTATACTTAACAGAATTTATTACAAAGCTCAAAAGCATTTTAGCAGATAACTGCGAATTATTTTCCTTTATGCCACTTTGTGTTAACAAGCTGTTTCGTACCACTTTTGGAAAACTGATTTCAATGAACGGCAAAATTATTTTAATGAAAATGAAGCACTAGATTTCAGAAGACTCGAAATGCAAACACCTAGCCAAATTAAACGTAAATTGTCCATTTTCATTTGACAGTAAGTCATGATTTTTCATGATATCACGTGGCATTAGGGTCGCAACGTAGAAATATCTTGACTTCGGTGTCAAATGAAGACTAAACTTCACATGGTCCACCATTTGAAATTGTCGTGAGAAACCAAATCACTTTAGATTCCAAAACAATTAAGATATTTAAGTAGTGAACTATATGTCTATTTTGTGAAAATCAAAACATATGGCTGACATTTAAAAGTTTTTGCAACATTTATCCTGGATCCTGCTTCCTAGAAATCGACCACGTAGAGGTTTCCATCAATCATCCTGCGGTTTCCGATAGATATTTGTAGTATCTCTTTACGGATTTAGTTAACGTACAAATTAATGTAGTATGTTGTCGATTGGTTGTAATTAGATGATATTTTGGAATATAAATATTTTGGAAAGTTTATCAGTTTCATAACATCCACACCGTTGACGTCATCAATGTCATCCTCAGAACTGATTAATTGGTTAAGTTCAGTTAAGTAAGACTGTGAGTGAATTACTTTTTATTTTTACGAACGGTAAACCTACGAACGAATACATTCAACATTAATATTGATTATTTCCTGACGTACCTTAACAGCTTTTTAAGCATACCTCTATGATGTAGACGCAGTGCACGTACAAAGGATAATTATGAGCAATTTACCTTAGGGCATATAAGTACTCACTTTAATGTTCTGTTACGAAATCCAATAATGCAGACTGTCCGCCCATGTAATACGTTCTAAAAAGACGTAGTTTGTTCGAACTAAAAGCAAACATTAAATAACATTACCGGTTATCAATATGGATGTTATCTGATGATTGTAACAATGATTTTTAGGAAATGCCTCATTTTGTTATCTTTATTGATGCGATGTAATATACGATAAAATTAAAAGAGGTTTCGTCCAAAAAGAAGCTTTTACCGTCGTCCAATATTCTTCTTAAGCAATTGTAAACCTTCTTTAACTGAAAAAAAGGAGTTTGCTGCTATTAAACAGACTAGCTAGACCACGTTCTTGTAGTTTCTTAAACCTCTGGAATATTTTTAATATAAATAAATATGTAGTATCTAGGTCACGTTTTCCAATTTAACGGTGTGGTCTTGATATTTTACAGATAAGGCAGCGATGAGATACCAAATATAATTTTATTATTATTATAATTATCATAATCGTATTCTGAGTCAAAACTCCTCTATTCCTTATAAAGTAACTGAAGAACTTTCTTACAAAAGATAATTAAATTACAATCTTACAATATTTTACAATAAGTACGTAAAATCTGGCAATTATGGAGGACATAATGGCAACTCCCATACCACGAACAAAACGTTTACATACATGTAGGTACCTATTGTGTCTGTGATGTACAGCTTACACTATTGTCACATCTTGCAGCTGCTATAGGCTCTTACTCTTAGTTGCAATAGCCCATATTTCTCATTGTACATTGCATGGCCTAGTTATTTGGTTTCTCGTCTGTTTACTCTCCGTAACAGATCGCCTGTCTGAATTCGAAATAACATTTCTAGAGTTTGATTACTGCCTGTGCTTAAATTGCAGGCGATCAGAGAAACACCATAATTTCAGAAGATTAAAACTCGTCCAAGTATTCTCAATTTTAATATAAAGATTCTAAATGGCAAAGGTTTACCTATCGAAAGTGGTTCGGCAGGAAATCTCAGTATTTGTCAATTTGGGATATCAGAATCGAAACATGCAACTCCTATTTTGCTATAAAATAAAGTTGTAGTTTCAATATACCTAACGGTAGGTACATGCTTTAAACTGGCATCTTTATCACATACGCAGCATCTCTCAGATGCAATTTCACTTGTCCGTATTGAAACCAATGTCTCAGATATACCATATACTCAACTGTCACTTTATCACAACACGCATTTACAGAATTTGCAAAGCACGAAAGGGTGAAATCACTAAAATGCGATCTAGGCTTTGAAGGAACATGGCGTGGCTTATATGTAACTCTAGCATATATTCAACTATGTAAAACTAATGCGCAGATTATTATTAGACATGGAGAATTGATGGAAAAAATGACGCAGGTCCCGTTGACCAGGCGTTGATATATTTCTTTAAATCGGAATCAAGAAATTCAGCAAAATACATTAATAATAATGATTAATTCTTATTTTTGATGGTCAAAGGAATACTCGTAGGCTGCCAACAAATGATATTTAATAATAGAAAATAGGCATGCAAAAATGAAGATCTTATCATTTTAACAAAATTTTCTGCAAACACTAAACAGCAAGTCATTCATAAACTCACTTTTTCACTAAACTTAATGCCTAATCCCGCACGCTTTCACGTGAATTCGAAAATAATTACTTTTCATAATTCTCATACATTTGTTAACATCTTCAATGCAGGTAACACCAAAAATGTGTACCTGTTGAACAAAAGTATCTAATTTTATAGAACCTCGTGGTAAAATTAATTAAAGTGTCAAAAACTCAGATTGTTCCATTTAAGAGAACAAAGGTAGCTGCTGTGCGGAAGAAATGGGACAGCCCATATAGGGAAAATAGTTTTAAAACACGGAGAATAAATTAAAAAACTAAGAAGAGTCACTCTAAAATTAAAATCCATAAATTTAGTAGTAATACATCAGGCGCAACTATTTAACTGGATGAAAATAAAATTCAACTCAGTAACTTACTGACTCAGGAAGGAAATGGGAAAATTAAAAATGCTGACTCAGAGGAAATAACGAAAATAACAACGGAGGAAATAACCAACCCTACAAAGACGAATTAGGCAGCAGTACTTGGTGGCACATTATCGGATATTTTAGAAAATAATGGTATTGGTATCAACTAAAAGGAACAACTAAGGAGTCTCTTCAATAAAGGTATAGAACAAAGATCAAAGCCCGAATGTTTGAAATGAAGCAGAAAAGAAGATATATATGTCTGCCGTTCCACATTTGAAAATATGCACTAAACACGGAAAATGAACTTTCAATACAGAAAACCAAGTTTACGATATGCAGATATTGAGTAAACTTTTGGAAAATGCAGAGAATGCGAGTACAACCTGAGAAATATGTGACTTTCATAGATTATCAAAACACATTTGATGCTCTACAATATTTAGCCAGTACTAAATTATTTTAAAAAATATAGCACTCATAGCACACGTATACGGCTGATTAGAAACACCTTTATGAATGCGAAAACGCGGATGCAGCTACATGATCTAACAGATCCGCGATGGCAACGAAATAAGGGGCACCATTTCACAAAAATTATTTATTGCAAAAATTTAGAAGAGCTACAATAAATTATTTCAAAGCTCAATAACCATTGTCAACCCGTTGGATTAACAATTACATAGAGAAAAACTAAAATATGATCGACATTTTCTTCTACAATTTTTTATGTAGAGATAGACACCATTAGGAGCAGACACAAGTAGATGACAAAACTTGAAGAAACACTACGTATGCCTAGAACAGAAAGTCATTGACGTTATGAAACGTGTCAAGCAACCGAAATAGAAAGAGGCAGGGCACGTTACGCGAAGAACAGATAAGAGATTAACCAAAAGAATAATGAAACGGGGACCAAGACGAACACAGGATCATCGGTAGATCGAACACTAGACGAAAATGCGACATCAATAAAGCAACTGAATGAGGCAATAACACCTATAGCAGTAAATCGGAATACGCAAATTGTGATGGCGGTTACATCTTCAAATATATGTATACTCGATTCTGCTTTTAACTCCTTTTTTCAGTGCCCCACCCTTATTATCGATAACAAAAATTGCTTACATACATATACATATGTACTTTAATCATATATCCCTACGGAATCAACTGATCTACTTCACTGTTGTGGTACCCACAGTTAGTTAGGGTATAAGTTAACAATCGGAAGTAACATTCAAAGATACAAAATGCCATTTGGTGTATAACTTTTTGAAAACTGATAGCAGGTCGATATATGAGTACACATTTAGGAAATCATAAGGTAGAAAATTTTACTTAGGCAATATTTCTTAGTAGTAGTCTTTATATTTGGAATAGTGTCTCACCATTTCATTTTGCTCACATATGGAACTCCAAAAAAGTTTAGAAATCAAAGAAATATTTAGAGGACGGTGGACGGCCAATAATTTGCGTTGTAACTGACATGACATTTAAGATATTCAATTTCTATTATTCTGTACACAAGGCTGTTTAAGAATTTTAAGTTTAGTAGTTATCTTTATTTATATTCTACATAATAAGTATTAATAATATTTATATTAGTTCTTTTTTACTTGAGCTACAAGTTGCTTTATACGTAAAATAGGCTTCAATGGCAAATCACGAGTTTCACCGAACAAACTTAAAAATTTCAGCACGTGGAACGAACGTGCTTTCAAGTCGTTCTGTTAAACGCCGAGAAATGCACAGCAAGGGACTTTTCAAAACACACAATCTTAAAATCCTCTAAATCCCGCGACGAGAACAAAAGAACAAGAGAACTAACCCGCCGGGATGAATACTCAATTGTAATCATGAACAGTATCTCTTACCTTCACATTTGCGATTTAGTCTTTTCCTATCTTGCTCACAGGAACGAAACAACGGCGGCAAACGGAGAAGCAGAAACGAACGCACGAAGAACTTACGGATTTATGACGAATAGAGGGATGAATAGGGACGATACTACTGGGATGTCAGGTGCGCCGCGCGCGCGCACTCCCTCCTGTATCATTGATTGGCGCTCACAAATACCCCCCAGTTGCCCCCCTAGGAATGTACTATTGTATACGCACCTTACGCAGATTTTGATTTTTCGATTGGGATACCTCTTGCTGCTTTCTGGTTTGCCTGAAGAAGTATGTTTTTCAGATTTCCAGCATGATTGCAGAAAACCAAGCTTGAGGAAAAATATCTAAATACGCATATACATTCACTTCTGAAAAAATATTATCTACGATTTTTTATTGCTGCAGACTATTTGATTTAAGCAGAATCACCTATATATTTTTATTATTCCATAAATTCCGCCAATATAAAAACCTCTGAGCGCGAGACATTACATTTTTCGGGAGTAGCTAAAATTATATTTGGTTAAAATTTACTTGATTTTTTATTACATATTATTACTTATTACATAGTCTAATAAAAGCAATAAGCACTTTATATCTAAAAATAGGAATTTAGTAAAAAGTTACTTACTGAAGCAATCTTGGTTTGGCGAGTTTTTCGAATAACGAAAATTACCTAGTGGATGAGAAAATATAGACTAGGTATCCTAGATGTTTCTAAACAAGTTCGTAGCTTAGGGAAAAGTGCGATTTCCACCAGATCTTCATTAAAACATCTTAGCAATTCCATCGCCAACCCATGAACTGAAGTTTGCGAAACAAGTGACTACTAGGGAAAATAAATGTTGATATTTTTGTGCATTTTGTGGAACATCCAATTTAAGCAGCTGAAAGCTAGGTAACTACCGAACGGCGATACACTCTGATAGATAATAGATACTAATAGTACTTTATGTATCTAACTACATAATCTCAATTTTACATCAATACACGTACCGAGAACAGAGCAGGTAACAACTGTTGCTGTTGTCCAACAAAAGTAGCTCCAAAATTCAGCAGTCAATGGATAATCGAACACTAACGAAAATTTTAGAAAATTTTGCTGTTAACTCATTGATCAGGTCGATTTAGCATACCCTATAAACGTAAAAATTATTGAGAATTGAACGCTTGAACGTTGCCATTTCTCAGCAGAAACTATTCGGCACAAA
This sequence comes from Xestobium rufovillosum, assembly GCA_963966045.1. Taxonomy (NCBI): domain Eukaryota; kingdom Metazoa; phylum Arthropoda; class Insecta; order Coleoptera; family Ptinidae; genus Xestobium; species Xestobium rufovillosum. The sequence continues at coordinate 32,673,037 of OZ014493.1, forward strand.
TTACGTCAACCCCATCGAAGGCGAATGTTCGAACTGTATTAATTAAACAGAGATATATCTCCCAACATTTATTACGTCAGCCATATACAAGGCGTAATTTTTATTAATTTTTTCTCGGTAAGAAAGAAGGAAAAAAACTCGGGTCTAATATTTTGACAAGTTCTTTCTAATTATGAAAAAAAGTGCCCATTGCATTGTGTTCCATATAAAAGTTGGCATATTTTTATAATTTTGCAATTCAAGCGTATAGCGTTTTGCAATATTCTAAACGGGTCCATGCGATCAATATATAGATGTATTGTCTATATAAGTGTTGCCAACATGCCCTTTTAATAATCAAACATTCCAAAACAACAATTTTTATATGCATATGCAGAATTTAAAATGAGATGACAGATTGGCGACAGTGAGCCATACACGATCAATATAAAGGATGCCAATATGCCATATTAATAATCAAACCTCCAAAATAACGCTTTTCATATAATAAAAATCAAGGAATCCAAAATCAGATGGCATATTGGCAACACACATATATTGACAATTAATATTGATCCTATAGGAATACCTTTATATTGACAATAAAAATATTGATCGTAATACACTCTGTTTGAATATTTCTAATTTTATTGTGCATAAACTAAGGTGTGGGCAATTTTATGGCAAAAAGTAAAATAGTTCAGTTACATATCCGTCTTAAAGAGAAACAGGGCTTCAGAAAAGAAATAGTGTAATTATTGCTGCTTCTAGTAAACGTATCTGTTTCTGATCTCATGTAAGGAGTTTCTTTGCTGTAGAAAGGTAGAAAGGTGGTGGTCTTCCTTTTCTTTTATTATTATGATTTATTATGATTAGATAAGCGTAATTTAAATTAAAAAGAGTGCTTAGAAAGCACAATATTTCGCCAAAAAAGCAACAAAAAACGCAACAAGTTCAGAAAAAAGCAGAAAAAAGTATACCTAAAATTATTTGCTTCGGAATCGTTGGAATCGATTCCGAAGCAAATAATTTTACGATTCACGATTCCGGCTGCAATTCCAATTCGCAGCAAACACAACACGGTTTCGTAGCGTGCGAGTTCACCTATATGAACGACTCACGTTCGATTCCGTGATATTCCGACTCCGGTTCTAATTTGTTGCCAGGGTTTCGAAACGCGTGTCATCGGGCAAAAGTACCTGTTTTGTATAAACAAAAATTTATTTGTAAAATTTAGGTATTTAGGTAGTTAAAGAACCCAACTGAAACATTTGTATATTAAAATTCAAAAATACAATTTTGAACAGTTTATTTGATTAAAAGTCTGCCCTTTGAGTTAAAATATTTCAAGTTTTAGAAAATATTCTCTCACATGTCACTGAACTTCCAACTATGCACAGTCTTTTCTTAATATTTTTACATGTATAATAATATCTTTATATAAATTTAGGTAATAAATCTATTTTTGATGCCACCAAGTGAACGGATCGAGATATAGTTTGCGATTCAATAAAAGTTCTTGGATGTATTTGTCTATTTCAGTTATACTTGCTAGGTCAGCTAGGTGCTGTTGAATTTTGGGCGTTTCTACTATTTAGTATTATTAAGAAGCCTAAACCGGCATTGAAATTCGCCGGGCATCGTGTAGTGTTTTATATTTTACAACGGTAAAAGGAATGAAAATCGTGAGCGAATCGAAGGAATCGATTCCGACAAAAGGATTGGTTCCGATGAATCGACTCCTAAGCAGGAACGTTTTAGCCCACCTCTATTCAGTAGACGGTCTTCGCAGCGTTGCCAACCATACCATAATTATGGTACACATGCTATAATTTAGAATAGAATGCTATTTGCTATAGTTACATGGTTATAGCATCAGTTTATACCATAATTATGAAAAATCGGCCATTTCAGCCATTTTCTTGTGAAAAATGCTAAAATAATTCAAGAAATTTTGTTTTGTTGTTCTTTCTTGCCGCCGCGCCGCGTTGACCGTTGCCTCCGTCTCACTTGCTCGATGGTTGCAGACGCAGCCGCGGCGTGGCGTCTGTATCACACGTAATGTATGTTGTCTGTTGTTGTCTCTTGTCTGTGGTTTTTGATAATTGGCAATTGACATTGGCAATTTTCAGTTTGTGATTTGTTTTGTTTTTGACGTTTTGATTGCACCGCACACGATCAATATTATTGATAATATCGTTATTTGACCAATCAAAACACGGTATTATTGGTCAAATCACGATATTGTCAATATTGTGTGCGGTCAATTTAACATTACGGCTGCGTATGTTCGTTGCTGTTAACTTTTACCAAAGAATGTTTACTCTTTACTCTGGTTTTTAGTTAAGTTGGCATTTCGAATTCTCTCGGAACTGGCGGCGGAGCAAGTACAAATTATTAAAGCCTGTTTACAGTCGGCAATTTTCATTGCATGCAACTTGCAATTGCTGCAATTCTTGACATGCGCATGCGGCGTGAGCAATGAACTTCAAATTATTGCTCACGGCGCATGCGCATGGCAGGAATTGCAGCAATTGCAATTTGCAAGTTGCACGCAATGAAAATTGCCGACTGTAAACAGGCTTTAACCTATTTTGCTAAAAAAATTGGTTTGCTAATTGCATTTTGCTATAATAACTGGCAAATATACCATAATTTCATGCCAGCTTGCTATAACTTAAATTTTTAGGGTTGGCAACGCTGGGTCTTCGGTTATCCAGCGTCAGACAGTTTACGAGCGTGCGCTGTGCGCTCACAATTTCAAAGTAACGTACAACCAGTTTATTTAGATAAATTGATAAATGACCAAAAAATAAGTTTGAAATAAGCACTGAAATAAAAACGCAAGAAAAGCATTGTACCTCAAATTATGTACTTCTAATTCATTCAAATGTCAACATAATTTGTTGTTGCTTTAAATATTTAGTGTAAGCAAGAAAGCTTAAAATCCGGTCTCTAATTATGATTACCAATATCTCAGCACTCGCCATTTGGGTTTACTGTGGAAGATCTCTTGACGCAATTATTCTGTGAAATGCACGTTATTTATTATTCATTTGGAGACCAACAGTTTAATAATTTTATAATAAATAAGTATGGAAATTTTTGATTTTGCCTTACCTCGACAAGAACTCGACTTGGAAAATTTCTTCGAGACGGGACACTAATAACAACAAGGTTTGTATCAAACTGATTTTTTCAAATAAAAAAATCAGATTAAAAGATTGATGCAATGTTGCGCCGTCAGTTCTTTTGCTGGTCAATAAATGAGAGAGAAATATTTGGGAACTCAATTTATTTTAAAGGAAATTCAAAATCAATTACTAAGTTTCAAAATTAATGCAGCATTTGTATACAGGTTATGTCAGGCAGCTTGGACTTTGGCTCACTGGAATAAACGTCTAGGATTATAGGAAATAGAAGACCATTCAGTTGTCAAACAAAGATGCTTTCTATTAAAGTTTGGGACCGGACAAAGGTAGTACCTGTTTATGATGTAAAGAGGAAATTTAACGGCGTTTGATTTAAATTAGTTTCCTTGTCAGCGACAACTGAAACGCGTTCACACAAAGGAAACCTTTTCTTTTTTGATGTCAGACACGCCTGTTAATTGGGAAAGACATGGTAAAAGATCAATCGTAGTATATTTTTCTTGAAAACGAAACTGCTGCTGCCGATTGAACTATGTAGAATGTCGAGAAGTTGCTTGCTTCGTTATTCGGGAAAGAAAAACATACTTCCGGACTGGTTTAAATGATTACTCTGGGTTGTTCACCCGTTTTCAAGCAAATTCAATTCTTACCGAAAGATGTTTCCTTTATACCTTTCTCAGTTTGGTTTGTCATATAATATATTTAGCTTTTGAATAATTCACTTTTCTGTGTTTAGTACGAACCCTTTTCATTTTATATTAGTTGTTTGACTGAATTATACATGGCTGTTTATACAGTTTAATTCATTATTTACGCCTTTCTCAAATAATAAAGACTTGGGGATTACTGGACATAAAGCGACATTAGAAATACAACATCTCATTTTTATAGAATGAAAAAGAATAATATAGCAGCTGGGTTGAACGAAGAGAAAACATTATTTTTTTCCATTGGTAATAATAACTTACTTTTCATTTATTTTTCATTTTCATATTTTCTTGTATTTATTTATTATTAATTTATTTATTAATCACACAGCGTGGCGGGTACCACCTCCTCCCCCCATGGCAGCGAATAGCTTTCTGGTTGGACATATTGCTCCGAGAATTTGGCTATGACGCTCTGCGTTTCGTGCTTGGTTTTAGCCCATTCAGAACGAAGACCTATGCTAGATGCTAGATGTGAAGCAGCGTTACGGTAACAGGGGATGGATCAATTCTGCCGTCAACTTATTCGGCCTTAGTCGTTTATAACATGATTTTAATGATAATTGTGTCAGTTTTTTCTGGTCTTGGTCGTTGAAAGATTACATCTGGTAGAAACCACCAAAAAATTACGCACATATTTCAAATTACGCTATAATTATGTCATGTACTATATTTTTTATCGCTTCATGAATTTAGGTTTGTTCGGACAACAAGGTAGAAACATAGTAAAGCTAACAAAATTATACAAATTAGTTGGAGTATACAAGCTTTCCCTAGGGGTCAAAATAAATGAGGTTGCATTACATCTACTCCAACAACTTAGTTAAACAAAAGCATATTCTACATAGTCATATTTAATGCAACACAAATACAAAAGAGGCGCGGATACAATAAGATTTTGCTTTCATTTTTATCAACACTTATATCGCAACCCTTTGTCAAAACTGCTTCCATTTCACTCAGACCTGTTTCTAATTTCTATTTCCTTGGATGCTATTGCCACCATGTTATCCGCGAATCTGCGCATGTTAATCGTTTGCCCATGTAGATATATTAATTCCGGAAATTATTTTTCCTTATTGCCTCTTTGGAATTATACCCATAACTTGAAAACTAGCGATGAACGATGACGAAGTCCATCCTTAACTCACTTCCTTCCGAATATCTACTTCTCTACGAACCCACTCAAATTTTATAAGTGCCATTTGATCTTTATATAAATTATGTTTTACTCTTCTGTCTCTACTTCATCCCTACACTTTTGGACATTTTGAACTTCTTTGGCTTTCCAGCTTTATCAGTAAATCTAGAATGGACCTTGTGCGTTCCCTTATTCGTCTAAACCCAATTGGTCTTTGAGAAAACTTTGAATCTGGGCATTTATTTGCGACAATTTATAACAAAAATTGTCGACATTCATTAACGTAAAAGTTCCTTTGCACCAGTGTAAATATCTTTACTGTGGAGTTTTGATGTTTACATAATTGCTACCCCCATTTATTTGACTTAATAATGTATAAAATATTTACCGAGGGTGAACGTTTTGCTTTCAAAGGTAACTTTCCAATATTTAACAAAAAGTGTAATAGGAACTATATTTTATTCTCCTGAAGAGATTTGCTGAAAAATGAGGTTTGAATTCGTTCCGAAAAGCTTCTTGCTTGAAATTGCTAACCATATCTAAAACTGTTCTGAAAATACAGTATTTTGCAAATTATTCTTCAAACAATAAACACATCAAAAATTCTACTATCATATTTATCCGTTTTTACCCCGAAGCGACTTCAATCCCACGTTGGAATTTTCATACATTATTTTGGGCCGACATTTCAATATTTATATTTGCCCGTGCTACAGCTGAAATGAAGCTGAGAATACAGACACACATTTCTTATTTGACTTCGGGTATTTTACACGAAGTTTCAGGAAAATCTCAATTTGTTCAAGTTAAGTTTACATGAATATCTTATTTTTGATGCATTGTTCGCGTTTGGGCGCGGCGACAACTAATTTTAGCTGGAAAATTTTCGTTGCTTTGACGTACGTGATTTATGGCTATACATTTATTCATTTGTAAATGGTGCACTTGAGTTATATATTTCAACAGTGTGCAAACATTGAAAACAAGAATTAGCTGTAATATAAGTCAATATTTTTATTGTGGCGTAGAAACTTCCATGAAATACTTCCAAAGTTTGTTCTTCTTGTTTACGCTAGTGATTCTTGGTTTCCTCAATTGATTAGATTTATAAAGTTTATGAAACTTAATAATAACAAGCAACAAAAGTACAAACCGTCCTTAAAGAAACTAAATTTTAATTTTCGGACAAATGGTTCGTACATAGACTCATACTAAGACCTCCCACGAATGCACTTATTTGACAACCAAAATCTAGTTGAAAATAAACTTCAGAGATGGCGTATATTCATACTGTAAATTAGGGTCCCTGTATTGAGAGCGTACCGCAATCTCCGCCATTTTTACTCACAATAACAGGCGCCAAATTTGAATTGTGCCGGAACGTCAGATTTTATATTTGACATGTGTTACAAATTGCGCATTCACCTTCTGATTTTTGATCCATAAACAAATAAAATTTGACTGTAATACGCTCAGGAATAATACTACAGACCAGATTGTGGAAATATATATCACTGATTCACAAAAGACGATAAAACATAAACAACAAACAAACCAACATTTCAGCTGGACTTTGACTGACATATGACATTGTGCTGCTGACACGGCAGTCCGCCATGTTTACTCACAGTTCTGAAACATAGTGGAGCTATTGATTGCGGTACTCTCTAAATACAGGGACCCTACCGTAAATGTGCGTTGCATTCATTAGTATTGCACCATGATAGAATGGTATTGCACGTGTTTCCCGCTGGCTGGACGCTGGACTTATAAATGACAGCTGTTGAACAGGTGACATCCTTATCGGAAGAGAGCAAAAGTCAGATAGGTGGCACGAATATTTGGAAATCTTATATGCGGGACAAGAACTAGAAGATATATAAGAAAAGAAAATCAATGTAGAGAGGGATAACCTAGGACCTAGGCTGTCCTATAATAAGGGAATGTTCGAAGTGCTCAAAAAGCCAGGGATGAAATATAGAACCAGACGAATTATTATTATTATTACCTACGTATTACATAATTCCTACACAGAGCAAACGGCAGTTACAGTATTTGAGCAGGAACGAAGAGGGGGAGATATTCGGAAGGGAGTGAGACAGGGATGTGCGTTGTCACCTCTGGTTTTCAACATATACAGGGTGAATCAGGAATCCTTCTATGTATTGGTATTTTTGTTATTTGAAGAGCTACAAAGTCGGTTAAATGAGAGAAAAGTTGCACTATTTGGGAGCCATCTCAAACCTACTTTCAAACTTTCAAAAATTTTCACAGCTTTCTAGATATAATTAAAATATTAAAATTTCCGATTTTTTCTTTTGTTGATAACTCAACTGTGGTTTGTGCAAATGACTTGAAACTTGGAACGCTTACATAAAAGAACGTTGTACATCGTTTGGTGACATTGGCAGTGCAGTGTGATCTGTCATTTTTGCAGAGCGACAGTCAACTTTTTTTTCTTTATGGCAGCCATATTCATTTCTGCCGCTGACATTATGACAGCATTATTATGATTACAATGGTTTTTTAATTTTTTAAATCGAACCTCAAATAAAAAAATTACAGAAAGAAACATGTTAGCACATGTAATCAAGGTAGCCATGCAACAAAAGAGCTGCGGTAAGTAAAAATCTTTATCAATAAACAATTTACTTTGAGCGCAAGCCCACGCATTCCCACCTTTTCTATTTGAAGAGATAGAGATTCGGTTAAATCAGCGAATACTTGCCCAATTACTAGCAATAAACGGTGGTTCCCGAAGAGTTTAAGAAATCTGCTGTGCGGTCAAAATATTTATGAAAATTTTGAAAAGGGTCAATTAGTACTTGGATTAAAATAAAATCCTACATTTCTTTTATTTTTTTATTAACTATGGAACTTTAAAGAACAATAACACAAATTAACTAAAACGAATAAACAATTTAACAAAATGCCATAAAACAACAATGTAGGATTTTATTTTAATCCAAGTACTAATTGATCCGTTTCAAAATTTTCATAAATATTTTGACCACAACCGATTTTTTAAACTCTTTGGGAGCCACCGTTTATTGCTAGTAACTGGGCAAGTATTCGCTGATTTAACCGAATCTCTATCTCTTCAAATAGAAAAGGTGGGAATACGTGGGCTTCCACTCAAAGTAAATTGTTTATTGATAAAGATTTTTACTTACCGCAGCTCTTTTGTTGCATGGCTACCTTGATTACATGTGCTAACATGTTTCTCTCTGTAACTTCTTTATTTGAGTTTCGATTTAAAAAATTAAAAAACCGTTGTAATCATAATAATACTGCCTTAATGTCAGCGGCAGAAATGAATATGGCTGCCATAAAGAAAAAAAAGTTGACTGTCGCTCTGCAAAAATGACAGATCGCACTGCACTGCCAATATCACCAAATGATGCACAACGCTCTTTTATGTAAGCATTCCAAGTTTCAAGTCATTTGCACAAACCACAATTGAGTTATCAACAAAAGAAAAAATAGGAAATTTTAATTTTTTAATTATATCTAGAAAGCTGCGAAAATTTTTGAAAGTTTGAAAGTAGGTTTAAGATGGCCCCGAAATAGTGCAACTTTTCCCTCATTTAACCGACTTTGTAGCTATTCAAATAACAAAAATACCAATACATAGAAGGATTCCTGATTCACCCTGTATACCTATCGAAGATGCGACTAATATTGTTGAGGACAGAACTACCTCAGGGATTAGTGTACAGGGCCAAACTATTAACATTCTCAGATTCTCTGATAGCAGTGTTAGCAACCAGCAAAGACGAATTACAAATAGCTCTGAACGAAATGGAAGCAGTTTTGATAGACGGATACGGCATGAAGATCAATAAAACGAAAACCAAAATTTTAGTACCAGTGTAGAGGGCTTGAATATAGAACTAAAACTAAAATACAAATAGGAAATGAGAAGATAGAGCGAGTCACAAACGTCTGCTACTTAGACAGTCAAATAACTGGGGATGGTAGGAGCACTAAAGATAGTCAGAGATAAGAATAAATGGAGGTAGGGGCAGGCCCAGATTAGACTACTGATCTCAAATAGTTGGGGATGTAGGATGTTCTACTTTTAGGGAAATGCGAAGGTTAACTCAGGATAGGAAAGGATGAATGTACGCGTTAAATCAGTCTTCGGACTGAGAATTTATGATGATAATTTGATATGCCGCACGTTTTACCTCAATTTATTATAATGAATTCGTTGTGTGTGGTTGTCCCTTACTGTGACGTCACGCTAGCTGCAGCACGGCTTGCTTTGTAGCTAGCGTTGACTAGAGCATCTTAATTTGATGAAGGCTCATTGGACCTGACCGGAAAGTGGGAAACCTGGGTTCGAATCCCAATTGCGAGCCTTCTCAATTTTTGCGCAGTCGTTAATTAAACCTATAGTCCAGTTACTTTATTGTTTAAAGGTGACGCCTTTGCGAGTACAAAATATAATTAAATTTTAATCCTTTGATTTAAAATTAATGTGAAATTGAGTAATAAATAATTATTTACATGCAATTTAAAATGAACTGGGGCAACGATTTCAAACTACCGATAAACACAAACATGAATATTTTTGGTTGCATATTTTCTGTGATATTGCGGAATTGATAGACAAATATTTGATTATAATTTGGTCCGGTTATGGATAAACAAATATATCGAAAATTTGCTAATTTTGCACACCATATTGCCACTGAATGGAACTTAATATTAAATGTTTGTTTACCTAAAATGCGGAAATGCAATTCCATTCTGCCTCTACGTCTCTAACAGAACTCTCATCGGCGCCCTTTAATACTTCATTCGTCTTTTTCTCGAACTTATCGCGCGAATCACAATCTTTTAGTTTCTCTAGGTCAAGGTGTCTTCTAAGGTTTCGTTTTTTCAAAATCTGAAATTTAGACTTCATAACCACTACGTTGTGATCACTATCTACATTTGCAGTCTCTAACTTGATTTCTAAATCTTTGCCCAACAAGAATGTAATCTATTTCATATCTCCCTAGCTCCCCTGGCATCTTCCATGTGTAGCGTCTCCTAACGTGATGTTGAAATATAGTGTTCGCGACGGTTGGACTATGTTTATAAGTAATATAATTTAATATAAGTACCTACATTGCGGAAATATCTTGCACGAGCTACCTTGCTAAGTTAAAACAATTCCATTTAAACGTCTCTTTCCTCTTTTAAAGTGCATAGTGACTATAATAGCACCAATCGATATCAGGACGAAACGCAGCTTATGTAAATTAAGTCACCACAGGGGTGCTTTTAAAAATAAAATGTATTTCTCACGAAAGGCTTTAAAGAACGATAAAATCTTCATTATAGGTCTTTCGTCCCCAACTAGATCCGTTGTTATCTTTCAAATATGCAAGTTGCCAGGAAATGACATCGCATGGCTTGGCCAAAAATAAAAGTCCTATCAAAGAACATATAATATCAGAATGACGGTCGCCGTGTTAATTTTTCTGACACGAAAATGGATAACGGAATGTAGAGGGCGCTGATTTGCTTTGAAGTACTGGCCATTCAGAGGCGCCAAGGTACTTCATGAATTTGTGAATGCGACTATTAGATTTCAGATGGCGCATGGTGGAAATGGTATGCAGGTAAACTGTAAATTACGAAATGCAGATTGTCAAATGTCAAGCAAATGTCATGTTCTCATGTTTGTTTGTGATTCTTGTATAAAATTTATAGTGGATGATCTTTATTTTATACAATTCTGTTTAGTAGTTAGTGCAATAAAAACAAAGCCACCTAGCAAAAGATGAAGTTCCGTAGAACATTTGCTATTGATGTATCTTTTGCAGATGCAGATCTAAAAACATTTGAAGGAATCGAAAATCACAGTACTTATATAGTATACTCATACAATTATGTTATATGAGGGTGTATTGGTATATTCTCAGCCTGCTATGAAACCAACAAGTATTTCAAATAAATTATTTTATCAGTCCACCTAATGCACCTCTTAATGTAATACATTACAGAGACCCTGCAACACCTGTTGTAAACTGCTCCCTCATTGATATGCGGTATGTTGTTATATTTTTGGCACCTGCATACGTGTAGCAGATAAATTGCAAATACATCTGAACCACAATTTAGTTAGTGTAGGTAAGTATTAGAAACTACCTAAAATAAACAATAAAGATCGTAATTTTAACAAGCAATCTGGTAAGACAAGAAGTTATACCTACTCGTATAGTGCGAAATGGTCATTACCTAGGTATTTTTGATTTATCAGAATATAAACAATTAATTATTTTTTCCTTATTTGAACAACTCCATTTTGCAAAATAAGACTGACAACCCGTAAAATACTTTAAATTTATTTTCCTAAAAGACCGTAGCGCACTGTGTTGGCTACAAACTATCATTTTCTTTACGAATTATAGTCTAAATGGAGATTTTTATGTTAAAAGGGTTTTTCAACCCTTTAATTATTTCTACTTATCCGATCTTATGCCATTTTGAAAATGTGCAAACACAATGCCAAAATATTAATTTATTATTTATGCATTAGAGGTGCTTAGATTTGAGAACAATTATTTCAAAAAGTATTAATTTTAGAGGCAGGAAAGGTGACATAATCAAAAGGAAACTCCGCATAGAAAATGGTAATATAAAATTATAGTACCATTTGAAAAGATGTTTGGAACTTTTCCAAATTGATCATGACCTAATCACTAATACCGTGGGCAAGATTTTCAAGTGTTTAACGTAAGCTACACCTTTTCCTGGATATTGTTTTTATCTCACCAAAATATCACTGGGACAGTTTATTATTCAACCCCAAGATACTTAATCTTCAAAACGCCTCTTCCTGTCAAAATCTTTAAAAAAATGCTGGCAACTAATATGCAATAAAAAGCACCCTAAATAACACTGAAATCATTCAGGGAATCCAAGAATGCTACTCTCATACTTTCCGCTCAAATAATTCTCGCCTGGGTCATACGGGAGCTTCGAGAAAAAACGTTCAAAGACGGCCAAAATGCTCTGTAGTTCTCTCACAGAGCGGTTTACGGTATTTTAATGTAGAAATTTGAGATCAACGCGAAGTTTCTAAACCAATGCCACTTGGTTCATCTCGCTAGCTCCATCTGGAGCCGAGATAGTGCAAAAGTAGGCCCGAAAGTTCAAGAAAACCGTCAATTCGAAAAAAATGAAAAGCAGATATTGGGGAAACTGACGCTTGTGCGTCACTGTCGTCATCATATTCATCACATCTGAAACCATTTAAGGCCGTTTAAAGGGAAAAAGAAATTTCGTCCCTAGAAAAAGTGACAGAAGGGGGGACCGTAGGACGAAATCGCAATTTCAGAAAGAACGGCATACCCGGAGATCGGAAAGAGATAATCTAATTTTGTTTTCACCAGTGTGTTTGGGGCGCCGAGCTGCTTCAGATAGACTACTTTCCACTCAAATAATTCTCGCCTGGGACATACGGGACCTTCGGGAAGAAACGTTAAAAGTCGGCCAAAATGCTCTGTAGTTCTCTCACAGGGCGGTTTACGGTATTTTAATGTAGAAATTTGAGATCAACGCGAAATTCCTAAACCAATGCCACTTGGTTCATCTCGCTAGCTCCAGATGGAGCCGAGATAGTGCAAAAGTAGGCCCGAAAGTTCAAGAAAACCGTCATGTCGCAAAAATTAAAAGCCGATATTGGGGAAATTGACGCTTGTGCGTCACTGTCCCCATCATATCCATCACATCTGAAACCATTTAAGGCCGTTTAAAGGGAAAAAGAAATTTCGTCCCTAGAAAAAGTGACAGAAGGGGGGACCGTAGGAAGAAATCGCAATTTCAGAAAGAACGGCATAACCGGAGATCGGAAAGAGATAATCTAATTTTGTTTTCAACAGTGTGTTTGGGGCGCCAAGCTGCTTCAGATAGACTACTTTCCGATCAAATAATTATCGCCTGGGACATACGGGAACTTCGAGAAGAAACGTTCAAAGACCGCCAACATGCTCTGTAGTTCTCTCACAGGCCGGTTTACGGTATTTTAATATAGAAATTTGAGATCAACGTGGAATTTCTAAACCAATGCCACTTGGTTCATCTCGCTAGCTCCAGCTGGAGCAGAGATAGTTCAAAAGTAGGCCCGAAAGTTCAAGAAAACCGTCATTTCGAAAAAAATGAAAAGCAGATATTGGGGAAACTGACGCTTCTGCGTCACTGTCGTCATCATATCCATCACATCTGAAACCATTTAAGGCCTTTTAAAGGGAAAAAGAAATTTCGTCCCTAGAAAAAGTGACAGAAGAGGGGACCGGAGGACGAAATCGCATTTTCAGAAAAAACGGCATAACCGGAGATGGGAAAGAGATAATCTAATTTTGTTTTCACCAGTGTGTTTGGAGCGCCGAGCTGCTTCAGATAAACTACTTTCCACTCAAATCATTCTCGCCTGGGACATACGGGACCTTCGAGAAGAAACGTTCAAAGATGGATAAAATGCTCTGTAGTTCTCTCAAAGAGCGGTTTACGGTATTTTAATGTAGAAATTTGAGATCAACGCGAAATTCCTAAACCAATGCCACTTGGTTCATCTCGCTAGCTCCAGCTGGAGCAGAGATAGTTCAAAAGTAGGCCCGAAATTTCAAGAAAACCGTCATTTCTAAAAAAATGAAAAGCCGATATTGGGGAAATTGACGCTTGTGCGTCACTGTCCCCACCATATCCATCACATCTGAAACCATTTAAGGCCGTTTAAAGGGAAAAAGAAATTTCGTCCCTAGAAAAAGTGACAGAAGGGGGGACCGGAGGATGAAATCGCATTTTCAGAAAGAACGGCATAACCGGAGATCGGAAAGAGATATCTAATTTTGTTTTCACCAGTGTGTTTGGGGCGCCGAGCTGCTTCAGATAGACTACTTTCCACTCAAATAGTTCTCGCCTGGGACATACGGGACCTTCGAGAAGAAATGATCAAAGCTGGACAAAATGCTCTGTAGTTCTCTCACAGAGCGGTTTACGGTATTTTAATGTAGAAATTTGAGATCAACGCGAAATTTCTAAACCAATGCCACTTGGTTCATCTCGCTAGCTCCAGCTGGAGCAGAGATAGTTCAAAAGTAGGCCCGAAAGTTCAAGAAAACCGTCATTTCGAAAAAAATTAAAAGCAGATATTGGGGAAACTGACGCTTCTGCGTCACTGTCCCCACCATATCCATCACATCTGAAACCATTTAAGGCCGTTTAAAAGGAAAAAGAAATTTCGTCCCTAGAAAAAGTGACAGAAGGGGGGACCGGAGGATGAAATCGCATTTTCAGAAAAAACGGTATAACCGGAGATCGGAAAGAGATTATTTAATTTTGTTTTCACCAGTGTGTTTGGGGCGGCGAGCTGCTTCAGATAGACTACTATCCACTCAAATAATTCTCGCCTGGGACATACGAGACCTTCGAGAAGAAATGATCAAAGCTGGATAAAATGCGCTGTAGTTCTCACACAGAGCGGCTTACGGTATTTTAATGTAGAAATTTGAGATCAATGCAAAATGCCTAAACCAATGCCACTTGGTTCATCTCGCTAGCTCCAGCTGGAGCCGAGATAGTGCAAAAGTAGGCCCGAAAGTTCAAGAAAACCGTCATTTCGAAAAAAAACGAAAAGCCGATATTGGGGAAACTGACGCTTGTGCGTCACTGTCCCATCATATCCATCACATCTGAAACCATTTAAGGTCGTTTAAAGGGAAAAAGAAATTTCGTCCCTAGAAAAAGTGACAGACCGGAGGACGAAATCGCAATTTTAGAAAGAACGGCATAACCGGAGATCGGAAAGAGATAATTTAATTTTGTTTTCACCAGTGTGTTTGGGGCGCCGAGCTGCTTCAGATAACTACTTTCCGATCAAATAATTCTCGTGTGGGACATACGGGACCTTCGAGAAGAAACGTTCAAAGCTGGATAAAATGCTCTGTAGTTCTCTCACAGAGCGGTTTACGGTATTTTAATGTAGAAATTTGAGATCAACGCGAAATTCCTAAACCAATGCCACTTGGTTCATCTCGCTAGCTCCAACTGAAGCCGAGATAGTGCAAAAGTGGGCCCGAAAGTTCAAGAAAAACCGTCAATTCGAAAAAAATGAAAAGCAGATATTGGGGAAACTGACGCTTGTGCGTCACTGTCCCCATCATATTCATCACATCTGAAACCATTTAAGGCCGTTTAAAGGGAAAAAGAAATTTCGTCCCTAGAAAAAGTGACAGAAGGGGGGACCGGAGGATGAATTCGCATTTTCAGAAAAAACGGCATAACCGGAAATCGGAAAGAGATAATCTAATTTTGTTTTCACCAGTGTGTTTGGGGCGCCGAGCTGCTTCAGATATACTACTTTCCGATCAAATAATTCTCGTCTGGGACATACGAGACCTTCGAGAAGAAACGTTCAAAGACGACCAAAATGCTCTGTAGTTCTCTCACAGAGCGGTTTACGGTATTTTAATGTAGAAATTTGAGATCTACGCGAAATTTCTAAACCAATGGCACTTGTTTCATCTCGCTAGCTCCAGCTGGAAACGAGATAGTGCAAAAGTAGGCCCGAACGTTCAAGAAAACCGTCATTTCGAAAAAAATGAAAAGCCGATATTGGGGAAACTGACGCTTGTGCGTCACTGTCGTCATCATATTCATCACATCTGGAACCATTTAAGGCCGTTTAAAGGGAAAAAGAAATTTCGTCCCTAGAAAAAGTGACAGAAGGGGGGACCGGAGGATGAAATCGCATTTTCAGAAAGAACGGAATAGCCGGAGATCGGAAAGAGATAATCTAATTTTGTTTTCACCAGTGTGTTTGTGGCGCAGAGCTGCTTCAGATAGACCACTTTCCACTCAAATTATTCTCGCCTGGGACATACGGGACCTTCGAGAAGAAACGATCAAAGCTGGATATAATGCTCTGTAGTTCTCTCACATAGCGGTTTACGGTATTTTAATGTAGAAATTTGAGATCAACGCGAAGTTTCTAAACCAATGCCACTTGGTTCATCTCGCTAGCTCCATCTGGAGCCGAGATAGTGCAAAAGTAGGCCCGAAAGTTCAAGAAAACCGTCAATTCGAAAAAAATGAAAAGCAGATATTGGGGAAACTGACGCTTGTGCGTCACTGTCGTCATCATATTCATCACATCTGAAACCATTTAAGGCCGTTTAAAGGGAAAAAGAAATTTCGTCCCTAGAAAAAGTGACAGAAGGGGGGACCGTAGGACGAAATCGCAATTTCAGAAAGAACGGCATACCCGGAGATCGGAAAGAGATAATCTAATTTTGTTTTCACCAGTGTGTTTGGGGCGCCGAGCTGCTTCAGATAGACTACTTTCCACTCAAATAATTCTCGCCTGGGACATACGGGACCTTCGGGAAGAAACGTTAAAAGTCGGCCAAAATGCTCTGTAGTTCTCTCACAGGGCGGTTTACGGTATTTTAATGTAGAAATTTGAGATCAACGCGAAATTCCTAAACCAATGCCACTTGGTTCATCTCGCTAAGTAGATAAGCTATGAGAGAACGGGACCACGATTAACATTGATTCTCCCATAAGAGCTAAAAAACTACTTTTTTTGCAAATCCCAACCAAGTTTTGCCAATGACTTGTAGATCCCAACTAGGTTTTGCCAATTCACTTAACATACGGATCCCAACTAGGTTTCGCCAATTACTTGTGGTTTCCCATCTAGGTTATGCCAAACTACTTTGTTTGTGGTTCCCAACTTGGTTTTGCCAATGCCTGCTATTATTCCCCCGTTTTCATTAATAATCGTGGATTAGTTCGAATCCTAACGGATCCTTTTGCTACCCGGAAGCCAGTAGTGCCGCTGGTAGGTCACACTGCCTCATGCCGGTAAGGCAGATTCCTGCAACGTCGTGGTAGAATGGTCCCAGTCCTTAAGCCTTCGCCCCGCTGGAGGGCGACCCCAAGTGGGATTCGACAGATATAAATTCAGCGCCGCCGCCCGCAATCTCAGATAACTTATCTGTGCGCGCGTGTTGGCTACAGGAGTCATCTAGCGGCCAGTTCCTGCAACTGCCAGGTTTGTACCATCGGCGCCACATAGAGTCGACAGCCGGCGTTCGCGTCGGCCCTTACGTTAAAGCTCTAGCTCCCACCCTGGGAAATCCGGAAAAGGTAAATAAACACCCGCAATTTTGCATTTTATGCCTTTTTGCCCCCCAAATCGAGCTCTTACGGGAGAATCAATGTTAATAGTGGTCCCGTATCCCGGGCCTACATCCTAGTTGACGCAATTATGACGTCAGCGTCCACGCAGACGCCAGCGTTTGCATCAGGGCAACGTTAATAAAACACAAGCAATATCTTGGTCTGTCCCACTCTTTCTCGAAGGAACGATGACTAAAACACAGTTTAGTATATTATCTTGTTATACCGGCCCTAACGTTAGTGCCAAATAGGCTTTAACTCATAAGGAACGTAAGAAGCGCATGTGAGGAGAATCGGAATAAACAGTTATTTCGCCGCGATTACTATTGGTTACAGACAGCTGGCCCCTATGTCAAAGCCAGCCCCCCCCCTCAACCCCCCTTCCGCGGTGGTTTGAGTATGGCGTAACCAAGACGGAGCAACCCTGACGTCACATGTGGGCGCTTTCGCGATACGCACCCAAACCGCCACTGCTACGTCACCCAAGATGGCCGCCACCGAGCAGCCAAGTTGGCGGCAGCGTTCAGCTTTTGTGAATGTGAGAAGGTTAAATAAAACACTGTTGCGTATTATCTTTATTGGAGCATATTACACAAAAGACCCTGTATGTCCTGACATGATGCAATTTTATTGAAAATGTTTACTGGAATATAATACCCTGTATGTAAGTACTGCGAAACGATGAGATCTTATCGGACAAAGGACTATAATTAAATAACGCCCCGTATGTACGCTATACAACGAGCCAACTTGCAGGGTGAATCAGTTGACGATAATTTTCAGATTAATGATGGCGGACACCGTCCAGCCTGCAACACATAAATATAAATTAAATAAAAAATAATAAACAGAAACCGAGACACGAACGAATATTTCGCAACGTACTAGAGTCTAAGATAGGAATAAAAAGAGGAATAGGTAGGCCCAGATTAGACTACTGCTCTCAAATAGTTGGGGATGTACGATGTTCTACTTGCAGACTAACGATAGCGTGACAAAATAAAAGCACATACCAGAATTTCGCTCCTGAAACCCTTCCAAAAACATTTGCTTCACGATGGAATAAATACGTTTCTGTTTCAAAGTTGATGAATTTACGTACCGTGCGGGGGCGGCATACTAAATTACCTGCGTGCATTTTACCTAGAAAATAACCTCTATTAGTTCGTTGAAATACATTTGTAGATATGAATCAAAAATGTCACGTCAATTTATTAGTATATGACTAGGTGAGAAACATATCAATTAACCCTGGTATTTAATAAATGTGGTTAAATAAAACACTATTGCGTATTATCTTTATTGGACAACACAACAGACCCTGTATATCCTGACATGATGAAATTATATTGAAAATGTTTACGGGAATATAACACCCTGTATGTACCTACACAACGATGAAATTTTATCGAACAAAGTTGAGTTGTATTGGACTATAATTAAATAACACCCTGTATGTACGATATACGACTAGCCAACTTGCGGGGGGGGGGTGAATCTGTTGGCGATAATTTGCAGATTAACGATGGCGGACAGCGCCCAGTCTGCAATACATAAATATAAATTAAATAAAAAATAATAATAATAAAAGGGAAAAACTTTTCGATGCACGAAGGAATATTTCGCAACGTACTAGAGTCTGAGATAGAAATAAAAAGAGGGATAGGTAGGCCCAGATTAGACTACTGCTCTCAAATAGTTGGGGATGTACGATGTTCTACTTGCAGATTAACGATAGCGTGACAAAATAAAAGTACATACCAGAATTCCGAGCCTGAAACTCTTCCAAAAACATTTGCTTCACCATGGGATAAATAAGTTTATGTTTCAAAGTTGGTGAATTAACGTAAGTACCTGAGGATCCGTGCGGAGGCGGCATAGAAAATATCCACAATGCATTTTCCCTACAAAATAACCTCTATTAGTTAATTGCAATGCGTAGAAATGAATAAAAAAATACATCTTCAATTAGTAAGACTAGGTGAGAAACATATCAATAAACCCTCGTATTTAATAAATGTAAATTATATTTTTCACCAAATTAATTCGGATATACGTCGTGTAAACATTTGACAATCCTCACTGTCCTTAGTAAGACTAGGTGAGAAACATATCAATAAATCCTGGTATTTAATAAATGTAAATTATATTTTCCACCAATTAGTTAATTGCAATATGTAGATATGAATCAAAAAATACAACTTCAATTAGTAAGACTAGGTGGGACACATATCAGCAAACCCTGCGGTATTCCATAAATGTAAATTATAATTTATTATTGTCCACCAAATCCATTCGGATATACACACAACAAACATTTGACAATCCTCACTATCCAAAAATTATTATGATCGTGTATAATATTTATAAATAGGAACTTACCTGTGTCTAATTATTTCGGGGGATCACTCATGTAAAATTTTGGGCACGATATATTGCCATGTTCTACTTGTACGAGTAGATTAACGATGACGTAACAAAATAAAAGTAAATAAAAAAACTTTCCGATACACGAAGGAATATTTTGTCACTATAGATTGTCTCATGTAACCACTGACCACCACTAGATCGAATCTCGTGAGTTACTCTCCGAATATTCATATTAGCACATCAGTTGGTATCATTTATGAAAACTAGGTGCAGAATGTTAAAAATTTACTAATCTGGACGTTCTTTTATAACGTATTCTTGCGCAAGTTCGGCGTCTGCAAAGCCATAAATTACACATGGGAATGCTATTCTTTGATATAGGTACATGATGCAATGTGGCCAAATTAGTAGAATCGACGCGTTATTATTTTAATGAAACATAAACAATAATAAATTCATGTCCGAATTGAAAGTCTTATCAAAACAAATCATTATTTAGATTACCGAAGACACCCTGTGGGTAATAAAAATGACAATTTATAATGCTGACTCAATAAATAATTTCTGTTTAGGTATTTTATGTATGTCAGATCGAAAATTAATTCTGGAACATCATGAATCAAATAATGTTAAAATACAACAAGACCGTGTACTTAAATTCGTAAGGAATGGGGTGCGAGGGGGTAAACGATTATCTATACGACAAAACCGTGTACTTAAATTCAATTAAGTTCTTCCATTACACCTGCTGTATGTTGGTTACAAATAAAAGTATTGTAGCTATATATTATGTAACTGCTAGTACCTACCCTGTATAATTATTTTGCGTTTCTAAATTTAGCCCATATCATAGACTTATGTGCATACACATGTAAGAAATTGTTAGCGCACCTTCTATAAGAAATGTTCCTGGGAGTTGTTTTGCATGTTGTCACGTATGGGAGCGATAAGGAGCTCCTAACTGGGCGACAAGAGGACGGGATTCATTCATTGAGAATCGGGCGCGGTCCAGGTTTATAATAAAATCATATCAAGTATCATAATCATTTGTTAAACTTTTGTGCCGAATATATTTTTTGGGAACTTTACGTAGTGTGGTTTTAGTACCTTCTTACACACATATACACAACTAAATATTCCCGCTTTACTTCTGATACCCGAGGCACGAAGGCATAAATATTTCGCAACATACTAGAGAACCTATATTAGTTCATTGCCAATACATACATGTATGTAGATATGAGTCAAAAATGCAACTTCAATTTAGTAGTATGACTAGGTAAGAAACATGTCAGAAAACCCTGGTATTCAATAAATGTATTTTATTTCCATCAAATTCATTCGGATATACGTCCTATATAAACATTCGACAATCCTCACTGCCCTATGACGTAACAACATTTCTTAGAAGACATTGTCAAATGTCTGACGGGTGAAGTTATTGTAAAACATAATTTGATCCGTTTGCTGAAGCCGCAGGAATAATCTTATGTAAATAAAATATATGTATACCTGCTGTATGTTTGTAACAAATAAAAGTAACTGCTAGTAAGTACCTACCGTGTATAATATTTTGCATTTTTAAATTGACCCCAAGAGATTAGTATAATAACCACTATACACACATACACATCCCACGCAATGCTCTAAAGTAAAGTAAATAAATAAGGACGCCGAACTTGTATCTGTAGGTACCTACCTTAAGTTTGTCAACTCAAAAGAACCTCATAAAAATTAATTGTGTATAAACCGATCTGGAAATGCATAGTCTTATGTGTATATACAACTAAATATTCCCGCTTTATCTCTGTTACTTAATGAAGCATGCGAAAATCTAAACAGAAAAATTCTTACGTTCACGTACCTACTTCTATCTACTTACCTTAGTATCAAACCCAGAGAGATACTTGAAGATTGTGTTGAATAGTCTCCATGCTTGCTAAAGGGATATCTATTTATTCCAAAGACTGGGTCGACGTACCCCACACTTTTTTTACGTGGGTACATAGTTTTATAAACCGAAATTGCATTTTTTCTACTTACTAATAACTGAATATGAGTGTGCTTTTCTTCTTCTTATACAGGTAAATTCTAGGGATCCGTCAAAGAAGTCGCTCGCATGTGCGTGGGAAGTTTTAAAATTTGTGATTAGGACCCAATGAACTATACAGTTTCATAATATTATTCCTTTGCGAACTAATGTTTGTTTTGATAAAAATCGCCAAATACAAACATGATTAGGTATACCAATATAATTATTCTGTAACATCTGCCCATATATGGTAATTTAAAGAACTCGCGGACATTTCGCTTGACCACGCACGAAGTGTAATTAACATTCATTTACCACCGTGGGCTACGGTAATTACTAAATAGCGCTATTCTTGTGTTTTCAATTTTATGAAACTTACGTGTTGGGCTTTAGGTGGTCTGGGATTCACCCTTCCATATAATAATGCCTATTTATGCCTATTTAGATATATTTATGCATTTCAAATCGAAAATTCTAGAACATTATAATAATTTTCAAAAGTTTTCATATGAGACAAAGTAGGGGCGCCGAAATAATATATTAGAGTTGTCACCAACAGCAGACGCCACCGTCGGGATGAACGTTCATGCTAAATGGGCGTTAACCCATAAGAGTAGTAAAATTATGTCATGTGGGGTATCAAATTAAAAGACTCGACGAGGAGTATCGGAATAAACAGTTACTTCGCCGAAAAATGGCCGCCCACCCGTAAGCCCTGTTTCGGACAAACGTAGTACACCATCACGGCGTTATCCCATAATGGAGGTAAAACAATGTCATGTGGGGTATCAAATTATAGGAGTCGACGAGGAGAATCGCAATAAACAGTTATTTCATCGCAAAATGAACGCCCACCCGTAAGCCCTGTTTCGGTCAAACGTAGATCATCATCATACCGCTCCGCCACTCTTATTCCCTTATGGTCGACTGACGTCATGGGTTGAGATGCCACTTCCAGCCAAACCGGATCTGCGGTTTTGCCAATGCGCTTTACTTGCGGTTCCCAGCTAGGTTTTACCAATTACTTTCAGATCCCAACTAGGTTTTGCCAACGCACTTTACTTGCTGTTCCAAACTAGGTTTTGCCAATTACTTGCGGCTCCCAACTAGGTTTTGCCATTACGCTGAGAGGGCTCTTGCCCTGTGTACTAGAATCTGAAATATTACCAAGCGGACTTTTGTAACACATTGTATGTGTATACAGGTGTATACACCTGTATGTACTAACAGATGTAACACAAAGGCCTTGTATATACGAGCAGATAAAACACAAGTGTCCTATATGTACCATGCTATGTGCCCCTCTGGAATCGCATTACATGATTGACACAACTTTTGTTCCCAACCGCTGGACCAATCAGAAGACAGGAACAAGATGGCCGCCATTGCAACGTGACGTCAGCGCCCGACGTCAACGTCCACGCGGGCTTTAAGCCTTGTCTAAACTTGTCACTGCACTGAACGCCCCGTGGACGTTGACGTCGGGCGCTGACGTCACGTTGCAATGGCGGCCATCTTGTTCCTGTCTTCTGATTGGTCCAGCGGTTGGGAACAAAAGTTGTGTCAATCATGTAATGCGATTCCAGAGGGGCACATAGCATGGTACATATAGGACACTTGTGTTTTATCTGCTCGTATATACAAGGCCTTTGTGTTACATCTGTTAGTACATACAGGTGTATACACCTGTATACACATACAATGTGTTACAAAAGTCCGCTTGGTAATATTTCAGATTCTAGTACACAGGGCAAGAGCCCTCTCAGCGTAATGGCAAAACCTAGTTGGGAGCCGCAAGTAATTGGCAAAACCTAGTTTGGAACAGCAAGTAAAGTGCGTTGGCAAAACCTAGTTGGGATCTGAAAGTAATTGGTAAAACCTAGCTGGGAACCGCAAGTAAAGCGCATTGGCAAAACCGCAGATCCGGTTTGGCTGGAAGTGGCATCTCAACCCATGACGTCAGTCGACCATAAGGGAATAAGAGTGGCGGAGCGGTATGATGATGATCTACGTTTGACCGAAACAGGGCTTACGGGTGGGCGTTCATTTTGCGATGAAATAACTGTTTATTGCGATTCTCCTCGTCGACTCCTATAATTTGATACCCCACATGACATTGTTTTACCTCCATTATGGGATAACGCCGTGATGGTGTACTACGTTTGTCCGAAACAGGGCTTACGGGTGGGCGGCCATTTTTCGGCGAAGTAACTGTTTATTCCGATACTCCTCGTCGAGTCTTTTAATTTGATACCCCACATGACATAATTTTACTACTCTTATGGGTTAACGCCCATTTAGCATGAACGTTCATCCCGACGGTGGCGTCTGCTGTTGGTGACAACTCTAATATATTATTTCGGCGCCCCTACTTTGTCTCATATGAAAACTTTTGAAAATTATTATAATGTTCTAGAATTTTCGATTTGAAATGCATAAATATATCTAAATAGGCATAAATAGGCATTATTATATGGAAGGGTGAATCCCAGACCACCTAAAGCCCAACACGTAAGTTTCATAAAATTGAAAACACAAGAATAGCGCTATTTAGTAATTACCGTAGCCCACGGTGGTAAATGAATGTTAATTACACTTCGTGCGTGGTCAAGCGAAATGTCCGCGAGTTCTTTAAATTACCATATATGGGCAGATGTTACAGAATAATTATATTGGTATACCTAATCATGTTTGTATTTGGCGATTTTTATCAAAACAAACATTAGTTCGCAAAGGAATAATATTATGAAACTGTATAGTTCATTGGGTCCTAATCACAAATTTTAAAACTTCCCACGCACATGCGAGCGACTTCTTTGACGGATCCCTAGAATTTACCTGTATAAGAAGAAGAAAAGCACACTCATATTCAGTTATTAGTAAGTAGAAAAAATGCAATTTCGGTTTATAAAACTATGTACCCACGTAAAAAAAGTGTGGGGTACGTCGACCCAGTCTTTGGAATAAATAGATATCCCTTTAGCAAGCATGGAGACTATTCAACACAATCTTCAAGTATCTCTCTGGGTTTGATACTAAGGTAAGTAGATAGAAGTAGGTACGTGAACGTAAGAATTTTTCTGTTTAGATTTTCGCATGCTTCATTAAGTAACAGAGATAAAGCGGGAATATTTAGTTGTATATACACATAAGACTATGCATTTCCAGATCGGTTTATACACAATTAATTTTTATGAGGTTCTTTTGAGTTGACAAACTTAAGGTAGGTACCTACAGATACAAGTTCGGCGTCCTTATTTATTTACTTTACTTTAGAGCATTGCGTGGGATGTGTATGTGTGTATAGTGGTTATTATACTAATCTCTTGGGGTCAATTTAAAAATGCAAAATATTATACACGGTAGGTACTTACTAGCAGTTACTTTTATTTGTTACAAACATACAGCAGGTATACATATATTTTATTTACATAAGATTATTCCTGCGGCTTCAGCAAACGGATCAAATTATGTTTTACAATAACTTCACCCGTCAGACATTTGACAATGTCTTCTAAGAAATGTTGTTACGTCATAGGGCAGTGAGGATTGTCGAATGTTTATATAGGACGTATATCCGAATGAATTTGATGGAAATAAAATACATTTATTGAATACCAGGGTTTTCTGACATGTTTCTTACCTAGTCATACTACTAAATTGAAGTTGCATTTTTGACTCATATCTACATACATGTATGTATTGGCAATGAACTAATATAGGTTCTCTAGTATGTTGCGAAATATTTATGCCTTCGTGCCTCGGGTATCAGAAGTAAAGCGGGAATATTTAGTTGTGTATATGTGTGTAAGAAGGTACTAAAACCACACTACGTAAAGTTCCCAAAAAATATATTCGGCACAAAAGTTTAACAAATGATTATGATACTTGATATGATTTTATTATAAACCTGGACCGCGCCCGATTCTCAATGAATGAATCCCGTCCTCTTGTCGCCCAGTTAGGAGCTCCTTATCGCTCCCATACGTGACAACATGCAAAACAACTCCCAGGAACATTTCTTATAGAAGGTGCGCTAACAATTTCTTACATGTGTATGCACATAAGTCTATGATATGGGCTAAATTTAGAAACGCAAAATAATTATACAGGGTAGGTACTAGCAGTTACATAATATATAGCTACAATACTTTTATTTGTAACCAACATACAGCAGGTGTAATGGAAGAACTTAATTGAATTTAAGTACACGGTTTTGTCGTATAGATAATCGTTTACCCCCTCGCACCCCATTCCTTACGAATTTAAGTACACGGTCTTGTTGTATTTTAACATTATTTGATTCATGATGTTCCAGAATTAATTTTCGATCTGACATACATAAAATACCTAAACAGAAATTATTTATTGAGTCAGCATTATAAATTGTCATTTTTATTACCCACAGGGTGTCTTCGGTAATCTAAATAATGATTTGTTTTGATAAGACTTTCAATTCGGACATGAATTTATTATTGTTTATGTTTCATTAAAATAATAACGCGTCGATTCTACTAATTTGGCCACATTGCATCATGTACCTATATCAAAGAATAGCATTCCCATGTGTAATTTATGGCTTTGCAGACGCCGAACTTGCGCAAGAATACGTTATAAAAGAACGTCCAGATTAGTAAATTTTTAACATTCTGCACCTAGTTTTCATAAATGATACCAACTGATGTGCTAATATGAATATTCGGAGAGTAACTCACGAGATTCGATCTAGTGGTGGTCAGTGGTTACATGAGACAATCTATAGTGACAAAATATTCCTTCGTGTATCGGAAAGTTTTTTTATTTACTTTTATTTTGTTACGTCATCGTTAATCTACTCGTACAAGTAGAACATGGCAATATATCGTGCCCAAAATTTTACATGAGTGATCCCCCGAAATAATTAGACACAGGTAAGTTCCTATTTATAAATATTATACACGATCATAATAATTTTTGGATAGTGAGGATTGTCAAATGTTTGTTGTGTGTATATCCGAATGGATTTGGTGGACAATAATAAATTATAATTTACATTTATGGAATACCGCAGGGTTTGCTGATATGTGTCCCACCTAGTCTTACTAATTGAAGTTGTATTTTTTGATTCATATCTACATATTGCAATTAACTAATTGGTGGAAAATATAATTTACATTTATTAAATACCAGGATTTATTGATATGTTTCTCACCTAGTCTTACTAAGGACAGTGAGGATTGTCAAATGTTTACACGACGTATATCCGAATTAATTTGGTGAAAAATATAATTTACATTTATTAAATACGAGGGTTTATTGATATGTTTCTCACCTAGTCTTACTAATTGAAGATGTATTTTTTTATTCATTTCTACGCATTGCAATTAACTAATAGAGGTTATTTTGTAGGGAAAATGCATTGTGGATATTTTCTATGCCGCCTCCGCACGGATCCTCAGGTACTTACGTTAATTCACCAACTTTGAAACAGAAACTTATTTATCCCATGGTGAAGCAAATGTTTTTGGAAGAGTTTCAGGCTCGGAATTCTGGTATGTACTTTTATTTTGTCACGCTATCGTTAATCTGCAAGTAGAACATCGTACATCCCCAACTATTTGAGAGCAGTAGTCTAATCTGGGCCTACCTATCCCTCTTTTTATTTCTATCTCAGACTCTAGTACGTTGCGAAATATTCCTTCGTGCATCGAAAAGTTTTTCCCTTTTATTATTATTATTTTTTATTTAATTTATATTTATGTATTGCAGACTGGGCGCTGTCCGCCATCGTTAATCTGCAAATTATCGCCAACAGATTCACCCCCCCCCCGCAAGTTGGCTAGTCGTATATCGTACATACAGGGTGTTATTTAATTATAGTCCAATACAACTCAACTTTGTTCGATAAAATTTCATCGTTGTGTAGGTACATACAGGGTGTTATATTCCCGTAAACATTTTCAATATAATTTCATCATGTCAGGATATACAGGGTCTGTTGTGTTGTCCAATAAAGATAATACGCAACAGTGTTTTATTTAACCACATTTATTAAATACCAGGGTTAATTGATATGTTTCTCACCTAGTCATATACTAATAAATTGACGTGACATTTTTGATTCATATCTACAAATGTATTTCAACGAACTAATAGAGGTTATTTTCTAGGTAAAATGCACGCAGGTAATTTAGTATGCCGCCCCCGCACGGTACGTAAATTCATCAACTTTGAAACAGAAACGTATTTATTCCATCGTGAAGCAAATGTTTTTGGAAGGGTTTCAGGAGCGAAATTCTGGTATGTGCTTTTATTTTGTCACGCTATCGTTAGTCTGCAAGTAGAACATCGTACATCCCCAACTATTTGAGAGCAGTAGTCTAATCTGGGCCTACCTATTCCTCTTTTTATTCCTATCTTAGACTCTAGTACGTTGCGAAATATTCGTTCGTGTCTCGGTTTCTGTTTATTATTTTTTATTTAATTTATATTTATGTGTTGCAGGCTGGACGGTGTCCGCCATCATTAATCTGAAAATTATCGTCAACTGATTCACCCTGCAAGTTGGCTCGTTGTATAGCGTACATACGGGGCGTTATTTAATTATAGTCCTTTGTCCGATAAGATCTCATCGTTTCGCAGTACTTACATACAGGGTATTATATTCCAGTAAACATTTTCAATAAAATTGCATCATGTCAGGACATACAGGGTCTTTTGTGTAATATGCTCCAATAAAGATAATACGCAACAGTGTTTTATTTAACCTTCTCACATTCACAAAAGCTGAACGCTGCCGCCAACTTGGCTGCTCGGTGGCGGCCATCTTGGGTGACGTAGCAGTGGCGGTTTGGGTGCGTATCGCGAAAGCGCCCACATGTGACGTCAGGGTTGCTCCGTCTTGGTTACGCCATACTCAAACCACCGCGGAAGGGGGGTTGAGGGGGGGGGCTGGCTTTGACATAGGGGCCAGCTGTCTGTAACCAATAGTAATCGCGGCGAAATAACTGTTTATTCCGATTCTCCTCACATGCGCTTCTTACGTTCCTTATGAGTTAAAGCCTATTTGGCACTAACGTTAGGGCCGGTATAACAAGATAATATACTAAACTGTGTTTTAGTCATCGTTCCTTCGAGAAAGAGTGGGACAGACCAAGATATTGCTTGTGTTTTATTAACGTTGCCCTGATGCAAACGCTGGCGTCTGCGTGGACGCTGACGTCATAATTGCGTCAACTAGGATGTAGGCCCGGGATACGGGACCACTATTAACATTGATTCTCCCGTAAGAGCTCGATTTGGGGGGCAAAAAGGCATAAAATGCAAAATTGCGGGTGTTTATTTACCTTTTCCGGATTTCCCAGGGTGGGAGCTAGAGCTTTAACGTAAGGGCCGACGCGAACGCCGGCTGTCGACTCTATGTGGCGCCGATGGTACAAACCTGGCAGTTGCAGGAACTGGCCGCTAGATGACTCCTGTAGCCAACACGCGCGCACAGATAAGTTATCTGAGATTGCGGGCGGCGGCGCTGAATTTATATCTGTCGAATCCCACTTGGGGTCGCCCTCCAGCGGGGCGAAGGCTTAAGGACTGGGACCATTCTACCACGACGTTGCAGGAATCTGCCTTACCGGCATGAGGCAGTGTGACCTACCAGCGGCACTACTGGCTTCCGGGTAGCAAAAGGATCCGTTAGGATTCGAACTAATCCACGATTATTAATGAAAACGGGGGAATAATAGCAGGCATTGGCAAAACCAAGTTGGGAACCACAAACAAAGTAGTTTGGCATAACCTAGATGGGAAACCACAAGTAATTGGCGAAACCTAGTTGGGATCCGTATGTTAAGTGAATTGGCAAAACCTAGTTGGGATCTACAAGTCATTGGCAAAACTTGGTTGGGATTTGCAAAAAAAGTAGTTTTTTAGCTCTTATGGGAGAATCAATGTTAATCGTGGTCCCGTTCTCTCATAGCTTATCTACTTCGCTAGCTCCAGATGGAGCCGAGATAGTGCAAAAGTAGGCCCGAAAGTTCAAGAAAACCGTCATGTCGCAAAAATTAAAAGCCGATATTGGGGAAATTGACGCTTGTGCGTCACTGTCCCCATCATATCCATCACATCTGAAACCATTTAAGGCCGTTTAAAGGGAAAAAGAAATTTCGTCCCTAGAAAAAGTGACAGAAGGGGGGACCGTAGGAAGAAATCGCAATTTCAGAAAGAACGGCATAACCGGAGATCGGAAAGAGATAATCTAATTTTGTTTTCAACAGTGTGTTTGGGGCGCCAAGCTGCTTCAGATAGACTACTTTCCGATCAAATAATTATCGCCTGGGACATACGGGAACTTCGAGAAGAAACGTTCAAAGACCGCCAACATGCTCTGTAGTTCTCTCACAGGCCGGTTTACGGTATTTTAATATAGAAATTTGAGATCAACGTGGAATTTCTAAACCAATGCCACTTGGTTCATCTCGCTAGCTCCAGCTGGAGCAGAGATAGTTCAAAAGTAGGCCCGAAAGTTCAAGAAAACCGTCATTTCGAAAAAAATGAAAAGCAGATATTGGGGAAACTGACGCTTCTGCGTCACTGTCGTCATCATATCCATCACATCTGAAACCATTTAAGGCCTTTTAAAGGGAAAAAGAAATTTCGTCCCTAGAAAAAGTGACAGAAGAGGGGACCGGAGGACGAAATCGCATTTTCAGAAAAAACGGCATAACCGGAGATGGGAAAGAGATAATCTAATTTTGTTTTCACCAGTGTGTTTGGAGCGCCGAGCTGCTTCAGATAAACTAGTTTCCACTCAAATCATTCTCGCCTGGGACATACGGGACCTTCGAGAAGAAACGTTCAAAGATGGATAAAATGCTCTGTAGTTCTCTCAAAGAGCGGTTTACGGTATTTTAATGTAGAAATTTGAGATCAACGCGAAATTCCTAAACCAATGCCACTTGGTTCATCTCGCTTGCTCCAGCTGGAGCCGATATAGTCCAAAAGTAGGCCCGAAATTTCAAGAAAACCGTCATTTCTAAAAAAATGAAAAGCCGATATTGGGGAAATTGACGCTTGTGCGTCACTGTCCCCACCATATCCATCACATCTGAAACCATTTAAGGCCGTTTAAAGGGAAAAAGAAATTTCGTCCCTAGAAAAAGTGACAGAAGGGGGGACCGGAGGATGAAATCGCATTTTCAGAAAGAACGGCATAACCGGAGATCGGAAAGAGATATCTAATTTTGTTTTCACCAGTGTGTTTGGGGCGCCGAGCTGCTTCAGATAGACTACTTTCCACTCAAATAGTTCTCGCCTGGGACATACGGGACCTTCGAGAAGAAATGATCAAAGCTGGACAAAATGCTCTGTAGTTCTCTCACAGAGCGGTTTACGGTATTTTAATGTAGAAATTTGAGATCAACGCGAAATTTCTAAACCAATGCCACTTGGTTCATCTCGCTAGCTCCAGCTGGAGCAGAGATAGTTCAAAAGTAGGCCCGAAAGTTCAAGAAAACCGTCATTTCGAAAAAAATTAAAAGCAGATATTGGGGAAACTGACGCTTCTGCGTCACTGTCCCCACCATATCCATCACATCTGAAACCATTTAAGGCCGTTTAAAAGGAAAAAGAAATTTCGTCCCTAGAAAAAGTGACAGAAGGGGGGACCGGAGGATGAAATCGCATTTTCAGAAAAAACGGTATAACCGGAGATCGGAAAGAGATTATTTAATTTTGTTTTCACCAGTGTGTTTGGGGCGGCGAGCTGCTTCAGATAGACTACTATCCACTCAAATAATTCTCGCCTGGGACATACGAGACCTTCGAGAAGAAATGATCAAAGCTGGATAAAATGCGCTGTAGTTCTCACACAGAGCGGCTTACGGTATTTTAATGTAGAAATTTGAGATCAATGCAAAATGCCTAAACCAATGCCACTTGGTTCATCTCGCTAGCTCCAGCTGGAGCCGAGATAGTGCAAAAGTAGGCCCGAAAGTTCAAGAAAACCGTCATTTCGAAAAAAAGCGAAAAGCCGATATTGGGGAAACTGACGCTTGTGCGTCACTGTCCCATCATATCCATCACATCTGAAACCATTTAAGGTCGTTTAAAGGGAAAAAGAAATTTCGTCCCTAGAAAAAGTGACAGACCGGAGGACGAAATCGCAATTTTAGAAAGAAAGAGAGATCGGAAAGAGATAATTTAATTTTGTTTTCACCAGTGTGTTTGGGGCGCCGAGCTGCTTCAGATAACTACTTTCCGATCAAATAATTCTCGTGTGGGACATACGGGACCTTCGAGAAGAAACGTTCAAAGCTGGATAAAATGCTCTGTAGTTCTCTCACAGAGCGGTTTACGGTATTTTAATGTAGAAATTTGAGATCAACGCGAAATTCCTAAACCAATGCCACTTGGTTCATCTCGCTAGCTCCAACTGAAGCCGAGATAGTGCAAAAGTGGGCCCGAAAGTTCAAGAAAAACCGTCAATTCGAAAAAAATGAAAAGCAGATATTGGGGAAACTGACGCTTGTGCGTCACTGTCCCCATCATATTCATCACATCTGAAACCATTTAAGGCCGTTTAAAGGGAAAAAGAAATTTCGTCCCTAGAAAAAGTGACAGAAGGGGGGACCGGAGGATGAATTCGCATTTTCAGAAAAAACGGCATAACCGGAAATCGGAAAGAGATAATCTAATTTTGTTTTCACCAGTGTGTTTGGGGCGCCGAGCTGCTTCAGATATACTACTTTCCGATCAAATAATTCTCGTCTGGGACATACGAGACCTTCGAGAAGAAACGTTCAAAGACGACCAAAATGCTCTGTAGTTCTCTCACAGAGCGGTTTACGGTATTTTAATGTAGAAATTTGAGATCTACGCGAAATTTCTAAACCAATGGCACTTGTTTCATCTCGCTAGCTCCAGCTGGAAACGAGATAGTGCAAAAGTAGGCCCGAACGTTCAAGAAAACCGTCATTTCGAAAAAAATGAAAAGCCGATATTGGGGAAACTTACGGTTGTGCGTCACTGTCCCCATCACATCCATCACATCTGGAACCATTTAAGGCCGTTTAAAGGGAAAAAGAAATTTCGTCCCTAGAAAAAGTGACAGAAGGGGGGACCGGAGGATGAAATCGCATTTTCAGAAAGAACGGAATAGCCGGAGATCGGAAAGAGATAATCTAATTTTGTTTTCACCAGTGTGTTTGTGGCGCAGAGCTGCTTCAGATAGACCACTTTCCACTCAAATTATTCTCGCCTGGGACATACGGGACCTTCGAGAAGAAACGATCAAAGCTGGATATAATGCTCTGTAGTTCTCTCACATAGCGGTTTACGGTATTTTAATGTAGAAATTTGAGATCAACGCGAAATTTCTAAACCAATGCCACTTGGTTCATCTCGCTAGCTCCAGCTGGAGACGAGATAGTGCAAAAGTAGGCCCGAAAGTTCAAGGAAACCGTCATTTCGAAAAAAATGAAAAGCCGATATTGGGGAAATTGACGCTTGTGCGTCACTGTCCCCACCATATCCATCACATCTGAAACCATTTAAGGCCGTTTAAAGGTAAAAAGAAATTTCGTCCCTAGAAAAGTGACCGGAGGATGAAATCGCATTTTCAGAAAGAACGGCATAACCGGAGATCGGAAAGAGATAATCTAATTTTGTTTTCACCAGTGTGTTTGGGGCGCCGAGCTGCTTCAGATAGACTACTTTCCACTCAAATAATTCTCGCCTGGGACGTACGGGACCTTCGAGAAGAAACGTTCAAAGACGACCAAAATGCTCTGTAGTTCTCTCACAGAGCGGCTTACGGTATTTTAATGTAGAAATTTGAGATCAACGGGAAATTCCTAAACCAATGCCACTTGGTTCATCTCGCTAGCTCCAGCTGGAGCCGATATAGTGCAAAAGTAGGCCCGAAAGTTCAAGAAAACCGTCATTTCGAAAAAAATGAAAAGCCGAAACTGGGGAAACTGACGCTTGTGCGTCACTGTCCCCATCATATCCATCACTTCTGAAACCATTTAAGGCCGTTTAAAGGGAAAAAGAAATTTCGTCCCTAGAAAGTGACAGAAGGGGGGACCGGATGATGAAATCGCATTTTTAGAAAAAACGTCATAACCGGAGAACGGAAAGAGATAATCTAATTTTGTTTTCACCAGTGTGTTTGGGGCGCCGAGCTGCTTCAGATAGACTACTTTCCACTGAAATAATTCTCGCCTGGGACATACGAGACCTTCGAGAAGAAACGATCAAAGCTGGATAAAATGCTCTGTAGTTCTCTCACAGAGCGGTTTATAGTATTTTAATGTAGAAATTTGAGATCAACGCGAAATTTCTAAACCAATGCCACTTGGTTCATCTCGCTAGCTCCAGCTGGAGCCGAGATAGTGCCGAGATAGGCCCGAAAGTTCAAGAAAACCGTCATTTCGAAAAAAATGAAAAGCAGATATTGGGGAAACTGACGCTTGTGCGTCACTGTCCCCATCACATCTGAAACCATTTAAGGCCGTTTAAAGGGAAAAAGAAATTTCGTCCCTAGAAAAAGTGACAGAAAGGGGGACCGGAGGACAAAATCGCAATTTTAGAAAGAACGGCATAACCGGAGATCGGAAAGAGATAATTTAATTTTGTTTTCACCAGTGTGTTGGGGCGCCGAGCTGCTTCAGATAACTACTTTCCGATCAAATAATTCTCGTGTGGGACATACGGGA
This sequence comes from Xestobium rufovillosum, assembly GCA_963966045.1. NCBI lineage: Eukaryota > Metazoa > Arthropoda > Insecta > Coleoptera > Ptinidae > Xestobium > Xestobium rufovillosum. The sequence goes on from OZ014493.1 coordinate 32,707,290, forward strand.
CCTTCGAGAAGAAACGTTCAAAGCTGGATAAAATGCTCTGTAGTTCTCCCACAGAGCTGTTTACGGTATTTTAATGTATAAATTTGAGTTCAACGCGAAATTTCTAAACCAGTGCCACTTGGTTCATCTCGCTAGCTCCAGCTGGAGCCGAGATAGTGCAAAAGTAGGCTCCAAAGTTCAAGAAAACCGTCATTTCGAAAAAATGAAAAGGCGATTTTGGGGAAATTGACGCTTGTGCGTCACTGTCCCCATCATATCCATCACATCTGAAACCATTTAAGGCCGTTTAAAGGGAAAAAGAAATTTCGTCCCTAGAAAAAGTGACAGAAGGGGGGACCGGAGGATGAAATCGCATTTTCAGAAAAAACTGCATAACCGGAGATCGGAAAGAGATAATCTAATTTTGTTTTCACCAGTGTGTTTGGGGCGCCGAGCTGCTTCAGATAGGCTACTTTCCACTCAAATAATTCTCGCCTGGGACATACGGGACCTTCGAGAAGAAACGATCAAAGCTGGATAAAATGCTCTGTAGTTCTCTCACAGAGCGGTTTACGGTATTTTAATGTAGAAATTTGAGATCAACGCGAAATTTCTATACCAATGCCACTTGGTTCATCTCGCTAGCTCCAGCTGAAGCCGAGATAGTGCAAAAGTAGGCCCGAAAGTTCAAGATATTTCACTTGAAGGTTTTTTCAATTGAATTTATTGTTTTACCATTGAAAATGCTTCTGTTATCGTATGCCATAGCGCGGTATAGGCTCCGTTTTCAGGATAAACGCTCACAGTTTTAAGACTGTTTTGCACCGAGCTGAGTACATATGTACCGAAAGTGGCATTCACAGGTGGGGATCTAAGCGAGGCTGGAGCGGACGTATGTAGTGGGACGGAGATAGTTGAGCGGTACCTACCAGTAGCGCCGATATTCGAATCTTGCGAAGTGCTTGTACGGGGATGCGCACTATTTCAGTAATAAATAATACCAAAGAACATATAATATATATCCACTTCGTCACATCATCGGTGTTGCCTTCGACAAAGTAAAATGGAAGATGTTCGAAGTGCTCAGAAATCTGGAGATGGAATATAGGGACAGAAGAATAATACATCATCTATACAAAGAGCAAACAGCAGTTATAGAATTTGAGCAGGAACGTAGAGAAGTAGATATCCGAAAGGGAGTAAGACAGGAATGTGAGTTGTCACCGAGGTTGTCACCGCTAGTTTTCAATTTATATATCGAAGATGCAATTAATATTGTTATGTTAAGGACAGAATAGCCTCAGGGATTAATATACAGGGCCAAACTATTAATATGCTCAGATTCGCGGATGATATAGCAGAGTTAACATTCAGCAAAGAAGAATTAGGAAGAGCTCTGAACGAAATGGAAGCAGTTTTGACAGAAGGCTACGGCATGAAGATTAATACAAAAAACCAAAATATTAGTATGTATGAGGCGTGAAAATAGGACTAAAACTAAAATTCAAATCGGAAACGAGAAGGTAGAGGAAGTTGTAGATTTCTGCCATTTGGAAAGTCAAATAACTCGCGATGGTAGGAGCACTAGAGATATAAAACAAAGAATAGCGCAGGGACAAGTTGCATTTAACAAACAGAACCAACTATTATGCTCGGGAACGGTAAATGTAGAAACTCGGAAGAGACTCTTAAAGTCGTATGTATGGAGTACAGCATTGTACGGGTGCGAAACTTGGACGGTAAGCGAAGCGGATCGGATAAAATGAAAAGCATTTGAAATGTGGTGCTACAGGCGCATGATGAAGATCCCGTGGATAGAAAAGATTAGTAATAGGGAGGTATTAGAAAGAGTTGGAGAAAAGTAAAATTTATGGAAGACAATAAAGAAGAGGAGAGACAGGATGGTAGGGAACCTTCTGAGACGTGAAGGATTAGTCCGCGACACTAGAGTCGCAGATAGGAATAAAAAGAGGTAGGGGTAGGCCCAGATTAGACTACTGCTCTTTAATAGTTGGGGATGTAGGATGTGCTACTTTTTGGGAAATACGTAGGTTAGCCCAGGACAGGAAAGGATGGAGGTATGCGTCCAACCAGTCTTCGGACTGAGAACTTTATGATGATGGTTACCATATGTGTTTTAAATTATAATTATTTGCCTTATTACCTGAAAAGGCAATCCATTTTTGTAACCGATTCGGATCCTTTACAGGGAATCTGAACATTTTCAGATTGGGATAGTTTCTTCTGTTTTTTCTGCATCTCGAATATTCACATGAATTTCCTGCCATTATAGAACTGCAATACAATATCTTGAGTTTTTGCCTCTTGATATACCTAAATGAAACAAAATAATTTACGTAAGTTAAGATCGAACATTATCCATGCAATTATTTCTGCATATCTATGGTCTTATATATGTAATTTTGGTAACATGCCCTCACAAGGTAAGATGGTCAAAACACCTATTTGAAAGTGAATATCTCAAAAACTATGGATTTTATTTAGAGAAAATGATTATTAATAAGAATGTCAAGTAGGTAAACTATACTCTGTCCTACAATTTTTAACTATATAATTTATAATAAACATTAAAAATAGGAAGAAATAATCTTACCTGTTTTTCTTCTGCCACGTTGATAAAGTAATAATTAATAAATGGTTTAAAGGTAGGTGTAGCGTGTAGGTGCATTGCAATTTTTGAAAATGATTTTCAAAAATTATTATAGTATTTAGCTCAAAATGTGAGCAACACAATTAACACGCAAAAATGCACAAGAACACTACAATATTATTACGTATTTGGATTCAAAATCACTCTATTTACAGTGACTATATATTTACACGAACTATTTACATTATTATTAATATTTGATATCTGTCCAGAGCGCGGCAGCATATATAGCAAGCTAAATTGCATGGTTTGAGTGTGTAGGGGAGAGCACCGTACTGATGAGTCCCAGAAGGACGAAACCAGTTGGTCTGCGGTTTTCCGTACACATTCAAAACATGCAATATTTGAACAAAGACCTGCTTAAAAGCACGTACGTACATGGAGACAAATTAGGATTGTTTCAAAGCCATCTTAGATGGGGTAGCAGTCTGAAACGTCTCGTAGTACAAAAAATCTGGATTTAGATCTATAATTCAATGCCGGGCGGGGTATTTGCCCGAGGAGTAGTTGTTCGAACTGTCCAGTACCACTAATTAATACTAGATAATTACTCAAAGTAGTTGTCACTTGCTGATATCTGTCCAGAGCGCGGCAGCATATATAGCAAGCTAAATTGCATGGTTTGAGTGTGTAGGGGAGAGCACCGTACTGATGAGTCCCAGAAGGACGAAACCAGTTGGTCTGCGGTTTTCCATACACATTCAAAACATGCAATATTTGAACAAAGGAACAACAATTTATTATTTAACACTTAATGAACACACAATTCTTAACAGTTTACAACTCTCTAAACACTCCTAGTATATCGCGTATAATCCATGGGACAATTTAATTCATGGCGTAATTCATTCATAAACTAACTAACCAAGTGGGGTGGTCGTTGGCCGATTTTATACTCGCATAGATTTGTTCCAGACTAGTGCCGGAGGCTTGAGATGATTCTAAGAACACGTGCTCTCTCGACACCTGACACCTGTTTTCAAGGCCGCACAAACCCCAGTCAGTAGCAAGTCAGTAGCAAGAAATCGGATTCCATTAAATTCATATTAAATGCTTAAATTGAACATCTACGCGCCATCTACCGCCCTACTTTGGTACTACTTTTTATGTCAGAAAGCTTTAGGTATACTCCATCATTCTGATATTATATGTTCTTTGGTCCTATCTAGGGTACTATGTAGCAGAGGTTAATAGTGCATAAAACTTGTTTTGTTTCCTTTTTTAATGATCTGCGCTCTCTCTTTTTTAAAACTATCATACAATAGAGTCATTTAGTGTAAGTAATCCCATTATTGCACATTTCTATATTTCTACATTTTTTAATAAGTATTCTAGGTATACATATGTATGTATATTACTCCTAAAACATTTCAACTCAATGTGATGAAAATTGTGGACATTATAATAATTGTAATGAACTATTTTAACTCATATGTTATATGTGCCAAAGTAAGTGATGTAAAAGTTTTATTTTAATTTTAACGTGCTAACAATAGTATTTCTTTATATCAATTAAGATCTTCCCCACATAACTAGATATAAAGTCAAAATGTCTCGATTATTAATCGCCTTTATTAATATACTTGTTCATTAAATAACTATTTACGTCGACAGTGTATTTATGAATATGATTAACAAACACAAAACAGTTCGTTAATGACCCCTATTAATGAACGATTTCTCTATTAATACACGGTTTTAGTATACTAGGCAACCAAATATACATAAAATTCAATATCCAAATCAAGTTTTCGTGTCATCAAGCTCTATCACTGCTATACTTGGGCCGCCCAACAGACGGAGTGATCACCCAGGAAGAACGTGCTCTAGCGAGGCCAATATTAATTTATGACGACCGAATTGGAGTGATGCGACTTCTTTGGGTCTAAAGAAAGCGCATCACTGCGGTTCTGTCGTCCTCAATTGATAGTGGTCCCGTCTAGAGCTCGTGATTGCAGGGTGATCACTCCGTCTGTTGGGCGGCCCAAGTATAAGTTTATAGATTCTGAAATCGTAATTGGTACAAAATTTAATAAATGGATGTTGACGAAGATTTTATGTTAAAAGTCGGCGGAAAAATTTTGTAACTAACTCGTATATTAAAAAGCGATTACTAATCTCGCTGCGCTCGTGAGTGAAAATGTCTCGATTATTAATCGCCTTTATTAATACACTTGTTCGTTAAAAATAACTATTAGCGGAAAAAATTGTTTACGAAAACAAGTACAGCGATTCCCTAGCAACGATAGTGCCTGCTATGATAAAATGAAAATTTTATTAAAATCAAATTGAATTTTAGAATGTTTTTATTGTCGATGCAATTAGATGATGCCATCGCGCGACTTACAAATCCTCAGGCCAGGGGCCTTCGGGTTTGTAAGATCGTCGCCCTCGGGGCATAATCATCTACTTAATATCCTTGGTATATAAATAACTAATATTAACGATGACAGAAGCTAACTTCTATTATGTATGAATTGAGTTGCTAAGCAGCAGCCTAGTAACCCAGGGAACTTAAAAATTGTATCGCTCTAAAAGTAGAAATTTCGACAAAAATGTCGAAATTTCGACAAAACGTGTAAACCGTCACAAAAATGTAGAAATTTCGACAAACATGTGGAAATTTCGACAAAAAAATGAAAATTTTCACAAAAAAGTAGAAATTTCGACAAAAATGTAGAAATTTCGACAAAAAAGTAGAAATTTCGACCAAAATGTGGAAATTTCAACAAAAAAGTGGAAATTTTTATAAAATGTTGGGTGTGCAAGAATATAAATGATTTAATAGGTTAACAAAGAACGCAGTGGAAGTTAGCTCCAGCTTCAGATTCGAGATTCGAAATCTTACAATGGACCAAATAAGTACCGATTGGAAATTTTTAAAGCGCATTAATATTGATCAAAAACTGTACGTCATTAATAAGTCCGTAAATATTCCTCTAACTAGCGGCTCAAGGGGTGAATTCAACGACCTTAAATCAGTAAATATTTTGAAATATCACGATAACCGTATACAGTGTGTCACTGCAGATATCTCGGCTGTTGAAAGAATTTCAAATAAATGTTATATATGAAAGTTGCGAGATACTTTGTTTTCAATAACTTATGAAAATCAGAAAAACAAATGAGCATCAAATAATTCAGATATAGCAAATGCATTCAAAATTTTAAATGGAACGTACCCAGTGGTACTACGTATTCCGAAACTGTATGAAATTTCCTTTACAACGATATATCACACGTCACAGTTATCCAATCAATTAAAGGCACAAATCAATAATTAAGTAAGAACTGCATGTCTACATGACTTAAAGTTTTGATCGAAAGAGTAGGCTTTGACAAGAATTGCTATCGCGCGAACTGTCAAATTAATTGAGTAAATTCCTGCGTATTCTTAATTTCTATAACAACGGAGGCCACTTTGAACAAAATTTAAATTTTATTAACTTAAATTTTAAACTTAACTTGCCTACTAATTTATTGTTACTTTCTTGGTGTTGTTGGCATGTCGTGTTTGTGTTGAATAGTCTTATGTTGTCAAGCTAGTCTTAAGTAACATTGTATCATGTAGAAACATACATCCGAATTTCATTATTTTCACCGCCTACTCTTTCGAATTAAGCTCTAAATGGCGTAAGCTTGCAGTTGTTGGTAGGTTCTTAATTATCGATTTATGTCTTTAATCGATTAGATAAATATGACATGTGATATATCTCTGTAAAGGTAATTTCATACAGATTTAGAATATGTAATACTACTGGGTACGTTACATTTAAAATTTTCAATGTATTTGCTGTATCTGAATTATTTGATGCTCAATTGTTTTTCTGATTTTGATAAATTATTAAAAATAAAGTGTCTAACAACTTTCATATATAACATTTGTTTGAAATTCTTGCAATAGCCGAGATATCAGCCTTGACACATGAAATCAAACACACTGTATAACTCTGAGACTTCACAAAAATCGTATTAAGAAAGACTAACGTAAGAAAAGAATATAAACCCTATTTTCAAGTGATAATGGGATGAATTCATTCCCCAATATTCAAGAAAAATTCTTAAATACCGAACACTAACTTGTATCACTTTGAGACTTTGCAGAAAAATCGTAGTGAACAAAACTAATTTAAGAAAAAATATGAATCCGAGATTCAGGGGATAAGGGGTTGAATCCAACCCTTGAAATTCAGGAAGAATTCGTAAAAGTCAAACCGAAACTTTTATCACTTTGAGATTTTGTACAAAAATCACAATAAACGAAACCTGAAAGTGATACAAGTTTCAGTTTGGCATTTACGAATTCTTCCTGAATTTCGAAGGTTGGATTCAACCACTGAATCTCGGGTTCATATTCTTTCCCAAGTTAGTCTTGTTTACAGTAATTTTTGTACAAAATCTCAAAGTGATACAAGTTTCGGTTTGGCATTTACGAATTCTTCCTGAATTTCAAGAGTTGGATTCAACCCCTTATTCCCTGAATCTCGGGTTCATATATTTTTCTTAAATTAGTTTTGTTTAATACGATTTTTCTGCAAAGTCTCAAAATGATACAAGTTAGTTTTCGGTATTTAGGAATTTTTCTTGAATATTGGAGATTGAATTCATCCCCTTATCACTTGAAAATATGATTTATATTCTTTTCTTACTTTAGTCTTTCTTAATACGATTTTTGTGAAGTCTCAGAGTTATTTATACGGTTATCGTGATATTCCAAAATACATGATTTAAGGGCGTTGAATTCACCCCTTGAACCGCTAGTTAGAGGAATATTTATGGACTTGTTAATGACGTACAGTTTTTGATCAATATTAATATGTTTCAAAAATTTCCATTCGGTACTTATTTGGTCCATTGTAAGATTTCGAATCTCGAATCTGAAGCTGGAGCTAACTTCAGTAGTTAGAAAATGACAATACTGGGCCAGGCCATCGAGTTCTCCAGGTGCCATCCACTTCTTCGGCAGTGACCTTGAAAGACACCAGAGGCTGCTGAAGGAGTCCTTGAAGAAGAAGTGGAAGTCATGTCTTCAGCAACGACATCTTCAGCAGCCTCTGGTGTCTTTCAAGGTCATTGCCGAAGAAGTGGGCATGTCTTCAGCAGCCTCTGGTGTCTTTCAAGGTCATTGCCGAAGAAGTTGTCTTCAGCAGCAGCAGCAGCAGCCTCTGGTGTCTCTCAGAAGAAGAGCCTCTGGTGTCTTGCCATTGCGCACCCAAGCCGCCATTTTGTGGTCTTTGGCTGTGGGTCAGGCGCCTGCGCCGGGGCTGTCGTGTACAAAGCACGTGTTGCTCATTGTTCAGGCCAGTCCATCCAGGTGCCATTCACTTCTTCGGCAATGACCAGAGGCTGCTGAAGGAGTCATGTCTTCTGCCTCTGGTGTCTTTGGGGCTCTTGGTTGTGGCTCAGGCGCCTGCGCCGGGGCTCTGAAAGTACACGTGTTGCTCATTGTTCAGGCCAGTCCATCCAGGTGCCATCAATGACCAGAGGCTGCTGAAGGAGTCCTCGAGTAATGTCTTCAGCAACGACTTCTGCCTCTGGTGTCTTCGGGGCCTTTGGTTGTGGCTCAGGCGCCTGCGCCGGGGCTTAAAAAGTGCGCGTGTTGCTCATTGTTGCGCAATGGAAGAATGTTCTGGAAATGCTGATGCAATAGTACGCAGATGTTGCAGAATTAATGTTTTTTCTTCTTCTACGTGTTTACCAGAATACGTTCTAAGTTTTGAAGGAAAATAAAAAACTGTTGAATTTATATTTTTACGCCAATATAATTAAAACAATAACTACAATTTGTATAAATAGTAAGCATGCATTTACTATAACGCTAAACATATTTAACCTATAAACAAATAATGAGAATATATTAAAAGGTTTAATCTTTTCCTGTTTTACAAAACTGGCAGTCTTTCTGTAGTGGTGGAGGACCATCAATAGTGTCGCAATCATATGTTGTTGACTCGAATCCCCAGTGATGGTAGCAATAAGTGTATGCATGAGAACTTATATTTTTCTTCTGCTCTTCGGTTAACATACCCAGTTCGACACATCTGCGTAAGTCTGACGGATGTACGTAATATTCTAGGAATTCCTTGGGCAGTTCGGCTATGTGTGTGGGATCCATTAGCAGTAAATGCTCACCATTGTTAAAGAACTTGCCAATGGCTTTCCCCACACGTTTTCGCAGAGTTAAAGTTTGCTCTTCTGGTTGATGTTCTTGCAATTCTGGCGGTTCCAGGTATTTCAGGATCCAGTTCCGCAGCAGTTGAGCGTTAACTTCGGAACAGATGGCGCTGCTGTTTGCGTAATGCTGAATGCAAGGTTCGATAACACGGGAATTTTCTTCTCGAAGTTTCTTTAGCGAGGGGCAGCAGTTGAGCGAATCCAAGTCGAAACACTCGACGTTGTCGGGAAGCACGTTTTTCAACCAAGACACTTTATCTTTACCCTTCACGTAGATCCTATCACAATCGGCCACCGATGACTTTAACTTCGATCGGATGTCGTCGTAGTTCTCCGTGCCACAATTCCAGCTCAAGCCGTGGTAGAAACGTGTCAACCAATGAGCTTGACGTCTGTCACACTCCCTCAACTGGTTCAGGTCGAATGGTGGCTTGAATACCCAGTGGTAGTTGCTGCCGCCGCCGCCGCCTCGATGATTCAACGCAATGAGTGAAACTTCTTTGAATATGAATTCACCGACTGCAGTCATGAAACCCTGAACGTCCGCGACGTACTCCATGGTTGACATGCGAACAAACCCAACGCGAGACTGGAGAGCTCGGTGTGCTTGTGCGACTTTTATACCAGGCGTTTGACAGAGCCGGTGGAGGGGGTATACTCGACGATGCGGTCATGCAGGATGAGACAGTAGGCGGTTGTGTTGGCGGGGAAATTTTCGCTCGACTCAAATTCCAGACGAATGTCCACAGGACCGGACTTGATGCTTTCCGACTGCTTTGATGCGTCAATGACTGCGAGTGGGGCGCGATTCTTGAACTGCTCCCTGCCGTATAGCGGCTCGCCAACTTTTCCATAGTACGAGCACTGAAAGTTCTCGTACATCTCATACAGTAAGGCGTATTTCCCGGTGGCGAAATCCAAATTGAGATTCTCGTAGGGGAACGACTCAGAGTTCAGATGTAGTTTGATGTTTGTCAGATTGCAGTGGTCAAACTGGCTCGAGTCCGTGATCGCATTGCCCTTGCGATTCGTCTGGAAGGCCACAATGACGTAGCGCGGTTTCTCCAAGTGCGTTGCGGTCTTGATTGCCCACGTCTGTTTCGTTGCTTGCGGCAACAGCGGATACTCGTAAAGTTCCCAGCTGCGAAAGCACAGTTGAAGCGTTCTCTCCTCTTCGACGATCTTGAGGAGATTTAGACGTTCCAGATCGGAGGGGTAGACATACGGTACCCTCCAATGCACCTTGCTCAACTCGATCCTGGTGTTTGCTGCGTTACCCACGAAGGCGTTCCTATCGCTCTTCGAGCGATTCAGAATGAGCTCGTGACGCACATTCAACAGCACCTTGTGGTAGTCTTCTAGGAATCCGAGTAGGATTCTTCCCGGGATGCACACGTTAAAGTTCCCGTTCGCGTCAAGCACATGGGTCGGCGCATCACCGGTCGTCGTCCAGCCGGCATTCTCCAGCGCACGCGCCTCACCCTCATTCAGAGAAGCTATACCCTTTAATGTGCTCGTGATGCCCACGTTCTTCGTTCGATCCACCTCCACTCCGTTGATTTCGTAGCGGACGTCGTCCAGCAGGAAAGTGAAAGCGTTGTTTGTGAGAGCGGCAGCGGCCCCCTCACCCTCACCCGTCACGAATCTACCTTCCATGTAGATGCAACTGAGGTGCGGCAGTATGTATGCGTCCTGTTGCTGCACTGGTATGCGTATTTCATCGTTGGCGTTGAATGTCGTCGACACGTACGGTTGATGCACGTGCACCTCTACGCGCCGTGCGGACTCGTCCAAAACAGCACCGTCCAGAACACGAAAAGTATCCACGTTTATGTTTGTCATCTTCAATAAAGTTCACGTGACAGACCGATGACGTAAGACAGTGAGAAGTAAATATACCCCTCAACCAAGCCCACAATAAACTCTTCTTGGTACTCAAGTCCTCTTCCTCCTTTGTTTCAGTCGATATCCCAGGGACGTCAATATTGCTTTGCTATCAGTGCTAAGCTGGCGGATTTGTCGATGAGCTTTGTTCGCGTGGTGTACAGCTGGACTGTTGCTTGTCTGCTGTTGCTGCTGCTGCTCTGAATCACAAGTGATGCCCGTTCCAACAACGTACCCGCTTATATACCTGTTTCGAAAGGCTATGCCCATAATGCTCGCTATAATGCGTCCAAGCGAGTGTCCTCCCTCGCTATTTATAGTCTCTTTATGTGCAACCGGACAATTATCTCTTCACCGCGAAAATTCACCAGTGTGCCGTTTTGATCGACAATGCGCACCGTCACGTTGTCTATACTGTTGAGAGTGATGGGCAGGTATATTACGTTGCTGGGCACCTCAACAATCTTGTAACCGGGCGGCACGAGGGGGAAAAATTCGTGTACGGTGTGGACTAAGTTACCATTTACGTACGATCCGGTGGTGATGTTGCACTCTACGCGTATCACGTCCACTTTCAGTATGCTGACGGGCAAGTCCGACTCGTGCCATCTATTCGGTGCAAGTATGCGTCTATTGAATCCAAGCAGAGAAGCCAAACAGTTGTCTCTGTCAAAGTTTATCTGTTTCCCGAATTTAATTTCGCACTTCAGGGTGCTGTTGTTGGCGCGCAGAATAAAGCTGGTATCACCCGAGGGTAAATTGTTGCGCAGGTACTCGTTCAGGTCTTCGATCTCATATGAACCAGTGGGTATGGCGAGTTCCGCGTCACCGCTACCATAATAGAACTTATTGTTTGATTCGTCCACGTTCGGCACCGAGTTGAAGGTTTGGAACAGTACAAGCCCCAGCACGTAGTTGCCGTCCTCCAATTCGATAGGTGGGAAAAAATTGCTGCTCAAGACCGAACTGTTTCCCGTCAACGACACCGTCAGAGACTTGGTGGTGGTCATGATCCGCCGTTGTTGTACAAAAACTTTAAGCACAGGTGTCCACAGATGGGTGAGTTGAAGCTCTGCTCCCAGTCGTGATTGTACTGTATGGTGGTGGTGCGGCTACCGAGGTATTTAACGAGTTCTGCGGGCGGTCGCAGGTTGCCAAAACTGTCAAAGTAGAGGACGCGCGACCCTCGCTTTATGTACGCTACCCAGTGGGTGCCAGGACCGCTTGCGTCATCCAAATTGACGATAGCTGACTCGTTGCGTTTGGGTTTCCCCGCGGGCAAGCCGTTGCGCATGAACACTCCCCGGAAGTGGGGAATTTTCAGATCGATTGAAGCGTACTTGTTTAGATCGATGTCGGTGAGTGGTCTTCTCGGTAGCCTCAGTAGCGGTTTTTTGCCGGCGCCAAGTACAGACCCAAGCCTTTGCGGTATGGTTTCAGGTAGAGTCCGCTTCCCGGTTTACCCATAGCAATGGCCTCCATGGTCTGATTGTGGCGTTGATGTTCGCCTAGCTCTTTTCGGGCCTGTGAAGCATCGTTCACTGCCTTAGCTACACCTGCCGCCCCTCCAGCTAGCGCACCGAGAGCCGATAGACCCGCAAAAATTGGTATCAGGGGTAATATTCCACCAGTCTTCGGCACCGGGATGACGCGCGGCAACGGCTTCCTCTCTTTGCGTCGAATTACTTGCTTAGCCGCTGCCAGGGCTCTGTTCACCGCCATAACCGTATCCTTGGTGTTCTTCACTGCAGCTCGCGCCTCTCTCGTCACTCTGCCGAGCGAAATACGATCTTTGACCGTCTTCTTCTTCTTGGTGCCGACACCCATACCCAACTTGACTTTAGCTTTCATTGCGTTAGTTATGGCCCAAGCGGCTGCACGTTCACCCAGAGATGCGTCCTTTGCCAAAACCCTGTGCCACGCACTGTCCGCCAGTCTTCGGTCAGCTTCGTGTCGTTTCGCGAGCTCCTTCGATTGCGAGTAGGCAATGTCGTGGGATCTGCACGCTTCGTCCGTGGGATTTATGCCCCGATCACCTCTTGCCAATCGCTCCTTAAGTTTTGTACCTGGACCACAGAAGTTGTAACCAGGCAGGTGCAATTCCACCGGCAGTTTTCCAATCAAATCGTTTAAGAGTCCTTTCCCCTTGCGTGGTTGTCGTCGTCGTCGAAGTGGTTTGACTGTTGGAGACATACTGACTGGAGTATAAAAGGTTTCGACGCGTCTATATATACTAGTTCGACGACGATGAAGTTCGTGAAACAATCGGAGAGTTTACCGGTCATGAATGTATGCGGCGCAGGCTTCGAGCCACCCGCCAACAAGAGACTCAAACACGGACTCCTCTTCCCCGACACCGTGAGATCCATCATCTGCGGTCCCTCGAACTGTGGCAAAACGAATTTGATTTTGTCGCTGCTGTGCGCACCGAACGGGTTGCGTTTCGAGAACGTCTACGTCTACTCCAAGTCCCTGTACCAACCAAAGTACCAACTGCTGGGGGAGATACTGCGGGCGGTGCCGGGTGTCGGCTACTTTGCCTACGGAGATTGCGCGGACATCGTGCCACCCGAGAACGCCCTGCCCAATTCCGTGTTCATCTTTGACGACGTGGCCTGCGACAAGCAGAACGTTATGCGCGACTATTTCGCCATGGGGAGACACAAGTCCACAGACTGCTTCTACCTCTGTCAGACGTACACGCACATCCCCAAACACCTGATACGCGACAACGTCAACTTTCTGATCCTCTTCAAGCAGGACGACTTGAACCTACGTCACGTGTACAACGATCACGTGAACACCGACATGGACTGGTCGGTGTTTCGTTCAGCGTGCGCCGCATGCTGGACATCCAAGTACGGATTCCTGGCGATAGACAAGGACAGCGATATGAATCAAGGGCGGTACAGGAGGGGCTTCGATCAGTACCTAATCATATAAAAGGGAAGCTGTTGACACAGACAGCTGTATTCGCTAACATCATGGCTGCTGACACAAACAAGAATAGGAAGAGAAAAAAGGATCGGATGCTTAGCAAAGAGATTATCAAATCAGCTGACGCCATTCGACGCAAGTACCACTCGCTCAAGTCGATCCAAACGAGTGCCGAGGAGCGCCTGAGACGACGCTTCCAACCGCTCACCGAACCGCTGCAAGAAATGACCCGCAAACTGGACTCTCTCAAGGAACCCTCAACGCTAACGCCCGCGCTGACGCAGCCCCCTAGTTTCGCCAACGACCTCATCGATCTGGACGGTGAAGCGGCAGCAGCGCCCTCTTTCGATGACAAAACTCCGCCGCCTACACCTACGATGCCCGGTCCCAAGGTCAGCCCGCACATTGAGAGACTGCTGCGCAATGAAAATCGCAGAGATTTGGACACCGTGTACGGAGTCAGAAGACAAGCCGGCGATGACTACGACTCGTTCATGATTGGAAACTCGGCCATTCAGTTTGTCGACGACGATGTCTACGTGCAGGACAAACGGTATCCGGGCACCAGCGGTCTCTACGAGCTGCTCTTCTACAAAGACCCGCACAATTACACCAAGCGTGATTTGAACGTGTACAAGAACATAATACTGGCCACGAATGCTCACAAGGTGGGCTATAGGGATGAAGCTCGTACTCGGGGCACCAACAGCACCAAGTACAAGAGCATCATCAAACGGTTTACAAAGGAGGGTGGTGGTGGTGGTGGTGGTGGTGGTGGTGGACTGTTGATGCGCGTCACAGATAAAAACAGCGAGTACGTGTATTGGAATGACATAAATGAACTGGTTCAACGTTTGTACTTGCTGCATGCCTCCAGAGCGGCCGGCAACACCTCACACGGCAACGAGATTGCGTCTATTGTGGAAGAGCTTATGGAGGAGGGGGTTATAGTATAAGAAGGGGAGCAGCAGCAGCAGCAGCGCGAGCCTCAATCATGTCCGTGGACAAGTTCGGACGACAGCTGGTTGGACGATCCAAGAAAGCATCTTCGCAGGCGTTTGTTCTGCGCGGACCGCCTGGAGTTGGTTTCCTGCTGACCCAGTCCGGGGACTATAACATAGACAACAAGCGTCTGACCAATGTTGCTAACGCAATCGAAGACCCCGACGCTACCAATAAAGCTTACGTGGACAGTTTATTTGCAGCACTGGGACTGTCAATTGATCACGCGGTGCGTACAGGAGCGGTGGCCCCTCTCGGCCGGAAACTAGAAATAGTCGAGCAAGACCTGGAAAAGGTCAGAGATAGTGTAGCGTTGCTGTTTCGCGAACACAGTGATAGACTGCACGCGCTAGAATTAGGCTTGGCGCAATTGCAAAACGACAAATATTTGGTGGGGGAATGAATGAGAAGAAGGGGCTGATTGACGAGTTACACAAACCCGCACGACGAAACTTCCCGAGGCGCAAGGTGATAATCCGCGGTTTCGACGACCTCTGGCAAGCGGATCTGGTGGAGATGATCCCGTACGCGAAGGTGAATCGCAACTACAAGTACATTCTCATGGTGTTGGACACGTACTCCAAGTACGGGTGGGCGGTGCCACTAAAGACGAAGACGGCATCGGATGTGGTGCAAGCGTTCGCCCCTCTGCTGCAACGACAACGATCACCGAAGAATTTGCAAACCGACGACGGCAAGGAGTTCTTTAACGCACGCTTCAAGGCTCTGATGACTGAGCACGGCATCAATCATTACTCCACGTTCACGGAGAAGAAGGCGAGTTGCGTGGAACGCTGGAACAGAACCATCAAGGAGAAGATGTGGAGACTGTTCAGTTTACAGGGCAACCACAGATGGCTCCACATTCTGCCTCAACTGGTCGGCGAGTACAACAAAACAGTGCATTCTGTGACGGGAATGCGCCCCGCTGATGTCACAAAGGATACGAAACTCAATTTTGGAGCGGCGGCAGCGGTCAGGGTGCAGACAAAGTTTAAGCTGTGGGACAAGGTGCGCATTTCAAAGTATAAGCACGTCTTCAGCAAGGGGTACACTCCAAACTACACCACCGAGGTGTTCACCATCGTCAAGGTGAAGCATACGAACCCAACCACGTACCATCTTGAAGATTACCAAGGGCAACCGATTCGGGGATGTTTCTACGAACAAGAGCTGCTGAAGACCAATTACCCCAACACATACCTGGTGGAGAAGGTATTGCGAAGGAGGGGCGATCGCATGTTTGTGAAGTGGCTCGGATTTGATGACTCACACAATTCGTGGATAGATAAGGGTGACTTGTAATAAATAAAACAGGAGTTGTTTACATAGAACATTTTTATTGAAAATATAGATAATTTATCAAATACATGCGTTTATTTACAAACTATTCTGGTCCATAATACTATAGTGCCCGAGAGGTAGTGTGTTTACACCATCATCGAGCGTGTGGCGTTTGTCATCTTCGGCACACAAACTTTTCTTGCTAATCTCGTACGAATAGAGCTCGTGATTTTTCGATCGAATCGAATTAAAGGTGGCCTGAAGTTTCAAATTGCCAAATAATACTCGTTTATAGTCGTTATGCGTCAACTCCTTGACTGCTGAACGGCCGATTCCCTTGGATTTTTTAATTTCAATAGCGTCGTCCTCGCACAGAATAGAGTACATTTTCGGTTTTAGTGCTACCAACTCTGTAATAATTTTACCATCCAATTCATGCTTGAACTTGCCAATGACTTTTTTGTTTACCGGCGGAATATTGTAGGGATTCCCTGGGGGATAGCCGGAAGTGTCAAAATGATCCTTCGCATCGGCTCTAATTATTTCATATAAATCGTCAGTGCAGCACTCGTAAATAAAACTGTCCGTATCCGTGTAACAAAGCGAGGCATTTAAATTTTTGTGTTCTTTTACATAGTCGTAGTGAAATTTGTACATCAGTTCTTTTGCCAACTCCAACACGCAAAATCCCACATAGATTGGCTTATTGAAGACTATTTCTGTCTTTTGTAATTCAATGGCCACCAAGTTCTCCGAAAATATCACGCAGTTCTTAAAATTGGGTTTTGCTATCAGAGACGACGCGCCACATTTACCATCCCAACGCGTCACCAATTTGATGTCGCGCCGTTTCCTAATATTTTCAATTGTTTTCCCATACACTGCATTATTCATGAATTTGTACTGATCCTTTTCAAATTCATCCTTGGACTCTGTTCGTAATTTCGTGTTCAGATCTATGTACGGTTTGAGCCATTCAGACTGCTTAAATCGCAAAACTCTGTGGACCTTTTTTAACAGTAAACCGTGATTTAAACATTGCTGTAGATTTCTATAATGGATAACGTATCGAGATTTATCGTGAAGGGTTAGCATCAGTTTCGATTGGTTGGATAGGTCTGATGTGCGATGTTCTGAGCAGAAGGGGAAGTCCGCGTGATGGTCATGTATTGTTTCCGGATACTCCAGATCCACCTCTAGCGCATACCCATACTCTTGATCCCCTTCGAATAAGGTGTATTTTTTCTCCAATAGCTGTTGCTCGATCACGGCAATCTCACTGTCCTCCAACCACGCAAACCCTCCGTACGGCAGCGGTTGTGACAAACTGTGTCCGTACAGATTGTTTGCATCTATGTAGAAGAGAAATTTAGACGGTTTCGACGGATCAAAATTTTTCATATATTTGTTATTCGCTCTAGAAAATTTCTTGTTTGCCACAACCACTCCTCCTCTCAGTGAACGTTCGAAAAAATTTATCATTTCCACGTCTGTCAGCAGGTCAAGTTTGACCTTTGTCATCTTGAGCATTGCTTGAAACGTGTATCCCGCTAAAGTGAAACAGTGAAATGGATCCAACGAATAAGTTTATCCGTTACTTCCTTGTACCAATTTGCCATCTCGGACGAATCAGAGAAAGACGAAGCGGTAACTATTGTATTGCTGGAATTAAAATATTTGCACTCTTCAGCCGCAGTCTCTCCTTGTCCACATAGTTTAAATGTGCAACAAAGGCTAAAGTTGACCTTTGCTGCAGCCTCTCTCTTTAATATATTCTTTAGTCGCGTCTTAATGAGATGGTAACAATCTTCAATGAACGCATCTGGATCAGTATGACGCTTATTGATTATTAAACCGGTCCTTATTCTACTGGTAAAAGCCGAAGCGATGTCTCTCCAAATAATTCGACCAGAACGCTTCTTATTTGAATTTGATGCAATTCCAGAACCCAAGTGCCTCTGGTTTTGTATTATATTTAAACACACTTTAATATTTGATATGTTGCACTCTACATGTCTGCGCTGACCGAGAGTAAGTTTATCACCAGTTTTCAAATATTTATAGTGGGTCCTGAGCATGCGCTTACATATCTTCGAAAAAGAATGAATTTGTTCCACAGACAAACTCCTTTTATTAGCACATACCTGTCAATTATTATTCGAATTAGCGCATGCAAAAATATGTGGAAACAAAGAAAACAAACTTACTTCAAATAATTTTTTCACCATATCTGATGAAAGTGTCTGTATTTCAGATTGCGATTCCATCGTCAATACTGCCTAATCACTCGCACCACAAAATATTATGTCCTTTGTTGAAACTCAAAACGTAATGTCAACACTGCTTTATTACTATAGAACGGTCATAAAACAACTGGCTGATGCCACCCAATCTCGCTCTATTTATACAGATTCTTATCTTCGCAGAACATTCCAGAAGAATCCTTGAGTGTTATCAATTCTAAGAATTACTTTAGTGCCGCGTGCAAATAATTTATGTATGTGTCACGTCTTATCTCCTTGTTCCAGAAGAAACCTTGAATTTTATCGCTTCTAAGAATTAATTGAGTGCCGTGTGCAAATAATTTATGTAAGTGTCACGTCTTATCTCCTTGTTAATCGAAAGTTCCAGAAGAAACCTTGAATTTTATGGCTTCTACGAATTAATTTAGTGCCAAAGCGGTGAGGAAGTCTTTGATCTTTATCAACAAATAACATAAATTTTTCGAATTGATAATCATGTTTATTTTGACAGGGTCTTTAAACACTCATGAGTTTATTTTTATAACGCTGTTTAATAGAATGTTCCAGAACAAATCGGTGAGAAAGTCTTTGATCTTGCTCGATAATCATTAATTATTCGAACTGATAACATTATGCTTAATTCGGCAGAACTTAAGTAAACATGACTTCCCAGAATTTTGTTTTTATGTCATGGAGGGGAGGTGTCCATCGTACTAATTGTTAATGTCAAAAAATCACGCTTCTAGCATACATTTATTGAAAAAAGCACACAACAAATTAATATTCTAACATAATGGTGAGTATTATTCAGTAATCAATTCATTAGTTCAGTTGATTTCCACGGAATACGGTAAATTATATAATATAATTTATTATATTAAAATACATTTTGTCAATTAAAATAATATAATAGTGTTCATAATATGATCTATTAAAATACATTTTATTCATTAAAATAATATAACAGTGTAATCAAGCTCGTGGCGCTGCTTATACATCGTTGGCTGCAACAAGAGAAAAATATCATAGTTAAAAATTATACTAGTAAACAAACAAACAAACAAACAAACAAACACACAAACAAACAAACAAACGAACAAACAAACAAAGATGAGAAATTATACTAGTAAACAAACAAACAAACAAACAAACGGGCGGACAAACAAAGAAATGCATTCATTCATTATAAAAACAATTAATTTTCCACCACTAGAATAATTGTGAATCAGAAATCCCAATTTTCCACTACTAAAATTGCGAATCAAAAATCCCCAATTTCACACTACTATCACTGAATATTAAAAAATCTAAATGCTTTACTTACGATCTACAATATTGACCCAAATGACCACAAGTTCACTGCACGATTCCAACAAAATTATCGTTGTTTCTTTCTCCATGAATAGGCCCGAAAATAACACATTTTCTGTTGTTGTTGACGCCATGTGTGGCACATTTCCACAAATTATCATTTTGGGTCTGTTCTAAATATAGAAAATAGTTTACAATTAGATAATATGTATGCTTTTAATTACTTATAATGAAATTATTATGAATGACTTCTATTATGAGATTTATTAACATACTGCTTGGACAATAAAAGAAATGATTACTGCAAATGGACTTACTTTTATATTTTCCGGCAAGTTTTGCAGGATAAAATGGTACAATAAAATATCCCCAACATCGTCTTGGCTAATTACCGCATCCATATTGGGAAACTAACTTTTACCGCACCTATTCCGTGGAAATCAACTGAACAATTGAACTAACTACTGAATAAAATGCTCGCGATTAGATTCGTTCTATTTATTTCGCAGCTTTTGCCGAGTTTGCTAAATTTTGATAACATGTAGAAGTTATCAGAAAAAACAATCAATTGAGCATTGTTTATTTATCTGGCGGTAAGCTTCGAAAATGTTCTTATTTTATTGTAATAATACAAACAACAGGGTATAACATAATCTCGGTCATCTTGTAGAGTTTGAACATATTAAGTGCACATGCACTTATTGGCATGCAGACCGTGGGAGTCAAACCAAACAAATATACATATCCTATCGGCAAAGTTGAAAGGTTTTTCTAGAACGTTCTTAGCTATTAATATTTAATCATAATAAAAACAATTATAACATCTCTTCGGACATGTTTCTTTCTCAAACTTTGATAACAATATTTATTTAGTATAAACAATTGCAAACGTTCGAATTTCCGAGAAAAAACATTAATTCTGCAACATCTGCGTACTATTGCATCAGCATTTCCAGAACATTCTTCCATTGCGCAACAATGAGCAACACGCGCACTTTTTAAGCCCCGGCGCAGGCGCCTGAGCCACAACCAAAGGCCCCAAAGACACCAGAGGCAGAAGTCGTTGCTGAAGACATTACTCGAGGACTCCTTCAGCAGCCTCTGGTCATTGATGGCACCTGGATGGACTGGCCTGAACAATGAGCAACACGTGTACTTTCAGAGCCCCGGCGCAGGCGCCTGAGCCACAACCAAGAGCCCCAAAGACACCAGAGGCAGAAGACATGACTCCTTCAGCAGCCTCTGGTCATTGCCGAAGAAGTGAATGGCACCTGGATGGACTGGCCTGAACAATGAGCAACACGTGCTTTGTACACGACAGCCCCGGCGCAGGCGCCTGACCCACAGCCAAAGACCACAAAATGGCGGCTTGGGTGCGCAATGGCAAGACACCAGAGGCTCTTCTTCTGAGAGACACCAGAGGCTGCTGCTGCTGCTGCTGAAGACAACTTCTTCGGCAATGACCTTGAAAGACACCAGAGGCTGCTGAAGACATGCCCACTTCTTCGGCAATGACCTTGAAAGACACCAGAGGCTGCTGAAGATGTCGTTGCTGAAGACATGACTTCCACTTCTTCTTCAAGGACTCCTTCAGCAGCCTCTGGTGTCTTTCAAGGTCACTGCCGAAGAAGTGGATGGCACCTGGAGAACTCGATGGCCTGGCCCAGTATTGTCATTTTCTAACTACTAACTTCCACTGCGTTCTCTGTTAACCTATTTAATCATGTATTCTTGCACACCCATCATTTTATGAAAATTTCCACTTTTTTGTCGAAATTTCCACATTTTTGTCAAAATTTCTACTTTTTTGTGAAAATTTCAACTTTTTTTGTCGAAATTTCCACATTTTTGTCGAAATTTTTACTTTTTTGTGGAAAATGCAAAGCAAAGTTTGTATATGACCCTTCTACGGCTTCGTATGAAAGAAATGGGCTTCGGGAATTACGAAGACTGGAGTGGCATTCGAGATGCTGTTACGAATTTTTCCAATAAGTTGCGGCTACACTAATTTATGTTAAAATATAGGGAATGCTTTGGAAACTGAAAATATTCTATTCAAAATGTATACGTAAATATTTATTTCTTTCAAACCGAGAATATTGGTATACTTACGGTTTTTTTGCGTCTGAACCAATGTAATTTCTGTTGCGCATTTCAGTTTTTTTACGACATATAAATTATTTAACAAAGCACGAGTTTTTTTGGAACTGAAAGCAAAACCATACACTAAGCTTCTTTAATAAAGCCGGAATCAAATTTATTTATACCGCGAATGCAATACTGTTCTTTATACGAAGCATATCATGCCCCAGACATTATTTGGATAAAATTGTTTTTTAATGCGATTCTGGACATTTCTCGACATAAAAAAGTCGCGTAGAAGCAATCTCTTTTAATAGCGCCCCAGAGGCATATTCTAACAATCTGACTCATCTTTTCGGAACTCAAATGTATGACATTATCCGTTTTATTATAATATGATGCCTTGTTATCATTACATAATATACCAACGTTCGAATTCGTTCTATTAACATTTGAAATATTTCACATCATCTTTCTCATTCTGATATTCTTTACAAAGTTAAATGTTAAGCAAATATTGACTTTCGAGCGTACTCGATCTTTTCAAAGTTTTGCTGTTTACTTAAGAACGAGTTCGGAAACTTTTATGTGAGGAAAAACTGTAATTTTCCCATTGAAGCCAAGCAAGCTAATATGTTAAAGGTTTTTATAACACTACGAAAGTTTAGAAAATTGCGTTCTTTAAATGATGAATTATACGGAACAAGATTAACAAGACCGTAAAAGCAATTTTCCAGGCAAGAGGTAAATTTAAATAACAGCAAGATTAAAAACTGTAGGGTATCTATTTAAATTTATAAGCATAAAGAATAGGTTAATACTTTTCTAAAATTTAGATGTTTGTAAATGATGCCTGAATAAAGACAGAAACTTCAAAAATAATATTATTTTTTCTTTAAACGTCAGAAAAACATGATATTTCCTAGGATTTTACTTGTAAGTTAAACAATATCCTACGCAAATCCAAATAATAAATTCTTGCTTTGGAAAAAGTGGAAAATGAGAATGTTGAATACAGCATGGCAATTAATTGCGAGTGTCCAAGGAAAGAATCGTGGGCACAGAAACCACTGCCGCCCGAGTGTCAACCGAAGATCTTGAAGAGCTGCCATTTTCGACGCATTTTCAGTAATAAGAGAGAATCCTAAACAAACAGTTATTTGAGAATTTTTAATTAAAGTTGGAATGAAGCCGAAGAAAACTGACAAAATTTCCAGTTTCCGTGCAAATTAATAATTTCAACTGAAACGGAAAACGTATAAAAAGAACTCTATAAAATTGAAAATTTAGGCTGGTTTTATTCTGAAGGGAACTCCATAGGGTATATAAATAAAGATTTAGATTCTTGTTATGAGACTGATCTTTATATTCCTGTCACACGTGCTTGTTACGCATACCACGTATAAATCGATAGGGCAAGGATATGCGACATCAAAAATCAACTACATCGTTGAAATTGATCATTTCCTTATATTTCCTTACGTGACGCAGTAGGCGGAAAGCAAATTGCAATTTGAACGAAAAACTTTCTTATCAATTTCCAGAAAATTATTTCTGGTTTGAGGTTACTTTTATGTTTGTTTTTACTGATTTAACTCATGTCATTTACGAACAAATATATAAATACGAGTAATATTTCCCCCGTTTGAATTTTTTCAAAGTTAAATATTGAACATGTGCTAGATTTTGTGAGAGTGAGAGGACACGAAAATTTAATAATTATAGGAGATTTAAATGCAGTCGTAGGCACAGGGCGAGAGGGCGGAATAGTTGGTCCCTTTGGATTAGGCAATAGGGACGATAGGGGAGTTAGACTGATAGAGTTCTGCGATAAACATAACTTAACTGTCGCGAACACTCTATTTCACCATCATGTTAGGAGACGCTACACGTGGAAGATGCCAGGAGACCTAGGGAGATATCAAATAGATTACATTCTTGTTAGGCAAAGATTTAGAAATCAAGTTAGGGATTGTAGAAGTTATCCAGGAGCAGATATAGATAGTGATCACAATATAGTCGTTATGAGCGCCAATCTTAAATTTAAGATTTTGAAAAAACGAAGCGGAAGAAGGTATCTTGACCCAGAGAAACTAAAAGATGATGATACGCGCGATAAGTTCGAGAAAAAGACAAACGAGGTACTAAAGGGCGCGGGCGAAAATATTGTTAGGGACATAGAGGAAGAATGGAATTGCATTAAAAATAGTTTAGTTTCCTCAGCTAGGGATATTTTGGGTCATAAACAGAATGAAAGTAGGAAACCCTGGATAATAAAACATATTGTGTCTAATAGAGGAAAGGCGAAAATATAAAAATAGGTTAGATGAAATAGGGAAACAAAGATATAAGGCGATCAAGTGGGAAATTATTCGGAAATGTAGGAAAGCGAAAGAGCAATGGATCGATAATAAGTGCAAAGAAGTGGAAAATAAGTTCGAAGTAGGAAAGACTGATGAAGCATATAAAATAATTCGGAGAAATTTTAGAGAAATTGGATCTAGTACCAAAAGCATTAGGAATGAGGCAGGAGATATCCTAATCGAAAGCGGGGAGAAGGCAGATAGGTGGAAAGAATAGGTACTTAGGAAACTTATATGCGGGACAGGAAGTGCAAGATATATTAGAAAGCGAAAGCAGTGTAGAGGGGGATAACCTAGGGAATCCAATAATGAGAGAAGAGTTTGAGCTAGCACTAAAAAGTTTAAGGAATAATAAAGCGCCAGGTATAGATGGCTTGCAGGCAGAAATCTTAAAGTGCGCAGGTCAAGAGGTAATAGATCGTTTATTTAAATTAGTTAGTCGCATATACCTGACAGGCGAGATTCCAGAGGATTACAAACGGAACATCATGGTAGCTTTGCCAAAACGGAAAGGCGCGGATAGGTGCGAAAATTTCAGAACCATCAGTTTAACTTCCCATGCGTCAAAAATTTTAATTAGAATTGTGCAAAGAAGGATGGAGAAAAAGGCGGAGGAAATATTAGGAGAAGATCAGTTCGGATTTAGACGAAATAGAGGAACGCGCGAGGCCATCCTAGCTTTACGAGTAATTATAGAAAAAACGATAGAAAAGAGAAAGAGCGTCTATATAGGATTTGTAGATTTAGAAAAGGCCTCCGACAACGTAAAATGGGGGAAGATGTTCGAAGTGCTGAGGAAGGTAGGGATGAAATATAGGGACAGAAGGATAATACATAATCTCTACGAAGAGCAAAAGGCAGTTATAGAATGTGAGCAGGAACGAAGGGAAGTAGATATCCGGAAGGGAGTGAGACAGGGATGTGCATTGTCACCTCTTGTTTTCAACTTATATATCGAAGATGCTATTAATATTGTTAAGGACAGAACAGCCTCAGGGATTAACGTACAGGGTCAAACTATTAACATGCTCAGATTTGCGGATGATATAGCAGTGTTAGCATCTAGCAAAGAAGAACTAGGAGCGGCTTTGAATGAAATGGAAGCAGTTTTGACACAGGGCTATGGCATGAAAGTCAATAAAAAGAAAACTGAAATTTTGGTATGTAGGGGATGTGAAAATAGAATTAAAGTTGACATACAAATAGGAAATGAGAAGATAGAGGAGGTCACGGATTTCTGCTATTTAGGAAGTAAAATAACTCAAGACGGTAGGAGCACTAAAGATATAAAACAAAGAGTAGCGCAGGGCCGAGTTGCGTTTAACAGAAAGAAACAACTGTTATGTTCGAGAACGGTTAATATTGAGACTAGGAAGAGACTCTTAAAGTCGTATGTATGTAGTACGGCATTATACGGGTGCGAAACTTGGACAATAGGGGAAGCGGATCGAAAAAGAGTAGAAGCGTTTGAAATGTGGTGCTACAGGCGCATGATGAAGATACCGTGGATAGATAAGGTTAGCAATAGGGAAGTATTAGAAAGAGTTGGGGAAAAGCGAAAGGTATGGAAGACAATAAAGAGTAGGAGAGATAGGATGGTAGGACACCTTCTAAGACACGAAGGAATAGTTCGCGACATACTAGAGTCAGAGATAGGAATAAAAAGAGGTAGGGGTAGGCCTAGATTAGACTACTGCTCTCAAATAGTTAGGGATGTAGGATGTTCTACTTTTAGGGAAATGCGCAGGTTAGCTCAGGATAGAAAAGAGTGGAGGTACGCATCCAACCAGTCTTCGGACTGAGAACCTTATGATGATGAAATTCCGTGAACACACTGGAAATGAATTAAAGTCTCAATGATAACATCAAGAGGTAAACATTTACATCAACTCCTTTTTTATCATGCTATGGTATGATATTCAACGAAGATCCATGGAACATTTTCAATTTTCTACGAATTGTTGGCGAAAATATTTTCGAAATAATTTTATTCCTTAGATAATTTTGAGCAGTGTACTTCATGGATATACAGGGTAGTCCATAGTTAACTGCCATCCTCATTATTTTCGTAACTACACGGAATATTGAAAAATGTTTCAAATAAAAGTTGTAGGGCCTCATGGGGGACGTAATGTAAAATTAGTCCGAAATATACATGGTGCACCGTTTCTTTTGTACAGGCTGTCCTACTTTCGTTATGATTTGGGGATTTCTCTTAGAAGCAGCAGAGATAGAGCCTCGGGGTTTTTGCGAATCTTAGCTACTTTTTTGAGTATAATAGAATGCCGAAACCAGAATTTGGATATCGTTTTTAGTTTTCGAGAAAAAAAAATGGTGATTTTTGTCGATTTTCAAGAACTAAGCAGACTAAAACTGTTATAATTGACTCCTATGGAACTTTTTCCAAGGAATTCAGTGGCGTACGTAGTTTTTTTCTAGGGAGCGTATTGGAAATCATAGTATGCTTTTTAAGCTATCAAAATATACATATACTTTTAAATAGTTATTTCACAAAATGGCAACGATTTTGGTACTTTTTAAGTTTTAAATTTAGAAAATAGGTAGGTACATCCAAGATACCTGTGATTTTATGTTAACAACTGAATAATTATCTGTTGACATAGGTACATTAGAAAAAGTTGCATGCAGCTAGTTTTATTAATAGATACTTAGTATATACATAACGGCACTTCAAAATTACCAAAATTTCGAAAAATACGACATAATTGCTGTTTTCAATGAATGACGTGGAATATAAATGAATCAATGGATCTATATCTCAACAGGCACACAAAAAATTCCTAGATACCCATTTCCAGTATAATACCTATCCATCGATTTATTAAATTTAGATACCCAGAAAGAAGACAACCAACCAAAATGATGTTTTCGAGATTAAAATCAAATTTAATTCACTATGGGTCATTCAATAAACCTAGAAACAAAATTTTTAATAAAGAAAATAGGGAAGAGGAAGAAATAAATGTTTTATCGTTGGTTGAGACGACACCAAAAACTTCTTGTCGCGAAATCGAATCACAAAAGTTGGTGTTTCCAAATCAAAAGTTCAAAAAATATTAAAAAAGGCGAATATAGGCCATATAAAATTCAAATTATTCACCACCTCTTCCCGGGAGATCAAGGAAGAAGGCTTAATTTTTGTAGGTGGTACTTAAATAAAATTCAAGAAAATCCAGAATTTGGGCGGTCTGTCATTTGGACAGATGAAACTCACGTAAGCAGCGTAGGATTATTTAACATGCATAATGTGCGTCACTGGTCTGATACAAATCAGCACCAAACTTTTGAACGTCAGAGGCAAGGACGTTTAGGATTTACCGTTTCGTGTTTTATTTTGGGTGGTCAACTAGCATACCAAATTTTTGATGGAAACTTAACGGGATTGAGATACATTAATTTATTGAATATTAGCGCAGAGGCGATAATGGAAAATATTCCGTTAATAAACATAAACAGGGTATATTTTCAACAAGATGGTGCCCCTGCACACAATTCTGCAAAAGTTAGAAATTATTTAGAAAATAATTCTCCGGGTAGATGGTTGGGTACAAATGGACCTGCAAGATCACCGGATCTGAGTATATTAGACTTTCTTGTTTGGGCATTTTTAAAAGAAAAAATATACATACGAAGATACAACAATCAAGCCGAGCTAGCCGACGCAATACATGCAGCTTTCCAATATTTGCAAGCCCATCCTATTTTTTTAATTAATGCCATCAATCTAATAACTAAAAGATGTAGATTATGTGTAGAAAACATGGCAATCAATTTGAGCAGTTCCTATAATTTTGTTGTTTTTCTTGTTTTTGTTTGTTTTCTGTGTTTTCCTGTTTTTTCTGTTTTTGTTGCTTTTATTTCAGTTGTTATTAATAGTTGCTAACATAAAATCACAGGTATCTTGAACGTACTTCCCTATCTTATATTTACTAAAGGTAAAAAGTACCAAAATATTTGCCGTTTTTTGAAATAACAATATAAAAGTATGTATATTTTGATAGCTTAAAAAAGACCTTTCGAACATGACCAAAGTCTGCTGCGGTTTCCATTTAAAAAATTCAACTTTATGTCATAACTCAAAAAAATACGCTCCCGAGAAAAAACTACGTACGCCACTGAATCCTTGGAAAAAGTTCTATAGGAATCAATCTTAACAGTTTTAGTCTGCTTATTACAAAAAGAATTTTTGAGAATTTTTGAAAATTGATAAAAATCAATTATTATTTTTTTTCTCAAAAACTAAAAACAATATCCAAATTCTGGTTCAGCTTTCTACTATACTCAAGAAAGTAGCTCAGGTTCGCGAAAACCCCGAGGCTCTATCTCTGCTGCTTCTATGAGAAACCCCCAAATCACAACGAAAATAGGACACACTGTACAACTTAATCAAATTATTCATGATTTGAAAACGGCCAGCCTAACGAAAATTTCGCAATAGTAAGTTTTTGTCAAAAGTCCACCAAGAATTTGAAAACTTTCGCAATTTTCCAGGAGTGTGCGAAATATTTTGAAAAAAAGAGGGAACATCCCCACTAACTGCGTCGCTGAATTAACGTTAAGATTATTGACTGCACTCATCAATGGATTTCATTTTAAGAAAACCAGCTACCAAATTTGAAATTAGTAACTTTCATATACATATTTTGATAGAAAAAACATTTGGGAAGTTTAGTAAAAGTTTTTGAAACTTTTAGTAATAACAAAGTTGCATATTTTTTCTAGTCGGGTGAAAATCAATAATTGTAACTCGAAAACGACGTGGTAAATTCAAAATTTATGTTAGACATTGAATTTATCTAGAAAAGCGGCTAGGGACTGCATGTACAGTTTTACGTAATCCTACGCTGCTTCATACACATACACTTCATTTACCACCAAATTGCCTCACCCTGTATATAGTCTCCAATAATGTTTGTATCTACAAAAATCAAAATAGCATGATAAAAAATACAATTCATTCATTCTGCCTATCATTTCTAGCTACAAATAATTCATTTTGACCTCACAACATGTCTTAAAATAGGTAAAATCCAAGATTATTCCTTTGAACATCGGATAATATAATTCCAACTTCTATAAGCTATGCAAATGAACGTTATTTCTTACGCGCACACAAGGGAACTAAACTAAATTAGACTAACTACGGAAATGAAGCAACGAAATCTGTAATTCATAGTGCTGCTATATTACAGCGCTATGAATAAGTATTATAATTTTCTTATTTCACATCTGCTTTGCACTTCACAAATAATGAAATAATATTCATCGAAGCTTCATAAAGAATTTTATTGTTGGACATATAAGATTGTTACTATTACTGTAAATTCTTTATGCCAAAAGCACTTTACTGACGAGTCCCACAAGGACGAAACCAGTAGTGGTCTGCAGTTTTCACAAAAAGCTAACAGCATTCGTTTTGCGTGGAAAGAGCACGTTCTTCATTTTATTGTTTTGTTAGTGACTTCATTGAAAACTTGTACTAAAATATAGCTTCTGAATATGTAACTAATATTCCTTAGGCGCTTGTTTAAAAGCATGGGCCAGAGGAATATTAATTACATATTCAGAAGCAATGTGATTATGAAAATTGTAAAATGGACGCAATAATTTAACTTCTATAGAACTGTTGGCGTAGTTTATAATTTTAATAACCAAACTTTACCTTTAGGATACAACTTATGTAAACGTTGAGCTGATATTTTATTACAACCACTACCTAATGCATATTAACCGTTTATATTAAATAACAAAGTAATGAAAACTGCTTGGGGGTATTAAGGGATAGAAGTCAATAATTAGAATATAGGTATGTATTTTCCACATGGTATGTTATTAACTAAGGGTATTTCTTATATACTTATAATGCAGGTCGCCCTACATAACATCATTATTCAAAAAAAAACTCCTTATACCGCATATCAATGTTATTAATAGTCAAAATGGCATGTCATAACAAATTACAACTTTCGGTTTCATCAGATTTCCAAATGAGAAATTCTGTATAAACTAGCATTTTTGGATTCTATACATATAGGAGTTGTATGGCAAGCCGTTTTACTATTTAATCCATTGTTTATTATACATCAAAGGATATTTGTTATATGTAGAATTTTTATTATCACTTTAAAACAGACATTGGATTAAAATTATGGTTTAACAAACTGAATTTTATTAAAAATAAGAGTTTACAAAACTTATTTAAATTTATGTCGAAATTGACAAAAATTAATTAAAATTATCTAAGATATAATTTTAAATACGGATTTAAAATTATCTGACACATAATTGTAATTATTTATTTTAAAATATCATTTAGATAATTTTAAATAACCTGTGTTAAAATTATCTGTGAAATAATTTTAAATCTATAATAAATTAAAAATATCGTTCAGAAAATTTTAAATCCCCTGAATTAAAAATATCTCAGAGATATTTTTAATTCCAGATAATAGAAATTACCGCCCTCTACAATTAGCAAACGTTCTTAAAAAGTTTGTTACTGTGTGGAACGTTCTTCCATTGACAACTGTTTGCTTTGAACATAACCACAGACTATTGTGACATAACCTTAACCTTACATGATTTAACCTTAGATGAGGGAAGAGTATGGATACATAACGCCCGACCTTCGCCGTGCACGTGAGTGTTACCAAAATTTGAGCGTGTTTGGTGCCAAACAAAGTGATGAAACCAGGTTACTGTTTAGAATTCATGCAATTTAACTAAGAATAACGAACGCAGCGTTTGAAATAGTGCAAGTAGTCATATCATTTTAAGAATTTTCGTTCAATTCTCGGAGTAAAGAGACTAAGAAATTTAGGTTACGCCCCTTTTTTTGGTTCCGAATGGTAACACGAACATCTGCTTTGTTATTCCTCCTCTTCTTCCCTCCTCTAAGGATTTAACATCTCCATATGAATGCTCCAGCGGGAGAACGCGAAACTACAGTACTGCAGACCGACGTACACAGGCAAACACGGAATTTAACGTGATTGTCTTGCGTTAAAGGGCGGTAATTTCCAATATCTAGATAATTCTAATTCAAAAATTAAAAATATCTCCCAGATAATTTTATTTCAGAAGATTTAAAATTATCTAAACGATATTTTAAAATCAAGAATTATAAATATCAAACAGATAATTTTAAATAGTCTAAAATAAAATTTTCTGACAGATAATTTTAAATCCAAAATTAAAAATATCTTTTAGATAATTCTAATTCACACTATTTATTCCATATTTGTAAAAAAACATTCACTATATCGTTTATTAAATTTAAAATATGGATTTAATACTTTCGTTAAAATTGAAATGTCGTTTAGATAGTTTTTCTTCGTTGGTTTTAAAATTGTCTAAACCATATTTTAAGTTCAAGAATTGAAATTTTTGTGCAAGTTATTATAAATTGCCTCCATTTTAATGAAAAATGTCGTTTAGATAATTTTATATCAATCGAATTAGTATTATTTGAATCATATTTTTAAATTAGGAACTAAAAATTTCTTTGAGGTAATTGTAATACACCCACATTAAAATTATCCAAAAGACATTTTTAAATTATGAATTTCAAATATCGGTTGGAGTTTCTTGCTACCTATTCCGTGTAATACAATGGGAAATTGTTCAGTTTTAAAATATCGTCGAGATAATTTTAAATGGTCTGAATTAAAATTATCTAAACGATATTTCTATTTCTTTATTTTCAATTATCCCACAGATAATTTTAATTCAAGCGATTTAAAATTATCTGAACGATATTTTAAAATAAGGAAATAAAATATATCGTTTGATGTATAATAAACAATGGAATAAATAGTAAAAGGGCTTGCCATAGAATTGTCATTCATTCTCATATAATATTTGTAAAGTTTACAACAGTATACCTAAGGTGATCAGAATCTATGAATCTCGGCAGGTCAGAGTGAGTATGTATCGAAGGCTTTTATTCCTTCAGAATTAGTTGAGGTCAGATATTTTTGCCAGTGTTCTGTTCTCTGTTGGTGGCTGCTTCGATTATCGGCTAATGGGTGCCTACCTACTGGAATTGCACTTTTATGTTGGTTTTCCCTGTTTCTCGCTGTTTTCTGTTTCTTTTTGCCTTGCCTTCTTGTTGTTCTTTTATCTTCCCTTTTCTTTAATTCCCTTTTCTTTAATTCCCTTTTCTTTCTTTCATTCACTTTATTTTGTATTTGTTTATTTTTCATGGTTAAGTGGAAGAACATCTTGTGCATGGTTTCATGTACAAGAAGAACTTCGCCATTTGGCATAGTTTTTCCCCCCTTTTTTCTGTTATTAGTAACTTATTATTATAGATATTATGTTTTTTCTTAATTTATATTTTGTTATATACATGCTGTGCCAATAAAGACGATATTAATATTATTATTATTATTATTTATTCCGTCTTCTTCTCAAACATCTAGGACATTTCCACACCACCCATAAGGTTAGTGGTACGAGAATTTTTGTTATACTAATTATTAAGACCTACCCAAAGGACTTGTACCTTGACGCAGTTCTAGTAATACTGGGACGGGTGGGATGGCTTGCGCGCTTCAATGATCTAAAGAGCCGAACCATAGGTTTAACCATATTGGAGGGGTTTTTATTTGAGAAGCCAGACTAAATCAAGTCCCTGAAAGTGGGCAGCAGCTCTTTCAGTAATCATAGTGGCAGAGATCGTGAGTGAGGGTCGGTATGGCACTGTGATACACACTACTGCGATGTGGAAGGCAACGGGAAACCACCACATTATTATATCCCTGGTACAGCGTACTTCGAATTTATGATGATGGCACTTTCTGGAGTAAAATATTCCGGAGGTAAAATAGTCCCACATTCGGATCTCCGGGCGGGGACTGCTTCGGGGGGAGTCATCAGAAATGATAAGTGTAACATCTCACGAGTCGGAGCGTGGAATGTTAGAAGCATGAAACAAGTAGGAAAGTTAGAGAATTTGAAAATTGAGATGGATAGGTTAGCATTAGACGTAGTAGGTATTAGTGAAGTGCGATGGCCAGAAGCCGGAGACTTCTGGAGCGGAGATTTTAGAGTAATACACACAGGATCTGTAGGAGGAAATTCGGGAGTAGGAATTGTTATGCGGAAAAAAGTAGGGCAGAGTGTAGAAAATTTCTTACAGCAAAGTGACAGGGTAGTTATGGTTAGGTTAGATTCGAAACCTGTAAAAACAGTAATAATACAGGTATATATGCCCACTTCTAACTACAGTGATGAGGTCGTAGAGGCAGTTTATAGTGATATTGAACATGTGCTAGATTTTGTGAGAGGACACGAAAATTTAATAATTATAGGAGATTTCAATGCAGTCGTAGGCACAGGGCGAGAGGGCGGAATAGTTGGTCCCTTTGGATTAGGCAATAGGAACGATAGGGGAGTGAGACTGATAGAGTTCTGCGATAAACATAACTTAACGGTCGCGAACACTCTATTTCACCATCATGTTAGGAGACGCTACACGTGGAAGATGCCAGGAGACCTAGGGAGATATCAAATAGATTACATTCTTGTTAGGCAAAGATTTAGAAATCAAGTTAGGGATTGTAGAAGTTATCCAGGAGCAGATATAGATAGTGATCACAATATAGTCGTTATGAAGGCCAATCTTAAATTTAAGATTTTGAAAAAACGAAGCGGAAGAAGGTATCTTGACCCAGAGAAACTAAAAGATGATGATACGCGCGATAAGTTCGAGAAAAAGACAAACGAAGTACTAAAGGGCGCGGGCGAAAATATTGTTAGGGACATAGAGGAAGAATGGAATTGCATTAAAAATAGTTTAGTTTCCTCAGCTAGGGATATTTTGGGTCATAAACAGAATGAAAGTAGGAAACCCTGGATAACAAAACATATTGTGAGTCTAATAGAGGAAAGGCGCAAATATAAAAATAGGTTAGATGAAATAGGGAAACAAAGATATAAGGCGATCAAGTGGGAAATTATTCGGAAATGTAGGAAGGCGAAAGAGCAATGGATCGATGATAAGTGCAAAGAAGTGGAAAATAAGTTCGAAATAGGAAAGACTGATGAAGCATATAAAATAATTAGGAGAAATTTTAGAGAAATTGGATCTAGTACCAAAAGCATTAGGAATGAGGCAGGAGATATCCTAATCGAAAGCGGGGAGAAGGCAGATAGGTGGAAAGAATATTTAGGAAACTTATATGCGGGACAGGAAGTGCAAGATATATTAGAAAGTGAAAGCAGTGTAGAAGGGGATAACCTAGGGAGTCCTATAATGAGAGAAGAGTTTGAGCTAGCACTAAAAAGTTTAAGGAATAATAAAGCACCAGGTATAGATGGCTTGCAGGCAGAAATCTTAAAGTGCGCAGGTCAAGAGGTAATAGATCGTTTATTTAAATTAGTTAGTCGCATATACCTGACAGGCGAGATTCCAGAGGATTACAAACTGAACATCATGGTAGCTTTGCCAAAAAGGAAAGGCGCGGATAGATGCGAAAATTTTAGAACTATCAGTTTAACTTCCCATGCGTCAAAAATTTTAACTAGAATTGTGCAAAGAAGGATGGAGAAAAAGGCGGAAGAGATATTAGGAGAAGATCAGTTCGGATTTAGACGAAATAGAGGAACGCGCGAGGCCATTCTAGCTTTACGAGTGATTATAGAAAAAACGATAGAAAAGAGAAAGAGCGTATATATAGGATTTGTAGATTTAGAAAAAGCCTTCGACAACGTAAAATGGGGGAAGATGTTCGAAGTGCTGAGAAAGGTAGGGGTGAAATACAGGGACAGAAGAATAATACATAATCTCTACAAAGAGCAAAAGGCAGTTATAGAATGTGAGCAGGAACGAAGGGAAGTAGATATCCGGAAGGGAGTGAGACAGGGATGTGCATTGTCACCTCTAGTTTTCAACTTATATATCGAAGATGCGATTAATATTGTTAAGGAAAGAACAGCCTCAGGGATCAATGTACAGGGCCAAACTATTAACATGCTCAGATTTGCGGATGATATAGCAGTGTTAGCATCTAGCAAAGAAGAATTAGGAGCGGCTTTGAATGAAATGGAAGCAGTTTTGACACAGGGCTACGGCATGAAAATCAATAAAAAGAAAACTAAAATTTTGGTATGTAGATGGAGTGAAAATAGAACTAAAATTGAAATACAAATAGGAAAGGAGAAGATAGAGGAGGTCGCGGATTTCTGCTACTTAGGAAGTAAAATAACCCAAGACGGTAGGAGCACTAAAGATATAAAACAAAGAATGGCGCAGGGACGAGTTGCGTTTAACAAAAAGAAACAACTGTTATGTTCGAGAACGGTTGATATAGAGACTAGGAAGAGACTCTTAAAGTCGTATGTATGGAGTACGGCATTATACGGGTGCGAAACTTGGACAATAGGAGAAGCGGATAGAAAAATAGTAGAAGCGTTTGAACTGTGGTGTTACAGACGCATGATGAAGATACCGTGGATAGATAAGGTTAGCAATAGGGAAGTATTAGAAAGAGTTGGGGAAAGGCGAAAGGTATGGAAAACAATAAAGAGTAGGAGAGATAGGATGGTAGGACACCTTCTAAGACACGAAGGAATAGTTCGCGACATACTAGAGTCAGAGATAGGAATAAAAAGAGGTAGGGGTAGGCCTAGATTAGACTACTGCTCTCAAATAGTTAGGGATGTTCTACTTTTAGGGAAATGCGTAGGTTAGCTCAGGATAGAAAAGAATGGAGGTACGCGTCCAACCAGTCTTCGGACTGAGAACCTTATGATGATGAATTATTAAGAAATAGCAGCTGCAAATGGCAAACGTCAAATACTCTATAGAGTAATAGGGTATTTGCAAACTTTTTATTTAATGTATTATTGCGGTTATTTGTTATCAAAAATCATTATCTGAAAATCTTTTACGTTCAAAATCAAAGATAAATTTGTTACAGTAAATTGAAATTTGAAAACATAAACGCCCGCGTTGAACACCGCGTATGCAAATGGCGGCTCACAGAGCACGCGTGACGTCAGAACTAGGTAAATATTCCCATGCGCTTCTTAGCAGTTGCACGCCGCGCAAGTTGGCGCAAGTTTAGCTTGGAAACGGAAGCGTACACGGCCAGTGAGCAGTGATTTGAACTAACAAAACTTATTAATTATTTAAAAAGTGAAGTTTAACGTTTTTAGTATTTATTAGATGATACGTACTTACCTATAGTACGTAAATTCGTAAAGTAACGCACAGTATATTAGAGGTTCATAATGGTATATCGTTGGTGCATAGTACCAAAATGCACAAACACAACAATAAAAACACCTCAAAAGAATGCTACGCTCGCATTCTTGTGTAAATTCAAAATTAATTCCTTTTATGGATTGTGCTGTTATAATCGCATGTGGTTTGATGAACTTACAAGAACCTTTATTAAATTAAATTAGTTTATATTTTATGTACCTACCTTCTTTCCATTAGGTATAAAAAATTTTGTCACTAAAATAACACTGAAAATTATAAATAAAGCAAATTTGTCAAGAGTAAATTTATTTATATACCAATGCAATCAGTCTTTAACACTTTTAATTAACAAAGGAAAAATATGTTGTTTCCAAAAATTCACAGACTTCTCTATCACAGACTCCACAAAAGGTTTATCTAAATTGACATTTATAATTGTTACTTTATTATTATTTTCAAAATTAGGATCAGCCACGCAAAAGAAACCTGTCTGTTTTTCTAACATAAACATCTGTAACTGTATTTGCGCATAATACCTTTTCTTAATTACGTTGTCTTTTGATATATAATTTGATACAGTCTTTTCACTTGATGGGCACTTTATTTCAACAACAAATGTGTCTGATATTGCATCTGGCGAAGCACCAATAACTGGAAACTCTGGTGTTAACATTAACCCTGCTCATTTAAAATTTACATTCAATTGTTTTTGTAACACTGCACTTACTTTTGATTCTAGCACTTTACCTCGCTTCATAGCAGCATTTTCCTTAATTTTTATTGCACCGATCACAGATTCAACGAATGTCCCTGCCGAAGTCTTACACTGGGCAGCTTCATAAATTTTAGAAGCCGTCACTTTACCATAACGCAAATCATGCCACAAACTGCTCTCACTTTGTTCAGTAGTTGCTCGAAAAGCTTCATCGCACAGGTTTTTGTCCATATTTTGTTTCGCAAAACTAACAAAATCATCAAATGAATCGCTTCCTCCTTTCGTAAACTCGCACAGTAGTTGGTGCAGTCCTAATTTATTAAGTGCGGGTTCATCTGTATAATATTTTAGAATTTGACACGAAAGATTGGCTTTCTTTGCACTATTAATGACCTGATCCAAAAATTTCCCCCGTTGTCTTGAACTCGGTGCAGCTTCTACGGTGCCAAATTCTTTTACAGTAATATATTTTAAAGATGTTCCAACACCAGCGAGTTTCGATTTTCTCCAGTAACATTCGATGTCTGTAGGTGATGGTTCTTCGCTACGCCTGTGTAACCACATCACACCTGCAGAAGCTGCGCAGTCTTCACATTCAACTTTCAAGATTTTTTCGTGTTCTTAATTTATTTCTACAACTACAGCATAATTTTTTGCACGAACTTTATGCTCAGGGCAAACTTTGCTCTGAACTATGCATATGCTTTTTTGACGTTTCAGCTGTACATAACCTACAGCATCGTCGCCGTAATTTTCTCGTCCTGCACTGTAATAAAGAACAAAATTACTCGACATCTTTTTATTCCCGTGTGGTGAATAGAAATAACACAAAAGTTTAACTTACCGTTGGGTTTTAATTCCCGGTTGACGTGTAACTAGGTTTGTTAGCGAAAAAATCGGCAATCATAAGTGAATCCACTTTGGGTAAATTATTTGAATCAGCTTTTACAAAAGCGTCCTGCGCCATAATGCCGTTGTTTAAATTGAAAAGTTTGTAAAATAATCCATCCAAGTCCCACAAATCACACAAATCTGTTCACTGTTTCAGCGGTCAGATGGCCATTAATGTAAACAAATATGGCGTTACCTAGTTTTGACGTCACAACCAATGAAATTGCGTTTTATGTTCGGGTGATATTTGGGATAAATGTGGACAGTTTTAATTTGCCATAAATAAATAATTAATGTGTTTTGAAGACGAATACTTTGTTAAGAGGTGTTTTGTGCTAAAATAAGTAGATTGAATGAGAATTTTCAGTATAAAAAAATTCATGCAAATACCCTATTAGTAATTAGTATAACCAAAATTCTCGTACTCTAGAGGCAGAACAGTAGTGGTGCAAGTCAGAACTGAACGTTGTGGTAGGTCATTTTTAAGTTTAATTATTTTGCTGTTGGAATTTCCTACGCCGTTTTGTTATTCTTTGGGTAGATCTCTTTGCGTGAAGTAGGTACGAGAGAAAACTTGGTCCGAACAACTCCAGTTGAAATTAAAGCCAGCGTATTATTATTATTTGTTTCGGGATATGCTTCTGAATCAAGTTTATTATAGAAGTACTGTCTCTTCAAAGACTTATGGGCGCATCTACTATTACTTTTGATTCCACAAACATAGCCCCAAATCTCCTTGTACTGTTACAAGAACCGGGCATTCGCATAGTATGTGATTGGAAGTTTCCTCCTCTACTCCACACATCCTACAATAGTGCCCTGTAAATAGTCCTATTGTCCTACTTAGCTGTTTTTTTACCTAATAGTACTAATTCTTCGGCTCTCTTGCTAGATGGTCCACTAATGAATGTACCCACGTGGTTGCCTCAATGTAGGAGCTGAAGCTACTGATTGATGCAGATTCACTTGTAGATCATGGAATGAACCTACCCCGAGAATCTTTCTCTGCTGACACTACGGTTTCCCAACCCTACTCCCGCTCAGGATCTTGAAAAGGACCATGGCACGGTCCAAGAAGCTTTAAATCTTCTCCCATGAGCTTTCACTCAAGAGTAGGATAAGCTGCTGTCCTCTCGGGTCCAGTTTCTTATTCACGATAGTCCAAACCCCTGTTCGAAGCACTGGGGTTTGGGTTTCCGTTACTTTAGTAAGCGGATCCTTTCGTAAGGGGACCATTCCAGCAAAGAGCATTGGGCGTGATGTTACATACTTGAAGTTCTATGGTTTTATAGCTTGGGCTCAAGAACAACTCCCCGTCCTATGCCACGCACTGCAGATTACAGATGAGCTCGATTGGAGCTGGTTTGCCACATAGCATAGATCGACCATCTTCAAGAAAAGCAACAGCCCTCGCGACTTCAATTTCACTTAAAGCAGGCATCTTGGACTGCCTGACTCACAAGCACCAAAACAATCTAAACTGGCAATTATTGCATCAATCAACTAATTTGATTAGAAACGGATGCTTCCTTTGTTGTCAAAGACCACTTTGTTTTGAAACATCTTTTACATTTGCGCGTCTTCTAAGAAAAAGAGTAAAGGAATCGCCGTAATTCTTTCTGTTCAATATCAATGACAATCTAGACAAAAATATAGGAGAAAAAATCTTATGTCGATCATTTTCTGAAAAAGTTATAGGCTTTAAAGAAAGTGTTCCTCTAATTTTGTTGAGCAGTGTATTTCAAAAGACTTTCATTGCAGAGCAGAATATGTTTGTCAGACATGTTTTGGTGAGCCCGAAATCGTTCATTTCACTCAGAAAAACTAATTTCAGTTCAAATTGATTCGACCACAACGAAACGACTTTAGTTCATCGCTTTCTTTTAATTAGTTCACTGTACAGCTTTTATTTGTTTCGGCGGTTTGAACCTGTCTGTCAACCAGTCCGATATAGCAGATTTTTCTTTCCGAGGAAATCGTATACACAGAAAATTTCATTAACTACGTGTAAACCTCAGCTACCCACGGATAAAATAATTATTTGAAAATGTGTTCAATAAGTATAATATAGGCAAAGGTTGCTTTCGCGTGTATATAAAGAATTAATACTTACTCAATTAATCAATGCCACCTTGAAATTGTAGTTTTAGTCGAGTTTTTGAAGTTGCCAGAAAGTCGATTAAAATTGTGAAGTATTGTGTTTTCTAGGCGGCTTAAATAGACTGCTAAATTTAATTTCTTACTGTGAAATGTGTAGCAGAACATTGCTTTTATTCAAATTGGAATATACACCTATTTAAAAGTTATCTAGTGAACTTTAAAATACCTATATAGTATTTTTCAGATTTGTTGGCGTTTGCGCCGCCATATCCGATTATCCAAGCAACCGCCAGCAGTTCAGTAGTTTCCAAAATTTTGTTGTTGCTAGGAACCGCGACAAGCGTGTGCGCCGCGACTCTGGACACGGCACACGGCAATGAGCATTTTGACGTTTTCCCTCATGAAATGTATTCTTTTACCCACAACATTAGCCCGTTCACACAAAAGACACTGGTTATTTTCTAGTTTGTACATAAATCTGCTATTGGTTATAAACGCCACAAACTTCTGTGAGAAATATCCACTATTTCTTTTTTAAATTTGTTATTTAAAATTTTTAATGTAATGTGTTATTTCTTTTCTTTCATGGAATAAATAGCGTTCCTTACTTCGGTTTTAATGCTGTCAGTTACATCTTCACTTTTTAATTTTGATTTGCTGTGCCTTTTTCCGGGCGTTGCAGCAGACAAACCTCGTTTTTCCTTTCCAACTGTGAGTTACACGCTGTGTAGACTCAAGATCTATTAATAGATGTTGGCGTAGACTTACTTTTGATGCATCGGCCAATCGCTCCTGGTCTTAAGTTAAAGGCATTATTTTCCTTCTTTCGAGTAAAGTATTCAAAAATATTTCGTAAAACTTCTCGACACTGTTTGGTAAAAACATTTCCAGGCATCTTTAAGGTGGCCATACACGCAACGGTAAACCTGACAGGTATACCTGTTCAGGTCGAATGCGCAGGCGAACCGGAGCATGTGTGCGACAAAACTGGGCAGGTATACCCACCTGTTCAGGCGACCTGAACATAATTGAAAATTCATATTTTTACCTGCGCAGGTTGCGTAACCTTCAGGCAAACCTGTGCGTGTGGGGCACTCGCCTGCGCAGGTCTCAGTTGTTCCGCTACCATGAACGAGAAAAGTCACTTCGGCGTAGTTCGTTTTGAATAATGTCATCTCGCAAGCTAGTCTCTTATGTGGTGATACCTATAGCGTTTCTCATAACAGTATTATGTTTCTGAATTAAGGGAGTAACCATTGATAGTAGTTTTAAATAAGTCGCC
Source organism: Xestobium rufovillosum (assembly GCA_963966045.1). Taxonomy (NCBI): domain Eukaryota; kingdom Metazoa; phylum Arthropoda; class Insecta; order Coleoptera; family Ptinidae; genus Xestobium; species Xestobium rufovillosum. The sequence goes on from OZ014493.1 coordinate 32,748,440, forward strand.
TCATCCATTCGTAAATAATTACGGTAATCTTTAGGTTCAATTTTCAATTCCCTTATCAAGTTGACGTGACTATATTGTTTCCTTTTTAACAGCCATTCTTTACACCACTTTTCACGATGTTTTCTTTCACGTTTCCGACGAAACAGAGTAAGCAAAAAACCTGCCAGCGCTAACGCGTCGCCATCGTTCTGAGCCGGTGCCATGGTTTGACTGAGACTGTCTACAGGTTTGCCGCTACGTGTGTGCTAAACGTCAAAGCTTCGGTATAACTGACAGGCAACCTGGACAGGCATACCTGTCAGGTATACCGTTGCGTGTATGGCCACCTTTACACCTGACAATCAAACTGACAGTTATACTTGAAAGGCAATAATTTTTAATAAATTGCTTGGTGACCACTGGATATTGCAAAATAAGCATATTAATACTGAAACCATTTTGTTTCACACAACCATAGTAAGAAAGAGTGAAATAAAATACGGAAACGTGAGAATATTCTCAAGTCATCTTACGGCAGCAATTAAAATTCAACAAATCCATTTTACAAAAGGGAGAAAGACATATGAACGTAATGCGCAGATTACTGCACACACACGCCAAGATATCTGAAAAGAACTATACCCAATACGTGCTCCACCATTCAGTACCTATGCTACGGAGGTATGTAGATTGCTGGTCAAGTATATTGGTTGATAACGGCAACACCTTTCAGTTCAAGATGGTCTTCTGCGAATATTTTCAATAAATGAAGATTCCATAAATGAGTATTACAAAAAGAGGAATATAGTAGAGAAAGGGAAGCAGGCGCTGTCTTGGAGTTGAGCTGAGTTACCACAAAGTGATAAGAAGAACGACGATGATGTGGATCTACAGGAGGCTAGGCATAAAGAATGTAACCTAACGGATGCAAAGAAGGATACGTAAATGGACAAAATAGATGGAATGGAGAAACAAAGCTATTCTAGAATTGAGCAATATTGTATACCCCGTGCAGTTTGTCACACAACTCTGATGATACATATTTGAAATAAATGATGAAGAAGAAAGAATTCAAATCGACATAAAGGACCTTGTGGCGATAATATTTTAGAAAGGGTTCTCGATTTTGAAAAAATAAAAGAAATTGCCGCCCGTGTAGTTCCGTCTTTGAAAAGAACAACTTTTGTTTCTTCTAAAGTCTGCCTATTCAGAAGGAAGTAAATCTTCTACCCAAGATTCTGTGGCAAAAATGTCCTCCGGGATCTTCTAACAAACACTTGCTTTCGAAGAAGACACTTTATTTTGTCCCACTAACTTCGGGTTCCACAGAACCAGACAGGCATATCACTTAACTGTTAATAAATGAGGGAAAATAATGATAAAAACGTAAATTTGTTATAACCAGTCGCATAAATCTGTTATTTACAAGCACGTCCTTATTAACCAAATATAACTACTTCACTTCACAATCTTAAATGTATTACGTCCACTAATTCAAAAATACCTTCTTTTTAATTAATAAGTTTAAATAAGACAAAATTCTTTAAATTCGCATTTACTGCCATGATATATATGCCAACCATACTGATGACCTTGAAGGAATGGCATTTCGTGCAGATGCCTAATTAGAAATGATAGAGGGTAGGTTTAAATTTGTCACTTTTGCAGAATTTGGTGCTCATTAATATGTCGTTGGGGAATCTGATCTATCTCAAACGGTATACGAGTTATGACCTAAATAATCAAATTGTTTTAATAATGTACTCATGTTATGACCTAAATAATCAAATTGTTTTAATAATGTACTCATATAGTTCCGATTCGATGTCAAATAATCGAGCTACACGGCAAAAACGGAAAGAGCATTTTTTGTATTTCGGTCAAAACTCGTATACCGTTTGAACTAGACCAAATTTCTCAACGGCATATCAATAGGCACCAAATTACGTAAAAGTTCCCAATTTAAACCTACCATTTCAAATAAACGAAATTTCAGTAGTGGCTCTCGAATTTGAATCACTCTATATGTAGTAGAATATTGAGAAAAAATAAGATAAGACATAAAAAGGCGAAGTACAGCACATCCATATGGAGGAACAGATGGTGGTGTTGAGAAAAAAAAAGAAATGCGGTGAATGGAATTTAATCAGCTTTCATTTCAATAAATTCTATAATTTCTGTGAAATTCGAAAAAGGTGGCTTCCGTAGAATTTATTGTAAAAATGTACCTTTTATCAACATAAAGAGTCCAATACGCATGGGTATTATACCGGGTGGGGATTTAGTGTGTAATCGGCTCATATCTCTGGAACTATTTAAGATCAAAATGAAATTTTGCACGAATGTGGAGAACCACATGGACCATTTCCCAAAATTATTTAGGTATATACCGGATGTTCACATTCTAAGTACCACACCAAAGTTCTATTTCCTTAAATGAAAACCCTACGTGTCCTTGCATAATATGGATTCCCCATAAAATTCCATGAAAATTGATATGCTACATGATGTGGTTTTGACTAAGGAATGTTGAGATATTGACATTTTTGTGCCATTATGGACCCAAATTTATGACGCTACTGGACGCATACTAACCAAAGCCACCTAAAATTTCTTTATTGAAATAGGTTCACACACTGCCGTGTTTTTGAAATCTATGAATAATTCTGTCATAATACTTGAGATAATATAAGTTACGCAAAACAGAATTTTTCTCAAAAATTTCAAATGGAACACCATGTATATTATTTGTACAATTGATGGTCATTTTACTAAGCTTTTATTGATGCGGATATTGTCAAGTCTACCAGTAAAAGTTTCGACAGAATGTCCAATTGAATTATAAAAATGTAGAGTTTCGTTAGTATTTTACATTATTTTTGACGATCTCCCATATTTTGTCACCCAAAACTCCAAAAAAAGGTCTGCATTTTGTTTCTATAGAATATTTAGCAAATGAAGTTTACATTAGCACAAGAAATCACATTGCAAGATTATTTCTTAAAGATAATATTTTCTTCCATGGCACTCCTTGTTTGAACATTATACCAGACTTTAAAAAGACATACATTTAAGAATATAACCATCAAGAAACAATTTTACAATAAGATTTATTGTCTTTATATTAATACCAATTTGCAAATACATAATACATATAAACATTATTGAGAGTTTTGAGCAACAGAATAGGGGGAATTCGCCAAAAAGAGTATAAACCAATAATGAAATTCAAAAATTTTGATGTTCAATCGTAATATCTGCCGAAACTATCAGTAGTAGACCTGGTAATATCTACATCAATTAGTTAACTGACTGTCAGTTATGCAAATAATATACATGGTATTCTATTTGAAATTTTTGAGAAAAAATCCCTTTTGCATAACTTAACCATCTTGTATAATCCTAAGTATTATGGTGAAAATATTTATAGATTTCATAAATACAGCAATGTCTAAACCCCTTTCAATAAAAAATAATTAGGTGGTCTACTGACCAAAGCCACCTATGACACAAAAATGTCAATAACTTAACAGTCCTTACTCAAAACCACATCATGTAGTATATCAATTTTCATGAAATTTTATGGGGAATTGAAATCACACAAATACTTGTGGGGTTTCCATTTAAAGAAATAGAACTTTGGTCTGATACTCAGAATGTGAACATCCTATATATACATAAATAATTTTACGAAATGCTCCATGTGGTTCCCCAAATACGTGTAATATTTCATTTTGATATCTTAAGCAGTACCAGAGATACCTATGAACCGATTACACACTAAATCCCCACCCGGTATAATCAAACCTAATGCCACCTGTATGGCCGTGCCTCTTGATGCCTAATGTCCTAAATTGATCAAGGATGGCCTATATGGAATAATCTGACAAATAACTCGGTTTGTGCATTTTTCATTTCCAAACAAAATGATCAACACATGATTTAGTAGACTTTACTGTTAGCTAATTTCAAACAGAACACTAATTAGAACAATATTCAGCTGCCAACAAAAACGAATCCAATAATAAATTTACTTTAAATTCTCTTGTGGGGTTCTGGGTAAACTTACTGTATACTAATTTATTAATATTTACTGAATATTGATATGTAAATTATTCACGGAATTAAACATGTATCTTGTATAGGAATATAACGCAAACTTAATGTTAGTTAATGTTAGTGCCTTTGACGTCACCTTGCAAATAAAAGCACCCACATGCAGATAAAATTCCTACATATTCCTTATCCTTAAATAATTATTCCCTATTTGCGAAATCTACTCAATTACTAATGCTAAGAGCTCAATTAAATGAAAGAAAATGTATAGCTACAATTAGTATATTTGACAAAATCTAATACGTCAAGAGCCAAATTTGAGCAAAACCCACGAGGACAAGTTTTGCTGCTTAACAGCTCATTCACCCGAGAAATGTGCCACGTTAATGTTCGAATAACGCGCATCTTTTACACCCTCGCATAAAAAAGAGCGCCTTTGTGCACATGAAAGTTAAACATCATATTACCCAGCGGAGGAAAACAAGACGAAAAGCGTCAAGAATTTTTAACTATATAGCTGCGGGGCTCGTCAGTCTTCTTTGAGGATTACCCGACAAAATCGTAAATACTTATTACAAAATTAATTTCCTTAAAAAGAAAATTCTTTATAAAAAACTCATATTTATTCGTAGAACAGAAGCAGAATTTTCTACTGAAGGTGACAGTTGCTAAGCGGATGGTTTTTGGGAAAAAGTCCATCAGGCAGGCGGTTCTTTTATATTTTGAGAGGAACTTCTCCTGCTTTGTTATAGAATTTTGTATATTCAATTATTTTTGAGATGTTTAACACATTACACTTTTCGTGGCAAGTTTTGGTAAATCATTTCTTTCTGAATCCGAACACAGCAGTTTTTGGCCCTAAACTCAATTTTTTTGGGATGGTTGATTTGTTTTCTTCAAGACCATAACACATATTAGCCGAGCTCACATAACTCCAATCGTCTTCTTATCACTACCACTTCCATAAAATCATCAGCACTGTCAATCTGTTTGTATTTAAACTTATGTTCTGAAAATTTTGTCCTTGGATTAGTAGTACTTTCTGTTTAGTTCACAAATTTTGACGCACCCCCTTTCATGTTTTAAAATAAAGCCATAGAACAATTTCTGAGGGTTTTATTTATGAATACTTAGATACTAGAACGTTGAGAGCTAATATTTACATACTTCATAGGAAAATTTAGAATAGAATGCAACTGTGATGTAAAAGTGTTATTGAGTGCTATTGGACAACTACTCCTCAGGCAAGTATCTACCCCCACCAGGCATTGAATTTAGAACTAACTCTACGCGGAATGCTACCCCAAACATATCGTTGAGCTTGGAAGGCTACGGCTTGGAGCACCCTTATATCTCTGCGTATTGTGCGTTTAAACCAGCAGATGTTTCAGTATTGCATATTCGTCCATGTGGTAGGGACAAGCGCGTGGCGTCGTGATCCATCGTGAGCGTGAGCCACTTTTTTTATTTAGAACATAAACGTGATGAGTGAGTGGGAACTTAATTTGATTTTCAGAAGGGGAGTGATCGTGAGTCAATAAACAAAGCGTGAGTCGTGAACAATCGGGACATGCGTGAATCTTTAATCGCCGAACCAATTTGAAGCAAACAGTTGACAAACTCTTTATATTTTTGTTGTATATATTTTGAGTTTTCAATAAACTAGAATTAGTAAATTTATTTTTCTCTGACAATTACACCTACTTATAAGCTTTGGGTTGGGCTATAATTAAAAGAAAAGTCGTGAGTCACATTGCTGGTCGTGAGTCTCATGACAGTGACCGTTCGTGATCATGTAGGAGCATCTCCGTGAGTGTCGTGAATGTGAAATGGCGGAAGATATCTTGAGTGAGGGAGCGTGAGTTATATACACATTGAGTGAGTGATCGTGGCTAGAAAATAACTCACGCTCCCTTCTCTACCTTGTGCGTCTCATCAGTACGCTGCTTTACCCTACACATGGAACCATGCAGTAGTGAAACTGTCAAATTATAATAATAATTGAACCCGCGCCCGCTCTACCACTAAACCATCACGCTACTCAAGTGCCTGTTATGCCGGACGAAAATCCGTGTTGCATTTCTCCTGATACCTAGTTTTTAATATAATTTATCAGTGGCTTCAGCACTATATTTTCAATCAACTTTTCCATCGAAGATAGGTAACCCATTAATAGATAAACAAGTATAATTGTTAGATTTAATTAAAACTTTAAATTAAAAAATTATGTCCTGAAAGGCCAATTATAATAAATTATTAAATTCTTGTTGCAGAATTGCCATGCAAAAATCTACCTAGCGTCAATTCGGGAGATAAGTAGCGCGTCACAAACGTCAGATTTTCATTTTAAACAAAACAAAGCCACGTGCTTTCTGACGTTTTAACCTAACCTCTGAAATATAACTATAGTTGTTTTCAAGTTTTTACGCGTAAGCCCAACACGCAAATTGAAAATAAACTGTTTTCACTGCAAAACGTTTATAATTATATTGCAAAAACTAGGTTAAGACGTTGTAATTAATATCGATAAACGTCAAATGGCACGTGTTTCTGTTTTGTTTGGAATGAAAATCTGACGTATGACGGAGGCACTTATGTCCTCAATTGAAAGACAAATAAAAACTTGTTGATTATCTTTGATTAAACATGACGAATATAAAGCATGAAACACATTTTACTAAAATTAGGTTGTAAGAATCTTGGACGATTTTTTACGGTGCCATAAAGTTAATTAAATAATGTTGTTTTGACGAAGTTATTTTTAATTTGTTTTTATGCCGTGTATTCTTATTTGCGCTCAGGCATAAGCGGAGTCGCTATATTAGCAAAAATGTTTCTGTATTTTGTATCTGGTTTTTCACTGCATGGAGAATAGTAATATGTACCGTTAAAACAGCCCGTTTTCGAAAAAAAATGTATACAAAGATATGATTTATCATTTTTACTACACAAAAATGTATTCGTCTACAAGGTGCTCACTTCGAGAATTTATTTATTTATTATGTTTTCATAACCGATTATTCATACATTTTCATTTCATTTTCTCACATGTTTCATGAAGCAGTTCATATTTCATAGCCTATTTGTATAGTAAAAATGATAAATCATGTCTATATACATTTTTTTCTCGGAAACGGTGCGTTTTAACGGTTTCAAATAAGAGTACCTTTTTTTGAGAAAATTGTTTACGGAATTTAAATTTGTCATTGCAAATTCGTTAAGAGCATCAACGTGAAAGTTAAGGGGTGAAAAGCATTAGCGGTGTTCCACCCCCCGGCTTCCTAGACTTGCTTACTACAGTCCAAATTTTATAACATTCGATACAGTAGTTTGAAAGTTACCAGCAAAAAAACCTTCGGGGTTTGGCATTTAAGGGCGAATAGCTTCGAACGGGGGTGTCCTAGTCCTAGAAAAAATATTATATATACTTTAAGTGTTATTTTGACCCAAACTGTATGCTCCAGAAATATTGCCCCGTTGTTCTGAGACACCCTGTATAATACAGAAAGCAAACATTGCGGATTCAAGATGCTGAGCTATTTGGGAAAGGGTGGGTTTTACAACATCTCCCTGATTAGTGCAGGTGAATAAATTGGCTCGCTTCAATGTCCTCCGTTACTAATTCCACAATATTCCGAAATACCAACAAGGTCTGTTCAACAACAAGCTTAATTGGAGTTATCGATTTCGGAAATTTTGTTCAAATGAATTTGTAATTTATACTTCATCTAAGGTATGGATCAAACTCATTTATAATATTCGTAGATACACTGGGCGAATGCAATAGATATTGTTGTTTATGAGTGATTTAATTAATTTATAATCATCAAATATGGAAACACACAAGGGAGACCATGGTCGGGGAGAGAATGGATACCTTCTTATTTCGCGCATATCACTTAACTGTTAATAAATGAGGGAAAATAATGATAAAAACGTAAATTTGTTATAACCAGTCGCATAAATCTGTTATTTACAAGCACGTCCTTATTAACCAAATATAACTACTTCACTTCACAATCTTAAATGTATTACGTCCACTAATTCAAAAATACCTTCTTTTTAATTAATAAGTTTAAATAAGACAAAATTCTTTAAATTCGCATTTACTGCCATGATATATATGCCAACCATACTGATGACCTTGAAGGAATGGCATTTCGTGCAGATGCCTAATTAGAAATGATAGAGGGTAGGTTTAAATTTGTCACTTTTGCAGAATTTGGTGCTCATTAATATGTCGTTGGGGAATCTGATCTATCTCAAACGGTATACGAGTTATGACCTAAATAATCAAATTGTTTTAATAATGTACTCATGTTATGACCTAAATAATCAAATTGTTTTAATAATGTACTCATATAGTTCCGATTCGATGTCAAATAATCGAGCTACACGGCAAAAACGGAAAGAGCATTTTTTGTATTTCGGTCAAAACTCGTATACCGTTTGAACTAGACCAAATTTCTCAACGGCATATCAATAGGCACCAAATTACGTAAAAGTTCCCAATTTAAACCTACCATTTCAAATAAACGAAATTTCAGTAGTGGCTCTCGAATTTGAATCACTCTATATGTAGTAGAATATTGAGAAAAAATAAGATAAGACATAAAAAGGCGAAGTACAGCACATCCATATGGAGGAACAGATGGTGGTGTTGAGAAAAAAAAAGAAATGCGGTGAATGGAATTTAATCAGCTTTCATTTCAATAAATTCTATAATTTCTGTGAAATTCGAAAAAGGTGGCTTCCGTAGAATTTATTGTAAAAATGTACCTTTTATCAACATAAAGAGTCCAATACGCATGGGTATTATACCGGGTGGGGATTTAGTGTGTAATCGGCTCATATCTCTGGAACTATTTAAGATCAAAATGAAATTTTGCACGAATGTGGAGAACCACATGGACCATTTCCCAAAATTATTTAGGTATATACCGGATGTTCACATTCTAAGTACCACACCAAAGTTCTATTTCCTTAAATGAAAACCCTACGTGTCCTTGCATAATATGGATTCCCCATAAAATTCCATGAAAATTGATATGCTACATGATGTGGTTTTGACTAAGGAATGTTGAGATATTGACATTTTTGTGCCATTATGGACCCAAATTTATGACGCTACTGGACGCATACTAACCAAAGCCACCTAAAATTTCTTTATTGAAATAGGTTCACACACTGCCGTGTTTTTGAAATCTATGAATAATTCTGTCATAATACTTGAGATAATATAAGTTACGCAAAACAGAATTTTTCTCAAAAATTTCAAATGGAACACCATGTATATTATTTGTACAATTGATGGTCATTTTACTAAGCTTTTATTGATGCGGATATTGTCAAGTCTACCAGTAAAAGTTTCGACAGAATGTCCAATTGAATTATAAAAATGTAGAGTTTCGTTAGTATTTTACATTATTTTTGACGATCTCCCATATTTTGTCACCCAAAACTCCAAAAAAAGGTCTGCATTTTGTTTCTATAGAATATTTAGCAAATGAAGTTTACATTAGCACAAGAAATCACATTGCAAGATTATTTCTTAAAGATAATATTTTCTTCCATGGCACTCCTTGTTTGAACATTATACCAGACTTTAAAAAGACATACATTTAAGAATATAACCATCAAGAAACAATTTTACAATAAGACTTATTGTCTTTATATTAATACCAATTTGCAAATACATAATACATATAAACATTATTGAGAGTTTTGAGCAACAGAATAGGGGGAATTCGCCAAAAAGAGTATAAACCAATAATGAAATTCAAAAATTTTGATGTTCAATCGTAATATCTGCCGAAACTATCAGTAGTAGACCTGGTAATATCTACATCAATTAGTTAACTGACTGTCAGTTATGCAAATAATATACATGGTATTCTATTTGAAATTTTTGAGAAAAAATCCCTTTTGCATAACTTAACCATCTTGTATAATCCTAAGTATTATGGTGAAAATATTTATAGATTTCATAAATACAGCAATGTCTAAACCCCTTTCAATAAAAAATAATTAGGTGGTCTACTGACCAAAGCCACCTATGACACAAAAATGTCAATAACTTAACAGTCCTTACTCAAAACCACATCATGTAGTATATCAATTTTCATGAAATTTTATGGGGAATTGAAATCACACAAATACTTGTGGGGTTTCCATTTAAAGAAATAGAACTTTGGTCTGATACTCAGAATGTGAACATCCTATATATACATAAATAATTTTACGAAATGCTCCATGTGGTTCCCCAAATACGTGTAATATTTCATTTTGATATCTTAAGCAGTACCAGAGATACCTATGAACCGATTACACACTAAATCCCCACCCGGTATAATCAAACCTAATGCCACCTGTATGGCCGTGCCTCTTGATGCCTAATGTCCTAAATTGATCAAGGATGGCCTATATGGAATAATCTGACAAATAACTCGGTTTGTGCATTTTTCATTTCCAAACAAAATGATCAACACATGATTTAGTAGACTTTACTGTTAGCTAATTTCAAACAGAACACTAATTAGAACAATATTCAGCTGCCAACAAAAACGAATCCAATAATAAATTTACTTTAAATTCTCTTGTGGGGTTCTGGGTAAACTTACTGTATACTAATTTATTAATATTTACTGAATATTGATATGTAAATTATTCACGGAATTAAACATGTATCTTGTATAGGAATATAACGCAAACTTAATGTAGTTAGTGCCTTTGACGTCACCTTGCAAATAAAAGCACCCACATGCAGATAAAATTCCTACATATTCCTTATCCTTAAATAATTATTCCCTATTTGCGAAATCTACTCAATTACTAATGCTAAGAGCTCAATTAAATGAAAGAAAATGTATAGCTACAATTAGTATATTTGACAAAATCTAATACGTCAAGAGCCAAATTTGAGCAAAACCCACGAGGACAAGTTTTGCTGCTTAACAGCTCATTCACCCGAGAAATGTGCCACGTTAATGTTCGAATAACGCGCATCTTTTACACCCTCGCATAAAAAAGAGCGCCTTTGTGCACATGAAAGTTAAACATCATATTACCCAGCGGAGGAAAACAAGACGAAAAGCGTCAAGAATTTTTAACTATATAGCTGCGGGGCTCGTCAGTCTTCTTTGAGGATTACCCGACAAAATCGTAAATACTTATTACAAAATTAATTTCCTTAAAAAGAAAATTCTTTATAAAAAACTCATATTTATTCGTAGAACAGAAGCAGAATTTTCTACTGAAGGTGACAGTTGCTAAGCGGATGGTTTTTGGGAAAAAGTCCATCAGGCAGGCGGTTCTTTTATATTTTGAGAGGAACTTCTCCTGCTTTGTTATAGAATTTTGTATATTCAATTATTTTTGAGATGTTTAACACATTACACTTTTCGTGGCAAGTTTTGGTAAATCATTTCTTTCTGAATCCGAACACAGCAGTTTTTGGCCCTAAACTCAATTTTTTTGGGATGGTTGATTTGTTTTCTTCAAGACCATAACACATATTAGCCGAGCTCACATAACTCCAATCGTCTTCTTATCACTACCACTTCCATAAAATCATCAGCACTGTCAATCTGTTTGTATTTAAACTTATGTTCTGAAAATTTTGTCCTTGGATTAGTAGTACTTTCTGTTTAGTTCACAAATTTTGACGCACCCCCTTTCATGTTTTAAAATAAAGCCATAGAACAATTTCTGAGGGTTTTATTTATGAATACTTAGATACTAGAACGTTGAGAGCTAATATTTACATACTTCATAGGAAAATTTAGAATAGAATGCAACTGTGATGTAAAAGTGTTATTGAGTGCTATTGGACAACTACTCCTCAGGCAAGTATCTACCCCCACCAGGCATTGAATTTAGAACTAACTCTACGCGGAATGCTACCCCAAACATATCGTTGAGCTTGGAAGGCTACGGCTTGGAGCACCCTTATATCTCTGCGTATTGTGCGTTTAAACCAGCAGATGTTTCAGTATTGCATATTCGTCCATGTGGTAGGGACAAGCGCGTGGCGTCGTGATCCATCGTGAGCGTGAGCCACTTTTTTTATTTAGAACATAAACGTGATGAGTGAGTGGGAACTTAATTTGATTTTCAGAAGGGGAGTGATCGTGAGTCAATAAACAAAGCGTGAGTCGTGAACAATCGGGACATGCGTGAATCTTTAATCGCCGAACCAATTTGAAGCAAACAGTTGACAAACTCTTTATATTTTTGTTGTATATATTTTGAGTTTTCAATAAACTAGAATTAGTAAATTTATTTTTCTCTGACAATTACACCTACTTATAAGCTTTGGGTTGGGCTATAATTAAAAGAAAAGTCGTGAGTCACATTGCTGGTCGTGAGTCTCATGACAGTGACCGTTCGTGATCATGTAGGAGCATCTCCGTGAGTGTCGTGAATGTGAAATGGCGGAAGATATCTTGAGTGAGGGAGCGTGAGTTATATACACATTGAGTGAGTGATCGTGGCTAGAAAATAACTCACGCTCCCTTCTCTACCTTGTGCGTCTCATCAGTACGCTGCTTTACCCTACACATGGAACCATGCAGTAGTGAAACTGTCAAATTATAATAATAATTGAACCCGCGCCCGCTCTACCACTAAACCATCACGCTACTCAAGTGCCTGTTATGCCGGACGAAAATCCGTGTTGCATTTCTCCTGATACCTAGTTTTTAATATAATTTATCAGTGGCTTCAGCACTATATTTTCAATCAACTTTTCCATCGAAGATAGGTAACCCATTAATAGATAAACAAGTATAATTGTTAGATTTAATTAAAACTTTAAATTAAAAAATTATGTCCTGAAAGGCCAATTATAATAAATTATTAAATTCTTGTTGCAGAATTGCCATGCAAAAATCTACCTAGCGTCAATTCGGGAGATAAGTAGCGCGTCACAAACGTCAGATTTTCATTTTAAACAAAACAAAGCCACGTGCTTTCTGACGTTTTAACCTAACCTCTGAAATATAACTATAGTTGTTTTCAAGTTTTTACGCGTAAGCCCAACACGCAAATTGAAAATAAACTGTTTTCACTGCAAAACGTTTATAATTATATTGCAAAAACTAGGTTAAGACGTTGTAATTAATATCGATAAACGTCAAATGGCACGTGTTTCTGTTTTGTTTGGAATGAAAATCTGACGTATGACGGAGGCACTTATGTCCTCAATTGAAAGACAAATAAAAACTTGTTGATTATCTTTGATTAAACATGACGAATATAAAGCATGAAACACATTTTACTAAAATTAGGTTGTAAGAATCTTGGACGATTTTTTACGGTGCCATAAAGTTAATTAAATAATGTTGTTTTGACGAAGTTATTTTTAATTTGTTTTTATGCCGTGTATTCTTATTTGCGCTCAGGCATAAGCGGAGTCGCTATATTAGCAAAAATGTTTCTGTATTTTGTATCTGGTTTTTCACTGCATGGAGAATAGTAATATGTACCGTTAAAACAGCCCGTTTTCGAAAAAAAATGTATACAAAGATATGATTTATCATTTTTACTACACAAAAATGTATTCGTCTACAAGGTGCTCACTTCGAGAATTTATTTATTTATTATGTTTTCATAACCGATTATTCATACATTTTCATTTCATTTTCTCACATGTTTCATGAAGCAGTTCATATTTCATAGCCTATTTGTATAGTAAAAATGATAAATCATGTCTATATACATTTTTTTCTCGGAAACGGTGCGTTTTAACGGTTTCAAATAAGAGTACCTTTTTTTGAGAAAATTGTTTACGGAATTTAAATTTGTCATTGCAAATTCGTTAAGAGCATCAACGTGAAAGTTAAGGGGTGAAAAGCATTAGCGGTGTTCCACCCCCCGGCTTCCTAGACTTGCTTACTACAGTCCAAATTTTATAACATTCGATACAGTAGTTTGAAAGTTACCAGCAAAAAAACCTTCGGGGTTTGGCATTTAAGGGCGAATAGCTTCGAACGGGGGTGTCCTAGTCCTAGAAAAAATATTATATATACTTTAAGTGTTATTTTGACCCAAACTGTATGCTCCAGAAATATTGCCCCGTTGTTCTGAGACACCCTGTATAATACAGAAAGCAAACATTGCGGATTCAAGATGCTGAGCTATTTGGGAAAGGGTGGGTTTTACAACATCTCCCTGATTAGTGCAGGTGAATAAATTGGCTCGCTTCAATGTCCTCCGTTACTAATTCCACAATATTCCGAAATACCAACAAGGTCTGTTCAACAACAAGCTTAATTGGAGTTATCGATTTCGGAAATTTTGTTCAAATGAATTTGTAATTTATACTTCATCTAAGGTATGGATCAAACTCATTTATAATATTCGTAGATACACTGGGCGAATGCAATAGATATTGTTGTTTATGAGTGATTTAATTAATTTATAATCATCAAATATGGAAACACACAAGGGAGACCATGGTCGGGGAGAGAATGGATACCTTCTTATTTCGCGCCACATACCTAAGTTACAGGTGAATTTTAGTGCTTTCCGAAAGTTCCTCAATAGCTGTTAAATCGCGGCTCTATTCCAAGTTGCTGCTTAGAAAGTTATATAAATTTTCTTTCTAGATGGTTAAAATATTTGGTCATGTGTAAATAGCCACCAATTATAAGTACATCATCTTTGTTCATTTTTTAAATGGACCTAATGTGTGCACATCGAGTAGATAATTATTGGAATTTCCAGTTTCAGATTCTCTTTCCAAGATTAATCTATATATAAGTTTGAAAGTTTATACAAAACAACCTTATAATATACGGAAAAGGCCGAGTGCTATCAGGTCACTAAAAGCTAACTTTGTGTAAGAAGTAAAAGATGTTGGAATTCTAGTCAGATTCTTACAAGTGTCAGATTCTTTTAAATGAAATGAAGACCTCCTCAAAAGAATCTTCAACAGTGTTTAAATGCCTCGCGCCCAAATAAGTGAGACATTTAGCACATGGATACTCATCCAGAAACTCGAGAAAAATGTCTGCCATGTAGAAACAGGAAAAAAGGCATTATGACATTAGTCTTAGTTCAAGACTTTTATGTGTAGAGATGCGAGGGAAAGTCACCAGTTTCAATACAACTAATGTGGAACTTCATCAAAACAAACTCCACGATATGTTTACTCGATAATTCTTAACTCCAGCCCAAATATACGATTTGGATGAGGTAAGCTTGATTTTGTACGTGAGGAACTTGTAAAAATCAAGATTTTAAAATTTTTATACGGGTGGCACAACGGTGCAGAGCCCAGAAGATTGTAGGAAAGAGTGGCGACCGTCAGATAGGAAAAATCACATACAGCGAGAGAGAGAGAGGTGAGATTAATGAGGCATGAAGGGATACTTTCTCAAATCGGAATGCTTTGCCTTTTTCCTGCATAGGTTTGATGCTATTTTGATGACAAAATAAATACCCGATAACAGCGCTTTAGGGTTGAATATGATAGACAACTTTTTGAACGTATTGGAACATTTTGTAAAAGAAAATGTGAAATGTAACACACATCTTAGTTCTACTAATAATGGATAATCGCACATCCTCTGATGCCTCTCATGATAGTCTCGATTTAGAAGATACCATGAATAAAGATCTTTCTAAGCGCAATTATTATATTATCGTCAATGTTTATGAGAAAGCATATACATATGTTAGAAAGGACGCGAAATAAGGTTTTCGAAAAGAAATATTTCATTGAAGAAATTTAGCTTTACCTGCTTTCGAGTCTTCAGCGACAGTGAATTTGAAAAATATTGTGGTTGTTCTAACAATATCAATAGTATAAGGAGCGTTGCCTGGCTTCGCCCCATAAGATCAATGAGCGGAAAACGTGGCCACCAAAGAGATATAGAAAACAATCCTTGTGAAGCCGACCGCCCGTACTGCGATTGCGCTCAAAGTGTCAAACGCAACTTGACTGGGAGGCAACGTACAGGGTGGAACTTTTTAATGGAATAAATTCAGTAAAAACAGAACGGCTAATATTTGATCGAAATCCTCGGACACATCGATTTTTGATTTTAATTGCGCACCTTCTAATGTAAATTTTATAACCATTTGGTCACGTGACTACGAGTTATGACGTCACAGTTATTTATTTTTAAATAGCAAGGTATGTTAAGTTTTATGTCGTTGGATAGATTCTTTCGAGAGAAATTCAATGCCGTTTGCCGTGTTTCAATATCTTTATTAGTTTTCGAGAAAAATCGTTTCAAACTGCATAAAATTGTCTGTAAAAATAATTGTCGATTTTCTTCAAAATTCGGGAAGGAAGAAGAAAAAACAAAAAGATTTTCCATAAAAATAAAGCTGGCCATTTACTTTGATTACACTTTTTATTCAAAAGTTATATCAGTTTTGCTTTTGTATTACCTATTATTATTATTGTTTTCAACAGTTATCAGCTGTAACTGCTAAAAAGTTATTGTTTGTTCTCATTTTATTTAATAGAGCGTTTAATCCTAATCTAAGTCCACTATTTTCTTGGGGTAAGGAGACAATGAAATTACACGGTTACATTTTATATAGAATAAAGACCATAATTACAAGGGAGTGACTACTGCTTCGGCGGACCGTAATTTAAAATTTTGTTCGAACACGGTCGGGCATGCGCATTACAGAATCTCGGCACATTTTGCATTCTGGAAGTGTGAAAAAACTAAAGCTGAGAGAACGCATTTTTGAAACAGACCATTTAGTTGTCCTCGCACCAGGCAGACACACGCATTTTTTTGGAAAAAATATGATGTAGAAACAAGTAAAATAAATCAACCTGTATGGGAGCAGAACTCATCTGGCCCTAGGATAACAAGACGGCAGCTTTGTAGGATACCCGAACACCCACCGAGACTGTTGGCGGTGCTTTCCGATAAAACGTCATTTTACTGATATTTGAGTAATGCGCACGTCCGACCATCATGGAACAAACTTTTAAGTGACGGTCCGCCAGAGCAGTAGTTAATTGTTAAAATATGTTTAGTATACAGGGTTATCAACGAAATGCAATGTGCGTCTAAATTCAATTCTTGGTTTTTGGGGTTAAAAGTTGTTGAGGCGTAATACGAGTATATCTTAAATTCAAAACTTTCCCGGCGCTCGACAAATCTACCCATTCTTTCCAATAACTTACTTGTCCCTCACTCCCATGTATTTATCCAATATGAGGCACAAAAGATCGAAGAGAAGGTCGCTCTCGCTAAAGAACCGAAGAAAAAATAGTCGTTGAATAGCAATGCAAGAGAAGACATATATTAGTGATTAAAAATCGTTAAAAATAGTTGTGCTAGCTTTCTCGTGTTGTTGTGTGGCAATTGGCCATATTTACATCGTTCATAATTCGCAAATAGAAGAATACAACTATCCGGAGACGGATAAACCGACAGTTATTCGTGCCATGTTTTCATCCCTTTCTTATTACTTTTCCTAGCAATCTTTCGCCACATTATATTGAATTCAAAAGTAAGGAATTCTTAGTCTCCAACGAGGGGTGAACCGCAGAGCAAAATTTTGTACACCAATTCCTCTATTTATGTGTAATTCCTTTTAATTCCCCGCAATTCCTATCTAATTAGTGCAATTCCTCAAGTAATTCCCGCTATTCCCCATGTAATTCCTGCAATTCCCCATGTAATTCCCGCAATTCCCCATGTAATTCCTGCAATTCCTCATGTAATTCCTGCAATTCCACTACTAATTCCTGGAATTCCCTTACAACTAATTCTTGCATTTCCTGTACGTCCGATACTGCAATAATTTACAGCGCATGCGCAATCGTTAGTATAAGAGGGGTAAACATTTCTGCAATTCCCTTGTAACCTGCAATTCCTCACTAATTCCTGCAATTCCCTACAGATTTATGTAATTCCTCAAGCTTGTACACAAATTCCTCTATTTATGTGTAATTCCTTTTAATTTCCCGCAATTCCTATCTAATTCATCCAATTCCTCAAGTAATTCCCCCAATTACCCATGTAATACCTGCAATTCCCCATGTAATTCCTGTAATTTCTATTTGTAAAGATGATGCAATAATTTACAGCGCATGTGCAATCGTTAGTAAACATTTCTGCAATTCCTCACTAATTCCTGCAATTCCCCAAACAATTCCTGCAATTCCTTACAAATTTATGTAATTCCATACTAATTCCTCTGCAATTCTTCAAGCTTGTACACCAAAATTCCTCTGCGGTTCAACCCTCGGTCTCCAAGAACTACTACAGAATCGCGGGAACGTCAGGGCGACGAACATGGGGCAAGTGAACTTCGTTTCAAATAACTTACCTGTCTATTCTCAATCGTTTTTTACGGACTTATTATTTATAACTGTATTACTCGAAAAGTTCCATAGTTCATTAAGAGATGGAGCTTAATTGTAGTTTTCAAGCAAACCGATATAGTTTAGGAGTCCTTCGGAAGGACTCCTTCCCATGCCTATCTTATTAAATTTATAAACATGCGTCCTGCGAACTATAGAAAGAGGAAATTATATTTTAAATTTTATTTTACGATATTTGCTTGCCATTATGTGTTCTACAAAGTACGAACTACATATAAAGCCGGCTTTTCATGCATCCGTTATCCGACGGCACGACGATCCGACAGAGCTCTTATTGGTTGAATTGTTTTGGCGCCAATATACATCCGATGATTTTAGCAATTTATCCGACGTCGGAAAAAGTTGAAATAATTTTAACTTTCGTCCGATGTCGGATGTATTTTAACCACACTTTTCAAAGTTGATTTCGTGAAATTGTGAAAAATGAATGTTATTCGGAAGAAACACTTGAATAATTTGCTATTATTATCACTTTTATTAATAAATTAAGGAAAAAACAAAGAAAACCAAAACGATTTTGGATCAGAGATATTTTTAAAAACCAAATAAATCAAGGTGTACTATGTATCACGATTTCTTAAATGAAATGCGCTTAACAGATCCGGAAAAACATTTTAATTATGTTAGAATGTCAAAGGAATGTTTTGATTGTTTATTAAATATTGTGGGGCCTAGGTTGACAAAAGCGTATTGCGTCTGTGAACCAATTTCTGCAGGCGAGAGACTTGCACTTACGTTAAGGTGAGCTACAGTTTCGTCATTTTCAAAGTTTATTTCCTCCATTACAAAATAAATTAATCATAAACACGCCTAAACAAAATCTGTCCAGATCTGTCGAAAATCTGCGGAAATCTAGATTTGGAGGTTATATCAGCAGATGCGTTTGGTTGTCGGATGATCGTGCCGTCGTACTTCGGACGCATGAAAATGAACAACGTTCAAAAAATCTAACCAATGAGAAGTCAGGAAATTCCACCAATAGAAGCGTCTTCGTACGATCGTATCGTCGCAAAACGGATGCATGAAAAGCCGGCTTAAACCGTTCATTTTAAAAGAAATAATCCGAAAATTTTGGCATGCATGCAAATTTAACCGAAGAAAGTTCTTGTTTTACATTACTGAAATAAAATGATTTATTTTTTTATAAATAAAATTGGCTGTAAAAATACTCGTAATTGTCGATTTCCTTCAAAATTCGGGAAGGAAGAAGAAAAACCAAAAACATTTTCCATATTTTATTCATGAATGAAGCATTATCCACCCACATACTGTTCATATAAATAAACATAGCAATTAGCAAAATAACGTATGGCAAACAGTATAGGTTGAATGTTCAAACACGGTGCAATTTACAATATCATACAACTATTACATTGTATTTAAGGCATCTCAATTGTTCATACATTTAGGCAAAACTAACAGCGCGACATTCCCTTGCAGCCCAGCAAGTAGCTGCCTAAATACAAATAATCAACAAAATAAATGTCTAAAATTCGAATAACTTAACAAATAAACAAATAAAGGCGACTTAGTCACGAAAAAAAAACAATCTGTACATATCTTAGGCTATATACAAGTTGCTGATGTGTTCCCTGGCCAATGGGGGCCGCCCTGGTCCCGCGCCCTTAGGCGATCTTGGCGGCCGCACGTGGAATGTCAATCTCTTACCGAGTGGAATCTCACATCACTGGAATAAGCGGTGGCACGCGAGTACTGCTACGCGGCAAAATCAACTTTGTCCCACGAGAGAGACGCGGTCAAATCGGCGGGGGACCGAAACTCGTCCAAACAGAACGGATCAAAAGGGTCCTGGGCAATTCCTAAAAGCGGATCATGCCCGCCAAGGTCGGGTTCTTGAGGTGCTAAAGGGGCAGAGACGTAGCCACCGTTTTGGTTCTCACTAGGCAACAAAGAATCCAACCAATCATCCGTGTCCATTGGAACAGACTCATGCTCGCCATTCTGCATATGTTCAGAACCTTGCTGCCCTCCCAATTCCATCACTAATTGGTTAAAATCCATGTTTTCCAATGTATCTAAACTATCCAAGAGTTCTGACGTGTCCAAATCTAAAGCAGTCTCTGGACTGTGTGGATTCATCTGAGGCACGTGTACAACATGTGTGTTGGGAAATACGGGTTCATGTATTCTGGTACCTGCAGACTCTGGAGTTGCTGGATCATTAGCTGCACTTGGAGGTAACTCACCACTATTAATTAAAATTTCCAAAACATCGTCAACAATTTGGCTCTTTACGTTGTTTTTCTCTTTCTTGATCTGCTTTGTTGCTTCCTCATATAAAGGTGGGGGTTTTATTTCTTCTCCGTACTCATTTTTTACCTCGATAAATTCACGTTTCACTTCTGGATTTTCTATTACAGGGTTAACTATGGAATTTATGAAATTTGGCAAGGAATTCGTCCTAGCGTGTCCATTCAGGCCATTAACAAGTTTTGCTTTTCCTTGTACCAACTGATTAAGTACGAGTGCAGCGTCTGCTCCATTGAAAACCAGTCCGCTGGTTAGATTTTTCTGATTTTGGAAAGCAACATGCTGTTGTTGTTGTATCCGCTGTTGTTCCTCGTTGGCTTGAGCTTGACGTGCTTGCAATGCCTGCAATTGTTGCATTTGGACAGCTATCTGTTGCTGCTGCTGCCTAGCCTGTAGATGCTTTTGTAATGCTAATAATTGAGCTTTTGGTTCCCTAGTCGCCGCTTGCAACTTTAGTTGGGACAAAGTGAGTTCTCTTTGCAGTTCTTCTATTTGCCTTTGTTGTTCCCTCACGATATCTTCCTGTTTTTGCTGGTCATTTTGTTGCAACTGGAGTTGAGGTAGTTGCTGTTGTGGCAATGGGCTTAAAGGATTTCCAATTTCCATCTGTTCCTGGCCATCATCTACACTCTTGGGGGAACCTGATTCAGTGTGTTGTGGGGAACTGTGCATTTCATCCATGCTTGAAAGAGACTCGGCATTTTGTTGATTGCAAAAGTCGTTGGAGCCAGTATAAGGTTTCAGCCTTTCTATGAGTTGTGGCTTAGAACCAGACACGGGTAAGCTACGTCGTTTGAGTTCCGCTTTAAGATCACTGACTTTCATGTCCTCCAAACGTCCCACTAACCTCGCAGGGATGGAACTTTCGGACGTGGTAGAGGGAGCTGGAGATTGTTGATGGCTTCCAGTGGTTGAATTACTGTCACCATTGGAGTTCTTCTGGGAGGCGGGCAAGATAATCTGCGGATATTTGTGTTGCAATTGCAGTTGGAATTGCAGAAGCAAAGTCTGCTGCTGTAAGAGTAAATCATACGAGCTTTCTGCAGAATTGGCGGCATTACTGGGGGAGCTTTTTTGTGCACTTGGAGGCCCTTTGTACTCGTGGAATTTGATTGTGCGCGTTTTGGGAGCAGACTTAGATTTGGACTTTTTCCGATTTTTGTCTTTTCCTGGTGCATCACTTCTGGCTGGTGATTGCAATGGCCTCGGCGTTAAAGGAACAGGCAGGGGTGGGGGTGCTGGTGTAGCCGGTTGAGACACTATCGTGGGTGCAGGGCTAGCTACCGACGATAAAGGACTAAGGGTCGATGTGGAAGACACTAACGATGCCGGACTAGACACCTGTGCCTGTGAAAGAAGAGGCGCCGCCACTGACCTACATAAGTCTGCAAACACTATTTCACTACAATTGTCTTTGTTTAACACTGGGGTGGCGGTAGTAACGACCACGGTGCCTTCGGTGGCAGGAATTAAGGACACTACTATACCGGCGGATTTGGCTGCAGTTTCAAGCACATCACTAGGACTGGGGCTGACAATGTTGTCTCCCTCGGAACTCTGGGAATCATCCTCGGGGTTAATATAACTCTGGGGAAGTTGTGGCCTGTTGAGCTGTCCTTCGCATGTTGCCCTATACGGAATGCGTCCAGCTTTCACCGCGTGCTCTATAGGTTCCTCAGTGTGTAAGATATTTTTCTGTATAAGCTCCAGAGGCCCGGGTCTGTGAGATAACTGGTCGTTAAGCTGATCAGCCAGGCGCGCCTTCTTCAGCTTGCGTTGGCGTTCCGCTAGGCTGGGGTCTACGTGGCCGGGGTCTGCCTCCAGTATATGTCTTCTTTCCAGTTCCTGTCTGGGTGGTCTCTGCTGAATTTTCGCTTTTAGCATATCGCCAGTTTTTGCACGCTCCAGCTGGCGTCTCTGGCCATGGTAAGCGGCAGGTGTTTTGTGTGCTATTGAAAACAGCAGAAATAAGAAGTATGAATGAGTTGAAGAGTGGTTAACTTACGGGGCATAATTCCTTGAGCAACCAGCTGATCGAAAGGTCGCCTCAGCATTAACTTCACCTTGAGGGCTGCAAAATAAATACGTAATATAAGCACCTACGTCTGGACACTGTTTCATGATTGAGAAGTTTGTGCACGTTAACGGAAGAGCATGCAACTTCCGACGCTCAACTACAAAATTTAAAAAACAACGACCATCACCGAGGTAAAATGTGCGGACAAACAAACGCGACGACACGTTTTTTCGAACTGTTTGATACTTACATTCTTTATTCTGTTCAAGGGAATTGAGGAGTGGAGAGGTGTCTACCACCGCTTTGGGCGGTGACTCTCTAGGGGCTGTGGGTGGGCCCCCCTCCGCCATGTTGTTCTTAAACCACTCCGGGTAGATAGCAGAGATGGTCTCAATCAAATCACTATCTAACTGAAGCTGCCAATACCCGGAGCCCGACTCACTCCGGTGACTGGACTCTGTAACAAAAATAACAAAAATTAGGGCCCTACCAGAGAATAGCGGCGCAAAAATCTTACAATATTATTACGTGTATGTTACATCTGGATTAAATTGTCTTAACGAGACGGGAGAAAACGTGTGACGTGTGACCCGTTACCTACACACTTGCATATTAAACGCAAGGACGCCCGCGGAATCAGTCTACCTGTTCTTTTTTCCACGTGGGTGCTACACCGAGTTTCTATAAGAACCGGATCCGTTTAAACAGTTTTTGATCTAAAACAATATTCCCCGCTTCATCCATTTCGTTGAGAACAAGACGAGCAAAAAATTGTTTACAATATATGTAACATCTACATCGCGACCTTATAGTAATGAAGTTTTTGCACCGACAAAGGCTCGCGCGTATGATAAAGCTGTTCGCACCTGTTGAAAGAGAAAGATGTGCGTAGGAGTACCTCGGGGCACCTTGAGAAATTCAAATGATATAATTACGACGTTGGCTCAAGGAGGCGAGGAAGTTGTTCTTTTCGTATATTAAAAACTAAGTTTCACAATAAGGCGCCAATACACTAGGTAAGATTAAAATCTGCAAAAGTTGCTTAACAGATGTATTTGCGTAACGTACCTACTGTTCGAAGATCGCAAATCTCATAGGCACTTTCTTTTATTTTTATTGGTACAGAATTTAATAACACAACACAGTGATCGGATCCAAAACCTCAGAAAAAATTCATCATCATAAAGTACTCAGCCCGAAGACTTGTTTGATGCGTACCTCCATCCTTTTCTAACCTGAGCTAACCTACGCATTTCCCTAAAAGTAGAACATCCTACATACCCTGCATCTTTTGTTCCTATCTCTGACTCTAGTATGCCGCTAACTATTCCTTTGTGTCTTCCACACCTTTCCCTAACTCTTTCTAATATCTCCCTATTGCTAACCTTATCTATCCACGGTATCTTCATCACGCGTCTGTAGCACCACATTTCAAACGCTTCTATTATTTTTCATCAGGAAGACCAGAAGGCCAGATGGCTGATATCTGATAAAGGGTAATCAGATTTAAGAGAGAGGCAGTTTTATACGTCTGACCCATACAACGAATCGCGCATTTCATTTTTTACATACATATATAGATCCAAAGGCTCCCCTAGAGCTTTTAAGTTTGAATTTTTTATAAGTATCAAGTTTAAGTTTTGAAGAACGCTGCAATATTGCAAATTCAGAAACTATGTTGTATTCATCTGACTGCCAAAGGAAAAAACTTTGTCAACTTCCTTCTTATTTAATTCGCAGTTTGCAAGAGAATAATTAAACCCTACCTCCTACTTGCTGAATAGAGTTACCTTTGATAATTAAGTGAAATTATTCTACCATATTGGAAATTTATGTATCGACTCAACGAAACGTAAGCTCCGCATTGTTATGCGGGATCACGGTCTCTCACATTAAGTGCTTTCTGGTGTCCTATATTCTGTACTATATACATAGCAAAATTGTGTTGTTTTAGCTTAATTTTAGAAATTATGCAAAAATGTCTGGAACTTCTTGGCGGCGAACAAAATAAATAATGAATTGGGAATGGGTAAGTTGATGGGAATCGGCGTTTCATTTATAAAAGGGCACTGAAAGTTTCTACGTCGATTTCTAAATGCTTTTTAGTAGGTATTAGTCGTTTCATATGAGAACGGACAATGACGTAGCGTGCGCACAAGCAAGTTTTCCTGGACGTACCGCGGTTACTAGGCTACAAGGGCGCGGCAGTCCGTTTTCCTCTCGCTTCAGAGTCGGACGGTCACGACGTTATATTTTACATAGCCTCTGACTCAGATAGTGCGCCACTGGTGCCGCAGATTACTTTTGCGCAGTTTTAACGAAATTGTCCGTTATCCTATGAAACGATTACATAATATCCATTCTTTACCAGAATATCTACTATATTTCAGTTACGTACTTTTAAAATTATAACGAAGCAGTGGTGAATTCTAGAGAGGTATTTGCCGTATAGAAGTATAAATGGGTTCATCTTGATGATTTTAGAAACAATTAAGTGCGGGTAAGCACGTTAGATGTATATTTCCTTTGGCTGATTCGATCCAGAGGCATAAAAATCATCGCATGTTGTGACTGTGTCCGCCATATTTGGGGACTAGTGTTCTAACCACTAATCACAAAATATCACAAAATATTGAAACCGGAATAACTCTTAAATAATAATAAACACAGCGCCAACATAAAACTTTGTTTTTGTTCTTATTTATGGGGAACAACTGCAAAATACATGCCACCACTGTTTTCTTTCGTGGCACAAACTTTAAATATGCCGTAATGTATAGAGAGCACTAACTTAATACAGACCAACCAAGAATCAACACTATACCACGTTTCGGTCAATTTGGGGTAAAGTTCCAAATAGACCCTTACTGTAGTTTTCCTATAATAAATCATGGTGCGACTGATTGATCCATAGGATTTCTTGTCCCTAGCAGAGAATACATTATTTATCTGAAAGATTATCTCGTCAATCGCCGACGATCTTCTCTGATCACCAGATCATCAACGTCTTCTTAAGTACGCACGCACGTTGTTCTGCACATTTGAATTTCTAAGTTAAATTTTTAACTACTTGATAGCAAACAACAGAATATCCAAGACAACCATATCCGTATAAATTTCTTTAGATGCCAAACCTGCCTTTTTCAGTATCTCAGAATCTCCGTGAAACCACTACTTCCAACTTTTAGTCAATAAAAAAACAATGCGGTTAGATACTAGGGGCAACATATTTCAAAGTCTACCTATGTCAGAGACAATAAATACTGTATATCCCTCGTATAATCCATTAGTTAACATAAAACGATTTTGATGGTGTTCTGGCGCAAAACGATGTTGTAATGTTACCAGCACGTGCGACAAAAATCACTTTTTTCCCGATAAGCATTTTCTAATGACTGACAGATACTGGAACGACTTATGACGACAGAGGTAAATGTTAAAACAATAAACCCAACTCTTAATAATCTTTCGTCTGACAGCCTACCAAATTCAAAATCCATCGTTTTTCATAATTCCTGATTGACTCATTTTGTGCATTATAATAGCTGGAGGGGGAATGCTATAAATAGCGGGGTGGGCTACAGGGAAACGGAGCGAGATTTCCAGATAGTAAATTATAACACAAAAACAGTATGAGCTCTGTCGACATTGGATTCTAGCGAAATTTATAAACCTAAAAATAGGCGGCGCAAGAAAACAAATTCCTTTGCATAGTAATAGTAAGCATCATAAAAACGGATATGGGATTCTGCGGAATTTTCGGCTATTCTTACGCATGTTTTCCTAAACACGACGTTCACAATAATACGAAAAGTTACGGGCCTGACGTACATTATTATATGAAGAGGGTACAATGATAAATGGGGTAGGCCAGAGGCCGGGCCAGAATTAAGGGATCCGTACTGTCTGTCGCATCTACACATATACAAATTTACATGTGTTTCGAAATACCTGGTCCCACAATAACTTATTATATTGCTTTTCTATTTATGTTAATTTAACACTGTTAGATTAAAAGATTCATTTACTACCCAGAAAAATATACAAAGTAAAGCAGGCAGAAATCTGATACCTACGTAGCTTATAGCCAAGATTCACGAAATAATATAGTTCATCAATAGTAAAAGCACAAAACAAATATTTACCGTAGGAGTATGCCCAAATTCGTTATTTAGAAGCATTCTGCGAAAATGATGGTAGTAAAAATAATGGACGACGAAGGTTGTAAAAGAACTGGATAGATAACTAGATGAGCTCTCGTGAAAATTTGCAAATACGCACTACCTCGATGAATTACTGCCAACTGAAATGAAGTTATCCAGAAAATGTTACCGGCAATGGATACCCAAAACAGATCAAAGATTTTGTAAGGTTTGTTCAATTTTCTAGCTGTGTGCACTGGAGACTTATGGGGTGCGAAAAATAATAAGTAGGTATATAGACGGGAGCATGAACACTGAAAATATTAGACCATCCGCAAAAATTAATTCTTACAAGTATCAATTAAAACTGAATTGAAGAATGAGCACCCAAATATCAATGTTTTATTGAAACAAGATGGTGCAGCATGTAATGGTGCTCAGACCATTAAAGGCATGGTTAGAGGAAAATGGTACACTGGATCTTTCATGGCCTACCATCAACAGTTCGACTTGAATATAATTGAAATTGAAGGGAATTGAAAAATCATTCCACAAAGAACTGTGTCTGTTTTTAAAGAAATAATAACACAGACTTGGTCGAGACTTTTATCGGATTATGTATTGAAAAAAAACAGTTTCTCTATTCTAGATAGGATCAATGCAGTAACTAAGGTTAAATCGAGGGTTAAATGAGATGTAAGGCGTTTGAAATCATAAAACTGGTTTCTAAGTTAGTACAAGCAGCGTGCATATAATTCTCGGATAAATTCCACGATGCCAAGGGCACGGCCAACACCGCACATCGTGTCCTCCGGACAAGCCCACGATTTTCATTTAACTACTGAACCAATTCCTCATAGAATCATTCTCTTCTGAGGGTCGAAGCTCTGGACCACCACCAACAGGACCAGGACAGCCCAGCCGCCATCATCAGTAGGGCCAGTACTGCTCAGTCTCCAGGACACCCGGTCACCATCAGCACCAGCTGGGACTTGGACTTCACCGCCAGCTCCAGAACATCCCGCAGTCCAGCGCCTGCCTACCAGCTTGGACTTGGACCTCATCACCGACTCCAGGGACCACCGAGCCAACTCTACTGACTTATCCGGGCCAACCTCGAGGACGCCGCCGCCATTGGAAGCCACCGCCGCTTTTATGTCTCCTATCAACCAGCCTCTGTCAGGAGGCACTCGCAGCGGCTACACCCTCTGTTAACCACATCACCTGTCCCGAGTCAACTTCGAGGACAACACCACTCCTAGAAGCCACAGCCTTCTAGCCACTCACATCAGGGTGGCACTTGTTCTACCGTCATCGTTTCCACGTCATCGCGAAGACGCTGCCAACCCATCCAGGAGGTAAACCTCCGCGAACACGAAGCCGAACATTTAATATACAAAACACATAATCTTACTGAATATGTATATATTTCCCGCAAATGAATAACTGAGATATTTTATTGTATAAGGAGTCATAGAGCCGTTAAAAGTATATCTACGAGTCTCAGTTGCAATTCCTTCTGTACACACACCAAAAATGGGGGATTGCAACACATAATATCCAGATCTCATGATTCTCGACTTATACCTCTGGAGAAAAATCAAAGGAAACGATCCTAGAATTCCCTATTATATCTAATTAAGGATCAAGTGGTCCTTCGAGTGAGTCTTTTCAAATATGTACGTCTAATATGTAACTCATTGTACGGCTCTCTACATGAATAAAAAATTAACCAAATGCAACCTACTCTGAAAAGAATGGGCATGCTATAAAAAGCACATGAAAACATTAAAATGTGCAAACTAAAAATATCAACTACGTAGTAATTATGGCGTCATTAGGAGATTGTTTTTGGGGTCTATTTCCAGACATAAATTTCTTGATACTATTATTTTGGGTATTCCAAAAACCATTATTTTAATTTCAACAAGCATCTTATGCGTCAGGTATGACGCACAAAACAGGAATACAGAAAATAGTGTTAGGACCTGTTATTACACCCACATTTGCTTAGGTTTGCTTACAATATTGGCCGAGGGTTTGAAATTTAATTGATTGAGTAAGAAATATAGTAAAGTGGTTATTTAACTGCTTTTTCTTTATCGCCTCTGCTATTGATTAAATTGATAATTACTGTTTGTTCGAAGAAAAGTGTACCAGTCCAATTAGTAACTACCTAACTCCTGAAATGATACTGTCCTTTATTGACGTCTCATATGCAATTCAGCGTTTCATATTACTTCCTCTATTACAAATAATGTGTCCATGTGCTCAATCCCCAATAGGAACGTAGGTTTATTTGTGCAAATAAATACTGGTATGTCCAACCAGGCGTCCAGGCGAATCTCTGTATGTAAATTATACCTACATACCAAATTTGTGTAGGCGCAATACAGTTTCAAATACAAATACTACTATATTCGTACAATAACAAGCATCATAGTAATACCTGATTTTCATACGATTTTATTGCCCGTTTGCGAAAACATTTCGAGACATTGGCGTGTGGGAGAAGTGATGTTTCCAGCGACAAGAGTTCGGGTGTCTATTTCAAGAACGAATAAAATGTAAAATGAGATCTTCTGGTTTCTTGATTTAAAACTGTGGATAGAAGGATTTTATGGTTATCGAATGTTTGTTATGCAAGAGAATTTTAATAGCATCAGTAGACCCACAACACACGGGCTGTTCATGTTCCAGGCATTGCTTGTACATGTTGCACCCACAAAAATATGTATGAATCATTAAAAAATGAAGGTACGGATTGTATCAGAATTTATTATATAAAAATAGAAACTAAAATCTTCTGTAATTTCCAGAAACAAAAAAGGGACTGTTTGGCGATTATTCTTTATCATCTAGTACGAATGGATGATAGCAGGCAAGTAAAGAAGCAATGGCGGGCAGCAACACAAGGGAAAAACTGGAGTGTCAGAGAATTGCTCACTGAAAAATGTAAAAAAATGAAAGGAGCGCCAAAGCTGCCTATGGTATATAAGAATAAAAAGAACGGGAAATGGAATAAGAAACCGCAAAAAAGAGACTGATTATGTAGGTAAAAATTATTATTTTAAAGTCGGAAGCGAATAAGAATTGTCAGGGTAGAGGAGTAAATATTAAAAGGAAGGGTGCAAGGAACGTCCAATCAATTGTAACAGTGTGAAAATGGGTTCATTCAGAACTCGTTTTCCTAATCATTCAAGTACTCAAATTATCAGTTTTAGTTCAAAAAGATGAGCAGTTTCTCCTAAGCAGCGTCGGACTGGACCGGCGGGCAACGGGCAACCGTGCAAGTGCCCAGTGGGTCAAGGTACTATCACATAATGGGGCCAATTCGGTGAGTGGATGAGTCGATTTCATTCGTCAAATTTCCTGGCAACAAAATTTCGTTCAAAACAGAAATATATCCGGCAAAATAAAAAGTACTCGTCAAATTACTGTTAAAAACAATTATGAACAACATCCCTATCACTTTTCTAGCTATAGATAAATAAATAGAAGAAAATAATGAGCGTTTATGCAACATTGCAAAAATGGACACGCATGCGCTTCACGTAGATCTCGGTCGGATATTTAAAAAGTCTAACAACTTGGTATTATATTTTTATCTTTTATTAGAAAATAAATTTATGTTTCTATTATATGACCCTCGATATGACCACATAAAATTATAAATTATAACCTAAAAAATATATTAAAATAACGTACTAAAAATTGCAGTTCTCAAAAAACTAGTAATTTGGCAATTTTTCGGGTATACCCGGATACTTCAGTCGGGTACCCGGATCTAACTCAATCGGGTATGTATTCCTTAATCCTTAGTAAGGGTGGCAAATACTTTGACAGCTGACCGATCAATTGGAAGTTAAATTTAAAGTATAATATTTTGTGTGACGAGTTCAAATCAAAAATTAGTATTTTATTTAAAAGTTTGACAATTTTTTCAAATTGTTGCACCACGTATCGAGAATCTAATATAGAGTTTAGGTACATAATCTGTTAAATGGTAATTCAAAACAGGTAATTTACAGACATTACAAATATTAACTTCCAAAATTTGTCCGATTAGTTTTTTGTATACATATTCAAATAAATACCACCTGTATTTAATGACATGCTTTACGGCGAACTGTTTTGTTTGAAGATCAAAAAAAGCAAGCCGAACTTGTAGTCCCACATACGTTTTATTTGTCTTGTTTGATCTTACAATGCCAAACAGTCAAACAGTCAAAAAGTCTAAAAACAAAATAATAAATAGCATCAACGAAAAAGAATAAATAATCGTGTATCAGCACAAAATTTTCCGGTTTTTCCACATTCTACAATCTTAAAACTTTACTGACATAAACCCGCTCATTATAAAAATAAATTCTTTCTGAAGTTATGAAAGTGACAGATGGAATAAGGATATTACGTAATATTTAGCAGATGAGCTCTTGTTCGGGGCGTTTCTTAATTTTTCAGGGTTGGAAAGAAATTTAAGAAACTGAAGAACAAAAAGGAAGGCATTTCATTAAAAATCCGGTAGGTCCTTGTCCTCGTCCTTTTTCTTTTGTGATGCGTCAGATGGCTTCTAAACATCAAAATTAATCTCAGAGCTACAAAGAGGTAATAATGACAGTTTCGGATTAATGTCTGCAATATTTTAGCACGCTTCAGTTACTGTTTTGAATTCTATTTTTAGATTTATGAGTATTTTTACACCTACAATAATGCGAATGTGAGTGTCCACAATTCTTGGTAAAATCGTATATCGAATTCAAGATATACAGCTTCTCTTTTGAACATCAATGAAAACAACACTAAAATTGGAACGAGCATATTAAACGAGATGAAAATAATTTATTACTTGTAACAGTAGAGTTCGTATGCTTTGGCAGAAAAATACTCATACTTATTATTTGTAAACGCAAGCAAGTGTAAACTAAGTAATCCAGAAATTCGCCGTTTTTGGAAAAACTAACATCCATAAAAAGGGTCGACGTCCGATCCCCTACACCATTGGATATTCAGATTTCCTTGAAATTTCAGTATTTCAATGTGACCCCATTGTAAAAATATAAACGAACTACACTAGTTTCGCGGATTCCTTACATCGAAAACGTAGCTGATTTTCAACACCCTGTATCTTCGTTAAGAATCAGTTTAGAACAAAAGTTCATAAGAATTTCTTGTTCTATTTTGGGCCCTTCTGCCCACCAATTTAGTTTGTCACGCTCATTTTGAATTACCGTGTATAATGCAGAGACTAACAAGAAGATATACTTAGACGTGAAGAAGAGAAACTGGAAAAACGGCTTCAACACTTTGACGAGTCATTAAATGACAACAGCATACAAGAAGGAGAACACATAATTACATCTAGCAGAATAACCATGTCCCCAGATGGGTTTACAAACGGGAAAAAATAATTTCTCAAAAAATCATTCTTCATAAAAACCCTGCTTGTTCTTAAACTCCCATGGCACATATTATTTTTTATTCAGCTATTCCAGGATTTTAATTTTTATAAGGTTTTTGACTTCTAAAATTTTCATTACTGTTCACACTACAGTAAATAATTTATTTAATTCAGTAATGCATAGTACTAGAGAAGAATGCCACGGTCCAGCAATTACAAAATTACCGAAAGAAAAAATGAAATTGGTCAATAAATAATGTTTTGGGGACGGTATTTCAAAACCATTACATTATGATTCTGCTGTAATATGTGGCGGTACCTAGCGATTTTTGACTACAATACACTCAGGAGGTGTAGCTTATATGAAATGATTTAAAAAATTACAGATAGTTTGCTATATTCAAAGAAGGCGAGTCACCGACAGCCTTAATCTTAAATTATATCTTGCTTCACAACATTCAACACACATCAGGCATTGGAACAAGGCACAGAAGCTTTGCAGTTCAGTATTAAATGTGATGGTTGACGGTCAACATAAAGTGGCACTGACGATGTATAAAACAAATTTCACAGAATTCATCACATATATACATAGTTCCGTTATTTAACAGGTTCACCTATCCTATATACTCTTTGTTGCAAAACTATACTACCGAATTGTTTGTTTCATACAATGCCAAACAAAATATCTTCCCGCTGATTGACTTAAGTGTGTTCAAAACATACCTAAATTATTTATTTAACAAGGACTAATACAACACACAACTTACAAACAAAAGTGGTGGTATGTTAAACAGCGTCTTCTCTATCTTAATAATAATAATAATAATACTAAAACTTGAGTCTAATTTTAAACTATTTAAGGAAGAAATAACATAAATTTTCTCCTCGAAAAGCACAACTCGATTTGGCACCATACCAGTAGAAAGAGAGTCTGAATGGCTACCGGCTGGCATTTTTTACAATAAACCTGCTAACAAGAATAAATAATATACATTCAAAACAACAAATTTTATGTCAAACGGTTCGCTGCCAGGTACATCAATCCATCAGGACCGTTTTTTTCCACCGTCTTCTACGAGACTACAGGACGCGTGGGCCTCAGATAAACAATATGCGCAATACGCATTAAAAATATATTACGAAACCACACCCATGTTATTGTGAATTTTTGCCTAGACGGCGAACGGAAAACACGGTGAACAGATGTTGCATACAATAAGCGTCGGGACGACGTGCGGAACATGCGCCGTCCTGCCTCCCCCCAAGAAACTGTGTCACTAAACTACGTGAACCCTAGCGAATTGCACGATTTCCACAGGCTTTTAACAGCAATCGTCGGAAGAATTATTGAGGATGCTATCTTTATATATTTTAATTTAATGAACTTAAATGATGTCGCTAAAATATTCCGATGGCCGACGCTGTTTACGAGATCAACTGACTCATTTGGTACAAGTGATATTTTTACAGCGTCCCACAAGAAGATAAACAGATCTGCCAGAAATTCTCAGTCAGAAAACGATTAATCTGAATTAGGACAGCGTTATACCGATTTGTAAATAAAACTTTCGCTTCAGAAAGTTTATTTGCATGACCTAGTCAACACGGAAAATATGAAAGAAATAGCGAAAAAAATAAGCTCACTTTTAGATATAAGACACCACATATAAACTTCACGTCCAATGTAATACGCTTAGTATCACCTGAAGTACCTCCAGAAAATATACTTAAAATCAATACAATAGGACTTACTCAGAAACTTGTTTGTGAAGCCGACATGACGGTCAGGTGGATGAATATAAAACACTCTCCTACGGCTCGTAATTTAAATTTCATCCTCGTTAATAATAGTCAAAAGTCGCTGAGACTGTGACTACGTTTGTAGATGTAAATAGCTGGGTCCCCTCATTTCAACGTCCTTGGGTTAGTTCGCTTATCTGCATGCGGCTTCACAGCGTTAACTTACATTCTTTGGGAGAACAAGATTACCACCTTTCACGTCAAATACTTGGGAGGGGGGGGGGGGGTGTTTATTAAAACGTAAATACCAAACCAGATTCACAATTAATCCCCCCCACTAAATTTTCGAACTTAATCTTTGGCACTTAACCGGTGATATTTTACAAACACATAATTCAGCTACTTCTACATTACTTCGGCAAAAGTTTCAATTTCTAAACGTGAAAACAGCCCCTCTCGTTTAAAACACAACTTAATTTACCGACAGCCAAATTGGCTTAAACGAATTCACGAACCCTTTATAACGAAATAATACAAACGTTCAACGGCATCAGTTTACTTAATCTAAATCAGCAGGTGTAAAATTTACGATTTTATTTCCCACATACCAACGAAAAAAATACTTAGAAACAATCGTATAAATAGTTTGGGATACAATAGTTGAAGACGCCAGGCTGATTCACAAATGTGAATGGAGGGAATTGCCACTACGGCGACCATCTAAAATTAACCGAATCGTAATTAATTATGTAGAAGTGCCGGCGATTAGCATAGCCCGCTGTTATTTTGGCAACGGATCCAGATCGGCATTGCCAAAACATCGCCCGGCCCCGAAAATTTCTACCTGACAATACGACTATATCTATCGGAGCATTATTTATAGGTACGATACAGCATTATTGGATCGATGCTTTCACCGCGATTATCGAAGAACTTGCACTATAAATCAAAGTCGACAGCTTTGTTAGCAAATGTTAAAAATCCACTATGTTGAGAATACAAAAGTACATGGTAAGAAATCCACAACTATTAATAACAAAACTTTCTCTCGCAGTTTTTTATACTATCTGGGTAGCATGATGCAAGAAGTCATAATAAAAAGATCAACGCATTTATATAAATTGATATTTTGTATAAACTATGTGTGAATGTTGAATTGAGAATGTTTATAACAATTTGCAGATGTAATCAAAGAGCTATACGAGGGGCTAGTCTCCATGACAGTCTGGTGTATAGATATTATATGGTCGCTAGTGTTTGGTGATCGGGTACTCCCCGGTAGTCTTACTAGTGGCCTTTGGTATTCTCTGGCAGTCTGACATTATAATTGGTAGTCTTTGGTATTCTTTGGGGGTCTTTTGTATTCTGGCAGTCATGCTGGTAGTCCTTTGGTATTCTTACCGGCAATCTTTGATATTCTTTAGAAATTTTAGTTGTAGTCTTTGGTATTCGCGTTGGTAGTATTTGCAATCTTGTATTTCTCTTTGGTAGGTTTTGGGTATTCTTTGGAAGTCTTCTCTGGATCTCTGGTAGTCTTCGGTAATCTTTACATATATATTTTAAACCATTCTTTTCGGAGTTAAAATTAGAAGAAAAAGTAATGAAACGTCAGAGTAGTAATATTACTTAATAGATTTTAGTAACTAGAGCACTACTTAATTTTCAGGCTTGCACCCCAGCCCCTTTCAAGTAAAATATGGCGGCAACCCCCGTATGTACCCCCGTTTGATTTTTCATCAAATTAAATTCGTTCCTCAAAGTTGGTTCAATAGATTCGTGGAAGTTCATAAATTTTTAGCACTATCTTCCAGATGATCTGAAGCAAGTGGAGGAATCGGTGATTCAAAAAAACTGTTATATTACACAGAGAAAAAAGATTGTTTGAATGAAACAACACAATTTGTTTGACGAATTGAATAATTACTACGCGTACTGCCAATATAACGATTTATTATTATAACTTGACCGGTTTCAGAATTCACAATGAATTCTGAAACCGGTCAAGTTATAATAATAAATCGTTATATTGGTAGTACGCGTAGTAATTATTCAATTCATCATGAATTTCTACCAAATAGTAAAATCAGAAAATATTAACTACATACAATTTGTTTGAACAGAATTTATTAAAATCAAAAAAGAAATGTTACATCAAAAGAAATAAATTTTACTTATTAATAAATTTTGTTGGCGTTTGTTTGAACTAAAAAAATATATTTTTTTTAAAGTTAACAAATATTTTTTTCCGTCGCAGAAATGAAATGCACAGAAATGTCCCATAAAGCAATTTATTACAACAAACAACAATTTCTTTCCATGTAATATCCGAAATAGACGGAAATTAAAATAAA
This sequence comes from Xestobium rufovillosum, assembly GCA_963966045.1. Lineage (NCBI taxonomy): Eukaryota > Metazoa > Arthropoda > Insecta > Coleoptera > Ptinidae > Xestobium > Xestobium rufovillosum. The sequence continues at coordinate 32,784,762 of OZ014493.1, forward strand.
TTATAATTTATTCCTTCAAACAAATATTTCTTTAACTTTGCCGTCATGTGGTTTATTATTGGCCAATAAAACCATAGCGTCCTCAGCGAAAGCGAATCAGAATCAACCCATATGCAGGTCAGGTGATGGTTGTCTGTTCCTTTGCTTTCGTTTTCGTTTTGCAGTGCGGTACGGAACGTGTGGTGGTGTGTTTTCGAGGGTGTTTTTCAGATATAAAATGGAAGATTTTTTACTAGAAAACCAACTGCGGCACTTGCTTACATTTTCTATATCAGTTGTAGCTCCTACGAAATACAGAGGCAATAAATAGGTAGGCATTATTTTCTACATAAAATTATCTATGCACTTAGTATAGTGGCTGGCTTTATAGAAGTAGATTAATGGCGGTTTGGCCGGTAAATTTTTCTGCTGTGATTTCTGTCTCGACAACCTAATTATTGTATTTGATGTACCTTTTTATAAATAAATACCTATAGTTTAAAACAGATTTTTTTTATTTGTACAATAATATGAATCAAACGTATCTACTTGAGATTTTGAAGCTTTAGAATTATCTACCTATTTAATTAGCAGTGGTTTTGCTGTACTTTATATTTTTCGTATGAAAAACGCGTGTAAGTATACGTATTAGCCTTCACGTAAGTATAAAAATTTATTTTACCAATATTATTTGTGCTGATTATATATCTTTATTAGGAAGAATCTGCAAAACTTAAGGGCGTGTTCCTCGGGAACGTTAAACAAATAAAATTATATCAAGATATATCCAACTCGAAAAAATATACCTTATTTGCATCCGCATTTTTTCGAATCGGACAAGTTGATAATTTTTTTGTTTAAAATTGCTCGATGAACACACCTCTGAAGTTTTGCATATTCCTCCTGAAACAAAATATTCATTAAAATATACAAATTTTCTTTTTTTGAATCAAATAAATATTTTTTTGAATTTATTTTATTCAATATTTATATCATTCCTAACTCAAAGAAATAATTTGTTAGAACAAATATCATTTTGTTTGGACTGCCAAACAATTTTTTTTATAAATCAATGAAATATATATGTTTGAATTCCCATTAGACGTTCATTATAATTCAAATAATTAAAGTGACAAACTGAAGAAATATTTGTTTCGTATTCTAAAGAAATTATTACCTAAAATCAAACAAACATTTACTTCCCCGTATACAAACAACAAATTTGTTTGAATCAAATAAAATTTGCTTGAATGAAACAATATTTTTTCTCTGTGTACCTCTCCAGAAAAAAACCTTATTTTATAGCAGCTGGCGGCACCTCAACATTTTTTTCTACAGGACCGACATGCGTAACTTTCTGTTGCTGTTAGAAAATTCAAATGGAAATAAAACAAAACTCTTGGATTCTCATTCCACCCTTGTTACTTCTTGAGTAGCAAGTACGAAGACAACAAAGTCGTATTGCACACAATTTCTGATAAAGTTTTGCCCAGAAACAAACAAAAGCAATATTCTGAGATCAGGCATCTTAATGATTGTTAAGCCTTTAATCTTAGGAAAAATAAGTTGAAATTTGCTCAAGCTAAATATAAACTTGCTGTAAAACTTTTGAACTTTTCATTCTCGATTAATGTTCCGAATTTGAAAAGCATCTTCTGAAGGAAAATGCGGCGCGTTAACACAACATATTTTTTTGTAATTGCGAATACCAAAGGTCCATATTTATAAATCGTTATAAATCATTTGGTCGGTATTAAATCCAAGTTATACTGCTGTTGTTACTTTATCGTGGACTTTAAGGTGCATTCGTTTTAGTTTAGCCCACATTCCAAAAGTGTCGAATCATACACTAAAACACATTTTGAGAAAAAAACAAATGGTTTTGGAGATATGGCGATTACGTATTAATGCGCAGTGAGAAAACTAACAGTGGGCCGACAGAAAACTTACTTAGAAGTCATATCTAGTAAACTGCAATGTACAATGCAAAACTACAAACCTGAGCAACCCTGCAGGCGGAAGATTTATAAAAACGAAATTTGTTGATGCTTACGTCAAGTTGACAACAGGGGCGGCTCCTTAATAAGTGCGCTCGTGAGCGCGCACTGCCTACAAAAATATGTTTTTAACCTTTTTTGATAAGGTTCAAACCTTATAATTATAACTAATAAGTTTAAAACTTTTTGAATCTCCAGGATTTAGCTGCCGCAATATATATTAAAATTATGCGAGATAATAAATAGTACGCGCTCTAAGCATCCCACGTTGTCTGTTTCAAAATGCCTAGCACACACGCAGCCAGCCGTCCAAGTACTATGAGGTGTGGATCTGTTCGGCGCTCTAGGCAAATGCACATTCTATATGGGAGCGAGATCGGCGCGACTCGGGAAAATTTCGTCGTATGTGCTTTTAGGTGGAAGAATTAAGCTTGCCACGGAGCGCTGTTTGAGTACACACTTACACTTGGTAACTTAAAACTTCCAGTTGGGCGAAGCATATACACGGGACATGGTAGACGGGAGTTGGTACTTCTGCCGCTTTGTTTATTGTTTTTGTTTACCATATTTAGGTCTGAAATTGGCTCGTTGCTTTGCTTATAACGTGAGTAATTAGTTGTATTATCGTGTTTATTATTTTTAAATATTGAAATTTACAATAGCATGGCTAGTGGTAGTGGTTTGGTTCAAGTGAACACTTAAACATTGTGGAGTGAATTTTAAGAAAGTGGTAGCCTGATTTTTGCATTTTCCAAAATCACTATTGTGTTGTAATACTCCATTCAGTTAAAAATGACTATTTTATCTAACACTTTTGACGAAAAACTTGAAATAAAATGAAATTGGCGTCCTAAGCCTGTACGAAGTATCAAATGCTTTTCGAAAGGTCGCGGTAAAAGTTGTGTGCGAAAGTTTAACCTTTTGGATTTGGGGTTTTCGACAAATATTGCTGTGAGTGAAATTTTTTGTTTGAAAGTATTTAAAAAAACTACGGGGGAGAAACTGCCAGACCCCCCCAACCCTTGAGTGGTGATTTCATTCCAGAACACTGCCAAATTCTAAAGTCAGGAGCCGCCACTGGTTGACAATATAAAAATAAATGACGTGACCGTCACTTCCAATTTGTGTGACACCGTTAGGATTTTATTATCTGAGAACAATCTAACCTGCGCGTTATAGTCTACCTACATGCTGCATTATTCTATCGACGTTTTCGCTGTCTGTTCGAAATCCTGATTTCACTTGTTCTTATCAGTTATCTGCTCTATTTTAATAAAATGTAATGGCAAACATATTTTACAAAACAGAGAAACCCTAGTATTTCTCTAACTTGGAAAGGGGCAAATCTGTGAATTGATTTACACTCCCGCCCCATTTTCCCTTGGGCGACCTCTGAGGGTACAAAAACTTATTCAATCACATCTTCATCACTGGAGAGCTCACCCGTTAACGTAAAGGTAATTCGGACGAGCCCTACTTAATCAAGATCAGACGTAATCACTGTTGGCTTAGACTGTAATTGGAGTCACATGATTTAAGCGTGAAAATAAATTGTCTAGACCCAATCCATGCGCACTTATTTATTTCGACCGTATGGTACATCCACAAATACACGTATAACACACGGTGCGCGGAACGCCTGGCAGCTTCTCTCTATTTATTTGCTAATCACGAAGGAACTTGATGTCAGTGCCCCCTTCCGGCCCACTCCGAAAATAGTCAACCCTGTTTTGGATGCATAGGGCGCTTGGGAATGCATAATACATCAGGCTAATATGATGTAAAATATGAATCAACTAATTAACTATTACAGTGAGCTACATTAAACTATTAGAATAAGGGATGGGCAGAACAAATAATTATTATAGCGAAATTAATGGTTTTTAAAATTGCATTTATTTATACAGGTGATCGCAAAGTTATATTTTCAAATGGATATCCTCGTCAACAGACGGAGAAAATGAGCTTCAAATACAATCTAACGGGTACATTCCACCTGCCGACCACCGGTCATGGACAACTTGGAAGAGGTTATGTTGACGCCGATCTCAAACTGTGGGATGGATAGCTAACTACAACGGTGAGATGGGATGCTCTACACAACGGCTTAGACTTCTGCACATGTGTGAATCAACTATCTGATTATGCAACGCCCTTATCCAACATCGCTTTTCTATACAAACTACTAAAGTCAAGTAGTGGAATAAATAAGAAATTAGCAATTATGGTGGATGCGCCAGCCGTAAATCCTTCTTTTGTACTTCATTTTAAGATCTCAAAGAAATATCCAACGAGGATGTTTATACGTACTTGCACAAAACATTATACGTACAGCAATAAAGTTACCAGCATGTAAGTCTTTATTTTTATATCACAACCTACCTACACACTAAAATTTTCGGACCATCTGTTCGTATATTGTTACGATGAAGTGCCCGTAAACTAAATTGTTCTAATAATAGAGTGCATGAAGTCGATTGCCAAATCGTGTCATGAAATTTAGGATAAAAAATAGTTTACAATCTAGCGATGGTATTCGAGATGTACGTAGCTGAACTACAATGCGAAATTATTAGATACTGAAAAATAGATTTTTATCTGATAAATTGTTAATTAGCATCACAGGCGTGTGCGAGTATTGATTTATGGAATTCAAATCTAGCATATACTCGTAGAGCCGACCTTTACACCTTTATTGGGCGGCCATGACAACCTTCTAAACATATTCCAGATATTGCACAAAAGTTAGCGAAGGGGTGAGTCATTGGCGCAGGGTTTTTCAATCACAAAATGTCCACAGTGAATTGTTACATCTAAAACTATTTTCAATTACCTATACAGTGTGTATCACGTTTGTTGTATATAAATCAACTTCTTAATTTTGAATAGACTACCTGTACGTACACTCAGCAAAATATAAAGTTCCAAAATTCTACGGTGCTGTCGCCGTCTCAAATATAACGGCACCGCTCTATTACTATGCGGAGTTAAGTACCGTTTCCTAGAAAACTACTGCGACGTCTGTCAAATCAGAAAAAACAGGTGGGTATGTAATTAATATAAGCAGCATTGAACTTCTTTTGCAACAATTTTTATTTTGTGTTATGAAAGTCTTAGTTCCAATCCCACATTTTGCAGATGCATTCGGATTATCTATTAGTAAATCATCAGGACTAACCTAAATGAATGCAATAAGCACTTAGACGGAATATGTTTAGAAATTTTCCAGTTAACAGTTGTAAATTAAGATCCGTCCTTCATACGTAGCATAGGACGTACATACAGCGCAATACTTCATTGTTAGTGCACGAAAATTGCATATTGTTCTGAAGTTTCTATCTAGGAAGAACTCTTCACTCCACTACCGGCGCATTCATCCACTTGGATATAATATAAAGTAGAAGTATGAACTAGCATGTAAGAGAATAGCTGAAAACAAATAAAAGTATTCCTTTGTGCCTCAAGCGACCAAGTCCTTTTAAACGTACAATATTAAATTTTACAAACGGCAGCCTGCCCGCCTATGTTTATTGCTTTATTTATGAGTTTTTCAAAAATCGTAAAGCTCTTAAACTTCTACAAATAGGTGGGCAATAAGGACGTATTTAAAAAGTCTGATTGCGAATCGTAAAATGTTCCCAGAGTTGTTTATTGCGGTTTTAAAATTTAATTTAGCGCTTAATTTGAGACTTCTTGCCCGCGCGAAGCACATTTGGTCTTTATATGTATTTAAACGGTCGCAGGAAAATCTGTCCCAAAAAAAAAATATTAGAGATCTCTGCGGAAAGCTGAACAATATTACTTGTGTGCAGAAATATACGGGCCATACCAAAAATGGGAGGAAGCACACATTTGAACAGAATGGAAAACAATGGCCAAATTATTAGTGCAACTGCCGTGAACAGAAAATTTTTACCACGTTTCGTTTCTCTCAAACCATCATCATCAACTTTAATCTTGCTTATGGCGGTCATATTGGAAAATAGCGCCGTTGGATAGAACTTTTTTTAAGAGTTATAAATTAAATTATTATTATTACAGTCGGTATCATAGCAACTAAGTCAAGTTTGAATTTAGCATCGGGTTTAGAGTCCATCCCCGTTTGAACATCCAAGCGACTGTTACATAATAATAATTAATACTTATGTACATGCAGTGTTCAAAGTTAGCACTCTCAGGTCATTAACACACAACCATAAAAACTCAGAGTGCTCGCTACAAACTAAGGCGGGAAATTGAAATTATGAATTGCCCAGAAAAGCCCACAAAAACCCGACAAAAACTCAATGTGTCGCCTTCCTGTAAGAAAAGTGGGTTTTTGTCCAACCCTGGCGGTTGGACAAAACTTCAAGGTTAATAAAATACAAAGTTATTATATGGGAAGTTGCCTAATAGACACTTCCAGATTAGTCTCGGGAATGATATTAGGGAAGTAGGTACGTATTTATTCGAATAGTAGTATGTATTGGAAATTTAGTGCGGGAGTTTGAGGTAGGTAAGTACCTATCTTTAGGACATTTTTGCTTTAAATATAGGACCAAAAGAAATCTACCTGAATTTTTTCATTAACTGCAGAACGATCAAACTTCATAACAACGCAGGTTATACATAAATTTATGCTATCAAAGGCATGCATAAAGAGCGGGAAATGGGAAACGCATGCAGACGTCTGTACACATGTGTGCGGAGCGCGGCTGAGGTCCGGCGCTGACGTCACTTGCTTCCCCCACTCGTACTTCACGCGGTGCTACAGCGCTTTACGGGCATTAGGCAACTTCCTTTATAATAACTTTGAATAAAATATACATCAATTAATAGGAAATTTAAAGTTGCATTAAGTGAAAAAGAGAAACTTGTAAACATATTACTACATATTATTAATCTCCAGTGACATTTGCCATTTCCATTTTGAAACTTATTTAGACCTATTTTTGATCTGCAGTGAGCAAATGGGAGATTTAACTACAGCAGAACTTTCTGGCGCCAGAATTTCTTTATTGAATGATGAAGGAACTTTCAGAGTTTCTTAGATTTCATTGTAACATAAATGGTATCACTGGATCTGCCTTTAGCATTTTCTCATATCATTCTCTGCAGTAACTGAAGTATAGCAGGACTTTACTAGTCATTCAATGAAAAAGTTTCGCGTCCAATTGGGAAAGCCAGAGAAAAAACCTTTGTACAGGAAAGAGCAAGAGACCAGTTGACATAAACCTCTTTGACACATCTCGTACTTCTTGTTTCATATTTATGTTCCCCCAATATTCCTTTAATCTATCTGCCATTTCCCCGTTTCCGATTAGGACGTATGCCGCCTCGTTTCTGATTATTGTATATGTTACGCCAGTCTTTCCTGCTCCTATAAATCCTCAACTTCTTAACCTCTTTGTATTTATTATTAATTCATTGTTCTTTCGCTTTCATAAATTTCTGAACGATTTCCCACTCTACCGCCTTATAACTCCCTCTTTCATCTGGCATATTTTCAATTTGTGCATCTCCTCTATTAAACTCACAATATTTTTTTATTGTCCATGGTTTTCTACTTTAATTTGTAATGTTTATGAACCAAAGTATCTATAGCCCCAGAATATTTTCAAAATATTAAATTTAAGAACTATTTCCCTATCTAGATTTACTACTGGGATCACTTCTGGGCAGTTCATAACTTTAATTCTAAAGAGAAAGTAATCTATTTGATATCATTTTAATATGTGTGCTACTTTACGTTAAGCTAAGCCGTAAAACATCATATATAATTTAGTTAAATACCAAAGTCATAAATGAATTCGTAGTCATTATGCTTTCTAAAAATTAATAATTCAAAGTTACAGAATCCTCGTAAAGTATGCTGGACGTTCTATAAACGTATCGCAACCTGAATTTCTAATATGCATTCACTACAATCCGTACACGTCATTTACGGCTTTTGGCGAAGCTTCTAACACTAATCCCTGGAGCATAAAGGAGGAAATAAAAATCAAAATGCACCGGGTTTTACACAATTTAAGAGCTCCTGTACGCGAGCGCCAGATAATAAATCAATTTCTCGCTAAAGCTTTCAATGTGCCCGATGAAATTTATTATATTTACATGTCTAAACAAACAATAAACGTATGTAATTTTAACATAAAGCGCTATATACACCGTGAATCGTTGAAAGTCGGGCACTATTTTAAAGGTCGTAAAAAGTATGCTGACTCACGTAACTTACAGTCTGTGAAGAACTCTGAAAAATGATCGATCAATTTCACAATCTTTGAAACGTGGTTCCAAATTGTTATTTTAACGTAAGTGAATGCCAAAACAAATTTCTCAAAATTGAGCAAGTTCAAATTCCAGTTTTCAGGGATTTGAAGCAAATTTATTTCCCGCGCGTAACCGTAAATTAGTGACTTGTTTTTTACCAAATATATAACCTTTCCTGGCAAAAAGATTTTCTTAATTTTGCCAAGAGCCGTCAAGAAGACATAAATTATCTTCGAAGTTACGATGTACTTTATACCACGAACAGTTTCATTTTCTTTAGAACTTGCAATTTTTCAGGGATTACTCACATACAGGGTTAGTCAGACTTTGGCATTTACGTTTGGATGATTTCAAAATCAAAACTAAATACGTTCATGCGTCATGTGAAAGTTACAGAGTAGTGAATGTTCCTTCCCGCCTCGCATTTTTTTTTGGAAAAGTTGACGTTTTCTAGTCATAATGGGGTATACATTAATTTATTTAAACGACATGCCGTTTACTGCTTGCGTGCCATAAAAGCAATAAATTGCACTAATTCTGAGAATATTCCCGTATTCAACTTCCTTAAAAATATTGAAAAGATAACAGTACGCACCACAAGGGCTTGACTACAGTCAGCACTTTGTGATGAACTCCGGAAAATTTAAAAGGCTTTTTAATCTAATGAAAGCTGTCGCCCCCCACAATAAAAAGCATCTGTTGCTGGTGTTTCGTTAGCTATGAAAGGACTGTAATGCGATTGTCTCTTAGCGTCAGCGGTAACTCAAATCGGAGTAAAATGTAAAATAGGGATCCAGTTTTTTATACCTACTTTATTCGAAAATTTAGAAATGTCTACACTGCAAAACTACAATGTCCTTTTTGAATGACAGATGAACGTCTCGTGACGAAGGAATTCGTCTGTGATATATTATGGAACGTAATGTCCGAAGGTTGACACTGGAAAAAGAGTAGATGTATTTAAAAATCGCGAGTCCTGTTGCAAAAAGCGCACTGTCACGTAGGTAAAGCGACATTTTTTTCCTCAAAGTGGTATTCAGGTATCGCACGGTAGCAAAAATTCGAGTGTTCGGTGTTCGCTCAACTCATATCGAAATGGACGACCAAGTATATACTAACTCCGATTTTACATAGGTAAAGAGTTAAATACTAGTATCAATTTCAAGAGTTTCTGAAGCGCTTATCTCTGGAATCACTACACTAATTTTGATGAAATTTATCTTGAAGACGGGAAGAACCAATGAAATGACGAAGTTAGGAAATCAAACGAAATTCCATAGAAACGGAAATGTGAACAAACATAATTTCATTACGCGACTGAAAATTCCCATTTTGTACGATATATGGACCACCAGCACAGATGGTTCATCAACGTTTGGGGTGGTATTGGTGGGACACGAGTTGTTGGTTCTTATTTTTTGGTAATGTGGATGGAAACACCTACTTCCACTTTCTGCAACATGATTTGAAAAATATGTTGGACGAGTTGCCATTAGGCGTAACACGAAGGTTATGGATACAACACGACGGTGCCCCTGCACAATACAGTGCGCAGGTAAGAAACTACCTGGATAATCAGTTTCCTAACAGATGGATTGGTAGAGGCGACCCTATAAATTGGCCCTGACTTGACGAAGCTAGGTTTTTATTTGTGGGGTTTTGTTAAAGACCATGGGGAACCCAGTGCGACCCTCTACAAGAATATTTGATGCATTTCTAAGTGTTAATCCTGAAGTCTTGAGAAGAGTTGAAAATTCATTTCAGCAGAGAATTCAGTTGTGCATACAATAAAACGGTCAGCATGTTGAGCACATCTTAGAAGTATGTATCTGAATACCTAGGTACCTATTATTTTTCTTAAATTCTTATTAATTTATATTTAACTTTCTATTGTCCTTGTTCTATGTTTTATAATATTATTTTTTTAATTCGTTAATTGTTGACCTTTTATGTAATTGTTACTGTTTAGTTAAATATTCCTATGGTTTGTTGTCTAATTTGGCACTTTTTTCAAGGAAATGCAAACTTGGCAAAAACTGTTGATTTTGGGTATAGGGAAGCATATAGCAAAATGAAAGGCAATATTATGGGGAATCTAACAATGACCTAAAAACAATAGGGTTCTACTTGAAATTACAAAGTTATGGTGTTCTTAAGTTTTCTAATTTGGTTATGTAATTGCTAATACCCTGTATAATAGTTTCAATTTTTTCATATCGCAGAAGTTGTTCCTACATATTGCTTTCACTCCACTAAAATATCATCTACTGCTACAGTTTCATTCAATGTCCAAATTATGAAATTTAAAAATTGCTCTACATCTGTCAATATTCACAAAAAAATGCCCGCAACTTAAAAATATAAAGTTTAGACAAAAATGACTTTATACAACCTGACAGTCAAATCGATCAAGGAATTCGAAATGAATGATAGAGAATCACAAATTAAAGGGGGTCTCTTTTCTCTAAAATGTACAATACAGGTGCTATGGAAGAATCCCACACTATTGACTCACCCTGTATAGAAGCAAAGGGGTTAGATAACTAATCTAACGAATGGGCGAAAATTACAAACCTACTCATCTGTAACTATCAATCGGTGTATCTTTCAAATGCACCTTGTATACAGTAACTCACTAATGGTCCGTATAATTACACATACTCTTATGCATTTCCAATTATCCAATTTTCTGGATTTTCCTAGCGCGTTCGCTGAGTGTTTGTATAAATAGTCGAAACTAAAATAAATTGCATCGGTTTATTTGCTTTTTACTGGTATAAGTGGGCCATAACATTCGGTACGTGTGTATGTAAATAGATTCGTTAATGAACAGCGCCGCACCTTCGAACCTTGAGCGCGAAGATTTATAAAATAATTACATTTTACGATATTATTCCCAGTGCAACTTGCGCAGTGCATAAGCCGATATTTTATTTTTTTTTTCGCAAAGCTGATTACGAGCGTAGACTACGTTACGAGGCTGATTATACTCCTAAAAATTTACTTAATAAGAAAGTACGAAAGATAATACTTTATGGCTTTTAACATACACGGTGTTCCTATAGTAGAAAAGTTGCGTCTTCTGCAACAATTTGATAAACTTTTTTTCCTTATCTGAAATTGTAGCCGTCATATCTCAGCTGCTGGACTCGTGAAGACATTGGTCCCTTTCGATGTATGGGGTAGATTCCTTTATTTGGGAAAACCATTAGTGCCAACAATTTCTACTTTCCCAATTCACAAGAAACTTCGTAACTGAACTTACGGATAGTGTTTATAATATAATTTAATTAACGACCAGGTGCTAAATCATTTTCTCAAACAAACAGGTACCCAATGTAGAACTCCGTAAACACAAGCTGAAGTCGCTTCAGGAAATTCATATACACTGGCGAGCATAAAATTAGGGTCACTTCAAAAATTCAACTTTTCTGGTTATTTATTGTATCTTATTATTGTTAATGGATTTCGTTGTATACATATCTCTAAACAGGAATGTTTTAAAAAGAAAACGTTTCATTTTCTAATGTTTTTATTGAAAATTCGTAAAGAAGCAAATTTTAACAAAATTGTCTTAAAAATGTGTAGTGAGAAAAATGTTGGAATAAAACAAGGAACTGTTAAAATTTTGACCCCTAATAACGAGTGTTTCCTCCCCGTGAATTTGACAGCCTGGAGGCGACGTGGCATGCTCTCAATTAAATTACGGATCACATTTTGGGGGATGTTATTCCACTCCTGTAGTAGGAGCTCCCTAAGATCCTGTGCGTTGGTGGGAGACGGCGTATGACTTCGTACACGTTGTCCTAGCTCATCCCACACATGCCCTATGGGGTTCAAGTCGGGACTCCGTGCTGGCCAGTCAAATCGCGTAATTTGAACCTCATCCAAATAACCGCTAACAATTCTTGCCACGTGGGGTCGAGCGTTATCATGCATAAAAGTTGCATTTTCTCCCAGAACCGTCATAAAAGGCATGACATGATTTTCTACAACTTCCGTTACGTACCTATGGGCAGTTAGGGATCCATTGCCGATAAACACTAATTCGGTACGTGCGTCTGAAGAAATTCCTCCCCACACCATAACTGAGCCTCCACCAAATGTAAGTCGCTCATCAATACAAGCCTGGGCATACCTTTCTCCGGGTCTACGCCATACCCGCCGACGTCCATCCGACCCATTTAAACAGAAATGTGACTCGTCTGAGAATAATACCCTCCCCCAATCGTCATTTGTCCATCCCAAGTGATCTCGAGCAAAGTTCAGTCTTGCAATTCTATGGCGACGGAGAAGTGGAGGACCCGTAGCCATTCTCCGAGAAGATAATCCAGCAGAACGAAGTCGCCTCCTAGCTGCCCATTCGCTAATGTTAACATTTCTGACTTCTTGGAGGAGATTTCGAAGCGAAACTGCCGTAGCAGTCCGATTCCGTAAAGCCATGGACACAAGAAAACGGTCATCCCTTGGGGTGGTGGTTCTTTTCCGCCCTGATCCTGGTCTTCTCGTCAGCCTACCAGTTTCCTGAAATCGTTGGGATACCCGCTGAACTGTAAAAAGACTTACACCAACCGTTCTTGCCGTTACACGTTGCCCCCGACCATCTTGCAACAGCGCTATAATTCTGGCCGCCGTGACAGGATTTAAAGCCATTATAAGGAAATAAACGAAGACTACACTTTTCGACCGTCAAGTTATTCACAGGAAAGTTAGTGAATAAATGAAGGAAATTGAAAAATAGACCCCGAGAAATAAGCTTCCAAGTAGCGCACCTGTAAGCATTTACTAGAAATTGGAAATATTGAATCTTTGTTGTGCAAAAGAAACCACAAAAAACTTATAACAGTTCTCAGAAATGCAAGTGTTATTGCCTTCAAGAATTAATTAAATTTAATATTTTGAATTCTTGGAAAAATTGGCAATTTTCAAAGTGACCCTAACTTTATGCTCGCCAGTGTAAATACCATCCTGCAAACTTCATTGCAGTAATTCATGTACACCGATTGGGTCATGCTCTGCACTGTATGACTCACGGGCCTTGTAATTCATGTAAACTTAATATAATAAATTGCAACGTTGAAAATGTTAATTACGTACAGACGCATTTTCATCGCGCAATAAATTTATTTGCAGTACAAGTTTAGGAAAATTGTTAGGACACGTTAGTGGGTTACGATCTGTTGAGCAAGAGTTCAAAACACTAGATCGCGTCTGATGATGAAAATTTGGAATTGTAATTCAAATTTTATGAGTCTTAAAAAGAAGCTGCTAATGTATAAAATCTTTGAAAAATTGGGCCGTAAAGTCGTCAGCAAATTGTTTATAGTTTACAAGCTTCGTAAATTACTGCGGTTCATCACACTGAACTTTTTAGGTTATTTTTACAGGCTGTAACAAAATATTTCAGTAGAAAATTATTTACTTGTAACAATTTCTTATGCGAACAGTTGTTCATATATAATTTCACGAAAAACTTAAAGCAATAATCAATTTTTAAATTCCAGTCGACGACGGGCACTTTTTAATTTCTCATATTCGTTCTCTCTATGGCAACACGGCCTGTAGTCATCTGGTAAAAATACATACAATGCACAAATATTATTTTAAGCTTTTACGAGGACTTGTTTTCATGGTTAGTGAAAACCTCACCGACGAACACGAGTACTCGTTCTGGACCCAAAAAAACACATACTACCCTTTCTGTATATGAATGAAAACGTTGTCCACCAGGGAACAGTTAATTTAAACAATAAAAAGTAACCGACCGAGCGAGCACGCAATTGTGAAATAATTGTAGGCGCTTTAGAGCTTTTGCTTGTTGCGAACGAAATATAAATACTTCCGATTAAATTAGGGGTTATAGTATTTACTTAAACAGGAGCTTTCATTGCCGTTTTCCCGAAAATAAAAGGGAAATGCTATAGATAGGAGAATGTTTTACGAATTTAAGGAGTGGTATATCAGTTACGTTTTACAACATTCAAAACCAACATCTGCGCTTCGCAAACATTGTTTACTCTTTAACTATTATATTATTAAAAAAATAATTTTACCTGCTGTAACCAGGTAATGAATAAAGCCAAACACGCACATTCTTATCATAATGAAAGCATAATTAACGATCCCGTTAACGATTTAAAACATACCAAGCCGACGCTCTGTTTTCGGTCCGTGCGTAGAGGATGAACATTATTCCCGTTATAATGGTGTCATTCTCGTAATGATCGTTTTTATTACGGCACAGGGGCACATGCATTTGGAAGGGGGATGATGATGTGAACGACCGTAACTGAAAGCTGACAGGCTGGCCATTATATCCGTCAAGAATAAAAAATCGTTTCGCAAAGTTTCATAGAGAATAGTATTGCCGCAATATAGGGTAAGAAAACTGCCCCTTGGCTTCTATCTGCCTAGTATTTTTATTACTTAACAAGTAAATTAGTATACCCGTCGTAAATATGTAATATTTGAACGTTATTACACCTAAATCACTTTTGCAGCTGTAATTTGGTTTAAAAAATATCAACAAATTTGGCTTCTAAAATAAAAACAAAATTTCGGTCATTTTGGAATAAGTAGTTACAAAATTTCTTGACGTATTATCAAATTCTATCCAAGAGGAGTAACATATTTTCCCTTTTGAGCGAACTTGTAACTACAGCGTTCCACGAGCTTCCCATACTAAACAAGTTTCGTGGGACATTATGTATATTCACAGTATACAAGTTGGCCATTTTTACAATGTACACAATTGGGATTCAAACAGAGTCGATATTCTCAGAAATCGAGATCTTACATTTTCTGTGCTTCAATTATCAAAATTCAATCACGGAAAAATAAGAAAGTTGTCCTACTCAGAGATTTATGTAAGTCTGTTCCAAAATTCAGAACATTCTAACAAAAAATACCGCTGCAAGAATCTAACAGACGTTTTTCCTTGTTGGGTGTTTGACTGAGACAGACACTCGCGGTAAACATTATTCAATCTTTATATACAGTGCTTTCATTTCAAAACTAGCCACCCTCAATAATACTTGATATCGAGCTTGATATAAAGAGAATTCGGCTTAAACAAAAAACACTTCAATTTAGATATCGAGGGGGAAGTTTAAAACCAATACAGATTGAGTTCTAGGTTTCACCCCCTTACCTTCAGCTACCCCTACTTTGAAATTTCAAAATGGAGCACATTTTGAACTCATAATAAAGTAAATTTTATAAAATTGTCATAATAATATTCTGAAAATACATTTTTTCACTTTATCTTATAATTTTTGACCATAACTTATTTACGGATCAACCGAATCCAATTTTTTAAACGTGGTTAGTTCAGGATTCTTACGGCCTTTAAAATGATGTATCACAAGGAAGGGGGTGCTATTTGAAATTACAAAGTAGGGATAGCTGAGGTTAAGGGGGTGAAACCTAGAATTCAATCTGTATTGGTTTTAAACTTCCTCCTCGATATCTAAATTGACGTGTTTTTTGTTTAAGCGGAATTTGCTTTATATCAAGTGTTATTGAGGGTGGCTAGTTTTGAAATGAAAGCACGTATATAATTCTTCTGTAGGTACGTGTGTTGTCACTGAACTCCTCCTAAACGGCTGGACCGATTTTGATGAAATTTTTTGTGTGTGTTTCAGTGGGTCCCTGGATGGTTTACATTCACAATTGGACCCGGTAGGTGGCGCTGCAATCGGGTTCTAGGATTTTTTTTTTAAAACGGCTGGATTGATTTCGGTGAAATTTTTTGTGTGCTTGAATGGGTCCCTGGATGGTTTACATTCACAATTGGATCCGGTAGGTGGCGCTGCAATCGAGTTCTAGGATTTTTCAAAAACGGCTGGACCGAGTTTGAAGAAATTTTTTGTGTGTGTTTGAGTGGGTCCCTGGATGGTTTGCATTCAAAACTTGACCCGGTAGGTGGCGCTGCAATCGGGACCGCTAGTTTTATATATTTTATAAATGTTCAAATCTTTCGTTTTAAAAAGAATTAAAATGGGGGTTTGTTGACCCCTCACTAAAACACACTTAAAACCTGTCCCATTTTACTTCTCTTTGTTAGTTTGTTCGGTAAAATGTAATTTATTTATTTCACAAGGCAACAATGCTAATTAGGGGCGACGCTGTATCGAAATCTATTCATTTCCTTCCGATAGGTACAAAAACCCAGTTTCTGCAACCTTAACTTACATTTCTTAAAAAATTATATTTTAAAAAGTATGGAATAAATTCGATGTTTCCTAAAATTGAAGTTTCAAACTGAAATCCTCGAATCCCGATTTTAAAACTGATATGACGTAATCAATTTTGTTTTAAATGGCAATCCTATATTTTTCCATCGAAATATTGTAGAGAATCGTTTCTTGTGTACAGTAATACGCCTCACTTTCTATTTTCTGTCATAAATAATTTCTAACAACTTGTTCATTTTGATTTTTGTTAGTGTCAGTTGTGCACGCTACACTACAGTTTCGATAAAAATTAAGGATTTAGATAGTCTAGCTGGCGAAATCTGAAGAACTTTAACGAAGAGTGCATAAATGTTTGCCTAATTAATTATCTTTTTCGCGTTGTTGCGTATTTTCTAAATGTTCCCGAATTTTCGTTATTTTTTTCTCCTTATTTATGACAACAAAATAGTAAGTGTGACATATTACCGTACGCGAAAAACAATTCTCAACAACATTCCAATGGAAAAATATACGGGTGCCATTTAAAAAAAATATCGATTAAGTCATATCAGTGAGGTGTGCAGCGCCACCTACCCATGCTTTACTTCAAAACGTGCCGAATAAAAATTAAAAAACCAGGATTTCAGTTTGAAACATCAACTTTAGGAAATATCGAATTTATTTCATGCTTTTGAGACACTGTATATGACAAAAACAGTTTAATTGTAACTTTGTAACCTAAAGAAAACCAGTTATGTTCAATTTGAATGTTTTGAACGGACGGTTTATAACTTCCATTGCGTGCATCAACTATTAACCCGAGACTGAAATAAAAGATGCGTTAATGTAAACCTTCGCGTGTGTGAACAGACGCAATGTCAAGAACAGAGAATCGGGTTTAATGAAAAATATTTATCAGACGGGATATAAATCCTTGAACTTCGGCGCGAAAATTTATATGCCTTAACCCACGGTCAGCGGCAGCGTTGGTTTTTAAATAAATCCGCGAACTTTCTAAAATTAAGGACTGGAGACGGAAAAATAACAGTGCCGCATTTTTCAAATCGTAAATAATAAACTGCAGAACACTCAAGCAGATTAGATCCGATGTGTTTTCGGATGTTCTGACCATGCACTTCCGAAAAGAAGTCTGGAAAACTACCAAGACTGATACCATTCGAGAAAAATTAGTCGGCAGTCGACGACAAGTTGGAATTTAGAAAGTCCTGAACCTCTTATTCTGAAACTCTAAAACTGGTACTCAAACATTTCTTAAAGAAATCATCTAACAAAACTTTAACACATAAAAATTAAATTAGAAATTAACTGCACATGCCACAGCTTCGAAAACGAGGGAAGTTTTCTCAGTTGGTATATTAATTTTAGCGAAAATGCACAACTTTTATAACTGTTTGAACATTTGCATACTCCGCAACGCTAGTAAACCTTGGGAATAAAACTTTCCGCTCCAGAAAATACGTCTTCGTACTCTTGCCAGAACCTTGAAAAGACAAATTCCCCGTTTTAGCAAACTGATTTATAGCAATTATCCAAAAATACATTTTTTGTACGAAGCTGTTTGGCCTTTTGGACTGGCAACAGCATGTCAGAGTGAACTATAAGATTTTTTTTAACGTACGATTGTTTATTTTTAGTTCTGGTCCAGTATTTTTATCAAGGTGGGCGTTTATGTCCTGCCCCCTATTACTGTAAGTGCTTAATTTAATCCTCGTATTCATTCAAAGGACAAAAATAATAGATTACCGAATCACCTTCCATATCAGCAAGCTTGCTCAACAGATTTAACTCTCCAAACCTTTTTAGATCTAACCCATTGTACAAACCAAGAAAAACGATAAATTGGTCACTTGACCTTCTTTGCATATAAATTTCCATATAATTCATAATATTAATAAAAATTGGGCGGCATTTCCAGCCTTCGGGGTTCCAAAAATGAGTAAATAGAACGCTAAATGCTGAATTCAATTATTCAGAATAAGTAAACGCGTTACGAGGCAATAAATGCTTTCGGAATACTACCCCTACTTACAAAATTATGAGGGTTTCCATCTACATAATGATGATATTTGGATTGGAACACATACCTGAAACAAATAAAGCGGTCGTTAGCACTTGTAAATATATTTTACATAGGTATTATACACAGTAAGGAAAAAACACATTGCCCAACCAAACTACTGGGCATATGGAGCGACAGGAGAGAGGGTGCGGTAAGTCGCAAAATCAACAGGCGTCGGTTACATAGGGATTAATAGAACACTTTTCCAGCTCAGCTATGAAGTCGTTTTCAACGCACCCCCTAAGTGTTTACACGACTAACTAGCATATTGCATAGCGAACAATATTGTTCTAATGTACACCACATTTTTAAAATAGTGCCAAGTTAACACAGATGGGTAATACTACATTTTCATGAACATTTAACTAAATACTAGAAACTATTGCCAGAGATGGCAGTAATAGGTACCGAAACACATACCTGTCCGATCCGACCTATAAAAAATACCGAATGTGCGGTTTTTGGCTAATTCGATTACAAGGTCCGACGAATCCGGCCGTAAGGCATGTAGGTATACCGATGAGTAAAAACAGTTTATATGAGGCTGCAAGTACACTACTTTAATATTTGAATTTATCGAAGTGTGCACCAAAAGGAACATTCGATAAAATCCGGAGTGAGCACCTTATGGCCTTCAACCTCAAGAAGAATAGAAGAAAAGTTATAAAGTTATAAAATTATAATAAATAAAAATACACACTAAATCGATTCTGAAAATATCTCGTTCAGCTGACAACAAGCAGCATTTTTCAGGAGTACAGCTGGTGTCCGACACGCCGCCACCGGCACATTTATTACATTTTTTTTTTATTTCTAAAAATATCTCGTACCGTTTAAACAGTCTGTATGTACGGAAACACTTTATAAAAATATAGGTTTACTGAGCGCGTTCCAAATAACTAATGCCTGTCAATTCCTTCTTTCTCCAACAAATTAAGGTGGAGGTTGTTCGGGTCACCTTTGACAGCGTACTTTTTGTGAACCTCTTTACGTCTGCCTAAGGGAATAAAGGCAACTGCTTTTACTTTATTGCTTCTCTAATTTAGGAACGTTAATGTTTTGGAGCGACCGTAAACTACAAACAATTCATATGGTACAGTTTTCCTTGACAGCAGCAGACGTTTCCCGGAAAAGTATTTCAATGTTTTATTATCCGGAAAGAGGAAATAGTTTCACTACAATATCAGAAAGCATCATCAAAATCTAGTGCTTGTCAAGAAAGCGCTTCATTATGAAGGGCACCTTTACATCCAAAATATTTTAATCTATGCGACTACCTTAGAGGACTCCTGACTTATTTTACATGGAACATCCTATAGTGCATTTGAATTCTTTGCAAAATTTCAGACTTAATTTTGCAAAATATGTCGTATGTTTAAAATCGCCCATTTTTGAGTTTTGAAAATGTTTTTAGTATCCTAGTATGGGGTATCATATTCACTGAAAAGAGTTTGTTGCATTTGCCACACCACGTGACACATAAAGCGTATATCACTCAAACCCTTTAAGTCCATTTTCGCTCACTATCATAAGAATTTATATGTGTAGCAAACGACTTCCTGCCTTAGTCCATTCTTGCTTTCGGCCATATGTTTTAACATGTAGAGCAAGCGACTTCGTGCCTTATAGTTAATATTTTAATTTCAGGATTTCACATTTTACCCAAAATGCGTTTCAGGCTCCAGTATTATAACAATGTTAATACTACAATAGTCTTGATCACATCACGTCGCTACGCGCTATACCGCTCAGTCTGAGAGAATCCCACAACAGGATGCAGTTATTATAAATCGGCGCAGGTGTTACATGAATAATTTTTTAACACGCTATCGCGTATGCGGAAATATCCCAAACACACAAGGGTTACAGTCTGCTTCGTCATTTTCAATGTCTCTCCCGGTTGCATCTTTGCGAAGGCTGTAAATTTTTTCTTCGGGAAAATGTAACAGATGTGGGATCCAGCTTGAAAACCCTCATCATGTTCAATTCAATACCGAACTGGTCATTATCAAATAGTTCACATGTCAAATAGACAACACAATATCTTTGTGCATAGAGTAACATGGTTTCGCATACACAATAGAATTCCATTGTGAGGGCATTGGATAACGTTTATGTAACTCAGGCTATGAACATGCATGAAGTTGGCAGTAGGTACTTAATGTATTACTCAGGTTTTCGCCAAGAGTATCAATTTATTTTTGGAATGATTTTTTTTAAATTCACCGAAAGTAAATTATGTTTGAGTTCAACTGAAAAAGAAAGTTTTAACAAATGCAATTTATGGTTCAATGCAAACTAAGATATTCTACTGACACCGTAACAATAGTTTCTAGGTCAGGGATGCAGTTCCTATGCGCGACCTAGTAAAATCGTTCTCGATATCGACATTATCATGTGTGTCATTGTACAAGAGTCAGGACCCCCGCCGTAAAATTAAATCGGCAGCGCTGACAGAGAATAATCTGCCGTCGATGCGAACAAGCGTTCGATCAGCCCGCTCTATTAAACCGAGCGACATACAGCGTCGTCCGGCTCATTTCACCGAACGAAAGAAAGGCGGCGCGCGAAACTCTAATTAAGTAATCGGTGACGGCCTAATTCGAGTTAACGTGTTCGCTCGAAACGCGCATCGTCAATGTCTCCACGATGGGTTTTGTTGGCAAGGATTTTAATGCACCTACTACTCCCTCGCAAACACCATGTCATGTAAAAATAGTAGCGGCGGCCCCTGGCCGGTCTGTGTCGCGCTGTGCTGTACGCCGCCGTGCCCGCCCAACGAGCATTCAGTTGATGATAACAAATGAACGCCGTAGGCGAACTTAGCGCCTCTTCCCGTTGCATCGTGCTCCTCCTTCCTCGCGCGCCGCACCACAACCCGATAATAATTAAAAACCTGTATTTTAAAAATAAATCTGATCAAAACAACTCGCTGTTTGTGACAGCGGAATTGCTGCGACCGATGTACTGTTCAAATGGTCAACGTTATTGCGCATTGTCTGAAAGATGCGAGTTTATTATTCTTCTTAAAAGTAATTTCAACAGCCAGAATAATTATTGATTGGAGCCAAACGTGAGGTCATTATACTAAAAAACCCGAAACATGTGGCAAAAATAAACTGTTTTTACTTTCGAATACAACTGTTGTCCGACAGCCGTATGGTTTATCCAACAAAATAAATAAGTTATATAATACACTCTGATATCCTCCAGTTGCCTCATCGTCATTGCCAAAGTCACTATTGCAAAAATTCAACGTGCGTACAGGGGAAATTATAGGAGTTGAAACTAATCAAAGTTAATTAAAAATATGTTGATTTTCGTTCCATAACGCTAAGCATTAGAATCTTTGCGTTGCTCTTCCCCAAACTTCCCTTACGCTTTTATTAATACAGAGTACTTTTTAAAAATAGCACCGACCTGACCTTCCTTGACCAGCGCAAGTCGAAGAGGCGTAAAGCAAGACGAGTTCGTGCGGGGCTTTCGATTTTGAGAACCACAAAGCTGTTTAGACGTTTTCGTTCAGCTTAAAAATGCTAAAAAAATTGTTCCACTTTGTTAAATAATAATGGCTACAAGACGACAACTTTCAGACAAACAACTATGAGAGGTACTGGACCGTTCGAACAACTAATCCTCGGGCAACTACCCCGCCAGGCATTGCATTATAGAACTAAATCCAGATTTTGTGTACTATAAGACGTCATAGAAATGCTAACCCAAACATATCGTAAGGCTTGGAGCACCCTTGTGTCTCTACGTACAGCGTACTTACCTAGCAGCATAGGTAGTATGTTGAAAGTCCCAATATTGCATGTTTCAAATGTGCATGGATAACAGTAGACCACTGGTTTCGGTCTTGAGGCACTCATCAGTACGGTGCTTGCCCTACACACTCGAACCATGCAATATTTCTTACCGTATACAGTGACAACCATAAAGTCTGCACCATATGGAAAACTTTTTTATTTATAGGATTATTGGAAAACGGTTTTCGGCATTAGATTCAGCATGATTAATAACTAGAAAATTGACAAAAATATTTGTCATGTCACAACTGTGACACCGCCAAAATGTCATTTGGAATTTTAAAATGGCCCGAAATGCCCTTATTTATCAAAATATGAAAAAGTGCGATAAGGAAAAGTTATTTGTAATTACATTAAGATTCTAAATACAACATTCGGTGAGACAATTTCATTGTTTTAATTTTTTCTATTTTTTTGAAAACCTTGAGGGGTAAATATCCCGAAAAATTTTTGTACACAGGACTCGGAATTCCAAAGATTTCCAAGGAATTCCAAAGATTTCCAAGGAATTCCAAAGATTTCCTATGAATTCCAAAGATTTCCTAGGAATTCCAAAGATTTCCAAGGAATTCCAAAGAATTTCAAGGAATTAAAAAGATTTCCTAGGAATTCCAAAGATTTCCAAGGAATTCCAACGAATTCCGAGGCCTTCCAAAATAATTTTATGGAATTCCGACCGTCTTCGAGGAAGGTAATCTCCTCCCAATTATCCCAAACAAAAGTGCAATACTGGCATAAACCTTTTTACTTTTATGCTTAAATTTCTTAATAGAAACAAAATAAACTAATTTTTGATTATTTAAAACAAATATTATTTTATTAAAGAAAGCAAAATATATATGTTTATAAAAAAGGCAGCTCTTTAAACTAAAAATAACAAAATGGTAGCTTGAAAATAAACGTAAATAGGTACTAATACAGTGTGCCTCACTTTTTACGACTTATTGCTCTTTTATTAAAATGGAAGTCATGAAAAGTGAGATATATTGTGTAACGAATGAATATCATTAAAAAGGAACATAGAACGTATAACCTCTAATATAGGTAACTTTACATAAATGTTACGGTAATTGTGATTAATCCGGCTATTTTGTATAAATATCGGCCAATTATACATACTTAATCACCACGAAATTTGTAGAATATAATAAATTCTTTAATATTTGCAGAAGGAAATTAATTGAATTGGCTGGTTTTTTTATTTGATACCCACAACTTAATGGTAAATGAATAATAAAAGCCTTTAAAATATTCAATTTTTTAAATTAACCGGACGATATATAAAATCACCAACCAAGTATGGCAAATGTAATAAATTACGTTAGATATAACCGACCTGCCCTGTACGGAGTTCACCCTTGGAATGTATGACACTTGCGTACAAGGAACATTTTATGACATTAGCGTCCATAAAGCAAAATAAGGCTCAGCAGGTAAATTAAACCACTCTGATCTAGTGGCAATTGCGTGCAACATAAAATTTGGATTCCTAATTTAAATATTTATTTCGAACACTTGGGTACTTACAAGACCAATGAAAAGTAAAATACAAGCGATTGAAATGAAATACCTAAGGGCAGTACAAGGAGTAACAAGAAAAGATAGAATTTGAAACACTGAAGTACGAGAAAACCTTGAAACAGAGGCAGTACTGGAATACGTGGAAGAAAAGCAACTCAGCTGGTGGGGACATTTACAACGAATGGAAGAACCAAGATTAGCACGGAGAATATGGGATGCCAGAACAACAATGAAGAGGAACAGAGGAAGACCAAGAAAAACCTGGGAAGACGCAATAGCTGAAAGCATACAAAAAAGAGATAAAACGGTAATGGAAGCACGAAGGGTAGCACAGGATAGAAAACAATGGAAGAGCTTTGTGCACCAAACATAACGAAATCAAAAACCCCACACCGAAAGGTACAAGGGGAATACGGATTATATATATATATTTCGAACACCTATTATGTTAAATATTGAGGTAAGTTAACTTGATTCCCCCGGTGATTTCTTTTGTAAAATGTTTGTTGAATGATCTTTGAGGAGAATCATATTATAAACGCTAACGACTGAGACTTACAACGCCCCGCTCGCTTCGCTCCGCTTCGCTTGACCTTAACCTGGCAGATTTTTATGTTGTACGCAAATGACACTTGTTTCGAGCTGCCCGCTTTTCCTGATGGACATCTTTCCTTATATAAGCAAATGTTACGTACGCAAGTACCTTGACGCCCACCCTAGTACCTACTACTACAGCTCCATGACTTAATAATTGGAACAGAAAATAGAAGAAAACAAAATAATTTATTATTATCAGTATTATCGCCACCGCGCCTTGGAACCATTTCGCAATTTCCTAAATCAAATATTCTCGAAATTATCAAAAAAGTACTATTTAGAGAACCCAATAATACCTACAATGGACAGTTACCCAACTAAATTCACAGATTAGAGACTAAACTTCTGAAACTAATACAGAATTGTGACAGCACTGTACCTCACCCCACCCTCAAATTGAAAATTATTGGCCGGTGGATGCGAATGCAATGGATGCCTGCAGATTGCAGAAACTCAGATAGGTACCCCTCCTACTACTTATCACACCACTAAAATTTATTTTCATACAGATAATGAATAGAATATTAAAATGTATTTCAAATATTCTTAAGGAACGTGTGAAGAAATTAATATTTACCGACAAAGTTCTTGGGAAAGATTGTCCTTCCATAAAATTTGCTATTCAACATTGTTTGCTGAAAAACCATTAGGAATCTACTGCTTCGTGCTTCTTTTTTCCGGAAAAAACGATAATTAAAACGAATCAAAGTTGCCTTAGAAACATTTGGAATTGACTGTTTTACCTCATAAGGGCCACATACAACATTAACGGTTTCGGGGAATTCCAGGGAATTCCCAGAGAATTCCAAGGATTCCCCAGGAATTCCAAGGACTTCCAAGGAATTCCATTGGAATTCCAAATAAGTGTACACAAATTTTTCGGGATATTTACCCCTCAGAAAACCTCAAATAATATTTAAGATACCTAAACGTATTTTCAAACAATATTCTCTTAAATTAAATATTACATTTCTGTATGTCTTCCTTCTCTTTCCATACATGTTATTGTCCTGTTGAAAAATTATTTGGTTACGTTTCTGAAAAATCTTTCGTATAAATAAATCTGCATTATTCACATTTAATGCTTTAAATAAATTTTAATCGGAATTTTCAGTTTTATTTGTATGATCTAAATGTAATTTAAATGAACAATAGTTTCTTTAATATTTTCGCCCATTATCCTGCAAAATTCCACTGTAAGGGTTTAAAATTGCTGAAAATAGTCCAAAATTGCGTACTGTTATTTTTCGTAAAAAAGGTTATTTTGCAAGAAATTAATTCATTTAAAAAATAAATGTAACATTACTGTATTTTTGCATTGAAATATTTCAAATTAACTCAACTGTAAACAAATAACACGCACACAAAAGGAAATGTTAAATATTTTTGCAGAAAAAGGAAAAACTAAAACATTGAAATTGCCTCATCAAATGTGGGATTTAGAATCTCAATGTAATTACAAATAACTTTTCCTTATCGCACTTTTCCATATTTTGATAAATAAGGGCATTTCGGGCCATTTTAAAATTTCAAATGACATTTTGGCAGTGTCATAGTTGTGACATGGCAACTATTTTTGTCAATTTTCAGTTATTAATCATGCTTAAACTAATGCCGAAAACCGTTTTCCAATAATCCTACAAATAAAAAAGTTTTCCATATGGTGCAGACTTTATGGCTGGCACTGTATACCGGGTGGGGATTTAGTGTGTAATCGGTTCATATCTCTGGTACTGCTTAAGATATCAAAATTAAATTTTACACGTATGTGGGGAACGACATGGAGCATTTTGTAAAATTATTTAAGTATATACAGGATGTTTACATTCTGAGTACCAGACCAAAGTTCTATTTCTTTAAATGGAAACCCCACAAGTAATTGGGTGATTTCGATTCCCCATAAAATTTCATGAAAATTGATATACTACATGATGTGGTTTTGAGTAAGGACTGTTAAGATATTGACATTTTTGTGTCATTATGGTCCCAAATTTATGACGCTACTGACGTCTACTGACCAAAGCCACCTAATTATTTTTTATTGGAAGTGGTTTACACACTGCTGTATTTGTGAAACCTATAAATACTTTCACCATAATACTTAGGATTATACAAGGTGGTAAAGTTATGCAAAAGGGAATTTTTCTCAAAAATTTCAAATAGAATACCATGTATATTATTTGCACAACTGACAGTCAGTTAACTAAGCTTTTAATTGATGTAGTTATTGCCAGGTCTACTACTGACAGTTTCTTCAGATATTACGATTGAACATCAAAATTTTTGAATTTCATTATTAGCTTATACTCTTTTTGGCGAATTACCCCTATTCTGTTGCTCAAAACTCACAATAATGTTTATATTTTGTATTTGCAAATTGGTATCAATATAAAGACAATAAATCTTATTGTAAAATTGTTTCTTGATGGTTATATTCTTAAATGTATAATGCCTTTTTAAAGTCTGGTATAATGTTCAAACAAGGAGTGCCATGGAAGAAAATATTATCTTTAAGAAATAATCTTACAATGGGATTTCTTGTGTTAATGTAAACTTCATTTGCTAAATATTTTATAGAAACAAAATGCAGACCTTTTTTGGAGTTTTGGGTGACAAAATAGGGGAGATCATCAAAAATAATGTAAAATACTAACGAAACTCTACATTTTTATAATTCAATTGTACATTCTGTCGAAACTTTTACTGGTAGACTTGACAATATCCACATCAATAATAAGCTTAGTAAAATGACCATCAATTGTACAAATAATATACATAGTGTTCCATTTGAAATAGTTGAGAAAAATTCTGTTTCGCATAACTTAACCACCCTGTATTATCTCAAGTATTATGATAAAATTATTTATAGATTTAAAAAATACAGCAGTGTGTGAACCTATTTCAATAAAGAAATTTTAGGTGGCTTTGGTTACTATGCGTCAGTAGCGTCATACATTTGGGCCCATAATGGCACAAAAATGTCAATATCTCAAAATTCCTTAGTCAAAACCACATCATGTAATATATCAATTTTCATGGAATTTTATGGGGAATCCATATTATGCAAGGACACGTAGGGTTTCCATTTAAAGAAATAGAACTTTGGTCTGGTACTTAGAATGTAAACATCCTGTATATACCTAAATAATTTTGGGAAATGCTCCATGTGGTTCCCCACATTCGTGCAAAATTTCATTTTGATATCTTAGATAGTTCTAGAGATATGAGCCGATTACACACTAAATCCCCACCCGATATAATATGCACATGGGTGTGCGTCAGATATCAGCAAGAGCTAATTAATACAGAATTATACGGAAAATATCAAAGGTACTGGACCGTTGGAACAACTACTCAACTTTCAACACATACTGCACATGTTGCTAAGTTAGCACGCTGTACCTGGAGACACGATATGTTTGGGGTAGCATTTTCGCGACGTCTCGTAGTACACAAAATCTGGATTTAGTTCGATAATTCAATGCGTGGAGGGCTGCTTGCCCGAGGAGTAGTTGCTCGAACGGTCCAGTACGCTTGAAGAGGGCAAGGGTAGGGTTCAAATATAAAGTATAAAACTAAGCTGTTTCTGTGTAAATATTTCAGTCACTTCTTGATAGTTTTAGATGACACCGGGTTGTTTAACAAAAGTCCAGTGTTAAATTGTACAGATACTCAACTGAAAATGAAAAATCTTCCCATAAATTTGACATCAAGTAAGGTAAAACTTGTTACGCGCTATAGAGTCAGATTATACACAAAAATATTGATTATGAAGAAATGTTTATTTCACCTATTCGTATTGGAACGATAATGAACATCCCTGGGTGGATAAATCCCAGCTGAAAAATCAATCTAATATGAATCATCTTCTAAAACCATATTCTACCCTAAGTTTCATTCACGACACGATAAAGGCCGTAACTTTTTAAATAAACTGTTTCCTTTTGTGCTTACACTTTACATAAACGTGAATTTGAATCCAAAGCGTAAGCTGTTTAAATATTTACCGCCGTTGAAAGCGAGATTACGTATAACAATTCCTGGCAGAAGTTCCGAGGTACTAAAAATGGTTCTTGGAGCGTGATAGAAAACTGCTGAATGTACTTTCGATTAAAACGCTGCTCACATTTGCGATAAACAGATCACATGCAAAAACATAACACTTACAACAGAAAAATTTGTATTTGAGGTTAACACATACTTTTGTTCTTAATTCATTTCCATTATCTTTAAAGAAATAGAAAAACACATGTCAAAATACGTAAATACAAATGGTTTCCGTACTCTTTACTTTTCAGATTTAACTTTCAGTGGGCTAAAGTCTGATAAACGATGTCAAGAAAAACATCTAGGAATTTTTCAGTTTAGCAGTGACGATTCGGAGTCTGCGTAAGCAAAACTGAGCACAAAGAAATAAATAAATAAATTCAAATGGTATTCAACTTCACTCATTTGAAGTTATAGAGTTATTGTTAAGTGAAATACCCTGTATAATGAACGTCTGATGCACAATGGGAAATGGAATGAAAGCGTAACAACAAAAGGAGACAAAGTGAACTTAAAAAGAATTATCATCCAATCTTGCTGCAGCGCCAATTATATAAGTTGAGCTATTTATCAAAATAATAATTACGAATCACTTGACCACAACTCTTGACAACTACCAAGCAATGCCGGAAAGGGTATATTACCTCGGAAGACCTTTTTATTAATAGAAAACTTGTTGCGAGAAGACATACTTAAATACCCCATTACACAAAAATCAGCCCAAAAAATTTAGGGTTTTCAATCAATACATATTATATGGACACGGACGAAAAAGTTAAGACTCGGTGGGCTATAGAGCAAAATATGTTGAACCTAAAACTAAAAGACGGGAAGACACAGCTGGATAAGAGAAAAACCCAAAGTAATAGACGGATAAACTATTGTGCAAAATTGGAGATCTTGTTCGATGAACAGAACACGTGGAAGGCAACAAATCTGATGAGAAGACGACCTGAAGAAGATCCGAACTACAACACATTTCAAAAGAATATTTCCCATTCTTTATTATGTCTTCAATACCTTTCCCTTTTCCCCAACTCTTTCTAATACCTCCTTATCTAGCCGCACGGTATCTTCATCATGCGACTGTCTTCCGATCCGCTTCTCCTATAGTCCAAGTTTCGCATCCGTACAATGCCGTACTCCAAACACACATTTTTAAGAGTCCCTTCCGAGTTTCTATATTTCAAACGCTTCTATTTTCTTCCGATTCGCTTCTCCTATCGTTCAAGTTTCGCATCCGTACAATGCCGTGTTCCATACATACATACGTTTTTAAGACACCTTTCCGAGTTTCTATACTTACTGTCCCCTAGCATAACAGTTGTTTCTTCTTGTTAAATGCAACTCGGGGCTGCGATATTCTGTTTTATTATTTAGAGCTCCCACCATCGCGAGTTATTTGACTTTCTAAATGGCAGAAATTTGCGACTTTCTCTATATTCTCGTTTCCTCTTTGTATTTTAGTTTCATTCTATTTTCACGCCCCCTACATACCAAAATTTTGGTTTCCTTTCTATTGATCTTCATGCCAAAACCCTCTACGGGGTGCTAACACTTATCATTCACGAATTCAAGCATATTAATATCTACTTCTCTTCGTTCATGCTTTAATTCTATAACTGCCGTTTGCTCTTCGTACAGATTATGTATTATTCTTCTGTTTCTGTATTTCATTCCTATCTTTCTGGCCACTTCTAATATTTTCCTCCATTTTACATTGTCAAAGGCTTTTACTAAATCTACAAATGCTAAGTATATGGGCGCTCTCTCGCTTTTCTATTGTATTTTCTATAATTACCGGCAAAGCTAGAATGGCCTCGCGCGTTCCTCTACTTCGTCTAAATCCGAACTGATCTTGTTCTAATATTTCTTCTTTGCACAATTCTAGTTAAAATTTTTGACGCGTGGGAAGTTAAACTGATCGTTTTAAAATTTTCCTACATACACTGAGAAAAATGGGTAGTTCACAACAAATAAATATGACTGTAGAATAACAGTGACTTGTTAAAAACCAAAAATTACTTCTTATAGATAAACCTTATTTACCGCAACTTTTTTGGTATATCTCCCATTATGAAATGCTTGATTTGGTATCTTTATTTGTGGCAAATATGTATTATTTCTCACAATTATTTGCAATTTATTTCAAGCTAATTCTCTGATTTCGCCGAAATAAATATCGCCTTTGAAAAACAAAAGCCATGATATATTTGCAACAAATAAATCTAATTTTCATCAGATTGATCAGATTTATTAGAACAAATCTCAAGCAGCTGAACGCAACAAAGTTTGAGTTATCAGAAATATAGTAGACAAAGGACGCCACAAACATACATAGACCGGCATCGGAATTTGACAATGGGGAGTGCGTGTGAACAGTCGGACATTACGAAAATCAGTTCTGATGAATTTACGGATTCTACGGTATTTTAAAATAAAGTTTATTAAATATAAGTTGCTGGAATTGAACCTGGGCTTTCTCATTCCCCAAGTTCAGGGATAAGATGCCACATTAAATTACTTACTTTATAAAAGTTTGGGGTGCACCATTGGAATAGAATATTCCCCATGATGATGGTAGGTGTTCATTCATTTTTGAGGTTAAATTGAACAATTTGAAATGTTTTTAATTTGTACACACTTTCTTTTAAAAATCTTATATCAGCGTCACTTATGCTTGGCTGTGGCTAAATGTTGTAACGCTCTATTAATCAGCTGCCCCAGCGCATCAAGTAGTTAGCGCTACCCGACGCTAGATGGCGCGGGCCAAGCTCTCGCTGATATCTGTCAAGCCACTCCGTACAAAAAGGACCCTGGATTTCAGTGAAAACGAAGAAGAAATAGAATACATCCTTGTTATATTATTTCACCTGTTATTTTATTGTACTTTTGTTAATTATTAATAAAAGTTTAAACAACACCCTTACAATGTGAATTTATTTTCTGTCGAATAAATGGCAGACCTGCAGGTATACAGCGAAATAAAGTCAGTTCAATTAAATAAGTTAATATATCCGTTACTTGGAGATTTTATCGGATTTTATTTCACTTCATTTCAAAATTTATCTCAGAGAAAAATATGATAAAGTTTGTTAAAATACATTATTTATTTGCGGCAAACAATTAATTTGGTAGCTACAAATATATAATTTACTTGTCACAAATAAGTAATATATTTTAACAAACTTTATGATTTATTTCTGCCAAATAAATTATGAAATTAATTGAAATAAAATCTCCAAGTAGATGATTTAGTTAATTGAACTGACATACTTATTTCGCTGTATACAGGTCTACCATTTATTTCACATAAATAAAATTCATATTGATATAAATAAACCTTTCTCTCAGTGTATTCGCGCCTTTCCTTTTTTGGTAAAACGACTATGATGTTCCGTTTGTAATTTTCTGGGATTTCACCTGTCTAGTATATGTATACAGCTACCTAGTTTAAGTAAACGATCTCTTATCTCTTGATCTGCAAACTTTAAAATTTATGTCTGCAATCCGTCTATTCCTGGTGCTTTATTGTTTTTTACACTTTCTATGATGCCAGGTTATCCCCCTCTACACAGATTTCATTTTCTAATATGAGTATCTGCTAGTTCTTGTCCGGCATATGATTCCCAAATATTCGTTCCAACAACTTATCATCCCAAATAAAAGAATAAATAAAGTACGTATCTAAAACTTGTTTATACGAAAATTACTTCGATGATCGCGTAAAAAAATAATCAACGACTGACGCAACCGTGGACCAGGTAAATGTGTATATTATTTCCGAATTAATAGGTAATAAAATCAATGACGTGAGCAAAAATTGAAGCCTATCACGTGCAAGCTTATTTTGATAAGCAAGTCACGCGTCAGGTCATTACGACTTTCCAACAGGATCGCCAGTAAACTCTTATCGCACCTATTTGGAATAACACTGAATCCACTAAAACTACGACTAAGGTAGGCCCGGAGATAGGTTTTCAACTTTTCGAGCTAGTAGCCCGTACGGGCAGAACTTCCGGAACCAACATCAAGTATGTTTTTTTCTCCGCAATTTAAGGAACTTCATTAAGGCTGCCACTTCTGAGTGAGAAGTTCACTTTATGCAAAGAAAAGAGACAGAAGCCTGGTTCTTCAGAAAACATAAAGAGGGCGTCTTGTCCTGCCTTGCCATCTATTGTAAAATAGTCCTACTACTGGTAATTTAAAATAGATACCTATAGCAAGGCTTCCCGCTTCAGAATACTTAACTGACAGGAGGGCGGAGCTTACTGTGATTAATGACATGCAGGTGCAGTGCTAAGAAATAAAATAATATTTGGGCATATTCGGATTTCTAGGTTCTAACTTACTAATGCTTCCAAACTTGTAATAATTGTGTGGTCTGTTTTCCAGGGTAGGACTTGCGTATTTTCTAGGGCTGATCAGATATGCATCAGATGCATAATACTAGGATCTCGAGTATGTACCTAGGTGCATTAGAAAAATAAAGAAATATGAAACGTGGCCTTTACAATGTTTCAATGTTTTTTACGGATACAGTGCGAGGACCTCGTACTACAGACACGCCATCTGTGTGTGCATACTAACTTGCGATGCGTACATACATATACTGAATTGTGTCGTAATATCATTGTAGGAATCTGAGCAGTTTTTATGTGCGATGTATCTATGTACATTTGTACAAGCAGTGTTTCAAAATATTAAATTTATTTTTAGGAAAAACTGGCTGAAATTTTTCACAAAAAATTGTAAAATTGGAAATTAACACATTACTCGATAATAATAGTTCGCCATATTTAATTTATATCGAAACACTCGCTCTGGAGAAAACGCAAAATACGCACCACAAACTCGTCCATTGCGGGCAACTAAATCGAGGGCAATTACTTTTGGCGTTCAACAATGAAAGTACAATTCGAAAACTAGTACGTAGTTGTCCTGATAAATCGATTTAATCGATTAATTAGAAAATCGAAATAATCGATTATTTTTCGTTATATGTGCGACAAACCGAAAACTTCTTTTAATGTTTAATTTTTATGTAATTTTGTTCTATTACTTATTTCATTTTTAACTAAACGCATAAGCCATTCTTAAAATTTTGAGAAGAAAAATAATTTAAATTTACAAATCTGTAAACTAAGTGACCGCAAAGTGAGTAGTGATCCGCCGAGGCGTTAGATAAAGAAACGACTATAGAACCGTCGCGGCTAGATTTCAGAACTCGGTCGGTCAGACGTCAGAAAATTTATTTTCGGGGTCGGCAAAATAATTAGGGCCGGCCCTGCCCCTTTTTTTCCGATTTTGGAGTTTCTGCAGCGCCCAGCTCCCAGCTGTCTTTGTTGTTTGTTCTGCTCATGCTCAGATCGTCAGATCACTCAACTCCGTATTTTTGCTATTTCTTGTTTGGTTTAGCGTTTCCCGCCAGTTTTACTTTGATTGTTCCATTGTTTGCATTTGGAGTACGAGTGTAAAGTATAGTTCTACAATCTACATACTTCGTTATTTGAGTGAGACTTTTTATTTCGTGGTTCGTGCTTACCGCTGGTTTTAACTTTATTGTTTATTGGTTTGTTGCATTTGGAGGTGAATCGTTTGGAGTGTCTGTGCAAAATAGTTATAAATCGGTTACAAACCTACTTATTTGTTTGAGATCAAAGACTTGTGTAGTATTGAATTTCGGAATTGGAAATATTTTTTGCTGGTAAGTAGGGATTAGGCATGCATACATGTGAACGTTAGTAGTAGGTATCTCAGATCAGTGAGAATATTGTTTTAAAAATTTGCACATACTTACCTGCCTGTAGGGAACTCTTCGGAGAATCGATCTTATTCAAAAATGTAATAAAATGTGATATATAGGGTGTTCCATTTTAACCAGAAGTGCTAGAATTACGAAAATGTTTCTTGGAAATCCAACCTTAGTAATAAGGTAGGTATGTATGCAAGTTTTCAAAACAACAGGTTCATTCCCCTACCTATGACAAAAATGTATATATTTCTAAAATTCATTTCAGAAATGCCTAAGCGTACCAGAGTGACCTCTATTCCTGGGCGACAACGAAAAAGGAATAAAAGAGCTGTTGCATCCAAAATTGGGACCATAAGACGTTACGCAAGAGAACAGGTGACGATTATTTTGGACGAAATTGTGGCCAGCATACCCATGCATACAGCAGTTGGAATATTCTGCAGAAGTATTATATGCAACATAATAAATACTGCATGTAAAAGTCCTCCCAGTAGTACAGGACAATTTTCACTATCTCCCTCAACATCCACTCATGCTGAAGGATATATTATTTGGACAGTATTTCTGATATGTATAAATAGCAGTTTTCCACAATAAACGATTTTATCAATATTTTTTGTATTATTATTATTGTATTTTTTGTATACTATGCAACTCAAAATCATTCCTCATGTGTGTAATGCTTTTCATTACATAACTCGAATGACAGTAATAGGCCATTATCCAAGCAGTGGTAATTAAAAATTTTTTCTTTACTTGTACCTGAACCCCTCTGCTACACCACTGATCCCAAAACTTAGAAATCCGAAAAGTTAAACGCATCAAAAAAATAAAACGGTTCACTTGTGGTGGCATTTTTCTATATTTAATTTTTGTTGGTTCTGTTTGAGTTTTATTTTGAGTTCAAACATTTAATATAGTTACATTACCTTCAAACACAGTACACAGTCTTCTATTACCCTGCCTTCAAATGATAAATCAACTTCAGTCTAAGAAAAGAACTTGCATGTCAATAACACTAACTTTCATATCTAGAGGCAACCAAATAGAAATTCAAGTATGCCCATGTTGATTCTTTGCGGAATTTGAATAGCCGCACAAATAATGAGAAATGTGAGAGCGCCATCTTCTTAGCACGTACCAAACTTTCTCACGCTAAATTACGGCAGGAATCTGTGATATGACTGCCGCTGTCGTTTTGGGATGCTGGATTTTCGACCAT
Organism: Xestobium rufovillosum; assembly: GCA_963966045.1. NCBI lineage: Eukaryota > Metazoa > Arthropoda > Insecta > Coleoptera > Ptinidae > Xestobium > Xestobium rufovillosum. The sequence continues at coordinate 32,820,192 of OZ014493.1, forward strand.
AATGACAGTTTCATAATAAATGGCATGTTCTCATTAGAAAGCACTCGTTCTCCAAAAATAGGTAATCAAATGTAATAAATTTGGTCTCATATGAAAGCTTACAACATGCATATTCCGGTAAGGTATTTTACGTTTTAATATTTTTCACTCCGGTATCAAAATTTCCACAATGATTCGGAAAAAAAAGTGGTCATCAATTGTATTACTTTGATTGCATGTTTTATGTGGCAAATGGCATTTCTTTTTACTTAAAAATAGCTTATCATGATGGTACGACTGTGTTCTTTCAAGGAAATTTTCATTTACTGGTATACAATAAGGATTTCATGAGATTAAGTGCTTTTTATGAAGCGTTGTTCCCCCATATCTAAATGCATAGGGATGTGCCAGCCTTAAGTAGGTAACTTGTATTATGATTTTTGAAAAGGCACAACTATGTATGTTGTCATGATGACTCAGGTGTCGTAGTCGAGGGCAGTCGAGACATAACGACCCTGTAATTGGTATGCACCTCTAACTATCAAAATATATGTACAAAAATAATGCTGTACTTGTCGTCTCATCACTGTGAATAAAATTCATACCATACATAGTTAAATATACTAATGTCATTTTGAATTCATTATAGCAAATTTGAATTCTAAAAGAGGTAGGGGTAGGCCTAGATTAGATTAGATTACTGCTCTCAAATAGTTAGGGACGTAGGATGTTCTACTTTTAGGTAAATGCGTAGGTTAGCTCAGGATAGAAAAGGATGGAGGTTTGGAGGTATGTAGGTAATTTATGTTGATGTATTTTTCTTCCATAATATGAACGCGTACGATGGATGCATTGACGGTTCTCCAAGCCCCGCAGAAGTCATGTAAATGTATTATTGTTGGCACGTTAGAACTAACCTTCCTCACCTGTTTAATAATACGGATCTTAAAATAACAATAGCGGATAAAGCGGTAAACATAGCGAAACTGCTTCGAAACATTAATAGTCCAAGAGCTACGGTGAAAAATACCACGCGAAAAGTATACAAAGAATGAATATGTTCATGAAATTGCCGTAGGCATTGGTAACACAAAACCGAGCGTCTGCCGTTTAATAGCGGCAGCTTTTAAGCGGGGGCGGCGCTGAATCACGTGAATTTTGGAAAAAAATTTCGTGATTTTATACAACATGAAATATATACGATCCGATAGACAAATTAATGTGGAATACAATTGCCATTGGCAGACGTCACCAATCGACAGCTTACTACACGGCAGACGCAGCGCAATGCGACAAAATTAATACAAAAACACGGGAATTTTATACAACTTGAAACTATCACCAAAAAATAGAGAAAAATTCGTTTAACATGATGAGTCAAAGAAATTCCCGGCAGACGGTAGCGTTTCGTAAACAGACGCCCATAATTAACCGCATTACATCTTTGTTCAGACCGTTACAGTCAGCGCGTTAGATAAAGATGGAAAAACTGCAAATATACATAGCAACTTTTTATCAATTTATAATGTATTTGAACTATGCAAGAACAAAAATAAAATATTGTTTTGTATAAACAAAAAATGTTTACCCACACGACTAATACATAATATAAGTATTATATCTGTAATTTTTGTGATATAATGCCCTATGTTATTTCCTTAGGGAATAATGGTGAGGGAATAATAAATAATAAACTATTATTCCCTCTCGTAAACCAATTAGAAAATAGTACTTGAATCATGGTTTCTGTGAAATTTAAGACGACCACCGTAACGGTGATAAATAAAATGACTATTTAAACAAATAATAAATTGTGAAAAGTTAGTTGCGTGCGTTTTTTGTTGCGATTTTGTGATGAAAAGTGAAGAAGAAGGTAAATTTTCCTGTACACCACCAGATATTCTTCAATGTGGTCATTCTGCTCCATGTTGAGAATTGCTTTTGGTATAATAAATCAAGACGTGCACATTGAAAAATATGGTAAACTTCGTTCTTTTTTGAAAAGAAAATTGTGTTACAGATTAATCGTGGATAAAGTATAGTATACAACTCGCTATAATGAGTGCTACTATTCCCTCGGATGATTACACCCCTCGCTCGCTTCGGTCGCTCGTGTTGTAATAATTGTAACTCTCATCCTAGGGAATAATGGCAATCATTATAACGTCGTTGTATAATATACTATTATGTATTATGAAAGTGTACTTAAGTCATAATATTATTATTACTCGTCTTCATCACTGGAATCACAGTATAAATTTTCGTCATTGTCTTCATCACTGCCGTCGTTGGCATTTTCACTACTAATGATTATATCATTTAAACTTTCTGGATGTTGCGGCCCAGAAAACCAGTTAATTACATATTTATTGTTCAGTAATGACCAACCATTATTAACGGACTGTAAAATTTTGGTGTTTTTTCAGTAGATTACCTCCATATGGCACAAATTTGATTTGATCGTTTCGTTTTTTCTAATAAAATACTGGCACAAGGTGGCAAGGAGCTGCCGTCAAATTTCTTTAGATTACGAAATAGGTCTTTGTCTTTCTTTGGCTTGTAGGCTTCTAAGAAAATTCGTACCTAAAAGTATTTGCTCGTAAGTAAGGAAATATACAATGCAATACTCGCGTATATGCATTTACGGTTTGAAAGGTAATTAAAAATTTAGGGAAATCGTAAAACTTAGACAGAAGATAAGAAGGTAATACTGCCTTTGCGCTACTATGACATACCCACCTCAATAGGAAATGGTATTTTAACTATCAGAAAATCGGAATATTGCCTTTATGCCTGCCTTGCTTTATTTACTTGAATATGTTTTCGTTTTCCGTAAATCATGCAAGTAAATTCTTCCACGACTGATACTTGCTCCTCAGATATATTTTCTGAATCTCCAAATGTTGCGAACACACTCTGCGAGTTTTTATTCTGTTCTAGAATTTTAAAAGGAGCGACTTTTCCGTTCTTGAAAAATGCTGCTGTGTAATCACAGCCGGAAAGGATTTACTTAATTCTGAACCCAAAGAAGCAATAATTGAGTTAACATTTATAAACCTCAAAGTATTATTTGTACTTTGTAAACCTATAAAGCAAAATTATTCATATAAATATGTTCGTGAATAAAATTTATAGGAAATTACCTGTCAATCCAAACTGCAATATTGTTTGGAAGCAGATGAAAGTTTCCGATTGTAATGACAAGGATGTCTGTATCAGATGCTTTGATTATCACATTAGATTCACATTACAATCGGAAACTTTCATCTGCTTCCAAACAGTATTGCAGTTTGAATTGAGACAGGTAATTTCCTATAAATTTTATTCACGAACATATTATTTATATGAATAATTTTGCTTTATAGGTTTACAAAGTACAAATAATACTTTGAGGTTTATAAATGTTAACTCAATTATTGCTTCTTTGGGTTCAGAATTAAGTAAATCCTTTCCGGCGTTTCACGCTATCACAGGCTGTGATTACACAGCAGCATTTTTCAAGAACGGAAAAGTCGCTCCTTTTGAAATTCTAGAACAGAATAAAAACTCGCAGAGTGTGTTCGCAACATTTGGAGATTCAGAAAATATATCTGAGGAGCAAGTATCAGTCGTGGAAGAATTGACTTGCATGATTTACGGAAAACGAAAACACATTCAAGTAAATAAAGCAAGGCAGGCATAAAGGCAATATTCCGATTTTCTGATAGTTAAAATACCATTTCCTATTGAGGTGGGTATGTCATAGTAGCGCAAAGGCAGTATTACCTTCTTATCTTCTGTCTAAGTTTTACGATTTCCCTAAATTTTTAATTACCTTTCAAACCGTAAATGCATATACGCGAGTATTGCATTGTATATTTCCTTACTTACGAGCAAATTCTTTTAGGTACGAAATTTTCTTAGAAGCCTACAAGCCAAAGAAAGACAAAGACCTATTTCGTAATCTAAAAAATTTGACGGCAGCTCCTTGCCACCTTGTGGCAATATTTTATTAGAAAAAACGAAACGATCAAATCAAATTTGTGCCATATGGAGGTAATCTATTGAAAAAACACCAGAATTTTAGTCCGTTAATAATGGTTGGTCATTACTGAACAATAAATATGTAATTAACTGGTTTTCTGGGCCGCAACATCCAGAAAGTTTAAATGATATAATCATTAGTAGTGAAAATGCCCACGACGGCAGTGATGAAGACAATGACGAAAATTTATACTGTGATTCCAGTGATGAAGACGAGTAGTAATAATATTATGACTTAAGTACACTTTCATGATACATAATAGTATATTATACAGCTACGTTATAATGAGTGCTATTATTCCCTAGGATGAGAGTTACAATTATTACAACACGAGCGACCGAAGCGAGCGAGGGGTGTAATCATCCGAGGGAATAGTAGCACTCATTATAGCGAGTTGTATACTATACTTTATCCACGATTAATCTGTAACACAATTTTCTTTTCAAAAAAGAACGAAGTTTACCATATTTTTCAATGTGCACGTCGTGATTAATTATACCAAAAGCAATTCTCAACATGGAGCAGAATGACCACATTGAAGAATATCTGGTGGTGTACAGGAAAATTCACCTTCTTCTTCACTTTTCATCACAAAATCGCAACAAAAAACGCACACAACTAACTTTTCACAATTTATTATTTGTTTAAACAGTCATTTTATTTATCACCGTTACGGTGGTCGTCTTAAATTTCACAGAAACCTTGATTCAAGTACTATTTTCTAATTGGTTTACGAGAGGGAATAATAGTTTATTATTCCCTCACCATTATTCCCTAAGGGAATAACATAGGGCATTATATCACAAAAATTACAGATATAATACTTATATTATGTATTAGTCGTGTGGGTAAACATTTTTTGTTTATACAAAACAATATTTTATTTTTGTTCTTGCATAGTTCAAATACATTATAAATTGATAAAAAGTTGCTATGTATATTTGCAGTTTTTCCATCTTTATCTAACGCGCTGACTGTAACGGTCTGAACAAAGATGTAATGCGGTTAATTATGGGCGTCTGTTTACGAAACGCTACCGTCTGCCGGGAATTTCTTTGACTCATCATGTTAAATGAATTTTTCTCTATTTTTTGGTGATAGTTTCAAGTTGTATAAAATTCCCGTGTTTTTGTATTAATTTTGTCGCATTGCGCTGCGTCTGCCGCGTAGAAAGCTGTCGATTGGTGACGTCTGCCAATGGCAATTGTATTCCACATTAATTTGTCTATCGGATCGTATATATTTCATGTTGTATAAAATCACGAAATTTTTTTCCAAAATTCACGTGATTCAGCGCCGCCCCCGCTTAAAAGCTGCCGCTATTAACCGGCAGACGCTCGGTTTTGTGTTACCAATGCCTACGGCAATTACATGAACATATTCATTCTTTGTATACTTTTCGCGTGGTATTTTTCACCGTAGCTCTTGGACTATAAGTACTCCACTAAATTTTTAATGGTCCGATGTAAGTGGTGAAACGATGCGATAGGCAGTTGTGTAACACACGAAAATTAAAAAAATTGTAACAGTCGAAAACAGGACAATTTGTGGCGCAACTGTTTTCATAAATAAGTCACTACTGTTGTGACCCCGAGGCATTTGGCAAATGGACCTTCCGATGAATGACGAGAAGTTACGGTGTAATTAAGGCTTTGGCGAAAAAATACTAGATTCCCGACGCCAGGCAGAGAAAAATTGTGTTCGTGCCATAATTTAAGACAGAAATTTATTTTTTTTTGAATTGTATACAAACTCTATGATTTTCACACAACAAACCTTGCTAACAATTAGTGTGAAGCAAACGAAAAATACAAGAAGAGTGTTTCTAAATGACTAATGAGAATGTTGGCACAAAAACAATTGACTGTAAAATTGGAAGAAAAATAAACCTTTCAGAACACAGGATGGAGAACAGCCAAAAATTGGAAGAAAAGGAAACTGATTTACTATCATGTCAAAAGAATCTCCATTTTAACGTTTTAAGAAATTTTGAAGCACGTGCAATCACATAACTCTTTCCCCAAAAATATTAGTCAGTGCAAACGTAATTAATTGATACCGAATACCTTTATTAAAAATAGTAGTACAATAGTAGGCTTTCTCGAGTAACTGCAAATTGGATAACAAAACCCAATTTTGCCATATTGCCTCCTCTTTCAACCTTTTAATACACAGAAAACTGAATACATTAATCATTTATTATTAGAATATTGCAGGAAAATTTGCGCAGTAGTGCAGTTTCAGTTTGACTGAAGTTTAAGTCTACCCCCCCCCCCCCAAAGCAAAAACATTATTTGAAAACAATAGTAGCGAAATCAACATACAATTCCGCATTGAAGTCCAGTTATTAACAGCGTTGTGTTGTAAAGATAAACTGGAATTAGGGGCTTACTGCATTATCGGCAGGTCAGCGCCAGGTAGAGGTTTGGGGCGACGCACGAAACGGCATAAATTTCATCGACGCCAGAAACGGGAACGCACGAAATGGGACTAAACCATTTAAGCAATGTAGTGTAAGTATTAGCCTTAGAAATCTTCATACTCCTAAGGTTGCTGACGTTATTAGCGAATGCATAAAGCAATAGAAAAACAACTTCCGGCTTAACAGGAAGTGGGTCCAACTTTCGTATATTAACTGTCATAACTCTTTCAAAATACGAGGCTTGTACCGAAACTGCTGAGCAACATTTTTTGTTTTCAGGGAATGTTTTAATTTTCTCCAAAATCAAATACATGCACACTATTTCGCTATCTATTTAGATCATGTTATCAAAATTTGAGTTGAATATGTATTTGCAGCAGGCTTTACAAAATTATTAAACAAAAAATGGGTGACAGTGACATTTCGTTTCGGCAGAAGGTGACGACTTTCTATGCAGTGCCGTAACTGGAGATGAATGTTGCGGTTCCATCATTATGATCCAGAAACTAAACTACAAAGTATGGAGTGGCATCATATGAACTCACCAAAACCAGAAAAGGCCAAAGTAGTGGCTTGTCCTGGTAAAGTTACGGGTACAGTTTTCTGGGATTCTGAAAGTTGGATTTTGGTAGAGTTTCTTGAGAAGGACAAACAATAAATGCAGATCACTATGCGGAAACCCTTAAGAAGATGAAACATGTGCTTCGTGATAAACTGCCTGATCGAAGAGTTCTTCTGAAACACGACAATGCAAGGCCACATGTCGCTAGGTCAGTCGTTGGGAAAATTGCGAATTATGGATGGGAAATTCTTCAGCGCCCTGCGTATAGTCCAGATTTAGCTCCTTCTGATTACCATCTGTTTCATAAAATTAAAGAACCTATGAGAGGGAAGCATTTTAGGGACGATGACGAGGTGAAAAATGCTGTTCGGCGCTGGCTGAGAAATGCCGGAACGAAGTGCTACCGTATTGGAATTTTTAAACTTGTGGAACGTTGGCAGCGCTGTGTAGATCGAAATGGTGACTATGTGGAGCAGTAGAAAAATGATCATATTTTAACGTTCTGTTGTTATTTCCGCAAAAAAAGAAACTGGTAATAAATAATTGAATGTTGCTCACTAGTTTTGGTACGACCCTCGTACTTTACTTAAAAGCCAAGTCTCCCTGCTGCATTTTCGAGCGATTCAGACGTTTCCGCCTTTACAAACTGTACGATTATTTATTAATATTTTGCTTTCTAATTTTGCAAGCATATACAGAAAACATTTCTTAAGAGTCGTCTCATCGGCGATTTCTAAAAAAAATAATAGAAGTTTGTCTTTTTCGGCTCCAAATATACCCTAATTTTGTGTACTTATAACTTACTAAAAAATTACTCTTTTAAAAATCCGAGATGAGAGGCCGATTTCCACAAGTTTCTTCTTTCAAATAAAACAAACAATTCCAAAATCGGTTCATAAATAAGGAAGTAATTTGTAAAGAGAGCTGCCCTTGCAAACGCGATTTAATGCCCTGCGTTGTAACGCCCTCTGCTTGTTCATCGCGCAACACTTGGTAAACTGCTAGTACGAACTCAGCGATTTTTGTATGGGGCCCACTTCAATAATTTTATCGCCATACATTACATATTTTAATCGTATATACGCGAACATAAAATTTTGGTCTTGCGAATTAATGTATTTGTGCTTAATTGCAGCGCTCTGCCATATCCCACATTTTTATTATAATTTTGTTCAATTTAGAGTCGATTTTATCTGAAAGTAAATTTACACAATTTGAACACGTTTGTTATTGAAAGTAAGGAACATTTAGCAAGATATAAAATAATTCAAATTTCACCTTAAATAATGTTCTCTTTATAACCAAATAAAAACTTAAAATCTGAATGAAAACCCAGTAAATTTGTTTCCGATACGAGGGTTGTTCTGACATGAGCGGGGATTTTATTATAATTTATTTGTAAATTGATCCAAAAGTAGACTTGAGCAAATATTTTCAAGATTGCAAGTAATTTATCTGCAATACAGTAATTCCGGGTTATAATGGAATGATCCTCATAAATAACAAGTATTTAGGTAATGTAACTCTGAACAAACTAAAAATGCTAATTTCGCCCAGAGTTCTAATAGCGTGGCTTTCAACATTCATCGTAGAGGCATATTCCTACTTTTTCTAATATCATTTAATTCTGGTAACACATTCGTATAAAAGTATACAAGTTGATTTTCCATTTTCATTTTCCAAAATTCATTGTCTCTCATAGCCGTTTCATATTTTATGCCTTTGGGTGTCCAGACTGTAAAGATACAATACCCCCTTTTTGTAATTTGCATTTGTCCCTGAATTTGGTAAAAGTAATTGTGATTCTTATTTATCTTCCCGTCTCGATTCCAAAATATGATTTTCCTTTTCTCGATACCTTCTTCCGGGGTTAGATTACAAGAACTTTGGGCATAAACTTCAACAACACCTTGATCTCTTATACAACCGTCCGGAGTTTCTGACAAATACGGAATGCTCAGTTCTTGAAATATTCTTTCGCTTTACTATACATATACAGGGTGATTTATACCGGGGGGCGAAAAATTAAAATTATGGTTCAGAGCCACAAATGAAGTAAAAAAATGTCATATGAAGGTATGTTCGGAAATAGGTACTTCGTATAAAAGTTATACTCGTCCAAAGATGGAGGCTATTAAATTAGGTTTCTAATTTTTTCTCAACTTTTGAGAAAGACATAAAAATGAATTTTGGTACACCTATTATACTAATAGGGAAGCTTCGGAGAGATATTTCTTAATCATCCCTTATCGTTTCAACCTAATTTATGCTCGTCCAAACATGGAGTCTATCATGTTTGGACGAGCATAAATTTTAAACGAATCATTTCCGGAACACTTTCATATGACATTTTTTATTTAATTTGTGGCTCTGAACCCTAATTTTAATTTTTCGCCCCCTGGTATAAATTAGGGATGGGAAAAGTATCGATACTTAAATAAGGTATCGATATCTAATCAAGTATCGATCGTCGATACTGACTGCATGTAGGTATCGAAGTATCGAATATATCTATACCGATACTTTCGATACCTCGATATTTTCGATACCTCGATACTTTCGATGTCTCTATACTTTCGATACTCCGATATTTACACCTAGTGGAACAAAGCTGAACCATATTAAATAAATATGTCCTACCTACCTTAGCAACTAAACTATTTTATGAAAAATTTTGTACTTCCCCGAACAAAAAATTTCTACAGACATAGGTAGTTTGTTTTGTTTTGTACCAATTATATATTCGAGTAGGTAGTACACTAGTAGGTTATTTTTATAATATAACGAGAGTTATGTTTTTGTTTATTTAATAAATTTATTTACATATACGTAGTAACAAATTTATCATGGAATACATTACATACATACATACCAGGTTATCTATTCCTCTAATAATTTAGAATTATAGATACTTTTGACACCTAGCTACTTTTGATATCTCAATACTTCGATACTTTCGATACTTCCGGTATCTCGATACTTTGAATAGTATCGATAGTTTGAAGGTATCGATATACGATTCCGCATTTCTGGTATCGCCCAGCCCTAGTATAAATCACCCTGTATATGTTACGGGCATAGTGACAAATCGGGCGATGTTAGCAATGCCTGGGCAACGTGACCTGACCTTACAAGACCTGACCGGACAGCATGAACGGTCATTGTTTGCATTGTCCGGGCACCGTCAGCATTGCCCTACTCTCCCACTATGCTCGTAGCATATACAGGGTGTCAGTAGGTCAAGCCGTTAACCACAGGTTATCTGACCGAAAATAATGGGACTTTCCTTATGCCATTTTTCATTTAGGCTTCTTTCTTTCAAGATACAGGGTGTTAAAGTTCAAATTTAAAAAAACTATTTTTATGAATAACTCCTTTGCTTTTTAAGATATTCCGTTGAAATTTTGTACAACATTTTCTCATATACCGATAAAATGTTTGTGTAACTTTGATCAAAAAAATCGATGCGCGAACGGAGGAAAGGGGGGGTTGTAATACCCATTGGCCCCCAAACTTTTCCCTGCGCACGTCTATGGTTCCTGCATAACATCTAAGCTTCAAAAAGATGCCTTTGGATGGTACCTCTTTTATTAATAATTATTTTGGCAACTTAACACCTACCCGTCTTTTTTTTCAATGCTAATTTGGCTGTTAGATGTTATGCAGGAACATATGCATCCAAGGACATTTTTCTCGAGCTTAGTTCGTCGCCTTAGAAAAATTGGGAGACTTAAACAGCGAATGGATTAACAATACACATAGTCAAATTAGTTGCAACATTTCGTAAACCAAGCCATAAATCAAAATTTTACAAGAGGGAAAAAATAAAAGAAATGAACGCTTGGTATCAAATCAATACCTTTGAACCATATACGTGCGCAGGGAAAAGTTGGGGGGTCAGTGGGTATTACAACCCCCCCTTTCCTACGTTCGCGCATCTTTTTTTTTAATCAAAATTACACAAACACAAAGCTGAAACCAGATTTTGGATACCGTTTTTCTCGAAAATAATGCTAATTTTTATCTCTCCAATTCATTTTGTACTAAGCAGACTACTATAGAACTTTTTCCAAGGAATTCGGTAGCGTACGTAGTTGTTTTCTGGAGAGCGTATTTTTTATGACATACGTAAAGTTGAATTTTTAAAATGGAAATCATAGTAGGTACGCTTTGCTCTAGTTCGAAAGGTCTTTTTTTAAGCTATCAAAATATACCGGGTGGGGATTTAGTGTGTAATCGGTTCATATCCCTGGTACTGCGATATCAAAATGAAATTTTACAAGTATGTGGGGAATGACATGGAGCATTTCGTAAAATTATTTATGTGTATACAGGATGTTTACATTCTGAGTACCAAACCAAAGTTCTATTTCTTTAAATGGAAACCCCACAAGTATTTGCGTGATTTCGATTCCCCATAAAATTTCATGAAAATTGATATACTACATGATGTGGTTTTGAGTAAGGACTATTAAGATATTGACATTTTTGTGTCATTATGGTCCCAAATTTATGAAGCTACTGGTGTCTACTGACCAAAGCCACCTAATTATTTTTTATTGAGAGGGGTTTACACACTGCTGTATTTGTGAAATCTATAAATACTTCCACCATAATACTTAGTATTATACAAGGTGGTTAAGTTATGCAAAAGGGAATTTTTCTCAAAAATTTCAAATAGAATACCATGTTTATTATTTGCACAACTGACAGTCAGTTAACTAAGCTTTTAATTGATGTAGATATTGCCAGGTCTACTACTGATAGTTTCGGCAGATATTACGATTGAACATAAAAATTTTTGAATTTCATTATTAGTTTATACTCTTTTTGGCGAATTTCCCCTATTCTGTTGCTCAAAACTCACAATAATGTTTATATTTTGTATTTACAAATTGGTATCGATATAAAGACAATAAATCTTATTGTAAAATTGTTTCTTGATGGTTATTTTCTTAAATGTATAATGTCTTTAAAGTCGGGTATAATGTTCAAACAAGGAGTGCCATGGAAGAAAATATTATCTTTAAGAAATAATCTTGCAATGGGATTTCTTGTGTTAATGTAAACTTCATTTGCTAAATATTTTATAGAAACAAAATGCAGACCTTATTTGGAGTTTTGGGTGATAAAATAGGGGAGATTGTCAAAAATAATGTAAAATACTAAGGAAATTCTACATTTTTATAATTCAATTGTACATTCTGCCGAAACTTTTACTGGTAGACTTGACAATATCCACATCAATAAAAAGCTTAGTAAAATGGCTAGCAATTGTACAAATAATATACATGGTGTTCCATTTGAAATTTTTGAGAAAAATTCTGTTTCGCATAACTTAACCACCCTGTATTATCTCAAGTATTATGATAAAATTATTTATAGATTTCAAAAATACAGCAGTGTGTGAACCTATTTCAATAAAGAAATTTTAGGTGGCTTTGGTTAGTATGCGTCAGTAGCGTCATAAATTTGGGTCCATAATGGCACAAAAATGTCAATATCTCAAAATTCCTTAGTCAAAACCACATCATGTAGTATATCAATTTTCATGGAATTTTATGGGGAATCCATATTATGCAAGGACATGTAGGGTTTCCATTTAAAGAAATAGAACTTTGGTCTGGTACTAAGAATGTGAACATCCTGTATATACCTAAATAATTTTAGGAAATGCTCCATGTGGTTCCCCACATTCGTGCAAAATTTCATTTTGATATCTTAAATAGTTCCAAAAATATGAGCCGATTACACACTAAATCCCCACCCGGTATACCGGGTGTCAACGAGAGCATGTAACATCCCGCCATTTGTTTACTTTTTGAAATACACTTTGGCAATCCGCTGTAAGTATTATACTCCTAAAACCCCATATTTTTATCATCTTTGACATATCTAATTACTTCCGGTTAAACCGGAAGTGATATCAACTTTTTTATGTTAAATAGCAATATATCATTTTGTTTAGATAGTTCGATAGGCCTTTTTATTCTCTTGACAACCATGTATCATACATAACCAGAAACTTTATATTTTTGACGTCAGAGGGCGTTAAATGAAAAAGTCACGTTGGCTGTGAATTTGACGATACTAGCCTAATTTTAAACGTTTTAATGAATTCAACTATTAATTCTAACAGTGTTTCAATGACCGTGGAAAGATTTTTGAATTTAAAGCAGTACATCCTTTATTTAAAAAAAAAATAAAGTTAACATAGTCGTTTTAAGCGTTTTGAAAAATGGAATTTAAATTACTAATTGATAATTGAATTACACTTTTATGCACTAATTGTGAGGACAATAAACTGAAGTTCGAAAAATAAGAAAAATTTTAGCACCTTGCTATTTAAAATTTCAGGAAAAACTCTGTTTCAAAAACGAATATTTGAACGACTATGTTAACCTTATTTTTAAAAAATGGGGATGTAACGCTTCAAATTCAAAAATCTTTACATAGCCATTAAAACAGTCTGTTAGAATTAATAGTTTAATTCATTAAAACGTTTAAAATTAGGCTCATATCGTCAAATTCACAGCCAATGTGACTTTTTCATTTAACCCCCTCTGACGTCAAAAATATAAAGTTCTTGGGTATCTATGATACATGGTTGTCAAGAGAATAAAAGGCCTATCGAGCTATCTAAAAACAATGGTATATTGCTATTTAACATACTAAAGTTCATGTCACTTCAGGTTTAACCGGAAGTAATTAGATATGTCAAATATGATAAAAATACGAGGTTTTAGGAGTATAATACTTACAGCGGAGTGCCAAAATGTATTTCAAAAAGTAAACAAATGGCGGGATGTTACATGCTCTCGTTGACACCCGGTATACTTTTATATTGTTATTTCAAAAAACGGCAACGATTTTGGTACATTTTAAGTTGTAACTTTAGAAAATATAAGATAGGTAGGTACATTTTGATAGCTTAAAAAAAAGACCTTTTGAACTTGACCAAAGAATGCTGTGATTTCCATTTAAAAAATTGAACTTTATGTCATAACTCAAAAAATACGCTCCCTAGAAAAAAACTACGTACGCCACTGAATTCCTTGGAAAAAGTTCTATAGGAATCAATCTTAACAGTTTTAGTCTGCTTAGCACAAAAAGAATTGGAGAATTTTTGAAAATCGATAAAAATCAATATTATTTTTTTTCTCGAAAACTAAAAACGATACCCAAATTCTGGTTTCGGCATTATATTATACTCAAGAAAATATCTCATGTTTGCGAAAATCCCAAGGCTCTACCTCTGCTGCTTCTATGAGAAACCCCCAAATCACAACGAAAATAAGACACCCTGTACAGACAAAAATTCAATTGCATAGTACCTTCAAACGTCAAACCGAACCAGATTCAGACCTATACAAGCTACAAGCTACAATAAAAATTGAAATTAAAGCTTTGCTAAGCGAAGCCAGAGTGCGACCCTGGAAGAGCTTCCGAGCCACGCGTAGCTCCGCCTTCGGAGCATACCTCGTCTTACGTCCCTAAAAAATCTTGATGGCGATCGGATACTTGGCTCTTAAGTCCATCTTATATAAACGAGTAGAATTTAAATCTGCTATCAAAAATATGGCTTTAAGAACATGAAATCTCAATAAATTTCCAACTCTTACTGGAAAATGTATCTACCTACACGTTAGACACAAATAATATCCACATTTACTTTCAACTGTGATGGCAGTGTACGTTAAAGGTGCTTAAATCAGCAATGTGCTTCGAGAGCGCAGTGCAGCGAGCACTGCGTCTCAAGGTTTCTATTATTACCCCTTGTACTCATTTTCTTAGGCTGAGTCGACCCAAAGGCGGAAAAGCCTAAGATATTATGACTGTGAGCGCTAGGGATTGAACCCACGTACCCCTGTATTTGCAGTCTAGCGTTTCAACCACGAGACTATCAGCCCTCTATTCACTTATATCATTTCTATAATAATTCTTTAATGTCGTTATTGTCAACAAATTGCGAAAATCTTTGAAAAGGCAATAGATCGAAAATAACTTTAGGAAATCTGCAACTGACTGCACTTTGCGCGAAAAACAGGAAAGAGAAGATCCTGTTTACAAAAATTCGTAAACCAAACCGTAATAGAATCTGTTCAGAATAAAATGAAAAACTGTTCACCAATGATTGACGGTTTAGGCTCACACAGATGAGCACAACATGAGAAACACACACAAACCGGGTAATTTCGATTATTTTGCGCTGTCCAAATTTCCTGACCTTCATTATTGTATTTTCAGTATAATTCTGAAAAGCGCACGTTACAATACCTTCAATATTTCCTGTAGGTAAGCCATCCGAAATATTACAACATTCAAAAAAGTTCATAAATAATTGAGTTTGGATTTCGATTGAAAGATTCGGGGTGTCCCAAGGGTATTTATTGGGCACGCCTTTTACAAGAACTTAAAGATAACTTCATTTTCAGGACAGCTGCATGTCGATTTCGGGAAATAAATTGAAAGAAACGATTCAACTTTCAGAAGTTCTCAATAATTCTTACGAAATAGTAAAAACAATTTTTCAAATAATAAGCGAGTTACGGTGGATATTATTAAAATGGGTGAAAAGTTTGAGTGATGGGTGTTTTAATTTATCTACATTAATATTGGTCATAATTCGCGAGTAGAATACTATACGCTTTCTACGAAAACTCGAAAAAAGTTGCACTTTTAGTGTCAAATTAGACTCTTTTAGTCGAGCAATAACAGTAATATAATAACAGAAGATTTTTAGAATATTGCACGTCACAGCATATGTATATCTACTACAACTTTTGATTGGCTACAACCACAACCCATGGATAATGGATTCATTACTTTTAATGTATTGAACATACTAAAACTTGAAAAAATAAACAAAATAAACAAAGAGTGTGTAAAATAAGGATAAAACTTGAAAACAAATTTTAGCGATGCCGCCACGAAACAGATTAATTCAGATCAACATATGAAGTGATCCTACATCCTACGCATTCTTACCCCTCACAGGAAAATAATTTATAATAATAAAGCTACATCTGTAATACAGCATATTGGCTTGATTCATATGGTAAAACGGAAAATTCCCTCCATAAATAACGATAGGATAATTAAGATTAATTTATGAGCTCGTCCTGAAAACAATAACTAACCGACGGCTTCGTTTAGGCCACGAATTAGTCCGGAAATAATCCGGCACGTTTAAATTATGATTTAATTAAAACGTACAGCGCCGAAATTTTTTAAGCGAATCAAAAATGATTAAGAGATTTAATTTTAATACGATAATCTGACTGCTGTTGTAGGCATATTGGAATGAATACTTCGGCTTTTGTTATAAAGGATGAATTAAGCAAGGTAGGAATAGGGTAAACGCGAGAGAGATGATTCGCCGGGATGCAAAACGAAAATAGGTTTATCGCGCCGATTGCATGCCGACCCAATATCTATCTAACTTTACAGATTCTAGGTGTTTAGCTTATTTCAAAATAAAGATCGTTTGCTTTACTTTGTGCAATGTCTCTCCCAACAAAACGAAGAGTTCCCGCAGATGTACTTTGGAGAGAAGTCTCATCTACCGCTAGCGTCAAATGCTATCTTGCAAAATGGAAACAAAACCTTTCCATATCAAAAGTGAACTTGCCAAGGAACAATGCAATTGGAAAAGGCGGAAATCTGAAGATCTGTTTGAAAATGCTGCACATCATCAAAGCAGTAAATGGGCGTGATAGCAGACAGCGGGCAGCTGTGCGGCATGCTTATTTTGAAACACAGGGCGCTAGAAGCATGGCGTTTATTTATATACCAATGCAGAGATATCCAACGTTTTAGCGTGCTATTATTCGCTTGATTTTATTAGCAATTTCTTTAAAAAAATACCTTTCCTGACGGGACACCGGACACAACACATCGAATGGAGAATTCTGTAAATTACAATAAACTTTAGAAGAAAAAATGAAAAAGGATCCTCTTGAATTCGAACAAATACTCCTTACGCATTTTGATACCGAGCCACGAGTGTTGCTTGGTTTGCATGAAGTTTAACAGTCTATTAAAGCGCGGGAAATTGGAAATAGACCAGTCAGCTTATAGAAGAGGTAGAAAGGAAACTAACTGCAACATTAAAAACGTTGCCTTATTAATTTATTAATTGGAGCCGGAGCTAAACCCGAGGAAAACTCATATTCTTCTGACTTTCTTGGTAACAGAGACGCCAGAAAAAACCTCGCCGACATGAGTGAAGAGGAGTAAACGTACCTGGTACCAATCGACATAGAAACTGTGCTAGGTTAGCACATAAACGTATATTGCATTTTGAGATTAAACGCAGATAGAAAATGGCACTAAGGTAGCAAATGTGTTTTCTAAACATATGTAGTAAATCGTAAATTTGCCGTTATTTATAATCTAACATATGTTTTCTAATTTTAATGCGTACTATAACTAGGACTACATCAACGATTTTACAAAGAATTCATTGCATTTCCGTTATAGCGTTTCGTCCCACAGAAAGAAAAATCTATAACCACTTATATTTATTTACGTTTGTCGTCGCTGCCTTGGCCAAATTTCGTCACTACATTCAGCAATCAATCTATGAGTGACTCAAAAATAACTAGCCGTCAATTAACTCGTCATGTTACTCTGATGTGAATTCAAAAATTGGCATTCAGATTTACTCGGAAAAATGATTTATTGCATAAACTTTAGTTCATATAAATGAACCCACCATAGCAAGATAAATTGAATGGTTTGAGCGTGAAGAGGAAAGCACAGTACTGATGAGTCCCAGAAGGACGAAACCAGTTGGTCTGCGGTTTTTCATACACATTCAAAACATGCAATATTTAAACACCCACCATCCCCAATGCTTTGCATGACTATGTTACTCGAGAACGAAGACATTTGGGGATTACTTCCATATAAATTTGTTAAGTTATACAAGTTGCTACTGCAAAGTTTCGTTCCAGTCAGAAACAAAAGGACCTAAAGTTAAGCTTGATAGAAAAGTCAAGAAAGATTCATTGAAACATAAAATTTAGTAAAATCAAAACCAAGGGAATACGAAACACCAAAGGACACAGAACTTACCAATAGAAGATTACATAAATACGAAAGTGCAAAAGTCAGTCGGAAAAAGTTTTCCCCTCTGGCACAAGGATGACTTATTAGTCATTGATTACTTACAGCAAGGAAAATAAAAACGATCACAGAAGAATTTTACTGTCTGTGATAACCGAACTTCGATCAAAAATTTTGGAAAAACGACGTGGAAGATGTTTTGTTCTTAACAACGAAATACACCTGCACTGAAGTCATTTGCTGTCGACAACGAAATGGACCTTAAAGTCATCGACCATTCACCTTATTATCCTGATTTGGTCCCTTCGATTAACATCTATTTCCACAAATTCAAGAGAGCCTTAAAGTGCGGAGATTTGGTTCAAACGAGACGGCGGTCGACACTTTAGAAACCTGGTTTGTAAACCAACACCATATTTTTCTTTCAGAATTAGTTAATGTATGACTGCTGCATTAGGCCAGGTAAAATAGGACAAAAACAGTTCGAAATAGGAACTAATTAACCTAAAGCTGATTTTTTGGGGAAACGATGTTTGATATATGTAAAACGTTTTGTAAAAAATCCCCACAAATCCGAGTGTCGGAAGACCTTGAAAATCGGCCGACAATCTGGGCTCTGAAAATTTCGCGCTATGTTTCTGTGGTTGCTCAATTCGCTCAGTGCTATCGACAATTTTGTGTGTTAATAGCACGCCTTTGAAAGGGAATTAGAATAATGTTTCCAATTTGAGATGTCAACTTTCCCAACGGCACTGTTTCAGGGCGAATAATTAAGAAAACTTAATAAATCCTATATAGCGTTTAAAAGTTTTCGACAAAATTATAAGTCCAATACCTGAAATTATTGGCAAAATTAATTTAAAATATGTGAAAGATGGAGGACATCTGCTGCATATAGTTGTATGGCAACAACCTGCCAGTTTTCTGAAATTTGCTCTCAGTACGAAACGCATATAAAATTTTAAAATTCCATTACTGACAAAATGTTATTGTCGTGTTCGATAACTATCATCAGAAAACTACAAAGTCGCAGGAAAGAATACACGAGGTTTTGGTAGAGCAGTTGTTGTTGCTCTATAGGAAGCGAGCGAATTTTCGGCCAGCGCCACCATTTAAAAGTTTTGGTGGTACTGGGCTGTCAGATTTGACATTTATAATTTTTTTGCTTTTTTAATTGTCAACAGTATCCATTGCTTAAATTTACGCGGGAATGTCAAACTGACAGAGGTGTCACCTGCTCTGTCAGTTTGACACTTTGTTACTACCAAAAGTTTATAATTGCGCCGCCTTGGTGTCGCTGCTAAGCAATATTCGCTCACTTCCTATTGCCTATGAATACTGCAACTATCCACAGCAATCTTAATTATTTTTTCTTGAATACAACGATACGATTATTTATTTTTGTGGTAAGCGATGGCACTGATGTATTTATACTTCTTCATCATGTACCTTCAAATTCGGATGTTTGATTCCTTCGTAAACGAAAAAAGGGAAATGGTCATCGATTCACCGAAATTGTGAAACTGCAACTTTGTATTGAAAATTTTAAGGAATCAGTACTTGCATTTTATGCTCTGCCTGGATGCGATACCACGTCCGACTTTAACAAGAAGGGAAAATTTGTTTGTTATGCAACCTTCAAAAGAAACACTTGTTTATTGAAGAAGCAAGTATATTCTATAAACAGAGTGTGTAAATAACTGATCTCTGCAGTCGACAAGAAATTGAAACAAAGGATATGGTGGAATTTCAAAAAAATTTAACGATATGAGGTACCTACATAAGTGTTTGTGCTGGATAGTAAAGCTATTAAGAAGATGTGTCAAAATTTGCGGGTATGAGATATATAAGAAAGAAGTTGCATGATTATCTCTTACATTGCATTATTTCATCTAAACATTTTGTCTTCTACGGCTGGTGCTGTAAAGCAACATGTATTGCGTGTATTTCACCAGGTACAACAATAATGGATCAATAATGATCTATGCCCAACAGAATCAGGATGGTATTTTATGAGTGATGGGCTTAGGCCCTGCTCTGGCATACAGAATAAGACACCCGATTTGTCCATAATGTCACTCTTCTGCAACTGCAAGGAAGGCTGTGGAAGCATGTGTTCCTGCCAGAGGTCGTAACACTGCTCAATCCAATGTGATCAGTGCAATGGGGTGTCTTGCACAAATAAGGATAGTGATCGCATTTGGGAAGATAAAGATTTATTACAATATTGTCACCATACAGTGTCATCGAAATTTAATGAACAAGGTTTTGGGACCGACAGAACTCGCAAAAATAATGGGGGTTTTCTTGATACATTTTTTTAATTTAGGTCCTCAATTTTCTAAATTAACTAAGATATCGTTTTAATATTTGGTATACATGATTTTATCGACAATAAGCAGGATTCTATAGCAATTTCATTGAGTCAAATTATTGGGAGGTATTTTTAAGAGTCCGCGCGTACCTACCATTTACCCCACCTGCACTTTTTCATACCACGCTATTGGCTATGGCTATGGCTTACTCAACTTCCATAACTTATGTCAATTTTTGATATTTTGTTTTATTTAATAGGTATTAGCCAGAATTCATTTTCATGACATCTTCTAATTATTTAAATAATTACTTACATTTCCATATTATTTAACAAAATGATAAATCACAAGAACTTGGTGGTGAGAATTGTGGTGTAACAATGTTACAAAAACTGCTGTTTTGGTGATAACGAAAACAAACTTTTGTAGAATAATAATAATTCTTAGATAAATGCCCTGTATCCTAGAAATTGTGCATTTTTCAAAATATGTTTTTTAAGAATATTCCTACTATTTTCTTGAGTTCTATCAATTTCTGAGGTCTCACTCATTATACTCTGTATACTAAAATAAATAAAGCGTGTACCAAAATAAAGTTATGAAAATGAAACGTAAAATTTTCTTAATGATAATAATTTTTAGCAATATTCAGGGTCTTCCGACACACGGATTTTTGGGGATTTTTCACAGAAGGGATTACATACCACTAACTACATTTCCTGAGAAAATTAGCTTTAGGTTAATTAGTTCCGATTCAAACCCTAATTTGCCTGGCCTACATATACGTAACCATAACATAAGTTCTATCCTCAACAAAATGTCACTTAGTTTACTCGGAAATTGAATCAATATAAAAAGTGTGTGCACGTCTTATCTTTTGGTACATCATCATAAGGTTCTCAGTCCGAAGACTGGTTGGACGCGTACCTCCATTCTTTTCTATCCTGAGCTAACCTACGCATTTCCCTAAAAGTAGAACATCCTACATCCCTAACTATTTGAGAGCAGTAGTCTAATCTAGGCCTACCCCTACCTCTTTTTATTCCTATCTCTGACTCTAGTATGTCACGAACTATTCCTTCGTGTCTTAGAAGGTGTCCTACCATCCTATCTCTCCTACTCTTTATTGTCTTCCATACCTTTCGCTTTTCCCCAACTCTTTCTAATACTTCCCTATTGCTAACCTTATCTATCCACGGTATCTTCATCATGCGTCTGTAGCACCACATTTCAAACGCTTCTACTCTTTTTCTATCCGCTTCTCCTATTGTCCAAGTTTCGCACCCGTATAATGCCGTACTCCATACATACGACGTTAAGAGTCTCTTCCTAGTCTCTATATTAACCGTTCTCGAGCATAACAGTTGTTTCTTTTTGTTAAACGCAACTCGGCCCTGCGCCATTCTTTGTTTTATATCTTTAGTGCTCCTACCGTCTTGAGTTATTTTACTTCCTAAGTAGCAGAAATCCGCGACCTCCTCTATCTTCTCATTTCCAATTTGTATTTCCATTTTAGTTCTATTTTCACATCCCCTACATACCAAAATTTTAGTTTTCTTTTTATTGATTTTCATGCCGAAGCCCTGTGTCAAAACTGCTTCCATTTCATTCAAAGCCGCTCCTAATTCTTCTTTGCTAGATGCTAACACTGCTATATCATCCGCAAATCTGAGCATGTTAATAGTTTGGCCCTGTACATTGATCCCTGAGGCTGTTCTTTCCTTAACAATATTAATCGCATCTTCGATATATAAGTTGAAAACTAGAGGTGACAATGCACATCCCTGTCTCACTCCCTTCCGGATATCTACTTCCCTTTGTTCCTGCTCACATTCTATAACTGCCTTTTGCTCTTTGTAGAGATTATGTATTATTCTTCTTCTTTTGGTACATTACGACATAAATTCTAAAAAATGTCCACCTTTTACGTTCACGTGCTACATCCTCTACCTTCACTAAATTTACCTTTAGAGCCCCGATATTTCAATGAAACTTTGAGGAAGTCTTCTCATAAAGTGTTCCAAATGCCGTAATCCAGAGGGTTAAAGGGTGGGGTCCCTGGGAGCTAATCTTCTACAGCGAAAACATTGGTAAATTGATCTCCAATAAGTCGTCTAGTGGTTCTACGGCAATCATTAAGATACTTTGATAAT
The DNA here is from genome assembly GCA_963966045.1 of Xestobium rufovillosum. NCBI lineage: Eukaryota > Metazoa > Arthropoda > Insecta > Coleoptera > Ptinidae > Xestobium > Xestobium rufovillosum. The sequence goes on from OZ014493.1 coordinate 32,842,717, forward strand.
GCGAGACATGACTCTGATTAGAAACTTCATTTCTCTCGGCAAAATTTTCTGTTTGCGAAGAGGACACCCGTGGATAACCACCTCTTCGTCCGACATGGACATAAGAAAGTTCAGTGGACAATTTGATGGCCCGATAAATAAACTTCTTCGGGTCTCCAAAGGTTTCAGAAGACTAAAAATATTTTGTGGTAATTTACAGCAATTGTAAAGGGCAATCGCAGCGATACGATTTTCTTTAATATCGTGGTCGTTTTTACGGTCTAACCGTGTTGAAATGGTTATCTTATTGCATATGTAAATTATTCTATATGCAACAGAATTTACGTGACTTATTTGAACGAACAGTGCTGACGCTGAACAGTGCTGAACTAGAAAAACAAATTCGGAGCAAATTTTGGCAAATCGTATGAAAATCAAAATTAAGAAAATACTTTTGAAAAATGTTGTTGGGTTTACATAATGGGTTTTATGCTAAATAATTTAAGGATTCTAGCAGAGGTCAAGATAAAAATATAACAAACAGTTATTTTAGCGCAAGTTTTTTCAAATTTAGAACACAATGCAAATCTGTATTGTTGTCTCTTCTCCTCTAAAGTTCAGCATCAGAAACTGCATCTTCTTCTACCTACTTAAAATAACTTATTGCCAAAATGTTTGTTCGCTTCTAACAGTATTTAGATGTGGGTGTTAGTAGAATCCACCTGAATAATAAATTCATGTTTCGTATTTATTATTTACGTCTAGCTCCAAAACATTAAAACTAATTTACAAACAAAATTAAACCTGATTACACCAAAATTAAACCTGATTACACCAAAATAAATCATTTAGAAACTAATAAAATCTATATTCCACATAAAAAATTTATGCACTTTGTATTAAAAAAGCACAAAAATGATCAAAGAATTTGCGTTGCAAAGTTGTTTATCTCTAGCTTATATCATTTCTGGCGCAATTACCAGTGCCCACATTTTCTATGTTTTTTAGCAAACATGAATCCGTGCTCCGCTAAACTCTAATAATAATAAAGCAACGTTATGACTGACGACATAAAAATTCAAAAATAATGTCCGTTTTCAATTCATAAACACAAACATGTGGGCCGTTACGAAGGTCGCCCTAGAAGCGTAGGTACAGAAGCAATTTTTAAACGCGTGATTTGTCTTTAAATTAAATGTTGTTTGGCATAAGAATATAATAAAACACCATCATTTCTAAGTGGCAAATTGTGTCATATAAAAATAACAAGGTACAAGAAACACATATTGCTTCAAGTGCCACGATTATCCTCAATAGGCCCATCCCAGTCAATAGCGAGGACGACACTGTCGTCAAGTCCCTCACATCAGGGTGGCTACAACGCTTGCCCCCAGCCATCAGCCTTACCTGAAGGCAGTCTCCTTATTAGTATTTACTATGTCAAATTATTTTAGACCTGGGAGGACGAGGAGTACAACACCGCCATGTAGCAAGGCGGTCTAAAAAGTTTGAAACTCAGTCTTCAAAATATGGCCGCAGATGTATCTGGATGGTGTCGCCCTCATTCACTTATGATCAGCATTCAGGTGTATGGGTATCCATTTTGCTAATAAATTTCTCGTACTTATCCTATTCATCATAAACGTTGTGAAAAACGCGTTTAAATGGTATACGTATGTCCAAACTCTGATGATATTCATTTGAGATCGATTTCCCAAAATCAGATCATCGACGTTTCTTGCTGTTGACAGAACTTTCGATTCCTGTATCGTCTATCCTGCTTAAACGCTACAACTTGGTCCTCGGTCTATTATGGTGGAACAGGAAGAACACTGCCAATGTTGGCAATATCTTATCGTAAATTTCCTTGGCAGATACCTGATTACTAAACGGTACTCGATAAATTTGGTTTCTCTAAAAATCATACCACGATGACCATTGCACCTTATGATGTCAAACTTTGTATTAGTAGTTTTCAAATGTTGCCAACCTGATAGTTGACGGCTAGTCTGATGGATGCTAGAGGCATATAGTAAAGAGATATGTTTTAAGTGGAATGCATCTTCAGTTATTTAAAAATGTCTTTTTCAGAGCGAAAACCTTACTTATTAGAAAAACAAAAATGAAAAAAATGTCTTTCCATCGCTTTTAAACACATTCATTTCAATATTCGTTTTCGGCTGTACGTAACAAAAAGGAGTTCTCTTCACAAAGCATTTTCATGTAGACATATTAGGTACTTGATCAGAATAATTTTTGCAATCGTATCTACAACGGATTCTTTCACGGAAAAAACGTTGGGGCAATAAATTGACGAAAGATACACCTACATCTCTAATTGATTTTCTCAACAAAAAGAAACACGCCCCCGCAGTTCTTTTGTTCAGATGAAAAATTATCTTAAGTGGATAACGTGACACTTACAAATTATATGAAATTAAAAACTGTATATTTGCTACTTTCACAAAATGTCATCTGCAACAAGAAACAATGCACTACGCTAGAACTAAAAACAAAACTTTTAAAAAGCGTTAGAAGAACGAGACGCTCGTACTCTTTTATTTTCTGGCAATGATCCCATTAACGGATGCATTAATCTTCGTTTAAATAGGAGAACTTCTTATGAACGTCTACGAAAATGTTATATATTGGACGCATTTCTTTTACCATTGGCTAATACTGCTGGTTCATTCGCTTTTAGAAGGATTGAGAAATTAGATACGAACTTTGCACCCACAAAATTAATTTATATCTAACGTATCAGTATTTTTATATGAGATATAAAGTCGTCAATTGCACAACTATCTTGAACGCATATATTCTTAAACGCCAGAAATGGGGTATCTCAGAAGTTCCTGTGTCCTCAGTAAATTCTATTAAAATTCTAAAGTACCTAGCTGACCACTGGATACAAAAGGTCGGCCTGCAGTTTTAAAGTGTCGAACTTTTTGGTTTTATAATAGTTGACTAACGAAAAAATTTTTACTATTGAAGGACACTAAAAACGCCAAAATGTTAGGAGTTATGATCTCTGGCGAAACAAAAAAACTGCTCAGTTCTGTCCAACACTGGCAATGATTAAAAGAGGTAGCCATCTACCACCGCCTGTCATGGTTTGGTAGAAAGCTCTACGTCTGTAAAAAAAGACGTCAAAACTGACAGTATAGCCAGACCGACTGAAGCTGTGGAGGGCGTTTTGAATAAAAAGTTAATAACTCAAAAGCACGGCCGTACTAAGCAATGAATTCTTTGTTATAATTTTTTTAAATCTTGCCCATTTCGAATAGTTTCTAAAATATTCTGAAATAGCTGAAAAGGTGTTTCATTCAATAACACTCATTTCTTGAATGAATTTGAATGCTATCTTGGCTGTATGCATAACTGAAAGTTCTCCATCCAACAGCATTGTTCTGCAATCTACAGTGAGAGAAAGCAGATCAATAACGTTGGTCAAGTAGTTTGTTATTTTTTATAAGCTCCATATTTCATTTTCCAAATATCCTGAATTGAAACAAATATGATTTGTGTGGAAAAAATATTTCGTCTTGAAAAAGCCTAGGAGCATTTTTATTAATTATTTTTAAATTGCTCGAACGATGTTAAAATGTTTCCATCGCAAACTTGCCAAAAAACTAAAATAAGAAATTAGTTAGGTATTTTCCTACTATATGAACATTAATTGAAGCCTTCCGCCAAACAAACCATGTTCCTGAATTCAGGATGAAGAGATACATCAGAATGCTTAGAAATCCTTGACTATCGTTATTCATTTGTTTTTCACAGCAGAGCAATTCTGGTACCATCACCGGATAGAGGAATTATTTTTCTTATTATTTTCTAGGTAATTTTGACACTAACTTACTTACTTACAAGCAATTTTTCTAACCTATTTTTGTTTTGTTTTGATACATTTTCCATGATTATGTTAAATACTTAACAATAATAAAATGATTTTATTTTAAAAAATGCATAACTAAAATATATAATTATTGTGCTGAGAAAGGTATAATTTATAGAAAAATTTAATTAGGTAAATCAGAAATCGCTTCGTGAAGTTCAGATACCTAATTAATCAGCGAGTGTAATGAAGCGATGGTTGTTATTAATTCCATTTCAAAATGTTCAGAAAAGTTGATGATCTCTCAAATAATATATTTTGTTGAATATCCTTGCTGCTGCTCAAGATAGATCTAACAACCCTAGTATCGGTGAAATGGTCAAGAAAAGAACTTTTGCCTCCTCTGGTTTTCAATTTATATAAGGAAGACACGAATAATACGGTTTAAGATGTAATAACCTCTAGGATTAATAGGTATACAGAGCCAAACTATTATAATAGGCTCAGATTCGCGGATGAAGATTAATAAATGTAGATCCAAAATCTTAGTACGTAGGAAGTAAGTCGAAAATACATAGATCTAAAACTACCGATAGGAAGTGACAAATTAGAGGAAATTGCATATTTCTGCTATTTGGGACAGATAAAATAAAGAATGCCGCAGGGCCGAGTGGCAGCAATTACCGAAAGGAAATAGGTATGAAGCACAAGAATTATTAATGCAGCAAATGGAATGAGGCCCATAAAGAACGTACCTACGTTTGAAGCACGTGTGCGTAAATTAGACGATATGAGACATGGATTGGCAAAAACTAGAGAAACTAAGAATATGGTATCTATAGACGCATGATGAAGACACCGTGTATAGGTACGGTTGGTAATAATGAGATATCAGAAACAGTTGGGGGAAAAGATACGTGCGTGTAAGACGATAAAGAATTGGGGAGATGGTAGATGGTAGGGCACCTTTCTGATTCAATAATTAGTTTGAGACATGGTTGATTGGGAGGAAGGAATAAAGAGAGGCAGAGGTAGGCCCAGAATAAACTACTGCTTTCAAGTAGTTGGGGACGTAGGATATTCTCCTTTTGCGTAAATGCTTAGGTAAAGTCAGTATAGGAAACGCATGGAGGTTCGGGTATCTTCGCATTTAAAAGTTGATGACAATGTATGTATTTATGTTTATTATTGACTTGGTGCATGCACATTCTTAAGCAAGACAGCAACAATATTGTTATTTGAGTTAGGTAACTCAAATATAGTAATACAGGGTGCAAATAGAAGATAAATTATGATTCTGATTTCTAAAGAAATTGTTATTGTTGCGTGTGACTCTCGCTCTTGATTTTTTGGTAAAGTGCTTCCATCCTTCTCGTTCGCCTGTACCCTGTAGGGTTATTATTAACAATTTCTTTAGAAGGTGTTATTTGAATGTATACGTATGGAGCGACTGTTTGATGTTTGGCGGCAAACAGGTTAAACACATTTTAAAGAATCCCATTACTTTAAAAACAATTATTATTTATTACTGTATGTTTATAAGATACATACCTATAATTTCATTGAAAGAGGCTTTTAATTTTTTATTACAAAAAACGGAAAAACCTGTGAAAAGGTAATTTTTAATTTGAATATTCTATTTGCTTGCAGAATTCCAATACAAAATAGACACAGAGTCAAAGTCGAAAAACATTCTACAGTGCAGTGTTCTGTTATGTGTCGCCTAAACACAACCTTCCAAGTACAATCTTCTTCCACCAGGTAATAGCACATTCTGGCACATTTTTAATTTGGCCAAATGGCACTACTACATTTTGTGCGCTGCACTATAAATTCCATCCTTAAGAGCTTTTTCATATTCCTAATACTGACTTGAGAGTTTGGAAGTTTTGTTTTCGGTTCGTGCACTGTAAGCAAGGCGCGGTTCTTAACAATATACCTACAATCAATGTACTATATCTACGTATTATACAGTATATTATATATATATGTATATTATACATTAAAGTCAATATCTGAGAAAAATAACAATTTTCCACGACCCTCTCGGAAAGCAGCACGTTGCATACAGCATAGTAGGCCGGAAACTTGACAATTGCGTTGCCCGTGCGCTAAACTCAACACTGTTGTAATTTTTGAAAATCGCACAGGTTCATCAAATTTTGTAGGCAGTTTTGAGACCTTTACGTTTATTGAATAAATATCTTGTATCGTCTCTTTTTAAATCTAATTTTTTTATCAGAAAAATCTCTTAAAAGGTACGGCAGTTGAACATTTTAATGGCTACTCCGTGGAAGACCTAAATATTTTAGGTACGAACTGGTCATTTATGAATTGGCGGGCAAGAGAACAAATCAACGTGTCATTCATGAGCCGAGCCGGTCGGAATTATTAGAATGTTATGGTCATAGTAAGTTAGTAGGCTACTTGGAAATTTTGACAACTGTTAACGTAGACAGAAAATCCTTAAAAATAAAGTTACAGTTTTATGAATAAATTTATCTTCTTAAGGGGTCGTGGAAAAATAGTGCACATAACTCGATGGAAAGTGTATTTCCTATAAACTCGCGTGATTTCACGCTCGTATGAAATTTGTCACTTTCCATGCTCCTTACGTAATATACTATTAATAAGTTTAGTTGAATAAAGAAATCAAGTAGCAGTTCGCATACACTTTGCTGCGGCAACGTTAATTTTTTATGGACTACAAAAGAAAACGACGACACAACAGTTTATCAGTGCGAGCGCATCTCGGTCAGACGACAGCTCACAGCTTAGTCGGCTAGTGTGCGCAGATCCTGCTTCAATCAACAACTGCTATAAAACAAGTTTTCTTCAAATAACGATAAACAAAATATTGTCAGTCTATCAATATCCATCAATCTTATTGACATATTGGCAATATACAGAGTGTTCACCGAATCATTCTGCAATGACCAACTTGTTTATTGCAAATCGAAGAAAGTTCGTTAAATGAACAAAGCTTCATAATTTTTCGAGAAGAGCTTGATAGTGCTGACAGAAAAACAATTCAGCATCGCGTCTTTGAGACATCGCTATCAACTTCCTTAATTTAAATGGAACGACCAACTGTGGATTGCACCCTCGCATTTAAAATCAAAAAATACGCTGGGCGAAAACTTATAAAGGTGAAGTATTAGGGTTCATTGCAAGCTCAAGATATTGCAAACCGATTCTGAACGAACATTTTGTTAACCCATTCGGTTCTACACACAAGTTTGAAAATTCTTGAAACGCAACTACAGGAGGAAAATAATTCGGGTTTTATCAACTTAGGGAAGTTTTGGACCACTTTAAATCACGTCAGAACACCACGACGAACACCACCGAATATTGTTCGAATGACGATTAAACTTTCTCTCTTTAACGAATATTTTCCGATTTCAAATAAAAAAGTTAGCCATTGTAGAACGATTCCACGAACAACCTGTATAGTGTATATTGACCGTGTCTGGATCCCTTCAAATTCTAATCTATACGACTCGCACGGATGCGCACTATGTGTAAATAAATAAATAAATAAATAAATAAATAAATAAATAAATATTTTTACTAGGATCCTTTTGTCTAGTTCCTAAGAGTTTATGATCCACCCACGCACGATATTAGGTACTTCTGTTGCTTACTGATGTAATTATTTGAAAACATTTGGTAAGCGTAAGCGCTACTCGACGACTCACAATCATCCAGTCCAGTTTTAACTTCTTCATGTATTTCATGGCTAACACATCAAACTTTTAATAACAAGCTGTAAATGTAAGAATAATTCGCGGGCAACACTAAAATTAAAACAAACATTTACGATTCATACACAAACTCAAACTTGAAGCACAATCGACCGGGTGTTGATTTATTTTTGGATTTTCCTAAATACATAGTTGAGAATTAGAGTAATTTATATTTAATGGCCTGTTTATGAGGGGCAATTTCAAAAGAAAGCGCATGCGTGATCGCCGGGTATTGCATAAAAGCGCCTTTGATTACCCCAGGTTTGTGACGCTTGAGGAAAATAAATTTGCAATTTTACTATATGATGAGAAACAAGTTTTGCCTCAATAAACTGCTGCAACAGTAAAACGATTTTTTTTCTTCTTAGTATATCGTATTTACCACGTTTTAAATAATTACTATAATATAAGAAAATTGCATTCCCGACTACTTCTATGTACGAGGCAGTAAATAGGGGGGCGTTAAGTGTGAGAAACATGGCACTTCAATATGACTCATTCTCCAGGAATTAGTTCGTTCAGTTGTCACGTCTCATACCGCAATTCACGTAAAATTTGTCCAATTTCGAAACTAAAACGTACTTTTCAATTTTTCGAAAGAATTTTGCAACAAAGTTCAACAATCTGCAGGTCGAAACTGAAAATATTTACACCTTACCAAAAAATTAACTATACATAGATACTTCCGTAGGAATTGATGAAAATTACGCCATTTCTGCTACATATAAAATTAGAATTTCGACTTTTCACTTCACAACAATGGGTAGTTTTAACATTGAAAATGTTATTGGTTTCCTAGAATGGGTATGATATTCACCGAAAAGATTGTGTTGCATTTGCCACATACGTCACGCGTGAGGGCCGAGCGGTAGCGGTTAAAGTCGAGCGCCTGGCCGCCAGGCAACTCAGTTCAAAATTCACGAGGACTGGTTCCATCCACAATGAAAGACCAGTAGACCATCTCTTTGAAAATATAAACTGAAATTGTGGCGATAATACTGGTGGATCCTAACACTATCCACTAATACATACCAATAGAAAAGTGAACTTCTAGATTTCAGTTGACATTAATAATCTGAACAACAATTGGTTGAAGTTGACAGGTTAAATAGGTAAGTAAACTGGAAAATTATTGGGTATAACATTAGGGAGAAAGTGAAACCCAAACTTTTCTCCGTACTTCTGGCTTAGATATTTTATCGCCAAAGCGATATATTATCCAAAGCCCCTGTTTCCAGAAAGTGTAAATATGCATCATAAAATCTGCTACTCAGGGAAATTTAGATAACGGGATAATATACTTTCGAACCCCCAATGTTATCAATCTTAATAGATCCCTGACATAATAGTCATAGCCTATACTCCCGGAACTTGGGCAATGCATTTCTATTTGGAACGACGCAGGGGAGCATCCATTAAAAGCATTTTACTACGCAAACCTATGCGTAATTTGTCACACAATTCGAAGCGGATTCAGGGGTTCCAATTCCACTAGGTCACGTAGCGGTAACACTTTCGAAAATCCCGATCAGAATCGACCGCTGATTTATCGTCCTAACCGACATTTGAAAACTGTTTGATTTAAAACCGAGATGGCCTTGGTTGTTCCAGATTCTGCACTGTATACCTTACCGCCCGTCACACATTATACCTCATTGAAATCGCGAGCTGCTGAAACTGGCCCCAGGCCAAGACAGTAAAACACCAGGTTATATCAACCTGACAACAATATTATCTCGACGTTATACAATTTGTTTATGCAGAACAAATAATACAATCTCTAATATGGGACGGAAAATATATGGGGGTTTATTTCGAGGTTCGGGCCTTACGTTTTCGGTTTATTTTCGAAAGCCAGTCATGCGTCAGGAAAACACATAATTATTTATAGTAAAATCTCTATTTTTGGCGCATTGACGAATAATATTGGCCTAGTTTTGACTTGTTGATGCAGGATTTCGCAATGCGCCACCGGCCCACAGCTACACCATATGTAGACGCTTTATTTTCTGCTCGCTATCTGATTAATAAATCGATTTTAGAAAAACTCCGGCGTCATTGCAAACTACATTATTACGTACCTAATAATAAACGGTCATTTAAAATATTCGACATTTCTTCAGTTGGCGAACTGAATTATTCTCCTTATAAAAAAATTGTTATACTTAACAATATTGTATTTCATTACTGCAAACACAAACCGACCATAACGGTAGGATCAAAACCAACACTCTAGGTGCAGCATTTCCATTCTTTCCTATCTTGAACTAACCCACGCATTTCCCCAAAAGTCGACCTTCATGCATCTCCAACTATTTGAGAATATCAGTCTAATCTTGGCCAACCTCTACTTTACATTCATATATCTGCAAATACGTATAATATGCCACGAGCTAATTTTTCTTGTTTGTCAAGATGTTCTGCCCACCCTACCTTTCCTATTCTTTGTTGCCTTTTCCATATGCACACAACCAAGAACCAAACTTATATGGAATCACACAGTATGCATAGCAATTTTTTTGGGAATAAAATTAGTATGCCTGCAAAAACATAATTTGCTTCTGTGCGAAAATTTTTCTTTGCATGGTTTCTTTTCTCCTAAAGACCGTCAAACGTTCGGTTTTAAGATCTTTATTACAATCTGTCTAAAACAAAACTCTTCTGCAATAACCGGAACATTCAACCGTCTCTCACATTCACGAACTTTTAATTAAGGGGGGGGGTGGCGATCAAATATTTTAGTACCTTTTCCATCAAAAGAAACAAAACAATCTATCAACATCCCAAGCTGAAACTGGAAAAACTAATTCCTGGTGCAGGGAAACAAGGTGCGATGACTCATTTTAAAAAGATATATCCCAAAGCCCACGAAATATAAAACAGACAATAACAAAGAGGAGAGTAGGATTCTAAAGAAATAAATAACATTTTTAAGTGGAAATTAAATGAAACCAGTCCATTTAGGTTTATTCGGTGATTTATTACCAACATTTGCATCAACGTAACAATAATAGACATTTTATATGTAATTAAATTTTTATAATTATTAGATTTTATGTCACTTCATAAAAGTTAAAAACAATACATTAAAACAGGCGCGCAAAAATTTCTGTTCAAGAATATTCGTTCCTAATAAATCTTCATATTTTACTTTTTATGGGACCGTTTGTTTAAGTATAAGCTCCATTAACAAAATCTTCATAAATCTACAGTAGAACATAACATTAAAATATCCACTACCTATTGCCTACACGGCTACCACCCATTTATAAAACGAGAATTATTAGGGCGTTCGATAATACATATAAATTATGGAATATGAGTAATTTGCACGTTGGCATGTGACGTCATAGTCTGTTCTTCGAATGAACAACCTATACGTGTACACATGCCAGAGATAGGTCATGTAGAAAAGGGAATCTGCTTACTCAGTTATTTCATAAATTTAGTAGAAAAGTCAAATTTAATAGAAATTATGAGAAACCTTTGCGTCTTTTGAAAAACAAGTCAAAAGAAATTACCCCCGAAATTACGCCCTTCCCAGTGACGACATTTCTTTCTAATTTAAAAATAGCGCTGTACCTCTGGCATATACAAACAAAAATAGAAAACCTGGAGGAATTGGGTACAAGCGATAAGTTTCAAAGTTGCATTTTACCATAACCAAGTATTTTTATTTACTTACTCCTTGTAATCAGTTCGTAAGATATAATTAACCGAGTAATTAACTGAAAACCGGAATGTTTTGATTAGCGCGCTTCGTCTTAACAAGTTGCAAGTTGTTTATTAGAGAGGAGTCTCGTTTTGCACTACTGCACAAATCGACTCCCGCCAAAGATATTTCCATCAAATTAAACGTTGTCCTTCTAACAATGCCTCGAGCGATACTAAATTACCGAAAAAAATTACATAAACGAATGGCAGGCAAAAAGAAAAACTTGTGTGTGTCAGCTCCGACGCACGACTGGAGTTTACTCCTTACGAACGATTATTTTATCTTCAATCACTTGATAATAGGGTACACGCGAATGCCAGTTTTATACCCAAATGTGTATTAATCAGATGGTTTATGTTTGAAAATGTCCAACTGTTTAGAAATTCAGTAATTAAGTGACAATCTGCTAAACGTCGATCCCAATGGCAATGAAAAAAATACTTTTCCTGGTGTTCGAATTCACATTTCGACACTAAGCAATATTTGGAGTATTTAATATTAGGTTTTCCATATTAAATCAAAAGATTCAACAAATTTAGGAACGAACAAACACTGCAAATGCTAACTTTACAACGCCAACTGTCATATCTACTCTATGCCACTCTATTTTCACTATTTCCATGCTCTATGCAGTCAGACATAAACAGCCGTATCCATAGATACGTACATAATTTCAATGTTACAGGTTTTAGTTAACGCGAAACGTAACGCGTTACTTTTAGTTAACGCGAAATGTAACGCTTGATTTTACTACTCATAAAATTTCCGTATCGCGGGCTATAACTGAAAATCGATTCTTAAGGAGTAAACTCCAATAAACTCCAACAAGAGTATTCTTCATTATTGATACGCTGTGGCAATTTACAGAAGAAGCAAGTGATTGTCCGGATGAAATTAGCGGCCTCAAATTCTGAGTGATCATCTGATCATGTTCTTTATTTGTGATCGTAAAAACATAATTTTCTTAAGAAAAGAAACGTTGGCACCATTAATTCTGTGCAAAGGCGTGGCTAATATCAACTTGTTATAGTCGAATGCTAGTCTGCTGTTCGTTGCCCGGCAACCGCAGGGATACGGACAAAAACTCGGTTTCTGCGCATTACGTCACCGCTTCTTATATTAAACGAGCTCTATATACAGCATTGATGAGGGATTTAAAACTTGTAGCTGTCAAATAGATGTTCACATTTATATTTTTTGGTGGGTTGGTTTAATGTTAACCTCAACGTTAACTATTTCTTAATTTAATTATCATGAAAGCAAGTTTCTGTGTGAGCAAGCAACTTTACTGTATTGCTAATTATTGTACTCTTACGAGTAGTTCGTGAGTGCTAAATTTTATCGTTTTCCTGCAAAGTCTCTTGAACGGAACGTCGAATATTACGTGCATCATAATACATGCTTCAAATTTAAACAATATAAAAGGGTGGATTATACTTTTAAGACTTAAGTAAGTGCCTTGGGGCTCGTGCACTATCCAAAAATGGCAACCCGCAAGCGAACGAGTGTTTTCGTTTTACCATTATCATTAAACATGAATTTAAAATAGATTATCATAAAGTAGTTCTGGATCGTTAGAAACAACTACTCCTTGAGCAAATACCACGACAGTCATTGAATTATAGAACAAAAATTATTTTTCTATGTTCACTTTACATTCTGCTTTATCGTCCACTGTTCTGACATCTCCTTGGTCTCCGGAGTGTCAGCAGTCACAATTTTCCTTAAGAATTCCTTCGGTTTGCGTTCGAAACGAAATGGGTCAAACACACGCCCGGGAAATGTCCATGCATTGTTCCTTTTGGCATGTTGTTAGCAAACGCGGCATCCATCTAGCACAAAGCTTTTTTATATCCAAGTGATTGTGGATTATGTTATGGATCCGTTCAATTGACATGGACTCTGCTATCACAGCAACTTTCATTCGACGATCGTTCAAAATCATTTGTTTCATTCTTTCGATGTTTCCCGAAATTGTGACCAATTTCGGACGCCCGGTGCCGAGTTCAGCCTGGTAGCTCGTACGGCCACGTTTAAAATCGGCCACCCACTTGGCAACCATTGACAATGAAGGCGAACGTTTTATCTCTGTTGCAGTTTTCCTCTCAAAAAAATAATATTTTATTACACCACGAATTTCGGTTTTATCCACAGTTTCCACTAACATCTAACACCATTTCTTTGAACAACTGTCAAATGCCACCTAAAGCTCTGGACTATTTTTTACAAACAGTTTTGCGGAAACTTGCTGTATTCATTATCAAATTGCCCTTGTTTATGTAAAATTTTGCTGGCTGAAACCAACCAAGAGTCAATGAATGGTATGGATGTTTCGTAAGTGTATGCTGGTTCGGAATTCCCTCGGGAATTCCCGGGTAAACTGTAGGTGCCATCTAACCCCTGTAACTGGCGCTTAAAAGGTGTTGGGGGAGACTTTAAAACCACAAAAAGAAGTAACCTATCTGGAAATGATCAAGGTAAGACAAAACTCTTGTCTTGAATTGCAAGACGCAATAAATGGGTAAAATGTCAAGATTTCTTGTTTTGATGGAACACCACAGTCGACTATGAACTTAATGTGTTTGGCAAATGGTACGAGGGACACTGCTAAAGTTCGCGGAAAATATAAACCAAAACAAAATAGCGTTATGTAAATCGCTTTATTGCTTCTCAAAATATTCGCCTTTAAAATCTATACACTTTTGCATCCGATGAAACCAGTCTTCAAAACACTTTTTCCACTCTGAGCAAGGTACCTCCAAAACAAGTTATTTAAATGCTTCAACGGCCTCTTCAGGCGATGAAAAACGCTTGCCACGCATTTTATTTTTGATGTGTCGGAATAAAGCCGGTCCCAGACCATGCCCGAATGGCTTCGCAAATATGATCGAATATGACCGAATAATAGCAAATATTGTCGTGTGGGAGGTTAAACAAGTAAGGGCGATGACGAATAATTGTACTCGGCCATATTCCGACACGACGCGGTTTTTGGGTTCCGAGTCAAAGGCTAGCGAATATTCGGTTACGCACTCGCGTTATTTCGTTGCACCTCCCAGACGATGCGTTTTAACTCGGAGAGGATTTAATGTACTTTACAGTGTACAGTCAGTTCCAAAACAGTTTCCAGCCAAGTTTACTCCTATCTTTAAAGCCGTCACATAACTAAGTACTTACATCCATGTTTTTGATATCTTAAATTAACAAAAAGAAACGGGAAGCAAAACTTTAACATGTACCTACTTACGACAAATTTTAAAACCTATTTCTACACTGCACTGACTGTACTAAATACAACAAGTGAGCGATGAACGAAAGAAATATTTTCGAGGAGACTCGCGAATATCTTCGACGAATAGTGTGGGAGCGCTAAACTTGAATATGGCCGAATGTTCGGGAGCATTCGCGAGGACCTTTGCGAATACACTTGCGCTTGGTCTGGGACCGGCTTTAGAAGAAGTCATTAGGCGATAAATCAGGCGAATATGGGCAATGAGTCATTAATTGGACGTTGTTAAGCCTTATTCAGAGTGGGAGCGTTGAGCGCAGCGTCGCGTTGTGTCGCGTCGAGCGCCGCGTCGTTTTTTAAAACAATACAATACAATTTGAATGGAACCATTCACAGTGACAGCGTCGCGCGCAGCGTTACTTAAAGCGTTCGCGTCCGAAACAAATCGGATTGTTTTTTTTACAGCGTTTCAGTCAGTATTCAAAACGAGCTCAACAGAAGAGGACTTCTCGGAGGTGCTGATTGCGGAAATTCAGGCTAGGCCAGCCCTCTGGAATACAAAATTAGCTGCAAATAATCAAAGGTTCGGATGGACATTCTCATATAATTAAAAAATCTATCCGGATACTGTCTTAATTTATAGTATAAATGATGGAATTCGCCATATAAATTTCTTTCTTTGTTTATAGGGTGAATTCCAACTTTTTTCTTTAATATTTTCAAAGTATAATAGGGTGCATCGAGTAACATGAACAGAACTGCTCTGGTTGGAGCCATTTTGTACCCTGACGCTTGCAGACGCTGTCACTCTGAATACATCAACGCGGCGCTAGACGCGACGCAACGCAACGCGACGCTGCGCTCAACGCTCCCACTCTGAATAAAGCTTTACTGGTCAAGAACTCGACAGTTCGTCGTGCTGTGTGAACGCTTGCATTGTCATGATAAAGAATGATTCGCCGGTTTACGTTGTTTCTTCTGATTTCAGCGATAACTTCCGGCAAACAAATTGAAGTATACCAGTCAGCATTAACTGTCCTTCTATCCTATAATGCAACAGTTGCAACATGGCCCGTTTTTCCGAAGAAACAAGCAATCATTTTTTTCGAAACGCTTCGTAAACGCACCACTTTTGTTGGTTTAGGTTCATTTTGAAACACCCATACAGTCAATTGCTGTTTAGTTTCAGGCTCATATGAATATATCCAAGATTCGTCACCTGTTACGACGTTATATACAGAATTTGAACGACCAGCTTCAAATTTTTTGAGCATTTCCTTGGACCACTTGACACGTGCCTGTTTTTGTTCTCCTTTCAAATTGTGAGGGATCCAACGACTGCAAAGCTTCCTGACATGCAAGTGATCGTGCAAAATCGTATGTATTTGTTTCGCCGCAATGCCTAAGCATGCCTCTATCTCACTATATGTCACATGCCGATCTGATAAAATCATTTCACGCACAGCATCGATATTTTTTGCAACAACAGAGGTGCATGGACGACCTTCGCGAAGGTCGTCATCAAACGTTGGTCTTTCGCGCTTGAATTCTGCGAACCATTTGTAAACCATAGTTTTGGATGGTGCTTCATCCCCAAATAACGAACTAAGTTTTTCCACGCATTGCTGCGGTGTTAGACCGTATCGAAAATCATAAAAAATCATCACTCGAAAATCACAATTCGAAATTTTCATTTTTCACAAAATTATTACTCTGTTAACTTCTGTTAAAACAAAACTGCTCGGTTTAAAATCGAACTGTCAACTGAATTACAGGTGAAAAACGTCAAACTTTACGAATATGACAATTGCAGAACGCTGACAATAGAAGGAGTACTTGATTCCGCGAACTTTAGCAGTGCTCCTTGTATAACGAAGAATCACAATTAGATAAAAACGGAATACTTAGAAGAATTCCCTCTTAAAATATTACCGGAACATCTTGCAGGTAATATGATGTACACAAAATTTGAATGTATATACATACTTTCAATAGAGGCTGACCTTAGAACACCGGAAATTCGCAGATTTTACATGACCAAAAGTGAAGAAGAATAACAACAATTTGTATAGAAAAATGAGACTACTTCCAGTTGTGCAAATATCGATTCTTACAGTTTGTTCAACGGTCTGCGCCTTACTAGTAAGTACAAACATTTAACCGCGAAGGTTATTTTCGCAAATACACGTATGAATGTAAGAAACATTCGACTTACAAATTCTGCAAATGCTTCGTATCAAAGAAACTTCATTACATACTTACATTTGCAAACGAAAAAGAAGAAAAGTAATGTGGACAATCAATATTTTTAACTAAACACTTTATTTTGCAATGCACCATTAAAGATCAAAAGAATTTAGTAATTAAAAAAATAATTCTAATGATGCAGAACATCTTTACTCCAGGATGTTTACCCCGACAGTCCGACTACTAAGAATACAATTTCAAAACAACATTTTTAAATGCCAATTTGTTTCAAACCCACAGTTAATTTAAAAATTCGGAATTTTACTATCTAGAGAGTGAAAAACAATCAGAAGTGAAAAATTAATCAATTGTTTGTTTTGTATCTTTCAACAGCAATGGTTTATGCATATCTTCATTATTTTACGTTTTGAACTATCATAATCGCGAAACCATTCCATACATCCCGGTTTGTGTTTGATTTGCCTACAGCTCTGAATCATGCTGTTTATGTTAGACTTGATCCATCACAGCTGTTAGCACGGCAAACATATACAAGAACCAGCGATATTAAAAATTTCATAAAAAGTTCGACAATATACACTGATCGTACAAGTTCCAGGACTTGAAGGTTTTTTATTGAAAATTTTAATGAAAACCCTCTTCCGGAGGGTTGCAGCAGATCGCAGCCTCTTCCGCCGTCGTCAAACAATGCGAGCAGTGGCGCTGCTAACGCTATCTTGGGAAATCTATTAATACCCGGCACACATTCCTTAACCGTGTCGAACAAACTCACGCCAAAAACCAGCGGACCACGAACGAAAAGGGCGTTGCCATGTTGTTGTTGTTAGCAGTACAGCAGCAAAAGTTGTTAGAGAAAAAAGCACGCACAACACACGGGAAAGCGGCAATCCATCAATAGGTTATGTTTATGCTTTAGTGCGGGGGGACAAACGGGGGATGCACATGTTTTTGTTTTGATTTACCGTCGCAGTGCTTGCAGCGCTTGGCGCGAGGTTCTCCGAGTGACCCCGTGCTCACGGGCATGGTCCAGCAGCAGCTCACTGGCCACCGTGCTGCATGATGGCCGCCACTCTGTGTCTACAGGACATTTCTGGCGGCGCGGTGTACTGACGCTCAGCGTCGAGCGTGCAGAACTTGACTGCCGAGACGGCAGCTCGCGAGCGTCGCGATCTCTCCCGACGCTGTCGTGTCGTCACGCCAACGCCAAGCATTACTTGTACAAGGTGGGACACACTAACCTCGAAACTAACTTCACGATGCTACTTACCACAAAAATAAAAAGCAGGTAGTTTTCCAATATTTACCAAGCGTTACATTAACGTACTTCAAACGTACACTGCATTCCAAACATGCATAATTACCCGCACATTTCCAAAACGTAGTTAACTGAATTGTAGTTGTTAAATTAAAATATACAGCATTTCAGGTCATATACACGATCATTTTGCAGATTAATTAACTTATAATATATTTATTAACGCCACTACATACAAAACTGCAAATCATCAAACAAAAAGCCATCTAGTACACACAGTGGTTGCTGGATCGAGAACTTTGATGTAAATTCACTATGAATTCTTACTAAATTAAAACACAGTGACACAGTGACTAAACTCGATGGCTTCCCGGCCACAGGATCTCAATTTGTTTAGACAAAGCCTAAATCGAATTATTTTACTTCAGTAGTAGGAGGTTTGGTATTTATAGCAACGCAATGTACGTTTATATTTAGATTAATCTTCAACTCCTGAGGATGCTGACGTTGTCAGCAAAACACGTGTCGGGTTTAATTAGTGTGTCACTGTCTTTTGGCGTGTGGGGTTAACTCATTAAGAATTTTCTCGATCCAACCACTGGAACAGAGAGTAATCAATGTTTGGGGAAGGTGGCTATGAAAAGTAGGACCAACCCGAGAAACTTTCAGGTACCGCTCGAAGGAAACTCCGAAAGAAACAACTTCAGTGCCAAGAGCGTCGGAGGACCTGGAAAACCAGGGGCGAAGGTGCAACAAATGGAAACACCGAGCCTGGTATTCTTGGCATGCGATCGAATAGAACAATTTCAATCCTAAATTTCCATACACCTTATCGTGTAAGTAGGTATAGATAGAGTGGAGTAAAATAAATAAAAGTCGAAGAAACAGTATAGAACCATTTGGTATTTAGATAGGTTCAAAACCGCTGACCACGGGGGTGGATACCGCAGGTAAAGGCCAAGGGAATGAAACCTGGGAAGCCTCGCGACCGAACTCCAAACATTCCCATTGGCAGGGCTGCAACCCACTTGCTGTTTGGCATATCATACAGTCAAAGGGGTGATAAAGGACCTATAGTACGACAAAAACATACCTCTTACTGGATAGGGACTCCTGAACGAAGGCAATCGCGAATTTTCATTAGCGGACCTTCCAGCAAGACCAGCTGGATAATTATTAAGACTGTGTAAAAACGAGCTGAGATGGGAGTAAAGGACAATCCCGATTGAAGGATGTGTGGAGAAGAGGAGGAAGTTCCCGAACACACACTGTGCGCATATCTGGTTCTTTCAGCAGCTAGCCGTACAAGCTTTGGAGCTATGTTTGTAAAACCATAAGTAAGAGCAGATGCACCCATAAGTCTTGTCCTCAAATTATTTGAAGAGACAGAAATGAGATAAGCTCCGGCGCTATAGGATCTAAATCTACCCCGTAACAAATAAACAGAAATTTTTAGTTTCAGACGGCCACTTTTTGGCGAGGATTGTCCTTGTTTTGGCAGATTGTTCTCGCGTCCTCGTGGTGGCGCCAAAAGTCCTCGCAAAGCAACGTTCTTACGTAACTGAAAATAGGCAGTTCACCCGCAATTGAATGCCAATGAGAAAAAAAACATTCATTAATTTTTTATGGAAGTATGTACATAATATATGTATTATAAGCATTATATTTGCAGTTAGAATTTCTGACTTTTCATTTAGGCCGATTACGGGCAAGCGAATCGGGAACGCACGTTAAATATTGTGTTGAAATTTGTAACAAAGAAATTTTTCAAACGAAACGGGCCACCTTACTGACGGGAAACAGGAAAGAACGCATTTTTCGAAAAAAAGATAATGTAAAACTAAGAAAAAAAATTGCCTTCACGGGAGTCGATCCGACCTAACCTAAAAGCATCAAACTACAAGCTCTAGGCGATACTTACATAACCACCGAAGCCCCTGACGAAGTGGTCGATTAACGAATTAATTAAACGAAAGTATAACATATAATGATGACGTTTCGCGTGCATCTAATATTTATTTTAGAGGCAAGCTGGGGTGGCTGGAATCGCAGCGTTTCATTTAAACTTTAAAGCATGTGATATATTTTGATACGCCCACCCGGCTTTTGTCCTCGTCGAAAATTTCTAAAAGTTGGCAATCATAGTACGTACGAATAAGATACATACTCCAAAAGTGCAATTTAAAAAAATAAAAAACGGCTTGCGCGAGTGATCTGTGAAATTTACACGAGTGGTTAGTAAAAGCAACAGCTTGAGTAAAATTACCTAGAAAATTACCTAAAAATTCCAGACCACGAATTGTATTTAACAAGATTATTTTTTGAATCGAAGCAACGTAGTTCAAAACGAATTTTACTTCAATTAATTCATATACAAAGAAAGGTGTTGGGAATATTTGACGTTTGGCAGGTACTAAAGTAACTAGATTATAAATTATAAATACACCTACAAATTCGCTATGGCAACTTATAAAAAAGCAAAATTATCGAAAAAATTACCGAAATAATACAAGTCATGGGACCTAAATGAAATGTTTCAATTGGCCAATTTGACGAAGAAAAAAATAATCTAATATAAATATACAAGGCGATCCATTTAAATAAATCGCACATAATAGTAACTAACAGAAAAAAATTGAGGGCAGGATGTAATTCCTTGTATTTTTTAGTTATGTAGATACAGTTGTACTCAAATCGGTTGCAGTGTGTGGAATATAAGACCGTTTATATTTATAGTAACTGAGACGGCACTATAAAAGGTTTATTATTACTTCTGACGACACTCGATAATTTTTGTTTACAAGATAGAGTAGTAGGGAAATGACAGCCTCAGATACGAACCCGTTCGGAGCACATAGCGCCATCGAGTTCTCCAGGTGCCATCGAGTTCTTCGGCAGTGACCTTGAAAGAGACCAGAGGCTGCTGAAGGAGTCGTTGAGTCATCCGAAGAAGTGTCTTCAGCAGCGGCAGCAGCCTCTGGTTCTGTTGCCAACTCCAAAACGCAAAAATCCCTGGTAATGTCTTCAGCAACGACATCTGCCATTGGTTGTGGCTCAGGCGCCTGCGCCGGGGCTTAAAAAGTGCGCGTGTTGCTCATTGTTGCGCAATGGAAGAATGTTCTGGAAAATGCTGATGCAATAGTACGCAGATGTTGCAGAATTAATGTTTTTTCTCGGAAATTCCAACGTTTGTAATTGTTTACACTAAATAAATATTGTTATCAAAGTTTGAGAAAGAAACAATAGATTCGAAGTCGATAAGAGATGTTATGATTTATTGTTTTTATTATGATGAAATATTAATAGCTAAGAACGTTCTAGAAAAACCTTTCAACTTTGCCGACAGGAAATGTATATTTGTTTGGTTTGACTCCCACATTCTGCATGCTAATAAGTACATGTGCACTTAATATGTCGCAAACTCTACAAGATGATCGAGATTATTTTATACCCTGTTGTTTGTATTATTATAATAAAATCATTCTAGAACATAAAAAGTTTGAAGGCCACCGCCAGAAACATAAACACTCGATTGATTGTTGTTTTTGATAACTTCTGCACGTTACCAAAATTTTGCAAGCTCGGCAAAAGCTGGGAGATAAATAGAACGAATATAATTGCGAGAATTATTATTTAGCAATCACTTCAATAGTTCAGTTGGTTCCCACGGAATAGGTGCGGTAAAAGTTAGTTTCCCAATATGGATGTTGTAATTGGCCAAGATGATGTTGGAGATATTTTATTGTGCCATTTTATCCTCCAAAATTTACCGGAAAATTTAAAAGTAAGTCCATTTGCAGTAATCATTTCTTTTATTCTTCAAGCATTCTGTTAATAAAACTCATTCATAATAATTTCATTATATGTAGTTAAAAAGCTCACGTATCTGTTCCATAATTGTAAACTATTTTATATCTTTAGAACCAACCCAAAATGATTATGTGCGGAAATGTATCGCACATGGCAACGGAAACCGAAAATGTTTTATTTTCTGGACTATTCATGGAGAAAGAAACCAAGATAATTTTGTTGGAATCGTGCAGTGAACTTGTGGTCATTTGGGTCAATATTGTAAATCGTAAGTAAAGTATTTAGATTTTTTAATATGCAGTGATAGTAGATAAAAAGTGTGGATTTTGGACTTCCCAATTTTAGTAGTGGAAAATTGCCGATTTTGTGATTCACAATTTTAGTAGTGGAAAATTAATTGTTTTTATAATGAATGAAGTTATTTCTTTGTTTGTCCGCCCGTTTGTTTGTTTGTTTGTTTGTCTGTCCGTTTGTTTGTCCGTTTGTTTGTTTGTTTGTTTGTTTGTTTGTTTGTTTGTTTGTTTGTTTGTTTGTTTGTTTGTTTATAATGAATGAAGTTATTTCTTTGTTTGTCCCTCCGTTTGTTTGTTCGTTTGTTTGTCCGTTTGTTTGTTTCTTTGTTTGTTTGTTTGTTTGTTTGTTTGTTTGTTTGTTTGTTTGTTTACTAGTATAATTTCGTAACTCTGATTTTTCTCTTGTTGCAGCCAACGATGTATAAGCAGCGTCACGAGTTTGATTACACTATTTTATTATTTTAATGAATAAAATGTATTTTAATATAATATTATCAAATCATATTATGAACAGTATTATATTATTTTAATTGACAAAATGTATTTTAATCGTCACGAGTTTGATTACACTGTTATATTATTTTAATGAATAAAATGTATTTTAATATAATAATATCATATTATGAACAGTATTATATTATTTTAATTGACAAAATGTATTTTAATATAATAAATTATATTATATAATTTACCGTATTCCATGGGAACTAACTAAACTAATGAATTGATTACTGAATAATACTCCCCATTATGTTAGAAATATTTGTTGTGTGCTTTCCAATAAATGTATGCTAGAAGCGTGATTTTTTTTGACAAGCTGTCTGTTGACACCAGACAGCTGTTGACGCAGCTGTCTGTTGACACAGACAGCTCTATTCGCAAACACCATGGCTGATGACACAAGCAAGAATAGAAAGAGGAAAAACCCCTCTATGTAGATGAAGCTTAGATGCGGCAGTACGTAAACGTCTTGTTGGTGGATTGGTATGCGAATGACAAGCTGTCTGTTGACACCAGACAGCTGTTGACCCAGACAGCTCTATCCGCAAACACCATGGCTGATGACACAAGCAAGAATAGAAAGAGGAAAAACCCCTCTATGTAGATGCAGCTTAGATGCGGCAGTACGTAAACGTCTTGTTGGTGGATTGGTATGCGAATTTCGTCATTGGCATTGAATGTTGTTGTTGACACGAACGGCTGATGTAACAGACAGACAGATAGACAGACAGGCAGGCAGGCAGGCAGACAGACAGACAGACACAGACAGACACAGACAGACAGACAGACAGACAGACATCTGATGAGAATTCTGAAGTAGGAGAATAACTATAGATTCCTATTTGTCTCATCGAGCTGGTTAATTTGATACCCTCCATGACCTAAGTGGGCGGGGCAAGGGGTGTGTGCAGTGGGCCCTAATCTACATGCGTTCTATATTACCGACATTCAATTTGCACTTTCCACTAAGTGTAACAGAAATCTACATGTGTTCTATATTACCGACACTCAATTAGTACTTCCAGCACTCACCAGATGGTTCCCACACGTGTCCGAAACGCATTAAGATAACAAGTAATTTCAAAACATAGTACGTATCAAAATAAACAAACTGACGAATGTTCTAGAATGTTATTTTATTGTAATAATACAAACAAATAAACGGGTCACCTTGTAGTGTCTACAACGTAGTATGTGCATATACAGAACGTGGAAGCATACCTAAACAAACATAATCCTGTCGGCGAGTTGAAAGGTTTTTTACCCATAATAAAAACAATTATAACATCTCTTATCGGCGGCGAACGTGCTTTTTTCTTAAACTTTGATATCAATATTTATTTAGTATAAACAATTGCAACCATTGGAATTTCCGAGAAACTTCTGTTTACAATGCTAAGTATATATGGATGATTTAAAAGACGGGCATGTAGGCATCCGATTAGCTCAGTTGGTTGGAGCGAGGGCTCCGGTGCGCGGGGACCCGGGTTCGAATCCCGGTCGGCGTCATTTCCAAAACGTTTGCGAAAACCCCGGCGCAGGCGCCTGGGTCACATCCAAAGGCATCTAGCAGTAGTTGAACCTTACCACCCACAACCACACCCATTGGATGCCGCCCACAACCTCTATCATTGGCTGTTGCCCCGCCCACTCTCATAGAGCCCCGGCGCAGGCGCCTGAGCCACAACCAAAGGCCCCAAAGACACCAGAGGCAGAAGTCGTTGCTGAAGACATTACTCGAGGACTCCTTCAGCGTAGAAGGGGAAAAACATTAATTCTGCAACATCTGCGTACTATTGCATCAGCATTTTCCAGAACATTCTTCCATTGCGCAACAATGAGCAACACGCGCACTTTTTAAGCCCCGGCGCAGGCGCCTGAGCCACAACCAATGGCAGATGTCGTTGCTGAAGACATTACCAGGGATTTTTGCGTTTTGGAGTTGGCAACAGAACCAGAGGCTGCTGCCGCTGCTGAAGACACTTCTTCGGATGACTCAACGACTCCTTCAGCAGCCTCTGGTCTCTTTCAAGGTCACTGCCGAAGAACTCGATGGCACCTGGAGAACTCGATGGCGCTATGTGCTCCGAACGGGTTCGTATCTGAGGCTGTCATTTCCCTACTACTAGATAGGTAATCATATCTGTCGAATAACAAATTAATACTTCAAATAAACACGTACTTATGAGTGTACTGATAATGTTCCATCCTTGTAACCCAACAAAATCACAACTTTATTCCTTCATATTTTTCGCATTTCAGTTTTATACCTACCTAATGAAGCTTACGCATTGTTTAACCTCATAATGAGCCTCATAAACATATGGTTTTTGAAAATTTTTGTTTGGTGGCGACCGCGATGGTGCCACTGCAATTGATTTACTTATTGATTTACTTATTTATGTACCTACTTTAACATCATGAATATAAACACTAACAACTAGGTAAATACATAATATACAACTAGAAATCACTTTGAAATAAAACGTAATTTCATCGTGAACTATCAAAATTAATTTAGATGGTCAATTGGAAAATTCGCATGTTACAGTCTTGGGTATAAATGGACGGTTAGAGAGAAGGCGTGCAAGGTCGCCGATTGCTCAGTAGGAGAGCGCAGGGCTTCGGAGCGGGGGACCCGGGTTCGACTCCCGGTCGGCGGCGACGAGTTTTGCGCCGTGTGACATTTCAGAAGTGGGATAGGCAACCCGCGTGCTAGAGTAGAGTACGGCGGGTGGTGTGCACAAGAGGTGCGTTGTGTGTAGCATGTTCGCGTCGCGGGCGCTGAAAGTGGCCAGTGGCCAGTGGCTGGGGTAGCCGAGGACGGCTAGCTTGTCAGGACGGGCCGAACTGTTACAGTCTTGGGTATAAATGGACGGTTAGAGAGAAGGCGTGCAAGGTCGCCGATTGCTCAGTAGGAGAGCGCAGGGCTTCGGAGCGGGGGACCCGGGTTCGACTCCCGGTCGGCGGCGACGAGTTTTGCGCCGTGTAACACGCAACCTCCTCGTTCCATAAAAATTAGGGGCATAAGTCGGTAGGTAGAATTTTTCATAAAGAGTAAAGGCCTCGCCACATAGGCTATGCCATGCCAATGCTATGCTAAATTAAATTTAGCATGGCACAGCAGAGCTGTCCACATAGAACATGCTATGTAAATTTAGGTAACCATAGTTATTTGTTTGAAAACGTATTTTTGTCAATTGGGAGATGTCAATATTCGTAAGTTTAAATAATAGATGATGTTCATATCGTTGTTTTGGGGTTCATTTTACTCCATGGAAACGTATCCCTAGAAACAGCATAGAAGTCGACTTCGTTGCTATGTAAACTATTTCTACACCTATTTAATTATATGACAATTATTAGCATTTTCTTGTACCTATACCTATAATTCACTGTAGTGAATTATGGATTCATAATTCACGGTATTCGGCCAATCACAAATAATCACTGTTTCGCTGATCCAATATTTTATATCGACCGCGATCAACTCTTGCTGCAGCTGACAATCGACTCGGGTGACAGCCAAGTGTATCGCCATATTACTTGTTTACGTTTTCCAACGTATGCACTTCGTTCGAGTAGGTATATCGATTAATCCGTGCAAACTAACAATTCAACCACTAAAACTGCCACAATTTAACAATGGAAGGGACAACTCCAAATTTATATAACAGAACTGTGTTAGGTTCTAATCTCGGTTCCAATAAAATAAATTTTATGGACAAGTATTTAAAATGAATGGATTGGTTAAATTAATACTTAACGACGACGATAAACCTACACGTATTTGCCGACAAAATAAGATTATAAAGTAGGTAGGTAATCCAGTAGGTAAGAAAGACAACTGGATATGTAGGTACGCAGCGAATGGATTGGCAAAAAACAAAACAACCGGTTATTTTACATTTTTCTTTTAGTCGCACAAAACAATATAAACAAAAGACGCCACAAAGAATAACAAATGTTTGCAATACATCATTATCTGCAAATATGAGTAGCCAATAAATTGGTAGACCTTCCAATCAATTAAAACGACATGTAAATCGCTCAATAATGCTATTAAACGCTAAAAATATTATTAATGAAATTCGGAACGGGTGCGTGGGATTTGTTATTGTTGCACAAACTGCGTATGACGAAACGTATTACGACAGGTACACTTTAACAGACATCTGCGAGAACCAACGTTATTATTTTGACAGGTCGATAAAAGAAACTAAGAGACAATCCCAAATTTTCATCTTCAAACAACAACCAGATATGAAACATAATTAATATTACCGTATAACTCAAATATGCTTAACGACGGGTTTGTTTCATTGTACCACCACGTCGACGTTGTCGAGCACCCAGCCGGTTTCCATTACCCCAATATAAATAAATAATTAGCTCAAAAATAATATCATGTGAATCAAAACCAAAAAAAATTAATAAATTTACTGATAACAGCATACTTTTTTCGAGTGGGCGGACCGTCAAGAAAAATTGGGTTTATTCATGCAAAAAATTAACTTACCTTAAGTGAAATATGTCGCGTTTTCTTATGAACGACAAATTATAGTCTATAAAAACATAATCACTGATGAACAGTCACTACTTATCACTAAATTAAGTTAAATATAAAATCGAACTATCAGATGTGACAAACTTCTGAACAGCTGACGCCATATTCCATTCGAATACGCAGCACGCAGCAAGCAGGATAGCCACAACAATTTCAAACACTAAAGAAAAGTTACTAGTATATTATAAACTTTTATTTTAAATTATTAGCAAGTCTAACACGAAAACAACATAAATAAATACAATTAACATAGATTAATAAGTCTAAATACAAATAATTTAACGTATAAATAAATACAAAATAACTAAGTTGCACAATATCTCAAATTACCGGTTGATCATCCGGAAAATAATGTGATCTAACTTCTTCTATCGCCTTGCACCAATCCAGGGCAAAACCTTCTGGGTCTTCTAAATAATAGGTACGATTTGGCTGAAACAATCAGAAAAAAAATAACACTGACAGTTTAACCACTAAACAAGCCGAGGAACAAAAACAGAACTCCTAAGAGCCTTTCCACAGACTATTCAATGTCTGCTACCAGCGTTTGATTTTACCAGTGATGTTTGTTTCCCGGAAATAGTATATTACGTAACAAGTCCGGACTTCCAGTCTTGTCTACTCGTCCAAAAAAACAGTTTCCGGGCTTGTTGCGTACACTATTTTTTCGGCAACGGTGTGGAATAACAAATCAATAAAGCGCGTTTCTTTATTACAATAACAGCGACCAAAAACCATGCAAACTTGTGAAAAACAAAATGTCAACTATTTTAATGTCAAATTGGTAAGTCGCTATTTCGTTGCTATGGAAATGATCAACTGCATTCTTCTAAAGCATACTTGGATTTTCATACTATTATGACAACAACGATGTAACTCTGTACTTCCCGGACTAGGCCGGAAAAGTGCTACTTTCTCAAAGAAAAAGCGTCCGGGAAGTGGGTACTTTCCGGACGGTTGCCGAAAAACTATTTTTGCGTAGGTAAATTTTAAGTTCCCTGGGTTGCTGCTTAGCAACTCAATTAATTATAAAGGCCTCGCCACATAGGCCATGCTATGCTATGCCAATATAGAGACAATGGAATTCAAATAGAAGTGTCCACATTATTCAAGTTTAAAGTAATTTGCATAGCAACGAAGTCGACTTCTATGCTGTTTCTATGGATACGTTTCCATGGAAATAAGTTGTAAAATGAACCCCAAAGCAACGATATGAACATAAAGCGCTCGCCACATAGGCCTTGCCATCCCATGCTAAATTAAATTTAGCACGGCACAGCACAGAGCTGTCCACATAGGACATGCTATGTAAATTTGGGTAACCATAGTTAATTGTTTGAAGACTTAAGGGCTCGCCACATAGGCCATGCCATGTCATGCTAAATTAAATTTAGCATAGCACAGCACAGCGGTGTCCACATAGGACATGCTATATGTAAATTTTGGTAACCATAGTTATTTGTTTGAAAACTTATTTTTGTCAATTGGCAGCTGTCAATATTCATAAATTTAAATAATGGATGATGTTTATAACGTTGCTTTGGGGTTCATTTTACTCCAATTAGCAATTACTATTATTATTTCCATGGAAATGTATCCATAGAAACAGCATAGAAGTCGACTTCGTTGCTATGTAAATTACTTTAAACATGAACAATGTGGACACTTCCATTTGAATTCCATTGTCTCTACTTCTGTGTTTTACATTGGCATAGCATAGCATGGCCTATGTGGCGAGGCCTTTAGGACATGCTATGTAAATTTTGGTAACCATAGTTATTTGTTTGAAAACTTATTTTTGTCAATTGGCAGCTGTCAATATTCATAAATTTAAATAATGGATGATGTTTATAACATTGCTTTGGGGTTCATTTTACTCCAATTACTATTATTATTTCCATGGAAACGTATCCATAGAAACAACATAGAAGTCGACTTCGTCGCTATGTAAATTGCTTTAAACAAGAACAATATGGACACTTCCATTTGAATTCCATTGTCTCTACTTCTGTGTTTTACATTGACATAGCATAGCATGGCCTATGTGGCGAGGCCCTTATTTTTGTCAATTGGCATGGCAGCTGTCAATATTAATAAATTTAAATAATGGATGATGTTCATAACGTTGCTTTGGGGTTCATTTTACAACTTATTTCCATGGAACCGTATCCATAGAAACAGCATAGAAGTCGACTTCGTCGCTATGTAAATTACTTTAAACATGAACAATGTGGACACTTCCATTTGAATTCCATTGTCTCTACTTCTGTGTTTTACATTGGCATAGCATAGCATGGCCTATGTGGCGAGGCCTTCATCCTTTATTTAAATTTATGAATATTGGCACCTGCCAATTGACAAAAATAAGTTTTCAAACAAATAACTATGGTTACCCAAATTTACGTAGCATGTCCTATGTGGACAGCTCTGTGCTGTGCCATTTAGCATGGCATGGCATGGCCTATGTGGCGAGCGCTTAAAAGAAGTCAGCATCTGACATTGTTAATAAAAAATTCAATTGCATTTTTCTCACTTAATAGGTTTATGTTTGAGTTTTGTAGTCTCTTTCGTGAAATAGTCGTGACGAATATCATTAGAGTTTAAATTTTACCTGGCAAAATTTGCAGACTGCAGACTCAAGGTGCCCAATTTTGCTCGTTAGGTACATTGTTGAAAAACTACTCGACTGCAATGTCGCTCGTAAAATTACTAGGCAACCTCTCGTTACAATCGAAAAATTTTGCTGGCAAAATCTAAACATATGATAATGTTTTTAATTTTTATTATATTTCCTCAAGTCGTTCTCATCACAAGGCTCCATGATATACAGTCTGTCCCTGGATGGCGTCGGGGACAACTTGCCGCCAACGACTCGCCGCAGCTAAGTTGCCGCCAGGGCCAAACTGCCACGAGCCATCTGTTTTTTGCATCTTTTCATTTTTAATTAATAGTTTACTTGAATTCTATTTATGGCCCCAAGTTCATATAATTAATCCCATAACAATTACTTAAAGAAGGATGTTGTAAGGGGCTACTTTGAACTTGAGTATTTCCATAATTTCTATTCCTTTCTGTGTCCAAATTGACCATCTATTCAAACATTAATGGTGAGAAGGAATATAGGCGCCTCAAAGTTTAATGAATATCTACGATAAATACATTTTTTTCTGATTTTTCTGGTAAAATTTTATTGCCTGTTAATGGGTTACTTATATTCTTTTGGAATAAATTTTATGTTAGTTATCAATTGTCTCTTGGTTATAATTGGACTAAAATGGAACGTGAAATATTACCACACAAAACCAAAATTTAGTAGCGACAGATATGTTATCTACATATTCGATAGAATTTCAAGTGATGGAAGCCTAATGCTCTGAAAGTGTGAAGAAAGAGGAAGGTGCAATGCCAGGAGTGCATACTAGAAATGGGATTTATATCAGAAGTATTAACCAACATTCGCATGGGCCAGCAGCAGCAAATTCGGAATTTCAGAAAATTGTAACAAAAATTGAATGCAGAGCCCAAGAAACTGTAAAAGCAGCAGTTCCAGTTATAAATAAAAGCACAGTTCCAATATCTCAGGCTACCGAAGGATCTCTTCCTCAGTACCAAACCCTTCGGAAGATGGTGAAAAGGAAAAGGAGAGAAGTCAACGCTGCTCCTCTGAATCCACAAAATTTGCAAGCTTTGGTTATTCCAGATTATTATATGATTTATGAAAGTCAAAACTGTGACATTACTTGTGCAATCAATTTCAGAAAATTCAGAATATTCTTTACTTTTGAGACTCATTCTATAAATTAATATAAATAAAATAAGAATATCAATCGCGTTTGCACGATTCTTAAAGCAAAGCAACTGAATTACTGTCCGGATTATGGAAGTTATACTGTATTTTCATTTTTGGGCCTTTTTCTAAGTTGGCAGCCAAGTTTGGGGGATGCAAAATTAGGATGAGTTTTCCAACATCCAATGTGTATTGTCTACTGGTCTGTATCATAAAAAATGTTTTGTAGAGAGAATTGAAATGGTACTGTACAAAAACATGACTTAATCATCAGTGATAAAGGCTTTACTGATAAAGTCAAGAATTTATACTAAATTAAAAGATGACATAAAGTAAATATTTCCATTCTATATGGTAACAGCATAAACAAAGATATAACGGGAGGGGCAAGAACTTTTAAGACAAAACTGATTTTATGAAAACAATTTTCCAGGGTCAGTTAAACAATTTAACCAAATGTTCTCAAAAGTTTTTTAGTACCCAGTAACATTACTTATTTGAAATATTTTGCCTGAACTAAAAGTAAAAGGAATCAGGAAAACCTTAATCGATAAAAAAATAAGAGTTTACAAAATTTTAATAATTAAACAATGGGCTTACCGTTTTAACAAAAAAAGTCTTAAAGTTTTTAGCATCAGCCTTGATACATGCACTCCACGGTATCTCACCCTTCAGGATCATCGCAGTAGGATCAACATAATACAAGTGAGGCCCAAGGGTCAGGAGAAGCATTCTCCGTCGCGCAAAAAAGCCTTTTCGTTTATCTACTAGACCCTGTTTCAAAATGAGATTTCCTTCAACTAAACTGTGCCACTTGCTATTCTTTTGCTCGTCCAGTCTTTGCTCTATTTCTCTAGGGGTTAAGTCTGTAATTTTTTTATTAGGCTCTGAGGTTTTCCTCGTTGGTGTCGATATTGTCAAATCTGGACACACCGACTCTAGCTGCAAACGAGAAACTCTTTGTCCGTCTAGGCCTGGTTCTAAATCATCTGGTATCCAACTGTTATTCGTGATGTTTTCAGACGATATCTTCGGCGGAGGGCCTAAATGATCAAAATCTGTATGTCTAAAAAATTCGTGTTCACGTATACTCGTGTATGGCTTTGTGTCAGTCGCACCCAGGCGTTTGCTTGGATTCAAAACCAATAATTTCTCTACTAAATCTTTAGCTAATCGATTGAAGCCTTCAGGAAATTCATATTCAAGCTTCAATATCTTTTGGAAAATTAAATATTCACTAGGGGCACGGAACGGAGCAACGTTACACACCATTTGAAATATAATACAACCGTAAGCCCACAGATCCGAAGCAAACGAAGATTCGGTATCTGTTAGCAATTCTGGGCTAACATACTGCGCCGTGCCCACGAAACTATTTTTCCGACGTTTATTGTCTGCCGCATCATCTTTCCCATTTTCTTCTTGTGAAACTATTTTTGCACTACCAAAGTCAGTTATTAATATGTGCCAATTTTCGTCAAAAAGTATATTTTCGGGCTTTAAGTCACGGTGAACGATGCCTTTGGAATTTAGGGCCTCCAAAGCTAGCAATAATTCTGATGCATAATACTGAACACAAGCCAAACTGAACGAATCTGGTTTGTTTACATGTGGCAATAGTTCCCCGTTTTTGGCATACGTAAGTACAAAATACAGTCGTTCCGAATCTTGGAAAGTACAATGTAAATGAACGAAAAATTTGCTACAGCTGCTGAGTATTTGTAGAACTTTCTTTTCTCGAGTTACATATTCCATTTTTTTCTCACGGATTATGTGCCTTTTTTCTAATACCTTAACTGCAAAAGAAAACAAAGAGTTTATAAAACTATCCGGTAAAACAACTTTAATTTTTAAAGCCGAAGTCATATGAAAGGCTAGACTGTATCACGTAAGTGTTTAAAATGCTTTTATGAGCCTTGCCATGGTCACTTAACGTGATGCGAAAAATCTTGTTGGTTATTGAAGGGACTGGCAGTTGAGATTTGAGTTAGCTTACATAAAATTTAAATCTACAACTGGAGTGTGCATTTTAAAAATGTCGGTTATCCTAGCAACTTTAGACATCCATTTGTGAACTGATTGATTTCTAAGATCATCAAGGTAAATGGATGCCTAAAGTTGTTTAGCTTTAAAGATGTCTCATCTTCTCGATGCCTTGCAATAACCGAAAATCTTAGGTGTTTCTTTGCAACAACCAATCACTAGAAATTACGTTTAACAAGAACACTGTGCAGGACACCACATTAGACTCCATAACATTTGCTTTTTTATTTAATATCGAGGACTGGATGCTCCTTCATATGTTTTGAATATAAGACACATTCAAGCTTACTGTTTCGTAAATTATATCCACGTTAATTGTCAATAAATATATTTTTTCAAGCATAAACATAAAATAGAATGGAAAAAATTATGACAAGAAGAAAATGAAAATGGTCGGTTGAAAAACAAATTTCCAGCATAATAAAGTGGCGAGGGCCTAATAATCGCACGGCGGCCCTCTTAAAGTGCATGCTGAATAATAGACGTGTTTTTCAAGAAGATATCATAAATGCTACCGACTGGGACTGATAATGTCCTGCTTGACCAAAATTGGATATTAATTTGTGTAAAAAAACTGCACATGATATCGACTGACACGGTAAGCAGTTTGACCTAGAGCTCATCGTCGGACCGACACAGTAGTCACTAGCCATACAGTTACACAAGCTGCTGGCCGACCATATTACGAAATGCCCTAACCTCAACATAATTGTTATTCTTTTACTTTTCATTTCATTTAGCTATAACTTCTGAAAGCTACATCTTTTCATAAAAGCATTTGAAAGCAATGGTTCTTTTTCCGAATGAAATAATCAACATCGAGATCAACATACATTCAACAAATAAAGCAAACATGCAAAATTGAGCTACAATTTTATTTTTCTTGTTTCTAGTATTCTATTAGCAGACAAAAAACATTTTGAGCGTTCCCGAAAGAGATAATTTCAAAAAGTTCCAGAAAATAATTTGGCTTACAAAGCAAACACTTTTCAGCGTAAAAGAGTACTTTAAATTAAAATGTTTGAATCGCAGTCTAACAAATTACAATTAAGTACATACTTACTTGCATATTCTTTACTTGTATGGATATCTTTAGCTAAAAATACAGTAGAAAAGCTCCCCTCGCCAATTACTTTTCCAAATATAAAATCAGACGAAGAAGGCTTACGCCCTTCATCAGATGGTTGTGGTGTCATTCTTTATTTGTACACTTCTACAAAATACGAATATTGATAATTAATAAAACACGAAAAAAGGTTAAAGGGCAAGTAAATATTGTACACCAAGCATGAACCTGAGACATGAAAACTTAATTTTAGTTCATGCTTGATACTGTTAACTATTTGAATCTGTTATGTTACTTACCTAGAAAAGTAATAACTGCAGTTCTTCGTCACAGGAAAAAACGTCACTTCGTGGACGTCATAAATACTGTTTCATTAACAATATTTTTTAGTGATAAGAAGATGACGTTCATACAGTTTAATGAACTTGTTTGAATAACGGTTTACGTATAAGATTAGTTAAATTCCATTGTTATGTAAAACGAAAAATTCATGTAATAGAGCACCAAAACAACCACCACCTTCTGTTACAGACAAATTAAGAATTTTATTGACAAATATCAATTTGACAGTTGTTACACTTTCTACTTTTTTGGGTTTTGTTATTGGTAACGGTAGGTTAGGGATTTATATGACCGACTGAGAATTGAGCATCTTTATCAGGGCCGGTCTGGCATTTTGGCGCCGGATACATTATTAATAGATTAGGTATTAATTTTATCTGATTATAGATTATAGGTGTACGTGTACTCACACAAACACACAGTGATACTAAAAACTAAAACAGTAACATACATTTTTTTACCTGTGTGGTCAAAAATGTATACTAAACTTAAATTTTCATTCCACCACACAAAAATGAAATGAATTCCTTGGTTACCCGAGGCTTAACGCCGATGTGAAAGCCTAACACCGATGTTAACACCAGTAGGTAAACGCGGCTTAATAACATTAATTCGCATTTAGGAAGCAAACCTTAAAGTTGAGAAAGAAATAATTAGTAAAAAATAATTAATTTGATGTTTAGTGTATAGTCGTTTTCAAGTTTTTACACGTAAGCGCAACACTCAAATTGAAAATAAACTGTTTTCACTGCAAAACTTCTATTTAATGATTATATTGCAAAAGTGGCACGTGTATTTGTTTTGTTTAGAATGAAAATCTGACGTATGACGAAGACACTCTTGTGTAGTGTATTTTACAGAGGTGACAGTTCACTTTCAATACACCGCATAAGTGCTTCCGTCATACGTCAAATTTTAATTCTAAACAAAACAAATGCACGTGCCAATTGACGTTTATCAGTGTTATTTACAACGTCTTAAGTTAATTTTTGCAATATAATTCTAGAAGTTTTGGAGTGAAAACAATTTACTTTCAATGTGTGCGTTACGCTTACGTATAAAAACTTGAAAACGACTGTAACTATATTGCATAGGTTAGGTTAAAACGTCAGATAGCACGTGGCTTTGTTTTGTTTGGAATGAAAATCTGACGTTTGTGACGCGCCACTTATGTGGCGTATTATTGCTGTAGGTATTATGGTTGTGGCTATATAATACAATCACAATTTTTCTAACATTATTATCCACGCGCGCGTAAATGCAGTGAGAAGGGGGGGATATAAATTACAACTTGTAATTTACAAGTATTATGTTAGGTTTTGTATCCGGCACTGACAGACGTCAAGGGCACGTTAGAATGAAAGATTGACCTACTTTTTAGGCGATTAATTTATTTTTTCTGTGTGACTAAGTGAAAAGGTCTACAGTTGAGCTAAGTCGGCTCTGTGCAAAATCGATTTTTCCAAATCAGGAAGGAAAAGGAAATACAATAGTGGGAGTGGGGGGGGTTGTTAATCTGTGGGCGCCTGCCGCCTGGGAACTTTATAGTAATACAACAAGAACAGACGCCTGGCGTCATCTCGCAGATTAAAGTAGTTGCGGTCGGAGGAATAAAATGTATTGTTATGTTTGAACTGTGCAAATTGATGTTTTCAAGTAGTTTTAGAATATGAGTAACACACAGCTTTAATAATGACATGTTTTATAAATGGGGCCTTTATAATGAAACCTTAAATTTTAAATCAAAAAACTAGAAATTCAAAAATGCGCGAGAGTAGCAAAAAGCTTACAAAATAAATTTTGGCTTAAAAAATTACTTAAAAATCAAAAAGTTTAAAATGAATGTTATAACATTGTGATTTTATATTTAAAATATGGATTTTACTACATGCACTAGTTGGCTTTGTCCAAAAACGGATAAAGAAAAAATTTCCTCCACCACAAATGACTTTACCACTTCAATAGCCACTACATCAGGACCTGGTCCAAGTCCTGGCAGTTCAAACTCTTGCGATGATGTACCACCACCAAGAAATTGTTACAGATTGGTAGTTCTAGGTATTAAGTTACTTACATATATTCAGAAATAGAATTAAGAATTTATTACCTACCTCTTATTTAGGCTCGGCCAGAGTTGGAAAAACCAATATAGTTTCGAGATTTCTTGGGGGAAAATTTGAAGAAAGTTATACACCAACTATAGAAGACTTTCACCGGAAACTCTATAGAATTCGTGGCGAAATACACCAATTAGATATATTAGATACATCGGGAAATCATCCCTTTCCTGCCATGCGAAGATTATCATTTCTTACAGGTATCAATCTTAGTTTTTTTGGTTTATATACAATCAGATTTCCCCCTTTAAAAACAAAGTCTCAATTAGGTACATTTTTTCAGCTTGATGTACTATAAATAAGTCTTTAATTCTTCAGTAGATATATTTATTTATGCTGAATGAGCTGCTCAATTAATGAAATATATATAATTAGTTTGGTTCCATGTTCCATCTACTATTTAAAAATATATTTTTGCATTGTAACTACACTAATCAGTACAGAATTTTGTGTGCCTATCTATTATTAAAAATAATTGGTGGAAGCACTGCCGCACTCTATTATTAAAGTAGGTATATTTAGGAACTACTAAATTATTCGTAAACTTTGTGTCCTAGTTGTGAAAATCCCACCCCCCAACATATTTTTATTATTAATGTATCTGTGAATATAAGATTTCCATTCTTAAACTTATCATTTGTTTTCATTACAGGTGATTTATTTTTAATAGTATTTAGCATGGACAGCAGGGAATCTTTCGAAGAAGCAATACGACTTCGAGAACAGATTCTCGAAACAAAATTGAATGCTGGAAGTTCAAGTGGAATGGGCTTAACGAGAAAAAAGAATTTACCCCGTGTTCCGATGGTACTAGCAGGCAATAAAAGTGATAGAGAAACTAAGTGAGTAAAATATAACAGTTGATAGATTCCAAAAATTTTATAAAAAATTGGCACTAACAATAAATTATATAAAATTAGTGTACA
Organism: Xestobium rufovillosum; assembly: GCA_963966045.1. Classification (NCBI taxonomy): domain Eukaryota; kingdom Metazoa; phylum Arthropoda; class Insecta; order Coleoptera; family Ptinidae; genus Xestobium; species Xestobium rufovillosum. Next base: position 32,880,142 of record OZ014493.1, read on the forward strand.
AGGGTGGTATGAATAGTGTCCGGCTTATAATGGAGCAAATCCTCATGAATTATTTGTAGGTATGGTTTTGCTCGGTGCAATCCATCATTTATTTGACGTTGAAGTTTCAAAAGTGTGTCAAAAGTAATTTTCATTTTATAGTTCATCAATTGAGCATATGCTTTGCACTGAAGAAAATTGATGAGGAACCTACGTGTATTGTGCAGCTACAAAACAGTTCCGCATTAAATGTTTTCCCCAACCAAGATAAAAACCGATCTGGGATTCTAAGTTGGAGGAGGGAGTCTTTTCATTAATTTTCAACTGTTCAAATATGTCTTGGAAACTTCCAACGTGATCATATACAAGGACCAAATGAGTTATATTTCTGAGGAAATGAACACGAAAGTGCAAAAAATTGTATTAAACAGCCATCGATTAATTTTGTTAGATCAAAAGGTGTAAGATGGATGAGTACGTTATTTATTCGAAATTTTGATTAGGAGAAAACTATCGGCTAGTGGGATGCACTGAAGCTCAAGATTATTGTGCTTCCATATGTGTTTATGTCATAAGTTCTGTTTCTTCAAAGAATTTGGGGACTTTATGGGCGCTTATCTGCTATTATTACTTTTGGTTCTACAAACATAGCTCCCCAAAGCTTGTACGCCCTCTATTGGTTTAAGGTCCGGTGTATGGTTACCCGATAATGTTTGTGAAAATTTAGGATTGAGACGGTTCTATCTGATTACATGTTAAGCATAAGAGTGGACAGTGTCCCTTAAATAGTTCTAATGTTCATCTCAACCTGGTTTCCATCTAGTCACAATGATTTCCCAGCTTTCTTGTTGAAAGGTCCGCTAATGAACATACACGATTACCTCAGTCCAGAAGCCCCCATCCAGTAAGAGGTATAATTTCTTCTTCTTCCCAGGTTTGTGCTAATTTCATTCCCTGGGCTTTTGCCATCAGCGATACCCCCCCCCCCCCTAGTGCTCTGTGCAGTTATGCCAAGGCCCCACGTTAAGAAAAGGCAGTTTAAAGAAGGGTTCAGCATAATGGACACACTCTGGCGCAGTTTACCCTAGTTCAGGCTCTTAGTCACGGCACGACTGCTTAAGCTGAGAGAGATTTTGATCCATGGCAACAACTTAAAGTGCTACCAATCGAATTTTTATGTTCGATGAGCCCCATGGTCGATGCTAACCTTTACTCACGTATGCTATCTTACAGGTGTCTCCAAATAAGTGCAAAAAACTTTAGGGGATGATTCCTTGTTGAAAATGAAGGGGGGTCTTTCATTAAAAAATTAGTCCTGTATCGCTATATCCCCCACCGAGGAGATGCATTCCTCCAAAGGGCAAGGGAACAATTTGTTAGGTTTTTATTTGTTTCCTAAATTTTGGAAAAGTTTACGAAAAAGAAATTCAGTGGACATTTTTTACTAACAAAAAGGCTACTTTTGAATATTTCTTGTTGTTTTTCATAAAACTAGTGGTTTTCAAGTAAAAATATTATTTGTAAAGTTTGCTTCATCGATGAACAAATTGGGGTTGTATACTGTACCTTCTCGAAAATTCGGGAAAAAAATAGAAACCTAATCTTCACCTCCCACTTTAGAAGAATATAACTCCTTGTGGAGGGATATATGGGGGTAATATGTTTATATGAAAAAGCACCTTTATTCTTCGACAAGGAATCACCTCCTAAAATTTTCTAATGGCTTGGCCAGAAACTGCTACGGCATGTACATTTTGGAGATCTGCAGAAAGTTCTCGTGTCGTAATTGATGCATTACGCCTTTCTTGAAGAATAATAAATCGGTCTTGGGCAGGTGTTTTTCTAAGGCCATCGTGACTTTCGACCACATCGCCAGTCTCCTGGTATCGTCCCCACATTCGACACATTACACTTCGCGATACTCCAAATTCGGCCGCGCTACCTGACTTTGTGAACCACCAAATTCAATCATCCCCAACCGCATGTAACATTTCATCGCGGGCTAAGTGTCATCGTTCCATTGTAAATTGTTGTCTTATGTTCAACACAAACAACTAAACTGACCATATATGCTCAGAGATGATGTGAAACATCGGTGAAACAAAAACATTATAAAAAGCGAAATTTTTATCGTCCACCTTTCTTTGAATTTCAGTTTTTTCGGATAAATAAAACTAACAAATCAAGTCCTTTTTTATCATGCTATGGTATGATATCCAACGAACATTTTCAATTTGCTACGAATTGTTGACGAAAATATTTTCGAAATAATAGTTTTGTTCCTTAGACAGTTTTGAGCAGTGTATATTATGTACCTATATGAAAACGTCGTGATTTTGAAATGAATTTCAGTGAAAGAAGGAATTTCGATGTGTTTTTTTAGGTCTATTACACATTATACTGGGCGACCCGTTTCAAAACTGAACATATAGGGAAAATGCATTGCTTATCATAAACTCCGTTTCATAACCAAATATGCATGGCATATCATTAAGTAATTGTCTATTTTTTCATTAATAATATCCGTGAAACAGGATTTATGTTGGGCAATGCATTATTCCTATGTTCGATTTTGAAGCAGAGGTCACCCAGTATAGTATAGGCCTTTGTGATAAACTGGTTACCAAATTCACTCCACCCTTGTTTAGACCGATAAAAAGGTATTAAGGTTATGTTTTTTTAGAACTGTAACAGCTGATGAAGCACACTCATACTGTGAAACTCAAAATTCAGGCTGTGCCTTTGTAGAGACGTCAGCGAAAAGGAATTTCAAAGTCGACGAAGTCTTCTACCAGCTCTTTGTGATTGCCGGTTTGCCTCTGGAGATGGCGCCGAATCACCATAAGAAAGTTAGCGCCAATTTTGGTTCTCCATGTCCTCTGCCCCCATCTGCCCCATCCCACCATTCTAAAAAATATACGCTGTCCGTAAAAAGGAGACTGAGTGATGCTTGTGGAGTTGTCACGCCTAATGTCCGAAGACCCAGTATTAGAACTGATCTCATGATAATGCGCACTAAGACTTGCAGTATGGGAGACAATAAGTCTAATGGGACTAGTTCTCGATTAAGCTGGAGACGGTTTGAGTATAACTGCGTGCTGCAGTAAATAGTTGCAATTTAGTAAATAATAAGTAAATGCATTTGAAGGGGTTGAGACAATTATTGAATGAGTATTAAAATTTCAGTGATCAAAAGCATTTGAAGCGGCCAAATTTTATAAGATATTAATATTTTTTGAACAAACTGTAACTTTGCATTTGGTCTTCATTTTATACCATTTTATATTGTCAGAAACTGAAATAGGTATTATTAATAGTTATTAATTGAACATTAAGTTTGATACTGATGAGAGATATTGAAACATTCCAACCGACACTAAATGAGAATGTGCAGTAAGTTTTTTCGATTTTTGTTGAACAAGAGTAACTTATACAGGGTCCTGCATCTCACCTCCCGTCTTCTACTACACCTAAACGATTAATTTTAGAAAAATGATTGAAACGGGACATTAGACTGTTTGTTAGAGAGCACATTTTAAAAATATTTTTGAATATACAGGGTGTCCCGAAAATTGGTGGTGCATCAAAGTTGTATTTTTTTAAATGGAATGCCCTGTAGTCTTATTGATTTTTGAGACTCTCTCGAGCTACTGTACATATCCCTAGAATATTATTAAATTTGATTTGATAGTTCCAGAGGAATAAATTAAAATAGAGAAAAAAAAATTTTTTATTCATTTTTTAAAAAAATTATAAAAAATAGAAGAAACATCTTCAAACCAAAACTAAGCAGCAGGTTGCTTATAAGAAAAGGTCAGTTTATCCTACTATGAATGTCGTAAAAATAACTTATACAGGATGTTCAAAATTCAATGTCAAACTTTTCAAAATGTAATGCTATTTTTCTCCATTTTTTCAAATGGGACACCCTGTATATTTTTATCCCGTCGGATACAGAATTAAAAAATGAACATGTTTTCTAATTACAATTATTTCGACATTCTCAAAGGTTTCAGATATTCGTAAAATCTTAAAATTATTATCTAATAAATAATAATTTTACTTGGCAGTTTTTAAATCAAAGACTAGAATATTATGTTCATTACTATTCTGACCACAATAAAGATTTTTAGGCAGGGGGGGGGGGAATTATTGGTGAACATATTATTGGTCCTCACTTTTCTAACGGACATTTGAACGGTGCTATGTATTTGGATTTTTTATAAAATCAGTTGCCAAATTTATGCCAAAATTTACCAATATAACTTTGAGTGATGCAATGTGGCTGCAGCACGGCGGAGCCCCAGTACATTATTCATTACGAGTCAGGGACACTCTCAATACAACCTTTTCGAACTGGTGGATTGGAAGAGGAGGGCCATGTAATTGGCCGCCCCGATCACCCGACTTAACTAAATTAGATTTCTTTTTGTGGGGCTACGTTAAGGAAATCGTTTATCAGGAACCTCCAACCACACCAGAAAAAATGCAGCAAAGAATCAGAAATGCATTTCAAAACATTGCACCCGAGCTTAGGAAGAGTAGCAAGGTCATTTCGTACCCGCCTCCGTTTGTGCCTCCAAGAGAACGGAAGACATATTGAACATAATGTTCTAGTCATTGATTTGAAAACTGCCAAGTAAAATTATTATTTATTAGATAATAATTTTACGATTTTACGAATATCTGTGAAACCTTTGAGAAAATGTAGAAATAATTGTAATTAGAAAACACGTTCATTTTTTAATTCTGCATCCGACGGGATAAAAATATACAGGGTGTCCCATTTGAAAAAATGGAGAAAAATAGCATTACATTTTGAAAAGTTTGGCATTGAATTTTGAACATCCTGTGTAAGTTATTTTTACGATATTCATAGTAGGATAAACTGACCTTTTCTTATAAGGAACCTGCTGCTTAGTTTTGGTTTGAAGAGGTTTCTTCTATTTTTTATAATTCTTTTAAAACATGACGAAAAAAAATTTTTTTCTCGATTTTAATTTATTCCTCTGGAACTATCAAATCAAATTTAATAATATTCTAGGGATATGTACAGTAGCTCGAAAGAGTCAAAAATCAATAAGACTACAGGGCATTCCATTTAAAAAAATACAACTTTGATGCACCACCAATTTTCGGGACACCCTGTATATTCAAAAATATTTTTAAAATGTGCTCTCTAACAAACAGTCTAATGTCCCATTTCAATCATTTTTCTACAATAAATCGTTTAGGTGTAGTAGAAGACGGGAGGTGAGATGCAGGACCATTATAAATAGCACTTTATTCTTACTGTACGGTTCGAAATTAACCCCACACGCCTAAACAGGGACAGCATTAAACTCAACATGTGTTTCATTGACAATGTCAACGTATTCAGAAGTATGAAGCTAAACTATGTTAAATTTACAAACTATTATAAAAAATCTTCCCTCAAAATGCACAATTCCTTGCTCCATAAAATGTGGGATTTTGACAGCAGGTAAGTATACAATAACAAACAAGATTTAAATGCCTTAGAAAGTGTACAGATTTACAAAAATGCCACAGTTGCGTTAACAGTAATAATGGTCCAATCCAAAACAATTATTGTGTATGAATTTATAAGGAAACGTGCAGTGTAATACCCTAGTTCCGCTAATTCGTATTCCATTATGGGAACATTGTCAGCGTAACACATGTCGAGTTTAAGCTATGTTACAATAGTTTTGTAACTGACAAAACTGGTCAACGATTTAATTGTTTTATTTAACGTTGGGGGTTGTTCTAAATACATATCTAATCTTTCTTGCCATTCTTATTATCTTACGAAATCTATCCGTCCTTATACTTTATTCTAAAATAACATCAACCATTTCTTTGTTTCATTTGGATATTGCAGGAGTTGTTTATATGTCGTCTACACATGTTTATATGTCTAGACGACATATAAACAACTCCTGTAGACGAACGGAGGCTTACCTAGTACAATTTCAGTTGAAAATTCCAACTTATTTTCTTTTATACACTATATATGATTAATGCTTTGAAGCTGCAGAGGAGAGCACCTCACACATTTGAACATTAATGAACACCATGTACAGCAGTTCTTTATCTTTAAGCTTTATATTGTCATACCTAATAAGATTAAGTCTTTATTTTTCTCTAAAATTTTGGGGAAAGCACAGAAATTAAATTTGGCCGACGTTTCCCACTCATAAAAAGGCTACTTGCAAATACTGTTGTTCCCCAATTTTGGGAAAAATCGGTTGTCAAATAATGAAAATATTTCAAAATATTTTTCTTTCAATTTTCTTGCTAAATAGTAAAAATTAGTTTGATACTGACTCATATTTACATTTATATCAACTATTGATTTTGGTTTTTGAAGAAATCTGACCAATTAGTGGGATTAGTTACGTTGGTTTTTTACCAGACAACTGTAATGAATTTAATTTTCTATTTTCGTCATTTTGGGCGCTCCTTAGAGGTGAAATATTCAATTTATATGTTATTTATTTTTTTTATATTTTTAGGGTTTTACTTATGAGTAGAAGAAGCAGGTACCAGTTGAGCACTTTTGCCTTCAGCGCTCTCAGGTTCAGTAATAGGTATTTACTTTTGTGCTTGTTAATTTAAAACATTGTGATACTTATAGCGATAATAAGAAATTTAAGAAGGGTTGCTAGCTTCAACCCCTTATTAACGATATGGGAGGATTTAAAAAATATTCAAAAATAGCCTTTTTATTAGTGGGAGATGTCTACTAAATTTAATTTTTGTAATCTTTCCCAAGATTTGAAAAAAAATAAAAACCTACCTTTATCTAACCCCGCTATGAAATGTCACATTTTAAATGCATTTTTGACATTACGAAACGTCATATTTTTCATAACTGTCAGTTCATTACGTAACTAGTTATGTAATGAACATTCCTTACATAACTAGTTATGTAATGAACTTTTACGTAACTGAATATTTAAAAGCAAAAACAAAAGTAAGAATTTATTACAGGGTATTATTGAATCTATTGCCAAATTCGCTGATTCTTCTATATCAGAAGGCATATCTACATCAGAATCATCTATTTTTGGCGTAATTTGAAATAAAAAAACTCATCACTGACAATAGTTACTTATAGTATCCATAGCAACACCAAGGTAAAGCGATGAAGTTGAATTTATTTGTACGGCTACAAGGGATGTTACATTATTTGAAGTAGCACAATTCTTTTTTATTTTAAAGCGGGGTTAGATAAAATTTTGTACTTAACACGTTATGAAAAGGCTATTCATAACTGGTTATGTAAATAACTATTTCCTTACTCCACCTTTGAAGCAATGTATCTCCTCGGTGAGGGATACAGGAGTAATTTTCTTAATGAAAGACCCCCTTAAATTTCAACAAGGAAACCATCCCCTAAAGGTTTCCGCATTTATTTGAAAACACCCTGTATATGTCAAAATAAGAATTTTATAAATCAAGAATAAATTAAAATTGAATCCTAAATACTAAAAGAACATTCTGGTTGTTAGTGCAGCTGCATAATATTATATTGATCTCAAACTTACTGCATACAAATACATATAAAATATTCTACTTCCGATGGCAAGATGTGTTTATTAGTAAAATAGAAACCTTTGGTTTACTCAGGACCTAACACATCAACAAATACGCATGGAGTCAAAAACAAAATTATTCCGGAGCAAACTAATAACAATTTTGATATGTAATTAGTTTAGAATATTTATTAAACTACATTAAGGTAACGTTTGCAATAAAATGGGCACACTTTTAAAATTACTTTATATTAAGTAAATAATAAGTTTAGATGTGTAACATTAATGTTTCCACAATTTAGATATTACATCAACGTACACTTATTATAATGAAATTTATATTACGTTTCTCTCATATTTCATATATTATATTTTTTCTATCTGTGATTTTACACTACTAATACATATCGGACATTTTCGAACATTTCAAAACAATCAAGACATATATATTTTGCAAAAATATTGTCTCTACAATGTGTTCTTCTGTGCCACCCTAATTTTACAAAAATAAATTATTACTTATTAAATTATTACTTTCTCTTTTAATTGTTATATTCTATTACTCATAGTTAATTGAAGCATAAACAATTTCAATGTTAATGAAGGGTCACTTTTATGCCTTGTGAATACCACATAATTTTCAATATCTTGATAAACTATCAAATAATTTAAGCATTTTCTCACTATAATTCGACTCCAAAGTTAAAAGGTGCAGATTCTTTGACTGAAAATATGAATAAAATTCTTGTAAAACCCCACATGCCTTTTAGATCCATCAAAAGCTCAGGCTATTTTTCCCCTTTAAGGGACTTTCTTCAGGTTTCTGTCACGAAAAAGCAAAAACAGGCAACTTTGCTTATAAGTAAATGAGGAGAAGAAGAAAAAGAAGAAAACAAACAATAACATATCAGAAAAATATGTTTGCCGAGACTTAAAACATTTATTATAAAGCAACCTTTCTTCAAAACACAAATAGCAACTTTTTCAATGTTGCAAATCGAATATAGGCCTATTATTTTCCTATACATATTTTTAGACGAGGAATCTGTACTTAAAATCACCTGCTTAAATTCTGGGATAGCCATAAATGAATATGTTTTGGTAAAAAAAATGTTTTTAGGACCACACATTCTTTGCTTGTCGTTAAATATTATGCATTTTCATTGAATTAGTGATTGCCCTTTTAACAATTTCTTGTCATTTTCCAAAAATTCTAAATTTTAAAAATGACAAAAAATAATTATGGAAACTGGTGAATTAGTACTAAATACTTTATTATAGGTCCAATATGCTGGAGTAAAACTGGCCCTGAAAGAATGCTGCTGTTGTAATAATTACATGTATAAACACTTTCTTACCTACATATAAATTTTCTAATAACATACAACAGCTTCTGTTCTTCTAACATGTACTATAAGGTAAAAGAAAAAATAATCAGTACAATAAATACTTAGAGTAGTACCTATATGTTATAATTAAGTAAAATCTTTGTATTGCTGAGGAAGCATAATCTTAAAAAAACAAGAATGTTGTTACTTGTTGCTCTCATGTTGTTAAACCATCTGCCAATGTGTGTATTTTTTATAACATGTACTGTAAAATTACTTGTAGAAAATAGCGAATATTAAAAAGTTTCGAACTTGAAATTTTACCGTATTTCTTTAATCTCCAAGGATGGTGAACAACACTCTGTTTTCTGTTACCCTGCTTCTCAGATTTAAAATTCCCTCACTATGCGGGAGTACAATACACAAACAAAAGGAGTCGCCACATACCCGCTGAAACGGTCATAGAATCCTGTATAACCAATAAATAAGAAATTGACATTGACGTTTGCAAACGGGATATAAACACAAAAGCTTTATTTGTGTTTACTTCTGCACATCTTAATTTCATAGTTTAACTATAATTTTTAGATTACGTTAATTCTTTAGTGCTTTGCGGGATAAAACAGAAAGAATGAGGTTAGTCTCTATTTAATCCTGTAATTTAAGTACATAGTTCTAATAATAGTAAATGCTTTATCAGTGGCCCTAGAATGGGAATGTCTCAAATGAATGGAAATAATCGCAGACCAACAAATGTAAATCGAACACCATCCAATGATAAACCAGTGTACGCTCAACATGATGACCTAATTAAGTACATATTTGACTCTTGGACCAAAATATCGCAAGAAGTCGATAGAAATCCAGGAAACAATATTTACTACCAAGAACAGGAAAATCAGCATCTTAAAAATTTCGAACCATTTGATTTAGAAGCTTATTGGGGAAGACAAATGGTACAAAATTACCAACAGTCTCGCCACTCATCATAGCACTTTTATTTGACACGATGTTTACTTAATATAATAAGTATATTAATACTATGTGTTTTACCATTCATCGGAGCAATGCTAGTATAATTTTTATTAACTTTTTTAATTTTTGTACGCAGTATTCTTTGTAGATTTTTTTACATTCCTGATCAAATTATACGTACGAGTCTTATATTTAACAATTTTATCTGTCTCAACTATCTTGCGTTATTTTTACTATCATTTCAGCAATTTGATTTTGTGTTATCATTGTGAACGTTGTTGAATAAAATGTTTTATTTAGGGTGTGCGTTTCATTTTCTTTTTCCTATAACATTTGCACTCTTAAAGTGAATGGTATCCGTTATCGTTCAGATAATCATTCTTATAAATTAAGATACTTGATATTTTGCAATTTCATTTATCCAAAACCATTATTTTAATTGAAGGCCAACGGAAACTTGATAATCAACGATAATACTATCTGGACTTCTCTTTAATGAGGAAACCATCTTTTGGGAAAACATTCACCCTGCAGAATTCGTACTTTGGTCAGACTTACCAGATTATTCCATTTAAGTTATAGTTTATAAACGTAAATTTATTCTGCTTACAAAGTATTTCAGCACTTTGTAAATTAAAGCAGTGGCCCAAATCTAATTTTAGGTATAAAATCATGTTTTCTAGATTTGTTTAATTTGGAATAGGTAAATAAGTAAGTCCTTACTTATTTTCTTCAGTTCGTTAAGTATTCGTATAAGTATGTACTTAGGGTAGGTACCTAAAAATGTTATTTTGAACTTCTATGACAAAATCACATTCTAGTGCAAGATATGTTTCGATATGTTTGCAATTTGCATAAAAATGTGTTCTTAAGCTTGCTGTAAACACACTGAACCTAAAACCAACGTGACAAAAATAACCATGTACATGAGTTTTGATGCAAAGACAAAAAAATGCTCCTTTCGGTTCTGCCACGTAACTCAACTATTTGACATCGAAACGATATGCATACTTACATTATTGGAGCACTTTTCCGTGCTCTAAAAATAAAAAGTCTGGAAAAATCGTTTAATTAGACTTTCTTGCAAAGGGTGTGAACTAAAGACAATAATATTTTAAATTCGGTGAAATTCAGGCAGTAATAAAATCACTATATAAAACAATCCACGTTTCGGCCCCGTTTTTGGGGCCTTTGTCACGATTTATTTGTAAAATGGAAAGTGTAAAGTTGACATAAATTATTTGCCAAAAACAAACGGGGCCGAAACGTTGATTGTGTTATATACATAGGTAGTGATTTTATTACTGCCAGAATTCCACAAAAAATAAAATGTTATAAATTGTAAATGATATAGGTTCTGGCACAAATTGAACAACAATTTTAAAAACAAAACTAACGGTCAAAATTTAATGTCACATAATAATAATAATCATTCGAAAAATTGTGCCATAGAAACCTATTATTCTTCGAAAAAATGGGTCTCAGCAATAGCACCAAGAATATTTGACATAGGTATTTGCTATAAACTGATGACTGTTTCCTTTTTGTTTCCTTCCAATAAGGCTCACTTGATTTTTGCTAAAATTTTCTGTTTTTTGATTGCAATGACCACAATAATCGATATAATATGGACAAATTGTATATATATCAATAAAATTAAAAAATATGTGCTTCTTTCAATAAAGTGTAAGATAAAAATGACACCCACAAGAAAAAATAAACGAAAAGTTTTTCAGTAAATCCATGAGAATGTGCCGTAAAGCACGAAAAAGTGCTCTAATAATGAATCCATATCGCTCGGATACTAGGTCAAATAGTCGGGTTACACGACAAAAACGAAAAGAGCATATTTTTTTGTTTTTCGGTCTTAACTCGTATACTGTTTGAAATAGATCAGATTTTTCAACGGACACCAAATTATGTCAAATTTAAACCTACCTTCCAAATACGCGAGATGGTGGCTCTCGAATTTGAATCACCCTGTATAGAATAAACCCGAAATAAACATGCTTACTTTGGCATTAAAATTTTGCTTTGAATGCAGTGCTTCTTTTCAAAAATGCGTGAATCACGCAGTTAAAATGATAAACACAGTTGTTATAAGTTTTCACAGATGCAGTTAAGTATTATAATAGCATGAAGTACATAATTATTATTATAATTATTATAGTATTAACACATATGTCGCGCCATTTGGGTATGCGTATGCAACCACATTTACACCTGTACACTTGTCCGATTTTCTTTAGCCTATCTATACCTATACAATGCATGTTGAAAAAAATTGTTTCATCATTGAATAAAATTCGACCAGGAAGGCAGTCTCATGAGCATTCTGATGGTTTACCTATTACTTTTTTAAAAACTGAATATTCTACGATCAAGATAATCTGTTCGTGGACAAATTTAATAGATGGTGGACCTGGTACAGATTGGTTTCTGTTATCTATCATTGTGGAATTCTGTCTTCTCAAAACGGAAGTTTGTGAAATGCCATTCTTTGCCGCAGCAGCTAAAGAGGGTAGGTAAATCAAGATTTTGTTCAACGGAATTCAAATCCAACTGCAGTTTAATTCTGTTTGTCCACGACTATCTTACAACATACTCTTTATACTTGTGTTTCTTCAATCAAAATTAGATACATTATTCACTGCAGTGATTAATGAATATTATTCACTAAACCAATAGGAACATCGCTTTGACCCTTTTTTACATTTATTTAGTAGGCCGCGATCGCGATGTGTTAGTTCAAATTGAAACGTCAAATCAGCATGGTTTGCTTCTAATTTGAAATGCATATTCTAAAAAAGAAGATATAATGAGTAGTGAGAGTGAAAACGAGATTTCTTTAACAGCACCAGCAATAAAAGAAGCTGCAGAACTTGCCTCATTAGATTCATTGCCCAAAAAACCAAGAAAATTATACCTGAGAGCATATACAGTGCCCGTCTAAAGTCCGTTCCCCCCCTACTAATTTTTGAACCATTTGAGGTAAATCAATGAAATTCGGCACAAGGTAATCACAGGTCACAATATATTTTTTGACGTAACAATGGCACCTGTCAGTCTCAAGATGGCGGTCGGGCGCCATTTTGAAACGAAATTTTAAATGGGAGGGAGGGTCACGTGACACCTCGTTTTAAAGGTCTTGTCGAATGCAATATCATACTAAAACATGGCGTCGATGTCTTTTGTTCAATTTTTAAATTTTAACATTTTTCTAACGAAATTTTATTCTAATTTGTAGTGAAATCTCTTAATGAAGTCGACCAATAAGAAGTGAAAAGAGAGTTTTTAAGGAAAAACTACCGCTAGATGGTAATTTCTTCCAGCTTCTCCAAAAATCAAAACCGCTTCAAATTTATCGTCCAAGCTACGGGCCTTGGTCACACTTTTCCTAAATGAAGGAACTAAACATGCCACATTTGACAAGTAGAAAACAAGATGTTACCGCGACAACGAATTTTGTTTCTAATACAAACGTGATTGAGAGCAACATTCATGGTTATTTAGAAATTTTATTAGCCACCATTTTGTAACGTTTTCAGGTATCGACGCCATATTTTAGTATGATATTGCACTCGATAAGATCTTTAAAACGAGGTGTCACATGACCCTCCCTCCCATTTAAAATATTTTTTCAAAATGGCGCCCGACCTCCATCTTGAGACTGACAGCTGTCATTAATACGTCAAAAAATATCTTGTGACCTGTGACTACCTTGTACCGAATTTCATGGATGTATCTCAAATGGTTCAAAAATTAGTAGGGGGGAACGGACTTTAGACGGGCACTGTATGTATGAATCTTTCTTACACTGGAGAAGGGAAATGAAGGTAAATTCTTTCTGGGAATCTGTTTTGATAGTCGTGGACAAAGTATAGTATACAACTCGTTATAATGATGCAATTATTACCTCGGATGATTACAAAACTTCATCCTCGGTAATAATAGTATTCATTATAAACTCGTGTATAATATACTATTTTTATTACTTTTTTGTGCATTATAGCTGATGTTCCTCGGTTGCCTCCCATATTGAATTTGTTTGCCGTAGTAAATCAAAAATTTACAGTTCAAAGTGCAATAAACTCGTGCTTTTGACTACCAAAAGACCAAAACGTGCTTGTCGTTGACGTGCCAAACGCTCCGCTCCGCTGATTGGACAACTTAAAAATAATAATGCGGACGGAATCAGCGTGTTCTCGAATGTCATAATATAATACCTTCAACTCAGGTGATCTCACAGACACATTAAACGTCATCGGTCTTACAACTTTACAAAAATGTACGATAACTCTCTTATTAATTTTGACGAAATTACGTCTCAAATATAAAAAAAACTTGTGTGTGTCAGCTCCGACGCACGACTGGAGTTTACTCCTTACGAACGATTATTCAATCACTTGATAATAGGGTACACGCGAATGCCAGTTTTATACCCAAATCCCCAAATGTGTATTTATCAGATGGTTTATGTTCGAAAATGTCCAACTACATCAAAATATAAATTGTTTATAAATTCAGTAATTAAGTGACAATCTGCTAAACGTCGATCCCACTGGCAATGAAATAAATACTTTTCCTGGTGTTCGAATAGGCATTGATTCACATTTCGGCACTAAGCAATATTTGGCGTATTTAATATTAGGTTTTTCCATATTAAATCAAAACAAACACTGCAAATGCTGACTTTACAACGCCAACTGTCATATCTACTCTATGCCACTCTATTTTCACTATTTCCATGCTCTATGCAGTCAGAATAAACAGCCGTATCCATAGATACGCACATAATTTCAATGTGAAAGGTAACGTAACGCAACGCCTCACTTTTAGTTAATGCTTGATTTTACTCCTCATAAAATTTCCGTACCGCGGGCTATAACTGAAAATCGATTCTTAAGGAGTAAACTCGAAAAAGTGAAAGTTCACGTAAAATTCTGGTACCAATTGCTGAGCTCTCCTGATTTTGAAAAGAACTCTCCACATTTTTTAATAAATACTCGTATTCCTCACCATTGTCACCGTAAGCTTTAAGCTTTACGTTTCTAATCTACCGAAGTTTTTGAATTTCCACTTTAACTTTATAAAAAAACGACAATTTTACACATTTTTCTTTATTTCACCTAATAAGATGTCGTACCTACAACCTTATATTGCATTTGGGACACTTAAATATTACATAACCTATATTCTATTTTCAGTTAAGAATTCATAGTATAAAATCCAGAATATACATTTATACTATTAAATCCTTTAGAAAGTCATTCAAAACATTTTTTTTAAATTATGGCCAAAAACAGCTGGTTGAACATTTGCGCTTTTAGTTAAACTATTTTTCAACGTGCCTACAAGCGTTTCCAGATTGTGCAGTTCCTTTTCTGCCACTTTCACGTCTTCAACCGCCTCAAGTTGTATTTTTCCCCTATCCTGCCGCATAGCTTTCACGACTTTCTGCAGCATAAAATTTTGTTTGGAAATCTCGTCGAACTTTTCATGGCCGGGTACATTACAGATGATGGTATTAGCTGAAGAATGTTTTTCCGATGCCAGTTTATTTTTATCGTTCGTGAGCCTCCGATTTCTTTCAATGAGATCGCTGTTTAGTACAATTCTTTCCTGTAATACTCGATGCAATTCTTCGCACTTCGCCTTGATTTCTGTATTTTCGTTAATTAGCTGGGTATTGCACGTATTCTCCTTAGTGTATTTGAGCGCGAGTTCTGCATTTTCATCTTTTGTTTCTTTCAATTTCCTTTCAAGCGAGGAATATTCTTCTCTCAATTGCTCAAATTGAAATTTAATGGTATTAGTATTGTACTGCAGTGTTTTCAGTTCGCTTTTGTAAAACTGAGTTTCTGAAGTATATTGGGAATTTATATCACGCAGTTTGTTTTTCAGCGACAAACTTTCAATCTCTAGTGACTTCAGTTCACTCCGCATGTTATTCACCTGAAAGAATTGGTTTAAGTATTTCATTACACTATTGCTAGTGCCCCTGTATTCGGCGCCTATGTCCGCATCGGTGGGACTTCTTGGAGATATATAAAATCGATGTTATAGTATGACCATTCAGAGTTCTAAAACTAGTTTTAGAAAAATTCCTGGATTATGGCGCATGCAAATATATTATGTATGTAGTATGAAGGAACATTTTCGACTGAAATTTAAAATTGAAGAACTCTTAACCCGTTTCGTAAAACTTATATGCTGATTGCTAGAAACTTGCATATTCCCGTTTTCATATGCTATTTGCCAACGTTTCATATTTCCCAACGTGCATACTTGCATCCACTCTGTCGTGGGGTTACAGTTCAATGACTGTCTGGAGCACGGCCTTGTCATGAAAATTATAGCGTGTGGGTTCCAGAATAACTGAAATATATTATTTAAATTTAAATTGAAAACGAATTTCCCTACGAAATGTGGGTTCGATATGATTTACGAGTAAAATTTGTAATTGCTTCAGATGGTAAAAAAACTGTTGCATTTTATAATATGAGGATTATTCGGAAAATACTACGACTGTCTTAATAACTAAAAAAGTGGATGAGGTAAAGGATACAAAATCTTTGTTGCACATCGATCGCAGCGCATAATTAATTTATCGTACACTTCTGGGAAAAACAGGGTCCTCCAAACGTATCTCTTCACTTCCAAAATAGAAGGAAGTCACACGGTGTCAAATTTGGGGGACAGGGTAATACTTGAATCTCTAAATCTAGTAATAGTTGCTGCTTGATGTAGAATACATTATTTAAGCCAGACATATTAGGTGAAATTTCATCAACACCCCCAAAAATATATTGGAAATATGAAAACTGGCATTGCTGATCAGTATGATAAAACTATGAGCCAAGGGCATAAGTCATAGTTACCTAATAAAAAGGATAGCGTTACGGGCTGAAATCGGTACAAGTCTACTTAAATAAGCGACTGGAGCACCAAAAAAGAGGACTGGCCTGGAAACATCTATCTGAAAGTTTTTAAAAAGTTCCCTAGGAAACAACACCTTGAAATCCTCAACACTTTCAACGTAGACTTTATCGATTTTTGTCTTCTGGTAAAAAATATATATGTAAGCAAAACCCATACTTGAACATCTTATTATTTTAAACTCAAAAATACTTACGCCATGTAACTTGACGTGTAAGGTAACAAAACTTAAAACTGTTACCTACGGACTATAGGTAAAACATATATTCATTTTTCACAAAATCGAGACGTTCTTAATATTTACGAAACATTCCTCGTAAAAGAAACAAAAGCGTGTACGTATGTGGCACATTTGCTTTATTCCGCTTTTGCTTTGTATTGTATGATATTGTAAGTACTTCCGCTGTAAAAAAAACAAAGGAACGAGAATATCCAATACCGGAACGGTGGAACGGACAACCACAAACTTTAGTACATCTGATACAAGAACTGCCAAATAAAGATAAGAATCAGGTCACTTACTTTATGATTTTCGGCTTCCTGTCTCCTCTGTAATATTTGCTCTTTCTGCAGAAATACAATTTCTTTCTCCTTTAATATTTCTCTCAGCTGCTTAGCGTGTTCGGCCTCAACCCTCCTGGCATTTTTCTGATATTCTTCCAATTGGGAATGATGTTTACGCTTCATTTCAATGATGTTCTGTGTCAGATTATCTATGTTTTGTTGACAAATTGCATCTTCTTGCTTTTTGCGTTCTAGTGATTCGTGCAGGTGGAATTCCAGACGACTCACTTTCTCATTCAATCTATCCGTTTCCCTTAACGAATTGTTCAGCATTTCTTGCAGCGCCCGATTTGTGTTAGAACATCTGCATAATATTAGTTTAAATACATTATGCATTATATTGAATCAGTGTTGACTTTTCATCGGTGTATTGTTACTTAGACAAACAAAACAACAGACATTTATATAAACGCTAAATTTAGGATAGGGTGCTGCATTTCGCTGTTTTTTGCTATGGCATTGTTAAAGTTTATCAAAATCGACCAGGACAAGAGCTATTACGCTCTTGGAAGTAAGAAACCTAACTATGAGTACACCTAACTGCTAATGCTTATTTGACTTCAGCTGCATCATATCCTTCTCTATTTCGAGGAGCAAAAATGTGTCGGGAACCTTCAGTAGAGGGGGAACCTTAAAAGTTATCATACCTACTCCAAAATCATATTGCCACCTTATACGAGTGTTGCGGCAACAGGCTCATGATATAGTTTATACAATAAAAGGCATTATCAGTACCGAATTCTTCAATGCAAGTATCTTGGACTATCTATGCATGTCTCATGAATATTTTGATAGCAGTATAAAGATTCTACCAGGTTTCACGCAGTGCTATATTTAGCAAAAACGATTTAAATGGCAAATTATTCGGATCGAGAGACCATTGCGTCTGACAGCTTACGTCTATATTATTTAAAAGACACATGGTATTATACCTTTCGATTTCTTCTTCTCGTATTTTTAGCAGGGTCAGATTGTATTTAAAGTCCTCTTCTAGTTTCATTAGATCTTGAAAAATCCTAGACGGAACTTCTGAGTTGTTCATTTCTAGAGGTGATCATTAAATTAAGGTATTTTAGTACTAGTAACTTTATTTGTGATGTTTGATATATTGTAAGTGTCCCCGCCCGCCTAAACAAGACACACTTGATTCAAAATTGAGTGCAATTTTGATTGAGATGGGGGAAATCAAAGAGCAACAGGTTATTATGGCAAAGCCTTATACTTTCGAAGGCGTTTAAATCAAATTTATTATTTCCTGGTTTTAAGAGTTTGAGATTATTGATATTGAATTTATGGCCCGTTTCCAACGCATTTGACGCCATGTTAGACTTATCAGTACGGCTGTATTTGTAATGGTCTTGATGCGTCTTGATAACTAAAAAACCAAAACTAACCTCTTTGTGCTGACTGCAGCGGTTCGAATCTGCAGTTATGTACCGAGATGTACTGGTGTCTTTCCTATAGATGTCAAATTCTAACTTACTGTCTTTCCTAATTACCAAAATGTCCAAAAATGAAAGCTGTCCTTCTCTTTCTAGTTAATGGGTAAATTTGATTGAATAGAATTTACTATTTAAGTCGCTCAATGTTAAAAATGGCAAATACATATATCGTCTACATATCTCACCCACACCTTTGAAAAATATGGGGGCTCATCTTTCAGTTGGGTTTCAAATTTGCCCATGGAAATTTCTGAAATTAAAGGAGAGAAGCAATTTCCCATGGCTGTACCTTCATTTAGTTGAAAAAAATGATCCATTGACTTTGAAATAATTCTGCTGCATACATAGATTGGTTAAATTAATATATTCTTTAACAGTTTGTTCATCAATGTTATTTTTATTAAGGATTTCATACAAGTACTCCAAAGCCTTTGGTACAGGTACACTAGGAAAAAGTGAGCTGACATCGAATGAAATTAATAATTCGTTATCATGCAATGTGATATGTTGAATTTTGTTTATAAACTCTATAGAGTTCTTTACCGAAAAACTTGACTGCTTAATCTCCAGCTTATTAAATTCATTGACTAGCCATTTGGATAGTTTGTAAGTAGGAGAATCTATAGCTGAAACTATGGGCCTTAAGGCTTTCCCTACTTTATGGTAAACAATACATGCGTGGTACTTTTGGGTTAGACACATGTAGCTTACGTTTGATATCCTCGGTCATGAGGTTATTACGTAGTTTAAATGTTTTCTGAGTACCTGAAATCATTTTAGGCAACGGAACTTTGTTAATTTTCACGCATGGACCGTTTTCTATTGAATTATTTACTCTTTTGTAAGTCATTTATCCAATATAACCTTGTTACCCTTATCTGCCTTAAGATAAAAACAATCTTTCTCTCTCAGTCCTTTGATAGTTTTAGAGTGGTTTGTGTGACAGGGAAGAGAACCATGATATATAATAATGTTTTCGGATATTTTTTGTGCAACTGTTCCCCTAATCATAGTTTTTTGGATTCAGTTAAGTATTGAATTGAGGATTCAATACTAGCGTTTACATTTTCGGTGCCTACGCGACGAGATTCTGGCAAGCTAAACTTCAAGCCTTTATTTAATAAGTTTAGTTCGGCTTTATCAAATGTCGATCTTTTTCTGAGGGAACATAGTCGCATCTAATTTCTTACAGGGGTTTATTTCCAAGATTATTAGTTTTTTCTTATTAGACATAACTTTTTCAGATATTTAGCAATATTTGTGACCTCCATTCTCCTCAAAAAATTAACTCATTCTAGATTCCCTAAACTATCTAGCTTATAATGTAAGCTTTTGGTACAGATCTTGTAACAATGCACCGTAATAATGCCTCAAAGCTCTAATGAACTTAGAGTGGCATTCCGCAATCGTTCGACGAGACCGCTACCTGCAAATCAAATACGAAAGAAATTCTGAACAAATTCATCCGAATACGCATGCGCCGATGTCCGAGATGAGCAAGTCCCATATACGACAGACGTCACACGAGATGATAGGAATTCCGGAGTTAATCTTTGTACACGGCTCTAACCTGACGTAGAAGATCTTGACGCCCACTTTTCCGAGATAGCAAGAATTGGTCAAGGATCTCTGCACACGACCCCAAGCGCTGACGTAGGAAATCTCGAAAGCAACCGCCGCCGAAGCCCCCCTCCCAGCTTATAAAAGTAGATGCACCAGAAGGCAGAAGGCAGTACTTGGTCGTCCGGTCATCAGCTGGGACCAGTGCTCCCAGCATCTGAGATGATGCTGGCCGCCGCATCCGAAATAGCACCTGATGGGCCGTTCCGACTATGTCGTGTGATCAACTGAAATTAACCGTCCTGTAAATATTTGAGTAAGATAACTTTGAATAAATGCCTGGTGTTCACTTGCTGTTATCGTAAAAGATATCACCAATTAAACACTACCCAATCACTAGCTGACTGGCCTATCTTGTCCGTGTCCAGTGAGTAGTAATAGGTTCAAACTCAGTAATTAGGGACCTGCCAGTGAAGGTTAAGAGTCCGGCAAACCCCTTTAAAATGAACATGAAAACTGACTTCGTAGTACTATGCTCATTTCTAAACGGTGAAAATTGAAGTGTTGAATTTTGGACAGTTTATAAACGAAACTTTATTTTATGTTTCTATAGAAAGAAAAGTTAAAATTTTATCTTAGAAAGTGTCAGTTCACTCATGAAATTGACCAACTTCACGCGTGCATAGCGCCAAGAGATTTACAGTTTTCGAAAAATTGTTTCAATAGAGACATAAAATATACCTTCTTCTACCATAATCAGGCTTTGGTGTTGCTAAATTTATTAGGATGAAGGTTTAATCATGGTACAGCGAGAGTACTGCAAACGCAAAATATGCCTTGGTATGTGCTGCCCGCGGCGCGGCGCGGCGTAGCGAGTGAGCGTAAACTCTGAGCGGCGTTGTCACATTCACTAGGTATCGAAAGCGCGGGCTTTGAATGTGCATTGTTCTTGTGTCCATAAATGTGTTTAGCGCGACGGTGGTGCAACACAGCTGATAGTTTGCTCCGATTTCTAACGGATACCTCACCGACCCGATGCCCCGCAGGTGTAACTTTTGACCTGCTTTGTCGGACTCTTAAATCGATTTCTCATTCTCGTGCGACATTGTCTATGAATGAGACGACATACCGGCAGAAATCGATTGCACCCGGGTAACTGAGGGTACCTGGTGACATACTGAGGGAGGACTAATTATTTACTTAGCACGGATAAGTTATTGGCGTTCCCCAACGAGATCGCAACCTGGTTGCTGCGACGAAAATCTCTCACCGAAGCTCGTCGAGGAGTCGGCATAAATTATTGCTACTGCGTAAACTCGGAAACACCGTAAAAGTTCAGTTTTGATCATTCGACGAGCCAGCCGCACTATCAGGATATTCCGCGAGAACCTCTTCTTATTTCAATGTAAATATTTTGTAGATATATTCAGTTTTTACCGTTTCAAAATGCATATAGTTAAAGAAATAGAATTTGGTTATATTTTGTTTATTTCGTATTATTTGATCAATTTGGTCAACGTTTAACAATAGTATGTAATAGGACTCGCCCTTCTGCGACTAAGAGCTTAAGGGTGAACAACGAATAAATCTTCCACCGACCAGACTGTACAGACAACGCTGACCACGTTCATAAGCGAACGTGCAGATCCTCCTAAAAATACAGAGTGTCCTAATAAGTGAGACCGAGGGATGCAGGTGTATATTTAGGGGCCCGAACAGAGAACGTCGTTGTATAAGGGACGTTTCCGAAGAGAAGACAAAGTAATCGTTGCAATCTAATTCTAACATACTACGTTGACAGTAAAAATGATTGAGTTCCATATTCAACATTTTCGCTTATGCACCTTTGTTAACTGCATCATTAATCCTTTTATTATTACACGATATTTTAACATGAATGAAATTTGGGAATATTCTGTTAGATTTGCAAACTTTGAGAAATTGAATATCGGCACTCAATACATATCCTTTACTCAATGTAGACGAATGTGCAATTGGACGTTTTGTGTTTAGTCGAGCATTGAATTTACTAGAAACATGAAATATTGATAAAGAGAGGTTGGTGTGTTACGGGTATGTGAGATATTTGCTAACGATAATATTCCGATAACGATAATCTGGATTTAAGTATATACCTATTTCCATTAGCTACTGCGTTGTTGATGTTTTTAGCAGCTAAAGCTACGTGCTAATAAACAAATTTAAAAGGTTTTGGATGAGAGTGGCAAAATAACATTTATTATTATCAAAGGGCGTAATTAATAGTGAAAAAACAAATGCCAGAAAAGCAAACAGAGTAATCTTGTGCGCAGGAGTGAATACAGGCGTTGTAATACCGCATTGCAAAACGGCGCTCGGCGTCAGTTATATCATTCCCAACGGTGGAGCCGGATGACCGTGTGTAACTGTGTTTCAGCACAGCGCCACCGCCGGGACACTCCCACCCGTATTTAAACGCGTCTAGATACCCGTCTACCCTGCAGTCGCAGTTCTGATTTGGGGTTTCCCTCTTTCGGATACTCGAGTATACCAATTATTATAAAAGGTGGCAATGAATTTCAAAACTCTAGCAGAAGTTCTAAACTTTTTATTGAAGAGTGCTAATAAAATGAAATTGTTTTTAAATGTAACGTAAAAATAAACTTGGAACTATGAATTTGGTAGTGTTCCTGTTGAACGTTTTGATAGTGGTGGTGGTGAGTGGCGGGCCTGCCTGGAAAGAAAGGCAAAGAGGTGGTGGAATTAAAGTTGGTAGTAAAAATGCGAATGGGACGCGCGGTAACGGTCTTAGAATTGGTAGCGGTAGGGGCTCTCGCACGTCAACGTCGACAACTGCCCCATCAACAACTGAAGAAGAATTTCTGAACACTCAAATTGTACCGACGTCTTCGTCAGAAATAAATAAACTTTATGTTGGCTTGGTGGTACCTTACAAGAGTTTCGGGTTTCGGGAATACACTAAAGCTGTTACTTCCGCAAAGCACAACTTACAAAGAAAACTGAAGTTGTTTAAGAAATACGATATTTCACACCACATCAGTATGAAAGAACTTACTCCTAGCCCCACAGGTATTGTGTTCTTTGTTTTAGAAGCATCGGGTATTTCAAAGACATGTTCTGTATATGCGGGTTTTTATTTTATGTAGCATGAAGTTCCGTGTAATTTACGAAAGCCGAACAAAGGAAATTGAATTTTTCCAGCGCACGAGTTTCTTTAACTGCGGGACCGAACGGCAAAATTAATTTGTAACAAAAATCATGTTTGCGAAGTTCAACAAATTTTTTCGTATCATGAGTTTAGATTTTGCCGGCAAAATGTTTCAATTGCAACGAGAGGTTGCCTAACAATTTTTCAACAATGTCATGAACAAAATTGGGCACCTCGGGTCTAAAATTCGTCATGACTGTTCCACGAAAGAGATCACAAAAGTCAAACGTAAACTTATTAAGTGAGAAAAATGCAATTTAATTTTTTATTAATAATGTCAGCTGTTGACTTCTTTTATACCGTATGTCCTCGGATGGGGATACAAAGAGGGAAAACATTTTTATTTTTAATTTCTTAGAAAAATCACTCTTCATAAAAACCCTGCTTGTTCTTAAACTACCATTGCACATATTATTCTTTATTCAATTGTGCAAGTAAACATTTTATTAATTTCTTATGCGTTTCTCGACTTTTCATTAATGTTGACATTACAATAAAATTTATTTAATTCAGTACCGTATGGTGCTTAATTACAAAATTTTCAGAAAAAATTAAGAAATAAGTGTTTTCATGTAGACACAGAAATAAGTAATTTTTTCAGAAATTGCTTATATTCAAATTTAAAAAAGTAAACAAAAATAGGCTCAGCGACGATGTAACTATTTCAATTTGATGTAAATGGTGCATTATTTTAATACTTAAACATTCATGAAAATGTATTTTTTAGATTTAGGTAGTAGTATTTTAATAAAAAAATCGAAGTCCAAAAAATGCATAAAAATTAATAACAAATTTTCTGTAATAGTTGAATGAAAAATTATATGTGCTATGGCAGTTTGGGGGCAAGCAGGGTTTTTCATAAAGAGTGATCTTTTGAGAAATAAATTTTTTAGCAGTTACTTTTTCCGCTGGAACACACCAACGTATTCAGAAATGGCGAGATTTGACCATTCCACTCGTGGTCATATACATAATTATGAAGTGCAAAAAGGGGGCTTTCAATCTTTCCTGTGATTATTGCTTTCCGTAAAGCTCGTGTAATAAATTCATACTCGGAGCTGAAAGGGTGCCTTTTAGTCCCTTCGTACATAATGTTCTATTATCTACTATCAATACATAAAGTCAAACTTTACCACATTCGCTTGAATGTTATATTGACATACTTGATCGTACTTGAATGATAAAGATGCCATATTGAAATCTTTGCCGCACGCATATAGTGAAGTGACGTGCACGGAAAACTAACATTAAAATACAACATAAAGAAACTTTCTTATTATAAACGTGAATTAA
Organism: Xestobium rufovillosum; assembly: GCA_963966045.1. Classification (NCBI taxonomy): domain Eukaryota; kingdom Metazoa; phylum Arthropoda; class Insecta; order Coleoptera; family Ptinidae; genus Xestobium; species Xestobium rufovillosum. The sequence goes on from OZ014493.1 coordinate 32,904,968, forward strand.
AAATATTGTGCAATTAACTTAACTTCGGGAAGGCTTTAATAGTCACATTACTGCTGCCTTGATACCCAGTTTGAAATCACAGGAAAAATTTTCTTATGCAAAATTCTCGCGTTGATGCCAAGAGTGCATGATATAAGTCAAAAAAATGTGTCCGGCTCTTGCAACAATCGAAATATTTTACCGGCAAAATTGGTCCGTAAATCTCATTTGGATAAAAAGCATAAGTATTTGTTATGTACCTGCATATTCTGTAGTAATACAATAAGTGGTCTGGAATTATTGTCGGAAATTTTACGAAAGCTGTTGCGTTGCTTGGTAGCCACAAGTATAAATTTGACAGTTAAAAGATCACGAGCGCTTGCGCGAGTGATCTTCTGTCAAATTTACACGAGTGGTTAGTAAAAGCAACAGCTTGAGTAAAATTACCTAAAAATTCCAGACCACGAATTGTATTTAACAAGATTATTTTTTGAATCGAAGGAAGGCAGTTCAAAACGAAATTTTATTTCAATTAATTCACATACAAAGAAATGTGTTGGGAATATTAGACGTTTGGCAGGTACTAAAGTAACTAGATTTTAATTATACATTATAAATGCACCTACCAATTCGAAATTATGGCAACTTATCAACAAGCAAAATTATCGAAAAAAATTACCGAAATAATACACGCTTCTAGACCCAAATGCAATGTTCCTATTGGTCAATTTTACGATGAAAAAAATAAAAGTAGGTAATATAACAAGTGCTATGATTACCATCGATGATATCTACGAGCTGAAACCGAACTAGAGATTCAACGAGTCCGAAGGACGAGTTGAATGTCCTGTTTCGGTTTCACGAGTGCTATCCTCGATAATTAATCATATACAGTTCAATTTTTAAAAGAAGCAACTTTCGTAACGAATTTATTGTCGATTTACGACCAACGTTATTGTCGTGCATCACATATTGAAAAGAAACAGTATGGATAATCATGTCTTTCCCACCCTTTAATGGTAAGAGCGTAATGATGACAAAGACAACTGCTTAAGAGCCAAGTCTCCCTGCTGCATTTTCGAGCGATTCAGACGTTCGCGCCTTTACAAACTGTACTGCTATTTATTTATATTTTGCTTTCTAATTTTGCAAGCATATACAGAAAGCATTCCCTAAGAGTCGTCTCGTCGGCGATTTAAAAAAAACGAATAGAAGTTTGTCTTTTTCGGCTTCAAATATACCCATATTTTGCGTACTTATAACTTACTAAAAACTCACTCTTTTAAAAATCCGAGACGAGAGGCCTATTTCCACCAGTTTCTTCTTTCAAACAAAACAAAGAATTTCAAAATCGGTTCATAAATAAGGAAGTAATTTGTAAAGAGAGCTGCCCTTGCAAACACAATTTAATGCCCTGCACTGTGGCGACCTCTGCTTCGGAGCAAAAAATTCTTGATGTTCGCGATCGGATACTTGGCTCTTATGATTTCTGTATATACTTGCAAAATTAGAATGCAAAATATCAATAAATACCAGTACAGTTTATAAAGGCGCGAACGTCTGAATCGCTCGAAAATAAATGCAGCAGGGAGACTTGGCTCTTAAATAGGTACCGTCGTAGCGCATATGGTCCGTGGCAACTCCAACTGTCAGTGTCAATCTGTCAATGTCAATGTCGGCATCTAGCCATTATTGGCTACAGCGACGGCGCCGTGTAAATTTAGTTTGTTCCTCGTCTGTGTTATATTTGGGGGTTTTGAGTTTATTGGAGTTGTTCTGATATAACTGCCGTTTTGATTTGTTTTGTTGTTCCGTTTGCTGTTTAGAAATCTATCAATTTCATATTGGTTACAAAGAAAACTTAATCGGTAAGTTATTAGGTTAAGTTCAATATTAAAAATTTTAAAAGTTTATACATTTACAGAATTTTCCTTAAGCATGAGAGGTCGTATGTTGAATTCGAAGTGCCAGGAAATAGTACTATCCCTGCTCGATTATTTTAAAGCTGAAAAAGGAAACAGTGCCCTTTTATAATAATAATTATATAATATAATATATAATATAATATAATATAATATAATAATAATAATTTATTGACTGAACACCATACATATAGAGATTATAATATTGTAGATTAGACAAAATCAGGTCAGTCAAGTTGGCCCCCCCCAAGAATTATTTTGAAAAATGTTTATGATGGCTCGATTGCGCCGGTGTTGCGCCACCTTGCGCCGCTTATTTCGTAGCTTGCGCCCTTATGGGTCAGAAACTGTAGCCTATTTTCCTTGGGAGGGGCCAACTATACGATAGCCCCTCCCATTTACAATTCTTCCAAAATTATTATAGGGGTACATTCTAAAGGGCTTGCGCCACCTTGCGCTACTAGAATTTTTGCTTGCGCCATAGTGGTATTGCATATACGCCACGTGACAGAAACTGCGCTGGCCCCCCAAATGAATTATTTTGAAAAATGCTTGTGATGGCTCGATTGCGCCGGGGTTGCGCCACCTTGCGCCGCTTATTTCATAGCTTGCGCCCTTATGGGTCAGAAACTGTAGCCCATTTTCCGTGGGGAGGTCAACTATATGGTGGACCCTCCCCATTTACAATTCTTCCAAAATTATTATACAGATACATTCTAAATGGCTTGCGCCACCTTGCGCCACTAGAATTTTTGCTTGCGCCCTAGTGGTATTGCATATATGCCACGTGACAGAAACGGCGCTGCCCCCGCAGATTATTCGAATTTGAAATTTTTTGTACACCTTTATTATACATTCCAGAGAAAAATTTTGTATGAGAGACACAAATGATTTTTCATTTTTCATTATTCAAAATTACTTTCTACTTATACAGGCTGTCCCATTTTTCTACATAACACTCAACTTTGTGTGATTGCATTTTTTGATTCCTTACTTGTTTGCTAGAGGTCGTATTTGATATTTTTTCCTTAAAGTACAATATTATTGGTGTTACCTACCTGCATTTATAAAAGACTTTGGCGGATGTAGGAGAATTTCAAAAAATGAATGTTTTCGGATTGATCCTGTGGCGGTGATAATTTGGGAAAAAAGGAATATTTAGCCGAATGTAATACACATGGTATAAGCAACTGCGTGATGAAATTAGAAATTTCAAACCTCATAATTTTATTCTTTTAAGTCGAATCATACATTTTTATGTACGTCACACATACCATTATTAGGAACGTATAAGCTTTGTATACCTGTAATGTTAATGGTTCCTGCCAGCAGTATTATTCCTTGCATCTGAAGAGTAATGGTATTTTGAATATTTTTGAAGTGCGTTTTAAAAAATTGCCTAAATCTGTCGGCGAAATTTCCCGCGAAATTTTGTTTAGTGTTGCAAAGTTTCAGTGACTCAGCCGTAAAGTGTAAGAAGTATTGATATCTTTTCAATTATTGATGGATTCAACCGTTACTTGTTTGAAATTCATTTCGATATTAATAATAATAATAATAATAATATTAATAAATATATTACAGTAATTTAATAAACTGGTTATGTATAGTTGCCGGTTCTTCTATATAATTGCAAGAATTATAGGTAAATGTGATAAATAAGCGCAAATTATAGTAAATGTAACAAACGGGTTGCGTTTATTTATATCCCAACTAGGTTTTGCCAAGTAGGCCACTTCCACTTTCACGCGCTTTAACAGACTGTTAAACTTTATGCCATACAAGCAACATGCTTGGCGCAGTATCGAGAGGCGAGGGCACTTTCAAGACGCGTGGGGAGTTTTTGTTCGAATCCAAGCGGAGCCTTTTTTTAAAGCTTGTTTTAATTTAGAGAATTTTTGCAAGCATTCCATGTGTTGTGTCTGGTGGCTCGTCACGAAAGGTATTTGTTTAAAAAAAGCCGCGATTACTAATAAAAACACGCTAAAACATTTCATTGGCAAGACCTAGTTGGGATATACATAAACTCAAACTGGTTATGAATAGTTGCCGGTTCTTCTATACATAATTGCAAGAATTATAGGTAAATGTCATTCATAAGTGCAAATTATTCACTTTTACCGATGATTTTATAAAATTCCCAAAGTACAACGGGCAATTTATTAAATATCCTTGAATTAATTACATTTTCAGGTAATTATGAATAGGTTCCAAGACGCGGTGGTAATAATAATAAATTGTTTTCTTTTCTTCTACTTTCTGTTCAAATTATCAAGTTATGGAGCTGTAGTAGTACTAGAGTGGGTGTCGAAGCTCTTGCGTGCGTATGACATTTGCGTACAAGGCACATTTTATGGCATTTGCGTACATAAGGAAATATGAGTCCAGTCGGCAAAGCGGGCAACTCGAAGCAAGTGGCACTTGCGTACAACATAAAATTTGGATTCCTAATTTAAATATTTATTTCGAACACTATGCTAAATATTGAAGTAAGTTAACTTGATCCCCCCGTTGATTTGTTTTGTAAAATGTTTGTTGAATGATCTTTGAAGAGAATTATGTTATAAGCGCTAACGACCGAGACTTACAACACTCCGCTCGCTTCGCTTGACCTTAACCTGACAGATTGTTATATAGTACGCAAGTCCCACTTGCTTCGAGCTGCCCGCTTTGCCGGCTGGACTAATATTTCCTTATGTACGCAAATGTCATAAAATGTGCTTTGTACGCAAATGCCACGCACGCAAGTGCCTCGAAACCCACTCTAGTACTACTACTACAGGTCCATAACTTGATAATTTGAACGGAAAGTAGAAGAAAAGAAAATAATTTATTATTATTACCACCGCGCCTTGGAACCTATTCATAATTACCGGCAAATGTAATTAATTCAAGGATATTTAATAAAATGCCCGTTGTGCTTTGGGAATTTTATAAAATCACTGGTAAAAGTTAATCATTTGCACTTATTTATCACATTTACCAATAATTCTTGCAATTATATAGAAGAACCGGCAACTATACCTAACCAGTTTGGGTTTATGTATATCCCAACTAGATTCTGCTAATGCAATGTTTTAGCATGCTATTATTCCCATGTTTTCATTAGTAATCGCGGCTTTTCTTTAAACAAATACCTTTAGTGAAGGACCACCAGACACAACACAAGGAATGCACGCAAAATTCTGTAAATTACAAGAATCTTTAAAAGAAAAAGGCTTCACTTGGATTCGAACAAAAACCCCCCACGCGTCTTGAAAGTGCCCGCACCTCTCGGTACTGCGCCAAGCCTGTTGCTTGCAATGATGTATATCCCTACTGGATAGGCCCATTGACGTTTACCCCGTGAAAACTTTCTGAGGCATATCTGTTGTGTATGCAACCCGTACTACTTACGGTTCTCCATCCTTTTCTAACGCGAAGAGCTTATCAGGTGTTTTAGCAAAGGTAGTTTATACATTATTCGAAAATTTCAATTGTGTAGCTCAAGAATGGTAAATAAATTTGCTGACTGGTCACAGACCTTTAACAGGGAGCAAATCAGAACTTAGATTCTAATAACATTGCGTAATAACTCATAGAAGAACTTTATGAAAAAAAGGATAGTAGTAGACTCGAAAATATATGACAAAAATAAATTTATAGTAGACTAACACCCTGTATACTATTACTATTCAGATGCAAGGAATAATACTGCTGGCAGGTACTATTAACATTACAGGTATACAAAACTTATACGTACCTAATAATAGTATGTGTGACGTACATAAAAATGTATGATTCCACTTAAAAGAATAAAATTATGAGGTTTGAAATTTCTAATTTCATCACGCAGTTGCTCATACCCTGTATATTATATTCGGCTGGATATTCATTTTCCCTAATAAAATATCACTGCCACAGGATCAATTCGGGACCTAAGTTTCTCCGTCATACGTCAGATTTTCATTCCAAACAAAACAAAAGCACGTGCCATTTGACGTTTATCGATATTATTTACAACGTCTTAAACTGGTTTTTGCAATATAATTATAGACGTTTTGCAGTGAAAACAGTTTATTTTCAATTTGTGTGTTGGGCTTACGCGAAAAACTTGAAAACAACTATATGTAATTATAATTATATTTCAGACGTTAGGTTAAAACGTCAGAAAGCACGTGGCTGTGTTTTGTTTGGAATGCAAATCTGACGTTTGTGACGTGCCACTTATCTCCCCCATTCGGGACCTAAGTGCCTCCGACATACGTCAGATTTTCATTCCAAACAAAACAAAAGCACGTGTCATCTGACGTTTATCGATATTATTTACAACGTCTTAAACTAGTTTTTACAATATAATTATAGACGTTTTGCAGTGAAAACAGTTTATTTTCAATTTGTGTGTTGGGCTTACGCGTAAAAACTTGAAAACAACTATATGTAATTATAATTATATTTCAGAGGTTAGGTTAAAACGTCAGAAAGCACGTGGCTTTGTTTTGTTTGGAATGAAAATTTGACGTTTGTGACGCGCCACTTATCTCCCGAATCCGAATACATTAATTTTTTGAAATTCTCCTATATCCGCCAAAGTCTTTTATAAATGCAGGTAAGTAGCACCAATAATATTGTACTTTAAGGAAAAAATATCTAATACGACCTCTAGCAAACAAGTAAGGAATCAAAAAATGCAATCAAATACAAGTGCTTCACTAAAAAAAACAAAGTTCAGTGTTATGTAGAAAAATGGGACAGCCTGTATAAGTAGAAAGTAATTTTGAATAATGAAAAATGAAAAATCATTTGTGTCTCTCATACAAAATTTTTCTCTGGAATGTATAATAAAGGTGCACAAAAAATTTCAAATTCGAATAATGGGCGGGGGCAGCGCCGTTTCTGTCACGTGGCATATATGCAATACCACTAGGGCACAAGCAAAAATTCTAGTGGCGCAAGGTGGCGCAAGCCATTTAGAATGTATACGTATAATAATTTTGGAAGAATTGTAAATGGGGAGGGTCTACCATATAGTTGACCTCCCCCCGGAAAATGGGCTACAGTTTCTGACCCATAAGGGCGCAAGCTATGAAATAAGCGGCGCAAGGTGGCGCAACCCCGGCACAATCGAGCCATCATAAGCATTTTCAAAATAATTCATGGGAGGGGCCAGCGCGGTTTCTGTCACGTGGCGTATATGCAATACCACTAGGACGCAAGCAAAAATTCTAGTGGCGCAAGGTGGCGCAAGCCATTTAGAATGTATACGTATAAAATTTTGGAAGAATTGTAAATGGGGAGGGTCTACCATATAGTTGACCTCCCCCCGGAAAATGGGCTACAGTTTCTGACCCATAAGGGCGCAAGCTATGAAATAAGCGGCGCAAGGTGGCGCAACCCCGGCGCAATCGATCCATCACAAGCATTTTTCAAAATAATTCATTTGGGGGGCCAGTGCAGTTTCTGTCACGTGGCGTATATGCAATACCACAATGGCGCAAGCAAAAATTCTAGTAGCGCAAGGTGGCGCAAGCCCTTTAGAATGTACCCCTATAATAATTTTGGAAGAATTGTAAATGGGAGGGGCTATCGTATAGTTGGCCCCTCCCAAGGAAAATAGGCTACAGTTTCTGACCCATAAGGGCGCAAGCTACGAAATAAGCGGCGCAAGGTGGCGCAACACCGGCGCAATCGAGCCATCATAAACATTTTTCAAAATAATTCATGGGGGGGGGGCCAACTTGACTGACCTGACAAAATCTTTTTTAATGTAGGTATGTGCAGAACCCTTCATGCGGGAACTGATTCCCACTTAACCAATTTTTTGTATAGTTTTATATTATTTTTTTGTTTGATATATTATTATGGTTAAATATTGCAAATCCCTAGACCCATCGTATGTAATTTTGTAATACTACATAATATTAAAATCATTGCTTCTACATAATAGCTAACAATATAGCATTCTTTTCTTTGCTCTTTACTGTATTCCCGAAGACCGAAGAACCTGGTTTCCGTTCTACAGGGCTCCATCGACGCGTGAGCCTCATCCTTACTGCCATTTGTACTTTTACTTATTGTTTAACTTCATTACTTTTTCATATTGTGCATATGCTAAAATATATAATTTAATCTGTCAAGACCGTTGAGTTCCTAACTCCCTACCTTACCTTCTAAGTGAATTTTTCTCTTGATGTTCCCTATTACTCAATTTTTCTTGATTTTAGTAAGTAATTAGTACCTCAATTTAAATTATTCATCACTTTAGGGCGTAATTTTAAACTTCCAACATTTTGCTGACATTTACGTTTCTGACGTTTGTTTGACAAGTATTTGCATCGACGGTTACGTTTCAGAATGCCGTCATTGAGAGAAGAAACAACTACGACATACGCCTCGATCTTAATTCATACGAATATAGTCGATGACGAAAGATGCTTCTTTTAAAAATTGAACTGTAGCACGAGTTATATTTGGCAAGAGAATATAATGAATAAGAAACATTTAAAGAATGAAACTTAATTTACACTTGAAATATGACACATATTAACTGTCAGATTTGACAAATAAAATTTATTTAATACTTTCTGATGGTCTGAATAATATCCTATTCCTAACAACGGACCAAAATAAGGTGATAGATTTTTTGTTTTTTACTATCGCTGTGATAGCTATGTAAGCAAGCAAATTTTTAATTTCTATTGGTGCAAATCGCGTCAAGTGACTTATGAATTATATTCTCGTAGGTAATATAACAAGTGCTATGATTATCATCGATGATATCTACGAGCTGAAACCGAACTGGAGATTCAACGAGTCCGAAGGACGAGTTGAATGTCCTGTTTCGGTTTCACGAGTGATATCCTCGATAATTAATCATAGCACGAGTTATATTTGGCAAGAGAATATAATGAATAATAAACATTTAAAGAATGAAACTTAATTTACATTTGAAATATGACACATATCTACTGTCAGATTTGACAAATACAATTTATTTCATACTTTCTGATGGTCTGAATAATATCCTATTCCTAACAACGGACCAAAATAAGGTGATAGATTTTTTGTTTTTTACTATCGCTGTGATAGCTATGTATACACTGAGAAAAATGGATTGTTAAAATTATATGTTAAAGGATATTATGCTTACTTTCAATATATTGATGTCTAACAAGACAAGAAGCTTATATTGCTGTGTGCAAAATTTTTATTGCTCCAGAATTATATTAAAAGCAAGTATACTTATTGCAGATTTACTTACTTTATTCTAATATTTACAAACACGGGATGTTCAGCATTTCAATATTAATATGTTAGTTTCAATAAGCAGAAGATATATTTAATTGCAACAGTTTCTATGTTACCGCCTAATATACTGGAATGTTAAATATTTTTCTAAGTATAAGTCTATTTGTCTTTACAATATAAGAAACTTATTTTAAAGATTAAAATGTTTAAAAGTGGTGAATACCGCGTAATTATCCCGCTGTATAACGGACGCTTTCCCTCCACCAAAATTTGCGCCCAACCGATTGGCCATTGGTGGCGAAGGCGAATTGAATATTGCATCATTTTTATCCAGAAATCCAGATGTTCACAAGAAAAGTGGCGTTCTGTCGTTGCGAGTTGTGCAAGTGCGAGTATTTTACAATTTACAGTGCATATCTATTGTTAATATTTTACAAAACAGTGTTTGTGAGCTGAATTATTACGTACATAAAAAAATGGATGTAGATCAAATTTTAGAAGATTGGGGGTTCGGTGACTACTGCGCCGTTTTTGCTGGTAAGTACCTATCTGCATATTTTAAGATGCACCTAAGTACCTGCTTATTCATTTTTCTTTTAACGTTCAACGTTCCTATACCGTTAAAGATATAACCATAGCCTAACCAAGTAAGAATTTCTTAAGCTATGATATAACTACAGATCAGTTTCAGAACTTGTGCGGAGTGTGTGTGGATCAATGTAATGTTTTTACTTTTGTACTTGTACCCACGAAGCTTGTACCGTTCCTTCTCTTGGTATACCCTAGATTCCTAGTAGATATACTTGCCTAGATCGTGGTCTAGGTTCCTAGGTAGGTATATACCTAGCTTTTAATGAATTCCCAAATTCTAATTTTATTTTTGTTAGTGCCAGCACCTTTTCAATTGCAATTTTTTAATTTGTGTTGGTAAAATTGTAGAGTACAGGTATTTATTTAACAGTACCTATCTACATTTACCTAGTTTTATTGTAGTATTTTGGTATGAATATTCAGAGCGGCTACTTTTATAATGTTTACATTACATTTCCTACCCGCCGCGCCGTTGGAATCTGAATAGAATCACAATTAAGTAAATTACAAAAAAAGTTCTCGAAAAAGTTTCACATTTTTATGCTGTCTGAGAATCGTAACGGAAATCTGGAATAATTTGCTGCGTTCTGGATATACCTACCTACCTTGGTATCCCGAAGAACTGAAATCTCGGGTATTGTTTTACATTTTTTTTATTTTATCAAGTGAATGTGGTGGCATTTGTCAAATTTAAAATAAGTTGGTGTGGGCAATTCAAAAATTTTCGGCACCTGTATACATATTATAATAGGCCATTAGTTTTTTTAGCCATCGAGGGCGCCATATTGGATTTTCTTAGCATTAGTCACTTTCAGCTTTATCTATTTTCTATTCTATTTGAGGGCCTAAATTTCTATTTCTTAATAAAGTGATCATTTATTTTGCAAAATGTCTGCAACATGTGGGAAAATGTTCGTGTTTGGGATATCGAAGAAGCTGGCAGCCGCTCGTAGGTACATTTCGAGAACCTGAAAATAGATTTTGACTTGTTTGTGGTTTGGCGGCAAATTCAAAATACTGATTCGAAAAAGGTTATTTGAAGAAGGTGTTTACAATTCAATTTTAAGTTAATGATCTGCAAAATTTCAGTAGAAGTTCGGAGAAAATTGAATATACTATTTTTTCAAATTGCTGTTTGCGCCTTTCTTTCGGATGAATTGATTGGACCGTGACTTATTTGAAACATAGGTAGGTATTCAAACTTATTTTTTGTGTTTCCGTAACTGAAAAGACAAAATTTTATAAAAGAGTTCTTCTCCGGATTGTTAGCTAGGTATTTGTAAGTCATATAAGGAATTTTAAGATTATTTTCATGTCATTGAACTTAAGAAAGGAGTTTTCTTGATTCTGATTTTGCATTCCGAATAAAAATTGAATTGTAAACACTTTTTTCAAATAAGTTCTCCGAGTAGGTACCTTATATGTCGTGAAATGATAGAATTTTTTATTGTTTCAAATATTTTTTTTGAATTTTCGGCGAAACTAGTCTCTTGATAAATTAATGTTAAAATCGGTTTTCAGGTTCTTGAACGTGCACTAGCGATCGCCAAGAACTTTTCTCATCCCAAGAACCCAAAAATTTCCTATACTTAGTTACATTGCGGACTTTTTGCCAGTCACTAGAAACGACCAGAAATGAGGGTCTAAATTTCGAACTTGTTTGCAGCCAATGGGATCGATTCTGAAGCCTTCTATTTATTAGATGAAGCCAGTGTAGTTGAATTAATTCCAAAAGTTGGCCACCGACTGAAATTTTTAAATAAATACAGATCCTTTAAAAAATCAGAACAGATTGAGGTAAACTTGTTTTGGCTTGGAAGGTTTCACTTAGTTTGTGTACAGGGTATTAAATTTTATTGGCTCTCCGTTAGAGATTATAATATCGAGAATTATTTATGCATTTGCATATTTCGTTTAGTGGTATGCAGCTCGTTGGTAATTTAAAAATTAAAGTTTTATAATCACATTTTATAAATTATAACGCATATTTTTCGTATAATACATAGGTATTGCATATTACATGGATATTAACACATTCAAGAGCTTTTCGACCATGTATAAGAACTCACAAAAAAATTTTCATTTTGGTAGGTGAAGTGCATGGACAGTTCTTGCTAACCCTCCAATGCTCGACCTTGGCAATTACTTAAAGCAATCAATAGTACCAAGCTATGGAATTCCTAAGGTCAATATAAATAAGAAGCAAACATATTTATCTGTTTTTCAGGGGGGTTTTCACGGGTTTTCATGATATTGAAGAAATCATTCAGAGTGGATAAAAGAGAACCTTCTGTTTATCTTCAATAATAAACAAAAAGCCATGATGCGCCAAAACAATTTAAAACCCTGTATACTTACAGCTTTAGCCAGTGATTAAGTACTTTTTAAACAAAACAATTATTATAATTTCAATCCTTCAGTAAAAATTTGACAATTTGCTCAAAATATTTTTTTCTATTTTTTGGCAGGTTGCTGTAAATAACTTGAATGACACGAGCAGCAGTTCTTCATCAACCGTAACTATAACGGGTAGCGTTATAGATGACCTGTCATCAAAAGCAGAATCACTAAACGAGCTCATAAATATTCTCGATTTTCCTACGACTTCAGTGGAATATATCGGTGAGTGAGTTGATAGTTTAATATATTTCAAGTACATTCCTATATAAAAATGAAAAGAAAATGAGAATAAATTGTTTACCATAATTCACAGAAGTTCCTGCGAGTAACAAAGTTGATCAAAATAAGGCAACAAATTCACGAAATAAGAGAGTCATAAATGACCAACACTCAGATGTTGTACCTAAAAGGAGGTGTACACAGCCCTTTTTTCTGGTAAGTGTGATTTGATTATTTAATTCATTTGGTTTAAGAAACTGGGTACCTACAAAATTAGCTTTAATAAATTCGCTGCTAGGCAATCAAATATGGAAATTTTAAACTAAAAGCCCTCCATATTGTGTTATAATATACGTACGTCTTACAAAGTCAAGGGATTGTAAATATCGAGGAAAATATATAGTTTGGAAAATTTATTTTTATCATTTAAAAAATAAGACGAAGCATAAGGAGCCAAAAAGTGAATCCAACAGCGTAAAGGACAGCAATATTCTTATCCGGCAGATCGCGATAAATGCGCAATTGCAAATGTCCATCACCTTTATCGTCATTGGTTACTAGGTACGTGGCGAAGTGTTGTCTCTGTCTCCTCATCTGTTACCTCTCAGTCATGTTGCATTTTACCCTTTGAGCACAATCGCAGTACGGGCGGTTTTCTATCTCTCTTTGGTGACCACATTTTCCCCTCACTGATCTTATGGACAAAGCGAGGCAATTAAAATAAACATACCAAACTACACATTTTTAAACTCCTGTGTTACTCTATCAAAATTTATAAATAGGCACTTCAAAGTTTGGTTCTGTTGTGCTGGAGTCTCAATGCTACCACCCTACCACCGAATTTGGAATATATGATAATTATCATGCAGACAGCAAATGTCATTTTAATATCTTCAAGTGTTCTAGATATATTACCTGTATCCAGACTTTTGCCCAGCATTGTATAATTATTTATTTTCAAATTATTAGAACAAAACATTTAGTTGCTCTGAACTGTTGTACTTGCATAGTGAAAGTGATTTAGAGCGTAATTAAATGAAATTTGAGTTCCGTTTTAAAAATTTCAGGAGCTAGAAGACTTCCTAAAAAAGTCAAGTGAGTGGAACTTGCTCATTAAGGAATTTCACGGACGTGGACACCTGCCAAATTACGTACGAGGGAAATTATGTGATGTAGTCATAAACTTTTTGTTTTCAAAATTTCCCACAAAAAAGTATTATTTTTTAACAAAATTTATGTTGCTGTCTACGAAAAAAATATTTGTAGGGTTCCGCAACAGGCCTTTTTGGATGTATCAGAGACTATTGAAAAGCTTTTTCCATTTGAGAATAGAGATATTTATTTCATACCTTACGAGCCAAAAACAGAAACTTCTCAGAGGAGATTAGCTGGAGGCAAACTGTGGGCAAAATATGTAAATCATAAAAGGGCAACGAAAAATCTTATCAGGGGCGGTAGTTGTTCAGTTGACCCTCATGAAGGTAACTGTTCTGTTCGTTATTTACAGCACAATATTAAATAGAAATTTTACAGATGATATTCAACAAGAATTTTCGGAGACCGATGAATTGCCGTTGAACGAATTCTTAAAATACAATTTAGATCCAGAAGAGGATGTCACCAATGCATGGGAGAAAACATACACTACTAGGAGAGCATTTTTAAAGAAATCAAGTCTTACGGAATATTTCGAAACATACCCATGCCTTCGGCAACCTTTTGGATATAACTTGTTGTGTTGTGACTTTAATAAGATTTTTCCGGATAAAGAAACTCTTCTCTATGTGAAATGGCAGAAAGTCTCAAATGCAATCATTAGTCTTCTGATTGATAAGAAATTATTATCGCAAGACTTACTGGAAAGCAACGAGAAAGGTAAATACTTAGTTTTAGTTTGAAAATTTTACAAGCGAGGTGCTAATTTATTTCACTTTTTTGTAGACATTTTGGCAATTAAATATTTGCCGTATTTATTTACTTTGGGCACAGTATATTGTCAAAAAACCAAGAAAAACTGGAGGCCAAGTAAAGTAGAGGTGCAGGAGAGTTTTGTGCTACATATAAATGTAACTATATCTATTGCATTAGTAGCTTTAAGTCAGTAAATATGAATTTTTCAGAACTTGGGAGTATTGGAAGAAAAATTGCAATATAGGCGAGACATTTTAAGAAAACACGGCCAAACATTACAGCCATTCATGGTCATAGTAGGAGATTTAAATAAAACGGCTTCGTTCTACTTAATAATCAATGATGTCAAATATTTCGCTGAGACCGCTGTCAAAATGTTGGATGTGTGCTTCAAGTCTTTCTTTGCGTTAGATGCTACATATCCGCCAGAGTGCCAGCAGGTTTGGTTGTTTGTTCAGCAAAGTATTTATGATGTTTACACAAAATTTGATAGAAAGTTTTGCGGTTTAAATACTGTAAAATCCGAAGTACACAATTTCCTAAATACTATTTAATTAACCTGACAAAATCATGTTATGCTATGTGTGTGGGCAATATTTTCTAAATGCTAAAGGACTAGTGAGCCATTTTAGAATAATTCATCAGTTACCAGAACGGACAATATATAAATGCATTGAGCAAAATTGTGGTCGGAAATATCCGTCACTTAATTCATTTAGGAAGCATTTGAAATCGCACGTACAAGATAAAGAAAACGTAAAACCACCTAGCCCAAATACGTCTTTAAATAATGAAGAACAAACTGTTTGTAATGCTGATCAGAATAATTATTCTCGAACCATTTTTGAGAATAATGCTATTGTTGCAGATGCACCTGAAATTATAGTTAATCAAGATAACGCTGATATCAATAACTTAATTTCAGGACATGTTGCTATGTTAATTTCACAGTTATATAGTCATGCAATTTTGCCAAGAAATTTTGTTCAAATTATTTTAACTCACATTAGAGATCTTATTGACTCCCCCTTAGAATTATTGAAAAATGAGGTAGTAAAATTAATAGAGAGTTCAGATACACATTCAGAACAGAACAATAAAATCTTGAATATTATCAGTAGTTTTCGTTCGATTTTTGATAATTTGGAAAATGAACATAAAAGACTCCGTTTTCTAGAAGATCTTGGTAAATACATTAGACCTGAGAGTTTTGTAGTAGGTGATCGATTTGACAGATCAAAAAATATAATGAAATGTAAATCTGTAACCTCTGAATTTATTCCAATGCGAAAGGTGTTAAAATCTTTTTTTGAGCTAGATGATGTTTACGATTCTACTATTAATTATTTAAATAAATTAAATTCTCAAGTTCATATAATGTCCAATATTGTACAGGGAGAACTTTGGAGAGAAAAAGTTAGAATATATCACTCGCAAATTGTGTTTCCTATTATACTCTACTTTGATGAATACGAGACGGGAAACTGTTTAGGTTCGCACTCTGGTGTTCATAAATTAGGTGCTATCTACTACACCATTCCAGTTATCCCATCGGAGTACCTAGCTTGCTTAGATAATATATTTATGGCGCAATTATTTTATAGTTCGGATCACAAAACTTTTGGTAATGCTCGATTGTTTTCTAGATTAGTTCAAGAATTAAATTACTTATCATCCGAAGGGGTGATTTTAAACCTAAGTGACAGAAGCATCAAAGTGTTTTTTGTTTTAGCTCAAATAGTTGGAGACAACTTGGGGTTAAACACTATGTTAGGATATACAGAAAGTTTTAGCGCAAACCACTTCTGCCGGATTTGTAAACTTTCAAAACATTTAACAATGTCCGCAGTTAAACAATCTTTTAATCAATTACGAAACAAGGAAAATTATAATAGTGATTTAATATTGAATGATGTGTCTCTAACTGGCATAAAGGAAAACTCTGTGCTAAATACAGTTAATAATTTTCATGTAACTGATAATGTTGCATCAGACATTATGCATGACCTCTTTGAAGGTGTGTGTAATTTAGAAATGGCACTTATTTTAAAAGAGATCATCTGTGTTCAAAAACTTTTTTCTATTGAAGTTCTCAATTTCAGACTGCAGTGTTTTAATTTCGGTTCAGAAGCTCGACCCCCTTTAATTACATATGATAATTTAAGAAATAAATTTATTAAAATGTCTGCTTCAGAAATGATATCATTTATTCGTTATGCGGGTCTTATAATAGGGGAGAAAGTTCCAGAAGATAATAAATATTGGCAACTATACACAAAATTACGAGAAATAGTGTCTTTAGTAACAAGCAAAGTATTCCCATTGGCATATTGTAATCTTTTAGAGGTTCTAGTCTCCGAACACCATGAAATGTTCATTGATTTATTCAAAACGCATTTAAAACCAAAGCAGCATTTTATGGTTCACTACCCATACATTATTAAAAGACTTGGACCTTTAGTGAATATTTGGAGCATGCGATTTGAATCAAAACACCGACAAAGTAAATTAACTTCGAATGTTACTGCTTCGAGAGTAAATATTGCCCACACATTAGCAGTGAAACACCAGCTCAGATTTTGCAATAAATTGATGTGCAATGCAACATTTACGAAAAATATTACTGCCTCAGGGTTCCAGCAACCAAATTTTGATTTCTTAAATGTACATAAACGTTCAGAAAAAGAATTAAAACTACTCGCAAACTTAAATCAGTGTAAGTGTGTTACAAAATTTGGCACATGCTACAGGTTACAAAATATTTTAGTTATAAGTACTGATAGTGAGCTACCATCATTTGGGAGAATTAAACAAATTTTTTTTGATGATGGAGAAATATATTTTATTTGTGAGCCTTATGCAACCCTTGGATTTTCTGACCATTTTTTTAGTTATGAAGTAACTGAATGTTCAGAATCTGTTTGTAACGTTTTAGTTAAGCAATCTGAACTGCCAGATTTTTCCACCCAACTAATTTATAAAACTTCAGATAATAAGTTGTTTGTTTGCTGCAAATGTTTTCTTTGAATTATTTAAAAAAATTTATTAAAGAGAAGGCTGTTTATGTTACACAGACTGTTCAAAAATTTCGTGAAACAGAGTTCGGTATCACAGATGTGGATTGGACCAAACCATCTGTACCCTAAAGTGCTCCAATTTTAGCTGATAGATGTCCTAAAACTTCTTAAAAAATCGATATTTTCTAAATAACTCCATTATGTTCTGTGTAATTCTGCATAATGAGAAGGGCAACTGCAATAAATTGCTTCAAATACTTTCAAGAATAAGAAATTTAAGTATGTAACAAGAAAGACTATTGGAAACTATGGTTGATATTAAAATATTACAGAAGATACAAAATGTATACCTACATAAAATATACCCGTTTGAAGCTTTAACAACGTTTTGTTCGATTTAAGCAGAGCCATTTTCAATTTTCAGCTATTAAGTGAACTTTTTTTAAAGAAGTTTTGATCCATCTAGCAGCTAAACGATACACTTTTGGATAGGTGGTATGGATGTATTTCATTCAATTAACTATTTTGACCCAAAAATTCTGTGGTAATTTTATCTAGGAAATTTTAAGACATGTTGTGTATTTTTCTGAATCTTTTGTACGTTTATATATTATTATTTATAGGTACTTACTTTCAAAATAAAAGATAGATTGAACCAAGCATTTTATTTTATTATCTATTACAAAAACTTATGAGTATTTTTTCTTATGGACTTGCCCATCCATAGCAAAAATGATGCATTTAGATTAAAATTGACTACCTAGCCCCTTAAAAATTTCAAGGTGAGTACATATTCTTTTATTAATATTATAAATTTATTTCAGTATCAGATAAGAAGGCACTGTCCAAAATTAAGAAGGTACGCAAAACTGTTAACTTCGTTGGTTTTGGAGTTACGATTCTGATTAAAAGGATAAATTCGGTAGAATGTTGTACATGCATTAAGGTTGTATAAAAACAGAAAAACAATTAAGCATACTGACGAGCTAAGAGTTTATTTGTCAGAATTTCATCTTCTCTGAAATCAGAAGCGTAATAAATTGTAGTTTATAACGTACATAAAAGATACTACTAGATTGTCCATTTAACTGGAATGGTAACTTCAACAATAAAAAAGTTAGCAATGATGCCCACTTAATTTTGTATAGTTCGTAGAAAAATGCCTAAATTTAGCATAAAATTTTACTTACTACAACAATTGACTATTGCTAAAATGTATATATTCTATGTTTATTTCAGACATACTCATATATTTATTGCAGTGTAAAATATTGCTGAAATTAACATAAAATTAAACTTAAAATAAAAATTCCATATTGCTAAGATGAACGTAGTGTGTGTCAGTTCCAAACATCATATATTGTTATTGTAGATATAAAATATGGCTGAATTTAACAATATTTAACTTCAACCAGTAATTCGATATTGCTAATGTCAATATGCTGGATATGAGTTTGAAACATCACATTAGGTTGTTGTAAACACAAATTATGCTAAGTTAAACCATAAACACGTTGCAAAATCGAACAGACGTTCTGCTTTTCAGCAATACTTTATGTTGAAACTGAGCATATTACAATTTCAACATCTAAGCTATTGGCATGTTTAGTTTACCAATATAGTATGTTACCATTTCAGCAATATTTATATTGTAAATGTTGCAATACGTTTCTAGCTATAAAAATATTGCATTTTTAACAATACAGATGCCTGTCCATATATAAAACATAAAATATGTTTAATTCAAGTATACTTATAGTTTCTTTAAGCATCAATTTCTCTCAGTGTAGTTCTTTTCAGATATCTTGGCGTGTGTGTGCAGTAATCTGCGCATTACGTTCATATGTCTTTCTCCCTTTTGTAAAATGGATTTGTTGAATTTTAATTGCTGCCGTAAGATGACTTGAGAATATTCTCACGTTTCCGTATTTGATCTCAGTCTTTCTTACTATGGTTGTGTGAAACAAAATGGTTTCAGTATTAATATGCTTATTTTGCAATATCCAGTGGTCACCAAGCAATTTATTAAAAATTATTGCCTTTCAAAATATAACTGTCAGTTTGATTGTCAGGTGTAAAGATGCCTGGAAATGTTTTTACCAAACAGTGTGGAGAAGTTTTACGAAATATTTTTGAATGCTTTAGTCGAGCGAAGGAAAATAATGGTCCCCTATTGCCTTTAACTTGTGACCAGGAGCGATTGGCCGATGCATCAAAAGTAAGTCTACACAGCGTGTCGCGCATAGTTGGAGAGGAAAAACGAGGTTTGTCTGCTGCAACGCCCGGAAAAAGGCACAGCAAATCAAAATTAAAAAGTGAGGATGTAACTGTCAGCATTAAAACCGAAGTTAGGAATGCTATTTATTCCATGAAAGAAAAGAAATAACACGTTACATTAAAAATTTTAAATAACAAATTAAAAACAAAACAAATAGTGGATATTTCTGACACAAGTTTGTGGCGTTTATAACCAATAGCAGATTTAAGTACAAACTAGAAAATAACCGGTGTCTTTTGTGTGAACGGGCTAATGTTGTGGGTAAAATAATACATTTCTTGAGGGAAAACGTCAAAATGCTCATTGCCGTGTGCCGTGTCCAGAGTCGCGGCGCACACGCTTGTCGTAGGGTTCCTAGCAACAGCAAAATTTTGGAAACTACTGAACTGCTGGCGGTTGCTTGGATAATCGGATATGGCGACGCAAACGCCAACAAATCTGAAAAATACTATAACCAAGCAAATTTTTAATTTCTATTGGTGCAAATCGCGTCAAGTGACTTATGAATTATATTCTCTGTATAATACAGCTTGCTTAAAAGAAAGTCTCAATTATTACATTTTGTGGCACCAAGCACGTTGTTTTATAAGCATGAACGTCGAGGTTTGCATATTATGTGCTACTAATGCTTGCACCTGAGTGCAACATTTACTTTACATATTAGTTGTGAGCGTAAAACACCATTCTTAATTTATGTTGGTATACCAAAATTGTATGTAGTAAAACCAATTATATTCAGAAACTTTTAGGAATTGAAAGATACTGAACGTCAATTTTAATGTAACGTACTGTTTCATCTAAGTGGCTTCCAATCTTTAGGATTACTTATTAAAATATAGGATTAAAAATTCGTCCAAAATATGAAATAGATCACTATTAGTAGTTATCCTGAGTATGCTACATTGCTAATATGCAAGTCTACACACTTTTTTCACAAATACTCAGAAATAATTGTTTAAAACCACAATTCTAGTTTTATGACACTTCCGTCATGCCTGGGTGGCAAACTTGCCACAATTATTGCCAGCTTCATAATATCTCTCACCAAGCGTTATGAGTTTGTGCCATTTCATACTTTTTGCCCACATTGTTTAAGAATTAGTAAAACTTAAGCCGTTATATTTGATTTGCTCGAAGTGTAGCAATTTACTTACAAATTTATATTCCTCAGCTTACTCTTCACATTATTGCTTGCTTATCCGGAAGTAAAGTAGGTAGTAACGGATTTCTGTTGCCTGAGGAAATAAAACTCCTTTTAGTTCACTTTGTCTGGCATTCAAATGCTTTTTAACCTTGCGTTTAGATTATAAGAGTAGAAATATACTAACGTAATAGCATCAGTATGTGTTTATACAGGTAAAAGTTCCTAAAAAGCTTAAAGACTTTCAATAAAGGAGGTCGTGAAGCCACCAAAAACTGGTATTTTTTTATTATTTTTACACCGTTGCGCTACTGATATTTAGGTAGGCAGAAGAAAAGCGAAAGAACAGTGGATTGATAATAAATACAAAGAAGTGGAAGATAAGTTCGAAGTAGAAAAAACTGACCAAGTGTATAAAATAAGAGAGGAAAGGCAGATAGGTGGAAGGAATATTTGGGAATCTTATATGCGGGACAGGAACTAGGAGATATATCAGTGTAGAGGGGGTAACCTAGGTTGTCCTATAATAAGGGAAGGTTTTCAGCTAGCATTAGGAAGTTTAAAAAACAATAAAGCACCAGGTGTAGACGGACTGCAGGCAGAAATTTTAAAATGTGCAGGTCACATTCTATTTCGATTCGCTTCTCCTAAAATTCACTTGAAATGTGGTGCCACAGGCGCATGATGAAGATACCGTGGATAGATAAGATTATAGAAAGTGTTTTCTTTAGTCTTAAAAAACTGGCAATAAAAGCTAACCCCAATTTCGTACAAACAGTAATAAATTTGGTAAGAGCGACGTGGATGCACCCTAATGTAAACGTGGCCAGCGTGAGAAATAAATTTCTGCAGGGCGGAATCAGTTACACGAGCCTGAATAAATAGGGCAGATCGAATTTTGCACAAAGATTTTTATTTACTTTTTCAATTTTAAGATATCATATTATAATGATAGTTTACAACTATTGGTCTTCTTTGTTTGAAGGGTTAAACGACATACAGTTTACATAGAGAACATGTGAATTAATTGGTCGTATGTTAGCTGATTACGTAAGAAAATACGTGGAATTTCGGTCCAGGGATGTAACAACTTATATCTTCTCAAGTTCGTATTGACGGTTGTTTGGAAGTTGTCTTGTGAATGTTGGAATTTGGATAGTATTAGACAAGTTATTCAATATTTCTATATGATGTGTTTTATCGGGAATTTGTTTAAGGCATGGTGAGAACTTTTGAAGCAAACTAGAAACATATTCTTTTGATTTAGGTACATTTTTGACAGCGTGGCCTTCAAAATGTATGAAAAGAAACCAAACAGATAAGAAAACAAGTAACAGAAAGAAATTATATTGGTTTCATCTTGGGCAGAGTTGTTCCTTGGGGCTTTCTTTCAGTTACTGCTACCTGATGGAATAGTAGCAAGAAAATATTTTTGAATAGCAATTTAAAACTTGTTGATACTTTTCACCTATGAACATTATTTTGAATGTTACAGTGTAGAAGAATGTATTGTGTGGGTAGAATTGCCCTTTTGTGCTTTTTTAAATCGTTTCAGAATACAAGAGGGCCATTACAGCACATTTGTGTATTTTGTGAAGTACTTCGTGGTTAAAATGAACAGCGCCTTTGTTCGTGATGAAAAGCGGGGTTGCGTGTTAATATAGGAAAAGGAAGCACCTGTGGAACTAACGACGACGAGATACCTTTAAAACTGTCGACAAGAATTTCAGTACGTAAAATATTTATCTTAGAAGTGTCTGCAGAAAAGCACTGCGGTTAAATATTGAAAAGATGTTCGTAGGGAATCAGGACTGTGCATTTCGCATGAATTTTATATGTACATATTGAGCTACTTCAGCAAGGAATATTCTACAAATGGTTAGATGCACGGTTCCAGGGTTAACAGTATATTATTATATGAGCGATTATGACAGTCATTATTCACGAAGATGATGTTTGAGCCCACGAGCCGAAGGCGAGTGGCTCAAATCATCTGAGTGAATAATGGTCATAATCGCGAATATAATACTATACTTTTTCTACACCTTTTAAACAAATAAATTAGACTCAAATTTGATAACTTTAATGGAACACTATCATAATACATTAATTTTGACTTTTCAATAAATGAACTACTTACTAGGAATATATATTGAAATTTGTGCAGTTAGTAATATACAAATTTGGAGTTGTCCCTTCCATTGTTAAATTCTGGCAGTTATAGTGGTGGAATTGTTAGTTTGTACGGATTAATTGGTACCTACTCGAACGAACGTAAATAATAATATATGGCGATACTTGGCTGTCACCCAAGTCGACTGTCAGCTCCAGCAAGAGTTGATCGCGGTCGATATAAAATATCATTGGATCGGGGAAACGGTGATTATTGAAAGTGTATTTCTGATTGGCCAAATGCAGTGAATTATGATTTCATAATTCACTACAGTGAATTATGGGTACGATATTTCACGAAGAAAATCCGAATAATTGTCATATAATTAAATAGGTGTAGAAAAATGTATTTTAGTTTTGAACTTCAAGGTTTAAAGAAAAACAATTGTTTATGATACTGACAATTTATTTTAAAATAATTTAATGACGTTGACATGTAGTAAAGAAACCATTATGAGAGGGTACGTAAATAAGCTCGTAAATAAGTAACTTATGAGAAACCGAATTTAGTAACTTATGTTTGTATATGATCTTTAAAATGGCAGAGTCGTTAAAAATACTCTAATATGTATTGACATTTAAAGACACTATACGCAAAACTAATTACGTAAGTAGTTAAAGCTCAATCAAACACGTACTTACCCAGTATTCAACGTCTGTTTTGAAAAAATAACTAGATCACGGCATTCTGACATTTTGCCAAGTATGAAAATCCTAGAAGGGGCCACCGCCGTAAAATGACCACTTGAGCAAGACACCAAATTTTACCTATAGGGGCAAGCACAATTTACTCCATTTTACTCTTAATTGCACTGCTGTAAAGCGACCATGCTATAACGCGACCGGGACGCATATTCGTATCGGACGTAACTAATTGCATGTCGGAAATTAACGATTTGCGTCGTTTTATATCTCGTATTGGACGCGTGATTTTGCACACGTAAGTGCAATATCGGTTGTCCGATAAGCGCTTACGTCGTCATTGAATATACGTTATACTTTCGTTTAAGTATAATTCGTTAGTTGCGAACACCGTCAACAGTTTCGGTGGGCATAGAGTAGTAGTTTGATGTCCTCAGGCCGGGTTGGGTTTACTTCCGTAGAGGTTAGTTTATTTTTCTTACGTTTTTACAATATATTTTTTATAAAAGATACTTAGGTTGCGGTCAGTTAAGTGGTATGTTTCAAAAATAGACCAAAGCTTATCGGACAGTCGATATTGCACAGTCCTGTGTAACTACGCGCGTCCGATCCGAAGTTTAGTACGACATTTTCCATTGTGCAATAAGCTTCGTCCGCTACGAATATGCGACCGAGATCACAGCAAAGCCGTCACGACAAACGAGAAAATCTAGCAGGTTAAGGAATAATTAAAAAATAAACATCTCCACTGTATTCCTCATTCGATTTCCTTTAAAATGAGGTGTCACAAGTAATATGGTGGCATGATGGCGGCTGGGGGTTGGGGGGTTGGTTTCACAAACGTCTACTATACGACAAAATGTGTCCCCCTCGATTCCTAAATTTGCGTATCTCGGCGAGTTGACATATTTCTATTTGTTTCCAAGATATTTGAGGTGGCTCGTTTTTAAATGATCATACTGTATAATATTTTCTGCTTTTTATTTTGGCAGTAGTTATTCCTATACATATTGCTTTCACTCCCCCCAAAATATTTTTGCTGCAGCTTTATTTAATCCAAAGATATTTAATTTTAAATTGATTTTCATTCAGTAAGGATACAATGTATGGCAAAAAATAATTTTAGTAAAGGGAATGCCCAATATAACAACCTTTGTATGAAACTGTTTGAGCTCATTTCAAAAATTAATGCAATATTTGGCTTTTCCAAGAAGTTGAATTACCTCTATAAATAGAATTAAAAACTGTAATAAAAATAGGTTCATTTTAAAATAGAACGTAATTTTAAAATTCAATTTCAGAATTTTAGCAATAACTTGCACACGCCTTGTAGAAGTTTCGGCAGGAATCTTGCAAGCCAATTATATGATTCATTGTCTGAGCGACTTCGAAAATATTAATAATTTGTTAGCAATATATAATTTTTTTTCTTAAAAAACAAGAATTTCTGTTCGTTTAAACAATTTGCAGCTGTAGATATACATAGTTACTATCAATTTCTGGTATAACTGTAACTGGAAGTGTAGGAGGAATTAAAATATTTTAATATGTAATATAACAAGTGCTATGATTATCATCGATGATATCTACGAGCTGAAACCGAATTGGAGATTCAACGAGTCCGAAGGACGAGTTGAATGTCCTGTTCTGATGGTCTGAATAATATCCTATTCCTAACAACGGACCAAAATAAGGTGATAGATTTTTCGTTTTTTACTATCGCTGTGATAGCTATGCGACCAAGCAAATTTTTAATTTCTATTGGTGCAAATCGCGTCAAGTGATTTATGAATAATTATATTTTCGTAGGTAATATAACAAGTGCTATGATTATCATCGATGATATCTACAAGCTGAAACCGAACTGGAGATTGTCCTGTTTCGGTTTCACGAGTGATATCCTCGATAATTAATCATAGGACGAGTTATATTTGGCAAGAGAATATAATGAATAAGAAACATTTAAAGAATGAAACTTAATTTACTTTTGAAATATGACACATATCAACTGCCAGATTTGACAAATAAAATGTATTTAATACTTTCTGATGGTCTGAATAATATCCTATTCCTAACAACGGACCAAAATAAGGTGATAGACTTTTTTGTTTTTTACTATCGCTGTGATAGCTATGTAACAAAGCAAATTTTTAATTTCTATTGGTGCAAATCGCGTCAAGTGACTTTTGAATTATATTGTCTTTAAACTTGCCCGCTTGGATTAGTTTGGTGTGCATATTTTCAGACCAGTAGATATTTGTTTTATTAATCCCTGTATACCTAAATACGCACCAACATATAATACACATAATTAATAGTATATTACAGTACAAGTGGAGAAACTGAAAATTTCGCTCACGCAATTTGCCAGATTTGCACACGAGCCGTGAGGCGAGTGTGCAAAGGCAAATAAGTGAGATAAACGGTTTCTCCACGAGTACTGTATAACGTTTTGTTCAATCCTGCCACTGCACTAAATATTATTTCAAAAATATTCAAAATAAATAATTCAAATTTGTCTGACAATTGGACAGGTATACAACATAATAACATAGAGAGCGTGTTTCATCATTGTTATATGGTTAATAAACAAGCTAGAAAAAGTCCATTTTTGTACGTTTCAGCTAAATTGTACCTAAAATAAGATTTTACTGAGAAAATATGGAAAAAAATATGATTTAATTTTACAGGAGAATATTAAAAGAAGCTGATGCCGCTGCATACAATTGCCTCAGAAGTCTAAAGGAAGGTATATGAACGAGCTGACAAAATTCCGTGATTTGTTGCATACAAAGAAAGTTCTTGTTAACGGAGGAAGTGATCTTAGCCTATTTTAAAGGATTGGTAGAAAATTTTTGTGGTCTACATATTCAATGTTGAAAACAATTTTATTTGTTTTTGAAAAAGTAGATATTACATAGCAAGTACGTTTCATAGTGCTATATTTTTTAAAAGTACTGGCTTTATCTCTGTAAAAATTATCATATTACCTAATAAAAATGTTCACAGTACCTACCCAATATATTATATAAATATCTAATTAATTTTGAATGTATGCCCAAATTTATTAAAACGCACAAAAATAAAATTTTTTGTCAACAAGTGAGCTAGTTTATTATTTACAGAAATCATCATAAATTGCCACGTCAATTTGAATGATTAATTTTGAATATTTTTGTAATTTTAATTTTATTGAGAAATGGAGTGGGTAAAAGTAATAAGAGTGAACGAAAGTATTTTCGCTTACTGCTTTCGCTCACCCGTTGTCAAAGAAACGAAGTGAGTGAACAAAAGCAATGCTTTCTCGCATAGTATCTAAGGGTGAAACAACATGTTTCTATGGCAGGATTGAACAAATTCTTTTAATATAATCCAATTATTAATTATCGAGTTAATTATCAAGTAATTTAAATTGCTCTGCTTTTAATTGCTAAAAGTACCCAGTAAATAAACAATTAAGTATCCTCTGAAAACCAATAAAAAATTATGTTTCCATCAAGCGTTTCACTGTTTCAATAGCAAAATTCATTTCGAAAAGTCATAATAATGGCAATGCCAAGCTGCAAATACTCATATTTAAATGTCATCGTTTGTATTAAGTTTAACAGTTCGAAAATTGGGGTGTTTTTCCAAACAGAATATAAATTTATACCTAAAGTCTGAATAATATGAGTTGGCGTATGGGTTCACACATGCATGTGAACTAATTTGTTTCGACATTGACAGTACTGTGACACTAATACTAGTTTCCATGATAACATTTTTGGGACTAACTAATTAGTACGAAACAAGCAGAGACGTACAAATACATTGTTACCCAACATTAAAAATGAGAATGAGTGAAATAAAGAGTTACAATGGAAAATCTTGATTATTTCATCTTACGTTAATAATAAGCAGTCATATCAACTGGTTGTGCGTGCGAGAGAATGCGTAGATTATTTCAATCATACGCCAAGTTATATTATTCAGACTTTATATAAATGTAATTACCTACAAGCGAAAGTTAAATGAAAACAAAACTGAAAATAATATTTTTCCTGGGCAGGATTATGAAATGTCTACTACGAAAGTGAAATGAAAATGAGTCTTATTTATCGAGATTCTAGACGTACAGTTTAGAAACTTCATTCTCTAGGTGCCAGCCGGCAACCACCTGTAAGTATTAATTGGAAGGCGGTAGTGCGTGTCAAACAGAAAACAACAAACATTCACGTTGAACTCTTCTGATGGTCATCGAGATGGGGTAACTGGGAAGCTGCCGCATACTCGTTACCTAGACGACAACGCCTGCGCCCATTCCAAAAACTTAATCACCGTCTCTTTTCCATGCTTTGTCATCAGGAATGCACGTCTCCCTCTGACGGAGCAGTCAGCTGGGCGGTGGCTGCGTCCGTCCCCGTGCGTAACCCTGCTACCCTGCAGTAAACTCGTGCAACTACCACGTCTCGCGTCCAACCCCTAGATCGCGCTCACGTAATCGCGTAAATAAAAACATGTAACAACGACTTTCAACCGCAAAAATGAGGACCGTCATGCTCGTCCTGATTTTCGGGTTATGTGCCAGCGCCCGCGACTTTCGCAATCACCCGACGTCCAAGAGTTCCTCGAGGGAGTCATTGAACGTTGGACTCCTGTTGCCTTACACCAACTTTGGCGTGCGGGAGTACACTCGGGCTATAAACAATGCTGTGTCAGGGTTACACCGCTCGCAAAAACAAAGGCGACTGGAGTGGCTGAAGAAGTACAGATTCGAACCTATGAATGTGCACAGCGATATGATGAAGCTGACGCCCAGTCCTACAGGTGCTTTTACAATTACGATTTCATTCGCTTTACGCAAAATCTATAGCACTTTCGCTTTCAGGCAAACCTTGTGACTGGAATTACACAACATCCGCAACATGCAAATGAATCACGTGACTGTGTGCACTTAGTTTCTTTTATGTTGACTTGAGTTTCACGGCGAATTTTCATAAAGATTTTTTTCATTTCACTTTCGAACAGGCAAAATATTTAGTCAAATAAATTTTACAGACAGGAAGTTTCACACAGAGTGGCCTATTAGACATACTTGTTTGGAAACCCAAAGATGCAATTCCTGAAAATTTGGTTACGGCACTAAATGAACGCGAACTATTACATAAAAGTATGTAAATTCAGCGTGCAGTGTTTCCAGTTATATCGAAACTTTGTAATTTAAAATAGGACACCATTTAGGTACTTATAAATTTGAAACTTTTCTGAGTCTTCGACGAAATTGAAGAAATTTTCGTTTTATTCAATAATTGTTTTAGTTATTAAATAATTTTTAAAATGTTTTGTCGTAAATCCCCTTTAGGTGCTTCACATGAAATTAAATACTTACTAACCATTTTAAGTGATTCAAATTAATATTAAATCTGTAAGTTAAATGGCAAGCAGTGCCATCCTCTGATTCGGAGACAACTTCAAATTAAAGCTTACCAGTAAATTTCAGTAAGCTACTGAAACACATTCCAAAAAGCAGGCCATAGCAGTAGGAAGTATTGGAAGAGAATTAAACGAAACAATATTGATAAGCCCATAAAATAAAATTTTATTATGATATAATCTACAAAATTTATTGACGGCATCTCCTCAGCTTATGTTAGGGAATTCTGTACCTGGGGATTATACTCTGCTGTATGTTTTTATGTGAATAAATTCTCTGTGCTACCAGATAATAGGGTGGAGAAGCGTCACTCTTGTCGGACACTTTGATATTTTCCGTCGAATGTTATTTACTTTTAATGTGAAATACGATTATGGTGGACATAATGGTTGATTTCATAAAATTTCAGCGGGTCCAATATTTGGGATATAAAATTTGACAAGGCATCACACAAGATAATTGATTCAGTAGTGTTCAGTCCTCTTTAAATTCGTATACTCAGCTTATCTCTCTTTAAATTTGATCGTTCAATGCAGTTCCTTTTTCAGGTGCTATTTTAGCTTGAGACCTGTCTCGAATAATTTTAGATTTAGTCATTCTGTCGCTAAACTAAAACTATACGAGACAAGTCTCAAGTTAAAATAGTACCTGAGTTAGAACCATCAAATTTTTATGAATGTCTTTGAGAGCCTTGTATTATTCTAGAGCTTTTTATGGAATTTTAAAAATTCCGTTAATTTTTGAATTTATCGTTTTAACACACTCTAACATCTTATGTCTAGAGCATATTTTTCCTGCAATTCTGGTTCTATCATACAAACTGGCCCTTTGTTAAGTATGATACACCAAGAAACTGAACCATTAACCATTAACGAAGTGTCAGTTCCTATCGAACAAGCGGGTCTAAAATTCTGAAATGTAAATGTTTTCAGGCGAGGGTTAGCTTTATATTTTTGTAGAGATCTAACTTTTACGAATAAGTTCACGGGGATGTAATCAAAATACATGAGGGTGGAGACAGATTCCATATTTATTCTGACAGATATAGGCCACTGTTCAGACACCCTTTTCTAATCGACAAAATAAAATATGTTCGTTTTCAGTAAAATGGCCTCAAACTGAAAATTATATTATTTCCTATAATTTGTGAACGTATATTCCACTCAGTAGCGGGTCATGATTTTTAGAAGTAAGTTATATTTTAAATTTTACAAATTTATCACAAAATCATAATTATTGTAGTTAGGTGCTTTTTTTGTAACCCGTAACAGCCTCGGTGAGAGCTAACATAAAGCTGTTTCATTTGCAATTTTCTCTTATCTGTATGTTTCAAACCTTTCGCTATAACAAAACATAAACGGTGTTTATGCTCCACAATTTAGTGACATTTATTTGTTTTTTTTTCGCGTCATGCCATTTTATCTGTAGTTCGTTTTGGTTTTGTAAATTGGCACCCTTATTTCCGCAACCAATCTGAATCATTTTTGTTCGTAAAACACAGTTTAAAAAGTAAATGCAAATAGGTATACAGTGTATTCCAGGAGAAGTGGTATGTTATAGTATTGCTCATTTTGAACAGAAAAGTTCATATGAACACGTGTCCAATTTTGAATGGTTACTGAGTTACAGCCAGCTGAATTATTGCATAAACGAATTTATTACTTCATTAATTCTGGCAACTAACTCTTGATATACAAAACAAAGTATAAATTTTAGAGGAATGACTCAAAAATCTAATATCCAAACTTTGCATCAGTAGTTCTTCCTGGCCTTCCTTTATTCTTGTAGTACTGGTCATAATATGGGCGATTAATTCATCACGTGTGCCTATTTTTCTCTATAAACATCATTTTTCATCCCTCCCCATAACCCATAATCTAATGGAGTTAGGTCCGGAGACTCAGCTGACCCAATTGATGGTGCCACCATGGATGATCCTAATATTGCTAAATGTCATATTGCTCTGTAATGCGCTCTACATTAAAATTACTGTATCTTAGTAACCATTGGGAATTGGACACCTGTTTTGTTCAAAATGAACGGTACTAGGTATAACATACTGAAGTAAGTATGTAGCTTTCTTCCTGAAAGCATTCTTCCTGAAAGTTGTGCGAACTTAGTTGTGAATTATTGTAGATTCTCACAAGAGTATTTCAATAAGCTAAACCAAATAATTTAATTTTTATCATAGAAAAATATTCAATTTCGTGATAATCATAACTTTTCAATGCTTTGAAAGCTTTTTGAGCATTTCATCGGTTAAATAACATGTTCAAATACATACCTATTTCAAATTTCCATTCGTTTGGATATTCAGTAACAGTTAAAGTGAATTACAGTACCAGTAATATACATCGACATTCACAAATTCAATAAATGATGTAATAACTAATAAAGCAAAGTGAAAATACAAGATTAACATTATTTCCTCTCATTATTTCCTAGTTACAATGACTCGCTGAATAAGCAAGCTTGTGAATATTAATTTATTAAGTTCACGTTTAATTCGTCGCACGGAAATATCATAAGCAAAATTAATTAGGTAGGTACGTCTTTGAAGGGGCGAATATCTCTAAACAAGAAAGCTTAAAATTAATATAAGTAGGATATTTAGAAATCAGCTCAGCTTAATGCTCATATTTTGTTACTGTGTACTGGGTTAAAGCTAAACCTTAGTTTATTATCATTCGCCATAGTGATATGCAACACTATTGTCCATATCACTATGACAGGTAACGTCTTTGTTACTTAGTTGGGTTTTAACACTTTAACCCGAGGTTCGACTAACTCAGTACATGAAAATAGGGAACTATAGAGAAACGTTACTCTCCTCGGAACCTTTGAGCAATTGGGTGCGGCTGGCCTTGAAGCACTGGTCCCTTTAAATCGCGTTCACAACAACATGTGTAATAAAGGTGGGTTTAAAGATTATCAATAAGTTTAAATTCAGGGTATACTGGCTCTAGACGGTCAATATATTGTAAGTGAAAAGTTTATCAAAATATTTTGTTCAACGTGTATAGGACAAGTGCAGTTGTAGGTGCTATTGGTAGTAACACTTCAGCCAGTGTAAAATACCAAAGTGCAAGCAAGCGTTGAGTGAGTTTACCGAATCGATTCTTAAAGCCATTTGCAGAAGGTACACTCTACACTGATCATAGATGCTAGTAGCGAGTTCCAGATGGCAAATACATGGTTATAGAGAAAAGATTTCCTACATGTACCTATAGCAATAAAGCAATAAAGTGGTCTGTACAATACGGTGAACATTTTACACGTGTATACATCTATCTATCTATACATACATAATGTATATAAAACACAAAAAATGTTTTTACCTACCTACCTACCTATGTCCGTTATAGACTCCGAAACGGCTGGACCGATGTTGATGAAATTTTCAGGCAATCTTCAGATTAGCCCAGCGGGTGTTCCTGTGAAGTTTGGTAGCGATCGGATCAACAGATTTTTTTTTATACATTTATGTGAAGCCGGGGCGGGTCGCTGTAATTTATAAAGTGACAATTGACAACAAACGTCATTCGCAGTTTATCAAATTTCAAACGATTTTACCACAATTATTTCTTCTGAGGCAGCAACGCGTCGGGTACCAGCTAGTATAAAATATAGTACGTTTGCTTTCCTCAAAAGTAGGTATAATCTTGCAGAGCACAGCCTTTCCCCATAATTGGATGGAACGCGTCTTAAACGAGATCGACTGGCACATCATTGGACTGACGCGATCAAGTTTTTATCATTTTGTAAGTTGGAATTCCACATAGGTCAGCGTATTCTAGCAGCGAGCGCACGTAGCGCTCTTAAAGGTTCATAAATGTAGAAAGCGATGAACTGGGAGTTTCTTTTAAATAACAGAGGTGGCCATTGACATGAGCGATTGTTGATATTAAGATGCAGGACTACGAACTTATTTGTATTTATGGCAAGTACGTCGACAGTCGTTATGTCCTCACGAGATGTTCAGCTTTTACGGAACGCAGCGTGAACAACCAGTGGGTTTACACATAGTTTTGCGTCGACAGCAAAAGCAGCTCCAAAAGAAAACCCTGAGGTACTCCACCGAGCACATGACGGATGGATGTGAACGAGTCAGCAACACACAACCAACGCTGTAATCCTGTAATTGAGGTTTGAGACAAATTATTCACCTAAAAAATACAGGAAAGCGAAGCAATAAAAGCAACGAACAGCGCGCGGGGTACGAACTTGTTAACTTGTTAACCGTACATCCAGGGAGGTGCTGCTGGTAGATTGTTGAAGATTATGTAAGATTGTGAAGTATTAGGTAACCGTTTCTGAATTGTGTTTGCTTGTTGTGTGTTGCTTTTGTTTTCAGGGATGCTATAAACAAGTGAAAGCTGACACTTCACCTTATATTTATTACCTCAATATTTGCACCTTTCAGAAATTGATAACAGTTACAAAAGCGAATAACCAAAGACTACTACCACAACGCAAATAGCTTGCAAATGATGAGATCATTATTCTTCGTTTAATCTTGTACGGTTTTTAAGATAAAATACTCGGAATACTCAGACCATTTGTACAATTCTACTTGATTGCACAAAAGTTATCTCTACGCTTCCAGCAAGACAGACGCACAGTGCCTTAATAATATACAACCAGATATAAAGAGATTTCTGTGCCCTTTACACTCCCTATTTTTATGATTTACGGCCACATTTAAAACATTGTTGGTTCGTATCCATATTCGTAACGCCTTTAATATTTTTCAGCATCATCCTGGAGAAGAAGGATTATTACTCGGACGTCACGTATTTTATTTGAAACAGCATTGAATTAATCGAGACGTCTCTGCAATAAATGAAACATACATAATATGAAGTCAGAGGATATGTAGGGAAAGGATAAACGGACCCCTCAGAATGCAATGCAATAACTCTTAGAGACACTTATTATTCATATGCCAAAAGACTGGGCGAAAATAACAAATGTTGGCAGCACTTCCGGTTATGAATTATACTTTGGCTAATGGCATATAAACTGACAGGATAAAAACTTGAGGATGTAAGGCATTATTTTTGGAACGAAAATTAAATGCAACTCATTTAATATTCAGTGCAAGTTATCTTTCTTTCATAACTTAAAATTAAACGATAACAAGAACGTGATTGAGTATTTGTACTGTAATCCAAAAGTAATATTGGAATGTAAGATTATATGGTAACTTGTAAAAACATAAATAGAAGAAATGGAAATGGTTTATTTTATCAAAGATGAATGTTACAAGTTACAACTGTCTAACCACCTTCCCCTGAGGTGCGTCACCTCAAGTAGAAGTGGATCGTCGGATTGTTCCATTTTGTTCTTCTCGTAGTGTTTTGGCGGCATTGGCAGATGGTTTCGTAGTTGGTACATCCTTAATGCAGCTATCCATATACACTGAATCCAGTTTGTTGTCTCCTATGAGAATGATCCACAACCACTTCTGACCATTTCTTATCGTTATGGTTTGTCTTTGCTTGATACTGCGGATATTTACAATTTACATTATATTTCCCCGCGTTTTTTTTTCATTCTACGTATACGTGTGGTTTTAGTTATTACTGAAAATTACATCGGGTTCATTTACACCTACATTGAGTAAATCTGCGAATGAGAGTAAAATTTCTGAATGATATTATAGTTAGCAAATCCTTGAATGCTTTCCAACGAGGAAGAAATAACATTTGAACAAATGAACTGTGAACTGTTTCACTGACGATTTGCGTCAGTTGAGGGATGATTTGCAGGTTTTGAACATAATCGCTGTCTTTTCCGAGAATCTGTATTAGGTATTACCTACAAGTTGTTTAAGACAAAGAAAAACGATAGAAACTCAAAAGGTACAGTACAAGCAAAGAGACAAGACAAGCCCACGACAACTTTGTACAGTCGTCTAAGAACAGGGATGGATTGAAACTAGCGAATTATGGACCACGGAGACAACTTTAATCTTTACTTTACAAGTGTGGTAGAGTAAATTTTAAAATCAGTCTTTTGTCTGTTGCCGGGGTGAATGTTGGGCAAGAAATCTTAAGCTTAAAATACTAACAGCTTTAATATTATTTAAATAGGTAGTAGAAATGGAATGCCCTGTATATTATTGCATTTCTTAATTTCTTAATGAATTTTAGGATTGTTTTGTTGAAAACTCTTTGGGCATAAGACGTACCGTTTGGTCGTAATTTAGCATTTTTTCGAGAAACTTGACGTTTACAGTGCTTTAAAAATTATTAATGATATATCGGAAACTAAATTAAATAGAAAGTTGTGGTTTCGATTGTTATGTTAAACAAAAAAGAATGCATCTGCTATGTAACAAACTTTATTTTAGAAAGTTCAAGATATGGACCATTAAATTTGAGATTTTTCAAACATTGATATCTCAATTTTTTTAAATGGAACGGTATATTAATTTTTACGCCATAAAAACCATTTTGGTCTGTATCTAATAGTTTTTGAAATATTGCGCATTTTCTGATTTTTCTAATGCGTTTTCTCACATTTCCAACCGGTATCAAGGTGGCTTTGTTTTGCGTGTAACAATTTTGGGTAATTCTTTGTTCTTAAGAAATTATTTGAAGAATATGCAATTACCAGTTAGAAATAAATACAAAAGTTGTTAACGGAACTGACAATAACAAAACAATAAACAACAACGAAAAAATCAATATTATTAAAGTAATTGTTCGAAATTACCGCAATTTCCTTGGAGACCTGTACGAGTATATGGCGCCTTATTATTCTATGCTGATATATTCAGACAGGTACGAGTATCTTGAACGTAAATTATAAGCTTTGGCGAATTCGGTTATTGATTCAATCCGAAACTTGTAGTCGGGGAGCAGCTTGCTTAAATTCAAAGTGGTCGTCCGAAGTCGAGGACACACTTGTTATGAAAACTGTTTTCTATGTAAAATCACCCGCTGAATCCGAATCAGGAGGGCGCCCGTTCATTTGGGACGGCATTGGCCCTGAAAAATGCATTTTTCGTAAAATTTCGAAAAATTGAAAACTCCGAACATTTCAGTTTACATCGTCATATCTTCTTTCTCGGGACAGCTAGGAAGCTAATTTTTGTTTTGAAATGTTCTCCAGGCATTTTTGATTGCAAACCTCTATACACAATTAACTTTTGAAAAATAACTACGTTAGAAATTTGTAATTTTGTACACCGGGTCATTTTTGTGCACCTTAATTTTCACCACGCGAGAAAGTTTTTTATTGTAAACTATAGATACCTATTCAATCGAAATAACATGTCGTGAAAAGTATGCAGAAGTTTTTAGTGAAAAAATTTTCTCGATATCTGAAATACACAAAACAAAATATTGCTTCTTGCGCTTCGGCATAGTGTTCTATCTACTCTGCGCATCTACCTACTCCGTGCATCTGCGGGCGGCTAATCTCCGTCATATATGCGGGAAACTCGTGCAAATACCTATTACTTTTCTTTGACAAAGTGATAAAACAGTTTCCGATGTAATGAAGTATATGTTTAATTGTTTACAAATAACATAACAAACCATAACTGTAAAACTGTTCTTTATTTTTCAAATTCTGCGACAGACATACAATAATTCTATCTGTTTTTGTACCTGCCGCCAGAGCCGTTTCTAGTGAGCGGGGAATGCTTGTCAAACACGCAGGCTGCCAATTTTTTAGGCGGCGGGCGGTATACACCCGCCGCCGCTGTTTCGCCGAAAAAACGAAATCGGATTACCTAATGCCGCCTTTAAAAGTTAAAGGTGGCATTCACTTTAAGGCGGCACGCGCGGAGAACTTCATATTATGCAGTTACTTCTTACATTGTATTTTTCATGCATTTCGATGTAGACCTTATAACAAATTTATGTTACGCCCATGTATGGAGTTCAAATTTTTATATATTCCTATTTTGAGAACAAATACAAAAACTTTTTTAAAAATTAATCTTTTTCTTCGAATGAGAAACGGTATAGGAGTGTAGATAAACAGTGTTCGTTATCTTAGGTTAGGCTGAGGGCGGCAATCCGGCAATACGTAACTTAACACGCAGCCACGCAGGCAGCCCAAAGACTTCTAGTTTTTGAGGCAGCCAAGGAGTCAGAAACGGCCCTGCCTGCCGCCTTGAACAGTGCGTTGTATCAATTTTCAGTTACAGCTTGAACTGTTTCTGCTGAATCATTCATCTGACAAATTATGCACAAATTGTAATTGATTTCCATTTTCACTAATAGTAATGCATATAACTTAACATCAGTTTTCAATCAAAATCGCACAAACGGTGATTCCAAAACAATTCCACATATACATACTACTTGTACATAGTTATTGTTATTTGTAAACAATTAAACATAAACTTCATTACATCGGAAACTGTTTTATCACTTTGTCAAAGAAAAGCAATAGGTATTTGCACGAGTTTCCCGCATATGACTGAAATTAGCCGCCCGCAGGCGCAGATGCACGGAGTAGGTAGATACGTAGAGTAGAGAAAGAACACTATGCCGCAGCGCAAAAAGCAATATTTTGTTAATTGCTGTAACTCGGTCAGTATTGAAGATATCGAGATGATTTTTTCACTACATATTGTTGTTTTCACGACATATTGTTTTGATTGAATAGGTATCTATCTTTTACAATAAAAAAATTTTCTCGCGTGGTAAAAATTAAGGTGCACAAAAATGACGCGGTGTACAAAATTACAAATTTCTGACGTAGTTATTTTTCAAAAGTTAATTATGTATAGAGGTTTGCAATCCAAAATGCCTGGAGAACATTTCCAAAAAAAAATTAGCTTCCTAGCTGTTTCTAGACCGAAGATATTACGATGTAAACTGAAATGTTCGGAGTTTCCAATTTTTCGAAATTTTACGAAAAAATGCATTTTTCGGGGCCAAGGCCGTCACAAATGAACGGGCGCCCTCCGGATTCGGATCAGCGGCTGATGTTACATCGAAAACAGTTTTCAAAACAAGTGTGTCCTCGACTTCGGACGAACTCTTTAAATAATCGCTTTTTGAGATGGCTGCTCCCCGACTATTGTCAGATTTTACGATTTTAAAGTACTTTTACTACGTTCGCAAACGTATCTGCGCCAACAATTCACAACTTGAGTCTACTTGACATAACATTAACATCAGATTCAATCTCCCTGAAGTTTATTGACATACATGTTTTTCAAATCGTTTTCATATTCTTGTGCAAACGTCGCTGAAGAAGTTGACAAAATTTTCCAGAGACCGAATAAACTTCTTATACCCAGGTGACGCAGGATCAAAAATACCTAGTAACTCCAACTTCAACTACGCCGACGGAATATTTTAAAACTCGATTCGTTTTCGGTTCATGAATGCCAATCGAAATACATCAAACGGAGGGAATATCAAAATCGGTTGTTTTAAAATT
This sequence comes from Xestobium rufovillosum, assembly GCA_963966045.1. Lineage (NCBI taxonomy): Eukaryota > Metazoa > Arthropoda > Insecta > Coleoptera > Ptinidae > Xestobium > Xestobium rufovillosum. Next base: position 32,943,291 of record OZ014493.1, read on the forward strand.
AAAGTCCGTTGTTTACCCTTCACTTCATTTCGAACTGTATAAACTGATGGATTAACGTAGATCAACGTACCGATTGCAGTACTTTGTTTACTTATACGTGGGCCCTTCTTACTGAATAAATTTCAATATTATTGCTTTGGTCCGACTTTCATGTAGTATTGAAAAAGAAAAATGTTGGCGCAGTGTCCATGGTTACTACAATGAAATGGTCGTTTCATACTGCAGCTTGTAGGAAAAATTTTGCATGGGGCGGGGCTGGGCGATTACTACGTCACTCAGAGCCCAGGTCTGACGGTGGAGTACAACAGTGATGACTGGCGTAAATTACCGTCGCTTGTCTTATTATTCTAGAGCACCTGGTCTGTTTACTTCATGTTTGGATCTGCTCACTGCTCCTAGATTATTCAGCACCATTCTAATTAGATCAACGACAATTCACTATTCCTCTAACTTATACTAAATTGCAGAAAATTGCAGTGTCATCGCTAAAAATATTTGACTTTAAGACAAACAAGTAGGCGCCATTTTTTGACATTTACGGAAAATTATTTATTTGGATTTAAAATGTCGGCGTAGTTGAATAATGTATCCAAATGCCCCGTGAGGTGAGAATTTTCTTCGAATTATTTTGTTATTTCATTACAAATTTCCACTCAACAAAAACACGTAATGCTGCTGTGAAACGGAATGGAATACTTAGGGCGTTTGTCCACGATGTCCGATTCCGAGATCCGAGTTCGGATGACGGATATCGGATATCAGGTATCGGAAAAACATGACGTTCGACGTCTGTCCACGACCATACATCCGATCAGTTACCATTTTGAATTTCGTAGTGGCAGACACAACGTTCGTCATGAGTCGTCGTTTGGAACGCCGGAAACTTCTTGCGCTATTATTATGCGTAAGGAGACGCAGAAGATCCAAAGAATTTTGGATACATCCTCTCCTAAGGGAGAGATACATGACATACATACAGCTTTTTATGTACTTTACTTTTATGGATTACGGCAACATGAAAATAATTTTTTTAACTATTAATGTAAATATATCGTACTTAAATTTTCCCCCATTTTCAAAAACGATACAATACAACAAACACGTGCTGCACTAGACGTCTTGACACGTGAAAAATGACGGATCGGGTTATCGTGTACAAGCGCAAACATCTTTTGTACTGCAGGCGCTTCAGTCCGTCAGCTAACTTCGGACCGATCAAGCGGCTAATCCGAAATAGCAGAATTCTCGGAAGCCGAAATGCCGGATCTCGGATGACGGACGTCGCGTGGACAAACCAGCATAAGATTATGATACCCGCCATTTCGGTCCGTCATCTCGGATCTCGGAATCGGACGTCGTGGACAAACGCCCTTATAGTCCGAGAGCCCGCTGCAAAATTATGCACCCATCTGTTAACGAAATGGAATGTGCGGCAAAGGCATGTAAAAACATCGTACTCGACGGAACGGCGCCCGTGCCGGTCACCATTTGGTGCAAAAAGGTAAAAACAATGGCACTTCCGGTACGGACATTTGCGGAAAATTGCGCGATTTGTTAACGAGATGAAAGTTGTGCCATCATGTAACCTGCGATTAATTGAATTGAAATCGGTACCCGTGCCATCTTTTACCCTAGTACAAATTCCCGGCACGGCGACATTTTAGCAGTCCGTAACTCGGACAAATTCCCGTCATGTGTTAACGACTTGAAATAAAGTTCAATGGAAAGGGCATTATGTCCCTTTTACGAATATCCAAGCGTGCCGCGACTCAAAGCAGTCTAAGTAGGTGGCACGGCCCGTTTTATAACGCGCTACGCGGCGTCATTTTCAGGAAATTCGGCAGCCGGCGCGCGGCGGGCGCGAGTTTTTAACATTGGAAATGTTTTTGTTTTCGTAGTATAGGCCCGAAATTCAGCAACAGTGTCACGCGTTGCACTTGCAGCATGATTTAATAGCGATAGTTTACTTAGTTACTTACTCCCTACACAGTCCTTTTTTTAACTTGGTCCTAATGTCATTCAGTCCAGCAGTACGAACGCTGAAAAGAACGTAAGCCGGCATGCAATTCAGCCTCTACTTTTATTTGCCGTCGTTTTTTGCACAATGCAAATCGCCATACCGGCATTCCAGACATTCTTTTCGAAAGTGTCTCTTTTCAACATGCACTATTACAGCTGCCCGTGCAGAGTAACTTACACATTACGTTGATGACGTAAGGATCAAGTTAAAAAGAAGGACTGTAGTTACTTAGTTCTTTGTATCATAACTTAGTTACCATTACCATTAACAGGTGTCACAGTGACAGCTGTCAATTGTGAACCACACAAAAAAAACATTTAATATTCGACGACATGTTGCGCGGCCATTGAAATTGATTCAAAAGTGACATTTCGACACCGCGTAACGCGTTATAAATCGGACCGTGCCAACTACTTTGACTGTTTTGAATCGCGGCACGTTTGGATATTCGTAAAGGGGACATAATGCCCTTTCCATTGAACTTTATTTCAAGTCGTTAACACATGACGGGAATTTGTCCGAGTTACGGGCTGCAAAAATGACGCCGTGCCGGGGATTTGTACTAGGGTAAAAGATGGCACGGGTACCGATTTCAATTCAATTAATCGCAGGCTACAAGATGGCACAACTTTCATCTCGTTAACAAATCGCGCAATTTTCCCCAAATTTCCGTACCGGAAGTGCCATTGTTTTTACCTTTTTGCACCAAATGGTGACCGGCACGGGTGCCGTTCCGTTGAGTACGGTGTTTTTATATGCCTTTGCCGCACATTTCATTTCGTTAACAGATGGGTGCATAATTTTGCAGTGGGCTCTCCTACTATTATGACAGCAGAATTTCTTCAATTCACTTTACGGAGAATGAGTTTGAAACTGATAAAATAACAAAAATGCTAAATACCTTTTCAGTGATTAGGCTTTACATACTATAAATTAGTCGCGTGAAATTTGTGAGTGTGGTTCATTATAATTTTATAGCAGGAACTTGAACGTGGAGCTTAGGGGTATCTGACTTACGTCACATTTTTGCGCCAATAAGCAGTAATTCGGCGATTGATTCAACCATTTCCAGTATAGAAACCATGGGCAATGTCTTCAATTTACGAATGTGAGTGCTATCCAAGTAATCTCTTTTCTAAACGACTACAGAGTTTATATCCTTGAATGCAGGCAGTTCGCGGAAAATAAGAAGTAAATGGAGAGGAAAAGTCGGGATAAGAGTGACCTTTATTATTTATTCAATATTATGCTGGTAGCTGGAAATTTCAATATGTTCATTATTTCATATTCGCAGTTTTATTATCTCAACGAATGCAAAGTGCAGTTATTTAATTTATTGATTTAAGGCCAACCAGGAATTAGCAGCGAATTAAATTTTGACTAGAAACAATCTTCTGGAAACATTTACAGATATAAAACAAAATAAATATGAAAGTAGGGCTGGTCGCACACTACTGGGTTTTCAGTGAGGCGGGTCGAATAGAAAAAATATTAAACACAAGACTTTAAATGCGTGCTAGGTCGGTATCGATCAAATCTAGTATACAGAGTGACTCAGAACGGTTGTGCCAAACTTCAGGGAAAAATAGAAAAACTAAAAATTGGAAGGAAAGTTTCTATGAACAAATGCCCAAAAGTGATTATTAGCAAAACAAAAGTTTCCTTAAAAAATATCTGGTTTACAAGTTAATCAACAATCGATTGTTCTAAAACTGCCTGTAATGACATTAGCCAGCACAAGAACAACAATGTTTAGGACAACAGAGGTCTACAAAGGACAATCGCCAGTAAAATTTTAATTCAATTTGACTTTCTTCGTTTCGGAGATAATCATTCTATTCCAATAAACTGTATCTTTATTCGTAATAACTTTTGTTCATAAGAACCTTTCCTCTTATTTGATCTTCTCTAGATAATCCTGTTAAGTTTGACACACAAATTCGGGACCTAAGTGCCTCCGTCATACGTCAGATTTTCATTCCAAACAAAACAAAAGCACGTGCCATTTGACGTTTATCGATATTATTTACAACGTCTTAAACTAGTTTTTGCAATATAATTATAGACGTTTTGCAGTGAAAACAGTTTATTTTCAATTTGTGTGTTGGGCTTACGCGTAAAAACTTGAAAACAACTATATGTAATTATAATTATATTTCAGAGGTTAGGTTAAAACGTCAGAAAGCACGTGGCTTTGTTTTGTTTGGAATGAAAATCTGACGTTTGTGACGTGCCACTTTTCTCCCGAATTATGAATCACCTCGAATAATATTTTCTAGAATGTGTCGTCGTATTAGCGGGAAATTGAGGAATAGAAGATTATTGTTCTAGATATGTATGAAATACATACCAAATATTCTTTTTTCACCATGTAAATGTAGAGACAGAAATAAAATAAGGATAAGTTTGTAAAACTTCTTGTTTACTTGTAACTGTAGTTTTCAATCTTAGACAATTGTAAAGTCTAGACCTAGAGCGAGGTCTGCAGCTACATTTTAACTCTGTAAATCTCTAATTTAATTTAAGATTCTTTTGAAGTAGTCATCCCTGTAAGAGAGACTTTTTTGCTATGCATTTGGCATTAATGTCACACATTTTGTGACTCTCTTTCAACGCTTTTGAAGTAAAGTAATTAGTTTCAACCCAACTTTGTTATTTCAAGAACTACGTGCTTGGATTCTATTAGAGAAAATCTGCTAGGTAAACATACTTTCTGCTGCACGAGATGACTGTTTAAAATTATAAACAAGGGGTGCAAAATGAAAGCTTGCTGATAACACGTTCCATTTAATTTCTTGGCCATTGCATTATTTTCATTTACTGTTGGAATGTTTTTCTAAGACGAAAATTTGAAAAGAAGTCAGTAGCAATTATATTTCATATTTCTGTTTTTAAATTACAAATAACTACTTGGAGACGTAATGTTTCCATAGGTTCCGAGCATGAATTAAGGGCATTCTTCACATGTTCACCTCATTCATTGATTGGTAACGCATCATCTGCCTGATTCCATGTAATTTTGGTGCGGTTTGAGATGTATTGACACATCTTTGAGTGAAGTATTAAGAAAAATGGTACAAGAGTTAAATAACAATCTATTCTCAGTTATGAAGGTTTTGTCCACATCAGGAAAGATTCTTTAATTTTGTTAGGTACAGGATTTTATTCGAGATAAAATTATCTCTAGTAATACAATAAATGGTCTGGAATTGTCGGAAATTTTACGAAAGCTGTTGCGTTGCTTGGAAGCCACGAGTGTAAATTTGACAGCTAAAAGATCACGAGCGCTTGCGCGAGTGATCTTCTGTCAAAGTTCTCGATCCATCCACTGTGTGCCCCAGCCCAATAACAGTAATGGTCGCTGAGCTTGAATTAATAAAGTGGGGACAGAATCAGTGCTCATTTAATTTATGCGATTCAAAGAGAAATAAGATTTGGCATTTAATTTTGACTAAATCCAAAAAACGATAGTTACAGAATTTGTTTTGATTAAGGAACTACTTACTGATTAAAAGCTTTTTAAATTTGCGGGTTTTCCCCATTGCAGCATATAGGTCAGAAGTCAGAAGTTATACAACAAGTATAGCTTAAATGAAAACCTCTCGTCTAATAAATTACAGTCAATAATTTGTTTCATTCCCTCTCCATAAAAAGAAAATGGGATAAAGCAATAAAGAAGTACATATTATAACAAATTCTGCAAATAGTAAATAATAAATACTGAAACGATCAATATGGAGTATTTCCCACCCCTATTGCTGCCAGAAGTCGATTTGACATGGGCTAGACGAGATTTCGTATGCATTCTTGAGTTCGTTCTGCAGATAACTTCACCGGGGTGTTAAGAGCTGGCAGCTGATGTCGAACCTCTTTTTCAGCTTGTTTCACAGGTTCTCCATAGGGCTGTGAAGTGGATAGTGGATAGACCGTAGCATTCACGTTGATCCTGCACAGTTAGGCCGCAAAAATTCTCGCTGTACGTGACCGGGCATTGTCGCCTTTTACTTCTTTATAGGGTACAACATGTGGCTGCAGAACGTCTGCCACATATTTGGCAGCAGTCATGGAGGCACCTTCCAAACAAAACAACTCTGTGCATACCCTGGCAGAAATGCCTAACCACAAGATGCGTGAAGTTGGATTGACCCAACAAAAATATGGAGCATTACTTTCTATATACAATTAGTGCTCGATTTGTGCTAATTTGTGCTGCAATTCCCGTAATTTGTGCTCTTTTAATTACCCAGTTATTCCCGAAATTAATTGGGTCAATCCAACTACACGTGGTTTAACCCAAACGCAATATTAAATTCTTAAGACAGCAGGCAATTAGTGCTCAATTTGTGCTAATTTGTGCTGCAAGTTCCGTAATTTGTGCTCCTTTAATTACCGAGTTATTGGCGAAATTAATTGGGTCAATCCAACTACACGTGGTTTAACCCACACGTAATATTAAATTCTTAAGACAGCAGGCAATTAGTGCTCAATTTGTGCTAATTTGTGCTGCAAGTCCCGCGATTTGTGCTCCTGTAATTACCGAGTTATTGGCGAAATTAATTGGGTCAATCCAACTACACGTGGTTTAACCCACGCGTAATATTAATTTCTTAAGTTAGTAGACAATTAGTGCTCTATTTGTGCTAATTTGTGCTGCAAGTCCCGTAATTTGTGCTCTTTTAATTACTGAGTTATTAACGAAATTAATTGGGTCAATTCAACTACACGCATGCAATTTAACCTATTCTCGTTATATTAAATTCTAATTTTAGCAGGCACTTAGTGCTCAATTTGTGCTAACTTGTGCTACTTGTCACGTAATTTGTGCTCTTTTAGATACAGAGTTATTAACGAAAATAGGTCGAATAATAAAACTCCACGTCTAACTCATCCGTAATAGTTAGAGGCACCTAAATTAATAGAAAATTGCTGCTTAATTCACACTGATTTATGTTATATGTTCTATAATTTGGTCTTTTTTATTTACTGATTTAGGTACCACGGAAAATCATTACTACTATATCATTCACAGTATTGCACGAAACACATGTTTTTTGATTGAAAATTATTCACCATCTCTTCCCGGGAGATTAAGAAAGAACGCTTAATTTTTGTAGGTGGTACTTTAATAAAATTCAAGAAAATCCATGTCATTTGGACAGATGAAACTCACATAAGCAGTGTAGGATTATTTAACAGGCATAATGTGCGTCACTGGTCTGATACAAAGCAGCATCAAACTTTTGAACGTCAGAGGCAAGGACGTTTTGGATTTAACGTTTCGTGTTTTATTTTGGGTGGTCAACTAGCATACCAAATTTTTGATGGAAACTTAACGGGATTGAGATACATTAATTTATTGAATATTAACGCAGAGGCGATAATGGAAAATGTTCCGTTAATAAACATAAACAGGGTATATTTCCAACAAGATGGTGCCCCTGCACACAATTCTGCAATAGAAATTATTTAGAAAATAATTTTCCGGGTAGATGGTTGGGTACAAATGGACCTATATTGTGGCCTGCAAGATCACCGGATCTGAGTATATTAGACTTTTTTGTTTGGGCATTTTTAAAAGAAAAATATACATACGAAGATACAACAATCAAGCCGAGATAGCAGAGGCAACAGATGCAGCTTTCCGATATTTGCAAGCCCATCCTATTTTTTTAATTAATGCCATCAATCTATTAACTAAAAGATGTAGATTATGTGTTGAAAAGCATGGCAATCAATTTTAGCAGTTCGTATAATTTTGTTGTTTGTTGTTTGTTGTTTGATGTTTTTCTTGTTTTTGTTTGTTTTGTGTTTTTCTGTTTTTGTTGCTTTTATTTCAGTTGTTATTAAAAGTTGCTAACATAAAATCACAGGTATCTTGGATGTACCTACCTATCTTATATTTTCTAAAGGTAAGAAGTACCAAAATCGTTGCCGTTTGTTGAAATAACAATATAAAAGTATATACATATATACCGTGTGTAACAGGGGCATGGTACACCCCCTTTTTTTCTTTATTTTTGAAGATACATTTTTGAAACTTGGCACATCGTATGTACTGAGTAAACGTCAAGTTTTGACACAAACGAGGAAATTTTCACAATTCTGGTTTCAGCGGAAGTGGTTCCAACTTTTGATTTTCAAATGGGACAACCTGTATGCTATTGACTTTTTGGGCTCTACATAATTTTCTGAATGCAATGATGCCACATAAACGACAATTCAAGTCTGAGGCTTTTTAAAATTTAATTTTAATTTTGTCATTTAAGTGTGCCATGACTGTTCCAATTTATTCTAATAGACCCAGGTAATGCCATAAAAATTGGAATTGCGTTGAAAATGCTAAATAATGTGATTCGTGCTTAAACAAAGTTGTCCAAATGACTTTTTCCGCCAAAACCGGAAGTGCGAAAATTTCCTTGTTTGTGCCAAAACTTGACGTTTACTCAGTACATACGATGTGCCAAGTTGCAAAAATGTATCTTCAAAAATAAATAAAAAAAGGGGGTGTACCATGCTCCTGTTACACACGGTATATATTTTGATAGCTTAAAAAAGATCTTTCGAACTAGACCAGAGCCTGCTGTGGTTTCCATTTAAAAAATTCATTTTTATGTCATAACTCAAAAAATACGCTCCCTATAAAAACTACGTACGCCACTGAATTTCTTGGAAAAAGTTCTATAGGAGTCAATCATAACAGTTTTAGTCTGCTTAGTACAAAAAGAATTGGAGATAATTTTTGATTATTGGGGTGTGAACTACAGACATTAAACTAACTTGTGTTAAGGTACTTCTTTCAATAGCCCCATTTTTGTTGAATTTTTACAGTAGAAGAAACCAAATACGTACTTTAAAGTGCCAGTCATTGGGTATTTGACCCTATGTAACCCATCAGTATCTGTTCTAAATTGCAACAATGCGAACTGTGTCGCTTACGTCATTTCCTTCATTCACAAGTGAAGCCCCCCTCTCCCCTCTCCAGCCCCTGCAATACCCATTTTTGAAATTTTGAAAATCGATAAAAATCAACATTTTTTTTCTCGAAAACTAAAAACGATATCGAAATTCTGGTTTCGGCTTTCTATTATACTCAAAAAAGTAGCTCAGGTTCGGGAAAACTCCAAGGCTCTATCTCTGCTGCTTCTATGAGAAACCCCCAAATCACAATGAAAATAGGACACCCTGTACAGTTGTTGTTTTTGGTTATAAGAAATAAATTATTGCTGTCTGGCAGTTAGGTAAATGAAAATCGGATATTTACAGTCAAACCAGGTTGTTAAATTTTGGTCAATATCCCTATTGAATTCCAGTAGAACTTCCAGAAGGTCAGATGCAGGTAGTAAAAAAGCCGACTGTTTCTTTACATTATGAGAAACACTTTCGTATACAATTATTATATGTAGGTACTTATAAAATTTCAGATCATCACTCTATTATAATATAGGGTGATTACGGTTAATTCCACGATTCTCAGAAACTGCAGTGAATTAAAACGCGTAGGTATTACTTTTGAATATTTTGAGCATTATTATATCGGTAATCGGCATTTGTGCACGGAAAATTTTAATAGCTCTCAGGCTCTCACATGGGACGAGTGTTGAGATTCCTTCTTGATAATTAATATAAAAAAGTCTAACCTCCCCTGACAGAAGTAAAAACCACAAAATTTTAATGCTGGAATACCGAATCAAATTCTCATTTCATTTTAAATATTGCCCATTTAAATTGTTCCTTATGGCATATACAGGGTGTCCCAGAACAACGGGGAAATATTTCTGGATAATATAGTTTGGGTCAAAATAACACTCCCTTCGAAGCTATTCGCCCTTAAAGTTCTGAAGAAGGTTTCTTGCTGGTAACTTTCAAACTGCTATATCGAATGTTATAAAATTTGGACTTTAGACATAGTAAGCAAGTATCTGTGATCAAATGACATCTAGGAACAGGAATGTAGGAAGCCGGGGGTGGAACGCCCCTAATTCTTTTCACCCCTTAACTTTCATTTGGATACTTTTAACGAATTTGCAATGACATTTTAAAATTCCTTAAACAATTTTCTGAAAAAAGGTACTCTTATGAAACCGAAATCCAAACTATATGCCCCGTTGTTCTGGGACACCCTGTATGTACAATAAAATTTTCAATAGAATATGAAAATAAAATATAATTGAGATTGTTTCATTTGAAATAAGCAATTCTTTACGATTTCAGATTGTTAAAATAAACTCAATATCTCGGGCACCCTGGAATAGGTTATTGAGAATATATAAGTATGTGCGTTCCATGTATGTATTCTATGTAGTTTTGTAGAAAAATTAACTACTTACTGCATTTTAGATATCGAATATTTTATACTTAAAGGGTGCGAAATTCTTTCCAGAAATTCGAAAATGGGAAAAAAAAATTAATATAAGAGAATAGATACCTACCTACTAATTTTATTTAGAATAACAATAGCCTAGAACATGTGTGCAAATTTTCAGAAATTTTGAGAAACGCCCATCCGACCATCTCGCTGACGTATACTCGTACATATACATTGAATAATTTATTTAGCAGAAAATCTAAATAAAACTATTAAGTTAGTAGGTAATAATTACATAATATGTAGTTGCAATGTTGAAAATGAGGAAATCTGGGTTTAATTCGAGTGCATGTTCCTACTTCTTCCAGTTACTAAGTTACTAAAAATTAATCTTTTATTTTTGGAGTGTTTGTCGAAGTATAGAAGTGGGTAGGTATGCCTTTTTTGTGCCTGTCATAAATCACAATTCCGATTTTTATTAGCCTTCCCTATAGCAATACCCATTGTTACTTTTTACAACAGATGATTTTAGGAATGAACTCTTTAGCGAACAATTCTGTATGTATATTGCATAATTTAAACGTATTTTTTTAATTTTGGATGCAATCAAATGTATAAATTAAATGTATTGTTTTTCAAGCTTTCGACAAAATTGTTATTGCTTCGTCGGGAACTAACTATTATAATGGTACATTAACCACTTTTATTATACTACGAGCATCACTTATACAAAATTATAATACTTGCAGACTACTAAATGGGTGAATGGTACTTATATATTAATTTATAATAGAAACACATACTTATAAATGGCAGATAACAAAATGAGAAATAAGATTCGGTGATATGGTAACCAACTATTAATTTCAAAATGCAGATTTTTTTATTTCGGAAGGTAGTTTTAGCAGATATGTAGTGTAAATTATCTCCTAAAACTAGCTTACAAAATTAAAGAAAAACAAATTTTGAAATTAATAGTTAGTTATACCATCACCGAATCATAGTTCTCATTTATTTATGCATACCTATGTGTTTCAATTATAAATTAAGACATACCATTAACTTATTGTAGTTTGCAAGTATATAATAAAATTGTGAATAAGTGTAGTTTAATATAACACTAAATGACGATTATTACTTTAATAATAATCGTGGTTCATGTACGATTATAGTTCCTGAGGAAGACAATAAAAATGTTGTCGAATGCTTGAGAAACAACAGATTTGTATAAAACTGACTGCGTTCCCAGATTAGAGAATAATTACATTTACATTATAACTAAACACAGTCGAAGAAAAAAATAAATATATTGCATAATTGACATACCTGCATAACAGATTTAGAACTAAAAGTAATGTATGTATACAGGGTGTCCAAAAAATAGCGGATAAACTCAACGGTACGTTGAAACAATTTGTCTGGATGACAAAAAATATATTTTAAAAAATCTCTGTGCTTCCGTGACTCGTTTACTTCGATTTTAAAAGCAATAAATCTTGCAACATATCAATGTACGATTTAAAGAAAATATCAAGTATCACATTGCCCGAAATTTATTTAATCTTAGTTACCATCCTAGTTACCTATGGCAAATTGATTGCTTGTCACGTAAATCTGTCATGAATTTAGGTAACTTCATCATAATTCCAAATTATTTCGTCCAATAAGGGCCAGAGAAAGTAAAAGACATAAACACATTAAGATAACAAAGAATTTAATTAACAAGGCAGTTATTAGTCTTACATTTTTTAGTCCCAAACACTTAGCGCCGGTTGTTAGAAAGTGGATCAAAATGTAACGCGAGGCTACATTTAATTCTACTTTCGTTGCTATGATACAACCAATCACGAAGTCAGTACCTTAGCAACGAAAGTCGAATTAAATGTAGCCTCGTGTTACATTTTGATCCACGTTCTAACAACCGGCCCTTAAAGTATCCAAATTAGGTACAATCCAAATTAGGTACCACGTACCACTTTTGAACTGACAGTCTAATAAGGCCCGGTTTTTCAAAGAATCTAACACCGGATTAAGTCTGACACCGGCTTTGTTGCAATGCTACAACCAATCAGAAAGCCGGTATCATAGCAACGAAGTGTCAGACTTAATCCGGTGTTGGATTCTTTGAAAAACCGGGCGTTAATCACACTCTGTTCAATAAAAATGGTTATTTAAAATATTATGAAACAGCCTATTTAATATAAATTGACATACTTCCGTGGATGCAAAAAATTAAAACTCAAATATTCTTTCTCGAAATGTAAATGTACACCTTAAGTTCTGAAACCATGTAAGTGGCCGAAATGGCGTAGTTTTTTTAAGATGTACAATAAAAATAGATAATATTAGACAAATACTATTTTAAATATTATTGTAAGCAGCATTAGCGGAGCTTTCAGAAAATGAAATTGTATTAACAAAACATGTGTTTCGTATAATACTGGTGATAATAATAATATAATATTAATTATATTTTCCATAGTAAATCAGTAATCAAAAAGAACAAACTACAGAACATGCAGCATAAATCAATGCACACTAAGAAGCAATTTTCTATTAATTTAGTTACCTATACCTATACCTATAGTTTAGTTTCCTCAGCTAGGGATATTTTGGGTCATAAACAGAATGAAAGTAGGAAACCCTGGATAACAAAACATATTGTGAGTCTAATAGAGGAAAGGCGAAAATATAAAAATAGGTTAGATGAAACAGGGAAACAAAGATATAAGGCGATCAAGTGGGAAATTATTCGGGAATGTAGGAAAGCGAAAGAGCAATGGATCGATAATAAATGCAAAGAAGTGGAAGATAAATTCGAAGTAGGAAAGACTGATGAAGCATATAAAATAATTAGGAGAAATTTTAGAGAAATTGGATCTAGTACCAAAAACATTAGAAATGAGGCAGGAGATATCCTAATCGGAAGTGGGGAGAAGGCAGATAGGTGGAAAGAATATTTAGGAAACTTATATGCGGGACAGGAAGTGCAAGATATATTAGAAAGCGAAAGCAGTGTAGAGGGGGATAACCTAGGGAGTCCTATAATGAGAGAAGAGTTTGAGATAGCACTAAAAAGTTTAAGGAATAATAAAGCACCAGGTATAGATGGCTTGCAGGCAGAAATCTTAAAGTGCGCAGGTCAAGAGGTAATAGATCGTTTATTTAAACTAGTTAGTCGCATATACCTGACAGGCGAGATTCCAGAAGATTACAAACGGAACATCATAGTAGCTTTGCCAAAAAGAAAAGGCGCGGATAGATGCGAAAATTTTAGAACTATCAGTTTAACTTCCCATGCGTCAAAAATTTTAACTAGAATTGTGCAAAGAAGGATGGAGAAAAAGGCGGAAGAAATATTAGGAGAAGATCAGTTCGGATTTAGACGAAATAGAGGAACGCGCGAGGCCATTCTAGCTTTACGAGTAATTATAGAAAAAACGATAGAAAAGAGAAAGAGCGTCTATATAGGATTTGTAGATTTAGAAAAAGCCTTCGACAACGTAAAATGGGGGAAGATGTTCGAAGTGCTGAGAAAGGTAGGGATGAAATACAGGGACAGAAGAATAATACATAATCTCTACAAAGAGCAAAAGGCAGTTATAGAATGTGAGCAGGAACAAAGGGAAGTAGATATCCGGAAGGGAGTGAGACAGGGATGTGCATTGTCACCTCTAGTTTTCAACTTATATATCGAAGATGCGATTAATTTGTTAAGGAAAGAACAGCCTCAGGGATCAATGTACAGGGCCAAACTATTAACATGCTCAGATTTGCGGATGATATAGCAGTGTTAGCATCTAGCAAAGAAGAATTAGGAGCGGCTTTGAATGAAATGGAAGCAGTTTTGACACAGGGCTTCGGCATGAAAATCAATAAAAAGAAAACTAAAATTTTGGTATGTAGGGGATGTGAAAATAGAACTAAAATGGAAATACAAATTGGAAATGAGAAGATAGAGAAGGTCGCGGATTTCTGCTACTTAGGAAGTAAAATAACTCAAGACGGTAGGAGCACTAAAGATACACTGGCGAGCATAAAATTAGGGTCACTTCAAAAATTCAACTTTTCTGGTTATTTATTGTATCTTATTATTGTTAATGGATTTCGTTGTATACATATCTCTAAACAGGAATGTTTTAAAAAGAAAACGTTTCATTTTCTAATGTTTTTATTGAAAATTCGTAAAGAAGCAAATTTTAACAAAATTGTCTTAAAAATGTGTAGTGAGAAAAATGTTGGAATAAAACAAGGAACTGTTAAAATTTTGACCCCTAATAACAAGTGGTTCCTCCCCGTGCATTGATGACAGCCTGGAGGCGACGTGGCATGCTCTCAATTAAATTACGGATCACATTTTGGGGGATGTTATTCCACTCCTGTAGTAGGAGCTCCCTAAGATCCTGTGCGTTGGTGGGAGACGGCGTATGACTTCGTACACGTTGTCCTAGCTCATCCCACACATGCTCTATGGGGTTCAAGTCGGGACTCCGTGCTGGCCAATCAAATCGCGTAATTTGAACCTCATCCAAATAACCGCTAACAATCCTTGCCACGAGGGGTCGAGCGTTATCATGCATAAAAGTTGCATTTTCTCCCAGAACCGTCATAAAAGGCATGACATGATTTTTTACAACTTCCGTTACGTACCTATGCGCAGTTAGGGATCCATTGCCGATAAACACTAATTCGGTACGTGCGTCTGAAGAAATTCTTCCCCACACCATAGCTGAGCCTCCACCAAATGGAAGTCGCTCATCAATACAAGCCTGGGCATACCTTTCTCCGGGTCTTCGCTATACCCGCCGACGTCCATCCGACCGATTTAAACAGAAACGGGCCACGTCTGAGAATAATACCCTCCCCCAATCGTCATTTGTCCATCCCAAGTGATCTCGAGCAAAGTTCAGTCTTGCAATTCTATGGCAACGGAGAAGTGGAGGACCCGTAGCTATTCTCCGACAAGATAATCCAGCAGAACGAAGTCGCCTCCTAGCTGTCCATTCGCTAATGTTAACATTTCTGACTTCTTGGAGGAGATTTCGAAGCGAAACTGCCGTAGCAGTCCGATTCCGTAAAGCCATGGACACAAGAAAACGGTCATCCCTTGGCGTGG
Source organism: Xestobium rufovillosum (assembly GCA_963966045.1). Taxonomy (NCBI): domain Eukaryota; kingdom Metazoa; phylum Arthropoda; class Insecta; order Coleoptera; family Ptinidae; genus Xestobium; species Xestobium rufovillosum. The sequence goes on from OZ014493.1 coordinate 32,958,732, forward strand.
TGGTTCTTTTCCGCCCTGATCCTGGTCTTCTCGTCAGCCTACCAGTTTCCTGAAATCGTTGGGATACCCGCTGAACTGTAGAAAGACTTACACCAACCGTTCTTGCCATTACACGTTGCCCCCGACCATCTTGCAACAGCGCTATAATTCTGGCCGCCGTGACAGGATTTAAAGCCATTAGAAGGAAATAAACGAAGACTACACTTTTCGACCGTCAAGTTATACACAGGAAAGTTAGTGAATAAATGAAGGAAATTGAAAAATAGACCCCGAGAAATAAGCTTCCAAGTAGCGCACCTGCAAGCATTTCCTAGAAATCGGAAATATTGAATCTTTGTTGTGCAAAAGAAACCACAAAAAGCTTATAACAGTTCTCAGAAATGCAAGTGTTATTGCCTTCAAGAATTAATTAAATTTAATATTTTGAATTCTTAGAAAAATTGGCAATTTTCAAAGTGACCCTAATTTTATGCTCGCCAGTGTATAAAACAAAGAATGGCGCAGGGCCGAGTTGCGTTTAACAAAAAGAAACAACTGTTATGCTCGAGAACGGTTAATATAGAGACTAGGAAGAGACTCTTAACGTCGTATGTATGGAGTACGGCATTATACGGGTGCGAAACTTGGACAATAGGAGAAGCGGATAGAAAAAGAGTAGAAGCGTTTGAAATGTGGTGCTACAGACGCATGATGAAGATACCGTGGATAGATAAGGTTAGCAATAGGGAAGTATTAGAAAGAGTTGGGGAAAAGCGAAAGGTATGGAAAACAATAAAGAGTAGGAGAGATAGGATGGTAGGACACCTTCTAAGACACGAAGGAATAGTTCGTGACATACTAGAGTCAGAGATAGGAATAAAAAGAGGTAGGGGTAGGCCTAGATTAGACTACTGCTCTCAAATAGTTAGGGATGTAGGATGTTCTACTTTTAGGGAAATGCGTAGGTTAGCTCAGGATAGAAAAGAATGGAGGTACGCGTCCAACCAGTCTTCGGACTGAGAACCTTATGATGATGACCTATGAATTCGTCCCCGCGCGGAGTTTTATTGGTCCAATTGTTCTCGTTAATAACTCAGTAATTAAAAGAGCACAAATTACGGGACTTGCAGCACAAATTAGCACAAATAGAGCACTAATTGTCTACTAACTTAAGAATTTAATATTACGTATGGGTTAAACCACGTGTAGTTGGATTGACCCAATTAATTTCCCCAATAACTCGTTAATTAAAGGAGCACAAATTACGGGACTTGCGGCACAAATTAGCACAAATTGAGCACTAATTACTTGCAGTTTTAAAAATTTAATATTACGTGTGGGTTAAACCACGTGTAGTTAGATTGACCCAACTAATTTCGACAATAACTCGGTAATTAAAAGGGCACAAATTACGGGACATGCATCACAAATTAGCACAAATAGGGCACTAATTGCCTGCTGTCTTAAGAATTTAATATTACGTATGGGTTAAACCACGTGTAGTTGGATTGACCCAATTAATTTTGCCAATAACTCGGCAATTAAAAGAGCACAAATTACGAGACCTCCAGCACAAATTAGCACAAATCGAGCACTAATTCTTTAAGCAAAGTAATGCTCCATATTTTTGTTGGGTCAATCCAACTTCACGCATCTCTAACCACACTATAATGAAACCTTCTCCACTGCTCGCTTATTGCACCTTGGGGCATGCCTCTCTCCTGGTCTTCGGTAAACTCTGACAAGTCCATCATCACCGTGCAAGAGCATTCTGGACTCGTCCGTGAAGAGCATTGAACTTCATTGCTCCATTGCCCAATTCCCCAATTCCCCTGCAAATTTGAGTTGCGCAGCTCAGTGTGTAGCTCCAGAATAGGTTCCGTGGCTGATATCTGAACCCTAATTTTTTTCTCCGCTCACCCACATTGGCTGTTCGAACCTCCTGGAGACTATTTCCTACCTCAATCGCGATGTGGTGCTGGTTTCACATCATCGACACAACAATCGGTCGTCGTGACACATTGGTACCCCGCTTCTGGAATACTCCTTGAAACGTTGAATGACTACTTTAACAGTTTCAGTCACGTACCATTGAGTTCGTCCATCTCCCAATAAATTGACTATCCTTTTCATTTGCATTTTTGTAAGGTCCATTATTGACTATGACTATTATTACGAAAATGATTTATATTATCAATGTTTTCCTTTCATTTCATCAATAACTTATTACTTTATGTGATCATGCAATCAATAATAGTCTAATGTCAAAAATTAAAAACTTTTAAAAAATCTAGGCGACCAACAGTCAAACATGTTTTATTAACACCTGAAGGTTTTATAGTGCATTTTTTTTCTTAAAATTACACTGATACTCATCAAAATATCTCTGAGCAACCGAAGAACGTACAGATCTGTGGAGCAGCCAAATCAGGAATTTACATTGCAGAAAGTTGAAATTCCTGGATCATTTCTGACTTAAATTCAGGTGAATCGGTTTCTTTCTTCCCAGTGTAGTTATTTTTGAATTCTTCGAGTGGCAATAATATTCGTATATCTAATTAGGACCGGCTTTTGTTTCACCTGAATGTTTATGGAACAGAATAAGCGCCTATACTTGGGCCGCCGAACAGATAGAGTGATCACCCTGCAATCACGAGCTCTAGGCTGGGCCACTATTAATTTATGACGACCGAACTGCGGTGATGCGCCTCCTTTAGACCCAACGAAGTCGCATTACTCCAATTCGGTCGTCAAAAATTAATATTGGCCTCGCTAGAGCACATTCTTGCATGGTGATCACTCTATCTGTTCGGCGGCCCAAGTATAGCCGTTTTACGTACGGTTACCTTAGCAACTGACATTGCAGTAAATTCGACAAATGCTGGAACTGATTGTCTCATAAAGATTTCGTTTCAACACATTCCTATAAGTTGCGCGCGGGAAAGCTAACAGACTTCAGTTATCGACCAACAGAGAGGTACAATCTTAATTCTAAAACTGATTGTGCTACGAGAACTTCTCCGATTCGGTCTCTAAAGATTCAGTAGAGATGCGGGTTTGTTCAATAGTTTAATATCCTAGCACATAATAATAACTGAAGCATTCTCAAATACGCAAGAGGATAATTATAATTATTGTCTGTCGATAATCAGAGTTATGCCACTCCAACTCAGCTACGCGGTTTGCCACCAATTGGCAACAACAAAATTTATGATGGTCAGTGGACAGTGAATAATTCGAAGTTATTTGCTGGAAATATACAGCAAATTAAATATCTGGATTCTGCGATCAACCCTAAAGGAGAATGCTGGTTGTGCGTATTAGAGAAATAAATTAAGTGGAAATTTTCAATTTGGAGGTCGAGGATTCATTTGTGATCTTTGTCCGATAGTAGGTAAATCTGAAGGGGCCGTGTTCAGCAGAAATAAATTTTGATATTAAAATGCATGTCTATAATATTCCGAGCAAAATAGTTCACATAAACCTGACATAAACCTAAATATATCATTGGTATACGTAAAGAGGGCAGAAATTTTCATTGTTCATTTATTTTTTTCACTCAAAAACTAAGTACGATATATAGACAATCATATTTAAAATATTTGAAGCAGACGTAGCAGGCATATTCTTTGGGTGTGGCAGAACAGGTTTCGGATTAGGCGAAAAGGAGCAGGACTGATTTATTACAAACATTTTTACTCGTAAATTTTGAATCATTGTATTTTTGAATACCTGTTTAAATATCCATTTGACTATAATTCAACATATTTTAAAACATTCATGTCTGCAGCAGACAAGCTATCTTGCAGACTATCTTAACTTAACATCTCCATTTTTATGCCAAGATTCTAAAATTGAATAAAAGCAGCTGGTAGATAAAGACATTTTTTTGCCAGATATGACACTCTGAACATAAATATAAATAGTGATATAAAAATGTACACAAACAATTACCAAATTTTATACACGTTCATTTATTATGATTTATATAAATTCATGAGAAAAACTTGAGCACGGGCGGAAGATAAATCGAAAATATTTAATGAGAAATGAATGAAAGAAAAAAAATATATCAGCTCTATAACACGATACAAGAGTCTAGAGCCGCTTTCTCTTCAATACTTCAGAACTTTTATTGAAACCGCAAAAGTATTTATTGCAACCCCTTTCAAAAGCAATGGACTGAGAAAATTAAATGAGAAAATACAAGAGGAAAGGTAAACATCCTAGAGCAGAGCCGTCAAGAAAAACGAATCGGATGTAAAGCTCCTTAAATACCAGCTAATGATCCTGTCAGTCAAGTTCTTTGAAAACAAATGTTGTTTTTATTGCATCAATTGGTTGTTTACAGTATGCTTGCGATATAAATCGAAGTTTGTAGCCGCCAGTGTGGGGGCGACAAAGTTAGTCCGGTTATTTTTTCCTCTACACATGTTTCTTTCTTTTGCGAAATAAATACAATAAAACTGAGGGTAGGTATTCTCAACATACCGGAGATAAAGGCAATAGGATATAATTTCCTGTTTGTTCATTTGACCTTTTTTTATAACGAGAAAGGAAACTCAATCACTGACCCAAATGTAAGTATTAAATGGCATTATTTGATGATCTCGCAAACATTTTGTTTATGAGTTTATCGTTAAATACTATATTATTCCATACCATGGACGAAGAGGCAAATTATTAAAGAATATTAGATATCTACGGGTGAAAAATTGACAGAGCAGTTCTACCTATCTCATAAATAAGTAGGGTTATGCGCATATTTTAGCACTCAATGTGATAGAAAATGGATACGTTATTGTGTGTTCTGACATACCAATGTGTGGAACATACCCGTGTTTATTATTGAAGAAAGCAATAATATGAAAGAGACCATAAAAAATTGAATTTTGTTTTTACTAACATCTTCGGTATTTGCTAAAATTTCCATGGCTCCAAAAGACAGGTTTGACCGGTTATCGGAGGCGCACAATTTGCAATGCCCGAATTTACGATCCGATGTTTTAGACTTTCAATAAATCATGAGGTTTATTTTTTTAAGGACACCAAATTGGATTTTGATGACCTAAATGGTTTATATTTTATCTGAAGTCAAGCCAATAAATATTCCTCGGAAATCATTTATATAAAGAATAAAAGTTTCATTTTCTTTCTCAAAAGCTGTAACCTCAGATAAACTGTTTCAAATATACATAATTTACGGAAATATCGGTCTTGGTAGATAACAAAAATGGAGATTTTATGGGCGTTCATAGCAATTTTAAAACGCCTTTATGGTAGCTTTAAGGTAAGCGTCCACTGCTCCCGCCCCGGACGGACCGGAAATAATATTTGTAGCATTATTTCTTAGGAAACTGCGTCCACTGCTCCCGCCACGGCGGGATCAGGCATACCCGCCGTTCCGAAACGGCGGAGAGAATTCGAAGGAACGAATCAACTCCATGCCGTGCCGTCCGGTGCGTGCCGGCCGAAATGTTCATAGTGGACGCGGGAACAGCCACCGTGTTTTATTAGATCTGGGAACAGAGTATAGTATTCCCCGTAAGCAAACTTTTTCCTATTGATGTTGTGCACCCAAACCATAGCTTAAGGCTATGCCCAAACTCTATGTTTTCTTTTCTTTTTCGTTTCTCTTCCTCTTATATCAATAAGCAACTTACAATAACAAATTCTTCTTCTTTTTCCATACTGATGGATTCCGACAAACTACCTCACCTCACCGCTTTGTTTATGCACTCCTAAACACGGCAACTACACTTCTCAATAATGGACGCGCAGAAAAATTCCCACCAATATACGCAGTCGCCAAAAAAGTGCGGCTTGTTCGGGCCGGGACAATGGACGCATTGGTCAAAAAATGTGCGGTCCGTCCGGGATGTCCGGTCCGTCCGGGGCGGGAGCAGTGGACGCTTACCTTTAGACGATGCGCTTTTTCGTGCATCTTGATGCATGAGTCGTAGCGCAAACAAGCGCATGCCCGCCTGCATGCGTTACTTTATAGCGCACCAGACATTTTACCGAGAGGCAAGGTGACGCAAGTATGTCCCGAGTCAGATGGGAATCTACTTGCATCATTCGTGCGCTACAATAATAATATTTTAATTTTGCAACGAAGAGGCTGCTTCCACCACTTCAAGAAATGTCATTGAAGTGAACTTTTGGTTTAGGTTCATGCACGATGGAGCTCCTGCTTATTTTATATCAACTATTTGGGAACACCTAATCAAAATTTGCGAAGAAATGAAGAGAATCGTCATCTAATCTACTAGTGTACGTTTGGTTGCATAGCCAAATGAGGAACATATTTTGAGTTTGCCTAATTTTTTCACTAGATAGATGATAGACAGTCAAAAGTTAGAAAAGATTACTTAACTTGAAGCCTTTCCAAAATGTAAGACAAATTGCTATTGTAGTTCTCAACGTTGCCATCCAAACCGTAAAAATAAACAATGAGATATAATAAACCAAAACATTTTTTTAGGTTTTCAAAGATGTCTGTAAATTCTAATTGTTCAAAGTCCGTCGAAGACATTCTGGCGAAATTTTGAAAAACCAGCCACCATCCATCATCATTTTTTCTAACGAGCAATAGTCGCCCTTTTCTTTTAAAAATTCTCGAGTCCAACATTTTCGTTCGCGTTTTTTGTTCTTTACTATTATAATAAAGGCAATAACAAAACGATCTAGAGTTGCTCAAACAACTACTCCCCAGGCAAATACCCCGACAGGCATTGAATTATAGAGCAAGCCCTGACCGACGATGTGTACTAGACGGCGGTGTATGTGCTACTCCAAATATTAGATCGGAATCCATATTTGCAACTAGCGCAGTGAAACGAACTCCTGTTTAAATACTATGATGCATGAAGAAAAGGGCATGTGTTTTCTGCCTTCTATGGCATGCGCAAATGCATGCAATTACGCATGCATTGCCGCACCAAAAGATGCATCGTCTAAAGCCACCTAAGGATCGTTCACTGGCGCAAATTTCAATTTGAACTTTTGCCTACTATTTGACAGTTCAAAGTAAGTATCTAGTACATTTGTTTATTTTTTAGTTATCTTTGATTTTTTTGTAAAAATAAACGTAGAGGGCCAAGGTTGAGGCTATTTTAGTCATATTTCGTATCCTTTTCTGAGCCCACCAAACTGACCATGTCAGAACTAGCCCCACGGTGAGAAAATAATATTAAACAAAAGTTGGTTTGCTGAGTATAAACTCTCTTAACTGTTGAAGTAATATAATTCAAATTTAAATCATGGATCTACATCATGCATCGGGTTGAGTCATAGTCGTCGTAGCACAAAACTGTCAATTTGTGACATCATTTTGTACGTGCCTAAACAGCAGAATAATTTGATGCTATTTTTTAAAATCTCTTCGTTTTGCTCTGCATTCTACTCGGGTTTTAAAGGTTTTATCCATACAGGGTGATTCATAACGAGTGTAAAAGATTTCGAGGGCTGATAGAGGAGGTCAAAATAGGTAATAAGAAGAAATCAATGAACGTATGTCCTAAAATTATTCCCAACAAAAATACGGGGTGTTCAAGTTTCTCTTAAAAGACTGATTATTTTTAATATTTCCGAAACTAAGAAATCTATGAAATTAAAATTTTAGGGACAATTTGTCGCTTGCAGACCTCTATCATCAAAAAAAGAATAATTTATTTTTATTTTTATGCTATTTTTAACCGAAAATTCAGATTTTGATGTTTTTACAAAATGCTCTTTTACTCGGAAGTTAACAGTTTTACGAAAAAAATCAAGAATACCCATTTTCTTTAAAATTGAACACAGAACCCAAAACTTCAATCTTTTCTTTAGAAAGTAACATCGTGTAAGCCAAAGGAAAGGGTTCTCCAGCTTATAGCGGCGCCACTGGTGGCAGTAGAAAAGCAAATCTTTTTAGGACGATAGAGGTTCACAAAGGACTATAGCCCTCAAAATATGATTTCAATAGCTTCTGTAGATTCGGAGATATTAAAAATAATCAATTTTTTTCGAGAATTTTCTACACCCTGTATCTTTGTTAGGAGTGATTTTAGGACAGATGTTCATGAAATACTTTTTCTTATTTTGACTTCCTCTATCACCTCTCGATTTTTTTTACAGTAGTTATGAATCACCCTGTATAACAGACAAATTAAAATTTCATTAATAATTATCATTGTCAAAATCACAAAACTCAAATTTTATTCGAGTGTGCATATTCTCGTACTCATGACGCTTATGACTTAGTACCATTTTGACATAAAGGGCGAGCTTCTCATTTCCAAGACTAGGGACTAGGTATAAAAAATTGTAGTTTCAGTATATTGCATTTTGTGTCTTGGGTGTGTACGGAATCCAACGTATCGCAGTCGATACATAGGAATTTGGATGATTAAATATTTGCTTCCTAGTAAGTAGTATGTAGTAATCCAAGTAATAAAAACCTTTGAGAAAATTTAGTTTTTTCTGAGAAGTAAAGGCCTCGCCACATTGTCCATGCTATGCTATGCCAATGTAAAACACAGAAGTATAGACAAGTGGAATTCAAATGGAAGTGTCCACATTGTTCATGTTTAAAGTAATTTATTTACATAGCAAGGAAGTCGACTTCTATGCTGTTTCTATGGATACGTTTTCATGGAAATAAGTTGTTTGACACTCGCCGTCCGAATTTTAAAATTATTTTTCGGAATATTTTTTTTCCTTGGGCTTTTAGGTTTTCCGCAGTCGAGCTTTTTCTTTTTCGAAAAGAAAATAGTAATTGGAGTAAAACGAACCCCAAAGCAACGTTATGAACATCATCCATTATTTAAATTTATGAATATTGACAGCTGCCAATTGACAAAAATAAGTTTTCAAACAAATAACTATGGTTACTTAAATTTACATAGAATGTTCTATGTGGACAGCTCTGTGCTGTGCCATGCTAAATTTAATTTAGCATGGCATGGCCTCTGTGGCCTATGTGGCCATGCCTTGACCGACAGTGAAAATCAACTTCGTTGCAAAATATACTACCTTGACCTTCAAATTAGAAGATGCGTGAAAGTTAGCGGAATATGAATTCAATCAAATAAAGTCAGAAGACTAGAAGAAGCGTTGTGATCAGGTGATTAAGATCGAGGGCAAATATTTAGAAAATGAAGCGTTCGCACAAGTGAACCATTTATTATTTCTTTAGGCGACAGTGACATTGATACTAGCGATTATGAAAGTGATGATTAAAACCTTCATTATTATCGTACTATTATTTTTTTAATGGAATTAAGAGCGAATCTAATATTTATGATTATTCTGCAATAAATCACATTACATTTGTCTTTTTACATTTTAAATTACCTTTGGCACTAATAATTTTCTTAATACACGTTTAATTTACTGAATTTTTATTATTTAATATTTATTCTCAAGAATAAAAAAAGTCCAAGCCACTGTTGCGCTGAGTTAGATGCAGGCTGTGGTAGGCGCCAACTCGTCGCGCCTCCACCGCTCGCCAATTTAAATCTGTTGGACTGTACATTGTTCTATACATTGTTATATTATTGTCAAGTTCTATCCTTAATTCTAAATTGACAATTAATTCACCTCAAATTCACCTCTTAATTAGTACTTTGAATATTTTAGGGCAGTTTTCATTTCTAGCGTCTTAATTAGCATCTTAACAAATACCTATTTAAAAATTAACTTGCGTATTCTAATGACTAGTATCGGTTTATTTTTATTAGGTACGTACCTCATTTCGTAATTAGGCAACCCTGTTCAAAAATTTATTTTACTCTTTCGTGATATTTATGGCAGACTTAATTGCAAGCTTAACAAATATCCCATTTCTCTCTTATAAATTCATTCTATAAATTACGAATTTCCCGGTTTAATGATCAGCACGCTAATCTACGTACCCTACAGAAAATAACTAACAATACCGAACCTTAATTAGCGATATTATCTTCTTTCTTATAAGATTGTATTCCCTAAATACTCCTAAATTGCTTTTTTTCTTGTTCTGACAAATATAATTTCTAAATAAGAATACAAAACTAAGTAAGCATTACGGAAAATTTTTAACAAAATGTTTACACCGGATTCCTGACCATTCGTTTTTTAAATAGTTGCCGTCGACCGGGAATAAAAGGCAGCCCCGGAGTAGTGACCGAATTTTTGTCCAGTCTTTATATAATTAAGGCCCGCAAATTGAAGGAACTGTCGTCAAAACAATCTTTCTGCCACTAAGACTTTCTTGAGATTATTTGAATCAAACTCTGAGTCTGGACTCGATACACAACTAAATATACAGGTGTGCCAGAATTCGACCACATAAATTTGATTTAATTTAATTGGCCAAAAATATTAAAGAAAGCCCCTATAACCGTATGTCCATTGTCCAATTCCCCACCAGAGAGGAACTACGATCTTTTGAAGGAGGGGTGCAAAGAGCATTTTAATTTTCGTAGAAAAGAGAGTGAACTATTTTAGCACTCGGAGTGTAAAGAAACAGCTTTGTCAATAAAAAGTATTTCTTCAAAAATCTACCATCTGAGATGTTCACGTTAGGGAAAAGCGACGCCACTCTAAGACAAACTACTAAGCATTATAGGCAATCACAATGACTTAATAATGAATAACCTTCCTAAAAACTGAAAAGAGACGATCTCGATCGAAAGGCATAAAGATGTCAAAAAAACATAAGCTACGAGGGCCTTAAAAAATGTTCACTTTAGCCGAAGCAGATTTTCATAAAGCTTTGTACAGGCATGTAGTATGGTAACCTTACTATGCCAGTGAAAATTTGGTTACGGTATTTGAAATGGTTTGAAAGTTATTGTAAAAAAACTTTCTGCAATCCTCATTCTTCAAGAGACCGTTAGCTCCTCTTTGGTGGTTCGATTGCATGGGCCTTTCTTCATATTTTTGGCCAAGGAGTCATCCCTAATGCATATATCCGTGGCCGAATTCTGGAGTTCAAGCCACGAATTATTTGGTAGTAATAGAATTCTTATCAGAGTTTTTGGTCGCCACCCGTGTATTATATTTCGCTATTTTTAGGGTCGAAAGAAACAAACGAAAATCTACGATCTAATAGCGTAATTCTGATTTGGTGTACGTGATCGTAATATTTCTTTCTTCCACGTTTCCGCGTTTTATTGCAGCCGCCAGTCGTTACTTTATTTTATTGTGCAATGATTTTTTTATATCTAATCAAATTAAATATATAGGATTACAGAAAAAGAAGTGCACAATAAATCAATGTCAAAAATAATAAAGATCTTATATATAAATAACGCGGCAGAAAAATAAGAAAGCCGTCATCATCATAAATCTGTAGATATCCTCTGTCAAAGCCCATACAACTTTCCTTTTCAGATTGATTATATATTTTTGTATTATATTAATCCGATTTGATGCTGATCAATTTTCTTTATTGTGTATCAACTTCTTTCAGAAGCTGAAGTCGTTAGGTACGTTATTTTGGCGACAAATGATCAGCGAACAACTCCTCTTCGCCCTTTTTCTGTTTTTATCCCGCACTATCTTCGGCTTCGACCATAGCTGCGGCAGGATCCTCTTTCGTGGCGTTACGTCATCGGTGACGTCACAAATGACAGCAAGCCGTGGAAACTGCAATGGACATTCTTTTGTTTCTTTACATAATAATGCTGAAACTGATTTGCGCGTTCAACCTCCCACGAGGAAAGGTAACATAGTAAACTAAAAGAGACTGTCTTTTTTGCTGAATATGAATTTGATATACAGCTTTGGTCCTGGTAATTACCGCCACCTCATATCTGTTTATTTGTCTCCGATATAACAAGATTTGAAGTTTAGCCTATATTTAGGCCGCCCAACAGACGGAGTGATCAGGTGATCACCCTGCAAGAACGTGCTCTAGCGGGGCCAATATTAATTTATGACGACCGAATTGGAGTGATGCGACTTCGTTGGGTCTAAAGAAAGCGCATTACTGCGGTTCTGTCGTCCAAAATTGATAGTGGTTCCGCCTAGAGCTCATGCTTGCAGGGTGATCACTCCGTCTGTGGGGCGACCCAAGTATAAGTGCTATCACGAATACATGTATTTTATAAGAACAAGTTGTATATCAAAATCTAATGTTAGAAGTGAAGTCGATTCCTAAGGTGAATTGGTGAATTGACATTTCAATCAGAATCGGTGCACTGCAATATCAAGGAGCCATGTGGCTGCTTAAGTCCTTATACAGTGACGGCCATAGAATCTGCACCATATGGAAAACTTTTTTATTTGTAGAATTATTGGAAAATGGTTTTCGGCGTTAGTTCAGCATGATTAATAACTAGAAAATTGACAAAAATATTTGCCATGTCACAACTATGACACTGCCAAAATGACATTTGAAATTTTAAAATGGCCCGAAATTCCCTTATTTATCAAAATATGGAAAAGTGCAATAAGGAATAGTTATTTATCTAACCCCGCTATGAAATGTGACATTTTAAATGCATTTTTGACATTACGAAACGTCATATTTTTCATAACTGTCGGTTCATTACGTAACTAGTTATGTAATGAACTTTCCTTACATAACTAGTTATGTAATGGACTTTTACGTAACTGAATATTTAAAAGCAAAAACAAAAGTAAGAATTTATTACAGGGTATTATTGAATCTATTGCCAAATTCGCTGATTCTTCTATATCAGAAGGCATATCTACATCAGAATCATCCATTTTTGGCATAATTTGAAATAAAAAAAACTCATCACTGACAAGTTATTTATAGTATCCATAGCAACGCCAAGATAAAGCGATGAAGTTGAATTTATTTGTACGGCTACAAGGGATGTTACATTATTTGGAGTAGCACAATTCTTTTTTATTTTAAAGCGGGGTTAGATAAAATTTTGTACTTAACACGTCATGAAAAGGCTAATTTTATTTGACTCATATAATTTGCAAAACTCGTTCACTTCGTTCGCTCGTTTTGGCAAATATTATATTCGTCAAATAAAATTAGTCTTTTCATGACTGGTTACGTAAATAACTATTACATAACCAGTTATGAAAAGACTAATTTTATTTGACGAATATAATATTTGCCAAAACGAGCGAACGAAGTGAGCGAGTTTTGCAAATTATATGAGTCAAATAAAATTAGCCTTTTCATAACGTGTTAAGTACAAAATTTTATCTAACCCCGCTTTAAAATAAAAAAGAATTATGCTGCTCCAAATAATGTAACATCCCTTGTAGCCGTACAAATAAATTCAACTTCATCGCTTTACCTTGGCGTTGCTATGGATACTATAAATAACTATTGTCAGTTATGAGTTTTTTTATTTCAAATTCTGCCAAAAATGGATGATTCTGATGTAGATATGCCTTCTGATATAGAAGAATCAGCGAATTTAGCAATAGATTCAATAATACCCTGTAATAAATTCTTACTTTTGTTTTTGCTTTTAAATATTCAGTTACGTAAAAGTTCATTACATAACTAGTTATGTAATGAAAGTTCATTACATAACTAGTTATGTGATGAACTGACAGTTATGAAAAATATGACGTTTCGTAATGTCAAAAATGCATTTAAAATGTGACATTTCATAGCGGGGTTAGATAAAAGTTATTTCTAATTACATTGAGATTCTAAATACGACATTTGGTGAGGCAATTTCAATGTTTTGGTTTTTTCCTTTTCTTTGAAAAAATACTTAACATTTACTCTTGCGTGCGTGTTATTTGTTTACAGTTGAGTTAATTTGAAATATTTCAATCCAAAAATACGGTAATGTTGCATTTATTTTTTAAATTAATTAATTTCTTGTAAAATAACCTTTTTCACGAAGAATGACAGTACAATTTTGGACTATTTTCAGAAATTTTAAACCCTTACGGTGGAATATTGCACGATAATGGGCGTAAATATTAAAAACACTATTGTTCATTTAAATTACATTTTTAGATCATCCAAATAAAACTGAAAATTCCGATTAAAATTTATTTCAAAACATTAAAAGTGAATAATGCAGATTTATTTACTAAAGAGTTTTCAGAAACGTAACCAAAGAATTTTTCACCAGGACAAAATAACATGTATGGAAAGAGAAGGAAGACATTCAGAAATGTAATATTTAATTTAAGAAAATATTGTTTGAAAATATGTTTCATCATCATAAGGTTCTCAGTCCGAAGACTGGTTGGACGCGTACCTCCATTCTTTTCTATCCTGAGCTAACCTACGCATTTCCCTAAAAGTAGAACATCCTACATCCCTTACTATTTGAGAGCAGTAGTCTAATCTAGGCTTACCCCTACCTCTTTTTATTCCTATCTCTGACTCTAGTATGTCGCGAACTATTCCTTCGTGTCTTAGAAGGTGTCCTACCATCCTATCTCTCCTACTCTTTATTGTTTTCCATACCTTTCGCCTTTCCCCAACTCTTTCTAATACTTCCCTATTGCTAACCTTATCTATCCACGGTATCTTCATCATGCGTCTGTAACACCACAGTTCAAACGCTTCTACTCTTTTTCTATCCGCTTCTCCTATTGTCCAAGTTTCGCACCCGTATAATGCCGTACTCCATACATACGACTTTAAGAGTCTCTTCCTAGTCTCTATATTAACCGTTCTCGAACATAACAGTTGTTTCTTTTTGTTAAACGCAACTCGTCCCTGCGCCATTCTTTGTTTTATATCTTTAGTGCTCCTACCGTCTTGGGTTATTTTACTTCCTAAGTAGCAGATATCCGCGACCTCCTCTATCTTCTCATTTCCTATTTGTATTTCAATTTTAGTTCTATTTTCACTCCATCTACATACCAAAATTTTAGTTTTCTTTTTATTGATTTTCATGCCGTAGCCCTGTGTCAAAACTGCTTCCATTTCATTCAAAGCCGCTCCTAATTCTTCTTTGCTAGATGCTAACACTGCTATATCATCCGCAAATCTGAGCATGTTAATAGTTTGGCCCTGTACATTGATCCCTGAGGCTGTTCTTTCCTTAACAATATTAATCGCATCTTCGAGATATAAGTTGAAAACTAGAGGTGACAATGCACATCCCTGTCTCACTCCCTTCCGGATATCTACTTCCCTTCGTTCCTGCTCACATTCTATAACTGCCTTTTGCTCTTTGTAGAGATTATGTATTATTCTTCTGTCCCTGTATTTCATCCCTACCTTTCTCAGCACTTCGAACATCTTCCCCCATTTTACGTTGTCGAAGGCTTTTTCTAAATCTACAAATCCTATATATACGCTCTTTCTCTTTTCTATCGTTTTTTCTATAATTACTCGTAAAGCTAGAATGGCCTCGCGCGTTCCTCTATTTCGTCTAAATCCGAACTGATCTTCTCCTAATATTTCTTCCGCCTTTTTCTCCATCCTTCTTTGCACAATTCTAGTTAAAATTTTTGACGCATGGGAAGTTAAACTGATAGTTCTAAAATTTTCGCATCTATCCGCGCCTTTCCTTTTTGGCAAAGCTACCATGATGTTCAGTTTGTAATCCTCTGGAATCTCGCCTGTCAGGTATATGCGACTAACTAATTTAAATAAACGATCTATTACCTCTTGACCTGCGCACTTTAAGATTTCTGCCTGCAAGCCATCTATACCTGGTGCTTTATTATTCCTTAAACTTTTTAGTGCTAGCTCAAACTCTTCTCTCATTATAGGACTCCCTAGGTTATCCCCTTCTACACTGCTTTCACTTTCTAATATATCTTGCACTTCCTGTCCCGCATATAAGTTTCCTAAATATTCTTTCCACCTATCTGCCTTCTCCCCGCTTTCGATTAGGATATCTCCTGCCTCATTCCTAATGCTTTTGGTACTAGATCCAATTTCTCTAAAATTTCTCCTAATTATTTTATATGCTTCATCAGTCTTTCCTATTTCGAACTTATTTTCCACTTCTTTGCACTTATCATCGATCCATTGCTCTTTCGCTTTCCTACATTTCCGAATAATTTCCCACTTGATCGCCTTATATCTTTGTTTCCCTATTTCATCTAACCTATTTTTATATTTGCGCCTTTCCTCTATTAGACTCACAATATGTTTTGTTATCCAGGGTTTCCTACTTTCATTCTGTTTATGACCCAAAATATCCCTAGCTGAGGAAACTAAACTGTTTTTAATGCAATTCCATTCTTCCTCTATGTCCCTAACAATATTTTCGCCCGCGCCCTTTAGTACTTCGTTTGTCTTTTTCTCGAACTTATCGCGCGTATCATCATCTTTTAGTTTCTTTAGTTTCTTTTAGGTAATTTAAATATTATTTGATGTTTTCAAGAAAAGGAAAAATTAAAACATTTAAATTGTCTCACCAAATGTCATATTTAGAATCTTAGTGTAATTACAAATAACTTTTCCTTATCGCACTTTTCCATATTTTGATAAATAAGGCATTCCGGGCCATTTTCAAATTTCAAATTACATTTTGGCAGTGTCATAGTTGTGACATGACAAATACTTTTGTCAATTTTCTAGTTATGTATTAATCATGCTGAAACTTATGCAGAAAACAGTTTTCCAATAATCCTATAAATAGAAGCGTTTTCCATATGGTGGAGACTTTATGGCAGTCACTGTATATGAACTTTATTAATGTTGCCAAGAAGTCGCTTCACTGGAAGAATACTCCAGTTCCCACCAATCAATTTTCAAGAAGTAACTTAACTTTTAAAGAGCCCTGTAAATGTTCTTGCTTACTTCCGTACTTTCGTTACACATAGGTAAGATAAATGTTTAGTTCTAGAACTGCCACCGTTTATTTTATAGGACAGCTGTAACATAGGTATATTAAATTAATTACTGAACTTTCGCGAAGAACGTGTTTATACAAGACTGTTTTATTTGTGACTCTGATTTTAAATAGTAAGCAGCAGACAGAATCCTTTAATCCTGTGCTCGGAACTTTAGCAACTGCTTAAAATCACATAGAGATTATGCAGGATCTAACCCAGAGTAAAAACAAGAAATACCTTAGCAGGAAAGCATGGAAGACGATGAAAAGCAATGCACGTACCGAAAACAGAGCACTGAGGCAAGTACGGCGCGGCGTGCGATTTATACACAAGAACGTACCGTAATAGTCCTGACCCCACCCTTGTAACTACGTTAAGAAAGCTTAACCTTGTCCTACCTGTACCCCTCGGGTTACCTATCTATCCGGATTAATTAATAAGTGAACTATTTAAATATTCGACCAGGCGATCGTCTACCTACGCTGGGTATACCCCTATCTATCAGTCGCCAGATTTCTGACAAATGCGAGCAGTTCCACAAAAGTAACGGAATATGGCAAAACACGAAAATAATATTATATACGGTTATTAGCACAACAATTACTCAGATGAAGCATTATTCAAGAATCAAAACATAATTGTTAGGCCAATGACCCCATGGTAATTCTTTCGCTTGTCCTGATTGGTAGTCATTACTCAAATCAATTTTGTATCACCGTTCTAACACACTTGTATCACGTCACGTCACATTATATGAGCTCAGGTGAGCTTACATTATGACAAAATTTTCGTTTAGAAAAACACTAATATCACGTCACTTTAACTGCATGCTTCATGTTTTCAAGTTCCTGCTGATTTTATAACTTATCAATTTTCCATTTTAATAATTTAGTTACCTACAAAATGGAGTTTTGTAGTAGTAGTTCTGATTCAGAATGGGAGCAGGAGCTTGTTAAAAAAATAAATCGTGCAAAGTGGATGCACCAAATAAATCAAGAACGAAAAAATTTTTGAAAATTTCATCGTCTTGTACAAGAGCTTGAAAATCATCCGGATCGATTCCATATGTATTTTCGCATGAATAAGGACGAATTTGAATTTTTCCATTATTTGATTAAGGGCAGTGTTTACACAAGGATTTGTTCTGTAGTTCAATGCCTGTCGCGGTATTTGCCCGAGGAGTAGTTGTTTGAGCAAGTTCGGGTCGATTATTTTCGATTACCATTGTATTGTATTTTCGTTTTTATTCCTCGACATTGGAAATTATGTCTAAGAGTTGGCTCTCGCTTATCGATGTGATCCGCTCGTGCTTATATGTTTAAATACTGTTTTGGTTTGTTCGCACGCAGCTGCGCCGTACTGATGAACTCCAACAAGAGCGAAATCATGATATGCGGTTGCTGTGTGCGAACAGACCAAAATTGTTTTCTTTTCTTTTTTTCTCTTTAAAAAGGGAAATACTTGTACATAGGTACCTGGAATTTTCATGTCATTGCCAATTTCTAACCATGCCTCTTTTCTTATGTGTTTATTTCTGTAATGGGGAAAACCCGCAAATTTTGAAAATGTTCATAGGTATTGAATAGTTTACTACCCAAAACAAATTCCGCAACTTTCGATTTTTACATTTGAGTCTTATTTTCGTCATAATTAAATACGAAACATGCATCACGCTCGAGACACAATATTTGAATGACGCTGGTGACGTACTTGACCACTGGACCCGACAGATTAGGTAGGGATTTTCACATGCGCAAACCGATCCGTTTGCAACCTGAGCGCTCGTTTATTTCTCGACTCCTCCCACTTTTTCCAGAGAGACGCGTAAACACCGCGGCGCAACGGATAGGTCTCCTACGCCACAGAAAGCGCGCGTTTTAGCCATCCCGGTCATGCTGCTTTCTAAGTTGCAAATTTTTCGTTCAGCACGGCACATAACCAAAATTTTTACGTGGTACCTGACGCAGCATACATAAAAAGGACTGGGGCGTCCACCAGTCACAACCTCGCCATAGCCTACATCTTTTTTGTTTCTAAATCAAATCCCAATTAATTCTTGATAATCGGACCCCTTCCAGTAATTGTGGTACGACAGTACCATTCTGTTCACAGTATCGTAACGCACAATCCGGTATTCAATTCATACAGCATTGAATGCAGGAATATTGAAATGGTGCAACTGAGTGAATGTTATCGCATTTGCTTCTATCAAAGAGTTAGTGGTAACCAGAATGGGTTACTGGCCAAAACATAATTATTTAACAGAAATTCAGAACAACCATAAATTGCAGCACAATGTATAATCAAGACAATACAATATAAAGTGCTTGAATCTGATTAGTTTGCAAATAGCGAAACAAGAGCAACAGTAACAGGAATTCGTCTCCTCGCTATTCTTACTAGTCCAGACGCCTCTTAGATTCTAGCGCTCTACATCCCTGTATTTTAAACTAACGTTCCCTAACCATTTTGTGCAATAGCAAGTACTATCGGTAACTAACTTACCACTGATGATTTACAGGATAAACCAAATAAAATGTGCAATTTCGGAGACCTCGCATCTTGAAGGGATAATCTTTTAGATTTACCCTATATTTTGGGAAAACCTCTTGTGAGTCATGTGAAATCAGCGTCTAAAATCTAACCCTTGAATCTTTATAGACCTTTCTGCTATCTATCTATCTATCTTGGTTATACAACCAAACATACAAACATACATACATAACAATATTTGGTTATACAACCAAATTTACACCTTTAGACTAGTCCGATCTTCTTCAGTATTTACATGAAATGTTCTTGGTTCAAAAAAAAATTATTTAATATCTTTTGAACTGCTCGTTCTAGATAAAGTTATTGTGCTATAGTAGATAAGCAGATTAGCGGTTTTCTTCTGTATCATCAAAACTTAAATTCTTTCCATTAACGGTAGTAACGGCTGGAAACTGCTTGATAATCAGTTTCCGCCAATTTCAAATTCCATTTCCGTTACGTTCTCAGCGTGTAACGTGGAAGTGTCTGCTTCAAATTGAATTCCTACAAGTGTATATATTTAAGTTTTGTTTAAACTAAGGTTTAAACGTGTATTTAATACAGAGTATTGATAAAACTTCTTGACTGCCAGGGGGCAGATAAATCGTATAAAGAGGAATGAATGTGTGAATACTTTGCGACATTTTAATTATGTAGCTTTTGTGAGAGTACGAATGGAGTAGGAAAAACGGCTTATTGTTTGTAGTTCTTGTTTCGTTTTGACTCTTACTACAGTATCCTCTATGTTGATGACCGTTACACACCACTCTATCGTTTTGTAAACATTTTTAAAACAAAGGCAAATATGTAGCTTCTTCGAAAGCGTGTCCTTTTACCTAACTCCTCTACATAATTTGTTTGTTCTTATGTTAGCTGTAATTTTATACAGATAACGCTCCTTTTTAGAATGCATTGTTTACTATTGTGGAACACCGAGTATCAATGAGGACACTATCAGTACCCATTTTCATTACTTTGTCTTGAGGCTTAACGAATGGTAATATAAAGTATGTTTGGAATTAGAACTGGCATAATTGTGAAATCCCATCTTCCAAGTCAATTAATGCAACATGTGGAAATTTGTTAAGAAATGTTGTTGCTGACTACGATACAATCTTAACTACTAGTTGATCTGACTCGTCCTCAAGCAGTGGACCCTTCATCTTGGCATATAAAATTCTCCATCAAAAATTTTTGGACATAAATTATTCTTCGAATAAAGGATGTTATTTGGCAACAGAAGAATAAGTTAGGAAAATATTTTCTCATTCGTAATATGCATTAACTTCCAGGAATTTGTCAGAGTAATCTTAAGGAACAGCAATAATGTTCATTTCTAAATGAGTTATCTCATAATTTCCAAGAGGTAAGATTAAAACTTTGAGAACCGTTTTCTGTTTTTAATTACATTGTGAAGATTTAGAACTCGAATGAATACAAGCAAATTTCAAAGTTTCCACGCAGCACATTTACAGCCTTAAATGTAAGATACCGAAGTATTGGTTAACTATAAATTTTCATTTTCGCCCATTTGAAGTTGGCTCATTTTAATATCTTCGCGGGTTTGAGATTAAATCACTTAACCTTCATAAGTCAACTTTGAATCTGATTTATGTACTTTGAGAGAAAGATAAATTAGTAAATTAGGTGCGTACCTAATCGAGTTAGTGTCAAATTAGTGACTGTGGAGTCTGTAATCATCCGTAACTTTATCAGCCTCCCCGAATATAATTTAATTAGATTCTGAAAAGCTCCGATGTTTTGATCCATAATTTTTATCATGATAGATTGTCGACTCAGTCGCGTCGATTTTGGTCATAATTTTATATTGGATTCCTTATTACGGTTTCCCAATACAGTTCCAATTATATCGTTTCCAATACAAACTTACGTGTTCAGTAAATGAAACAGAAAAGTTCGATTAGTCAGTACGGTAGGGAGAAATCCAAATTTTAAATTGACGGTTTTGACCATGTACAGTGAATGATTTGTGGTTTTGAGTTTGTTATTATTATTTTTTATCTATTTGTGGGCATAAACAACGTCTGTACTCTCAGACAATTACCGATTCTTCCTCTCTGACGTTATCATGAAGAAAGTCTAATGTGCCTATGTCCAAAATTTTGATGCTGATTTACATGCCTAAAAGATATACCGAGAAGAACAAAAAAATACAGATTATATATTTAAGAGAATCTTTGCAAAATATGATTTTAAAGATTGTGTAACGAACCTACCGTTTATTAAAATTAGAATAAGTATCACCAACGCTTCAATTGCAGTGTTTGTGCAATTTAGTTTATCCTTGTAAAACAAATTGAATAATTTTTCCTTGTTACTTATTTATTTTTGTATTTTGTTACAGGTATGTGAACCGCAGATTTTTACTATTTGGAAATCTTCATGTATAGCTGGTAAAGTATATAAAATTTGATTATTCTTATTTTCTCTGTAACATACATGGAAACGATCTTTAACCAAAAAAATTCGGTTATAACGTATGTCGCAAAAGTTTTGGGATAATAGAATATTCTTATTTCCCAAAAAATTACATGGAATTGAAGATGCAATTTAAAGTTTATTTCTCAAATAAATGTGTATACGTTATGTATACAGGGTGGAATTTTCTAATAGAATAAATTCAGTAAAAGAGTAACCGGTGCTTTCAGCAAAATCCTTGGACTTTATACTTAAATTGTACATATTTCAATGTAAGTTAGATGATTATTACGTCACACTTTATTTTCAAATATCACTGTATATTAAGTTATACCTCGTTCGATAGCTCAGTTGAAAACAAATAGATAGTTCTCTTTAATTTTGTCCTTCCATGTTAAATTTGATTATTAATTATTGACAAGTTGTTTCCATGGCAACCTCTGCTGAATCATTCGATTTGAGGTTTTCAAAACCAATTTTTATTATTATGTATTATTAATTAAAATTAAAAAGGTTTGGTATCATTCTAAAGAGAATCGAAATACCTTTAAAATGATGTGCTACTCGACCCCTATTGCCATTTAAGTTATTTGAGGGGGTTGCTACGCCGCGCAGCTGCTTAGCCCAAAGTGAGTAGATTTATGACAAGGACATGTCCCCATCGAAAATTAAGTTGGCGTGTTTCAGAAATTTTTGCAAAAATTATGTCCTGCTGAATTATTTGTATACTTAACTTAAAATACCGCGCTCTTTGAAAAATAATGTACGATGCCATTACTCATGATCCTGTGACGTATATTAAAACTTGTGCAATTAAAATTTAAAATCGACGTGCCCAAGGATTTTGCTGAAAAGTCACCGGTTACTTTTTTACTGAATTTATTCCATTAGAAAATTCCATGCTGTACGCCGTGTTTCTTAACATAAAACCTTTTTGATGTCTTGAAAATTTCATTGAACAGATAAGTATGATATAAATTAGGTGAATTTTCAGAGTTTTTTTTATTTCTCACTAATGACGTTAGAATACAATCTGCAATCGTGTGGGATTATGTATTTGAATAAATAATAGCTTCCTGGTGAAGATACTGCGATGTAAACTGGAAAACTGGACGTTTTCGATTTTCATAAATTTTAAATAAATCAACTTGTAGGGCCAGGGGACGGGGACTCCCTCTGGATTTGGATTCAGCAGGTGGTTTTTCATAAGAAACAATTTTCAGAACCATTTTGATATTTTATGAACAATCAATTTTGCATAATATGCAGTAGAATACAACATCAATTTGTTCGTGTGTTTTTCGATGGTGCAATCCTAGAAACGATTTAGTTTCCGCAAATCGATACCTGCATCTGCAAGAAAGAATGAATCGGCTGTCACTGAACCGGCAATATTTTCAATTTTATTGGTAACATGCACCAAAAGAGACGCTTACTCTATAAGGAAATCGAGTACTTATAAATGAGTACGGCTGATCGAGTTTCCGGCTCGGTAAACGTAAACGTAATGTTTGCAACTTCTGGCTGTTAAACTGTATAATCGAAATCGTACAAATTAGACTTGTGAATGGAAATTTATAATTAATAATGGAAGGGTTAAACTGAGAAATCCTGTTATTAAATCCTCTTGTGGAATTATTATTTCGTATTTGCTTTTCACTTTATTTATGAGGCTAATTAGTCAATTCATGCATTAAAATGCACATGTATTAGTACCAGCCGCACTATCTTGATGCAGAAACGCAGAAAATATTACAACTTCCAAATTCAAATTTCAAACTTCATGCAATGTTGCAATGTAGGATATTTATTTTAGTGATCTGCAGTAAATAAGCAAGGCCCTATTTAAGCGTTTGTATGCCTTATTACTTAGACATCCATTTGTCACGGGACCACTTTAAGTTCGAATTGAAAAACTTAAGTCCAAACTAATATAAAAACCGTAAAAATTGAGCAAGAAAAATAATCAACCAAAAAGGGTGAAAATAATTAAGCAGTTGCATAGAAATCATCCTCTCAGAATCAGTAAAATAATTGTTAATTGACGCCACACGCTTGAATGGGAGGGAAAAATCAATACGATATAATTAAGTATAAGAAGTATATACGGTGCTTTGCCGTACACACTCGAACCATGCAGTATTGCTTGCTGTATACACTTATACCTACGCGCTTGATGCAGGTATTAACAAGAGCTAATTATTTGAAGAATTATTCGGCAGACGTGAGTCGTGCTGGATCGTTCGAACACCAAAATTGCATGACCGCAAAACCGACTGGAATGAATATAAAATATAATCAATGAGAACACAAATTTAAACATAAGTCTCAAAAACACTGAAGAAATAGACGAAGCTACGAATAAGTTCATCACAACATTTCAATCAGCAGCCCACAATGCTATGCCACAGCCACCAAAAAACCGGTTCTCAAACACAAAGTAGAAATCGAGGTAGAAATATTCCACTTGACATTAAAAAATTAATAGACGAAGTAAAAGCAAGAGCTAGATGGCACAGTAGTTACACACCAGCAGACAAAAATGCACTAAATCGGCTAAGTAATAAACTTAAAGCCAAAGTAAAAGATGAAACTAGTAGATATTTCCAAGGTTACATAATAAACCTCGAACGGTTTGATAACTCAATATGGAGACCTATAAAAGCAAAATTAAAGCCAATACAACCAAACCCACGAATTCGCATGTAGCCTCCTACATCCGGACCCTGGACAAGAAGCAACAAGGAAAAGTCTGACTTCTTTTTAGAAAATCTTGCTGACCCCTTTACTCCTTATGATAATACCACAAAACAGAAAATACTAGAACAACAACTGATGAAGCGATCCAGTCATTTACACATTGGGAAATCAAGACAGAAGTATCCAGTCTAAAAAATTAAAAATGCACAAAAATGTTTATGCTTTTGCTTAACGCTACACGAAGATTCCAGTACTGGCCCAAACAGCTAAAAATGGCCAAAGTTATTATGATACACAAGCCAGGTAAAAACCCAAATGATGTGTCCTCCTATAGACCCATAAAGCTGACCGCACACGATCAATATTATTGACAATAATATTGACAATATCGTTATTTGACCAATCAAAACACGGTATTATTGGTCAAATCACGACATTGTCAATATTATTGTTAATAATATTGATCGTGTGCGGTCAGCTTAAGCCTACTATATCATCTCTAAACTTTTAGAAAAATTATTACTACACAGAATAGATCCACAAATTGAAAATATTCCGGATCACCAAGTACTATAGCGTACTATAGCGAATTAATACGGCGTAGTTTCTAAAAATACGGTACTAGAAGAGCCATCTAACGGCGATCAATAATTCTAGTGAAGATCTATACTATCTGTCACCCTTTTATAGGAAACTACAACGAGAAACCATAATATAGGAAAAACGTGTATGCTATTTTAACCAACAAACTCTAAGACAAATTCTAACTGTAACACATTCAACTGTTCAGCAATGTCATAGAATTGTTTATGCCATAAGCAAATCCATGGGGGAAAGTAACCGTTGTACTTCAGTTCTTCTAGACATGTGCCAGGCATTCGACAAGGTATGGCATGACGGCCTCCTCTACAACCTAAAAGCAACACTTCCAACATATTTCCCACTTCTCAAATCTTACTTGAGAGTTCGCCATTTTAGAAACAAGGTCAATGGTGAAATTTCAGAAACTTTTCCAATCAAATTAAGTGTTCTTCGAGGAAGTGCGTTAGGTCCTCTATTCTACTTGTTATGTACGTCAGATTTGCCAACTACTCCAAATACTACAACCGGAAGGTTTTCTGATACCGTGATACTTTCAAGCCCCGAAGATCCCAAGATCCAAAATCACTATCCACTAGAATGGATCTCCACCTGGAAGATAAAAATTGAAGAGACTAAAGTCAGCTCAGGTAACATTCACACTAAAAAGAGGACAGTTATTATCTGTACACAGAGTTCTGATATACAAAACAGTAATTAAAATCCATATGGCATAAAGTTATGGGTGTGTCAACAAGTTTAACGCTGCCGTTGTGCAAAGAACTCAACGTTAAAGCTTAACTAAAGCTTTTGAAAAGCACAAGGATAACTCGATTTCATTTTACATATAAATTATTATCTGTAGCCCAAAAGCGAAAGATACAATAAGATCAGTGGTGGCTGTTTTGGTAACAGCGCACCAAGAATCCATTGTGCACAGACAAAATTCACCTAGTTGGTGTTTCCTGAGATCTTGACATTTTAATTAAGTCGTTTATTCAATTTTCAAGTTCTAAATCAGGGTCTTGTCACGTGATTCCAGTCTGCCGTTACGTGCGTACGTGTTGTTCGGAAATTTCTGACCGACAAAAACGGGGCTTATTCCACGTTGAGAAATAAAATGACAACAGTTTCCAAAAATGCTCTCCTGAAGAGTTACAACTATTTGCAGATGACCACAGAAATGTAGCTTTTCTTGAATTAATCGGGAGCACTCTGAGCCAGGAACGCCATATTTCGAATGCAGCCACATTTGCTGCTTTTTATCAAGATTTGTTAAAAATTACAGATTTCAGATTTCTTTTGTCCCGCTGTGAAGGAGGCGAAAAAATCATCTGCTCGTCGACTATTAGGGTTTTACTAGCTGAACCAACTATCTTCCAAGCGTTTACCGACCTACTTGCTTTTCCAATAGATAGTAAAAGACTCAGTACAAGACATTCAATTGAAAAGTTTGTGAATAGTCAAGTTTCCGTTTTACTCTAACCTGGTACAAACAAGTTTCCCACTAAAATTGAGGCCAACGTACTGACAAGGGAGAATCGCCCGCCTTTATGCAGAATGCAAGTATCGATTTGCGGCGACGAGACCCTGCAGTATTCCTTACTTTTTTGTTTCTCCATTAAATTTATTTATTACTTGAATTTACGACAGCGGAATGACGTATTTCATCTTCGAACGAAACGGACTCTTAAAAATGATGAGTTTTAAAAACTGAGCTACGAACATATTAAACAATAATATTAATTTTATCTTCTGCCGATGACTTTCAACACCCTTCGAAAGCAAACGGTAAATAAACGCGATTATAGAATAGCTGTTTCTGCAAATGGTTAAGCCCGTTATTGCCAGACGCTTTTAGGCAGCTGAACCGCTTTGGACAGCTAAAATTATCAATTTTTCAGCTACCTACTTTTTAAATGAACGTGTTCATTTTTATGGGCAGCTGAATTTTGATATTTGCTATTATTTACAGTTTAAAACGGCAGAAAATTAATAGGTACAGTGGGTTCTTTATGTCGATTGGTAGCCATTAGCTGCAGACCTTGGCGGACGTGGTGTAGTGGCTTTTTATCAAGCTACTAAATCTATGGTCTAATGAACTGCAACTTTCATGGCCGTCCACTTTCAGAGCCACCACCAAGGTGCCCTTCTCAAAAATTCTTTACAAAAATTGCAAGCAGAGTACCTAGCCGGAGAATAGTGCATTATTATCTTAACACGTTTTCTTGTGCACTTTGAGATCGAAACATGTTGACTTAAAGAAATCAGGTAATGTATGGTAGCTCTTGATATATATTGAGGCACCCGGTAGCATATTCAGAAACAGCCTAACAGCAGACGCGCTAGGCGAATCGGGTACTTTCGTGAATTACTGCAGACATGCTAAAGGTGTATTTAAATACTTGTTTCTTTTATTTTGTAAACAAAAAGTTTGTCAGGTTATCGTCAGTTAAGGCTATCGCCGTCGAAGGCATAGATTCAAACATAAATGTTTCTGTGACTACCTTCAAAGACTTAGTTAATGGACCTAGCGTTCGTATGCAACAGCTTCGTCGCGTTGTTTGTTATTATATTCCTCAAACACATTGGCGGTCTCTTTTAGGGACCAATTAGTAAAAGAAATAATGAAAAAATGGGGTAGTCATGGTTATATTAAAAGATCAATATGGCACGAGAAATAATGACATTTCACATCTCCTTATATACAGGGTGTGTTTTTTAAGCGTCCGCTGAAGATTATGCCTAAATGACGAAAAGTATCAAGAAAATATTTTAACTAACCCCACCTCATTTTTTACGCTCTATAATCTAAAAATGTTTTTACCTATACCAGGTTAGTCCAAATAGTTGGGATGATGGTCAACTTTGTTTTTTCTTATGGAATGTGCATTATTTAATTTTTTACATGATTCAGAACTTAAATACGCCAAGAACGCTAGTGGGATATAGAAAACTGAACCCAGTGTATATCAGAAGTTTAATGTATGCAGATGACATAGTGCTAGTGGCAGACACACCGGGAAAAATGCAGAAATTAATAGACACATGGACAGTGGAAGTGGAAAAAATGCAAATGGAGATAAATATAAATAAGAGCAGAGTAATGGTAATAAACAGACAATTAGAAAGAATGGCCCAGAATATTAAATGTAAGAATGTACCCCTAGAGGTAGTCACTAAGTATGAATATTTAGGGAGTATAATAACGGAGGATGGAGGAATAGACACGGAAATAAATAACAGAAGAAACAAAGCAAATAGAATATATTACTCGTTAAATAATGCAATCTTGGGAAAAAAGGAAATATCACAGAGCATCAAATTGAAAATATACAATCAAGTGGCTCTGCCATCACTAATGTATGCCAGCGAAACATGGACGACACAGAGGAAACATGAACAACAACTGACAGCATCGGAAATGAAATTTCTCAGGAAGATTAAAAATATAACAAAGAGAGATCGAATTAGAAATGAAGTTATAAGAGAACAAACAAAACAGGAGAGTATAGTGGCAAAAATAGAAAATAAACAACTACAATGGTATGGACATATAGAAAGAATGAGCCAACAGAGACTAGTAAAAGTGATACATGATGCAGGGGTAGGCAGGGGAAAGAAGAGAGGCAGGGCTAGGAAAACATGGAAGAACAGAATTGAGGAAATTGGAAACAGCAGGGGAAAATCGCTGCCAGAGATGAGTATAATGGCCTTAAACAGGAAGAAGTGGGATAGATGGATAAAAGACAACCAGACCTAAAATCCGACGCCGAAAGGCAAAAGGAGAAGTGTAGAAGAAGAAGAAGACATGATTCAGATCAATATTTTAATGGCACATAATATTATAGTAATTTTCTTTCTTTTTTGAGATAATATTTTTTTCTCGATATTTTGACAGTTACATCATGCATTTAAAAAATTCATATTTCTGCACTGGTTGAAGATGAAATAATGATATTTTTGACAGCGGTCCTCATGATAGTCATGACTAACACTATTTGCTCAAATTTGGTATAAAATATACGAGGAGCATTCAATAATTTATCAAATAGAAATGAGAGAAAACCATCAAGAAGTCTGTTTTTTCAAATGACACGGTATATTTTTTATTACTCCATTTGAAAGAGAGGAAAATTTCACATGTGCTAACCCAATAAAACAATATTGTTACATAACTATAATTTTTAAATATTTACAATATTGAAATTTTAATTTCAAAAATCAAAAATAACGTTAGCCTTGGAATGTCTAGAGTTTTGCTGTTTTTTCACTATAGGGTTTTATATTCTATGGCTGTATTTTTACAACAAAAGTTTAGTTATCATATTTTCACCAGGACGCTTAAAAAACACACCCTGTATATTCACAAGCTTCAATTACTTTACTTTTCAAGATGGATAATGCAAAAATTCATGCACCCTTACGAACTTAACGTCAAATGATGTTGGATGACCGCTAATACACTTTCCTAAAGGCTTACTAAAACACTTACCTACACGTCCTTGCATAATATAAAATGTTAAAAAACTATTAATACGGTATTTCGCACTATCCAACATAAAAACAAACAACATAATATAACGGCCAACACGACATCAGTAGTTAGAAAATGACAATACTGGGCCAGGCCATCGAGTTCTCCAGGTGCCATCCACTTCTTCGGCAGTGACCTTGAAAGAGACCAGAGGCTGCTGAAGGAGTCCTTGAAGAAGAAGTGGAAGTCATGTCTTCAGCAACGACATCATCAGCAGCCTCTGGTGTCTTTCAAGGTCATTGCCGAAGAAGTGCGCATGTCTTCAGCAGCGTCTGGTGTCTTTCAAGGTCATTGCCGAAGAAGTTGTCTTCAGCAGCAGCAGCAGCAGCAGCAGCAGCAGCAGCAGCCTCTGGTGTCTCTCAGAAGAAGAGCCTCTGGTGTCTTGCCATTGCGCACCCAAGCCGCCATTTTGTGGTCTTTGGCTGTGGGTCAGGCGCCTGCGCCGGGGCTGTCGCGTACAAAGCGCGTGTTGGTGTTGCTCATTGTTCAGGCCAGTCCATCCTGGCCCCATCCACTTCTTCGGCAATGACCAGAGGCTGCTGAAGGAGTCATGTCTTCAGCAACGGTGTCTTTGGGGCCTTTGGCCGTGGCTCAGGCGCATGCGCCGGGGCTCTGAAAGTACACGTGTTGCTCATTGTTCAGGCCAGTCCATCCAGGTGCCATCAATGACCAGAGGCTGCTGAAGGAGTCATGTCTTCAGCAACGGTGTCTTTGGGGCCTTTGGCCGTGGCTCAGGCGCATGCGCCGGGGTTTTCGCAAACGTTCTGGAAATGACGCCGACCGGGATTCGAACCCGGGTCCCCACGCACCAGAGCCCTCGCTCCAACCAACTGAGCTAATCGGCGGCCCACAAGCCCGTCTTTCAAATCATCCGTATATACTTATGATTGTAAACAGAAGTTACAGAATTAATATTTATTTTCTCGGAAATTTACAATTGTTTATACTAAATAAATATTGATATTAAAGTTTAAGAAAAAAGCACGTTCGCCGCCGATAAGAGATGTTATAATTGTTTTTATTATGGGAAATAACCTTTCATCTTGCCGATAGGATATGTTTGTTTAGGTTTGATCCCACGCTCTGCATGTGCATTTAATACGTTGTAGACACTACAAGGTGACCCGTTTGTTTGTTTGTATTATTACAATAAAATAACATTCTAGAATATTCTTCTGATTGTTTATTTGAAATTACTTGTTATCTTAATGCGTTTCGGACACGTGTGGGAAAAAAACATTCTAGAACATTCTCCAGTTTGTTTATTTGAAATTACTTGTTATCTTAATGCGTTTCGGACACGTGTGGGAACCATCTGATTGATATATGCAAACATCTTAGTTCTCGGTAGTAGAACATTCTACATCGCTAATTATTTGAGAACAGTAGTCTAAATTTAGGCTAACCCCTACGTAAAAACTATGTCATGTGGGGTGTCAAATTAAAGGACTCGACTAGAGGTATCCGAATATTGGGGTGGATTTTAGGGGTGGTTTTTGGGGGTGGTTTTTGGGGGTGGTTTTTAGGGGTGGTTTTAGGGGTGGTTTTAGGGGTAGCTTTTAGGGGTGGTTTTTAGGGGCGGTTCTTGGGGTGGTTTTGGAGGGTGATTTTTGGGGGTGGTTTTTAGGGGTGGCCACTCACTGACCGCGCCCCCGGCCACGCTCCTTGCCCCGCCCACCTAGATCATGTAGGGTATCAAATTAATCAGCTCGATGAGACAAAAAGGAATCTATAGTTATTCTCCTACTTCCGAATTCTTATCAGTAGTTGTCTGTCTGTATGTCTGTCGGTCCGTCTGTCTGTCTGTCTGTCTGTCTGTCTGTCTGTCTCTCCGTCCGTCTGTCTGTCTGTCTGTCTGTCTGTCTGTTTGCGAATACAGCTGTCTGTTGACACAGACAGCTGTATTCGCAAACACCATGGCTGATGACACGAGCAAGAATAAGACTGCGCATGCGCACGGTTGTATGGAGAGTATTTAAGCAAGAAAATTAACGGTGCTGTCAGTTAGTACTTGTGCTTCAACAAGGGAACCGCATTTGAATAATGACACACATAAACGTAGACACGTTTCGTGTTCTGGACGGTGCTGTTTTGGATGAGTCAGCACGCCGTGTCGAGGTGCACGTACATCAGCCGTTCGTGACAACAACAACATTCAACGCCAATGACGAAATTCGCATACCAATCCACCAACAAGACGTTTACGTACTGCCGCATCTAAGCAGCATCTACATAGAGGGCAGGTTCATCAAGGGTGCAGGAGGCGGAAATGCGGCTTTAACAAATAACGCCCTCAGTTTCCTCTTTGACGACGTCCGCTATGAAATAAACGGGGTGGAGGTGGATCGAACAAAAAACGTGGGCATCACGAGCACACTGAAGGGTGTAGTTTCTCTGAATGTGGGTGAGGTAGGTGCCCTGGAGTATGCCGGCTGGACGAATACGGGAGACTCACCGAGCCACCTTATCGACGCGAACGGGAACTTTAACGTGTGCATCCCGGGAAGAATCCTGCTGGGATTCTTGGAAGATTACCCCAAAATTCTGTTAAATGTGTGTCACGAGCTCATTTTGACTCGATCGAAAAACGATAGGAACGCTTTCGTGGGTAACGAGGACACCAGAATTGAGTTGAGCAAGGTTCATTGGAGGGTGCCGTACGTCTATCCATCGGATGCTGAATACCTAAAACTTCTCAATATTGTCGAGGAAGAAAGAACGTTGCAGATATGTTTTCGCAGATGGGAGCTGTACGAGTATCCGGTGTTGCCGCAAGCTACGAAACAAACGTGGGCCGTCAAGACTGCAACACGGTTGGAGAAACCCCGCTACGTTATTGTCGCCTTCCAGACGAATCGCAAAGCGAATTTGGACACGGATTCAAGCAAATTTGACCACTGCAATCTGACAAACGTCAAACTGTACCTGAATTCTGAGTGCTTCCCCTACGAGAATTTAAACTTGGATTTCTCCACGGGGAAATACGCCCTGCTATACGAAATGTACCAGAACTTCCAGAGTTCATACTATGGAAAAGTTGGCGAGCCGTTATACGGCAAGGAACAGTTCAAGGATCTAGCACCCATCGTGGTGATTGACGCATCAAAGCAGTCGGAAAGCATCAAGCCTGGACCCATAGATATGCGTCTAGAATTTGAGTCGAGCGAGAATTTTCCGCCCAACACAACCGCATACTGTCTCATCCTGCATGACCGTATCGTTGAGTATACACCGGGTAATGAATCGGTCAGAAGAGTGGTATGAGAAGCTGCAGGGCTTCGATTTGCCCAGAAAATACACGCATGCCTACTCTGTATACAGATTATAGTTTTAATTATATTGATGTAAAAATATATTCAACGTTTTTATTTTTGCGAAAACCCCGGCGCAGGCGCCTGGGCCACATCCAAAGGCCCAACAGCACCTAACAACAATTCTGATTGGATGCTGCCCACAACCACTCTCATTGGCTGTTGTCCCGCCCACTCTCATAGCCAGAGCCCGGCGCATGCGCCTGAGCCACGGCCAAAGGCCCCAAAGACACCGTTGCTGAAGACATGACTCCTTCAGCAGCCTCTGGTCATTGCCGAAGAAGTGGATGGGGCCAGGATGGACTGGCCTGAACAATGAGCAACACCAACACGCACTTTGTACGCGACAGCCCCGGCGCAGGCGCCTGACCCACAGCCAAAGACCACAAAATGGCGGCTTGGGTGCGCAATGGCAAGACACCAGAGGCTCTTCTTCTGAGAGACACCAGAGGCTTCTACTGCTGCTGCTGCTGCTGCTGAAGACAACTTCTTCGGCAATGACCTTGAAAGACACCAGAGGCTGCTGAAGACATGCCCACTTCTTCGGCAATGACCTTGAAAGACGCCAGAGGCTGCTGATGATGTCGTTGCTGAAGACATGACTTCCACTTCTTCTTCAAGGACTCCTTCAGCAGCCTCTGGTCTCTTTCAAGGTCACTGCCGAAGAAGTGGATGGCACCTGGAGAACTCGATGGCCTGGCCCAGTATTGTCATTTTCTAACTACTGACATCAACCAGACGAATGTTCCGCGATATTCCGTTTCCGCAGCGGTACCTGTTTACTACACTCTACACAACTGGTCGGCTGCTTTGTTTTGCCTTTTCCACAAACAAGCGCTTGAAGTGTGAGTATCCTGGATGCCTCAGTCGTAACTGTAAATAGCCAAGTCTCCTCCCCAAGTCTTTGGCTACCTTCGCCATGTACCGGTAACGCCAGACGTGCTAGACAATTCGGGTCGCGTTCTATGTTAACAGCAGACGAGGTGGATCGTCTGTTGTTTACATAGAACGCGACCGTCTGGCGTTACCGGTATATGTATTTACTGCAAAGAAAATTGAATAACGAATAACGTCTTGCCTTAAAACTAACAGCTACTTTAGAAATTACAGACTTATAAAAAAATGCTTGTATAAAACTTGCGACGGCGCTTATTATTTTTATTTACCAACCTACCGAGCTAATGGAATGCAGCATAAAAGAATTAAACATAGTGGGTATAAAGTAAATTCAGCAGATGCGCTCAGAAAGTTGCTCTATCCATATTCGATGAAGAGAACTTCTAATGCACCAAAGTATGTCAGACGTGGAGTTTTATTAGGGCAGCTTCAGAAGTGCGCTCTCTTTTTAAAACGTTTCCTTGAGATTTTTCAGTAAATCAAATTCATAATTCAGTTTTACATCTTTTTATCTTTGTGATTACAGTATTACTTTTACATTTAAGAGAAAGGAAATAGTATATTATACACGAGTGTATAATGAATGCTATTACCGAGGATGAAGTTTACAACACGAGCGAGTGAAACGAGCGAGTTTTGTAATCATCCGAGGTAATAATAGCATCATTATAACGAGTTGTATACTATACTTTGTCCACGACTATCAAAACAGATTCCCAGAAAGAATTTACCTTCATTTCCCTTCTCCAGTGTAAGAAAGATTCATACATACGCTCTCAGATATAATTTTCTTGGTTTTTTGGGCAATGAATCTAATGAGGCAAGTTCTGCAGCTTCTTTTATTGCTGGTGCTGTTAAAGAAACCTCGTTTTCACTCTCACTACTCATTATATCTTCTTTTTTAGAATATGCATTTCAAATTAAAAGCAAACCATGCTGATTTGACGTTTCAATTTGAACTGACACATCGCGATCGCGGCCTACTAAATAAATGTAAAAAAAGTCAAAGCGATGTTCCTATTGGTGTAGTGAATAATATTCATTAATCACTGCAGTGATTAAATACTACTAAACGTATTTGGACCACGCCCCCAAAATTTTGAAAACTCCGAAAAAGGGTTAAAATCACCGGATAAAACCGCCCGTTATGGCCGATCGACTGTCTAGCGGGGGTGACGAAGCGGGGCCGGAGGCCCCGCTTCGTCATCCCCCGCTTTAAGCGAGGGGTGGCGAAAACGTCGAAAATCGAAAATATTTTTTTTCTCATCGAAAAACGGGGCTATCGGGACGAAATTTGGCGAGGGGGCGGGGGGATCTTTCCCGGATCCCCGGGTGGCCTCGAGATTTTTCTAAATTCCTCGCGACACCCCGTCTCCAAGCGATAACAAACTCGGCGTACCCTCGCGCACCGAAACTCACCTGGTCTTACACTTTTGATCCGAGAACCGGGCGGCTCCGCGGACGCGCGCTCCCGGACCGCCGAGGGTCGGCGGATGTAGCTACGAGGGTGAGAACTCCACGTTTCCGGACGTTTCCGAGTTACGGCGCCCTCGAAATAAGGGTAGTTTTTTATACCGGCCGAACGGGGGGTCGCCGGATAATTTCGAAGGCGGATTCCGGTAGCCCCGTCGATCGGACCGAAAATATCCGAAAATCGACGAAATCGCGCGGGGGTTGCTAGGGGAAATAATTTTTTCCCCGAAGCGCTGCAAAATTTTAGGTCAAAAAAGTAGCCAATTGGGGGGCCTAACTCGTCCCTGGGGATAGAAGGGAGAAAGTGGCGCGGGGTACCGTTCGAAACTAGAGATTCGTAATTCCCCCGCGTGGAAAGGAATTTCGAAAAAGTCAACGTTTAAGGGTAGAAAAGTGCATTTGAAAACGGTCAACACGAGGTCCGGGCGATCGCGAAATTTTACAAGTTCCGAGACCCGTCTGTCAAAATTTCACCGAAATTGCTCATTTTATTACGCTCGTGGTGACTTTCACAGACCGCCCCGAGGCGCGGTTTTTCTCGATAAAGATTACTCGACCTTTCGAGATGACATTTCGATATGCAGATCGCCCCCGTCGCGGGTCCCCACCCCGCGACGAGCGAAAATTCCGGGGTAGATTTCGAGATTTTACGTAAATTTTAACTTTTCAATTAAAGTTTTAGGTGGCCAAACGTTAGTGCGGGGTGGAGATTTTCGCACAGGCAAACAGCCGTCTCTTCTACTTTACAAATGTTTCTTTAGATTTGCCAGAAAAGGTTGCACGGGGGTCGCAGGCCGCCCCCAAGTAGTACGTGTTTTCCGAAATCTTCGATTTTCTTAAGGCCGTCTTCCTCACCTGCGGAAGGCTCCGCGTGTTTCGTGGCGAGAATAAGGTTCTCCCGTGTTCGCTCTTTCGATATCCGTCGAAAAAATTGAAATCGATCGATATTTGAGAAAGTTATTAACGAAAAACCCGAGGGGTGCATTTTCGGCTATCACCGCTCAAAAAACTCACTTTTCGCGACGCCGCGGCGGACTTACTTTTACACCCGCAATTTTTCTAATAGCGGGAGGTTAAAATACGGTCTTCGGAGTGTCTAAAGTCCCTCCGCTGTTTTCCCCAAAAAAAATTCTCCCACCCGCCAGGGGCTCCCGGAGAGAAGGCTGCATTTTTCGAACCCCCCGTTTTTTTCGAAAACTACCGGGTGAAATGAAAATCGGCTTCGCGTATGGAGGCGTGCTGCAAAACGCGGAGGTTTCCGAAAGTTGCGCCCCGATCGGGGCTCATCTACCCTCAGAAACTCTTGGGGAGGGTAAAATTCGGAATTTTCTTTTGCTTGGAAAGGGAGCGTCCGGAAAAGAAAATTCCGCCTTTTCTCGAGAGAATCCGCGACGATCTACACGAGCGAGGGCTATTTTCCCCTCTTCATCCCCCCGCGAGCGCCCCGGGGTGCGAAATGTTAAAAATTGCGAATTTGACTTTCCTCCGTTTCAAAATCTATTCCTCTCTTCCGAATGCGGTAAAAGTGGCGTCGAATGAAAGAAAATGAACGAGCGCGTCCATCCGATACACTTTTACCCCTTCGAAACGTTCCGAAAGGGTCGAGAAGAAAATCCGAACTTGGACGAAATTTTTGGAAAATTTCATGGCATCCACCACTTTCAGGTCGCCTTGCGTTGGTAGTTTTGGAGATCGCGACGGGAAATTCTGGATTATTCGTGCCCGGAGTGTCTGTAAAGACGGGGCCGACTGTCGTCTCTCCCCCGTAACGTTTACCCCCCAAAAAATTTTTTTTTGCGAGACGCCGCAAGTTTGCGATTTTCTCCGGCCCGAGTAAATATTTTCTCGAAATTTCGACATTTTCCGCAAGAAAAAACATTTGCGGAGGCCGCGTGAAATTTTCGACCGTCCAGGCCAACCGGAAGGTCGTCAAAAAAATTAATTTCCCGAAGCCCGCAAACTGCAAAAATAATAATACCTAGGTGGACATTTGCAGGGGAGCTCAGATTTGATTTACGTCGCGCGGCCGCGAATCTGGGCAAAATGTAAACGCATTTCCCCTGCTTTTTGCAATTTTCAATTAAAGTTTTCGGGGGTCAAACGGGGTCGCAGGTCGGAAATTCTTGCACGGGCGGACGCTCCGTTCCGTCCCCTTCGACGGTTCACTTTCGGTTTTTAAAAAAGAGGTCTCCCCGGGGTTGCAGGCCGCCCCTAAAAAGTGCGTGTTTTCCGGAATCTCCCGCTTAATCGGGACGGCCCCGTAAGCTCTTCCGGGGGAGTATCGGCGTGTTTCGAAGCAAGAATGGGGTTCTTCTGAGCTCCCTATTTCCATATCCGTCGAAAAAATTGAAATCGGCGGAGATTTGAAAAAGTTATTGACGAAAAACCAGAGGGGTGCCCGGAGGCAGGTGAATTAAAATGTCAGTTTTAACTCTTTCTTCGGGAATTTCGCATAATTTCACGTGGCTGATCCCTTTTATGACGCGAAAGGAGAGTCATTTTAATAAATAAAATTGTGTATTTAAGGAAATTATGGAAAAAATAAAATTTATAGTGTCGTGTATGTTTTATAGCGCTATTAAGGAACGTAAATTCGAGTCCGGCATGGATCAGTGCCATTGGGCGTCGCACCGTTCGTTGCGAACTGCTAGCTGTTTTGCTGCTAGAAGGTCGAATCCCCGGCCGCGCTTATTTTTGTCTTTTTATCGATTTTTACGTAATCTTGCATTTACTGTGTGTCGTACTCGATACGCGAAGTACGTTTTCGACCTGGGAATTATGATTTTAATTTTTTTTCGCCCAAAATTGTAATTTAAATATTTGCCAATTTCACAGATTTTGAGGCTGATTAAATTTGGGCAGCCGTAACTCGCTACAGGTGAGAGATAGAAAAATCGACGTAGTATGAACATATGTCGGCAGCGAGGAAATGATCCTGTTGCACCCGTTTCCGCTGCCGCTCGACCACCCCTCGAGTCAGAAAAAATTGAAAGCCGTTTCGCAGTTTCTTCGCGATTTTTTAGAGTTTCTTATTCTTTTGTGTCTTTCCGGCGTGTCTTGGCGAAAGATGCCGAGAATCGGGGTAACATTTCAAGTTTCCTTAATCCAACGAGACATCAACGGATCCCATACGGCGAACCATTGCAGAGGTATGATCTCGAATGTTAGCAAGCAAACAATTTTCCTGGTACTACTTACACACAATACCTACCGCATTGGTATAAAAATTAAATTTTCGCAAAAAAAATTAAATTCGTTTCATTTTCGGAACGGAGGTCGAAGTCGATGCTGGGAACACGCCCCGGTTCGTCTTTTCGCGATTCACTCCCTCGCACCCCCCGTCAAAAGGTGCCGAATGTTAAAAGTGCACATTCTTGCTCTCACCCTTTCAAAATATTTTCCATTTTCCCGACTGAGGAAAAAATGCGTCGGTTAGAAGAAAATTAACGACGGCGTCCGCCCGATTCACTTTCATCCCTTCGAAGCGTTCAGAATGGGCGAAAAAAATAAAACTTTGGCGAAATTTTTGCCTGGTTAAAAAAACCCACGTTCTTACGGTTTTCGTGATATCCATTAGAAATTAAAGATTATTCGTGGGCGGGTTATAATGAATAAGGTGACAGAGCGTGGAGCATCCCCTATCGCGTTTGCTACCCTAAAAAATATTTTTTTCGAAAAAATGCTTTTTTTCCTGCAGTTAATTGCGATTTTGGGAGTAACTTTCTATGGCCTGTCAAAAAATAGATACTTACACCATTATTATTTATTCGAGTAGAAAAAAATTAAGTGTTTTAGCAATTTTTTAGTGGCATTCGGTGGTGCGCATCTTTATTGTTTCTACGTGTGTTGAGATATCGGACGGAAAACCGTGAATTCTGTGTTGCGCCCGAAGGGTGCACACGGGAAATTAAAAAAATTACGATTTTGCGAGTAACTTCATACGGCCTGTCACAACCTGTCGAAATATATTATTTACAAAGAACATACATAGATTTCGATTATCAAATACAGTGGCGTAGCCGAGAAAATGTAAAAAAAAAAGATGAAGAATTGCGTAACTCCCTTATTATACGAGATACATAAAAACTTTCCAAATACTACTTTAATGGCTGGTTCCCTAATTTCCAGTGGCGTACATTGTTATTTTATAATTTTCGTATTTTTGGAGATTTCATAAAAAAATCGACTCAAAACAATTGGATATGCCAATTCCGTATCATGTTTGCCACTCCTATATTTTTTTAGAGAAATATTGCATTTTCTGCAGTTAATTGCTTTGGTTTGAATAAATAATGTTCTCTTTAAACTTGGCACTTTTCTGAAAGCTTGAAAATTGTACTATGGCGTAAAAAAATAAGAATTCTCCACTTGAAAGAGATGATTCCCAAAATAATTAATCAATTAATTAAAAAATATATAAGCCATTATTATTTATTTGAGTAGAAAAAAATAAGTGTTTTGGCAGTTTTTTAGTGGCATTCAGTGGCGCGCATGTTTATTGTTTCTACAATTTGTTGAATTCTGTGTTGCGCCCGAAGGGTGCACACGAGAAATTAAAAAAATGACGATTTTGCGAGTAACTTCATACGGCCTGTCAAAATCTGTCGAAATGTATTATTTACAAAGAACATACATAGATTTCGATTATCAAATACAGTGGCGTCGCCGAGAAAATGCAAAAAAAAGTTGAAGGATTGCGTAACTCCCTTATTATACGAGATACATGAAAACTTTCCAAATACCACTTTAATGGCAGGCCCCCTAATTTCCAGTGACGTACATTGTTATTTTATAATTTTCGTATTTTTGGCGATTTCATAAAAAAAATCGGCTCGAAGCAATTGGATATGCCAAAGCAAATAAAGTGCGGAGAGCACATGTAGATATTAGTTTTTAAAAGTCAGTGGCGTACTTTCAACGAATCGAAAGGAAATAAAAATTACGTAACTCCCCCATAACGAAAGATAGAACAAAATTTCAAAAGCATTATTTCAACGACTGACCGAGCCCTATCCAGCGGCGTCCTCAATTTTTTTACTACTTTCTTAATTTACGAAATATTTCAAATTATTTTTTACGGCTCCCGATTAGACGGACCAAAATAAGTTGTTCATTAAGAGCGTACACAGATTTCGATTTTCGAATTCAGTGGCGTAGTCGAGAAAAGTTAAAAATATATATGTACTGATTGCGTAATTCCCTTATTATACGAGATACACGAAAACTTCCCGAACATTACTCTAATGGCTGGCTCCCTAATTTCCAGTGGCGTACAGTATTATTTTATAATTTTCGTGTTTTTGGAGATTTCGTAAAAAGTTTTCGGCTCGAAGCAATTCGATATGCCGAAACAAATAAAGTGTGAAGAGTACATGTGGATATTAGTTTTCAAAAGTCAGTGGCGTACTTTAAACAAATTCAGAATAAATAAAAATTGCATAACTCCCTTATAACGAAAGGTAGAAAAAAACTTTCAAGGCGTAATTTTAACGACTGCTCTACCCCTATACAGGTTGGTTCTCAATTTTTTGAACAGTCAGTTATTTTACGACATATTTGAAATAATTTTACAATTGTTACAAATAAACATGTCAAAATTCATGAACCGATATCGGCTGTTAATTACCTACACGCGACACTCCTCCAACACCGCAATGTCCTCTAGATGACAACAGGAGACTATCTAAATCAAAAAATGGTAAAGCAAGTTGACTATAAATAATGCGTCTATAAACCCAAACATCACACGAATATGATCCCGTATTCACGATTCCACCAAAAGTCACGATTCCACTAAAAAATACTATTCCACCAAAAAAATACTATTCCACATATAAATACTATTCCACATACATAAACTACGGTTAAATACTAGTTTAATACTACTAAACGTATTTGGGCCACGCCCCCAAAATTTTGAAAACGCCGAAAAAGGGTCAAAATCACCGGATAAAACCGCCCGTTATGGCCGATCGACTGTCTAGCGGGGGTGACGAAGCGGGGCCGGAGGCCCCGCTTCGTCATCCCCCGCTTTAAGCGAGGGGCGGCGAAAACGTCGAAAATCGAAAATATTTTTTTTCTCAGCGAAAAACGGGGCTATCGGGACGAAATTTGGCGAGGGGGCGGGGGGATCTTTCCCGGATCCCCGGCTGACCTCGAGATTTTTCTAAATTCCTCGCGACACCCCGTCTCCAAGCGATAACAAACTCGGCGTACCCTCGCGCACCGAAACTCACCTGGTCTTACACTTTTGATCCGAGAACCGGGCGGCTCCGCGGACGCGCGCTCCCGGACCGCCGAGGGTCGGCGGATGTAGCTACGAGGGTGAGAACTCCACGTTTCCGGACGTTTCCGAGTTACGGCGCCCTCGATATAAGGGTAGTTTTTTATACCGGCCGAACCGGTGGTCGCCGGATAATTTCGAAGGCGGATTCCGGTAGCCCCGTCGATCGGACCGAAAATATCCGAAAATCGACAAAATCGCGCGGGGGTTGCTAGGGGAAATAATTTTTTCCCCGAAGCGCTGCAAAATTTTAGGTCAAAAAAGTAGCCAATTGGGGGGCCTAACTCGTCCCTGGGGATAGAAGGGAGAAAGTAGCGCGGGGTACCGTTCGAAACTAGAGATTCGTAATTCCCCCGCGTGGAAAGGAATTTCGAAAAAGTCAACGTTTAAGGGTAGAAAAGTGCATTTGAAAACGGTCAACACGAGGTCCGGGCGATCGCGAAATTTTACAAGTTCCGAGACCCGTCTGTCAAAATTTCGCCGAAATTGCTCATTTTATTACGCTCGTGGTGACTTTCACAGACCGCCCCGAGGCGCGGGTTTTTTTGATAAAGATTATCTAACCCTTCGAGATGACATTTCGATATGCAGATCGCCCCTGTCGCGGGTTTCCACCCCGCGACGAGTGAAAATTCCGGGGTAGATTTCGAGATTTTACGTAAATTTTAACTTTTCAATTAAAGTTTTAGGTGGCCAAACGTTAGTGCGGGGTGGAGATTTTCGCACAGGCAAACAGCCGTCTCTTCTACTTTACAAATGTTTCTTTAGATTTGCCAGAAAAGGTTGCACGGGGGTCGCAGGCCGCCCCCAAGTAGTACGTGTTTTCCGAAATCTTCAATTTTCTTAAGGCCGTCTTCCTCACCTGCCGAAGACTCGGCCTGTTTCGTGGTAAGAATAAGGTTCTCCCAAGTTCGCTCTTTCGATATCCGTCTGAAAAATTGAAATCGGTCGATATTTGAGAAAGTTATTAACGAAAAACCCGAGGGGTGCATTTTCGGCTATCACCGCTCAAAAAACTCACTTTTCGCGACGCCGCGGCGGACTTACTTTTACACCCGCAATTTTTCTAATAGCGGGAGGTTAAAATACGGTCTTCGGAGTGTCTAAAGTCCCTCTGCTGTTTTCCCCAAAAAAATTTCTCCCACCCGCCAGGGGCTCCCGGAGAGAAGGCTGCATTTTTCGAACCCCCCGTTTTTTTCGAAAACTACCGGGTGAAATGAAAATCGGCTTCGCGTATGGAGGCGTGCTGCAAAACGCGGAGGTTTCCGAAAGTTGCGCCCCGATCGGGGCTCATCTACCCTCAGAAACTCTTGGGGAGGGTAAAATTCGGAATTTTCTTTTGCTTGGAAAGGGAGCGTCCGGAAAAGAAAATTCCGCCTTTTCTCGAGAGAATCCGCGACGCTCTACACGAGCGAGGGCTATTTTTCCCTCTTCATCCCCCCGCGAGCGCCCCGGGGTACAAAATGTTAAAAATTGCGAATTTGACTTTTCTCCGTTTCAAAATCTATTCCTCTCTTCCGAATGCGGAAAAAGTGGCGTCGAATGAAAGAAAATGAACGAGCGCGTCCATCCGATACACTTTTACCCCTTCGAAACGTTCCGAAAGGGTCGGGAAGAAAATCCGAACTTGGACGAAATTTTTGGAAAATTTCAACGCAACCGGCTTTTTTCGGGACTTCCAGCATTGGCAATTTTGGAGATAGCGACGGGAAATTCTGGATTATTCGTGCCCGGAGTTTCTGTAATGACGGGGCCGACTGTCGCCTCTCCCCCGTAACGTTTACCCCCCAAAAAAATTTTTTTTGCGAGACGCCGCAACTTTGCGATTTTCTCCGGCCCGAATAAATATTTTCTTGAAATTTCGTCATTTTCCGCAAGAGAAAACATTTGTGGATGCCGCGTGAAATTTTCAACCGTCTAAGCGCATCGGAAGGTCGTCAAAAGAATTAATTTCCCGAAGCCCGCAAACTGCAAAAATATGTAATACCTAGGTCAATATTTGAAGGGAAGCCGGAATTGAATCGGACCTCGCGCGCCGGCAAATCCGGGCAAAATGTAAACATAGTTCCCCTGCTTTTTACGTTTTTCAATTAACGTTTTAGGGGGTCAAACGGGGTCGCAGGTCAAAAATTCTTGCACGGGTGGACGCTCCGTTCCGTCCCCTTCAAGAAATCAGTTTCGGTTTTTAAACAAGAGGTCTCCCTGGGGTTGCAGGCCGCCCCTAAAAAGTACGTGTTTTCGAAATCTCTCTCTTTCTCGAGACGGCTCCGTGCACCTCATCTGAGGAAGAGTAGGGGTGTTTCGAAGCAAGAATAAGGTTCTTCTGAGCTCCCTCTTTCCATATCCGTCGAAAAAATTGAAATCGGAAGAGATTTGAAAAAGT
The DNA here is from genome assembly GCA_963966045.1 of Xestobium rufovillosum. Lineage (NCBI taxonomy): Eukaryota > Metazoa > Arthropoda > Insecta > Coleoptera > Ptinidae > Xestobium > Xestobium rufovillosum. The sequence goes on from OZ014493.1 coordinate 33,002,570, forward strand.
TATTGACGAAAAACCAGAGGGGTGTTAGGAGGCAGCAAAATTAAAATTTCATTTATAACTCTTTCTTCGGGAATTTCGCATAATTTCACGTGGCTGATCCCTTTTATAACATGAAAGGAGTCGTGTTAACAAATAAAATTGTGTATTTAAGGAAATTATGGAAAAAATAAAATTCATCGTGTGATGTCGATTTTATATCAGTATTAAGAACTAACTCAACTGGGCGCAAATGGGTCAGTGCCAAAACGCACGGTTTCCGTCTCTGCGAATCCAAATCTGTTTTGGTACTACGAGATCGGATCTCGGACCGCGCTAATTTTTGTCTTTTTATCGATTTTTTCGTAATTTTGCACTTATCGCGGGTCTTATCGATACGCAAAGTACGTTTCCGACCTGGGCATTATAATTTTAATTTTTTTTCGCCCAGAATTATAATTTAAATATTTGGCAATTTCGCAGATTTTGAGGTTGATTAAATCTGGACGGCCGTAACTCGCTACAGGTGAGAGATTGAAAAATCGACGTGGTATGAACATATGTCGGCAGCGAGGAAATGATCCCGTTGTACCCGTTTCCGCCGCCGCTCGACCACCCCCCGAGTCGGAAAAAAATGAAAGCCGTTTCGCAGTTTCTTCGCGGTTTTTTAGAGTTTCTTATTCTTTTTTGTCTTTCCGGCGTGTCCCGGCAAAAGATGCCGCGAATCGGGGTAACATTTCAAGTTTCCTTAATCCAACGAGACATCAACGGATCCGATACGGCGAACCATTGCAGAGGTATGATCTCGAATGTTAGCAAGCAAACAATTTTCTTGAAACTACTTACACGCATATATGCATTGGTATAAAAATTAAATTTTCGCAAAAAAAATTAAATTAGTTTCATTTTCGCAACGGAGGTAGAAGTCGATGCTGGGAACACGCCCCGGTTCGTCTTTTCGCGATTCACTCCCTCGCACCCCCCGTCCAAGGGTGCCGAATGTTAGAAGTGCACATTCTTGCTTTCACCCTATCAAAATATTTTCTGTATGCCCGACCCAGGAAAAAATGCGTCTGTTAGAAGAAAATTAAAGATGGCGTCCCCCCGATTCACTTTCATCCCTTCGAAGCGTTCAGAATGGGCGAAAAAAATAAAACTTTGACGAAATTTTTGCCTGGTTAAAAACACCCACGTTCTTACGGTTTTCGCGATATCCATTAGAAATTAAAGATTATTCGTGGGCGCGTTGTGACGGATAAGGTTACAGAGCGTGGAGCATCCCCTATCGCGTTTGCTACCCCAAAAATATTTTTTTCGAAGAAATGCTTTCTTTTCCTGCAGTTAATCGCGATTTTGCCAGTAATTTTCTACGGCCTGTCAAAACCTATCAAAAAATATTTTTTAAGAAGAACGTACATATATTTCGATTATCAAATACAGTGGCGGCGCCAAGAAAATTAAAAAAAAACGTGAAGAATTGCGTAACTCCCTTATTATACGAGATGCATGAAAACTTCCCAAATATTACTTTAATGGCTGGCCCCCTAATTTCCAGTGGCGTACGCTATTCTTTTATACCCTTCTCATTTCTGAAGGTTTCGAAAAACTTTCCTGCTTCTGACGAAGGAACTTGAGTGAGAAAGGTGCGAACAAATGTTAGTTTTCAAAAGTCAGTGGCGTACTTTAAACGAATTCAAAATAAATAAAAATTACATAACTGCCTTATAACGATACATAGAACAAAACTTTCAATCAACGCATTATTTCAACGACTGACTCACATCTATCCAGTGGCGTACTTAATTTTTCAAATGATTTTTTAATTTGCGATATTTTTAAAATTATTTTCTACGGTTCACAATTAGGCGAAGCGAAATAAATTGTTTAATAAGAACGTACACAGATTTCGATTGTCAGATGCAGTGGCGTAGTCGGTAAAATTTGAAAATAGGTGAAAATCGCGTAAACACCTTTATTATACGAGATACACGAAAACTTCCGTGACAAAACTTTCATTTCCAGTGACGTACGGCTAAACGGCTAAATTATGGGAGATTATACATTGTGCACTTTGACGAAAAATTAAATGATAAAACCGGCCCATGCAGAACGTTTCAGGTAATATTTCATCATTGAAATAAATTATTCTAATAGAATTGTAAACATAACCGGCCGCGTTAGGTACGTCTTGGGGAGCATAAGAATTTTGATTTAAATGAGGCCTAAGTGTGTAGTTTTAGGCGCTTAGCTGAAGTAGTTGTTACATATTTGGTGTTTTCGCCCGCTTTCGTGTTATAAATTGTTGTTAATGTTGAATCACATTTCGTGAGACGCAAGGGTTTTCCTAAAAAAGTCAAAGCTTCCAAAGGAACTGGAGCTGTAGCTGCAGCGTCATTTCCAAACGGTAAATGATTCATTTTCTTAGCATAAAAGTAGAGACATTGCTTAGAATCTCAGTCAAATACATCCATAATCCTTACTGCCCAGAATTTTTGTGTCTACCCACGCCTCTATATCGATAATGCAGTTGTCCGATGCGTCAGCTTTATAATTATTATAATTTTATGACATTTATCTTGGACGAGGGAATAATATGGATACACAACGCCTGATCTTTGCTGTGCACGTGAGTGTTACCAAAATTTGGCGCCCATGTTTATTGTTTCTACATTCGTTGAGATATTGGACGGAAAACCGTGATTCTGTGTTGCGCCCGAAGGGTGCACACGAGAAATTAAAAAAATTACGATTTTGCGAGTAACTTCATACGGCCTGTCAAAACCTGTCGAAATGTATTATTTACAAAGAACATACATAGATTTCGATTATCATATACAGTGGCGTAGCCGAGGAAATGTAAAAAAAAGATGAAGGATTGCGTAACTCCCTTATTATACGAGATACATGAAAACTTTCCAAATACTACTTTAATGGCTGGTTCCCTAATTTCCAGTGGCGTACATTGTTATTTTATAATTTTCGTTTTTTTGGAGATTTCATAAAAAATCGGCTCAAAACAATTGGATATGCCAATTCCGTATCATGTTTGCCACTCCTATATTTTTTTAGAGAAATATTGCATTTTCTGCAGTTAATTGCTTTGGTTTGAATAAATAATGTTCTCTTTAAACTTGGCACTTTTCTGAAAGCTTGAAAATTGTACTATGGCGTAAAAAATAAGAATTCTCCACTTGAAAGAGATGATTCCCAAAATAATTAATCAATTAATTAAAACATATATAAGCCATTATTATTTATTTGAGTAGAAAAAAATAAGTGTTTTAGCAGTTTTTTAGTGGCATTCAGTGGCGCGCATGTTTATTGTTTCTACAATTTGTTGAATTCTGCGTTGCGCCCGAAGGGTGCACACGAGAAATTAAAAAACTGACGATTTTGCGAGTAACTTCATACGGCCTGTCAAAATCTGTCGAAATGCATTATTTACAAAGAACATACATAGATTCCGTCGCCGAGAAAATGCAAAAAAAAGTTGAAGGATTGCGTAACTCCCTTATTATACGAGATACATGAAAACTTTCCAAATACCACTTTAATGGCAGGCCCCCTAATTTCCAGTGGCGTACATTGTTATTTTATAATTTTCGTATTTTTGGAGATTTCATAAAAAAAAATCGGCTCGAAGCAATTGGATATGCCAAAGCAAATAAAGTGCGGAGAGCACATGTAGATATTAGTTTGTAAAAGTCAGTGGCGTACTTTCAACGAATCGAAAGGAAATAAAAATTACGTAACTTCCCCATAACGAAAGATAGAACAAAATTTCAAAAGCATTATTTCAACGACTGACCGAGCCCTATCCAGCGGCGTCCTCAATTTTTTTACTACTTTCTTAATTTACGAAATATTTCAAATTATTTTTTACGGCTCCCGATTAGACGGACCAAAATAAGTTGTTCATTAAGAGCGTACACAGATTTCGATTTTCGAATTCAGTGGCGTAGTCGAGAAAAGTTAAAAATATATACTGATTGCGTAATTCCCTTATTATACGAGATACACGAAAACTTCCCGAACATTACTCGAATGGCTGGCTCCCTAATTTCCAGTGGCGTACAGTATTATTTTATAATTTTCGTGTTTTTGGAGATTTCGTAAAAAGTTTTCGGCTCGAAGCAATTCGATATGCCGAAACAAATAAAGTGTGAAGAGTACATGTGGATATTAGTTTTCAAAAGTCAGTGGCGTACTTTAAACAAATTCAGAATAAATAAAAATTGCATAACTCCCTTATAACGAAAGGTAGAAAAAAACTTTCAAGGCATAATTTTAACGACTGCTCTACCCCTATACAGGGTGGTTCTCAATTTTTTGAACAGTCAGTTATTTTACGACATATTTGAAATAATTTTACAATTGTTACAAATAAACATGTCAAAATTCATCAACCGATAACGGCTGTTAATTACTTAGACGCGACACTCCTCCAACACCTCAATGTCCTCTAGATGACAACAGGAGACTATCTAAATCAAAAGATGCCAAAGCAAGTTGACTATAAATAATGCGTCTATAAACCCAAACATCACACGAATATGAACCCGTATTCACGATTCCACCAAAAGTCACGATTCCACCAAAAAATACTATTCCACCCAAAAAATACTATTCCACCAAAAAAATACTATTCCACCAAAAAAATACTATTCCACATACATAAAATAAGGTCAAATACTAGTTATTAATTAAATACTACTAAACGTATTTGGACCACGCCCCCAAAATTTTGAAAACTCCGAAAAAGGGTTAAAATCACCGGATAAAACCGCCCGTCCCCCTCCGTCGACTGTCTCGCGGGGGTGACGAAGCGGGGCCGAAGGCCCCGCTTCGTCATCCCCCGCTACGAGCGAGGGGTGGCGAAAACGTCGAAAATCGAAAAGAATTTTTTTCTCGGCGAAAATCGCGGCGATCGGGACGAAATTTGGCGAGGGGGCGGGGGAATTTGTCCCCGATCCGCCGGTAACGTCGAGATTTTTCAAAATTAATTTAAACACCCCGTCGTCAAGCGATAACAGAGTCGGGGTACCTCCGACACGCGAAAACATATCCCACTAATCCCAGACATCTGCCGGAGGGATCGGGCCGAAAACGCGGATTTTCGTCCGCCGAGAGGTCCTACAGATCTAAGTCGGGTTCGGTCGCTCCCGGATCAAGGACGGCCGAGTTACGGCGCCCCGAAAATAAGGGTAGTTTTTTATACCGGCCGAACGGGGGGTCGCCGGATAATTTCGAAGGCGGATTCCGGTAGCCCCGTCGATCGGACCGAAAATATCCGAAAATCGACGAAATCGCACGGGGGTTGCTAGGGGAAATAATTTTTTCCCCGAAGCGCTGCAAAATTTTAGGTCAAAAAAGTAGCCAATTGGGGGGCCTAACTCGTCCCTGGGGATAGAAGGGAGAAAGTGGCGCGGGGTACCGTTCGAAACTAGAGATTCGTAATTCCCCCGCGTGGAAAGGAATTTCGAAAAAGTCAACGTTTAAGGGTAGAAAAGTGCATTTGAAAACGGTCAACACGAGGTCCGGGCGATCGCGAAATTTTACAAGTTCCGAGACCCGTCTGTCAGAATTTCGCCGAAATTGCTCATTTTATTACGCTCGTGGTGACTTTCACAGACCGCCCCGAGGCGCGGGTTTTTTTGATAAAGATTACTTAACCCTTCGAGATGACATTTCGATATGCAGATCGCCCCTGTCGCGGGTTTCCACCCCGCGACGAGCGAAAATTCCGGGGTAGATTTCGAGATTTTACGTAAATTTTAACTTTTCAATTAAAGTTTTAGGTGGCCAAACGTTAGTGCGGGGTGGAGATTTTCGCACAGGCAAACAGCCGTCTCTTCTACTTTACAAATGTTCCTTTAGATTTGCCAAAAAAGGTTGCACGGGGGTCGCAGGCCGCCCCCAAGTAGTACGTGTTTTCCGAAATCTTCAATTTTCTTAAGGCCGTCTTCCTCACCTGCGGAAGGCTCCGCGTGTTTCGTGGCAAGAATAAGGTTCTCCCGTGTTCGCTCTTTCGATATCCGTCGAAAAAATTGAAATCGATCAATATTTGAGAACGTTATTAACGAAAAACCCGAGGGGTGCATTTTCGGCTATCACCGCTCAAAAAACTCACTTTTCGCGACGCCGCGGCGGACTTACTTTTACACCTGCAATTTTTCTAATAGCGGGAGGTTAAAATACGGTCTTCGGAGTGTCTAAAGTCCCTCCGCTGTTTTCCCCAAAAAAATTTCTCCCACCCGCCAGGGGCTCCCGGAGAGAAGACTGCATTTTTCGAACCCCCCGTTTTTTTCGAAAACTACCGGGTGAAATGAAAATCGGCTTCGCGTATGGAGGCGTGCTGCAAATCGCGGAGGTTTCCGAAAGTTGCGCCCCGATCGGGGCTCATCTACCCTCAGAAACTCTTGGGGAGGGTAAAATTCGGAATTTTCTTTTGCTTGGAAAGGGAGCGTCCGGAAAAGAAAATTCCTCCTTTTCTCGAGAGAATCCGCCACGCTCTACACGAGCGAGGGCTATTTTCCCCTCTTCATCCCCCCGCGAGCGCCCCGGGGTACAAAATGTTAAAAATTGCGAATTTGACTTTCCTCCCTTTCAAAATCTATTCCTCTCTTCCGAATGCGGAAAAAGTGGCGTCGAATGAAAGAAAATGAACGAGCGCGTCCATCCGATACACTTTTACCCCTTCGAAACGTTCCGAAAGGGTCGGGAAGAAAATCCGAACTTGGACGAAATTTTTGGAAGATTTCAGCGCAACGACTTCTTTCGGGACTTCCAGCATGGGTAATTTTGGTGACAGCGACGGGAAATTCTGGATTATTCGTGCCCGGGGTGTCTGTAAGGACGGAACCGACTGTCGTCTCTCCCCCGTAACGTTTACCCCCCAAAAAAATTTTTTTTGCGAGACGCCGCAACTTTGCGATTTTCTCCGGTCCGAGTTAATATTTTCTCGAAATTTCCTCATTCTCCGCAAGAAAAAACATTTGCGGATGCCGCGTGAAATTTTCGACCGTCCGGGCCCACCGGAAGGTCGTCAAAAAAATTAATTTCCCGAAGCCCCCAAACTGCAAAAATAATAATACCTAGGTGGACATTTGCAGGGGAGCTCAGATTTGATCTACGTCGCGCGGCCGCGAATCTGGGCAAAATGTAAACGCATTTCCCCTGCTTTTTGCAATTTTCAATTAAAGTTTTCGGGGGTCAAACGGGGTCGCAGGTCGGAAATTCTTGCACGGGCGGACGCTCCGTTCCGTCCCCTTCGACAGTTCACTTTCGGTTTTTAAAAAAGAGGTCTCCCCGGGGTTGCAGGCCGCCCCTAAAAAGTACGTGTTTTCCGGAATCTCCCGCTTAATCGGGACGGCCCCGTAAGCTCTTCCGGGGGAGTATCGGCGTGTTTCGAAGCAAGAATGGGGTTCTTCTGAGCTCCCTCTTTCCATATCCGTCGAAAAAATTGAAATCGGCGGAGATTTGAAAAAGTTATTGACGAAAAACCAGAGGGGTGCCCGGAGGCAGGTGAATTAAAATGTCAGTTTTAACTCTTTCTTCGGGAATTTCGCATAATTTCACGTGGCTGATCCCTTTTATGACGCGAAAGGAGTCATTTTAATAAATAAAATTGTGTATTTAAGGAAATTATGGAAAAAATAAAATTTATAGTGTCGTGTATGTTTTATAGCGCTATTAAGGAACACAAATTCGAGTCCGGCATGGATCAGTGGCATTGGGCGTCGCACCGTTCGTTGCGAACTGCTAGCTGTTTTGCTGCTAGAAGGTCGAATCCCGGGCCGCGCTTATTTTTGTCTTTTTATCGATTTTTACGTAATCTTGCATTTACTGTGTGTCGTATTCGATACGCGAAGTACGTTTTCGACCTGGGAATTATGATTTTAATTTTTTTCGCCCAAAATTGTAATTTAAATATTTGCCAATTTCACAGATTTTGAGGCTGATTAAATCTGGGCAGCCGTAACTCGCTACAGGTGAGAGATAGAAAAATCGACGTAGTATGAACATATGTCGGCAGCGAGGAAATGATCCTGTTGCACCCGTTTCCGCTGCCGCTCGACCACCCCTCGAGTCAGAAAAAATTGAAAGCCGTTTCGCAGTTTCTTCGCGATTTTTTAGAGTTTCTTATTCTTTTGTGTCTTTCCGGCGTGTCTTGGCGAAAGATGCCGCGAATCGGGGTAACATTTCAAGTTTCCTTAATCCAACGAGACATCAACGGATCCCATACGGCGAACCATTGCAGAGGTATGATCTCGAATGTTAGCAAGCAAACAATTTTCCTGGAACTACTTAAACACACATACACCGCATTGGTATAAAAATTAAATTTTCGCAAAAAAAATTAAATTCGTTTCATTTTCGGAACGGAGGTCGAAGTCGATGCTGGGAACACGCCCCGGTTCGTCTTTTCGCGATTCACTCCCTCGCATCCCCCGGCAAAAGGTGCCGAATGTTAAAAGTGCACATTCTTGCTCTCACCCTTTCAAAATATTTTCCATTTTCCCGACTGAGGAAAAAATGCGTCGGTTAGAAGAAAATTAACGACGGCGTCCGCCCGATTCACTTTCATCCCTTCGAAGCGTTCAGAATGGGCGAAAAAAATAAAACTTTGGCGAAATTTTTGCCTGGTTAAAAAAACCCACGTTCTTACGGTTTTCGTGATATCCATTAGAAATTGAAGATTATTCGTGGGCGGGTTATAATGAATAAGGTGACAGAGCGTGGAGCATCCCCTATCGCGTGTGCTACCCTAAAAAATATTTTTTTCGAAAAAATGCTTTTTTTCCTGCAGTTAATTGCGATTTTGCGAGTAACTTTCTACGGCCTGTCAAAACCTGTCAAAATATATTATTTAAGAAGAGCGTACATAGATTTCGATTATGAAATACAGTGGCGGCGCCGAGAAAATTAAAAAAAAAATACGAAGAATTGCGTAACTCCCTTATTATGCGAGATACATGAAAACTTCCCAAATATTACTTTAATGCCTGGCCCACTAATTTCCAGTGGCGTACGCTATTTTTTACACCTTCTCATTTCTGAAGGTTTCGAAAAACTTTCCTGCTTCTGACGATTATATATGCCGAAGGAACTTGAGTGAGAAAGGTGTGAAGAAATGTTAGTTTTCAAAAGTCAGTGGCGTACTTTAGACGAATTCAAAATAAATAAAAATTACATAACTCCCTTATAACGATAGACAGAACAAAAGTTTCCACGCATTATTTCAACAACTGACTCACACCTATCCAGTGGCGTACTCAATTTTTCTAATAAGTTTTTAATTTGCGAAATTTTTAAAATTATTTTCTGCGGTTCGCAATTAAACGTAGCGAAATAAATTGTTTAATAAGGACGTACACAGATTTCGATTATCAAATGCAGTGGCGTAGTCGGTAAAATTTGAAAATAGGTAAACATCGCGTAACTCCTTTATTATACGAGATACGCGAAAACTTCCTTAACGTAGCTTTCATGGTCGGCCCCCTAATTTCCAGTGACGTACGCTATTCTTTTACAGCTTTCGCATTTTCGAAGATTTCTGAAAAACTTCTCTGCTTCTGGCGATTAATTATGCCCGAAAAATGTAAGTGCGGATGGTGCGTGCAAATTTTTGTTTTTCAAAGTCAGTGGCGTACTTTAAACAAATTCAAAATAAATAAAAATTACATAACTCCCTTATGACGAAAGGTAGAACAAAACTTTCAACGCATTATTTCAACGACTGACCCACACCTATCCAGTGGCGCACTCAATTTTTCAAATAATTTTTTCAATTTACGATATTTTTAAAATTATTTTCTACGGCTCACAATTAGACGTATCGAAATAAATTGTTCAATAAGAGCGTACACAGATTTCTATTAACGAATGCAGTGGCGTAGTCGATAAAATTTGAAAATAGATGGAGATTGCGTAACTTTCTTATTACACGAGATACAAGAAAACTTCCTTGATATTACTTTCACGACTGACCCCCTAATTTCCAGTGACGTACGTAATTCCTTTATACATCTCGCATTTTCGAAGATTTCTAAAAATTTTGCTGCTTCTAGCGATTAATTTTGCTGAAAGAACTCATGTGTGAATGGTACGTACAAATGTTAGTTTTTAAATGTCAGTGGCGTACTTTAAACAAATTCAAAATAAATAAATATTACGTAACTCCCTTATAACGAAAGGTAGAAAAAACCTTTCAAGGCATAATTTTAACGACTGCCCTACTCCTATACAGGGTCGTTCTCAATTTTTTTAACAGTCATTTATTTTACGACATTTTTGAAATAATTTTACGATTGTTATAACTGAACATGTCCAAATGATATCAGTCGATAACGGCTGTCAATTACCTACACTTACATAAACCCTGAATCCTGTGTTGCGCCCGAAGGGTGCACACAAAAAAAACAATTTTCCAAATAACGGTAGATAGAACAAAACTTTCATTGCATTATTTCAACAACTAACCCATACCTATCCAGGGGCGTTCTCAATTTTCCTTTTTAAAAATTTTATTTTATTTTTTTCAAATAATTTTGCGATTTTTACAACTTGACATGCTAAACTACATCAGTTTGCAACGGCTGTAAATTACCTACACACCACACCCGTCCATGATCTCAATGTCTTCTAGATCACAACAGGAGACTATCTAAATCAAAACATGCAAAAGCAAGTCGACATAAATAATCAATTTATAAATCCAAACATCACACGAATATGAACCTGTATCCACGATTCCACCAAAAGTCACGATTCCACCAAAAAATACTATTCCACCAAGAAATACTATTCCACCAAAAAATACTATTCCACCAAAAAAATACTATTCCAGATATAAATACTATTCCACATACATAAACTACGGTTAAATACTAGTTTAATTTATTTAATATTACTAATTGTATTTGGACCACGCCCACCAAAAAATTGAAATTGTCGAAAAAGGGTCAAAATCACCGGATAAAACCGCCCGTTATGGCCGATCGACTGTCTAGCGGGGGTGACGAAGCGGGGCCGGAGGCCCCGCTTCGTCATCCCCCGCTACAAGCGAGGGCGGGCGAAAACGTCGAAAATCGAAAAGAATTTTTTTCTCAGCGAAAATCGCGGCGATCGGGACGAAATTTGGCGAGGGGGCGGGGGGATCTATCCCCGAACCTCCGGTAACCTCGAGATTTTTCAAAATTAATTTAAACACCCCGTCGTCAAGCGATAACAGAGTCGGGGTACCTCCGACACGCGAAAACATATCCCACTAATCCCAGACATCTGCCGGAGGGATCGGGCCGAAAACGCGGATTTTCGTCCGCCGAGAGGTCCTACAGATCTAAGTCGGGTTCGGTCGCTCCCGGGTCAAGGACGGCCGAGTTACGGCGCCCCGAAAATAAGGGTAGTTTTTTATACCGGCCGAACGGGGGGTCGCCGGATAATTTCGAAGGCGGATTCCGGTAGCCCCGTCGATCGGACCGAAAATATCCAAAAATCAACCCCCCAGCACCCCGGTTACTATGCGAAATAATTTTTTCCCCGAAACCTTGCAAAATTTTAGGGTCAAAAAAGTACCAAAACTGTAAGGCAAACTCGTCCCTGGGGGTCGAAGGGGGAGAGTGGCGCGGGGTACAGTTCGAAAGAGGAAGGTTCACAGAATGTTGTTTGGGCCGGAATTTTGGATAAGTCAACGTTTAAGGGTAGAAAAGTGCGTTCGAAAATGGTCAACACGAGCTCCGGGCGATCGCGAAATTTTACAGGTTCAGACGGCCGTCTGTCAAAATTTCACCGAAATTGCACGTTTTATTTCGCTCGGGGTGACTTTCGCGGATCGCCCCGAGGCGCGGTTTTTCTCGATAAAGATGACTTGACCCTTCGAGATGACATTTCGATATGCAGATCGCCCCCGTCGCGGGTTTCCACCCCGCGACGACCGAAAATGCCGGGGTAGATTTCGCGATTTTGCGAAAATTTGTACTCCTCAATTAAAGTTTTAGGGGTTCGAACGCGATTGCGGGGTGGATATTTTTACACGGACGGACAGCGCGTCTCTTCTGCTTTACAAAAGTCTCTTTAGATTTGCCGAAAAAGGTTGCACGGGGGTCGCAGGCCGCCCCTAAGTAGTACGTGTTCTCCGAAATCTTCAATTTTCTTAAGGCCGTCTTCCTCACCTGCGGAAAGCTCCGCGTGTTTCGTGGTAAGAATAAGGTTCTGCGAAGTTCGCTCTTTCGATATCCGTCGAAAAAATTGAAATCGATCGAAATTTGAGAAAGTTATTAACGAAAAACCGGAGGGGTGCATTTTCGCCTGCGAGAGCTCGAGAAAGGCACTTTTCGAAAAATCGCGGCGGACTTACTTTTAGACCTGCAATTTTTCTAATAGCGGGAGGTTAAAATACGGTCCTCGGAGTGTCTAAAGTTCTTCTGCTGTTTTTCCCTAAAAAATTCCCCCCTCCCGCCAGGGACTCCCGGAGAAAAGACTGCATTTTTCGAACCCCCCGTTTTTTTCAAAAACTACTGGGTGAAATGAAAATCGTCTTCGCGTATGGAGGCGTGCTGCAAGACGCGGTTGTTTCCGAAAGTTGCGCCCCGATCGGGGCTCATCTACCCTCAGAAACTCTTGGGGAGGGTAAAATACGGAATTTTCTTTTGCTTGGAAAGGGAGCGTCCGGAAAAGAAAATTCCGCCTTTTCTCGAGAGAATCCGCGACGCTCTACACGAACGAGGGCTATTTTCCCCTCTTCATCCCCCCGCGAGCGCCCCGGGGTGCGAAATGTTAAAAATTGCGAATTTGACTTTCCTCCCTTTCAAAATCTATTGCTGTCTCCCGAATGCGGAAAATGTGGCGTCGAATGAAAGAAAATGAACGAGCGCGTCCACCAGATACACTTTTACCCCTTCGAAACGTTCCGAAAGGGTCGAGAAGAAAATCCGAACTTGGACGAAATTTTTGGAAAATTTCAAGGCATCCACCACTTTCAGGTCGCCTTGCGTTGGTAGTTTTGGAGATTGCGACGGCAAATTCTGGATTATTCGTGCCCGGAGTGTCTGTAAAGACGGGGCCGACTGTCGTCTCTCCCCCGTAACGTTTACCCCCCAAAAAAATTTTTTTTACGAGACGCCGCAACTTTGCGATTTTCTCCGGTCCGAGTAAATATTTTCTCGAAATTTCGACATTTTCCGCGAGAAAAAACATTTGCGGAGGCCGCGTGAAATTTTCGACCGTCCAGGCCAACCGGAAGGTCGTCAAAAAAATTTATTTCCCGAAGCCCGCAAACTGCAAAAATATGTAATACCTAGGTCAACATTTGCAGGGGAGCTCAGATTTGATTTACGTCGCGCGGCCGCGAATCTGGGCAAAATGTAAACGCATTTCCCCTGCTTTTTGCAATTTTCAATTAAAGTTTTCGGGGGTCAAACGGGGTCGCAGGTCGGAAATTCTTGCACCGGCGGACGCTCCGTTCCGTCCCCTTCGACAGTTCACTTTCGGTTTTTTAAAAAGAGGTCTCCCCGGGGTCGCAGGCCGCCCCTAAAAAGTGCGCGTTTTCCGAAATCTCCCGCTTTTTCGAGACGGCCCCGTAAGCTCTTCCGGGGGAGTATCGGCGTGTTTCGAAGCAAGAATGGGGTTCTTCTGAGCTCCCTCTTTCCATATCCGTCGAAAAAATTAAAATCGGCGGAGATTTGAAAAAGTTATTGACGAAAAACCAGAGGGGTGCCAGGAGGCAGCAAAATTAAAATTTCATTTATAACTCTTTCTTCCGGAATTTCGCATAATTTCACGTCGCTGATGCCTTTTATAACGTGAAAGGAGTCGTGTTAATAAGTAAAATTGTGTATTTAAGGAAATTATGGAAAAAATAAAATTAATCCCGTCGTGTCCATTTTATACGCCTATTAAGAACGAACTCGAGTGGGTGCAAATGGGTCAGTGCCAAAACGCACGGTTCGCGTCTATGCGAATCCGAAATTGTTTTGGTCCTACGAGATCGGATCTCGGACCGCGCTAATTTTTGTCTTTTTATCGATTTTATCGTAATTTTGCACTTATCGCGGGTCGTATCGATACGCGAAGTACGTTTCCGACCTGGGAATTATAATTTTATTTTTTTTTCGCCCAAAATTATAATTTAAATATTTGCCAATTTCCCAGATTTTGAGGCTGATTAAATCTGGACGGCCGTAACTCGCTGCAGGTGAGAGATAGAAAAATCGACGTGGTATGAACATATGTCGGCAGCGAGGAAATGATCCCGTTGCACCCGTTTCCGCCGCCGCTCGGCCACCCCCCGGAGTCGGAAAAAATTGAAAGCCGTTTCGCAGTTTCTTCGCTGTTTTTTAGAGTTTCTTATTATTTTGTGTCTTTCCGGCGTGTCTTGGCGAAAGATGCCGCGAATCGGGGTAACATTTCAAGTTTCCTTAATCCAACGAGACATCAACGGATCCGATACGGCGAACCATTGCAGAGGTATGATCTCGGATGTAAACAAGTAAACAATTTTTCTGGAACTGCTCACACACAATGCATGCATTGGTATGGAAATTAAATTTTCGCAAAAAAAAATAAATTCGTTTCATTTTCGGAACGGAGGTAGAAGTCGATGCTGGGAACACGCCCCGGTTCGTCTTTTCGCGATCGCTGCCTCGCACCCCCCGACCAAGGGTGCCGAATGTTAAAAGTGCACATTCTTGCTTTCATCCTTTCAAAATATTTTCCATTTTCCCGACTGAGGAAAAAATGCGTCGGTTAGAAGAAAATTAACGACGGCGTCCGCCCGATTCACTTTCATCCCTTCGAAGTGTTCAGAATGGGCGAAAAAAATAAAACTTTGACGAAATTTTTGCCTGGTTAAAAAACCCACGTTCTTACGGTTTTCGTGATATCCATTAGAAATTAAAGATTATTCGTGGGCGGGTTATAATCAATAAGGTGACAGAGCGTGGAGCATCCCCTATCGCGTTTGCTACCCCAAAAAATATTTTTTCGAAGAAATGCATTCTTTTCCTGCAGTTAATTGCGATTTTGCCAGTAACTTTCTACGGCCCGTCAAAACCTGTCAAAATATATTATTTAAGAAGAGCGTACATAGATTTCGATTATCAAATACAGTGGCGGCGCCGAGAAAATTTAAAAAAAATATGAAGAATTGCGTAACTCCCTTATTATACGAGATACATGAAAACTTCCCAAATATTACTTTAATGGCTGGCCCCCTCATTTTCAGTGGCGTACGCTATTCTTTTATACCCTTCTCATTTCTGAAGGTTTCGAAAAACTTTCCTGCTTCTGACGATTATATATGCCGAAGGAACTTGAGTGAGAAAGGTGCGAAGAAATGTTAGTTTTCAAAAGTCAGTGGCGTATTTTCAACGAATTCAAAATAAATAAAAATTACCCAACTCCTTTATAACGATAGATAGAACAAAACTTTCAACGCACTACTTCAACGACTGACTCACACCTATCCAGTGGCGTACTCAATTTTTCAAATAATTTTTTTCATTTGCTATATTTTTAAAATTACTTTCTACGGTTCACAATTAGACGCAGCGAAATAAATTGTTTATTAAGAACGTACACAGATTTCCATTGTCAGATGCAGTGGCGTAGTCGGTAAAATTTGAAAATAGGTGAAAATCGCGTAAACTCCTTTATCATACGAGATACACGAAAACTTCCGTGACAAAACTTTCATTTCCAGTGAAGTACGGCTAAATTATGGGAGATTATACATTGTGCACTTTGACGGAAAATTAAATGATAAAACCGGTCCATACAGAACGTTTCAGGTAATATTTGATCAATATTTAGACAATGAAATAAATTCTTCCAATAGAATTATTGTAAACATAACCGGCCGCGTTAGGTACGTCTTGGGGAGCATAAGAATTTTGATTTAAATGAGGCCTAAGTGTGTAGTTTTAGGCGCTTAGCTGAAGTAGTTGTTACATATTTGGTGTTTTCGTCCGCTTTCGTGTTATAAATTGTTGTTAATGTTGAATCACATTTCGTGAGAAGCAAGAGTTTTCCTAAAAAAGTCAAAGCTTCCAAAGGAACTGGAGCTGTAGCTGCAGCGTCACTTCCAAACGGTAAATAATTCATTTTCTTAACATAAAAGTAAGAGACATTGCTTAGAATCTCAGTCAAATACATCCATAATCCTTACTGCCCAGAATTTTTGTGTCTACCCACGCCTCTATATCGATAATGCAGTTGTCCGATGCGTCAACTTTATAATTATTATAATTTTATGATATTTATCTTGCACGAGGGAATGATATGGATACACAACGCCTGATCTTTGCTGTGCACGTGAGTGTTACCAAAATTTGGCGCGCATGTTTATTGTTTCTGCATTTGTTGAGATATTAGACGAAAAACCGTGATTCTGTGTTGCGCCCGAAGGGTGCACACGAGAAATTAAAAAAATGACGATTTTGCGAGTAACTTCATACGGCATGTCAAAACCTGTCAAAATGTATTATTTACAAAGAACATACATAGATTTCGATTATCAAATACAGTGGCGTAGCCGAGAAAATGTAAAAAAAAAGATGAAGGATTGCGTAACTCCCTTATTATACGAGATACATGAAAACTTTCCAAATACTACTGTAATGGCTGGTTCCCTAATTTCCAGTGGCGTACATTGTTATTTTATAATTTTCGTATTTTTGGAGATTTCATAAAAAATCGGCTCAAAGCAATTGGATATGCCAATCCCGTATAATGTTTGCCACTCCTATATTTTTTAAAAGAAATCTTGCATTTTCTGCAGTTAATTGCTCTTTGCTGAATAAATAATGTTCTCTTTAAACTTGGCACTTTTCTGAAAGCTTGAAAATTGCACTATGGCGTAAAAAATAAGAATTCTCCACTTGAAGGAGATGATTCCCAAAATAATCAATCAATTAATTAAAAAATAGATACGCCATTATTATTTATTTGAGTAGAAAAAATTAAGTGTTTTAGCAATTTTTTAGTGGCATTCGGTGGCGCGCATGTTTATTGTTTCTACGTTTGTTGAGATATTGGACGGAAAACCGTGAATTCTGTGTTGCGCCCGAAGGGTGCACACGAGAAATTAAAAAAATGACGATTTTGCGAGTAACTTCATATGGCCTGTCACAACCTGTCGAAATATATTATTTACAAAGAACATACATAGATTTCGATCATCAAATACAGTGGCGTAGTCGAGCAAATGTAAAAAATAGATGAAGAATTGCGTAACTCCCTTATTATACGAGATACATGAAAACTTTCCAAATACCACTTTAATGGCTGGTTCCCTAATTTCCAGTGGCGTACATTGTTATTTTATAAGTTTCGTATTTTTGGAGATTTCATAAAAAAATTGGCTCAAAGCAATTGGATATGCCAAAGTAAATAAAGTGTGGAGAGTACATGTAGATATTAGTTTTTAAGAGTCAGTGGCGTACTTTAAGCGAATTGAGAGGAAATAAAAATTACGGAACTCCCTCTTAACGAAAGATAGAACAAAACTTCCAAAGCATTATTTCAACGGCAGACCGAGCCCTATCCAGTGGCGTTCTCATTTTTTTACTACCTTCTTAATTTAGGAAGTATATCAAATTATTTTTTACGGTTCTCAATTAGACGGACCAAAATAAGTTGTTCATTAAGAGCGTACACAGATTTCGATTTTCGAATTCAGTGGCGTAGTCGACAAAAATTAAAAATATATACTGATTGCGTAACTTTCTTATTATACGAGATACACGAAAACTTCCCGAACATTACTCTAATGGCTGGCTCCCTAATTTCCAGTGGCGTACAGTATTATTTTATAATTTTCGTGTTTTTGGAGATTTCGTAAAAAGTTTTCGGCTCGAAGCAATTCGATATGCCGAAACAAATAAAGTGTGAAGAGTACATGTGGATATTAGTTTTCAAAAGTCAGTGGCGTACTTTAAACAAATTCAGAATAAATAAAAATTGCATAACTCCCTTATAACGAAAGGTAGAAAAAAACTTTCAAGGCATAATTTTAACGACTGCTCTACCCCTATACAGGGTGGTTCTCAATTTTTTGAACAGTCAGTTATTTTACGACATATTTGAAATAATTTTACAATTGTTACAAATAAACATGTCAAAATTCATCAACCGATAACGGCTGTTAATTACTTAGACGCGACACTCCTCCAACACCTCAATGTCCTCTAGATGACAACAGGAGACTATCTAAATCAAAAGATGCCAAAGCAAGTTGACTATAAATAATGCGTCTATAAACCCAAACATCACACGAATATGAACCCGTATTCACGATTCCACCAAAAGTCACGATTCCACCAAAAAATACTATTCCACCAAAAAAATACTATTCCACCAAAAAAATACTATTCCACCAAAAAAATACTATTCCACATACATAAAATAAGGTCAAATACTAGTTTAATATTACTAATTGTATTTGGACCACGCCCACCAAAAAATTGAAATTGTCGAAAAAGGGTCAAAATCACCGGATAAAACCGCCCGTTATGGCCGATCGACTGTCTGGCGGGGGTGACGAAGCGGGGCCGGAGGCCCCGCTTCGTCATCCCCCGCTTTAAGCAAGGGGTTTCGAAAACGTCGAAAATCGAAAAGAATTTTTTTCTCCGCGAAAAACGGGGCGATCGGGCCGAAATTTGGCGAGGGGGCGGGGGGATCTTTCCCGGATCCCCGGGTAACCTCGAGATTTTTCAAAATTAATTTAAACACCCCGTCGTCAAGCGATAACAAAGTCGGGGTACCTCCGACACGCGAAAACATATCCCACTAATCCCAGACATCTGCCGGATGGATCGGGCCGAAAACGCGGATTTTCGTCCGCCGAGAGGTCCTACAGATCTAAGTCGGGTTCGGTCGCTCCGGGGTGAAGGACGGCCGAGTTACGGCGCCCTCGAAATAAGGGTAGTTTTTTATACCGGCCGAACCGGGGGTCGCCGGATAATTTCGAAGGCGGATTCCGAAAGCCCCGTCGATCGGACGGAAAATATCCAAAAATTGACAAAATCGCACAGGGGTTACTATGCGAAATAATTTTTTCCCCGAAACCTTGCAAAATTTTAGGGTCAAAAAAGTACCAAAACTGTAAGGCAAACTCGTCCCTGGGGGTCGAAGGGGGAGAGTGGCGCGGGGTACAGTTCGAAAGAGGAAGGTTCACAGAATGTTGTTTGGGCCGGAATTTTGGATACGTCAACGTTTAAGGGTAGAAAAGTGCATTTGAAAATGGTCAACACGAGCTCCGGGCGATCCCGAAATTTTACAAGTTCAGACACCCGTCTGTCAGAATTTCTCCGAAATTGCACGTTTTATTTCGCTCGTGGTGACTTTCACGGACCGCCCCGAGGCGCGGTTTTTCTCGATAGAGATTACTCGACCTTTCGAGATGACATTTCGATATGCAGATCGCCCCCATCGCGGGTCTCCACCCCGCGACGAGCGAAAATTCCGGGGTAGATTTCGCGTTTTTTCGGAAATTTGCACTTTTCAATTAAAGTTTTAGGGGATCGAACGCGAGTCTGGGGTGAAGATTTTCGCATAGCCGGACAGCGCGTCTCTTGCACTTTACAAAAGTCTCTTTACATTTGCCAGAAAAGGTCGCGCGGGGGTAGCAGGCCGCCACCGAGTGGTACGTGTTTTCCGAAACCTTCAATTTTCTTAAGGCCGTCTTCCTCACCTGCCGAAGGCTCGGCGTGTTTCGTGGTAAAAATAAGGTTCTGCGAAGTTCGCTCTTTCGATATCCGTCGAAAAAATTGAAATCGATCGAAATTTGAGAAAGTTATTAACGAAAAACCGGAGGGGTGCATTTTCGCCTGCGAGAGCTCGAGAAAGGCACTTTTCGAAAAATCGCGGCGGACTTACTTTTAGACCTCCAATTTTTCTAATAGCGGGAGGTTAAAATACGGTCCTCGGAGTGTCTAAAGTTCTTCTGCTGTTTTTCCCTAAAAAATTCCCCCCTCCCGCCAGGGACTCCCGGAGAAAAGACTGCATTTTTCGAACCCCCCGTTTTTTTCAAAAACTACTGGGTGAAATGAAAATCGGCTTCGCGTATGGAGGCGTGCTGCAAGACGCGGTTGTTTCCGAAAGTTGCGCCCCGATCGGGGCTCATCTACCCTCAGAAACTCTTGGGGAGGGTAAAATACGGAATTTTCTTTTGCTTGGAAAGGGAGCGTCCGGAAAAGAAAATTCCGCCTTTTCTCAAGAGAATCCGCGACGCTCTACACGAACGAGGGCTATTTTCCCCTCTTCATCCCCCCGCGAGCGCCCCGGGGTGCGAAATGTTAAAAATTGCGAATTTGACTTTCCTCCCTTTCAAAATCTATTGCTGTCTCCCGAATGCGGAAAATGTGGCGTCGAATGAAAGAAAATGAACGAGCGCATCCACCAGATACACTTTTACCCCTTCGAAACGTTCCGAAAGGGTCGAGAAGAAAATCCGAACTTGGACGAAATTTTTGGAAAATTTCAAGGCATCCACCACTTTCAGGTCGCCTTGCGTTGGTAGTTTTGGAGATTGCGACGGCAAATTCTGGATTATTCGTGCCCGGAGTGTCTGTAAAGACGGGGCCGACTGTCGTCTCTCCCCCGTAACGTTTACCCCCCAAAAAAAATTTTTTTACGAGACGCCGCAACTTTGCGATTTTCTCCGGTCCGAGTAAATATTTTCTCGAAATTTCGACATTTTCCGCGAGAAAAAACATTTGCGGAGGCCGCGTGAAATTTTCGACCGTCCAGGCCAACCGGAAGGTCGTCAAAAAAATTTATTTCCCGAAGCCGGCAAACTGCAAAAATATGTAATACCTAGGTCAACATTTGCAGGGGAGCTCAGATTTGATTTACGTCGCGCGGCCGCGAATCTGGGCAAAATGTAAACGCATTTCCCCTGCTTTTTGCAATTTTCAATTAAAGTTTTCGGGGGTCAAACGGGGTCGCAGGTCGGAAATTCTTGCACCGGCGGACGCTCCGTTCCGTCCCCTTCGACAGTTCACTTTCGGTTTTTTAAAAAGAGGTCTCCCCGGGGTCGCAGGCCGCCCCTAAAAAGTGCGCGTTTTCCGAAATCTCCCGCTTTTTCGAGACGGCCCCGTAAGCTCTTCCGGGGGAGTATCGGCGTGTTTCGAAGCAAGAATGGGGTTCTTCTGAGCTCCCTCTTTCCATATCCGTCGAAAAAATTAAAATCGGCGGAGATTTGAAAAAGTTATTGACGAAAAACCAGAGGGGTGCCAGGAGGCAGCAAAATTAAAATTTCATTTATAACTCTTTCTTCCGGAATTTCGCATAATTTCACGTCGCTGATGCCTTTTATAACGTGAAAGGAGTCGTGTTAATAAGTAAAATTGTGTATTTAAGGAAATTATGGAAAAAATAAAATTAATCCCGTCGTGTCCATTTTATACGCCTATTAAGAACGAACTCGAGTGGGTGCAAATGGGTCAGTGCCAAAACGCACGGTTCGCGTCTATGCGAATCCGAAATTGTTTTGGTCCTACGAGATCGGATCTCGGACCGCGCTAATTTTTGTCTTTTTATCGATTTTATCGTAATTTTGCACTTATCGCGGGTCGTATCGATACGCGAAGTACGTTTCCGACCTGGGAATTATAATTTTATTTTTTTTTCGCCCAAAATTATAATTTAAATATTTGCCAATTTCGCAGATTTTGAAGCTGATTAAATCTGGACGGCCGTAACTCGCTGCAGGTGAGAGATAGAAAAATCGACGTGGTATGAACATATGTCGGCAGCGAGGAAATGATCCCGTTGCACCCGTTTCCGCCGCCGCTCGGCCACCCCCCGGAGTCGGAAAAAATTGAAAGCCGTTTCGCAGTTTCTTCGCTGTTTTTTAGAGTTTCTTATTATTTTGTGTCTTTCCGGCGTGTCTTGGCGAAAGATGCCGCGAATCGGGGTAACATTTCAAGTTTCCTTAATCCAACGAGACATCAACGGATCCGATACGGCGAACCATTGCAGAGGTATGATCTCGGATGTAAACAAGTAAACAATTTTTCTGGAACTGCTCACACACAATGCATGCATTGGTATAGAAATTAAATTTTCGCAAAAAAAAATAAATTCGTTTCATTTTCGGAACGGAGGTAGAAGTCGATGCTGGGAACACGCCCCGGTTCGTCTTTTCGCGATCGCTGCCTCGCACCCCCCGACCAAGGGTGCCGAATGTTAAAAGTGCACATTCTTGCTTTCATCCTTTCAAAATATTTTCCATTTTCCCGACTGAGGAAAAAATGCGTCGGTTAGAAGAAAATTAACGACGGCGTCCGCCCGATTCACTTTCATCCCTTCGAAGTGTTCAGAATGGGCGAAAAAAATAAAACTTTGACGAAATTTTTGCCTGGTTAAAAAACCCACGTTCTTACGGTTTTCGTGATATCCATTAGAAATTAAAGATTATTCGTGGGCGGGTTATAATCAATAAGGTGACAGAGCGTGGAGCATCCCCTATCGCGTTTGCTACCCCAAAAAATATTTTTTTCGAAGAAATGCTTTCTTTTCCTGCAGTTAATTGCGATTTTGCCAGTAACTTTCTACGGCCTGTCAAAACCTGTCAAAATATATTATTTAAGAAGAGCGTACATAGATTTCGATTATCAAATACAGTGGCGGCGCCGAGAAAATTTAAAAAAAATATGAAGAATTGCGTAACTCCCTTATTATACGAGATACATGAAAACTTCCCAAATATTACTTTAATGGCTGGCCCCCTCATTTTCAGTGGCGTACGCTATTCTTTTATACCCTTCTCATTTCTGAAGGTTTCGAAAAACTTTCCTGCTTCTGACGATTATATATGCCGAAGGAACTTGAGTGAGAAAGGTGCGAAGAAATGTTAGTTTTCAAAAGTCAGTGGCGTATTTTCAACGAATTCAAAATAAATAAAAATTACACAACTCCTTTATAACGATAGATAGAACAAAACTTTCAACGCACTACTTCAACGACTGACTCACACCTATCCAGTGGCGTACT
The DNA here is from genome assembly GCA_963966045.1 of Xestobium rufovillosum. Classification (NCBI taxonomy): domain Eukaryota; kingdom Metazoa; phylum Arthropoda; class Insecta; order Coleoptera; family Ptinidae; genus Xestobium; species Xestobium rufovillosum. The sequence continues at coordinate 33,025,541 of OZ014493.1, forward strand.
CAATTTTTCAAATAATTTTTTTCATTTGCTATATTTTTAAAATTACTTTCTACGGTTCACAATTAGACGCAGCGAAATAAATTGTTTATTAAGAACGTACACAGATTTCCATTGTCAGATGCAGTGGCGTAGTCGGTAAAATTTGAAAATAGGTGAAAATCGCGTAAACTCCTTTATCATACGAGATACACGAAAACTTCCGTGACAAAACTTTCATTTCCAGTGAAGTACGGCTAAATTATGGGAGATTATACATTGTGCACTTTGACGGAAAATTAAATGATAAAACCGGTCCATACAGAACGTTTCAGGTAATATTTGATCAATATTTAGACAATGAAATAAATTCTTCCAATAGAATTATTGTAAACATAACCGGCCGCGTTAGGTACGTCTTGGGGAGCATAAGAATTTTGATTTAAATGAGGCCTAAGTGTGTAGTTTTAGGCGCTTAGCTGAAGTAGTTGTTACATATTTGGTGTTTTCGTCCGCTTTCGTGTTATAAATTGTTGTTAATGTTGAATCACATTTCGTGAGAAGCAAGAGTTTTCCTAAAAAAGTCAAAGCTTCCAAAGGAACTGGAGCTGTAGCTGCAGCGTCACTTCCAAACGGTAAATAATTCATTTTCTTAACATAAAAGTAAGAGACATTGCTTAGAATCTCAGTCAAATACATCCATAATCCTTACTGCCCAGAATTTTTGTGTCTACCCACGCCTCTATATCGATAATGCAGTTGTCCGATGCGTCAACTTTATAATTATTATAATTTTATGATATTTATCTTGCACGAGGGAATGATATGGATACACAACGCCTGATCTTTGCTGTGCACGTGAGTGTTACCAAAATTTGGCGCGCATGTTTATTGTTTCTGCATTTGTTGAGATATTAGACGAAAAACCGTGATTCTGTGTTGCGCCCGAAGGGTGCACACGAGAAATTAAAAAAATGACGATTTTGCGAGTAACTTCATACGGCATGTCAAAACCTGTCAAAATGTATTATTTACAAAGAACATACATAGATTTCGATTATCAAATACAGTGGCGTAGCCGAGAAAATGTAAAAAAAAAGATGAAGGATTGCGTAACTCCCTTATTATACGAGATACATGAAAACTTTCCAAATACTACTGTAATGGCTGGTTCCCTAATTTCCAGTGGCGTACATTGTTATTTTATAATTTTCGTATTTTTGGAGATTTCATAAAAAATCGGCTCAAAGCAATTGGATATGCCAATCCCGTATAATGTTTGCCACTCCTATATTTTTTAAAAGAAATCTTGCATTTTCTGCAGTTAATTGCTCTTTGCTGAATAAATAATGTTCTCTTTAAACTTGGCACTTTTCTGAAAGCTTGAAAATTGCACTATGGCGTAAAAAATAAGAATTCTCCACTTGAAGGAGATGATTCCCAAAATAATCAATCAATTAATTAAAAAATAGATACGCCATTATTATTTATTTGAGTAGAAAAAATTAAGTGTTTTAGCAATTTTTTAGTGGCATTCGGTGGCGCGCATGTTTATTGTTTCTACGTTTGTTGAGATATTGGACGGAAAACCGTGAATTCTGTGTTGCGCCCGAAGGGTGCACACGAGAAATTAAAAAAATGACGATTTTGCGAGTAACTTCATATGGCCTGTCACAACCTGTCGAAATATATTATTTACAAAGAACATACATAGATTTCGATCATCAAATACAGTGGCGTAGTCGAGCAAATGTAAAAAATAGATGAAGAATTGCGTAACTCCCTTATTATACGAGATACATGAAAACTTTCCAAATACCACTTTAATGGCTGGTTCCCTAATTTCCAGTGGCGTACATTGTTATTTTATAAGTTTCGTATTTTTGGAGATTTCATAAAAAAATTGGCTCAAAGCAATTGGATATGCCAAAGTAAATAAAGTGTGGAGAGTACATGTAGATATTAGTTTTTAAGAGTCAGTGGCGTACTTTAAGCGAATTGAGAGGAAATAAAAATTACGGAACTCCCTCTTAACGAAAGATAGAACAAAACTTCCAAAGCATTATTTCAACGGCAGACCGAGCCCTATCCAGTGGCGTTCTCATTTTTTTACTACCTTCTTAATTTACGAAGTATATCAAATTATTTTTTACGGTTCTCAATTAGACGGACCAAAATAAGTTGTTCATTAAGAGCTTACACAGATTTCGATTTTCGAATTCAGTGGCGTAGTCGACAAAAATTAAAAATATATACTGATTACGTAACTTTCTTATTATACGAGATACACGAAAACTTCCCGAACATTACTCTAATGGCTGGCTCCCTAATTTCCAGTGGCGTACAGTATTATTTTATAATTTTCGTGTTTTTGGAGATTTCGTAAAAAGTTTTCGGCTCGAAGCAATTCGATATGCCGAAACAAATAAAGTGTGAGGACTACATGTGGATATTAGTTTTCAAAAGTCAGTGGCGTACTTTAAACAAATTCAGAATAAATAAAAATTGCATAACTCCCTTATAACGAAAGGTAGAAAAAAACTTTCAAGGCATAATTTTAACGACTGCTCTACCCCTATACAGGGTGGTTCTCAATTTTTTGAACAGTCAGTTATTTTACGACATATTTGAAAAAATTTTACAATTGTTACAAATAAACATGTCAAAATTCATGAACCGATAACGGCTGTTAATTACCTACACGCGACACTCCTCCAACACCTCAATGTCCTCTAGATGACAACAGGAGACTATCTAAATCAAAAAATGCTAAAGCAAGTTGACTATAAATAATGCGTCTGTAAAACCAAACATCACACGAATATGATCCCGTATTCACGATTCCACCAAAAGTCACGATTCCACTAAAAAATACTATTCCACCAAAAAAATACTATTCCACTAAAAAAATACTATTCCACATACAAAAACTACGGTCAAATACTAGTTTAATACTACTAAACGTATTTGGGCCACGCCCCCAAAATTTTGAAAACGCCGAAAAAGGGTCAAAATCACCGGATAAAACCGCCCGTTATGGCCGATCGACTGTCTAGCGGGGGTGACGAAGCGGGGCCGGAGGCCCCGCTTCGTCATCCCCCGCTTTAAGCGAGGGGCGGCGAAAACGTCGAAAATCGAAAATATTTTTTTTACTCAGCGAAAAACGGGGCTATCGGGACGAAATTGGGCGAGGGGGCGGGGGGATCTTTCCCGGATCCCCGGCTGACCTCGAGATTTTTCTAAATTCCTCGCGACACCCCGTCTCCAAGCGATAACAAACTCGGCGTACCCTCGCGCACCGAAACTCACCTGGTCTTACACTTTTGATCCGAGAACCGGGCGGCTCCGCGGACGCGCGCTCCCGGACCGCCGAGGGTCGGCGGATGTAGCTACGAGGGTGAGAACTCCACGTTTCCGGACGTTTCCGAGTTACGGCGCCCTCGATATAAGGGTAGTTTTTTATACCGGCCGAACCGGTGGTCGCCGGATAATTTCGAAGGCGGATTCCGGTAGCCCCGTCGATCGGACCGAAAATATCCGAAAATCGACAAAATCGCGCGGGGGTTGCTAGGGGAAATAATTTTTTCCCCGAAGCGCTGCAAAATTTTAGGTCAAAAAAGTAGCCAATTGGGGGGCCTAACTCGTCCCTGGGGATAGAAGGGAGAAAGTAGCGCGGGGTACCGTTCGAAACTAGAGATTCGTAATTCCCCCGCGTGGAAAGGAATTTCGAAAAAGTCAACGTTTAAGGGTAGAAAAGTGCATTTGAAAACGGTCAACACGAGGTCCGGGCGATCGCGAAATTTTACAAGTTCCGAGACCCGTCTGTCAAAATTTCGCCGAAATTGCTCATTTTATTACGCTCGTGGTGACTTTCACAGACCGCCCCGAGGCGCGGGTTTTTTTGATAAAGATTACTTAACCCTTCGAGATGACATTTCGATATGCAGATCGCCCCTGTCGCGGGTTTCCACCCCGCGACGAGCGAAAATTCCGGGGTAGATTTCGAGATTTTACGTAAATTTTAACTTTTCAATTAAAGTTTTAGGTGGCCAAACGTTAGTGCGGGGTGGAGATTTTCGCACAGGCAAACAGCCGTCTCTTCTACTTTACAAATGTTTCTTTGGATTTGCCAAAAAAGGTTACACGGGGGTCGCAGGCCGCCCCCAAGTAGTACGTGTTTTCCGAAATCTTCGATTTTCTTAAGGCCGTCTTCCTCAACTGCGGAAGGCTCCGCGTGTTTCGTGGCGAGAATAAGGTTCTCCCGTGTTCGCTCTTTCGATATCCGTCGAAAAAATTGAAATCGATCGATATTTGAGAAAGTTATTAACGAAAAACCTGAGGGGTGCATTTTCGGCTATCACCGCTCAAAAAACTCACTTTTCGCGACGCCGCGGCGGACTTACTTTTACACCCGCAATTTTTCTAATAGCGGGAGGTTAAAATACGGTCTTCGGAGTGTCTAAAGTCCCTCTGCTGTTTTCCCCAAAAAAATTTCTCCCACCCGCCAGGGGCTCCCGGAGAGAAGGCTGCATTTTTCGAACCCCCCGTTTTTTTCGAAAACTACCGGGTGAAATGAAAATCGGCTTCGCGTATGGAGGCGTGCTGCAAAACGCGGAGGTTTCCGAAAGTTGCGCCCCGATCGGGGCTCATCTACCCTCAGAAACTCTTGGGGAGGGTAAAATTTGGAATTTTCTTTTGCTTGGAAAGGGAGCGTCCGGAAAAGAAAATTCCGCCTTTTCTCGAGAGAATCCGCGACGCTCTACACGAGCGAGGGCTATTTTCCCCTCTTCATCCCCCCGCGAGCGCCCCGGGGTGCGAAATGTTAAAAATTGCGAATTTGACTTTCCTCCGTTTCAAAATCTATTCCTGACTCCCGAATGCGGAAAATGTGGCGTCGAATGAAAGAAAATGAACGAGCGCGTCCATCCGATACACTTTTACCCCTTCGAAACGTTCCGAAAGGGTCGGGAAGAAAATCCGAACTTGGACGACATTTTTGGAAAATTTCAACGCAACGGCTTTTTTCGGGACTTCCAGCATTGGCAATTTTGGAGATAGCGACGGGAAATTCTGGATTATTCGTGCCCGGAGTTTCTGTAATGACGGGGCCGACTGTCGCCTCTCCCCCGTAACGTTTACCCCCCCAAAAAAAATTTTTTTGCGAAACGCCGCAACTTTGCGATTTTCTCCGGCCCGAATAAATATTTTCTTGAAATTTCGTCATTTTCCGCAAGAGAAAACATTTGTGGATGCCGCGTGAAATTTTCAACCGTCTAAGCGCATCGGAAGGTCGTCAAAAGAATTAATTTCCCGAAGCCCGCAAACTGCAAAAATATGTAATACCTAGGTCAATATTTGAAGGGAAGCCGGAATTGAATCGGACCTCGCGCGCCGGCAAATCCGGGCAATATGTAAACACATTTCCCCTGCTTTTTACGTTTTTCAATTAACGTTTTAGGGGGTCAAACGGGGTCGCAGGTCGAAAATTCTTGCACGGGTGGACGCTCCGTTCCGTCCCCTTCAAGAAATCAGTTTCGGTTTTTAAACAAGAGGTCTCTCTGGGGTTGCAGGCCGCCCCTAAAAAGTACGTGTTTTCGAAATCTCTCTCTTTCTCGAGACGGCTCCGTGCACCTCATCTGAGGAAGAGTAGGGGTGTTTCGAAGCAAGAATAAGGTTCTTCTGAGCTCCCTCTTTCCATATCCGTCGAAAAAATTGAAATCGGAAGAGATTTGAAAAAGTTATTGACGAAAAACCAGAGGGGTGTTAGGAGGCAGCAAAATTAAAATTTCATTTATAACTCTTTCTTCGGGAATTTCGCATAATTTCACGTGGCTGATCCCTTTTATAACATGAAAGGAGTCGTGTTAACAAATAAAATTATGTATTTAAGGAAATTATGGAAAAAATAAAATTCATCGTGTGATGTCCATTTTATATCACTATTAAGAACTAATTCGACCGGGTGTAAATGGGTCAGTGCCAAAACGCGCGGTTTCTGTCTCTGCGAATCCGAAATTGTTTTGGTACTACGAGATCGCATCTCGGACCGCGCTAATTTTTGTCTTTTTATCGATTTTTTCGTAATTTTGCACTTATCGCGGTTCGTATCGATACGCAAAGTACGTTTCCGACCTGGGAATTATAATTTTAATTTTTTTTCGCCCAGAATTATAATTTATATATTTGGCAATTTCGCAGATTTTGAGGTTGATTAAATCTGGACGGCCGTAACTCGCTATAGGTGAGAGATAGAAAAATCGACGTGGTATGAACATATGTCGGCAGCGAGGAAATGATCCCGTTGCACCCGTTTCCGCCGCCGCTCGACCACCCCCCGAGTCGGAAAAAAATGAAAGCCGTTTCGCAGTTTCTTCGCGGTTTTTTAGAGTTTCTTATTCTTTTTTGTCTTTCCGGCGTGTCTCGGCAAAAGATGCCGTGCATCGGGGTAACATTTCAAGTTTCCTTAATCCAACGAGACATCAACGGATCCGATACGGCGAACCATTGCAGAGGTATGATCTCGAATGTTAGCAAGCAAACAATTTTCTTGAAACTACTTACACGCATATGCATTGGTATAAAAATTAAATTTTCGCAAAAAAAATTAAATTAGTTTCATTTTCGGAACGGAGGTAGAAGTCGATGCTGGGAACACGCCCCGGTTCGTCTTTTCGCGATTCGCTCCCTCGCCCCCCCGTCCAAGGGTGCCGAATGTTAAAAGTACACATTCTTGCTTTCACCTTTCAAAATATTTTCCGTTTGCCCGACCGAGGAAAAAATGCGTCTGTTAGAAGAAAATTAAAGATGGCGTCCCCCCGATTCACTTTCATCCCTTCGAAGCGTTCAGAATGGGCGAAAAAAATAAAACTTTGACGAAATTTTTGCCTGGTTAAAAACACCCACGTTCTTACGGTTTTCGCGATATCCATTAGAAATTAAAGATTATTCGTGGGCGCGTTGTGACGGATAAGGTTACAGAGCGTGGAGCATCCCCTATCGCGTTTGCTACCCCAAAAAATATTTTTTTCGAAGAAATGTTTTCTTTTCCTGCAGTTAATCGCGATTTTGCCAGTAATTTTCTACGGCCTGTCAAAACCTATCAAAATATATTATTTAAGAAGAGCGTACATATATTTCGATTATCAAATACAGTGGCGGCGCCAAGAAAATTAAAAAAAAAGGTGAAGAATTGCGTAACTCCCTTATTATACGAGATGCATGAAAACTTCCCAAATATTACTTTAATGGCTGGCCCCCTAATTTCCAGTGGCGTACGCTATTCTTTTATACCCTTCTCATTTCTGAAGGTTTCGAAAAACTTTCCTGCTTCTGACGAAGGAACTTGAGTGAGAAAGGTGCGAACAAATGTTAGTTTTCAAAAGTCAGTGGCGTACTTTAAACGAATTCAAAATAAATAAAAATTACATAACTGCCTTATAACGATACATAGAACAAAACTTTCAATCAACGCATTATTTCAACGACTGACTCACATCTATCCAGTGGCGTACTTAATTTTTCAAATGATTTTTTAATTTGCGATATTTTTAAAATTATTTTCTACGGTTCACAATTAGGCGAAGCGAAATAAATTGTTTAATAAGAACGTACACAGATTTCGATTGTCAGATGCAGTGGCGTAGTCGGTAAAATTTGAAAATAGGTGAAAATCGCGTAAACACCTTTATTATACGAGATACACGAAAACTTCCGTGACAAAACTTTCATTTCCAGTGACGTACGGCTAAACGGCTAAATTATGGGAGATTATACATTGTGCACTTTGACGAAAAATTAAATGATAAAACCGGCCCATGCAGAACGTTTCAGGTAATATTTCATCATTGAAATAAATTATTCTAATAGAATTGTAAACATAACCGGCCGCGTTAGGTACGTCTTGGGGAGCATAAGAATTTTGATTTAAATGAGGCCTAAGTGTGTAGTTTTAGGCGCTTAGCTGAAGTAGTTGTTACATATTTGGTGTTTTCGCCCGCTTTCGTGTTATAAATTGTTGTTAATGTTGAATCACATTTCGTGAGACGCAAGGGTTTTCCTAAAAAAGTCAAAGCTTCCAAAGGAACTGGAGCTGTAGCTGCAGCGTCATTTCCAAACGGTAAATGATTCATTTTCTTAGCATAAAAGTAGAGACATTGCTTAGAATCTCAGTCAAATACATCCATAATCCTTACTGCCCAGAATTTTTGTGTCTACCCACGCCTCTATATCGATAATGCAGTTGTCCGATGCGTCAGCTTTATAATTATTATAATTTTATGATATTTATCTTGGACGAGGGAATAATATGGATACACAACGCCTGATCTTTGCTGTGCACGTGAGTGTTACCAAAATTTGGCGCCCATGTTTACTGTTTCTACATTCGTTGAGATATTGGACGGAAAACCGTGATTCTGTGTTGCGCCCGAAGGGTGCACACGAGAAATTAAAAAAATTACGATTTTGCGAGTAACTTCATACGGCCTGTCAAAACCTGTCGAAATGTATTATTTACAAAGAACATACATAGATTTCGATTATCATATACAGTGGCGTAGCCGAGGAAATGTAAAAAAAAGATGAAGGATTGCGTAACTCCCTTATTATACGAGATACATGAAAACTTTCCAAATACTACTTTAATGGCTGGTTCCCTAATTTCCAGTGGCGTACATTGTTATTTTATAATTTTCGTTTTTTTGGAGATTTCATAAAAAATCGGCTCAAAACAATTGGATATGCCAATTCCGTATCATGTTTGCCACTCCTATATTTTTTTAGAGAAATATTGCATTTTCTGCAGTTAATTGCTTTGGTTTGAATAAATAATGTTCTCTTTAAACTTGGCACTTTTCTGAAAGCTTGAAAATTGTACTATGGCGTAAAAAAATAAGAATTCTCCACTTGAAAGAGATGATTCCCAAAATAATTAATCAATTAATTAAAACATATATAAGCCATTATTATTTATTTGAGTAGAAAAAAATAAGTGTTTTAGCAGTTTTTTAGTGGCATTCAGTGGCGCGCATGTTTATTGTTTCTACAATTTGTTGAATTCTGCGTTGCGCCCGAAGGGTGCACACGAGAAATTAAAAAACTGACGATTTTGCGAGTAACTTCATACGGCCTGTCAAAATCTGTCGAAATGCATTATTTACAAAGAACATACATAGATTCCGTCGCCGAGAAAATGCAAAAAAAAGTTGAAGGATTGCGTAACTCCCTTATTATACGAGATACATGAAAACTTTCCAAATACCACTTTAATGGCAGTCCCCCTAATTTCCAGTGGCGTACATTGTTATTTTATAATTTTCGTATTTTTGGAGATTTCATAAAAAAAAATCGGCTCGAAGCAATTGGATATGCCAAAGCAAATAAAGTGCGGAGAGCACATGTAGATATTAGTTTGTAAAAGTCAGTGGCGTACTTTCAACGAATCGAAAGGAAATAAAAATTACGTAACTTCCCCATAACGAAAGATAGAACAAAATTTCAAAAGCATTATTTCAACGACTGACCGAGCCCTATCCAGCGGCGTCCTCAATTTTTTTACTACTTTCTTAATTTACGAAATATTTCAAATTATTTTTTACGGCTCCCGATTAGACGGACCAAAATAAGTTGTTCATTAAGAGCGTACACAGATTTCGATTTTCGAATTCAGTGGCGTAGTCGAGAAAAGTTAAAAATATATACTGATTGCGTAATTCCCTTATTATACGAGATACACGAAAACTTCCCGAACATTACTCTAATGGCTGGCTCCCTAATTTCCAGTGGCGTACAGTATTATTTTATAATTTTCGTGTTTTTGGAGATTTCGTAAAAAGTTTTCGGCTCGAAGCAATTCGATATGCCGAAACAAATAAAGTGTGAAGAGTACATGTGGATATTAGTTTTCAAAAGTCAGTGGCGTACTTTAAACAAATTCAGAATAAATAAAAATTGCATAACTCCCTTATAACGAAAGGTAGAAAAAAACTTTCAAGGCATAATTTTAACGACTGCTCTACCCCTATACAGGGTGGTTCTCAATTTTTTAAACAGTCAGTTATTTTACGACATATTTGAAATAATTTTACAATTGTTACAAATAAACATGTCAAAATTCATGAACCGATATCGGCTGTTAATTACCTACACGCGACACTCCTCCAACACCGCAATGTCCTCTAGATGACAACAGGAGACTATCTAAATCAAAAAATGCTAAAGCAAGTTGACTATAAATAATGCGTCTATAAACCCAAACATCACACGAATATGATCCCGTATTCACGATTCCACCAAAAGTCACGATTCCACTAAAAAATACTATTCCACCAAAAAAATACTATTCCACATATAAATACTATTCCACATACATAAACTACGGTTAAATACTAGTTTAATATTACTAATTGTATTTCGGCCACGCCCACCAAAAAATTGAAATTGTCGAAAAAGGGTTAAAATCACCGGATAAAACCGCCCGTTATGGCCGATCGACTGTCTGGCGGGGGTGACGAAGCGGGGCCGAAGGCCCCGCTTCGTCATCCCCCGCTACGAGCGAGGGTGGGCGAAAACGTCGAAAACCGTAAATATTTTTTTTCTCCGCGAAAAACGGGGCTATCGGGACGAAATTTGGCGAGGGGGCGGGGGAATTTATCCCCGATCCGCCGGTAACCTCGAGATTTTTCAAAATTCCTCCCAACACCCCGTAGTCAAGCGATAACAAACTCGGCGTACTCTCGCGCACCGAAACTCACCTGGTCTTACACTTTTGATCCGAGAACCGGGCGGCTCCGGGAACGGGCGCTCCCGAACCGCCGAGGGTCGGCGGATGTAGCTACGAGGGTGAGAACTCCACGTTTCCGGACGTTTCCGAGTTACGGCGCCCTCGAAATAAGGGTAGTTTTTTATACCGGCCGAACGGGGGGTCGCAGGATAATTTCGAAGGCGGATTCCGGTAGCCCCGTCGATCGGACCGAAAATATCCGAAAATCGGCAAAATCGCGCGGGGGTTGCTATGCGAAATAATTTTTTTCCCGAAACACTGCAAAATTTTAGGGTCAAAAAAGTACCAAAACTGTAAGGCAAACTCGTCCCTGGGGGTCGAAGGGGGAGAGTCGCGCGGGGTACAGTTCGAAAGAGGAAGGTCCACAGAATGTTGTTTGGGCCGGAATTTTGGATACGTCGACGTTTAAGGGTAGAAAAGTGCATTTGAAAATGGTCAACGCGAGCTCCGGGCGATCGCGAAATTTTACAAGTTCAGACACCCGTCTGTCAGAATTTCGCCGAAATTGCAAGTTTTATTTCGCTCGGGGTGACTTTCACGGACCGCCTCGAGGCGCGGTTTTTCTCGATAAAGATTACTCGACCTTTCGAGATGACATTTCGATATGCAGATCGCCCCCGTCACGGGTTTCCACCCCGCGACGAGGGAAAATGCCGGGGTAGATTTCGAGATTTTGCGGAAATTTGCACTTTTCAATTAAAGTTTTAAGGGTTAGAACGCGAGTGCGGGGTGGTTATTTTTGCACAGACGGACAGCGCGTCTCTTCTGCTTTACAAAAGTCTCTTTAGATTTGCCAAAAAAGGTTGCACGGGGGTCGCAGGCCGCCCCTAAGTAGTACGTGTTTTCCGAAATCTTCAATTTTCTTAAGGCCGTCTTCCTCACCTGCGGAAAGCTCCGCGTGTTTTGTGGTAAGAATAAGAGTCTCTCAAGCTCGCTCTTTCGATATCCGTCGAAAAAATTGAAATCGATCAATATTTGAGAAAGTTATTAACGAAAAACCCGAGGGGTGCATTTTCGGCTATCACCGCTCAAAAAACTCACTTTTCGCGACGCCACGGCAGACTTACTTTTAGACCTGCAATTTTTCTAATAGCGGGAGGTTAAAATACGGTCTTTGGAGTGCCTAAAGTTCCTCTGCCGTTTTTCCCCAAAAACTTCCCCCCTCCCGCCAGGGGCTCCCGGAGAAAAGACTGCATTTTTCGAACCCCCCGTTTTTTTCGAAAACTACCGGGTGAAATGAAAATCGGCTCCGCGTACGGAGGCGTGCTGCGAGACGCGGCGGTTTCCGAAAGTTGCGCCCCGATCGGGGCTCGACTACCCTCGGAAACTCCCGGGGAGGGTAAAATGCGGAATTCCCTATCGCTTCTAAAGGGGGCGTCCGGGAAGGGAATTTCTGCCTTTTCGCGAGAGAACCCGCGCCGCCCTCCACGAGCGAAGGCTATTTTTCCCTCTTCATCCCCCCGCGAGCGTCCCGGGGTGGGAAATGTTAAAAATTGCGAAATCGCGTTCGCTCCCTTCCAAAATCTCTTCCTCTCTCCCGAATGTTGAAAATGTGGCGCCGAATGAAAGAAAATTAACGAGCGCGTCCACCCGACACACTTTCACCCCTTCGAAACGTTCCGAAAGGGTCGGGAAGAAAATCCGAACTCGGACGAAATTTTTGGAAAATTTCAAGGCATCGACGTCTTTCGGGAGTTGCCGCATCGGCAATTTCGGAGATGGCGATGGGAAATTCCGAATTATTAGTGCCCGGAGTGTCTGTAAAGACGGGGCCGACTGTCGTCTCTCCCCCGTAACGTTTACCACCCCAAAAAAATTTTTTTGCGACACGCCGCAACTTTGCGATTTTTTCCGGCTCGAATACAATATTTTCTCGAAATTTCTTCATTTTCCGCAAGAAAAAACATTTGCGGATGCCGCGCGAAATTTTCGACCGTCCGGGCCAACCGGAAGGTCGTCAAAAAAATTAATTTCCGGAAGCCCGCAAGCTGCAAAAATAATAATACCTGGGTGGACATTTCCAGGGGAGCTCAGATTTGATTTATGTCGCGCGGCCGCGAATCTGGGCAAAATGTAAACGCATTTCCCCTGCTTTTTGCACTTTTCAATTAATGATTTGGGGGGTCAAACGGGGTCGCAGGAATGAAATTCTTGCACGGCCGGACGCTCCGTTCCGTCCCCTTCGACAGTTCACTTTCGGTTTTTAAAAAAGAGGTCTCCCCGGGGTCGCAGGCCGCCCCTAAAAAGTGCGCGTTTTCCGAAATCTCCCGCTTAATCGAGACGGCCCCGTAAACTCTTCCTGGGGAGTATCGGCGTGTTTCGAAGCAAGAATGGGGTTCTTCTGAGCTCCCTCTTTCCATATCCGTCGAAAAAATTAAAATCGGCGGAGATTTGAAAAAGTTATTGACGAAAAACCAGAGGGGTGCCAGGAGGCAGCAAAATTAAAATTTCATTTATAACTCTTTCTTCCGGAATTTCGCATAATTTCACGTCGCTGATGCCTTTTATAACGTGAAAGGAGTCGTGTTAATAAGTAAAATTGTGTATTTAAGGAAATTATGGAAAAAATAAAATTAATCCCGTCGTGTCCATTTTATACGCCTATTAAGAACGAACTCGAGTGGGTGCAAATGGGTCAGTGCCAAAACGCACGGTTCGCGTCTATGCGAATCCGAAATTGTTTTGGTCCTACGAGATCGGATCTCGGACCGCGCTAATTTTTGTCTTTTTATCGATTTTATCGTAATTTTGCACTTATCGCGGGTCGTATCGATACGCGAAGTACGTTTCCGACCTGGGAATTATAATTTTATTTTTTTTTCGCCCAAAATTATAATTTAAATATTTGCCAATTTCGCAGATTTTCAGGCTGATTAAACCTGGACGGCCGTAACTCGCTGCAGGTGAGAGATAGAAAAATCGACGTGGTATGAACATATGTCGGCAGCGAGGAAATGATCCCGTTGCACCCGTTTCCGCCGCCGCTCGGCCACCCCCCGAGTCGGAAAAAATTGAAAGCCGTTTCGCAGTTTCTTCGCTGTTTTTTAGAGTTTCTTATTATTTTGTGTCTTTCCGGCGTGTCTTGGCGAAAGATGCCGCGAATCGGGGTAACATTTCAAGTTTCCTTAATCCAACGAGACATCAACGGATCCGATACGGCGAACCATTGCAGAGGTATGATCTCGGATGTAAACAAGTAAACAATTTTTCTGGAACTGCTCACACACAATGCATGCATTGGTATAGAAATTAAATTTTCGCAAAAAAAAATAAATTCGTTTCATTTTCGGAACGGAGGTAGAAGTCGATGCTGGGAACACGCCTCGGTTCGTCTTTTCGCGATCGCTGCCTCGCACCCCCCGACCAAGGGTGCCGAATGTTAAAAGTGCACATTCTTGCTTTCATCCTTTCAAAATATTTTCCATTTTCCCGACTGAGGAAAAAATGCGTCGGTTAGAAGAAAATTAACGACGGCGTCCGCCCGATTCACTTTCATCCCTTCGAAGTGTTCAGAATGGGCGAAAAAAATAAAACTTTGACGAAATTTTTGCCTGGTTAAAAAACCCACGTTCTTACGGTTTTCGTGATATCCATTAGAAATTAAAGATTATTCGTGGGCGGGTTATAATCAATAAGGTGACAGAGCGTGGAGCATCCCCTATCGCGTTTGCTACCCCAAAAAATATTTTTTTCGAAGAAATGCTTTCTTTTCCTGCAGTTAATTGCGATTTTGCCAGTAACTTTCTACGGCCTGTCAAAACCTGTCAAAATATATTATTTAAGAAGAGCGTACATAGATTTCGATTATCAAATACAGTGGCGGCGCCGAGAAAATTTAAAAAAAATATGAAGAATTGCGTAACTCCCTTATTATACGAGATACATGAAAACTTCCCAAATATTACTTTAATGGCTGGCCCCCTCATTTTCAGTGGCGTACGCTATTCTTTTATACCCTTCTCATTTCTGAAGGTTTCGAAAAACTTTCCTGCTTCTGACGATTATATATACCGAAGGAACTTGAGTGAGAAAGGTGCGAAGAAATGTTAGTTTTCAAAAGTCAGTGGCGTATTTTCAACGAATTCAAAATAAATAAAAATTACACAACTCCTTTATAACGATAGATAGAACAAAACTTTCAACGCACTACTTCAACGACTGACTCACACCTATCCAGTGGCGTACTCAATTTTTCAAATAATTTTTTTCATTTGCCATGTTTTTAAAATTACTTTCTACGGTTCACAATTAGACGCAGCGAAATAAATTGTTTATTAAGAACGTACACAGATTTCCATTGTCAGATGCAGTGGCGTAGTCGGTAAAATTTGAAAATAGGTGAAAATCGCGTAAACTCCTTTATCATACGAGATACACGAAAACTTCCGTGGCAAAACTTTCATTTCCAGTGAAGTACGGCTAAATTATGGGAGATTATACATTGTGCACTTTGACGGAAAATTAAATGATAAAACCGGTCCATACAGAACGTTTCAGGTAATATTTGATCAATATTTAGACAATGAAATAAATTCTTCCAATAGAATTATTGTAAACATAACCGGCCGCGTTAGGTACGTCTTGGGGAGCATAAGAATTTTGATTTAAATGAGGCCTAAGTGTGTAGTTTTAGGCGCTTAGCTGAAGTAGTTGTTACATATTTGGTGTTTTCGTCCGCTTTCGTGTTATAAATTGTTGTTAATGTTGAATCACATTTCGTGAGAAGCAAGAGTTTTCCTAAAAAAGTCAAAGCTTCCAAAGGAACTGGAGCTGTAGCTGCAGCGTCACTTCCAAACGGTAAATAATTCATTTTCTTAACATAAAAGTAAGAGACATTGCTTAGAATCTCAGTCAAATACATCCATAATCCTTACTGCCCAGAATTTTTGTGTCTACCCACGCCTCTATATCGATAATGCAGTTGTCCGATGCGTCAACTTTATAATTATTATAATTTTATGATATTTATCTTGCACGAGGGAATGATATGGATACACAACGCCTGATCTTTGCTGTGCACGTGAGTGTTACCAAAATTTGGCGCGCATGTTTATTGTTGATTGTGATTCTGTGTTGCGCCCGAAGGGTGCACACGAGAAATTAAAAAAATGACGATTTTGCGAGTAACTTCATACGGCATGTCAAAACCTGTCAAAATGTATTATTTACAAAGAACATACATAGATTTCGATTATCAAATACAGTGGCGTAGCCGAGAAAATGTAAAAAAAAAGATGAAGGATTGCGTAACTCCCTTATTATACGAGATACATGAAAACTTTCCAAATACTACTGTAATGGCTGGTTCCCTAATTTCCAGTGGCGTACATTGTTATTTTATAATTTTCGTATTTTTGGAGATTTCATAAAAAATCGGCTCAAAGCAATTGGATATGCCAATCCCGTATAATGTTTGCCACTCCTATATTTTTTAAAAGAAATCTTGCATTTTCTGCAGTTAATTGCTCTTTGCTGAATAAATAATGTTCTCTTTAAACTTGGCACTTTTCTGAAAGCTTGAAAATTGCACTATGGCGTAAAAAATAAGAATTCTCCACTTGAAGGAGATGATTCCCAAAATAATCAATCAATTAATTAAAAAATAGATACGCCATTATTATTTATTTGAGTAGAAAAAATTAAGTGTTTTAGCAATTTTTTAGTGGCATTCGGTGGCGCGCATGTTTATTGTTTCTACGTTTGTTGAGATATTGGACGGAAAACCGTGAATTCTGTGTTGCGCCCGAAGGGTGCACACGAGAAATTAAAAAAATGACGATTTTGCGAGTAACTTCATATGGCCTGTCACAACCTGTCGAAATATATTATTTACAAAGAACATACATAGATTTCGATCATCAAATACAGTGGCGTAGTCGAGCAAATGTAAAAAATAGATGAAGAATTGCGTAACTCCCTTATTATACGAGATACATGAAAACTTTCCAAATACCACTTTAATGGCTGGTTCCCTAATTTCCAGTGGCGTACATTGTTATTTTATAAGTTTCGTATTTTTGGAGATTTCATAAAAAAATTGGCTCAAAGCAATTGGATATGCCAAAGTAAATAAAGTGTGGAGAGTACATGTAGATATTAGTTTTTAAGAGTCAGTGGCGTACTTTAAGCGAATTGAGAGGAAATAAAAATTACGGAACTCCCTCTTAACGAAAGATAGAACAAAACTTCCAAAGCATTATTTCAACGGCAGACCGAGCCCTATCCAGTGGCGTTCTCATTTTTTTACTACCTTCTTAATTTAGGAAGTATATCAAATTATTTTTTACGGTTCTCAATTAGACGGACCAAAATAAGTTGTTCATTAAGAGCGTACACAGATTTCGATTTTCGAATTCAGTGGCGTAGTCGACAAAAATTAAAAATATATACTGATTGCGTAACTTTCTTATTATACGAGATACACGAAAACTTCCCGAACATTACTCTAATGGCTGGCTCCCTAATTTCCAGTGGCGTACAGTATTATTTTATAATTTTCGTGTTTTTGGAGATTTCGTAAAAAGTTTTCGGCTCGAAGCAATTCGATATGCCGAAACAAATAAAGTGTGAAGAGTACATGTGGATATTAGTTTTCAAAAGTCAGTGGCGTACTTTAAACAAATTCAGAATAAATAAAAATTGCATAACTCCCTTATAACGAAAGGTAGAAAAAAACTTTCAAGGCATAATTTTAACGACTGCTCTACCCCTATACAGGGTGGTTCTCAATTTTTTGAACAGTCAGTTATTTTACGACATATTTGAAATAATTTTACAATTGTTACAAATAAACATGTCAAAATTCATCAACCGATAACGGCTGTTAATTACTTAGACGCGACACTCCTCCAACACCTCAATGTCCTCTAGATGACAACAGGAGACTATCTAAATCAAAAGATGCCAAAGCAAGTTGACTATAAATAATGCGTCTATAAACCCAAACATCACACGAATATGAACCCGTATTCACGATTCCACCAAAAGTCACGATTCCACCAAAAAATACTATTCCACCAAAAAAATACTATTCCACCAAAAAAATACTATTCCACCAAAAAAATACTATTCCACATACATAAAATAAGGTCAAATACTAGTTTAATACTACTAAACGTATTTGGGCCACGCCCCCAAAATTTTGAAAACGCCGAAAAAGGGTCAAAATCACCGGATAAAACCGCCCGTTATGGCCGATCGACTGTCTAGCGGGGGTGACGAAGCGGGGCCGGAGGCCCCGCTTCGTCATCCCCCGCTTTAAGCGAGGGGCGGCGAAAACGTCGAAAATCGAAAATATTTTTTTTACTCAGCGAAAAACGGGGCTATCGGGACGAAATTGGGCGAGGGGGCGGGGGGATCTTTCCCGGATCCCCGGCTGACCTCGAGATTTTTCTAAATTCCTCGCGACACCCCGTCTCCAAGCGATAACAAACTCGGCGTACCCTCGCGCACCGAAACTCACCTGGTCTTACACTTTTGATCCGAGAACCGGGCGGCTCCGCGGACGCGCGCTCCCGGACCGCCGAGGGTCGGCGGATGTAGCTACGAGGGTGAGAACTCCACGTTTCCGGACGTTTCCGAGTTACGGCGCCCTCGATATAAGGGTAGTTTTTTATACCGGCCGAACCGGTGGTCGCCGGATAATTTCGAAGGCGGATTCCGGTAGCCCCGTCGATCGGACCGAAAATATCCGAAAATCGACAAAATCGCGCGGGGGTTGCTAGGGGAAATAATTTTTTCCCCGAAGCGCTGCAAAATTTTAGGTCAAAAAAGTAGCCAATTGGGGGGCCTAACTCGTCCCTGGGGATAGAAGGGAGAAAGTAGCGCGGGGTACCGTTCGAAACTAGAGATTCGTAATTCCCCCGCGTGGAAAGGAATTTCGAAAAAGTCAACGTTTAAGGGTAGAAAAGTGCATTTGAAAACGGTCAACACGAGGTCCGGGCGATCGCGAAATTTTACAAGTTCCGAGACCCGTCTGTCAAAATTTCGCCGAAATTGCTCATTTTATTACGCTCGTGGTGACTTTCACAGACCGCCCCGAGGCGCGGGTTTTTTTGATAAAGATTACTTAACCCTTCGAGATGACATTTCGATATGCAGATCGCCCCTGTCGCGGGTTTCCACCCCGCGACGAGCGAAAATTCCGGGGTAGATTTCGAGATTTTACGTAAATTTTAACTTTTCAATTAAAGTTTTAGGTGGCCAAACGTTAGTGCGGGGTGGAGATTTTCGCACAGGCAAACAGCCGTCTCTTCTACTTTACAAATGTTTCTTTGGATTTGCCAAAAAAGGTTACACGGGGGTCGCAGGCCGCCCCCAAGTAGTACGTGTTTTCCGAAATCTTCGATTTTCTTAAGGCCGTCTTCCTCAACTGCGGAAGGCTCCGCGTGTTTCGTGGCGAGAATAAGGTTCTCCCGTGTTCGCTCTTTCGATATCCGTCGAAAAAATTGAAATCGATCGATATTTGAGAAAGTTATTAACGAAAAACCTGAGGGGTGCATTTTCGGCTATCACCGCTCAAAAAACTCACTTTTCGCGACGCCGCGGCGGACTTACTTTTACACCCGCAATTTTTCTAATAGCGGGAGGTTAAAATACGGTCTTCGGAGTGTCTAAAGTCCCTCTGCTGTTTTCCCCAAAAAAATTTCTCCCACCCGCCAGGGGCTCCCGGAGAGAAGGCTGCATTTTTCGAACCCCCCGTTTTTTTCGAAAACTACCGGGTGAAATGAAAATCGGCTTCGCGTATGGAGGCGTGCTGCAAAACGCGGAGGTTTCCGAAAGTTGCGCCCCGATCGGGGCTCATCTACCCTCAGAAACTCTTGGGGAGGGTAAAATTTGGAATTTTCTTTTGCTTGGAAAGGGAGCGTCCGGAAAAGAAAATTCCGCCTTTTCTCGAGAGAATCCGCGACGCTCTACACGAGCGAGGGCTATTTTCCCCTCTTCATCCCCCCGCGAGCGCCCCGGGGTGCGAAATGTTAAAAATTGCGAATTTGACTTTCCTCCGTTTCAAAATCTATTCCTGACTCCCGAATGCGGAAAATGTGGCGTCGAATGAAAGAAAATGAACGAGCGCGTCCATCCGATACACTTTTACCCCTTCGAAACGTTCCGAAAGGGTCGGGAAGAAAATCCGAACTTGGACGACATTTTTGGAAAATTTCAACGCAACGGCTTTTTTCGGGACTTCCAGCATTGGCAATTTTGGAGATAGCGACGGGAAATTCTGGATTATTCGTGCCCGGAGTTTCTGTAATGACGGGGCCGACTGTCGCCTCTCCCCCGTAACGTTTACCCCCCCAAAAAAAATTTTTTTGCGAAACGCCGCAACTTTGCGATTTTCTCCGGCCCGAATAAATATTTTCTTGAAATTTCGTCATTTTCCGCAAGAGAAAACATTTGTGGATGCCGCGTGAAATTTTCAACCGTCTAAGCGCATCGGAAGGTCGTCAAAAGAATTAATTTCCCGAAGCCCGCAAACTGCAAAAATATGTAATACCTAGGTCAATATTTGAAGGGAAGCCGGAATTGAATCGGACCTCGCGCGCCGGCAAATCCGGGCAATATGTAAACACATTTCCCCTGCTTTTTACGTTTTTCAATTAACGTTTTAGGGGGTCAAACGGGGTCGCAGGTCGAAAATTCTTGCACGGGTGGACGCTCCGTTCCGTCCCCTTCAAGAAATCAGTTTCGGTTTTTAAACAAGAGGTCTCTCTGGGGTTGCAGGCCGCCCCTAAAAAGTACGTGTTTTCGAAATCTCTCTCTTTCTCGAGACGGCTCCGTGCACCTCATCTGAGGAAGAGTAGGGGTGTTTCGAAGCAAGAATAAGGTTCTTCTGAGCTCCCTCTTTCCATATCCGTCGAAAAAATTGAAATCGGAAGAGATTTGAAAAAGTTATTGACGAAAAACCAGAGGGGTGTTAGGAGGCAGCAAAATTAAAATTTCATTTATAACTCTTTCTTCGGGAATTTCGCATAATTTCACGTGGCTGATCCCTTTTATAACATGAAAGGAG
Source organism: Xestobium rufovillosum (assembly GCA_963966045.1). NCBI lineage: Eukaryota > Metazoa > Arthropoda > Insecta > Coleoptera > Ptinidae > Xestobium > Xestobium rufovillosum. The sequence goes on from OZ014493.1 coordinate 33,046,309, forward strand.
TCGTGTTAACAAATAAAATTATGTATTTAAGGAAATTATGGAAAAAATAAAATTCATCGTGTGATGTCCATTTTATATCACTATTAAGAACTAATTCGACCGGGTGTAAATGGGTCAGTGCCAAAACGCGCGGTTTCTGTCTCTGCGAATCCGAAATTGTTTTGGTACTACGAGATCGCATCTCGGACCGCGCTAATTTTTGTCTTTTTATCGATTTTTTCGTAATTTTGCACTTATCGCGGTTCGTATCGATACGCAAAGTACGTTTCCGACCTGGGAATTATAATTTTAATTTTTTTTCGCCCAGAATTATAATTTATATATTTGGCAATTTCGCAGATTTTGAGGTTGATTAAATCTGGACGGCCGTAACTCGCTATAGGTGAGAGATAGAAAAATCGACGTGGTATGAACATATGTCGGCAGCGAGGAAATGATCCCGTTGCACCCGTTTCCGCCGCCGCTCGACCACCCCCCGAGTCGGAAAAAAATGAAAGCCGTTTCGCAGTTTCTTCGCGGTTTTTTAGAGTTTCTTATTCTTTTTTGTCTTTCCGGCGTGTCTCGGCAAAAGATGCCGTGCATCGGGGTAACATTTCAAGTTTCCTTAATCCAACGAGACATCAACGGATCCGATACGGCGAACCATTGCAGAGGTATGATCTCGAATGTTAGCAAGCAAACAATTTTCTTGAAACTACTTACACGCATATGCATTGGTATAAAAATTAAATTTTCGCAAAAAAAATTAAATTAGTTTCATTTTCGGAACGGAGGTAGAAGTCGATGCTGGGAACACGCCCCGGTTCGTCTTTTCGCGATTCGCTCCCTCGCCCCCCCGTCCAAGGGTGCCGAATGTTAAAAGTACACATTCTTGCTTTCACCTTTCAAAATATTTTCCGTTTGCCCGACCGAGGAAAAAATGCGTCTGTTAGAAGAAAATTAAAGATGGCGTCCCCCCGATTCACTTTCATCCCTTCGAAGCGTTCAGAATGGGCGAAAAAAATAAAACTTTGACGAAATTTTTGCCTGGTTAAAAACACCCACGTTCTTACGGTTTTCGCGATATCCATTAGAAATTAAAGATTATTCGTGGGCGCGTTGTGACGGATAAGGTTACAGAGCGTGGAGCATCCCCTATCGCGTTTGCTACCCCAAAAAATATTTTTTTCGAAGAAATGTTTTCTTTTCCTGCAGTTAATCGCGATTTTGCCAGTAATTTTCTACGGCCTGTCAAAACCTATCAAAATATATTATTTAAGAAGAGCGTACATATATTTCGATTATCAAATACAGTGGCGGCGCCAAGAAAATTAAAAAAAAAGGTGAAGAATTGCGTAACTCCCTTATTATACGAGATGCATGAAAACTTCCCAAATATTACTTTAATGGCTGGCCCCCTAATTTCCAGTGGCGTACGCTATTCTTTTATACCCTTCTCATTTCTGAAGGTTTCGAAAAACTTTCCTGCTTCTGACGAAGGAACTTGAGTGAGAAAGGTGCGAACAAATGTTAGTTTTCAAAAGTCAGTGGCGTACTTTAAACGAATTCAAAATAAATAAAAATTACATAACTGCCTTATAACGATACATAGAACAAAACTTTCAATCAACGCATTATTTCAACGACTGACTCACATCTATCCAGTGGCGTACTTAATTTTTCAAATGATTTTTTAATTTGCGATATTTTTAAAATTATTTTCTACGGTTCACAATTAGGCGAAGCGAAATAAATTGTTTAATAAGAACGTACACAGATTTCGATTGTCAGATGCAGTGGCGTAGTCGGTAAAATTTGAAAATAGGTGAAAATCGCGTAAACACCTTTATTATACGAGATACACGAAAACTTCCGTGACAAAACTTTCATTTCCAGTGACGTACGGCTAAACGGCTAAATTATGGGAGATTATACATTGTGCACTTTGACGAAAAATTAAATGATAAAACCGGCCCATGCAGAACGTTTCAGGTAATATTTCATCATTGAAATAAATTATTCTAATAGAATTGTAAACATAACCGGCCGCGTTAGGTACGTCTTGGGGAGCATAAGAATTTTGATTTAAATGAGGCCTAAGTGTGTAGTTTTAGGCGCTTAGCTGAAGTAGTTGTTACATATTTGGTGTTTTCGCCCGCTTTCGTGTTATAAATTGTTGTTAATGTTGAATCACATTTCGTGAGACGCAAGGGTTTTCCTAAAAAAGTCAAAGCTTCCAAAGGAACTGGAGCTGTAGCTGCAGCGTCATTTCCAAACGGTAAATGATTCATTTTCTTAGCATAAAAGTAGAGACATTGCTTAGAATCTCAGTCAAATACATCCATAATCCTTACTGCCCAGAATTTTTGTGTCTACCCACGCCTCTATATCGATAATGCAGTTGTCCGATGCGTCAGCTTTATAATTATTATAATTTTATGATATTTATCTTGGACGAGGGAATAATATGGATACACAACGCCTGATCTTTGCTGTGCACGTGAGTGTTACCAAAATTTGGCGCCCATGTTTACTGTTTCTACATTCGTTGAGATATTGGACGGAAAACCGTGATTCTGTGTTGCGCCCGAAGGGTGCACACGAGAAATTAAAAAAATTACGATTTTGCGAGTAACTTCATACGGCCTGTCAAAACCTGTCGAAATGTATTATTTACAAAGAACATACATAGATTTCGATTATCATATACAGTGGCGTAGCCGAGGAAATGTAAAAAAAAGATGAAGGATTGCGTAACTCCCTTATTATACGAGATACATGAAAACTTTCCAAATACTACTTTAATGGCTGGTTCCCTAATTTCCAGTGGCGTACATTGTTATTTTATAATTTTCGTTTTTTTGGAGATTTCATAAAAAATCGGCTCAAAACAATTGGATATGCCAATTCCGTATCATGTTTGCCACTCCTATATTTTTTTAGAGAAATATTGCATTTTCTGCAGTTAATTGCTTTGGTTTGAATAAATAATGTTCTCTTTAAACTTGGCACTTTTCTGAAAGCTTGAAAATTGTACTATGGCGTAAAAAAATAAGAATTCTCCACTTGAAAGAGATGATTCCCAAAATAATTAATCAATTAATTAAAACATATATAAGCCATTATTATTTATTTGAGTAGAAAAAAATAAGTGTTTTAGCAGTTTTTTAGTGGCATTCAGTGGCGCGCATGTTTATTGTTTCTACAATTTGTTGAATTCTGCGTTGCGCCCGAAGGGTGCACACGAGAAATTAAAAAACTGACGATTTTGCGAGTAACTTCATACGGCCTGTCAAAATCTGTCGAAATGCATTATTTACAAAGAACATACATAGATTCCGTCGCCGAGAAAATGCAAAAAAAAGTTGAAGGATTGCGTAACTCCCTTATTATACGAGATACATGAAAACTTTCCAAATACCACTTTAATGGCAGTCCCCCTAATTTCCAGTGGCGTACATTGTTATTTTATAATTTTCGTATTTTTGGAGATTTCATAAAAAAAAATCGGCTCGAAGCAATTGGATATGCCAAAGCAAATAAAGTGCGGAGAGCACATGTAGATATTAGTTTGTAAAAGTCAGTGGCGTACTTTCAACGAATCGAAAGGAAATAAAAATTACGTAACTTCCCCATAACGAAAGATAGAACAAAATTTCAAAAGCATTATTTCAACGACTGACCGAGCCCTATCCAGCGGCGTCCTCAATTTTTTTACTACTTTCTTAATTTACGAAATATTTCAAATTATTTTTTACGGCTCCCGATTAGACGGACCAAAATAAGTTGTTCATTAAGAGCGTACACAGATTTCGATTTTCGAATTCAGTGGCGTAGTCGAGAAAAGTTAAAAATATATACTGATTGCGTAATTCCCTTATTATACGAGATACACGAAAACTTCCCGAACATTACTCTAATGGCTGGCTCCCTAATTTCCAGTGGCGTACAGTATTATTTTATAATTTTCGTGTTTTTGGAGATTTCGTAAAAAGTTTTCGGCTCGAAGCAATTCGATATGCCGAAACAAATAAAGTGTGAAGAGTACATGTGGATATTAGTTTTCAAAAGTCAGTGGCGTACTTTAAACAAATTCAGAATAAATAAAAATTGCATAACTCCCTTATAACGAAAGGTAGAAAAAAACTTTCAAGGCATAATTTTAACGACTGCTCTACCCCTATACAGGGTGGTTCTCAATTTTTTAAACAGTCAGTTATTTTACGACATATTTGAAATAATTTTACAATTGTTACAAATAAACATGTCAAAATTCATGAACCGATATCGGCTGTTAATTACCTACACGCGACACTCCTCCAACACCGCAATGTCCTCTAGATGACAACAGGAGACTATCTAAATCAAAAAATGCTAAAGCAAGTTGACTATAAATAATGCGTCTATAAACCCAAACATCACACGAATATGATCCCGTATTCACGATTCCACCAAAAGTCACGATTCCACTAAAAAATACTATTCCACCAAAAAAATACTATTCCACATATAAATACTATTCCACATACATAAACTACGGTTAAATACTAGTTTAATACTACTAAACGTATTTGGGCCACGCCCCCAAAATTTTGAAAACGCCGAAAAAGGGTCAAAATCACCGGATAAAACCGCCCGTTATGGCCGATCGACTGTCTAGCGGGGGTGACGAAGCGGGGCCGGAGGCCCCGCTTCGTCATCCCCCGCTTTAAGCGAGGGGCGGCGAAAACGTCGAAAATCGAAAATATTTTTTTTACTCAGCGAAAAACGGGGCTATCGGGACGAAATTGGGCGAGGGGGCGGGGGGATCTTTCCCGGATCCCCGGCTGACCTCGAGATTTTTCTAAATTCCTCGCGACACCCCGTCTCCAAGCGATAACAAACTCGGCGTACCCTCGCGCACCGAAACTCACCTGGTCTTACACTTTTGATCCGAGAACCGGGCGGCTCCGCGGACGCGCGCTCCCGGACCGCCGAGGGTCGGCGGATGTAGCTACGAGGGTGAGAACTCCACGTTTCCGGACGTTTCCGAGTTACGGCGCCCTCGATATAAGGGTAGTTTTTTATACCGGCCGAACCGGTGGTCGCCGGATAATTTCGAAGGCGGATTCCGGTAGCCCCGTCGATCGGACCGAAAATATCCGAAAATCGACAAAATCGCGCGGGGGTTGCTAGGGGAAATAATTTTTTCCCCGAAGCGCTGCAAAATTTTAGGTCAAAAAAGTAGCCAATTGGGGGGCCTAACTCGTCCCTGGGGATAGAAGGGAGAAAGTAGCGCGGGGTACCGTTCGAAACTAGAGATTCGTAATTCCCCCGCGTGGAAAGGAATTTCGAAAAAGTCAACGTTTAAGGGTAGAGAAGTGCATTTGAAAACGGTCAACACGAGGTCCGGGCGATCGCGAAATTTTACAAGTTCCGAGACCCGTCTGTCAAAATTTCGCCGAAATTGCTCATTTTATTACGCTCGTGGTGACTTTCACAGACCGCCCCGAGGCGCGGGTTTTTTTGATAAAGATTATCTAACCCTTCGAGATGACATTTCGATATGCAGATCGCCCCTGTCGCGGGTTTCCACCCCGCGACGAGTGAAAATTCCGGGGTAGATTTCGAGATTTTACGTAAATTTTAACTTTTCAATTAAAGTTTTAGGTGGCCAAACGTTAGTGCGGGGTGGAGATTTTCGCACAGGCAAACAGCCGTCTCTTCTACTTTACAAATGTTTCTTTGGATTTGCCAAAAAAGGTTGCACGGGGGTCGCAGGCCGCCCCCAAGTAGTACGTGTTTTCCGAAATCTTCAATTTTCTTAAGGCCGTCTTCCTCACCTGCGGAAGGCTCCGCGTGTTTCGTGGCGAGAATAAGGTTCTCCCGTGTTCGCTCTTTCGATATCCGTCGAAAAAATTGAAATCGATCAATATTTGAGAAAGTTATTAACGAAAAACCCGAGGGGTGCATTTTCGGCTATCACCGCTCAAAAAACTCACTTTTCGCGACGCCGCGGCGGACTTACTTTTACACCCGCAATTTTTCTAATAGCGGGAGGTTAAAATACGGTCTTCGGAGTGTCTAAAGTCCCTCTGCTGTTTTCCCCAAAAAAATTTCTCCCGCCCGCCAGGGGCTCCCGGAGAGAAGACTGCATTTTTCGAACCCCCCGTTTTTTTCGAAAACTACCGGGTGAAATGAAAATCGGCTTCGCGTATGGAGGCGTGCTGCAAAACGCGGAGGTTTCCGAAAGTTGCGCCCCGATCGGGGCTCATCTACCCTCAGAAACTCTTGGGGAGGGTAAAATTCGGAATTTTCTTTTGCTTGGAAAGGGAGCGTCCGGAAAAGAAAATTCCTCCTTTTCTCGAGAGAATCCGCCACGCTCTACACGAGCGAGGGCTATTTTCCCCTCTTCATCCCCCCGCGAGCGCCCCGGGATACAAAATGTTAAAAATTGCGAATTTGACTTTCCTCCCTTTCAAAATCTATTCCTCTCTTCCGAATGCGGAAAAAGTGGCGTCGAATGAAAGAAAATGAACGAGCGCGTCCATCCGATACACTTTTACCCCTTCGAAACGTTCCGAAAGGGTCGGGAAGAAAATCCGAACTTGGACGAAATTTTTGGAAGATTTCAGCGCAACGACTTCTTTCGGGACTTCCAGCATGGGTAATTTTGGTGACAGCGACGGGAAATTCTGGATTATTCGTGCCCGGGGTGTCTGTAAGGACGGGACCGACTGTCGTCTCTCCCCCGTAACGTTTACCCCCCAAAAAAATTTTTTTTGCGAGACGCCGCAACTTTGCGATTTTCTCCGGTCCGAGTTAATATTTTCTCGAAATTTCCTCATTTTCCGCAAGAAAAAACATTTGCGGATGCCGCGTGAAATTTTCGACCGTCCGGGCCCACCGGAAGGTCGTCAAAAAAATTAATTTCCCGAAGCCCCCAAACTGCAAAAATAATAATACCTAGGTGGACATTTGCAGGGGAGCTCAGATTTGATTTACGTCGCGCGGCCGCGAATCTGGGCAAAATGTAAACGCATTTTCCCTGCTTTTTGCAATTTTCAATTAAAGTTTTCGGGGGTCAAACGGGGTCGCAGGTCGGAAATTCTTGCACGGGCGGACGCTCCGTTCCGTCCCCTTCGACAGTTCACTTTCGGTTTTTAAAAAAGAGGTCTCCCCGGGGTTGCAGGCCGCCCCTAAAAAGTACGTGTTTTCCGGAATCTCCCGCTTAATCGGGACGGCCCCGTAAGCTCTTCCGGGGGAGTATCGGCGTGTTTCGAAGCAAGAATGGGGTTCTTTTGAGCTCCCTCTTTCCATATCCGTCGAAAAAATTGAAATCGGCGGAGATTTGAAAAAGTTATTGACGAAAAACCAGAGGGGTGCCCGGAGGCAGGTGAATTAAAATGTCAGTTTTAACTCTTTCTTCGGGAATTTCGCATAATTTCACGTGGCTGATCCCTTTTATGACGCGAAAGGAGTCATTTTAATAAATAAAATTGTGTATTTAAGGAAATTATGGAAAAAATAAAATTTATAGTGTCGTGTATGTTTTATAGCGCTATTAAATAACACAAATTCGAGTCCGGCATGGATCAGTGCCATTGGGCGTCGCACCGTTCGTTGCGAACTGCTAGCTGTTTTGCTGCTAGAAGGTCGAATCCCGGGCCGCGCTTATTTTTGTCTTTTTATCGATTTTTACGTAATCTTGCATTTACTGTGTGTCGTATTCGATACGCGAAGTACGTTATCGACCTGGGAATTATGATTTTAATTTTTTTCGCCCAAAATTGTAATTTAAATATTTGCCAATTTCACAGATTTTGAGGCTGATTAAATCTGGGCAGCCGTAACTCGCTACAGGTGAGAGATAGAAAAATCGACGTGGTATGAACATATGTCGGCAGCGAGAAAATGATCCCGTTGCACCCGTTTCCGCTGCCGCTCGACCACCCCTCGAGTCAGAAAAAATTGAAAGCCGTTTCGCAGTTTCTTCGCGGTTTTTTAGAGTTTCTTATTCTTTTGTGTCTTTCCGGTGTGTCTTGGCGAAAGATGCCGCGAATCGGGGTAACATTTCAAGTTTCCTTAATCCAACGAGACATCAACGGATCCCGTACGGCGAACCATTGCAGAGGTATGATCTCGAATGTTAGCAAGCAAACAATTTTCCTGGTACTACTTACACACAATAAATATACCTACCGCATTGGTATAAAAATTAAATTTTCGCAAAAAAAATTAAATTCGTTTCATTTTCGGAACGGAGGTCGAAGTCGATGCTGGGAACACGCCCCGGTTCGTCTTTTCGCGATTCACTCCCTCGCACCCCCCGTCAAAAGGTGCCGAATGTTAAAAGTGCACATTCTTGCTCTCACCCTTTCAAAATATTTTCCATTTTCCCGACTGAGGAAAAAATGCGTCGGTTAGAAGAAAATTAACGACGGCGTCCGCCCGATTCACTTTCATCCCTTCGAAGCGTTCAGAATGGGCGAAAAAAATAAAACTTTGGCGAAATTTTTGCCTGGTTAAAAAAACCCACGTTCTTACGGTTTTCGTGATATCCATTAGAAATTAAAGATTATTCGTGGGCGGGTTATAATGAATAAGGTGACAGAGCGTGGAGCATCCCCTATCGCGTTTGCTACCCTAAAAAATATTTTTTTCGAAAAAATGCTTTTTTTCCTGCAGTTAATTGCGGTTTTGGGAGTAACTTTCTATGGCCTGTCAAAAAATAGATACACCATTATTATTTATTCGAGTAGAAAAAAATTAAGTGTTTTAGCAATTTTTTAGTGGCATTCGGTGGTGCGCATCTTTATTGTTTCTACGTGTGTTGAGATATCGGACGGAAAACCGTGAATTCTGTGTTGCGCCCGAAGGGTGCACACGGGAAATTAAAAAAATGACGATTTTGCCAGTAACTTCATACGGCCTGTCACAACCTGTCGAAATATATTATTTACAAAGAACATACATAGATTTCGATTATCAAATACAGTGGCGTAGCCGAGAAAATGTAAAAAAAAAGATGAAGAATTGCGTAACTCCCTTATTATACGAGATACATAAAAACTTTCCAAATACTACTTTAATGGCTGGTTCCCTAATTTCCAGTGGCGTACATTGTTATTTTATAATTTTCGTATTTTTGGAGATTTCATAAAAAAATCGACTCAAAACAATTGGATATGCCAATTCCGTATCATGTTTGCCACTCCTATATTTTTTTAGAGAAATATTGCATTTTCTGCAGTTAATTGCTTTGGTTTGAATAAATAATGTTCTCTTTAAACTTGGCACTTTTCTGAAAGCTTGAAAATTGTACTATGGCGTAAAAAAATAAGAATTCTCCACTTGAAAGAGATGATTCCCAAAATAATTAATCAATTAATTAAAAAATATATAAGCCATTATTATTTATTTGAGTAGAAAAAAATAAGTGTTTTGGCAGTTTTTTAGTGGCATTCAGTGGCGCGCATGTTTATTGTTTCTACAATTTGTTGAATTCTGCGTTGCGCCCGAAGGGTGCACACGAGAAATTAAAAAAATGACGATTTTGCGAGTAACTTCATACGGCCTGTCAAAATCTGTCGAAATGTATTATTTACAAAGAACATACATAGATTTCGATTATCAAATACAGTGGCGTCGCCGAGAAAATGCAAAAAAAAGTTGAAGGATTGCGTAACTCCCTTATTATACGAGATACATGAAAACTTTCCAAATACCACTTTAATGGCAGGCCCCCTAATTTCCAGTGACGTACATTGTTATTTTATAATTTTCGTATTTTTGGCGATTTCATAAAAAAAAATCGGCTCGAAGCAATTGGATATGCCAAAGCAAATAAAGTGCGGAGAGCACATGTAGATATTAGTTTTTAAAAGTCAGTGGCGTACTTTCAACGAATCGAAAGGAAATAAAAATTACGTAACTCCCCCATAACGAAAGATAGAACAAAATTTCAAAAGCATTATTTCAACGACTGACCGAGCCCTATCCAGCGGCGTCCTCAATTTTTTTACTACTTTCTTAATTTACGAAATATTTCAAATTATTTTTTACGGCTCCCGATTAGACGGACCAAAATAAGTTGTTCATTAAGAGCGTACACAGATTTCGATTTTCGAATTCAGTGGCGTAGTCGAGAAAAGTTAAAAATATATACTGATTGCGTAATTCCCTTATTATACGAGATACACGAAAACTTCCCGAACATTACTCTAATGGCTGGCTCCCTAATTTCCAGTGGCGTACAGTATTATTTTATAATTTTCGTGTTTTTGGAGATTTCGTAAAAAGTTTTCGGCTCGAAGCAATTCGATATGCCGAAACAAATAAAGTGTGAAGAGTACATGTGGATATTAGTTTTCAAAAGTCAGTGGCGTACTTTAAACAAATTCAGAATAATTAAAAATTGCATAACTCCCTTATAACGAAAGGTAGAAAAAAACTTTCAAGGCATAATTTTAACGACTGCTCTACCCCTATACAGGGTGGTTCTCAATTTTTTTGAACAGTCAGTTATTTTACGACATATTTGAAATAATTTTACAATTGTTACAAATAAACATGTCAAAATTCATGAACCGATATCGGCTGTTAATTACCTACACGCGACACTCCTCCAACACCGCAATGTCCTCTAGATGACAACAGGAGACTATCTAAATCAAAAAATGCTAAAGCAAGTTGACTATAAATAATGCGTCTATAAACCCAAACATCACACGAATATGATCCCGTATTCACGATTCCACCAAAAGTCACGATTCCACTAAAAAATACTATTCCACCAAAAAAATACTATTCCACATATAAATACTATTCCACATACATAAACTACGGTTAAATACTAGTTTAATACTACTAAACGTATTTGGGCCACGCCCCCAAAATTTTGAAAACGCCGAAAAAGGGTCAAAATCACCGGATAAAACCGCCCGTTATGGCCGATCGACTGTCTAGCGGGGGTGACGAAGCGGGGCCGGAGGCCCCGCTTCGTCATCCCCCGCTTTAAGCGAGGGGCGGCGAAAACGTCGAAAATCGAAAATATTTTTTTTCTCAGCGAAAAACGGGGCTATCGGGACGAAATTTGGCGAGGGGGCGGGGGGATCTTTCCCGGATCCCCGGCTGACCTCGAGATTTTTCTAAATTCCTCGCGACACCCCGTCTCCAAGCGATAACAAACTCGGCGTACCCTCGCGCACCGAAACTCACCTGGTCTTACACTTTTGATCCGAGAACCGGGCGGCTCCGCGGACGCGCGCTCCCGGACCGCCGAGGGTCGGCGGATGTAGCTACGAGGGTGAGAACTCCACGTTTCCGGACGTTTCCGAGTTACGGCGCCCTCGATATAAGGGTAGTTTTTTATACCGGCAGAACCGGTGGTCGCCGGATAATTTCGAAGGCGGATTCCGGTAGCCCCGTCGATCGGACCGAAAATATCCGAAAATCGACAAAATCGCGCGGGGGTTGCTAGGGGAAATAATTTTTTCCCCGAAGCGCTGCAAAATTTTAGGTCAAAAAAGTAGCCAATTGGGGGGCCTAACTCGTCCCTGGGGATAGAAGGGAGAAAGTAGCGCGGGGTACCGTTCGAAACTAGAGATTCGTAATTCCCCCGCGTGGAAAGGAATTTCGAAAAAGTCAACGTTTAAGGGTAGAAAAGTGCATTTGAAAACGGTCAACACGAGGTCCGGGCGATCGCGAAATTTTACAAGTTCCGAGACCCGTCTGTCAAAATTTCGCCGAAATTGCTCATTTTATTACGCTCGTGGTGACTTTCACAGACCGCCCCGAGGCGCGGGTTTTTTTGATAAAGATTATCTAACCCTTCGAGATGACATTTCGATATGCAGATCGCCCCTGTCGCGGGTTTCCACCCCGCGACGAGTGAAAATTCCGGGGTAGATTTCGAGATTTTACGTAAATTTTAACTTTTCAATTAAAGTTTTAGGTGGCCAAACGTTAGTGCGGGGTGGAGATTTTCGCACAGGCAAACAGCCGTCTCTTCTACTTTACAAATGTTTCTTTAGATTTGCCAGAAAAGGTTGCACGGGGGTCGCAGGCCGCCCCCAAGTAGTACGTGTTTTCCGAAATCTTCAATTTTCTTAAGGCCGTCTTCCTCACCTGCCGAAGACTCGGCCTGTTTCGTGGTAAGAATAAGGTTCTCCCAAGTTCGCTCTTTCGATATCCGTCTGAAAAATTGAAATCGGTCGATATTTGAGAAAGTTATTAACGAAAAACCCGAGGGGTGCATTTTCGGCTATCACCGCTCAAAAAACTCACTTTTCGCGACGCCGCGGCGGACTTACTTTTACACCCGCAATTTTTCTAATAGCGGGAGGTTAAAATACGGTCTTCGGAGTGTCTAAAGTCCCTCTGCTGTTTTCCCCAAAAAAATTTCTCCCACCCGCCAGGGGCTCCCGGAGAGAAGGCTGCATTTTTCGAACCCCCCGTTTTTTTCGAAAACTACCGGGTGAAATGAAAATCGGCTTCGCGTATGGAGGCGTGCTGCAAAACGCGGAGGTTTCCGAAAGTTGCGCCCCGATCGGGGCTCATCTACCCTCAGAAACTCTTGGGGAGGGTAAAATTCGGAATTTTCTTTTGCTTGGAAAGGGAGCGTCCGGAAAAGAAAATTCCGCCTTTTCTCGAGAGAATCCGCGACGCTCTACACGAGCGAGGGCTATTTTTCCCTCTTCATCCCCCCGCGAGCGCCCCGGGGTACAAAATGTTAAAAATTGCGAATTTGACTTTTCTCCGTTTCAAAATCTATTCCTCTCTTCCGAATGCGGAAAAAGTGGCGTCGAATGAAAGAAAATGAACGAGCGCGTCCATCCGATACACTTTTACCCCTTCGAAACGTTCCGAAAGGGTCGGGAAGAAAATCCGAACTTGGACGAAATTTTTGGAAAATTTCAACGCAACCGGCTTTTTTCGGGACTTCCAGCATTGGCAATTTTGGAGATAGCGACGGGAAATTCTGGATTATTCGTGCCCGGAGTTTCTGTAATGACGGGGCCGACTGTCGCCTCTCCCCCGTAACGTTTACCCCCCAAAAAAATTTTTTTTGCGAGACGCCGCAACTTTGCGATTTTCTCCGGCCCGAATAAATATTTTCTTGAAATTTCGTCATTTTCCGCAAGAGAAAACATTTGTGGATGCCGCGTGAAATTTTCAACCGTCTAAGCGCATCGGAAGGTCGTCAAAAGAATTAATTTCCCGAAGCCCGCAAACTGCAAAAATATGTAATACCTAGGTCAATATTTGAAGGGAAGCCGGAATTGAATCGGACCTCGCGCGCCGGCAAATCCGGGCAAAATGTAAACATAGTTCCCCTGCTTTTTACGTTTTTCAATTAACGTTTTAGGGGGTCAAACGGGGTCGCAGGTCAAAAATTCTTGCACGGGTGGACGCTCCGTTCCGTCCCCTTCAAGAAATCAGTTTCGGTTTTTAAACAAGAGGTCTCCCTGGGGTTGCAGGCCGCCCCTAAAAAGTACGTGTTTTCGAAATCTCTCTCTTTCTCGAGACGGCTCCGTGCACCTCATCTGAGGAAGAGTAGGGGTGTTTCGAAGCAAGAATAAGGTTCTTCTGAGCTCCCTCTTTCCATATCCGTCGAAAAAATTGAAATCGGAAGAGATTTGAAAAAGTTATTGACGAAAAACCAGAGGGGTGTTAGGAGGCAGCAAAATTAAAATTTCATTTATAACTCTTTCTTCGGGAATTTCGCATAATTTCACGTGGCTGATCCCTTTTATAACATGAAAGGAGTCGTGTTAACAAATAAAATTGTGTATTTAAGGAAATTATGGAAAAAATAAAATTCATCGTGTGATGTCGATTTTATATCAGTATTAAGAACTAACTCAACTGGGCGCAAATGGGTCAGTGCCAAAACGCACGGTTTCCGTCTCTGCGAATCCAAATCTGTTTTGGTACTACGAGATCGGATCTCGGACCGCGCTAATTTTTGTCTTTTTATCGATTTTTTCGTAATTTTGCACTTATCGCGGGTCTTATCGATACGCAAAGTACGTTTCCGACCTGGGCATTATAATTTTAATTTTTTTTCGCCCAGAATTATAATTTAAATATTTGGCAATTTCGCAGATTTTGAGGTTGATTAAATCTGGACGGCCGTAACTCGCTACAGGTGAGAGATTGAAAAATCGACGTGGTATGAACATATGTCGGCAGCGAGGAAATGATCCCGTTGTACCCGTTTCCGCCGCCGCTCGACCACCCCCCGAGTCGGAAAAAAATGAAAGCCGTTTCGCAGTTTCTTCGCGGTTTTTTAGAGTTTCTTATTCTTTTTTGTCTTTCCGGCGTGTCCCGGCAAAAGATGCCGCGAATCGGGGTAACATTTCAAGTTTCCTTAATCCAACGAGACATCAACGGATCCGATACGGCGAACCATTGCAGAGGTATGATCTCGAATGTTAGCAAGCAAACAATTTTCTTGAAACTACTTACACGCATATATGCATTGGTATAAAAATTAAATTTTCGCAAAAAAAATTAAATTAGTTTCATTTTCGCAACGGAGGTAGAAGTCGATGCTGGGAACACGCCCCGGTTCGTCTTTTCGCGATTCACTCCCTCGCACCCCCCGTCCAAGGGTGCCGAATGTTAGAAGTGCACATTCTTGCTTTCACCCTATCAAAATATTTTCTGTATGCCCGACCCAGGAAAAAATGCGTCTGTTAGAAGAAAATTAAAGATGGCGTCCCCCCGATTCACTTTCATCCCTTCGAAGCGTTCAGAATGGGCGAAAAAAATAAAACTTTGACGAAATTTTTGCCTGGTTAAAAACACCCACGTTCTTACGGTTTTCGCGATATCCATTAGAAATTAAAGATTATTCGTGGGCGCGTTGTGACGGATAAGGTTACAGAGCGTGGAGCATCCCCTATCGCGTTTGCTACCCCAAAAATATTTTTTTCGAAGAAATGCTTTCTTTTCCTGCAGTTAATCGCGATTTTGCCAGTAATTTTCTACGGCCTGTCAAAACCTATCAAAAAATATTTTTTAAGAAGAACGTACATATATTTCGATTATCAAATACAGTGGCGGCGCCAAGAAAATTAAAAAAAAACGTGAAGAATTGCGTAACTCCCTTATTATACGAGATGCATGAAAACTTCCCAAATATTACTTTAATGGCTGGCCCCCTAATTTCCAGTGGCGTACGCTATTCTTTTATACCCTTCTCATTTCTGAAGGTTTCGAAAAACTTTCCTGCTTCTGACGAAGGAACTTGAGTGAGAAAGGTGCGAACAAATGTTAGTTTTCAAAAGTCAGTGGCGTACTTTAAACGAATTCAAAATAAATAAAAATTACATAACTGCCTTATAACGATACATAGAACAAAACTTTCAATCAACGCATTATTTCAACGACTGACTCACATCTATCCAGTGGCGTACTTAATTTTTCAAATGATTTTTTAATTTGCGATATTTTTAAAATTATTTTCTACGGTTCACAATTAGGCGAAGCGAAATAAATTGTTTAATAAGAACGTACACAGATTTCGATTGTCAGATGCAGTGGCGTAGTCGGTAAAATTTGAAAATAGGTGAAAATCGCGTAAACACCTTTATTATACGAGATACACGAAAACTTCCGTGACAAAACTTTCATTTCCAGTGACGTACGGCTAAACGGCTAAATTATGGGAGATTATACATTGTGCACTTTGACGAAAAATTAAATGATAAAACCGGCCCATGCAGAACGTTTCAGGTAATATTTCATCATTGAAATAAATTATTCTAATAGAATTGTAAACATAACCGGCCGCGTTAGGTACGTCTTGGGGAGCATAAGAATTTTGATTTAAATGAGGCCTAAGTGTGTAGTTTTAGGCGCTTAGCTGAAGTAGTTGTTACATATTTGGTGTTTTCGCCCGCTTTCGTGTTATAAATTGTTGTTAATGTTGAATCACATTTCGTGAGACGCAAGGGTTTTCCTAAAAAAGTCAAAGCTTCCAAAGGAACTGGAGCTGTAGCTGCAGCGTCATTTCCAAACGGTAAATGATTCATTTTCTTAGCATAAAAGTAGAGACATTGCTTAGAATCTCAGTCAAATACATCCATAATCCTTACTGCCCAGAATTTTTGTGTCTACCCACGCCTCTATATCGATAATGCAGTTGTCCGATGCGTCAGCTTTATAATTATTATAATTTTATGACATTTATCTTGGACGAGGGAATAATATGGATACACAACGCCTGATCTTTGCTGTGCACGTGAGTGTTACCAAAATTTGGCGCCCATGTTTATTGTTTCTACATTCGTTGAGATATTGGACGGAAAACCGTGATTCTGTGTTGCGCCCGAAGGGTGCACACGAGAAATTAAAAAAATTACGATTTTGCGAGTAACTTCATACGGCCTGTCAAAACCTGTCGAAATGTATTATTTACAAAGAACATACATAGATTTCGATTATCATATACAGTGGCGTAGCCGAGGAAATGTAAAAAAAAGATGAAGGATTGCGTAACTCCCTTATTATACGAGATACATGAAAACTTTCCAAATACTACTTTAATGGCTGGTTCCCTAATTTCCAGTGGCGTACATTGTTATTTTATAATTTTCGTTTTTTTGGAGATTTCATAAAAAATCGGCTCAAAACAATTGGATATGCCAATTCCGTATCATGTTTGCCACTCCTATATTTTTTTAGAGAAATATTGCATTTTCTGCAGTTAATTGCTTTGGTTTGAATAAATAATGTTCTCTTTAAACTTGGCACTTTTCTGAAAGCTTGAAAATTGTACTATGGCGTAAAAAATAAGAATTCTCCACTTGAAAGAGATGATTCCCAAAATAATTAATCAATTAATTAAAACATATATAAGCCATTATTATTTATTTGAGTAGAAAAAAATAAGTGTTTTAGCAGTTTTTTAGTGGCATTCAGTGGCGCGCATGTTTATTGTTTCTACAATTTGTTGAATTCTGCGTTGCGCCCGAAGGGTGCACACGAGAAATTAAAAAACTGACGATTTTGCGAGTAACTTCATACGGCCTGTCAAAATCTGTCGAAATGCATTATTTACAAAGAACATACATAGATTCCGTCGCCGAGAAAATGCAAAAAAAAGTTGAAGGATTGCGTAACTCCCTTATTATACGAGATACATGAAAACTTTCCAAATACCACTTTAATGGCAGGCCCCCTAATTTCCAGTGGCGTACATTGTTATTTTATAATTTTCGTATTTTTGGAGATTTCATAAAAAAAAATCGGCTCGAAGCAATTGGATATGCCAAAGCAAATAAAGTGCGGAGAGCACATGTAGATATTAGTTTGTAAAAGTCAGTGGCGTACTTTCAACGAATCGAAAGGAAATAAAAATTACGTAACTTCCCCATAACGAAAGATAGAACAAAATTTCAAAAGCATTATTTCAACGACTGACCGAGCCCTATCCAGCGGCGTCCTCAATTTTTTTACTACTTTCTTAATTTACGAAATATTTCAAATTATTTTTTACGGCTCCCGATTAGACGGACCAAAATAAGTTGTTCATTAAGAGCGTACACAGATTTCGATTTTCGAATTCAGTGGCGTAGTCGAGAAAAGTTAAAAATATATACTGATTGCGTAATTCCCTTATTATACGAGATACACGAAAACTTCCCGAACATTACTCTAATGGCTGGCTCCCTAATTTCCAGTGGCGTACAGTATTATTTTATAATTTTCGTGTTTTTGGAGATTTCGTAAAAAGTTTTCGGCTCGAAGCAATTCGATATGCCGAAACAAATAAAGTGTGAAGAGTACATGTGGATATTAGTTTTCAAAAGTCAGTGGCGTACTTTAAACAAATTCAGAATAAATAAAAATTGCATAACTCCCTTATAACGAAAGGTAGAAAAAAACTTTCAAGGCATAATTTTAACGACTGCTCTACCCCTATACAGGGTGGTTCTCAATTTTTTGAACAGTCAGTTATTTTACGACATATTTGAAATAATTTTACAATTGTTACAAATAAACATGTCAAAATTCATCAACCGATAACGGCTGTTAATTACTTAGACGCGACACTCCTCCAACACCTCAATGTCCTCTAGATGACAACAGGAGACTATCTAAATCAAAAGATGCCAAAGCAAGTTGACTATAAATAATGCGTCTATAAACCCAAACATCACACGAATATGAACCCGTATTCACGATTCCACCAAAAGTCACGATTCCACCAAAAAATACTATTCCACCCAAAAAATACTATTCCACCAAAAAAATACTATTCCACCAAAAAAATACTATTCCACATACATAAAATAAGGTCAAATACTAGTTTAATACTACTAAACGTATTTGGGCCACGCCCCCAAAATTTTGAAAACGCCGAAAAAGGGTCAAAATCACCGGATAAAACCGCCCGTTATGGCCGATCGACTGTCTAGCGGGGGTGACGAAGCGGGGCCGGAGGCCCCGCTTCGTCATCCCCCGCTTTAAGCGAGGGGCGGCGAAAACGTCGAAAATCGAAAATATTTTTTTTACTCAGCGAAAAACGGGGCTATCGGGACGAAATTGGGCGAGGGGGCGGGGGGATCTTTCCCGGATCCCCGGCTGACCTCGAGATTTTTCTAAATTCCTCGCGACACCCCGTCTCCAAGCGATAACAAACTCGGCGTACCCTCGCGCACCGAAACTCACCTGGTCTTACACTTTTGATCCGAGAACCGGGCGGCTCCGCGGACGCGCGCTCCCGGACCGCCGAGGGTCGGCGGATGTAGCTACGAGGGTGAGAACTCCACGTTTCCGGACGTTTCCGAGTTACGGCGCCCTCGATATAAGGGTAGTTTTTTATACCGGCCGAACCGGTGGTCGCCGGATAATTTCGAAGGCGGATTCCGGTAGCCCCGTCGATCGGACCGAAAATATCCGAAAATCGACAAAATCGCGCGGGGGTTGCTAGGGGAAATAATTTTTTCCCCGAAGCGCTGCAAAATTTTAGGTCAAAAAAGTAGCCAATTGGGGGGCCTAACTCGTCCCTGGGGATAGAAGGGAGAAAGTAGCGCGGGGTACCGTTCGAAACTAGAGATTCGTAATTCCCCCGCGTGGAAAGGAATTTCGAAAAAGTCAACGTTTAAGGGTAGAAAAGTGCATTTGAAAACGGTCAACACGAGGTCCGGGCGATCGCGAAATTTTACAAGTTCCGAGACCCGTCTGTCAAAATTTCGCCGAAATTGCTCATTTTATTACGCTCGTGGTGACTTTCACAGACCGCCCCGAGGCGCGGGTTTTTTTGATAAAGATTATCTAACCCTTCGAGATGACATTTCGATATGCAGATCGCCCCTGTCGCGGGTTTCCACCCCGCGACGAGTGAAAATTCCGGGGTAGATTTCGAGATTTTACGTAAATTTTAACTTTTCAATTAAAGTTTTAGGTGGCCAAACGTTAGTGCGGGGTGGAGATTTTCGCACAGGCAAACAGCCGTCTCTTCTACTTTACAAATGTTTCTTTAGATTTGCCAGAAAAGGTTGCACGGGGGTCGCAGGCCGCCCCCAAGTAGTACGTGTTTTCCGAAATCTTCAATTTTCTTAAGGCCGTCTTCCTCACCTGCCGAAGACTCGGCCTGTTTCGTGGTAAGAATAAGGTTCTCCCAAGTTCGCTCTTTCGATATCCGTCTGAAAAATTGAAATCGGTCGATATTTGAGAAAGTTATTAACGAAAAACCCGAGGGGTGCATTTTCGGCTATCACCGCTCAAAAAACTCACTTTTCGCGACGCCGCGGCGGACTTACTTTTACACCCGCAATTTTTCTAATAGCGGGAGGTTAAAATACGGTCTTCGGAGTGTCTAAAGTCCCTCTGCTGTTTTCCCCAAAAAAATTTCTCCCGCCCGCCAGGGGCTCCCGGAGAGAAGACTGCATTTTTCGAACCCCCCGTTTTTTTCGAAAACTACCGGGTGAATTGAAAATCGGCTTCGCGTATGGAGGCGTGCTGCAAAACGCGGAGGTTTCCGAAAGTTGCGCCCCGATCGGGGCTCATCTACCCTCAGAAACTCTTGGGGAGGGTAAAATTCGGAATTTTCTTTTGCTTGGAAAGGGAGCGTCCGGAAAAGAAAATTCCTCCTTTTCTCGAGAGAATCCGCCACGCTCTACACGAGCGAGGGCTATTTTCCCCTCTTCATCCCCCCGCGAGCGCCCCGGGATACAAAATGTTAAAAATTGCGAATTTGACTTTCCTCCCTTTCAAAATCTATTCCTCTCTTCCGAATGCGGAAAAAGTGGCGTCGAATGAAAGAAAATGAACGAGCGCGTCCATCCGATACACTTTTACCCCTTCGAAACGTTCCGAAAGGGTCGGGAAGAAAATCCGAACTTGGACGAAATTTTTGGAAGATTTCAGCGCAACGACTTCTTTCGGGACTTCCAGCATGGGTAATTTTGGTGACAGCGACGGGAAATTCTGGATTATTCGTGCCCGGGGTGTCTGTAAGGACGGGACCGACTGTCGTCTCTCCCCCGTAACGTTTACCCCCCAAAAAAATTTTTTTTGCGAGACGCCGCAACTTTGCGATTTTCTCCGGTCCGAGTTAATATTTTCTCGAAATTTCCTCATTCTCCGCAAGAAAAAACATTTGCGGATGCCGCGTGAAATTTTCGACCGTCCGGGCCCACCGGAAGGTCGTCAAAAAAATTAATTTCCCGAAGCCCCCAAACTGCAAAAATAATAATACCTAGGTGGACATTTGCAGGGGAGCTCAGATTTGATTTACGTCGCGCGGCCGCGAATCTGGGCAAAATGTAAACGCATTTTCCCTGCTTTTTGCAATTTTCAATTAAAGTTTTCGGGGGTCAAACGGGGTCGCAGGTCGGAAATTCTTGCACGGGCGGACGCTCCGTTCCGTCCCCTTCGACAGTTCACTTTCGGTTTTTAAAAAAGAGGTCTCCCCGGGGTTGCAGGCCGCCCCTAAAAAGTACGTGTTTTCCGGAATCTCCCGCTTAATCGGGACGGCCCCGTAAGCTCTTCCGGGGGAGTATCGGCGTGTTTCGAAGCAAGAATGGGGTTCTTTTGAGCTCCCTCTTTCCATATCCGTCGAAAAAATTGAAATCGGCGGAGATTTGAAAAAGTTATTGACGAAAAACCAGAGGGGTGCCCGGAGGCAGGTGAATTAAAATGTCAGTTTTAACTCTTTCTTCGGGAATTTCGCATAATTTCACGTGGCTGATCCCTTTTATGACGCGAAAGGAGTCATTTTAATAAATAAAATTGTGTATTTAAGGAAATTATGGAAAAAATAAAATTTATAGTGTCGTGTATGTTTTATAGCGCTATTAAATAACACAAATTCGAGTCCGGCATGGATCAGTGCCATTGGGCGTCGCACCGTTCGTTGCGAACTGCTAGCTGTTTTGCTGCTAGAAGGTCGAATCCCGGGCCGCGCTTATTTTTGTCTTTTTATCGATTTTTACGTAATCTTGCATTTACTGTGTGTCGTATTCGATACGCGAAGTACGTTATCGACCTGGGAATTATGATTTTAATTTTTTTCGCCCAAAATTGTAATTTAAATATTTGCCAATTTCACAGATTTTGAGGCTGATTAAATCTGGGCAGCCGTAACTCGCTACAGGTGAGAGATAGAAAAATCGACGTGGTATGAACATATGTCGGCAGCGAGAAAATGATCCCGTTGCACCCGTTTCCGCTGCCGCTCGACCACCCCTCGAGTCAGAAAAAATTGAAAGCCGTTTCGCAGTTTCTTCGCGGTTTTTTAGAGTTTCTTATTCTTTTGTGTCTTTCCGGTGTGTCTTGGCGAAAGATGCCGCGAATCGGGGTAACATTTCAAGTTTCCTTAATCCAACGAGACATCAACGGATCCCGTACGGCGAACCATTGCAGAGGTATGATCTCGAATGTTAGCAAGCAAACAATTTTCCTGGTACTACTTACACACAATAAATATACCTACCGCATTGGTATAAAAATTAAATTTTCGCAAAAAAAATTAAATTCGTTTCATTTTCGGAACGGAGGTCGAAGTCGATGCTGGGAACACGCCCCGGTTCGTCTTTTCGCGATTCACTCCCTCGCACCCCCCGTCAAAAGGTGCCGAATGTTAAAAGTGCACATTCTTGCTCTCACCCTTTCAAAATATTTTCCATTTTCCCGACTGAGGAAAAAATGCGTCGGTTAGAAGAAAATTAACGACGGCGTCCGCCCGATTCACTTTCATCCCTTCGAAGCGTTCAGAATGGGCGAAAAAAATAAAACTTTGGCGAAATTTTTGCCTGGTTAAAAAAACCCACGTTCTTACGGTTTTCGTGATATCCATTAGAAATTAAAGATTATTCGTGGGCGGGTTATAATGAATAAGGTGACAGAGCGTGGAGCATCCCCTATCGCGTTTGCTACCCTAAAAAATATTTTTTTCGAAAAAATGCTTTTTTTCCTGCAGTTAATTGCGGTTTTGGGAGTAACTTTCTATGGCCTGTCAAAAAATAGATACACCATTATTATTTATTCGAGTAGAAAAAAATTAAGTGTTTTAGCAATTTTTTAGTGGCATTCGGTGGTGCGCATCTTTATTGTTTCTACGTGTGTTGAGATATCGGACGGAAAACCGTGAATTCTGTGTTGCGCCCGAAGGGTGCACACGGGAAATTAAAAAAATGACGATTTTGCCAGTAACTTCATACGGCCTGTCACAACCTGTCGAAATATATTATTTACAAAGAACATACATAGATTTCGATTATCAAATACAGTGGCGTAGCCGAGAAAATGTAAAAAAAAAGATGAAGAATTGCGTAACTCCCTTATTATACGAGATACATAAAAACTTTCCAAATACTACTTTAATGGCTGGTTCCCTAATTTCCAGTGGCGTACATTGTTATTTTATAATTTTCGTATTTTTGGAGATTTCATAAAAAAATCGACTCAAAACAATTGGATATGCCAATTCCGTATCATGTTTGCCACTCCTATATTTTTTTAGAGAAATATTGCATTTTCTGCAGTTAATTGCTTTGGTTTGAATAAATAATGTTCTCTTTAAACTTGGCACTTTTCTGAAAGCTTGAAAATTGTACTATGGCGTAAAAAAATAAGAATTCTCCACTTGAAAGAGATGATTCCCAAAATAATTAATCAATTAATTAAAAAATATATAAGCCATTATTATTTATTTGAGTAGAAAAAAATAAGTGTTTTGGCAGTTTTTTAGTGGCATTCAGTGGCGCGCATGTTTATTGTTTCTACAATTTGTTGAATTCTGCGTTGCGCCCGAAGGGTGCACACGAGAAATTAAAAAAATGACGATTTTGCGAGTAACTTCATACGGCCTGTCAAAATCTGTCGAAATGTATTATTTACAAAGAACATACATAGATTTCGATTATCAAATACAGTGGCGTCGCCGAGAAAATGCAAAAAAAAGTTGAAGGATTGCGTAACTCCCTTATTATACGAGATACATGAAAACTTTCCAAATACCACTTTAATGGCAGGCCCCCTAATTTCCAGTGACGTACATTGTTATTTTATAATTTTCGTATTTTTGGCGATTTCATAAAAAAAAATCGGCTCGAAGCAATTGGATATGCCAAAGCAAATAAAGTGCGGAGAGCACATGTAGATATTAGTTTTTAAAAGTCAGTGGCGTACTTTCAACGAATCGAAAGGAAATAAAAATTACGTAACTCCCCCATAACGAAAGATAGAACAAAATTTCAAAAGCATTATTTCAACGACTGACCGAGCCCTATCCAGCGGCGTCCTCAATTTTTTTACTACTTTCTTAATTTACGAAATATTTCAAATTATTTTTTACGGCTCCCGATTAGACGGACCAAAATAAGTTGTTCATTAAGAGCGTACACAGATTTCGATTTTCGAATTCAGTGGCGTAGTCGAGAAAAGTTAAAAATATATACTGATTGCGTAATTCCCTTATTATACGAGATACACGAAAACTTCCCGAACATTACTCTAATGGCTGGCTCCCTAATTTCCAGTGGCGTACAGTATTATTTTATAATTTTCGTGTTTTTGGAGATTTCGTAAAAAGTTTTCGGCTCGAAGCAATTCGATATGCCGAAACAAATAAAGTGTGAAGAGTACATGTGGATATTAGTTTTCAAAAGTCAGTGGCGTACTTTAAACAAATTCAGAATAATTAAAAATTGCATAACTCCCTTATAACGAAAGGTAGAAAAAAACTTTCAAGGCATAATTTTAACGACTGCTCTACCCCTATACAGGGTGGTTCTCAATTTTTTTGAACAGTCAGTTATTTTACGACATATTTGAAATAATTTTACAATTGTTACAAATAAACATGTCAAAATTCATGAACCGATATCGGCTGTTAATTACCTACACGCGACACTCCTCCAACACCGCAATGTCCTCTAGATGACAACAGGAGACTATCTAAATCAAAAAATGCTAAAGCAAGTTGACTATAAATAATGCGTCTATAAACCCAAACATCACACGAATATGATCCCGTATTCACGATTCCACCAAAAGTCACGATTCCACTAAAAAATACTATTCCACCAAAAAAATACTATTCCACATATAAATACTATTCCACATACATAAACTACGGTTAAATACTAGTTTAATACTACTAAACGTATTTGGGCCACGCCCCCAAAATTTTGAAAACGCCGAAAAAGGGTCAAAATCACCGGATAAAACCGCCCGTTATGGCCGATCGACTGTCTAGCGGGGGTGACGAAGCGGGGCCGGAGGCCCCGCTTCGTCATCCCCCGCTTTAAGCGAGGGGCGGCGAAAACGTCGAAAATCGAAAATATTTTTTTTACTCAGCGAAAAACGGGGCTATCGGGACGAAATTGGGCGAGGGGGCGGGGGGATCTTTCCCGGATCCCCGGCTGACCTCGAGATTTTTCTAAATTCCTCGCGACACCCCGTCTCCAAGCGATAACAAACTCGGCGTACCCTCGCGCACCGAAACTCACCTGGTCTTACACTTTTGATCCGAGAACCGGGCGGCTCCGCGGACGCGCGCTCCCGGACCGCCGAGGGTCGGCGGATGTAGCTACGAGGGTGAGAACTCCACGTTTCCGGACGTTTCCGAGTTACGGCGCCCTCGATATAAGGGTAGTTTTTTATACCGGCCGAACCGGTGGTCGCCGGATAATTTCGAAGGCGGATTCCGGTAGCCCCGTCGATCGGACCGAAAATATCCGAAAATCGACAAAATCGCGCGGGGGTTGCTAGGGGAAATAATTTTTTCCCCGAAGCGCTGCAAAATTTTAGGTCAAAAAAGTAGCCAATTGGGGGGCCTAACTCGTCCCTGGGGATAGAAGGGAGAAAGTAGCGCGGGGTACCGTTCGAAACTAGAGATTCGTAATTCCCCCGCGTGGAAAGGAATTTCGAAAAAGTCAACGTTTAAGGGTAGAAAAGTGCATTTGAAAACGGTCAACACGAGGTCCGGGCGATCGCGAAATTTTACAAGTTCCGAGACCCGTCTGTCAAAATTTCGCCGAAATTGCTCATTTTATTACGCTCGTGGTGACTTTCACAGACCGCCCCGAGGCGCGGGTTTTTTTGATAAAGATTATCTAACCCTTCGAGATGACATTTCGATATGCAGATCGCCCCTGTCGCGGGTTTCCACCCCGCGACGAGTGAAAATTCCGGGGTAGATTTCGAGATTTTACGTAAATTTTAACTTTTCAATTAAAGTTTTAGGTGGCCAAACGTTAGTGCGGGGTGGAGATTTTCGCACAGGCAAACAGCCGTCTCTTCTACTTTACAAATGTTTCTTTAGATTTGCCAGAAAAGGTTGCACGGGGGTCGCAGGCCGCCCCCAAGTAGTACGTGTTTTCCGAAATCTTCAATTTTCTTAAGGCCGTCTTCCTCACCTGCCGAAGACTCGGCCTGTTTCGTGGTAAGAATAAGGTTCTCCCAAGTTCGCTCTTTCGATATCCGTCTGAAAAATTGAAATCGGTCGATATTTGAGAAAGTTATTAACGAAAAACCCGAGGGGTGCATTTTCGGCTATCACCGCTCAAAAAACTCACTTTTCGCGACGCCGCGGCGGACTTACTTTTACACCCGCAATTTTTCTAATAGCGGGAGGTTAAAATACGGTCTTCGGAGTGTCTAAAGTCCCTCTGCTGTTTTCCCCAAAAAAATTTCTCCCGCCCGCCAGGGGCTCCCGGAGAGAAGACTGCATTTTTCGAACCCCCCGTTTTTTTCGAAAACTACCGGGTGAATTGAAAATCGGCTTCGCGTATGGAGGCGTGCTGCAAAACGCGGAGGTTTCCGAAAGTTGCGCCCCGATCGGGGCTCATCTACCCTCAGAAACTCTTGGGGAGGGTAAAATTCGGAATTTTCTTTTGCTTGGAAAGGGAGCGTCCGGAAAAGAAAATTCCTCCTTTTCTCGAGAGAATCCGCCACGCTCTACACGAGCGAGGGCTATTTTCCCCTCTTCATCCCCCCGCGAGCGCCCCGGGATACAAAATGTTAAAAATTGCGAATTTGACTTTCCTCCCTTTCAAAATCTATTCCTCTCTTCCGAATGCGGAAAAAGTGGCGTCGAATGAAAGAAAATGAACGAGCGCGTCCATCCGATACACTTTTACCCCTTCGAAACGTTCCGAAAGGGTCGGGAAGAAAATCCGAACTTGGACGAAATTTTTGGAAGATTTCAGCGCAACGACTTCTTTCGGGACTTCCAGCATGGGTAATTTTGGTGACAGCGACGGGAAATTCTGGATTATTCGTGCCCGGGGTGTCTGTAAGGACGGGACCGACTGTCGTCTCTCCCCCGTAACGTTTACCCCCCAAAAAAATTTTTTTTGCGAGACGCCGCAACTTTGCGATTTTCTCCGGTCCGAGTTAATATTTTCTCGAAATTTCCTCATTCTCCGCAAGAAAAAACATTTGCGGATGCCGCGTGAAATTTTCGACCGTCCGGGCCCACCGGAAGGTCGTCAAAAAAATTAATTTCCCGAAGCCCCCAAACTGCAAAAATAATAATACCTAGGTGGACATTTGCAGGGGAGCTCAGATTTGATTTACGTCGCGCGGCCGCGAATCTGGGCAAAATGTAAACGCATTTTCCCTGCTTTTTGCAATTTTCAATTAAAGTTTTCGGGGGTCAAACGGGGTCGCAGGTCGGAAATTCTTGCACGGGCGGACGCTCCGTTCCGTCCCCTTCGACAGTTCACTTTCGGTTTTTAAAAAAGAGGTCTCCCCGGGGTTGCAGGCCGCCCCTAAAAAGTACGTGTTTTCCGGAATCTCCCGCTTAATCGGGACGGCCCCGTAAGCTCTTCCGGGGGAGTATCGGCGTGTTTCGAAGCAAGAATGGGGTTCTTTTGAGCTCCCTCTTTCCATATCCGTCGAAAAAATTGAAATCGGCGGAGATTTGAAAAAGTTATTGACGAAAAACCAGAGGGGTGCCCGGAGGCAGGTGAATTAAAATGTCAGTTTTAACTCTTTCTTCGGGAATTTCGCATAATTTCACGTGGCTGATCCCTTTTATGACGCGAAAGGAGTCATTTTAATAAATAAAATTGTGTATTTAAGGAAATTATGGAAAAAATAAAATTTATAGTGTCGTGTATGTTTTATAGCGCTATTAAATAACACAAATTCGAGTCCGGCATGGATCAGTGCCATTGGGCGTCGCACCGTTCGTTGCGAACTGCTAGCTGTTTTGCTGCTAGAAGGTCGAATCCCGGGCCGCGCTTATTTTTGTCTTTTTATCGATTTTTACGTAATCTTGCATTTACTGTGTGTCGTATTCGATACGCGAAGTACGTTATCGACCTGGGAATTATGATTTTAATTTTTTTCGCCCAAAATTGTAATTTAAATATTTGCCAATTTCACAGATTTTGAGGCTGATTAAATCTGGGCAGCCGTAACTCGCTACAGGTGAGAGATAGAAAAATCGACGTGGTATGAACATATGTCGGCAGCGAGAAAATGATCCCGTTGCACCCGTTTCCGCTGCCGCTCGACCACCCCTCGAGTCAGAAAAAATTGAAAGCCGTTTCGCAGTTTCTTCGCGGTTTTTTAGAGTTTCTTATTCTTTTGTGTCTTTCCGGTGTGTCTTGGCGAAAGATGCCGCGAATCGGGGTAACATTTCAAGTTTCCTTAATCCAACGAGACATCAACGGATCCCGTACGGCGAACCATTGCAGAGGTATGATCTCGAATGTTAGCAAGCAAACAATTTTCCTGGTACTACTTACACACAATAAATATACCTACCGCATTGGTATAAAAATTAAATTTTCGCAAAAAAAATTAAATTCGTTTCATTTTCGGAACGGAGGTCGAAGTCGATGCTGGGAACACGCCCCGGTTCGTCTTTTCGCGATTCACTCCCTCGCACCCCCCGTCAAAAGGTGCCGAATGTTAAAAGTGCACATTCTTGCTCTCACCCTTTCAAAATATTTTCCATTTTCCCGACTGAGGAAAAAATGCGTCGGTTAGAAGAAAATTAACGACGGCGTCCGCCCGATTCACTTTCATCCCTTCGAAGCGTTCAGAATGGGCGAAAAAAATAAAACTTTGGCGAAATTTTTGCCTGGTTAAAAAAACCCACGTTCTTACGGTTTTCGTGATATCCATTAGAAATTAAAGATTATTCGTGGGCGGGTTATAATGAATAAGGTGACAGAGCGTGGAGCATCCCCTATCGCGTTTGCTACCCTAAAAAATATTTTTTTCGAAAAAATGCTTTTTTTCCTGCAGTTAATTGCGGTTTTGGGAGTAACTTTCTATGGCCTGTCAAAAAATAGATACACCATTATTATTTATTCGAGTAGAAAAAAATTAAGTGTTTTAGCAATTTTTTAGTGGCATTCGGTGGTGCGCATCTTTATTGTTTCTACGTGTGTTGAGATATCGGACGGAAAACCGTGAATTCTGTGTTGCGCCCGAAGGGTGCACACGGGAAATTAAAAAAATGACGATTTTGCCAGTAACTTCATACGGCCTGTCACAACCTGTCGAAATATATTATTTACAAAGAACATACATAGATTTCGATTATCAAATACAGTGGCGTAGCCGAGAAAATGTAAAAAAAAAGATGAAGAATTGCGTAACTCCCTTATTATACGAGATACATAAAAACTTTCCAAATACTACTTTAATGGCTGGTTCCCTAATTTCCAGTGGCGTACATTGTTATTTTATAATTTTCGTATTTTTGGAGATTTCATAAAAAAATCGACTCAAAACAATTGGATATGCCAATTCCGTATCATGTTTGCCACTCCTATATTTTTTTAGAGAAATATTGCATTTTCTGCAGTTAATTGCTTTGGTTTGAATAAATAATGTTCTCTTTAAACTTGGCACTTTTCTGAAAGCTTGAAAATTGTACTATGGCGTAAAAAAATAAGAATTCTCCACTTGAAAGAGATGATTCCCAAAATAATTAATCAATTAATTAAAAAATATATAAGCCATTATTATTTATTTGAGTAGAAAAAAATAAGTGTTTTGGCAGTTTTTTAGTGGCATTCAGTGGCGCGCATGTTTATTGTTTCTACAATTTGTTGAATTCTGCGTTGCGCCCGAAGGGTGCACACGAGAAATTAAAAAAATGACGATTTTGCGAGTAACTTCATACGGCCTGTCAAAATCTGTCGAAATGTATTATTTACAAAGAACATACATAGATTTCGATTATCAAATACAGTGGCGTCGCCGAGAAAATGCAAAAAAAAGTTGAAGGATTGCGTAACTCCCTTATTATACGAGATACATGAAAACTTTCCAAATACCACTTTAATGGCAGGCCCCCTAATTTCCAGTGACGTACATTGTTATTTTATAATTTTCGTATTTTTGGCGATTTCATAAAAAAAAATCGGCTCGAAGCAATTGGATATGCCAAAGCAAATAAAGTGCGGAGAGCACATGTAGATATTAGTTTTTAAAAGTCAGTGGCGTACTTTCAACGAATCGAAAGGAAATAAAAATTACGTAACTCCCCCATAACGAAAGATAGAACAAAATTTCAAAAGCATTATTTCAACGACTGACCGAGCCCTATCCAGCGGCGTCCTCAATTTTTTTACTACTTTCTTAATTTACGAAATATTTCAAATTATTTTTTACGGCTCCCGATTAGACGGACCAAAATAAGTTGTTCATTAAGAGCGTACACAGATTTCGATTTTCGAATTCAGTGGCGTAGTCGAGAAAAGTTAAAAATATATACTGATTGCGTAATTCCCTTATTATACGAGATACACGAAAACTTCCCGAACATTACTCTAATGGCTGGCTCCCTAATTTCCAGTGGCGTACAGTATTATTTTATAATTTTCGTGTTTTTGGAGATTTCGTAAAAAGTTTTCGGCTCGAAGCAATTCGATATGCCGAAACAAATAAAGTGTGAAGAGTACATGTGGATATTAGTTTTCAAAAGTCAGTGGCGTACTTTAAACAAATTCAGAATAATTAAAAATTGCATAACTCCCTTATAACGAAAGGTAGAAAAAAACTTTCAAGGCATAATTTTAACGACTGCTCTACCCCTATACAGGGTGGTTCTCAATTTTTTTGAACAGTCAGTTATTTTACGACATATTTGAAATAATTTTACAATTGTTACAAATAAACATGTCAAAATTCATGAACCGATATCGGCTGTTAATTACCTACACGCGACACTCCTCCAACACCGCAATGTCCTCTAGATGACAACAGGAGACTATCTAAATCAAAAAATGCTAAAGCAAGTTGACTATAAATAATGCGTCTATAAACCCAAACATCACACGAATATGATCCCGTATTCACGATTCCACCAAAAGTCACGATTCCACTAAAAAATACTATTCCACCAAAAAAATACTATTCCACATATAAATACTATTCCACATACATAAACTACGGTTAAATACTAGTTAAATACTACTAAACGTATTTGGGCCACGCCCCCAAAATTTTGAAAACACCGAAAAAGGGTCAAAATCACCGGATAAAACCGCCCGTCCCCCCCCGTCGACTGTCTCGCGGGGGTGACGAAGCGCGGCCGAAGGCCCCGCTTCGTCATCCCCCGCTTTAAGCGAGGGGTGGCGAAAACGTCGAAAATCGAAAAGAATTTTTTTCTCAGCGAAAATCGCGGCGATCGGGACGAAATTTGGCGAGGGGGCGGGGGAATTTATCCCCGATCCGCCGGTAACCTCGAGTTTTTTCAAAATTAATTTAAACGCCCCGTCGTCAAGCGATAACTAAGTCGGCGTACCGGAAGTGGTCTAAACTATTCTATCGCGGCCGGAAGAACCGGTAAGCTGTGCGGAAAAACCGGCGCCGCCCGCTTCTTCGCCCACCAGAGTTGTTCATTTTAGGAGAAATTCGAACCTCCAGATCAAACGACGAGAGAGATACGGCGCCCTCGAAATAAGGGTAGTTTTTTATACCGGCCGAACGGGGGGTCGCCGGATAATTTCGAGGGCGGATTCCGAAAGCCCCGTCGATCGGACCGAAAATATCCGAAAATCATCCCCCCAGCACCCCGGTTACTATGCGAAATAATTTTTTCCCCGAAGCAATGCAAAATTTTCGGTCGAAAAACACGCAAAAAGGGGGGCCAAACTCGTCCCTGGGGGTCGAAGGGGGAGAGTCGCGCGGGGTACAGTTCGAAAGAGGAAAGTCCACAGAGTGTTAAGTTGGGCGGAATTTTGGACACGTCGACGTTTAAGGGTAGAAAAGTGCATTTGAAAACGGTCAACACGAGGTCCGGGCGATCGCGAAATTTTACGAGTTCAGACACCCGTCTGTCAGAATTTCGCCGAAATTGCTCATTTTATTTCGCTCGTGGTGACTTTCCCGGACCGCCCCGGGTCGCGCTTTCTCTCGATAAAGATTATTCGACCCTTCGAGATGACATTTCCATATGCAGATCGCCCCCGTCGCGGGTCTCCACCCCGCGACGAGCGAAAATTCCGGGGTAGATTTCGCGATTTTACGAAAATTTGCACTTTTCAATTAATGTTTTAGGTGG
Source organism: Xestobium rufovillosum (assembly GCA_963966045.1). NCBI lineage: Eukaryota > Metazoa > Arthropoda > Insecta > Coleoptera > Ptinidae > Xestobium > Xestobium rufovillosum. The sequence goes on from OZ014493.1 coordinate 33,078,263, forward strand.
TCGAACGTGAGTTCCGGTTGAAGATTTTCGCACAGGCGGACAGCGCGTCTCTTTCGCTTTACAAACGTCTCTTTACATTTTCCAAAAAAAGGTCGCGCGGGGCTAGCAGCCCGCCCCCGAGTGGTGCGTGTTTTCCGAGATCTTCGATTTTCTTAAGGCCGTCTTCCTCACCTGCGGAAGGCTCGGCGTGTCTAATGGTAAGAATAAGGTTCTACGAAGCTCCCTCTTTCGATATCCGTTGAAAAAATGGAAATCGGTCGACGTTTGAGAAAGTTATTAGCGAAAAATCCGAGGGGCGCGTTTTCGGCTGTTGCAGCTCAAAAAACCGCACTTTTCCGAGCGCCGCGCGGACTTAGTTTTAGACCTGCAATTTTTCTAACGGCGGGAGGTTAAAGTACGGTCTTCGGAGTGCAGAAAGTCCCTCCGCTGTTTTTCCCCAAAAACATTCCCCCCTCTCGCCAGGGGCTCCCGGAGAGGAGACTGCATTTTTCGAACCCTCCGTTTTTTTCGAAAACTACCGGGTGAAACGAAAATCGGCTTCGTGTGTGGAGGCGTGCTGCAAAAGGCGGCGGTTTCCGAAAGTTGCGCCCCGATCGGGGCTCAACTACCCTCGGAAACTCTCGGGGAGGGTAAAATGCGGAATTTCCTTTCGCTTCGAAAGGGAAAGTCCGGAAAGGAAATTTCTGCCTTTTTGGGAGAGAAAACTCGCCGCTCCGCACGAGCGAGAGCCATTTTCCCCTCTTCATCCCCCCGCGAGCGCCGCGTGGTGCGAAATGTTAAAAATTGCGAATTTGAGTTTCCTCCCTTACAAAATCCCTTCCTCTCTCTCGAATGTGGAAAAAGTGGCGTCGAATGAAAGAAAATTAACGAGCGCGTCCACCCGACACACTTTCACCCCTTCGAAACGTTCCGAAAGGGTCGGGAAGAAAATCCGAACTCGGACGAAATTTTTGGAAAATTTCAAGGCATCGACGTCTTTCGGGAGTTGCCGCATCGGCAATTTCGGAGATGGCGATGGGAAATTCTGGATTATTAGTGCCCGGAGTGTCTGTAAAGACGGGGCCGACTGTCGTCTCTCCCCCGTAACGTTTACCCCCCCAAAAATTTTTTTTTGCGACACGCCGCAACTTTACGATTTTTTCCGGCTCCAATACAATATTTTCTCGAAATTTCTTCATTTTCCGCAAGAAAAAACATTTGTGGATGCCGCGCGAAATTTTCAACCGTCCAATCCCACCGGAAGGTCGTCAAAAGAATTAATTTCTCGAAGCCCGCAAGCTGCAAAAATACTAATACCTAGGTGGACATTTCCAGGGGAGCTCAGATTTGATTTATGTCGCGCGGCCGCGAATCTGGGCAAAATGTAAACGCATTTCCCCTGCTTTTTGCACTTTTCAATTAATGTTTTGGGGGGTCAAACGGGGTCGCAGGACGGAAATTCTTGCACGGGCGGACGCTCCGTTCCGTCCCCTTCGACAGTTCACTTTCGGTTTTTAAAAAAGAGGTCTCCCCGGGGTTGCAGGCCGCCCCTAAAGAGTACGTGTTTTCCGAAATCTCCCGCTTAATCGAGACGGCCCCGTAAGCTCTTCCGGGGGAGTATCGGCGTGTTTCGAAGCAAGAATGGGGTTCTTCTGAGCTCCCTCTTTTCATATCCGTCGAAAAAATTGAAATCGGCGGAGATTTGAAAAAGTTATTGACTAAAAACCAGAGGGGTGCCCGGAGGCAGGTAAATTAAAAATTCAGTTTTAACGTTTTCTTCGGGAATTTCGCATAATTTCGCGTCGCTGATCCCTTTTATGACGCGAAAGGAGTCGTGTTAACAAATAAAATTGTGTATTTAAAGAAATTATGGAAAAAATAAAATTCATCATGTGATGTCCATTTTATATGCCTATTAAGAATTCGCTTAACTTGGCGAAAATGGGCCAATGCTAAAACGCACGGCTTCCGTGTTTGCGAATCCGAAACTGTTTCGGTGCTACGAGATCAAATCTCGGACCGCGCTAATTTTTATCTTTTTATCGATTTTTTTCCTAATTTTGCACTTATCGCGGGTCGTATCGATACGCGAAGTACGTTTCCGACCTGGGAATTATAATTTTAATTTTTTTTCGCCCAAAATTATAATTTAAATATTTGCCAATTTCGCATATTTTGAGGCTGATTAAATCTGAACGGCCTAACTCGCTACAGGTGAGAGATAGAAAAATCGACGTGGTATGAACATATGTCGGCAGCGAGGAAATAATCCTGTTGCACCCGTTTCGGCCGCCGCTCGACCACCCCTCGAGTCGGAAAAAATTGAAAGCCGTTTCGCAGTTTCTTCGCGGTTTTTTAGAGTTTCTTATTCTTTTGTGTCTTTCCGGTGTGTCTTGGCGAAAGATGCCGCGAATCGGGGTAACATTTCAAGTTTCGTTAATCCAACGAGACATCAACGGATCCGATACGGCGACCCATTGCAAAGATATGATCTCGGATGTAAACAAGCAAACAATTTTCCTGGAACTACTCGCACACATTTATGTACATATTTATTATGCATTGATAAAAAATAAATTTTCGCAAAAAAAATTAAATTCGTTTCATTTTCGGAACGGAGGTAGAAGTCGATGCTTGGAACACGCTCCGGTGCGTTTTTTCGCGATTCGCCCCCTCGCACCCCCGTCCAAGGGTGCCGAATGTTACAAATGCACATTCTTGCTTCCACCCTTTCAAAATATTTTCCGTTTTCCCGAATAAGGAAAAAATGCGTCGGTTGGAAGAAAATGAACGCCCGATCCACTTTCATCCCTTCGAAGCGTTCCGAATGGGCCAAACAAATAAAACTTGAGCGAAATTTTTGCCTGGTTAAGAAAACTCACGTTCTTACGGTTTTCGCGATATCCATTAGAAATTAAAGATTATTCGTGGGCGGGTTATGGCGGATAAGTTGAAGCATCCCCTATCGCGTTTGCTACCCTCAAAAAAATTTTTTTTCGAAGAAATTCTTGCTTTTCCCGCAGTTGATTGCGACTTTGCGAGTAACTTTCTGCGGCATGTAAAAAAGCTGTCGAAATATAGTATTTAAGAAGAACGCACGTAGATTTCGATTGTGAAATACAGCGGCGTCGCCAAGAAAATTAAAAAAAAAAATAATTGCGTAACTCCCTTATTATGCGAGATACATGAAACCTTCCCCAATTTTACTCCAATGTCTGGCCCCCTAATTTCCAGCGGCGTACGCTATTCTTTTATGCCCTTTTCTTTTTAGCAGATTTCGAAAAAACTTTCCTGCTTCTGACGATTAAATATGCCGAAAGGATTTTTAAAATTATTTTCTACGGTTCACAATTAGATGTAGCGAAATAAATTGTTTAATAAGAACGTACACAGGTTTCCTTTGTCAGATGCAGTGGCGTAGTCGGTAAAATTTGAAAATAGGTGAACATAGCGCAACTCCTTTATTATACGAGATACACGAAAACTTCCTTAACATAGCTTTCATGGTCGACCCCCTAACTTCCAGTGACGTGCGCAATTCTTTTATACCTTTCGCATTTTCGAAGATTTCTAAAAACCTTTCTGCTTCTGGCGATTAATTATGCCGGAAAAATGTAAGTGTGAATGGTACGTGCAAATGTAAGCCTTTCAAAGTCAGTGACGTACTTTAAACAAATTGAAAATAAATAAAAATTAATAACTCAGTTATAACGATAGATAGAACGAAATTTTCAGCGTATTATTTCAACGACTGGCCCACACCTTTCCAGTGGCGTACTCAACTTTTCAAATATTTTTTTTAATTTACTATATTTTTAAAATTATTTTCTACGGTTCACAATTAGACGTATCGAAATAAATTGTTTAATAAGAACGTACACAGATTTCGATTATCAAATGCAGCGGCGTAGTCGATAAAATTTAAAAATAGATGGAGATTGCGTAACCTTCTTATTAAACGAGATACACGAAAACTTCTTTGATGTTACTTTCACGACTGACCCCCTAATTTCCAGTGACGTACGTAATTCTTTTATTCATCTCGCATTTTCCAAGATTTCTAAAAACTTTTCTGCTTCTGACGATTAAATATGCCGAAAGAACTTAAGTGTGAATGATACGGACAAATATTAGTTTTCAAAGGTCAGTGGCGTACTTTCAACAAATTGAAAATAAATAAAAATTACATAACTCCCTTATAACGATAAATTCTGGATCCTGTGTTGCGCCCGAAGGGTGCACACAAAAATTTGAAAAAATAACAGTTTTCCAAATAACGATAAATAGAACAAAACTTTCATCGCATTATTTCGACAACTAACCCACACCTATCCAGAGGCGCTCTCAATTTTCCTTTTTAAAAATCTTATTTTACGATATTTTTCAAATACATTTACGATTTTTACAACTTGACATGTCAAAATAGGTACATCAGTTGTCAACGGCTGTAAATTACCAACATGCGACACCCGTCCACGACTTCAATGTCCTCTAGATGGCAACAGGAGATTATCTAAATCAAATAATGCTAAAGCAAGCTGACTATATATAGTCCCTCTATAAATCTAAACATCACACGAAAATGGATCCGTATCCACGATTCCACCAAAAGTCACGATTCCACCAAAAAATACTATTCCACCAAAAAATACTATTCCACCAAAAAATACTATTCCACCAACAAATACTATTCCACCAACAAATACTATTCCACCAAAAGTCACGATTCCACCAAAAAATACTATTCCACCAAAAAATACTATTCCACCAAAAAAATACTATTCCACATACAAATACTATTCCACATACATAAACTACGGTCAAATACTAGTTAATGTATCTAATTATGATTGAAGAAACACAAGTATAAAGAGTATATTATAAGATAGTCGTGGACAAATAAATTTTATTTTGGTAGAGGCGTAGTTGAAATGACTTAGAAAACTGTTACCATTGGAATTTCTAAAGATAAAGAGCATAATCCATCTGTGTACACAAGAAAAGCTGGAAAGAGAAACTTCAAATAATACAGTGTGTCTCAGAGAAAGTTGACACGCATGGGTATGTCTTTTAGGGTATGCAATATTGGATGAAACTTTCAAACCGGCATTTCGAGATGTGTGAAATAAAATACTGGAATACCGGTTTTATGCCGGCGCTGTCCAAAAATATTTCTTCTGTCACCGGCTAAAAAGAAAACTGTATTGCTGTTTTATGAATATGACAAGCACATAGATAACTTCTGCAATAACTATTTCCTTAAATTGTTAAAAAGCTCAATTCTGAATTCTCACTTCTCAATTATCAAGCAATTTTGAAAATAAAAACAAATGTCACTTTCAAAATATGCCTACAACCTCGTTAGTTTTAGTCGAAAATTAACCCTATGGATTTTAACACCCCAAGAGGAAGAGGAAGCATTAAAAAAGAAAGTGGTAGGAAGTATTGTGCAACCATTCGACATTCTTCTAGTTACAGTGATAGAGTATCTAGTAGAATGAAGTCATTTATTATAATCTGTTTTTACCCATAATACAATAATTATTACGCGATGATTATGTTCTACGAACTTTACTTCTGGAAAGAATATTAATGGGCTACACTTTTATGTTGAATATTACAAAGGAAACTGCAAATTCAGTGGAAGATTTTACGAACTGCAGATTCGGGTTATACATTCATCACATTGTTGACAACGTTAAATATATTGAACGCATATTCTATGGTCCATCGGTTTCACTGTAGCTAATAAAAGTTAAGATGGCATAAAAATAAAATAAAATATACCGATAGTAATCAATTCTGTCAATAAAACTAGAAGTATTATATTCTGTAGGTCTGAAAAGAGATCGAACCGAAATAGCACATCTTCGAATTATTTAAGAATGTTTAGAAATAACCTATATTGTTTCATATTATTCGATCTTTGCATTTTTTTTTGTTAAACATAATCTTTTTGAAAATAAGACGCCCAATAGTCAATAAAAACATTTAGATACTTACCGAGAAACTTAAAAATTTTGGACTCTTGATTATGAAGACGTTTCTTGTAATTTCATGAAAAGAACGCAGTTTTTTCTTGTTCAGAAAAATTGTTATAAGAACCAAGGTGAATCAAGTACATAGTGAGAACAGAAAATTAACTAATAAATTGCGTTACCCACAAAAATTGTGTTACGCTTTCCGAATAACAAACGAGGGTCTTGGTAAAAGACACGTAGTAAAAGAACAGCAAAAATTAAGTTAATACCGAGACCGCAGAGACGTCAATTTAGTAACAACAAATATTTCTTAATATGTCGTACATAATTGTGTTGCTTTGTTTGCTCACGCGATTCTCCCGGGCACCTGGATACCGCTCATATTGAATCTACGTGTCTACTGGGCAGTGTGCACGCACTTGGACTGTTCAAGATTATTTCAGAATTTATTTGATGAGGCTAATCATCTGCTGAACATAAATCTGCATACTATCAACGAATTTGATGAATTTGGGTTCAAAATCCTGTTGCTTATTTATAAAAATATAAACTTCTGCTGCTTATTTTTCTCCATCCAATTTTGGTTATCATACAATCGTCAGATTTTCTAAAGAATTTCACAGTACCTGTTTGGTCGGCGGTTTATTGAGTGAAATACGGCACCGATAAAGGGATTTGTCCATGATTTTACAACACACTTTCACCAGATGTCTTTTCGACCGAAAAAGGGTCGATTAGAACGAAATTGGGCGGTTATATCCAATAAGTAGTAAACAGCAGGAAAACATAAATTCAGGTTACGTTTGCCTGTGAAAACAAGTGGAAAACGTGGGACTGTGGATATCAAAAGAGACGATCATTTTTATCGAAATAATTTATGGAATTGTGGCAACACAGATTAACAAAGACTAAAAAAATAATTTTATATACAGATAAATCAACGTTCTAGAAAAACCAAATGGTGCATTTATTTTTAAAATGATATGAAAAAAATACATTCCTTTGTAAAAAATGTCAGATCAGGCAACGGTCTTATTTCACATTCTTTTTCTATTTCAGAAAATATAACCCATCCAGCCAATTCTAAATCTCATGTACAATATTCTCAATTCGTTAAAATTTTACAAAATAAAATGTTTAAAAGTTTGCGATTTCAAATTCCTGTGCAAAAACGGCAACTGTTCCAGCATTTATTAGAGACAAACGATGAAACATCTTGCAGTATTTCTACAATCACTTTTAAAAACTGCTTTAATAATTATTATTTTCGAGGGAGGAATTCGTTTTGTGGAAGATATGGTAGCTAGTGAATACATTTGCTACTTACGTACTCTATTAACTATGAAATGAAAAGGTATTTTCTGTAATAATATAATAAGTGGTCTGGAATTGTCGGAAATTTTACCAAAGCTGTTGCGTTGCTTGGTAGCCGCGAGTGTAAATTTGACAGTTAAAAGATCACGAGTGGCTAGTAAAAGCAACAGCTTGAGTAAAATTACCTAAAAATTCCAGACCACGAATTGTATTTGACAAGATTATTTTTTTAATCGAAGCAAGGTAGTTCAAAACGAAATTTTATTTCAATTAATTCACATACAAAAAAAAGTGTTGGGAATATTTGACGTTTGGCAGGCACTAAAGTAACTAGATTATACATTATAAATGCACCTACAAATTCGAAACTACGGCAACTTATCAACAAGCAAAATTATCGAAAAAAATTACCGAAATAATACACGCTTCTAGACCCAAATGCAATGGTTCCTATTGGTCAATTTGACGATGAAAAAATTCACAGATCTCGCACCTTACGCAAGCATCGTATGTATTGAAAATGCCTGACACAATTTTTAAATTTAAAACACTTATGAGTTATATCTGCCACAATATAACAAATTAATTATTATTAATTTATGTTTACCGATTTTGCGGGTTCGAGATCGTGACACCCGAGGTGACACACAGTAAAAATAAACAGCCATACTTTTCGGTTTGTTTTAAAACAATAACTGCTTCCGCGCCGATTCGGTGTCGGCATTTCATATGTCACGAAATCCAATATTATCCGTATGCACTGGTCGAGGTCACGCCATCCTTATTAAGTTTGCATAAACGTGATCCCAATAGCATTTTCAATACTAAAAAATAATCTTCATAAAATAATAGGGCTTTGTTTTGCATCTCCTGTGTGGTATTTCACAGTAAATATCACACCAAATCGTTTTCGAACTCTTTAGTAAAGAAAGAACTTCTGTAAGAAACTTTTTATCTCATTTGTAAAATGAAGGCACCACTTAGCTTTTCCAGATTATTGATTTACCCTGAATGTGGAGCGTATTCTTTTGTCTCACGTTCACTATCTTTGTGACCATAATAAAAGATAGGGAAACGTTCAAATGGGGAAAAGAGCGTTGGTTTTCGTTAATCACTATTATTATTTGTAAAATTTAATCTCCCAGGAGTCGTTCCTGAAATATTTTTAAAGAAGCTGAAATTGTTTGTTTTCCAATTACGGCCTTCATTTTAAAAGCATGCCTATAAAATTTTAGTCGCGTGCATAAATAATATTATAATATAATAATATGGGATGACATAAAAAGTACCTACTCTGCAGCTGAAAAATTATTAAGTAACAACATTTACATTTTTAGCTCTAATGGTCTAATGTGATGTGATTTAAAAGATTTCTTCTACTGTGCCTCTATTTTGCATTTTAGAAAAAAAGTTATGTGAGAGACTCCCCTTTCTTTTTAATTTTCAGTTTTTCATTTACACAGTCTGCGCAATTTCTTCTGCACACAGCACATAACTTTGTTTTTTTAAATAAAACATTCTGTATTTGATTGCATTTTTCGATTCCTTATATGATTTTTTGCTAGTTTGAATAAGGATATTGCAAAGGCGCAGGATATAAGCGCAGGATATATGCCCCTTGCTGGACGGTAAGAACGTTTTTCGTATTCTTTAAGAGAAAACTGCAGATTTGCAAGATTTTTGAATGAAGAAACTCCTGATTGCTTTTGCAAACGCGCGTTTGCTGTACAGTTTGATCTAATCTGTCCTCTAAACAGTAAACACTAAAAACGAAGGATTTCAGAATTTCTGGAGGTCACACCCCCGACTCCTTTTTGCAAATACAGATTTGCATGGGCTGATTGATGTCGTCGGACTTCTGCATGTTAGGCAGGAAATTTTCAGGTTTTTTCATGCATGCAGAATTTTTGGCGGGTTACAGAACTTCCTTTGTTAGCGTTTGTTTAAAAGCATGCTAGTAGATTCATTGTGGAGTTGTGGCTAATTTTAAAAAAGTTGAAGCGGAAGATTCACCTTTACTTTTGAGTTTATCTGGCTATTTCCGCAGTTTTTCTAATTTCTTTACAAACTGTTTTCCCTGCTACACTATCTTGATGAAAAAGCACAAACAACGCTGGAGCTTGACAATAAATGCGATATGTCAGTGTTTCTAGGTACCAATATGATCATATAAAGACGTGGATGCGAAGTATAATTGAAAAGTCTCCCTTACATTAAATTGAATTAGGTGATGATTGGTACGATATTTAGGAAACGCAAACATGACACCAATCATGGAATAGAGTTATGTTACTATAAACGCTCAGCGTACAAGCACTTCCTGATTGATCAAGGCAGCCGCGTTTGGTTAGTTCAATCTGCACCGCAATTATAGTTCGGAATGTTCTATGTCATGCAGTTGGGGATAAATTGTGAAGATGGAACATTCTGATAACGTTAATAAATTAAGCTTTACGAGAATGTACGACGGTAATTCAGGTATAAATAGGATGTGCAGAATATTTGCAAATGAGAAATTCTGTATTAAATTTAGAAATTTATGGCAGAAAAGCTACAAAATTAATTCTACCAGAAGTTGTTGCTTCTGATTTATGTATTCTATTATAGAATGCGCAATGGTATTGATCTTGTGAACAGCTCATATTCGAAATTTTACTTGAAGGAATTAATTCGTTTTTCATGAAAATTTCCAACTTGATTTGTAAGTGTGAAGCAAATAGGTACGCAATTTACTTTCTCTTGCTTTACAGGGTATTTACATGAAAAACACACCTCCTTATTTGAATTTCTTATAGTTATTATTATATATTATTCTATATTCATCATCATTATAAGGTTTTCAGCCTGAAGACTGGTTGGACGCGTACCTCCATCCTTTCCTATCCTGAGCTAACCTACCCATTTGCCTAAAAGTAGAACATCCTACATTCCTAACTATTTGGGAGCAGTAGTCTAATCTAGGCTTATCCCTACCACTTTTTATTCCTATCTCTGACTCAAGTATGTCGCGAACTATTCCTTCACTCTTAGAAGGTGTCCTACCATCCTACCATCCTACCATCCTATTTCTCCTATTCTTTATTGTCTTCCATATATCGTTTGCTTTTCCCCAACTCTTTCTAATACCTCCATATTGCTAACCTTATCTATGCACACGTCTGTAGCACCACATTTCAAACGCCTCTATTCTTTTTCGATCCACTTCTATTGTCCAAGTTTCGCATCCGTATAATGCCTTACTCCATTCATACGTCTTTAAGAGTCTCTTCCGAGTTTCTACATTAACCGTACCCGGAACTTATTCTAAAGTTTTGCTTTAAGATATTAATTCTAATTAATTACATCTTGTAATTTGTTAAGCGTTTCTTAACATCAAAGGTTCCGACGAGAATGACGCTTCTCTACAGATCCCTATTCTCTGCGCTTACTAAATAAGTACCTACGTTAAGTGGGTCACAGTAAGTTTAACTTTCTCAACCATAAACAGTAGTCTATAACTTCGACTTCAATATTCTGGTTTGCTGATAGGTATTCAGTTTAGTTTATACAGTTTTCATTGAAAACGTTCTGATTTTAAACTCGCGAAACTTTAACGCTGAATGCAGTAGGACATTGTCGTAGTTAGGTATTAAAAACTTTCTTGTTGAATGTTGGAAACGCGTTCTCTGTGAAGCCTTCACACATCCAAATAGAACACTTATTGATTTAGGTGGTCGGCAGTAAAAATATTATTTTTTTGGAGCTTTCTTCTAATATCCCTCTTTAACCATCTTTTCATTTAATATATGTATTATCGCTGTCGTACTTGCATACCTATAACCTCCCCAGGTATGTGAAACAAGTATTTAGTCTCACTTCAAACCGGAACGGATGCTTCATATGCCCAAACATAAACTGCTAATGCTAACTGGTGGTGGAAAAATTCCAGAGAGAATATTAAGCATTTAATAATAGTTACTGGAACAGATTTTACTTGATACTATAAATAGAAATGTAATAATTGTAAAATATTTGCTAATACTTATTAGATATTTTAACTAATTTTATAATAAATCTTATAAGATATATTTTATTAAACCCGTGTAGTGTCGGACAATATAAAGTAATATTGTTACGACAAATTTAAATTTAATGGTACATATTAAATATTATTTTATTGAACACTTTTTATTAAACAGTTCTCTCCGTGTATGAACTATGAAACAGATTAAAAAAGAAGTAACTTTTTTCAGCTGTTTGTCATATTGTACTGGAGGATGAATTGTATAGGCGGGTAGACAACAGAGATCAAAGTTAGCAGCAGAAGGAAATTAAGGCAACAAGAAATGTTATTCTTAATTTCTATGAATTTTTAAAAAATCCTAACCCAGCTAGAAAATACGATCGACCTGCGAAAAATACAAATATGTTCGGTGAATATCCGACGGTTGGTAACCCTATTATGGAGTGAAGTTCAAAAGAACTTCCCTTACTATTTGTAGCGATTTAATCAGTTTAGAAGACAGAAAATTATGAACCATAATATTTTCTTTTCACAATATAAATAAGGTTGTATGCTGCACTTGCATTTGGAAACTAGGAATAAAGTTACATAGTTTCAGAGTTTAAGGCACGTAAACATAGAACTAAAACAGAAAGTTGCTTTGATTTCAGTCTTTAATCGATGAAGTTTGCTTAAAACCCCAGTTTCATTTTATTAATGTTCAGAGGCGGAAATTCGACGATTCCTTCTAATAAGTTCGTAAATGGCGTTGAACATGCTTTATTCCCCTATTTATAACAGTTTAGTTCTGCAAGCTTTCATGGAATGAGAAGTAAACAACGTTTAGTCACAAGTTAGAAATATACATAGGTACAATTTTTCGAATTATGAAACAAGAAAAATAAAAAACTTGTGTGTGTCAGCTCCGACGCACGACTGGAGTTTACTCCTTACGAACGATTATTTTAACTTCAATCACTTGATAATTTTGTTTATTGTACAGAAATATACGTATCCATAGAGACATACATAATTTCAATGTCAAAGGTGCGCGCGGTGCATTGCGCAGAGGAACGTAACGCCTCACTTTTAGTTAACGCTTGATTTTACTCCTCCGCAGTGCTATAACTGAAAATCGATTATTAAGGAGTAAACTCCAATATACAACGCAGCAAGTTTGAATTCTAAGAAAAAGTGCTCTGAGTGAACCAATTACATTACTTTATTGCATAATTGTCATTTGAGCACATTGCAGCTCAATAGATGTAATTCAGTTTAGGTCTAAAGCTGTAGAATAACAATTACGTTCAGTGCAGTACAAATATCAGTGCAGAGCTGAATTAAATTAAAACGTGTATTATTACATTTGTCCATGGTTGCCTCCTCGGATACGTAACGCCCAGCGAGATGCTCCATGTTATCCAAAAGATAAGGAAACTATTCTGTATGCATAATACCGCGAATGAAGCATTCTTATTTGAATTGCAAATTCAACAAAGGTTTCAATTAACATTTATAATCTTGTCGTGACTCATTTAAATTTCACAGATTGCCTTTATTCTAGAAGAGATGTAGATTAGTTAAAAAAAGGAAAAATACCTACCTTATAATGAATACCTACTTAATTCGGAAGAATAGTTTCTTTGTGTATGTACTAATGTTAGCGAAAGTCGATTTTTGTTTGATCAGATTATTGTTAAAAATGTTAGGACCAGCAAAACCTATGGTGAAATATACCCACAATATATAAATTTTAAACGATTAAAGGATCAGTTACTTATTTTTATAAATCAGTGTAGTATGTAGCAGAAGAAGGTAATTGTTTGCCATTCATTTTAGTACATATATTTAGTATATTGTACTTTAAACCAAGGGTAAAATTTACTGGAAAATTGAAAAAAATAAATAAAGTTATATTTTTCAAGAAACAACCTCAATTGCTTTATGGCTCTTACGACAGAATCGAAGATTCTAGCAGCATTGGTCCTTCGAGCTGTATAACATTTTTGTGCCTAACGGATTTTTGAAAAACTGCAACATCTGATTGCAACTAGAAGAACTGACTTCTTGGAAACGGGCGCTATTAAATATTTAGTCTCATGTTCGCGAGTAGTTACCAATGAAAGAATGTTGTATATGGGCGTAGTTCCAGTTTCATCAATGTTTTGGTTTATAAGCTTTGATGGTTGATACCTTCTGAAGAAGACACCGATTGCCTTTAAGTACTTCCGTAATTGTTGAGTTATGTCCTGTAAATGGTTCTAAAGCACTTTCAGTTTCTGCCATTTTAAGAGTAAAAGTTCTGTAACTCTTAATTCGGTTGCTCGTTTACGAAAGATGTACTATCAACGCCAAAATTCCTGTTCCACTTTACGGTTCAATTCCGCTTAAAATGCTATAACCAATTACATTCTGAGGTAAAAAATTCACAGACCTTGCATCTTACGCAAGTATCATAGGCGTATTGAAAATACCGACACAAGTGCTCGGTTTCTAAGATGTCCAACAAAAGTGATCTATGCCGTTTAAATTTGGTATATTATTGATACAATAAAAGAAAAGAAATGATTTGTGACACGCACAAGGCACATAGTCAAACTGACGCAATACGTAACAAAATATTAACGCATCCGTTTTGTACTGTACGGACTTTTATTGCAACGCGATATCCCTCTTAAACGGTACTCGCGCTCGCCGTACCGTAGTTTACATCTGGCTAGCGCTCTCCATCCAATATGATTATTAGCGTCCTCGACTGCGCGCGTCGCCGACAGAATTTGTCGCGTGTCGATACATTTTTCTTAAGATGAGTCCCATATACACTCGCCCAGAAGTATTTTCAATACTAAAAACCTTAGAAACTGTCCGCCAATTAAAATTTTGAAGGCGGATCCAAACGATTTCATTTGAATGACAACTAACGTGTTAGCCTTACACTAGTAAACAAAGGGCAGCAAAATAGATAAATAATCTTTTTCTTTTAACGAAAAATCACATCGTCTATGGGGCGGAGGCTGACGAAAACATAGCAACGTCCGGCATAAACGATTCGCATCTCAAACTGGAACACCACTTTTGGAATTTATAGTACAACGACGTCTTCTTCCGAATTTATTTAGAACGCCAAATACACAAGGACGTTCTCGGTACGGGCCCTTAAATATACACCTGTATCCCTCGGTCTCACATATTGGGACACGCTGTATATCTAAGGGGATCTGGACGGTCTCTTATGAACACGTCTCTCGTTGTATCTAAGGTCTGGTCGGTTGGAAGATTTATTCGCTGATAACCCTTAAGCTCTTAGTTGCAGAAGGGTTGGGTTCATTACTTATTGCTAAACTACGATTGAATAAAAATACATAAACAAAATATAACTTGACTCTATTCGTTTTAACTATTTACATTTGATAAAATTGAAGTGAAATTATAATACGGAATATGTACAAAATGCGAGATATATTTACAGGGAAATAAACAAAAATAAAAACCGGTTCTCGAGGTGTACTCTGATAATGCGGTCGGCTCGACGTGCGATCCAATACTGAATTATTTCTACGGCCTCGGAGTCTACGTGGGAGCACCAAAAGGTACAGACTCCTAGACGGGCTTCGGTGCGAGATTCTCGTTGCAGCACCAGGCTACTATATCACTGGGGAAATACCCCTAGTCTATACGCTGCCAGTAAATAATAATTAGTCCGCCCTCGGCATGTCACCATCGGCCGCCGATTACAAGGGTACAATCGTTTTCCGCCGGTAAGTCGCCTCAGTTACAGGTACAAGTGCCACACGAGTTTGCCAAAACGATCCCAACTTCACCAGCAGACACCCCTAATTCTCGAGTTTGGACACCTCACTACTCACTGGTCTCGGATAAGCTAGGCCAGCCAGGTTGTGACTGGGTGATGTTTAATTGTTGATATCGTAGTGATAACAACCATTAAGCACCAGGCAACTATTCAAAATTATCTTACTCTAATATTTACAGGTCGGTTACTTTCAGTTGATCACACGGCGAAGTCGGAACAATCCATCAGGTACTTGTAGTTCGGATGTCGGCGGCCAGCATCATCTCGGATGCTGGGAGCACTGGTCCCAGCTGATGGCCGGACGACCAAGTACTGCCTTCTGGAGCATCTACTTTTATAAACTGGGAGGGGGGCTTCGGCGGCGGTTAATTTCGAGTTTTCCTACGTCAGCTTAGTGTCGTGTGCAGAGATCCAGCTCGAATTCTTGATATTTCGGAGAGGTGGGCATTAAGATCTTCTACGTCATGTTGGCGGCATGTGCAGAGATTCGTTCGGGAATTCCTATTCTCTCGCGTGACGTCGGTCGCATCTGGGACTTGCTCATCTCTTTCATCGGTGCATGCGTAGACGGACGGACTTATTTAGTATTTCCTTCTCTGTTAATTTGCCGGTTGCGGTTTCGTCGAACAATTATTACGGAATGCCACTCTAAGTTTGTTAGAGATTTTAGGCATTACTTCTGTGCATTGTTACAGATGAAACAAGGTTCCTTTGGCAGGGGTAGGATTTGTAATAGAAAATAGAAAGTGCCTCCGTAACCGGCGCCGGCTACAGTTTTATAGGTGTATTGGTGCGGGAGCCTGCGTGTGTCTGGTGCGAGAGGGCAGCTAAGGGGTCTGTTTAAAATGCGTATGCATTGTATCAGTATTTTTCGTTCCCAAATAGAAGCGCGCCGGCAACTATACCCAAGGCCGGCGCCGGCTACGGAGGCACTCCCTAGAAAATAACCGATTAATCTTTTGGATTAACTACATTTCGTTTGGCAACTGAATTATTAAAAAGCGAGAAAGTCTGTGACATACCAACTATTTTACCACCCATTTTAATTTCTAAGCCTCTTCGCTTCTCTCCCGCCGACAATTTGTAAAAATTAATTTTTACTCGATATCAGTTTATTAGTCAGATTAGTCAAATGGGTACCTCGAAGGTACATAGTTGGTCTTGATGGCCTAACTGCCAAATCGATCATTTTTCAAATTAGATGTGATGGTGTTATTGTAATAAGGGGTCTTCTGTGTAAAATAGCTTGACAATTATGGATAACGCTTAGCCGTACATTCGAACTTTAAACCCATGTCCTGATCTAGTTTATCTAATTCAAACGGGTCCGCCCTGGTAGTCTCTAAGTCCATTTTTCTACAGTTGTAATCAAAATCTTCAGTTTCTTTACTGGAAAGGTTAAACAGTCTATGCAGTTATTCAAATAGATGCATTACATTATCAACGTAACCAAAGGTGAACCAACTTTCTACATATAACACCTTGAAAGCTTGAATTAAAATTAAGTATGTGGTTATATATTATTTTCTATCTTGTATGTCATCATTTGACAGTGATGTATGGTATGTGAAAATTTTTATATATTGCGTTGTTTAAGGAGAATAGGCAAGACACGATTCCGTGTTTTCAACGAAAAGAATATAGAAAACTTTTTACATTCGTTTTGCATGAAAAAAGTTCTCTAACTGCAGGGGATTATTTCCTACATTATCATGAATCTGCCCTCAGTACCTTGTCTTTGTAATAATCTGATAATAAAAATCCGACAGTTGCAAATTACTTTATACGAAAAGTTTTACCTAGTTAGAACTTCCGTAATTCTGTAGCGGGATGTGTGGTAAATAAAACTCAAAGGAAAATTAATTTTGAAAGTTAAAGCATATTTAGTCCGCATCTGCTATCGTGGGAGCCAGGCTACGTATTTCACGAGTCCAAGACATGAAGGTATGTATACTTGTATAAATTCTTTGTAATTCTTACTCCCTAAACGATCCGTATAAATGAGAATTTATTTAAAGTGTTTATATATTCTTGGGCATTACCAATATTGCTTTCCAGCAATTCTCCTCAAGTTGCACAGTGGATATTTTCGTGTTCTCAGCACAATGCTTTAAAAGTTCCCATATTTGAACGGAAGTTGCAGTACATTACTGAACATTAAAATGCATTGTATGCTTGTAGTAACGTAAATAAATTTAAAACGTTAATTCTCTCGCTTCTCTATACAGACTAGAAATCTTTATTTCGTTTATCGTTGTGAGCGGTTTACCTGATTTGATTCTCTGAATTTACAAATTTTTCATTCGTTAATGTCACCGTTTCTACATTTCCTACGTTGTAGCATTAATTGTAAGTAGACCTTTGGCAGAAATAAATTTTCAGTTTAATTAGAGCTAACAAATTAATGAGTAAACAATCCAGAGTTAATTAGTTGCTTATAAAGCCTTCGTTAGGGCAATTTCATTATTCAGTACCCTCAAAATAATTTCTATTTACTACATAAATACACAGAACATACAATATACTTGATTAATTTTATTTATTTTTACAGCATTTATGTTTAAATAATAATAGTCTCGCTTTTATAACATCCGACAATATTGTGCGGGCAAGCATGTTAGAGGTGCTTAATGTAGCGTTGGCATAATGAAATACGCTCTGTACTCATATTTGTAGGTAAGTCATATTTATTTCCTTAGTAATCTAAAAATGCAATAATAAACCCTGTTTTTAAAATTAATCCATTCAAAAGGGCCACTGTACCTAAATAATTATGATGCTACAGCAATACCTGCAGAAGGCAAAAGTAAGATCGAATGTTCCACAGACAGTGTGTTATAAAAATATGGCTATTATTTAAAGGGGCGGCACTACATTACAGTTTTGGTCAGTGTAAAAATACAAATTGTATGTTCAATAACAGATTGAGTGGTAAAATATGAGCAGTAAAAAAAGTGGAAACTAGGAGTAACATATCTTCAAATGAGTAGCTCAATAAATATTTGAATCCGTGAAAATTCAATTGGGCAGTAAAATGAATAAAGAGGCAGTAACCCTTGTGCAGTCATGAAATCAGAATGGGTCTGTTAGAAATCGTGGGACAAGTAGTTCTATAAATACTTACGCAGTGCAAAATATGATCGGCCTGTTAAATGATACATACATATAATGTTTATTTAAGTTAGGCAGCGAAATAAAAAATAACAATTAACAATAATGCAGATATTAAGAAAAAAATTAAATTTATTGCACCATTCAAATTATTCAATGCTAACGACTGAGACTTACAACACTCCGCTCGTTTCGCTTCGCTCCGCTTGACCTTAACCTGAGAGATTTTTGGACAAAAATTGTCAGTTGTAAGCGTTTATAATGTTATTCTCTTCAAAGGTGCGCATTTTCATGTTGATAATATTTGAAAAGAATAATATAAACGCTAACGACTGACACTTTTTAATATAAAAGTCTGTCAGGTTACGGTCAAGCGGAGCGAAGAGAGCGGAGCGTTGTAAGTCTCAGTCGTTAGCATCCAAATGGTGCATTATTCGATGCAGCATTACAAAAATGCTTTGTGGTGCAATGCGGTGCAATAGAAGACGCAAAGGGATGGACCAAAATGAATATATTTTTTACCTGTGAGGGGCTGAGTCCAGTATTTTAAACACTTCTATGGGAAAACGGGCAGGGGTGCGTTGAATAAATTTAATAATGCAATGCTAGTGTAATATATCCAAGCACTCGCAACTCATTGATAACGATATAAGGTAATGAGCGAAACGACCTAATATTTATAGGCAAATCTCTTCAAATTGGTCGCCCACGGTGCACTGTCGCGTAAGCTGCGCCCCATTTAACAGAAGTGTGCCGCTCTTTTCAATGAAAATGACGTTCGATTTTGCCAAACGTCGAGAACTAGCGAATTATTTATCTAACTGCCCATTAATACATTATACTGCCCATTCAATCATTTTACAGCTCAAATAATAATTGCACTGGACATTTATTTTATCTTCCGCTCGAGTAAGTTTTGAACTGTCGTTGTAGGATTAAATAACCGACTAAATTCTTTTATATTGCTGGCCACGTTCTACTGCCACATTAAGTTTAATACCGCCCGCGTGAATTTTTAACTGCCCGATGAAACTGCCTGGATGTTAAAACAACCGCCCAAATAACTACTTCCCTGAAAAGAAGGCTTATAGAGCCCAACAGATTTAAGTTGGCGAGCGGTGGAGGCGCGACGCGTTGGCACCTGCAAAACAGTGGCGTGGATTTTCTTTTTACTCTTGGGAATAAATATTAAATAATAGAAAATCAGTAAATAATATTCAACGTGTATTAAGAAAATTATTAGTACTAAAGGTAATTCAGAATGTAAAAAGGCAAATTTAATGTGATTTATTGCAGAATAATCATTAATATTACATTCTTTGTCTTAATTCTATTAAAAAATTATAGTACAATAATAATGAAGGTTTTAATGATCACTTTCAGAATCGCTAGTATCAATGTCACTGTCGCCTAAAGAAATAATTAATGGTTCAGCTTCACTGATATTTTCTGCGAATACTTCATTTACTAAATACATATTTGTCCTCGATCTTAATTACGTGATCACAACGCTTCTTCCAGTCTTCTGGCTTTATTTGATTAAATTCATATTCCGTTAACTTCCGCGCATCTTCTAATTTGACGGTAGTATTTTTTGTAGCGACATTGTTTTTCACTGTCGCCCATATTAACTCAATGAGATTTAAATCTGGATGATATGGTGGTAAACATAAAACAGTGTGTCCATGTTCTTGTAATAATGTGTCGAACTTTTAGGTTTTGTACCTTTTCTTATAATGCTTGATAATAAGTATACTTATTCGTACTGGTCGAGGATTCTCTAACGCCCAGACATGTGTGATGTATGTTACGGAAACTATTAATTTCACTACGGGTAAACATCACCAAAACCGATCTTAAAAAGTTGTCATTGTAGGCATTTTGCTCTAAAAGCCAGTTACAAAAATCGACTCTGCGTCTAGAGTCCTCTAGCTTCAAAGCTTGAACTCGTTGAACGTGGTAAGGATGAAGCTGATCCGTCTGGCTTACTTGAACCTGGGAAGCGATTACACGAGTGCTTGTCGTTCTCATGCACCCAATTCAGAATTTTTTCCCTCAGCTGATTATTTACAGAAGGCTTCAGTCGTCCTACGTGTCCTCCACGATGCTACCGTAAATTACCAGTATCCTTAGCCCTTTGAATAGCACTTACAAATGCCCGAGAATGTGGGTCAATCCGGTTAGGGAAACGATTCGCGTACAATCGCGATACACCCGCGGCATTTTGAGCTCACGTTCCGCAAATTAATATGTTCACTAGTTCAATATTGTAATAAACATGAGCCATTATTAAGAACAATTCCGGTACACACAATCGCCAAATAAACAGTAATGTAAACACATCAATTTCAGTACATTTAATGCGACGACCCAATGCACAATGTCATAACACTGATAACATACGCAAAAACTGAACTGGTCGCATGAATAAGAAAAACATTACATTTTTTGGACAAGCCATGCATACCTCACCTATTAAACGACAGGACCGAACTCAAAATTTGTTTAAACTTTGGAATGCTGCTTTATGGTGCGTTCATGATAGACTGTGACTTACTCCCTCCGCCCCTTCTCTTCTCTGTGGTAGTACCACTTTTCCAATGCTTCTAATATTTTCTTATCCATTGCTTGCAAAACGTTTCCGTTTCGATGATTTTTTATAATTGGGTTCAAGTTGTTTTGGTCAGGCCAGGTTAGCCAGCTATCAAAATCATAAACTGGGGCCCCTCTGCCTGTTAGATCATAACTGGATATGATATACGACTAGTGATCATAAAAGTAATTTTCATTTCTTTGTTGCTTTAAAGGTGAATTAAAACATTAGTGTTTGAACAGCTTTTCACGGTCGTTATCTGGAACCTTTTCTGTAATGATAATAAATGTACTCGTGGCTTAGGAGCTTAAGACAAAGTATTCATTGTTAAGACGATTTATGAATACGCTGCACTTGACGCTTTGTTGTCTGTGTGTCCGTAATGTGTTCCTCTTACAAAGAAGCGGAATAACATAAGATGGAGTATGTGCCATTATCCGGATCAACTTCAGAAGATCTCCTTAGAACGAAGTTCTTACTGTGGGATTAATCTGACAAATTTATGCCATTACATATAACACTCTTACCAACGGCAGTCCCTACAAAAGAACATTAGTCAAGGTATATCTGATATTTGATTCCATTTTCCGTGGGCACTCGTGTAAAAGAGAAGTCGGTATTAATCTTTCAAGCCTGGGAAATAAAAATCCCCCTTCTTTGTTTAGGTAAATAATTAACAGCTGTTTTTTGTATGTCTCATTCTTTTTCTTAATGAAGGACGAAGGCGGATTTCATCAAACGATATATTGTTTTATTTATAAGCTGCTGGTGCTTCCATTAATTTTTATCTGCGCCTGCCACTCTAGTCACTCTAGTGTTTTCTCGTTTGAAGATTTTATTAACGTTTGTCAAAGAAGTATTTGCTTGACAACCTCAAATAGCCCATGCACGGTTAGGTGTAGATCGTTGGAAGTATTCGATCACTCATCGAAATCTCGACTTACCGGCGTGCCAAACACGTTATGGCTAGTAATCTTAAAGACCAGCTCGCTACCTATCCTTAAAGTGTGCATTCTTAGCCAAAATATTCAGTTCAGTAGTTACATTGTCAAACACAGATACCTACTAAAGTTAAGAAGAAGTCTTAGTTAGTAGATGAAGCCAAAAGATCTTGAGGAACTGCTAAATTTCATTTTTACTTTTACTGACAGAATAAAAAAACAAATAAAACGAAATGAAAGTAGTTCACACTTTCATATGTTACTGCTGTAAATTATACAGGTCAATTCATTTCTCTCGCTCCCCGTAATGCTTAATTTATAAGAAGTGGAGACAGTGCTTAGATCTTCTGCAGCAGAGTGTAGCATTTGCCAAAAATTTAATTTAATTTTCATATTTGCAAGTAAATTTTGTTTTTCAACAGTGCTTCACCAAAAACGTTTCTTGTTGAGAGGGAGCCATTTATATCATCGTTTTCTTTATTTGGTTTCACATTTACACCAAATAGTAATATTCGTTTTCTTTTAAATATTTTGTTTCATATTTTTTCCTCCAAATTATTTTCTGTAGTAATACAATAAGTGGTCTGGAATTGTCGGAAATCTTACGAAAGCTGTTGCGTTGCTTGGTAAAAGCAACAGCTTGAGTAAAATTACCTAAAAATTCCAGACCACGAATTTAACAAGATTATTTTTTGAATCGAAGCAACGTAGTTCAAAACGAATTTGATTTCAATTAATTCATATATGTACAAAGAAAGGTGTTGGGAATATTTGACGTTTGGCAGGTACTAAAGTAAGTAGATTATAAATCATAAATGCACCTACAAATTCGCAACCATGACAACTTATCAACAAGGAAAATTATCGAAAAAATTACCGAAAGTAATCTCCCTAGTGCTTGAATTATTTCCGAAAATTTTTTCGAGTCTCGAATGTTGTGAAAATTATCCCGAGTCGAAGACGAGGGCTAATTTTCAAAAATCATTCGAGGCCGAGAAAAAATTTACGGTTAATAATTCAAGCACATGGGGAATTCGGTAAGGAAATTTCACACCTAAATAAAATTAAAAACTAATGGCATTAGTCTGACACTTTTGTCATCGAAAACACAATATAGAACTAAAATTGTAATGAAGCCTGCGTATGTCAATGAAATGTGCTGTCAGTTGACGTGCAATCGTTTATTATAGAGCGTTTTTAGCAGTAAAGAATACCCTAAATAATTTAGGGGTTAGTTTGTGGTTTTTACCATGTCTCGTTTTGGAAAATATAACCAAGAAAGTATCTGAGAAGAAGTTCAGCATTAAAAATGAAACTTCAGTTTTTAAATTCCGCGTCATTATTTGACAGAAAATTTTCCGCTGTAATCACTTCCTCCTGCCTGAAGTAGGAGAGATAATTTTCGGAAATCGTCTGTGTTGCTATGGTAACCAAACAAATACAAAGCTTCTGATTGGCTGATAAATGTAAGCGTGAAATTTCTGAAATAATACAAGTCACGGGACAAAAATGAAATATTTCATACCTGCACACGTACCGAAAACAGAGCGCATTCTATTCACCGGTCATCCGTATTACAAGTTCGTTTTCCATTACGATATACCAAAGTTTTTGAACCCTGCAATTGAGAAACGATACGATGGTTCCTCCAGAAAACAATTTGAATAAGGTATTAATTTTCAACACCGGTCCCCGGGTAGATTCAAGAAGGGTTGACCATCTGGAAATAATGTGAGTTGTTTTGACTTAATTAAAGCGAGGGGTTGATTTGTCATACCGATTTTAGTCTACTAGATAGGGTTAGGGATTACACTTTGGGTATAATAGAAAATCAGATTTCACTCCAATAGCCCTTTATTTAAGCATAAACGCAGAGAGCGGCTGTGTGGAATAGGAACTTTTTAATTATTCACTGTACCTTTCTGCCCTCGAGGAGAATTATTAGTAAGTACTTTTCTCTTATTAGGTATGTACTATCGGTGCCAAAATTGGTCTTACACTTTAGGGTTCAATTCCGCTTAAAATGCCATAACCAATTACGTTCTGAGGTAAAAAAAACCTTAGCAACTGTCCGCCAATTAAAGCTTTGAAGGCGGATCTAAACGATTTTATTTGAATGACAACAAAGTAAACAAAGGGCAGCAAAAAATAGATAAATAATCATGTTCTTTTAACGAAAAATCACATCGCTTATGGGGGGCGGGGCTGGCGAAAACATAGCAACGTCCGGCATAAACGATTCGCGTTGCAAACTGGAACACCACTTTTGGAACTTTTAGTACGTCATACTGAAATTCATGAATTTATGAGCCTAATTTGATAATGAAGAGAACTTGTTTGACCTACGCACACAGTAGATCATCCGAATAAATAATCTTGAATTCCACCTCGAATTGAAAAATAAAACCAGATATCTTTTATTGTTGCCGTCGAGTGTCACGATATTATGTGGAATGATGACTGATATTAACGAGGATGGACAGTTTAAGAAACGAGCCGTACGCGAGTGCTTTAATTCAGACTTAAATATAATAACCATAACTCGTTGTTAGAATACCATACCTTTTCCTCCACTTTTTCTAAGACAGGTCATGGAAAGTTGCCCTTTTAAGGCTAGATCCAATGACCTAAAAAAATAGCAAAGGAAATAGTACGTCTTCGATTGAATTAGGCGGTGATAGTATCGTAATAATACAAAATTATGATTTTTTAAAGTTTTCAGATACTTGTGTAAATGTGAATTTAAAAGTAGAGCAACCCACATCCCTAACTATTTGAGAGCAGTAGTCTGATCTGGGCCTACCCCTACCTCTTTTCATTCCTATCTCCGACTCAAGTATGTCACGAACTACTTCTTCGTGTCTCAGAAGGTGTCCTACCATCCTACCATCCTATCTCTCCTATTCTTTATTGTCTGATGAATTTATTAAACACAGTCGTAAATATAATAAACGTATAACTTGACAAAAGAAGGTAAATGCCCTTACCATAGAATTAGATTGATCTTTTGAATGCCCCTATCCCTATCACTATCTTTCCAAACATTCGACATCTCTATCGGCCGGTGATGATCTACCATTTGGCTTAGGTAGTCATATACTTTCAACCTTGATCCCTTCAAACCTTCAAAGTACCTATCTTATTTCATACTATTCCGCTCGTACCAATATCTACCCGTCCGCTAACTAACAAGTATGAAAAAATGTTCATTTATATTCATGCACCGTCGTCTTTTCTGACATCCTTTCATTATTTCAGTGTACTTTAAATATTGTAGGCGATAGGGAGCATCCTTGTCAATGTCGTCTAACCGACTTGTTTGCTCACAATAATTATTTTTCACCCTTATTTTTTCATTCTTATTTTCGATTGGCAATTTAACCCAATTTTGATTAGGAGCAAAGTGAATTTCAGTATGCATCACCAGTATATACATTATTTGAATAACTGAAAAGTTGAATGCGAGGTTGAATTCCAGAATTTTATACACATATAGTTTGGATGCATGGTAATAAGAAGAAGACAAGTTTCGTGACACTGATTTTAGTTGCAAATTCTAAGAAATCGCGATTTGACGAAAACAAAATATTTTTATTGCTCTCCATTTTTCAATAATCTGCAATTTGACCGTGTTGTCCAATAATTGACCCTTGAAATAATTTGAAATTGCCAAACGTGAGAGATGCCTTTATTTACAAGAATATTTGTTTGAATATTTATATGAGTACGCAGTCATGACATTAAATTTGAAATCATTGAGAATATAGGCATGTTATTGTTCGTATATGAGTTATTTAATACGTCTTGGTTGAATAGTCGCTTGTTGTGATACTAAATCAGACGCGCACTACAAGTGTGTTATCCTACATGCCAGATCATCATGTGTTAGACCTAGAATGCATGCAAGAGGTTGTGTTTATTTCACTATTTCAACTGTAGTCGATTGCACAACTGTAAAGGCTTCCGCAAACCGGAACGGCCGTGGTAGCAATGCGGTCAGTTTTAACACAAATCAGAAAGGCCTAATCGTATACGAGAGAAAAATTTTAATTATTTTAACATGTAAACCCACCAGTCATCTATTATTTCAAGTCCAATTAAAAATGACAAAATCAGTGTTACAAACTTACCTTTGTAATTATAGTGCATATTTCAATGTTTTTGCCTTCTGCATTAAAGGTCTTTAGTTCGTCCCATATTTCATTTTTCTATCTTCTATATTCTGGACGAGACAGATCAAATGAAGTTGGGTACAATTTCACCTTTTGCATTATTCTTTGTGATACTGGTGCCATCTTTTGTTATTTGTGTTCAGTGTATATGTATATTGCGGTCAAATCCAAAAAGAAGCGTTTGGCCGCAGCCGCACATTTGAACACTGCATAAGCAAATATCAAGTCGCCGTTGGTGTGACTACGCCGATAAGATAAGACAGGCTGCATTTGAACGCCACCCCGTCCGTGTTTGCAGTCACGGCCGCACCGGTTGGCGGAATGCGAAGCCTGAAATATTGGCAGCGATATACCAATGCACGTACCGAAAACAGAGCGGAAAAAATTTTCTCAGGTTAAATTATTAGTGTTAGAATAAATTACCCTATAACAACGGCTCTTGTAAGTGCTAGAGAACCGTTCATTTCTGAAACATGATGAGATTATTTCTTCAAGAAAAATCTGAATACCACATTAATTTCAACACCGGCCCTCGGATATAAATCCCAGAAATGTTGGCTACTTAGGAATAATGCGAGTTGTTTTGATTCATTTATAGCAAAGGGTTGATTTGTCTTATTGATAGGATTAGGGATTACACTTTGGGTACAATAGAAAATTAAATTTAACGCTTTATTTAAGCCTAAACCCAAGAGTAAAGCCGCTGTGTGGAATGAGGACTATTTAATTATGCCGTGTAACTTTCTACTCTCAAAGAGAACTAAGACAGTTACTCTGCTTAGGTAGATTATAATGAATATAATATGATATAATGAATTTCATGAATTTATAAGCCCATAATGATAATGAAGAGAACTTGTTTGACCTACGAAAACAGTATAGAGCTGAGTAAATTATCGTAAATTTTATTTTGGTTAGCCTTAAAAAACACCCTGAAAATGAAACAAATTTCTTATTTACATATTCAAAAGCATATTTATAATAAACAATTGTTTTAACTTATAGTGGTGTTTTGAACATGTGATTTTTGTCAAATGACTACGTTTTTAATGCCGTCTTCGTCAAATGATAGTTTTCCGTTAGTCTCGCATAGCTATATACTTTCAGCATAATTCGATCCTTCAAATTCTCCCATTTAATACTGACCTTTTCCTATATCTAACCAACCGTACGAATACTACTGTGTAGGAAAGAAAAACATTTATATTCATGCACCGTCGCGTCGTTTGCTCTGACATTGTTCCATTATTTCAGTGAACTTAAAATAATGTAGGCGATAGGAAGCATCTTTGTCCTGACATTTTCGCTCGCAATAATTGTTTTTTTTGTTACTTTCGTTTTCGCATTTTAACACTATTTTGATTAGGGCTACACATTTTCTATTCATATTGATTATGTCTAAAAATTTCTGTGTACACAACCAGTATAAAATCTCTTTCAGTAACGTAATCGTTGAATTCAAGATTTTCTCACTAGGTAAACTAGTGAAATTAATCAACCGAGGTGATAATTGGTACAAGGGGGTTCGTAACGAGCAAAAAATTTTAATATCTACAAATATGATCAATAACCGTCACAAAAGTCTCATTCATCACTCTGGAATTTTTGAAAGTTTATTTTCACGCTATTGGTGACTTTAAAATTTATATTTCATTTTACGGGAGTCGGTTCAAGCAAAGCTGTTATAGTTTCCAACGATTATTTCAGCGAAATTGGTATTTTTACAAAAATATATGTGGGTCTTCGATTTTATCAATTTTTACGACTTCCGATGTGAATAGCAGTTTGCCGTAGGATTTGTACTTTCTCGGTTGAAAAAACTCCAATTGAGTCTTTATTTATTGTAACATAAATTTGTCCTGTTAATCTCCCAACAGCGATTTAGTTTCCAGGATATCCATTCCACAGTCTTGACCCTATAGCAAAGATGTCCATCGATCTTGTGTTATTTCACTTCTCTATAAAGAAACACGCTTCGTATATATACTGCATCATCATAAATTGTATCCCCTGGTACCCGGTCTTTTATTGACCATTTGTTGGCACAACTGAAACACTCTAGCTACCATCCTCGTGGGTATAATTCCATGTTTCTTGTCCGTCGATAAATATTGATAATTTTGAAGGGGCGAAGCTGCTGTCTAAAAACTTGATCATAAACTGAAAGTTTGTAAAGTGTTTTGTAAGGAAACTGAAAATTTTATACGTCCGAACAAAAAGGTACATAAAAGCACGCACATCATTACATCATTATTATGTAAGTACATAAATGTATATAAACAGGTTCCCTACGTTTTCCCATAAAAATATTTTTGTTTCTTTTTGCAGTTCGTATTTAGTGGATCTCGATTAAATGCGATTTTCAATAGTCAGTAACCAAAGTTGTGATAAATTAAAGTAAACCTACCAGTCGGTAATGAAGTTGGTACCTCCTTTTTGGGCATTTAAAAAAAGAGAAATAAAAATCGGAATAGACTAGTAAAATTGAAAGTGTTCAGAGACCGGTTCCTGCTCCAAATTTAAGCAAGGCGCTGCATCTGGTCAGGTCGGTGGGAGCCCTGTGCGTCTTAATAGTCCTAATACTTACTAAAAAATTTGGTAGTATGTATTTCCCATTGTAGGTTTCTTTAAATGCTGGAATTTTGTGGAGTGATAAAGTGAGTATAGATGATTATTTTTTTCCAATACACTAACTTGGTGTCGCTGAGGAGTTGCTGAGGTGTCACTGTGACGCTACGTGCAATATCTCCAAGTGCATGTCGGTAAGTACTGGCCGGCAAAATTGTGCATTTTTCAATGTTAAGATGCTGTGTCTCTTAATGGGCAACTGGACACTAATTAAATTTGTGTAATTTTTTCTTTTAATATCACAGTAAATACCACCTTAACATATTACGTCTTGATAAAAATTTTAAATTCATGACAAATAATTGTTTAAAATGCTTCCAAACATCCACTTTTTCAAACGAGATTTCAGTGTGGGCGTGGCTTAAACTCAAATGACGTGCACTGCGCTCACCAATGAGCATGATCAAATAGTTTAAAAACCTATTCCCGCGCAGACACCAAACGGCAAATAAGTGAGTCATTTGAGCTACTGCATATTTGTCATTTTCGTTTGTCAATTTCGAGGTTAATTTCTAGTTTCACGTCAGATTCAGATGTCAAAACGGCACGCAAAGGTTATGCAAACGCCAGAAGTGACATCAGGACACCTGACAGAATCTGATAAAATACGAATAAACTACTTCCCGTCAAAACCGCTGTGTTGTCATATAATTCGCAGAGCGAAGTTCAAAAGCGTTATTATTTCTTCAGTTCCGTGTTCTCGAAATAATTTTAGGTGATACAGTGATTGTGTTTTGCAGTGCTTCATTTGCATATACAATTTAAATAATTCGCTATTTATTAGAAAAGTAGAAATAATGATTTCAAGTTACATATGACAATATCGGATTCAAAAGTGACGTCAATTGCGCCAGGCAAAATTATTAATTAATTTTTTTCTGCCTTAAAGTGAAGCACAGAGAAAAATGCAAAAATAGGGGTCAAATATTTTCGCCCAAATTTTCATTTTTTCAAATAAAAAAAAGTCGTCCAGTTGTCCATTGAACATTTGTAAAACAAGCTTCAAACGGCTTTGGCGCCCACGAAAAATTAATGCCATCCGAGATATTGCATTTAGCCTCAGTGGCACCAAGTGTATTGGTAAAAATAATCCTCCAGCATTTTTTTCTGAATCACCCTGTAAAACATGGCCAATTTTATTCGAGAAGACAATATAAAACTTGGAGTAGCAAGCTGTCTATTTAGAAGAAGTATAACAAGCAGAAAGCTTCTGGTGCGGAAATATTGTTCGTAAATGAAAAAGTTCGACTTCACTATCCATTATGTAAATTAAGTTTAAACTAGATCCAGAAGGCTGTGCAGCGACAGTCCATAAAAGAACAACCCATAAAAAGTTGAAAACCATAATGGATTTTCCCCTTGGACGCGGACTTTATAATGCGAATACAGTAGGCGCTCGATTATGTGAACTAATACAAACGAGGGGTGTTCATAATATCAAATTGTTCATATAATCAAAAGTATATTATTATCAAAATGACATTAATGTATTGGCATGTTACACTTTACTAAAGTATTGTGTAATGTGTTGTTGCACTTTCTTCGCGGCTAAACTTTTCTGCAGTGCTTTATCTCTGCACTTTCGCAGAACCAGCAATTCGTCAATGTCGTGTATGTTTATTTCGCGCCAGTGAATAGCTGTATTAAATGCATCCACAGCTCCAGGAGAACTTATTTCTGTTATTTCTGCATGATCTTCATGGCCAACTCTTATCGTCACTGTCACTATCTTGGTCATTTACGTGATCTTCATCGTTCCACTTTTGAATGTCCTCTCTTCCACTGAATTCTAAAGAAACTTCAAATAAAATTTGTGCTTACCTGACTATCCACTTCATTCAATAAAGTGACTAATTCTTGCACTTGCTCTTCTGTTTCACTTCTGTACTTTTCTTTCAAAGTACTAAGTGGAATATCCTCTTCTGGATCTTCATCATCATCGTTTTCAGTAAAATTCAGTATGTTTTTCCAGCACTTCTTAATCGTGTCAGCCTGAAGCCTACTCCATCATGCCAGAGAAAGATTAATGACAGCATCCTTAATTATTGTTAATTCTTTTAGAAGTTTAGACATATCTCTAGATTTTGAAGATACAATTGAAGACAACAAACTAGACCTGTAGTAGAGTTTTGTTACACGGATGACATTTTGGTCCAGTTGTTGGGTTTTCACTGGAAACCCAACATGCAAACCTTGCTGTTCACTTAATCGAGATTAACGCTGTTCACTCTATAGAACCTGATATGTTTTACATTGCGTGTTCACTGTTGCGGATAGTTCATATAATGAAGTGTTCATATAACCGAGCGCCTACTGTATAAGGAAAAAATATAAATTTGTGTATGATTATTTCTAAGAATTTATCAATATCATGAAGCTATACAGATTTATTAATTTTCTACTTAGCTTGTGGCGTAGAACAACAAGTTATAGTTAGAATTAACACCTAGTTAAATACAATGATAATGGGAAATAATCGACCAGAACTTGTTCAAACAACTTCTCATCGGGCAAATACCCCGACAGGCATTGAAGTTCAGAGCAAATCCTTGACGAGAGCGTGTACTGAACGGTCGCAAAAGGCCAGGAAACTAACCTACAAACCAAATCGATCTATTCTTCCTTTGCTTACATTGATAATGTATTTTATTCCTTTACTTGAAAGTGTTAGTTTTACGAAAAAATTAATAAATTTTGTAATGTATCCTCAGATGATCTTCGTGAATAATGGCTGTGATAATCGCTCATAATAATAATATACTATTATAGACTACCAATCGCGCTTTTAATACACATATAAAACTGAAATGATAGGTCTGCGGCTTGATTTTCTCTGAAAACAAAAAAAAAAGAAAAAAGAAAAGAAAACGAAAAAAGACAAAAAAAACAAAAAATGCCAAATATTTTATATCTTTTCACACGTTTTTAATAAATCTTGACAAAGCCTCCGAACGGGGACGAAACGTCGATATTATTATATAGTTATACAGTTCAATACCAATCGCACTTCAAATACACAGAAAGTCGATAATAAATATTGTCCGTATCAAAATAATAATTATGAAAGAATAAATCGAATTTTAATGCGTCTAACCAAACGCTTTGTGGTGTTACGAGAACTGAAACGCAGTGTCCTTGCCTTACTGACGCATGCCTGAGAGAAACAGCACGAAGTATGAGACAGAGCGTGGCTAAAGAGTGGGGCGTTCGATATTCCTTTTCTTGGTCTTCTCAGACTGCTCCCCACCTTTCGTTTCACTTTTCGCAACGCACGCATTTGCCAACACATGAACTTACTCTACCGAGACAAAAGAAGTTTCACTTCAATAAAATCCTTTTTACTACAGTACAGGTGATTCATACTTTGTATGTAGGTCATCATCACTATCATAAAGTACTCAGTCCGAAAACTGGTTTGACACATACCTCCATCCATTCCTATCATGAGCTAAACTACCATTTCCCTAAGAGTAGACCATCCTACATCCCCAACTATTTAAGAGCAGCAATATCTCTTTTTATGAGTGGCACTGGACCGTTCGAACAACTACTCCTCGGGCAAATACCCCGCCAGGCATTGAATTATAGAACTAAATCCAGATTTTTGTGTACTACGAGATCTCATACTGGATGCTACCCCAAACATATCGTTGGGCTTGGAACAACCTTAGATCTCTACGTACTTTTCTGCTGCTCAAATAGCAGTAGTAGTAAGTATGTTAGAAGTTTTTCAATATTGCAACATCCTGTGTAAGCCAGTGTTTTCTACTTTCATTCTGTTTATGACCTAAAGTATCTCTAGCTGCACAATCTAAACTATTTTTAATGCAATTCCATTCTGCCTCTACTTCCATAGCAGTGTTTTCATCCGCGCTCTTTAGTGTTTGGTTCGTCTTTTCTTGAACTTATTGGGTGATTCACAATCTTTTAGTTTCTGTAGGTAATACAAATAAATTCAAAATATTGCAAATTCAAAAAATAAGTATATAGATAACAGGACATCTCAATTTCATTTATTCCTCGACTTCAATATTTACAAGCAG
The DNA here is from genome assembly GCA_963966045.1 of Xestobium rufovillosum. Classification (NCBI taxonomy): domain Eukaryota; kingdom Metazoa; phylum Arthropoda; class Insecta; order Coleoptera; family Ptinidae; genus Xestobium; species Xestobium rufovillosum. The sequence continues at coordinate 33,110,818 of OZ014493.1, forward strand.
GTGTGGTTAATTTCTTTGATCCATTAATTCACTTCAGCGAAGCTTTGGGGAACATCAAACAATGTGTAAATGACTCTGTTGTCATGTACTCGTATCCACCGATAAAGTGAGTGTTTATTCGTCCTTTACAACAGCACTAGTTGGAAAGTTTATCGTATAGTTCCATCGGAGTCCCTATTCACACACATCTTAATTGAATTTACAGAAAGTTTTGCCGACTATCGAATTACAGCTGCCAGCGGAGTTAAACTTGTATGAAATATCGGAGTCGCTTCCCGTGAATCTTGACGAATATCCTGATAAATTCTCTCGAATAACAAGAGTCGACAGCCCGAGGTGTAAAGAATGAAATATACGGAAGTCGATGGAGTTCCTAATTATCTGCATGACATAAACCCTGCTTGCAATAAGAGATATCGTGACAGGAGGGACGAAACCAAACATCCGCCCTTGTTTTACAAATGACTGAAGGCTTGACTTTTGAATACGGTCGAATGTTTTGTTAGCGACAATTTTGTGAATGAACGGAATGAATTGATCAAGGGATGGAAATGACAGTGCCAATCACTGTCATATTATATGATACGCGTACAAAAATGTCATGACTATTGAATTTTCTACAATTTACCTACATATTTCAGGGGTTGTAAAAATTTTTATGCTTACTTATCGAGTAATAACAATTGGAATGCGAATCCTTCATCAAATGTTTCGCTTATTCGCATATCGCTAGTTCATAAAATTGTTTCCGTTGCAACTTTTATCTAGTTCATTTTTACAATTTTTATGACAGCATCTTCAGTGAACTATAACAGTTGAAATTGAAATTTAACGTGGTATTCAGCAAAAACCCATCCCTGGAGTGGGAAAGGTCACTGTAAGGATACTACTCTAACGGGGCTATATTTCAACTAACTTTTGTACTCGGTGAATAGTTACAAAATTTTCCTCAGAAGTATAATCAATTTGTCTCAGACCAATATATATGGAAAGACCTTGCTTAACACACGAGAGGTCTCTTCATTCACGAAGGGTGACATGTGGGTGCGCAATTACTACTATTTACATTGACAGCATATACAGGATGAGTCTGTCAAGCCGCAAAGTCTATTTTTTTCTTAACGATACATATGATCAAAAATGTGAGTCTTATCGATGGTCAGGACTGACATTACGTCATATATTATTTTTTAACAGGATGGTTCACCAAAGCGTACCAAGATAAGGTACTTTTTTAATGAAACGTTACATATTTACATTCCACACTAAAAGTTGCTGGAAGGAACGCATTACTAGTAAAGATCCCCTCTTGCTTATTAGGGACCATTCACTGAACCGTAAAAGGGGTTTTAACCTTGAAAACTGTGACCGGAAAGATTAAGAACATGTGTCTAAGGGTGAAGCTGCGATATTCAGCAGAACGTATACTCGTATATCCCCCTCGTTATCTTGGAGGCAGTCGGATAACCAGAATGAAGTGCCTGCATGACAGAATAATTGGTGATTTATCGAGTTCAATTCTGATTAATAATGATCCTTGTTGTATCTGAAATTTATCCTTAATTTACAAACAGTAGATGTTTCTAGAATATCCCAGGAAATTAACAAGACTGAAGCCAATGTAGCGAATACAGAACAAAAGAAACTTATGAAATTGGATTATAAATATCTGCGCTCAATGTTCTTTCATAACGCTGAAGATCAGATTAGTACTTTAAAGTTTTCCATTGTATTAAAGTTCGGAATCAATGGTTTGCTGATATCATGTCACACGGTTGTGAGATCAGAAGAGCAGCTATAAAGCCGTGTTTTCATTATAACAATGAATGTCGTTGATACAGTTACCGGCAAAAATTTATAAAATATACTAATGATGGCAGCTTTACTGTACCTAACTGACATGGCAGCTACTTGTGCTCCAGAATAACAATGCTTATGACAGTTTATCAGCACCAATATTTTATGAGTTGCAGAAGTAAATTTTGTCCTTTCTACGTCCGTCACTTGAAAGTCGGCGATATTCCCATATTTTTTCAAACTGCGATAATTTCAGAACTTTTTTCAAAGCGAAGCATAACCATCAGTACTGAGACCAGTCATCTGATCGGTAGCATCTTAATTTATGCTTTTTATTTCATGTTAAACAGGATTCATTATCTTTGTGTGACCGCACCGAACACACATGCTGCTTTACGAATGGTACTGAGTTTTGTCTTAGCAGCTAGGATAAATTTGTAGTTCACTATATGTATACATAAATACTGAAAATAAGCATAAAGACTGCTGGTTTTGTTTTTTGACATTCGACGTTGCAATCCTAATAGAATAGGATTTTTAGACATGAATCTTCAAGCGGCTAGTGGACACTGCGACATTCATACTGATCCTAGAATCGGCATTGTCGAAAATACGTACAGATTGAATTCCCCAGGAAATATATTTTGAGCAACGACCAACGTCTAAGAAGCGTGAAAATTATACCCACAAAAGGCTTTCATAGTGTTGTGCAGATTGCTTTTTTGTTTATAGTAACCCAAAGGTTGCGACTGCTTCAGCAATTTCTTGGGTATTGCGAATTTTAGTAACTGTTTTGAATTATCCGTAAAAATGTTATTTTTTTACTAAGGAAAGGCTCAATTTAGGACTGCTGCATAAATCTTTATTTTTGTGCAATATTACTTAAGCCACTCGAGTCAATTGAAGAGCAAATAATTCCATGATACGAGTATATTGATAACTCAGAAAATTTATTTAAAGTGTATTACAGATGAATCCCAAATTAATCCTTCCCTTTTCTAACAGCGTTTAATTTCAACCCCCAACCTTTTAAATTTTCAGAATATAAGCATACATATACCTACCCATGCCTCTGCAACTATTATTTTCGAAATATTTTTTATATTTTTGTCGTTTAAATAATCGTCTTAACTTAATAGTAGGCACATGAAGATGTCTTGTCTCTGGTCTTGTCTGTTCCACAATTTGCACCGTGGAATGTAAATAAACTGTTTCCATCGATTCAGGAAAGTCTAAACTTTTTTTTGATTATTATCGTCCGACTTAAATATTTTGATTAAATAATTATATTATATACTTTTAAACGATTGCGTTATTGTTATATATAAATTTTTTGTTAAATCATGCTTTGCTGAAACCACTTAAAGGGGTTTGTACCTTCAAAAACAATTCAAAAACTACTATGTATCAATTTCAATTTGAAATTTTGCATACTTCTATTATTCTACGGTTCGAAGCGATTAGTGCATTTATTTATCTTTTATTTTTTAAAAGAAGAGGAAATGTTTCAGTTACCTTTGATTTTTTTCAAAAATAAATACAGTGTGAAGGCTATTTCAGTCGTACTTCCTAGTAAACTTTTGTAATATTTCTCTTGCATTTAGTAACATCTTACATCTCCTATCTTTTTTTAAGAGCAACAAACTGGTCACGTCAGAACCAACAGGGCGGTGACAAAATACTAAACCCCACCCTGCCCTTAATAATATAATAATATATTCACTTTTGTAAATCTGCATTCTTGCCATTAAACAAATAAAAACATTTTTTTTCAGATTTGTCACAATAATAAAATTTCAGAAAAATATGTATTAACTTTCATCAAAATACAGCCAGTACCTACCTTTATTGTTGTAATGTTATAAAATTAACATAGTTGCCGGCTTCAAAACAGTATAACTATTTTGGCGACTTATGCACCTACGTCCAACTTCGAATCTCGCAACATCAAAAACACACCTACATAATAAAAATTTCAGAAATTATATCAATGCTGTACAATTTTGGCTTTTCAGTAAGTTCACTACGGCCCTAGTAGTAGGGAAATGAGAGCCTCAGGCCACATCTGTTGCCAACCCAAAACTCCAGCAACCAAAATCCCTGTTAGTGTCTTCAGCAGCGGCAGCAGCCTCTGGTTCTGTTGCCAACTCCAAAACGCAAAAATCCCTGGTAATGTCTTCAGCAACGACATCTGCCATTGGTTGTGGCTCAGGCGCCTGCGCCGGGGCTTAAAAAGTGCGCGTGTTGCTCATTGTTGCGCAATGGAAGAATGTTCTGGAAATGCTGATGCAATAGTACGCAGATGTTGCAGAATTAATGTTTTTTCTCGGAAATTCCAACGTTTGTAATTGTTTACACTAAATAAATGTTGTTATCAAAGTTTGAGAAAGAAACAATAGATTCGAAGTCGATAAGAGATGTTATGATTTATTGTTTTTATTATGATGAAATATTAATAGCTAAGAACGTTCTAGAAAAACCTTTCAACTTTGCCGACAGGAAATGTATATTTGTTTGGTTTGACTCCCACATTCTGCATGCTAATAAGTACATGTGCACTTAATATGTCGCAAACTCTACAAGATGATCGAGATTATTTTATACCCTGTTGTTTGTATTATTATAATAAAATCATTCTAGAACATAAAAAGTTTGAAGGCTACCGCCAGAAACATAAACACTCGATTGATTGTTGTTTTTGATAACTTCTGCATGTTACCAAAATTTTGCAAGCTCGGCAAAAGCTGGGAGATAAATAGAACGAATATAATTGCGAGAATTATTATTTAGTAATCACTTCAATAGTTCAGTTGGTTCCCACGGAATAGGTGCGGTAAAAGTTAGTTTCCCAATATGGATGTTGTAATTGGCCAAGATGATGTTGGAGATATTTTATTGTACCATTTTATCCTCCAAAATTTACCGGAAAATTTAAAAGTAAGTCCATTTGCAGTAATCATTTCTTTTATTGTTCAAGCATTTTGTTACTAAAACTCATTCATAATAATTTCATTATATGTAGTTAAAAAGCTCACGTATCTGTTCCATAATTGTAAACTATTTTATATCTTTAGAACCAACCCAAAATGATTATGTGCGGAAATGTATCGCACATGGCAACGGAAACCGAAAATGTTTTATTTTCTGGACTATTCATGGAGAAAGAAACCAAGATAATTTTGTTGGAATCGTGCAGTGAACTTGTGGTCATTTGGGTCAATATTGTAAATCGTAAGTAAAGTATTTAGATTTTTTAATGTGCAGTGATAGTAGATAAAAAGTGCCAGTTTTGGATTCACAATTTTAGTGACGGAAAAGTGCCGATTTTGTGTGGTTCACAATTTTAGTAGTGGAAAATTAATTGTTTTTATAATGAATGAAGTTATTTCTTTGTTTGTCCGCCCGTTTGTTTGTTTGTTTGTTTGTTTGTTTGTCTGTCCGTTTGTTTGTTTGTTTGTCTGTTTGTTTGTTTGTTTGTTTGTTTGTTTGTTTGTTTGTTTGTTTGTTTGTTTGTTTGTTTGTTTGTTTGTTTGTTTGTTTATAATGAATGAAGTTATTTCTTTGTTTGTCCCTCCGTTTGTTTGTTCGTTTGTTTGTCCGTTTGTTTGTTTCTTTGTTTGTTTGTTTGTTTGTTTGTTTGTTTGTTTACTAGTATAATTTCGTAACTATGATTTTTCTCTTGTTGCAGCCAACGATGTATAAGCAGCGTCACGAGTTTGATTACACTATTTTATTATTTTAATGAATAAAATGTATTTTAATATAATATTATCAAATCATATTATGAACAGTATTATATTATTTTAATTGACAAAATGTATTTTAATCGTCACGAGTTTGATTACACTGTTATATTATTTTAATGAATAAAATGTATTTTAATATAATATCATATTATGAACAGTATTATATTATTTTAATTGACAAAATGTACCCTCCATGACCTAAGTGGGCGGGGCAAGGGGTGTGTGCAGTGGGCCCTAATCTACATGCGTTCTATATTACCGACATTCAACTTGCACTTTCCAGTAAGTGTAACAGAAATCTACATGTGTTCTATATTACCGACACTCAATTAGTACTTCCAGCACTCACCAGATGGTTCCCACACGTGTCCGAAACGCATTAAGATAACAAGTAATTTCAAAACATAGTACGTATCAAAATAAACAAACTGACGAATGTTCTAGAATGTTATTTTATTGTAATAATACAAACAAATAAACGGGTCACCTTGTAGTGTCTACAACGTAGTATGTGCATATACAGAACGTGGGAGCAAACCTAAACAAACATAATCCTGTCGGCGAGTTGAAAGGTTTTTTACCCATAATAAAAACAATTATAACATCTCTTATCGGCGGCGAACGTGCTTTTTTCTTAAACTTTGATATCAATATTTATTTAGTATAAACAATTGCAACCATTGGAATTTCCGAGAAACTTCTGTTTACAATCCTAAGTATATATGGATGATTTAAAAGACGGGCATGTAGGCATCCGATTAGCTCAGTTGGTTGCAGTGTTGCCAACTCGGTGAATTTTTCACCAAAACTAGAGAATTTGAGCACGCCAAAGAGAATTTTAAGATGAGTTTGAGGAGTGTCTCAAAGCTGGTGTATTTCTAATTTTGTACAGAGAATTCTGGTGAATTTGAACAATTGCCATGTTTGAGTGTTTTATATTGTAATATTTACTTATTCTTTGGTTAACTCTTTACTCATGTGTGACGTAATTATATTTTGTCCATAATCAATGGTTGTCGCTGGCTGGTGAGTATTTGCTCTTTAGTATCAACTATCAGTAACATGTCAGTGCTTTAGTTGGTAATAGCCTTGCTAGTGACACTGAACGCTGAATAACTTATTAGCTTATTACCAATACCTAACCTAATTAGTAACTTTTATTGTTATCATTTTCGTTTATTGACTGCATTGCACATGGCAAAAGTTCTTTTGTTAGGTTTGTGCATAATTATTTAAAAGTACCCACGTCTTGTTATTTAATAACTCGATATTTGAAGAATATTTTCTTTAGTGCCTCCACAATACACGCAGAAATATAAAAGCGATTGGGAAAAGTTACCAGATATATCATATATCTAAATACCAAAGACAATTTCTGTTTTGTTCCAAGAATGTATATTGTTTGTTTTGTTTATTTCAATAAACGGTGTTACTATTTTAATGTCTATAAATTTCTGTTTATTCTGCCGGCAGTTGCTCTTAAACCTGTCGAAACAAACCCCTTTCCAACAAAAAATGTCCAAAAGTCCAAATGTATTTTGGTGTATTTCGGCCTTGATTTTGGAGAAATCTGGTGAATTTTCAGGTAGCGTTTTGAGAATTCTGAATTTTTATAGTTGGCAACACTGGTTGGTTGGAGCGAGGGCTCCGGTGCGCGGGGACCCGGGTTCGACTCCCGGTCGGCGTCATTTCCAGAACGTTTGCGAAAACCCCGGCGCAGGCGCCTGGGTCACATCCAAAGGCATCTAGCAGTAGTTGAACCTTACCACCCACAACCACACCCATTGGATGCCGCCCACAACCTCTATCATTGGCTGTTGCCCCGCCCACTCTCATAGAGCCCCGGCGCAGGCGCCTGAGCCACAACCAAAGGCCCCAAAGACACCAGAGGCAGAAGTCGTTGCTGAAGACATTACTCGAGGACTCCTTCAGCGTAGAAGGGGAAAAAACATTAATTCTGCAACATCTGCGTACTATTGCATCAGCATTTCCAGAACATTCTTCCATTGCGCAACAATGAGCAACACGCGCACTTTTTAAGCCCCGGCGCAGGCGCCTGAGCCACAACCAATGGCAGATGTCGTTGCTGAAGACATTACCAGGGATTTTTGCGTTTTGGAGTTGGCAACAGAACCAGAGGCTGCTGCCGCTGCTGAAGACACTAACAGGGATTTTGGTTGCTGGAGTTTTGGGTTGGCAACAGATGTGGCCTGAGGCTCTCATTTCCCTACTACTGGCCCTTGTGCGGTAAAAAATGTTTACATTCAGAGAAATAGTTCGCTGTAATATAGAAGAGTAGACTTTTCAAACAAAACGAATAACAGTTGAAAAATGCGTTATTTAATTGGAACAGGTTTAATAATTCGAATATCACACAGCAAGCAACATAATGTAAATAAAGCGATGTTAATATGTAATTACAGTTCAGTTTTTGTGTGAGTGCGAAAATGTTCAATGATGTTAGTACGTGTACGAAAGTGTGGATAAAATAAACACCCTTAGTTGTTTTAGTCTCGCTGTTCCGCAAATAATACTGCCCCATCTACGCTTTTCGCTTGCAATACATTAACTCGAATAACGATATCTAGGAGATAATTCGAGACTGGTTCGAGACTGGGAGTTCTAAGAATCTTTATCACCCGAAAACTGAAGGCTTTAAAACAGTGCTTTTTATTAGTTCTTTTTCAAGAAGCTTCTAGATGTCCATTATATGTTCCGTCACTTCTAACTATGATTATAGTTTCACTTGCTATTTTGTCTTTATTTTCGCCTTACAGAGCATCTATTACTCATTTTGAAGACTTAACGCAGAACTCAACATATTTAATAATAATAATAATAATAACATTAACAATAATAATAATAATAATAATAACAATAATAATATTTGTGAAGATTCTCAATGAAGTTGTTCACACTCAAATTTAGGAGTGCATGCTGGCCAATCATATTTAGCTGGTGCAATAAAGGTCTTAGTAAATAATTAACCTTTGGGAATTGAACAATTATTCTTAGCACAACAAATCTAGGTTTTATGACGTGTCGATATAAATTGTGCGAGTGGTATGCTTGGTTATTACTATTTCATGTCCAACATGCAAAATATGCTGGAGGCACCAGGAATTGGTGCCATCTCACAAATTTATATTTGTTCATTTATCATATTTTATGCAACCTTTTATAAACAGAAGCTTAGTCACTCTTCAAACTTATTATTATTGCCGTTTTTAATTAAGTTTACAATAGCGAACCAGATAGCTAGAGTGTTGACATAAGGAACTCGTTAGTTTATTGCTGCTTTACTTTGTTTCGTTTTATTTTCACTGTAAGCAATCTTAGGGAACTAATCGAAGCTCTTGTTTGGATAGGCAGTAAAAAAGAAAATTAGTTAGGAAAAATATGACAAAAAAAGTCGTAAACTGTTTTATAGCTCACGGATACTGACGCAGTATAAAACGTTCCTGTTAGAATAATGATATCGATTAGCGTGAGCGATAGAAGGAAATAAGGGAGGGTACGCGATGCTGTAAATATTTGCATCCGCTGCATCATCGAGCTCATTGAAAATAATAGTTTTTATGAAAAGACTATTCATTTTAAATTATGGAACAGAACCATAATAAAATAATTAACCTTCAAAGGTTCAAACTTATGAAATAACGCGATATTTATACACCCGAAAATTACTTCGTGGTAATTTTTTATATGCTACAGTTAAAGTATGAAATCCGTTATTCTATGTAATAACTACATAGTTATTCTATGAAATAACTAAGACGATCTGTTAAAGTATGGGATAAAACTATATTTAATACGTTACGTATTTATCGTAGAAAATAAAGGTTAATGTAAACGTTGACCACCCCTGATCTTACCTGACCTGAATATTGAGAAAGGGAGAAAGACTTCGTTAATTTACAGAATACCTACCTACATAGTTATTTCATAAAATAACTAGTTACATTTTATATTTTAGCGGATGACGCCCGCTAAGTCACGATAAAACTAGCTATTTTATGGAATTACTAAATTATACACTTTAACTGTGACATCTGACCATCTTCAAAGGATATTTATTAGGTACCTATTTGACAGTTATTGACCAAAGAAGTACATTTTGAACACTGTTCAAACAACCTACTACAATAATTATTATTCAATAAGAAATAAAAATTTGTCAAAAGAATTGCTTTCATAAAATAATGGTAATCCTCGATGATCAATCATTAACAAATATCAATCAAATTACACATAATAGTATTTTGCCACGAATAAAATGGATTATTTTAAATTTGCAACAAAAATAACACATAGGTATGAAAATTGGCAAAATTCGTTTGTATTTTTTCAGGATATTTACAAGAATTAAATGAAATATGTTTATTATCGCTTATACAGGGTGGGCCAATAGTGTGTAGTCGGCCCATGTCTCTGGTTCTATTCAAGGTATCAAAATAAAACTTTACACGTATGTTGAGAACCCCACGAAGCATCTGATAAAATTATTTTGGTGTTCACACTCTGAGCACCAAAAAAAAGGTATGTTTTTTAAATAGAATGCTCCACATTATTTGTTTATATATTTGAATTCCCAATAAAATTTTATTAAAGATGGTGTACTACACGATGGGGTTTAGAGTGGGCGATTTTAAGATATTACCATTTTAGTGCCAGTGTGGACCCAACTACTGACATGTACTGGTCGAAGCTATTTAAGATTTCTTTATTGGACTAGGTTCACAGACTGCTCTATTTGTAAAATTCTTGAGTACTTTTGTCACAAAACTTAATATCATACAGGGTGGACAGCTTATTTTATTTCCATATTTGATAGACAGTTTAATAAGCTTTTGATTTATGTATATATTGTTAGGCCTGCAACTTTAAAATGTAGTACTTTGACCGCTAGTTTATTCGTTTCTCCCATATTTTAGCGCCCAAAACACAAAATATGATTTCCATTTTGTTTCTGGAAGTTGATTTCACATTGAGACAAGAAATTTCATCGCCAGATTGCTTCTTCATGGTCATATTCTTAAATAAATGGTAACTTATTAAACCTAGTTATAAATTGAAACAAGGAGTGCCATGGAAAAAAACCGTCCTTTCAAAAAGTAATCTTGCAATGAGATTTCTTGTGCCGGTGTAAACTCTGTTCGCTAATTTTTCTATAAAAACAAAGTGTAAGCATTTTTTTGAATTTTGGTGGCAAAATTCCCCAAAAATGGTACCTACAAAATTATGGGAAAAATTTCAATTCCTAAGGTTCAACCTTTATTTCTGCCTAAATTATCAGTCGCAGACCTGCTAATATCTGCATCAGTTGAAAGCTTAATAAACTGGCTATCAAACCTGCAAATAATATACGGGGTGTTCCATTTAACATTTTTGAAAAAAGCTCCATTTTGCGCCGGTCTGTACAATATGAACTATTTTGAAAAAAGTGTAAATGGGTTTTTCAAATAGAGTATCCTCTGAACGTAGTCCAGTAAAAAAATCATAGTTAGCTTTAACCAGCAGACGTCAGTAGCACCACAAATTTTGATTCACATTGGTACTAAAATGGCCATATCTTAACATCGCTTACTCTAAACCCCACAGTGTAGTATATCAACTTTCATGAAATTTTATGGGGAATCCAAATATGTAAACAAATGTGGTGCATTCAATTAAAAAAAAAACATAACTTTGGTTTGGTACGTAGCGCGTGAACATCCTGTATACATCAGAATAATAATTTTAACAGAAGCTTCGTGGGGTTACCCACACGTAAAATTTCATGTTGATATCTTGAATAGAACCAGAGATATGGACCGACTACGCACTATTGACCCAGCCTGTATAATCTTAAACCAGTAGTATCACCCGGCCAACCTCCTTACACGACAGTAAGTTAAAACCGTGAAACAGATCGCCCAAATATACTGAACTGACACCACTTTGGAGTAAAATATGTAAATTCTGTAAATACTAAACTACTTTCGATGGGTTTCAACTTCGGATGATTTGCAACCAAAATTATACGAAGTTGCCTTTATGACTTAATCTCCAATGTATTATCAGCCCTTGCATTAAAAGAAACGCCGGCAGGACCCTCCCGCCTCTATGAAAAACGTGAACAAGCGCTGACTGGGAGTGGAACGCAGATATTCCACTTGCCGAGCGGCTGCTCGGATCAGTTGAGATGTTAGCACTATGCAAGATACGATAGGAAGATGAAAGTATAACTAAATTAATATTATCAACTCACCAATTTCTGAGACAGTTGGGCGCTCCGTACAAAACGAACTCCAGTATAATTTTCAGTTAATCAATGCAAATTGCCTATACATAGTAGACAATTGACCAAAGCCCAAGACAAACTATGCACTTAACAATGACCTCTATAAAATTCTACTGTATAGTCTTGCAGTCAATAAATTTTGTAATCAATGTAAGTATATTGAATACTGTAAAGTTACTTTGTGTTACTCTGTTCTTGGACATGCTTATTACAACAACAAAAAATAAAACCAAACTATTATGTGATTTTCATAAGCTGGTATTTAACAAAAATTGGACACTATGTATTTATTAAAAAATCTGTTGATTTCACCTAGGTACTTACTATTTTCTTTTTGTGCGCTTTCAGCAATCCTCAATTCAGTGTGCGCAGAATTCCTGGAAAGAAACGTGTCTGCAATCCTCTACCTCATGAACTACGAAAAATATGGAAGGAGCACTGCTTCAGCTCAATATTTTCTTCAGCTGGCCGGGTATTTGGGCATCCCAGTCATAGCTTGGAATGCAGACAACTCCGGTTTAGAAAGGAGGGCATCGCAATCGTCCCTACAGTTACAACTAGCCCCATCTCTGGAACATCAGACGGCAGCTATGTTAAGTATTCTGGAGAGATACAAGTGGCACCAATTTTCCGTCGTCACAAGTTTAATAGCCGGACACGACGATTTCATCCAGGCTGTTCGAGAGCGAGTTTCCGCAATGCAGGTTAGAAAATTTTGCCTTTGTTGCACTATTGATTTATAATTATTGTCAGTTGGGTAGTTTGTAACTTTTGTACTGTAGTGAAAATCTGCATATATTTTAAATACAAAAGCTAATTTATTTCCTCGTGATTTAAACATTGCGGCTGTGGAAATATTTTCATTTACATCAGAGTATAAAATAATTTGCTCGCCCAAGATATATAAGAAGGATCTTCAAAGCACCGTAAAAACAGAAACATTATTATAGCGGTGTAATAAAAGCATCTCTACAAATGAAAGGCAGGTAATATTACGACGGGGAGGATGAATAAAACATTCAGTCATCCAAGATTCAACAATTTGTTAGGATTTTCTCAAATCGCCATAAAAATGAAAAATTGCCCTCTCGCATTGTAGTCTGGCTTCATAACTGATTACCCTTTTATGATTTCGATTGGATGTTTGGGAAAATACCGCGGCTTCCTAGATAACAGTTCGAATAGATTTCATTAATATAATGCTTATCCCAACAGAAGTGATGCAATGATGCGTAATTATGTTGCCAAGATTCACTGATAGGCAGATTTAAATAATTTTTTAAATTTACTATTTATTGCATTTAAATTTTATTTTATTTCTAAACTGTGTTGCCCTCTCTTGAATTATGCACTGAACGCTACGTATAGTCCCTTAAAGCACCGAACCCTAATACTGTTGCATGCGGGATTCGCTATTACAAATTACATTTCCAGTGTTATTTATATGTACAGGGTTATAGTTTATAGATGCGAAAATGTTAGAACAATTAGTTTGGTTTCCCACGTGTCAAAAGGATTGTGCAGCGAAAGATCGAGATAAAGGCGGAAGGAGATGTTCGAAGTGCTCAAAAATATAGGAATGAGATACAGCAACAGAAGAGTAATACATAAATTAGTATAAGGGGCAAATAGCGGTTATAGAAATTAATCGGAACATAGAGAAGTAGATATTCGCAAGTGAGACGGAGATGCGCATTAGTTTTCATCTTAAATTTCAAAGCAGCGATTAATACAGTATTAAAGTTAGAATAGCCTCTGAAATAAATTTGCAGGTTCGAATGGTTAATATACTCGGATTCGCGGATGATATAAGGTAATTCCGGGTGAGATGCCCGACTTAAGCAAAAATTATCAGAACACTGTTCTTTTTGTGATTTTATTAATAAAAATGTGCATGACATATCATGTATAAACTTAAGCAACAATAAACTCTTAAAACTCAAAAGAATATTCCTCAGTATGGTCAAAAACTTAAAACAAAAAACATACTGTTTTGGGGCGCCTCTCCCGAGGGTCCGAGTGAGTTGCCCCATCAATGTGGTATAGATGCCCCACCAGTAATTATGTACCAATACCTAACCAAGTGATAGCAAACGCTTCTTCGCATTTAAAACAGCTTCCCGCTTTTGTGCCCGTCCGCAGTTATTACACGTGGTACCATACATTGTGCATGTTTCGTGCATCCATTGTCCACATTTCACACACTTCACCCAATCAACGGTTTCTCTTGTTTCATAATAGAACTCCGTACATTCACCACTCGTATCTTCATCTCTCTTTGCTATTTCGGAAGTTCTCTTTGGTTCCTTTTTTCCTCTGACTTCTTTATTCTTCGAATCTTTTACATAACTTGAAAGCGGTTCATCTAATGACGAGTCTTCAGTACCTCTCTCTTGTGCCGCTTGTCTCACTTCTTCCTGTCACGTTTTTCTCGTTCTACCTCTTCTGTTACTTCCTTCTGTTCTTGCTTCATAAACTCTTCTGGTAAGCCTTTTCTCCGACATTTTATGAATACATATTTTTCTCTTATTACATCATTCAACCTACTACCTCCTACCTACCTATTATTAAACCTACTCCTTTCTTCGCGCTCTCTATTTCCCCAACTTCAGACCAAAACATCCAGTATCCTTTGTGTATTCTAACTAAACCTCTTCTTTTTTTTGCTTTAGTCATTTCTAAGATTTCTATTTCTTATTTTATCAACTCTTCAACTATTTCCTCTTCTTTCCCATTTACACTTCGCACATTCCACGTTCCCATTTTAATTTTATGATTCGAACTCATGTCCTCTTCCTTTGCCTGCCTTCTTGGTTTGTGTTCGGTTTTTCTCAGTTGGTTGTCTCATTCCCTTTTAGTTCCCCCTTTTTTGTCATTTCCACTCCTTTCTGTCTTTAGTGACTTTTAGGTATCCAATCTTGACCGATTTTCCCTCTGCCATTTCCTTTATTTCCAAATCATTTTATAAATATTTTCTCCTGCAGATCTCTTAATATATTCTTATTTTCCATTATCTTTTGTTTGTCCTCAAAACTCTCCAATTCCGCTTTGCATATTTTCGTCCCCATCCTTATAACATCTCTGATCTGGACTTCCACACCCATATTTTGCTCCATAAAATTTTTCACTGCATTTTTCAAATCTCTTCGGTTTTCTGTTTCCATTTCCATGCCTGTCAACACTATATTACTCTTTATCTTTTCTTTTTCTAATCTCTCAATTATATCTTTCATCCTATACATTTCCTCCTTGATCTATTCGTTTTCTTCCTTTAAGCGCTTATTTTCCTTCTTTATCTGCCTCAGTTCCTCCTGATAACTTTTTGGACTTGTTTTATCTCCCTTGTATCCTTCATCAATTCCCTCATCATCTCCGCCACTACGTCAATCTTCTCCTCCCCAACTGTTGTTCTTACCATCTTTTTATTTTGTCTTCGTCGAAAAATCGAAAATGCTTTTGAATCCATTCCAAGGCTTACCACCCAGAAATGAATTTGCGAATTAACCTTTGCTTCATGAATAACGGCGAGCACTTTGAACATATAAAAAATGGTTTATCTGATGTTATTCTGAATTTGTTAAACCTACCAATCCCATTATTGTTAAACCAATAAGTTGTATGTAGTATTTTTAATGACGAAAATTAGCAATAAAATGGCGGCCATTAAAAAAATGGAATATCATAACTTGAATGCCTAGAAAATTTCTGTCGACGGTACCCGACTCGGAGTGGTCAAAAATATGAATCTACCATCTTTCATTGAAATTGCTTCAATGGTATGGAAGATAATAATTTATTTCTGAAATCACAATTTCCAGTTTTTTCGTGATAAATCGGAAATCAGTCAAAGTATCCAGAATTTCTTTTCAGAGTCTCAATCGCCACGAAAAAGCGCAACTTTTTTCTAATTTAACTGACCTCGTATCTCTTGCCGTTTCCAAAATAGCAATGGTGAACATCGAAATTTTCTCCACCCTGAATACCTTCCACTCTCTAGAAATATGGATACAACAATTGAATGCAATTGAGCACCTAGTAATTCGTTTCCATAAAAACTTTGATAACAGCAACAAAAATCAGGAAAAATAATAATATATATAATCGATTCCTCTTCTACCGTTAGGTGTCGAAAAATAATAAAGGTTATTATAATCTGAAATCTACGACACATGTTATCAGGACATCATAACACAGTAAGCGCGGCCGGATTCGTCTCTTTTGATGACGTATGTGTACCTATAGTTTCGGCCCTGCATGTAGGCTTGAACTGGAGCTGGCGTGGACTCATATTTTGTAGGCTACTGATGGTTGTAGGTTTTACCGCTTCCACAAACTACGGGTGTCTGCAAAATTTTTGAAAATGCTGTATTTTTAGAACTAGTCCCCGGGATTTCAGGTTGTTGGTGAACCGATACTGCTACTTTTTGTATTCTGACCGCGCTGAAGCCCAACGTTTGTATAGCGCATTTTACCTTAAAATATTCTGACCCGAAAATCAGACATATTTTCTGTAGGCGTATAATCAAGTTAGAATATTAAATTAAATTTCATAATATGCAACCTGTTTCACTCCCTGTATAAATTTTTCATTAAAATCATTTTAAATAGACAAACATAAAAGGAACATTACCAAAATGATATTAATATTTAAGGATATTCGCTTTCAGTATTCCGTATGCCACTCCAGATGTTTGTGGCATAAGATATAAATCGAGATATAAATTTAATATTTTTGGTAGGCTCTTATTGAAGCATTTCCTTGCGTCGTTTGGCCTATAATATTTTCAGGAAACGAAGCTGGCCGTTCCTTTTCAGCTTTATTACCCATCGCCTTTACGCCATACACATGTTTTCGGAGGTTTATTAAAAAAAATCCATGTACTGTAAAACTTAAAGTTATTGCACCGTTGCGTTGTGTAAAAGCATACTACTGCGAATTATTCAGTTGTTTTCGGCTTCATAAAAAGCTCGATAGAAAGTCATGGCAATAGGTGTAACGAATTCGTTATTTGTTTTATTATTCGCGATTCCGTGTCTGTTGTTGGTGTTCTCACGCCAGCAGTGTATTTTAATACGAGTCTATATACTCAAAAAAGAAGAGGGAGATTAGTTTAATGTGGCTTTAGATTTAACTTTGCTGAAATCTTGGCATAAATTTCCAACTAAATTTTATGAACACATGTTATAGTGTGTGCGCGCGTATGTTATAATTTAATAGCTTACATGAAGGTAGTGTATTAAAGTGAAATAAAAATAAAAAGAATAAATGTAGTAACATTGAAGGCAACAGACGCCCATCTCAAATTATTCTTAAGCGGTGTAAGGGAGCCACTTTAAGTTCACATTCAAAAACTTAGGTCTTACAGACAAAAGGGGAGGATAACTGTTGAATAAGCAAAGAAGCAGTTACCATAATTGTTTTGGTTAAGAAAAACACCATACTGAATAGTTTGGTTGCTAATAGAAAACCAAGAGTCAACAAATTTATTATAAAACAATAAGTCTAAATTAATATGAAAACCATAACAATCAAGTGAGAAAAGTAATTAACCATGAAGGGTGAAAATAATCAAACAGCTGCAAAGAAACTACAATTTCAGAACCAATAAAATAATTGTTAATTGACGTCAAATGCTTAAGATAGGAGGAAAAAATCAATACGAGATAACTAATAGTCGGGGCAAAACATACCTGGAAAGTTGGAATGGGAGTTTTATCTAAGTCAAAATTGTGCAAAGTGCAACCAATGTTATACAATATATTTGAGCCAACGTACAAAGGGGAAAATTGTAGAGATATGGAGGAATAAAACTTAGGATACAAAGATAAATTAATTTCATTTTACATAAAAATTGCCTCTAACCCAATATTGAAAGATAGAACTAAGATTAGTGGTGCCCGTTTTGATGACAGCGCACCAAGAACCCGTTAAGATCTCATTGTGCACAGACAAAATCTCGCCTGTCTGGTGTCATCCAGTTTAATTTTCACATTTTAAATTAGGATCTTGTCAGGTGAGCCCCGTTTGCCATCGCAGCAGTAGAAGTAGCAAACCTAAAGTGGGGCTACGCGGCCCAATAAACGGTGGCACCTTGAGGTAAGTCAGTATTAGACTACTATATTTGCATATAGTTGGAATTGTTGTTCTACTTTCGGGAAATACGAAGAATATTTTAGGCTAGTAAAGAATGGAAGAAGAATGAAATGTATAGGTACGTACGCATCTACATATTATGTGTACTTACCTACAAAGCTTATAGTATGTAAGCAAATTTAGGGTTAACTTTTTTGGTGTGAAATTAACAGTTGCCATACCTAACCAGAATCCTAGTGCTAATTATAATGCAAGTTATGCAAGTTATGCAAATTATTGCGCGAATGTTTACGAAAAGTACATAGTTGTGCAGAACGCTGTTTCTGATTAATTAATTCTAGTTTGAAAAAGTTTTGTTTGGGCAGTTTAGAATTTTAGAGCATCGTTCTAAATTAATGTGACGTATAAAACCTGCACTTATAAATCTTGAACTTTATAATATAAGTATTTTCTAGTCAAGTTTACCGCGTCTAGAGCAGCAGGAGAGAGGAAATCAGCTGATAATTCGTAAAATGAGAATTAATAGTTACGAAGATTCATATAGATGCCGCCGTTGACTGCTTGCACGACTAACTAGCAAGAAGGGAATTCTTGTAAACCAATGATAGACATTCACACTTCATAATAGTGAGGACACACCTAGAGCTAAAATGTGTCGGTTTTTAGATCTTCTATGCTCGCAAACTAATGTGTACGGGCAGTATGTGTTAAAGATTTGAAGCTTATGAAATCGTGGGCCCTCTCGTCGCTAGTACATTCTAGTATATTTTATTGTACCAGTCTAGTACATTTCAGATTCTAGCACATGTTACAAACTGGGCCGCGATCCCTAAAAGTCGCATAAATTTAGAAATCTCAAAGTTTATAATGAAAGTATAAAACTTTCCTCAAGTGAAGTACGATACCTGAATGTATTTGCGCAGACATTGAATTATGTTTAGGGATATAAACGCACTTTTAAACCCAACCTGTCAGATTTATAAATATTCGGTCATGGATAACTTCATTCTTTTAAAAAGCAACGATCCAAATTTTCTTCATCACTGGATACGAATTTAAATTTCCTTTCAACGTTTTAACCGGTGTTAGGTTGTTCATATCTACCGCTGACTGAAAGAGACTGGCATTTTGTTATGCTCCTTTAAATAATTGAATGGACAGAATAGCAAACGCTGGAAGTTTGACAAGAAACTGATATTCTAATAATAATCAAATTAAAATCACTTGTAATCTGACACTCGAATCGAGAGAGTTACCTAATAATAATAATAATAATTATAAAAGAACACCAGTTTCCAATTCTTTATTTAGCAATGTAACGAGTAGGTATTTAACAATAACGATTCCAGAACTAAAATAACACCAGAAAAATATTCGTTATTTATAATAATTGTTTAAACCCATTTAAACGGTTCGCTCTATTGCTCAGTGGTCACATAGGATCATTGCCAATGGGCTTTACTCCTGCAGCAAAATCAAGCAAAATCAAAGTTGTAATGGTCGCGATTGCAAATCAGAAAATTAGCAAAAGTAGTATGCATTTTCTATATTTTTAAGCATAGCTTAATTTGATTGTTTTATGAAATATTCTATAAGATTCTGCTAAATTAATAAAGTAACTATACGGGGTGATTCGAAGCGAATATGAATATACACACTCCTAAATTACTCCCAGTAAAGATACGGGGTGTTCAAGTTTATCGACAATAAATAAATCGACAAGCATTTGTATTTTAGACAAAGCAAGTCGTAGATACGTACTCCGAACTCAAACGCAGAAAGGTACAAAGTCAATACTTCCTGGTTCTCCAGCCGATGAAGCTGCATTCAATACTTATTTGCCTATTCTAGAATCTGTACGTTCCCTCTCATCGTCTGATGTCTGATATATTTTCATTCATTTCCTGAACCCTAGAAATCATAACGTTACTCTACTTCTGCTTTGATCAGCGATTTTTCAGCTGCAGCATTATATCCTTCATCGCCAGGTGAAACAGTCGAACACGTGATATTCAGCACCTCATTGTCAGCAGCAATTGAAAGCTTTTAGTCAATAATTTATTTCAAATGACTAATTTCTTCTTTCATGTCAGATACCTAAGCGTTCTTGTGCTGGCAATATTTATTTTAATTCTTCAGAAGGAACTTCTAAGGACGGTAAAAGAATTTAACCTTGGTTTTAACAGAACGATTCAGAGTTTCTTTTATCTTTTCAGCGTACCCGGCAATTTCAAAAATAGCGCTTTCTGGGACAGATTAATTTTACTAATATCCATCTCTGGCGTTTTATAGAAGTCGCCGCGTCGCGTCAGCATTACAGACAAAATGCGGCAACCTTGCCCCAGAAGTCCAAGAGCTCTCTTTTTTCCATGATCATTCACTGAAACAACAATCAATCAACTGACGTCCACCATGGGAACCCTAATGGTGTACTTCTCAGGATCTCGCTACATCCGGCCAAGTTTTCATCCGCTTCCAGAACATCCCTACAACAACCGCACAAAGAACCTTGTAGAAAGTTTTGCGGTTTCGATTTAAACACAAGTGCGCTCACGTAACACCATTTATTTGCAAACCATACTTTTAGAACAAACAAGACATAATACATGTAGCGCTGTGTCGTTTTTTAAGTGTAACAAACAAACAATAATGACGAGAGCAGTGCGTCGCCATGAACATGACATGACATGATGATGATTCGGCGCGCGCAGCGCACAGACAACAACAAAAACAAGAGTCCAGATAGGACAACAGAAAGTATCAAGACATTCACAGAAAATATCAACATGCCCCCCGCCTTGGAAGACCTGGAGGCTTACAAAATAGCCCTTCTAGCCTTTATACATACAAATAAGTGCAAAGTAAAATACAGGTAAGTATACTTGAGCATACATATAAAAACAACAACAGAAGTGCTCATATAAGAATGCAATGAGCGCTTACACTTAGTGTCCCGCGCACTAATCAATAACACTATTTTTCAATAGGTAAGGGGCAAATTTTAGAGTATGCCCGCTTGATGATTCCTCGGGCTGTCTTCAAAGAAGCCACTCTTGAGACACCATCGGTACCTGGATGGAGGTCTATGACTCGGCCAAGCTGCCAGCACAACGGAGGTAAGTTATCTTCTCTTACTAGCACGAGGTCGCCAATGTTGAGCAGACCGGTGGATGCTTTCCATCTCTTACGAACCTGAAGTTCGTTCACATACTCCTTTGACCATCTTTTCCAGATATGGTGCCACATTTGTTGCAAGTGTTGGTATGCGGACAATCGGTTCACAGGCACGTCGCACAGATCAGGGCTAGGCAAGGACACGAGGGGCCGCCCGATCAAGAAGTGGCCAGGTGTTAGAGGAAGGAGATCGTCAGGACAAGAGGAGAGGGGGCAAATTGGCCTGGAGTTCAGAATTGCCTCCACCTGTACTAACAAAGTATAAAATTCCTCGAAGGTAAGGTGAGTATTATTCAAAACACGTTTTAGATGGTGCTTCATGGATTTTACACCCGCCTCCCATAGACCGCCGAAGTGTGGCGAGTGAGGAGGGATAAAAACCCAATCTATGTTATCGATAGCGAAAGACTTCGTCAACTCGCTGGCATTGTTAGCTAAGAACTCGCCGAGCTCCTTTAGAGCAGAATGCGTGCCCACGAAATTAGTCCCATTGTCAGAATATATACGAGAGGGTTTACCCCGGCGAGAGCAGAAGCGCCTCAAGGTCATTATAAAGCCTTCCGTTGACAAATTCGTGACGAGCTCTAAATGAATTGATTTTGTGCTGAAACATACAAAAAGACTCACATAACATTTCGAAATTTTGCAGCCGCGACCCTTTCTGTCAGAAATAAAATACGGTCCGGCGTAGTCAACACCTGAGACTTCAAAAGCGGGCAAAGGTTGCACACGCGGTGCTGGTAAGTTTCCCATAATTAAATTTACGGGCTTCGCGTTAAGTCGGGAACACCGCAAGCAATTGCGGACGGTTGCCTTTGCTAAGCATCGGCCACCGATGGGCCAAAATTTTTCGCGTATAGTAGCTAGTAAAAGCTGAGGGCCGGCATGCAAAAGTCGGCCATGCTCAGATTCAAAGATCAACTTGGTTAAGTGTTGCTTAGAGCAAAGTAATATCGGATGTTTCCTTTCGTAAGAAAACTCCGAGTTTTTTAATCGGCCACCGGCGCGTAAGATGCCGTTAGAGTCCAAAAATGGACTCAAACCTAAAGTGCGATTGGTTACCTTTATTGGCCTTTCACTCTCCATCTGAGAGATCTCTTCAGCGAACGATTCCCTTTGAGAAAACCGTATCAAATGATCAAGAGCCAAGGTTAGTTCTGTAAGCAAGAGAGGTCCACGTTGTTTGGTATCTTTAGACCGGCAATTTTTTACGAACCTTAGTACGTATGCGGTTGCGCGCTGGGCACGCGATAGCTTAGAAAATCTTTCGAATGGAAACTGCACAGGTGTGGTAAGAAGAGTGAAAGCTTGTACTGTTTTTCTTAGATCAGGTAAGTCATGAGTAGCAGTCTTGGCGGCAGGCCAATGGCTTTCACAATTAGCCAACCAGGGCGGACCGTGCCACCACAATTTATTTTCTCCTATGACACCAGGTTTGATACCCCTAGAGAGGATATCAGCAGGATTTTCTTTGCTGGGTATATGGCGCCATTCTGCATTTGGCGTCAACTGCTGAGCTTCAGAAACGCGATTGCTTACAAAAGTTTTTAGTTTATTTGGCGCAGTTTTCAGCCAACCGAGAACTACGGTGGAGTCCGACCACAAAATCACGCGATCAAAATCTATATCAAGCGACTTTATGGAGGATGCGGCCAGGCGTGCCAGAACTAGGGCACCGGATAACTCGAGGCGTGGTAGAGAGACCGTCTTTAAAGGCGCTACCTTTGTCTTGGAACACAGAAGTCGAACGCAAACGTCGCCATGTTTGTTTATGGAACGGATATAGAGACATCCGCCAAAGGCGCCTTCGGACGCGTCCGAAAACCCGTGTAGCTGAATAGACCTCGCATTTGTAGATAGAACTTGACGAGGTATACGAATGCTGTTGAGTGAAGGCAATTCTTTTCTGAATTCCGACCATGTCGTTTGAAGATCATCCGACAAAGGATCATCCCACGCAAGCTTTTCCAGCCAAAGACGCTGCAGCATCACTTTGGCTGTAATAACACAAGGACTAAGCAGCCCTAAAGGATCAAACAAACGAGCTATTTCTGAGAGCATTATGCGCTTAGTTATTTTAGGAGTTTCACAAGGCTGGTTTATGTTGTACATTAGATGATCAGAGGATGGGCACCAAGTGAGACCCAAAGTCTTCGCATTCTCGTTCTCACCGAAGTGAATTACAGTAGAGTCTGAAGAATTATTTGATACGTCTTTCAAAACATTTTGATCATTAGAATAGAACTTTCTTAGTTTGAAACAACCACGTTTGAGAACAGCGGTAGTTTCCCTACAAATTCGCGCAGCTTCTTCAACAGAATCTGCCCCGGTGAGAAGATCGTCTACGTAAAAGTCATCTTCAATGATTTTTGCAATGTTCGGATGGGAAGCCTTGCATTCTTGAGCTAAGTGGTGGAGGCATCCGATCGCGAGAAAAGAGGATGCTGCCTGGCCATAAGTGACCGTGGACAACTCGTATGCGTGAAGAGATTCTACTGGGGATGCACGCCACAAGATCCTTTGCAGCATTCTTTGCTCAGGACATACCAGTACCTGCCGGTACATCTTAGCAATGTCGGCAGAGACTACGTACGTATGCTTTCGAAAGCGCAACAGTATGGAGAAGAGGTCTTGTTGCACGACTGGACCCACCATTTGTAGGTCGTTGAGAGACAAACCAGAGGTTGATTTTGCCGACGCGTTGAATACCACACGGAGCTTAGTTGTGGTACTGTCTTCTCGGAGGACGCCGTGATGCGGCATGTAGTAAGCACATGCCCTCGTTTCAGAGGCATGCTCGATTTTTCTCATATGCCCCAGCGCCTCGTATTCAAGCATAAATTCGGTATACAGCTTTCGCAAACTAGGGTTGAGTTTTAATTTACGTTCTAGAGATAGAAATTGTCTTTGTGCCAACTCGTATGAGTCGCCCAATTTATTTATGTCACCCTTGATAGGGAGTTTTACAATGAAACGGCCATTCCGATTTCGGCTCACGTTTAAGCGAAAATGCTCTGCGCATGCGCTCTCCTCCTCCGACAACATGCGAGCGGGATTAACCTCTTCCATCTCCCAGAAGCGGGTTAATTGATTTTGTATTTCTATGTTTGCTAGATTGCACAAAGAAGACGATAGATTGGTTCCCTTCAAAGGGCCTGTGATGATCCAGCCCAGCAACGTTTCCCTTAATAGGGGCTGATTGGGACCCAGCGATATCTCTCTTCTCAGAAGTAGGTCCCAGAATATCTCTGCCCCAATAAGCATGTCGACATCTGCTGGTTTATAGAAAACCGGATCAGCCAATGCTAAACTTGGAGGAATCTTCATTTCTCTTTCATTCAATCTAAAATTAGGCAATTTTCCTGTGATCTTGGGTAGCACAAGGAACGATAACTTGGTGGAGAACGAGGAATGAAGAGAAGATATGGTAGCTTCGCATCGTCGTGAGGAAGCTGAGGTAACGCAACCTACGCCATCTATCGAGAAGTTTGCCTCTTTGAGTTCCAAATTCAATAACTTGCAAGTGCTCTCCGTTATGAAATTAGATTGAGAACAATTGTCGAGTAGCGTTCGAACCGTGCGGGGTTCTCCTCGTCCATCAATGATTTGAATGAAAGCAGTAGGCAACAAAACTGTATGTGCCGCAGTGCACGAGGACAGAGTTGTGTTCCCCCTGGTGCTTTGCTCGTTGTCAGTCCCGTCTTGCTTGGGCTCGGATTGTTCATTTTCAGGGTGAAGCAGAGAGTGGTGTTTGGCACCGCATTTTTTGCAAACGCCAGAACGACAAGATTTGCTGAGATGACCGATTCGCAAACAGTTTGTGCAAACCTTTGAAGATTTCGCACTGTTGATTCTATCAGAGAGCGACAGTTTAAGAAATTCTTCGCAATTTTGAGCATAGTGTTCGCCTTTGCAAAAACTACATTTTGGAGAGAAAGACCTTTCTGTTGAAACTAAACCGCGAGTGTTTCCGCTTGGTTTGGAACGTTTTTCATTTTGACTGAATTCTAGAGTTTCTAGCAAATCAGCCCTTGCTTTGAGAAATGCTTTGAGATTATCTAAGGTAGGTATTTCGTTATCTGCTTTATGCTTTTCCCACTCCCGATTGGATATGGGATCCAATTTGGTTGCGATCATGTACACGACAAGTGTATCCCACTCTGAAGTGCGTTGACCTAACTGTTCGAGTGAACGAAGATGCTTAGAGACATTGTCGATGAGTTTCCGAATTTTTTCGGCAGATTCGCGATTAATTGGTTCGAGATTGAATAAAGCCTTAACGTGGTTATGCACTAAAAGGCGCGAATTATTGTATCTTTCACTTAGCGTATCCCATGCCAAGCCGTAGCTGTCTGATGTAAATTCTAAAGCAGCGATAACCTGTGCAGCACCTCCCGACAGAGCTGCCCGCAGGTAATGAAATTTTTGTATGTTATTGACGCTAGGATTTAAGTGTATTAAAGATTCGAAAGTATCTCGAAACTCGAGCCACTTTTCAAAGCTTCCGTCAAATTTCGGTAGTTGTATAGTGGGTAGTTTTAAGCCGCTGAACGGTCTACCGTGTTCAGAAACTAATGCGCTAGCTTCCGTGACATTTGATCTTACCGAAGATTTGACCGAAACGTCGTCCGCGATAGTATTATCAAAGTCGCTAACTAACTTTTTAGCTGCCGCGTTATGATCGTGAAACGCCTGCTCAAAGTCCTCTCGTTCTTTTAAATTTGCATCTACATCGGCACTTATGCACTCGATTACCCCTTGTATCTCATCAAACTCGCTAAGAACGCCCTCGAACCTTGACAGTCTTTCGTTTAATTGTATAATGTCTTCTTGACTAAGCCCTAATTGTTTTTTAGCTTTTACGGCATTTAAAAATTTAGCAAAAATAGTTACTTTAGATTTTAAAGTAGCACGTTTGCGTATTAGAGTATTTAAATCATCCATGATGCACCAACGCGAGAATACAAAATGGGTATGCGAAATAGCAATTATTGTAATATGTACTTTGTTTTACAGGTAGAAGCGATTGCTTTGAGAGAATAAGCGGAAGGATAAGTATTAAAAGGACTCACCCTTGCAGATTAGAATTGAGTGAATTGTCTGCGAACGTCAATGGGTATGTGCCTGGAATTCTATCTTCGGCTGGTCATGCGGCTCGTTAGGACCATGTAGAAAGTTTTGCGGTTTCGATTTAAACACAAGTGCGCTCACGTAACACCATTTATTTGCAAACCATACTTTTAGAACAAACAAGACATAATACATGTAGCGCTGTGTCGTTTTTTAAGTGTAACAAACAAACAATAATGACGAGAGCAGTGCGTCGCCATGAACATGACATGACATAATGATGATTCGGCGCGCGCAGCGCACAGACAACAACAAAAACAAGAGTCCAGATAGGACAACAGAAAGTATCAAGACATTCACAGAAAATATCAACAAACCTTTTCATGTCACCCAACCGAATACATCGTATGGTTCAACCGCAGAATTTCTCTATCTCAGGACAGACACAAGCAACGCAAACTGTTGCTGTCTGCCGTGATGCTACAAATTAGGTCGCGCATTTACGTCATAATTAGTTACAGATTCGTTTGCATACTGTTAGAGGCACACCTTATCGTACGTAGTCATTTCTTAAGCGGGAGTAGCCACCGAATCATGCCAAACAATTTTATATAGGTGCCTTCTTATTTAAAAGTGGATATCTGCACTAATGATGAACAATATTTATTATGAGTGACCACTGCTAGATTCCGCGCATTTCGACCTCTGTATAAACTGTAATTAATTTGATTTGCGACCTCGTTTACGCATCGCTATGTTTATTGGTTTCGGCGCGAATCTTTCTCGTGTTTTCTACAATGATTACATTCAAGTATAATATATAGTGGCTACGCCATTGTAAATAATTGTAAATAGTCATTGAATTAAAGGGTATAAAAAGGAAATATGCGAAGTGCTCTATATTCGCAAGTTTCCGTCGACCCTCTAAATTCTTTTTCGTGAAAGACTTTCATTTATTTATATTCGTAGTTCCATATAAATTATTTCCACTCTCTTGTGAACCGGACACCTTAATTTATTAACTTTAAAACCATTAACTTATGCCAAGTTACGTGTAAAAGCTAGTATATTAGTTATTCGGACACAAAGGAATTATTAACCGTAAATTATATGATGCTGAACTACGAGTATACATATAGTGTAGACACCGCCAGAAAAGCTTTTCGTGTTCATTATACGAAAAACACAAAATAAAAAATATCACACACAGAAGCTCCCTGAAGTTTTAATATATTGTTAATGGGGAGCTTCAAAGTAAAGCCTTACTGCGTGTTTGTATTACAACGAGACAAAATCGGTTTTAACATCAAATTAAGCTGGAAGGTGGCGCTTGTGTTAGGCGAGAAAGACGAAGGTTGTAATAAATTCATAATAGCTAATTATACACTTGATACAAGATACTGTGCTGTCAATTAAGGCTTTATGAGACAATCAGCCGGTATATAAATGATTTTCGAAATCTCATTTTGCAGACGGCGTTTCAGAACTTTGGTTAATTAATGCCGCAGTGAGTGAAAACTTAATTTGCTCCAGCACAAGACCGATTAATATTAAGCAAAAACGTTAAGTAATTGAAATTGCCCTATTTGGTTTAAAATACCTTAGTTTGTAATTAAACGGAGTCTAATAGTTTATAATTGGCAGGGGGTAGGTAGCTGGCACCGGTGAATTGAGTAGTAGCCGGTAATAATTCGTTATTGGTGGAATAGCTATGAAAAGTTTGCTTCGCACACGATCACGAGGGCTCATGGTGCTGCCAATGAACTTTGAAGTAGCTGAATGGAGGCGTGCGAATTTTCACGGCACCGAATACATTCAGCAGTGCGATTTCTTGGATTGAGTATCTACTTCACCCATTGGGTTTCAAAGCAAGCCTTAATTAGCCTGTTATACCTCTACAATCGGCTTCTCCCATCTATCGACTCGGACCTTGCAGCGCGCGTCCTCTGTGCCCTCTCTCAGCTTTACTTCAGTTCATTGACGCATATGACGTACTTCCATATGTTTCTTGTTTCATGTGCCACGATCTGTTACTTGATTGCAAGTGCGTTTGCATTTCAGCCCGCTGTCGCACATGTCCTACGTTGTAGTAGTACCTACCTGCTCCTTACAATCTGACAATCCTAAACTGTCATTTGTCAAAACTTGCATCAACTAAAACAGTCAAGTGCCCATTATAAATCGCAAGATCATTTTCGTACTTTAACTCTTCTTTGAAACCTTACGGTTGTCAAAAGATAGGGCAACAATCTATTAACTAAAAAGTGCAAAGACGAACGTTTGTGTTAGATAGAATGTTGCGAATAATTTACAATAAACCGATCCTCAATCGATCCTAAATTTTGCACCTCCTGGTATTTAAAGCAGGAAATAGCGCAATCATTGAACTTTAGAAACCTACTTGAACCAACTGAGGAATAAGTTAGTGGTGGGCGGATTCAGAAATTTTGACGGATCCGTTTCTTTTCTAAACGGATCCGAAAACTACATAACATTAAAGGAAACTAACAAGAGGGTGAGGTGCTGATTTCTTAGTTTTCCAAGTTGTAAAAGTAATTCAAATGTAACTACCGAAATAAATCGTTTTTTAACAGATTTGCAGTTCTAGTATGCAATTCAAATTCAAGTAATAAATGTATAAGTAGGTATTATGATTATTCTAAATCTCATTGTGACGTTCATTTAGATATACAGAAATTGTGAGACGCTTCATAGGGGTGCATTAGGCATCTACTTGTTCAATTAATTAGTGCAATTTATACCTCACTAATGAAATTGTTCGGTAAGTGTCAGTACAAAGGTAGAATGTACAATGTGACAAAGCCCCTAGTCACGTACATTACGAACATAATAGCTCAAATAATTGCAAGTAGTGACAAGTAAGTATGTTAAAATTAGTTAAACTTGATTTATTTATACTACGATTTCAACCAAAATATAATCTAAACTCGTTTCTGGTGTCCTGAAATATGGTTGAGTATTGCAATTCTTTCTGCTGGCGTTTACCACTCCTAGTCTCAATAAAATATTACAAATAATTGTATGTGGGATGTCACTGTCAGACAAAATATTAATAAAATATGGGAAAGCATCATTCTGTAGAGCTGTCACTCTTAAAAGTTTCATGTTAGATAACAGTCATGACAACATAAAATTGATTTTCTTCCTATTGCATGTCTATCCTCCACTATTCAGGTACACAAAAATGCATGTATTTTCTGCGAATAAGGTGCTATTTTAAAATCAGTTTACAAAATATTACATAATAATAAGGATATGGATCTTGCATACAAAGTAACCTCTATCCTTACTCAATATGAATTTTCTTCGGCGATATTTCAGGGTTTATATGATTTTGTTGTCCAAACACGTAAGCAGGCAGAATTGATGACATGAGTGGAAACATTCCTGGAATATTTATATCAAAATAAGAAAGCTAGTACACAAACATGACTATAAGCAACCTCCTGTTTTGCGTGAGAAAAATGTACAAACTATTATAATACTATATTTTTCACATGCTCTTCAAGCATGCGCAGTTGCTGACAT
The DNA here is from genome assembly GCA_963966045.1 of Xestobium rufovillosum. Taxonomy (NCBI): domain Eukaryota; kingdom Metazoa; phylum Arthropoda; class Insecta; order Coleoptera; family Ptinidae; genus Xestobium; species Xestobium rufovillosum. The sequence goes on from OZ014493.1 coordinate 33,140,531, forward strand.
ACTTCAAGTTTGTGACTAACTTCTCTGCAGTCTGCCCTTGCATCTGTAATTATCTGTCTCTTCCCATCACGGATTTTTGAAGTGAAACTTCTTTAGCGGCACCTCGAAAATTGTCCGAGAATTGAGAGTAAAATTTCAAGGTCGCGTCACGTTTTCGAGCATTTCATTACACGAGAGAGACGAAAGATACAACGTTGAGAGAAGGAGAAAGAGAGTTATTCATGCATGAGTAGCTGAGATACCACTCGTTGTATAATTATTAATACTTTCCATCGTGTTTTGTGATCATTTACGTTTTTTATGTTTGTGTCCTGTGAATATTCGATTATATCCGTGAACAGTTATTATTTACGTATATTTAAAATATTAAAATTTTAATGATAATGACGTTTGTATGCTTATATTGCCTCAAAAAACCGACTGAACGTTCCCGTGAAATGCTCTCTCTCTCTCTATCTCTCACCGTAAATCTCTCTCAAAAGTTTCACTTCTATCACGTATACGGTGCTATATTTTTTAAATCTGTGCTTCCCATTCAAGCGAAGATAGCAAAGACATAACCAATAAAAGAGAACTTTAAGTGATTGAAGGAACTGAATTTTAAATCTCTATTCTCTACGACGGACGTATGGAGTGTATGAAATTCTGATTTCGGGCCGGACTCGGACCAGTTAATAACATAACAACATAAGGTGCTTTCAGGCCAGATCAGCTCAAGCTTTATACTTTTTTGGTCAGGTGCACACCTGTACTATCTACATAACGCGTTGTTGCTTATCAAATTAGGAAGCACCATATTCCGTTTAACAAATTGCTGAGCCTGTCTTAACAAGGGCGCTCGAGTTTCTCCATTTTACAGAATTTGCTGTACCTACCTGCCTTCCACATCTTGTTTCCTGTTTATTAGACAGTTATATGAAAAACTCTCTGGTACCATCATGGTTGCCAATATCTTTATGAAATCTTTTGAAGGAAGGGTTCTCGAATTTTACTGTCTTGATTCAGATATGTTAAAGGCACTTTCATAATTTTTTCTCGTGGTTTTGAAGCTTGATTCATAGACGATCACTCCTATATTCGTTTTACCAATGAGCATGATGGAAGTTTCTCATCATCGTCTTGATGAAAGTGTTGGTCATCCGTTCTGCCAGTAATTCACTCACACCGATCGTTACTTCAATGTTTTATCTCATTATCATCCCTCTCAAAGAAATTTTAAACAGCAATTTAATATATGTGTACTGTGTAGGTACGTTTTATATGGTATTGTACTGTCACATGGCAAAAAACAAAGATAATAATATAATTTTAAATCGGTAAAAGAGACGCAGGTCTGGGTACATGGAAGTTTTTGAATTATATACCTTACCAAAGAACAGAATTAGGCCACATAAACAAAAGCAGACCAAACACTGTTTGAGAGGGGTAGGTCAACCGTTAAATGGAAAATTTTCGTTCAAAATATAATGAGTGAAAAGCAGCTCCAAGGGAATCTCGATTGTATTATTTGGGGACGGAAAGACGCAGAATTGAAAAGAAAACACGGGGAGAACGACAATAAGTTGGCGTGAACAGAAAAGCAAGAAACTTTTCATCTCTTTGCCCCAGTTGAAAAAATGAACAAAAGTATTTTAAATTTCACTCTGTTTTATTCCTATGTAGTCCTTTTATCAGTCATTTTATAAATAAACAGTTTTGCCAAAGGAACCCTAGAATATTTATTCTTCAAATGCTAAATTCTACCACAAAATTGAATTTCTTCTTTTATATTTTATTCTTTACGTACCTACGAGGGGGTATTGATAACAAGTTGGCTTAAGCAGTTTTACTTGCAAGAGAAACTTACGTTATTAAAAGAAATCACTAATTACTTAGATGTTTAGAATATCAACGTAATGGCGTATGATTTGCTCTGTAAAAAGATTGTCAAAAAGAACAAAAAGAACATATCCATTTGAAATTCAGAAAATTTGTAAATAAGAATGTCTGTCAGGGTGCAACCATTAAAAAGACTTTATTGAAATATAATGTTTTATTTCTTCAAGTGCAGAATACCTATATAAATTAGTATTTATAAGTATATCTATAAATCGCACTAACACAAAACACTAATCAACTATTCTAATCTCCTTCTCCTTGCCTTTAACCCGCTTTTATTCCCATACCCTAATCTATTTTTCTAAGTCCCTAGAGATACAGAGTGAACTGCTAGACTTTTTGGGTGTTTTGCACCTATTTTTGCAATCCGCCGTAGTCCCAATACCGATCGCTTCTTTTCGGCTCGTTTGCTTCAGGGAACTCTTTGGTCCAAACCTGTTTCACGAGCAGTCGCATTTCTTTGAGCACTTCAGACGATTCTAAATCGTCATCCTCATCATGCGTAGGATGTTACTGTTGTGTTTTAATTTGACCTCTAGGAGCTTGTTCGACTGCTCTGAATTCAAGGGCACAGCCTACAGCTCCAAGGACCTAGTCGCAGTGCCTAATACGTGTTCGCATCTGGTGTAGGTTGCTTTGGATGCTTATTTCCGGATTACACCCCTAGCGGTCTAACCAATTCGCTGCAAACCGTTTGGTGATAGATATTTATTAATAACTCCCAAGGTATTCAGGGTCTCTCCTCTTAAGCTATAACCTTATCCACTGCACCCTATTTACTGGCGACAGCTTCAGACTCGAACTGTTTTCAATAGATAGGTACCCTATAATAAAGTCCCCTCGAATGTTTTGAGTCCGACAAAGCAGGTCAAAAGTTACAGCTGCGGGGTTGCGGGTCGGTAAGGTATCCGTTGGAAGGCGGAGCGAACTATGAGCTGTGTTGCAATACAGTCGCGCTAAACTCATTTGTGGACACAGGAACAACACACATTCAAAGCCCGCGCTTTTGGCACCTAGTAAATGTGACAACGCCGCTCTGAGTTTACGCTCACTCGCTACGGGGCGGCAGCATATACCAAGGCATATTTTACGTTTATAGTGCTTTCGCTATACTACGATTAAACCTTCATCCTAGTAAATTTAGCAACACGAACGCCTGATTGTGGTAGAAGAAGGTATATTTTTTATACCTCTACAGAAACAATTTTTCGAAAACTGTAATCTCTTGGCGCTATGCACGCCTGAAGTTGGTCAATTTCATGAGTGAACTGACACTTTCTAAGATTAAATTTTTAAATTTTCTTTCTATAGAAGCCTAAAATAAAGTTTCGTTTATAAACTGTCCAAAATTCAACACTTCAATTTTCACCGTTTATAAATGAGCATAGTACTACGAAGTCAGTTTTCAGGTTCATTTGAAAGGGGTTTGTCGGACTCTTAACGAAGATTTCTATCTTGGATGGAATACCGCGGCATTTTATGTACTTGGCATAGGATTGAAATCCTGTATAGGCACAGCAGCCTCATAACCGCTTTTTATTTCCGAACCGAAATACATCAGCGTCAGGGTCAAGCGCAATCCCATGCTTTAGAAAATCCAAGCCTTTAGTATTACTTAGTCTACAATATGGGTAACGAGATAGTGAACAAAAATACAATTCACACCAGCTGTCGCCATCTATATTCATATATCCAAAACAGACTTACTTCCGCAATTCCTAATATGGAGATGCTAATGAATGACCAAATTACAAGGACTGTGTAGATAATACTTCCAATTTTCTAACCCTCATGGATTAAGGATCTAATTTGCACTTCAAAAAGGCTTATAACAAAACGAAAGCCATCGTTAAGGTCAGGTCAGTGGATACAGCTGTTAAAAATTTGCGTAATTATCCGATAATTCGATTCCAAATATTTGTTTTTCTGATAATTATATATGTAATTATATATTTATTGTAAAGGTGTTGTAAAGGTACCGAAATCCACGAGAGTTCGAAAACTAAAGAAGTGGTACAGAACATCAGTGATTTCGTGATCCTGATGCTGCCAACATATAATCGCAATAGAATATGTAGAAACGCTCCCCATACTTGCAAAATAACTTATGTTGACATTATAAACTAAAATAAATATCTAAGACGGTGAAGATTTCATATGTCCTTGTATGAACTCATCCTACATTACTTCATTTCAATTAGAATACGAATGAAACATCTATAAAATAGATATATGTACCCACGTGCGTATAAATGTTCAATAAAAGCTCTGTTCTAGTTTTGAATATGATTCTCGACCTAGAAAGAAGTCGACAATTTACGTATCGAAGGCACTTCAGTTTTCCAATGTGTAAGAAAGTGTCGTATTACAAAATACCTGCTGGAAAAGTTCTTGCCTTAATTTTTTAGGTTGACAGTATAGTTATCTGGATCCTATCTAATAAAAGTGATGTTAGTCGTGGAGAATGCGCAATAGACACGTACCGTTTCGATCTAGCGAGGTCAGATTTTTCGTTTCAGTCTCTTTTTAATACGTACGGGAACCGATCGCCAAAAGTGCGTACGTCTGAACTATCACAGATAGGTATCATGTTTGTTGTCGTTGTAAAAGTATACGCCGTCAGAAACAATTCAAAGTTATTAGACGCATGTACTCCGTAACCCCAGCCAAATTGAACTTTTTCATTTTCGATTATTATTACTTCATATTAAAGGAGCAAACAGATTTGAAGATCTGAAAACAGTAAACGGAGAAATACAGGAATCTTATGTAGCAGCGTGTAAGCGTGTTTAAAATTAGGTCTTATTTAAGATATTCACGAGTGGAAAAGAGCCATGAATGAAGCTAAAATTTGGATGATGCCCAGACAGCTGAGATATTTATTCATTCGTATTTTAATGCATTGCCGACCAATTTATCAGGAAGAATTGTGGGAAGAATTTAAAGAAGCAATGTCACAAGATTATGCAAGACGTTACAGCAATACTGAAGGACAAAAAGCCTATATTCAAATTAGGTCCATGCTTTCTGCGGAAGGTTACAATCTTTCAATGTTTCCTACCATGCAGATGAAGAACAAACAATAGACATATTATCACGACAATATAAACACCTAAATGAAAAGCAGAAAGAAATTGTAGATATTATTTTGGGTAAATGTGATGCTAACATAAATGAATCAATTTCTGAATCTTCATACACACAGTGGATGGATCAAGAACTTTGACGTAAATTCACTATGAATTCTTAATAAGTTAACCCCACACGCCAAAAGACAGTGACACAGTAATTAAACTCGACACGTGTTTCGCTGACAACGTCAGCATCTTCAGGAGTAGAAGATTAATCTTCTGCTCCTGAAGATTAATCTTCTACTCCTGAAGATGCTGACGTTGTCAGCGAAACACGTGTCGAGTTTAATTACTGTGTCACTGTCTTTTGGCGTGTGGGGTTAACTTATTAAGAATTCATACTGAATCTTCATGTTTTTATATAGACGGTCCAGGAGGCTCCTGTAAGACTTATGTTTATACAACCCTTTACAGCTTACTGAAGAGTAAGAATAAAATTGTTTGTACCATGGCCTTCACGGGCATAGCAGCAACACTACTTCCTCATGGCAGAACAGTTCATAAAACGTTTGAGTTACCTGTTCCTCTGTTTTTAGATTCATATTCCAACTTTAAGAAAAATTCAAAAGAAGCAGATTATTTAAGGAGTGTAGATGTTTTTATTTGGGATGAAGCTCCTGTGGCGCCAAGGTATGCTTTAGACATTATAGACAGAACCTTACGAGACTTTATGAATTGTGATGTTCCGTTTGGTAGAAAAATTATGGTGTTGTGAGGAGATTTTTGACAATTGTTACCAGTTAAAATAAATGCTACCCGCTGTGAAACAGTGAATTTAAGTATCAAATTTAGTTCTCTTCGGAGTTATTTCCGTAAATTTTCTTAAACACAAAATATGCGGGGTCTACCACAGGAACAAGAATTCACCAAGTTTTTACTGGATGTTGGAGATGGAGTTTTGAAAGATATGAATAGCAATTTAGAATTGCCACAGAGATGTGTTTATAATTCGGATATCGTTGAACGTATATATGGAGGAATCAATTAGAGAAAAGCGATTCATAGATATGACCTAATCAGCTATTCTGATGTTGAAGACATTAACAAAAAAGTGGTAGAACTGTTAGATATAAAAACAGAAAAAATATATACAAACTTGGATAGTGTTGAAATTTGTGATAATGGAGATTTAAACGATGCTATTCTTCCTGAATATTTAAATACTTTAAACCCGCCAAATTTTCCTCCGCATGAATTGAAGTTGAGAGTATAATGTATTGTGATGTTGGTTAGAAATCTCAGCATTAATGAAGGCTTATGTAATGGTACGAGATTGTTAATTTTACAATTGGGAGACAATATCCTACAGTGCAAAATTTTAACTGGCGATAAACATGGAGATATAGTTTTCGTTAACCGTATAACGTTGTACTGTGAAAATGTTTATCCTTTTACTTTTAAAAGACGACAATAATTTCCCATTAAACTAGCGTTTGCAATGACAATTAACAAATCACAAGGCCAAACATTTTTTGATCAAATAGGAATTGATCTCCGAAAAGAAATATTTACTCACGGACAATTATGCGTGGCTCTTTCAAGAGTTCGTTCTTGGGAAGGTTTGATAATTTATTTAGGAAATCAAAGAAATAGCCGTATAGTTCAAAACTACGTTTTCAGGGAATTATAACAGATGTAAATTATTCTGTAATCAGGCAATAATGTGTTTCTTTGAAGTCATGATTCGACTATCGTAACGGTAAAACAGGAATTGCACAATATATTTCACATTATTAGCAACTCTACCAGAAAGAGAATCCGAAAAACGCCCAGGAAAATTAGTAAAAAAAATCGCACGTTGCAGTGAATACAATTATTAGTGAGCTGAAGCTCGAATTGCTTGAATCTCCCCCTTATTCATCAAATATGTCTCCTCGGGCTATCAGCTCTTCCTTCTAAGAAAAGAATTTTGAGAAATAGTAATTTTCTTAGTGAAGGTGGGAAAACGTGTGTTGCAGAACCAGACGAAACATTGTTCTTAGAGGTTTACAGGATCGCCATAATAAGTTTAGGAGGGCAATATATTCAATAAGGATTTTTTTTTCGGCAAACATCAAAAACATGACTTTAGCGACTCTATGAACGACACTAAACTGTCACTTTTTATGTACTTAGCAACCAGGAGTCAGAAAAAAATTTTTTTACTGACGCTAATCCAAAGCAATCTATCATACAATAAATAATAAATGTCTCTATTGATATTTTTTTACTCTTTTTGCAAGCAAAATAATCATGTTTATTGGAATTTAGATAAATGAATCGACGTTTGCCGAAATATAGCATATTTTATGCCGAGCTAAAGTAGGTACTTTTTGTGGCTCATTTGTAATTGCCGGACGAACGAAATATCACTTTAGCTCCTTATAAAATAAAATACTATTGTTTCTGTAGCATGCTAAAAATATGTGGAAACTTATCCGTATAAAAAACATGTTCAGTTTTCTACTGATACCGCTAAAGATAGGCATTTTTAGTAAAAGGATACCTAAAGCCGGTCCCAGACCAAGCGCAAGTGTATTCGCAAAGGTCCTCGCGAATGCTCCCGAACATTCGGCCATATTCAAGTTTAGCGCTCCCACACTATTCGTCGAAGATATTCGCGAGTCTCCTCGAAAATATTTCTTTCGTTCATCGCTCACTTGTTGTATTTAGTACAGTCAGTGCAGTGTAGAAATAGGTTTTAAAATTTGTCGTAAGTAGGTACATGTTAAAGTTTTGCTTCCCGTTTCTTTTTGTTAATTTAAGATATCAAAAACATGGATGTAAGTACTTAGTTATGTGACGGCTTTAAAGATAGGAGTAAACTTGGCTGGAAACTGTTTTGGAACTGACTGTACACTGTAAAGTACATTAAATCCTCTCCGAGTTAAAACGCATCGTCTGGGAGGTGCAACGAAATAACGCGAGTGCGTAACCGAATATTCGCTAGCCTTTGACTCGGAACCCAAAAACCGCGTCGTGTCGGAATATGGCCGAGTACAATTATTCGTCATCGCCCTTACTTGTTTAACCTCCCACACGACAATATTTGCTATTATTCGGTCATATTCGATCATATTTGCGAAGCCATTCGGGCATGGTCTGGGACCGGCTTTAAGCACGAAAACGCAGGAAGAACGAGAGAGAGAACCTGTTTTCATGTTGCATGAAATATTATCATTTCTAGTAGGACGACGACGGCGAGGTAAATGTGACGTACTCTTTCCGGGTTATATCCATTGCTATATTTCACTCCTAAACTGACAGTTAATGCACCCAGATATACACTTTTACTAGCAAGTTCAGTGTACAATGTTATATGCAAAATGTAACATGCCCCTGCATTATTTTCTTGTAAACTCACTATAACTTTTTGTAACGTGAAATGAAAATGAAATTCCCAAAGCAATCAGATTTCCGATGGAAATTGCCATTTTATTTAGGGTTTGCCTACAATGTCTTAATCTAATAAGCTGTCCAGTATAATCAGTTTATATCAAGCGCGACGCGTGAGGGAAATAATAATAATATCTCCCCTGCGGGTACGGTTATCATAAGCCATACGCTCCGCCGAATATTTACCATCCCCCAAAGATTACAGAACACATGCTGGAATATACATAATTAACAAGAAAACACGCAAGCAATTTAAATGCTTGTTTTTTTGTTGGCAATTGAATTTACCGGCCATTCGGAAAAAAATATAAATACGGAAGTAGCGAACTTCATTTTTGTTCAAGGGCCTGTTAGGCACAGCAGTCTTTCACATGCGGACGTTCAAAGAAAGTGAATATAAAATTCCTGCTCACCTGAAAAATAATTCAATAAATTTGCTGAAAGCAAATTTGCAAGTTTGAAGCACCTGCTGTGCTATTCTGATTGTACCTAATACGAGTATGTACAATCCCACAATGAAATATGTTTTTTAAAAATATCTTGCTGATTATTTGTCAGTTGACAATAAAACATTTGCTTTCAATAGATTTTTTTGAATCATTTTAGTGGCGCTTCATAAAAGGCAAGAAACGTTGACGTCATTAATTCTGAACGAAGGCCAACGTAGTCTAATGTCAATGACTCTCTACTGTTTGTTGCCCAGCAACAGTAGAGACTAGGGACGCTGACAAAATTGGGTTTCTGCGCAAGACGTCGCCGTTTGTTCTCCAATGAAACGAGCTCTACTGGAGACCAGGAATTAAGTCAAACGTATTAATTTCTTATGAATTACTTCTGCCAATGCTGTCAGCATACGAATTTTAATCAAGTATGCTTGAATAGTTTCAGTTTCTTTACCTGGGACCACATGTTTTCATTTTGCCACGTCAATAAAACGATCCAAGTAAGATTTGTAACTGTAATGAAGTTTAATGAACAGTGCAAGTTTAGATGAAAGTTTAGGTATAATTACAATAGAGTATGTAACAGAAGTTCCACAATCAAGGGAAATTCGAAACTAAATTCTGCTGACTTTGTCCTGAATGGCGTGAAATATGGGAAGACGTAAGCGCATAGTTTACTATTTTCTTAGATTAAACTATTTCAGTCCGATAATTCTGAGATTGTTGATATCTATTATCTCACAATATTTTATATTCACTCGATTCTGAGTTATGACGTCATCGATATTATTTTAAATGGTGACCCAACTTTTCTGGACGATTTTTGATTTTCTTCTTAATGCGAACACAGCAGTACTGAGGCTCTAGGGTAATAATTAGTGTTTGGGATATTTACGTTTTAATTTTAAAAATCACCTAAGTAAAAAACTCGTTTGTAAAAATTGATTATATTTTATATTCCAGTTAATTAAAAAATATTTTGCGCTCGGCAAGTAACAAGCCAACCACTGTGTAAGATATCGCAGTGAGAAGTGACGTAAATTGCTTAATGTTTAAGATTAGAAGTTAGTAATTTATTAATTTTTTCGTTAGAATGATTTTTAATGTTAAGGTATTATCTCTGATGCTAGGTGAATTATGTTACTGAAGAAAATTGAAGGTGTATGCTTGGTTGCCATAAAAGAAACGGTGATGTCATGTCGCTTAAAAATTTCAAATTTTCCATCAACAAATTTAAGTACGATTAAGTACGAAGTATAAAGAAACGAGAGATTTTAAACATAGATATTATTAACATAATTCTATTTGTTGTTGAACTGACTGAATGAATTTTTAATCATTTATTAAGCGAGTTAGAGATGGTCATTGATATTGTATTACTTTGTTTCAAATACAAGAAAGGTATGAGAAGTAGGAAGTGTAGATATTCCCTACACCACGTGTTAACGTCGCTACTGCGTCAACAAACACGTATTTTATATTATATTCAATCTTAGTCCGGCTTCTCAGTGGTACAACACTCTTGTCACTCACATAAACTGACTCACAACTTGTGAGCCTGTTCCAGGCTAGGTGTAGTTAGTTGGTATGGTTCAGACAATTTAAGAAGCGTTTGTGCTACCTCCCAGCCGATGCTGCTCCAATTTTTAGCACTGCTTATCGAACAATTTGGCATTGCGTCAGTGGTCAATAAGCAACGTTTACTGGCTTATAATTATTGATAACAACTATCTCGGAGATAACATGAATACCGGCTCGATGTTGAACGCAGTCACAGGTGAAATGGCACCTCGCCTGCTGTTGGTCGTCCAACCACCTGTTTTCCGATCAGTTCAGAATATGCAAAATGAGTATAGGAAATTTACATTAATTTAGTTTATCTCCATTGGGTACTGGTTGAGTTATTGGATGAGAATGTTGAAAGCTAAGCGCAATCCCAGGAGCATGCCTGTTGGTCGCCCATTTGTTCGAGTTCTAATACTCTCTTATATTTATTTATAACACAAAACAAGTGTAGGCATAAACATTACAGTAGAGTCAAATTGTTAATAAATAAAGTTTTGTAACCGAATACTGAACATAATTCCTTAATCTGTTAGTATATGGTTTTAAAATGAATTTTAAATTTCTTAATAAATAGGTATCTAATTTAGATTTTAATAAGTAGTACTGGAGCATAGTCCAGTACTTTCTGCACAATGCACAATGGTTCTCCCGTTCTAAATTGGCGTTTTCCGGTTGGAATGGATAAATGTATCATCCCCGGATGAGAAAAACAACATAATAATAATAATAACATTAATAATGAATTTGTTAACACCAGTACAAATTTAGAAAAAAATAAAAACACATCATTAATAGAAAGACAAAAAACTGATGTCAAGAGGCAAGCATTCAGGGCTCTGCGAATAGCACAGTAATCGCAGGGCCTGATCTTCCATGAATCTATCCAAATTTGATTTTGGGCTAGTTGAAAAGAGGATGAACGTGTATATCGTATGGTTGGTTTTTGTGGCGATATTATAGGGGTTTAAAGTTGAGATGCGTTTTTAGCAAATTTCAATTTAGCTTAAAAATGGGGAAGTGTTAAACATCTATTGCAACATTTTACCCTAACAGACAGAATTATTATCCAATTTGTGCCAGTTTCTAAATAAATCTTTCTAAATAAATCTTGACAAACTGGACCGAAACGTTGAATTTGCTAAGTTTTCATTATATTTTATACATGCCAGCAATTCACCAACTTAAAAAATTATCTAACAAACAGACAAACATGTCAAACTTAAAAGCTTGTAAAATCAATGAATAATATTTCGTGAGAATGCCATCGCCGCGCGGCACTTATTGGCAGACGCCCATTGGCGACGTGCAGTTACTTACGTTTCACGAAGACCCCACTGTTTTGTTTTTTGCAGTGTGTGGACGTCTGTCATTGTTTCGATTTCGAGAGAATTTTATCATTATGGTACCATATAATATCGCGTGTTCGATGGGCAGGAGAAACGAAGAAGAATACGTAGACTACTAAGTCGTTTATTAGTCTGTATGTTACGTTACATGTGTTGATGAATGAATGAATATATATTTACAGTGCGTGTTCTAGTTATAATACAATAGTGCCAGGTAAGCGTTCTACATTATATTAAGGTTACTATACTACAATTTCTACACACGAAAAGAATGTGTAGCGTCGGCATCTTTACTCGAGTTCCAATTCAGTAAAGTGGGTCGAGGATATTTCCAGTGGCGTAACTGACGCCACATCATATTATCATTCTCATTGTTTACATATTGTTACGCTGATTTATTCTGCGTATACTTGATACTTAGCTAGGTTCATTTTCAATGCCTTAACGAAGGTTGCTAAATTCCAACTTCTGTAATTTTTTTATTAATAGCCGTATTTTAAATGATTTGCTATTAAAAAATAATAAAATCACATTTTTCAGTTTGTTAAGGGTATTTCAGAAATTATTCAAAAAGGGCAAAATTTCAAAAAGCCCTGTTGACGAGTATCAAAAATGCTATGGTTTTCCCCATTGAACCTTCTTTCCAAGATAGCAATGCTGAGCTAGTAAAATTTAACGCGATGAAGGTATGTGACCGCTCTTCCTTCAATAAATATTAAATTACCCCTACTTCACACATCCCACATGCAGACATCTCACTTTACCATCCAGACAAGATAAAAAATCTGGAAAGTAGAATGAATATATATTTACAGTGCGTGTTCTAGTTATAATACAATAGTGCCAGGTAAGCGTTCTACATTATATTAAGGTTACTATACTACAATTTCTACACACGAAAAGAATGTGTAGCGTCGGCATCTTTACTCGAGTTCCAATTCAGTAAAGTGGGTCGAGGATATTTCCAGTGGCGTAACTGACGCCACAGGAGCCCCCTTGGAGTGATTAACGATAGCGCTCTGGAAATCGAACTTGGCGCCCAGAGCGAGTCGTCAATGGGACGGCTGCTGGAGGCGTCGGCTGATCGTGAACGTGGAGCGGTTCTTGATCTGCAAGGGGTGTGCTGGTGTAGTCGGCGTCGTTCAAGACGTATGCGGGCTTAAGACGGTCGACGGAAACTGTTACGTCTTTGCCTCGGATTGTGACAGTGTAGGTTTTGTCACGGCGTCGCACGACAGGATAGGGACCTTCGTAGGGTTGCTGCAGCGGAGCTCGGACGGCATCTCGGCGGAGGAAAACATGGTCTGCTGTAGCGAGGTCTCTAAACATAAAAGTTTTTGAATTATTTGTGTGGCGTGTCCCCGGAGTAGGACGCAGGGCATTAAAATGGCGTCTGAGGTCCTTGATGAACTCTGTGGGGTCGCTGGATGGCTTGAATTGTTGCTGTGTGATGAATTCACACGGGAGTCGGAGGGGTTCTCCGTAGAGCAGTTCTGCTGCTGTTGATTTTAGATCATCTCGCCAGGCGGCTCGTATTCCCATTAAGACGGTGGGTAAAACTTGTGTCCATCGGTCGGTTTCGTGGCATTTAATGGCGGCTTTGAGTTGCCGGTGAAAGCGTTCAATCATACCATTCGCTTGAGGGTGGTATGACGTAGTTCTGAGGCGGTTGGTGCCTGTTAAGTAACTGAGATGCTTGAAAAGGTGTGACTCGAATTGTCGACCTTGGTCTGTAGTTACGCGCAGGGGTGTACCAAATCGTGTTATCCAACCCTCGTAGAGCGTTCTAGCTATGGTTTCTGCCTCGCGATGAGGACATGTTCGAATCTTGCGGATGTTACGGGAAATGTTGCAAGTGGGCTGGCGATGTGTCGGTGAATCTTCGATCTCTGGCATTGTATGCATGCTTGGGTCCATTTTCTGCAGTCGGCTCGGATAGAGGGCCAGACATAGCGTTGAGCTATGCATTTGGTCGTTGCTTTAATGCCGGGGTGCGAAAGTCCGTGAATAGCATCGAAAATTTGTTTTCTGAAAGACTACGTGACAAACGGACGGATGCTGGACGTGGATGTGTCGCAGTAAATTGGTATGCCAGATGAGGGTAGGTGTACTTCTTTGAGTTGGAGTACAGAGTCGGGTCGAAGAAATTTTTGAATTTCGGAGTCATTCGCTTGTGAGTTAACTAGTGACTCGAAATCGATGGGTGCAGTTATCTCTTCTGTGCGAGAGAGTGCATCGGCTACGAGATTGGTTTTGCCGGAAATGTGACGGATGTCAGTAGAGAATTGTGAAATGAAATCGAGGTATCGAAATTGTCGGGGTGAGCATTTTTCGGGCTTTTGACGGAAAGCGAAGGTGATTGGTTTGTGATCTGTGAAAATGACGAAATCACGACCTTCGATCATGTGCTGGAAATGCTTGACGGCTCGGTAAATTGCGAGTAATTCTCTGTCGTAAGCGGCGTACTTCTTCTCGGCGGGTGATAGCTTTTTAGAGAAGAAAGCGAGGGGTTGCCAATCATCGTGAATACGCTGTTGCAGGGCGGCGCCAATGGAAGTGTCAGAGGCGTCGCTGATTATTGCGAGCGTTGCTTGGGGGTTTGGATGTGCAAGAAGCGTTGCACTGGCTAGACTCTCTTTACAGGCGTCGAAAGCGGTTGCCGAGGCGGAGTTCCAGACGAGTTGTGTCTTGCCTTTGGCGTTGCCGTGTAAAAGGTCGTTGAGTGGAGCTTGGAGTGCAGCGGCATTGGGAGTAAAACGACGATAGAAGTTTATCATTCCCAGAAATTGCCTGAGTTGCTTCACTGTTTGTGGGCGGGGGTAGCTGCGGATGGCATCTACTTTTGCCGGAAGTGGTCGTGTCCCAGTTTCGGAGACTTGGCAACCCAAGAATGTGACGGATTTGGAATTGAAAACACACTTCTGAGGATTGATTAGAATGTTATACTGTTTGAGACGCTGGAATATCTGTGAGAGATGTGCGTCGTGCTCTTCCGCTGAGGATGATGCTACTAGTATGTCGTCGATGTACGCGTACCAGAAATGTAATCCTCTGAGAACTTCGTCGATGAAACGTTGGAAAGTTTGGCCGGCTTTGCGTAGGCCAAATGACATGTACGGGAATTCGAAAAGACCGAAAGGGGTAGTTATCGCCGTTTTGGGTATATATTCTTCAGCTACGGGAATCTGCTTGTAAGCTCGGACCAGATCGATAGTGGAAAAGTGAGTCTTTCCTTGAAGAGATTGGGCGAAGTCTTCGATATGCGGTACAGGGTAGCGGTCGGGGATGGTTCGGGCGTTTAGAGCTCGATAGTCACCACAGGGTCTCCACTCGTCACCGTGTTTGGGTACCATGTGAAGTGGAGAAGACCAACTGCTTTCCGAAGGGCGTGCAGTTCCAAGTTGTACCATTGTCTCGAATTCTTTTCTTGCAGTTCTCAGTTTGTCGGGGGGCAACCTGCGTGGTTTGCAGTATACAGGTTGTCCGGGAATTGTGCGGATATGATGCTTTGTTGAATGCGTCGGTTTGTGAGGAAGTCCCATGGGTTTGGTAATTTCTGGAAACTTCAGCAGAAGAGGGTGCTGAGGCGAGGTGCCAGAAACGGTTTGGATACATGTATGGTTGTCGTTGCATTTATAAGCGCGTGCAGAAATGCGAGTTAGGGGATCTAGTAGGCATTGATTTTTTATGTCAACCACCAGATTGTAGTGGTGAAGAAAATCAGCTCCGATAATGGGCTTGGATACGTCGGCAATGACGAATCTCCAAGGGAAAGATCTTCGGAGGCCTAGATTGAGATCTAGCGTGACGAAACCATATGTGTGAATGGGTGTGCCGTTTGCTGCCTGAAGAAGGTAGCTCGTCTTGATGCGAGGTGAACGAGAGATGTTTCGAGGATAAACTCAGAGTTCTGATCCGGTATCAACCAAAAACTGTGCTCGGGAATCTCTATCGAAGACGAAAAGGCGGAAGGACTTCTTCTTGGCCATGTCATCGGTTGCCGTTACGGGTGACTGGCCTGTGCGTTTCCCGAAGACTGGAAATTGCACGGGGGGCGGCACTGCCTCGCGTTGGTACCGAAAGTGCGGTGGTACCAACAAACTGCGCCTTCATTCCGTGGAGAAGAGCGAGATCGGGAGCGTCGAGAAAATGCTGGGGATCGTGAGCGTGAGAAAGACGCTACACGTGCTCTGGAACGGGGGAGGCGGGATGCGGCAGTGGCGTTTGTGTTGAGTTGCATGGCGGAGACGGTATTAGATAGTTCCCTTACCATGTCGTGCAGAGATGAAACTCTGTGAGTGGATGAAGTGCTGCGGGGAACGGCGTCGTCGATAGCGTCGGCTAGTTCGGCGGCTTCATCCAGGTCAGCGTGCTTCTGTGTAGCCATTATCGGTTGCATGTGGGCTGGAAGGCGTCCCAGTCAGAGGGTACGGATCATGGCGTCGGGCACGGTGGTTCCGGCTAGGGCACGGAGGTGCCTCAGGAACTGAGACGGTTTGCGGTCACCAATCTCCTCCAGCTCTAAAAGCTGGCGCGTTTTCTGCTCTTGCGACGCGCACAGCCTCGCAATGAGCTCGGTTTTTAGCTTGAGGTACTTATTATTGGCGGGAGGGTTAAGCAATATGTCACGTACCTCTGCGGCATATTTGGGCCCCAGATGTCCGGCGACGTACGTGAATCTTGTCTCGTCTTTGTCGAGGCCGGCGAGGGAGAACTGGTGCTCGACCTGAGCAAACCAGATCTCGGGATCGGACTGCCAGAAGGGCGGGATTCGTATCCCTACACGTTCTGCGGCAGCGGGAGCGGCGGCGGGTGGTGGCATGCTGTGGACCGTGTTGTTCAAGCGTCAGATCTGGACAGCCTGGTAGCGGCTCTCTCTATTTTCATCCGTAGGAAACGGTGGTACCACTTCGCGAGTCGTCCCAGGAATGAGAAAGCCAGGAAGATCACCACAATCGTAAGCAGGATATCTGTCCTGGACCAATCGCTTGTTGTCGTCTGCCGGGCTGACGCGTCGCCGCTAGCGGTCTGCGCTATAATGACCTCCTCTCTGACCTCCTTCGAAAGCGGAGTGCCCATTAGTAAGATAAAATAAATTCGTTGCTTACTTGAGTTCGTGGGTTCTGGAGGAGCGATCACTGGGTTGTGCGGCAGGCGGCAGGACGGCAGTTTTCTTCGTTGTAGGTCACCATTTATGAGGGTGGTCTTTCATCACGTCGGGGAGTCACCAATTATGGTACGTCGGTGGCGGTTACCATGTAATATCGCGTGTTCGATGGGCAGGAGAAACGAAGAAGAATACGTAGACTACTAAGTCGTTTATTAGTCTGTATGTTACGTTACATGTGTTGATGAATGAATGAATATATATTTACAGTGCTTGTTCTAGTTATAATACAATAGTGCCAGGTAAGCGTTCTACATTATATTAAGGTTACTATACTACAATTTCTACACACGAAAAGAATGTGTAGCGTCGGCATCTTTACTCGAGTTCCAATTCAGTAAAGTGGGTCGAGGATATTTCCAGTGGCGTAACTGACGCCACATCATATTATCATTCTCATTGTTTACATATTGTTACGCTGATTTATTCTGCGTATACTTGATACTTAGCTAGGTTCATTTTCAATGCCTTAACGAAGGTTGCTAAATTCCAACTTCTGTAATTTTTTTATTAATAGCCGTATTTTAAATGAGTTGCTATTCAAAAATAATAAAATCACATTTTTCAGTTTGTTAAGGGTATTTCAGAAATTATTCAAAAAGGGCAAAATTTCAAAAAGCCCTGTTGACGAGTATCAAAAATGCTATGGTTTTCCCCATTGAACCTTCTTTCCAAGATAGCAATGCTGAGCTAGTAAAATTTAACGCGATGAAGGTATGTGATCGCTCTTCCTTCAATAAATATTAAATTACCCCTACTTCACACATCCCACATGCAGACATCTCACTTTACCATCCAGACAAGATAAAAAATCTGGAAAGTAGAATCCTGCCATTTCCGTACACTGGGCAGTTTTGCTGTGCACTAAGTTCTGGGTAAGGTGTCTGCTGGGGGATTTGATACGAAAGAATCAAAAATATTTGAAAATACGTCGCTCGCCAATAGACAGATCTCAAATTTTAATATTCAACTCAGGTATAGTTCGTTAAATTAGTTTGAGTTCTTACATCTAAAATTCTGGCCTCCACAATACCTGAAGTGGTTCAGGCTGGTCTCGATACATGGAGTAAGCATAATTATGTAAAGTACTTAATACATTGTTTCAATAAGTCCAACTCTTGAGAAGGATTAGATTTTGCTACATCGCCTTATTTCATATAGGTACCTAGTCTAAATTAGAAAACAAGAAATGATTTATAACCTATCTCATCAGTATGATCAAATATATTAACTGTCAATCTATATTTAACAATAAAAAATCTGAGAATAAAGCAGTGCCATAAATTTGATTGATGAGTAATACAGACTGACTGAATTTAAGTGAACGAGGAAGTTTTCATTTCCAGTAGAAAGAGAAAGCCATATTGGAACCCCGCCCGGCGTGAAACGGCTTTTTATAACGGAGAGAATTTATTCTTTTATTCCGCCCATAAAAAAATCTTTTCCAGCGTAACCCTTATCACGTTTCTGTCTTCCATAATTCCGGTAATTATTTCCTTCTTATTTTTGCCGCCTGAAGGACATACTAATGAAGGGCGAAAGTTTACTAAAGTTTAAATAAATTAGCAACGAAAAACAAATTGTGATGGTAATTTCCGGCAATTCTGGTGATTTAAAAGGGTGGAGGCGGACAATAATTTTCACGAAAGTAGCCTTTTGTTTTGCAAAATGATAAATTTATCATCCCAGAGCAAATAATAGAATGAGTAAAGATGTTGAATTACAAGGGTTCTTGTGAGAAATTGCTTTCTAACGTTCCAGTAGGGTCAACAAAAAGGTTGTGGGAAAGGGTTTTCAGTATTAATTTTACATCGGTTATTTAACATGACGCAAGAAACCCTAATGTAACGTAACTATTTTAGGAATTGTGATATGTACTTCCGAAGTTGATTATAGCGAGGCATTTATTATGCAAACTGCTTTCGGACATGTTCTGCTTCCAACGACGTTTTCCTACAATTAGCGGTGCCTCTGGAATAGGTTGATTAGTCGAAGAATGGTGGGTTCTCTCTCAATTGCTAAAAGACGATAAATAATAAATGATAAACAAATAACTGAACTCTACTAACTATTTAACTATGTACATTGGATTTAAGAGTGATACGGTATATTTAAAAGTTAATATTTACATGAAATAACAGCGTTAGTGGCCCGTCGTATGATCTGAACTTATTTCTGGATTTTGCGGAGGATAAGCGGTAGCATCGAGGTGCACTCCTACCCGTGACTTTCGTAGCAGCACTAGGGTGCAACCCCGTTGGAGAACGCCACTAGATCGTGCGAAGTGAATAAGTAGTTAGTTGATCCATAAGATAGCGCCAGAGACCGCCGATTACCCGGGTTAGATTTACCACAGCCGACACGTCCGATTCTAGGCCAGAGAAACATGGGATAATGGCGGATAATGACTACTTCTTAATGAATTTATTGCACTCAAAAGTTCCGCCTGCATAAATTTCTGTTTTGCAAACTCAATTTTGTTGCTAGACGGCAATTCGACTCGTAAAACTGACTGGCTGTCAGTTTTATTCGTCAAATTGCCTAGCAAAAAAATTTCGTTCAAAACAGAAATTTATCCGGCAAAATAAAAAGTACTTCGTCAAATTACTGTTGATTATTTTTTTCATCGTCAAATTGACCAATAGGAACATTTCATTTGGGTGTAGAAACGTGTATTATTTCGGTAATTTTTTCGATAATTTTGCTTGTTGATAAGTTGCCATAGTTGCGAATTTGTAGGTGCATTTATAATATATAATCTAGTTACTTGAGTACCTGCCAAGCGTCAAATATTCCCAACACATTTCTTTGTATGTGAATTAATTGAAATAAAATTTCGTTTTGAACTACCTTGCTTCGATTAAAAAAATAATCTTGTCAAATACAATTCGTGGTCTGGAATTTTTAGGTAATTTTACTCAAGCTGTTGCTTTTACTAACCACTCGTGTAAATTTGACAGAAGATCACTCGCGCAAGCGCTCGTGATCTTTTAACTGTCAAATTTACACTCGTGGCTACTAAGCAACGCAACAGCTTTCGTAAAATTTCCGACAATTCCAGATCATTAATATTGTATTACTACAGACTATTCCACCCATCGAATTTTAAACCATTCATATCTCGCCATTTCTGAAAATGTTGGTGTATTTCAGCGGAAAAAGTACCTGCTAAAATTTTTATATATATGCAATTGGCCCGTTAGCGTGTTAAGAAGTAATCATAAAACACCTGCGCCGATTTATAATAACTGCATTCCTGTTATGGCATTCTCTCACATTTGGGACGCTAGACGGTCCCACTCTGAATGAAGCTTACTCAGACTGAGCGGTTTAGCTAGAGCGCCTGGCGGCCAGGCGCCCAGCGCTCGACTTTAACATCTACCGCTTGGGTCTCACGCGAGGCGTATGTGGCAAATGCAACACAATCTTTTCGGTGAATACCATACCCATACTAGGATACTAATAACATTTTCAATATTAATATGTACTATGAAAAAAATTTTCAGGGTCGAAAAGTTCAGTTCTTTGCATTTGTTCTCCTAACATTCGCCACAGGTATACAGGTTTGCACGTTCTGATAAAATTCGTTTTCCTCGTCTTTTTCCAATAGTACCTGTATAATTTTAGGTATAACACCAATTTATTTAACAATAATTTCTCTCTAATTCAGCGCTCCCCAGAACGTAAACTATAATAACTCTGACTTTACCTTAGATTGCTACATCAGAACATATTTTCCAAGAAGCAATTTTGTCCTATTTTGGATTAATTTTCCTGCAACTCGTAATACTTAATACCTGATGTACAATGGATGTCACACTTCACTGAAGAATAAAAACAAAAACGTAGTTAAGGAAACTAGAATATCCTTAACAAACTCTAAACGACCCTCTGGCGTGTCTCTTAATGACCATAGTTCTCCACCGCTCTACCATTAACCTTATAAGAATATAACACTATCGCTGCAGCCGTCACGAGAATTCATTTCCTAGAAATACAGCTTCCTGGCGATAAAACAATAACACTTTCACAAATTATACAGATCCGGAGGTTAATAGCTGTATAATTTTCCCTTCGAGCCCCAAATTGGTGATTATTATTATCCCTTTCCTTTGTATAAGTGCATTAACTTCTGTTAGCCTTCTTTTTTGATCTCTTCATTTTCTTTTAAGTTTTCATGACAAGTTAGTGCAACCTACAGATAGGTAGGTACCTAATGTAAAGTAACCCGTAAAGGTGGTAATAATCCAGACACATCCAATTATTTTGTGATGGAAATTAGCTGAACTCCAGTGTTTTAACACATAAGAAAGTTTCAAAATTTATTCTGAATTATCCTGACCGAAATAAAGTTCTAAGTCCGGAAAATATTAACATAAATTATTATAAGCTAATCTACTACCAAAGAAGCATAGGAGTTTGTGGATAAGAGGAATATATAATAAGGTGCATTAAGTAAGCTCCCACGCCCATCCCCTTCTTATCGCGCCAGAAAACTGAACATGAATAGCAAAAAACAAAAATTAATATTTTACCTGTCAGAAGCAGGTAAGGGTATAATGTATGTTGTTTATAAGTGAAAGAGGATAATGGAGGCACTGAAAAATTATTAAAAGCAAAGGTTTACGCGAAAGTATCATTATTTATGCTCAAGGGTATGATGAAGAGGGAAATACTAAATACGGAGCGAACACGGTAATGTAAAAATAAGTACGACGTGATTTTATGTTTGTCTGTTATCGCCCGGGCAACATTTTAATAAAATACACCTGCTTCTAAGAATTCACAATTCAGTTCTAATAAAATTTGTTTGGGAGTAGAAACTACGAATGTGACATTCTTGTAAAGTTAATGAAAAGGAACTCGATGAAGTCCGTTTTTTAAATAAACAGTCAGAAACTGGCACACTGGTATAAGTACAAAACAACTCCCTCTAGTATCAATAAAACAATATACAATATACAACATAGCAGTCATATAAGAAGATGCATATTCCCTGTGAGCGTCACAAACTACAGATAATAACCACCTTGGGCGTCTAATCTTGTTTTGTAGAAGTTTCTGTGCCAGCGTACAGTTAACTAATTGCAATAATAGTTAAGGAGCCGACAGAAGAGAGAAAGTTGAACTACTTTCGCTTACATTAAGGCTTCCATTTTTCTTGTCGTATGAACAATATTCTGTGAGTGGTAGATAAATGAGAATACTGGGCACATCCCCGGTTGACCGCTTCGGCGGGAGGAAGCCGGGCGCCCGTTTTTCTGGCCGAGTCGATGGGGCGCTTGAGCCAGCCCGCCGAGGCGGTCTGACCGCCTCGGCGGAAGGAAGCCGGGCGCCCGTCTTTCTGGCCGAGGCGATGGGGCGCTCGAGCCAGCCCGCCGAGGCGATCGATCGTTTCGGCGGGAGGAAGCCGGGCCCCCGGCTTCTCCAGGGGCCATCCACTTCTTCAGCAACGACTTCTGCTGCGGCAGCCTCTCTCAGAAGAAGCGAGTGTCATTGCCGAAGAGTGCGCCCCCCAAGCCGCCATTTTGGGCCCCCTTGGTTGTGGCTCAGGCGCCTGCACCGGGGCCGGGGCTCATTGTTCAGGCCAGTCCATCCAGGTGCCATCAATGACCAGAGGCTGCTGAAGGAGTCATGTCTTCAGCAACGACTTCTGCCTCTGGTGTCTTTGGGGCCTTTGGTTGTGGCTCAGGCGCCTGCGCCGGGGCTCAAAAAGTGCGCGTGTTGCTCATTGTTGCGCAATGGAAGAATGTTCTGGAAAAGCTGATGCAATAATATGCAGATGTTGCAGAATTAATGTTTTGTCTCGGAAATTCCAACGTTTGCAATTGTTTACACTAAATAAATATTGTTATCAAAGTTTGAGAAAGAAATAACAGATTCGAAGTCGATAAGAGATGTTATGATTTATTGTTTTTATTATGATGAAATATTAATAGCTAAGAACGTTCTAGAAAAACCTTTCAACTTTGCCGACAGGAAATGTATATTTGTTTGGTTTGACTCCCCCATTCTGCATGCTAATAAGTACATGTGCACTTAATATTATGTCGTAAACTCTACAAGATGATCGAGATTATTTTATACCCCATTGTTTGTATTATTATAATAAAATCATTCTAGAACATAAAACGTTTGAAGGCCACCGCCAGAAACATAAACAATCAATTGATTGTTGTTTTTGATAACTTCTACATGTTACCAAAATTTTGCAAGCTCGGCAAAAGCTGCGAGATAAATAGAACGAATATAATTGCGAGAATTATTATTTAGTAATCACTTCAATAGTTCAGTTGGTTCCCACGGAATAGGTGCGGTAAAAGTTAGTTTCCCAATATGGATGTTGTAATTGGCCAAGATGATGTTGGAGATATTTTATTGTACCATTTTATCCTCCAAAATTTACCGGAAAATTTAAAAGTAAGTCCATTTGCAGTAATCATTTCTTTTATTGTTCAAGCATTCTGTTAATGAAACTCATTCATAATAAAACTCATTCATAATAATTTCATTATATGTAGTTAAAAAGCTCACGTATCTGTTCCATAATTGTAAACTATTTTCTATCTTTAGAACCAACCCAAAATGATTATGTGCGGAAATGTATCGCACATGGCAACGGAAACCGAAAATGTTTTATTTTCTGGACTATTCATGGAGAAAGAAACCAAGATAATTTTGTTGGAATCGTGCAGTGAACTTGTGGTCATTTGGGTCAATATTGTAAATCGTAAGTAAAGTATTTAGATTTTTTAATATGTAGATAAAAAGTGCCAGTTTTGGATTCACAATTTTAGTAGTGGAAAATTAATTGTTTTTATAATGAATGAAGTTATTTCTTTGTTTGTCCGCCCGTTTGTTTGTTTGTTTGTTTGTTTGTTTGTTTGTTTGTTTGTTTGTTTACTAGTATAATTTCTTAATTATGGTATTTTTCTCTTGTTGCAGTCAACGATGTATAAGCAGCGTCACGAGTTTGATTACACTGTTTTATTATTTTAATGAATAAAATGTATTTTAATATAATATCATATTATGAACAGTATTATATTATTTTAATTGACAAAATGTATTTTAATATAATAAATTATATTATATAATTTACCGTACTCCATGGGAACTAACTAAACTAATGAATTGATTACTGAATAATACTCTCCATTATGTTAGAAATATTTGTTGTGTGCTTTCCAATAAATGTATGCTAGAAGCGTGATTTTTTTTGACAAGCTGTCTGTTGACACCAGACAGCTGTTGACCCAGACAGCTGTTGACACAGCTGTCTGTTGACACAGACAGCTCTATTCGCAAACACCATGGCTGATGACACAAGCAAGAATAGAAAGAGGAAAAACCCCTCTATGTAGATGCAGCTTAGATGCGGCAGTACGTAAACGTCTTGTTGGTGGATTGGTATGCGAATTTCGTCATTGGCATTGAATGTTGTTGTTGACACGAACGGCTGATGTAACAGACAGACAGATAGACAGACAGGCAGGCAGGCAGGCAGACAGACAGAAAGACACAGACAGACAGACAGACACAGACAGACACAGACAGACAGACAGACAGACAGAAACAAACTGACGAATGTTCTAGAATGTTACTTTATTGTAATAATACAAACAAATAAACGGGTCACCTTGTAGTGTCTACAACGTAGTATGTGCATATACAGAACGTGGGAGCAAACCTAAACAAACATAATCCTGTCGGCGAGTTGAAAGGTTTTTTACCCATAATAAAAACAATTATAACATCTCTTATCGGCGGCGAACGTGCTTTTTTTCTTAAACTTTGATATCAATATTTCTTTAGTATAAACAATTGCAACCATTGGAATTTCCGAGAAACTTCTGTTTACAATCCTAAGTATATATGGATGATTTAAAAGACGGGCATGTAGGCAGTCGATTAGCTCAGTGGGTTTAGCGAGGGCTCCGGTGCGCGGGGACCCGGGTTCGAATTCCGGTCGGCGTCATTTCCAGAACGTTTGCGAAAACCCCGGCGCAGGCGCCTGGGCCACATCCAAAGGCATCTAGCAGTAGTTGAACCTTACCACCCACAACCACACCCATTGGATGCCGCCCACAACCTCTATCATTGGCTGTTGCCCCGCCCACTCTCATAGAGCCCCGGCGCAGGCGCCTGAGCCACAACCAAAGGCCCCAAAGACACCAGAGGCAGAAGTCGTTGCTGAAGACATTACTCGAGGACTCCTTCAGCGTAGAAGGGGAAAAAACATTAATTCTGCAACATCTGCATATTATTGCATCAGCATTTCCAGAACATTCTTCCATTGCGCAACAATGAGCAACACGCGCACTTTTTGAGCCCCGGCGCAGGCGCCTGAGCCACAACCAAAGGCCCCAAAGACACCAGAGGCAGAAGTCGTTGCTGAAGACATGACTCCTTCAGCAGCCTCTGGTCATTGATGGCACCTGGATGGACTGGCCTGAACAATGAGCCCCGGCCCCGGCGCAGGCGCCTGAGCCACAACCAAGGGGGCCCAAAATGGCGGCTTGGGGGGCGCACTCTTCGGCAATGACACTCGCTTCTTCTGAGAGAGGCTGCCGCAGCAGAAGTCGTTGCTGAAGAAGTGGATGGCCCCTGGAGAAGCCGGGGGCCCGGCTTCCTCCCGCCGAAGCGATCGATCGCCTCGTCGGGCTGGCTCGAGCGCCCCATCGCCTCGGCCAGAAAGACAGGCGCCCGGCTTCCTTCCGCCGAGGCGGTCTGACCGCCTCGGCGGGGGATGTGGCCCAGTATTCTCATTTATCTACTACTTCTGTGCTTTAATGCTAATAAATTGTACAATTATTCGACGAGCAAACTAGAACGTCATCAAATTAATGTTATTTGTTGAGTCAAACACCTCATCATTACTAAAGTGCAAAGTGTACTCGCTGTAAACAATGTTTAATCTAGAATTTTAACATTTTAACTATCGCGTGAGTGCTTAGTGAGTTTACGAAAAGACAATGTTGATGTAAATGTCACCAGCTAACAAAAGTTATAAATAATAAATAGAGCGTTAGATGTTTTCCAACTTTTGTAAAATTGCCTGAAAAGTAGATATGCTACGCTGCATCCAAATTCACTCTCGTATGTAAAACATTACGACGAAGCTAATTATTTAATCCAATTAACTACGTTGCGTTTAAATTCACTGCCGTGCAGGCAACAAACGTTCGTTTTATATCGAATTCTTGCATTCCCGTGAAAATGTCGACACTTCTGCAACAAAAAAATTTAAAGTACTAAAAATTGAATTCAGCGGTAATTGTTCCGTTACGTTAACAACATTTGATTGTATATCAATAAATTTAATTTTACTTTTCACATTGAACCATAAAGTATTATACGCGCCTAAAGTTTAGAAAATTAAAATCTTTTTATCCCCATTGAGCTTTTGAAATTTATTTCTTTAAAATAAACATTTTTCCAACCCAGAAGGGAAAATCCTTTAATAGTATCTTGCATTAAAATAGTATATTTCATTACCAGTCCGGAAATAAGGGTTGTCCGTGCGCTCGACTTTAACCGCTAGCGCTCGGAGTAGTAGATAAATGACAATACTGGATACAGCCCCGCGCCGAGGCGGTTGACCGCCTCGGCGGGAGGAAGCCGGGCGCCCGTCTTTCTGGCTGAAGAGCGATGGGGCGCTCGAGCCAGCCCGCCGAGGCGGTTGACCGCCTCGGCGGGAGGAAGCCGGGCGCCCGTCTTTCTGGCCGAGGCGATGGGGCCCTCGAGCCAGCCCGCCGAGGCGATCGATCGCTTCGGCGGGTGGAAGCCGGGGGCCCCCGGCTTCTCCAGGTGCCATCCACTTCTTGAAGGAAGCCGGGCCCCTCGGCTT
This sequence comes from Xestobium rufovillosum, assembly GCA_963966045.1. Classification (NCBI taxonomy): domain Eukaryota; kingdom Metazoa; phylum Arthropoda; class Insecta; order Coleoptera; family Ptinidae; genus Xestobium; species Xestobium rufovillosum. Next base: position 33,167,287 of record OZ014493.1, read on the forward strand.
CTCCAGGTGCCATCCACTTCTTCAGCAACGACTTCTGCGGCAGCCTCTCTCAGAAGAAGCGAGTGTCATTGCCGAAGAGTGCGCCCCCCAAGCCGCCATTTTGGGCCCCCTTGGTTGTGGCTCAGGCGCCTGCGCCGGGGCTCTGAAAGTACACGTGTTGCTCATTGTTCAGGCCAGTCCATCCAGGTGCCATCAATGACCAGAGGCTGCTGAAGGAGTCCTCGAGTAATGTCTTCAGCAACGACTTCTGCCTCTGGTGTCTTTGGGGCCTTTGGTTGTGGCTCAGGCGCCTGCGCCGGGGCTCAAAAAGTGCGCGTGTTGCTCATTGTTGCGCAATGGAAGAATGTTCTGGAAATGCAGATGTTGCAGAATTAATGTTTTTTCTCGGAAATTCCAACGTTTGCAATTGTTTACTAACTATTGTTTAATAACTATTGTTATCAAAGTTTGAGACAAGATGATCGAGATTATTTTATACCCTGTTGTTTGTATTATTATAATAAAATCATTCTAGAACATAAAAAGTTTGAAGGCCACCGCCAGAAACATAAACACTCGATTGATTGTTGTTTTTGATAACTTCTGCATGTTACCAAAATTTTGCAAGCTCGGCAAAAGCTGCGAGATAAATAGAACGAATATAATTGCGAGACGCATTATTCAGTAATCACTTCAATAGTTTAGTTGATTCCCACGGAATAGGTGCGGTAAAAGTTAGTTTCCCAATATGGATGTTGTAATTGGCCAAGATGATGTTGGAGATATTTTATTGTACCATTTTATCCACCAAAATTTACCGGAAAATTTAAAAGTAAGTCCATTTGCAGTAATCATTTCTTTTATTGTTCAAGCATTCTGTTAATAAAACTCATTCATAATAAAACTCATTCATAATAATTTCATTATACGTAGTTAAAAAGCTCACGTATCTGTTGCATAATTGTAAACTATTTTCTATCTTTAGAACCAACCCAAAATGATTATGTGCGGAAATGTATCGCACATGGCAACGGAAACCGAAAATGTTTTATTTTCTGGACTATTCATGGAGAAAGAAACCAAGATAATTTTGTTGGAATGGTGCAGTGAACTTGTGGTCATTTGGGTCAATATTGTAAATCGTAAGTAAAGTATTTAGATTTTTTAATATGCAGTGGTAGTAGATAAAAAGTGCCAGTTTTGGATTCACAATTTTAGTAGTGGAAAATTAATTGTTTTTATAATGAATGAAGTTATTTCTTTGTTTGTCCGCCCGTTTGTTTGTTTGTTTGTTTGTTTGTTTGTTTGTTTGTTTGTTTGTTTGTTTGTTTACTAGTACAATTTCTTATCTTTGTTTGTCTGTCAGTTTGTCTGTACGTTTTGTTTGTTTGTTTGTTTTGTTTGTTTGTTTGTTTGTTTACTAGTATAATTTCTTAATTATGGTATTTTTCTCTTGTTGCAGTCAACGATGTATAAGCAGCGTCACGAGTTTGATTACACTGTTATATTATTTTAATGAACAAAATGTATTTTAATATAATAATATCATATTATGAACAGTATTATATTATTTTAATTGACAAAATGTATTTTAACATAATAAATTATATTATATAATTTACCGTATTCCATGGGAACTAACTAAACTAAGGAATTGATTACTGAATAATACTCCCCATTATGTTAGAAATATTTGTTGTGTGCTTTCCAATAAATGTATGCTAGAAGCGTGATTTTTTTTGACAAGCTGTCTGTTGACACCAGACAGCTGTTGACCCAGACAGCTGTTGACACAGCTGTCTGTTGACACAGACAGCTCTATTCGCAAACACCATGGCTGATGACACAAGCAAGAATAGAAAGAGGAAAAACCCCTCTATGTAGATGCAGCTTAGATGCGGCAGTACGTAAACGTCTTGTTGGTGGATTGGTATGCGAATTTCGTCATTGGCATTGAATGTTGTTGTTGACACGAACGGCTGATGTAACAGATAGACAGATAGACAGACAGGCAGGCAGGCAGACAGACAGACAGACACAGACAGACAGATAGACAGACAGACAGACAGACAGACAGACAGACAGACATCTGATGAGAATTCTGAAGTAGGAGAATAACTATAGATTCCTATTTGTCTCATCGAGCTGGTTAATTTGATACCCTCCATGACCTAAGTGGGCGGGGCAAGGGGGCGTGTGCAGTGGGCCCTAATCTACATGCGTTCTATATTACCGACATTCAATTTGCACTTTCCAGTAAGAGTAACAGAAATCTACATGTGTTCTATATTACCGACACTCAATTAGTACTTCCAGCACTCACCAGATGGTTCCCACACGTGTCCGAAACGCATTAAGATAACAAGTAATTTCAAAACATAGTACGTATCAAAATAAACAAACTGACGAATGTTCTAGAATGTTATTTTATTGTAATAATACAAACAAATAAACGGGTCACCTTGTAGTGTCTACAACGTAGTATGTGCATATACAGAACGTGGGAGCAAACCTAAACAAACATAATCCTGTCGGCGAGTTGAAAGGTTTTTTACCCATAATAAAAACAATTATAACATCTCTTATCGGCGGCGAACGTGCTTTTTTCTTAAACTTTGATATCAATATTTATTTAGTATAAACAATTGCAACCATTGGAATTTCCGAGAAACTTCTGTTTACAATCCTAAGTATATATGGATGATTTAAAAGACGGGCATGTAGGCAGCCCGATTAGCTCAGTGGGTTTTAGCGAGGGCTCTGGTGCGCGGGGACCCGGGTTCGAATCCCGGTCGGCGTCATTTCCAGAACGTTTGCGAAAACCCCGGCGCAGGCGCCTGGGCCACATCCAAAAGGCATCTAGCAGTAGTTGAACCTTACCACCCACAACCACACCCATTGGATGCCGCCCACAACCTCTATCATTGGCTGTTGCCCCGCCCACTCTCATAGAGCCCCGGCGCAGGCGCCTGAGCCACAACCAAAGGCCCCAAAGACACCAGAGGCAGAAGTCGTTGCTGAAGACATTACTCGAGGACTCCTTCAGCGTAGAAGGGGAAAAAACATTAATTCTGCAACATCTGCATATTATTGCATCAGCATTTCCAGAACATTCTTCCATTGCGCAACAATGAGCAACACGCGCACTTTTTGAGCCCCGGCGCAGGCGCCTGAGCCACAACCAAAGGCCCCAAAGACACCAGAGGCAGAAGTCGTTGCTGAAGACATTACTCGAGGACTCCTTCAGCAGCCTCTGGTCATTGATGGCACCTGGATGGACTGGCCTGAACAATGAGCAACACGTGTACTTTCAGAGCCCCGGCGCAGGCGCCTGAACCACAACCAAGGGGGCCCAAAATGGCGGCTTGGGGGGCGCACTCTTCGGCAATGACACTCGCTTCTTCTGAGAGGGGCTGCCGCAGAAGTCGTTGCTGAAGAAGTGGATGGCACCTGGAGAAGCCGAGGGGCCCGGCTTCCTTCAAGAAGTGGATGGCACCTGGAGAAGCCGGGGGGCCCCGGCTTCCACCCGCCGAAGCGATCGATCGCCTCGGCGGGCTGGCTCGAGCGCCCCATCGCCTCGGCCAGAAAGACGGGCGCCCGGCTTCCTCCCGCCGAGGCGGTCAACCGTCTCGGCGGGTTGGCTCGAGCGCCCCATCGCTCTTCAGCCAAAAAGACGGGCGGCCGGCTTCCTCCCGCCGAGGCGGTCAACCGCCTCGGCGCGGGGCTGTATCCAGTATTGTCATTTATCTACTACTGCTCGGCTCTCACGCGTCACGTTTGTGGCAAATGCAACAGAATCTTTTCTGTGAATATGATCACCATACTAGGGTACTCAAAACATTTTCAATGTTAATACAATGAAATCAATTATTATTTATCAAGTTATAAGTTACTTCTTTATTGCTTCATTTCATAAAAATGAAATTAAAGTTGTGAAGTAAGTAACACATGTCAGTAATTAGGTATTTAGTTTTTAGACCAAGAAGCAAAGGAAAGCTTACAAGAGCCTAGCGCATTCAAATACTTTGTCAGCTGCATATGTAATATGTATAATTATTGTACAGCACAATAAGTAAATAAAGAAAAAAGTCTGAAACCAAAACGACGGGTTCTGTCATTTTAAAGCCCTTGAGGGTAATTGTTATTCCCAACAATGCCATCACGATGCTAGCCATGACCTCATGTCAATATATTTTAACAGTTATGAAATCCGTTGTTCTATGTAATAACTATTTAGTTATTCTATGAAATAACTAAGACGGTACGTTAAAGTGCGGACTAAAGTTATATCTAATATTTTACATACTTATCGTATAAACTAACAGTGGCGTAAACATTGACCTGACCTGACCATTGAGAAAGAAACAAGATACCTAGTTATTTCATGAAATAACTAGTTAAAATATTATTATTATTACATTTTATACTTTATACATTTTATACTTTAACCGATGATGCCCGGTAATTCATGAATAACTAGTCATTTCAAGGAATAACTGCATCGTCCGGATGTTTGCGATTGTTCGACTTAACTAAGCAAGTTTCGGTCTTGTGAAATTGTACTTACTAGATGCCATACCATTATTTTGTAATCATGTTCTTTCGTTATTAGGGTAACTTTTATTCCATTTGAATTTTATAGTTTTAGTTGGCAACCCCTTCATCGCTTAGAAGAGTTAATTCCTTTGTTTTATTTTATTTTGTTCTAATATTCTACGCCCCTCTTTGTTTGCAAGTTCTAGAAATTTCTCTAGATGGCTTTAAGTAAGTTTCAACCCGCAGATTCGATTTAGATGTCGAAGACTACACTTGGTACCTCCAAATTTAGTCTGATTAAATTGTCTATTACTTGGTCGTATTAAACCAATATACGTTCCCGAAAGCTTGTTTCGAATTAAGACCAGATAAAATAGCAATTATTGATGATAACTTGAAATTTCGTTCTTCAGTGACTCACCCCCTTCTTCGACTGTGCTGTAACCACGGAACTGTCCGTGGATAACATATAAAACCTTTTTTCTTTATTGAGTAAATTTTCGAGTAAAATATCAGTGCCTAGATATCTAATATGTATGCTGCTGGTTACGTATCTACCCAACCACCGACAAGACCCAAATCCAAAATATAATCCTTGAATGTCTATTACGTATCTCTTCAATTCCGGGAACAAAAACTAGAGAACTCCAAAACGGGAGTAAACATCGATACGCAAATATGCCGTGTAGTATACCCCCAAGCAATCCCTTTTGTGTGATCAGTAGAAGAACAATTTGTGTGAAATCTCAAGAGAAAGCGGCTCATTTTCAGGGTAAACGAAAGTGTGCCCTACGGATATCCACAAAAACAGTTTCCTTGCATTTTGAAAGTTTCCGATTAAGAACTTTTCCAAGTTCTTAAAAAGCCAAGGGCGCAATAGTTTTATTTAAATTTGTGATAAAAGGAGGCGCTTCTGGGTAAATTCATTTGTAGTTTTATGTTATGTAAAACTTGGAAGATTTGGACATTTAATGCCCGCATAGCGCATACTTCTAGGAAAGTTTTCAACTAAATCACAAAACATTTTCAGCGCTATTACCTTGGAATTTAATAACATATAAAGTTTCTGGACGTACACGAAATTACAGAACCAAGGTATTTATAATGAAACTTACTTTCTCAGCGTATCTTCTAAAGAGCCTTTCTTAACAGCTCTTTTGGTTTTCGCATTCGCCGCGAGGCTATTACAGGGAATACACACTTCCATAAAGGCGTACCGAAACAATGCGGTGCCTTAATTTAAGCCGTTTATTAACGAAAATAATCATGACAAACATGATAATTAGCTCAGTTTCGGTATTATTATTATTAGGTTATGAACATTACTGTTAATCTTGTACCCACGAAGGGTATAGATACTAAGAAGCGCGAATATTTTAATAGTCAAAAACTACCCCAGAATTACGATACCGCAACTTTCGGAAAGATATTGTTCAAAACTCGGATAGACAAGCACTTGAAAGTCGATATTTTTGTTTTACAAGGAAAGTACCCGTCCCGCCTATACAAGAGAATAAGGAGAACGAAAATTTAAGAAGCTGTTCGGTTTGAGCTACTTTGATACCAATTTTCATCCGCGAAAGAGGGAGTTTCCCTGCTGTGTGTACTGCATCGCCAGATATTGATGAACAACCCATTCCTGAAGAAACAGGCCTCTAGTTAGGTAAACCCTGCACTACTTTTACATTTCTGCACAGTAGAACTATTTTGTTCTAAGAAACCCTACAGGTTTATCGATCCCTTTCACTTAAGAAACCAATTTTACTGCTCTTATGTTCAAAATAGTTCTAAGAAACCCTATAGGTTTATCGATCCCTTCCACTTCAGGAGTGGGGGTTGGGTATTTATAGCAATATAATGAAAGATTAGATTTAGATTAATCTTCAACTCCTGAGGTTGCTGACGTTGTCAGCGAAACACGTGTCGAGTTTAATTACTGTGTCACTGTCCTTAATGTGCCATATGGCATATTAATGACTTCCAAATGTGTGACGTTCTATGCAACCAGAGTAACAGAGATTTATATATGTGCGAATGACTTTACAATCCAACATAAAACAACGCGTTTATAACATAGTCCAGTCAATCGTTGTACAAAACTGCCGTTTTCGTAACAAAATTGGGGAGGTGTTTTTCTCAACGGTTCTATATGTTTTTTGGGGTGCTGAATCCGAATTTCAAGTTTGCTGCCATGTAGGTCAGCTTCTCAAAATTTTCGCACTTTTTTCAGTTTTTCCCTTATATCTCGAAGACTATGCATTTTTCGAAGATGACCATTCTACACAAAATTAAAGCAGACAAAATTTCCTACAAAATGCACTGGTCAACTTTGATTTGCTGACGAGAGGTATCGGCGCTAGAGCGCGCTGAAAAACAGCGATTTTTTGGCCCTGCGAAAACGTCAAAAACGCCCACTCCCACCCCCTACAACTCGAAAAATATACATGTTATCAGCAAAAGTGAAAGTACATTAAATTTCCTACAAGAGACGTCTCTAACATTCAGTTTTCTCATAAGGTGGGAGGGAGCAAAGAGAAAATTACGAAAAGTGCCTTCTGCGCTCTACAGCCAAAACGGTCCCTCCCACCTGTCTATCTCTCATCGGCGCTATACTTTCGATGTATTACGCTTAAAAGAGGTTGTTTTGAATGAATTGATGGCAAAGCATCTTTGATGAAAACATTAACAAATTATATTTACAACATATTAGGTACACGACACTGAATATAAAGCTGAATATGAAATCTGTATGTATTACTGTACATGTGTCATGAAATGAGGGAAAGTCGGACCCAAGATTGGGTCATCACTTCTAGTAGGTTCTCCACCTGGAAAAGAAAGAAGGCATTTAGTGTTAGACCATGGTTACAAGAACGGATAAGTTGTATAGTGAACTGTCGATGTATGAAGAAATACCTGATGTCATGTGCGGAGTTATTTTAGTCGTCCCCGTTTGGTTGTTGGTGGCCCAGGCAATGTCTTTTGGGCACTAGAAGGTCCAGGCGAAGGGTCTTGGGCTGTGGAAGATCCAGGCTGAACAGTGACTTGTTGCTGTTCTTCAACTGAAAAAATTGTAATTGAATGATTAATACTATTATAGAGAAAAATTGATTAATAAAGATGCATAATGCTGCAAAATATTACATGAATTAATACTTTCTGTCGCCTCAGCTGCTTCAGACAGTCGTACTGCAAGGGGCTCGTCTGGGACGTCTCGCTCTTCTGAATTTTGCAGCATTATGCATCTTTACTAATCAATTTTTCTCTGTAATAACATTAATCATTCAATTACAATTTTTCAGTTGAAGAGCAGCAACAACTCTACTGTTCAGCCTAGACCTTCCACAGCCCCTGACCCTTTGCCTGGACCTTCCTTTGCCCAAGACCCTTCGCCTGGACCTTCTAGTACCCAAAAGACATTGCCTGGGCCACCAACAACCAAACGGGGACGACTAAAATAATTGCGCACATGACATCAGGTATTTCTTCATACATCGACAGTTCACTATAAAACTTATCTGTTCTTATAACCATATTCTAACACTAAATGCCTTCTTTATTTTCCAGATGGAGAACCTACTCAAAGTAATGACCCAATCCTGGGTTCGACTTTCCCTCATTTCATGACGCATGTACATTAATATATACAGATTTCATATTCAGCTTTATATTTAGTGTCGTGTACCTAATATGTTGTAAATATAATTTGTTAATGTTTTCATCAAACATGCTTTGCCATCAATTCATTCAAAACAACCTCTTTTAAGCGTAGTACATCGAAAGTACAGCGCCGATGAGAGATAGACAGGTGGAAGGGACCGTTTTGGCTGTAGAGCACAGAAGGCATTTTTCGTAATGTTCGCTTTGCTCCCTCCCACCTTATGAGAAAACTGAATGTTAGAGACGTCTCTTGTAGGAAATTTAATGTACTTTCACGTGGTATAAGGGTTTTTGTTGATAACATGTATATTTTTCGAGTTGTAGTGGGTGGGAGTGCGCGTTTGGGACGTTTTCGCAGAAGGGCCAAAACATCTCTGTTTTTCAGCGCATAGTCTTCGAGATATAAGCGAAAAACTGAAAAAAGTGCGAACATTTTGAGGTTTTTGCGTTTTTCGTTGAGAAGCCGACCTCCTACATGATGGCAGCAAGCTTGAAATTTGGATTCAGCACCCCAAAAAACATATAGAATCGCTGAGAAAAAACTTCCCCAATTTTGTTATGAGAAAACCACTATTTGACTGGGCTAACAATGGAAGAGACCTTGACGAATTGCCTTCGTAAACTGTCCGTCAAAAAAACAGTAACTCGCTATTTCAGAAGTTAACGTGGTGCAAAGGACGGGTAAAAGTCCACATACGTGGCTCTGTGTTTACCGACTGTCAAGTATGCCGCATTAATCAGAAAACGATCGGCCCATGCCCACAAGCTTATCCCGTTGCTTAATTAAACTCGTTGATTGTCTTAAACCAACTCTAAAAATTCATCTAAAAGGAAGAAGGGGGCAATTATTCATCAAGAATGTTACAGCGGATATGTTAGTGATGTGAGAAATGACAGAGGACTGTTCTGTAACCAGTCACTTATGTAGTTCCCTTTTACCATTTCATTTTCTTGGTATTCCTTACTGGTGCATTGATTATTCGAGATTAATCTAAGGTAACCCTTAATCATTATAATTTTTTTAAATACCCAAATGTTCAATTTTTATAATTTGATGCCAACGAATGAATGAATGAATGAATATGAAATATATTAAACGACATTAATTCTAGGCTGCTTCATATGTTTTACCCGAAGAGTTGTCGTCTAACCCAAATACATCGGTTTGAAAGGCGATGGTGGTAGCTCAAACACTGGAGAACAACAACGTTGAGACTAATAAACCAAAACGATAATCTAGGCCCTCAACGTGTTAACACAATACACTTGCCTGCAGTATACGTGAATATGTATAATTAAACGTCAGCAAGCTCGAGAAGTTATAAATCACAGGAACTTTCTGTCGTTGTCGCAACCGGTGCAACGCTGAATAAAGTCAGACTAACCCAAAATCCCTGGACGGCTGGAATTTATTCCTAGATATTTCACGGGAACGCGCAGAGGATAAGATTACATCCACGTCTCGGCCATCTACTAATTTTGTTAGCTGTTTTATCTCGCTGTCTGCTGCAATTACCCTAATTTCCCAGAAATTAGAAGAGATTGGGGAGATATTTCTTCGTGTTTTAATATCGAAGTTTATTAGCGGCAAAGGATTCATTTGTAGAATTTTCCATTTGAGAACCCCAAAATACAGAAAAACAGATGTTTGAAAATGTATGCGAGAGATTATCCTATAGCAGAAGAAAACTGCAGACTTAATTATGATTTTATTACCTCTTATTAGGTATCCGGTATAAATTAGCTGTTTACGCCAAATTAAATTAGGCGGAATGCACAGACATGTCGACTCTTGTTATATGATGAGTTAGCTTCCTAGCTGAGGCTAGGTAACTATTGTGAAAATCGTTTTTTGACCATGGTGATATTTCATCAAATGTGGACGTTTCAGGTCATTCTAAGCCTTTTTGGCAGGAGGGGCGCATTTTCGTCTGTATGTATGTATATATGTATACAAATTTACAAAAATGGCAATAGTTGTCTTGAGAGTAATAACGACCCAGATCGAAATTTAATTATCTATAGGTTTTATTAGGTTAAATTAGCATGAAATAGATGGACATTTTCTATGGAATTGCAGCAGAAAGGCATGACTCCAACTAGGCCAAATAATAAAATACTCCTACCCCCTACTACACTTTAGCAACTTCCAATCGTCGATACCAAAGTCCTGAAATCCTCGAAATCGTAACTAGCCGAATTGGTTTCTAACCCGGGATTGTAAATACTTTAAACTACATACAATTTTTAATTTTCACACCGGTTTCTGAGAAAGATAGACGATAAAGAATAAGCATTATTGTTCTTGAGATTGAGCCATATTCCGTTTTAGCAACGAGCATTTCTTACAAGTGCCTCAAACTGTACAACACACCAGCTTGAATAATATTATAGACTTAACGCGGAAGTAGGCCGTTGCCTACTTAAACTTGCAAATTTATTCAATAGGCACTTCGTGTAGCCGCTGTTTTGAACTACCAAATCCCGAACAATTTCACCGGTCGCGCTTTATACACCTCTTAATGTTTTGATAAAATTCTCAGGATGCATTTTACTTTTTCCAGGATCGCTTCAAATTTACGATACTGAATGCCGTTCTGGTGGCGAAAAACGGTGATTTGGCTGCTTTGGTGAATTCAGAAGCCCGCGTGATGCTCTTATATTGCACTCGAGAGGAAGCCATCGAAATTCTCAACGCGGCAAAGAATGTGTTTCATCTGACAGGAGAGAATTACGTTTGGGTAGTTACCCAGAGTGTCATAGAGAATCCACATCAAGCGCCCTACCAGTTTCCGATTGGCATGCTGGGTAAGTGTGCTTACATCCTATAAATTTAGAATACTGGCAACGATATTTGTTGATTCAACGAATAAAACGTGTCCTAAAATGCATATAGTATACTAAGCTGCTCTTGTTTATACCTTGCAACATCCTAATAATTGTGTTGCTCATTTTCAATTTTTTCTAATCTCACAATTTGGTTGGTGGTTGGACGCGTACCTCCTTCCTTTCCTATCCTGAGCTAACCTACGTATTTCCCAAAAGTAGAACATCCTACATCCCCAACTATTTGAGGGCAGTAGTCTGATCTGGGCCTACCCCTACCTCTTTTCTCCTATCTCCGACTAGTATGACGCGAACTATAATTCCTTCGTGTCTCAGAAGGTGTCCTACCATCCTATCTCTACTATTCTTTATTGATTTCCATACCTTTCGCTTTTCCTCAACTCTTTCTAATACCTCGCTATTGCTAACCTTCTCTATCCACGGTATCTTCATCATGCACCACATATCAAACGCTTTTATTATTTTTCGATTCGCTTCTCTTATTATCCAAGTTTCGCACCCGTACAATGAAGAACACTTCATATATAATGTGGGTTACACTCAGGTTCTCTTGCATTGGTAAATTTGTGTATTTTGGAACGCTGAAAGTGCGTAACCGTTGCGACATTGAAATCTAATATTATCTTTAGTAAAGCTGTGAACGCAGAGAGGCAATCAAGAGGGGAAATAGGAAGTCTGAAACTTTCAAAGTTTTAAGACGTTCACACAGTTAGTTACACAGTTAGTTACACAGTTAGTTACACAGTTAGTTACATCGAATTCATTGTTACCGGTTTAAACATCAATTTGGACCGCCTTTTCTGGGTACAAAAATAATCTTTCTATGTGCCTTAGACCTATTCTAAACTCAGGTAACTTTGAATAAAATGGGTATCATATTTTGCAAAACGCTGGCATATTTCAAAATAACTAATTTTGTAGATTTCGATCTGATTAAAGATTGGAAAACGTTGCAGTTAACTACACTAGGAAGACGGTCATAAAATTCACAGTCACCGTCATTACTGTCATGATGGATTAACGTAGATAATATAAATTATTATTTTTCTGTGGAAGAAATTTTGAAGAAATTTTGGAAAAATGGTTTGTCATGTTATAGTTTCATCAAAAATCATACGTGGCATTCTCACACTGTGTACCTATTCTTTTAAAAAAATACTCCCCGATACAAACGTCCAGGGCAATGACCTCCAAATACATCAGTTTATATCTACTGCCAACCAACATGTAAAAAGTATTTGATTAATTTATTCTTAGAGCATGGCCATCAGACCATGCTTGTAGCTTAATCCAGTACGACAGAGACGAAGGTAGTTCGAAAACCAGTACCTGGCAATCGCAGTAACTCCGAAATAACTTAAAATTTCTAAAAGAAGCTCATGGCTAAGAAAATCAAATACCTACCTTCATAGTCGGGATAGCGCAGATTGCTTGTTATAATAATTATGAGTTAGTATTATTCTGGCAACACAATTGTGATTTTGGGAAACGGCTTTATTGGAAATTACTGACAATATTTATTCCGCTTTGGATCGAGGGAAATTTGCTCTACTGCTACTACTGGATTTTTCATAGGCATTTGACGCATTAAATCCTAAGATTCTGTTGGCAATGTTGGGTTATACAGGGTGGTTCAGAACGGGCGTGCCAAATTAAAATGGGTGCTAGAGGAACTGCAAATAAGACGAAAAGTTTATATGAACATATGTTCTAAAGTGACTACTAACAAAGATACAGGGTGTAAAAGTTTTAATATTTTTTTAATATCGTAATGTAATAATTGATGTGTTTTCTCGTTCTTCTTGTTAGTTTTGTTAGTGTTATTCCTTATAAACTATTTTTTTCATTTTTCACTTTCCTTGCATATCGGTGAAGCCATTATTGCATTATGGAAAATTTCAGTGCATGTGCACAATTTCACAAAAAGCTATTTCATTCAAAAACTAAGCATTATACGAAAAATTTTGAAGATACCAATTTCTTCCCAAATTGAACATAGATTTCAAACACATTAATATCACCTGCATTCGCCAGTGGCGTAACATTGGATTGGGGAAGTAAATAAATGGCCTACACCGTAGCAACACTACTGATGGGGCTAACAGAGCAAATTTTTTTGGAAAATTAGAACTTGGCACATGAAAACGACTTCTTAAATTTCAACGCAATAACTTTCCTAGTTACTAAGATAATAAAAAAATATTTAAAAAATATTAAAACTTTTACACCCTGTATCTTTGTTAGTAGTCACTTTAGAACATATGTTCATGTAAACTTTTCGTCTTATTTGGAGTTCATGTAGCACCCATTTTAATTTGGCAAGCCCGTTCTGAATCACCCTGTATACTTAATAAGTACTACGTAAATAAATAAGTAAATCAGTAAATAAATAAATAAATAAATAAATAAATAAATAAATAAATAAATAAATGGGCTGAACGCCCGACAACTCTTAATCATTTTCGTCCAATTAGCATACTCCCTGTTCTGTCAAAGTTTCTGGAAAGGGTAATGGTCTTCAACTTACCACGCACGTTAAAAAATTTAGTATTATACCGGCAACACAATCGTGATTTCGAGAAGGATACAGTTGAGAAACAGATTTATTGGAAATTACTGACAATATTCATTCAGCTTTGGATCTAGAGAAATTTGCTCCACTGCTATTAGTGCATTTTTCAAAGGCATTTGACACATTAAATCATGAGATTCGGTAGGCAATGTTGCGTTATATTATAGGTATGAGTTTTGATGCAATAAAATTATTTGGAAGTTATTTTAATGGTAGGGTCCTTTATGGTTACCGTTGGCGATAAATTTTCCAACGTGAGAACGATCCCAGCGGTGTGCCGCAGGGGTCGGTCTTGGGTCAAATTTTATTTAATATAAGCATATTTTGTAAATACAGTATGCGTGATTTTTTGCTGACGATACCCAGCTGTTCCACTCATTTTTTGAAGCTGACGTTGCATTGTCAGTTGAGCGAATAAACTTTGATTAATTGAGTAATTCGGTAGCATTGCTCAGAAACGCTCCTTAATAATAATTAATCCGCTAAATCAAGAGTAATTTTATTTTATTTTATTCTCTAAGCTTAATATCATAGTAAATGGTGAATTGTTGGAACTGTGTGATACTGTAAAGCACTTGGGTTTAATATGTGACTACAAAATGAAATTTTCAAACTACGCCATAGGTATGATGCAACGGGCACGTGCACTTTAAGTGCACCCCATTGCCTTGTGCTCATACTCACAGGTTTTAGGTACGTATTGTACGTATGAGGCTTTCTCTCTGAATTGACTATATTCTCATGTCTGTATAATTTTTCCTATCTTTACTGCTTCGTGATTTAATGTAATTATACTAAGAATGTAATTTCCTTTTAATTTTAAGCATATATTTAATAGTACATGTTACATGTTATGTACTTTTTGTGACCTACGAATATTGTGGTAGTTAATATATGCAGTGCTATAAACAACATCTTTATTTTGTAGTGTCAGTAAATCTTGACTAGGAACTTCTGTGAATAAAGCAATATTCTCAGGAATATCATTTCGTAAATGCTAATGTTTGGTGTTACGGCAGAGGGACATAAAGGTAATCTTGTTTGTTATACACAAATAAGATAAAAATGCCACCGTAAATGGTAGGTTTATAAACTTAAGCCTCTAAATTCTGCTTCGGTTTGCCATAAGCCTAGATGCTATGGAAATGATTCCCAAGGGTCGCGTTCAAGTCTCTTTCTCCCTTGACTCTCTCACGGAGTTTACGGAATAACCATCATTACTTCCGCTGTATTCCCTGAATACACTTTATGTGTATATTGCAGACACGTTAATTGACAAATAAAAGGCGGAGACTGTACAGTTGGAAACTTCAATCAATATGCCGCTTAAATAATCTAAATTAATTAAAGTTTTAATTACCCGAAAAAAGGTTTCTCTCAAACTTAGTATTCTATTGTCAGATTCATGAATTATTATAGATGAAACCATAGTTTTAGTTTAGGTTTAAACAAATTTAGCGACCGCAACTGCTATGCAGTACACTGACAGATACAATTATAAAAGTAGGTAGTACCATATAATTTTGTATATTCCAATTATTGTTTTTCTCTCAGAAATTCTCTCTAAGGTGAACCTGTTTAGAGTTTCGCTGTGTTGAGCTTTTCGGTGTCGTGATGTGTACTCTGAAGATCTACGTTTAGAACCGTCGGGAATTGGGCACAGTTTCCCAACCAAGTATTTGAACTTACACAAACATGTTGAGGGTTGGGGAGAACTTTACTCTACCTGAAAAAGTTCTTCTGTGTCCATGAAAATGTGTACGCGATTTATAAGGCGATATGGTACTTTCTGCTATGTTTGTCATGACTAAGGGTAAAGAATCCCGAACACTGTATACCGTAACTATTAGAGAAAGGATGAATACCAGTACGCAAGAACTCTTTGAAAAACAGAAGTAACGAGATCGGCTATTTAATATTCGCTTAATCTAATTCCAGGTTTCAGTCTTTTGCATAAAACGCAAATCTCGTAATAAACAGTTTCAGATCATTTTATAAAACTGCGATCAAGAGGCTGCTACTTGTTGGGTGGAGTACTTAGCGCATGTGAATATGATGTTTGCAAGTATAATGATGCCCAAATCTTGTAATGCCAGGCGCACAATTTTCAGAGTAACTTACACCTAACAGGAATACGATACATCAAAGAATTACACTTTGCGAAGTTGATGAGGGTCGTTATTAGGTTACCACTAACTGATTTAGACCATTAATAGTAGCGGTATAGAACGAGACCTCCGACTTCCATTAAAGGCCGTCTATTCGATTATAAACGGTGAGAGTTTTCCTTCGAGCGTATTGGTCAAACTCTCCTATAATTATCAAAACCAATATTTAAGCACCTTGTTCCATTAGGGCCATATTTCATTACTTATCATCCTATTGCATTTCCCAATAAGGTTCCTGATATATTTTCAGCCTACACATGGTTTCCATTTTCTATTTTCGTATATGGGTAACTTTCTTAGTATGAATTCTTAATAAGTTAACCCCACACGCCAAAAGACAGTGACACAGTAACTAAACTCGACACGTGTTCCGCAGACAACGTCAGCATCTTCAGGAGTTGAAGATTAATTTTCAACTCCTGACGTTGTCCGCGGAACACGTGTCGAGTTTAATTACTGTGTCACTGTCTTTTGGCGTGTGGGGTTAACTTATTAAGAATTCATATAGTGAATTTACGTCAAAGTTCTTGATCCATCTACTATGTGAACTTTCTTAGTATTGAAAATAGCATAACGTCTAGGTATAGGCATTTCATAGATAAAAGATTTGATATTTTTCTTTCTTACAGATTTGTTTATCGAATACCAGAAATCCAAAATAACTGTATAAGTATATTATAAGTGATTTACTGGTCGGTGAAATTAGAAAAAAATATCTATTGGCCACAGCCAACTATGATTTTCATTTTAATAATAATGTGTATGTAAATTTACAATATGTACTATAAATTCCAAAAGTGGTGTTCCACTTTGTAAAGGGAATCGTTTGTGCCGGACGTTGCTATGTTTTCGTCAAAAATTCGCCAACTATGTTAAAAGAATATGATTATTTATCTATTTTTTGCTGCCCTTTGTTTACTGTTGCAAGGCTAACATATTTTGCTTCATTCAAATAAAATCGTTTAGATCCGCCTACAAAACTTTAATTGGCGGACAGTTGCTAAGGTTTTTTACCTCAGAACGTAATTGGATATGACATTTTAAGCGGAATTGAACGGTAAAGTGGAAGACCAGTTTTGGCACTGATATACTTGGGCCGCCCAACAGACGGAGTGATCACCATGCAAGAACGTGCTCTAGCGGGCCAATATTAATTTTTGACGAGCGAATTGGAGTTATGCGACTTCGTTGGGTCTAAAGAAAGCGCATCACTGTGGTTCTGTCGTCCTAAATTGATAGTGGTCCCGTCTAGAGCTCATGCTTGGAGGGTGATCACTCCGTCTGTTGGGCGGCCCAAGTATAGTACCTATTTCGTTTTTCTAGGTAGAAGTACACAAGCTCTTTAGTGAGGTCATACCCAGCTATGATTGTCATTTAAAATAATGAAAGTTTGTGTTGCCTTTTTTTGAAAATACGCCTTATACCCACCCTCCGTCCACTTTAAAGGTGATTTGGTAACAACGTCTCAAGTTTAGAAAGATAAAAAGATTGTTTTTTGATCATGCAGACTTTCCTTCTCTATCGAGGGGGAAATTGTTTTTTTCTCAAAATGTAGGAGAATATTCTATCGACCTCCGATTTAAGCTAAGTTATTATGTTACTTGGTAGTGGTAGTCCCGAAGCTACTTTAAAACTGTGAGTTGAGTAGGACATTACAGTACATTTCAAACTACTTTATAATAAAAAAAACTTGTTCTATTCCGTGTTTCACAAAAGTGGTCCCTACAAACTGCCTTTTTCACTTTACTTAGAAGACTTCAAAAAATATGCTGTGTTATATTTGTGGAACCTTTTTATTTTCCCAAATAAAAACCATCACATTTGTTTACTTCTTGTATGTCTGTACAAACGTTTGAACTCACCTCAGACTTCCAACAGAAAACAATTTATTCAAAATCCAATATCATTCCCGCTGAAATCCGTTTGTGTACCGTTTACGTCAAATAGGTTTTTGAATGAATTTGGACTGCTAAAATAAGCTTCTGCGGCCGACAAAAGAAAGAAAACGACACCAAGTTGACTCTCCTTGTCAGGATCGTTAGTCTTTAGGGCGTGGTCCTGAATGCCGGAAGCAGAATGTCCTTGTATAACCGCATCCCAGGATTACAGACTCTGCTCGCTAACATTTTGCAGTTTCTCTGGGAAGTTTTATTACATTTCTTCTTACATAAGTTATTGACTATTCAGCAGTTATCCGTTTAATACAAATATTTAGAGAGACAAAACTTCGAGAAATGTGAAATTCAACCAATGGCAGCGGTATTACACTGATGAAACGGCTCCCAGCGTTTGCTAAAATTTTACAGTGGTAAAAGCGAACCTAGCTTTTAGATACGTTTTTTGAGTGAATTTAATATTAATCGAGGCAGAATTTAGACGCATTTCATTTATTACATGTTATTTTTATTAACGTTAACTATAAATCTATCCGCATATAGAGTGACAAACTTCCATGTGTACATGGGGAAATAACATGCTTAATTCGTTTTTGGAGATTCCTGCTCCCCATGTATAGTTACAATAGTGGTAAAGGTAGCAATCGATTATTTTTTTCTGTGTATGAGGATATCAAAAACTTTCCAATTTATTAAAGCATTTATCAGGTTGCCCATGACAACTTAATTTATTCCAATCAAAGACGTCTTTGATTCTTATGGATTTTCTAATTCGTCTGAACTGTCAACATTTATCCCTGGATACGCAGGGAACTAGTCGACCAAAATAACACTGAGAATGAACTTGTTGCGCGTGTTAAGATATAAATTATACTACATTATGTACTTTTAATCATGAACAGATAAACACTATGTTAACTAAATGCTTAGCTTGCAGTGTAGAGTAGATTCGCTATTTTGTACTTTGCAGCCAGTTCACGGCTAATCTTTCTTTGTAAAACATCTTACAAATTTTGTCTGTAACTCCGGTGTTTTGAAATAAAATTTTTAAAAACTATTTTCGGGACATCGAAATCTTAACTGGCGCAGTCGCTGACGGATGTAGAAGTGCCCTAGTGTCCAAAAATCTTTCGCTACCCTTTTGCAGAAAGAACCAACCCCTGGGAGTTTCGAAGAACAAAAATCGTCTAAGAGCTTCAACCGGCCGAACGGACAGAATCGCCGTCGCCGTCGTAGTTTAAGGAATAGCTATACAAGAAGCGAAGTACCTAAATGGAAATAAAATTAATGTAAGAATTTTCTCAATTTCCTAAAATTTTACATTTTTCCTTTTGTGTGTGTAATAATTGATGTCAGTAGAAAGTTTAATAGAAAAACTAAGTGAATTTTCTATTAGTTCAAGTAACGTAAATAGTAAGTTAGTTCATTTAAAAGATAGTGATAGTTTAAAAATAAATACAATGGCAAATCCGTCGCAAAACGTAAATGCTGTTGCAATTCCGAGACCGAATCCATATCAGTCTTGTATATATGATACGATTCCTAGATTTAGTGGCTTATCTCATGAACTCGCGGATTTCATAGAAAACGTAGAGATAATAATTGAAGAATTTGCGGATCGTGTAAACCACGACAGTTACATTAATAAATTTATTTTGTGTAACATAAAATCAAAATTAACAGAACATGCTAAATTAGTGACGTCTGCTCGAAATATTCAAAGCTGGACAGAACTTAAAAATATTTTACAACAAAATTTCGCTGATCAAAGAGACGAAAAGTCGTTGTTGCAGGATTTGATGGTAATAAAACAATTAAACGAAACTCCTCAACAATTTGGTCACAAGTGTCAAGAATTAAAAAGTCTTCTACTCGCTCATCTCGCTTGCACAGAACCAAATCCTACTGTCAGGCAAGTTAAACGTAATCTTTACGACGAGTTATCATTGAAAGCATTTTTAACAGGGTTAAAGGAACCCCTTGGCTCGAATATTCGTGCTAGACAACCCGTTACAATGGAACAAGCTATCGCGCAAATTCTTTCCGAAGAAAATATTCTTTCGTTCGTAGGCAGCCGAACACCCTTGTGCAAACGCACAAATTGCCTTCTCATTCTCAAATGTCTCAAAAACCAAGATTTATGTTTAACTCACCCTCAAATTTCCGACCTATTTACAATATGCCACAAAGACCTTTTTTCCAGAATCAAAACCCCTTTCAGCAAAACCCATTTCAGCAAAACCAACACGGATTTCGACAAAATGTAAACAACCCTTTCCAACAAAATCCAAACCCTGGATTTGTTCGCCAAAATTTCGGCGTACCAGCCTTTAACAATTTTCAACGTCCTAATTTCAACCCTAATTTTGTAAAACCTAATAATTTGAACAATTTTGGTTATCAAAATCAATTCCAAAAACCGAGGTCAAATGTTTTTCGACCAGACCCGTCCAAAAAATTCCACAAACTTGAGCCTATGGATACTTCATCAGGTAACACAATTGCCAGGCCAAATCAGAATCAACCCCGTAGACCAAATTTCACTTCTGAAGAATTATTTTACCAAAGTGACCCCATTGACGACACGAAAGAACTATACTATTTTGACAACAATCAATTTCCTAATAACGAATTACCCGAATATCAGTACCCTACTGAATATCTTCCATACGATTATTCCGATTATTCCGATTATAACCCTTATGTTCAGGAAGAATTTGCCCAAAATGAAGAATATTCCGAAGAGCAAGCAAATGCCCAAAATTTTCAAGAACTCGCAAGTTGCAAACCCCCCACATAGAAATCAATCTTTCAGGAAATTCAAACCTGCCATATATAATTATACCCGAAATTAATGCTAAATTCATGATAGACACAGGATCTACCAAAACATTAATCAGTCCTAACTTAGCTCAAAAATTTTATTCCAAATTTATTCAAAGAGATCCATTTAGTATTCAGTCAGCCCACAATGTATCTTGTCACAATTTTAGTTTAACAATTCCATTGCCTGAAATACTTAAAGTAAATGAATTTCAGAAATTTTACGTTTTTGATTTCAATAAAAAATACGATGGTTTAATTGGCATTGACACATTAAAAACATTGAATGCAAAAGTAGATCTTGAAACAAATTCACTGATTACCGCAAATACAAAAATTCCTCTTAAATTTGAACATGATCCAGATGCTATATTTTTTATAAATTTAGAACCTCGCACGGAACAAATTATTAAAATCCCGGTAAATAAATCTACAGGTACAGGTATCATAGCGTACCAAAAATTTGGAAAACTGGAAACTTCATTTGCACTTGTAAATTCAGAAAATGGCTTCGCGTATACTTCAGTTATAAATCCAACTGAAGAAACACTGCCGTTGAAACTTTCGAAACCAATACCTATTGAGCCTTTCGATTTAGAGTGTTTCCAAATTAATAATTTAGAAGAGGCCGAAGGTAATGAAAGATATCAACATTTACGAAATCAAAATATACAAAATTTACGTTTAGATCATATGAACGCAGAGGAAAAGAAATCGATTAAAAATTTGTGTTATAAATTTAAAGACATTTTTCATTGTGAAAATATTCCTCTATCATTTAACAATAAAATTAAACATAACATTAGAACGACGGACAACATTCCAATATTCACGAAATCATACAGGTATCCAGAAGTGCACAAAAAAGAAGTTAAAACGCAAATTAAGAGCATGCTAGACCAGGGAATAATTCAGCCATCAACATCACCGTGGAGCAGTCCCGTATGGGTAGTACCCAAGAAAATTGATGCCTCCGGCAAACAAAAGTGGCGGATGGTTATCGATTACAGAAAGCTAAACGAGAAGACGGTGGGAGATAAGTACCCTTTGCCAAATATCAGCGATATTCTTGACAAATTGGGGAAATGTCAATACTTCTCGACTATAGACTTGGCATCAGGCTTTCACCAAGTGGAAATGGCACCAGAAGACAGAAAAAACAGCATTCAGTACAGAAAATGGACACTTCGAATTTCGAAGAATGCCTTTCGGGCTTAAGAACGCCCCTGCAACGTTCCAGCGAGTAATGGACAGTATACTCAGAGGTATACAGAATGAGAAATGCCTTGTTTACCTAGATGATATAATCATCTACTCAACATCCCTCCAAGAACACATAGACAGGTTAACAGCTGTGTTCCAACGACTCCGAGACTCGAATTTTAAGATTCAATTGGACAAGAGCGAATTCCTAAGGAGAGAAGTAGCATACTTAGGACATGTCATCACCCCGGACGGTGTAAAACCAAACCCCGAAAAAATCAAAGCAGTAGTCAACTATCCAGTTCCCAAAACACGAAAAGAAATTCAATCATTTTTAGGCCTTTTAGGTTATTATCGGCGATTTATAAAAAATTACGCAAAGATCACCAAACCGTTAACAAAATGTCTCAAGAAAAATGCGGAAATAGTACATAATCAAGAGTATTTAGAATGTGTAAATGTATGCAAAAAGCTGTTAGTTAATCATCCAATTTTAAGGTACCCCGATTATTCGCGTCCTTTTGTGCTTACGACAGACGCCTCAAATGTCGCCCTTGGAGCCGTGTTGTCCCAAGGAAAAATTGGCGAGGACCATCCAATCGCTTACGCATCGAGAACTTTGAATGACACCGAAGCAAAGTATTCCACAATAGAGTAGGAATGTTTCGCCATCGTTTGGGCGGTCAAGTATTTCAGATCCTACTTGTTCGGGGAAGAATTCACCATCTATACAGATCATCGGCCCTTGAAATGGTTATTTTCACTGAAAGACCCATCCTCCAAATTGATTAGATGGAGGTTAAAGTTAGAAGGATACAATTATAAGATCGAATATAAACAAGGAAAGCAAAACACCAACGCAGATGCGCTATCAAGAATAATAATCAACCCCTTGAGTACTAGACGCCAAATCGACACAGAATCGATGATAGTTGAAACGGACCCAGAAACCGACAGACTTTTAGACGAAGTTATAGAAGAATACGATGGAGTAACATCCAGGTCAAAGACCCGAAATCAAAGGCGAGAAGAAGGTCGACAATTAAACACACCTGAGCCATCGACAAGCGCACCCGAACACAGATTTAATAGATCACCAAGTCCTATGGAATTTGACATTCCAGTAATAATTGACTCATGCGATACAGTAAACTCTCAAGACCCTGAAAACACGAATACTATACCGATTACGGAAGATGCAATAGATTCAAAAAATATCCAGTTCATATTCAAAACAGTTTTCGTAAATCCATCAGAAGCCCAAGTAATTAATGATAAACCAAAAATAATTCTAGCAGAAATTTCTAAACGAAGCAATGATCACGAAATTCGTCAATTCCTTCTTAAATATTGCGAACCTAAAAAGAATCATTATTGTTTCTTCGACACTGAAAAATTATATAAAGACTTTTGTAGTATATACGTCGAATTATTTAATTCAAACAAAGATAAACCTTCACTTATTAGATGCACACATCGTCTTAAACGTATTGATTGCAAAGAAGAACAATTGCAAATTATTAAAAACTATCATGAGGGCAAAACGTGGACTAATTAATGGATTAGGTAGTGTCTTTAAAGCAATTACCGGAAACTTAGATGCAGATGATGGTAAAAGATTTACTGAGGCTATTGAACTCCTACAACAGCGTCATGAAAACTCTAAAATCATTACTGGAAAATTTATATCACTTACGAATAATGCCATCAAAAAGTTAAATGAGTCGATTAGCAAGTTAAGTTCTAATCAGCTAATATTAGAAAGCAGAATCATGCAAATTAATAGTGTGATTAAAAATGAACATTATTTCGAAACAGATATTCGTAATGCTTTAATGTTTAATGTTTAATGTTTAGCTACTCAACTAATAATGCTCTTCAATACAATAAACTCAATATTATCCGAGATAGAAACTGCAATCAGCTTTGCGAAAATTTCAACTCTTCACTATTCAATAATTGATTATCACGACCTTGTCAATGAACTAACCAAAATTCAATCACAGACTCAAAAATTAAGGCTACCTTTCGATATAAAGGACATTTTTTTTACGAAAAAGTAATCCGAGTCAAAGCTTTTCAAAACGATGCAAAGATTGTATGTATTCTAGAAATTCCTCTTGTAGAAATTGAATTTTATACTGTTTATCGATTATTACCTATCCCATCCAGAATAAAAGATAACCTTTTTCAACTGATCGTGCCAAAATCCAACTACCTTTACCTGAACGAGAAAAATTACGTATTCGCCGACAAGAAGTGTCAAAAAATTAGTCAGAACGAATTGTTTTGCGAATTTTCCGAAATTCAATCAATCAATAATAATCTACCATGTGAGATACAGCTCCTTCAATTCACCAAACACTACAACAACTGCCAAACATATTCGCTTCGAGTAGTAGAAAAGAAAATTCACCTAGTCGATACAAATCAATGGATAGCCATCATACCGGAAGAAACGACAGCCGTAATTTCATGTGGTCAAGATAAAGAAAATTTATTCCTCCAAGGAAACTACGAAATTCAGCTCGAACCCAACTGTTCCATGAAAATCCAAGATACAATCATAGAAAATTCCGAAAATGTACAAACAAGCAACCGAATTATAGAACTTCCAAATTTCATTTATCAGCCTCTACCGAAACATGAAGAAAAGCTTCAAGAATTACCACCGACACGACTTGACAGTATTAATTTAGACGATTTACAGCCAATAAGAAACAAGATGTTCGAATTGCAGCAAAAATTAGAGGAACCGGAAGAAAAAGTTATCAACTCCAGCCATTACGTTAGTATGGTAATAAGTTTTATCATATTAACTATTATCATCGTCCTCATTAGAAGAAAATATTTGGAAAAGAAGAATCAAGAAAAACAGAAGAGAAATTCAAAAATGGAAACTCAAGCTGTTCCTCTGCATGAGTTTCCACTTAAGGAGGGAGGTGTTAACATATAAATTATACTACATTATGTACTTTTAATCATGAACAGATAAACACTATGTTAACTAAATGCTTAGCTTGCAGTGTAGAGTAGATTCGCTATTTTGTACTTTGCAGCCAGTTCACGGCTAATCTTTCTTTGTAAAACATCTTACAAATTTTGTCTGTAACTCCGGTGTTTTGAAATAAAATTTTTAAAAACTATTTTCGGGACCTCGAAATCTTAACTCGCGCACTCCCTATTTCGGGATCGATTGACAGCTGAGCGACTTTGATCAGTAGTCGAAAGATAGACGAGAGCACGAGCTACGACGAAAAACTTGGAATGCAAGGGTACCGCTGTTTACTAGTAACTTTTTTGTTTTTCAGCCGAAATTGAACATTTTATGTGTTCTTACAAGCCAGAGGTTCAGTCTACTATTGCTATTAACCAGATTCTGAGATTTTCTTTTCAGGAAAGTTTTATTAGGTTCTATAAGAAGCAGCTTTTTGCCCACATATAACATGCTCCTTCGTTTATTGTTTTCATATTTTTTAACAAATTTCAAAATAGCAGTAGTAGATTTGTATTTTAAGAACTGTTTGCAAACAAAAACAACTTCATATCATTTATAGTTTTTGAAATATTTACAAACAGGCGAACGTCTACCGTGCTCCCAAAATTCCTGTGTGTGTCGGGCTCTTAAGATAATTTTTCTTTTAATCTATATAAATAAAAATCAATTGCCGCATGTATGAAAGATAATCACTTGAGAACGGCTAGACCGATTTGGCTGATTTTTTTTGTTGTGTTCATAATTGTCAGGACAAGGTTTGTTTGAAAGAAAAGTTTTGGAAAACCCACCGGAAAATTTGAAAATTCGGGAAAAACTGAAAGTGCGTAACAGCTGGACCGATTTGGCTATTTTTTTTTGTTGTGTTCGTAATTGTCATGACAAGGTCTGTATGAAAGAATAAAGCTTGCGTATCTCTAAAGTTAATAGTCTTTGAGATAATCAAGGGTGCATCCCACGAGATCGAAATCCCACGAGATCGAAGTCCCATGAGATCGAAATCCCACGAGATCGAAGTCCCACGAGATCGAAAAATTCCGTAACTCGGGGACAGCGCTAGTAAAATGGCAACAGCGCGTATCACGGGAGAGCTCGGATATCTACGAAATCGAAACGAACTGGTGTAGTTCGTTTTATACATATTACGAAGCGGCACACACACTTCTAATTATATAAATTATTCACGATACAGGACATTAAGTGCCTCCGCCATACGTCAGATTTTCATTCCAAACAAAATAAAAGCAAGTGCCATTTGACGTTTATCGATATTATTTACAACGTCTTAAACTAGTTTTTGCAATATAATAATGGACGTTTTGCAGTGAAAACAGTTTATTTTCAATTTGTGTCTTGGGCTTACGTGTAAAAACTTGAAAACAACTATAATTATATTGCAGAGGTTAGGTTAAAACGTCAGAAAGCACGTGGCTTTGTTTTGTTTGGAATGAAAATCTGACGTTTGTGACGCGCCACTTTTATGGTGTATTTACAACCTTTATAATGATTATATGAATATTCTCCACACTGACCCCAAATAGAGTGACCGCAGTTTAAAAATAATTTTTCATGATCCACATAATAACTGCTCCACACTAATAATTGTCTGGTGCAACTTGCCCTTCTTCAGCGTTCTACATTGGATGGCGAATTGTTTCCATTGTTGGTTCTAAACAAATAGTAATAAATAATAATGTACTTATTTTCGCTTGTTCTACTTTTTAATAGAAAAATGTATTTATTTATGGCGATAAATATAAATTATCTTGATAAAATCCGGAAGAAAATGTCACGTTAATTTTTAGATATAGGTAGGTATCATTTTGTTCCTCCCAGTCGCCCTCCCAGTCATCTTCTGGTATATAAAATATTTGCAGCAAAAAATTCTGGAACACGATTATTATGGCTACATAATCCCAAGACAATGTACTAATAACCTAAGCAGATGAAAGCTAAACTCACTAAACTACATATATTATTATATTCTCTACAACTCTTAGCAGTTGCTACTACGAATTTTATGAAGTTTTTAAATGTTTACACTATCTGACACTACGCGAATACTATAAAAGTCTCGCCAATTGTTGTGCCCCAGACAGACTGCCCCACGTATTAATTTGTATATCCCGTATATTTGGACGGTCGATTGCTACCAACTTCAGATTTATAAAAAGAAAATCACTAAAACGTGGTTCCGTGTAAAGTCACCCATGAGCGAAGTAACCCTGCGTTACGGTATTGCTCGTAGTGACGTTGCGTTTATTTAATATCCTAACTAGGTTTTGCCAAGTAGTCCACTTCCACTTTTACGCGCTTTAACGGACTGTTAAGCTTCATGCCATGCAAGCAACAGGCTTAGCGCAGTAATGAAAGGCGCGGGCACTTCCAAGATGCGCGGGGAGTTTTTGTTCCAATCCAAGTGGATCCTTTTTCTTTTTTCTTCTAAAGCTTATTGTAATTTACAGAATTTTGCATTCCATGTGTTATGTCTGCTGGCCCGTCACGAAAGGTATTTGTTTAAAGAATATCCTCGATTACTAATGAAAACAAGAGAATAATAGCAGACTAAAACATTTGCATTAGCAAAACCTAGTTGGGATATAAATAAACGCAGCGCCGTTGACGGCTGACGGCGCTGGCGTGACGGCAATCGGCGATTTTAGAAAAATACAGTAGTTCGCGACAAAACACCCCCAGAGTTCTACATACTGACGTCAGTATGTCCCATTCCAGTGGTCCCCAAAAGCTGCGCAATGACCATGACCATGACCAACCATCCTTTACAGTAAACCAAGCTAATGCCCTGATTTTTATTAAGAGTAAAACGGATAACGGAAAAAGGCGCTGCATCGCAAAAATACGGCTATAGTATGGCTGTGACAAAAGTGAATTCACTTTGGCTGTGACTGATGAGTATTGACCACAAGGCACTTCGAATTTTATCACAATGTGTCAGTGGGTGTATCAATTTGATGTTTTCTATTTGGTATTAAAATTGGTATACCTAGGTAGGTAATAAGTTTGTATTTTTTACTTCCATGTTCCGTATAAGGAAATGGAAGTATTGTATTACCGACAAAAATTCGTGTCCCAGATAAGCTCAGATTCGTATTGTACTAGCTTCAAAACATCGAGAAAAAGTTTTTTTAGCTGCGTGTCTGTGCGTGCGTGGGGGTGTTTAGGTGCGTGTGTGTGCCCGGATTTCTTTGGCTATCGATAACTGCCGTAAAAACTAACCGATTTTAATTATTTTTTTAGAAAAATGCGTCTCAGCAAGGACTATTGATTTTGGTGATAATTAAGTTAGGCGTTCAATTGTTATCAACATTTAAAATCTTCAAATAAATATTGGGGCTAAACTATTAGAAAAAAAATATGAAAAAAATGTTTGGATAAAAAATGTTGCCTACTTGCCTACTTTTGTTATTTTGTTAGGTTTCTTCCAATATTCCCCTAACTCAATTATTTATTAAGTTATTTATTAAGTTATTACCCATTATAAATTCGACACTTCTGTGCCATAGCAACCTTGATGCTATAACCGAAATTTTCTGATTTGCCTTTGACTAATGAACATTCTTAGCCTTCAGGAAAAGCAGGACGCACATGTAATGAAGATGTTATTTGACCAAAGCAAATAAAATTTATTTAAGAATTTTCGTATTTTAAGAAATTTTGCAAAAATGTTTCTTCTTTTAGATATGTCAGTATTATAGTTTATGCTCTAGGGTTTATAATTATTGTATAGACAGTATCCTACAATAGTGCCAATTTGCTAGATACTCGTGATTACTAAACCAATCGTTCGTAAAATTGCCGATAATAAACAGAAAATTATTGTTTTAAGTGTTCTCTTGTTATATATGTACAGTGAACATGGAAGTCATGTATGGTTCTCCATACCTATTTTTCAATACCTGTTATAAACGAATTCAATGTGAATAAAACATTTCGTGAATAAAACGTAAAAAATACAAAAATTTAAACCTGAAAAGCAATAATAAACGCCAGATTGACAGATGATTAGAACTTTAAAACAAGGGAGTTGCTTAATGATAATAATACTCTAGTATTTATTTAGTATAAAACATCTTGATAAATTGTCTACTTCCGCAGAGATTTCTGGTTTACGGGTTGTGACAAGAACCGTACCTATCTGGAAATTTATGGCCTTATTTTTCAATCGGTTTAATTTTCTCAAAAGTAATTTTCAAGAAAATTTAGGGATAATTTCCCCATTGATTGAAAAAATTATTTACTGGGATGTAAGAAATTACAGTAAATAAAAGCAATGTTTTCTGATCATTTTTTCAAAATTAATGAAATAGAGAAATTTTCTCTAGTTTTGTATTCATTTCATAAAATGTCGAAACCGTTCATTTTCCTTACCGTTTTCGTATTTTCTTATTAGTAATAGAATTGTGCCGCCTTGCACAGATAAGGGCAGAAGTTAATTTCGATCTCGTGGGATTTCGATCTGATGAGACAAAAATACTTTTCTTTACAAGCGATGTTGCCACTTTACCAGCATTGTCCCCGAGTTACGGAATTTTTCGATCTCGTGGGATTTCGATCTCGTGGGATTTCGATCTCATGGGACTTCGATTTCGTGGGATTTCGATCTCGTGGGACGTCCCGATAATCAATCTCAGGTAGCTATCAACCCTAATTCTCCTCCTAAAAATTAATGCTTTCATACATTGTGGAATCACATTTTTAAATTAGCATCAAAACGGATTCGTAATAATCATTTAAGGGCAAAAATTACACTTTTAAACTAAGAATGGCCAGAAAAGGCCATGGGCACACTATGTCAGCTGGCCGCACTTTAGTGGTTCCTCAACTGGGCCAAGTGGATCGGGCTGGAGAAATATTAAACACCAGACTTTTAAGAAGCGATTTATCCGCTCCAACCCGACTTAACCCGCTCCAGTAGACAGCTTCCGTTTAATAAAGTCTGCGTAAGCAACAAAAATTGTAAAAAAACTTTAAACGGCATCTACTTTTCCGTCTAAAATAAGTAATAAATACCCCGTGGTGACAGTATTGCGACAACCTGTACAGTAGTGCAACCAGAAAACAAAGACTGAAAAGAAGATAATTGGATTGAATGAGAATCTGTAGGGTGCCACATTTTCAATGAATTACTAATAAATAAGTGAGGAGGTTATTATAGACGAAATGAAAATGTGAAAATTTAATAACGTAACAAAAGAGAATGATTGATCATCGTCGCCTGAATGGTGCAACAGCGTGACGGCTATCTTTTCCAAGGGGAACAGAAGACTTATTAAGCTTTTAGTACAATACAACGATCGCCGTTATTATAATTTCTGTTGCTAAATAGACATACAAACGTAAGAAAGTACGTAAGAAAAGAAACTAGGAAAAAATTTCAAGTAATAGAAAGTAAAAACCATTCCAAAATATACTGTGGCGATCTTGAAATCGAAGGACCGCGATAGTCGTGACATGTGGATTGTTCTAATAGTACGATAATCTGACGAAACTTGGTTATTGTATCAAATATTTGAGGGTAGAAATGTTCTCCTTCGCAAGTAGGGGAAATTTTCGTGAAGCCGGATCTCGGAAATGCACGCTTTAAATCAAATTTTTATATCAGAGTAAATTTTGGTGTAGACCAACACAAAGAACCTATAAATTTAATTTTGTTTTTTGAAAAATGAGATTGGTATCAGTTAAGAAACGTTAAAAAACAGGCAACCAATAGCACACCAGTGCCTACTTAGATTTCGTTTAAATTGCAGTAAGTATTTCATGTTACTTCAGTGTATAAATCTACGGACAAAATATGAAAAGAATTGCTACTCTAAAGTAGAAGCTATTCAAATATATCGAAAAGGGAGATGACTTTCAACAACCTGTATCTTCGTTAGGAAATACTTTAGAACATCAGTTCATTCTTCCCTATATTTTGGTCCCCTTTACCATCCAAGGAAGTGAATTACCAAAACAAAATTATAAGTCATGTGCGATAGAGTTCGTCGACGTTCTATTATGCCAGAAAGTTCAAATTTTGTCCCCTCGTTCCTTGAAAACATGACTCCCGTTGATGTTGACATATACAAGTTTGTACATCTACATCGCCAAGTTTATAAGTAATGTAGGTGAGTAAGTTGAAGTGTCTTGTGTTTTAGTATGGCGATCCTGAGATAACTCGTGGCCTACGAGAGGCCACGGATAATTATTTATGCTCCAGTTATCAAGTTCCCTCTGCAGTTCTGACAGGAGATTAACTTTGGAAAATTGATGCGTGATTCTTACACCATTTAGTGCGACTTCTCTTGGTCGCTTTTTATTTTATGTTAATCCAGAATGAGCACGTTACTTCCAATAAACACAATTTAGGCATCGGATTATGCGTTCATATCAAACGCGCACGTCCCCGGGATCTTGTTGATGGCACGTTGATGTATGCACATCCTTGCATCCGTGTACGGCCCACTGAACTCTATGATATTAAACGGAACCAAAGACGTCTAGAATGGACCTAGCGTCCTTATGGAACAGCTGATTTTGTTTTGAAGCCTATACGTTCGTAGGCAAGCGGGTCGCGGGGATCGTTGTTTGTTATTATATTCAAGCAACGGACCAAGCGAATGTTCCGCGATATTATGTTTCCGCGGCGGCACCTGTTCACTACACAACTGGTCGGCTGTTTTGTTTTGCCTTTTCCACACACAAACGCTTAGACTGTGAATATTCACCCTGCGTCAATCGAAAATGTAAATAGCTAAGTCCCCTCTATAAGTCTTTGAACGGAACAGCAGAGCAGGACGTATGCGCGAGAGAAAAGTACTCATTTGAAAAAACCAAAGATGTTCAATTTCTATAGGTACCAAGATACATTTTAATATCGCTGAAAACATGCGTCCGACAAGAAAATATTTTCTGTCCTAATTCGAAGCACGCAAAAATGGGTTTTACATCTATTTTAAGACAAAAAGTCAAATCTGACATTAACTGGGTGACCTTGTTCACAAGTTTCCGAGTTGTCAAATTAGATACGAAAACATTAAATCTTTTAGGAGAGTGAGCATCGAGTAGGCAAGTTAAAATATAAATACTTAGAAATATTTTAAAATATGTACGTGTAGTTTCTTTATTCAGGTAGCTGTTAAAGTAAATTATTATTAAGTATGTAACAGAAATTCCCAGGCAAAATTTGAATAGCAACAATTGATAAGTTTACTCGCGTACGCAAAATAAAAATTCAAATGACAAAGTGATTTGACGTTTAAATTTCATGCAGCGCGCTACGCTAAAAAAATCGTTCTGACTTTTTGTGAAAAGAGAGATGACGTTAACACAACAAAACTAGGTAGGTAGAAAAAGAGAGAGGGAGAGAGAGAGAGAGAAAAGCACATCTTTTATATTGGAAATAAAGAGCATATGCCGAATACATGGGATCTTGATGTCTATTAGTATAGAATGTCTTTCGAAAAAACCAACAAAGTTCAAAGTTGCATTTGCCCTTACTAATCTGTCACCTGTCAGTCAAATTTCTTAAAATTGTTCGATAATAGACAATGCTGGTGTATTGTGTATCATGTGCTTGTTTTACATATCTTAAATTCAACTGCGCATGATCGAGAACCCCGTGCACAAATTCAATAAATCAAATACATTTGGCATCATTTTTACGCAAAAAGCTCGAACACGTCGATTTTAGTTGTAAAGGGGACATCTGAATTCGATGTTTTCATTCATGTAACTTCAACCCCACAGCTGGAGGGGAGAGCGCCCTTAAATTGTTAAATAGAAGGTGGTGGTATAAGATACACACCGTTTGAAGAGCCTTTCAATTCTCTTTATAACAAATTTTTATTTTTTAAATCGGACCACTGACCTCTGAGAAAATGCACTTTGAATGGTATAAAATTGCACTTACTGGTGTTAAGGAGTCTTAATTAATGTTATTTTTAACGTGCAGTTTCTCAGAGGTTAGTGGTCTAATTTAAAAAAATTAGAAACTGTTATAAAGAGAATTGAAAGGCCTTTCATACGGTGTGTTTTTTGACACCACCTTCCATTTAAAAATTTAAGGGTGCTTTACCCTCCCGCTTTAGGGTTGAAGTTACTTGAGAGAAAACATCGAATTTCGTGAAAATGATGCTAAATAGTATAAAATCGCATCTACTCTTTTCAGTGGGCCACCCTGTATAACATATCAAAACTGCTATATTACTTATTATTTTTCGCTGATAAATTTTCGAAAATTATGATCATTTGGTCCCATGCCAAACAAGTTAAGTACTCGTAAAACTTAAAACTTTCCAGCTTTCCATGTGTTATAAAATGAAATTCCCATAATAATTCTAACTGTAAATTTTACAACCCGCAGCATGTCTACAGCATTTTGAAGTAAATCTCAGAAGCATTGGTATTCCGCCCACAATTTCGTTGCATTCGATTTAAATAAATTCAATATCTTCAGCAATGCTCTTATATCATAGCTGTCGACAAACGTGTACAATATTTACATATTTACAGGTAGGTAATGTAATTTTTTATTTGGACGTTCAGCATTGCACAATGTAGTGACTGATGTACAGGGTGACCCAAATTGGGTGCAAGTATGGTGTATCTCGGTAAATATTAGTGATAGAAAAAAAACTGATAAAGCACTTGCTATCTCTTTTTTTATGTTCAAGTCAATGGTAAAGAGAAACTTTTGAAATTGTTTTTCATTTCCGAGCTATGGACGAAAATTGAGTTTTTTTGACATTTCGAGGAATGCTTGTATCTCGCTTGTTATAAGAGATGGTGAGATGTAATGTAGACATTCTTAATGCACTTTTTTGAGTAAAATACAGTGGCGTAGTCAGATTTTTAATGACATGAAGGGTTTATGAACTGCGTGCCAAACTTTTGTAATTTTAAACGGCGGCCATATTTGATTTTCACACAGCTGAATGGAGGATTTTTTTCTGATTTCAGAAATATATAGTTTGATAAATCTAACTTCAATATTAACGGAGCTATATCGAATTTTCCGTTTCATTAATTAATTCGGATAATAATGGTATCATTTTGTATGTCTATTTGTGATAAAAATTTGATATACAGAGCAGTCCACTACGCGCGCGTCGGTCAATAGGCGCTAAACCGTTGGACTTATGGGAATTTTTTTTAAATAAAACTTGTAACGTTTCATCTTTGCTGCAACTGGAAATTATTTTCAAGTATACAGGCTGTCTCATTTCTTCTGCACGGCACCCAACTTGGCTTTTTTAAATGGAACACCCTATATTTGATAGCATTTTGGAATTCTTTGTTGAATTTAAATGTCACTTTGTTAACCATACATTGGGTCTAAGTTCCATAATTTCGACGTTATTTGATGTTAGAAATCGTCATTTTTCAAGTTTCGCTATTTATAACTTGTAAAAGGTTCGAGATAAAGAAAAATGACTTACGTGTCCCTATCTTAGCTTTTAATTCTCTATGTAATGGGGCTGGAAAATACTGCATCCTGATTGGTCAAAAAATGACAAAAAGTGACCTATTAGGAAGCAGTATTTTCCAGCCCCATTAGATAGAGAATTAAAAACTAAGATAGGGACACGTAAGTCATTTGTCTTTATCTCGAACCTTTTACAAGTTATAAATAGCGAAACTTGAAAAATTACGATTTCTAACATCAAATAACTTTGAAACTGTGGGACTTAGACCCAATGTACGGTTAACAAAGTGGCACTTAAATTCAACAAAGAATTCCAAAATGAGATCAAATACAGGGTGTTCCATTTAAAAAAACAGAGTTAGTTACTGTGCAGAAGAAATAGGACAACCTGTATAATTGAAAATAATTTTCAGTTGCAGCAAAGACGAGACGTTACAAGTCTTATTAAAAAAAATTCCCATAAGCTCAACGGTTTAGCGACTATTGACCGGCGCGCGCGTAGTGGACTACCCTGTATAGGTATTTATTCATTCATTACATGCATAATTTAATTCGATGTTATAAATAAATATTCATGCCAATTTAAAAAGTAGTGACGACGTGGACAATAATTATTATATCTGTCGAAAACATAAGATGGCTATGACTCTGAAATAAGCCTATACTTATAGGTAATGCTTAAGACAGAAAATTCGTCATAACTCCGCAATTATTGAAGTCAGATATGTCAAATTATACATTTTTGAAAGCAGAAAAAATTCCTCTATTCAACGAAATGAAAATCAAATATGGCCGCCATTTAAAATTTCAAAGTTTGGCCTGCAGTTGCCAAACCCTTTATAAAATAAAAATTTTGACTACGCCACTGTAATTTACTTAAAAAAGTGCATTAAGAATGTCTGCATTGCATCCCACCAACTCCTATAATAAGCGAGATACAAGCAACACTGGAAATGTCAAAAAACTCAATTTTCGTCCATAGCTCGAAAATAAAAAACAATTTCAAAAGTTTCTCTGCACCATTGACTTGAACGTAAAAAAAGAGCTCGCAAGTGCTTTATCAGTTTTTCTCTATCACTAATATTTACCAAGATACCCCATACTTGCACCCAATTTGGGTCACCCTGTACTTGGTATGCAAGCAGCTTCAGAATTTCAAAGTAATAAACGCTAGTAGATTCAGTGACGCAACTAGAAATTTCACTCCCCCCCCCCCAGGCTAGTTATATTAGCGGGTTTTTATTTCTATCTAGCCGTAACCAACCTCCCTTAATGCTTCCCTCACCAACTACATCACATAATCCAGACACCCAGCGAATTTGGAGAGTCCCACGATTACGGAGCAGTTTTCTTAGATCATGAATGCAACATATTTCGAATATCCCTTCTTATTATCGTACATAATTTGACCAATAACAATAGACAATAGACGAGCTACCACCAAAACCTAATTTCTCAAAGGCTAAATTCAGGTGACACCAGTACTCTTATATTTCCCCTAAATTCACTTGTAAACAAGTCCTCTGATCCTAATCCTACAGCCCTGAAGAAGACGAAATATTAGCAATCCACGCCGAGTAGTCAGGGCAACCATTACGACAATGATCGCGGAAGCATAACGGGGTCGTTACACAATTTTTAAAAATCATATTTCCCGAAGATTCTCGTAAAATATTTGACCCGTATTTATTTATTTTTCTCACGGCGAACATTTTAGGCATCTAAACCACCATCAAAGTTAAGACCCTGGCCAGTAGTTAGAAAATGACAGCCTCAGGCCAGGCCATCGAGTTCTCCAGGTGCCATCGAGTTCTTCGGCAGTGACCTTGAAAGAGACCAGAGGCTGCTGAAGGAGTCGTTGAGTCATCCGAAGAAGTGTCTTCAGCAGCGGCATCTGCAGAAGCCTCTGGTGTCTTTCAAGGTCATTGCTGAAGAAGTGTGCATGTCTTCAGCAGCGTCTGGTGTCTTTCAAGGTCATTGCCGAAGAAGTGGGCATGTCTTCAGCAGCGTCTGGTGTCTTTCAAGGTCATTGCCGAAGAAGTGGTCTTCAGCAGCGTCCAGGCGCATGCGCCGGGGCTATTCCTCAGATCAGTCCATCGAGTTCTCCATCCACTTCAGGTGGGCGTGTCTGCAGCAGCCTCTGGTCATTGCTGAAGAAGGGCCTCTGGTGTCTTGCCATTGCGCACCCAAGCCGCCATTTTGTGGTCTTTGGCTGTGGGTCAGGCGCCTGCGCCGGGGCTCCGCCTTCAGCAGCTTCTGGTCATTGCTGAAGAAGTGGTCTTCAGCGGCCCCCCTGGTGTCTCTCATTCTGTTGGGCCTTTGGATGTGGCTCAGGCGCCTGCGCCGGGGCTGTCGCGTACGAAGCACGTGTTGTTTAGGCCAGTCCATCCTGGCCCCATCCACTTCTTCGGCAATGACCAGAGGCTGCTGAAGGAGTCATGTCTTCAGCAACGGTGTCTTTGGGGCCTTTGGCCGTGGCTCAGGCGCATGCGCCGGGCTCTGGCTATGAGAGTGGGCGGGGCAACAGCCAATGAGAGTGGTTGTGGGCAGCATCCAATCAGAATTGTTGTTAGGTGCTGTTGGGCCTTTGGATGTGGCCCAGGCGCCTGCGCCGGGGTTTTCGCAAAAATAAAAACGTTGAATATATTTTTACATCAATATAATTAAAACTATAATCTGTATACAGAGTAGGCATGCGTGTATTTTCTGGGCAAATCGAAGCCCTGCAGCTTCTCATACCACTCTTCTGACCGATTCATTACCCGGTGTGTACTCAACGATGCGGTCATGCAGGATGAGACAGTATGCGGTTGTGTTGGGCGGAAAATTCTCGCTCGACTCAAATTCTAGACGCATATCTATGGGTCCAGGCTTGATGCTTTCCGACTGCTTTGATGCGTCAATCACCACGATGGGCGCTAGATCCTTGAACTGTTCCTTGCCGTATAACGGCTCGCCAACTTTTCCATAGTATGAACTCTGGAAGTTCTGGTACATTTCGTATAGCAGGGCGTATTTCCCCGTGGAGAAATCCAAGTTTAAATTCTCGTAGGGGAAGCACTCAGAATTCAGGTACAGTTTGACGTTTGTCAGATTGCAGTGGTCAAATTTGCTTGAATCCGTGTCCAAATTCGCTTTGCGATTCGTCTGGAAGGCGAC
This sequence comes from Xestobium rufovillosum, assembly GCA_963966045.1. Taxonomy (NCBI): domain Eukaryota; kingdom Metazoa; phylum Arthropoda; class Insecta; order Coleoptera; family Ptinidae; genus Xestobium; species Xestobium rufovillosum. The sequence continues at coordinate 33,204,551 of OZ014493.1, forward strand.
AATAACGTAGCGGGGTTTCTCCAACCGTGTTGCAGTCTTGACGGCCCACGTTTGTTTCGTAGCTTGCGGCAACACCGGATACTCGTACAGCTCCCAGCTGCGAAAACATATCTGCAACGTTCTCTCTTCCTCGACAATATTGAGAAGTTTTAGGTATTCAGCATCCGATGGATAGACGTACGGCACCCTCCAATGAACTTTGCTCAACTCAATTCTGGTGTCCTCGTTACCCACGAAAGCGTTCCTATCGTTTTTCGATCGAGTCAAAATGAGCTCGTGACACACATTTAACAGAATTTTGGGGTAATCTTCCAAGAATCCCAGCAGGATTCTTCCCGGGATGCACACGTTAAAGTTCCCGTTCGCGTCGATAAGGTGGCTCGGTGAGTCTCCCGTATTCGTCCAGCCGGCATTCTCCAGGGCACCTACTTCACCCTTATTCAGAGAAACTACACCCTTCAGTGTGCTCGTGATGCCCACGTTTTTTGTTCGATCCACCTCCACCCCGTTTATTTCATAGCGGACGTCGTCAAAGAGGAAACTGAGGGCGTTATTTGTTAAAGCCGCATTTCCGCCTCCTGCACCCTTGATGAACCTGCCCTCTATGTAGATGCTGCTTAGATGCGGCAGTACGTAAACGTCTTGTTGGTGGATTGGTATGCGAATTTCGTCATTGGCGTTGAATGTTGTTGTTGTCACGAACGGCTGATGTACGTGCACCTCGACACGGCGTGCTGACTCATCCAAAACAGCACCGTCCAGAACACGAAACGTGTCTACGTTTATGTGTGTCATTATTCAAATGCGGTTCCCTTGTTGAAGCACAAGTACTAACTGACAGCACCGTTAATTTTCTTGCTTAAATACTCTCCATTCAACCATGCGCATGCGCAGTCTTATTCTTGCTCGTGTCATCAGCCATGGTGTTTGCGAATACAGCTGTCTGTGTCAACAGCGTGTCATCAGCCATGGTGTTTGCGAATACAGCTGTCTGTGTCAACAGACAGCTGTATTCGCAAACAGACAGACAGACAGAGAGACAGACAGACAGACAGACAGACAGACAGACAGACAGACGGACCGACAGACATACAGACAGACAACTACTGATAAGAATTCGGAAGTAGGAGAATAACTATAGATTCCTTTTTGTCTCATCGAGCTGATTAATTTGATACCCTACATGATCTAGGTGGGCGGGGCAAGGAGCGTGGACGGGGGCGCGGTCAGTGAGTGGCCACCCCTAAAAACCACCCCTAAAATCCACCCCCAAAAATCACCCTCCAAAACCACCCCAAGAACCGCCCCTAAAAACCACCCCTAAAAACTACCCCTAAAACCACCCCTAAAACCACCCCTAAAAACCACCCCCAAAAATCACCCTCCAAAACCACCCCAAGAACCGCCCCTAAAAATCACCCCTAAAAACTACCCCTAAAACCACCCCTAAAACCACCCCCTAAAAATCACCCCTAAAAACCACCCCCAAAAACCACCCCCAAAAACCACCCCTAAAATCCACCCCAATATGCGGATACCTCTAGTCGAGTCCTTTAATTTGACACCCCACATGACATAGTTTTTACGTAGGGGTTAGCCTAAATTTACACTACTGTTCTCAAATAATTAGCGATGTAGAATGTTCTACTACCGAGAACTAAGATGTTTGCATATATCAATCAGATGGTTCCCACACGTGTCCGAAACGCATTAAGATAACAAGTAATTTCAAATAAACAAACTGGAGAATGTTCTAGAATGTTTTTTTCCCACACGTGTCCGAAACGCATTAAGATAACAAGTAATTTCAAATAAACAATCAGAAGAATATTCTAGAATGTTATTTTATTGTAATAATACAAACAAACAAACGGGTCACCTTGTAGTGTCTACAACGTATTAAATGCACATGCAGAGCGTGGGATCAAACCTAAATAAACATATCCTATCGGCAAGATGAAAGGTTATTTCCCATAATAAAAACAATTATAACATCTCTTATCGGTGGCGAACGTGCTTTTTTCTTAAACTTTAATATCAATATTTATTTAGTATAAACAATTTTAAATTTCCGAGAAAATAAATATTAATTCTGTAACTTCTGTTTACAATCATAAGTATATACGGATGATTTGAAAGACGGGCTTGTGGGCCGCCGATTAGCTCAGTTGGATGGAGCGAGGGCTCCGGTGCGTGGGGACCCGGGTTCGAATCCCGGTCGGCGTCATTTCCAGAACGTTTGCGAAAACCCCTGCGCATGCGCCTGAGCCACGGCCAAAGGCCCCAAAGACACCGTTGCTGAAGACATGACTCCTTCAGCAGCCTCTGGTCATTGCCGAAGAAGTGGATGGGGCCAGGATGGACTGGCCTAAACAACACGTGCTTCGTACGCGACAGCCCCGGCGCAGGCGCCTGAGCCACATCCAAAGGCCCAACAGAATGAGAGACACCAGGGGGGCCGCTGAAGACCACTTCTTCAGCAATGACCAGAAGCTGCTGAAGGCGGAGCCCCGGCGCAGGCGCCTGACCCACAGCCAAAGACCACAAAATGGCGGCTTGGGTGCGCAATGGCAAGACACCAGAGGCCCTTCTTCAGCAATGACCAGAGGCTGCTGCAGACACGCCCACCTGAAGTGGATGGAGAACTCGATGGACTGATCTGAGGAATAGCCCCGGCGCATGCGCCTGGACGCTGCTGAAGACCACTTCTTCGGCAATGACCTTGAAAGACACCAGACGCTGCTGAAGACATGCCCACTTCTTCGGCAATGACCTTGAAAGACACCAGACGCTGCTGAAGACATGCACACTTCTTCAGCAATGACCTTGAAAGACACCAGAGGCTTCTGCAGATGCCGCTGCTGAAGACACTTCTTCGGATGACTCAACGACTCCTTCAGCAGCCTCTGGTCTCTTTCAAGGTCACTGCCGAAGAACTCGATGGCACCTGGAGAACTCGATGGCCTGGCCTGAGGCTGTCATTTTCTAACTACTCTGGCCCTTTAAGCCTTTTAAATGATGTCGTATCCGCGGCAATGCCGAGAATTGTCGATATTAGCCGGAAAGTACAACCATTGTTTGTTTATGCTTGCTAGCACAAACGTCATTTTGTGTCAAGTCAAAAGCGTCAAGCGTAATAATAAACAATCGCAGTGTTGTTTTTCAGTTTGTCTAGTTCCCAAATAAATGAAGCACCCACCGTTTCGTTATAATAGTTTTCATTCCAGCACTGAAATAGTCCAAATTGCATAAATAATAATTGTCAACCATTTCACTACTAGCTGTTGATAAATTGTCTGAATCGGCTTTAACGAAACTTTGCTCTATATTCCGTACACAAATACACTAACTGACACAATAAGTAGGAATAAAAACACATAAATAAACGACAGAAAACTATTTATACGCCCAATACAAATAAAAATAACCTCCAAATGTCAGAATCTGATTATTCACTCCCTACTTTACCGATACCGACTGAAACTCCACGTAACTTTCGCTTTCTGGGTATCAAAACATCAGTTCAGATGACCAATCACAAGCGCTTCTAAGATAATGACGTAACGGAGACAGCACGTGTTTCTGTTTCTCCGAAGGCGCGTTTCGTGCTAAAATCGCCATTGTTTAAATTTTGGGCTACTGGTGAATAAATAAATGTCATTAAACACCTAGTTACTTATTTCTATCAAAATTATGTCGATTTTCTATTTACTGCAAAGACCCCATTATTATATCGTCGTATTACTTATTAGGGAATTTATCTTTTATGTTTGGGTATTTTAATTTGAGACAAAGCGGCTTACGTAGGCACAGGGTGAAGCGTACTCTCACAATGCAATTTTGTACGTTTTCTTGCATTGTATGTACAAGATTTAGCAATGAGCATTTCTATTCCTTTTTTGTTATACTTCGCGACTGGATTGCAAGTTGGAGAAAACACCTTTGTAATCTTTTAATTCTAATAACTGAAGTTCTTTGACTACTACTATCATTGCACATTAGTTTATTTTCTTTGGTGTAACTACAGAGAATCTACTTAATAAAAACTTACGTTCTGAAGAAACTGCACATGTTTCCCGTCCGCAATAAATTAGTTGAAGATTAAATAGGAATAATTACCCAAGAGCTCAATTCGCAATATCATGCCCATCAATTTTTCCAGAGATGAAAATTTAAACCCCTAGGCAATATGCTGCACATGTTCACTGACGCAGATCGCAGTTCAACAGGATGAATACTGACCCCAAACTTGAAGCTAAATTACTGGTATATCTCTTTAACTTTTGTATGTTAGGTTAAGGAAATACATACCTATTAATTTGTTTTGTTGATTTTGGTTATGTGTAAACTGGATTGTTTATTGAGCGGTTTTTCCGGTTTTCAATAATGAATTAGGAATATTTCACTTTCATATATTTATTAAATTTATTTAACCAAACGCAGATAAAATGTGAATGTATATTTTCATTTGAGATTTTAATCGGTGGACGGTCAGACAACTTTTCCCACTAGACATTGTTATTTTCAGCTAATACATAATATTTTTAGCAACACATTTTATTATTTTATGTCATAGACATAGTGCAAGAAGGTAGGTGTGCTAGTCCGAGATTTAATTTTCGTTTGCTTCTGCGCAAGACGTTTTGCGGTTTAAATGTCAGAATATCCAAACATATTTTATTCTTCTGAGTCATTGTTGATTGTCAGTTATAGAGGGGGGGAAACCATCGATGTTTCCATACTGGTTAGTAAGATGCATCGATATAATCGGCATAAAATATAAGAGGAATACTAATTTGAAATAATGCCTTAATCAATGGTAAGATACGCCAAATATATGATATACGTACGTAGTGGACTAAATATCAATATAGTAGGCCACCTCTAACTATCATTATGACTTGACAGTTTCGTACTGACAATAATTTTCGAGTCGCGCTACTAAACTATATTTTAAGTGTTTCATGTATTTATTGATCTATTGACGAACAAAATTAATATGGTAACGTCACAAAATTTGCGTTTTTCTAATTATTAGGTGTTTTAGTGTGAGAAATCCCCTCGAATGCATGCAGATTCATTGAATTCTATCGCACAGAGCGTACGCAGTTGTTTTCTAACATAAAAATTGAACATTTGCAGTCGTATTTCCTGGGCTTCAGTTATACAATGTAGAATGCTTCAAATATATATGTATACTATAATGTCGAAAAAATATTATGACGTAATATTATATTATAAAGTTTCCAGAAATTAAACTGTTGGAAGAAATTAGACTGAGACATTACAAAACGTCAAAAGTAGATTGCAAAACTATCAAAAGTAGACCGTAACATGCTCGTAGGCACACCGTATGTTTCCTCTCACCACGATTATAGATAGAGTTTTAAGACGGCGGCGGCGTGTAAAAATCATGTCAAATTCCAGAAAGTACTGTGGGAAACGGAACCTGACTAGTAGATAAATAACTACTACCAGTATTTTAAGTATTAGTTGGCCAAATATGTATTTTTTGCCTATTAACAAATAGTTACTGCTTTCTTGAAATTACACTTTAGAGGAAACATTTAATACAAAACATACATGATATTTCCACTAGTGTCACAATGAACTCACAAAGCGTGTGTTGAATAAACAGTTTAGTATGTATTAGGTAGCTCAGTACAAAATCCGTTTTTACCGGTTTTTCTTTTGACTCTGAAGCTTTATTAAAATTATAGCACACAAACAAGCAGCCTGTACGAGTATCATCCATCTTTTTATTGGCAGCATTTTGAACCTATGATCGATCAGATTTGTCAACAGGGTAATGTTTACACGAAATCAGTTTTAAAAAGGTTAGCGAGGACTGTACCAAAGAATGTCGAAAATATTGATTTGGTGTATAAAGCATAAATGTGGCTAACCTGCTAATCCGCTTGGGAGAAAAATGTACTTACAGCCAAGTAAAACTGGAAACAGGAAATGAAAAAAACAATCTCGAAAGATCCGTCGAAATGCTTTTCTGGTTACTGCTTATATAAATCAAACAGAAGTTTCGAAGTTCGTTCTAACCTGAATTCATAAATTCTATTGAAAAGTTAGAGTTGGACATACATTTTTATTTGTTTAATGTGTGACTGTAACTCCGTGTGCTGAGGAATTATTTCTAATTTTGGTGTCTATTAGAATAAACTAAACTTTCTTTTTACTGCACATAAGTGTACTACCAGAGAATAAGGAACTAGAGTAGCAGCTCTAGTGGAAGAAGCTTTGACCATTATTTTTGGAAGTGTTGACTAAATAGAATTTAGAGGCTTTACAAAAGAATAAGGCAGTATCTGGGCCTGTGAAATTTTATCGATATCTCGATTATCGACATATCCTTACTCGATTCGAAATTAATCAAATCGTCACGTTTTTACCAAAAAGTATGTTTAATTAAATATCTGAGAAGCGTTATTTCTCGGTGGTTTGCACTCCATATTTAATTAAATAAATTAGTGTTTATTTCATTGCTCTTTTCAAAGACTCCTGTGGTCTAGAAGATTGTACGTATAAAACATTCTGAAACACCATGATTTAGTATTGTACGAAATCCAACAAAGGGTGAAAAGTCGATTCTCGCCAATCGTAAATCGATTCACATAACGACGACCGCAATAGCAAAATGTCCTGGAATTTATTCTCTGCATGTTAAAAGTAGTGAAATTTACACAAATGAAAATTTACAATCACATTAAACTCCGTTATCCAGCAGCGTAATTAACGGTTATATAAACGCCTGCAGGGTATATATCTATTTGGCACCATTCCAGGAAGTAGAAATTGCTCGACTAAAATTTTATATGTTGAATGAAAACTGCGGTTAGCCACGTCCGCACGCTGGGTATGTCAAGTGCATTTCGTTTGCCAAAATAAAATAAAATTTTGTAGATTTTGTCGGGTATTCCGAAACGACAAACGCAATTATCGTAGCATACCAATGTTCAGCGCGAAATTTGCATAAAAAGACTTTGCAAATCGTTCGTCACTATTTACTTAGTTAGAGAATTATCGTTCTGGAAAACTACCGCATAACATAAAATCAAGTTTGAAATATATTTAGTACCTACCTGCTTGCACATTTCGTGCTCGCAAGTTTAAAATTTTAGATTTCAATACCAGTAACTTCTTGTGAAAACATTAAGTAGCGCTATGTAGATTTGCAGAATAAAAAGTGCCAGCGGCGTTATTTTTACGAATCCTTTAGCAATCTTCAATCCCTTGAAAATTTACACAACTGCTTGCACATCATGAGATCAACTTCTGCGTAGTCAAAACTAAGGATGTCAGAGACCGTGGTTAAATAATCAAGTAAATAAATTTGAACACATACATATATATATGCATACTATTGCAGCTAAGTTGCCACCCTCAGAAGAAAGGGAAATAATAATAATAATATATTTTATTTCAAAATTCTCGAAGTAATTCTCTACTGAGTATGAGAACTTGGTTATCGAAATGCGCATTTGGTTGTTTCAAATTTATGCGATTAAAAAGGGGTTTAATTCATTTTTGAAGTAACATAGTAGAGTTCGCGCGCTTGAAAAACTCTTCTAGAAATCATGTTCGCTGTACATTGAAAGGTAAAAATGTATCGAGTACGTTTTCGGATGCTATTTGGGGTGTATAACGACCTCCTAAATTCGTCTGGCGATATCGATGTCCAACACACCCCCAGGGGGTAAAAACTGAAAAAACGAGGAATTTAGAATATTTGATTTGCTATCCGGCAGCAAAAAAGTTTTTCTGTTCCGTCAAGTAATAAGGGAGTAATAACTAATTTCCGTCCAAAGTTTAACATTAGACGAACGGAAGAATATTTACTAAAATCGCTTGTAGCTCCATTATTATTCGTGTTTCGATTTCTGACAAAATTGAGAAATGCCTAAACCGCGATAACTTTTTAACGACACAAGATATCGAAAAAATTCAAAAAGTAAATGTTGTAGTCTGATGCATTTGCAAGTCAAGGGTTTTTGAAATTTTGAAATCGAACAATAAATAAGGAAGATATTGCCAATTTACTCCAGGGATGTAAAAGCCGCCGCCGCGAAGCGCGCACTCTGTCTCTACTTTCGCCCGTTTCCCATCTCATTCTGACGGACTCCTCCGTGCCCCACCATGGCCCGCAAGCCTCGTAGTATTGTACTCGCCCATACCCGGCGTCTGCATTGCTTGTATTGAGGAATGGTGATTAATTAATTATCAATTAATTTAGTGCTATTTTCATTTTCGTGAATTTGGCATCTATTACATAAAGTTAAGCTAAAAACAAAACAATTAAGGCGTAATGATAACAAATGAGCAATATATGCAAAAAGGCGGAAAACTGGAGGAATCTACTCTAAAAACTATGAAAACCATTAAAAGATCGGTGAAAATGAGACTTGATGTGCAAACTTACAATAAAGACCTGAGAGTGCTTAGTGATAAAATAAATAATTAGTTAAGTTAAGGTGCGGCACAGAAACTGTTACTCCTCGTTTACAAGCCTGAAAAACATTTGCACGGCAATGAAAAATTAAAAGCAAAGAGTATAGGAAATAAAGATGTAGGTAGGTAACCGAAACAATGACAGACAGAAAGCCAATAAATTTCGATACCACAAGCCGAATTTTAATATCAATTTATGCGTTTCCTGCCAAAAATTGAGGAAGGATAAATCTGTGAGCCAGGTGTCGACAACGAATTTCAGTAATAAACTTCTCGACATAGCTACCGTTAATTATAGCCTTTTTAAAAAGTAACACATTAGATTTAATCGCTGCTGAAGTCAAATACCATATCTAGTAATTGTTTCGCGGTAGAGTGGAAAAATATAGTAGCAAATTTGAATCTAAATTAGCTTCTATGGATGACTGTGCAAGTCAAACGATAAAGGGCGTGAGACCTGGCAAAAAACTGTTGGGGAAATAAAGCAAGGCATATCCAAAGGAAAAGTATATAATAGAATTCCGCTGATTCTTTAGGCATTTCAACTTCGTTATAAATATTACATATTTTGTAATTTTAGGTACAGTAGCTTCATTACTTTTATAAGATTTGACAAAAACGACATAATCATTTTCAGATTTTCAGTTTCCTCAGGAAATACTGCGGATTCAAGCTATCGCATTAGCGCATATCGGTCGTAAACTGCAGCGGAATTATATAAGTAGGTCCTCTTCCTTTATTTCCCCAACAATTTTTGCGAGGTCTCACTCCCTTTATCGTTTTGACTTGCACAGTCATCCACTGAAGCTACCTTAGATTCAGATTTGCTACTATATATTTTCCACTCTACCGCGAAACAATTACTATGGAATTTAACTTCAGCAGCAATTAAATCTAATGTGTTAATTTCTTAAAAAGGTTATAATTAACGTTTATTACTGAAATTCGTTGTCGACACCTGGCTCAAAGATTTACCCTTCTTCAATTTTTTACAGGAAACAAATAAATTAATATTAAAATTCGGCTTGTGGAATCGCAATTTATTGGCTTTTTGTCTGTCGTTGATTTGGATACCTACATCTTTATTTCCTATACATACATTGACTACTTTGTGCTTTTAATTTCATTGCCGTGGAAATGTTTTTCAGGCTTGTAAACGAGGAGTAACAGTTCCTGTGCCGCACCTTAACTTAACGAATTATTTATTTTATCACTAAGCACTCTCAGGTCTTTATTGTAAGTTTGCACATCAAGTCTCATTTTCACCGATCTTTTAATGGTTTTCATAGTTTTTAGAGTAGATTCCTCCAGTTTTCCGCCTTTTTTGCATATTGCTCATTTGTTATCATCACGCCTTAATTGTTTTGTTTTTAGCTTAAATTTATGTAATAGTTCATCGTCTGTTGTAACACTCGAAGATGCCAAATTCACGAAAATGAAAATAGCACTAAATTAATTGATAATTAATTAATCACCATTCCTCAATACAAGCAATGCAGACGCCGGGTATGGGCGAGTACGATACTACGAGGCTTGCGGGCCATGGTGGGGCACGGAGGAGTCCGTCAGAATGAGATGGGAAACGGGCGAAAGTAGAGACAGAGTGCGCGCTTCGCGGCGGCGGCTTTTACATCCCTGGAGTAAATTGGCAATATCTTCCTTATTTATTGTTCGATTTCAAAATTTCAAAAACCCTTGCCTTGCAAAAGCATCAGACTACAACATTTACCTCTTGAATTTTTTCGATATCTTGTGTCGTTAAAAAGTTATCGCGGTTTAGGCATTTCTAAATTTTGTCAGAAATCGAAACAAGAATAATAATGGAGCTACAAGCGATTTTAGTAAATATTCTTCCGTTCGTCTAATGTTAAACTTTGGACGGAAATTAGTTATTACTCCCTTATTACTTGACGGAACAGAAAAACTTTTTTACTGCCGGATAGCAAATCAAATATTCTAAATTCCTCGTTTTTTCAGTTTTTACCCCCTGGGGGTGTGTTGGACATCGATATCGCCAGACGAATTTAGGGGGTCGTTATACACCCCAAATAGCATCCGAAAACGTACTCGATACATTTTTACCTTTCAATGTACAGCGAACATCAAGATAAACTTTCACGTTGACTCTACTAACATATTTATAGGAAGGTTTTTTGGTAATAGTTATAAAACAAATCTTAATATTTCTGGATTTTCCTGTCGTTTAGCTCATATTTCAGCTGAATTGATAATAAAAAGACTAACTTTTCCAGATTTTCACAAGTTATTTTCAATAACAAAACAGCTGTTTCGCCAACACAGTGGCTTCGTCAGATGTTGGTACAGACTCATATTTCGGATTTATTATTATTATTATTATTATTAATGATATTATTATTATTATTTTTATTATTATCATTATTATTCTGTTATTATTATTCTTATTCCGTAAATCAGTTTTATTGTTATTTTACGAAATCAGTTTTAACTGTACACGTACCGAAAACAGAGCGCCTGTGCTTTGGAATTATTCCTACAAATGCCAGTAAAAACCTATCACTTGAATAAAAATGTTCCTGTTTTGTTGACACTTTGTCCCTTACCATTATTTTACTAATAAGATGTCAGAAATAATTGAAAAGTTTGGTACATCAACTACAAAACGTTTCAATTCACTACGGAAGGATTTAATGAAAAGTAGCAAGAGGAGGAAACTGATATTTATTGCCAATTTGAACCTGAAAAAAAATCGTTAAACAAGAAGCAGTTGCATTTTTAATAAACTTGTTTCAAATGAAATTTAATATCTGCTTATTCCGAAACCAGTCACTAGAGATTAAATTGAAAGACGGAAAATCCCTTGGAAGAAGTTTGAAATTTTCAAACCAATTTGAATTAATCAAACACTCGCTCCAACTTAGGAAAAAATTTAAATAATATCTTTATCGGCTTACATTAAAAATACCTTTAAGTATTCATGAAAACTATTGCTTCATCTTGGAGGCACTTAAAGAATTTATTAATAAAAAAGTTTCATTAAATTTAAAAAGTGCGAACTTTTAAAAATAAACTTTACTTTCATCACGTCTAACAACACATGAAATGTTCCAGTTTCTATCTTAAAACAAAAAAAAATATCTCTAATAATGAAAAGTAAAAGAAAGCTTAAACTGCAATAGTATAATAAACTCAAATTTTAAATTGCATTCAAGAATGTAACATGGTTAATGTAACTGGATATTCCCAAAGAAAAGTAGGCTCACGGATAAGCCTCTAGGTTTCAAAGTGGTTAACATAAAACCACTCTCTCAAGGCTAAGGCAGTAAGAACACCAAGGTTAGTGCAAAATAAATCAATATAGGTGATTAATATCTGAAATACAGATGTGTCATAGAAACAGGTGATTGAATGTTGATTATCACCAATGGGATATTGCTTATTTCAAAATATGAATATAGGGTAGGTTTAATCTTAACACTTTTGCAGAATTAAGTGCTCTATCTAAAACGGTACACAAGTTGTATCTTCCTTTTCGAACGCGCACTCAGTATAAAAAGGTACCAATCAAACTAAGAGCTTAGTATTTACATACCAACTTCATTCTTTCTCCCAATTTCAGCAGCAAATTGAACATTTTACAAACTTTAATTTAATGGATGAACAAACATTTTTCTCCTTGAATCAATATAGAAATTTAATTAAAAGTATAAACTTTCCAACTGATCCGAACTACTAATTCAATTTTATTTCGAGAAGTATGAAAACAGAACTGATTAAAACTTCTAAAATTATTATATACACACATAACATTGTAGTTTAATTTAATATCTGACACTAGAAGTTTACGTAACCGTAGACTGTAATGAGAAACACCGTGCAAATTAATTTTGTTCATTTCATTTAGGGCTTACTCGTGTATTCCAGAATCACAGAAGAGTGCCGACTGGTAGCCCGCCTACACGGGGGAGCTAAGCCTAAGTGTCTGTCAATGGAGTATATTTTCCTATTGCCCTACCTGATATTTTATTGTTCGACCTAGAAGATGGCTGAAATGGAATAAATACATAAAGAATTCAATGTCAATTTTATGTAATTAAAAGATTTACAAACTATACGCCAGTTGATAGGAATTTCGGATGCCATGGATCTAGTCAATCGGCACTGATCCACTTTAATGTTTGAAAAATAAGGCGTCTTATTTTAAAATCGTATACCAACCGTTAGCATAATTTGAAATACGCTAGCAGTATCAGGAGGCTAAATATAGAGCTGAGTGGTGTACTTCCATTTTCACGCGTTTTAATAGATTGTTAAACTTCATCCAAAGCAAGCAACTGGCGTGGCTCAGGCCCAAAATGCGCAAGGAGTATTTGTTCGAATTCAAGCGGATCCTTTTTCTTTTTTTTCTTTAAAAGTTTATTGTAATTTAAAGAATTTTGCTTTCGGTGTGTTGTGTCCGGTGTCCCGTCAGGAAAGGTATTTTAAAAAAAATGAAAACAAGGGAATAATAAATAGCACGCTAAAACGTTGGATATCTCTGCATTAGCAAAACCTACATGGGATATATGTAAATAAACGCCATGCTCCTAGCGTCATGTGTTTCAAAATATACCTAACGTTAGCAAAAAACTTCTAAATAACCATTTTTACTAACAGAATTTATCTCGCTACAGAACTTAGGGATTTCAAGTACAAAGACGGTTCTAATTACTTGGCAAAAAAGTCAGAAATCTTAGTGTCTCAGAAAGAACTAATTATCTTTTACCGAAAAGGTTCACTGTCGTGGACGACTGTGTAACTCGATTTGGAATTTAATTTCCTGATAACTCCTGGGAGACACTGTCTATTTCCATTTGCCGTGTCTGCGGCATGGCGAAAATTAAAATTGTTTTTACTTTCTGTTGTATAGTACTAACAAAAGGGATTGCAGATGAAACTGCAACGGTGCAATTAATACACTATTCTTTGCGCTTTTGCATGATGAGAGAAATTCTGAAGTTTGTTAATTAAACTGTATAAAAAGTTTTCCGCAGAAAAATATTAATTTAAAAGAGAAAAGCGTAGATCCAACTCGTTAATATTAGACTTATTTGTATACAACTAATCTAAAATTTTGTTGTATCTAAGTTACAGGCATTTGAGTTCTTTTCAATTACTGAAACCAAATATTTTGCGTCAACATACCGTATGTCCCCGGATGGTACAAGGAGCAGCGGCGGCTCCTTAATAAGTGCGCTCGTGCGCGCGCACTGCCTACAAAAATATGGTTTTAACCTTTTTTGATAAAAGGTTCAAACCTTATAATTATAAACTAATAAGTTTAAAACTTTTTGTATCTCTGCCGCAATATACCGTGTGACAAACTTCCATGTGTACATGGGGAAATAACATGGGCAATTACATTTTTGGGGATTCCTGCTCCCCATGTGTAGTTACAGTGGTGGTAAAGGTAGCAATCGAAAGATTATTTTTTTCTGCGTATGAGGATATCAAAAACTCTACAACTTTCCAATTTATTAAAGCATTAAAAGCAAAAATTACATTAATAATTTTCTAACTAAAACACAGAAATTTATAAGATTATCCATGACAACTTAATTTATTCTAATCACGGACGTCTTTGATTTTTATGGATTTTCTGAACTGTCAACATTTAAAAATGAACAAAAATATTTATTCAGTTCAAGAAAAGGTTTTCATTGTGAAAATATTTTACGGCGGCAATAGTTTGCGCGTAGTCCGTGCCTTATTTTCTGTAAAATTCAATAACGGTCCTATTCCTTCGGTATAACAACAAATAATTTAGTAAGAAATTTGAAGGCTGGGAATCTTTCATCGAAAGAAGTTAATTTTTACTAATACATAAACTTGTTTTTTTATTTAGATAATTCTCATTCACATTATTATTGTCATTACCTATAGTTGACAATTAATTGATTACTGGTGTGGATGTTTCGTTGGTGAATGCTGGTCCATAGTTTAGGGTAAATTGTAGGTGTCGTCTAACATATTGAAAAGTTTTTGGGAAAATGTTAAAGCAGTAAAATGAAATAATAAAAATTAAATTGCTTTAATTTTACTGCAATTATGAAAAATTTTACAAGCGGCAACATTTGTTTATTTTGCTCTAATGAATTTTGTAATCTGGCAATTTAATACTTATTGATTTCATATCTAGGTAAGGACAAAAACTTATTAATATACAATGAAATTAAAGTAACATAAAAAAAGAAAAATAACTATAACAAATATTCAAATAAACCCCCATTCTGTATCAGACAGTATCCCAGCCTATTATAGAAAGAATTTCTCACATTCGCAAGTTGCCGATCGTTTATTAAGTTGCATTCCGCAAAAATAGCATTCCTTAAAGAATCAATATTTGGGTGATGAGTTTTATAAATCTTATTTTTTAAATGACCCCACAAGAAAAAGTCACACGGTGCCAAATCGGGAGATCTAGCTGGCCAGTTTTTAGCGCCACCTCGACCAATCCAGCTCTCTGGAAATATTTTATTTAATAATTCCCTCACTTGTGCTCCAAAATGTGCTGGGCATCCGTCATGTTGAAACCAGACCTCCCGATTCGCATGTGCAACTTCTTCTAATGCAGGGCCAATATGGTTAATTAAAAGATCTACATAAGCTTCTGAATTTAAATTTCCCTGTATTTCAAATGGTCCTATAATGCGATTATTAAAAATGCCTGCCCAAATATTGATTTTTTGAGGGTATTGCGTTGTAGGGGCTAGATTTATTCTGGGATTTTCCTGGGCCCAATGCCTAACATTTTGTGAATTTGGCTTTTGATTTAAAGTGAAGGTACACTCATCGGTAAAACAAATTGATGAGAGGAAGCATTTGCATTTCTTCACAGAAAGTTTGCCTTGATTCTTCGTCAAAAGGAAGTAACTCTTGGTGACATTGGAATTTAAAGGGATGATATTTGTTTTTTTTTTTTTTAATATGTTACAGACAGTTTCTCTTGAAACATTACATTCTAGGGCAATAGACCTTAAACTAGATGTTGGGCTAGCAGTTATCAGGCCTATTACCATTTCCTCTACCTCAACATTTAGATTTCTTGGAACGACTAAAAAAATAAATGATAAGATTAATTTTAGTTTTGTTTCACTCCACGTTATCACTTGTTAAATTTCTCATAATCCCAGTAAAATTTAAGTTAGCGAACAATAAGTAATTAGCAACTAGGTAATAATAATAAGCGAATCAGAATTATCTAAATAAAAACCAAGTAAATTTATTAGTAAAAATTACCTTCTTTCGATGAAAGATTCCCAGTACCTTCAAATTTCTTAACTAAATTTTTTATTGTTGTTACCGAAGGAATAGGACTGTTATTGAATTTTACAGAAAATAAGTCACGGACTACCCTCAGACTATTGCCGCCGTAGAATGTTTTCACAATGAAAACCTTTTCGTCAACTGAATAAATATTTTTGTTCATTTTGAAACCCAAATTTTAAATTGTCGATAAATAATGTTGACAGTTCAGACGAATTAGAAATTAGAATCAAGGGAGTCTTTGATTAGAATAAATTAAATTGTCAGAGGTAATCTGATGAATATCCGTTTTTTAATTTGAAAATTATTAGTGTAATTTTTGCTTTTAATGCTTTAATAAATTGGAAAGTTGTAGAGTTTTTGATATCCTCATACGCAGAAAAAAATAATCTTTCGATTGCTACCTTTACCACCACTGTGACTACACATGGGGAGCAGGAATCCCCAAAAATGTAATTGCCCATGTTATTTCCCCATGTACACATGGAAGTTTGTCACACGGTATATTAATTATGATGCGAGATAATAAATAGCACGCGCTCTAAGCATTCCGCGTCGGCTTTCAAAATGCCTACCATACACGCAACCAGCCGTCCGAGTACTGAGGTGTCTATGAGTTTCGAGGTGTGGCACTCTAAGGCAAATGCATATTCAATATGGGAGCGAGATCGGCGCGACTCGAGAAAATTTCGTCGTATGTGCTTTTAGGTGGAAGAATTATAGCTCGTCTGGGAGCGCTGTTTGAGCACACACTTTACTGTTGGGCGAAGCACGGGACGCGGGAGTTGGTACTTCTGCGGCAGTGTTTATTGTTTTTGTTTACCATATTTAGGTCTGACATAGCTCGTTGCTTTGCTTATAACGTGAGCTCCATTATCGTGTTTATTTTTAAATATTGAAATTTCCAATACTTAGCATGGCTAAAGGTAGTGGTTTGGTTAAAGTCAACACTTAAACATTGTGGAGTAAACTTTAACAAGGTGGTCGCCTGATTTTTGCAATTTTCAAAATTATTATTGTGTTGTAATATGTACTCCATTCAGTTAAAAATGAATATTTTATCTAAAAAAAACTTGAAATAAAATGAAATGGACGTCCTAAGAATGTGCGAAGTATCAAATGCTATTCGAAAGGTCGCGGTAAAAGTTGTGTGCGAAAGTTTAACCTTTTGGATTTGGGATTTTCGTTAACTATTGCGGTGAGTGAAATTTCTTGTTTGAAAATGTTTGAAAATGGCTTCTAAAGCACTTCATTTAAAAAAACTACGGGGGAGAAATCACCAGACCCCCCCCCCCCCAACCCCTGAGCGGTAAATTCATTCTAGAGCACTGCCAAGTTCTTAAGTCAGGAGCCGCCACTGACAAGGAGGGACAAAATTTTTATTTTCAATTTCTCAGAAAATATCAGTACCGTATGGTGTTGGTGAGGAATGCTACAATTTAGTAATTACAAAATTTTCACAAAAATAATAATAAATAAGTGTTTTCATGCCGGCACGGAAATTAGTAAAAAAATAGAAATGAAACAAGAATTAAACAAGAAAAAAAGGAAAATATACTTACATAAATAAGACCAAGAGTATGATAATATCATACAGCAAGTTGGTGAGTGTAGATATTTACGGACTATTAATGAGAACAATGCGGAAGGTTAGACAAGGAAATAAATGAAACAGTTAAGAAAGCAGGAAAACTATTTAACATGATGAGAAAGACATTCTAAGGAAAAGGGAAATAGAAAAGAACATAAAAACGGAAGTAGTAAAGAAAATAGTCAGATCAATAATATCATATAGTAGCGAATCGAAGACAATAACAAAGATGCACAAGAATAAATGCTATGGAGATGAGATTTTTAAGGAAGATAGAAGGCGAAATTAGAAGAGACAGAATACGAAATAAGTATTTAGGCAGCGTCTAAGAATCGAGCCTATCACCAACAGGAGAGTTTGTGAAACAAAAATACTAGAAAAACTCCGAGAGGAAGACCTAGGAAAACATGGGACGATGGGTTGAAAGAAGAAGCTAAGACATAAAGTAAGAATAAGTAAACAATAAACTCACCGCAAATCGCCCTACACCTCACGGTAGAAAGGCATACAATTAAGAAGAAAGAAGAAATTAAATCGTTAGTTCGCGGTGCGCTGGTCTAATGCTGAACGTTCAAGTACATTCTCAAATTAGTAATAGAAAGAGAAAAACGAGATGTCATATATGTTGCTACATGTTTTGAGAACATAGGTACCTACCTACAGTAAGTTAAAACGATTATCAACACATTTATATATCGAATAAGAAATTTTCTAGAACACACGTGCCTTCGATTACAATAAATTGTGAAATCAGACCAAATGTATTTTGTTAGGTCCCAAGACATTCAAGTAAATTATTATAATGTAAATTGGAATGCGTATAATTGACCGTTATTATAGCAGGATCGTAGGGCCTATAAACCTATAATGCTAGGGTAGAATCAGTTTATTTCACAGTGAATCCTTAAGAACCAAGCAAGGAAATTACCCGTACATTAAGCTAAATTTCGGAAAGGCTTTTTATATCATGTAATTATCATTGCGTAAATAGCTCCAAAAACATTAGTGAAAAGCGTGCATTGTTGCTGTTAGGAAAGCTTGTTTAAAAGTTACTTCTTTAGATTAAAAATCTTCATTGTACACTCACCCGCAGAAGAAACTGGCCACTCTTAAATATTCCATCAAATACATCGAAGTCAACAATACGTTCGACATAACGAATTTTAATGCAATTTTAATGACACATAATTCTCAGATTAATTGAATTTTTCTCCAAACACCCATTAACAAAATTCACTGAATATACCGGAAAGACTCTCATTTCGAAGTCTTCACATGTGGTGGCTGGAACGCCAAACACAGATTTCTCTCGAGCCCTAAGCTTAGTGTTACTATTGCAATTCATGCAGGGACAGATTCGAATATTGCATTAACTTTTCTAGAAATGCGAACGCCTATCCGTAGGACTGAATGTAAAGCACGCACATAGAATAATTAAACGAACAAAAACCTCCAGTTTTTAACAGGATGAGAAAGAATGTACCATACCATTAAGAACACTCCACAAATAAAACAGCGTTGTTTGGTTTCGAATGATTTCATTTAATGAAAAGAGTCATCCAATTAATTGCATTTGCTCAAGCCAATTTGGAACAACTACGAACGTTGCATGATTCCCGGACTACTAGCAGTCATTTATCAAGTAAATCGGCCGTCAAGTGTTTCTTTGTATACCAAATGAGAGATCCTTAATATTAATCTCAAAATCTAACAAGCAAACCCTCGTCTTTTCAAGCGGACACCTTGGGTATTGTAACAGCTATATTTCAAAAATACAGGAAGGAGACAGATGCAAATCTTGGTTGTGAAATACCATAATTAATAACTTCGTTTTTATTCTTTTTACATCTTCTTCAAACATAGAAGAACTGCTTCCTGTCATGAAATTTAACTCTGAATACCGTAGTAATTCATAAATTCGAATATTATCATTCTGCAAAATGAAAATAGAGGACTGTACGCCACCAGAAGTTGTCAATCACTTAATTTGTTACCAAAAAATGTCTTAAACGGTACGGTAGTTAATGGAAGACCCCAATATTTTAGGTACGAACTGGCCATTTATGAATTGGTGGCCAAGAGGGCAAAACAAGGTGTTATTCATGAGCCGGTCGGAATTATTCAAGTATGGCCATGATAGTTAGTAGGCTACTTAGAAAACTTGGCATTTACTAAAGATAGATAACAAATCATTAAATAAAGCTAATATTTTGTGAATGAATTTGATTTTGTTAAGGTGTCTTGGGAAAAATAGTGTACATAACTCGAGGAAAAGTGTATTTTATACACTCGTGTGATAAAAATTCACACTCGTACGAAATTTGCCACTTTCCATACTCTCTACAGTTTACATAATATACGATTATTTATTTCTCTCTACCATGATTATAGATGGTCTGACACTTATATCCATCTCGGAGTGAGAAACAGTTTCAAGCATGTCTTTATTAATTCAATATGTATATATATATATATATTTATAACGTTTAAGGGGGAATTAGACCTTTGGGAGTATTATAAAGAAAACTCTTTTTTCAAATATCCAAGCTTTCGACATGTATTGACGTCTTCGTCAGGGAGACTACAATATAAATTAGTTAAAGAACACCCAAATAAGAACGCGCAGCTTAATGTTAAAAGTAGGAACCGCGTTTAGCGCCATCTCTAGCTGTTTACAAGAACCAATTGTGTATAAGCGCGCGTAGATAGAATAAATTGAAATTTAAACTTTATTTTTATTAATATTAAAAATCCAACTGAATTAAAGAAAACAAAGACTATGCATGCTTATATGTAGGCATCAGTTTTATTTAATCAGCATTTTACATTGTAAGTAGAAACATAAATAACGTTAAAGAACGTCAAATAGGCATTCTTTAGCGTACGCAAACTAAAACTAACATCAAATAATGAAACTTACTTGTAAACGTTAATTACAAAATTTGCGCAATTTAGTATATTAATTCAACACCGAGAAACGTTGAAGGAAGACATTTCACAGCCGCATTGCTGCTATTTCGATGTTCGAGGAAAAACTCCTCATTCGCAGAGATGTCAAAGAAGTACCTACTGACGGAAGTCAAAATATATACGTGGCCTGCTGTTTTTTGTGCATAATTATTTTTTCTTTGCTATGCATCTATTTCTCATGTAATATTATTGGGTATCGAGAAAACGTAACCATATTTAGATGTTCTGCGAACTTAACCACGGAATATCTAAAATAACGCACAATTTTTAAATTTTTCATTTTGCTGACGATGCCGGTTGTGACAGAAAGCGCATACTTTGGATTAAAATTTCACGAAGTCGGTAATACAGAGTTTCGATGGCAAATGTCAGAGTCGTAATGCCATCTAAAACGGTTTACAGAAACTGAAGCTAACATAGTTCAAGGTCGTGCATAACAGTGAAACCCCCCTGGAAGTAACATAAAAATAATTGTTAAAACTTACAGAAAGTGAGATTAAAATGTTAGCATCACAGTAAACAGTATAAAATATATCTTGAACATAATTTTTTTATATAAAATAGTCTTTAAAATTGGAAATATAGATTCGAATGTAAAATTGTTTAAAAGTTGTAAAAAATTTTTTTGTTTATTTATAATTTTGACAATATCTCTATAGAATTGCCATCAAAGAAAGAAAACTTGTTTTAAATTTGTTTTGGAAAACTCAGATATAAAAATTATTGCGAAATCGATAACAATTTTTAATCGTATTATTTAATATTTATTCGTCTAATGCCCCATCATAAATTTGTGTAGGAAATGGAAATTCTAATAAATATGTACAAATGTTACTTAGCTCTTGGGTATCTGATTTTTTATTAATTGTATTTTTTTCTTTCTTTATGTGGTACATTTCTAAAATTAATCTCTTCTTATAATTACATTCTTTGGCTTTGATTTCTAAACTTCCCCAGTCAATGTCATGTTGAAATTCGTTGGCATGTATGGCCAAAGCACACCTTTTTTGTTCATGAGTTATGTCACTTTTATGTAATGACATACGACTTTTCAACCATTGTAGTCTCCCTGACGAAGACGTCAATACACGTCGAAAGCTTGGATATTTGAAAAAAGAGTTTTCTTTATAATACTCCCAAAGGTCTAATTCCCCCTTAAACGTTATAAATATAAACAGCAAGACCGTTACCCACATATATATATATATATATACAGGGTGGTCACTTTTACAATGTACACCATTGGAGTCTTCTAAACCAGAAGAGATTCAGAGTTGGTCAAATTACAGAAAACGTGCACATTTTCCATGCCCTTTAAGGATCTGGAAAGAAATTCTGGATAGCTCTCGTTGTTCCTGAAATATCCTGAAAAGAATTGAAGTATTGCATTTTCTTATTTCTTCCATATATTATTTATTACTTGAGCAAATGTAATGCCCTTCGGCAGGTTTACATAAGTAGGTATGGGCTGTCCACTGGATGTTTCAAAATTTGTCTAGGCCTACTACATCTTTGAGTTTTCATAATCATGGCAACTAGATTTTGTAGATAAGGAGTGAAATTAGTGTTCCAGAAAGTTAGATGACCCATGTGCGATACATCGTTGAAATTGTATTTTTTTTCTCTATCCAACCTTATGAAAATCCAATATGGCGCCCATAAGAAATTCAAAAGTTGGCCATGAAAACTTGAAGATGCAGTAGGCTTAGACAAATTTTGAAACATCCAGTGGAAAGCTCATACCCACTTATGTAAACCTGCCAAAGGTCATCACATTCGCTTGAGTAATAAATAATATATGGAAGAAATAAGAAAACGCAATATTTCAATTTTTTCGGGATATTTCAGGAACAACGAGAGCTATCCAGAATTTCTTTTCAGATCCTTAAAGAGCATGAAAATGTGCAACTTTCTTACCATTTGACAAACTCTGAATCTCTTCGGGTTTAGAAGATTCCAATGGTGTACATTGTAAAAGTGACCACTCTGTATATATATATTCAAATATTGCATGTTTTGAATGTGTATGGAAAACCGCAGACCAACTGGTTTCGTCCTTCTGGGACTCATCAGTACGGTGCTTTCCCCTACACACTCAAACCATGCAATTTAATCTTGCTATATATGCTGCCGCGCTCTGGACAGATATCAGCAAGTGACAACTACTTTGAGTAATTATCTGGTATTAATTAGTGGTACTGGACCGTTCGAACAACTACTCCTCGGGCAAATACCCCGCCAGGCATTGAATTATAGAACTAAATCCAGATTTTTTGTACTACGAGACGTTTCAGACTGCTACCCCATCTAAGATGGCTTTGAAACAACCCTAATTTGTCTCCATGTACGTACGTGCTTTTAAGCAGGTCTTTGTTCAAATATTGCATGTTTTGAATGTGTATGGAAAACCGCAGACCAACTGGTTTCGTCCTTCTGGGACTCATCAGTACGGTGCTTTCCCCTACACACTCAAACCATGCAATTTAATCTTGCTATATATACTGCCGCGCTCTGGGCAGATATCAGCAAGTGACAACTACTTTGAGTAATTATCTAGTATTAATTAGTGGTACTGGACCGTTCGAACAACTACTCCTCGGGCAAATACCCCGCCAGGCATTGAATTATAGAACTTGTTGTATCTTCGATTAGTGGACTGTAATTATTTTAGACTTGAAACTTAATTTCCATTTATTCATATACTTTTACAAACAAACTGGCTTAAGTCTATACATATCGGCAGTCAGATGCCCAATTCTGCCGCTCACCTTTTCTTCTACCTGAGCTAGCGCATGGCTTCTGACTATGGTGCAAAAAATTAAAAATAGTATACCAGGAGGTATCGCAATACCAAACATGCCGGCCGCCTTGAAATTACACAGCATTTCAAACATACAGAAAAAAAAATATTTATGACACATAAGAAAAATAAGAATGAAATGTTCAATAACAAACAAATATCAACTTGATCAAAATGTTCAAAATTAATCTTCAGATTGCATTAATAACGACCACAGAAAAACAAAACTGTTATTCTTAAATCGGTAGCGCACGCAGTTTTCGAACGGAACGCTTAGCTACACTACCGTCACTAAACCGAACTGTCACCACTCGGATAACCTTGTCTTCGCCGGGATGAATTTCTTGAACACGAGCTGTTTTCCATTGAAGAGGAGGAAGATTATCTTCTTTGACGAGAACCAAACTTCCTAATTTTAGCAGCTCCGATGAATTTTGCTGCCATTTAACACGTGATTGTAGTTCTGTTATGTACTCTTGACTCCATCTACGCCAGAAATGTTGTAGAACTTGTTGGAGTTTTCTGTAATGACTTAAACGATTTTCTGGAATTTCAATATAACTTTATTCGGGCAGAGAACTTAGTGATCTGCCGATTAGGAAATGTCCAGGAGTTAAAGGAGAAAAATCTTCGGGACTAGAGGACAATGGACTAAGTGGTCTTGAATTTAAAACCGACTCTATTTGTGTCAAGACTGTATAAAAGTCTTCAAAATGTAAATGATTGATACCAATAACACGTTTGAGATGGTGTTTAATGCTCTTGACACCGGCTTCCCAAAGGCCGCCGAAACTTGGGGCACGTGGAGGAATAAATTTCCAAGTAACACCCTCGCTTGCCAAAACTGACTCGATATTGCTGGCTTCAGACTTTAAAAATTTTAAAAGTTCGGAATTAGCGCCAACAAAGGTAGTACCATTGTCGGAAAAAAACACATGTAGGCTTACCTCTTCGTGCAATAAATCTTTTAAAACATGCCAGAAAAGCCTGACTAGTTAAATCCGTCACCAACTCCAGATGTATAGCCTTGGTGGCCATGCAAATGAAAATACATATCCAAGCCTTGGTCAAAATTGGTTTTCTAGATTTTCTATCTTTCAAAAGAAAGGGTCCAGCGTAATCGCAACCTGTATTAAAAAAAGGTGCAAACTGATTTACTCGCTGTAAAGGTAAATGTCCCATTATATATTCACAAGTTTTTGGTTTTACCTTAAAACATGTGATGCACTTGTGGACAATTTGTCTCTCTAAATTACGACCAGATATTGGCCAATAGCGTTCTCTCATAGAGTACAAAAGTTGCTGAGGTCCACAATGAAGCAATCGTTTATGTTCATTAATCATAATTAATTTTGTAATAAGATGTTTATTATGTAAAACGATCGGATGTTTTTTACTATAAGCCATATTTGCCTTACTTAACCTTCCGCCTACTCTTATTAGATCGTCAGAATCCAAAAATGGATTCAAACATGAGATACTACTAGATTTATGAACATAACCCTTTGTTTTCAAAAATTTATATTCTTGATTAAAAGATTGTAACTGAGAAATTCGCAATAACACTGTGAGTGAATCTTGCAACTCAGTTTTACTTAATGTACCCTTAATTTTATCATTTTTATTTCTAGCATTAAAAATAAAACGTTTGCTAAATGCTACCACTCGTTTTAATTTTTCCAGAGACGAATATTTTGAAATATTATATAAATCATCAAGAGAAACTGTTAAATGTGAAAAAACTCGCGATTCGGGAATTAATTGCAAATTAGTAATGGGTTCTTTAATATTCTTCTCTGGAATATCAAATTTCAACCATGGCGGCCCCTCCCACCATAATTTGTTATCCAAAAGTTGCGCAGCAGTTGTACCACGAGAAATGTAATCAGCTGGGTTATCCTGCGATTTAATGTGATACCAGTCCCTTGAATTAGACAAACTCTGTATAACGCCAACCCTGTTGCCTACAAAGGTTTTCCACTTGTCCGGAGTTCCCTTTATCCAATGTAAAGTAATTAACGAGTCTGTCCAATAAAAACATAATTTAAATTTTAAATTTAAACAATTTTGCACCCTTTTTGCTAACTTAGTTCCTAGAACTGCCGCACATAACTCCAATCTAGGTAAGGTGAGTTGCTTAATTGGCGCAACCTTATTTTTCGCACACAGAAGTTTACTCATATATCCTCCGGTTTTAATTGTACTTCTAATGTACACACAGGCGCCGTACCCCTTTTCTGACGCATCTGTAAAGGTGTGCATTTCATAATATTCCGAATTTGGCTTCAAAACATGCCTTCCTATTTTAATGTGATTCAAACGCTGCAGGTCCTCACAGAAATTTAACCATTTTTTAACTAAATTCTCTGAAATTGGTTGATCCCACGTTAACTGTTCGCGCCAAAGTAATTGTAGCATTATTTTTGCATTAATAACTACAGGACCCAGTAACCCAAGTTTGTCAAAAATTTGACTAATAACTGAAAGAATAGAACGTTTCGTAATAATTGTCTGTGGGTCAAAATTTCTAATACGGTACTGTATTTCGTCTAAATTTGCGTTCCAGTAAACACCCAACGTTTTATTTTCTTCATTCTCGCCTAAATTTATAATGGTGGACTCTAAATTGGAATGGATTTCAAACTTATCACAGAGATCTTGTTTATTAGTGAGCCACTTGCGTAATTCAAAACCTGCACTTGCTAAAATATTTGTTATATCCGATTGTAATTTCAAGAGTTCCGTTTCAGAATCGTTTCCTGCCAAAAGATCATCAACATAAAAATTGTTCTTAATAGTGTCACTAGCTAATGGATATTTAAGTTTATTTTCAATGGCTAACTGAAGTAAGCACCGAGTTGCCAAGTATGGTGATACTGCCACGCCATATGTCACAGTTGACAGCTCAAAGCACTTAAGTTTACTGGAAGGATCGGATCGCCAGAATATTCTTTGGAAACGAGTTTGATCGGAATCAATTAAAATCTGTCTATACATTTTTGAAATGTCAGCAGTCATGACATAAGTGTATTGCCTAAATCTCAACAAGATGTCAAACAATTCACTCTGTACAGTTGGACCTGCGAAATGAACATCGTTTAGGGATAAATTATTATCTGTCTTAGCCGATGCGTCAAAAACAACGCGACATTTTGTAGTTAAACTATTTTGTTTCAAAACCGCGTGATGAGGCATATAGTACGCCGTACCATCTTCTAGATTATTTATTTCATCAAATACCTCTTTCATATGACCTAACATTTCATATTCAGATATGAATTCCGAATATTGTTTCTTTAAATCGTCACTTTTTAGTAACCGTCTCTCCAACATTGCAAATCTTCGTAATGCCATGTCCTTTGAGTTGCCTAAATTATGCACATTATCCTTGAATGGTATTTTAACAGTAAATCTCCCGGTGGGATCTCTTTTGAAATTTTCCTTAAAATGTGTTTCACAGTAATTGTCCTTAATTTTATGCTGCTCACATTCTTCTATCTGCCAAAACATTTTAAATTGTTCTTCTAATGAATTGTCACGAACATTTACACAATTATAGGAAACAATATTTTTGTCATTGATATGCGGATAACACAATTCGCCACCTAGTATCCAACCTATTTTAGTGTTCTGTATTGTAAGTCCATTATTCAGTCTTAGTTGATTCATTAATAATACTTCGTAGAAAAAACCTACTCCACACAAAATATCAATCTCGCCCCTTTCGTTGTATTGTGGATCTGCCATATTTAAACCAATAGGAACACTAAAATGTGTTGAATCGAAAGAATAAGTGGGAATTGGTTGGGTAATTTTAGATAGAATTAAACATGATATTTCTTTAACAAAATTATCAAAACGCGACATTATCTTAAATGCAATTTTAAATTTTGCTGATAATGGGGAATCATCTCCTATACCTGACACAACAAAATTTACTGGCGTTTTACGTATACTTAGCTTATTTGCAAACTTCTCTATAACAAAATTACTTTGGGACCCTGGGTCTAATAATACTCTAGCCGATATATTATTTCCGTCTTTATCCTTTATAATTACAACTCCAGTGGAAAGAATTGCACAAGTCTTTATGCAATTGTCTCCCTTGGTACCGCCGTCTGTCGCTGAATTTGCTAAACAATCTATTGTACAGCTTTGGGAAATGCTAACATTTTCACCTTCGACTGCACCGGTTGCAGTAGGTGCTTGGTTTTCCCACGTACTGCTGTGAGCCGCCGATGTGGCAGGATTTCCATTTTCCAGATGCAAAAGGGTATTGTGCATTTTATTGCATTTCCTGCACAATGATTTATTGCAATTAGGTACTGAATGATTCGGATTGAAACAATTTAGACATAATTTCAATTTTCTTACTTGATTATTTTTTTCATTAACGTTCAACGCTAAAAAAGCTTCACATTTAAAAATAGAATGATCTTGTTTGCAAAAGTAACATGAGAAATTGGAACTCTGATTACTAACAAAGGAACGCACATTGTTGTCTCGGAATCTTAAATTTTTAGTATGAAATTTGGCAACCTCTGCTTTACTTTCTGGCCTTGACATTTTCAATTTTTCAAGTAACGCACATTTTTCGTTTAAAAATGAATTCATGTCCTTCATTGTGGGCAAGTCTCCCTCAACCTTAAAAGTCTGCCAATCGCGTCGGGTGCGATTATCTAATTTTGACACTAATAAATGAATTAACAGTATATCCCACATGTCAGCAGGTAAACCCAGTGTCTTCAAGGACCTTAAATTTTTATTAAAAGTATCATATAATTTTCGTAAATCAGTATGACCCTCCCTTGTCAATACAGGAGCATCAAATAATGCGTTCACATAATTAAAAATAATTAACCTTTTGTTCTCGTATCTCTCCATCAACGTTGACCAAGCCACGTCATAATTATCTGAAGTTACAGAAATAGATTCTACTAATTCTGCTGCCTCGCCTTCAAGAGACGATTTCAAATAGTAGAATTTTTGAATTTTGTCTAAAGCAACGTTACTTTCAACTAGAGATGTAAAAACATCTCTGAATTCTAACCATTTATCGAATGAACCAGAAAAAGTAGGTAGTTTTAAAACAGGTAACCTTGCGGAAATTGAAAATTGCGGCATAGATTCGTGATTTGATGTTAAATTAACAATGCTGTTTTGACTTTCCTGGCCCTCTTTTAGTTCAAATTTAGAAAGAAGTATGTTTATTTTTGATACTAAATTAAAATAACCCGATTCAAAATTATCACGTTCATTGAGTTCTCTTTGGACATCGTCTTCACTTGCTTTCGATACTTCTAACAAATATTCGATATCTGATTGATATTTAAAAAAGTCGATAAAATTTGGTTCGAGTTTATTTAATCTAAGTTTTAATTGTGAAATTATATCATCATTCAAGTTGTCGGTGTCAATAGCATTAAAATATGTCTGCAATCGTGTCAGATTGCCTTTTGCCTGTCCTCTTTTAAATTTC
This sequence comes from Xestobium rufovillosum, assembly GCA_963966045.1. NCBI lineage: Eukaryota > Metazoa > Arthropoda > Insecta > Coleoptera > Ptinidae > Xestobium > Xestobium rufovillosum. The sequence continues at coordinate 33,233,135 of OZ014493.1, forward strand.
AATTGAATCAATTCTGCCATTATTATTGTTTTATTACTTAATAAAAAAAATAAAATATTTATTGTAGTGTAAATGAATTGCCAAACTAAATTCAAAAAGAATGTAAACACTGCCGTGTCCAGCAAAAACTACGTCGAACCACTATTAGAAAAACTAAAGGAAAATATAATAAATCGGAAAGGACTCACAGATTTGGAATCGTAGCGATGTGCAAAATCTTGGCTATTTCTTGTCTTGCTAATATTTTTAAAATGCTTCGTTTTTCCTGCGTTTTTCTGCCAATCAATCCGGTTCGATATGGACCAAGAATTTATGTTGTATCTTCGCTTAGTGGACTGTAATTATTTTAGACTTGAAACTTAATTTCCATTTATTCATATACTTTTACAAACAAACTGGCTTAAGTCTATACATATCGGCAGTCAGATGCCCAATTCTGCCGCTCACCTTTTCTTCTACCTGAGCTAGCGCATGGCTTCTGACTATGGTGCAAAAAATTAAAAATAGTATACCAGGAGGTATCGCAATACCAAACAGAACTAAATCCAGATTTTTTGTACTACGAGACGTTTCAGACTGCTACCCCATCTAAGATGGCTTTGAAACAATCCTAATTTGTCTCCATGTACGTACGTGCTTTTAAGCAGGTCTTTGTTCAAATATTGCATGTTTTGAATGTGTATGGAAAACCGCAGACCAACTGGTTTCGTCCTTCTGGGACTCATCAGTACGGTGCTTTCCCCTACACACTCAAACCATGCAATTTAATCTTGCTATATATACTGCCGCGCTCTGGACAGATATCAGCAAGTGACAACTACTTTGAGTAATTATCTAGTATTAATTAGTGGTACTGGATTTAGTTCTATAATTCAATGCCTGGCGGGGTATTTGCCCGAGGAGTAGTTGTTCGAACGGTCCAGTACCACTAATTAATACTAGATAATTACTCAAAGTAGTTGTCACTTGCTGATATCTGTCCAGAGCGCGGCAGTATATATAGCAAGACTAAATTGCATGGTTTGAGTGTGTAGGGGAAAGCACCGTACTGATGAGTCCCAGAAGGACGAAACCAGTTGGTCTGCGGTTTTCCATACACATTCAAAACATGCAATATTTGAACAAAGGCCTGCTTAAAAGCACGTACGTACATGGAGACAAATTAGGATTGTTTCAAAGCCATCTTAGATGGGGTAGCAGTCTGAAACGTCTCGTAGTACAAAAAATCTGGATTTAGTTCTATAATTCAATGCCTGGCGGGGTATTTGCCCGAGGAGTAGTTGTTCGAACGGTCCAGTACCACTAATTAATATATATATATATATATATATATATATATATATAATATGTATGTTTGTATGAGATTTCATTAATTTAAGTTTCTATTTACATTTTAGGATTTTTTTTTGCTTTGAATAACAAGCATTTATAAACTAGATGTCATTTATCATCCAAGAATAAAAATTGTGCAGTCGGCACATTTTCTATTTGTTGTCTACAGGTAAGCAAAAATAATGAATCTCTTGCTGAAGTTCAGTTTTCCTGTTTTCCCGTCTGCACAATAATACCAACCACTTTTAAAGCCAATTTATCAACTAACAACCACCAATTTGTCTTAGGTTTTATTACCAACGAACAATAAGGGTAAATCTAATGGAAAACCGATACTAACGTTTTTGTTATTCTTTAAAACTTAACTCTTTTATTCATTCAATCATTATTAATTAGTTTTCAAGAAATATTTTCTGACTTTCGTTTTTTGTTTCTATTGCTCGTTTTACTTTGTTGATAAAATTGCTATCCGTTACTTTCCCTTTCTTAGAAATTCACATTACGTCATACTCTCTCTTTAAGCCCTTTGTCAATTTCCCTTAAAACCACTGCAAGAGAATTTCTGATTCTCATTTTATATATTACTCGTAACTGAGAACTTTGAAGATCCTTTCCTACCCGGCTGGTAATAGTTGCTACGAACCCCTAAAGGGCATATCATGGATCTGTTTATTAGTATCAAATACAGGAAATATATTACTGCGTATCTCAACCAGGCTTATAGTTTAAATTTGAACCGCAATTTAAAGAAGAACTTCCAAAGCCTCCACATGTCTGATTGGGATATGTCGATGACATATTTGCTGGAAATTGCTGTCATTAAAAAGTATTTTATCTAACCAGCGGATTAGCAATTACCATTTTATTGAAAACGTGAAATATTTTGCACAGTTGGAGTAATGTCTGCCATCTTTTTATCTTTAAAAGCATTCTATCGATCAATTTTCCAGCTGAAGCCTGGAAATTTGGATAAAGTAAGCTGGTTCAAACTAATATTAAAATCACTGACACAAGTTTCAGTAGAATAAAGCTGAAGCAAGGACAGTGTATCTTTGGATACATGCCAATATCCTATTGATTTTTCCTGTGCTCTGTACTCAAATGTGCAATTTTATTTGAAGTACGCGTGATGTAATAATTAAGATGAATATTTGAAACATATGAATTATTTTGCAAATAATAACAACCGACATACATTATAGAGCCGTATTTTCCAATAGAAGTCCCTTTCCCGTAATTTCATAGGCAAATGCCTTACTTTATATTCATCGGCGCATTTTCTTTGATTGATTATTCTAAATCCCTTCTGCTCTGTCAACCATAAGCTTCCGCATCGGAAGGAAAGGCAAAGGCCACCGTTCAGAAAATATGTGCTATCGACGGTACGTCAGCTAACCGCTTTACACGAAATCAGCTGATGTAATTGTACAGAGTGGAAAATGTAATATGCATAAGGAAGAAAATATGCCGGTGCTATTTAATTAAAGCGGTTATTTGATTACTTATTTACTGGAATTGATTAGTTCTCTGCTATTAATTGTGCACTACACATGCATATGCAATTTTAAAGGGGATGTGTTTATAATCGACTGCAGTAATTAATGCGAACGAGTTGTATTATAGCATTTAGTCTTTCGTTTATTGTTTGTATATATTGAAAATGCAGACGAAGACTATTTTTTCTAAGCCTGGGAAGACTGTCTTTAAAATTGAGCGAATGAAAAGATTAAAAAATTAAGAAAAGGGCAGACCCATTTCTCGTGGTCTCTGTGAAGGTAAGATCTCACTGCTATTCGTTCCAGTAGTAACAAATTGCTTTACTTGATATCAGTTACATTTCCATTTTCTGTGAATTCCAATCGAGTTTCGATAATATCTAATTATCCCCAGAGAATTTTAAACATGAATGACTTGTATTAGGTGCGCCGCCTTAGGAGACATCCGTGCCGCGAGAGTTATTTATGACCGTATACTAAACGTGCGATGACATTTGAATGGCTCTGTTTGTTTATTTATTGGAGTTTACTCCTTAAGAATTGATTTTCAGTTATAGCCCGCGGTACGGAAATTTTATGAGTAGTAAAATCAAACGTTACATTTCGCGTTAACTAAAAGTAACGCGTTACGTACATTGAAATTATGTACGTATCTATGGATACGGCTGTTCATGTCTGACTGCATAGAGCATGGACATAGTGAAAACAGAGTGGCATAGAGTAGATAATGACAGTTGGCGTTGTAAAGTCAGCATTTGCAGTGTTTGTTCGTTCCTAAATTTGTTGAATCTTTTGATTTAGTATGGAAAAACCTAATATTAAATACTCCAAATATTACTTAGTGCCGAAATGTGAATCAACACCTATTCGAACACCAGGAAAAGTATGTATTTCATTGCCAGTGGGATCGACGTTTAGCAGATCGTCACTTAATTACTGAATTTATAAACAATTTATATTTTAATGTAGTTGGACGCTTTCGAACATAAACCATCTGATAGATACACATTTGGGTATAAAACTGATATTCGCGTGTACCCTATTATCAAGTGATTGAAGTTAAAATAATCGTTCGTAAGGAGTAAACTCCAGTCGTGTGTCGGAGCTGACACACACAAGTTTTTTTCTTTATTTTTGAAGATAAATTTTTGAAACTTGGCACATCGTATGTACTGATGAGTAAACGTCAAATTTTGACACAAACAAGGAAATTTTCACACTTCCGGTTTCAGCGGAAGTGGTGCCAACTTTTCATTTTCAAATGGGACAACCTGTATGCTATTGATGAACCGATAAGGTCGTTTACCCGACGAGAAAATAGTTTTTCATTGGCTGTCATGGCCCTCCTGATTTACAAAAAACCGAAATATACTAGAAATTAGTTTAGAATCGAGCAGAACTTATTTCCAAAATACCAAATTCAAATTCCAAAATTTTCAGTCAATAATACCTCTTGTAACATCGATCTTGGGACACACTGTACTATTCTAATAATTATTAATGTATTCAGTTTTCTGTGTGCTAAAAGGTTGAAAGAGGAGGAAATATGGCAAAATTGGGTTTTGTTATCCAATTTGCGGTTACCTACTCGAGAAAGCCTAGTATTATACTACTATTTTTAATAAACGGTATTCAGTATCAACGAATTACGTTTGCACTGACTAATATTTTTGGGGAAAGATTGCACGTGCTTCAAAATTTCTTAAAACGTTAAAATGGAGATTCTTTTGACATGATAGTAAATCAGTTTCTCCCAATTTTTGGCTGTTCTCCATTCTGTGTTCTGAAAGGTTTATTTTTCTTCCAATTGGTAAGAGTATAATTCATGTTAACGAATTATATAAATTGAACATACGAACAGCTATGTCTTTTATTTAGTGTATGTATGTTTGATTAATTGTTTACCGTGTGTCCCGGGAATCCTGAAGCATCCTGTTTAACATGGGAAATTAGAAAATTGCGGTTTCTATGTCCCCAAAGTGTTTTAAGGATATTCCGAGTATCAGGATACATACAATGTGCACCAGAGAACGTTTTTGTGCAATATTTTTCAATATCAAAAATATTTCCAAAAATATATCGCGGAGGTTCAAATCCAATGGCGGTTAGTTTTTTTTACTTTTATCGTTATTTTGAATAAGCAGCTATTGATTTCTATCAGTAAAGATGCATAATTAAACGTTTTATAATTTTTAATTAAACTGGAAATGGACTTACTAGAAAATTATTTAACAAGTGATTGAAGTTAAAATAATCGTTCGTAAGGAGTTAAACTCCAGTCGTGCGTCGGAGCTGACACACAAAAGTTTTTTTTTACATCCAGTCTAGGCATATTAGGATTCTCAGAGGAAAGTTTTACTATAGTTTTTATTTTCTCACCCTCTACGTTTTTAGGGTCGCTGAACACAAATTTGAAGTTTGCAGGCGAAAATTTGGCCCGGAACTTTGTTTTTTTACCACTTGTTGCCCAAATCTTGGCACTTTTCTCAGTCTTTGGCCTATATCTCAGAAAGGAAGCGTTATTTCGACAAGCCCATTTCATACAAAATTAAAGTAGACAAAATTTCCTGCATTTTTCATATATCACTTTTTTGTAAGACTAACTAACCATTCCACCGCTAGAGCGCGCCAAAAAAGAGATATTCCCGGACCCAGTATACCTTACATGAATAATGAATATACAGTGCCCGTCTAAAGTCCGTTCCCCCCCTACTAATTTTTGAACGATTTGAGGTACATCAATGAAATTCGGCACAAGATAATCACAGATCACAATATATTTTTTGACGTAACAATGACAGCTGTCAGTCTCAAGATGGCGGTCGGGCGCCATTTTGAAACAAAATTTTAAATGGGAGGGAGGGTCATGTGACACCTCGTTTTAAAGGTCTTATCGAGTGCAATATTATACTAAAACATGGCGTCGATGTCTTTTGTTCAATTTTTAAATTTTAACATTTTTCTAACGAAATTTTATTCTAATTTGTAGTGAAATCTTTTAATGAAGTCGACCAATAAGAGGAGAAAAGAGAGTTTATTAAGGAAAAACTACCGCTAGATGGTAATTTCTTCCAGCTTCTCCAAAAATCAAAACCGCTTCAAATTTATCGTCTAAGCTACGAGCCATGGTCGCACTTTTCCTAAATGAAGGAACTAAATATGCCACATTTGACAAGTATAAAACGAGATGTTACCGCGACAATTTTATTTCTAATACAAACGTGATTGAGAGCAACATTCATGGTTATTTAGAAATTTGATTAGCCACCATTTTGTAACGTTTTCAGGTATCGACGCCATATTTTAGTATGATATTGCACTCGATAAGACCTTTAAAACGAGGTGTCACATGACCGTCGTTTCCATTTAAAATATTTTTTCAAAATGGCGCCCGACCGCCATCTTGAGACTGACAGCTGTCCATTAATACGTCAAAAATATCTTGTTACCTGTGACTACCTTGCACCGAATTTCATGGACGTACCTCAAATGGTTCAAAAATTAGTAGGGGGGGAACGGACTTTAGACAAACGAATGAAATACAGTTATTACTAAAGTAGTTATGTACAGTGTATTATAGTCAGTAGTATAATATATACCCACTCATATCATTATAATGATAAGTGTTGCGAATGATGAATGTCGCTGCCGTCATAAATTGGACTGCCTTAATCATCTGGAACAAACAGGAGATGTTATTTTATGGATTTATTGATAGACGAGGTGAGTAGTAATCCGCACATGTTTACTGTTGAAGATACTGTTGTACAGACCTTCGTTTTTCAAGGAACTGTCACATCCTCTTCAGTCCGTTCATCTATTCTCCTTATTTTTTCAGGTGTGGGGGGTCTGTAATGAACAGAAGACATTATGGGCCAGCTTGTACATTCATATTAACTACTTCAGACAGGTACATTTATGCTCCAAGTGTGTGATTGTCGTTTTTGGGGAAGGAAATGTGACATACCTTCGTTCTCCTTGTCCACACTTTCTTCGATGGTCTCAACAACCGGGGAGAAGGTGAAGCCCAGTTCGTCCTGTAGACGTCGAATGGTCCGTCCTCAAGGGTATTTGTGAGATCTGTCTCGATTGTCACGTTGTTGCAGGACCCCTCACAGTTGATGCACAGATTGGTGCAATCGAGGCCTGCTTATTTGCACCTACATTTTTTGCGCAGGTCTTGACGCATCTGCATGACACACGACGCAGCAGTTCGGGAGGAGCAGGGGCTTGTAGAGAGGTGATCGGTTCCAGGCAATTTATTGCTCGTTTCCAACCCCAATCTTCAGCATTTTCTCAACCCCCAGCCATTGCTGTACCTGGTGATACACCCTAAAACTGTGCTGTGTAGCTGCAGCAGCTGATGGTAGTAGTGCAGCTATTTTTGATGAGGCCTTGAAAGCTGCCTTCTTATAATTAATGTACCTCAGACGGTTTATCGACGGTTCAGTCCTTCCTGTGTAGCTGTACACGTTGACCAGGAATCTCTCCTCTGCTGCTGCAATGCTTTCTGGAGTTCCCTCAGGGTTTTTGAACGCACTTACAACATCGGCAAGGTGGGGGTTTTTGGTGAGAGTTCTCACAAACTTCAATTTTCCTTGGTTGTAAGGTGCTGAAGTCGTATCACACCCACTCTTTGCGTGAAGAAACATGATGAATGTGTTCTTTAATCCATGAAATAACATCTCCTGTTTGTTCCAGATGATTAAGGCAGTCCAATTTATGACGGTAGCGACATTCATCATTCGCAACATTTATCATTATAATGATATGAGTATATATTATACAACTGACTATAATACACTGCACATAACTACTTTAGCAATAACTGCATTTCATTCGTTTGTCTCCATTTTTTCAATTACTTTCCCTATATATTCATTATTCATGTAAGGTTACTGGGCCCGGGAATATGTTTTTTTGGCGCGCTCTAGCGGTGGAATGGTTAGTCTTACAAAAAAGTGATATATGAAAAATGCAGGAAATTTTGTCTACTTTAATTTTGTATGGAGTGGGCTTGTCGAAAAAACGCTTCCTTTCTGCGATATAGGCAAAAAACTGAGAAAAGTGCCAAAATTTGGGAAAAATGCAAAAAAATGAAGTTCCGGGCCAAATTTTTGCCTGCAAACTTCAAATTCATGTTCAGCGACCCAAAAAACATAGACGGTGAGAAACTCAAAACTAGAGCAAAACTTTCCTCTGAACCCCCATTTTTTTCCTAATGTGCCTAGCCTAATCCAGTTTACTGTAGATTCAACTCGTTGAGTATAAAGCGATATGGAAAAATCTAGTAAATATTATAATTGTGTATCTTAAAGTTTTAAAGTGGTCTGTTATTTTTGTTCATTTATTGGTGTATTGTTGTTACCGTTTCATTTGCTTGTTCCAAAATGCATACTGTAAATACTTATTTGAAATTGGTCACTAAATAAAGTTAGTTTAATATCGAAATACATTACAATATAATTGATGAATTGTAAATAAACAAATACTTCGATGAAACAGGAATGAGTACATAATATTAACTACAAACAGCTTTAGTGACCTACTAAATAAGGAGGCATCGCTGACACTGGCAACGCGCCTGAGGAAGCTAAAAAATTGCAAATATTTGAAGAAGGGCGTTATTAAATCAATTTATGGTTTTTGGTCATTACGTTAAGTTACAAATGTAGTTATTTCCATTTACATCCGCTTTCTAACTGATCATTTGCATGTGCTACTTCGTTTTCTCAAAATCTTGCTGCCCATCCACAATTTTGGTGAGCGTTCTCTTGCTCGTTGTTCGTCCATATTTCTAGCTATTTTAACTTACTCTTCTACCTTTTATATTTAAATGCACTCTAATCTAATCATTATGTAACAAGTAGCAAGGTAGGCACCTCAAGTACCTTTTATGCAAATCTGCTGCTCATGCACTGCAACAAATTTTATATTCTCATGTCAAAACTTTTGATCGTATATTATAACTCCTGCAAATATACAGATTTCTGCTATTAGTTTTCATCCAGCCAAGCGTGTAAAGTTAATGCGGCAAGATTTGCAGCATGAGCTTTCACGATGTTCTGTCGTCGTAACGCGTAACTGACAGGGGCGAAATAAGGAAAAGGAAATTCGAAACATAAGTATAAAAAGTTGAGACCACTCAAGTTCATTTATTTGTTTCGAAGGTATTTATTAGTTTCCGCCCCTCTTTAGTTTCCGTGACAGAAAAAGGCATTATCTACGGCATCTTATTACCAGTGGTTGACTTTTTACTGGATAAGTTGGGTTTTATATAAATAACACCAGTCAGAAAAGTATCATTAGTCACGATTTTTCTCCGTCGGATCTAATGAAGGTTTCTTGAAGTGTAGATAATCATTGATTTCTTGTGACTTTTCATTTTGTCTTGTCAAACGTTTGGAAGTTTCAAAAAAATATTAGGTGCTCAAAGAAAAACTTACTATCGATAGTTATTATAAGATTAAGCGTGTGCAGTCTATAACTTCAAAATATCTCAAATGAGGCTGGCCCGCAGAATCTCGCCACTTATACAAAAACATTTATGTAACTGCAGAAATCTTTGGTTATTTTAAAGTCCAGTTTACCTGTTTAGCTTTTCAGCTAAATATTTTGAGCTTTATTTCTGAGTTTATTTGAAATTGAAATCAGAGTGAAGTAAAAATTACATGCATTTTTCCATTATCAAGACGCCTCTAGAAATGTGTTTATATAATATGTTTAATTCTGCAATATAGACAGAAATCATGGATAATAATAAACCACTGCAATAAAAAATGAAGGGTCGGCTAGAGAATGAACTTTGGTAATATAATTTAGACAGTATTGTTAAGGTACAATAGGTGGTATAACGTTTCAGAATGTCAATATTTCCCATTAACCCACAAGTCTCTTTCAAGCAAACGTAGGATGAATATCATTGTTACACTCCTAATGAGGGAACTTTCCATTAATAATCTCTCTGAACATTTATTGAATAAATGAGATTACCACCTCTAGTATAAGCAAACGACTTCAACTTTGATTGCCCTCAGTCTTATACTAAAACTAAACTAATTAAAGAAGACACCAAAGCGGAGATTGAGGAGCCGCTACTTAAACTGAACCTCGTATTAATACCATTATTGTTTACTTCTATAGCCGTCTGTTAAATTTCATTTTCAGAAATTCTCCTTGGAAATTCGACCTTAACAGTTCCAGGCTTGGAGTTCTGCAGATAACACTCAGTTTACTTTAATAAGCAAACAGGCGCTTTGATATACAAAACTTCTCGTCTATTTCGTTTCTCTGAAGTCGGAGTAGCGAGAAATTCGATTTAACTCGGAATTCTGCTGCTGAGTACCAAAATTTAACTGAAAAAGGGGGATATATTTGTTCTGTCAATGAGGAAAGACAGTTTTCCCATTGAAGTTGTTGGGGAATGGCAGGTTCATCAAGAATAAGGTACACTACTGATCATGTTGTGCAAACAAATCTTTACTTTTCATCAACTTTTTCATCTGATCATGTTTATTTTTAGTACTCACTTCTTTCATGAAGAAAAACTTTAGTCTTTCAAACAAAATATCGTAAAATACGTTGAAATACTGTTACAAGAGAATAAGAACCGAAAAATATATGGTTACTGCTCAAATGGCGGCTGTACATGATCTATTAGGCCCCAGTTGACTGGATGGAGCGGGGATACCCAAAGAATGACATAATGAATAAGTAAATCGATATTTCTCAAACAATGACTCGCGGAATATGTTTTTTTAATTTATTAACTTATTTGGAGATGTAATGAACTGACGCTCTGGTCGGCATCATCAAATTTCTCCATTGCGTGCGGTTTGAATTTTAGTTTCAGTCCTATTTTCGCGTCCTTTACATATTCATCATCAGACCGTAAATATGAGGAACACGATTTACAAATTCTCGACTCCTAAACCACTAAAAGTATATTATAATAAAAGAGAATGAATAACTAAGAATTCTACAAGTGCAGTTACTACTCGCAAGAAAGGTTTTTGAATATCCAAAACACTATTCACAAGATAATTTGTAAAAGAAAGTGCAATCTCTTAAATTCGAATGAGCGCATTAAGCAAATGCTCTTCCACAATTTTTTCTGACGACATCAAAGGACGCGAACAAAAATTTACGAACAATACTGATGCAAAGAGCAAGCTACACACTTAATCAAGAATTTTTTGATCCTTGCATTGATGTACCTACAGGGTGATTCAGTTTCGAGGGCCACCATTTTGATCTCACTTATTTGGACGCTTCTGTAGAATTTTGTGCTTATTAATATGTCTGAGAAATCCGATCTATCTTAGCCAGTATAAGTATGACTTATATAATTTTGTTAAACATTAAAGTACCTAACTGCTATAAATAAATAATAAATCTGAAAAGAAAATTTAATCAGCTTTGCTTGGTAAAAGATATGAACGCACTAACTGCCATCTATTACGTAATACAATCTTTTCTGCGGAAAATACAGCATATGTCCAAAATACTTAACTTCCAAGAAAACATTGTTGGATTATTAGTCATTCTATCTTGAGTCATCAGAATACGACGTCCAAAACAATGTGGGTATTTTTTTGTTTCTCGGCTATAATTCTTATACCATTTGAGGTAGGTAGATCAGAATTCTCAAGAGCATATTAATAAGCACAAAATTCTTCAAAAATATCAAATGTTACCCTCTTTCTTTCGAAATAAGCGGAATTCCAATGATGGCTTCTGAATTTGGATAACTAGGCTGTTTTCGGACACTGTACTTTGCCGAGATAATCGCTAGAGACTTAGGGAAAAAATATTGGTAATCAAATCGTACCTGAAGAGTATCTTGAAGATATTTTCACTTTTCACAGAATCACCATCAAGATAATGCAGGGTGGGTATGTGTTTCTACGAGATTAAAAATAGAGGGGGGGTCGTGGTTTACGTTATTAGAAGAGTAGTAAAGAACCAAACAAATTTCATTAAAAAAATTCAGTTGCTCCAATTCAAAATGGCCGAATCAAACTCGATAAGATTGGTCGATAATAAAACTTATAATTCGCTTATTAAGCAACAACGCCGAAGGAAACTGTGAGCTCGTAGTTGCAACTGGAAGAATTCATCAAATTATGTGTCAAATACCAACCTTTTTGCATATCACAGCCGTCAAAGATGTAATTTCAAACAGGTATCTTAAACGGAGCTAGCAGTCATTAGAAATTTGTTGGGTACCTGATGTACTTTCATGTTTAGATTTTAAAAGATCTTAAGTATAAATAGAATAAGAAAGTATTGTAAGAGATATAATTTTTCTTGGCCAATTCTTAAATTACGCTGGAAAATAGTATAAAATTCTCAATTTGTCTCGCATTCTAATGGTGAATGCGTGTTGAATACTTTTCTGGAAAATTTTACGATACGATATTTCGCGGACACAATAGCCGTTCTTTAATAATGACAGAAAAAGCTGTGGCATCGCATCATTCTGTATACTGTGTAGATTGACCTACTTCCAGAAGATGACACATTTAATTTCAATGATTATAAATACTTTTTTAAGTTCTTAACACAATCTCTTTTTATCCTTTGATAGTCTATTTGAATAATTGAGTCTATTACTACTAATGGCAAAATTCATGGGTATAGCAGTTTCCTTTCTTTTTTGGTAGAGCGACTATGATGTTCCATTTGTAATCTTCTGGAATTTCATCTGTGTGGTATATACATACAGATAACTAGTTTAAATAAACGCTCTCTTACATCTTGACCTGCACACTTTAAATTTTCTGCTTGCAATCCATCTACACCTGGTGCTTTGTTGTTTTTTAAACTTTCTAATGCTAGCTCAAACTCTTCCCTTATAATAGGACAGCCTAAGTTATCCCCCTCTACACTGATTTCCTTTTCCAATATATCTTGTAATTTCCAAATATTCCTTCCACCTATCTGCCTTTTCCTCTCTTCCGATTAGGATGTCTCCTGCCTCGTTTCTAATGTCCTTGCTGCTAGATCCAATTTCTCTGAAATTTCTGCTAATTATTTTAAACGCATCGTCAGTTTTTCCTACTTCGAATTTATCTTCCACTTTACATTTATTATCAGTCTATACTGTTCTTTCGCTTCCATAGATTTCCGAATAATTTCCCGCTTGACCGCTTTTTATCTTTGTTCCTGTCCTTCATCTAGCCTATTTTTATATTTTCGCCTCTCGTCTATTAGAGTCACAATATCCTTTGTTATCCAGGGTTTACTACTTTCATTCTGTTTATGACTGTTTTTAATGCAATTCCATTCTGCCTCTACGTTCCTAACAGTATTTTCATCCGTGTCCTTTAGTAAGCCGAACAAATTTGTAGCTACGTGCATTTTTTACGGGAACATTATGTGTGTACACTAGAGATAACAACCCCAAATTTACACAAAATAATTGATTTTAAGCTGTGTGTGCTCTGTATCGCTTCCTGTTTAACTGGGAATGAGACTGTCTTAAAATAACAATCGACTTTCGGTTTTCCGTAATTTTATTTGAATTGGCAAGGTAACCATGAATTCTAAAGTAGGTTAGATAATAAAGTGAACCTTGTCTTGAACCTTACTTCTTTCGCGATAATGTCATGGGAGGCAACTGATCCGGCCTGCTGAATAATTCGTATTCCATGGGACCTCTCGCATTTGCTACTTGTATTGATTATTCACATGCTGTATTTGTATTCGGCACGTGAGTACACATTCTAGTACTGGTATCATAATGCAAATTTACTCCAAAATGCAAATTACTTGAATCATGTATCTAATATTCAATAACTTATACCTACACTAATTTCGATAATAATGTTAATAATAACATGAAAGTTCAAAATTTTGGAATTTCTCGGCTGATTCGCAGCAGATTGTCCAACGAGCTTAGCTTAAAAGACGTTATTTGTCGTTAGATGGTCACAATAAACTGGTCATAAAAAGAAGGGATCAGGGAGTGTTCAAATTAGTGGATAAATTTTAAGAATGTTAAAACAAATGTCGGTACCTGAACACAGGCAAACACCAACAATCCCAAAGAATCAATGTTCAATAATTTCGCAGTGTTCTTTAGAACTACGGATATTTGTCCAAATAACATACCTAACAATGGACAACTGAACGATTTTTTAATTCACATATTATCCCTATCTCTGACTCTAGTATGTCGTGAACTATTCCTTCGTCTCAGAAGGTGTCCTCCATCCTATCCTTCCTATTCTTTATTGTCTTCCATACCTTTCGCTTTTCCCCAATTCTTTCTAATACCTCCCTATTGCAGACCTTATCTATCCACAGTATCTTCATCATGCGTCTGTAGCACCACATTTTAATCCGCTTCTCCCATTGCCATATCCCTCTATCAAAACTGCTTCAATTCGTCTTTGCTGAATGGTATAACATTCGCGAATCTGAGCATGTTAATAGTTTGGCCCTGTCCATTAATCCCCGAGGCTGTTCTGTCCTTAACATTATTATTCGCATCTTCGATATATAAATTGAAAACTAGAGGTGACAACGCACATCCCTGTCTCACTCCCTTCGGATATCTACTTCTCTTCGTTCCTGCTCAAATTCTATAAATGCCGTTTGCTCTTTGTAGAGATTATGTATTATTCTTCTGTCCCTATATTTCATCTCTGCCTTTTTGAGCACTTCGAACTTCTTCCCCCATTACTGATAGTAATTTTCGACTGTAATTAGACGAAAGGTTTTTAGTTTACCAGATAATTTCTATTTTGAACGAAATTTTGTTGCCTAGCAATTTGCCGAAAAACTGCCAATCAATAAAAGCGCGACGTCGCGCCGGAGGCAGAGCGCTTTTGGATGACAGTTTTTTAAGTCAAGATTCACCAGGAGTTAGCAGTTAAAATTCATCCAGAATTTATAAAATGACCTATAAAAATATGCGAAAAGGTTTTTATGAAACATAATGCCGTTTCCAGTTCACCGTATATTTGTTGAGAACCACAAACGTTTTTATACTACATCTATTGTGCTTTAGAAATGCTCTCAATTATCTTTCGCTTTCGTTTCAAATATCCATTCTTATTAAGTGTAGATTCTTACTTTCCACTTTCTTTGGACCTTTTATTAAGCGTCGCACGTTTTCCTTGATAATTCCCATTATTGGCCCGCCCGATGCTTGCTGGGGAAAAGTACTCGAATCGATCGTCTGCCACAAATGCAGAATTTATTTTTACTTAACGAACCCTTAAGTAGACACTTATGAAAAATAGAATACGATCTCCATAAATTCTTATCCGTATCTAACACGCCATCAGGATAATTGTGTTTGACTAACTTTTCAAATTCACCGACGTTTATTAATAAATTATGAATAACAATTCAAAAAGAAAGTGCAGGCCGCTGATTTCGTCCTTGTGGTACTCGTCAGTGCATCTGCCATATAACTTACATAATATACACTGTCCCATTGCATTAGGATGAGATATGAGCCAGAGTCAATTACTTAAGAGCCCGACACACCAATTTACTAAGAATCGGGGGTTCAGGGGTTCGGAACTAGAGCGAACGGCAAAAACTATTGGATAAGCAGGGAACTAGTCGGCCAAACTAACACTGAGAATGAACTTGTTGCGCGCACTCCCTATTTCGGGATCGATTGACAGCTGAGCGACTTTGATCAGTAGTCGAAAGATAGACGAGAGCACGAGCTCCGACGAAAAACTTCGAATGCAAGGGTACCGCTGTTTACTAATAACTTTTTTTCCGGCCTAAATTGAAAATTTTATGTGTTCTTACAAGCCAGAGGTTCAGTCTACTATTGCTATTAACCAGATTCTGAGATTTTCTTTTCCGGAAAGTTTTATTAGGTTCTATAAGAAGCAGTTTTTCGCCTACATATAGCAAGCTCCTTCGTTTATTGTTTTCATATTTTTTAAGAAATTTCAAAATAGCAATAGTAGATTTGTATTTTAAGAACTGTTTGCAAACAAAACAACTTAATATCATTGAAATATTTACAAACAGGCGAACGTCTACCGTGCTCCCAAAATTCCTGTATCGGGCTCTTAAATAGGTCTAACTATTCAGTATCACTCCAAAAATAATATATTTTGGTAATCATGCACGTCTTATATTTCATCAAACACATTATTCGGATAAACACTAGCAGCATCGAATTTAATCAGGAATGATAATTTGATCAGGTCTTGTTTGTGTAGTGATACAATTCACGTGCAGCTTATTTAGCGTTAGGAATTTGCTTCAATTTACGCAATCCATACCAGCGCAGTCATGTCAAGTGCGAGTCTGACATTTAATGTAAAGTACGCCGTACGTGATCAACAGATTACCAGCTGAGCAAAATCCGATATGTTAGAATACAATACATTCACTGAAACGTTAGTCGTTCGAAGCCAGACAGCATTCATGCATTAATTTGGATATCTAGTGAGAAATTCCATCGCTTGCGTAATTCTGATCTATTCTTCATGAAACTATTTGCATGTATGATAACATTTCGAGTGTTTCTATTATAGTGTGTGAATGTAAATATAACGTGCATAGGTACATCAATCCGTAACGAGCCTTTAACAAATTCCCAAAAGCACAGCAAGATTACTTTTAAATAAAATAACAATTGAAATGACTATAAATTAGTTAATCGTCTTCTTCAATATTAATATCTTCTGAACCCCCTATCCAAAGGCGGATCAAATATTTGACCCGGTGCTGATTTAAACCCGAAATAGTTGGTATGATACAATAAAACAATAGGATCTAATATGGAAACCTTAAGACATGGTTCAAATCTACCACTGTACCCAGAGTAAATTAATGCAATAATTCGACAGTTTATCGAAAACACGTTGATAGGCAATAGTAAAGACAGCTAAAAGGGTTGGAGGGGTATTGCTGAATGGTAACGAGTTTGAGAAGCAAGCCTAAAGAATTATTTTTAACCGACTTCAAAAAAGGAGGAGGTACTCAATTCGACTGTATTTTTTTTATGTGTGTTACCTCAGAACTTTTTTCTAGGTGAACCGATTTTGATGATTCTTTTTTTATTTGAAAGCTGGTGCTTCTCGTGTGGTCCCATATAAATTTGATCAATATCTGACCAGTAATTTTTGAGTTATCCTTAATAATGTGTATTTAATTGACTTCGACTACATTGATGATGTTCTCATTGTATATTGAAGTCGGTTTTCTATTTTGTAGGACAAAAAAAAATATATATTTATCGAACTCTTGATTGTTACTGGAGAGGATAATTTTTTTGCTCCAAACTTTTGATGAAACCACAAAACTACAACTATGAGAGGTAATTTTTTGATTCCCATACCTACATTCTAGCAGTCAGGATCTCAGGGTGATTCACAGATATTTCCTGATACAACCCAATTAAAATTCTGAATATTTGGATAAACGCTAACGAACTTTTCAGTAAAAATATTTTCAAATTAATGGCACTTCCGGTTATACCGGAAGTGGCTACCGACTTCATTTTTTTAATGGAAGGTACATTTTTGAGAGTATATTTCGATTCAGCTTGTTTTTATAAGGACTTTTATGATATAACCATATTCAAAAAGTCAGTCATTTTCGAGATATTAATTACTTTTCGAAATTTTCCGGCTTTGCATCATCATACTCAAAAATATATTTTTACTACGTATTTCTAATTGATATATGCTACTTATGATGAGCATTTCTTAAACTTTGCTCTGGTAGCAAAAAGCGTCATACTTTGTATTAAACCGGATTTAGAATCTGGATTTAGTTCTATAATTCAGTGTCTGACGCGGATATTTGCCCGAGGAATAGCTGTTCGAACAGTCCAATACCATCCATTTCTAAATAGCAACATTTAATCTTACGATAAAACATTTCTTTTACGATAATATCTTTATCCAATCCGTAAATAATTCGTATTCCATAGGATCTTCCACTTACCTCCGAAACAGTATCGATTTCGTGTTTATACAATATATTTACATTTGCATTTTCCAGAGATACGTATATTACACTTTCTACTCGTATCATCGTGACAGACTTCTTTAGAAATGTTTGGAGATACGGGTTATTTTACGAAGGTTCTCGCACAGTAGTGTCTGAAATATTTAAACACGAAGGCGTTTCCAGGGCCCTCTGCGTTATCAGCAGGTTTATAACGAAGCGAAAATCTCGTAGGGACCGTATCGTGTAGTCATGTTTATTTGTTTTTTACGAATTCGATACGACCAACTCTAACACGGTGTAAATTGCCGGTCAATTGTTAAAGGATTGGTATTCTTGAATCTATTAGCTTCATCTAAAGTGATTGTCTCTGGTGTCAGGCCCTAAACAAAATACTGTTTTGAAAAATTACTTTTACTGCTGGCGCCTCCATAATATAAAAAAATAGAGGTGCAAAGCGTAAAAATAGTTATTATACAAATTAAGGAAAATAAATATGGCACGAATCTCAAACATTCTTATTCCAAAATAAATTGGTGGAGAGCTGCAATGAACTGATTTTGCAGAATCCCTTATTTTCACCCCCCGCCCTGATATCAACCTCCTTGTCGAGGATTTTTTAATGAGCCACTTCTCTGTAGTTTCACATAACTTTTACAGTCTCAAACCATTAAACCCGTAAAAACGTCTATAAAACTGGAACACGTATATTACTCTTTTAAAATGATAAACAAACGATCCCTATAAACTTCGTTAGTTGGATGAAATTGACAAGAATTATAAATTATTGCCGTAAAACTTTAACAATGGTAAAAAATTCGGTCGATAATATTGGTTACAAAAAATTTTGATTGTAGATGGAAGAGTCAACATCGTATATCTTGTTATTATTATCGTCTAGAAAATCTTATACAATATCATTCAGGACTGCCCGACGCCTTGTTCGGAAGCATCATTGGGTCTAGCTTGGTACGTTATAATAAATAGGTCCAGCACCCTTTGCGATTAGCAAATATTGAAACCGTGTAATCTGAATTTCAAGCAAGCGTGGGAAGCTATACCTAGCTGAAATATCTATTTCGAGATAGACCAGTCCAGTCCAGTTGGAGATACGTATCCCAAATAACGACCTCGAACAAGGAAATTGTCCCTCTTGTTTCTTTTTAAAGAAAATAATAATTACTTCGCAAACAGTCGTCAAAATGTTTGTTGTGAAAACTCAAAATTCTTACAAGACCATATTCAAGGAAGTGTTCATCAAACACAGACAGAATTTCATGTGTCAACAGATGACTCCAAATAACTCTTGTTGAACAATATGGATTACTCATGTTTTTTAAAAAGTTGGTAAATTTAAAACATGAGTGAAATACATCTTATAAACTAAACTAAACTTATAAACATTTGCAACGAACTTTCCCTCGTGCGTCCTGGGACACACTGTATACTAAATTATTTCGGGTCGTTCGCTTATGAACGATCGAATTGTTGCATCTCCGTCGAATCTATTAACGTATATTTAATTATTGACAGCCTCACAGCCTCAATCATTAAATAACGGCATTTAATTATTGTCTCACAGTTAATCACTTCACGCGATGCAAGTCAGGTAGTCAGGTACTCGCAATAATTCTGGAAGTTATTCGGAGAATGTCTGGTATGAGAATACAGGATGAATGTCTGTCGAATGAATGCTTAGTGAATGTCTATCGAATGAATGCTGAGTGAATGTCCCTTGAATGCCGGTGACATCGCGTTTTATAAATTCTACCGCCAAACTTCGTGATCGGCCGGTCGGAGGTTCGGCTCCTCCCATCTGTCAGCGTGCGTTCCCTGTACGGGTTCATTGACGCGTGATGTCTACCTTCATATGTTCACTTTTTTAAGGCGGCGATGTTTCATCGAACAAAATAGATAACACCTAATCTAAGTTTGTTAGATCTACGGGCGGTTAATTATGCTTTGTTTCACATTTTTTGTTAAAATACCCTAAATTTAAATAGTTCAGATGTTTCACATATTGTTGGGGCACGTCTGGTGGCCTATGGTACTGCCCCAGAGTAATCGTTAGCAATAAAATGCGTCAGAAAATGGCTAGTATAAAAGAACCACTATTGGAACAAGTGGAAGAGGCACCTACGGTTTCAACATATCCATCACCCTTAATTTGAGATCAGGAATTGATAATTTTAAAGAATAATGAAGCGAAGAAGAAGAAGATCACATGTGTTCACTTTGTTCCCAAATTATCGTACACTCTCTAACTTTCATTTAACTAATTCAAGGCCACAAGCTCTTGTCATAGTTGTCATAATTATCTTCTCAATAAACCAACTAACTTTTAAGAGTTGTTTAATAGTATGTACTGAACTGAATTCTAAAGATGCGCCATTGCGACCGCGTACGATATACCTACGATTCAATTTTATTTAATGATATAATCTTGCGTCTGCGCTAATAAAATATCGGTAACTTATCAGAATTTATCTTCATTGTTAGATCCATGACATTCCCAGTATATTAATACACATGCAGAACTATAAAAATTTAATTGGTGTTATTAATCTCATAGACACGGTCGGCTTAACGGCTTGAACAGAGTAGCGATATGCCTTGGCCAAATACGAAATTCTGCTGCATACTTCAGTGCCTCGTATGGCTTATAGAACAAATTTGGTAAGGAGCTCGCAACTACCTACACCAATCTCCTGGAGCTTCAAGTATGCGTGTGAATCGATATTATCATTAATTAATAATAAACGGAAATAGTCCCTTAATAGTACACCAACACATTGCAGGGTTACTTCCAGAATAAAGACACACCTTTCCAATTCTTCTTTTGATGCGGTTGGTCTCGAATATTTGCTTTACACATTACCACACTTTAATCCTAGGTAGCATTTAATTAATGTCTCCCAGCTCAAATTTGCTTGACCTACATACGAAACATGAATAACTCGTAAAGTCCTGTAATACCGTTCTCATGTCCCAAGTAAAATTAAAAAGAAAAATTCTCGATTCACTCCCACACAGCATTCCCTTTAATTTAGTGGACGAGCTCGACGCAAGACAATGAGTTTGTTGGTTAAACTTAGCTAAATTAGAGCTCTTTGTGTCAGGGTGCATCTTCTGGAAAACGTCTACCGAATAGCGGCAGATCTAGAACGGGAAAGTATGAGAATAAATTGGGTATTTAATCAGATCTACCGTGTGCCATTATTCCAGATGGATTGCGGGATTTCCGAGTTAGGTTATGAGACGACAAATTCGCACTTTGTTTTCGGCGCCAGATGTTCCAAATTATGTGGAGCACGAATTTAGTTTAAGACTGGCTTAAAACTTTTGCATACCTTTGTAGTTGACGAGAATTAAGTGATGGAAAGTTTTCGCTTTTAAACAATTAAATTACTGATTAATTTTATAACCTAGCTGCTTGAGTACGAGCAACTTATTGAAGGAAAATTCTGTGGGTATGTAATTCTACTCAATAAATAATAAGGATTTAATTTCAATAAAGCTAACTTTTAACTTTTTATACGAACCTAAAATTTTCCTGTCTCGGTTTCGGGTAAGGCTAGGTTGCTGTCTCCAATATTGTTTCCTCACCCAGTTCCTCACTAAAATCGGTTTCATCGTTTAATTCTGGCCCGTGATTCGTTTCATCAGAGGTTTTATCCGGACTTTCGTTTTCTTCTAATAGTCGGGGGCCGTTTATTGTTTCTGACTCTGCTTGCCGTTCTCTCAGTTCTCCTGTTTTCCTGAGCTAACCTACACATTTCCATAAAAGTAGAACATCCCACATCCTCAACTATTTGAGGGCAGTAGTTTGATCTGGGCCTACCTCTTTTTATTCCTATCTCCGACTCTAGTATGTCGGGAGCTATTCCTTCCTATCTCTCCTATTTTTTATATTTTCCATACCTTTCACTTTTCCCTAACTCTTTATAATACCCCCCTATTGCTAACCTTATCTATCCACGGTATCTTCATCATGCGCCTGTGGCACTACATCACAAACGGTTCTATTCTTTTTCGGATCGCTTCACCTATTATCCAAGTTTCGCACAATGCCGAGCTCCACACATACGTCTTTAAGAGTCTCTTCCCGAGCTTAAGAGGTGCTTCTTTGGTCTCTCATACTAGTTCTCTCTTAATGCCACGACGATAATTAGTTCCATCAGTTAAATGAGTAATTCTTTTCCTTTGTAATCTAACTTCCTAACCTTCTCAGGATTAATTCAAAATTGCTATGGTGCCCCAAGTGCTAATTTATGTTGATGCTGCAACCTTTATCCGTAAATTTAAAAAGTCCGAAACAAGTTATCTTCCTGAGGAAAGATTCAAGGTAAAGGGAGCCCCATGAATTATGCAGAAGAAATAAATCTGTAGAAAGTATGATGTTACTAGCACCCGACATTTTTACGAAACTCGAAAAGGATGGTCAATTTATTCAAAAGCAATCTACATATTCAAATTAATTTGACTGCCTTCGGAAAATTTTGTTTATAGAAGGGGTAAGATCTTCTAATGTCGCTACCGTTTGTAGAGGCTCGAAAAACTATATTGAAACAATTCGAGTAGGTGGTATGGTTCTTAATGTACGTACGTTGGCGAAATTTAGTAAAAATGTAAATTTGTGTTAATATCTTGGTTAAATATTAATTTTTCAATTTGTTATAGAAATCAAATTAAGGTAGACTTCAAGATACTAGGGAATTTTAATTTAATGGAAATGTTTAGCTTCCTAATTGCAGATAATTTAAGGGCTGAAATAAATATCTAAATGTATGTACTAGAATTTTGAGCATGACGAACACTTTTGCTCGTAAGGTAAATTTGACCTGAAAATTCTGAAAGGTCCCTATTAAATAAAAAACTAATATACTGGAGAACAAAAACTAAAGTTTTGGGTTCTCGACTAATTTATCACCAGAAGGACCTACCTCAAACTTTATCTGAAGATGCCATTTATGTCATCGGCTAAATAAATATTTACATCTTTATGACGGTAACATAACCCAAAAATATGATAAATTCGTGGATAGCCCAAATTAGCATATTACGTAACGAGCATGGAAAGTGACAAATTTCATACGAGGCGTAGCCGAGTGCAGAAATCACGCGAGTTTATAGGAAACACACTTTCCATCGAGTTGTACACTATTTTTCCCACGATTCCTTAAGAAAGTCAAATTTATTCAAACCAGTAATTTTATTTTTCGCTTCGCATACCTGAAAATGAATCATAACAACCCTAAAAAAATAACCGAAAGCTAGATTTCCCGCCCTAGGGATTCTAAATTCAGAACGTTCCTACTTTATAGTTTTTCGCCACAATCTGGACACCTTAGACTGTCATTTGTGCACTTTTTTGACGTTTCACTTAATTTTTAATTAAACGTCAGTTTAAATCAAAACAGACAACAAAACAAGTTTTCAACAATTTCAGTTATTTATCTGATTTGGTTTAATGCGAAGCGAAAAACAGTTGTATGCCACACAGGCAGAAAGGCATTTGCTGGCCCTTAGCCGCCTGCTAACCAGCCGCGGGCCAGCAAATGCCTACTTTCTGCCCTTATGACACAATATACTATTTTGTCCACGACTATCTTATAATACATATACTCTTTATACTTGTGTTTCTTCAATCATAATTAGATACATTAATCACTGCAGTGATTAATGAATATTATTCACTACACCAATAGGAACATCGCTTTGACCCTTTTTTACATTTATTTAGTAGGCCGCGATCGCGATGTGTCAGTTCAAATTGAAACGTCAAATCAGCATGGTTTGCTTTTAATTTGAAATGCATATTCTAAAAAAGAAGATATAATCAGTAGTGAGAGTGAAAACGAGGTTTCTTTAACAGCACCAGCAATAAAAGAAGCTGCAGAACTTGCCTCATTAGATTCATTGCCCAAAAAACCAAGAAAATTATACCTGAGAGCGTATGTATGAATCGTTCTTAGACTGGAGAAGGGAAATGAAGGTAAATTCTTTCTGAGAATCTGTTTTGATAGTCGTGGACAAAGTATAGTATACAACTCGTTATAATGATGCTATTATTACCTCGGATGATTACAAAACTCGCTCGTTTCACTCGCTCGTGTTGTAAATAGCATAGCATTCGTTATAAACTCGTGTATAATATACTATTAATGATTTGTCAAAATTTCTAAGTAGCCTACTAACTATGAGCATATTCGAATGATTCTGACCGATTCATGATTTGATTTGTTCTCTTGCCCGTCAATTCATAATTGCCCAGTTCGTACCTAAAATATTTAGGTCTTCCATCGAGGAGCCATTAAAATGTTTAACTGCCCTATCTTTTAAAAGACTTTTCCGGTAAAAATTATTAGCTGTTAAAAGAAGCCCGATTCAGTATTTATTCAGTAAACGTCAAAATTTCAAAACTGCCTACAACATTTGAATATGCCCGAATGCCCGTGCGATTTTCATTTATAGCGCACAGGTACGAGTATAGCACAGAGGTGAATGAAATTGTCAACTTTCGCGCCTACTTACTTGTATGCAACTTGTCGCTTTCTTAGGGGGCCGTGAGAAAATCAACTAAAGTGTGGTCTTACATGCTTATTTCCCTCTTTCATCCAGTGTCTCATCACGATTCTCGATTTTATCCACACAACTGCTTTATTTGGGTGTAGTCCCATTGTAGGCGGATATTGGCGCTAGCAACCAGTAAGTATTCCGGAATTCCGGTGAGCATCGACTTGCACCTAACGCTTGTCACTGAGTGATGCTTTCATAAAATTGCCCACTATTCCAGACCACTTCTATAAATACAGACAATACAGTTCTAAAGTTACAATAAATATTACTCTGACTCATCTTGCATGAAAATCACCCAGATAATTTGCCACTTTCCAAATCAGATCCGATACGACAATGAGGTTATTTATGACACTAAAAGCAGTGCTCTTTATGACACCGAAATAGGGAAATGGAACTATTAAGAAATAAACATAACTTTGACGTTTCAATTCATACCCTCTCTGCGACTCTAGTCTAAAATATCTAAAAATAAAATTGCATCCCAAAGCATCGATTTACAAATAAATAAAATAAAATCCCTAAACATGCCTCTATTCGTTTCAGGTGTTCACTTTGACACGTCAAGTGCAAGTTTGGTAAACGAAATCACGACAGCAATCAAAGTGTACGCTCACGGGGTAGAAGACTTTACAAACGACCCTGCAAACATAGGCAGATCCCTAAACACTCAACTCT
The DNA here is from genome assembly GCA_963966045.1 of Xestobium rufovillosum. Lineage (NCBI taxonomy): Eukaryota > Metazoa > Arthropoda > Insecta > Coleoptera > Ptinidae > Xestobium > Xestobium rufovillosum. The sequence goes on from OZ014493.1 coordinate 33,258,157, forward strand.
CCTGCGAGGGCACTGGGGTAACACGCTGGGACACCGGTGACATCTTCTTCCGCTATTTACGTAATGTTAGTGTAGAAGCAGATGGCGGTAAACCAAACCTAGAGTTTACACAGGACGGTGTTTTACGAGCCGCCGAACTGAAGATTATGAACCTGAGACCAGGAATGAGCAAACAACAGCCGACATGGGAAGAGGTGAGTGCGGTTTGGCAGGATGCAATAAGTGCTCCTGAACATTATCGGTTTGTAGTCGACGGAATCGAGATTAGTTTTTAATTTATGAGTGTTTGTTGATGCTAACGAAGCTCTTCCGGTGCTATAAGTATAAACTGACATTATCAGCAAAAGGCACCAACAATTTTGCATATCGATTACAGCATGTTCCTGCATTTTAAAATATACCTAGGAGAAACTTGTTCCTACATAAAGGTACGGAAATTCTAGAAATACTAACTTACAATATCTGAAAAATTGTTCGACGTTTTTCGATCGTCTTATTTTTCTTTAAAAATTATATGTATAGGTAATATAATGTGGCCTTTACACGATCAATACATTTTTTCGATATGTCAGTGAACTTCTTTATGTGTTGTATTGACAATATTTTTTAAGCGTGGTTTAGCAAAAGCACAGTATTTTTATAGACGTTCTATTTCTGTAGATTTCTATAGATTTCATATCATTGAAAACATGAGTGCCTCCTAGTTTCTAGCAAAAGAGGATTTTGCATCAGTTTTCGGACAAAAAGTCAAATCTGACATTTACTGGGTAACCTCGATTTCACAAGTTTCTGAGTTGTCAGCATAGATTAGAGACTTATGGTTGTCAGTGTCTTCTATCAAATAGACCTTTTCATTTCGTTAGTGCGCATGTGCAAAAGTATACTGACAATCAGCTGTTAGTTTTTCGGACGGTTGTCTCTGTCAGACCTTATAAACTTCGTGTAGAATATTCGTAAGTAAATAGTGGAATACCAAACAAGGAGGGTGTTTGAAAGACGGAAAATTACAAATGTTAGTTCCCAGTGATATCGCTCGTAAAATTGTGAGGGTGAATCCCGAAGGCGTGTCTGGCTGTTGCTTGAAATACGGGAATTTTAAGTAACCAACATACTTCAATCATGCAATCATGTAGCGGTGAAAATCAATCACTGTTTTAAAATAAAGAGGATCTAATAGACAGGTGCGTAGTTTTCTGCAATGTATGTATGCAACACAAATAATTCTGATTTTAAAGACCTAACAAATAATGACGTAAAACCTGGAAACGTTCAATACACTTTTCCATTTCGAATCTTGCCTCTTACACATTTTCATCCACGCAACACAATTTATATAGGTGAAACAAATCTTCACATGGTCATCGACCCAGTTATTAACTTCGATTTTCCCCAGTGTTAAGCAGGGTTTGGGAAATGGATAAAATCGTAATCCCAAACGATAATGGCCTACCCGCTCTACTATCACCATTGCAGTCACCAAAAGCACAATGTTTGGATGCTCCATACTGTTTTAGTTCCGAACTATTACCAATTTTGCACGTTTGCAATAAAATTTTACTGTATAGAGATGGACCAAAGAATTTAAAATAAACACTTTCAAACTATACAAAACTGACATTAATTTGTCCGAAATTGTCACGGCGCGATCGCGCCTCAGCATTTTTTTTATAATGAAAAGCCCTATTAGGTATGAAAAATTGAATACAAAATAAAAATTTAAATTACAATTGATACATGATACGAGGTTTAAATATCTTACATAATGCTACTTCAAAAAGAAGATGGCGTTAATGCAACAAATGTTAGGTATAGCTCATTCAGGATATCTAGCGTTGCACATCACAAAATTATATCACCAGATGGCGTATAGTACATATATAATGGGATTTTACTCGACGTGTATATTTTTTTTAGGTTATGTCGCATTTGGATTTTGACGTTGATATTTATTTTAGGGTATGACTATTCGATACTTTTAAAATAATAATTACAAAAGTGGCATTTGATAGTTACACCCTTTTCGCGTAACAAAATCTAAATATCTACTTTGCACAAAAGGTGTGCGTGTGCATGAACGCAATTATGCACTGAAAATATTAAACGGTAAATTAAATTCTGGACTAACTTCTGGTTTTGTGTTTGGCCTTTGGCATTTTCGAATTGACTGTTAAAAGTTTGCAGAAGAATATTACGACGAATAGGTAACATTATTTTCTACTTAGTACTCAAAAAGCACAGATTTTAGTAATTTTTCATATTAATATAATTTAAAAAAGCTTGCAGTACTTAACACTATTAACCAATTGACAAGTCAAATGTCAAAATTATAATCGAAAAGCCATGACAAATAGATCATTTTAGAATATCGTCACACAATTGACAGCTGGAGGGCACACATTTGTTTGTTTAAAGGAGGGAAGAAGAGGAGGAATAACAAAGCAGATGTTTGTGTTACCATTTGGCACCAAAAAAGGGATGTAACTTAAACTTAGTCGCTTTACGCCGAGAATTGAACGAAAATTCTCAAAATGATATGACTGGTTGCACTATTGCAAATGTTATTTCGTTATTTTGAGTTAAATTACATGAACTCTAAACATCACCACTTTGTTTGGCACCAAATCTGCTAAAATTTTGGTAACACTCACGTGCATAACGTTATGTATCCATACTCTGCCCTCCAACAGAAAATGGCGGCCTGTCAAAATCAGGCCATTCTAAAACAGTCTATTGACAGTCGTGGACATTTTGTTTCAAAGTGCTACAACTTTTTCTTTTTCTTCTCATGTAAATACAGGGTGATTCAGGAGTAAATGCTGAAATTTTGTAATGTGATAGAGTATCGACGATTATTTTTTTCCACTACACTTGGTGCCACTGTGACATATGTCGCTGTGACGATACACGCAATATCTCCAAGTGCATCTCAATAAATTCTGGAGAGCCAAATCATGCCATTTTCAACGTTAACAAACTTGTATACGGTCCGTGTCCCTTAATTTGACATTTGCAAACTTCAAAAGGCTATGTCGCGTACGAGCTACGACAAATTAATGTCTTCCGACGTATTGTGAGTAGTGTCGCAACCCTCTATATACATTGAATCCGTACTGTCGCAATTCATTTACTTTGTAATTCTTTCTTTCTCTGTAACGCTGTCACATCTAAAGTTGGGGTAATAGGGTGACTGCGCGAGCGATGCATTCCGTGTTCGGCTTGACCTAATGTAATTATCGCTTTTCGCGAATCTCTAGGGGCTCTTTCACGAGTTTCTATGTCCACCTGGTGTGTGCTAGATCTATTTTGCCTCAGTAATTTATCTTTCTGAAAGCCATCCGCTGGATGAATACGTGCTTCCCTAACTACAATTTCTGTACATTTAGGTATTAATTGACCGATAGTGAACAGACGAGAAACCTGAAAATTTTGAGTGCCTGACGTTTGGAAACAAAATTTCTTTGTTTTTCAAATATTACAGTGTAAAGCATTACGTACTTCTGCATACGTAGAAACATTTTACCCACCGCCTTTGGGGCAACTAGAAAACTAGCGTAGGGAGTTACACGTGCATAATTTTTCAAACTTATTGCCCACATTATCTGTGATACCCATACCGAATTTATCATCAATGTTCCGTGTATAAAGTGAGTCTGTGACTCACTGGCTACCCCAACTTATTTACTTATTTCACTACTTATTTCCATATACATATTCCACTAAATCCTCTAAAGTTTCCTTGCGAATGTATTTGCGAGTGATTTACCACCCACTTAAACTCAAATACCTACCTACGTTTATAAAAACCGAGTTGCATCTGGAGCTTACTGGGCCCGCTGAAAGGTCGTAAATATGAAAGTTTCGAAAGCTTCGGAAAATTTAATATTCTTTTTTGCTCATTTTAGTATCGTCCGGATACTTTTATTACATTGCGCTGTCGCTCAAAAAATTAAATTACAGCAACAGTCTGAGTTAGATTGGTTCGCGAGCACCCAGGCGATGCGTTAACGATTATTTGACTTCTATGTTATGCGGATATCGGAAAGGGTGTAGGACATAATCCATAAATTATCGAAAGCATCGTGTTTTAGCCTACTGAAACACATAAATTTCGTAATTACGTCTTCACACTGCCCCCATTTTAAACTCCAGTGTTATTAACGTGTTATATGATTTATGTAGTAGGTTTGTATCTGTTTTCGCTGGTTGAGGGATTAAATACATAATCCTGGTACACCAGGCCGCAACATTTTTTCTGGTCTATTATGCACTGTTAACAATAGGTAAATAAAACACGAACTTCTAACCTATTGTTAAATATACAAGGACATTAAGTTATGTTTTCCATACGTGAACAAAATTTTGAAAAAGGCAAAATCAAAAGTTCAGTGCTAACAATAACATACTTGGTAATTAGGATTACACCCCTAACGAAAAAAATCTATTATAACGCCAAAATATTTAATTTCTACAGCAAAGTCTACAATGGCACTTCCAATTTTTACGACATGAAGTTCCTCTATATACCGTTTGCAATTTGCCCTCGATCCTATTACTAAACACTTCTATTTTTTCCGCATTTATAATTTCAGTTTAGTAATACACGACCAACAATGAAGTCTTCCTAAATGCTTAAATGTAACGTTTAATATACCGATTGGGTTTCACCTTCTCGTCATTGTTACCTAAAACAACCGCGCAGAACCTAGCATCACACCCTACCAACATCAACTTCTCAGTTTCTTAGCTGTGGCGTCGGATTCGGATCCGGCTCCGACAATAACTGCCTGTGTCCATGTCCAATCAAAAACGGGCCTCAACCGGCCTGCTTTTTTACACGTAGTTGCTTTTACGAAGATAGCCAAAATAACTGAATTTCTATTCGTGCAATGGTGATTCTTCACTACCCATAGTTTATTAATTCTGCGCCAAAATTTTACACTTTTTACTCTTGTGTGGGCCGCCATCCCACTTCTGATGTTAACAATAAAATAAAACTGGAGGTTCTAACTATATTAAAATAATCTTAAATTCAGTAAATACACACTATCAAGAATAAAAGTAAATAAAAGGTAAATACTTCTCAACCTAACGCTGAAAATCTAATGCCGGTGTAATCCCTTGACTTCATAAATAATAATTTTTCACCCCAAAAAGTTTTACAGTTATAAGAAGGTCAAAATTAAAGCGACCATTTGATTTTTTTTCAATTATAGTACCACCAGAATTTGCAGCCGAGTCCTCAGACAGAAGTGACAATTGCTTTCGACCTAAATTAACGAATGTGCCTTGACAGCATTCATTTCGGCTCCCTATAAACAAAGCTGCCGCGGCCTGGCCAAACAACAATCAATTATGTTCGACAGTGCGAGAATGTGGCACGCTGGGGTGTTTTTATGCTACGATTCAACGAATCCGTTCCGGAAACGGATGTATCTGATATCCCATGCTGACCCCATACGTGACATTAGCACCGAAATCGACTCTCAACCATCGACAATGTAGTCGAATGTTTCCGATATTAATCGTTTTGAAATTTTGTCACGGATTTCTTACAAAATAAGGGGAAGGATCGCAGGAATATGTAATGTTTGTTTATTCGATATTTATGTATAATGGACAATATTAACAATAGATAAGGGAACAAATTAGGTGCTCGATATTATAATCATACTGCAGAGTACACTTTCGGGAACAAATTAGGTGCTCGATATTATAATCATACTGCAGAGTACACTTTCCCGTTAATTTATACAAATGCATGATTAAGAAATAGAAATTCGATATTATAATGAATGCTCGGTATATAATTCACATGCTCTATAATATAATAAATACTCGATAAATATGATAGACGCTCGATAAATGTAATGAAAGTTTGATACAAAATTCAAATGCCTCCCATAATAATAAATATTCGATAAAAAATTATAAACTCTCAATTATTATAATGAATGTTCGGTATATCAAGGTATACAAAACGAACTGCTTTGTTTTATACTTGCCCGTCACTGAATACAGTCAAAAAAGTGGTTCCACGGCCCACTATTTCCGGTCTTAGCGCAAGCGGAGCGAGCGGAGCGTTCAAGTCTCCCCCCCCCCCCGAGCTTTTATTTAATACCCCATCAGGATAATTCAATTATATCAAGCAAAATTTGATTTAATAGTGAACCCGACTTATCGAGCATTTACATTTTTTTAAAGCGCTTATTTGATTAAAGCAGCGACCAGAACTTATAGTGCAAATGAGATACTTTATCGGGTGAATTTCTTTAAAATACAAAGCATATTGTATTAGTTTATTCGGCATTTTTATATTTTATCGAGCATTTATTATTTTATATCGAGCATTAATTATTTTTTAGTATGCAAAATGCATTAAATTATCGGGTGTAAATTACGACCCAATAGATAATTGATTGAACGCAAACTGTAAAGAACATAATTGGCTCAATAAAAGACCATCAAGTATTAGATCAAAAATCGATTAAAATAATGGATCCTTAATTTCAAATTTTGTGTATTTTGTAAGCATGCTAATTTCTAAGTTAGTTATACCTGGGCTAACTTTCTGTAACATTATGAAACTAATCCATTGAACTACATTGTATAACACCTGCAGAGGGAGAATTTCAACAATCAATGCCAATACGACGAAATCTATAATGGTTCAGCTCTTTGGACCACAAAAACGCACAACACATCCCACCCATTCCATCTTACTAAAACTGTGTCAAGGTGCAAGTCTAGTGGTATGGACGTTACTGCATGCCTAACTTGAATTTTAGAACACTGAAGATACACAAATTGTTTAACTACAAAATACATGCCTCTTAAAATCAAAGTCAGTACTGGTAGCCATTTCATTCTAGGACTTGGGCGTTTTATGTTATTGCAAATTTATTTCGGCCTCCAGAGAATAAAACAAATTAAGGAATTCGCCTTCTGTAGAAATTGTCTATGATAAAGAAACCTGCGGTGCCCACAAGGCGCATACCTGTTTGAGAGAGAATCTCTTAGACTTCGAATTTCCGTTGCTGAGGCAATTTAATAATATGCGTTGAAAATTTACCCATGGTTTATGGATTAGAAGGAATTAATTTTGGGATGATTAAATTTCGCAAGATAAGTTATTAAATTGTATAGATTCAAATTTAAGCTAGTACAGGGTTCTCTGTTCAATAGCAATAGCAATCTGAATTATGAACAACAATGAAAACTTTACCTGCCAAACTAGAACTGTTTGGCGTTTTTAAAGGAGATAATCCTGATGTTCTCGCTGAAAAATTCGTAAAAGAAACATAATTCCACTCAGTTTTTATATTTTCCTTTGCCCATGTTGCATTTCTTACAGATCGGAATAAGCGCCCGGGTGAAGTTTTTATTGCGAAAAACGAGGCCAATTATTTCAATCCTATCCAAACACTCAAACTTCAAAGTTCTTCAATAAGCTCTCTAGTTGAATGCGAGAGAATTTCAATAGTCAGTACTCCAAACTGTTACGAATTCAGTTGTTCGTAGTCGCTTACATTATTTATGCAAACTATTTGAATATTCTCGTCAATGTTTTAAACAGAATAATTTATTGCTGTTAGTTTTTATAATTACATTACTTCTCTTAATAGAAATTTAATGAATTCCTTAATACTTAGCATACATATTTATTTCAAAACTAGCTCACGGAAATAAATTAATGTTAAAATTGTGAAAATTTACAAATTAATGTGGTGAATTTCTACACCAGCACTTTAAGTTTCCACCTACCACCAGGTAATGAAACAAGCATTAATTAAGTGTTATTACCTCTAGTCCGGAAAATCGCATTGTTTTATCTACTAAAATGTTTCGTTGCTCAACTTGTCGGCAACCTCTTAGTCCTTAAATTCTTATAATTTAAGTAAGGTTGCATGATCTTAGATTCCAAGAATAATAGTTAACCGCACCAGTAACCACGTTCAAATCAAACTCAAACGCCGGCAAACTTGTGGAAAAAAATACAAAGAATGAACAAACTTATTCATTCATAAATGGTAAATAGGTATATAGCATTACACATAGTATAAATTTCAGCAAGTAAATAATATACCTAGGTTGTTCCATATGAAATGTTACATAGGCAACACGAGAAATCTACCACATAAAAATGAGATAAAACTAATAATAAAATCGCTACGACTATCTCCGTTTTTTACGATTCACCCAACCAAATTTTTTTGTCATTTCTTACTCTTTGGTAGTCTAAATACATAATTAAAAATTATCACTACTATGCGCACTACCAGTTATAATGCATTAAAGGCAGTCACTATATGTTATCTTACATATATTATGCTATACTATAATCATAATGTTATATTTTAATTGGTAGTGCTCATAATAGTGATAAATTTCAATTACAAAAAATTATATTTTTAAATGTGGCATCATGTATATCTACCTCTAAAGTGGCAATGGACAACAGGGCGATTTGGATGAAAATATTTGACCCCTATTTTTGCGTTTTTCTCTGTGCTTTACTTTAAGGCAGAAAAAAATTAATAATTTTGCCTGGCACAATGAAACATTTGCAAAATACAATGACTGTACTACCTAAACGGAACTGAAGAACTAAAAAAGCTTTTGAACTTAGGTGTGAATTATGTATATGAAAACACAGCGGTTTTGACGGAAAGTAGGTTATTCGCATTTTATCATTTATTAGTAGTCTAAATGTATACGCCAGCTGTCTGAACTCTGAATCTGTTGCGAACTAGACAAACGAAAATGGCAAATATGCTGCAGCTAAAATGTCTCGTGTTTTAATTGGTTTTAGCGCAATGTACGTCATTAAGTCCAAATGACGCGCGAGCGAAAAAAAACTATTTGAAAAAATTGATCTTTGGAAGCGTTTTAAACAATGTTTTTTAAAATATTTTTTTACTTTTATCAAGACTTAATGTTAAGGCGGTGTTTACTTACGATATTAAAAGAAATAATCCAACAAATTTAATTAGTATCAGTTGCCTATTGTTGTATTTTCCGAAATTGCTTTGTAGAGTCGGTTCATCTCTCCCTGAAACGTCACAGTTTACGGAACCAGATATCGAAACCTCCTGAAACATTCACGTTAATTTCGTTGCAGAAGCGATAATTATATTTTAAGATACTAGAACTTCTGAGGCTCTTTCACGTTGTTCAGGACTGATAAGTAATGGCGAAACGTGTCAACTAAAGCTTGAAATTGTGTCCCGTGACAGATTCATTTGTCACGTAAACCGAAGAGGGTAGTATTTTACCGTTATATGATAATGAACTTCATTATGCGAAATAATTTGTGACTCGTGTAACGCAACCCAAACATGGTTACCCGCACCCTAGAATCTTTAAAATGTGGGCACAGTTCGCTCACAAGCAAAAGAGCACGTGTTGTCATCGCTCATATGCGTCTGAGGAGAAACGGTGGCGTACCACTTACACCTGCTGTGCTTAACAATTACGTGGCGTATATTGTTCTGCAAAAGAGCACGTGTTGTCATCGCTCATATGCGTCTGAGGAGAAACGGTGGCGTACCACTTACACCTGCTGTGCTTAACAATTACGTGGCGTATATTGTTCTGCTATAGAAAGCCAAAACCAAAACACTGCGCGACCCCGAACTGACTAACTGCATCACACTATAAACACACCTGAGAGACCTGCGGCACCGGACGGCATATTTGTATCAGACGTAGCTTATTGCACGTCGTAAATTAACGAATTATGCCGATTCATTTTTCATATAACGTATTGGACGTATTCTTTGCTTTTAAGTAAGTTACTTGTGAACGCCGTTAGTGGCTTACGTGGGTAGGGAAGTATCTCATAGAGTTAGTAGTTTGATGTCCATGGGCTGGGTGAGTTCGACTCCAGTAGGGGTTACTTTGTTTTTCTTATGTTCTTAAATTCTCTTTTTTTACAAAAATGCGTATGTCTGGTCTCCGTCAGTTAAGTGGTCTATTTCAAAAATGCGTTCTGTTCTATAAAATATGTCAAAGTTTATCGAACAACTGAAATTTCACAGTCGTGTGCAACCACGCGTGTTCTATACGAAGGCCATGGTCAGTTAGTAGCCTACTTATGCAACGGTCCTAGCTATTGTGAAGCTTCTTCAACTCATCATGCAGGAGGCACAGTGGAGGAGCAGTAGAACATAAAGTGTGTATAGTTGCTTGCCATGTGCTGCACATTGACCTTTGAAATAGGTTGTTCCTGGTTGCAATCTTTTCTTTGGCGGCGGCGTCGGGCGTCAAATCGGCGCTATTTTAATATCGTTGGGTGTCCGATAACTGGCCATCGCGGATGCTTATCGCGAAGTAGAAAGGTGAAGTAGTGAGGGTACCAGCCGCAGGACCGCAAACTGGAGAGGTTTAGGTGACTGATGACAGACGTAGTGTCCACGAAGGGCGCTACTTTTACACTAAAACTTATATATCTTATAAGGAACATATCTCTGATTGACTAACGAGCCAAGGTGGCACAACCAAATCAACGGTCTTCCGTTCTTAATTGACCCAACTTATTTGATTGCTAGGTCCTCTACCGTCTCATGTCGTAATTCGGCATCTGGAAGAATAGCAAACCACCACTGAATGTGTTCCACCGGGTACTGAAAACAAGAAATTGAGCTAATGAGATATACGCGATTACTGATTTGGAATCATATTAATTCTAACTCGCGGTCAATCAGAGATCCGCAATATCAAATCAACGCTTCCAGATAACAATCGGGATCAGTCGCCTGAACCTCGATCACGACTCCACGCCTTTGTTATTCTTACTATCTTCCTCCGTTTCCGTCGAGTTTTAAGATTTCCGCAACTCGCACTGCCGGCTTTGACAACTTTCTCCGCGACGCTTCCGCGAAACCATTTGCTGGAAACTAATCCCGCAGCATCAGCACACACCGGCGCTCTTCAAAATCAAGTCAAATTATTACTCCGCCGCTACGAAGTTCGACACCTCCTCCGTCGCCCAAGGCGTTCAGATCTATGCCGCATACTCGCTGCAGAGTCCTATCGCCGCGCATCCCATACACGATCAATATACATATACAGTGTGTCCACGGATGGACTTAACTATACTTGTAAAAACTTTTATTTTCAGGTTTTCGAAAAAAAGTCATTCTTTATAATTTCTTTTGCTTGTTATATAAATACTATTCACGTTGAGAAACTTTGATTTTGTTGTACAGGGTGCGCAGAAAATACAAAAATGTATATTTGCAAAATTAAAAATTTTTGAATCAAGCTTTTTGACGTCTCAGAATAAAACAGCTTAGAAGGAGAAATCGAAAAGCCAAATAAAGTTTTCCCATAGAAGTTATACTTAGTTGCTAAGATACACCGGGTGTCCGGTTAAGGTTGGCGACCGGCTATCTTAGGAACTATTCTTCCTACAGATTTCGCAAAAAAATCTTCTTACAAAAGTGGCCATGAAAACTTCACCAAAAATATTTTTAGCTTTCAGTTTTCCCCGCTAGGGGGCACAATTTTAAAAGAAAATAGACAATCCACATTTTCTTCAAAAATTCAGATGGAAATGTAGGTATCCTTTATCTTTCTCAAAATCTCATCGTAATATCCAGCAAATTAGTTAAATAACTTTTTGATCTAACTTACGAAATAAGGGCTGGGAGGAGGGAAGAATTCCCTTACACCAAAAATGCCATGTCTCCGGATTGCTTGAACCAATTTTAATGAATTTGGTCTCGTTGGAAAAGGAATTTATAGCGTAATAGAAATCTGCATTTACTCTTAAATTTAATTTTATGAGGAAGCCGCCAGATGGCGTTATTTCGAAACTTGCGAAAATGTCAAATTTTCTCAAAAACTTTAAACGGAATGGTATATTTTTTATAACATAGCGTCATTACAAATAGAATTGAGAACAAAATGACTCAAACTGGAAGTTGTTATCTTTTTTCAAACGGAAGTTATCATCAAGAATATGGTTTAATCAAATCTCAGCGTGCAGGTTCCAAATTTTTTCAAAAATATTTGAATGGAATGGTACATTTTCATAACATGCTGTTAGTACAAATAGCATGAAGAATAGAATGCCGCAAACCGAAAGTTCCTATCTTTTTTCAAACGAAAGTTATGATCAAAAATGCTGTTTAATCACATTTCATTGACTGGGTAATTTTAGGAAAATAATTTTTTTAAAGAGTATTAGGGCATTCTTGTATCTCTCATCAGACAGAATTATAAGAAATATTACAAACAAAAAGCACTCCATGGAAAATAAAAGCAAATACCTGGTCATAGTATTGTCACTAATTGTTAAGTTTAACTTAATTAAGTATTAATTATTAGTTAATTTAAATTCGATTTCAATGTCTGTTCGCTAGAATTTATTATAACTTTTTAAATAATTCCTAGCTCTGTTGCTGAAGCTTATGACAAGCTCGCGGTATTTTTCAAAATGAAGAAAATGCCGTTATTGCCTCCCGAGCCTTGGCAAGGCGTTTGAGGAAAATTTTATATTTACTAAATTAAATTGATATTCATTTAGGTATTTAATTTTTCTCAAATTTACCCACGCAATGAGATATGATTAAACATATTTTTGATTACGACTCTCGTTTAAAAAAGATAGGAACTTTCGGTTTGCGGCATTCTGTTCTTTATGTTATCAATTCAAGAATGTCATGTGTATTAACAGCAGGTTGTGAAAATGTACCATTCCATTCAAAAAAAAAATTGAGAAAATTTGGTACCTGTGCCTTGGTATTTGATTAAACGATATTCTTGATGATAACTTCCATTTGGTAAAGATAAAAACTTCCGGTTTGCGGCATCTTGTTCTTAATTCTATGCGTAATGACAACATGTTATAAAAAATATACCATTCCATTTATAATTTTTGAGAAAATTTGACAATTTCGTAAGTTTCGAAATAACACCATCTGGCGGCTCCCTCGTAAAATTAAATTCAAATGTAAATGCAGATTTCTATAACGCTATAGATCCCCTTTCCAACAATACCATATTCATTAAAATTGGTTCAAGCAATCCGGAGATATGGCATTTTTGGTCTAAGGGAATTTTTTCCTTCTCCCACACCTTATTTCATAAACTAGATCAAAAAGTTATTAAACTAATTTGCAGGGTATTACGAGGCGATTTTGAGAAAGCTAAAGGATTTCTAAATTTCCATTTGAATTTTCGAAGAAAATGCGGATTGTCTATTTTCTTTTAAAATTGTGCCCCCTTGCGGGGAAAACTGAAAGCTAGAAATATTTTTTATGAAGTTTTCATGGCTACTTTTATAGGAAGATTTTTTCTGAAAGCTGTAGGATGAATAGTTCCTAAGATATAGCCGGTCGCCAACCTTAACCGGACACCCGGTATTTCTTAGCAACTAAGTATAACTTCTATGGGAAAACTTTATTTGGCTTTTCGATTTCTCCTCCTAAGCTGTTTCATTTTGTGACTTCAGAAAGCTTGATTCAAAAATTTTTAATTTTACAAATATACATTCTTGTATTTTCTGCGCATCCTGTACAACAAAATCAAAGTTTTTTAACGTGAATCGTATTTATATAACAAGCAAAAGAAATTATAAAGAATGACTTTTTCTCGAAAAACTGAAAATACAAGTTTTTACAAGTATAGTTAAGTCTATCCGTGGACACACTGTATATTGTCGATATGAATATTGTCAATTTTCAGTTTATTGACAATATAATTTCAGTTGTTCATGTTTAGAACAAGTCATGAATATTCATAGAAAATACTGTTATAAAAATCAGGTATTATCTAAGTTCTCCAATTTGGTTAAAAGAAATTCAAATCAAATTGATGGTTGAAAATAATTCAAACATCAATAATAGACAACACAGTAAACGGCACACTATTAAAAGATTCGACAGCAATAACAAAAAATGTTTCCGTCAAGCCACGATTAGTAAAATATTGGCAATCCTTCAATATGCTTAAAAAGTTCATCAATATTATTGAAGTATTGATCGTGCCTGGGAACTTTAGGCTTGAAATTTATAAATTTTCAGCCTTCCACAATTACCGCGATTCCGTGCTTCTCAGGCGGCCTGTTCCACCACCGCCGCCTCCGACTTACCAAATAAGCACCTTTTAACTGAAATGGCATACACAGAGTAGTTGGATCAAGAACTTTGACGTAAATTCACTATGAATTCTTAATAAGTTAACCCCACACGCCAAAAGACAGTGACACAGTAACAGTGACACAGAATAATCTTCAACTCCTCAAGATGCTGACGTCAGCGAAATGCGTGTCGAATTTAATTACTGTGTCACTGTCTTTTGGCATGTGGGGTTAACTTATTAAGAATTCATAGTGAAATGGCATAAATTCCATTTATAAGTCAATTGCCCGGAAATGGCAATAGAGGCTGTGCTCCGTTTTCGGTACGTGCGTGGTCAGTCAATTTTTAATTCAAAATTAGAATTATTAGGAAACCTAAATTACTAGAAAATTTGAGTAGCTTTATTGTTCATCACGTTTTAATTTAATTTATTAGAAGTTCAGGACAAATCTGGGTACCAAAAGTTCAGCCATATTTTACGTGTATGTCAGTTATGGTACTCCCCTTAGCTTGCTCGTGTATCATGACAAGATGTAAAATATGATAAGTAATTTCCTGCGAGGTCATTGGAAAACAAAAGTTTTATGTAAGAGACATTCTTCCGCAAGAAAAATGTGAAGAAACAAACCGATATAAACTAACGGCAAAAGTTATACTTTGTAGGGAGTTGAGTTTCCTCTCCATCTCAGTTACGAAATTCTTTGATTTAATGAAGTATAACTTCGACTTCTTTCGTAGTCGATGCTAAGATTATGAAAAATGCTGTACGCACTTAATGATGGAATGTAATGGGAGGTTAAATTGGAAGTCTGAAATAACTGTGCCCTAGGCAATTGGAGGAAAATATTCGCCATAAATGTAAATTTTAATTTTTCGTATGATAATAGCATACCTTCCTAAGAACGGCATTATATGCCATAGCATACGCCGTGATATTAGAGATGTTATAGACGGTAATTCAATTTCGAAAGACCCCCAATAAGAGGGAGGAGTCGGTGTGACTTTTAATAGAACGCATCTTGATTCACATGTCGATAATTCCATAATTCCATCCTTGATTGGACTCCTAGGATTTTGAATCCCATTTGTAACTTTTAATACTGGTTACTACTGGTGGTTGTACTCATAATAATTTTTCTTCTTCTAGTTTTGTTTGAGTATCATTTTCATACATGTTTTCTTCTTCTATTTGTGGCACTGTTATGTATTTATAGTCCTGTTATTGGGTACCTGCCCTTTTGTATGACCTCATCAATGGATACAAAATATGAAAACCAGCAACAAAAGAAATTTAATTTAATTTGGGAAATTCTCGACTTTAAGGAGAACTGAATTTTCTATTATCTCCTATATTCGTCGAATGTACTTCTCCTTTCATTCATTCAGGCTAGAAATACAAAAAAGCAGATTATCTGCTTGGTGGTTGAGAACTAGCCAGTATGACCTAATTTGTTTGTCTATCCACATTTAGTAACGTAGGGCGTCGAGAACCGGTAAGCAGATAGTCTGCTTTCTTTGTGTTCTTGCCTTTATATTTCCATCAAGTAATTAATGTTAGTTAATCCGAGGTTTATGAAGCGCTTTTAGTGCCGGTTTATGTCACTGCTGTAAGTAGTTCGTATGTGTCTAGCTTCTTTGACATTGCTTATAATGCGTCACAAATCCACTTTCCGGTAAAAGTCTCCAGGCTATCGATTTCATCATAGTTCGAAAATAAAGATAGACACCTTTAAAATAGCTTGACGTGGAAGTTTTCATATGGCAATCAAAATATTTTTATATACGACATAACGAAAACGATAGTAATGTTCTGCAAAAATAGGCCGCATAAAGAGCATTGACAGATATAGGTGTATCTAATAAATTTTTTTTCGTGTTGCAGATCGGAGTCTGGAAGTCGTGGGAAAAAGAGGGACTGGACATAAAGGACATCGTGTGGCCAGGCAACAGCCATACGCCGCCCCAGGGGGTCCCTGAAAAGTTCCACTTGAAAATAACATTCCTGGACGAGCCGCCCTACATTAACCTGGCGCCTCCCGATCCCGTCACTGGCAAATGTTCCATGGATCGCGGTGTGCTCTGCAGGGTTGCCAGTGATGCCGATATTACGGAGTAAGTCAGTTTTCCGCTACATTAGCTCGAGCCACACAAGGTGATAATTTACGAAAACGAACGCCCGAATGTTCTGCTTTCAGCGGTTTCTTTATTTCTTTAGTACAGCCGTGAAACAGGAAAGTGCCCCATCCGCAGTTTCGAGAAACTTATTACGCAATATTTTCCGATTTGTTTTATCTTCGAAAAAGTTCTGAGTTTGAGCGGTGGGATCTCTAATGGAATTAACCCCCGAAACATCCCACAAATCACGATTTGTGTTTGATGATCCATTACGATCACGAATATATCATAAATAATAAACTCGTATTTTCTCATCTTGGGTTATTTGCCATCGGTTAACAAAAATGTATTTTTTGAAGACGAGCAAAAGTTAGAATGAGTATACCTACTATACAAGGTGTTCCACAATGACGACCGGTTAGAGAATTCAAAATTACGCCAGGTGCCGAATAAATCGTTGAACTGTCCGCCATATGCTTGTTACTAGTTACATGGGCAGTGAGTGTGAAACTTTTGGCCTGAAAATTAATCAGAAAAAGTGGGCTAAAAAATGCCAAATTGACATTCTTTAGCGCACGCATTTTGAGAAGTGAATTGCACTGCGAACTAATACTAAAATCAAACCTAATGAAACTTACTTGTAAACGTTAATTACAACTTCGCAGAGATGTCAAAAGAGTACTGACGGAAGTCAAAATATATGTATACGTGCCGGCCTGCTACTTTTTGTGCATAATTATTATTTCTCTTTTGTTAATTATTTCTTGCAAATACGATACCCGTGGTCACGCTGATAGTAGATAAAGCGTTGTAAGATATACTCTTATCGTAACTTTATATTATGATTCACGATGGAATATCAAACTCGGCCTTCGGCCTCGTTTGATAATCTTGTACCATTATATATGTCGCAGCCTTCTGGTGTAATTGGCCGTTTCCTGAAATGCCTAGACAGATGATGTAATCTTTGAAAATTCGACAAACGAAATTGATAAAAAATTATGTCGTTTTACTAGATATCACCTTATCTGACCTGACCTGAACCTGACCTGATCAACGAAACCTCAAAAATATGGCTAAACAAGAATTGTTTCCCTAAGAGGCTGCTAGCGGTCCAGACATTTCATGAACTGTCCGATTACACCATGTGGCTGCGACATATATATACTTGTACCTAAAATAGCTATTACAACTTTAGTATGAATGGTACGTCTCGTTAAGCAACCAAAGTGTACCATTGAATATATTCCAGTTCTCTTCAGAGTGGTATTAGTATGGCTGTCTTTCTCTTTAAAAACATTCTGTTATCATTGTGTTTAATCGCAATTTTTATCTTTTCTACGTTACGTACTAACTATAACCATAAATATCTAGTTCAACATTAACACAATACAAACTTATTGTAAGTTTAACCATTAAAGAAGTTCACAAAGGATAACAAAAACGTTTCATTGAATTCTACTCATATACTTTAATAGCTTTCCTTAGAATACTCTTTTGCGTTACATTTTCACCTAATATTGCAACTTTTATAACCCCATTAAAGGGATTTAATAAAGAACCTCAGTATGAATTTTCTCACTTAATCTTAGTAATAAACTTAGTTTTTTAATTGCTTCAAGTAAATCGGATTATTGAAATCTCCTTAATGCTGGTCTTTCCATTAGCCAAAATTAAAATTCCAATAAAGGGGGTATCTTTTAAAATATTCATCATTTAGAGAGATTTATTTGGACTGCCTCGGCAGTTTTTCTACGCCCAAGGTCTTCTCGTTGTCAAACCATGCAGTAGATCTAAAGTAATGGAAAGAATAAATATTTTGGGAATATTTTTATACATTTATACATTTATACATTTATACCGGCAAACCCATTTAAAATGAACCTGAAAACTGACTTCGTAGTACTATGCTCATTTCTAAACTGTGAAAATTGAAGTGTTGAATTTTGGACAGTTTATAAACTAAACTTTATTTTATATTTATATAGAAAGAAAAGTTAAAAATTTGATCTTAGAAAGTGTCAGTTCAGTCATGAAATTGACCAACTTCACGCGTGCATAGCGCCAAGAGATTTAAAGTTTTCGAAAAATTGTTTCAAGAGAGACATAAAATATACCTTCTTCTACCATAATCAGGATTTCGTGTTGCTAAATTTATTAGGATGAAGGTTTAATCGTGGTACAGCGAGAGCACTGCAAACGCAAAATATGCCTTGGTATGTGCTGCCGCCCGGTGTCGACTGAGCGTAAACTCAGAGCGGCGTTGTCACATTCACTAGGTACCGAAAGCGCGGGCTTTGAATGTGCGTTGTTCTTGTGTCCATAAATGTGTTTAGGGCGACGGTGTTGCAACACAGCTGATTTCTAACGGATACCTCACCGACCCGATGCCCCGCAGGTGTAACTTTTGACCTGCTTTGCCGGACTCTTAAACATCGCATGAGTGTCAGCTCTGTAATAACTGCAGTATTAATTGAGCGGTAGTGTTGTTATTCGGATATTCAAATTTTAGTCGAAAACGAAAGGTAATGTGAAGACAACGATATTCATAAGATTACAGTGGAAGATTAATTATCCGACATTCCGTAGCGCAAAATAAGTACGAAACATAAATTAGAAAGAAAAGACTGACGTAATTCATGCGTTAGATAACACGGTCAAGGATGAAATCCTGAGACCACAGATTTGTGTAAGTCAGGGAGAAAACAAATTTGTCACTATTCATCTTCGGCTTCTTCATCACGTTACTGCGAGGAACTCGCAAGATTACAATAGTTTAATGGCTAAAAACATTCGATGCAATAAAAAAGACACGCAAAATGAAGCTTCTTTAGTTACTTTACAACACCAGCGTTTAGGATAATTAAGGGTTCATTTAGAATCTCGAGAACAGAGTTTACTACTTCAATGAAATATTGTAACTTGCGGAAGGGATAGAAGTAATAAATTGTTTGTTGCTAACTTTTACAATGCTGGGTGTTTGTCCCATTTTCTATCGAAACAGAAACGGTGTTTTCTGAAAATTCAAAATCGTACCGGAAAAATGTTTCTTTAATAACATGTGTACACTAGCCTATCTCGAAGCCTATAAGCGCGTGTTGCTTCTTTGCACGGAACTAATAACGTAGACTGCATTCACACGCGCCCTACTGTTTTCTTATAAATTAATAGCGAAAGTGATTTTACATTGAAACTTTGTTCGCCAGATATTTCATCGAGCACTCTATCGATTTCAACAATTGTGGGCTCTGCGGAAAGCTCTAATGCTGTAGATGTGCCTTTTCAGGGTTTTCGGGGTTTAAAAAGCTTTAAATAGTGTCTTTTTGCAGTTTAAAGTTCATTACTTCGTCGGAGTATGAGGCAGAAAATTTACAGTATTTTGTTTGGTGTAACTTAGCAACAAACAATTTGGTGGAGACGTTTTCCACCAGTCATCAGTAAATAATATAATTTAGTAAAATTGTAACAGCGCTGAATGATTACTACGGACACCAATTTAAGGTTTATTGACAGAAACACCAATTAAAAGCTTAATACGGTTCTGAGGACAAAGCTTGGGCAACCAATTCGTTTAGCCAATTACAACACGGATCTCATTGTCGTAGTCTGGTATAATTTTATAGCAGGTAAATAGCACTTGAAAGTAACAAAGACTCCTAAACCACATAGTCTCTCGCCTCTAGAGGCAAAAATTAATTAACTGTAAGAATTGAAGGGGTTTGTTGACTTGGTAGCTTTAACGCAGATTCTAGAAATGAATAGACGTTGCAAAGACTATATAAATTAGGTATTAGTAAGTAGACACTGCCACAATATTTTGATATCAATTTACGTTAGCTATGTTTACATTACGCGAGCATGAACGAACGAATTCGTTTGTTCGCTTGTGCTCGCGTAGTGTAAACGATAAAAAGTACACTTCCGAACGAATTCGTTCGTGTTCGCAAGTGTTCCGGCTCGAGTCGGTAAACAAGCGAATCATCAAAGGAAATTCGCATTCAGTGAGAACGGTTTAAAACTTTTGTTGTTGTTCGTTGCGAATGTCTGAAAGAAACTGTCTCAGGTAGGCTTGATTTTTAATTTTTACTTCTATACAATTAAAAATACACCACATGGGTATTTTTTAAGAAACTATTTAGTATGGGATGGAAAGATAAAAATAAACTTTTTAGTATGGAATGGACAAATGAGAATGTGCTTAAGCTAATAGAGGCGTACAGGGCAAAGGAATGTTTATGGGACCCTACTACGAAATCTTAGAAGTTGGTACATATTTATGATGCTTGTGCTGAAATAGCTGAAGAATTGCAAGTTGAGGTACATGCTCGCGAAAATACACGGAACATCAGCAAACGCGAATGTTTTGAGCGATGATCGTTTAAATGTAAACGCAAAATGTACGAGCAAGCGAACGTTCCGCGAGCACAAGGGAACGAATTCGTTCGTTTATGCTCGCATAATGTAAACATGGCTTAGCCGAGCAGAAGCGAACGAACGAATTCGTTTGCTTGTGCTCGTCTAATGTAAACGGACCATAACTTGCGCGTAACGGCTGCTATCGACGCAGTTTCATCTGCGCTGATGGGAACACCCAAAGACTTGGAGAGGGGACTTAGCTATCTACATTTACGACTGCAGCAGCCGGAATACTCACAGCCTAAGCGTTTATTGGTGGAAAAGGCAAAACAAAGCAGCCGACCAGTTGTGTAGTAAACAGGTGCCGACGCGGAAACAGAATATCGCGCAACGTTCGCCTGGTCGGTTGCTTGAATATAATAACAAATAACGCTCCCCGGACCCGCCCCCGCTGGCCAATAACCGTGTAGGCTTCACAACAAAATCAGCTGTTACATAACGACCCCAGGTCCATTGTAGAAGCGTTGATTGACTAATCAATCAACGGTAGAAGTCTTTGGTAACACCATTTGTATGCTCTGTTTTCGGTACGTGTGTGAAAAATAATTATTGTTTTTTCCCGTAAACTTTGGATGCGCTTGTTCGTGTTCTAAATACATTCTTAAACGTTTAATAATGTATAACTGTGCAAAAAGAAGCTTCCCACAAAAGAGGTTAAACGAAGAATGACTAGGTAACACACGCGACCATAATTCATCCCCGTTTAAAAAGAGCAAAGAAAGGGATCTCCTCAAAAGGTATTCTTTGTTATTCAGTTTATTTTCAAATAACCTTATAAGATAATGAAAAATAAAGAATTCGTTGTGGTCTATTTGAACTATGTATTTTATTCTTACCAAGAAGAAATAGCTAAATAAGGAAAGTGATAATCAGTATATTCAAATTCCGGTAGAGACAAAAATTAATCGTTTTCAGGAACAAATGGCTTGTTGACACGACATTTATCCCTGCCATTTTAACGACACTTACTGTTTATTTCCTTTAGTTCACTAAACAGCATTAATTAAACTGAACATATCAGAGCCACAGTTCCAACTTCGCTTTTGAATAAACACAGTATATGTTTAGGGAATTAGAACGCCAACCATTCAGTTCACAATAATTCTCTGTATAATACTAATAGATTTCAAACACCATTTATCATTTCCAATCCGGTGTTAAATAAATAGGACTAACTTGAAGTAAAATTATAATGTAAACACAGCTCGTTGCATAACCACAAGCTGATATTTCTAATACCTATCGTATGTATTATCCAAGTACTATTAATGCAAGTTGCCACTTCTCCTATCCCTAGTATCAATAATAGAGCAAGATTGACAATAATATTCCCCACATCAATCACCCAAGCTTGGAGTTTCTATGCAGGTATGTTATCAGTAGTTTGGTGTGCAGTTTAGTTACATTGTAATAATAATTAATCCAAAGGTTCTACTCAAACTGAATTTATCTTTTCCTTCTTTTTAATTTCAGATTGTTTGTCAATTATTATTTTCTTTAAAGCTGCCACCCTCTTAAAGCTCTTTCACGATTTTTGCCTGCACCTATTTTATTTCCGACACATTAGTAGTTCAAAATCATATCCAGCTTGTACATTCATCCGTGCTCATATTTATATAGTTTCATGTCTTCCTTCAAAATCATCCAAAGTGATTGATAGCGAGTCCTGGCAAGGGACTGGAAAGGTCACCTTTTAAAAAAGTGAGGAACATAAACGATCAATATTATTATCCACAATAATAATAATAATAATATTGTTAACGCCTGAGTGACAAAAATAAATGGATTGTCAATATGAAAAACATTGCTTCGGATTAACTTTTTTGCGTGGGGAGGTTTTTATATAGAAAGGTACCCATACACGATCAATATTCACCCTGTCCAAGATAAGAATGCAGAGCATGGGAATATGGGAAAAGGCAATAGATACAGATTCGGTTAAATGGAGAAAAAGTTACGTAGTTAGGGGAATATTAAAACGGTCTTAAGAAATCTCAAAAATTATTTTTCGTTTTTGAGTTATTTCTATAAAAGTGAATTTATGGAATTTTGCTTCAATTTTTTTTAATTTAATTTATTTCACCTATGCATTACACATAGTGGTTAAATTATGTTTTAAGCTAGTTTTAGTCATCATCAAGAATTTTTAAAATGCGGCCATTGCCGTAGAAAACAAATGACATTTTCACAAGGAAGAAGTATTTTCAGTTTTTCGCTATTTCTGATAATGTGAGAAAAAATAAAAGAGGATTCCATATATTTCTTTTTTATAAATATTATTATGTAACTCTAAATCGATTTTTTTTTGTTTTTCAATTTTTGAAGACCGTTTTAGTAGTCTTCTAACTACGCAAACTTTTCACTATTTAGCCGAATTCGTATATTATATTTTGCCATTCCCATTATCTTATCTTATCTTATCTTATCTTATCTTGGGCAGGCTGTATATTAGCAATATGAATATTCAGTTTATTGACAATAAAAAAATTACCCATACAGGGTCAATATACAGGGTGTAACAAAAATGGCAGGCTGACTATGCATAGTCGAATATTCCTCGCCAAAATAAACAAGAAATGCCAGTAGACATGTGATCTAAACTTAGCTCGTTATCAGTCGACTTTGGAAAATGTCATTAAGTTGAAGCGATGAGTATGGTTTTGTAGATAATTGTGCAGAAATGGAAGATTATTCTTTTGAAGAAATTTCTGATATGCACACTGCAATAGGGCTAAAGCAATCAAGACGACTTTACGCAAATCATTTTTCACGACGTCTACCAAATGAGGAAAAGGTAGCATGCACGGTCTCCAGATCTAAATCCTATGGATTTCTATGTACGGGGCCATCTAAAATCTATGGAGTGTTCTACTTCAGTTCACGATATTGACGATCTTCGACAGAAAGAAGAAGACGGCTGCCAGCAAATTCAGAACACACGAGAAATATTTGAGCGTACAAGGCAGTTTGATCTGGGGAACTCAAGAATGCATTGCTGCCCATAGAGATCAATTTAAATATGTATTATGATTACCTATTAACTTTATTCAAACAAAATACTGTTATAAGTAAGATATTTCCCACGTTTTCCACGTCAATTGGACAACACAGTAGACAGCATACTGTTAAAAGATTCTATAATAACAAAAAAAAATGTTTTCATCAAATCACGATTAGCAAAATATTGTCAATTCATCAATAGGCATAAAAAGTTCATCAATATTATTGACGTACCTCTTGTCAATATCTATTGAGCGTGGAATTCAAAATAACTTTAGTTAGAAATCATAAACTCTTATTTCCAGAAGTACTGATATGTGAGAAATGATAAGCTCTTTCTCAAAAAACACTCAGTCGACATGGAAGGCTTTGGCTGCATACCTACTTACCCAACCTACGCCTTACAAAACTGTTGTCTGAACTAAAACATCGCATTAAATAGGGTTGGTATGTAAGTGTAAACAGCAGTGGTGGTTTAGTGGTTAGAGAGCTAGACTACGAACACAGCTAAAAGTCGAAATGCACATTTCTTCTAATTCTCTGTTGTAGCACGTTTAAATGGGTACATCAAGTTGACATAAGAAACTGACGACTTTCTTGAACTAAGTTACCACAAAGCATCCTACCAAGCAATCCAAATTGTTTATAATTCTAATGGGACTAAAACCTAATTTTGTTGCAAAATTTTCTCTTGATGTAAAACTGCGCATCAAATAATTAAAACTGGGTCGGCAAATTACGAATTTAGCATTGGGGAATATTTTATACGCCGGCACACTGAAAGCATTCTATGATATTTTGTTTTTAAACTCTGAAATGTTCGATCCATTAGATAAATGGCACGTCCAGAAATTGTTAATTTTACGTTGTACATTTTTATTTTCCTAAAAGGGAAATGAAGATGCGGGACACTCAACAGAAGATTAAACAAACTCAGTGAGCGTAATCATAATTATCTTTTAATGCGTTCTTAGTCTGTTAAACGAAAAGACTAAAATAATAATCTTGTGCCAGACAGTAGTATCATCTACTTAACATACATGAATTAATTTAAATCCTGGAACATTCACCCTAGAAGGAACTAATGGATCCGTTGACGCTGAGATTATCTCTCCCATTTTTTCAGTTAAACGATTATATTATTCATGCGGTTTGATAGGCACATGTTTGCAATGTGCTTAACAAATGACGGTTCAGCGACGCTCTGATCAATCTGAGGAATCCCGAAGCAGTTCGGGTACTTTTTCCCTCATAATCGACTCCAATTTTCTAGGTCGGCTAATCGCTAGTGACACTTGACAGACTCGCTGCACTACGGGCTTGCGGTTTGGATTAAATTAGAAAAGCCATCGTTTGGAATGCTTGCGGCTTCCTTAGAATGTTAGTGTGGTATTCCGCATATACGTTGCGCCTTCAAAGAATTTCTCTGCTGACAGTGCTGAATGCTTGAAATCGTTTCTATATTGATTGTCTTTGACTAACCGATGCATCACTTCGCATTCTATCAAAATAGGAATTCCAAACGCGTCGGTTTTATTTCGGACGTTATTCAAATTAATATTTCATTTTCCGTTTTGAAAATCATATACAATTTTTCCAAGCGCCTGAATCAGTGTTACCTGCGCTATTTTTTATTTTATAAGAACGTTTTTCTCGGAGTTGGATAGACCCTAACTGGAGATGTTTGATGACTTAGCTGAACATTTCTTGACCTAATCTGAGCTTTTTGACAGATTATAAAATTCAGTTAAATCATTAGATGACTGAAAACAAGTAATGGTCTCTTAAATCAAAACACAGTAGTTTAGTGCCTACTTCTAATGAAAAATTTAGTTAAAAAATAACATTAGTTTGTCAAACTAAAATCACTGGAATAATAATTTTTAGTACCACAAATAGCTCCACTCAACTGAGTGACTCTTTCCTTTATTTCTCAACAATTCTAGTACTAATAGGCCAATCATATATTTTAACTTCGACCAAACCTTTAAAATATATAAATATATTGTTATCACAAGAATGATAACAATTTTTTTTCATCATTTGACCCTAGAACCTAACTATATTTAATAAATTGGAACTGGATCATTACTACTGTTAATTTTAATCCCTCAAGCTATTTGGTAATTAAGTAATCTATTATTTTCGTCGGATGTACTCTTTTGGTGAACAATAATTGTCCGTGACGATGAATACGTAGAAGTGGCTGATGATATGTCTTCTTCATGCCCAAGAATTTTGTCCGATATAATTTTGTTATTTTTATTATTCTTGAAGTTAACAAAAAGCTGGATGCCATAAGTCCACAGAGGTTTTAATATGACTTTGTAAACTAGTAGTTTGTTATGACTCATCTTGTATAAAAAAGCATTAATTTATGCATCTGTCCTCAACCACGCAAATGGTTTCCATTTCATAAATAATACCCATAATTTATTATCACCAAAAATCTAGCGTTCCACATTATTTGAGTGTGATAGATTTGAAAATTTATTTATTTAAATTTAAGCCTACTTTACGTCAAGAGGTTATTTATATAGCACATACGTAGCACAGCCAGGAAGATACATTTCCGTACCGAACCATGATTCCCCCATTCCAGGAAATGTGGAATAAAAATTGCATCTCAATCTGAATGGGGTGCACAGAACTTATCTGCGATGCCTTTTGATTCGAAATAAGAAACGTCTTCCAAGCGAATGTTATTGAAGTGCATGTATGTGGAATGGCCTAAATTTCTCGCGTCGAAAGAAATCTGTAGTATATACGGAAAAAAATTTATAATATCCTTTTTTTAAATTAAATGATATCAAGGGAATATTTTAGTAGTCATTAATTCAACTTGTCCACCAATTTATCCTACGTATTCAAATTTATGAAACATAAAAATGTTATGGCCTGCTTGTATTTATTTTTAATGATGCCTGCTAATCATGAATAAAAGCTCAGGAGTTAACATAATCCGATTATTCCACACTGTGTCGAACAATGTTGGCGCGTGTTAAATTTTGATGTTGCACTCGACATTTTGTGCGCTGAGTGTTCCCTGGCTCTCAGATTGTGTAAGATCATTCATTATAACGAAGTTTTATGTGCTTTTTATTCGTAATGCCTTAAAATAATAAATAATCGTAAAAACATGTCTGTATTATTTAAGCAATACTATGTTACGGTAATTTTTAAGTAATAATTATTAAATACCGATATGGTTTTGGCATATAATAGTTTGCTCACTAGTAGTTTTTGATAGCATGTTCACTAAAAATCCCCTAATAACTTCTAGCGCCTATCCGTGGAGGTGTTCGGTACTAGGTACCAAAAAATGGCAGGTGTAGTATAGTAAGCCCATTTAATAGACTAAATAAAACGCAACCTGCAATGGTAGTGTTTGAAGCAGTAAACTGCTCTCTGTACGACGACGACTCAGTTATTTAGGTGATAGCGCCATCTAGGCTCTCAAGAAGTAAATAAAACTTCCAATTTACGCTTCAGTAATGACTGAAATTTCATTTTATTTGAATTTGTTGTTAGAAACGCATGATGAAGATAGCTTGGATAGATAAGGTTAGCAAAAGGGAGGTATTAGAAAGAGTTGGGAAAAAGCGAAAGGTATGTAAGACAACAAAAAATAGGAGAGATAGGGTGGTAGGATGGTAGGATGGGAGGACACCTTCTAAGACACGAATGAATAGTTCTCGACATATTAGAGTCGGAGTTAGGAATAAAAAGAGGTAGGGGTATGCCCAGATTAGACTACTGCTCTCACATAGATGGGTATGTAGGAGGTTCTACTTTTAGGGAAATACGTAGGGTAGCTTACCTTCTTGATTTTCATGGATGTTAATGAACAACTGTTCATATTAAATGGCTTAATTTATTATCAATGCAAAGATCATTGAATATTATTATTAAGGTACTTACTAAATAGTAGTGCACAAGTTGAGAATACTATTAAAGCAAAGTACTAAATGGCACTACCTACTACTACATTTTATGGCGTAATTTTATGCTTACACAATATAATTTCCCAGTGGTGTACACATAATAGTTCATTCACCCTCTGCCATCAATTAACACTTATTAATTTACGTAGCTTAAGCGAAGTAATGAATCCCTCGAGTACAATTAAAACCCAGTGACAAAAACGACAAAATCCGAGGCGAATAGTTTCAAATGAAAGAATTACAGTTTGTGTTAGTTTTTTTCGGTGACTGCCATGGATTTTACTGTTATTGTTGTTAATGTGATAAATCCTGCGCTGTTGCCTTTTTAGTTTCTGACTATTCCAGTAAACGTGAAATTTATGGATCTCATTTTTAAAACACCAAAAAAAGATTGAGTAAAAATTTTTATATGAAAAGTTTGATTAAAGACGTTCATTTCCTTCGCTTAGCTTGGTAAGCATAACGATAATTTATGACTTTCTCTGCGTTTTTGTTTAATATGTTTCAAAAACAAGGAGACGTTTTTTACACGAGGCAGAAAGTTGCTAACGATAAAACAATTTTATACCAAAGCATGTCTTGAGTGCAACAGAGGCTGTAATAACACTAAACATGATGTATGTTACTTTGGGGTATTTTTCATTTTTATTGCAAACGTAATAAATCATTACATAAATGTAAAATAAGTGGCATACGAAATACGAATTAACAACCAAGGTACTATATCATTATCTGTAAGTTATTTATTCGGAAAAGGCTGCGGTGCCAATATGTTAATAAATTTATGATTTTGTTCGGAATAATCTCAGTCAGTTACGTTTAATAATTTTAGTCTCCTTCCTGAACTGCCCATAAACAGTATGTTCCCGAATTTTGTTTACAAATTTGTATTTTCAAGAAATCAAAACTTACGTATGACTAAACGAACAATTTTGTAATTAAAACTATAATTGTATAACTTTATACATCGTACCGGGTGTCCAAATAAGAAAGGACATCAACCATGTGTAAGGAACCGTCATAGTACAGCTTCCAGAGTGATCAAAATGCTACCGACGAATCAAAACTTGTAGAAAAATCTCGAAGCAATTCGAAAATATAACGCAGCTGATGAAGTTGCATGCAAAATTCGAGCAACATTTTAAAGTCATGACTTTAAAATATCACCACTTCAGCGTCACGCGAAAACTTAAGTAGCATTATTTCATTTAAAGAGATCCAGACGTTTTGAACATTAAATTTTTCAACTAAATTTGCATAAATGCAACGATTTGCGAAAATTATTTTTAAATATGAAGAGACTATGGAAATGACTTTGAGTGTTTTTTAAGCCAGCAAACTAACTAATAAACTAAATGTGACTTTCTAGTTTTCATTTATGAAACACGGTGAAGGGAATTTAAATAACGATAAGAAATAAATTCATGTAGGTACGTGAATTCTTTTATCAGTATACAAAAGTTAATTTCTCTTCCATTGCACAATATCAATCGCAAACCACTTTGGAGAATAAATTTTCGCCGAAGGAAAAATCCGATATGTCAAGAACAATCGCCAGAGCCAGAGACAAATGAAACTCATCCGTTTGGATTTGGGATGACAGCTTTTTTATTCAAATAGAGGCAGTCGCATAACTAGTACAGTAAAAGGGTTGTAGCCTAAATGTGAATAGAAATTGATGGATCAATGTAGTATCAAATCAAAGTCATATTGATGGCTATGGACGTGGAAAAATACGTTTTCGGTGTAATTTCGGGTTGATATTTTATGCTCTTTGTCGATAACACCGGTATTTTTAGGATTCGAGTACGCTTCCCCGTCTATTTTTACTTTTTATTTTTGATTTTGATTTCTTTATTTAGTACTTTTTCACTTCTTTGAAATATCCTTGAAAATAAAAACAAAAGCTGCCTACGACCATTTTTTATATTTGAAAATTTATTCTGAGCCTCATACCTCAAGCGAAAGAGGAATAATCTAACCGCAGGCTTCCATCTTTAACTTGTAACAAAATTTATGAATCCAATCCACTTTCCATCTAAACAGTCAACATAACTCTGAAACGGGAGCAAGAAAGTTTCGTCGTAATTAGATTTATTTATAGACTTACAATTTATTTACCTTGAAGCAATATATCCGTGTTTAAAATATAACTTACGCCCATCGAACATAAATATATACAGTTTATAACGTCATTAAGTTTCTTTTGAGAAATTGTGGTATTGAGTGCTGCGTGAGAAGGACAGAAATAATTCTAAATCAGTCCTAACATTTCGATTGAGTATAGAAATAAGTAGTTGCTAGAGTGAATTAGTGTAACTTAGGTCCCTTCTAAGTACTTCCATTCACTCCAATTTTCTGTTGTCCCTGCACACTTTCCATTTCGCATTTTTTAATATAAGGTCTCTTGGTTTTCAGTCTAGGACTGTATTGAAAATTATATGGTCTAAATGTATTCAGCAACCGCATACCACTGATTTCGTCTTAGTGGGACTCATCAGTACGGCGCGCTATACTCAAATAGGCTATGCTAAACCCTCCAATTATAAATAATGACCACCAGAGTAAAACTCTGGCCACATACAGGCAACTTTTTAAACAACTACCGATTTATAGATAATATCTGAATTATGTATCAAGCATTTCAATGTTATCGACAATATCGATATCATCATAATATTAAAAGCGAACTGGCACAACACTTGAAATACGGAAGGGAATATCGGTCGCTCGGTCTCTTTTCAACTGGCGGAGATCGTATGGGTGAGGTCGTGCACTCGATCAGGTGTTTCTTTAACGCAAATAAGAAAATTGCATCGGCATCATTTCGATGGACGCTTGGATCTGCTGAGTGCTGTTCGCAGTCGTAGTTCAACGTCGCACCAGTAGGTAGAATGTTTTTTTGCCGTATTAAATTAAACGCAATTAATTATTAAAGAATATTCTATGGGAATATTCTGTGGTGCACGTAGGATGCACCTACGCTTTAAGTATAATTACTACACAGATTCACCACTACGTAAAAGTCGTGGACCGTAGCCCACGGGTTCATCTAGTTATTATTAATATCGATGTTGGGCGAACACCCAAAACGAAATGGAGGGAGCCAAGAAGACACACAAATGCATGAAGAAAGAATAATAGAACTCAAAACAATTGAAAATTTAACTCGGAAAGTAAATAATGTGATGCGCCCGCCACTGAAAATCACCAACCTAGTCAAGAAGCCAATATCGAGAAATAAACCTGAACCAATGATATAGGTATGACAGCAAAACTATTTAAACGTAATTGGATCGTAAGCAAATAACACCAACTGAATGAAATATAAAATCGAATAGTTGGCACGACTGGTTTGGAACTATCGATAATATCGAAGTTATCGAAATTATAGATAATTTCGACATTATGGATAAATTATCCCATCCCTAATAGATCATTTTAGAATGTCGTCACACAATTGACAGCTGGAGGGCAAACATTTGTTAGTTTAAAGCTTATTGGAGGGAAGAAGAGGAGGAATAACAAAGCAGATGTTTGTGTTAGGTACCATTTGGCGCCAAAAAAGCGGCGTAACTTAAACTTCTTAGTCGCTTTACGCCGAGAATAGAACGAAAATTCTTAAAATGATATGACTGGTTGCACTATTGCAAATGTTTCTTTTGTTATTTTGAGTTAAATTACATGAACTCTAAACAGTAACCTGGTTTCACCACTTTGTTTGGCACCAAA
The DNA here is from genome assembly GCA_963966045.1 of Xestobium rufovillosum. Taxonomy (NCBI): domain Eukaryota; kingdom Metazoa; phylum Arthropoda; class Insecta; order Coleoptera; family Ptinidae; genus Xestobium; species Xestobium rufovillosum. The sequence goes on from OZ014493.1 coordinate 33,289,448, forward strand.
TCTGCTCAAATTTTGGTAACACTCCCATGCATAGCGTTCTGTATCCAAACTCTGCCCTCCGACAGAAAATGGTGGCCTGTCAAAATCAAGCCATTCTAAAACAGTCTATTGCAATATTAGTTCACATTGTGCCATTAAGAAGTTTACTTTTATCTTTATTGATATAAATTTTGATAGAGATATGCTCCTTTGTTTTAGATTCATTTTTATACACAACATAATTTGAGATAAAGCATTTATGATAAATTAATGACACCTCACAGCACCTGAGTGGTACTGGACCGTTCGAACAACTACTCCTCGGGCAAATACCCAGCCAGGCATTGAATTATAGAACTAAATCCCAGATTTTGTCTACTACGAGATCTTACACGGGATGCTTGGAACATCCTTAGATCTCTACGTACTTTCCAAATCTACCAGCAGTAGTCTTATATTGAAAACTTCTAACTCACAGCACCTACTTGAATGTATTATTTTATTAAGGTGTTTTGGCTGTAGGTACCGGGTGTACAAATAAGAAAGGTCGGCGGCCGTATATCCGTAACCGTTTGCCCTAGAACTCTCGGAAAAAAATATTTAAGATAAAATTGGCCACGAGAAATTGCTGGAAATTATTTTTAAGTTCGTATATTGGCCGCTAGGGGGCGTAAGGGCTACACCAAAGGAGAAAAATAATTTTTTCCCTGAAAAATCACCAACAAAGGGTTATCAAAAATAATTTTGTTGAATTCTACTGAAAATTCTGAATAACTTTCGTTTAGGGTTTTTTGCTCTAGCTCGTCAAATAGAGATGGCATAGGCGGACAAACATTGAGATGAAAGAATGCTGCTAACTCCGGTTTGGCTCAAAGGAATTGGACAAACTTGAGCTTCTTGAGAAGAGCTTTCCTTCAAACGAAAGTTAAATAAAGACATTTCAAATTTCGTGGCCACCGGTAGAGGGCGCGATTTTACATTCAAAGCTATTTTCGCGTTTATCTTGAAAAATTCAAATGGAATAATATAGTTTTTTTAATACTGCTAAAAAGAGGTGAAAATTATAAGAAAAATGGCGCAAGCCGTATGGTGATATCTTTTTTAGAACCGAAGATATAAATGAAGGAATATTGAGAATGGCTGCTCCATAAACTTGAAAAGAAATTTTGAGTGCAAAAATCAAGTATACTTGATTTGAATTTTTCAAGATAAACGCGAAAATAGCTTTGAATGTAAAATCGCGCCCTCTACCGGTGGCCACGAAATTCGAAATGGCTTTATTTAACTTTCCTATGATAGAACAAGGAAAGCTCTTCTCAAGAAGCTAAAGTTTGTCCAATTCCTTTGAGCCAAACCGGAGTTAGAAGCATTCTTTCATCTCAATGTTTCTCCGCCCATGCCATCTCTATTTGACGAGCTAGAGCAAAAAATCCTAAACGAAAGTTATTCAGAATTTTCAGTAAAATTCAACAAAATTATTTTTGATAACCCTTTGTTGGTGATTTTTCAGGGGAAAAAAATATTTTTCTCCTTTGGTGTAGCCCTTACGCCGCCTAGCGGAAAATCTACGACCTTAAAAATAATTTCCAGCAATTTCTCGTGGCCAATTTTATCTTAAATATTTTTTTCCGAAAGTTCTAGGGCAAACGGTTACGGATATACGGCCGCCGACCTTTCTTATTTGTACACCCGGTACATATTAAATATTATCAGAAGTTAGAAGAAAATTTTCGAACAAGATCATAGCCAAATGATTGTTATTTAAAAAGGAAATTAGTTTGTACTATATCTCGAATATTACGCAAGCTGTGAACCGTTTATTGATATTTTCAATTTTTTTGTAAGAAAGGTCTACAAAATACCTACCACTTTAATCATGAGGTATAAACATAATTTAGGCAGTTTTCTCTTTCTTAAATATGTAGCTCATAAATAAATAAATATAAATAAATAAACAAATTAATCAATCAGTTGAATGTCAAGATTACATCAAAATTGTCAACAGTACTTTTTATTTTGCCGGATAAATTTCTATTTTGAACTAAATTTTGTTGCCAGGTAATTTGACGAATAAAACTGACAGCCAGTAAGAGCACGAAGGCAACAAAATAGGACAAACTAGGAATTTATCCAGGCAAAATAAAAAGTTTGAGTCAAATTCGGTTAGATAATTTAATGAATATGAGAATACGCATATGGAAGGCTCGATTTTTAAACATTTTGCAATCAAAAATACGAAATTTGCAACGTCGTCATGATAGCAAAAGGTAAATAAAAAATTATCACTGTAATAGTTTTCGATGTCATTCTGACAAAAACAACACGGTTTACGAGATTTTGTATATATATGAATTAAATTATCATTTATATTTATATAGGAAAATTGAAGAATGTAGTTTTGTCTATCAATAAACCAAAATAGTGACAAATATAGAATGTTTGTCGACGAAACACGTATCGAATTATATTTAGCACCGGTTTGATATTTACGTAAACGGAGCAAAATTATTTGTTTTGTTATTGGATGATTACTTTCTGTCGTACTGAAGATTAAAACATAAAAAGTCACTGAACGGTTAATGTAGCCATTTTTTAACTAGTTCATATATCAGTATCACTGAGTGTATTTCTTTTATCAATTTAGAAATTAGACAAAGTGTTTTTGTGATTTCTTGAAGTGTTCAATAAAATACCTAATAATATTTTCACAATTCTCATAAAACTTGGCTGCAGTTACTGAATAAATGTACACATTTATCCAGTTGACGGTCAGACATTGTTGTTCATCTTACTGTAACTGTCACGTTCAATCTAATAAAAATTTGTGTGGAATGCTGAGAATGTTACGCGGAGAATTCTTCGTGGCATAAAAATCCAGGACGACTTCACAAAAGACCGAATTTATTTTATCTGATTGAGTGCGACAGTTTACGGACAGGAATTACTACGACAGGAGAGCAAGGCCGCTTCCGTCAGCGGTGTAATGATCGCCATTGGGGAGCTCATAAATCGCTCATTTCAGAAAATAAATTCTATGATTTCCATCATTTTTAGGCGTATCTGGTTAAACAGAAGGATTCCAATATTTAATCAATGATATCTACTTTATCAGGCAAGAAAGTTTGTATCCATCTTTAAATTAATACATACATCACAGGGGACATTTATGTACCACTGTTACACCTTTGAGCAAATATACATATTTGTAAGAAACCAACATACCGGAATGAATTCAAACCTCTAGAACATATTTATCGTAAATTTATCTCACAGAAGGAAAACACATTTTAATCAATAGTCATCATCATCAACAGTCTATCTGATTTGGTCTACAAATTTATTTTTCATTTCCAAAGTAAATTAACTTAAATCGGACCAAATGGGATAACTTTGATTTGAGTATTTTCAAACAAAGTAAATAAAGTTTTTGCCATTTCTCGTAACATACAGGTCATTCCATTTAACATTTCTCTATATATGTGCCTAATTATTCTCCATAATGGAAAAAACACGATTACGCCGTTCGTAGTGGAACATCCTGTATACGTATTTCTAACAAAATCTGAGGGCATCGGTAAAGACCGCATATATCTGCTAAATCCTCTCCTCCCATAAAGTGGTATTTCAAATTTCATACCTATTATTATTCCCAGCGGGAACCGCTCAAATGCTTTGCAGTCTTGATCGGACGAATTTCTAAATCCAAGTCACTTTTCATGTGCAGAGTCAACATAACTCAGGCGCATCGTAATGGAAGCTTCTATCAGTGCTGCTCCGGTTTCTGTATAGATTTACTGGAAAAGTTTTCCGAGGAACTGGGATTCACGTACGAGCTTGTGAGAGTCGAGGATGGCCGCTGGGGCACAAATGAAAATGGCAAATGGAACGGTCTAATAGCAGACCTTGTAAACCGCAAAACCGACATGGTCATGACGTCTCTCATGATCAACGCGGAAAGAGAAGCCGTTGTAAGTTTTTATCCTATGTATGTCACAATTTCTGCCTCTCGCTGTTTTATTTTTGCTGTAAAAGGTGATGTGGGTAAGTTGAGTTTCGTCGAAGGGATAATGGGCCACTCGCTGACGCTTTTCCCTTATGACCTACTTTAGAATTAATTCCAACTGTCTGAACTTTTTATCGGATACCGAAATAGACTTTAATTTGATTCCTTCAGTTCAACGATAAAAGTTTTGTTTTGCATCTAACAAAGCAACCTCTGTTCGCCATAAAGAATCGATAATATCGTGACAGGTATATTCATCACTTGATATTAAATAATTCTTGGGCAAAAAAAATAACTGACCTGGGCATTGTCTGTATTGGTTATTACAGCCATGAATAGTATTTATTGCTCCTAGCAGAGGATATGTATAACATAATTTTTCAACATAATTACATACTCTCAACTTGAAGACACTTATTCCACCTGTATTTAAGCACAGCATAGCGAATCATCCTTCGAGAGAAACTTGGAATTCTGATCACAAGAATCACTGCACTGCTGCCATAACAGTGTTATGGATGCTAAATTTTGTTACCAGAAGATGCTCTTATCAAACATTGGCATTCCCGCAATAAATATTTTCTTAATCACACGCATAATGCAGCCTATCAGCAGATTTCGTAAGTTCATATTTTAACTCCCAGGGCACCCAGGGAAATTTTCTTATTACTTGATAGAAAGAAACAGAATCCTCAAGCACGTCTGCAATATCTGCACGAATTTCGTTAGGTGTTAAGCCTATTTTTGTTAGATATTTAATAAAAGCAAGAAGCTTACTTGTGCATTCCTCGACATCTTCGTGGAACCACTACTTTTAGCTTCTACCTATAATTTTTAACAGTCCGATTTGACTGTTTGCTTGTCGATAAAATAACAAAACGAACGCGGTTGTTAGGTGTAACATATTCCAGAACCTCCTTTGTTAGGGACAATAAACACTGTATAGTATATATCTCCTAATATGTTCATCGTTAACAATTTATGTGAGATTCACGCGCTGAAGATTATCAAATTACGAGAAACCCTCCTATCCTCGTCTTCTGTTCATGTTGGTATTTGCGATTCCGGGTCAATGACCTAACGAGTTTTAGTGGAGTAAAATCGACCCGAAATTATGCGGTTTTTCAAAATGAAGGTATAACTAAATGAGACCTTCACCGTCATATAGAGCACAATTTTGGCCATCCGAAATGGAGCTTCACAACTTTTTTTAGTAGGGCCGAGTTTTGCAAAATCAAATTTTTCGTGCCTGAGAAGTAATTTGAAAACTGTGTTTTAAAACATATATCGGGTTATTAAATCAAGGAGTTGAGCTACAATTTTGAAATTTTGGTATATTGCTGAAAAAACCATGGCGCTTCTAATGCAACTCTAAAAATTTTCAAAACTTAGGGCCTTTTTGAGAAAATGAGCTTCGAATTCGCCAGTAGCTAATCCGTGCATTAAAAATTTCACCCAGCGAGGAGCTATGCTAATAATTAGAAATATGTGTATACATATATTGAGGCAAAGAAAGACAAAATTATAGAAAAGTTTTTAAAAAACAATCAGCACGCTAGGTCTTATAGTTTTCGAGAAATCGAATTTTAATTTGAATGCGCCTTAGTTGCTTTGGTACTGACAAATGCGCACTCGGATCCTCGGGTCTCCACGATGCACGACCGACCCCACTACGACTTGGCGTTACATGCAAATTATTTACCACGCACAATAAGAAATGTTAGGCTTTTATTTATCAAATGATTAGGTATAAAAACGATCACAAATTTGAAATAGGTTAAATGGTAAATTAAACGTCTTCGTCTTCATCGTTCTTTACAATTTCCGGCATGTTATTACAATTATTGCAAGAACAATATAAACAACATTTGAATCGTTGATGGTTTCTGCCTTTACTTGAAGAAAATCCATAATTAACTGAACTGAAAATAAAAAGACAAACTTGTCTAGATTTTCACAATTTATTTTCAATAACATAACAATAATTGCTTCTCCAACACAATGGCTTATGTTGGTACCAACATCTGACGAAGCCACTGTGTTGGCGAAACAATTATTGTTATGTTATTGAAAATAAATTGTGAAAATCTAGACAAGTTTGTCTTTTTATTATCAGTTCGATTAACATTTTAATCCTTCTTTTTTGCAAACACATTTTGAGTTGAATTTGTGCCGTCAAGATTTTCTTCGTTGTTATCGAAATTATCAATGACTATATTTTTTTCGTTTTCATTAATTGGTTCTAGTCCATACGGGATATAAATGCCTTTTTCAGTACTTCACCTATGTTTAGCCAAAGCGGTTGTTATACTCCTTATATCGTTATGTAAGAACAAGAAAATCCCATTTTATAAAGAAGATCGATTATTTTTCTGCTTCTGACGTTATTACATAATAATTATATAAGTACAAACCTAAACCTATCTGCAAGTTATTCTTGGAAAATTCTTTTGAGTAAAAGCTCATGATGATATTTGCAAGACTTACAAAATCTGTATTATCTCTATCATCATCAGGAGTTTAAGTTATTTTGAAAACGGCAATAAAACTTCAGGAACTTGACTTTCAAATTCTTCTTTTGTTATACCATTAACAGACGGAAAGAATTTGTTCGTTGTTTTGTGGTCAGATATAGCTTTTTGCAAAATTCCCACAGCTCTGTGAAGGATTTGATTATCAGAAAGCGAACCAGGTTTAAAGAAGAGTATCCTGAAAACATTCATCATCATCTGAACTACTGGGCATAATATTAACAACAACTTTTTCATCCGAAGCACAAACTATATCCGATTTTTGTCTAATTTTTGCAGATATATTTTTTTCGAAATATATTTGCTGTAACATGTTCGATGATATTTTGCGTCATAAACAAAAAGGTCATTATAATTTGAAAGCCGTGAAATCATTTCTGCATCATCACATCTGTTAGCAGCGTCTAAAATTTTTGCGCGTGTCGATTGTCCTGTACCTATTGATTAAAAATATTAATAACATAAACCAGATACTTAAAAAATAAATACCAGTTTGTACTAAAGTTAATTTTTCTTGTTTCTTTTTCCCCATTCTTTTACAAAATAAACACATTGTACGTATTTCAAAATAATCAATGCTTCGAGTTCGAAGGTGGTCATTTGAACTAGTGCTGGGTTGAGTAGAAGGGTCAGAATTCCTCAATGTACCTAGCAGTACTAATATTTCCTTGACTTAAGTATATACGAACTTCGACAAGATGCATGAATTTTAAAACTTTTGAAAGCCATTTGAAACTGAATTTTTATGTAAAAGAATATTTTTGAAAATTCTTCTTGTCTGCATTCAGCTGATTTTATTATGTTTATTAACCCTTTTTTAGTTGGCTTGTTGACAATCACGCTTTTGGTATAATCCCAGAGATTCCCACAAATTAAACATAACAAATTCTCCTCCATCTCAGACAATTTATATTACGAGTAAAGAAACTGCAATAATTAATTTTATAACTAAAACTACTCGTTTCATACGGGCTTACTCCGCTTACTCGCCAAATTTTATTTCTAAGAACGAAGACTAATGATTTACAAATAAGGAATCTGTATAAGCTCGTAAACGCTCGTTGCATTCCTGAACCGTAATGAAAAATGAAGGTCGCTCCAATCCCATATAATACTCGTATCTGATAGTGTAACTGAGCCCGAGGGCGCGCGACCGGCATTCCAAATTTCTGGAAAACTATAAGACCTAGCGTGCTGATTGCTTTTTTAAAAACTTTTCTATAGTTTTGACTTTCTTTGCCTCAATATATGTATACACATATTTCTAATCATTAACATAGCTACTCGCTGGGTAAAATTTTTAATGCACGGATTAGCTAGTGGCGAATTTGAAGCTCATTTTTTCGAAAAGGCCCTATGTTTTGGAAATTTTGAGAGTTACATTAGAAGCGATATGGTTTTCTCAGCAACACGCCAAAATTTCAAAATTGTAGCTCAACTCCTTGATTTAATACCGCGATATATGTTTTTAAAAACACAGTTTTCGATTTACTTCTCAGGCACGAAAAATTTGATTTTGCAAAATTCGGCCCTACTAAAAAAAGTTGTGAAATTCATTTTCGGATGGCCAAAAGTGTGCTCTACAAGATGGTGAAGGTCTCATTTAGTTATTCCTGCAAATAAAAAAATGTCAGAAGTAAGCAAGATAGCCGGATGATTTTACTCCACTATTTGTGTTTATACAGCTTGCCGACAGTTACATTAGAGCACAATGGGCGTTACCCTCTTTGGCATTGAATTATATGAATAAAAGTTTTAAATTTAAAATTTGTTGAATCTTTGGGACTAAATTTGTATTGAACACAGTTGTTAGCAAAAGATAGAAACAAGAACCAAAGAACGGTCAGTTCATCGACCATGGAGATGAATTACCAATAACGTCTGTGAAGGGTTGTCATACTTCGCCAATGAAGTGACTTCCACAGAATTACAAAGCAAACTTCCCTATCTGAGAGACTAAATTCATGTTTTCACAAATGATTTATAAAGCTACGTTTTTACGGGAGACATTTTTCAAGATATTTCTGGATACCGCAAAATAATATTCAATGTAAACTTTCATACCACAATACTTTGAAAGTTATGTAATGCATCTGACATAAAATGTGCGACAGAAGTATATGTCGTCTGTAGCTAAAATATTTCCGGCACAAGGGCATTCAGATTCCAACACGATAAGGAGAATGTAGTCCAGTCAAAATCGCAAATCGCCATTGCGTGAATCATTGACATTTACAATTATTACTGCCTTGCCAACAAAATACCATTAGTGACTGAAAACTGACAGTACTGATTGTTTATCACCAGTTTTCAGCAACACCAAAAAACATTTCAACGACCAAGACCTGAAAAAATTTACGGGAAAATTAAATCAACCAACGAAAAAGGCTACGCTTGGATCTATGGCTTTATTTGAGCTTGCTATGGGGCTGGCCGATGCATGTAATACAGGGATATTGTCTGCTCTCAATACCGAGAGGCATATCGGATCTGGGATACCTTATATCAACTAGGAGATTTCCGAATACTATCTGCATCTCGCCCGCAATAAATAGTGTTCAATAGACCATTTCTGTGCATCTTAACAAAAACTTTGCATCAAAAACAACCTTTCCCAAGTTAAACACCGAAAATTCGAGGAAAAATAAACTTGCAAATGCACATCGCTATAAGCACGCATTCTATCGCTTTATAACACATATTTATAGTTGCGCTGTCCGTGACCACTTGAATCAAGCTAATTAGTGAATGCAGAATCGATATACTCGTATACGAGGTGCTATTCGGAAATCTTCGGATTGCAATACGCTAGCCTTTTGATTGAAAAGGACTTTTCAATCAAAAGTACCCCAAATGTGGGCATACCACCGCCGTTGTCGATGACTCGTGAGCGTTGAGCATGAGAACTCTTGTTCTCTTTTCTCCTCATTGTATTCTATTCATAGTATTTTATTCTATAGCGCCAAAGGCATTTTGTGTTTTATGTTGGTTTCGTTACAATACAATAATACAGGTATATATGCCCACTTCTAACTACAGTGATGAGGTCGTAGAGGCAGTTTATAGTGATATTGAACATGTGCTAGATTTTGTGAGAGGACACGAAAATTTAATAATTATAGGAGATTTCAATGCAGTCGTAGGCACAGGGCGAGAGGGCGGAATAGTTGGTCCCTTTGGATTAGGCAATAGGAACGATAGGGGAGTGAGACTGATAGAGTTCTGCGATAAACATAACTTAACGGTCGCGAACACTCTATTTCACCATCATGTTAGGAGACGCTACACGTGGAAGATGCCAGGAGACCTAGGGAGATATCAAATAGATTACATTCTTGTTAGGCAAAGATTTAGAAATCAAGTTAGGGATTGTAGAAGTTATCCAGGAGCAGATATAGATAGTGATCACAATATAGTCGTTATGAAGGCCAATCTTAAATTTAAGATTTTGAAAAAACGAAGTGGAAGAAGGTATCTTGACCCAGAGAAACTAAAAGATGATGATACGCGCGATAAGTTCGAGAAAAAGACAAACGAAGTACTAAAGGGCGCGGGCGAAAATATTGTTAGGGACATAGAGGAAGAATGGAATTGCATTAAAAATAGTTTAGTTTCCTCAGCTAAGGATATTTTGGGTCATAAACAGAATGAAAGTAGGAAACCCTGGATAACAAAACATATTGTGAGTCTAATAGAGGAAAGGCGCAAATATAAAAATAGGTTAGATGAAATAGGGAAACAAAGATATAAGGCGATCAAGTGGGAAATTATTCGGAAATGTAGGAAAGCGAAAGAGCAATGGATCGATGATAAGTGCAAAGAAGTGGAAAATAAGTTCGAAATAGGAAAGACTGATGAAGCATATAAAATAATTAGGAGAAATTTTAGAGAAATTGGATCTAGTACCAAAAGCATTAGGAATGAGGCAGGAGATATCCTAATCGAAAGCGGGGAGAAGGCAGATAGGTGGAAAGAATATTTAGGAAACTTATATGCGGGACAGGAAGTGCAAGATATATTAGAAAGTGAAAGCAGTGTAGAAGGGGATAACCTAGGGAGTCCTATAATGAGAGAAGAGTTTGAGCTAGCACTAAAAAGTTTAAGGAATAATAAAGCACCAGGTATAGATGGCTTGCAGGCAGAAATCTTAAAGTGCGCAGGTCGAGAGGTAATAGATCGTTTATTTAAATTAGTTAGTCGCATATACCTGACAGGCGAGATTCCAGAGGATTACAAACTGAACATCATGGTAGCTTTGCCAAAAAGGAAAGGCGCGGATAGATGCGAAAATTTTAGAACTATCAGTTTAACTTCCCATGCGTCCAAAATTTTAACTAGAATTGTGCAAAGAAGGATGGAGAAAAAGGCGGAAGAAATATTAGGAGAAGATCAGTTCGGATTTAGACGAAATAGAGGAACGCGCGAGGCCATTCTAGCTTTACGAGTAATTATAGAAAAAACGATAGAAAAGAGAAAGAGCGTATATATAGGATTTGTAGATTTAGAAAAAGCCTTCGATAACGTAAAATGGGGGAAGATGTTCGAAGTGCTGAGAAAGGTAGGGATGAAATACAGGGACAGAAGAATAATACATAATCTCTACAAAGAGCAAAAGGCAGTTATAGAATGTGAGCAGGAACGAAGGGAAGTAGATATCCGGAAGGGAGTGAGACAGGGATGTGCATTGTCACCTCTAGTTTTCAACTTATATATCGAAGATGCGATTAATATTGTTAAGGAAAGAACAGCCTCAGGGATCAATGTACAGGGCCAAACTATTAACATGCTCAGATTTGCGGATGATATAGCAGTGTTAGCATCTAGCAAAGAAGAATTAGGAGCGGCTTTGAATGAAATGGAAGCAGTTTTGACACAGGGCTACGGCATGAAAATCAATAAAAAGAAAACTAAAATTTTGGTATGTAGATGGAGTGAAAATAGAACTGAAATTGAAATACGAATAGGAAATGAGAAGATAGAGGAGGTCGCGGATTTCTGCTACTTAGGAAGTAAAATAACCCAAGACGGTAGGAGCACTAAAGATATAAAACAAAGAATGGCGCAGGGACGAGTTGCGTTTAACAAAAAGAAACAACTGTTATGTTCGAGAACGGTTAATATAGAGACTAGGAAGAGACTCTTAAAGTCGTATGTATGGAGTACGGCATTATACGGGTGCGAAACTTGGACAATAGGAGAAGCGGATAGAAAAAGAGTAGAAGCGTTTGAACTGTGGTGTTACAGACGCATGATGAAGATACCGTGGATAGATAAGGTTAGCAATAGGGAAGTATTAGAAAGAGTTGGGGAAAGGCGAAAGGTATGGAAAACAATAAAGAGTAGGAGAGATAGGATGGTAGGACACCTTCTAAGACACGAAGGAATAGTTCGCGACATACTAGAGTCAGAGATAGGAATAAAAAGAGGTAGGGGTAGGCCTAGATTAGACTACTGCTCTCAAATAGTTGGGGATGTAGGATGTTCTACTTTTAGGGAAATGCGTAGGTTAGCTCAGGATAGAAAAGAATGGAGGTACGCGTCCAACCAGTCTTCGGACTGAGAACCTTATGATGATGTTGGTTTCGTTGTGTTAGTTGACTTTTTATTAGTTTGTTTAGGTGTTGTTCGATTCTTTCTCTTGCTTTCTCCTTTCGTTGCTTAATTGTGACTTTTATTGTGGTGATGCCAGTTTCTTTGTGCAACCCGTCGCTTCGTATGGCGCGCACCATCGGAAGAGGAGACTACGTAAAATGTTTCGCTGCACGTACCGAAAACGGAGCATCTGCTCCACGTTGATATGTTGCTAAAATTAACATTTACCTGCCTCGATATTTACTAAGGGGTCCATTCACGATCAATATTATTATTAATATTCAGTTTGGCAACATAAAAAGGTACCGCCCATATACCGTTAATATTATGTAGAATATGATAAAATGTCAGTTGTTAATGTTTAATTCTCTCACTTCTAACGAACTAAGTGATGAGGTCGTGGATGTTTGATAGCAAAATCGAATATGTATTGAGTTTCGTAAGAGGGTATAAGAATTTAATAATTAGAGGAGACTTTAACGCAGTTGTAGTGGAAAGCAAAATAATTTTGGATCGGATAATAATAACGAAAGATTGGTTAGATTCATAGAATTTTGCGACAAACACAGATTGATCATCGCGAGCACTCTATTCCTTCAGCACTTTAGCGGGCGCTATCACAACATGACAGCTGTGTTAAATTCAAAATTTTTTCTAGTAGTTTTGTACTTTTCCACCCAAGTAATATCTGTGAAGCAAAATTAATAAATGAGCTCCAAAATACCGCTAACGGAAATTAATACCTTGAGCACTAAAAATAGTAAACGAGCCCTAAACTAATTTTATATTATTTTATAGTATATACCACAAAATCTTGTTTTCTTTGACACCATAACTCGTATATTTTAGCACTCAAATGTTGGTGCTCGAGTAAGATTTTTGGTGCCAAAACCAAATATTTCGTGCTGGAAATGTTAAACAAGCTACAAAACTTTACATTTTTGAGATCAAATATGAATAATTTAGTGCTAGAATTTTATTGCTAGAATATAATTTGTAGCGGCAAGAGACAATCAATATTACTTTGGCGTTCGGTTAAATACAACCAAATAGCAACTAACGCAAATTTCACTCTCGGGTGCTGAAAATCGACCCAGTTTACATTACAGTGCAATTCTAGACGCGTGACAACCAACAATCAAATTGTCAAATGTAACATTGTAGGAAAGACACTCGCAATTACTAGTTAATTGGCTAACACGTGTTCTGTACGTTAGGTGGATTTCAGCGTGCCGTTTATGGAGACAGGCATATCGATCATCGTGGCGAAGCGTACAGGAATAATTTCCCCGACTGCTTTCTTGGAACCTTTCGACACCGCTTCCTGGATGCTGGTGGGGGTGGTAGCTATACAGGCAGCCACTTTCACGATATTTCTGTTTGAGTGGCTGTCACCTAGCGGTTTCGACATGAAGCTTTCCCTAAACCAGGTTAGTATACAATCCAAATTATGCTCCCCGTCTCGAGCTTAATTGACTATTCAGAGGAAACTCAAGGTTGCCAGAGATGACACGATGCAATTAGCATGAGAGGATCCGTTTTCACTTAATGACCTTTGTTGTTGGAATAATTAATACTTAATTAATGAGGACGTGATGCCTTTGGATCCAGGCAATTACAATTTATTCTCTCATACAACAATGTCTGTGCGATACACCAAATTCAGATTAACTTAACTTAAAGATAAAGACATTCTAACACACACAGTCTGTATCAGCTAATTATGATTCTAACTAGGTACCTACCACATTAATTATCTAGTTCAATTTGTGGAAAGTAAAGACAGATTTATCCATAATACAGTTCTACGGGACAAATCAATGATGTGAATAATTATAATTCAACTAAAAAAGGGATACAGGTGGCGACGCAAAAAGGACAAAGAATTTAAGAATTTGAAGATCTGGATAGATTCTCTCTCGAAAATTCATCAAAACTATTTTTGAGTCTTATGGGTGCTTCTGTCGAACGATTTCTTTTTGGTTTCCCTGCATTATCGTGTGCTCCATTATAAAGTTTCAAATGGAATGGTTTCCTAAGAACATACTCCAATCATCATCATAAGGTTCTCAGTCCGAAGACTGGTTGGACGCGTACCTCCATTCTTTTCTATCCTGAGCTAACCTACGCATTTCCCTAAATGTAGAACATCCTACATCCCTAACTATTTGAGAGCAGTAGTCTAATCTAGGCCTACCCCTACCTCTTTTTATTCCTATCTCTGACTCTAGTATGTCGCGAACTATTCCTTCGTGTCTTAGAAGGTGTCCTACCATCCTATCTCTCCTACTCTTTATTGTTTTCCATACCTTTCGCCTTTCCCCAACTCTTTCTAATACTTCCCTATTGCTAACCTTATCTATCCACGGTATCTTCATCATGCGTCTGTAACACCACAGTTCAAACGCTTCTACTCTTTTTCTATCCGCTTCTCCTATTGTCCAAGTTTCGCACCCGTATAATGCCGTACTCCATACATACGACTTTAAGAGTCTCTTCCTAGTCTCTATATTAACCGTTCTCGAACATAACAGTTGTTTCTTTTTGTTAAACGCAACTCGTCCCTGCGCCATTCTTTGTTTTATATCTTTAGTGCTCATACTCCAATATTAAGCACAATAAAGATTCAGCAACGTCCTCAGACTACTTTTAACGTGGTTTGTGGTTCGTCGCCAAGAACGTCAAAGGAATAATTTCTTGCTGTCAATTTGTTATATTCACTCAACAACGCCCTACTTATTGTAAGAAATTAAATCTGAAAAAACAGTTTTCCTAACGCAGCCTTGATTTTTTTTCAATGTCCCCTAAAGGACATCGTAGATTCGTTTCATGGCGGCCAATGTGGAAATATTTAATTTTCTTGGAATGCGAAATACTAAGAGACCTTATAAATATCGTGTTTTTCATTTGGGACTTTCCTATTATTTTGCATCCTTTTCCACCTGAATCCCATTTTATGCAAAAGAACTCTCAGTGTTCCATTCGAGCTCGGTCCGTATTTTTTGGTTCAATTTTGCAAGGGGAACACGACAACCTTCAGTCTTGTGAAATTCGTGTACGATGTGACATGTGACATATATCAGCCGTCTTATACTCCGGTAAACCAGTCGTTAAGGAACTCTTCCTTGAGCGCTTCTTTCCTGGTGTTCTAAAGATGGCTTTGCCGTTATTTTCTGACGCGCTAATGTTGCCTTCTCTATTCTATCTATAAATCTAACGGACATGCCCATTGTAAGAGACGTCTCCATTTTCACACTTTCCAATGTTTCTGTTTCGCTTTTCTCACTTTTAAAATAACAAAACACTCTGTACACTATTTCCCGCTTTTGACTACGTAAAACACCCTTCCGTTTGCAACCCGCCATCTTACCTTTTCAAAAGCTCACCGGTAACTGAAAGTTTTACCTGTGCCAGTGTACTGCAAGCCATTTTATTGCATCCGTAAAGTATGGTAATGCGCAACCCCTCCGCTCGCCAACTTCAATCTGTTGGACTGTACATACCTACTAAGAAAACTATCCCACACATAATTTCAGCCGAATACGAAATCATTCAATTCATTTATTATAATAGTAGTTATAAGTGAATTTAATTTAAACATGTGGTCATCGGTGTGGTCTTTCTATCTGTTAAGATAATCAGAATTTCAAATTGATTTCATCGTATTTCATACAGCTTGTATTGATCCATAATTAAATCATTACACTACACAATGTAGCACATTGTAACCAACTGAACAATTACTACAAATATCACATTTATGAGAGATAAAATTTGATCTGCAACCATTCTGAAACAGCATGTAGGTAAGTACTCGCATATTAAACAGCAACTTCATACAACAACACCTGTGGTAGGAAGTATTAGATGCATAGAATTTATAACTAATTAAAAGGAAATTTCAGGAAAGTAATAAATAAATAAGATGGATATAACCAGTAAGTACATAACCAAATTTACATACGTATGTTCAATAGTAAATACTTCTCAGTCCAAAATACCATTTAACTCAGAACACTAATTAATTAAATGGGACGTATTTGAGCCACATAATCTTTAGGGACACACGAGGGTGCATTGGTAAATTCTTAGACTACTGTATTGTGCAACAAGCATGCATAGAGTGTGAAATGGCCATTTTGTGCAAGTTGTATATTGGACATTTTCTGCGACTTTTAAGTTTTTTACCGGAAATAGTATATTGTATAACAAGTGCGAAATGATACTCCATTTCCCATGAGCAGGGACATGAATAATCCATGTGCCTACGAGTGGGTAAGGGTCATTTCACGCGAGTTGTACACTATAGTTTTTCTACGATTACTTTATTTATTCCAGAAAAATCTTTGCGCCAATCCATGAAATTTCTGAACGAATTTTTGTATTTTTCTTTGATATTTGTGGAAGTAAATTTAAACAGGTTACTATCGTCATTTCTGCGATACCTGGGGGTGTTAAATTTAATATTTAATTGTCACTAACGCTGTCCATATTTAAGTACTTCTACTTAAGAATAGTGTTTTATCTAACCCCGCTATGAAATGTCACATTTTAAATGCATTTTTGACATTACGAAACGTCATATTTTTCATAACTAGTTATGTAATGAACTTTTACGTAACTGAATATTTAAAAGAAAAACAAAAGTAAGCATTTATTACAGGGTATTATTGAATCTATTGGCAAATTCGCTGATTCTTCTATATCAGAAGGCATATCTACATCAGAATCATCCATTTTTGGCGTAATTTGAAATAAAAAAACTCATCACTGACAATAGTTATTTATAGTATCCATAGCAACGCCAAGGTAAAGCGATGAAGTTGAATTTATTTGTACGGCTACAAGGGATGTTACATTATTTGGAGTAGCACAATTCTTGTTTATTTTAAAGCGGGGTTAGATAAAATTTTGTACTTAACACGTTATGAAAAGGCTAATTTTATTTGACTCATATAATTTGCAAAACTCGCTCACTTCGTTCGCTCGTTTTGGCAAATATTATATTCGTCAAATAAAATTAGTCTTTTCATAACTGGTTACGTGAGGCGCATGCGCGAACGCGCCATGACAATTTCGGACGAATGTCAAAGTCTTGTATCAATGTCCCCTAGAGGGGTAGGCGGTATTGCTTGTTTGAAAGTGTTTAATAATAATAGTAAAATTTTACTGGGGAAAATCGAAGTTAATAACTAGGTTGATGACCATGTGAGGAAGTGAGGATTAGTTTCACCTATATAAATGATGTTGCTTGGATAAAAATGTGTAAGAGGCAAGATTCTAAATGGAAAAGTGAATCGAACATTTCCAGGTTTTATGTCATTATTTGTTAGGTCTTTAAAATAAGAATTACTTGTAGTTACATACATACATTTCAGAAAAATAAACACCTGTACCTATATTAGATCCTTTTTCTCCGTTTTCTTTTAAAAAATTGATTAATTTTCACGGCTATATTAAAAACCTACATGATTGAAGTATCTTGGTTAACATTCCCGTATTTCAATTTTCAAGTAAGAGCCAGGCACGCCTTCGGGATTCAGCCTCACAATTTTACGAGGGATATCACTGGGAACTAACATTTGTAATAATTTTCCGTCTTTCAAACACCCTCCTTATTTGGTATTCTACTATTTACTTACGAATATTCCACACGAAGTTTATAACGCCTGACAGCTGACAGTGACACGCGTCCAAAAATCTAAGAACGGCTGATTGTCAGCACAGAACGAAATGAAAAGTCTATTGACTGAATTTATGGGGACTTGCACAGTGACAGAGATGCTTTGTCAAACTGACAAAGCCTCCTAGAGGCGGTTGATTCTCTGTATGATTGGGGTATGATTCGCTAATCATTGAATTAAAATGTCTCAATGACAGTTTAGTAGCCTATGAAACTCGGAGGAAATGAATATTTCCTTACAATGTGGCCGTAGGAAATGAAAATCCGTAGAAAATTAGTATATTTTACAACAAGAGATTAAAATACTGCTTTTCGTGAGGTGAGAAACAAACAATCTCACGAACGAAAAAAACCTATTTCATCTCTAGCAGGAAATGCTAATTTTTCTACACATATATACTTGGGGGTCTGCATGATTCACAGTATTCACTTTCCGAGTCCATTAAAATGCTATTAAATTATAAGCGAACCCTCACAATGTAAATTATTAATAGTTTATTTGGTCGTTGCTAGGTAACATAGATTCGCAGGCTAGGGTAAACACAAATTTTAAACATTACAGATAGTCAACGCACATTACATTATTTTGAAACTGCTAACAGCGCCTCTGATGTTTGGAAGTAGAATTAGGGGCGGAAAGCGGGAATTTTGAATATTTTTCTTTTGAAGTTTACTTTTGACGTTTAAAATCGTTTTAAAAAATGTAACAAATGATGTGTGACATATTTTATTGTGTGAAGGAGGCGATGTTTAAACAGAATCAGATACATCAATAATGGATATACAAGAATTTTAAAACTTATATCATTATACATATTATTATGAAATAAAAAATAATTACTCGCATAATATTGGTAAAATAGGGTAGTATTTACTATCCATAACACACTAACAAATTCAAAGACCCGTCCTTGATAAATTAATTCGCCACTACTGTGAAGAATCCGATGCACAATGCAAGATAATTTTATGAAACATACACAAAACGCAAAGGGTAGTATCCAAATTCCAAATCTGTCACCTTATCTGTTATGTCCATGTTAAACAGCTTTTCCAAGAAGAATGTAAGAAAATAACTTATAACGCCTGATCAAACTACAATTTAAATTCAAAGACAGACGTTTGACATTAAATTTTGTGTTTGTTGTTATGTTGCCATGCTACGGCACAAATAATATATTATACCGTACCCTGCATGCTTTTTTATTTTAGAACAGTGTGACCAATTTTCAGATCGAGTGAGCAGCTAGTGGACGATTTGACAATGATTTGACATTTTTGTGTTTTATGTGCCACCCAGCGGCGACTCGATTAAATGCAAAGAGTATACACTGGCATCTCTAGTTTGTAAGTTGAATTACTTTTCGTTTAAACGTCATTGCATTTGCGTTAAACGTCTATACCGGGTGGGGATTTAGTGTGTAATCGGTTCATATCTCTGGTACTGCTGAAGATATCAAAATGGAATTTTACACGTATGTGGGGAACGACATGGAGCATTTCGTAAAATTATTTATGTATATACAGGATGTTCCCATTCTGAATACCAGACCAAAGTTATATTTCTTTAAATGGAAACCCCACAAGTATTTGCATGATTTCGATTCCCCATAAAATTTCATGAAAATTGATATACTACATGATGTGTTTTTGAGTAAAGACTGTTAAGATATTGACATTTTTGTGTCATTATGGTCCCAAATTTATGACGCTACTGGCGTCTACTGACCAAAGCCACCTAATTATTTTTTATTGAAAGGGGTTTATACACTGCTGTATTTGTAAAATCTATACATACTTTCACCATAATACTTAGGATTATACAAGGTGGTTAAGTTATGCAAAAGGGAATTTTTCTCAAAAATTTCAAATAGAATACCATGTATATTATTTGCACAACTGACAGTAAGTTAACTAAGCTTTTAATTGATGTAGATATTGCCAGGTCTGCTACTGATAGTTTCGGCAGATATTACGATTGAACATCAAAATTTTTGAATTTCATTATTTCTTTTTGGCAAATTCCCCCTATTCTGTTGCTCAAAACTCACAATAATGTTTATATTTTGTATTTGCAAATTGGTATCAATATAAAGACAATAAATCTTATTGTAAAATTGTTTCTTGGTAGTTATATTCTTAAATGTATAATGTCTTTTTAAAGTCGGGTATAATGTTCAAACAAGGAGTGCCATGGAAGAAAATATTATCTTTAAGAAATAATCTTGTAATGGGATTTTTTGTGTTAATGTAAACTTCATTTGCTAAACATTTTATAGAAACAATATGCAGACCTTTTTTGTAGTTTTGGGTGACAAAATAGGGGAGATCGTCAAAAATAATGTAAAATACTAAGGAAACTCTACATTTTTATAATTCAGTTGTACATTCTGTCGAAACTTTTACTGGTAGACTTGACAATATCCACATCAATAAAAAGCTTAGTAAAATGACCATCAATTGTACAAATAATATACATGGTGTTCCATTTGAAATTTTTGAAAAAAATTCTGTTTCGCATAACTTAACCACCCTGTATTATCTCAAGTACTATGATAAAATTATTTATAAATTTCGAGAATACAGCAGTGTGTGAACCTATTTCAATAAAGAAATTTTAGGTGGCTTTGGTTAGTATGCGTCAGTAGCGTCATAAATTTGGGTCGATAATGGCACAAAAATGTCAATATCTCAACATTCCTTAGTCAAAACCACATCATGTAGTATATCAATTTTCATGGAATTTTATGGGGAATCTATATTATGCAATGACAAGTAGGGTTTCCATTTAAAGAAATAGAACTTTGGTCTGGTACTTAGAATGTGAACATCCTGTATAAACCTAAATAATTTTGGGAAATGCTCCATGTGGTTCCCCATATTCGTGCAAAATTTCATTTTGATATCTGAAATAGTTCCAGAGATATGAGCCGATTACACGCTAAATCCCCACCCGGTATAGTGTCTAGTTTATGAGGGTAAATGTCCGAGTTATCGACACCTTAAGTAACTTTTCGGATTTCTGAAATGAAGTATTTTCCATAGTGAATTCGAATTGGACATTTACTACTAATGGCTTATAGCTACATTTGTTTAGAATATGTGGAAAAACTAAAGAACTGTCCGTATATCATATACTATAAATAATAGAAATAATTTGACTTGATAGTAATAAAGTTTGGTTAACAAAACGCCATTTCTCCAATTTGGATGTTGAAAATAGTGAAAGAATAAAGATAAATCGCTCTTAATTCGATTAATTAATTAATTCAATAAATTAAACCAAATGTCATTTTCTACAATTGTCAAATGGAAATCTGTCAATGTTTAAACGCTTGATTTTTGGAAATTTTAAATTGGAAACGTATTAGATAATAATTAAAAAATTATAATGTTCGTTTCAAAAAATATTGTACGAACCTCGATGCGCGAAGACGTCTTCGGCGCATTCGCGCAAATGAAGCACGAGCGACGAAGGAGCGAAAAATGCGCGAAAAATGTCTTCGCGCACTCGTTTCGTAAATAACTATTTTCTTCCCTCAGTTTTGTTGTTTATCAACAAAATATTTTTAAGTAATGCATGTTTTTTACAAGAGTTGGGGAAAAGCGAAAGGTATGGAAAACAATAAAGAGTAGGAGAGATAGGATGGTAGGACACCTTCTAAGACACGAAGGAATAGTTCGTGACATACTAGAGTCAGAGATAGGAATAAAAAGAGGTAGGGGTAGGCCTAGATTAGACTACTGCTCTCAAATAGTTAGGGATGTAGGATGTTCTACTTTTAGGGAAATGCGTAGGTTAGCTCAGGATAGAAAAGAATGGAGGTACGCGTCCAACCAGTCTTCGGACTGAGAACCTTATGATGATGATGATGATGTTTTTTACGTTTCTCTAGCAACGGACGATGTTATCCTAGCAACGTACGAGTATAAGTTGTAGGAAATGAAAAACAAGAGTGGGAAATGTACCAGATTTTTAATCACTGAAATGCATAATGAACACATACCGGTTGTCCACGAAATGGTCGGGAAATCCACGGTACCCTTGCTATGGAAAGTACGGTTTTAACATTTGGACAGAGGACAGAGTACATATGGGTTGATAAGTACACAACTATAATTGTCTAGTTTAACCGGAAGTGGCAGTAAATTTCTAATTTTAAATGGCACCCTGTGTATATTAACACCATTCGAATTCTCTAAGAATATTGTAGTATTTGAGTTAAGAATTGCGACGAAATTAAACATTTACTTTTAAGCGAAGTTGACCATAATGTTTATAGCTTCTACGCACACGCCCTTGAAAATTATAAATTATTCCTTCAAATCTCTTTAAAGTGCTTTTTTGAGATTTATGACATTTAACTTAAAGAAATAATACGTTCATAGTACAAATTTGAATAAGGCGTGCCCAAAAGATACTGCTTTAAAGTAATCTATCTATGAAATGTTGCAGATAGATCTTTTTCCAGTTGTTTTCATGATTGGGCGCGGCCAACTCACTTTATCAGAAAAAGTGTAATTTCGACGCCATATTTAGTCCAAATACTTAGTAACTCATGGCACATCACTATAAAGCGAGTTCATACTAAAATGGAATGGCCCTAAAATATATATTGCCTAGACTCATTAAATATCAATGCACCTTCGTATATATGTATATTAATGAATAAAAACGTATTGGGAATGCAGCTGGATGAAAAAATTTAATGATTTTTGTTAAGTGATGAATTAAATTTTAACACTGTATCTGACGGGTGCCAATAACATCAAGCAACTGTCAGCAATTATTCTATGTGTTCGGTTACGCAAACTAAAATTCACTACCCAAGTTGCATTTCTGCAACACTAAATACAAATCAAATTGCAAATAAATATAATTAATTATTCAGGCCGCTCCGTCAGCTTCCCACAGATTCTCTCTATTCCGGACGTACTGGCTGGTATGGGCTGTTTTGTTCCAAGCCGCAGTACATGTCGACTCGCCTAGGGGGTTCACTTCCAGATTCATGACGAACGTCTGGGCCATGTTTGCTGTAGTCTTCCTCGCTATATACACTGCCAACTTAGCCGCCTTCATGATAACTAGAGAAGAATTCTACGAATTTACAGGTACAGTATATTAGTAGATTAGGCATTAGTAATGTAAAATATAAACAATTAATCAAAGTAATTAATTAATAAAGTAATTATTTTGCTAATATAACTCAGAACTACGTTAAGGTGACTCAATTTAAATAGATAATAGTATAATTTTACACGAAAAATCAGTCAATAGGTAATAAATGGGCATTAGAAAATAGTAATATACGTACTTGAGAATAATTTACACTAATCAAAACGAAAAAGGAGCCGTTTCTTTCTTTTGTTAAATTTAATTTGTGCCACAAAATACAAAGATAATTTTTTTCCTCCGCTTAGTAAACATACTCCAGTTGAAAGGTTTATAGCGAAAAATTTTTTCTTTTCAACAGTTTTTTTATTGAAGCAATAAAACCTAAAAATTACAATTTTTACCAAGACTTGGTTCTTTAGTTTCGTTTCAAATGTTGATGTGCTTGGTAGACCACGAAGGCGTAGAATGTACCTAACAGAAATTCATATTGCTAGGGTCATAACTCTCAAGACGGTAAGTAGCCCGAATTTTAAATGCCAGTAGAGCTGCCATAAATAGGGCCGGGATAAGTTCTCGCATGCATGGTATTGTTAGAAGGAAACCTTATCCGAGTCGCGCAAAGGCAACTTCCGGGAGAGAAGGCCGTCTAATACGGATTTGGGCCACCAGAATACGCAGAATTACCGCTACAACGCTCCAAAATCAGCTGGTAGAGGCCACAAGAATCAAAATAAGTACCCAAACGATACGTGACAGGCTTCACGAACGCCAGTTTCATGCAAGAAGACCAGCTAAGGTACCTCCTTTAAGCCGTGATCATCGCAGAGCAAGAAGGTTCTTTGCCGAAGAACATGTTAATTGGAACTTAGGGCAGTGGAGCAACGTGCTGTTCACTGACGAATCCAGGTTCTGTTTAAATCACATTGATGGACGAGTTCTAGTCTGGGGACGCCCAGGTGAACGTTTTTTAGACTGCACTGTGGAAAAAAGGGTTCCATTTGGAGGAGGGTCCATCATGGTTTGGGGTGGGATAAATTTGAATGGGCGCACGGAGATGGTGGTAATTCGTGAGGGGTCTAGAACCACATGTTGTACCATTTGCCGAGAATATGGGTCTAGTATTCATTCTGCAGCAAGATAATGCCCGCCCACACATCGCCAGAATAGTGCAAAATTTCCTCAATGCCCACAATATTGAGGTGATGGATTGGCCCGCCCGCAGTCCAGACCTCAATCCAATCGAACACGTCTGGGACGCACTTGGGCAACGATTGAAGGAACGTCAGCCAATCCGGAACCTGCAACACGTTGAAGAAAGCCTCCTGGAAGAGTGGGAACAGCTGCTTCCTCAAGTTATTCGAAATTTAGTTGAAAGTATGCCCCGTCGTTGCGCTGAAGTTTTACGAGTTAGAGGAGGCCACACACGTTATTGATTTTGAAATTTTGCTTACTTTTCATTCAAACAATAAAGAGCTTAATAGCACATTTCTGAATTTTTATTTTTTTTCTGTACTAATCGCAAGCAGATTATAACAAATTGTACTAAATTTTTAAACGCCAGCCCAGTATATTTAAATAAAAAAGAATTGTAACAATACGTCATTCCAGTGAAAAAATATCAACATTTTTAAAAGTGGCTCATTTTTCGTTTTGATTAGTGTATTATTATACCTGCAGTTTCGTTTATTTCCCATCATCCTCCTTACCAAATATTGATGCACTTATCCGTTGTCCCATCGCTTTCTAGGATGCTTTTTAGGATATTCCGGACTAAATTTGGGCTATAAGACGGTTGACCCTTAGCTATTTAATTATCGTGATGGAGCAGTTTTATTTCCAAATGGCACCCCAATGCCTCAACAAAAGTGCAAGTCATTTGCATCGTTCAAGTTCTCACTACTCTCTGGAAATCAACTATAAGCATAAACTTTCCTGCTAATGGTGTAATCTTGAAAAGAGAAGGAGGGTATCTCATCTCAGTAATAATCTGATTAAGCGTGTCCTCCTCTTCTCTGCGTATCGTGAGAGATATGGCCATTCGGTTTTTCTCAGTTGGTTATCTGGTCATCCATGGAATGCAGGCTTTCCGGAAATTCATATAATTTTGCATTAAATAAGGAGAACACCCTATGGCTCTAATCATCTCAGCATGCCACACATTTTCTTCTGTCGCAGTCATAACAGAACAACCAAATTGAACTTAATGAATATTCTGTATTGTGTTCTTTTGTGTTTATTAATCGCATATTATAATCAAACATTTCAAAACTTGCCTTATGTTTCAATCGAAGCGGATATTTTTAGGTTTCCGTTATACTCATCTTGTCTCTTACTAAAGTCACTGTACCTCTCGTTCGACAAGGTAAATGGAAAGATCTCTACCTAATCGGAACATTTAAATTTGAGAAATATTCGCCCAGTATTTAATGAAATTTCATCATCGTCATTATTATTATTTTATGGGCACTACCGACCGTGCTTGATCCATTTCTTAGTGTCACATCGAATGTATAATTTACCCAAAAACTGCAAGTACTTGTGTCACGTCCTTTTACGCTAGCTGCCTTCCCACCATTAATCAGTAATCCTACGTACCATTTACCCAGGACCCTATGCGGTATATACCCAATTTCTGCTTAACTGGTCGATGGATGTATACCCTCCGCCTGTTACTGTTTGTGTAGGAAGCTGATAAAGATCTACGAAGATATTTTTCTCCTGGATAATAACATAGCTAAATTGTTAATTCAGTTCTTATACTTTTGGTATATTTCTTAGATACTTTTTACCACTGGCTTGAAAACAAGTTTTATATAATTTAAGGACCAATGGGATCTCTTGCAGGAGTTGACGATCACCGACTGCTCAAACCATATTCCCACAAGCCCATGGTGAAATTCGGTACGATTCCGTGGTCCCACACTGACTCCACATTAGCGAAATACTTTAAAGACATGCATGTTTACATGAAACAATACAATAAGACTTCGGTTCAGGGAGGCGTGGCAGCTGTGCTTGAAGGAGATTTGGATGCATTTATATATGATGGCACCGTTTTGGATTATTTGGCTGTCCAAGACGAGGACTGTCGACTTCTTACTGTTGGGTCATGGTACGCCATGACCGGTTACGGCTTAGCGTTCCCTAGAAACTCAAAGTATATCAAAATGTTCAACAAGAGATTGTTAGATTTTAGGGAAAACGGTGATTTGGAAAGACTAAGAAGGTATTGGATGACCGGTCAATGTAAACCGGGGAAGCAAGAACATAAAAGTTCGGATCCTCTTGCGCTGGAGCAGTTCTTATCAGCTTTTCTGCTGCTCATGGCGGGTATCCTTCTAGCTGCCCTTCTGCTTCTGTTAGAACATTTATATTTTAAGTACGTGAGAAAACATCTCGCGAAAACAGACAGAGGTGGTTGTTGTGCCTTGATAAGCCTGTCTATGGGCAAAAGCTTAACTTTCCGAGGAGCAGTATATGAAGCACAGGGTATCATCAAAAATCATCGCTGTAGAGATCCGATTTGCGACACTCATTTGTGGAAAGTCAAAAGAGAACTGGACATATCACAAATGAGATGTAAACAACTGGAGAAAGAATTAGAATCACGTGGAATTAAACCGCCGCCGCCGGCTAAGCGGTAAGTTGTTTAACGGTACCCTGCACGAGGCATGAACACCAAATTTACAAAAACTTCTGATTGGCACACATTTATGATATTTTACACCAAATTTCGTTTTTCGGCTCGATATATTCGTGTCATTCCTCTGCTTGTGATGTCTCTTAGTTTTTATTAACACTTTCTTGTTAATTGTTATGTACGGTAGACGAGATCTTCGTAACACCAACTGTCTTACGTCCTGCCTGGGCTCAAGCGATTCGCCAGAGTAAGTCGGTGAAATTGGTGTCTTTCTGTTAGACAAGACGGGTTTGATGAAGCGTTTGAAAACCATATGTACCTATATATTTTCTACAAAACGAAATTTAAACAAAATTTTTGTCAGCTTGCCGAAATCTGTTATATTTATAATTTATCTTGCAAAGCTTTCCGTTTTATTGCTATAAATAGAAGAAAGCTTCTGCAAATCTTAGTTGAACACGTAAAATAAAATAATTAATTTGCAAGAAAAAGCATTAGGTATGAAGTTGAAACTGGCACGTCAATAAAACGCTAAATATAGTCCTTTTATGATGCATCCCACGTATTTGCCCTATTTATGTAAATTTCCATGCCCGCACTTTTTCTTTAAAGTCGATATGATTTTACCGTTTTCATAGATGGGTAAATGCTAAGAACTCAAATTTATATCCTTACTTCGTATAGATATATTTTAGATATTGTATATGCCCTAAATCTTCGATACTTCCGTGGGTGTACGAAAATAAATTTCAGACAAGCGTTATGGAAAGTTACCTATTTCGAGAAAAGTTCTTATTATACCGGTGACAAAAAATTGTTGTCCTAAAAGTTTTTGAAAATAGAAAATATTTCATGACTCGTGTGCCAAACTGAAAGGGGTGCGGGTGGTAGGAAACATATTTCTAAGCCATACGCCCAATTTTAGTCAATTTTCTACGGTTTTCGATCACCACTTTCAGCTTTCCACACGACTTGTGAAACATGCCATATAGGTACAGACTTTTTTACCATGAATGCTTTAAATATTCATTTTTAATTGTTGAACTTTTTCGTGTTTGACACAGCACTATTTAAATACCATTTTAAATAGATGCTAGCTTTCTTTATTTACCTACTTATTATACATACTTCGTTCGTTCGTCCAGACAAGAGTAATGCGCCCCATCATTCCAAGTCCCAAGAGGAAATCCAAATATTGCGTTGTGTTATGTCATCAGAAACAATAAAGTAAATTTACTCGCGTCTGGGGCCTGACCTGCATCTCAAGTGCCTAACAGCCGCATGCGCGTCAAAGTTGTTCATGTCTGCCAAGTGCCAAGGTTGAGGAGGGAGAGTCAAATAATCTTTTATCATAGTATTATAGTCACGTTATGAACTTACCTTTTTTGGTAAATAATAGACACCTCTTTTTTACTCAAGTACCTAACTAATAAATCTTTGAAGAGAAATAATACCATAAGCGCTAATTACTGAGACTTACAACGCTCCGCTCGCTATGCTTGGCCTTAACCTGAAAGACTTTTGTGTAAAAAATGTAAAACGGGATCAATAGAAAACGCAAACAAAAATAATTGTTGACACCGGGCTTGAGTTGAGGTCAGGCCTTGGACGCGAATGCTAAATTGTATGTTATGCCCCAAATTGCTTAATTGCTTAAATGTATTAAAACTCGTGGATACTATATCGGATTTTTCAGTTTTATCATAAAATAAAATAATAAAACAACAAAAAGGAGTTCAGCAGCGTTACATCTGGTGATCGCGCTGACCATTCTATAGGTCCTCGTCGCCCTATCCATCTGTTAGGCGTTAAGAAAATTCCGTACTTCTGCGCCAAAATGGGGAGGAGCTTCATCTTAGTGGAACTAAATGTCTTGGTAAAGCACATCTCCATCTTCGTGACAAATATCGAACGGCAGTCAAATTTTCTTCAAAAAAGTACGATCCAAGAAAACGACGCCCGATCATTCCTGCCCAAACATTTACTTTCATTGACTCTGACCATGAGATTCTTGAGTCCAATATGGATTTCCTTGCGACCAATATCTGCAGTTATGCCGATTTAGTGAAAGTGGCCTCAGAAAATAAAATTGTAATTAATAAGTTTGGATTTGTTTGGCAGCGTACCATAGTACCATTAGTTCTTCACAAAATTGTAAACGATGATCTGGATCATCTTTGCTGAGTTCGTGTATCAAGTTCATTTAAACGAGCCATTTTTACACTAATTGAAAAAATTCTGCCTGAATTTAAACTTGTGTCAGAGTTAATGCAGACTAAATAGTTGATTTTTTCTTTTTCTAACAATTTTTCCTCGTTTTTACAGCTGTTTAAATCAGATATTTTTGTTTTGCCTTTTGGCTTGTTAGAAAAAAAAATTTGAAGAGATAATACTCTAAGTTACCTATTGCTTTCATGTTCTGATCTGAATTTCAAGATTATTTCCGTTAAAAATCAATTTTGTGTTTTTGAACTTTGTGTGCGTATTTTTCCAAACAATTCTTATGCGAGGTACTGATGTTTTTGAAATGTTTCTAATTTTGGAAGTGACCTATCCAAATCCGAGGAGCTGATTCTGTGATCTTCTTCGGGATTCTCCAACGGGGTAATTGGTGGCGTCTGCACCAAATATGACGTTGGTCCACCGCTTCACAGTCGGGTCGTGTGCAATCATTTGCGGTCGCTTGTCTTCCTTCTCGCACAGCGCGCTTGATTGTTGCTTCCCTCCTCCGTACGTATACGGTAGACGTCAGACTAGTCTTCCTCTTTCTCTTTTCCGGCAGCCTGATACCTGTAGCGGCTTAGCAGAACAAATTATGAATGGCCAACCAAAGTTTATTATTTATTAATAAGTAATGTAGGCATTTTAATTGTGCTTTGCTACAATGTGTCTTTTTAAAAACTAAAATTGACGTGTTTCGGGATTTAAAAAAAAAACTAAGTAACAAAATTATTAATTTTGTGCGGAACTTTACCACCATCTGCATATTATATTATATTACATTAAATTATATTAGGTATAATATATTTTATTATATTATACAAACTCTTTGGTTAATTTTTACTTTTGCCTTGCCTCAAATACGGGTACCTACTGTCTGTAGTATTCTAGGAACTAGAACAACACATCTCGAAATATTTGCCATAACTAATTATGCAGCGCACAATTATTGCTAACGTTTACTGAAAACTGACACCACTAAAAAATACAAAACATGCAACAACTTGTCAACAAGTAATGCTTTATTGAGCACTTTAGCTCACTTCGGATAAAATAATCAACTATCTATTTACAACCACCGATTGCCGGCTTCCGACCCCTCGAGTAGCTTCCGACGACTGACAAGGTGTTCGTTCATCCCTAGATTTATCGTATCAGAACATCAGAAGTCCTGGAGGACACTATAAACATCCCTCTAATCGAATATTAATATTGATAGTGTTTATTACTATATTACTCTTCTTAAATCTCATTTTATGTTGCAGAAAAAATAAAAGCTTGTTACTTTACGAGTAAGAAAACTTAAGATGGATATTTTCTGGTTCCTGTAATTGAAATAAATACATTTTCCATTGTGCAATTTTTGAGATTTCAAAAATATTTTGAAACGACACCAGTTTGTTATAGTTCATTTGATAGTTCATTTGATAGTGAAATCGGCCAACCAGTATGATTCAAACACGTGTAACCCTACCTGGGCGAACATTTTATTTGTGCTTGAACGGTA
The DNA here is from genome assembly GCA_963966045.1 of Xestobium rufovillosum. Taxonomy (NCBI): domain Eukaryota; kingdom Metazoa; phylum Arthropoda; class Insecta; order Coleoptera; family Ptinidae; genus Xestobium; species Xestobium rufovillosum. Next base: position 33,319,719 of record OZ014493.1, read on the forward strand.
TGCCTATAAATATATTTCATAATAATAGGAACACAAACCTTCATCAAACACTGTTGTATATGGGTAGTTATAAAACCGCAAATTTATGTGCGCTTCTGTAACTAGAGTTATAGTTATATTGGCATGGAATGCATGATAATATTCGCTAATCTACATGTACGCTTTTAGTGCATACAATTTAAACACTACCCGAGTTGAGTACAAAGCTTTGTAATATAATCAATAAACTATTTTTGACATAATATGTACTTAATTAGATAGGTACCTGCATTCTATTGCAGAACACTACTTTGATACCCTGCGGTAGTTGGTGCAATATGAAATATTTTTAATTGCATGTTTAGATAGGTGTTCCTTTTTCTGTAATATTATTGTTGCTTGTGAAAGAATATAATCACAATCGTTACATTTACACGTATTTTTTCTTCTTTCTTATAATAGAGACAAACCCTAACCAATAGATTATGAAAACTAATCTGATAATATTCGGCATAATACAGTTATTACATAATACTAAAATGCATCCCACATAAAATAATGTCCATTAATTAAATAAAATTATGTTAATTAACAATTATTACAGCGTAATAGTGTCCGGCGAACAAGCCAGAGCTCGACTCAGAGGGTTAACTCCAAATCATTTAGGAAGTATCACCGACCTATTTAAGTAAGTATGGTGATTAGAATAAAGCTATTATTTTATTGTACATATCGAATAGTGAGTAAGAAAAGTCCCTAAAAGAACACAGTACCCCTCTCGGTAATCAAGGTGGCAGAGACCGTGGGAGTCAGTATAACACTCAGATGTACAGGGTGAAACGTTTTAGATGAAAATAGGGGGTATGGGGTATCTTATTAACTATTAGAGTTAGAAAGAAACCGATGGCACTTTCTCGAACTCATTGTTCAAGGCAAACTTATTGGTGCAGATTAAATTTTGCTGACTTTTTTTGTTTTAAGGAGGAACTCGATTTTTCGAAAATTCCTATGTTCAATTAGGGTCCATAACTTCTTTATTTGAGTAGCTGTCTCAAAGGTATAAAAACATTCTAAATGCACTTCTTTGAGTAGAATCCAGGGGCGTGTTCAGTTTTTGAAGTGAAACTTCTTTTGTCTCGGTAGAGTAAGTTCCTGTGTTGGCAAATGCGAGCGTCACGAAAAGTGAAACGAATGGAGGGGAGCAGTCTGAGAAGACGGGCAGAGGAGAAAGGGAATATCGAACGCCCCACTCTTTCGTCACGCGCTCTCTCTCATGCTTCGTGCTCTTTCCCTCAGGCAACCGTCAGTAAAGCGAGTCCACAGCGTTTCATTTCTCGTGACGTCGCCCCACTCTTTAGCCACGCTCTGTCTCATTCTTCGCGCTATTTCTCTAAGGCAAGCGTCAGTAAAGCGAGGACACAACGTTTCAGTTCTCGTGATGCCACAAAGCGCTTGGTTAGAAGCATTAAAATAAATTTAATTATTATTATTTTGATACGGACAATACAAATTTTTCATTCCTCTAACAACGTTGAAGTTTCACTTCTACAGCATGTGGCAACCACGCACCCCAAGTACGACTTTTCGAAATATGTAGTTGAATATGACATTAACTAAAAAGTGTATTGTTTTCTGATTCCATATCAATATATACTTTGATGAATATATGTATTTATAATATTTTTCAGTAACATCGACATTTATTTCACTTATTTACATTTTATCATCTTTCAACTAAACTCTGCATGGGTATTTGGTACTTGTCCATTTTAAGTGTTGTTCAAACACGAATCGATTATTTGGTCTGATATTAACTTTGATCTGGATCAGCTGTCATGCTCAAGCGACTGGTTTACCAATTGTATCACAGCATCTGATTCGCGGATCAAAGTTAACCATAGATCAAATACACTGCTCAAAATTGTCGAAGGAACACAAATAATTTTCATTGTGCTTTTCTCCCCATTGAGCATGCTCTTCAGCCCACTCAAGACGAGCTTCGCGATTGCCGTGGCGAAGTACAGGTACTCTAATTGGTGGACGAGAATGAAGACCAGCTTCATGGATACGATTTCTGATGGTTTGGTCAGAAACCGTTACGACATGCACATTTTGGAGATCCGTAGAAAGTTCTCGTGTCGTAATTGATGCATTACGCCTGGCTTGAAAAGTAATAAATCGGTCTTGGGCAGGTGTTGTTTCTCTTCTACGGCCTTCGTGTCTTTCGGCCACATCGCCAGTCTCTTGGTACCGTCCCCACAATCGACACATTACACTTCGCGATACTCCAAATTCGGCCGCTACCTGACTTTGTGAACCACCAAATTCGATCACCCCACCGCACGTAACATTTCGTCGCGGGCTAAGTGTCGTCGTTGCATTGTAAACTGTTAACAGAGAAAACTGTTGCCAATAATATGTGCAACAAAGTCGTGGCGTGGAATGTTAAAAGCATGCAACAAGTTAAAGAACTTAAAAATTGAAATGGATAGGTTAGCATGGAACTTTTGGAAGGAAAATTTTAGAGTAACACACACAGGTACCGTGGGAAGAAATTCGATAGTAGAAATATATATAATAAGAGTAAATTGAAAACTTGTAAAAACAGCAATAATAATAATAATAATAATAATAATAATAATGTCGCGGCTGCATTAAACGGCCAGTTTTTACAGTACTGTGCTTTGTACCAATAATATCATGTAGTCACATTTCGGCAAATCGCTTCCATCTTCAGAAGAAGTTTGTTTTTTCTGAAGATGTGAAGCAATGGAAAGCATGTTCCAAATCTCGGAACATTGTGACAATAAATACGTCTGTAATATGTAAAACGCTAAAAGATGATCTGCTGTATTGAGCGTGTGTCTGACTGCAGCAGATGACCAAGGTAAAACCTGCTGAAACTGTAAGTTTAATAGGTTATTTTCGTACACTTCAAATACATTTTGAACCTTCTTATTTCGATTTTCTTGTTCTCTAAAGAAGAAAAATTTAATTCACTGCAAAGTGATGTTTGCCCGTTTCAGAATTGAGGCTACAATTTTATGTTGCTGGCTGAGAAAGTGCTCTATTACAATATATCCTTTAGGCATAGAGGGGTTATAAGATTTTGGAATTAGATGTTAGATATTAGAATATTTTACTGTTTATAATGTGCTGCCTTTGCTTCGTAGCCTAAGTCTAATAAGAAAAGCCTCTACTTCCAAGAAATATCATAATTTGTAAATAAATATAAAATCAAAAATTTTCAATCTAAGTAATGGTTCCCTTTTTCTTAGGCCTCGAACAGAAATCGCAGAAATGGAGACGGTGCTGTGATGCAGCACAATTTTTAGAGAGGATAACACCAAATATATCAAAACATTGCCCGTCACTCAGTGCTACCAACTAACACAAGAACAAACGGAAATTGCAGTTCCAAAACTAGAAAAACTGTTATAACTGTGGTGCACACTGTTTTCATTATCAGTCTTCATAAAAGTGCAATGCAGGAACCGTCATTTATTACCCTCGCCAGTTAAGTGTAGCGAAGCGAATTTAAAATAACGCAAAAATGTAGGCCAAACTGCATTATGTTAAAAAGGAAAATAGGAAAGTTACAGAGACTCTGATGCGCTACGTGATCTTTTCCCATACTGCATCTGGGAGATAACGGTTCCAAATTTGTTTGAATTGTATGTGCAATGCCAGTCTCACGTACTGCGCACATATCATAAGGCAAACAGGCCAAAAGATAGAAAACCACTTGACATCTTGCCCTAGCAAGCAATAACCATGTCAGCTACACAAATTACGTCGATGAACATATCTAGATTGAAAAAAATCGTTTCAAATAATTCGTGCGTACAATGAGGCACGGCCGAATCCAACTTTCTGAAGAGCAAAATATTGTTCTTTTGTTTACGGTCAGTTTCGACAACCATAAATAATATATACTGGTTGCTCCACGTTGCCGTACAATTAATATTTTAATTTCATGCAGAATGTTGTGTATATTATGTATTTCACCCCAGAGTGACAGACTTTCAGCCATCTGATTTTTCTTGTCGATTATAAATCAGAACATTCCGACTAGATCTGGCAGTGGCACGTAACATTATGACCCTGTAAAACACACAAAAATTCCAACTGGGCTATAGACACAGAATGTTTAAATTCCTATACACTACAAACATAAGCGTTGATTGAGGGAATTCCCTCAATCAACGACACAAGTGTCTCTGTCATACGTCAGATTTTCATTCTAAACAAAACAAATAATGCACGTGCTATTTGACGTTTATCAGTATTATTTACAACGTCTTAAGCTAATTTTTGCAATATAATATTATAGAAGTTTTGCACTGAAAATAATTTATTTTCAATTTGTGTGTTACGCTTAGGTTACGACTAGAATTATATTGCATAGGTTAGGTTAAAACGTCAGATTGCACGTGGCTTTGTTTTGTTTGGAATGAAAATCTGATGTTTGTGACGCGCCACTTTTGTGATGCATTTGAACAATTTTTGTTGGACTTTCAGGTTTCAGCTGTTACCGTCTTTGATAGATTATGAAAAGATTTTGCACAGGGACGTATTTGATTTTCGATGTTATTTCAAATGGCTATATTTTTGTTATCTTTTAGATTTCAAAAATATGTTACTTTAAAATTTTGCTTAGTTTGTAGAGTTCTAGGTAGAGTTGAAAACAAAACTTCAACTTAAAAAATATCCTGTGTAACGTTTTTTCCTGGTGCATTTTGCACGAGAATTTCGAAAGTTTTTTGGTCGGTGTTCGTTTATTCAGCCAAACTTATATTGGGCTGAGCACATCTCTACTGCAGATAGGTACATAAACTGTTTGTTCTCTAGGATAATTTAAAAAAGCGTCATTTAATTACCGGACTTTTCATAATGGAATGTCTCAAAAATTTATCAAAATTCCAACATAGTGTGTTTAATGTTAATGAATAAAATTCAACTTTGCGATTGTACATCATCCTCCTAAAGTTTTCAGTCCGAAGACTAGTTGGACGCTTACCTCCATCCTTTCCTATCCTGAGCTAACCTACCCATTTCCCCAAAAGTTGAACATCCTACATCCCTAACTATTTGAGAGCAGTAGTCTAATCTGGGCCTACCCCTACCTCTTTTTATTCCTATCTCTGATTCCAGTAAGACTTCGTGCCTCAGAAGGTGTCCTACCATCCTATCTCTCCTATTCCTTACTGTCTTCCATAAATTTCGCTTTCCTCCAACTCTTTCTAATACCTCTCTGTTGCTAACCTTATCTATCCACAGTAGGAATTTTCATCATGCGTCTATAGCACCACATTTCAAATGCTTGTAATTTTTTCCTATCTGCTTCTCCTATCATCCTAGTTTCCCACCCGTACAATGCAGTACTCCATACATACGTTCTTAAGAGCCTCTTCCGAGTTTCTACATTTATCATTCCCGAGCATAATAGTTGTTTCTTTTTATTAAATACAACTTGGTCCTGCGCTATTCTTTGTTTAATATACCTAGAGCTCCTACCATCGCGAGTTATTTCCTAAATCTTCCTCTATCTTCTCGTTTTCAATTTGCATTTTCGTTTTAGTCCTATTTTCACGCCCCCTACACACCAAAATTTTAGTTTTCTTTTCATTGATCTTCATACCATAGCCCTCCGTCAAAACCGCTTCCATTTCGTTCAGAGCCCTTCCTAATTCTTCTTTGCTGGTTGCTAATACTGCTATATCATCTGCGAATCTGAGCATATTAATATTTTGGCCCTGTATATTAATTCCAGCAGCTATTCGATATATAAATTGAAAATTAGAAGCGATAACGCACATCCCTGCCTCACTCCCTTTCGGATATCTATTTCTCTATGTTCCTGCTCAAATTCTATAAAATAAAGCTATAGTTGTTTTCAGTTATTTTGGCTCGTACGTCAATATGACATGACAGTATGGGTCAAATATGTATTGCATTCCAGCAATTCTCAACAAGTAGAATTTATGATTATTTGAAAGAAGGCATCATAGATTAATAAATTGCTGGAAAATGCATGCACTTATCTATGTATGTAATTCCCAAAGTAGTTTAACGATTCAATCAGTATAATAATTACTATATTTTCGGGAGTTTCATTGGAATATAGCGACGCAGATAAATTACAGAAGTTCAATTTTAGCTAAATGAAGAAAACTTAATGCAGACAATAACTAAAGTGATGCTAAATAAGTGGTCGGTAATACGTAAACAAGTATAATATAAATAAAATACAATAATACATGTTACCTAACTGAAATAATGAACTGAAGAAAGTTGAAAAGAAAATTAATTTGAAACGTTTACGAAAGAAAAAATTTATAAAAAAGAATTCTAATTAATTGTCGTAATAACTACATATTAGGATCTTAAAAAAGTTCAAAAAATGTATCGTCTTCATCTTCAGAATCTTCAGATGAATCATTCAAGTTTATTATAAGCGGTTCAACTTCATCAAAGCGCACTTCACGTTCCCAGTCTTCCTCCACAATTTTTTCCGTGTGATTTATACAATTTTTCCAAACATCTGGAGTGACTTGGTCTAAAGCTTTTTGCCACATATCTAAAACTTGTTTGTCTCCAAAACCAACTTCTCCAATATGCAGGTCATAATATTGTTTGCAAATACCCCACACCAACTCTATTGGATTATACTGACAGTGGTAGGGTGGCAGTCTTAATAGGACTTGATGACCATGCTCTTGGAGCATTTCGTCTATAGCGTACCTTGGCTGTTGTTTATTCTCTTTACATAAATTTAGAAGTTCAATTTTCAAAGCCGTTTCCGAAAATGGCACATCTTAGTTACAAGCCAATCTTTTAATTTTGATTTATTCCAGGATGCATGGGGAACTGGCTCTACTAAGAAGCTATGGTATGATGCATTATCCATTACCACTAGCGACGGTTCCTCAAGGTTTGGTATTAGTTTTTCTAAAACCCACTTTTTGAACGAATTCTGATCCATTGAATCATGGTAGTCCGCCGATTTTGATTTTGTAGAGAACAGCAGCGATGCATTCGGTACAAAACCATGCCTAGTTCCTGAATGAAGTACAACAAATCGCTTCCCATTTGAAGCATGGCCTTTCTTACAACTTTTAACGCTTTCATCTTGCCATGTGCGCTTACTTCCTCCTTTAGCAAAAATCCATGTTTCGTCGAGAAACACAAATTGTCTGGAATGTTCGCTTTTCATATTTTGTATGTATTCTCGTAAAAACGCAATGCGCTTGCTTGCAATGTGAGGTTGCTCACAAAGAAAACGGCGATTATTCTCCGTTTTGAAACAAAACCCCAAGTTCTTTAAAATACGCCACATACTCTTATTAGATACATCTATGCGTTGATTGAGAATCTATGACACCCCTTTGCTTGGCTAACTCATTCAGCGTTTGAATTGCAATGTGTTTCTTGTCTTCTCTCATCATATAAAACGTGTTGCGAATTTCGCATTTTATTTCTTCACTTACATCGTCACTCTTAAACTTTCGCCTGTTATGCGATTTTCCGGGGGTAGTAAGAGGATCACCAGATGTAGATTCTGCTTTGATACGACCTATGGTTCTTAAACTTATTTTCAACGCGGCAGAAACTCTCTCGTTCACAGAAGAAAATGGAATCAAAGGTCCTTTATTTTCTGCTTCTGCCTTAAAATACTCCATAAGATCTAGTACAAATTGCCTGCACTGTTTTGTTATAGTACACCCAGGCATTTTAGTTTAGTATTTCAATACCAAAATTGTTAGAAATAAATATTGGAAATTACTAATTTGACAGTTAATGAAATAAACTTGACGTTACAACTTATGAAATGCCAAAAAACATTTTTGTGCGTTCTGTTTCCAAGGAATTAAGATTGCACGTGCGTTAACTGCCAAAGTAATAAAATTTATACATATTTTGATTGATACGTATCGCGTTTATTGCATCAACATACGTTCAATACAAAAACCATTGTGATTTGAACGAAAACATCATAAACATGAGGCGTTACTTAGTGCATACACACGCCAAGATAGCTGAAATGAACTATAGAATGGCCTCGCATGTTCCCCTATTTCTCATTAATCCGAACTTATCTTCTCCTAACATTTCTTCTGCCCTTTCTCCATCCTTCTTTGCACAATTCTAGTTAGAATTTTTGACGCGTAGGAAATTAAATTAAATTTTGACACCTATCCGCGCCTTTCCTTTTTGGCAAAGCTACTATGATGTTCCGTTTGTAATCTTCTGGAATCTCGCCTGTCTGGTATATGCAGCTAACTAGTTTAAATAAACGATCTATTACCTCTTGATCTGCGCACTTTAAGATTTCTGCCTGCAAACCATCTATACCTGGTGCTTTATTGTTTCTTAAACTTTTTAGTGCTAGCTCGAACTCTTCTCTCATTATAGGGCAGCTGTCTACACTACTTTCCCTTTCTAATATATCTCCTACTTCTTGTCCCGCATATAAGTTTCCCAAATATTCTTTCCACCTCTCTGCCTTCCGATTAGGATAACTCCTGCCTCGTTTCTAATGTTTTTGCTACTAGATCCAATTTCTCTGAAATTTCTCCTAATTATTTTATATGCTTCATCAGTCTTTCCTACTTCGAACTTATCTTCCACTTCTTTGCATTTATTATCGATCCATTGCTCTTTCGCTTTCCTACATTTCCGAATGCGATTGTACATGAAGAATAAAATTTGCGTTTTTTGCAGAGGTGGATATATTGAATCGCTTTAAATTTTATAAGAAATAAGTACATCATTCCAAACATACTTATTTAATTAATGTAGGTACCTATGTAATAAGTAATACCTATCATAATATCTCCAACTAACATGTTTGTTGATTATTAAATGATGCAATATTTTCATATACTGTATTTTTTAAGTCTTCCTTAGACTGGCATTCGAGAGTCAACACTAAAACATTGAATTACAATCAAAAATTAAATCTACCTACCTGATTTGAACAGTTTATTGCTTAGAAAGAATATACCCATGAGCAATTCCTGCTCAAAGATACCTATATGTCTTAGCTGGCTAGTACTTGCTCGAGGTGAACATCTCAATTTCTTGAAATTAATATGTAGCGAAAGTCAAACAGTCAAGTAATTGAGAAATGCAAAAAGGTTTAAGGGAATAGTTTTGAAAGCTTTATTATGAATCTGGTAATGCCATTAGTGATTTGGCCTCTTCCAACATTCTTACATGTACCTAACTGTAATTACCGATTTGGTACTTTCTTTTCTTACTTAGCACTGTCTTAAAATCACGCACAACATTGCCTACATACAACAAACATCGCAAATCAACGCACTTTAAATTAATGTCCTTATAAAAATAAAAAAGTAAGTACTTTGAGTGGTGTCTAAAAGTTCCTTTCTTCAGAGTCTCTGTAACTTACTAATTTTCAATATATTGTTGTTGCTAAAATGTTGTTGCTGTTATTGTTGTAAAAAGAAATGATCGTATAGAAGAGCAAGAGTCAAAGATTTCAAAATGTACGATAACTCATTAAACAAAAATGTCAGTTCTTAAACCTTCTTATGACTGTTTTGTTCTTGCGATGATGTATTTTGTTTACTGTTAAATTATTTTTATATATAAAAATTCGTAAATCGATATTGATTTTTATTTTTAGAAATACCGTACTTGTAACTTACGATGTAAAATATTATTGTTAACTATACATATAAGATACACGTACTAATATGCTCATATATTTTTGTGAATATAATTGTATTGATGTTAAAAATTCCCATCACAAACGCCTCGATATGCAAGGAAAGGAAATCCGTAAACAATGTTGCAATAAAAATACATCTAAATAAACAAGTCAATAAATATACATAGCTGATTAATGTTGATATTGTAACTACAATATATTTGACTAAATAAAATGTAAATAACAGTCAGTTAAATTATTTCTTAAAAAACAGATATTAAAATTTCTGTTAGTGTAAGTAGTGCGTATTAGTGCCATAGAAGGCAGAACATAAAGGTAAGTACATTTACATTACGCTAGGTACATTTTGGGTGATGTGCCACTATACTTTTGTGGTTTAAATTTCAAGACTTTATACAAATCAGTACAATTATTGCCACTTTAAGAGATCACCGAGTTACAAAATGGCTTTAAAAAGTCAATTTTGCCCATGCAGAACTGATTGTAATGAAAATATAAACACTTAAATCCCCAGAATTCGCATAATGTACTGAAAATGGCTTCATGACAATATTTTTTACTAAATTTTACAATAATATTTTAAAAACACATTTAGCCAAAATCCAATAATTGGCATACCTAAATTTCTAATCATTGGCACCAAAACCTAGTAATTGGCATACCCAGTTTTCTATTTATTGGCACCGCGACATTCACGATTATTACACTTTAAACAGTTTGGTCGGTAGATAATTAGTAAATAATTTTATTATAAGTGAAAATTAGAAACTTTGTATTCAGTGTAGCTTTATTTTTCAAAAAATCGGAAAAAATATTAGGTCAACTTTTTTATACCATTTTTTAGAACATGTTTTACACTGGGAATTTTTTGCATATAAACTATGTGTATAATGGTTTATTAAACACTGTTTATGATAATATGCGAGTGCATGATTCATTTAATACCGCAGTAAGTTGGATTTGTAAATACTTTTAATGGAATTGGTGGCCGTTCCGTACATCCCATTTCCGTACAAGGCAAAATCAGTGACAGTTCCGTACACGATGCACGTGTCGCGATACTGGGGATCATTTGTAAGAAACTGTCATTAGCAATAGTGGTAGTTGCGTTTCCCGTTTCGTGCGTCATCCCAAACCACTACCTGGTTTGAGTGCCGTTTCGGGCGCTGGCCTGCTGATAATGCAGTAAGCCACTAATTCGAATTTATCTTTACAACACAACGCTATTAATAACTAGACTTCAATGCGGAAGTGTATGTTGATTTCTCTCATATTGTTTTCAAATGTTAATGTTTTTGTTTTGGGGGGAGACTTAAACGCCCCGCTCGCTTCGCTCGCCCCGCTTGCCCACAGACCGGAAATAGTGGGCCGTGGAACCACTTTTTTGGCCGTATTCAGTGACGGGAAACACCACTTTTTTGGCCGAGTGATTCTTAGAATGCTCTCAGAGTATACGGTCACTAAGGCATTGTACTTGTACGCAACTACCACTATTGCTAATGACAGTTTCTTACAAATGATCCCCAGTATCCCGACATGTGCATCGTGTACGGAACTTTCACTGATTTCGCCTTGTACGGAACTACGACGATACCTTTTTAATGCAAATAAAGCGCAAATCAAGCGTGCCGATAACTGGGAACAGTTATTGGAAAGGGGAAAAACTAATAATTGGCACCGAGTGCCAATCATTAAATTTTGTACATTATTGGTACTAATTTATTGTTGGCACCCCTTAAATATTGTTTCCAGCTTAAATTTTGGAGATTATAAGGCGATTTTATTTAAATTTAAACCATAAACTTTTACTATATCCATATAAAATATTTACATTCAGGAAAACTCTGACCCTCTAAAATACCTATCTTACACATGCATGACCTAGTGAAAAACTTAACACATTTAAGAGCAATCCGCCCAAAACACAGACAGCTAAAATGTGCAGTTTCGTGAGTTACAGAATTTGCTCTGCAGCATTTAATCTTTGATATTTTTCTACAATTTTTTTTTTGATGAGTAGAGGAAAGAAAGTACTACGATATAGATTGATTATTTTCTGACGTAATGTTTTAGTTTTAATACAAAATAGAGATAAACATCAACTTTTTCAGGAATATACATAATATTTGTCGGCCCGTAGCATAGTTACTATACCTGATATTTAAAATTTAATCAAACGAGCTTCTAGCTTCGTTCTTTGACTATACATTGGCAAAATTTCAGTATCTCAAGTGAATAAATTCCGGAGTTATGTAAAATGCAGTAATAAGTGATTTTGCAATTAATGTATGTCGAACTACAGTCGATCTGCCCTCTCCACTTCCATGTGCTCGTGTAGCGCGCCGACAGTCGTGTCTGTTCGTTTGATTTCCACGCCCCGTCACACGTGCTTCAACGATCAGCGTAAATCCCTAAATTTTCATATTCCTCTATCTGACAAAAGCAGGGCTGCCAATTTGCGTGTAATTACACGAAATGCGTGTAATTTGCATAAAGCTGCGTGCAAAAAAAAATTGTGCGTGTAAAAGCGTGTAATTTTTACTATATGCGAGTAATCTGTAATCTCACAATCTCAGATCAGCGTTCGCCATTCGTTCTTTAATAATTAAAGTCCCTAGATTGTCAATCTAGGGACTTTAGTTTTCTATTCACCTTGGCAGGCCTCAGGCGGAAGTTTAAATTCGAGGCGGAGCCTCTGTCTAGCATTGATCGGTGATAATCTGGTAATGTGCTAACCTTAACCTGGTAACTGGTAATACAAGTCCGGTGATCATTTCTAATCCAAACTCTGTGGAGTTTGGGATTTGAATTTGACATTTAGTGCATCACGCATGCGAATGTGCCCCGAGCTCCAGCTTTAAACTTCGAAGGTTCGTACGTTCTTTCGTAGATCGTATTCTATCATTCTATGAGGTTAAGTGCGAAAATGTAAGTTATTTCTTATTTAATTGATAATTAGGTACTTTTACGTATAATCTGAAATCTGATTATAACCGCTCAGCTTTCGCAATTAATGAAATAAATATCGTAACTAGCAAATAATACAAGTTTGTACATTACTTTGTCTGTAGTGTTCACTCAGAATAATTATGGACAAGTGGCTCATAAAATTGCCGAGTAAAGGTGGAAGTACTAATACTGATACAATTGCGAATTCTTTACTAAACCTTGTTTAATAAACAATCGAAATTTCACAGTTATATTATTTCAACATTTACTTAGTAATATTGAAAAAATGCAAGAAAACACAAAATTTTCAAGTGTCCTGTTTTTTCTGTCCAGGAGTGTATCAATAGGTTTTATAAGATTATAATTTATAACGTCGTAATAAATTATGTTATGTACCTATTCCACGTAATAAAATTTCTGTACCTATGACAAGAAAATGTTTTTTTTCCATAAGATTTGAAATGCGTGTAATCCGACGTGTAAAACCCTGCGTCTGCGCGTGTAATTGCGTGTAGTTTCAGTCTCATGTGCGTGTATTTCATCGGTGGCATATTGGCAGCCCTGGACAAAAGTTCTCTTGTTTCTGTTTGATCTTGGAACTAGTCGAGTTGAGTAAATCCTATTTTTTGAAAAATAATTTCCACGTAGAACCAAATGAAAACTATATGGTTGTGTTCCTTGTATTATTTTCCACATGAATCTTTGGTTTACGACATTTCCAGTCTGTCCAGAACTTTTTTATTTTCCAAAAATGTAAAATTTTGCATATGTATGAAGCAGTTGGTTTTTAGCAAGTAGCACGTCATATCTCAGTAAATATTCGAGATATCGATTTGATTTTTTTAAATTAAAGTAGAAACATGAGCGCCTCTGACGTACCAAAATATTTTATATTACCGCAATAGGTAAGTATTCTTTGGGGAAAATAAGTAGAAACTTCATTTTACACCGCTCACGCAGTGTAAATTTCGACATTCGACAAACTTTTATATTTTTATAAATATGTCAGTAGGTATACAGGGTGTCCCACGGTGGTGGCCTGTTAGAAGTTTATGGAGAACGAAAAATTTGATAAATTTGAAACTTTGCAAGGAGTTATAAGTAGTTGGTAGTGATCTACTTTTCTAAAATATTTTCAGACTTCTAGCACTTCCGATTATAACGGAAGTTGACATGAAGTTCAGTTTTTTAAATAGGGCAACCCCCAAATACACCACTATTTGGTTTTATCACATTCTAATTTTAAGCTAGTGAGTGTTTTGGATCAAAAGTTATTAGCGATTTTTCAAGAGGAAATGTACAGTAGCTCGAAAAGGGTCTCAAAAATCAATAAGACTACAGGGCATTCCATTTAAAAAAATACAACTTTGATGCACCACCAATTTTCGGGACACCCAGTATATTCAAAAATATTTTTAAAATGTGCTCTCTAACAAACAGTTTAATGTCCCGTTTCAATCATTTTTCTAAAATAAATCGTTTAGGTGTAGTAGAAGACGGGAGGTGAGATGCAGGACCCTGTATATGCAAAATTTACATTTTTCGAAAATAAAAAAGTTCTGCATAGACAGGAAATGTAAATCATCATTGTTAGTGGAAAATTATGTAAGGAACACAACTAAGTAGGTTTCATTTAGTTCTACGCTAAAAAATAATTTCGTAACAATTGAAGGCTGATTTTACCCCAATAAACGTAGAAGTGGGTAGAGCCGATAATAAACACAGACGAAGAGTTTCTTCAACAAAGAAACCTCCAAGAAAATTAAATAACCTCTCAGCTGCTCGGGCGAGAATTACCTCCAATTTTAACAATAAAAGTAAGTTCGCATTATAACAGAATTAATCTCATCATCATAAAGTTTTCAGTCCGCGTACCTCCATCCTTTCCTATCCTGAGCTAACCTACGCATTTCCCCAAAAGTTGAACATCCTACATCCCTAACTATTTGAGAGCAGTAGCCTAATCTTTCTATTCCTGTCTCTGACTCTAGTGAAATGCGGGAATATGAGTCAATAGTGTGAGATTCTTCCATAGCACCTCTTTTGTACCTACATTTTAGAGAAAAATGTTATACAAGAGACCCCTTTAATTTGTGATTCTCTATCTTATAAAATTGTTTTCAGTTATACAGACTGTCCCATTTTTTCTGCACAGCACCTAACTTCATTTTTTTTAAATGGAACATCCTGTAGGGTATTTCACTTCATTTTCGAATTCCTTCATCGATTTGACTATCAGGTTGTATAAAGTAATTTGTACTCTTTATACTTGTGTTTCTTCAATCATAATTAGATACATTAATCACTGCAGTGATTAATGAATATTATTCACTACACCAATAGGAACATCGCTTTGACCCTTTTTTACATTTATTTAGTAGGCCGCGATCGCGATGTGACAGTTCAAATTGAAACGTCAAATCAGCATGGTTTGCTTTTAATTTGAAATGCATATTCTAAAAAAGAAGATATAATGAGTAGTGAGAGTGAAAACGAGGGTTCTTTAACAGCACCAGTAATAAAAGAAGCTGCAGAACATGCCTCATTAGATTCATTGCCCAAAAAACCAAGAAAATTATACCTGAGGGCGTATGTATGAATCTTTCTTACACTGGAGAAGGGAAATGAAGGTAAATCCTTTCTGGGAATCTGTTTTGATAGTCGTGGACAAATTATAGTATACAACTCGTTATAATGATGCTATTATTACCTCGGATGATTACAAAACTCGCTCGTTTCACTCGCTCGTGTTTTAAACGTCATCCTCGGTAATAATAGCATTCATTATAAACTCGTGTATAATATACTATCTTTGTTGTATTGCTGCACTACCAACAATGTTTAAAACAAAGTTGGAGAAATTAATATAATAGCGTCAAGAATTTACTGGGTAATTAAGTAGTGCCAGTTCGTGCGTCGTGCCACATACACTGCTGCTGCTTTTTCAACCTTGTTTATCAGTTGCAATAAAGGTATACAAAACGTACTGCTTTGTTTTATAGTTGCCAGTCACTGAATGCGGCCAAAAAAGTGGTTCCACGGCCCACTATTTCCGGTCTTTCGGCAAGCGGAGCGAGCCCAGCGTTTAAGTCTCCCCGCCCCACCCCAAACCAAACCAAAACAAAACAAAAAAACAACCAAAACAGAGAAATCAACATACACTTCCACATTGAAGTCTAGTTATTAACAGCGTTGTGTTGTAAAGATAAACTCGAATTAGGGGCTTACTGCATTATCAGCAGGTCAACGCACGAAACGGCACTCAAACCAGGTAGACGTTTGGGATGACGCACGAAACGGGAAAATTTTCATCGACGCATGAAACGGGAATGCACGAAATGGGACTAAACCGGTTCATATATCGTACAAAATGGGGATTTTCAGTCACATAATAATGCAAATTATTCTTTCACTTTCGCCCAAAGTGTAGAGGCCATGTCTATTAATTCTTGTTCTGCAAAATTCATTTTCACTTAAGAAAACTTAATTCTCAAATCAATTTTAACAAATGTATGCCTTAACTTTTTCATAGCCAACCGAATAATTATCAAATCAAATTTTTGCAAGATTTATCTGGAAAATACAAATATTTCAAAAACGGTTAATTTTGGTGTATTGCAATAAGAAAGGCAATTTTATGGGGAATCCAAGAATGGTATAAAAGCAATAGGGGTATATTTGAAATTAGAAAGTAATGGTGTTTTGAAATTGTCTAATTTGGTCCTGCAATTGCTAATATCCTGTATAATATTTTCGATTGTTTCTTACAGCAACAGTTATTCCTAAATGTTGCTTTCATTCCATAAAAATATTACTGCTACAGTTTTATTCGATTCCGAGATATTAAAATTTCAAAATTGTTCTGCATCTGCAAATATTAGCAAGAAAATGCCTGTAACTCAAAAAATATGAAGTTTAGAAAAAAATATTTCTTACAACCTCATAGTAAAATCGATCAAGGAATTCGAAAATTAAGTTAAATATAAGGTGTTCCATTTGAAATAACGAAGTTGACTTGCATACAGCAAATATGGGACAAGCTGTATAGCTAAAAATAATTTTAGCTGGAGGGGCTTGTCACTGGAAACAATTTTTATATGGAAAGTTGTTTAGTATTTCTAGCTGTAAAGGATATAACGAAGAATCTCGCACTATTGACTCATCCTGTATAGCTTCCAAACTATCGAAGATAGGCATTATTATACCGTCACCAGTTTTTTGGTAAAAAATGTAGGTACCGAAGTGAAATGCCCAACAAAATTTTTTATGACAATTTTTTCATGTTGCACTAATTTCAAGTCGTTCTGAATGGAACAGGAACGCAATAAATAAATAGCCAAGTACTTTTTTTGGTTCTCTTGCACATTTTGGCAAATCTTTCTAAGTAATTAATAATTTACTAGATTTTTCCTAGTTTTTTATATCTACAACTATAAGTTCAAAAGTAAGGAATTGAAACATGTCTATTTATCGTCTGCCTTTATGATCAAACGCTCTCTTGACGACTGCTGAATGCACACTGCTGGACTGCTGGCTTTGGGTTTCTTACCGACTACCGAGTACCGAGTGGCCCCCCGCCACTTCGGCCTGGAGAATTTCCCCTCTCAGCCGGGATCGGTGGAATGGGTAGATTCGCACGGAGGGGTAAACTATCGAGAACGCGTATCTTGTATTTGGCAGGAAAGAGCTCTTAAGAGCTCTTAAGAGCAATCCTGTGTAAGAAAGATTCATACATACGCCCTCAGGTATAATTTTCTTGGTTTTTTGGGCAATGAATCTAATGAGGCATGTTCTGCAGCTTCTTTTATTACTGGTGCTGTTAAAGAACCCTCGTTTTCACTCTCACTACTCATTATATCTTCTTTTTTAGAATATGCATTTCAAATTAAAAGCAAACCATGCTGATTTGACGTTTCAATTTGAACTGTCACATCGCGATCGCGGCCTACTAAATAAATGTAAAAAAGGGTCAAAGCGATGTTCCTATTGGTGTAGTGAATAATATTCATTAATCACTGCAGTGATTAATGTATCTAATTATGATTGAAGAAACACAAGTATAAAGAGTACAAATTACTTTATACAACCTGATAGTCAAATCGATGAAGGAATTCGAAAATGAAGTGAAATACCCTACAGGATGTTCCATTTAAAAAAAATGAAGTTAGGTGCTGTGCAGAAAAAATGGGACAGTCTGTATAACTGAAAACAATTTTATAAGATAGAGAATCACAAATTAAAGGGGTCTCTTGTATAACATTTTTCTCTAAAATGTAGGTACAAAAGAGGTGCTATGGAAGAATCTCACACTATTGACTCATATTCCCGCATTTCACTAGAGTCAGAGACAGGAATAGAAAGATTAGGCTACTGCTCTCAAATAGTTAGGGATGTAGGATGTTCAACTTTTGGGGAAATGCGTAGGTTAGCTCAGGATAGGAAAGGATGGAGGTACGCGGACTGAAAACTTTATGATGATGAGATTAATTCTGTTATAATGCGAACTTACTTTTATTGTTAAAATTGGAGGTAATTCTCGCCCGAGCAGCTGAGAGGTTATTTAATTTTCTTGGAGGTTTCTTTGTTGAAGAAACTCTTCGTCTGTGTTTATTATCGGTTCTACCCACTTCTACGTTTATTGGGGTAAAATCAGCCTTCAATTGTTACGAAATTATTTTTTAGCGTAGAACTAAATGAAACCTACTTAGTTGTGTTCCTTACATAATTTTCCACTAACAATGATGATTTACATTTCCTGTCTATGCAGAACTTTTTTATTTTCGAAAAATGTAAATTTTGCATATACAGGGTCCTGCATCTCACCTCCCGTCTTCTACTACACCTAAACGATTTATTTTAGAAAAATGATTGAAACGGGACATTAAACTGTTTGTTAGAGAGCACATTTTAAAAATATTTTTGAATATACTGGGTGTCCCGAAAATTGGTGGTGCATCAAAGTTGTATTTTTTTAAATGGAATGCCCTGTAGTCTTATTGATTTTTGAGACCCTTTTCGAGCTACTGTACATATCCTTAGAATATTATCAAATTTGATTTGATAGTTCCAGAGGAATAAATTAAAATCGAGAAAAAAAAATTTTAATCATGTTTTAAAAAAATTATAAAAAATATAAGAAACATCTTCAAACCAGGTTGCTTATAAGAAAAGGTCAGTTTATCCTACTATGAATATCGTAAAAATAACTTATACAGGATGTTCAAAATTCAATGCCAAACTTTACAAAATGTAATACTATTTTTCTCAATTTTTTCAAATGGGACACCCTGTATATTTTTATCCCGTCTGATCCAGAATTAAAAAATGAACATGTTTTCTAATTACAATTATTTCGACATTCTCAAAGGTTTCACAGATATTCGTAAAATCGTAAAATTATTATCTAATAAATAATAATTTTACTTGGCAGTTTTCAAATCAATGACTAGAACATTATGATAAATATGTCTTCCGTTCTCTTGGAGGCACAAACGGAGGCGGGTACGAAATGACCTTGCTACTCTTCCTAATAATAGCTCGGGTGCAATGTTTTGAAATGAATTTCTGATTCTTTGCTGCATTTTTTTTGGTGTGGTTGGAGGTTCCTGGTAAATGATTTCCTTAACGCAGCCCCACAAAAAGATCTAATTTAGTTAAGTCGGGTGATCGGGGCGGCCAATTACATGGCCCCCCTCTTCCAATCCACCGCACCGGTTTGAAAAGGTTGTGTTGAAATTGTCCCTGACTCGTAATGAATAATGTACTGGGGCTCTGTCGTGCTGCAGCCACATTGCATCACTCAAACCTATTGGTAAATTTTGGCATAAATTTGGCAATTGATTTTATAAAAAATCAAAATACATAGCACCGTTCAAATGTCCGTTAGAAAAGTGAGGACCAATAATATGTTCACCAATAATTCCCCCCCCCCCCCCGCCTAAAAATCTTAATTGTGGCCAGAATAGTAATGAACATAATATTCTAGTCATTGATTTAAAAACTGCCAAGTAAAATTATTATTTATTAGATAATAATTTTAAGATTTTACGTATATCTGTGAAACCTTTGAAAATGTCGAAATAATTGTAATTAGAAAACATGTATATTCAAAAATATTTTTAAAATGTGCTCTCTAACAAACAGTCTAATGTCCCGTTTCAGTCATTTTTCTAAAATAAATCGTTTAGGTGTAGTAGAAGACGGGAGGTGAGATGCAGGACCCTGTATATGAAAAAGTTGGTTTTTAACAAATAGCACGTCATATCTCAGTAAATATTTGAGATATCATTAGGCCGCGTCTGCCAAAAAAATCGTAATTTGAAAACTATGATATAATAATAATAATTCTTTGTCCAAAAATTTTTTACAACCTTTCTCATTTCATTCCAAGCATACAGGGTGTCCCACGGTGGTGGCCTGTTAGAAGTTTATGGAGAACGAAAAATGGGATAAGTTTGAAACTTTGCATGGAATTATAGTTGGTGGTAATCTACTTTTCTAAAATATTTTCAGACTTCTAGCACTTCCGATTATACCGGAAGTTAACGTAAAGTTCAGTTTTTTAAATAGGACAACCCCCAAATATACCAATATTTGGTTTTATCACGCGAGTTTGAATTATTTTTACTCGGAAAGTTTTTTGTTATCTCTTCTCTTTTTTGAGATAAAAATTATTTTTCGAAATTTTGACACGTTTCCTCTTGAAAAATCGCTAATAACTTTTGATCCAAAACACTCACTAGCTTAAAATTAGAATGTGATAAAACCAAATAGTGGTGTATTTGGGGGTTGCCCTATTTAAAAAACTGAACTTCATGTCAACTTCCGTTATAATCGGAAGTGCTAGAAAATATTTTAGAAAAGTAGATCACTACCAACTACTTATAACTCCTTGCAAAGTTTCAAATTTATCAAATTTTTCGTTCTCCATAAACTTCTAACAGGCCACCACCGTGGGACACCCTGTATACCTACTGACATATTTATAAAAATATAAAAGTTTGTCGAATGTCGAAATTTACACTGCGTGAGCGGTGTAAAATGAAGTTTCTACTTATTTTCCCCAAAGAATACTTACCTATTGCGGTAATATAAAATATTTTGGTACGTCAGAGGCGCTCATGTTTCTACTTTAATTTAAAAAAATCAAATCGATATCTCGAATATTTACTGAGATATGACGTGCTACTTGCTAAAAACCAACTGCTTCATACATATGCAAAATTTTACATTTTTGGAAAATAAAAAAGTTCTGGACAGACTGGAAATGTCGTAAACCAAAGATTCATGTGGAAAATAATACAAGGAACACAACCATATAGTTTTCATTTGGTTCTACGTCGAAATTATTTTTCAAAAAATAGGATTTACTCAACTCGACTAGTTCCAAGATCAAACAGAAACAAGAGAACTTTTGTCAGATAGAGGAATATGAAAATTTAGGGATTTACGCTGATCGTTGAAGCACGTGTGACGGGGCGTGGAAATCAAACGAACAGACACGACTGTCGGCGCGCTACACGAGCACATGGAAGTGGAGAGGGCAGATCGACTGTAGTTCGACATACATTATTTGCAAAATCACTTATTACTGCATTTTACATAACTCCGGAATTTATTCACTTGAGATACTGAAATTTTGCCAATGTATAGTCAAAGAACGAAGCTAGAAGCTCGTTTGATTAAATTTTAAATATCAGGTATAGTAACTATGCTACGGGCCGACAAATATTATGTATATTCCTGAAAAAGTTGATGTTTATCTCTATTTTGTATTAAAACTAAAACATTACGTCAGAAAATAATCAATCTATATCGTAGTACTTTCTTTCCTCTACTCATCAAAAAAAAAATTGTAGAAAAATATCAAAGATTAAATGCTGCAGAGCAAATTCTGTAACTCACGAAACTGCACATTTTAGCTGTCTGTGTTTTGGGCGGATTGCTCTTAAAGCAGCAAAGTTGCACTCCACTTTTTCAAACGCTGATTTAGACAGTTCACATAACACAGTTATGTCGGTAATACAGTTTTCATAAACACAATGTTGCCAAATATGAAAAATTTTAATCAAATTTACCATAGATACTGCAGACATTAAAGAAATATATAAAATATAATGGGGGCCAATAACTAGCATAGTGCCAATAATAGGATAGTTTACCCTACCTATTTGTATTTTAGGTGCCCCGGTCATACTACAGAAACAACTGCAGTTATTCTATATTTTTCTGCCTTAAATAACCTAATTAAGGCAAGAAAATCATGTGTTCTAAAATAATTTTGTAAGTTTATCATGACCAATCAATGAAGTCCTATCTGTAGGTAACATTTCTTTCTCTAGTATCTGTGGCTACCTGAATTCTTTTTATCTAAATGAGAAAAACACTTGATCACCCTCTCTATAGGTACTTGCAAAAGTTAGAGTAGCTCCAAATTTCCAGATAGCTAATTTTTTTTTCTAAAAAAATCTGTGCGTTCAAAAACTATTGATGTGAGACCATGAACTTGTAAAATATAAATAATATTAAGTTCCAATTAAAAAAAATACAAACTCTGTATACCATCCTGTATTTAGGCTGAATCTATAGGTACCTACTGAATGCCACCACATTTAGATCAAGAATATTTTTTTACAAAAATAATATTTTTCGGCAACCGTCCGGAAAGTACCCAATTCCCGGACACTTTTTCTTTGAGAAAGTAGCACTTTCCGGCCTAGCCCGGGAAGTACAGAGTTACATCGTTGTTGTCATTGTACTTAATAACCAAATAATAGTATGAAAATCCAGGAACAAACACTTTCGAAAAATATGCTTGGAGTTCGATTTTTGGTTCAGTGCGCCCCAGATGCGACATGCCTTTTGCATAATTCATTTTAAAAGTCCGACAAAGCAGGTCAAAAGTTACACCTGAGGGGCATAGAGCCGGTGAGGTATCCGTTAGAAAGCGGAGCGAACTATCAGCTGTGTTGCAACACTATCACACTAAACACATTTATGGACACAAGAACAACACACTTTCAAAGCCCGCACTTTCGGTACCTAGTAAATGTGACACCGCTTTGAGTTTACGCTCACTCGCTACGGGGCGGCACTGCATACCAAGGAATATTTTGCGTTTGTAGTGCTTTCGCTACACTACGATTAAACTTTCACCCTAGTAAATTTAACATTACGAAAGCCTGATTATGGTGGAAGAAGGTACATTTTATGTCTCTATAGAAACAATTTTTCGAAAACTGTAAATCTCTTGGCGCTATGCACGCGTGAAGTTGGCCAATTTCATGGGTGAACTGACACTTTCTAAGATAAAATTTTTAACTTTCTTTCTCTAGAAATCTAAAATAAAGTTTCGTTTATAAACTGCCAAAATTCAACATTTCAATTTTCACCGTTTTGAAATGAGTCAGTCAGTCAGTTTTCAGGTTGATTTTAAAATTTAAAGGGGTTTGTTGGACTCTCAAACATTAATTTTTCTCATATTATCCCTTAGCTAAATTTTTAACCCAAGTCATTCGGTTTAGTGTGGGGAGAACGAATTTATGAAACAAACAACTGTTTCCTCGCCCCCATTTTTCCTCACATTTCCAGCATTCTATTGGTGCTTTGCTAGTCAATTGGGGTTTATTTTTGCAGCTTTAACATAGCATACCCGTTAAGATGACAGCAATCATGTTTCAATAACAGCGAATTACTTTATAAATTTATAAATTTATTTATTGTGGACTTAAAAGTTTCTGAAGAAAAAATTTAGTCAACGTATTTAAAAATAGGTCAGTGCATGAGGACTGAATAAATGGATATAACTCTTACAGAATAAATAATGCAAGTTTCATGAATCTACTTCATTCTTTTAAGTTTAAGTAGATGATTCCTTAGAGCGATTTGTTTATCCTTAAAGCTCCTCTTCACCTTCCCTTTAGCTTTGTATTTAATCATCTGGAAGTTTTTGTTTTTCCTTTTCTCCCTATTTGTTTTTGAACAATTTTCATTCACCCTACCATCTTTGTATCCAAATTTTTCTCTATCAGCCTGTCCTCTTCGAACACTCTCTATTCTTGCTTGTTTATCGTGCTTACGCTTCTTATAAATATTTTCGATATCACCTAATTTTACAAATTCTGATGGTGTCGTTGCAGAAGTTTCTTCTATTTTACGCTTCAAACCCTTTTTCGCACTCTGTACCTGCTTTTTAACATTGGCCATATCTATTCGTTTGAAATCTTCATCTGTTAGTATCCTTTCTAACGTTACTTTATGCGCCAATTCACGTTTATAAGAGTTATCCTTCTTTATAGCTACAGACGTTGCAGTCTCTTCTCCAGCAGCACTTTTACTTTTTCCTGATTTCTCGGTATCTGAAACGTCTTCATCAGAAGAATGTTTCACATCAACCCACTCATCATCAGACCCAGACTCTGAATTAATTTCAATTTCTTCAGCATCGTCCTTTAAAAGCACTTCAGCCCCTGGCACATAATCTTTAGCATCAATTTCTCCATAGCTTTTCGGCACCAACTCATTAACTGCTTCAGTAGGTCGACCCCTATCTTTTTTATGCAGCATATCTGGCCTTACATTTCTAAATAAATGTATTAAAGATCGAGCCGCCATCATAACAGATCGGTCACGATAAGTTTTATATTGAGCTAAATCTTGAAGTAAATCTTCGTTCATTGCTAAAGGGCAACGAGCACAAATTTCGCGGACTGCATTTAATCCTATAGCCATAACATCAGAGGAATTTCGTTCAGTAACAAAATTGTTAACAAGAGTTTTTAAAAGAGGTTCCAATACATCTGGAGGTAATAGCTCATGACTTGCTTGAGCAGCAAATTGTAATATTCTTACAACTTCTCGCTGATGTGGTTGAATAAACCTTTGAATGTAGGGATAAAAATTCAATAGAAATAAATCGTGGATGCCGATCAATCTGGATATTACATCTAAAGTCATAAGTTTGACTTCAAAACGAATTGTAGTGGCTTCCAACTGTTTGAATAGTTTCTCCGCCATTCCTTAAATTATCAAATTTTATGAAAATTATAAAAGTTTTCAAAAAGTATTGTTACCTACCTTGTGGATCATGAATTAAATGGATAGCAGAAAAATTAAATGCTGGAGCAGCAGACTTTTTCTTTTTTTCTTTACTAGCCAATTTTTTCACTTTGCTTAGCTGTTTTTCTCTTTTTCGTGTCTTTTTGTTAACCTTATTTGCCATCATTACTTCTTTTGGATCAACATCATCATCAGAATCCGAAGCATCCGAATCTTTTTCTTCTGGATCCTTGCCCAAGAAAAATTTCAAGGAAGCAACCATAACCTGTTAGTACAATGAAAATTACAATCTAAATTTATTCATAAATAATACAAATTATACTGATACATAATTTAATTGATATGTACAAAACCTCGTAAGCCGTGATGTTTTTGTCAGAATGACATCGAGAAAAGTTAGCCGTAACTATTACAGCGATAATTTAATTCATATGTATAAAATCTCGTAAGTCGTGATGTTTTTGTCAGAATGACAACGAGAGAAAAGTTAGTCCTAACTATTACAGCGACAATTTTTTTTATTTACATTTTGCTACCATGATGATGTTCCAAATTTCGTATTTTTGATTATTTTTTGACGTTTCTATTTTCCAATCATTTAACAGTATTTTTGATCACGTGTTTAATTTTGTTCAATTAAATCATTATTGATTATTATAGTGAGGATAATTTTTACTTAACTTGTCCCAGCGAAAATTTTTTTTCATATGTTGTTTTTGTTGATAAACGACTTGTTTTCTGGTTTTGACATATCGTCGCCCTTCACACGTAGTGGCGTAACTGACATTGACTAAATTTTGCAGGAGGGCGAAAAGAAAAAAACTAGTGGCCGAAAAATCATTCTGAACCCAAAACTGTACAACATGGAACTGTATAAATTTCAGTGCAGTTTTAAAAATGGCCTAAGTAAAACAAACAAATGCAGAAATAATTTGTTTATAAATGTTTTGGCGGCGTTGTAATATCCGGATAACCCAGGCTCATTGACAGAAAACAGTCAAAAGCATAATTCGTGATCGTGATCGTCTAAAAATTTTATACCCTACGTTGTGTTAATTTATTTTGTCTAGAATTGCACTGATGAAATAGCTCATTCGGGAAAATTAGAAGGAAAACACACAATTGTTTAAATAATAGTTTAATTGACGTGCTCAGCCTGACTTAGACTCACGAGGAGAAAAAGAGCCGTGCGCAAAGAAAAACCTCGATCACAGTCCAGTATAAATCTGCTATTTTTATGCACAATATAACAATGAAAATCATCAAAATAAAACAATTAGATATTCAAAAGTTAAAAAAAAACATCAAAACAAAACACAAAATATACAATGTCGCCAAAAGACATGGAATTGGAAATGTCGTGGCTGATAGCTTACGTTTCGAACACAACAATTTTATCATCAGAAACTCGCAAACAATTTAACATACCACATAAAAACTCACTCTACATGCAACATTTAAAACAGAAGAATATTTGTTAGTTAACCAACTTTCGTCAGTGGGTACTGCGGGCTAATTAAAGCTGCTCACAGCTATGAGTTGAAATTGAATCAGATTACCGTAAGCACCAGGGCCCCTGTTCAGGAGATCAAGGCTAATATTTCAAATTAAAACACATATAAATAAACACACAAATAAAACAATAGGACTCAAGGCGCTTCGGGAATTACTGTTCTCACGGGAGAAAAAATTAATTGACCCAACAAGGCAAATACACACTATCTGATGACAAAATTTGCGATTGAAATTATATAAACGAACAACATGTCTTTTGGAACAAATACAAGAAATAATTGACAAAACAAATAATATAAATTTAACTGACCTGTGAATATCTCGTAGACACCAAAAACTTTTATAACAATAAAAATATTCACAAAGGAACGACAATAATTAAAAGACATTGTGACGCCTTTACGTCTCAAGAACGAGTCCTCTCATTTCCAGACGTGACCGCTTACATCCCCTTAATCCCCCTACGCTAGTGTATACATAAAAAGCAAACGCATAAATTTCTCAAATAAATAAACTACCTAAGTCGAAACGAAAATGAATCGACAGACGAAATAGGATATTTTTCTGAATAATAAATATTAAAATAGGTACGGTTACTACAGCGTATCTCGATTTTTCAAAATTTGTCAGTTACGCCATTACGTGTGGAGGGCGACGATATGTTTTAATCGCAAATGTTACAATAAAAGAATAATATTGAAAAGTTGTGTTTCTTATTTGAAAGTCAAAAAATAATCTTTCGAATACCAAACGAGAGTAAGAATAACTTGGAAAATAATTCTCCACATTCTACTCAAACTTGTCGCCATTCGGCAATAGACACGTGAGCCCGTATTGGCGACAAGTTTTCAAAAATCAGTCGAATTATTTTCAAGTTATTCTCACTCTCTTGTGATATTACTACTGATTGTAAAATGTTTAAAAATCAAGTTTCCCATATGTGTATCTAGCCAAGAATGCTCAGGCTTCACCTTCACGCTCTTACTGGCCGTCAGTTTTATTCGTCAAATTACTTGGCAACAAAATTTCGTTCAAAACAGAAATTTATCCGGCAAAATAAAAAGTACTAGTCAAATTACTGTTAACACTCACTACATTCCTTATCGGTGAAACAGACTTGACAAAAATGCATTTTTGCCAATAACTGCCGTGGTCACAAAGTGTACTTAATCCCGTCAGTTCATGAAATGTCTGAACCGTTAGCAGGCTTTTCGCGAAACAATTCTTGTTTAACCATATTTTTGAGGCTTTGTTGATGAGGTCAGTGGTCAGGTCAGGTCAGATGATATCCAGAAAAACAGTCACACCATCTGCCTAGGATTTTCATGAACTGACGGCTTTCACTAGATGACCATGACATATCTACATCACTCCTACTTTACTGTTATTATACCGTTCAAAGGAGTAAATTACCTTGGTTATCTTAGAGAAACAGCCTGTAGCTATCACATTTACAGTTTTTGCATCATTCCAAACATTCTTCTTATATAATTCAATCATTATATCAATAGACATTTTGGCTGCTCTTGTGTTTGTGTCCCTCAACATTGTGTACATAAAGTTCTGTAGAGTGGTGTTTAATTTGGCATTCTTATGCTTTGCATTTAAATGCTTGATATCATTTATTATATGTGTTTCCAGAAACGACCTCAACGACTTATCTTGACAAGGCAATAGTTGGAAAAATAGCTCCAACAAATCAGTTGGCGCCAATAAATTTTTATTCCTCAGTAAAATAAGACCTCGACAAAACGTCATCCGCATATTATTTTCCAATACTGTATTATGTTTGTTTAAAAGATCAATTAACTGCTGTGGAAAAGCAGATAATTCCTTGGGATAACAGTGAGCTATTTGGGCCAAGAATATAACAAGCTCATCTAGAGCTTTATTAGCTTTCTCTGGAGATAACTGAAACACTTCAAGCGTATTTTGGAAATGCTGATACTGCTGAAGAAATTCTTCTTGATAAGATGTTGGATCACGTTTAATTAAATTTTGGAGTTGTGGTAAATTATCGGGTAACTGATTGTTATGTCGAACCATTTTAACTGGTTTAAGAAACCCACGTGCACTCTTACTTGGGTCCTTGGGTGGTTTTTAAGTTTTGACTCAACTATGCACTAGGTTTTAGGTTATACTGCTGCTGACAATGACAATTGACAAGTACAAGTGACAAATGCGCATGCGCAGCCCAGCTGGAAGTTTGCGTGTGCGTAACCACAGCCACAGAACACGCGGGTTCCGTTAGGATCACACAAGGGAAAATTCTATTCTAACTCCACTTCCTTATGAGAATAACTGGATTGGTCAGACTTGGAAAGGCACTGTTTTTGCAGAAATTGTCTTGCCTCCTTGCCGTTACCTATTCCTACTTCTGAAGTTCAAGCATTTCTTTCCTAGAAAATAAAGTTTCAAAATAAGGAAGGCTATTTTAAAAAGATAATGATCATTTTTTCCTATTTTCACTCTGTTGTACAATGTTTAGCGGCATTCCGGCAATCGGCAACACAGCAGCAATCAGCAGACGTCAGATGCCAGTTGGGTGAAGTGAAGCTCCTCGGGGAATCCCAAATACTCGTTTATTGCTTCATTTACTTGCTTGTTTTGTATGTATCGTGTTTGAATTACGCCGTGGCAGTTTTCAATATTGGGTTGTAAGTTGTAAGTTGTAACTGTAACTTTCAAATCTTTGCTATTTAGTTGAATATAAGCAGGTAATTATTTTTATTCACTTTGTAAGTGAAATATTTATAGTATTTATAGCTCCGAGAATGCTTTATCAGGCGGGGAAAGCACGTGTGCCCGCAATAACTCAACAAAGTATTCTGGTGATATAATTTTGTGGCGTGCAACGCCAAGTATCCTGAATTCACTATATTACCAAAGTTAATACGGGTGCCTCCGTCATATCTACGTCAGATTTTCATTTCAAACAAAACAAAAGCACGTGCCATTTGACGTTTATGGATATTATTTACAACGTCTTAAACTAGTTTTTTGCAATATAATTATAAACGTTTTGCAGTGAAAACAGTTTATTTCAATTTGTGTGTTGGACTTACGTGCAAAAACTTGAAAACTACTATAATTATATTGTATAGGTTAGGTTAAAACGTCAGATAGCACGTAGCTTTGTTTTGATTGGAATGGAAATCTGACGTTTGGACGCGCCACTTTTGTGGTGCATTTTATTTTTGTAAGTCTATACCTATGTAGTTTATGACTTATGTTGTTGAATTGGTTATATTGTTGTTATATTTTTTATTTTACTTAAAAAATACATTTATTAAAAATCTACTCTTCAGATAGGCAAATCTATTTTTTTTTGTCCTGTCCTACTGTTGAAGGAAATATTCATCTGGCAACACTGCGATCAGGCGCAGTTGGGGAGTTCCTCACGGGAACGCAACTAGAATGTCTCGCCCACAGAGTTGCTTATATCCTAGCAACTCTGTGGTCTCGCCACAGTAACTTTATTTTTCATCCATGACGTCTGCATAGATGATACACGGCAACGGGCGTATTATCTGCTTATACAGTGCCTTCCTTTTATCAATCTTTCTGGAAAACCGGAGGATTACCCTTCTGGAGTTCCACCGTATCCGTATACCTGACCAGACCCGAAGCCAAACGATAGTACAAGCCACCAGTGTTGCCAGATCATCACAACATTTTTCCCTTCCAATATACTAAAAAATCCCGTTTTTCAGCTATTTTCCCGCATTGTAAAGAAACATGTGTTTTTTCAATATCCTTTGTTTATTTAACAAAATTCAAATATTTCTAAATAAATGTACAACTTCAGCTAGGCACAGTGACAACTGACAGATGACACGTGACAGTTTACATACCACGCAATGAACCAATAGAATAGCACTGATCTGATCTGAATAGTCTGTGGTGCGGACCAATGAACGTAGTAGTACAATGAACTGTGTATAACGCCTGAGAGGCGATAACCAACATCCCACCGTAGTGTAGTATAATGTATAATACCGTCTCAATGATCGTCTAGACATTATTTATAACACATTTTTTGATTGGTATTATCTAGTTTAATTTTTTAGCAATTAAGCAATAGTTAATTTCCCTCCAAATTTCTACAAATCCCGTTTTTTCCGATGGACCCTCAAATTCCTGCCCCGGCGGGATTTTCCCTCCCATCTGGCAACACTGCAAGCCACCCACATGGAGCACCGCTGTGACGTCACAGCCGTGGACGGATCGCTTAGTCGGGGAGCAAGGTGCTCTAATTCGATACCCTCTGCACAACTTGAACACACACAAAAAAATGAAGCTGATTCTTACGTAAAATGACCTGCCGGATTCGAATTTTGAGGTCACGAAAAGATCGGGAATTGCGAAAATGCCGGAAAATCGATTTTTCAAAAACGTTCCTAAATCAATTTTCGACTACTTTTAGTACTTTTCTTGTTGTATTTCAGCAACGAAAAGAGTTAGAGATCTGTTTTTTTCATGGAATTTACATTGAAGTGTGCTGATCATCACAGTGTACTCACGTTGCCTCTAAAACTTTCCAATTTTATGAAAAAAAATGTTTCATTGACCACAAATTTGTGTAATAATGTATTTTTCATGTACTGGGTAAGTAGGTATGTAATCTTATTTTTCGGAATTCACATATACATATGCGAGACCAAATACAAACAAACGCTCGAAATTATTTTTGGTGAAGAAACGAAACATTAACATTGTTGCGGAAAAAAGTTACGGCGAGTTAAATAAACATAAATAACTTGTGCGCGCTAGCCGCGCTGATACGTAATAGTAATTAGTAATTAATACGTTACATTGTATATTAAGTTGTGGCGGTGCAGTTTCTAATATGAAGAGATCTGAATGTCGTAAGTGATGTCCATTCAATATTGAAGAGTTTACATTCTGAATCCAGTAGTTTTCCGATATCAGCAATAGGTACTTGGGAGATTTTCTTGAATCAGTTGCAGAGAAGTTACAATTCGAAAGAATATATAAAAAAATGTTGTTTTAGAAGGGCTTTTACTAACAGACTTGAATAAAAAATTAAACAAAAATTGTGATACTGGAAATCGTTGGCAATCATATCAACACAATTATCACCGAAACCTCGGATATTATGTAGCATTGCATTGTCATTAAGTTCCTTCGCTTTCTTAAAAATTTCATTTTGTCTCTCCAAAGTACCAACAAGTAAAAGTTAATGATTATTACCCTTAGGATCACGTGTTTCCGACAATGCTTTCTACTATATTTTTTAGTTTTGTTCTTGATGCGGAATGCGGCTCATTCAATATTATTACATAATGTTTACCTATACATATGGAGTTTAAGTTCTGTGGGTTTTTAATGTTAAACGTTTGTTCAAAATAGGAAAATATGGTATTATACCTTTCAGGTATATTCTCTTAATAAAAATTTCAAAATCCAATTGTTGTTATTAAATAATATATTGGTAGATTATAGCATTATTTCCATGCCGCGAACGCTGATCGTCCGTAGAGTTGGCCACGATTACTACGTCACGGCACACGGCTGCTACATTCCAGCTTGATATATCGTTCGGCTTTGCCAGACCCCTCTCCTTGTGATTTCCACATGTGCAGATCGCACAAGAAGGCTTAAGGAATGACAGCGACCTGCATCGAACGAGGCGGTTATTGATTTTGTGCAAAACTGGCTGGTAACATTTACATTACAACAGAATATTTTAAATTTGGAACATAACCTACCCAAAAGTTGGTGAATATGTTGAAAAATAAAAATGCAATTTTGAAAACGATATATTTATTTTTCACTGGCCGACCGTCACCTGAAATTTGGTTCGAACACTGTCGGGGATGCGATGGGCATTAGCGCATTACAGAATGTAAACACATTTTGAAGTGTAAAAAAAAAGCTGAGAGAACGTTTTTTTTAAACAGACCATTTAACTTGTCCTCGCACCAGACACACGCATTTATTGGAAAAAAGATGATGTAGAAACAAGCAAAATATATGAAACCCGAACGGGCACAGAACTCGTCTAGATATAGGAGAACAAAATGGTAGGTCTGTACGTTACCCGCACACCCACCATGACCGTTGGCGATGCTAGCTAATAACGAGATACTTAACGTTAAATGTCACTTTACCGACATCACCTGACGGTCTCGGTGGGTGTGCGGGTATCGTACAAAACTGCTCTTTTGTTCTCCTACGGCTAAACGAGTTCTGTTCCCGTATGAGTTGATATATTTTGCTTGTTTCTACTTCATCTTTTTGCCAAAAAAATGCGTGTGTCTGGTGAGGTGTCAACTAAATGATCTGTTTCAAAAATGCGTTTTACTTTTTTTACACTTCCAAAATGCAAATTGCGTTGACATACTGTAAAGCGATTGCCCGACCATGTTCGAACAAAATTTTAGGTGACGGACGGCCGGAGCAGTTTTACTATTTTCAATATTCAAATACTATGTTCAATGTTGAACGTTCAATCATCATCTCTGCCGCTGCTAGAACTGCCGCTGCTAGTACTGCTGCTGCTTTCTTCCCTACAAAAAGAAATATGGCAATTATAACACAATATTATAAATTGGTTAGTTTCATTATACCTAATTATCTGCCTAATCAAAGCCACGGCTTCGTTTTTAATTAGTTCTGTAGGAAACCTTACTGTGCACGGTTGGATAAATACTGAGTTGATGACAATATTTCGATCTCCCTCTTCTCTCAAACCCCGCAAGTTATGTTCGACAAATACCAATGGTGGTTTTGTTTCATGATAAGGAATTAATATGATAAATTCGTCTGTTATCTTTGCAGCTGCGGAAAACGAATCTTCGTTACTCAGAACATATACTTCAACTCGATTCATGTCCATCCTTTTTCTCAGTCTCAACTGCTGAAATTGCACAAAGTTTCTTATTAAATGGTCAAGCTGATCTGAAAAAAAAAATTCCCAGTGTTTTTACAACAATTTTGTTGGCGATAATATACGTACTTTCTTTACTTTCCATGTTAAAAATAAAGTAAAAAATAACCGAAAAACATCTAAAACTAAAGAGAAAAAGCATTTACACTTAGAGAAGGGAGCAGGGTTGCCAACACTTTAAAACGGACAGTGATGCCAGACTGCTCCGGCAGCATACGTTAATAGTCCAACCAGGTCGACCAATCACATGGAAGGGGCGTCAACTAATAATGCCGGCAAATTCAAAGTTTCAGTTGTATTCTGACTACGGGTGTTGACCCAAACTCCTGCTTGGAATGATAGAATATAAAAACATAGTTTTCTATGTACATCCTAATTTGTATTTACTACTTACGTATTGTTATGCATTTGATAAGAAATGAAAGGAAGTGGCAGGAATAATGCAGGTTTTAAGATTAAAACAAAATATTCTTATTATATGGTATTTTATTAGTCTATAAAATAATTCAAAATGTTTAGTAGTTGCAGAAAACTGAAATACATATTTATATAACAAGAAACGAAGACTGGGAATAATGTAATAACAGATAGAAGCAAGAAACTAATATTATGGAATTTATTAATTATTGAAGCCTTTAAAAATTAAAAATGTTTTGTGGTTGCAGAAAAATCTAATAAAATACCCACACAAGCACTTACTTATATATTTATTTGACAAGAAATGAAATGGTGAAAATAATACAATGAGTGGTTCGGGATCGTTCGAACAACTACTCCTCGAGCAAATACCCCGCTAGGCATTGACGAATTATAGAACAAATCCAGATTTAGTATAACATTATCACATTTATTAGTTATTGTAAAAAAATTAGAATGTTTATTGGTTGCAGAAAAATCTGATATACACAGCCACACTTACTTATTTACATACATCCGTTATTTAATTTTAATTAGGTTAAAACTATTATGAAAACTGAAACAGTGATGTAATTTTTTAAACTAAATAGGCGCATCAAGAACTATAAACCAGGACACATTCAGAAACAACTATTTGCCCCACACACACTAAAGCTAAAGCAAACATAAAAGCTCCGTCATTCTAATCCATTGAATTCAACATTGAATTCACCCACCACCAGCCACC
Source organism: Xestobium rufovillosum (assembly GCA_963966045.1). Taxonomy (NCBI): domain Eukaryota; kingdom Metazoa; phylum Arthropoda; class Insecta; order Coleoptera; family Ptinidae; genus Xestobium; species Xestobium rufovillosum. The sequence goes on from OZ014493.1 coordinate 33,353,973, forward strand.
ACACGTGCAAGTCCCACCAGTATCCATTTACTTATTTTTTATTTGGATAATACAATATTGCTTCTCAATTTTTCTCTTCGTACCTATTTCATCGCTTCTTTTCTCCCATTTACGCTTAAAAGTTTTAAATACTTCTGCAAAATCCTTGAGCATTTCATTATCTAAATTTTTCACTTCATCCATTAAAACCTACAAATTGTATAACATTAATATTAAGGAGCCATTTTATGAAATACTTTTTATTTAACATACTTCTCTATATTTTTCAAGAGCAAGATCCTCATTGAATTCAGTTGCATTTTCATTCTTCTCCTCTAAAAAATGTTGTAATTCTTTCTGGTAATTGATTCTTGTGGATGTCGGTTCCTGAAATTCTCCTTCTGAATTGCATGCCATGTTTTCGGAATCTGAAGAACCTGAAATAAACTCGCTGTCCCTTTCATACAATGCTACCGCGTGAATATGTTTGCTCAACGCAGTTTTCACACCATATTCAGGGCAACTGCATTCATAACTATGAATGCATATTTTGCACTTTTCACAGTACCCTCTTCTACAATCTTCATCGCACAGTTCATTGTATGATATAATATAGAGTTTCTCGCTTCCCGACGATTTTACCTCAAATTTTCCACACTCAGTATGTTTCACAAGGTTCTTCGTAACCGCTTCTGCTGTTTTATGTGCTTCAAAGTTGACTTTATGTTGGTAATTATTTGAATTTGGTCGTTCGTGATTTAAAATCCTCTTCCACATTTTCTCGTCTACCAGCTCTTCCAATAGATCCAATAATTTTTCAACTCTAATAGGTAACATGATGAACGATTTAGTATTAAAATGTATATGAAGAGAAAATCTCTTTACCTGATGTTTTGCTTCCCATTCATTTTATTATGTTTCAACATCTTATTTAAACTTTCAATAGCCATATTTGTGTTTATGCCTGCATTCATTCTGTAGCAATGGGCCCATTGCATTACTCGATCCGCGTTTTGAAAATAACGGCTAGAAACATAATTACAGTAAACTACATAGCTACAAGGAATCCAGTAAACAATGTTACTTTTTCAAATACATCAGGAAATCTAATTCCCCTTCCTCTTCTAAGTGTTGAAAATATATGTCCCTTAATTGTTCAAATTTTCCAATTTCGGTTTCTTTCAATATTTTCCTCATTTCTACTTTCATTTTTAATTGGTTTTCTATTTTCTTAATTTTTGATCGTCCTCGTATGTTCCAATTTTTTACCACATGCCAAGTACAAAGGAGTCTTCTTGGTGCATTCTCAATTTTCATTACCTCGGTCCATGCATTATAGTACTTCGGATCGTCATCACTCATAATATATTCAACATGTAGGTCATCCTTCAATTTCTGTCTTAATGTGCTAAAAAAAACTTTTTGAACAAGCTGATCTAACCTATTAGTTAGTAAGAATGCAACAGGGAAACCCATATTCTGATCGTCTTTGATCAAGACTGTTGTTAAGTCCCAATTCCGTCGGTTCGTGCCATGAGTTCCATCTATACATATTATTCTGCTAAAACTTTTCAACTTCTTCTCCATGATATCGTTCATATAAGCAACAGCGAAATCCTCGTCCCTTAACTCTGGATGTCGTTCACCTAATTAACATTCTTTAATAATTCCCTTCACCACACCAACACCATAGCCAAAAATTATACATGCAAAACTTCCATCATCCCCTCCCCCCTCACCCACTTGCATTTAAAGAAAATACATGCAAATTTTTAAGACATTTTACTGCAACAAAGTCTACTTGCCAATTTTTTTAAACAAAAATGCATGATGTTTCCCTTCTTTATTCCACTCTTCAATTTTTAAAGCCGTAGCTATCATGTCGTCAGCATCTCTCTTGTTATCAATATTGAATTTTCTAATTAGATATGATAAGTCCGCTCTTATGATTAAATTTATTCGTCTGAGTTTATCTTCATCAATTTGCTTTCTCGCATCCTGTAAAATCCTATTATTTGAAACCCCTGCGTTTAGTTGATGGACTATTATAGCTTGTTCTGCTTTTGAGTCGTTTCGATCTCAATTCGTCTTCATGGCCCACATGTGTCTCAACAAATTTCACTGTTACTGAACCTAAAATAAAAAATATCGAGTGTTCTAAATGTTGGAAGCAAAAAAATCAAGATGTCAAGTGGTCCTAGTAAATAGCGCATCTCTCGTTTGACAATTTTGGATCTTGCAAAAGAAACTATTTAGTCGAAGCTTTAATTTTGAAATAAACTGTTTCTTTTTATCACTTCTGTTATCCTCATGACTATTTTATGGTTGTCATTACTAACACACTACGGACCAGTTGTTAGAACATGGATCAAAATATAACATCTGGCTACATTTAATTCGGCTTTCCTTGCTGAAGCGCACTGACTTCGCGATTGGTTGTATCACAGCAACGAAAGTCGAATTAAATGCAGCCTCGCGTTACATTTTGATCCACGTTTCAACAATCGACCCTAAATCTCTATCTAATACTTGAACATCGCAGAACTGCATTTTTGTTCTTTTGCCCCGATTTCCAAATAAATATTAATAAGGTTTCATTCTGAATTACCCCATATAATATACGTAATGTAAAAATTTTGAACATTTACCATCTGCTACAATTTTCACAAAAATCCTTGACGGGCATATTCCCGCAATTCGAATACTACCGCCAACCTTCATTGCTATTTTTTGGCAATTGCTTTGGAATCCTGGAAAATTGTTGATCAACTAGCTTGGTAGGTAATTTGCGGTAATTTGACAGGTTTTTACTCCTTACCTTTTGAATTACTTCGATTACAGTTATAGTAAATATACTCCTCACCATCAGAACGTTTAATTGTTCTGTGACATGCATAATCGACATCTCTGTTCTCCTGAGCCCTCCAGATATTAAATTCTTCCAAGTTCCTAAAAAATAAAGAATATTGTTTTATATTTACGTTGTGTACCTCCGTTAGGTGACTGATTAGAAAATCATGATTTTCAAGAGGATCCTTTCTGTCGTTACTGCATAACGGGCAGATTACGAATTTAGATTTTCTTGTTTCGACATTCTTCTTGTGCACTGTCTTCAAATGTTTATTCTTGGTCGACACATCGTAAAACTTCTTCAGGCATTCCTCACAGGTCACCTTTTCCATATCCATATTTCTTTTGTTGAATTAAAATACAAACAAGTAACCTAAGAAAACTGTAACACAACCAAAAATAAATAAATGGAACGGTAAGTAAATGATTCATATTTGGTATGGTGCAAGTTCGTTTAAGATGCTTGATATCGAGTTCTGAGATTGAGTAAGTCAGTGTCAAGAGAAGACGCTAACTGAACAATCAAAATGCAATTCAACCACAACAAACTCCACAAAATAATAAAATAACGCGGGAATGTGAAAGCGGGAAATTTCCTTTCAGTCAGGAACTACCACTTTTAGGTTAGACTGCAATGTCAGAATTTGTCACTTGAATTTCGCGGCATTAGCACAAAGGGAGTGACTACTGACTACTGCTCCGGCCGCCGGGTCATCAAATTTTCAAGAGGCACGGTCGGACATGCGCGATGTGCATTACGGGCACCATGTCGGACCGTCTTTCAGAATGTCAACACAATTTGCATTTTGGAGGCGTAAAAAAATTAAGCTGAGAGAACGCATTTTAAACAAAGCCCTTTCTTGCCCTCTCGCACCAGACACAAGCATTTTTTGGAAAAAAGATGATGTAAAAACTAGCAAAATATATCAAACCGCTGCGGGGTCAGAACTCGTCTAGCCGTAGGAGAACAAAATGGCAGTTCTGTACGATATCCGAACACCCACCGAGACCGTTGGCGTCACTAGCCGATAACGATATTCTTAAACGTCATTTTGAGGACATTAAGTAATGCGCGCGTCCGACCGTATTGGAATAAAATTTGATGACCCGGCGGCCGGAGCAGTAGTCACTCCCTAGCACAAATTGGTTCCGCCTACATCTTTCTGATTGGTCCACCTGGTTGTGAATATTAACGTATGCTTGCTCCGGCGTGAAGGGAGATAGATATTCGTAAAAAATCCCTAGAATATCCTTAAACCGTAAACACTAAACCACAGAACACCTAAATAAGAACGCGCAGCTCAATGTTAATAGTTGGAACTGCGTTTAGCGCCATCTCTGTCGGTTTACAAGAACCAATTGTATACATATAAGCGCGCCTAGACAGAATTGAAAGTTAAAATTTATTTTTTTAATATTAAAAATCCGACTAAATTAAAGCAGTATAGAGAATGCTAATTTAGTTGGATAATTGCATTTTAACTGCAAATGAATTAAAGAAAACAAAGACTATGCCTGCTTATTATGTAGGTAGGTATCAACTTTATTTAATTAACATTTTACATTGCAAGTAGAAACACAAATAACTATGGCAAGCCGTTTTACTTTTTAATACACTTTGCTACGAAAGTATCATAATTATAAAGTAATGCTAAGTCGGAAATTTTGAAACGCAAAAGTTCATGTACCAGAAAAATTAATACTTAAAATTGAAATCAAAATATAATAATGTATCTCATAAAATAAGTGTCTTCAGAAAAGACTTTCATTTTAATGACAAATGTATTTTCAAGTTTCTATTTTATACACATAAATTTTTGGAATAGTTATTTTTTGGTACACATCGCCTGCAGTTTATCTATACAAATGAATTTAAATGACACATTACAATCTACGAAAGTACGAAAGCGCTGAAGGGTCACAACAATTTATTTTTTCCCAGAAATTTCGACTTCTAAACTCAAAATAATGAGTTTGTTTTCTTGTAATAATAAGATCTAAACTCATAATATTGACCTCGCATTTTATAATAATGACCTACAAAGTAGAAATAATAAGTTTTGAACTCGTGGTAATGACTTCCGAAGCCGAAATATTAACTTTTACATGTCATAATAACGACTTACAAGGCCAAAATATTGTGTTTTAAGCTTGTTATATTGATTTTGAAACTCATAATAATAACTTACTCAGTCGAAATATTAACTTTGTGTCTCATAATTATGACTTACTAAGTCAAAATAATGAGTATTAAACTCGTTATATTGACTTTCAAACTCATAAATAATGACTTACTAAGTCGAAATAATGAATATTAAACTCGTTATATTGACTTTGAAACTCATAATAATGACTTACTAAGTCGAAATAATGAGTATTAAACTCGTTATATTGACTTTGAAACTGATAATAATGACTTACTAAGTTGAAATATTAACTTTGTGTCTCATAATAATGACTTACTTAGCCCAAATAATGAGTACTGAACTCGTCATATTAATTTGAGAACTCATAATAATAACTTAATAAGTCGAAATTTTAACCCATGTTATATATAAGAATGTTTTATGCACTTCCAAGACCTTTATTCTATTCCATCAACCTCACTAACGTTGTTACTCGTGGTTACAAAAGAAATAGTTAAAACAGTATGGAAGAAATAGATAAGTTGATTAAATTTTATTTTCATCTTGGTTTGCATAAATCTGAAATTTTATGTGTATTAGCTCTTAAGCACGATATTTTTATCAGTGAAAGTACAGTAAAAAGAAAACTAAACGCAATGAAACTATATAGAAGAAAATATTTCACGGTTCCTGCAAGAATTTTGGAATATTTGGAAAACGAAGTAATCACATCTGCTCAATTAAATGGATACAAGTGGATGCACTTAAAGTGTTTACAAAATAAATTTGTTGTGACCCAAAACACTGTTCGTCAGCTACTTCACTTTGCAGATCCTTTGGGAATAGAAATTCGCAAGAGGCGCAGATTAAGACGAAGGTTCTACAGAAACAAAGGTCCCAACCTTTTGTGGCATATGGATTGTTACGATAAGCTGAAACCATACGGAATCTGCATTAGTGGGTGTATTGATGGATTTTCCAGACACATCATGTGGCTCCGGGCAGGAAAAAATACTAACAATCCTAAAATAATTGCAGGATTTTTTATGTCAACAATTGAAGCACTACATGGTTGCCCTCGCAGAGTTCGAGCCGACTTAGGGACAGAAAATACGATTGTAGAGAAATTACAGAGTTTTTTAAGGGCAACTGACAATGTTGAAGAAAGCAGTGATCTGCCATTCTTATACGGAACAAGTCCTAATAATCAAAGAATAGAGGCATGGTGGAGTATTCTTCGTAAGCATCAATCTCAATTTTGGATGAATTTCTTTCAAGATCTTAAAGAAGACGGAAATTTCTCTGGGAGTTTCTTGGACAAATCACTTATTCAGTTTTGTTTTGTAAGAATTATACAAGTAAGAATCAAGTCTATATTAATACACCGTGTTCCATTTTAATGTACGGAGTTTCGGGAAGTGATACTTACAAACTGCATTCGTTATCAAGGTACAGGTTATTGAAACTCTATATTTATTTAGCATCTCGTTTGGCATAATAAGAACGTTCTCTGATGATGGAAAGAAATTTTCCGAAAATGCATTCAAGAAAGTTACTACTCGTTATAATATGTTATATTAATTAGTAGCGTGCATAGCAGTGATAAATTATTCAAGTTTTTGAAAACTATATCCAATTCTCAATACTTTTTCGCGCATGTACGAGATATTTCAATTTTTGCAAGGAATTGAGTAGCAGGTAGTATATAATTGTTTTCAAGTGAAAGTAATTTATTATCTGAACATGCGAACAGAATACAAAATATGGATAAACCCATATTAGGGAACTTTAAATATCTCGCAAACACACACTGTATAAGCCACAAAAATACTTTTTTGAGGAATAGAATTTAGTTTTCAAAAATTTAGTCAGTGTGAGAAATTTTCAGTGGCATACCAAATATTCTTTAAAAAAGGGGCACATTAATCGGATTCTACAGATACATAAGTAAGATTCTTTGTCAGTAATGCTACTCTTGAGTAATAAAATCAGCGCAACATAAGACAAATATGAAATTTCAATAGCCTGTAGGTAGCTACCTATTTTCAAAATGAATGCGTTTTAGATAGAAGTTTCAATAACAAACTGCTATTATTTTCAAAAGTCACAAGTTCTTTCGTTTGCCTGCAATTTCTTGCAATAAAAATGGAACACAATTTATATATACAGGGTGATTCAGAACGGGCGTGCCAAATTAAAATGGGTGCTAGAGGAACTCCAAATAAGACGAAAAGTTTATATGAACATAATATGTATATTCTAAAGTGACTACTAACAAAGATACAGGGTGTAAAAGTTTTAATATTTTTTTAATATCGTAATATAATAATTGATGTGTTTTCTCGTTCTTCTTGTTAGTTTTGTTAGTGTTATTCTTAATAAACAATTTTTTTTTCAATTTTCACTTTCCTTGCATATGGAAAAATTAAGTGAATGATGTGCACGATTTCACAAAAAGCTATTTCATTCAAATTTCAACTCAATAACTTTCCTAGTTATTAAGATAATAAAAAAATATTTAAAAAAATATTAAAACTTTTACACCCTGTATCTTTGTTAGTAGTCACTTTAGAAGATATATGTTCATTTAAATTTTTCGTCTTATTTGGAGTTCCTCTAGCACCCATTTTAATTTGGCACGCCCGTTCTGAATCACCCTGTATAGGTTGGCCCCACATAGGAGAGCTACTATCGGTATCTTATAAACGGTGGCAGGTAGAAGGAAAAAGTTGGGTATGCTGGTGCACAAACGGTTGGTAAAAAAAATCTCCTTTGGTTCCTGAAATATCCGGGAAAAATCTGTATTTGTTAAAAACGTCGATAAGTCCGTTATTATTCCATCTAATTTGTTAAAAAATAGGTCTTTTGGCATTATTTGACATTCAGATTTCAAATATGTCATTAGAATTTATATCGCTTACTTCGTTGCTGAGATGCAATAGTCACATTTTTTCTTATGGCGGCCATATTGTATTTTCGCATTGTCACTTACTTTCTTCAATTTCGTTTACTGTGATGCGCCACTTTCATATAATTTTTCATAGTGAATCCTCAAAATCGACAAAACTTTGTTTTTGGGGTTATCACGTGCCATCGTTTTTAGATACCAATAGCGGCCCTCCTATGTGGGTCAACCTTTATATTCTGCATGCACTTTTCACCATAAGAAAGTGCAGTTAGAAACTCCCGCGACACTAACCATTTAATTTTATAGGACGAACTGGACACTGTTCAAACTGAATGGAATTTGCACAGTATCTCAGCTTCAAGGAATAGTATCGCCCCTTGTGGCCGGCCGTTTATGATGTATCATACGCCAGAAATTTATGGGACCAAAGATTATTTATGTGCCGTTAATACGGAAGCAATTGATGCATGCAAAGAAATATGTGCATTTCCAGATACTCCATGTGATAAGGATGTCTTCGAATTGGCAAACATTATACTGAGAGAAAATAATTTGACTATGGCTACTGAACCTTACTCTGCTTTGGATCTATATGTTTTTCTTCGAAACAGTATTGTGGATATGTTATAATTTATTATTAAAGTTTTATGACAGATAAAGTTGTATGATATAATTTTAATAGGAATGCTGTCAAAGGATACCTACATTTAAAAGCCAGTGCTTTTTTCATTTCCTATATTTCGGGTTATATAAATCCATCCCCAGGGAAAGAAAACTGCACCCGCCTGCTGCTGCAAACCCCCCAGCGTGAGGCAATAGAAATAGAGAATGGGTCAGGTTATTTCTTTTAAATTTATTGTGCTATGAAATGTTCACTCGAATGCAACGAATAAACAAATAACGAGCTGAGGGCTGTGGATAATGTACCGGGTGTCCAAATAAGAAAGGATGCCGGCCATATCTAAGGAACCGTTCATGGTACAGCTATGGGAAAGAAAAAATAATAATAAAAGTGGCCAAGAGAAATCGCTGGAAATTATTTTCAAGTTTCTAATTTTGCTGCTAGAGGGCGTAATAGTCATAGTCAACAAAAAAAACATGGTTTTCTCTCAAATTTACCCAGATAAAGTAGATCAAAAATACGAATATTGCAATCTTGAATATATTTTGTATAATTTTGGTTGACCTCTTCTTGCTCTAGCTCATCAAATAGCAGCGGAGGGGGAAGGGGAACGATTGATTGTGAAGATGCTTGTAACTTCGGTTTGGTTCAACATAATTTGGCAAACTTGGTCTCGTTGAAAAGAGCTCTCTTCATTTAATTATATGCTTTTATGAGCTAGGTGCTTTTAGTTCTGTAGTGATCGCTAGGTGGCACTGTTTGAAAGACCAGCAAAATTTCTTGAAAATTTTAAACGGAATGATATAATACTTATAACCTAGTTAGAAAGAGGATAGAATGATGAAAGGAATAGTGAAAACCGCGCATCGATATATTTTTTCTAACCGGAGATATAAACAAATTAGTGTTAGGATTGGGAGGATGGGGGCAAAAATTGTTGGTAACACCCGGTTCAACATTTGCAATTATTGTGTAGTAGTGATAAACTTGTGTATGCTTTGATGCCAATTGCCAATATAAAAATTATACAAATATGATAAAATAGCTTTTACTAAGTTTGGAGAAAGTCTCCCATCTTCCAAAAATTTAAGACATTGACATTGTGCTGAATCTTTTTGTTTCAACGCCAGCTTGTTTTATAAATATATTGCGCACACAGTGGTTGGATCAGTAACTTTGACGTAAATTCACTATGAATTCTTAATATGTAGTATATAGTATATTAATCAATGTAGTATATTAATCAATGGATACAACCAATCATGAAGTCAGTACCTTAGCAACGAAAGCCGAATTGAATGTAGCCTCCCGTTACATTTTGATCCACGTTCCAACAACCGGCCCTTAGAGATTAATTTAAACATGGAGCAATGGTCATAATTGACAAAATATACAGTTTATTGTTGCTATTTTAAAAACAGCTGTTAAATACTTATAAGATTTTCAACGAAAGGTAAGTATCATGTTTATATTTTACAGCTGCAAACACTATTTATTACAGTGAAACCTCTGTAAAACGAACACTGACAGGACCAAACAAAATAACTTCTATAGGGAAGCGTCCGTAGTTTAGAGGGGGAAACAACATTTTGGGGAATTACAATCTGCCCGTTAGATAGACGTGTCGGCTATTTAGAGCCTTAGAGGAGGAATAACAAAGCAGGTGTCCCTGTTACCATTCGGCACCAAAGAAAGGGGCGTAACCTAAACTTCTTAGTCCCTTTACCCGAGAATTGAACATAAAATCTTAAAATGATATGACTAAATGCCCTATTTCAAACGCCGCTTTCGTTATTTTGAGTTAAATTACATAAATTATAAACAGTAACCTAGTTTCATCACTTTGTTTGGCACCAAACATGCTCAAATTTTGGTAATACTCACACGCACTGCAAAGATCGGGCGTTGTGTATCCTTACTCTTCCCTCATCTAAGTTTAGAGGTGTCTGTTAAGAGAGGTTTTACTGTATACGGTGCCTGTTGAAAGAACCTGGCCGAAAATAATGGGACTTTCCTTATGCCATTTTTCATTTAGGCTTCTTTCTTTCAAGATACAGGGCGTTAAAGTTAAAATTTAAAAAACTATTTTTATTAATAATTCCTTTGTTTTTTACGATATTCCGTTGAAATTTTGTACAACGTTTTTTCATGTACCGGTACAATGTTTGTGTAATTTTGGTTTTGATCAAAAAATCGATGCGCGAACGGAGGAAACGGGGGGTAGTAATACCCATTGACCCCCCAACTTTTCCCTGCGCACGTCTATGGTTCAAAGGTATTGTTTTTTATACCAAGCGTTCATTTATTTTATTTTTTCACTCTTGTAAAATTTTGATTTAGGGCTTGGTTTACGAGACATTGCAATTCATTTGACTATGTGTTGTTGATCCACTCGCTGTTTAAATCTCCCAATTTTTCTTAGGTGACGAATTAAGCTCAAGAAAAATGTCCTTGGATGAATTATGTTCCTGCATAACGTCTAAGCTTCAGAAAAATGCCTTTGGATGGTACCAATTCGGGCATGTTCCTGCATGGAAATTAGCATTGGAAAGAAAGACAGGTAGGCGTTAAGTTGGCAAAATAATTATTAATAATAAAAAAGGTCATTTTTCTTAAGCTTAGACGTTATGCAGCCACATATCCATCCAAGGACATTTTTCTCGAGCTTAATTCGTCACCCAAGAAAAATTGGGAGATTTAAACAGCGAGTGGATCAACAACACATAATCAAATGAGTTGCAATATCTCGTAAACCAAGCCCTAAATCAAAATTTCACAAGAGCGAAAAAATTTAAAGTGAATGCTTGGTATAAAAAATACCTTTGATCATAGACGTGCGCAGTGAAAAATTGGGGGTTCAATGGGTATTCTGCCCTCCTAAGCAAGACCCCCGTATGTGAAAAAAAATCAAAATCGAGATTATAGTATATAGGAGCTTCAAACACATTATAACATATATTTCCTAAGCCAAAACCTCGTATTTTTACTCTAAGTGCCAAATTTTGAAGCTTCTAAAACACGTATAGGTATAAATGTGACCTATTTCCTAAGCAGAAGAGCCGTATTTAAATTTTACAAGGATGAAACCCCGCATTTAATTGCAAATACGGTGATTATCCTTAGATACTTTTACACATATGGTTATCTTGCTTAGGAAATCTTAGTTGCGTGTGCACATACGAGTTTTTTTACCTAGTAAACAGTAGACGAACGCGGGAGAATATTTAGATGGTGCGGGGTTTGGCATTAGATAATATAGTACCCAAGTGCAGATTATAAAATAAACAGCAGCCCTGCAAAACGATTAGCTTATTTGGCAAATAAAAAGAACGAACCTACGTCTCTTGTTGTAGGACACGATACCTTGATAGAGGAAGGTAAGAACGGCATAAATAATCAGGTGCTTTAAGTTTTATTATTTTATATTTAATTCCAGTTACTGAAGCAGAAAATGCAGGATTAGAAAATAATGTGATTTATGAGAATGAGCTGCCTGAAGTTGACAATTTTATAAAAATTAAGGGAAGTTTCACACTGAAATCAAACGAGGAAGTGCAAATGTACACTTTTTTAACCCTTAATAATCATGGATTTTCTGCGGAACCACATATTTATCACGCATTATACTCGTACAAATAGTGATACGGTTCTTTTCCGTAGTATATCTATTGCTTACACTTAAGAATAAACCCCGTAAGTGCATTTTTTTATGTTTTATTGAAAGAAATGAGTCACCGTTATTGCCAATCGATTTCTAACACACCGTTTACCTATATAACAGTATAATATTACCTTTGGCAAAATTTTCTTAGGCTAGGTATAGAATCAAACTTTAAGCTGATTTTCTCAATTATTGTTCTAACTCACATACGGGGTTCTTGCTTAGGAGGGCAGAATTACGACCCCCCTTACCTCCGTTCGCGCATCGATTTTTTTTGATCAAAATTACACAAATATTGTACCGGTATATGAAAAAACGTTGTACAAAATTTCAAGGGAATATCGGAAAAAACAAAGGAGTTATTCATAAAAATCTTTTTTTTAAATTTTAACTTTAACATCCTGTATCTCGAAAGAAAGAAGCCTAAATGAAAAATGGCATAAGGAAAGTCCCATTATTTTCGACCAGATAATCTTAACCTACTTTTTTGTAACACCCTGTATAAATAATTAAATATTGAATAAAAAACACCTTCTAATAAAATTTATTACATAAACATAAGATTTCAAAACACTAAAAGGAAAGTCTCATAAAGTAAATAGCTCATGTGCGTATAACAGTTTTCAAATAATAATATTAGCATTTATTAAAAGCAGAAAACATTTAATTCTTAGAAATTAAATTAAAATATAGGTATTCCTAAATGTCACAAATAAAACACATTATTCACTTAAATTTAATTTAAAATTCAAGCTAAACTATATTCAAAAGATAACTCATTATTTAAAAAAGCTTTCATTTCCTTCTGGAATTCTTGGAGGGAAGAATATGTGGAAGGAATCTCTATGGTATTTGAGCAAGTATGTGCCACTGGACGCCTCGCTAGCCCATTTAAATTACTGAAAGATACCGTTATAAATTTTGGCATATTAGAAGATGCTGTGCAAAATATTAAAAATTTGTGCAGTAATTCAGAATCGTTTTCGGTAGACCTAATAAATGTTTTTAGGTAGTAAAGCGTTTTTTCTTCGGAATTTTGTAAGTAATCCTTTTCAAGCTTCAGAATCTTTACAACCTTTTCGGGGCTAGGTTTTTGTGAATGACGAATCGCTTCTAATTTTTCTTTAGTAAGTGGCCTCCAGACTGTCATCAAGTGGTGAAGAGGAATCTTGTCTCGCATTGCCATTATAAGCGAATTGGGTTTGGTAACCAAAATATCTTCAGCCAATGCAACAAGTTGATTCTGAAAATCTTTTTCTTTCGGCAAATCATACATACCATTAGCAATAAAAAATGATTGAATGTAACTAGTTTCTTCTGTGTTTAATAATGAAAAACTTGCCATACCTAAATTTATAAATTTTCGTTCAGTTGGTGTTAAATATAATAAAAATTCGCTTAATATGTCCCTATTGCAAAGCTGACGGTCTGATAAAATTGCAAAAACAGTAATGCTTAATTTCACAGGAACAGTTTTAGTGAGTATTGCCATGTGCGTTAGAATGATACCTAATGTGGAGTACAAATACTTTTCTTTTCTCAATTGATGAAGTGGCATGTATGGTACCAATGCTTCTTCGCCTATAAAAAATCTATCTTGGGCGATTTCAAAAAATGAATGGAACATTTCTTTTGTAAGTCCGCCTTGATCCTGCCCCATTTCGGACAAAAAAGTAACCTGCAACTTTTTTTCCAGTATTGAAGTATCCTGTGATTCGTAAAATGATAAAACGTCATCAACTAAATTTGATCTCCTTATAAACAGCTCAACTATTTCATCTGAAGCATTTGGGCACTCTGGAAAGGACAAAAGTATATTTTTTTGCTTACTTTTCAATTAAAAACTATACCTATTCTACAATTTTCGAAAACTGCTTCGTCAGATGTTTCTAAATTCATACCGAAGTTATTGTAGCTAGTATTTACAGATAATACATCCAGAGGAAATGCTTCCACATTAGAGCTTACAGTTTCATAGAAGTCAGTTAAAGTGATTGTGGGTAGAGTTGAAGAATTAATACGTTCGTACACATTTTCAGAATTTTCTAATCGCTGCTCTTCAGACATTGGTTTCATGACTGATTCAATTTGAGTGGAGGATAAGTAAAACCTTAATATAGGGAGGCCAGTTGCTTTAAATATTTCTTCAATTGTCAACTCGTTGTCAAAAGTTAAATGTTGATAATCTAGTAAATCGAACGTGAAATGTTCAACTTTACCTTTAGAAGACACACCATTTGGGAAAAATAACTCCAGTGCCCTATTTATAATTTCTTCTTTTTTGCTAGCTTTAGGCAAGTGAACTTTTCTTGTGCCTCCGCCATTTTTGATCCTCACTTGTTTAAAAACACCACCATTCAGTGAACAAAACCGCCCAATTACCACCTGACGCGTTTCTTTTAATGCATTTTTCTTTTTAAGTGGCTCTATTTTTTCATCTTCTTCCTCGCAGACTACAGTAGATTTGTTTTTTCGTTTGATTTTCTCCCTTAATTTTTCCAATAAGGAATTTTTTTTCTTGTTGATTTGACCTTTTTTGCAAAAATCTAAAATGGCAATGCAATCTCCATATTTAGAGAAGAGCTTTTTCAATTCTTCAATACTCATCAAAGCTAAAACATTTTCATCAATCTGAAAAAAATATGCGTGAAGTAATCAGTAGTGGCATTCATATTTTTTATGCTGAACTGACGGTTTCTTGACATAAATAGCTACAAAATATTATTTATGATCAGCAAAATGAAATATTTTTTTATTGTTTTATTTCGTAGTATGATTTCTTGTAATGTTTTTGTATAACTACTTTTTAAGCTAAATAAAGCTTATCATTATTAAAATCTTTATAGAAATTAAAAACACGAACATTTTACAAGCAATTTATATTAAGAAACGTCGGCAAATGATTTGTTGAATAGACATAAGAAAAACCACAAAACCTAGCTAATACGTTTTATCAGAGCTGCAAAACTCCAAAAAGTTTGCCCAAGTTTTAATTTATTTATAACTGTTTATAAAACCTATGTACACAGGCATGGTTCTGAAATAGTTGACCAAACTCAGGGATTTTATTAAATTTGCCCTAAGTTCTCATAAACTTTTGTAAATTAGGATAGTGTCTTTTGATCTTTGATTCATGGTCTTCCACTCCTTAAGGCGAGATTAATAAAATCTCTGATTTTGGCCAACTACATATTTCAGGACCATTCTGTATAGGACTTGGTGAACAATAACTATTAGTAACTCAACTCAAGCATTTTGAACGCAGAGTTTCGGGGTTTCGGTACCGGGAGCGAAATTACTGGAGTGCAGAGCCTGTTAAACATACGGGAAATACTCGTATATTGCAAGGCAGATTATCCATAACCGTTAAAGTAGAAAGACAGAAATATTTAAAAAGAAAATGAGGAAACAACCCAAAAATGGCACTGTTTCCCCATAAGGAAGTCTAGTAGAAACAGAAATATGTTACGGCTAAAGTTTATTTCGCTAAAAAATAACCCTCTCGGTAGTGAAATAGAATCAAGCATAGTATAGAAAGCAGAAAAACCGAAGGAGCGCATGACCAAGCATGGGTTTAGTAAAAAATGCACAAGCGGATACAGACAGCTTGCGAAAATCATTCCCACTTTAATACGCATGTGCGTACCCTTTATATTCCGGCGTGTTGGCGATCCCTCTCTGTACTTTTTAACCTGACCGATTTTTTGTTCAAAAGAAAAAAGTTAAATCATCTAACAAAAAAAACTGGGTGGGTGGTCGCCACACGCGATAGAAGTGAAACTTCAACGTTTATTCTAATTTTCCTAACACTGGAATATACTCATTAATTTACAGACTACCAATCGCACTTCAAATACACAAAAAATCGATAATAAACATTGTCCGTATCAAAATAATAATATGTAATGAAAGAATAAATGTAATTTTAATGCTTCTAACCAAGCGCTTTGTGGCGTCACGAGAACTGAAACGCTGTGTCCTCGCTTTACTGACGCTTGCCTGAGAGAAACAGCGCGAAGCATGAGACAGAGCGGGGCGGCGTCACGAGAAATGAAACGCTGTGGACACGCTTTACTGCCGCTTGCCTGAGAGAAAGAGCACGAAACATGAGAGCGTGGGGCGTTCGATATTCCCTTTCTCCTCTGCCCGTCTTCTCAGACTGCTCCCCTCCATTCGTTTCACTTTTCGTGACGCTCGCATTTGCCAACAGAGGAACTTACTCTACCGAGACAAAAGAAGTTACACTTTAAAAAGAACTGCGGCGAGGTGCGAACCCCCAGCGTTGCGATTTGCGGGACTGACACATCGACCACCGAGCCACGAAGTTGTGGTGGAAAGAAAGTTTACGAAAATAGTATATAAGTAGAAAATACGCCCGTTGCCGTAAGTCGCACAATAGGGAATGCTTTTCACAAGCTGTGTGTATCCGCTAATAAAAATGCAACCTTTCAATATTCGTCCAAGAATGCAACTGTAGGTATCTAATGACTCAGACTTCCTGCGATCTCACGGCGAAAACATTCCCGTAGGATGGCATTTATTGTTTATTTGTTTACAATTTTGTGTTTGTGTGATGACGTCATGAGTGATACGCATTCTCAATTCTCTTGAAAAACATCCCTTTCCTGACGATAACCAGAAGGAAATCGGAAAGAACGCTCGAAGACAAAGTACCCCCCTCGATCGACGCCCCTTTATAAAGACTCCCGTGGCATGATGTTACTACTTTTTTCGATACTTTTGTAATGAGTAATAGCGCATTTTATTGAAAAGCAACCCGTCCCTGACGATAAGTAGGATACCGGAAAGGACGCTTCGAAGGCAAAATTCGAACGCAGGTACAGGAAGCGCAGCATGTGAAAATGAACTACTGGAAAACGTGTGACCAATCACATCATGGCCATAAACAAGTCTAGTGGTAACAGAAAGTCATGGTACGTCAAGTCTGGGAAATGCCTGGATTAAAATTGCAATTTTTATTAATATTATAGAAAAAATTAAGATCTTTCACATCTAGTGCGACGTATAATAGTGTGTTTGTGAAATTGGTGTAAGTTTGAAGTCTTATACCAATAGAACAGATAAAGCGTACCTACCATACCCAATCGCCTACTTGTGCAGTTTCATTGCGTTTACTTTTGATTTTTTTAAGAAGAGTGGGTTATCCATGCAACGTTAAATGAATGCACAAATAAAAAAAAACTAATTGCTCTGCAATTACTGCGTATGTCGTATGTGTAAATGTGTATGAAAGAAAATAATTGCTAATAGGTTATGTTATTTATACTTACATTTTCTTCGATTAGACGGTCAATTGTCGTTTGTTCGATCTTCCTGGAGTTTAAAAATTGAAGCAGATTCTCATTCATTTTAAATTTGAAATCACAAGCCGTTTTTTCTATGTTCAAAGTTTCTGTTTTCAACCACAAACCACACAAATACCTATTCGGTTTTCGCATGCCATACAGTTTTGTGCATGAAATTTCCCCTAGTGCCCTCTACACATAACTTTCGTAATCAATTTTTTGAGAAAATTATAAGAGTTTAAAAGTTAATATTTCGACTTAGTAAGTCATTATTATGGGTTTCAAAGTCAATATAACGAGTTTAATACTCATTATTTCGACTTAGTCAGTCATTATTATGAGTTTCAAAGTCAATATAACGAGTTTAATATTCATTATTTCGACTTAGTAAGTCATAATTATGAGACACAAAGTTAATATTTCGACTTAGTAAGTTATTATTATGAGTTTCAAAATCAATATAACAAGCTTAAAACACAATATTTTGGCATTGTAAGTCGTTATTATGACATGCAAAAGTTAATATTTCGGCTTCGTAAGTCATTACCACGAGTTCAAAACTTATTATTTCTACTTTGTAGGTCATTATTATAAAATGCGAGGTCAATATTATGAGTTTAGATCTTATTATTACAAGAAAACAAACTCGTTATTTTGAGTTTAGAAGTGGAAATTTCTGAGAAAAAAATGGATTATTGTGACCCTTCAGCGCTTTCGTATCTTATACAATATATGGAAAGAATTGTATTTTTCTGACACATTGCAACTAATGTTTATTAAAAAGTAAAACGGCGCGATGCATGTTCTCCTGTATTTTTACTTTTTAATATACATTGGTTGCAAACTATCTAACAAATGTGCATTTTAATGATACATAACGATCAATGTGTCTTAAAAAGTAAAACGGCGCAACATGTAGGGCATAGTTTAATTTTTATTACATATGACATTTATATTTTTTGATACATTGCAATCAAAGTGTATTAAAAAGTAAAACGGCGGACAGTCTGTCAAAAGTGTTGCTGACAGCGTTATTGAGTGCTCTGGCTCTGAGGCTATTTTCATTCCGGTAACAATAACCTAAACAGTGGGTCTGCATTACGCTCCGAAAGCGTACTAGACCTTAGAGGAGGGAAGAAGAGGAGGAATAACAACGCAGGTGTTCCTGTTACCATTCGGCTCCAAAAAAAGGGGCGTAACCTAAACTTCTTAGTCTCTTTACGCCGAGAATTGAACGATAAATCTTAAAATGATATGACTAATTGCCCTATTTTAAACGTTGCTTTCGTTATTTTGAGTTAAATTGCATGAATTCTAAACAGTAACCTGGTTTCATCACTTTGTTCGGCTCCAAACATGCTCAAATTTTGGTAACACTCACGTGCACGGCAAAGATCGGGCGTTACGAATCCTTACACTTCCCTCATCTAAGTACTAGACATTAGGAGACAGATGTATACAAAATCTGCATAAGTTGCGACCGTCCACCGAACGTACCTACTTGCGCATGCTTGGTATGCATCTAACAAATGTAAACGACGAAGTAGAATATACTACTTCTATCGCCTTTTCTCTAGGACGCTTTTTGCACATGCAAGGAATGGGGAGTTGTTTGTATTAATATACATAATATACAAACTTTAAGGTTAGGTTATTTCCAATCCAAGCAAATGTCAAATCTTTACATTTGTAGACCGGAATGAATTTAGCTTCAGAGACTTGACAGACTGTGCGCCGTTTTACTTTTTAATACACTTTGATTGCGATGTATCAAAAAATATAAATGTCATATGTAATAAAAATTAAACTACGCCCTACATGTTGCGCCGTTTTACTTTTTAAGACACATTGATCGTTATGTATCATTAAAATGCACATTTGTTAGATAGTTTGCAGCCCAACCAATGGATATTAAAAAGTAAGAATACAGGAGAACATGCATCGCGCCGTTTTACTTTTTAATACACATTAGTTGCAACTTGCAATGTGTCAGAAAAATACAATTCTTTCGATACATTGTATAAGATTTGTAAAAGAACAATTTTTAAGATACATTGCATGCAAAGTATGGAAATAATAGTATTCATACGATACATTGATTGTAATATGTGTCATTTAAATTCATTTGTATAGACAAACTGCAGGCGATGTGTACCAAAAAATAACTATTCCAAAAATGTATGTGTATAAAATAGAAACTTGATTTAATTAATTGTATTTTTATCCCTTGGAATGAATGTGTCAAAAAATTAAGTGTCCAGAAAACTAAGTAACATTCTTTTGAAATGATCAGAATAACATGAATTCATAATTTCGGTGAAAATTATACGACTGTCCAAAGAAATAAAGTATAATTTTATTAAAATATCCGGTAAAATAAAGAATCATATTAATATAATTTCATGACAGTTACTTTCAGATAATGCATATATTGCGCCGTTTTATTTTTTAATACACATTGCAATCAAAGTAGGTACCTGGAAAGTAGTGCGCCATTTTAATTTTTATTATACTTGCATACCAATGTATCTCCGTAAATATAATTTTTATGATATTTTGATGGCAAAGTGTATTAAAAAGTAAACGGCTTGCCATAAATAACTGTAAGTTGTAGGTACACTTTATAGCAAACAGTTTCAAAAAATATTTTCTGGTACGTACTTCACAATCTGTGAAGTGAATTTCTAGGCAAACTAATATTAAAATCAACTGAAACTTACTTGTAAACGGCAATTACAAAATTTGGGCAATTTGATGTATTAACTCAGCACTGGCAGATGTTGAAGGAAGACATTTCACAGTCGCATTGCTGCTATCTTAAGAGCCAAGTGTCCCTGCTGCATTTTCGAGCGATTCAGACGTTCGCGCCTTTACAAACTGTACTGCTATTTATTTATATTTTGCTTTCTAATTTTGCAAGCATATACAGAAAGCATTCCCTAAGAGTCGTCTCGTCGGCGATTTAAAAAAAAACGAATAGAAGTTTGTCTTTTTCGGCTTCAAATATACCCATATTTTGCGTACTTATAACTTACTAAAAAATCACTCTTTTAAAAATCCGAGACGAGAGGCCTATTTCCACCAGTTTCTTCTTTCAAACAAAACAAAGAATTTCAAAATCGGTTCATAAATAAGGAAGTAATTTGTAAAGAGAGCTGCCCTTGCAAACACAATTTAATGCCCTGCACTGTGGCGACCTCTGCTTCGAAGCAAAAAATTCTTGATGTTCGCGATCGGATACTTGGCTCTTATGATTTCTGTATATACTTGCAAAATTAGAAAGCAAAATATCAATAAATACCAGTACAGTTTGTAAAGGCGCGAACGTCTGAATCGCTCGAAAATGCAGCAGGGACACTTGGCTCTTAATGTCCGAGGAAAAACTCCTCATTCGCAGAGATGTCAAAAAAGTACCTACTGACGGAAGTCAAAATAAATCGTACCGGCCTGCTACTTTTTTGTTCGTAATTATTATTTCTTTATTTATTACTACTAATTGTATTTCGACCACGCCCACAAAAATTTGAAATTGTCGAAAAAGGGTTAAAATCACCGGATAAAACCGCCCGTCCCCCCCCGTCGACTGTCTCGCGGGGGTGACGAAGCGGGGCCGAAGGCCCCGCTTCGTCATCCCCCGCTTTAAGCGAGGGGCGGCGAAAACGTCGAAAATCGAAAAGAATTTTTTTCTCCGCGAAAAACGGGGCGATCGGGACGAAATTTGGCGAGGGGGCGGGGGGATCTATCCCGGAACCTCCGGTAACCTCGAGATTTTTCAAAATTCCTCGAGACATCCCGTCTCCAAGCGATAACGAGATCGGGGTACCGGAACGGGTCGAAACTATTCCATCGTGCCCAGAAGAACCGGTAAGCGGTGCGGAAAAACCGGCGCCGCCGGCCTCTTCGCCCACCAGAGTTACGTGCCTGGGTAGACTTTCGAGCCTCCGGGTAGAACGACGAGGGAGATACGGCGCCCTCAAAATAAGGGTAGTTTTTTATACCGGCCGAACGGGAGGTCGCCGGATAATTTCGAAGGCGGATTCCGGTAGCCCCGTCGATCGGACCGAAAATATACAAAAATCGACAAAATCGCACAGGGGTTGCTATGGGAAATAATTTTTTCCCCGAAACCTTGCAAAATTTTAGGGTCAAAAAAGTACCAAAATGAAGGAAGAAACTCGTCCCTGGGGATCGAAGGGAGAAAGCAGCGCAGGGTACCGTTCGAAACTAGAGATTCGTAGTTGCCCCCCATTGAAAAAAAATCCGAAAAAAGTCGACGTTTAAGGGTAGAAAAGTGCGTTCGAAAATGGTCAACACGAGCTCCGGGCGATCGCGAAATTTTACAAGTTCAGACGGCCGTCTGTCAAAATTTCACCGAAATTGCTCATCTCATTATGCTCGTGGTGACTTTCCCAGACCGTCCCGAAGCGCGGTTTCTCTCGATAAAGATTATTTGACCCTTCGAGATGACATTTCGATATGCAGATCGCCCCTGTCGCGGGTTTCCACCCCGCGACGAGTGAATATTCCGGGGTAGATTTCGCGATTTTACGAAAATTTGCACATTTCAATTGAAGTTTTAGGGGTTCGAAGTTCGAACGCGAGTGCGGGGTGGATATTTTTACACAGGCGGACAGCGCGTCTCTTCTGCTTTGCAAAAGTCTCTTCAGATTTGCCGAAAAAGGTTACGCGGGGTTCGCAGGCCGCCCCCAAATGGTACGTGTCTCCCGAAACCTTCGATTTTCTTAAGGCCGTCTTCCTCACCTGCGGAAGGCTCCGCGTGTTTCGTGGCAAGAATAAGGTTCTCCCGTGTTCGCTCTTTCGATATCCGTCGAAAAAATTGAAATCGATCAATATTTGAGAAAGTTATTAACGAAAAACCCGAGGGGTGCATTTTCGGCTATCACCGCTCAAAAAACTCACTTTTCGCGACGCCGCGGCGGACTTACTTTTACACCTGCAATTTTTCTAATAGCGGGAGGTGAAAATACGGTCCTCGGAGTGTCTAAAGTCCCTCTGCTGTTTTTCCCCAAAAAATTCCCCCCTCCCGCCAGGGGCTTCCGGAGAAATTACTGCATTTTTCGAACCCCCCGTTTTTTTCAAAAACTACCGGGTGAAATGAAAATCGGCTTCGCGTATGGAGGCGTGCTGCAAGACGCGGTTGTTTCCGAAAGTTGCGCCCCGATCGGGCTCATCTACCCTCAGAAACTCTTGGGGAGGTTAAAATGCGGAATTTTATTTTGCTTGGAAAGGGAGCGTCCGGAAAAGAAAATTCCGCCTTTTCTCGAGAGAATCCGCGACGCTCTACACGAGCTAGGACTATATTCCCCTCTTCATCCCCCCGCGAGCGCCCCGGGGTGCGAAATGTTAAAAATTGCGAATTTGCCTTTCCTCCCTTTCAAAATATATTCCTCTCTTCCGAATGCGGAAAAGGTGGCGTCGAATGAAAGAAAATGAACGAGCGCGTCCATCCGATACACTTTTACCCCTTCGAAACGTTCCGAAAGGGTCGAGAAGAAAATCCGAACTTGGACGAAATTTTTGGAAAATTTCAAGGCATCCACCACTTTACGGTCGCCTTGCGTTGGTAGTTTTGGAGATTCCGACGGCAAATTCTGGATTATTCGTGCCCGGAGTGTCTGTAAAGACCGGGGCCGACTGTCGTCTCTCCCCCGTAACGTTTACCCCCCAAATTTTTTTTTTTGCGAGACGCCGCAACTTTGCGTTTTTCTCCGGTCCGAGTAAATATTTTCTCGAAATTTCGACATTTTCCGCAAGAAAAAACATTTGCGGAGGCCGCGTGAAATTTTCGACCGTCCAGGCCAACCGGAAGGTCGTCAAAAAAATTAATTTCCCGAAGCCCGCAAACTGCAAAAATATGTAATACCTAGGTCGACATTTGCAGGGGAGCTCAGATTTGATTTGTGTCGCGCGGCCGCGAATCTGGGCAAAATGTAAACGCATTTCCCCTGCTTTTTGCACTTTTCAATTAAAGTTTTAGGGGGTCAAACGGGGTCGCAGGTCGGAAATTCTTGCACGGGCGGACGCTCCGTTCCGTCCCCTTCGACGGTTCACTTTCGGTTTTTTAAAAAGAGGTCTCCCCGGGGTCGCAGGCCGCCCCTAAAAAGTACGTGTTTTCCGAAATCTCCCGCTTTCTCGAGACGGCTCCGTAAGCTCTTCCGGGGGAGTGTCGGCGTGTTTCGAAGCAAGAATGGGGTTCTTCTGAGCTCCCTCTTTCCATATCCGTCGAAAAAATTAAAATCGGCGGAGATTTGAAAAAGTTATTGACGAAAAACCAGAGGGGTGCCAGGAGGCAGCAAAATTAAAATTTCATTTATAACTCTTTCTTCGGGAATTTCGCATAATTTCACGTCGCCGATGCCTTTTATAACGTGAAAGGAGTCGTGTTAATAAATAAAATTGTGTATTTAAGGAAATTATGGAAAAAATAAAATTCATCATGTGATGTATATTTTATAGCACTATTAAGAACCGACTTCAGCGAGCTCAAATGGGTCAGTGCCAATACGCAAGGTTTCCGTCTTTGCGAATTCGTAACTTTCTTGGTGCTACGAGATCGGATCCCGGCCGCGCTAATTTTTGTCTTTTTATCGTTTTTTTCGTAAACTTGCACTTACCGAGGGTCGTATTCGATACGCGAAGTACGTTTTCGACCTGGGAATTATGATTTTAATTTTTTTTCGCCCAAAATTGTTATTTAAATATTTGCCAATTTCGCAGATATTGAGGCTGATTAAATCTGGACGGCCGTAACTCGCTACAGGTGAGAGATAGAAAAATCGACGTGGTATGAACATATGTCGGCAGCCAGGAAATGATCCTGTTGCACCCGTTTCCGCCGCCGCTCGACCACCCCTCGAGTCAGAAAAAATTGAAAACCGTTTCGCAGTTTCTTCGCGGTTTTTTAGAGTTTCTTATTATTTTATGTCTTTCCGGCGTGTCTTGGCGAAAGATGCCGCGAATCGGGGTAACATTTCAAGTTTCCTTAATCCAACGAGACATCAACGGATCCGATACGGCGAACCATTGCAGAGGTATGATCTCGGATGTAAACAAGCAAACAATTTTTCTGGAACTGCTCACACACATATGTATGCATTTGAGGGAAAGTCCACCCCAAAAAATTTTCGTAAAAACTATTCATCCGTCAAAAGTAGGTCCATCAAAAATATACAATACCCTTAAAGCATATATTTAAATTTTTAAATGTCTCTTTAAATAGAAAAGAGAGATAAGTCAAGTGCGAGAATTGAACAATCATATAAAAGATGTTTCTACAAAGTGTAAAATCAAGTGTATAAGATATAAAGAACGATGCGTGTTTAAAGGAAAGTTCTCCGCAATCAATTTTCGAGATTCATTCCTTCAACGCAGGGCTTTCGAAGATGTAAGATGCCCGGATTGTGCTACCCACGGAATGTATATGTACACATTTCCAAAGTTTGACTAACAAAATAGCATCCCAAAGCTGCATGTTGTATGCAAATTTTTTGATCTATGTTAATATGTCCTGGCTACCACACAATACATAATTTTTCAACATATTATTTAATATTCTACAAGAAAATGATGTTCCTTAAAATAATATCTTTTGTATAAATCATATCATTCACGTTGAGTCATATTGAGAAATATGGCTATATTGTAAGACAGAAATAGGTCAATAATAAAATTAAACTACCTAGAAATAACAATGTTTCTTTCCAAAAAGCACTTATCTTCAGAATATTGCAAAATACAATATTACAGACATGTACAGCAATACATTCATCTATGTTATGAATTGGAGAAAAAGCAAAAACAAATTTTAATACAGGTAGGTATAGGTAATATATACCCTGTATTTGCCTAAATAATCCCGTCTATAAATCCAAAAATCACACAAACACGAACCCGTATTCCCTTTTACCAAAAAATACTATTCCACTAAAAAATACTATTCCACCAACCAAAAAGTCACGATTCCACCAAAAAATACTATTCCACCAAAAAATACTGTTCCATTGAAAAATACTATTCCAACAAAAAATACTATTCCACCAAAAGTCACGATTCCACCAAAAAATACTATTCCACGGCTCACTATTTCTGGTCTTTGGGCAAGCGTAGCGAGCGTAGTGAGCGGAGCGTTTAAGTCTCCCCCCACAAATAAACAAAACTGACTGACCCACTCCTATCCGGGGACGTCTTCAATATTTTTAGTATTAGTAGTAGTATTATTTTTTGTTTTGCAATAAATTTTTAAAATGCAATGGATACTTTTATTTTTTATTTTTAATTCAACACAATTTACCATCCAACTATTCTCAACGGATCAGGTCCATATATAGGTAACAAGTTTGCTCAACATATGCCAACAAAAATGCATTAATTTTGATTTGTGTTATATTTATTCCCAAGAAAGTGTGCAAATTTATTTGTTAAATACATAATTGGGAAAATTTCTTAATTGCTTACAAATTTAACACATGTTCATATAAGTAGAAATAAAGTTGTAACACTTTACATATATTACTTTCGATGTACTTAAATTGCCGTTAAATGGTGGGGTACTAAAATGCCGTTGCATTTTCTACTTATATCCCGACTTATATACTATTTTCGTAGACTTTCTTGCCACTACACGTTCGTGGCTGACTGGCTGAGGTCTCATTCCACCATGCCGTCACGCTGGGGGTTCGCACCTCACCGCAGTTGGTTTTTTTGTTATGATTTTTTCTTTTGAACAAAAAATCGGTCAGGTCCAAAAGGACAAACAGGGGTCGCCATCACGCCAGACAGACATCCACTCATTTGTTTTATTGTTATCGTTATTTTTTGCAAAGTATCGATTAACGGCATTTTAATACCCCCCCGTTTAATGGCAGTTTAAGTCCAGCGTATTACGTTTCAACAAAATTATAGGCGGAGTACTTTTAATTTTCAATTGCTCCATGTTTAAAAGTTTCCACATCCCTAAAAAAAGTGCATTGAGATTTTTGTTCAATTAGTACAAAATACGTTCTTTTCTTCCCTACTGTTTCATCCATTATCCACATTAGTTTCTTTCTTAAATTACCTACATTTTAACTTACACAGTCGTCAATGCTTTTCTGTAACACTATCAAGCATACACACAGTAGATGGATCAAGAACTTTGACGTATAAATTCACACGTGTTTCACTGACAACATCAGCATCTGGCCGTTTGGCACTTCTCTATTAGTTCAAACAAGAAAATTTATAGAAAATAGACCACCTACATGCTCAGAATGCGATAATATTGCAACAATCTACGGTTATAACAATAATGTGAACAAAAGAATAAAATGTTGCACATTTCTTGCGAAAATAATATGCCACATTTAAACTTTTCCGCCATAAGTCAAGATTGTTAGTGTTAAAAATATAGGTTATTAAAAATATAGGTCATGATATATATGATTGTGGCAATTCATCAAATTCACTACTTTGTTTATTGGTCCAACCAACATTTTCCCAAAAATAGTATCTTTCATTGTTTCTTTACTTGCTGTATTGTCCTTATATAATAATTTCATAACTTTTTATTTTCAATTTTTCGACATTATGGAATTTCTTAAATAATTTAGAATTAATAATTCTGAAATGATTAAAGCAGTCTTGTTTATTTATTTATTTATATATACTAATTGTATTTCGACCACGCCCATCGAAAAAATTTGAAATTTTCAAATCGCTTTAAAACGTTTATTTTTCGAAGAATTTTAGCGCGAACCCCTCCGTCGACTCGGTAGCGGGGGAGACGAAGCGGGGCCGAAGGCCCCGCTCCGTCGTCCCCCGCTACAAGCGAGGGGTGGCGAAAACGTCGAAAATCGAAAAGAATTTTTTTCTCCGCGAAAAATGGGGCTGTCGGGACGAAATTTGGCGAGGGGGCGGGGGAATTTATCCCCGATGCGCCGGTAACCTCGAGATTTTTCAAAATTAATTAAAACACCCCGTCTCCAAGCGATAACAAAGTCGGGGTACCGGAACGGGTCGAAACTATTCCATCGTGCCCAGAAGAACCGGTAAGCGGTGCGGAAAAACCGGCGCCGCCCGCCTCTTCGCCCACCAGAGTTACGTGCCTGGGTAGACTTTCGAGCCTCCCGGTCGAAAGACGGCCGAGTTACGGCGCCCTCAAAATAAGGGTAGTTTTTTATACCGGCCGAACGGGGGGTCGCCGGATAATTTCGAAGGCGGATTCCGGTAGCCCCGTCGATCGGACCGAAAATATCCAAAAATCAACCCCACAGCACCCCGGTTGCTATGCGAAATAATTTTTTCCCCGAAACAATGCAAAATTTTAGGGTCAAAAAAGTACCAAAACTGTAAGGCAAACTCGTCCCTGGGGGTCGAAGGGGGAGAGTGGCGCGGGGTACAGTTCGAAAGAGGAAGGTTCACAGAATGTTGTTTGGGCCGGAATTTTGGATACGTCAACGTTTAAGGGTAGAAAAGTGCATTCGAAAATGGTCAACACGAGCTCCGGGCGATCCCGAAATTTTACAAGTTCAGACACCCGTCTGTCAGAATTTCCCGGAAATTGCACGTTTTATTTCGCTCGGGGTGACTTTCACGGACCGCCCCGAGGCGCGGTTTTTCTCGATAAAGATGACTTGACCCTTCGAGATGACATTTCGATATGCAGATCGCCCCCGTCACGGGTTTCCACCCCGCGACGACCGAAAATGCCGGGGTAGATTTCGCGATTTTGCGAAAATTTGTACTGTTCAATTAAAGTTTTAGGGGTTCGAACGCGATTGCGGGGTGGATATTTTTACACGGACGGACAGCGCGTCTCTTCTGCTTTACAAAAGTCTCTTTAGATTTGCCGAAAAAGGTTGCACGGGGGTCGCAGGCCGCCCCTAAATAGTACGTGTTCTCCGAAATCTTCAATTTTCTTAAGGCCGTCTTCCTCACCTGCGGAAGGCTCCGCGTGTTTCGTGGTAAGAATAAGGTTCTGCGAAGTTCGCTCTTTCGATATCTGTCGAAAAAATTGAAATCGATCAATATTTGAGAAAGTTATTAACGAAAAACCCGAGGGGTGCATTTTCGGCTCTCACCGGTCAAAAAACTCACTTTTCGCGACGCCGCAGCAGACTTACTTTTAGACCTGCAATTTTTCTAATAGCGGGATGTTAAAATACGGTCCTTGGAATGTCTAAAGTCCCTCTGCTGTTTTTCCCCAAAAAATTCCCCCCTCCCGCCAGGGGCTCTCGGAGAAAAGACTGCATTTTTCGAACCCCCCGTTTTTTTCGAAAACTACCGGGTGAAATGAAAATCGGCTTCGCGTATGGAGGCGTGCTGCAAGACGCGGTTGTTTCCGAAAGTTGTGCCCCGATCGGGGCTCATCTACCCTCAGAAACTCTTGGGGAGGGTAAAATGCGGAATTTTCTTTTGCTTGGAAAGGGAGCGTCCGGAAAAGAAAATTCCGCCTTTTCTCTAGAGAATCCGCGACGCTCTACACGAGCGAGGGCTATTTTCCCCTCTTCATCCCCCCGCGAGCGCCCCGGGGTGCGAAATGTTAAAAATTGCGAATTTGACTTTCCTCCCTTTCAAAATCTATTCCTCTCTTCCGAATGCGGAAAAAGTGGCGTCGAGTGAAAGAAAATGAACGAGCGCGTCCACCCGATACCCTTTTACCCCTTCGAAACGTTCCGAAAGGGTCGAGAAGAAAATCCGAACTTGGACGAAATTTTTGGAAAATTTCAAGGCATCCACCACTTTCAGGTCGCCTGGCGTTGGTAGTTTTGGAGATCGCGACTTGAAATTCTGGATTATTCGTGCCCGGAGTGTCTGTAAAGACGGGGCCGACTGTCGTCTCTCCCCCGTAACGTTTACCCCCCAAAAAAAATTTTTTGCGAGACGCCGCAACTTTGCGATTTTCTCCGGTCCGAGTAAATATTTTCTCGAAATTTCGACATTTTCCGCGAGAAAAAACATTTGCGGAGGCCGCGTGAAATTTTCGACCGTCCGGGCCAACCGGAAGGTCGTCAAAAAAATTTATTTCCCGAAGCCGGCAAACTGCAAAAATATGTAATACCTAGGTCAACATTTGCAGGGGAGCTCAGATTTGATTTACGTCGCGCGGCCGCGAATCTGGGCAAAATGTAAACGCATTTCCCCTGCTTTTTGCAATTTTCAATTAAAGTTTTCGGGGGTCAAAAGGGGGCGCAGGTCGGAAATTCTTGCACGGGCGGACGCTCCGTTCCGTCCCCTTCGATAGTTCACTTTCGGTTTTTAAAAAAGAGGTCTCCCCGGGGTTGCAGGCCGCCCCTAAAAAGTACGTGTTTTCCGAAATCTCCCGCTTAATCGGGACGGCCCCGTAAGCTCTTCCGGGGGAGTATCGGCGTGTTTCGAAGCAAGAATGGGGTTCTTCTGAGCTCCCTCTTTCCATATCCGTCGAAAAAATTGAAATCGGCGGAGATTTGAAAAAGTTATTGACGAAAAACCAGAGGGGTGCCCGGAGGCAGGTGAATTAAAATGTCAGTTTTAACTCTTTCTTCGGGAATTTCGCATAATTTCACGTGGCTGATCCCTTTTATGACGCGAAAGGAGTCATTCTAATAAATAAAATTGTGTATTTAAGGAAATTATGGAAAAAATAAAATTTATAGTGTCCTGTATGTTTTATAGCGCTATTAAGGAACACAAATTCGAGTCCGGCATGGATCAGTGCCATTGGGCGTCGCACCGTTCGTTGCGAACTGCTAGATGTTTTGCTGCTAGAAGGTCGAATCCCGGGTCGCGCTTATTTTTGTCTTTTTATCGATTTTTACGTAATCTTGCAGTTACTGTGTGTCGTATTCGATACGCGGAGTACGTTTTCGACCTGGGAATTATGATTT
This sequence comes from Xestobium rufovillosum, assembly GCA_963966045.1. Taxonomy (NCBI): domain Eukaryota; kingdom Metazoa; phylum Arthropoda; class Insecta; order Coleoptera; family Ptinidae; genus Xestobium; species Xestobium rufovillosum. Next base: position 33,384,288 of record OZ014493.1, read on the forward strand.
TAATTTTTTTTCGCCCAAAATTGTAATTTAAATATTTGCCAATTTCACAGATTTTGAGGCTGATTAAATCTGGGCAGCCGTAACTCGCTACAGGTGAGAGATAGAAAAATCGACGTGGTATGAACATATGTCGGCAGCGAGAAAATGATCCCGTTGCACCCGTTTCCGCTGCCGCTCGACCACCCCTCGAGTCAGAAAAAATTGAAAGCCGTTTCGCAGTTTCTTCGCGGTTTTTTAGAGTTTCTTATTCTTTTGTGTCTTTCCGGTGTGTCTTGACGAAAGATGCCGCGAATCGGGGTAACATTTCAAGTTTCCTTAATCCAACGAGACATCAACGGATCCCATACGGCGAACCATTGCAGAGGTATGATCTCGAATGTTAGCAAGCAAACAATTTTCCTGGTACTACTTACACACAATACCTACCGCATTGGTATAAAAATTAAATTTTCGCAAAAAAAATTAAATTCGTTTCATTTTCGGAACGGAGGTCGAAGTCGATGCTGGGAACGCGCCCCGGTTCGTCTTTTCGCGATTCACTCCCTCGCACCCCCCGTCAAAAGGTGCCGAATGTTAAAAGTGCACATTCTTGCTCTCACCCTTTCAAAATATTTTCCATTTTCCCGACTGAGGAAAAAATGCGTCGGTTAGAAGAAAATTAACGACGGCGTCCGCCCGATTCACTTTCATCCCTTCGAAGCGTTCAGAATGGGCGAAAAAAATAAAACTTTGGCGAAATTTTTGCCTGGTTAAAAAAACCCACGTTCTTACGGTTTTCGTGATATCCATTAGAAATTAAAGATTATTCGTGGGCGGGTTATAATGAATAAGGTGACAGAGCGTGGAGCATCCCCTATCGCGTTTGCTACCCTAAAAAATATTTTTTTCGAAAAAATGCTTTTTTTCCTGCAGTTAATTGCGATTTTGGGAGTAACTTTCTATGGCCTGTCAAAAAATAGATACACCATTATTATTTATTCGAGTAGAAAAAAATTAAGTGTTTTAGCAATTTTTTAGTGGCATTCGGTGGTGCGCATCTTTATTGTTTCTACGTGTGTTGAGATATCGGACGGAAAACCGTGAATTCTGTGTTGCGCCCGAAGGGTGCACACGGGAAATTAAAAAAATTACGATTTTGCGAGTAACTTCATACGGCCTGTCACAACCTGTCGAAATATATTATTTACAAAGAACATACATAGATTTCGATTATCAAATACAGTGGCGTAGCCGAGAAAATGTAAAAAAAAAAGATTAAGAATTGCGTAACTCCCTTATTATACGAGATACATAAAAACTTTCCAAATACTACTTTAATGGCTGGTTCCCTAATTTCCAGTGGCGTACATTGTTATTTTATAATTTTCGTATTTTTGGAGATTTCATAAAAAAATCGACTCAAAACAATTGGATATGCCAATTCCGTATCATGTTTGCCACTCCTATATTTTTTTAGAGAAATATTGCATTTTCTGCAGTTAATTGCTTTGGTTTGAATAAATAATGTTCTCTTTAAACTTGGCACTTTTCTGAAAGCTTGAAAATTGTACTATGGCGTAAAAAAATAAGAATTCTCCACTTGAAAGAGATGATTCCCAAAATAATTAATCAATTAATTAAAAAATATATAAGCCATTATTATTTATTTGAGTAGAAAAAAATAAGTGTTTTGGCAGTTTTTTAGTGGCATTCAGTGGTGCGCATGTTTATTGTTTCTACAATTTGTTGAATTCTGCGTTGCGCCCGAAGAGTGCACACGAGAAATTAAAAAAATGACGATTTTGCGAGTAACTTCATACGGCCTGTCAAAATCTGTCGAAATGTATTATTTACAAAGAACATACATAGATTTAGATTATCAAATACAGTGGCGTCGCCGAGAAAATGCAAAAAAAAGTTGAAGGATTGCGTAACTCCCTTATTATACGAGATACATGAAAACTTTCCAAATACCACTTTAATGGCAGGCCCCCTAATTTCCAGTGACGTACATTGTTATTTTATAATTTTCGTATTTTTGGAGATTTCATAAAAAAAAATCGGCTCGAAGCAATTGGATATGCCAAAGCAAATAAAGTGCGGAGAGCACATGTAGATATTAGTTTGTAAAAGTCAGTGGCGTACTTTCAACGAATCGAAAGGAAATAAAAATTACGTAACTTCCCCATAACGAAAGATAGAACAAAATTTCAAAAGCATTATTTCAACGACTGACCGAGCCCTATCCAGCGGCGTCCTCAATTTTTTTACTACTTTCTTAATTTACGAAATATTTCAAATTATTTTTTACGGCTCCCGATTAGACGGACCAAAATAAGTTGTTCATTAAGAGCGTACACAGATTTCGATTTTCGAATTCAGCGGCGTAGTCGAGAAAAGTTAAAAATATACTGATTGCGTAATTCCCTTATTATACGAGATACACGAAAACTTCCCGAACATTACTCTAATGGCTGGCTCTCTAATTTCCAGTGGCGTACAGTATTATTTTATAATTTTCGTGTTTTTGGAGATTTCGTAAAAAGTTTTCGGCTCGAAGCAATTCGATATGCCGAAACAAATAAAGTGTGAAGAGTACATGTGGATATTAGTTTTCAAAAGTCAGTGGCGTACTTTAAACAAATTCAGAATAAATAAAAATTGCATAACTCCCTTATAACGAAAGGTAGAAAAAAACTTTCAAGGCATAATTTTCACGACTGCTCTACCCCTATACAGGGTGGTTCTCAATTTTTTGAACAGTCAGTTATTTTACGACATATTTGAAATAATTTTACAATTGTTACAAATAAACATGTCAAAATTCATCAACCGATAACGGCTGTTAATTACCTACACGCGACACTCCTCCAACACCTCAATGTCCTCTAGATGACAACAGGAGACTATCTAAATCAAAAAATGCTAAAGCAAGTTGACTATAAATAATGCGTCTATAAACCCAAACATCACACGAATATGATCCCGTATTCACGATTCCACCAAAAGTCACGATTCCACTAAAAAATACTATTCCACCAAAAAAATACTATTCCACCAAAAAAATACTATTCCACATACATAAAATAAGGTCAAATACTAGTTTATTTATATATACTAATTGTATTTCGACCACGCCCATCGAAAAAATTTGAAATTTTCGAATCGCTTTAAAACGTTTATTTTTCGAAGAATTTTAGCGCGAATCACTCAGTCGACTCGGTAGCGGGGGTGACGAAGCGGGGCCGAAGGCCCCGCTCCGTCAATCCCCGCTTTCAGCGAGGGGTGGCGAAAACGTCGAAAATCGAAAATAATTTTTTTCTCCGCCAAAAATTGGGCTGTCGGGACGAAATTTGGCGAGGGGGCGGGGGAATTTATCCCCGATCCGCCGGTAACCTCGAGATTTTTCGAAATTAATTAAAACACCCCGTCTCCAAGCGATAACAAAGTCGGGGTACCGGAACGGGTCGAAACTATTCCATCGTGCCCAGAAGAACCGGTAAGCGGTGCGGAAAAACCGGCGCCGCCCGCCTCTTCGCCCACCAGAGTTACGTGCCTGGGTAGACTTTCGAGCCTCCCGGTCGAAAGACGGCCGAGTTACGGCGCCCTCAAAATAAGGGTAGTTTTTTATACCGGCCGAACGGGGGGTCGCCGGATAATTTCGAAGGCGGATTCCGGTAGCCCCGTCGATCGGACCGAAAATATCCAAAAATCGACAAAATCGCACAGGGGTTGCTATGGGAAATAATTTTTTCCCCGAAACCTTGCAAAATTTTAGGGTCAAAAAAGTACCAAAATGAAGGAAGAAACTCGTCCCTGGGGATCGAAGGGGGAAAGTAGCGCGGGGTACCGTTCGAAACTAGAGATTCGTAGTTGCCCCCCATTGAAAAAAAATCCGAAAAAAGTCGACGTTTAAGGGTAGAAAAGTGCGTTCGAAAATGGTCAACACGAGCTCCGGGCGATCGCGAAATTTTACAAGTTCAGACGGCCGTCTGTCAAAATTTCACCGAAATTGCACGTTTTATTTCGCTCGTGGTGACTTTCGCGGATCGCCCCGAGGCGCGGTTTTTCTCGATAAAGATTACTCGACCTTTCGAGATGACATTTCGATATGCAGATCGCCCCCGTCGCGAGTTTCCACCCCGCGACGAGTGAAAATTCCGGGGTAAATTTCGCGATTTTACGAAAATTTGCATTTTTCAATTAAAGTTTTATGGGGTCGAACGCGAGTGCGGGGTGGATATTTTTACACAGGCCTTCAGCGCGTCTCTTCTACTTTACAAATGTCTCTTTAGATTTTCCAGAAAGAGTTACACGGGGGTCGCAGGCCGCCCCCAAGCAGTACGTGTTTTCCGAAATCTTCGATTTTCTTAAGGCCGTCTTCCTCACCTGCCGAAGACTCGGCCTGTTTCGTGGTAAGAATAAGGTTCTCCCAAGTTCGCTCTTTCGATATCCGTCTGAAAAATTGAAATCGGTCGATATTTGAGAAAGTTATTAACGAAAAACCCGAGGGGTGCATTTTCGGCTATCACCGCTCAAAAAACTCACTTTTCGCGACGCCACGGCGGACTTACTTTTAGACCTGCAATTTTTCTAATAGCGGGACGTTAAAATACAGTCCTCGGAGTGTCTAAAGTTCTTCTGCTGTTTTTCCCTAAAAAATTCCCCCCTCCCGCCAGGGGCTCCCGGAGAAAAGACTGCATTTTTCGAACCCCCCGTTTTTTTCAAAAACTACTGGGTGAAATGAAAATCGGCTTCGCGTATGGAGGCGTGCTGCAAGACGCGGTTGTTTCCGAAAGTTGCGCCCCGATCGGGGCTCATCTACCCTCAGAAACTCTTGGGGAGGGTAAAATGCGGAATTTTCTTTTGCTTGGAAAGGGAGCGCCCGGAAAAGAAAATTCCGCCTTTTCTCGAGAGAATCCGCGACGCTCTACACGAGCGAGGGCTATTTTCCCCTCTTCATCCCCCCGCGAGCGCCCCGGGGTGCGAAATGTTAAAAATTGCGAATTTGACTTTCCTCCCTTTCAAAATCTATTGCTGTCTCCCGAATGCGGAAAATGTGGCGTCGAATGAAAGAAAATGAACGAGCGCGTCCACCAGATACACTTTTACCCCTTCGAAACGTTCCGAAAGGGTCGAGAAGAAAATCCGAACTTGGACAAAATTTTTGAAAAATTTCAACGCAACGGCTTTTTTCGGGACTTCCAGCATTGGCAATTTTGGAGATAGCGACGGGAAATTCTGGATTATTCGTGCCCGGAGTTTCTGTAATGACGGGGCCGACTGTCGCCTCTCCCCCGTAACGTTTACCCCCCCAAAAAAAATTTTTTTGCGAGACGCCGCAACTTTGCGATTTTCTCCGGCCCGAATAAATATTTTCTTGAAATTTCGTCATTTTCCGCAAGAGAAAACATTTGTGGATGCCGCGTGAAATTTTCAACCGTCTAAGCGCATCGGAAGGTCGTCAAAAGAATTAATTTCCCGAAGCCCGCAAACTGCAAAAATATGTAATACCTAGGTCAATATTTGAAGGGAAGCCGGAATTGAATCGGACCTCGCGCGCCGGCAAATTCGGGCAAAATGTAAACACATTTCCCCTGCTTTTTACGTTTTTCAATTAACGTTTTAGGGGGTCAAACGGGGTCGCAGGTCGAAAATTCTTGCACGGGTGGACGCTCCGTTCCGTCCCCTTCAAGAAATCACTTTCTGTTTTAAAATAAGAGGTCTCCCTGGGGTTGCAGGCCGCCCCTAAAAGTACGTGTTTTCGAAATCTCTCTCTTTCTCGAGACGGCTCCGTGCACCTCATCTGAGGAAGAGTAGGGGTGTTTCGAAGCAAGAATAAGGTTCTTCTGAGCTCCCTCTTTCCATATCCGTCGAAAAAATTGAAATCGGAAGAGATTTGAAAAAGTTATTGACGAAAAACCAGAGGGGTGTTAGGAGGCAGCAAAATTAAAATTTCATTTATAACTCTTTCTTCGGGAATTTCGCATAATTTCACGTGGCTGATCCCTTTTATAACATGAAAGGAGTCGTGTTAACAAATAAAATTGTGTATTTAAGGAAATTATGGAAAAAATAAAATTCATCGTGTGATGTCCATTTTATATCAGTATTAAGAACCAACTCGACCGGGCGCAAATGTGTCAGTGCCAAAACGCACGGTTTCCGTCTATGCGAATCCGAAATTGTTTTGGTACTACGAGATCGGATCTCGGACCGCACTAATTTTTGTCTTTTTATCGATTTTTTCGTAATTTTGCACTTATCGCGGGTCGTATCGATACGCGAAGTACGTCTCCGACCTGGGAATTATAATTTTATTTTTTTTTCGCCCAAAATTATAATTTAAATATTTGCCAATTTCCCAGATTTTGAGGCTGATTAAATCTGGACGGCCGTAACTCGCTGCAGGTGAGAGATAGAAAAATCGACGTGGTATGAACATATGTCGGCAGCGAGGAAATGATCCTGTTGCACCCGTTTCCGCCGCCGCTCGGCCACCCCCCGAGTCGGAAAAAATTGAAAGCCGTTTCGCAGTTTCCTCGCTGTTTTTTAGAGTTCCTTATTATTTTGTGTCTTTCCGGCGTGTCTTGGCGAAAGATGCCGCGAATCGGGGTAACATTTCAAGTTTCCTTAATCCAACGAGACATCAACGGATCCGATACGGCGAACCATTGCAGAGGTATGATCTCGGATGTAAACAAGTAAACAATTTTTCTGGAACTGCTCACACACAATGCATGCATTGGTATAGAAATTAAATTTTCGCAAAAAAAATTAAATTCGTTTCATTTTCGGAACGGAGGTAGAAGTCGATGCTGGGAACACGCCCCGGTTCGTCTTTTCGCGATCGCTGCCTCGCACCCCCCGTCCAAGGGTGCCGAATGTTAAAAGTGCACATTCTTGCTTTCATCCTTTCAAAATATTTTCCATTTTCCCGACTGAGGAAAAAATGTGTCGGTTAGAAGAAAATTAACGACGGCGTCCGCCCGATTCACTTTCATCCCTTCGAAGTGCTCAGAATGGGCGAAAAAAATAAAACTTTGACGAAATTTTTGCCTGGTTAAAAAACCCACGTTCTTACGGTTTTCGTGATATCCATTAGAAATTAAAGATTATTCGTGGGCGGGTTATAATCAATAAGGTGACAGAGCGTGGAGCATCCCCTATCGCGTTTGCTACCCCAAAAAATATTTTTTCGAAGAAATGCATTCTTTTCCTGCAGTTAATTGCGATTTTGCCAGTAACTTTCTACGGCCCGTCAAAACCTGTCAAAATATATTATTTAAGAAGAGCGTACATAGATTTCGATTATCAAATACAGTGGCGGCGCCGAGAAAATTAGAAAAAAATATGAAGAATTGCGTAACTCCCTTATTATACGAGATACATGAAAACTTCCCAAATATTACTTTAATGGCTGATCCCCTAATTTCCAGTGGCGTACGCTATTTTTTACACCCTTCTCATTTCTGAAGGTTTCGAAAAAACTTTCCTGCTTCTTTCGATTATGCCGAAGGAACTTGAGTGAGAAAGGTGCGAAGAAATGTTAGTTTTCAAAGGTCAGTGGCGTACTTTAAACGAATTCAAAATAAATAAAAATTACATAACTCCCTTATAACGATAGATAGAACAAAACTTTCAACGCATTATTTCAACGACTGACCCACAACTATCCAGTGACGTACTCCATTTTTCAAATAATTTTTTTAACTTACGATATTTTTAAAACTATTTTCTACGGTTCACAATTAGACGTATCGAAATAAATTGTTTAATAAGAACGTACACAGATTTCCATTGTCAGATGCAGTGGCGTAGTCTGTAAAATTTGACAAGAGGTGAAAATCGCGTAACTCCTTTATTGTACGAGATACACGAAAACTTCCGTGACAAAACTTTCATTTCCAGTGACGTACGGCTAAATTATGGGAGATTATACATCGTGCACTTTGACGGAAAATTAAATGATAAAACCGGCCCATACAGAACGTTTCAGGTAATATTTGATCATTGAAATAATAAATTATTCTAATAGAATTGGTGTTTTCGTCCGCTTTCGTGTTATAAATTGTTGTTAATGTTGAATCACATTTCGTGAGAAGCAAGGGTTTTCCTAAAAAAAGTCAAAGCTTCCAAAGGAACTGGAGCTGTAGCTGCAGCGTCATTTCCAAACGGTAAATGATTCATTTTCTTAGCATAAAAGTAGAGACATTGCTTAGAATCTCAGTCAAATACATCCATAATCCTTACTGCCCAGAATTTTTGTGTCTATCCACGCCTCTACATCGATAATGCAGTTGTCCGATGCGTCAGCTTTATAATTATTATAATTTTATGACATTTATCTTGGACGAGGGAATAATATGGATACACAACGCCTGATCTTTGCTGTGCACGTGAGTGTTACCAAAATTTGGCGCCCATGTTTATTGTTTCTACATTCGTTGAGATATTGGACGGAAAACCGTGATTCTGTGTTGCGCCCGAAGGGTGCACACGAGAAATTAAAAAAATTACGATTTTGCGAGTAACTTCATACGGCCTGTCAAAACCTGTCGAAATGTATTATATACAAAGAACATACATAGATTTCGATTATCAAATACAGTGGCGTAGCCGAGGAAATGTAAAAAAAAGATGAAGGATTGCGTAACTCCCTTATTATACGAGATACATGAAAACTTTCCAAATACTACTTTAATGGCTGGTTCCCTAATTTCCAGTGGCGTACATTGTTATTTTATAATTTTCGTTTTTTTGGAGATTTCATAAAAAATCGGCTCAAAACAATTGGATATGCCAATTCCGTATCATGTTTGCCACTCCTATATTTTTTTAGAGAAATATTGCATTTTCTGCAGTTAATTGCTTCGGTTTGAATAAATAATGTTCCCTTTAAACTTGGCACTTTTCTGAAAGCTTGAAAATTGTACTATGGCGTAAAAAAATAAGAATTCTCCACTTGAAAGAGATGATTCCCAAAATAATTAATCAATTAATTAAAAAATATATAAGCCATTATTATTTATTTGAGTAGAAAAAAATAAGTGTTTTAGCAGTTTTTTAGTGGCATTCAGTGGCGCGCATGTTTATTGTTTCTACAATTTGTTGAATTCTGCGTTGCGCCCGAAGGGTGCACACGAGAAATTAAAAAACTGACGATTTTGCGAGTAACTTCATACGGCCTGTCAAAATCTGTCGAAATGCATTATTTACAAAGAACATACATAGATTCCGTCGCCGAGAAAATGCAAAAAAAAGTTGAAGGATTGCGTAACTCCCTTATTATACGAGATACATGAAAACTTTCCAAATACCACTTTAATGGCAGGCCCCCTAATTTCCAGTGGCGTACATTGTTATTTTATAATTTTCGTATTTTTGGAGATTTCATAAAAAAAAATCGGCTCGAAGCAATTGGATATGCCAAAGCAAATAAAGTGCGGAGAGCACATGTAGATATTAGTTTGTAAAAGTCAGTGGCGTACTTTCAACGAATCGAAAGGAAATAAAAATTACGTAACTTCCCCATAACGAAAGATAGAACAAAATTTCAAAAGCATTATTTCAACGACTGACCGAGCTCTATCCAGCGGCGTCCTCAATTTTTTTACTACTTTCTTAATTTACGAAATATTTCAAATTATTTTTTACGGCTCCCGATTAGACGGACCAAAATAAGTTGTTCATTAAGAGCGTACACAGATTTCGATTTTCGAATTCAGCGGCGTAGTCGAGAAAAGTTAAAAATATACTGATTGCGTAATTCCCTTATTATACGAGATACACGAAAACTTCCCGAACATTACTCTAATGGCTGGCTCTCTAATTTCCAGTGGCGTACAGTATTATTTTATAATTTTCGTGTTTTTGGAGATTTCGTAAAAAGTTTTCGGCTCGAAGCAATTCGATATGCCGAAACAAATAAAGTGTGAAGAGTACATGTGGATATTAGTTTTCAAAAGTCAGTGGCGTACTTTAAACAAATTCAGAATAAATAAAAATTGCATAACTCCCTTATAACGAAAGGTAGAAAAAAACTTTCAAGGCATAATTTTCACGACTGCTCTACCCCTATACAGGGTGGTTCTCAATTTTTTGAACAGTCAGTTATTTTACGACATATTTGAAATAATTTTACAATTGTTACAAATAAACATGTCAAAATTCATCAACCGATAACGGCTGTTAATTACCTACACGCGACACTCCTCCAACACCTCAATGTCCTCTAGATGACAACAGGAGACTATCTAAATCAAAAAATGCTAAAGCAAGTTGACTATAAATAATGCGTCTATAAACCCAAACATCACACGAATATGATCCCGTATTCACGATTCCACCAAAAGTCACGATTCCACTAAAAAATACTATTCCACCAAAAAAATACTATTCCACCAAAAAAATACTATTCCACATACATAAAATAAGGTCAAATACTAGTTTATTTATATATACTAATTGTATTTCGACCACGCCCATCGAAAAAATTTGAAATTTTCGAATCGCTTTAAAACGTTTATTTTTCGAAGAATTTTAGCGCGAATCACTCAGTCGACTCGGTAGCGGGGGTGACGAAGCGGGGCCGAAGGCCCCGCTCCGTCAACCCCCGCTTTAAGCGAGGGGTGGCGAAAACGTCGAAAATCGAAAATAATTTTTTTCTCCGCCAAAAATTGGGCTGTCGGGACGAAATTTGGCGAGGGGGCGGGGGAATTTATCCCCGATCCGCCGGTAACCTCGAGATTTTTCGAAATTAATTAAAACACCCCGTCTCCAAGCGATAACAAAGTCGGGGTACCGGAACGGGTCGAAACTATTCCATCGTGCCCAGAAGAACCGGTAAGCGGTGCGGAAAAACCGGCGCCGCCCGCCTCTTCGCCCACCAGAGTTACGTGCCTGGGTAGACTTTCGAGCCTCCCGGTCGAAAGACGGCCGAGTTACGGCGCCCTCAAAATAAGGGTAGTTTTTTATACCGGCCGAACGGGGGGTCGCCGGATAATTTCGAAGGCGGATTCCGGTAGCCCCGTCGATCGGACCGAAAATATCCAAAAATCAACCCCCCAGCACCCCGGTTGCTATGCGAAATAATTTTTTCCCCGAAACAATGCAAAATTTTAGGGTCAAAAAAGTACCAAAACTGTAAGGCAAACTCGTCCCTGGGGGTCGAAGGGGGAGAGTGGCGCGGGGTACAGTTCGAAAGAGGAAGGTTCACAGAATGTTGTTTGGGCCGGAATTTTGGATACGTCAACGTTTAAGGGTAGAAAAGTGCATTTGAAAATGGTCAACACGAGCTCCGGGCGATCCCGAAATTTTACAAGTTCAGACACCCGTCTGTCAGAATTTCCCGGAAATTGCACGTTTTATTTCGCTCGGGGTGACTTTCACGGACCGCCCCGAGGCGCGGTTTTTCTGGATAAAGATGACTTGACCCTTCGAGATGACATTTCGATATGCAGATCGCCCCCGTCACGGGTTTCCACCCCGCGACGACCGAAAATGCCGGGGTAGATTTCGCGATTTTGCGAAAATTTGTACTGTTCAATTAAAATTTTAGGGGTTCGAACGCGATTGCGGGGTGGATATTTTTACACGGACGGACAGCGCGTCTCTTCTGCTTTACAAAAGTCTCTTCAGATTTGCCGAAAAAGGTTGCACGGGGGTCGCAGGCCGCCCCTAAATAGTACGTGTTCTCCGAAATCTTCAATTTTCTTAAGGCCGTCTTCCTCACCTGCGGAAGGCTCCGCGTGTTTCGTGGTAAGAATAAGGTTCTGCGAAGTTCGCTCTTTCGATATCTGTCGAAAAAATTGAAATCGATCAATATTTGAGAAAGTTATTAACGAAAAACCCGAGGGGTGCATTTTCGGCTCTCACCGGTCAAAAAACTCACTTTTCGCGACGCCGCAGCAGACTTACTTTTAGACCTGCAATTTTTCTAATAGCGGGATGTTAAAATACGGTCCTCGGAATGTCTAAAGTCCCTCTGCTGTTTTTCCCCAAAAAATTCCCCCCTCCCGCCAGGGGCTCTCGGAGAAAAGACTGCATTTTTCGAACCCCCCGTTTTTTTCGAAAACTACCGGGTGAAATGAAAATCGGCTTCGCGTATGGAGGCGTGCTGCAAGACGCGGTTGTTTCCGAAAGTTGTGCCCCGATCGGGGCTCATCTACCCTCAGAAACTCTTGGGGAGGGTAAAATGCGGAATTTTCTTTTGCTTGGAAAGGGAGCGTCCGGAAAAGAAAATTCCGCCTTTTCTCTAGAGAATCCGCGACGCTCTACACGAGCGAGGGCTATTTTCCCCTCTTTATCCCCCCGCGAGCGCCCCGGGGTGCGAAATGTTAAAAATTGCGAATTTGACTTTCCTCCCTTTCAAAATCTATTCCTCTCTTCCGAATGCGGAAAAAGTGGCGTCGAGTGAAAGAAAATGAACGAGCGCGTCCACCCGATACCCTTTTACCCCTTCGAAACGTTCCGAAAGGGTCGAGAAGAAAATCCGAACTTGGACGAAATTTTTGGAAAATTTCAAGGCATCCACCACTTTCAGGTCGCCTGGCGTTGGTAGTTTTGGAGATCGCGACTTGAAATTCTGGATTATTCGTGCCCGGAGTGTCTGTAAAGACGGGGCCGACTGTCGTCTCTCCCCCGTAACGTTTACCCCCCAAAAAAAATTTTTTGCGAGACGCCGCAACTTTGCGATTTTCTCCGGTCCGAGTAAATATTTTCTCGAAATTTCGACATTTTCCGCGAGAAAAAACATTTGCGGAGGCCGCGTGAAATTTTCGACCGTCCAGGCCAACCGGAAGGTCGTCAAAAAAATTAATTTCCCGAAGCCCGCAAACTGCAAAAATAATAATACCTAGGTGGACATTTGCAGGGGAGCTCAGATTTGATTTACGTCGCGCGGCCGCGAATCTGGGCAAAATGTAAACGCATTTCCCCTGCTTTTTGCAATTTTCAATTAAAGTTTTCGGGGGTCAAACGGGGTCGCAGGTCGGAAATTCTTGCACGGGCGGACGCTCCGTTCCGTCCCCTTCGACAGTTCACTTTCGGTTTTTAAAAAAGAGGTCTCCCCGGGGTTGCAGGCCGCCCCTAAAAAGTACGTGTTTTCCGGAATCTCCCGCTTAATCGGGACGGCCCCGTAAGCTCTTCCGGGGGAGTATCGGCGTGTTTCGAAGCAAGAATGGGGTTCTTCTGAGCTCCCTATTTCCATATCCGTCGAAAAAATTGAAATCGGCGGAGATTTGAAAAAGTTATTGACGAAAAACCAGAGGGGTGCCCGGAGGCAGGTGAATTAAAATGTCAGTTTTAACTCTTTCTTCGGGAATTTCGCATAATTTCACGTGGCTGATCCCTTTTATGACGCGAAAGGAGAGTCATTTTAATAAATAAAATTGTGTATTTAAGGAAATTATGGAAAAAATAAAATTTATAGTGTCGTGTATGTTTTATAGCGCTATTAAGGAACGTAAATTCGAGTCCGGCATGGATCAGTGCCATTGGGCGTCGCACCGTTCGTTGCGAACTGCTAGCTGTTTTGCTGCTAGAAGGTCGAATCCCCGGCCGCGCTTATTTTTGTCTTTTTATCGATTTTTACGTAATCTTGCATTTACTGTGTGTCGTACTCGATACGCGAAGTACGTTTTCGACCTGGGAATTATGATTTTAATTTTTTTTCGCCCAAAATTGTAATTTAAATATTTGCCAATTTCACAGATTTTGAGGCTGATTAAATTTGGGCAGCCGTAACTCGCTACAGGTGAGAGATAGAAAAATCGACGTAGTATGAACATATGTCGGCAGCGAGGAAATGATCCTGTTGCACCCGTTTCCGCTGCCGCTCGACCACCCCTCGAGTCAGAAAAAATTGAAAGCCGTTTCGCAGTTTCTTCGCGATTTTTTAGAGTTTCTTATTCTTTTGTGTCTTTCCGGCGTGTCTTGGCGAAAGATGCCGAGAATCGGGGTAACATTTCAAGTTTCCTTAATCCAACGAGACATCAACGGATCCCATACGGCGAACCATTGCAGAGGTATGATCTCGAATGTTAGCAAGCAAACAATTTTCCTGGAACTACTTAAACACACATACACCGCATTGGTATAAAAATTAAATTTTCGCAAAAAAAATTAAATTCGTTTCATTTTCGGAACGGAGGTCGAAGTCGATGCTGGGAACACGCCCCGGTTCGTCTTTTCGCGATTCACTCCCTCGCACCCCCCCGGCAAAAGGTGCCGAATGTTAAAAGTGCACATTCTTGCTCTCACCCTTTCAAAATATTTTCCATTTTCCCGACTGAGGAAAAAATGCGTCGGTTAGAAGAAAATTAACGACGGCGTCCGCCCGATTCACTTTCATCCCTTCGAAGCGTTCAGAATGGGCGAAAAAAATAAAACTTTGGCGAAATTTTTGCCTGGTTAAAAAAACCCACGTTCTTACGGTTTTCGTGATATCCATTAGAAATTGAAGATTATTCGTGGGCGGGTTATAATGAATAAGGTGACAGAGCGTAGAGCATCCCCTATCGCGTGTGCTACCCTAAAAAATATTTTTTTCGAAAAAATGCTTTTTTTCCTGCAGTTAATTGCGATTTTGCGAGTAACTTTCTACGGCCTGTCAAAACCTGTCAAAATATATTATTTAAGAAGAGCGTACATAGATTTCGATTATGAAATACAGTGGCGGCGCCGAGAAAATTAAAAAAAAAATACGAAGAATTGCGTAACTCCCTTATTATGCTAGATACATGAAAACTTCCCAAATATTACTTTAATGGCTGGCCCACTAATTTCCAGTGGCGTACGCTATTTTTTACACCTTCTCGTATCTGAAGGTTTCGAAAAACTTTCCTGCTTCTGACGATTATATATGCCGAAGGAACTTGAGTGAGAAAGGTGCGAAGAAATGTTAGTTTTCAAAAGTCAGTGGCGTATTTTCAACGAATTCAAAATAAATAAAAATTACACAACTCCTTTATAACGATAGATAGAACAAAACTTTCAACGCACTACTTCAACGACTGACTCACACCTATCCAGTGGCGTACTCAATTTTTCAAATAATTTTTTTCATTTGCTATATTTTTAAAATTACTTTCTACGGTTCACAATTAGACGCAGCGAAATAAATTGTTTATTAAGAACGTACACAGATTTCCATTGTCAGATGCAGTGGCGTAGTCGGTAAAATTTGAAAATAGGTGAAAATCGCGTAAACTCCTTTATCATACGAGATACACGAAAACTTCCGTGACAAAACTTTCATTTCCAGTGAAGTACGGCTAAATTATGGGAGATTATACATTGTGCACTTTGACGGAAAATTAAATGATAAAACCGGTCCATACAGAACGTTTCAGGTAATATTTGATCAATATTTAGACAATGAAATAAATTCTTCCAATAGAATTATTGTAAACATAACCGGCCGCGTTAGGTACGTCTTGGGGAGCATAAGAATTTTGATTTAAATGAGGCCTACGTGTGTAGTTTTAGGCGCTTAGCTGAAGTAGTTGTTACATATTTGGTGTTTTCGTCCGCTTTCGTGTTATAAATTATTGTTAATGTTGAATCACATTTCGTGAGAAGCAAGAGTTTTCCTAAAAAAGTCAAAGCTTCCAAAGGAACTGGAGCTGTAGCTGCAGCGTCACTTCCAAACGGTAAATAATTCATTTTCTTAACATAAAAGTAAGAGACATTGCTTAGAATCTCAGTCAAATACATCCATAATCCTTACTGCCCAGAATTTTTGTGTCTACCCACGCCTCTATATCGATAATGCAGTTGTCCGATGCGTCAACTTTATAATTATTATAATTTTACGATATTTATCTTGCACGAGGGAATGATATAGATACACAACGCCTGATCTTTGCTGTGCACGTGAGTGTTACCAAAATTTGGCGCGCATGTTTATTGTTTCTGCATTTGTTGAGATATTAGACGAAAAACCGTGATTCTGTGTTGCGCCCGAAGGGTGCACACGAGAAATTAAAAAAATTACGATTTTGCGAGTAACTTCATACGGCATGTCAAAACCTGTCAAAATGTATTATTTACAAAGAACATACATAGATTTCGATTATCAAATACAGTGGCGTAGCCGAGAAAATGTAAAAAAAAAGATGAAGGATTGCGTAACTCCCTTATTATACGAGATACATGAAAACTTTCCAAATACTACTGTAATGGCTGGTTCCCTAATTTCCAGTGGCGTACATTGTTATTTTATAATTTTCGTATTTTTGGAGATTTCATAAAAAATCGGCTCAAAGCAATTGGATATGCCAATCCCGTATAATGTTTGCCACTCCTATATTTTTTAAAAGAAATCTTGCATTTTCTGCAGTTAATTGCTCTTTGCTGAATAAATAATGTTCTCTTTAAACTTGGCACTTTTCTGAAAGCTTGAAAATTGCACTATGGCGTAAAAAATAAGAATTCTCCACTTGAAGGAGATGATTCCCAAAATAATCAATCAATTAATTAAAAAATAGATACGCCATTATTATTTATTTGAGTAGAAAAAATTAAGTGTTTTAGCAATTTTTTAGTGGCATTCGGTGGCGCGCATGTTTATTGTTTCTACGTTTGTTGAGATATTGGACGGAAAACCGTGAATTCTGTGTTGCGCCCGAAGGGTGCACACAAGAAATTAAAAAAATGACGATTTTGCGAGTAACTTCATATGGCCTGTCACAACCTGTCGAAATATATTATTTACAAAGAACATACATAGATTTCGATCATCAAATACAGTGGCGTAGTCGAGCAAATGTAAAAAATAGATGAAGAATTGCGTAACTCCCTTATTATACGAGATACATGAAAACTTTCCAAATACCACTTTAATGGCTGGTTCCCTAATTTCCAGTGGCGTACATTGTTATTTTATAAGTTTCGTATTTTTGGAGATTTCATAAAAAAATTGGCTCCAAGCAATTGGATATGCCAAAGTAAATAAAGTGTGGAGAGTACATGTAGATATTAGTTTTTAAGAGTCAGTGGCGTACTTTAAGCGAATTGAGAGGAAATAAAAATTACGGAACTCCCTCTTAACGAAAGATAGAACAAAACTTCCAAAGCATTATTTCAACGGCAGACCGAGCCCTATCCAGTGGCGTTCTCATTTTTTTACTACCTTCTTAATTTACGAAGTATATCAAATTATTTTTTACGGTTCTCAATTAGACGGACCAAAATAAGTTGTTCATTAAGAGCTTACACAGATTTCGATTTTCGAATTCAGTGGCGTAGTCGACAAAAATTAAAAATATATACTGATTGCGTAACTTTCTTATTATACGAGATACACGAAAACTTCCCGAACATTACTCTAATGGCTGGCTCCCTAATTTCCAGTGGCGTACAGTATTATTTTATAATTTTCGTGTTTTTTCAGATTTCGTAAAAAGTTTTCGGCTCGAAGCAATTCGATATGCCGAAACAAATAAAGTGTGAGGACTACATGTGGATATTAGTTTTCAAAAGTCAGTGGCGTACTTTAAACAAATTCAGAATAAATAAAAATTGCATAACTCCCTTATAACGAAAGGTAGAAAAAAACTTTCAAGGCATAATTTTAACGACTGCTCTACCCCTATACAGGGTGGTTCTCAATTTTTTGAACAGTCAGTTATTTTACGACATATTTGAAATAATTTTACAATTGTTACAAATAAGCATGTCAAAATTCATGAACCGATAACGGCTGTTAATTACCTACACGCGACACTCCTCCAACACCTCAATGTCCTCTAGATGACAACAGGAGACTATCTAAATCAAAAAATGCTAAAGCAAGTTGACTATAAATAATGCGTCTGTAAAACCAAACATCACACGAATATGATCCCGTATTCACGATTCCACCAAAAGTCACGATTCCACTAAAAAATACTATTCCACCAAAAAAATACTATTCCACTAAAAAAATACTATTCCACATACAAAAACTACGGTCAAATACTAGTTAAATACTACTAAACGTATTTGGGCCACGCCCCCAAAATTTTGAAAACTCCGAAAAAGGGTCAAAATCACCGGATAAAACCGCCCGTCCCCCCCCGTCGACTGTCTCGCGGGGGTGACGAAGCGGGGCCGAAGGCCCCGCTTCGTCATCCCCCGCTTTAAGCGAGGGGTGGCGAAAACGTCGAAAATCGAAAAGAATTTTTTTCTCGGCGAAAATCGCGGCGATCGGGACGAAATTTGGCGAGGGGGCGGGGGAATTTATCCCCGATCCGCCGGTAACCTCGAGATTTTTCAAAATTAATTAAAACACCCCGTCGTCAAGCGATAACTAAGTCGGCGTACCGGAAGTGGTCTAAACTATTCTATCGTGGCCGGAAGAACCGGTAAGCTGTGCGGAAAAACCGGCGCCGCCCGCTTCTTCGCCCACCAGAGTTGTCCATTTTAGGAGAAATTCCAACCTCCAGATCAAACGACGAGAGAGATACGGCGCCCTCAAAATAAGGGTAGTTTTTTATACCGGCCGAACGGGGGGTCGCCGGATAATTTCGAGGGCGGATTCCGAAAGCCCCGTCGATCGGACCGAAAATATCCGAAAATCAACCCCCCAGCACCCCGGTTACTATGCGAAATAATTTTTTCCCCGAAGCAATGCAAAATTTTCGGTCGAAAAACACGCAAAAAGGGGGGCCAAACTCGTCCCTGGGGGTCGAAGGGGGAGAGTCGCGCGGGGTACAGTTCGAAAGAGGAAAGTCCACAGAGTGTTAAGTTGGGCGGAATTTTGGATACGTCGACGTTTAAGGGTAGAAAAGTGCATTTGAAAACGGTCAACACGAGGTCCGGGCGATCGCGAAATTTTACAAGTTCAGACACCCGTCTGTCAGAATTTCGCCGAAATTGCGCGTTTTATTTCGCTCAGGGTGACTTTCACGGACCGCCCCGAGGCTCGGTTTTTCTCGATAAAGATTACTCGGCCTTTCGAGATGACATTTCGATATGCAGATCGCCCCGGTCGCGGGTTTCCACCCCGCGACGAGCGAAAATTCCGGGGTAGATTTCGCGATTTTACGAAAATTTGCATTTTTCAATTAAAGTTTTAGGGGTTCGAACGCGATTCCGGAGCGGAGATTTTCGCACAGGCGGACAGCGCGTCTCTTCTACTTTACAAATGTCTCTTTAGATTTGCCAGAAAGGGTTACGCGGGGGTCGCAGGCCGCCCCCAAGTAGTACGTGTTTTCCGAAATCTTCGATTTTCTTAAGGCCGTCTTCCTCACCTGCCGAAGACTCGGCCTGTTTCGTGGTAAGAATAAGGTTCTCCCAAGTTCGCTCTTTCGATATCCTTCGAAAAAATTGAAATCGATCGATATTTGAGAAAGTTATTAACGAAAAACCGGAGGGGTGCATTTTCGCCTGTGAGAGCTCGAGAAAGGCACTTTTCGAAAAATCACGGCGGACTTAGTTTTAGACCTGCAATTTTTCTAATAGCGGGAGATTAAAATACAGTCTTCGGAGTGCCTAAAGTCCCTCCACTATTTTTCCCCTAAAAAATTTCTACCTCCCGCCAGCGGCGCCGCAAGAGAAGACTGCATTTTTCGAACCCCCCGTTTTTTTCGAAAACTACCGGGTGAAATGAAAATCGGCTCCGCGTGTGGAGGCGTGCTGCGAGACGCGGCGGTTTCCGAAAGTTGCGCCCCGATCCGGGCTCGACTACCCTCGGAAACTCCCGGGGAGGGTAAAATGCGGAATTCCCTATCGCTTCTAAAGGGAGCGTCCGGGAAGGGAATTTCTGACTTTTCGCGAGAGAACCCGCGCCGCCCTCCACGAGCGAGGGCTATTTTTCCCTCTTCATCCCCCCGCGAGCGTCCCGGGGTGCGAAATGTTGAAAATTGCGAATTTGCGTTCGCTCCCTTTCAAAATCTCTTCCTCTCTCTCGAATGTTGAAAATGTGGCGTCGAATGAAGGAAAATGAACGGGCGCGTCCACCCGATACACTTTTACCCCTTCGAAACGTTCCGAAAGGGTTGGGAAGAAAATCCGAACTTGGACGAAATTTTTGAAAAATCTCGAGGCACCGACCACTTTCGGCAGTTCCCGCATCGGCAGTTTGGGAGATCGCGGCGTGAAATCCTGGATTATTCGTGCCCCGAGTGTCTGTAAAGACGGGGCCGACTGTCGTCTCTCCCCCGTAACGTTTACCCCCCGAATTTTTTTTTCTTGCGAAACGCCGCAACTTTGCGATTTTCTCCGGTCCGAGTAAATATTTTCTCGAAATTTCGACATTTTCCGCGAGAAAAAACATTTGCGGATGCCGCGCGAAATTTTCAACCGTCCAAGCCGACCGGAAGGTCGTCAAAAGAATTAATTTCTCGAAGCCCGCAAGCTGCAAAAATAATAATACCTAGGTGGACATTTCCAGGGGAGCTCAGATTTGATTTATGTCGCGCGGCCGCGAATCTGGGCAAAATGTAAACGCATTTCCCCTGCTTTTTGCACTTTTCAATTAATGTTTTGGGGGGTCAAACGGGGTCGCAGGACGGAAATTCTTGCACGGGCGGACGCTCCGTTCCGTCCCCTTCGACAGTTCACTTTCGGTTTTTAAAAAAGAGGTCTCCCCGGGGTTGCAGGCCGCCCCTAAAAAGTACGTGTTTTCCGAAATCTCCCGCTTAATCGAGACGGCCCCGTAAGCTCTTCCGGGGGAGTATCGGCGTGTTTCGAAGCAAGAATGGGGTTCTTCTGAGCTCCCTCTTTTCATATCCGTCGAAAAAATTGAAATCGGCGGAGATTTGAAAAAGTTATTGACTAAAAACCAGAGGGGTGCCCGGAGGCAGGTAAATTAAAAATTCAGTTTTAACGCTTTCTTCGGGAATTTCGCATAATTTCACGCCGCTGATCCCTTTTATGACGCGAAAGGAGTCGTGTTAACAAATAAAATTGTGTATTTAAGGAAATTATGGAAAAGATAAAATTCATCATGTGATGTCCATTTTATATGCCTATTAAGAATTCGCTTAAATTGGCGAAAATGGGCCAATGCTAAAACGCACGGCTTCGGTGTTTGCGAAAACCGAAACTGTTTTGGTGCTACGAGATCAAATCTAGGACCGCGCTAATTTTTGTCTTTTTATCGATTTTTCCTAATTTTGCACTTATCGCGGGTCGTATCGATACGCGAAGTACGTTTCCGACCTGGGAATTATAATTTTAATTTTTTTTCGCCCAAAATTATAATTTAAATATTTGCCAATTTCGCATATTTTGAGGCTGATTAGATCTGAACGGCCTAACTCGCTACAGGTGAGAGATAGGAAAATCGACGTGGTATGAACATATGTCGGCAGCGAGGAAATAATCCTGTTGCACCCGTTTCGGCCGCCGCTCGACCACCCCTCGAGTCGGAAAAAATTGAAAGCCGTTTCGCAGTTTCTTCGCGGTTTTTTAGAGTTTCTTATTCTTTTGTGTCTTTCCGGCGTGTCTTGGCGAAAGATGCCGCGAATCGGGGTAACATTTCAAGTTTCGTTAATCCAACGAGACATCAACGGATCCGATATGGCGACCCATTGCAAATATATGATCTCGGATGTAAACAAGCAAACAATTTTCCTGGAACTACTGGCACACATATTTATTATGCATTGATAAAAAATAAATTTTCGCAAAAAAAAATTAAATTCGTTTCATTTTCGGAACGGAGGTAGAAGTCGATGCTTGGAACACGCTCCGGTTCGTTTTTTCGCGATTCGCTCCCTCGCACTCCCGTCCAAGGGTGCCGAATGTTACAAATGCACATTCTTGCTTCCACCCTTTCAAAATATTTTCCGTTTTCCCGAATAAGGAAAAAATGCGTCGGTTGGAAGAAAATGAACGCCCGATCCACTTTCATCCCTTCGAAGCGTTCCGAATGGGCCAAACAAATAAAACTTGAGCGAAATTTTTGCCCGGTTAAGAAAACTCACGTTCTTACGGTTTTCGCGATATCCATTAGAAATTAAAGATTATTCGTGGGCGGGTTATGACGGATAAGTTGAAGCATCCCCTATCGCGTTTGCTATCCTCAAAAAAAATTTTTTTCGAAGAAATTCTTTCTTTTCCCGCAGTTGATTGCGACTTTGCGAGTAACTTTCTGCGGCATGTAAAAAATTAGTATAGTATAGTATAGTATAGTATAGTATAGTATAGTATTTAAGAAGAACGCACGTAGATTTCGATTGTGAAATACAGCGGCGTCGCCGAGAAAATTAAAAAAAAAATGAAGAATTGCGTAACTCCCTTATTATGCGAGATACATGAAACCTTCCCCAATTTTACTTCAATGTCTGGCCCCCTAATTTCCAGCGGCGTACGCTATTCTTTTATGCCCTTCTCTTTTTAGTAGATTTCGAAAAAACTCTCCTGCTTCTGACGATTAAATATGCCGAAAGAATTTTTAAAATTATTTTCTACGGTTCACAATTAGATGTAGCGAAATAAATTGTTTAATAAGAACGTACACAGGTTTCCATTGTCAGATGCAGTGGCGTAGTCGGTAAAATTTGAAAATAGGTGAACATAGCGCAACTCCTTTATTATACGAGATACACGAAAACTTCCTTAACATAGCTTTCATGGTCGACCCCCTAACTTCCAGTGACGTGCGCAATTCTTTTATACCTTTCGCATTTTCGAAGATTTCTAAAAACCTTTCTGCTTCTGGCGATTAATTATGCCGGAAAAATGTAAGTGTGAATGGTACGTGCAAATGTAAGCCTTTCAAAGTCAGTGGCGTACTTTAAACAAATTGAAAATAAATAAAAATTAATAACTCAGTTATAACGATAGATAGAACGAAACTTTCAGCGTATTATTTCAACGACTGGCCCACACCTATCCAGTGGCGTACTCAACTTTTCAAATATTTTTTTTAATTTACTATATTTTTAAAATTATTTTCTACGGTTCACAATTAGACGTATCGAAATAAATTGTTTAATAAGAACGTACACAGATTTCGATTATCAAATGCAGCGGCGTAGTCGATAAAATTTAAAAATAGATGGAGATTGCGTAACCTTCTTATTAAACGAGATACACGAAAACTTCTTTGATGTTACTTTCACGACTGACCCCCTAATTTCCAGTGACGTACGTAATTCTTTTATTCATCTCGCATTTTCCAAGATTTCTAAAAACTTTTCTGCTTCTGACGATTAAATATGCCGAAAGAACTTAAGTGTGAATGATACGGACAAATATTAGTTTCCAAAGGTCAGTGGCGTACTTTCAACAAATTGAAAATAAATAAAAATTACATAACTCCCTTATAACGATAAATCCTGGATCCTGTGTTGCGCCCGAAGGGTGCACACAAAAATTTGAAAAAATCACAGTTTTCCAAATAACGGTAAATAGAACAAAACTTTCATCGCATTATTTCGACAACTAACCCACACCTATCCAGAGGCGCTCTCAATTTTCCTTTTTAAAAATTTTATTTTACGATATTTTTCAAATACATTTACGATTTTTACAACTTGACATGTCAAAATAGGTACATCAGTTGTCAACGGCTGTAAATTACCAACATGCGACACCCGTCCACGACTTCAATGTCCTCTAGATGGCAACAGGAGATTATCTAAATCAAATAATGCTAAAGCAAGCTGACTATATATAGTCCCTCTATAAATCTAAACATCACACGAAAATGGATCCGTATCCACGATTCCACCAAAAGTCACGATTCCACCAAAAAATACTACCTATTCCACCAAAAAATACTATTCCACGAAAAAATACTATTCCACCAACAAATACTATTCCACCAACAAATACTATTCCACCAAAAGTCACGATTCCACCAAAAAATACTATTCCACCAAAAAATACTATTCCACCAAAAAAATACTATTCCACATACAAATACTATTCCACATACATAAACTACGGTCAAATACTAGTTATGTACCTATTTCTGATTCAGTATTATTGCGTATCGAGAAAACTATAGGTAACCATAGAGAAAACGTAATCATAATTAGGTGTTCTGTGAACGTAACCACAGAATATCTTAAACAACGCACAATTTTTAAATTTTCAATTTTGTCTGGCAATGCCGGTTGCTACAGAAATTAGGGTCCCTGTATTTAGAGAGTACCGCAATCTCCGCCATGTTTACTCACAATAACAGGCGCCAAATTTGAATTGTGCCGGAACGTCAGATTTTATATTTGACATGTGTTACAAATTGCGGATTCACCTTCTGATTTTTGATCCATAAACAAATAAAATTTGACTGTAATACATTGAGGAATAATTCTACAGACCAGATTGTGGAAATATATATCATTGATTCACAAAAGTCGATAAAACATAAGCACCAAACAAACCAACTTTTTAGCTGGACTTTGACTGACATTATGACATTTTGCTGTTGACACGGCAGTCCGCCATGTTTACTCACAGTTCTGAAACATAGTGGAGCTATTGATTGCGTTACTCTCTAAATAGAGGGACCCTAACAGAAATAATAACAAAGCGCCTACTTCAGATTTAAATTTCAGGATATCGGTAATACAGAGTTTCGACGGCAAATGTCAGAGTCGTAGTGACATCTAAAGCGGTTTACAGAAACTGAAGCTAACATGGTCCAAGGTCGTGCATAACTAACAGTGAAACCCCCCTGCACTAAACAGTCTATCAGTCAGAATCAATGATGTTATGTCAGAATATCCCCAGGATGTATTATCATTATATACCTATTACATTTATACACACAACTCCCCATTCCTTGCATGTGCAAAAAGCGTGACAGAGAAAAAGCCAATAGAAATAGTATATTCTACTTCGTCGTTTATATTTGTTAGATGCATACCAAGCATGCGCAATTAGGTACGCTCGGTGGACGGTTGCGACTTATGCAGATTTTGTATACATCTTTCTGTCTGGTATGCTTTCGGAGCTTAATGCAGACCCACTGATTGTTAAGTTTACCCTTAGATGGCGCTGTGGCGGAACTCTGACATTTGGGGGAGAAAAGGCTAGTCTTTTGCATTAGCGGCTAAAACCCACGCCGTCACAATGACGCACTCGCGTTGATTGGTCAGCGCTACTATCGATCGCTTAGAATTTAAGCGGGCAGTGTTACCGATGCAATGTGACGTCAACAACTGCGTAAAGACTGTGCAATCTAAACTGTCTGACTTACGGCAACTGGCGTATCTACTTTTATACTCTTTTCATAAAAACTTCAGCCGTCACACCTCGGTGGCTCAGTACACTCATGTGTCTTGGTTTAGTATAGATAATGGTTCGACACTCCGAGAACCGATTTTCGTCGCCTTCTGCGCATGTGGACAAACTTGTTGAGAACCTCTGTAGTCAGGAGTGTCTGATTCTTTTCGATTTGCATTACAAATTTTGTAACACTGCCAATATGTCAATTTAGCAACGTCAGTTGATTGTCATTAAATAAATTTCAGGATTTAATTCCCAAGTTTTTCGTTAATATATAAAGTGTTTGAAGACGAAAGTGTTCTTGTATGAACTATTTTGGTTTTTACGTAATGCCCAAATAGGTGTCAACTTCAAAACGGCTAATTTCCAGATCGGATTTCCAGATTTCTTGAAGTTTCAATTTTAAAGTTTATGATCTGTTTCCAAATTTTCAATTTCTATTCCAAATACTATTTAAACTGTAATTTACGCTTTCAGCTAAGTTATTCTTTTGATTTTCCCATAATTTATTCTCACATTGAAGCAAAACAACATTCAAATTCAACCAAAAATTTTGATCTTCCACAAAGTTTGACAGCAAATTCCTACTATGCTGTTCAGTAGTTCGCGACAAAACACCCCATAGTTCCACATACGACGTCAGTATGTCCCATACCCAGTGGCCCCCAAAAGCTGCGTAATGGCCAACCAGGTTTTATACTAAACCAAGCAATGTGTCAGCCTCCCACGTCGCAACGCTGAGGGTTCGCACTTCGTCGGAGTTATTTTTTGTTATGATTCCACTTTTTTCTTTTGAACAAAAATGCGTATGTCTGGTGCGAGAGGGCAGCTAAGGGGTTTGTTTAAGGGAACAAATTAGATGCTCGATTGTATATTTCACATGCTCGCTAACATAATAAATACTCGATAAATATGATAGACGCCCGATAAATGTAATGAAAGTTTGATTCAAAATTCAAATGCCTCCCATAATAATAAATATTCGATAAAAATTATAAACTCTCAATTATTATAATGAATGCTCGGTATATAAAACGTACTGCTTTGTTTTATACTTGCCCGTCACTGAATACAGCCAAAAAAGTGGTTCCACGGCCCACTATTTCCGGTCTTTGGACAAGCGGAGCGTTTAAGTCTACCCCCCCCCCCCCCAACCAAAACATTACCGAGCGTTTATTTAGTACCCCATCGGAATAATTCAATTATATCAAGCAAAATTTGATTTAATAGTGAACCCGACTTATCGAGCATTTACATTTTTTAGAGGGCTTATTTGATTAAAGTAGCGACCAGAACTTATAGTGCAATTGAGATACTTTGTCGGGTGAATTTCTTTAAAATACAAAGCATATTGTATTCGTTTATTCGGCATTTTTATATTTTATCGAGCATTTATCATTTTATATCGAGCATTTATTATTTTTTAGTATGCAAAATTCATTCAATTATCGGGTGTAAATTACCAGGGACGTAGCAACAGGGCGTGCGAGTGGTGCCGTGCACAAGGGCCCGGCCCCGGCGGGCCCCTCGGCCAAATTGTTTTTTTTTGTTGGCTTCAGCTGAGCAAATTAAAAATATTTGAACTTAATGAATTTTAAATTTAAATAAGAGTATAAGCATTTGGTACTACCGATTTTTTTTGTGAAAGGATAAAGGAGGGCCCGTTGTGGTCTCGCATCAGGGCCCGGTTTCGACATGCTACGTCCCTGTAAATTACGACCCTTTGTTTAAAATGCTTGTGTCAACAATAAAACCGTTCAACTTAAAAATGTTTTTACTTATAACAATAAAATCGGGAATAATTGTAGAGTGGCGGGGTCTAGGCGTTGGTGTGTTGAGCGCTGACCAATCGAGGCGAGTGCGTCATTGTGACGGCGTGGGTTCTAGCCGCGAGTGTCTTTTGCCACTGATGCACTGGTATTTTTTATTGGGAGTGACTACTGAACAGTCCGCCGGTTACTTCTAAATTTTGTTTCAGAACAGTCGACACAATATTAGTGAAATGACGTTTAAGAACTTCATTATTGAAAAACATCACCAACAATCTCGGTGGGTGTTCGGCATATACGTATAAACAACAATACGGCTGATTCTGGATATTCGCAATAAGTGGAGCGCGTGGCTTATAAAGTGAATAAGAAGTATAATTACGTCATCGTCGCCGAGCTGTTTTAAAAGATATGCGCATGCTCCAGGTTCTCATTATTTGTAAACAAACAGCTGCCACTGCCAAGTCACCTAACCTAACTTTAGGTTGTCAGTGTCATGTCACCATAACCTAACATTTTAAAAACGCGTTCACCTTAGATGTGCGAAGATTATTCCACTATTTAATGCTACAATGAATATTTTGGATCATTTTCCGTGATTTATTTGTATTCAAGCGAGCTCGTAACAAAAGAAAATGCCAAAAGATACACACGTCAACAAGATCATAGCACCATCTTTGTTGCTTCAGCCAATAAAATTATGTGACCTTCACATGCGCATTATGATTTTTACATCTCCTAAACAAGGATAGCAATATATGTTTGAACCCTAATCTCGACCATGCATTTTCTTGGACTATTAGCAGTACAGTTGTTTATACGTACATGGTGTTCGGGTATAGTACAAAGCTGCCATTTTGTTCTCCTACGGCTACACGAGTTCTGCGCTCGCACGGGTTCGCATTTTTTGTTTGTTTCTACATCATCTTCTTGCCAAAAAATGCGTGTGTCTGGTGCGAAAGGGCAAGTAACGGTCTATTTCACGGAATATCTAAAATAAGAGAACGCCAACTGCCATTATAACTTTTGAACACGTTTTGCGCCATCTATCGGCAGTGGGAAAAAGTACTTCTAGCTGGGAGACGAACCTTTCTCAGTTAGTAATATTCCAGTATTTGATTTATATTTGAAATTGTTTATTTGCTTAAAATAAAAAGGACTATATAACACTTTTAACAAGTCCGTCAATATAGTCGTTTTAATTTGAACTAATAAACAAAAAACAAATAAATTGCTGGTGAAAGGGAAATTTTAGGAAAAAAGAAACTCGTCATGGGATATATGTGTATTAAATATTAAAAAATTAAAATACAAACAATGTCAAGAAAGAATAGAAAACTGTTCAGAAAATTAACTTATTGCTACCTACTTACAAAACACTTATGCCCGGTTTTTCAAAGAATCCAACACCGGATTAAGTCTGACACCGGCTTTGTTGCTATGCTACAACCAATCAGAAAGCCGGTATCATAGCAACTGTTACGGGATGGGTTCTGGCAAGTAATTCCAAGACTGGTTGAACAATTTATTGATGATACAGATACTCGCAGGATGCCAGGAATCAAAATCAGAATCTAATATAAAAATAAATGATATGGATAGTTTACACAACCCAACAAAGTATGAGACCCCCTCCTTACCTAACACCAGGTAATGGACGACTTAAGTTATGAGCTCAATACTCCATAAAACCCTTAGGGTTGTTAAATGATTTCAATACGGCACCTAGAACGCGATACTCAAAACCAAACAGAGCCTACTCTTTTTCGAAAACACATTTTGTGATTTCCACAAAAACCGCGACAAAAAGACCTCCAACAGATATTTTAAAAGAAGGCACACGGTGCTATCTATCAACGAGCACTAAACTGCGTTCCATTTCACAAC
Source organism: Xestobium rufovillosum (assembly GCA_963966045.1). Taxonomy (NCBI): domain Eukaryota; kingdom Metazoa; phylum Arthropoda; class Insecta; order Coleoptera; family Ptinidae; genus Xestobium; species Xestobium rufovillosum. The sequence continues at coordinate 33,413,093 of OZ014493.1, forward strand.
GAAGCCGGTGTCAGACTTAATCCGGTGTTGGATTCTTTGAAAAACCGTGCCTTAATATTAAATTTGCGAAATTAACGCAACTAATGTTATAAATTACAAGTGGAACCCGTGGGCTTCGCCACACGTCTTTTCAGAATTGTTGTTTGGAAAATTGTAATTACACGACAAAGAAAAACTAAAAAGATAAGGACACTTCACATTATCAAAGAGATGATGCCAAGGGCCCAGTCGCGCAGTGTATGGTTTGGTTAATATTAATATTTTGTCGGTGATCGAGTGCGAGTTATTCACAGAACATGTTCTGTGGAGTATTAATGATAGTTGTTATAAGTACAACTAATGTGAAAATCTAGTGAGTCTGGTAATACAACTTGCTTTTGGGCGACATCTAACAACTAACATCTAAGATTATTAAAGATTCTTTTCTGCATGGGAAATATCTGGCAACCGGGGGGCGGGATATGAATACTATTTTCCTCAAATCAGTACCTTAACTTTTTCTGCAATGCAAGCTGTCTCGTATCCTAACCTGAACGGTTGATGTGTAACGAGACCTTAATAGTAGCTCCCGGTTGCATACAATACGCATGCGCACGCATTTTGGAAGTAAAAAAACTAAAGCTGAGAGAACGCATTTTAAACAAAGCCCTTTCTTGCCCTTTCGCACCAGACACACGAATATTTTGGCAAAAAGATGATGTAGAAACAAACAAAAGATGCGGGACCCGTGCGGGATCAGAACTCGCCTAGCCGTAGGACACCAACACGGCAGTTCTGTACGATACCCGAACGCCCACCGAGTGTGTTCCAAGAACGAATTACTTAAACGTTAAACCTATTAAGCCGCGTACAGATTTGTACCACGTCGCGCAACCTTACCACGTCGCGAACCTCGTCGCGAACTTCATCGCGCAACCACGTAATACCGTTTCGGACCTCGCACCGCAACCACGGCGCGTTCCATGCAGCGTTCCGAATTTTCGTGAGTACGTGAGTTTAGTTTCTGAAATATTCAGAAATGGATGTATTGTAAGGATAAACAAGGATATTAAAACATACCTTTCCCGGTTCCTACACTTTTTTTTGCTTTAGCATTCTCCCGTCTAAATGAAGAAAGCAAATTAGTCACTTTTTTTGCATTCTTCGACCGTTGAGTCCAATTCAGCCGCTATTTGCACCCACGAATCATGCTTCCTTATTTTGTTATAATACAAGGAATGTTTTGCATTCCATAGACATTCATGGTGTCTGTATGAGCTAATCAAAAGAAGGGTAGTGTCTTCGGTCCACTCCATGTCGACTAGACTGCAAAAACAAACAAAATTGTCCGTCTGCCCGTCCAGACTTGTGCAACGTCGTGGCGAACCATTTCTTTGATGTTCCGTCACTTTACCGACAAGCCGTGGATCGCGGCGTACTTCGAGCTGCAACGCTTATCAGGTTCGCGACGCCGTTCGTTTCAACGTCCAGATTGCGCGCGACGTGGTACGCGACGGGGTTCGGTTCGCGACGTGGTACAAGTCTGGACCGGGCTTTAGGTTTGTTCCACCAGCGGTCCCTGATGGTCCGCGGACGTCAGGAGCATGCGCACCACTAGTTCTGGCGTTCCATCAAGTTCGTGTACTAAATCCTGAACAAACGGTCGTATGTTCCATCTACCTTTGAACTAGTTTTGGGACGATCAGAATTGTTCTCGGACTTTGCAGAAACTCTTCGTCAAACGCATGCGCATTTAAGAATGTACATTAAACATATACTTATTCTCTGCATATACCTACTACACACTACAGACTACAGTATATATAGATCTTTGATTATACCAAATACTTTTTTTGAGGCGTTGTGTAAGGTTATCAAAAAGCACATTTTAAAATGAAGGATCTAAGATGATTGTGCGTTATTTTCAGCAAGTGAGAGTAGTGATGGCCGTGAATTAGCATTAAAATTGTACAATGACATGCGACCAAAGAATACAAATTATTTCGAACAAACTATTCCCAATACAACGATAAAGTTTTTATGGAACATCTTAGAGTTAGCCGAAGTAGTTAGAAAATGAGAATACTGGATACGAACCCGTTCGGAGCACATAGCGCCATCGAGTTCTCGAGGTGCCATCGACTTCTTCGGCAGTGACCTTGAAAGAGACCAGAGGCTGCTGAAGGAGTCGTTGAGGCATCCGAAGAAGTGTCTTCAGCAGCGGCATCTGCAGCAGCCTCTGGTGTCTTTGAAGGTCATTGCCGAAGAAGTGGGCATGTCTTCAGCAGCGTCTGGTCATTGCAGAAGAAGTGGTGTTCAGCAGCGTCCAGGCGCATGCGCCGGGGCTATTCCTCAGGTCAGTCCACCCAGTTCTTCGGCAATGAGCAGAGGCTGCTGAAGAAGGGCCTCTGGGTCTTTGGGGCCTTTGGTTGTGGCTCAGGCGCCTGCGCCGGGGCTTAAAAAGTGCGCGTGTTGCGCAATGGAAGAATGTTCTGGAAATGCTGATGCAATAGTACACAGATGTTGCAGAATTAATGTTTTTTCTCCTTCTACGTGTTTACCAGAATACGTTCTAAGTTTTGAAGGAAAATAAAAAACTGTTGAATTTATATTTTTACGCCAATATAATTAAAACAATAACTACAATTTGTATAAATAGTAAGCATGCATTTACTATAACGCTCAACATATTTAACCTATAAACAAATAATGAGAATATATTAAAAGGTTTAATCTTTTCCTGTTTTACAAAACTGGCAGTCTTTCTGTAGTGGTGGAGGACCATCAATAGTGTCGCAATCATATGTTGTCGACTCGAATCCCCAGTGATGGTAGCAGTAAGTGTATGCATGAGAACTTATATTTTTCTTCTGCTCTTCGGTTAACATACCCAGTTCGACACATCTGCGTAAGTCTGACGGATGTACGTAATATTCTAGGAATTCCTTGGGCAGTTCGGCTATGTGTGTGGGATCCATTAGCAGTAAATGCTCACCATTGTTAAAGAACTTGCCAATGGCTTTCCCCACACGTTTTCGCAGAGTTAAAGTTTGCTCCTCTGGTTGATGTTCTTGCAATTCTGGCGGTTCCAGGTATTTCAGGATCCAGTTCCGCAGCAGTTGAGCGTTAACTTCGGAACAGATGGCGCTGCTGTTTGCGTAATGCTGAATGCAAGGTTCAATAACACGGGAATTTTCTTCTCGAAGTTTCTTTAGCGAGGGGCAGCAGTTGAGCGAATCCAAGTCGAAACACTCAACGTTGTCGGGAAGCACGTTTTTCAACCAAGACACTTTATCTTTACCCTTCACGTAGATCCTATCACAATCGGCCACCGATGACTTTAACTTCGATCGGATGTCGTCGTAGTTCTCCGTGCCGCAATTCCAGCTCAAGCCGTGGTAGAAACGTGTCAACCAATGAGCTTGACGTCTGTCACACTCCCTCAACTGGTTCAGGTCGAATGGTGGCTTGAATACCCAGTGGTAGTTGCTGCCGCCGCCGCCTCGATGATTCAACGCAATGAGTGAAACTTCTTTGAATATGAATTCACCGACTGCAGTCATGAAACCCTGAACGTCTGCGACGTACTCCATGGTTGACATGCGAACAAATCCAACGCGAGACTGGCGCGCACGATGTGCTTGTGCGACTTTTATACCAGGCGTTTGACAGAGCCGGTGGAGGGGGTATACTCGACGATGCGGTCATGCAGGATGAGACAGTAGGCGGTTGTGTTGGCGGGGAAATTTTCGCTCGACTCAAATTCCAGACGAATGTCCACAGGACCGGACTTGATGCTTTCCGACTGTTTTGATGCGTCAATGACTGCGAGTGGGGCGCGATTCTTGAACTGCTCCCTGCCGTATAGCGGCTCGCCAACTTTTCCATAGTACGAGCACTGAAAGTTCTCGTACATCTCATACAGTAAGGCGTATTTCCCGGTGGCGAAATCCAAATTGAGATTCTCGTAGGGGAACGACTCAGAGTTCAGATGTAGTTTGATGTTTGTCAGATTGCAGTGGTCAAACTGGCTCGAGTCCGTGATCGCATTGCCCTTGCGATTCGTCTGGAAGGCCACAATGACGTAGCGCGGTTTCTCCAAGTGCGTTGCGGTCTTGATTGCCCACGTCTGTTTCGTCGCTTGCGGCAACAGCGGATACTCGTAAAGTTCCCAGCTGCGAAAGCACAGTTGAAGCGTTCTCTCGTCTTCGATGATCTTGAGGAGATTTAGACGTTCCAGATCGGAGGGGTAGACATACGGTACCCTCCAATGCACCTTGCTCAACTCGATCCTGGTGTTTGCTGCGTTACCCACGAAGGCGTTCCTATCGCTCTTCGAGCGATTCAGAATGAGCTCGTGACGCACATTCAACAGCACCTTGTGGTAGTCTTCTAGGAATCCGAGTAGGATTCTTCCCGGGATGCACACGTTAAAGTTTCCGTTCGCGTCAAGTACATGGGTCGGCCCATCACCGGTCGTCGTCCAGCCGGCATTCTCCAGCGCACGCGCCTCACCCTCATTCAGAGAAGCTATACCCTTTAATGTGCTCGTGATGCCCACGTTCTTCGTTCGATCCACCTCCACTCCGTTGATTTCGTAGCGGACGTCGTCCAGCAGGAAAGTGAAAGCGTTGTTTGTGAGAGCGGCAGCGGCGCCCTCACCCTCACCCGTCACGAATCTACCTTCCATGTAGATGCAACTGAGATGCGGTAGTATGTAGGCGTCCTGTTGCTGGACTGGTATGCGTATTTCATCGTTGGCGTTGAATGTCGTTGACACGTACGGTTGATGCACGTGCACCTCTACGCGCCGTGCGGACTCGTCCAAAACAGCACCGTCCAGAACACGAAAAGTATCCACGTTTATGTTTGTCATCTTCAATAAAGTTCACGTGACAGACCGATGACGTAAGACAGTGAGAAGTAAATATACCCTTCAACCAAGCCCACAACAAACTCTTCTTGGTACTCAAGTCCTCTTCCTCCTTTGTTTCAGTCGATATCCCAGGGACGTCAATATTGCTTTGCTATCAGTGCTAAGCTGACGGATTTGTCGATGAGCTTTGTTCGCGTGGTGTACAGCTGGACTGTTGCTTGTCCGCTGTTGCTGCTGCTGCTCTGAATCACAAGTGATGCCCGTTCCAATAACGTACCCGCTTATATACCTGTTTCGAAAGGCTATGCCCATAATGCTCGCTTTAATGCGCCCACGCGAGTGTCCTCCCTCGCTATTTATAGTCTCTTTATGTGCAACCGGACAATTATCTCTTCACCGCGAAAATTCACCAGTGTGCCGTTTTGATCGACAATGCGCACCGTCACGTTGTCTATACTGTTGAGAGTGATGGGCAGGTATATTACGTTGCTGGGCACCTCAACAATCTTGTAACCGGGCGGCACGAGGGGGAAAAATTCGTGTACGGTGTGGACTAAGTTACCATTTACGTACGATCCGGTGGTGATGTTGCACTCTACGCGTATCACGTCCACTTTCAGTATGCTGACGGGCAAGTCCGACTCGTGCCATCTATTCGGTGCAAGTATGCGTCTATTGAATCCAAGCAGAGAAGCCAAACAGTTGTCTCTGTCAAAGTTTATCTGTTTCCCGAATTTAATTTCGCACTTCAGGGTGCTGTTGTTGGCGCGCAGAATAAAGCTGGTATCACCCGAGGGTAAATTGTTGCGCAGGTACTCGTTCAGGTCTTCGATCTCATATGAACCAGTGGGTATGACGAGTTCCGCGTCACCGCTACCATAATAGAACTTATTGTTTGATTCGTCCACGTTCGGCACCGAGTTGAAGGTTTGGAACAGTACAAGCCCCAGCACGTAGTTGCCGTCCCCCAATTCGATAGGTGGGAAAAAATTGCTGCTCAAGACCGAACTGTTTCCCGTCAACGACACCGTCAGAGACTTGGTGGTGGTCATGATCCGCCGTTGTTGTACAAAAACTTTAAGCACAGGTGTCCACAGATGGGTGAGTTGAAGCTCTGCTCCCAGTCGTGATTGTACTGTATGGTGGTGGTGCGGCTACCGAGGTATTTAACGAGTTCTGCGGGCGGTCGCAGGTTGCCAAAACTGTCAAAGTAGAGGACGCGCGACCCTCGCTTTATGTACGCTACCCAGTGGGTGCCAGGACCGCTTGCGTCATCCAAATTGACGATAGCTGACTCGTTGCGTTTGGGTTTCCCCGCGGGCAAGCCGTTGCGCATGAACACTCCCCGGAAGTGGGGAATTTTCAGATCGATTGAAGCGTACTTGTTTAGATCGATGTCGGTGAGTGGTCTTCTCGGTAGCCTCAGTAGCGGTTTTTTGCCGGCGCCAAGTACAGACCCAAGCCTTTGCGGTATGGTTTCAGGTAGAGTCCGCTTCCCGGTTTACCCATAGCAATGGCCTCCATGGTCTGATTGTGGCGTTGATGTTCGCCTAGCTCTTTTCGGGCCTGTGAAGCATCGTTCACTGCCTTAGCTACACCTGCCGCCCCTCCAGCTAGCGCACCGAGAGCCGATAGACCCGCAAAAATTGGTATCAGGGGTAATATTCCACCAGTCTTCGGCACCGGGATGACGCGCGGCAACGGCTTCCTCTCTTTGCGTCGAATTACTTGCTTAGCCGCTGCCAGGGCTCTGTTCACCGCCATAACCGTATCCTTGGTGTTCTTCACTGCAGCTCGCGCCTCTCTCGTCACTCTGCCGAGCGAAATACGATCTTTGACCGTCTTCTTCTTCTTCTTGGTGCCGACACCCATACCCAACTTGACTTTAGCTTTCATTGCGTTAGTTATGGCCCAAGCGGCTGCACGTTCACCCAGAGATGCGTCCTTTGCCAAAACCCTGTGCCACGCACTGTCCGCCAGTCTTCGGTCAGCTTCGTGTCGTTTCGCGAGCTCCTTCGATTGCGAGTAGGCAATGTCGTGGGATCTGCACGCTTCGTCCGTGGGATTTATGCCCCGATCACCTCTTGCCAATCGCTCCTTAAGTTTTGTACCTGGACCACAGAAGTTGTAACCGGGCAGGTGCAATTCCACCGGCAGTTTTCCAATCAAATCGTTTAAGAGTCCTTTCCCCTTGCGTGGTTGTCGTCGTCGTCGAAGTGGTTTGACTGTCGGAGACATACTGACTGGAGTATAAAAGGTTTCGACGCGTCTATATATACTAGTTCGACGACGATGAAGTTCGTGAAACAATCGGAGAGTTTACCGGTCATGAATGTATGCGGCGCAGGCTTCGAGCCACCCGCCAACAAGAGACTCAAACACGGACTCCTCTTCCCCGACACTGTGAGATCCATCATCTGCGGTCCCTCGAACTGTGGCAAAACGAATTTGATTTTGTCGCTGCTGTGCGCACCGAACGGGTTGCGTTTCGAGAACGTCTACGTCTACTCCAAGTCCCTGTACCAACCAAAGTACCAACTGCTGGGGGAGATTCTGCGGGCGGTGCCGGGTGTCGGCTACTTTGCCTACGGAGATTGCGCGGACATCGTGCCACCCGAGAACGCCCTGCCCAATTCCGTGTTCATCTTTGACGACGTGGCCTGCGACAAGCAGAACGTTATGCGCGACTATTTCGCCATGGGAAGACACAAGTCCACAGACTGTTTCTACCTCTGTCAGACGTACACGCACATCCCCAAACACCTGATACGCGACAACGTCAACTTTCTGATCCTCTTCAAGCAGGACGACTTGAACCTACGTCACGTGTACAACGATCACGTGAACACCGACATGGACTGGTCGGTGTTTCGTTCAGCGTGCGCCGCATGCTGGACATCCAAGTACGGATTCCTGGCGATAGACAAGGACAGCGATATGAATCAAGGGCGGTACAGGAGGGGCTTCGATCAGTACCTGATCATATAAAAGGGAAGCTGTTGACACAGACAGCTGTATTCGCTAACATCATGGCTGCTGACACAAACAAGAATAGGAAGAGAAAAAAGGATCGGATGCTTAGCAAAGAGATTATCAAATCAGCTGACGCCATTCGACGCAAGTACCGCTCGCTCAAGTCGATCCAAACGAGTGCCGAGGAGCGCCTGAGACGACGCTTCCAACCGCTCACCGAACCGCTGCAAGAAATGACCCGCAAACTGGACTCTCTCAAGGAACCCTCAACGCTAACGCCCGCGCTGACGCAGCCCCCTAGTTTCGCCAACGACCTCATCGATCTGGACGGTGAAGCGGCAGCAGCGCCATCTTTCGACTACAACACTCCGCCGCCTACACCTACGATGCCCGGTCCCAAGGTCAGCCCGCACATTGAGAGACTGCTGCGCAATGAAAATCGCAGAGATTTGGACACCGTGTACGGAGTCAGAAGACAAGCCGGCAATGACTACGACTCGTTCATGATTGGAAACTCGGCCATTCAGTTTGTCGACGACGATGTCTACGTGCAGGACAAACGGTATCCGGGCACCAGCGGTCTCTACGAGCTGCTCTTCTACAAAGACCCGCACAATTACACCAAGCGTGATTTGAACGTGTACAAGAACATAATACTGGCCACGAATGCTCACAAGGTGGGCTATAGGGATGAAGCTCGTACTCGGGGCACCAACAGCACCAAGTACAAGAGCATCATCAAACGGTTTACAAAGGAGGGTGGTAGTGGTGGTGTTGGTGGACTGTTGATGCGCGTCACAGATAAAAACAGCGAGTACGTGTATTGGAATGATATAAATGAACTGGTTCAACGTTTGTACTTGCTGCATGCCTCCAGAGCGGCCGGCAACACCTCACACGGCAACGAGATTGCGTCTATTGTGGAAGAGCTTATGGAGGAGGGGGTTATAGTATAAGAAGGGGAGCAGCAGCAGCAGCGCGAGCCTCAATCATGTCCGTGGACAAGTTCGGACGACAGCTGGTTGGACGATCCAAGAAAGCATCTTCGCAGGCGTTTGTTCTGCGCGGACCGCCTGGAGTTGGTTTCCTGCTGACCCAGTCCGGGGACTATAACATAGACAACAAGCGTCTGACCAATGTTGCTAACGCAATCGAAGACCCCGACGCTACCAATAAAGCTTACGTGGACAGTTTATTTGCAGCACTGGGACTGTCAATTGATCACGCGGTGCGTACAGGAGCGGTGGCCCCTCTCGGCCGGAAACTAGAAATAGTAGAGCAAGACCTGGAAAAGGTCAGAGATAGTGTAGCGTTGCTGTTTCGCGAACACAGTGATAGACTGCACGCGCTAGAATTAGGTTTGGCGCAATTGCAAAACGACAAATATTTGGTGGGGGAATGAATGAGAAGAAGGGGCTGATTGCCGAGTTACACAAACCCGCACGACGAAACTTCCCGAGGCGCAAGGTGATAATCCGCGGTTTCGACGACCTCTGGCAAGCGGATCTGGTGGAGATGATCCCGTACGCGAAGGTGAATCGCAACTACAAGTACATTCTCATGGTGTTGGACACGTACTCCAAGTACGGGTGGGCGGTGCCACTAAAGACGAAGACGGCATCGGATGTGGTGCAAGCGTTCGCCCCTCTGCTGCAACGACAACGATCACCGAAGAATTTGCAGACCGACGACGGCAAGGAGTTCTTTAACGCACGCTTCAAGGCTCTGATGACTGAGCACGGCATCAATCATTACTCCACGTTCACGGAGAAGAAGGCGAGTTGCGTGGAACGCTGGAACAGAACCATCAAGGAGAAGATGTGGAGACTGTTCAGTTTACAGGGCAACCACAGATGGCTCCACATTCTGCCTCAACTGGTCGGCGAGTACAACAAAACAGTGCATTCTGTGACGGGAATGCGCCCCGCTGATGTCACAAAGGATACGAAACTCAATTTTGGAGCGGCGGCAGCGGTCAGGGTGCAAACAAAGTTTAAGCTGTGGGACAAGGTGCGCATTTCAAAGTATAAGCACGTCTTCAGCAAGGGGTACACTCCAAACTACACCACCGAGGTGTTCACCATCGTCAAGGTGAAGCATACGAACCCAACCACGTACCATCTTGAAGATTACCAAGGGCAACCGATTCGGGGATGTTTCTACGAACAAGAGCTGCTGAAGACCAATTACCCCAACACATACCTGGTGGAGAAGGTATTGCGAAGGAGGGGCGATCGCATGTTTGTGAAGTGGCTCGGATTTGATGACTCACACAATTCGTGGATAGATAAGAGTGACTTGTAATAAATAAAACAGGAGTTGTTTACATAGAACATTTTTATTGAAAATATAGATAATTTATCAAATACATGCGTTTATTTACAAACTATTCTGGTCCATAATACTATAGTGCCCGAGAGGTAGTGTGTTTACACCATCATCGAGCGTGTGGCGTTTGTCATCTTCGGCACACAAACTTTTCTTGCTAATCTCGTACGAATAGAGCTCGTGATTTTTCGATCGAATCGAATTAAAGGTGGCCTGAAGTTTCAAATTGCCAAATAATACTCGTTTATAGTCGTTATGCGTCAACTCCTTGACTGCTGAACGGCCGATTCCCTTGGATTTTTTAATTTCAATAGCGTCATCCTCGCACAGAATAGAGTACATTTTCGGTTTTAGTGCTACCAACTCTGTAATAATTTTACCATCCAATTCATGCTTGAACTTGCCAATGACTTTTTTGTTTACCGGCGGAATATTGTAGGGATTCCCTGGGGGATAGCCGGAAGTGTCAAAATGATCCTTCGCATCGGCTCTAATTATTTCGTACAAGTCGTCAGTGCAGCACTCGTAAATAAAACTGTCCGTATCCGTGTAACAAAGCGAGGCATTTAAATTTTTGTGTTCTTTTACATAGTCGTAGTGAAATTTGTACATCAGTTCTTTTGCCAACTCCAACACGCAAAATCCCACATAGATTGGCTTATTGAAGACTATTTCTGTCTTTTGTAATTCAATGGCCACCAAGTTCTCCGAAAATATCACGCAGTTCTTAAAATTGGGTTTTGCTATCAGAGACGACGCGCCACAATTACCATCCCAACGCGTCACCAATTTGATGTCGCGCCGTTTCCTAATATTTTCAATTGTTTTCCCATACACTGCATTATTCATGAATTTGTACTGATCCTTTTCAAATTCATCCTTGGACTCTGTTCGTAATTTCGTGTTCAGATCTATGTACGGTTTGAGCCATTTAGACTGCTTAAATCGCAAAACTCTGTGGACCTTTTTTAACAGTAAACCGTGATTTAAACATTGCTGTAGATTTCTATAATGGATAACGTATCGAGATTTATCGTGGAGGGTTAGCATCAGTTTCGATTGGTTGGATAGGTCTGATGTGCGATGTTCTGAGCAGAAGGGGAAGTCCGCGTGATGGTCATGTATTGTTTCCGGATACTCCAGATCCACCTCTAGCGCATACCCATACTCTTGATCCCCTTCGAATAAGGTGTATTTTTTCTCCAATAGCTGTTGCTCGATCACGGCAATCTCACTGTCCTCCAACCACGCAAACCCTCCGTACGGCAGCGGTTGTGACAAACTGTGTCCGTACAGATTGTTTGCATCTATGTAGAAGAGAAATTTAGACGGTTTCGACGGATCAAAATTTTTCATATATTTGTTATTCGCTCTAGAAAATTTCTTGTTTGCCACAACCACTCCTCCTCTCAGTGAACGTTCGAAAAAATTTATCATTTCCACGTCTGTCAGCAGTTCGAGTTTGACCTTTGTCATCTTGAGCATTGCTTGAAACGTGTATCCCGCTAAGGTGAAACAGTGAAATGGATCCAACGAATACGTTTCCAAACACACGGAACGAAATTTATTCACTACATCTGTCAGAATTAATGTATCCAGTTTGAGGTAGATGTCGGAGTAGTCTGCTAGAGTCTGACAACCAAATGTCCGCCAAACCTTCTGCGCATGTGCATAGTCCTCTTCCGTAATGTCGCTGTCGTTGAGTTTACTGTAAAAAGCATTCTTCGGTGGGAGTTCGGTTTCTTCCAGACGTTCCCACGAGTTCACGTAATCATATGGGAACACCCCCTTCCTACAAATCAACTCTAAATTTTCCGGATTGGAAAAGTATCTTCTGGTTACGTTGTACTCGTTTGGATTCAAATTCTGCGCCAATTTCTCTAAGGACGATGGTATGAAACGATACGAGTCTAAAAAGCGCATTTTAACCCCACCCATCTTTTTCGAAAACGAAATGTAATTTTCCATCGTTATGGGCAGTAGATCAATTGGTTCCGTGTCGTAGGCCAACTCCTTTATGATTAAATGTCCGTCGTAACCACTCAAATTGTGAAATAATACGGGTACGAATCTGCAAGTTCGATATAGCAAATTGCATTGCGCATGCGCAGGTCCCCGGTACTTCCCCGTTATGTGATCGTGATCTTTCACTCGCTCTTCCAGTAAACCAAAAGGTTTCTCGCACATGTGGCAAATGTTGCACGTTTGAAATTCACGCAGCTGGATGTCATTCAATGGTTCCATACCCACGTCTCCGGTCACTATTGGCTCTATAACTGCAGCTATTTCTCGAAGTTTCGAAACAAACCAGCTGACGCAATCTTTTCCGCGATAAATCTCAAACCTTGACAGGCTATCGTCATAGTTACAAATCAGGTAAAAGGCAACGCTATACGGCTCGTGTTTCTGATATGCAAGCGTACTCGAAATGTCGGGATCATTTTTACATGCGGAAATTGGGCGGGTGAATGCTTCAAAATCACCGACGATGAGGAAGGGCACCGGCTCTTTAAACCAATAATTTTGAAATTGCAAAATGTCATTATTCCCCTCCGTTGGTACCGTAATTTTGACGTGAGACTTTTTTGCCGAGCAATCTGGTATATGCCTATCGTATTTTTCCAAGGAATAAAATGTGACTAAACACCGATCGCAAACGTGAATCTGACCGTGGTGCAGTGAAAACTGAGGTGAGCATAGACGCGACATATTTTTAATCCATGCGTAATGCCCTATGCTATTATTCTCATTCGTAATGTATAATAAATTCACATGCCTCTCCCGTTTCTCCTCGGTATAATACAAAGGACCAATTACGTTACACTTATTGTCTAATCCAAACACATTAATAGATATGTTATTCTGTCTTTCAAACTTGGAAATGTCTGTCAATTTCACCGGAATGGAAATACCTGTGGTGTCCAAAACATCCGTATACTTTGGATAACTTGACACGAGACTAACATTTTGCTTTGCGGGATACATCGCACAAACTACAGCGTGGAAAAAACAAGCCATATCTGTATTACATACATTGAGGACAGCCTTCCGTACAGCTATTACTTCTGGCAGTGGTAAATAGCTGGACGTTCCACCACGCAGTGGATTGTATTTATTAATATTTACGGCCAACGAAATGACTTGGGTGAAGGACCAGCCACTGTTTTTCGCAGAAAATTCCACTAGCTGCAATAGTATGAACAAAAAAATGTTAGTGACACGGCACACACAAGAATTGATTTGTAAACAAGTGAGCTCGTATCGTTTTGAATTGTGAAGATGAGGTCGCGCACTGGTTTCATGAAAAAATGTACGCTTATAATGAAACAATAAGAAACATTTTATATAGTAGTCAAGCCTTAAAAGCAAACCACCCCCATATTCCGATCCCCCTCGTCGAGTCCTTTAATTTGATACCCCACATCACGTAGTTTTCCGTACGGGTAGGCATAGATTAGACTACTGTTTTCAAATAATTAGCGCTGTAGGATGTTCTACTACCGAGAACTAAGATGTTTACACATCAATAACTATATGGTCTCTTAAGATTATAAGTTGATTACGTACCTTGGTTTTAAGTTTATCCGTTACTTCCTTGTACCAATTTGCCATCTCGGACGAATCAGAGAAAGACGAAGCGGTAACTATTGTATTGCTGGAATTAAAATATTTGCACTCTTCAGCCGCAGTCTCTCCTTGTCCACATAGTTTAAATGTGCAACAAAGGCTAAAGTTGACCTTTGCTGCAGCCTCTCTCTTTAATATATTCTTTAGTCGCGTCTTAATGAGATGGTAACAATTTTCAATGAACGCATCTGGATCAGTATGACGCTTATTGATTATTAAACCGGTCCTTATTCTACTGGTAAAAGCCGAAGCGATGTCTCTCCAAATAATTCGACCAGAACGCTTCTTATTTGAATTTGATGCAATTCCAGAACCCAAGTGCCTCTGGTTTTGTATTATATTTAAACACACTTTAATATTTGATATGTTGCACTCTACATGTCTGCGCTGACCGAGAGTAAGTTTATCACCAGTTTTCAAATATTTATAGTGGGTCCTGAGCATGCGCTTACATATCTTCGAAAAAGAATGAATTTGTTCCACAGACAAACTCCTTTTATTAGCACATACCTGTCAATTATTATTCGAATTAGCGCATGCAAAAATATGTGGAAACAAAGAAAACAAACTTACTTCAAATAATTTTTTCACCATATCTGATGAAAGTGTCTGTATTTCAGATTGCGATTCCATCGTCAATACTGCCTAATCACTCGCACCACAAAATATTATGTCCTTTGTTGAAACTCAAAACGTAATGTCAACACTGCTTTATTACTATAGAACGGTCATAAAACAACTGGCTGATGCCACCCAATCTCGCTCTATTTATACAGATTCTTATCTTCGCAGAACATTCCAGAAGAATCCTTGAGTGTTATCAATTCTAAGAATTACTTTAGTGCCGCGTGCAAATAATTTATGTATGTGTCACGTCTTATCTCCTTGTTCCAGAAGAAACCATGAATTTTATCGCTTCTAAGAATTAATTGAGTGCCGTGTGCAAATAATTTATGTGCGTGTCACGCCTTATCTCCTTGTTAATCGAAAGTTCCAGAAGAAACCTTGAATTTTATCGCTTCTAAGAATTAATTGAGTGCCGTGTGCAAATAATTTATGTAAGTGTCACGTCTTATCTCCTTGTTAATCGAAAGTTCCAGAAGAAACCTTGAATTTTATGGCTTCTACGAATTAATTTAGTGCCAAAGCGGTGAGGAAGTCTTTGATCTTTATCAACAAATAACATAAATTTTTCGAATTGATAATCATGTTTATTTTGGCAGGGTCTTTAAACACTCATGAGTTTATTTTTATAACGCTGTTTAATAGAATGTTCCAGAACAAATCGGTGAGAAAGTCTTTGATCTTGCTCGATAATCATTAATTATTCGAACTGATAACATAATGCTTAATTCGGCAGAACTTAAGTAAACATGACTTCCCAGAATTTTGTTTTTATGTCATGGAGGGGAGGTGTCCATCGTACTAATTGTTAATGTCAAAAAATCACGCTTCTAGCATACATTTATTTAAAAAAGCACACAACAAATTAATATTCTAACATAATGGTGAGTATTATTCAGTAATCAATTCATTAGTTCAGTTGATTTCCACGGAATACGGTAAATTATATAATATAATTTATTATATTAAAATACATTTTGTCAATTAAAATAATATAATAGTGTTCATAATATGATCTATTAAAATACATTTTATTCATTAACAGTGTAATCAAGCTCGTGACGCTGCTTATACATCGTTGGCTGCAACAAGAGAAAAATATCATAGTTAAAAATTATACTAGTAAACAAACAAACAAACAAACAAACAAACAAACAAACAAACAAACAAACAAACAAACAAACGAACAAACAAACAAAGATGAGAAATTATACTAGTAAACAAACAAACAAACAAACAAACAAACAAACAAACAAACAAACGGGCGGACAAACAAAGAAATGCATTCATTCATTATAAAAACAATTAATTTTCCACCACTAGAATAATTGTGAATCAGAAATCCCAATTTTCCACTACTAAAATTGCGAATCAAAAATCCCCAATTTCACACTACTATCACTGAATATTAAAAAATCTAAATGCTTTACTTACGATCTACAATATTGACCCAAATGACCACAAGTTCACTGCACGATTCCAACAAAATTATCGTTGTTTCTTTCTCCATGAATAGGCCCGAAAATAACACATTTTCTGTTGTTGTTGACGCCATGTGTGGCACATTTCCACAAATTATCATTTTGGGTCTGTTCTAAATATAGAAAATAGTTTACAATTAGATAATATGTATGCTTTTAATTACTTATAATGAAATTATTATGAATGACTTCTATTATGAGATTTATTAACATACTGCTTGGATAATAAAAGAAATGATTACTGCAAATGGACTTACTTTTATATTTTCCGGCAAGTTTTGCAGGATAAAATGGTACAATAAAATATCCCCAACATCGTCTTGGCTAATTACCGCATCCATATTGGGAAACTAACTTTTACCGCACCTATTCCGTGGAAATCAACTGAACAATTGAACTAACTACTGAATAAAATGCTCGCGATTAGATTCGTTCTATTTATTTCGCAGCTTTTGCCGAGTTTGCTAAATTTTGATAACATGTAGAAGTTATCAGAAAAAACAATCAATTGAGCATTGTTTATTTATCTGGCGGTAAGCTTCGAAAATGTTCTTATTTTATTGTAATAATACAAACAACAGGGTATAACATAATCTCGGTCATCTTGTAGAGTTTGAACATATTAAGTGCACATGCACTTATTGGCATGCAGACCGTGGGAGTCAAACCAAACAAATATACATATCCTATCGGCAAAGTTGAAAGGTTTTCCTAGAACGTTCTTAGCTATTAATATTTAATCATAATAAAAACAATTATAACATCTCTTCGGACATGTTTCTTTCTCAAACTTTGATAACAATATTTATTTAGTATAAACAATTGCAAACGTTCGAATTTCCGAGAAAAAACATTAATTCTGCAACATCTGCATACTATTGCATCAGCTTTTCCAGAACATTCTTCCATTGCGCAACAATGAGCAACACGCGCACTTTTTAAGCCCCGGCGCAGGCGCCTGAGCCACAACCAAAGGCCCCAAAGACCCAGAGGCCCTTCTTCAGCAGCCTCTGCTCATTGCCGAAGAACTGGGTGGACTGACCTGAGGAATAGCCCCGGCGCATGCGCCTGGACGCTGCTGAACACCACTTCTTCTGCAATGACCAGACGCTGCTGAAGACATGCCCACTTCTTCGGCAATGACCTTCAAAGACCAGTGGCGTAACAAAGGATGACAGGGCCCGTATGCAAAACTGCTTAGTATGCCCCCCCCCCCGTGTTATAGAAATATTTTGAATGCGAGGTTTCAAAATTAGGACCAACATAAAAGTTAAAAACTTTTTTTTATTTCACTGCTAAATACAAATAAAATAAAACCCAGATAAAAACCAACGTATGTATTAAAATTATTTTCAAACTATAACCATCTTAATAACTAAAATATTATTTTCTTCTGGCCTTACTATTAGCAAAGCCCTCAACTAAGTCTTTGGTATTCTTTGCCGATGCAGCTTTATGCTCAATTGCTAGAACAGAAAGGTCATGTAGGCGAATTTGACTAGTCGAATTTCTCAAGTAATTTTTGGTAATTTTGAGTTTACTAAATGACCTTTCCGCGGTTGCAGTTGTAACGGGAAGAGTCAAAAATAAAAGTAAACAGATTAGCACTTCTGGAAAGTCACTTTCTAGAAAGCCGTATTTTTGAAGCAATATATTTGTTAAGTCTCTCACATGTTTTAATTGATAAGGTCTTTCACCATTGAAACAAACTGAAATTAACATTTTTTACTAACTGCTTCCGAATATTTTAACTGTATCCTGTCACAGCAATCTACAATTTCGCTGTCTTTCATTCTAAGAAAATGTTTGGGTTGTAGAAATCCAAATATATTTGTAAGTCCATGGAAACTTTTGAAACGGTTTTCAAGTTGCTGGATGACTACGTCAGTTGTTAAATAGAACACATTAACCTTAATCCTTAAACAGCATTTCTGGAGTTAGAAAAAGTGTACGGAGTGGTGAGCCAAAAAGCGAGGTCCCACGCTTTGAATACCATAGTCGGGGTCTTTGATAAGAAGGACGCAAAACAATTAAAATCATAACAGGACACGACAAAAGGGGATACAATTAGAAGCAAAAAAAGAACACAGTTAAATGTATAATTATTATATTACAACTAATCAAACCCAGGATCGAGCCCAGGAGAAATTCGATTCGAGGCTCTTTTAGAGGTATGGTCGGGTCGGTGTGGTCAAGGGCCCCCCTAGGTGTTGGGCCCGTATGCACCGCATAACAGGGCATACCCTTCGTTACGCCACTGTCAAAGACACCAGAGGCTGCTGCAGATGCCGCTGCTGAAGACACTTCTTCGGATGCCTCAACGACTCCTTCAGCAGCCTCTGGTCTCTTTCAAGGTCACTGCCGAAGAAGTCGGTGGCACCTCGAGAACTCGATGGCGCTATGTGCTCCGAACGGGTTCGTATCTGAGGCTCTCATTTTCTAACTACTTAATTAATCCGTATAAGCAGTTTTATAAACACATACCTACGTAGCATAAAGGAATATAAAAAATAGGTAGTTACAATTAAAATATTAGTTGAGGAGTTAGGGGCCAACCGCTGGCATTTTAATACCTTTACATAGAGGCAAATGGAAGTTTGCTTTAACTGAGTCAAAATTACATTAACCAGCATTTTTTGAAGGTTAAATAGCCTAAATTTTCCTTCATTATAAATCGTTGAGTTGTATTGCATCAGGCGTGGATTGAAAAATATAAATATGGACTTTCACCTTATTGCGGGGTGTCGTTGTAAAGTCCAGAAACTGTACTTTTTACCTGTGAGAAAAGAGATAAGTGACGCAATTGAATTCTGGGAAAATTTTTGGATTTTCGCAATTCCCGATTAAATCGCGAACTCCAGAAATGTTTGCAGGGCAAAATTTCATATAAAACCACACCATCAAACTTGTGTGTTGTGTAGTGCAAGGTACCCCCTTTAAAATGTAGACTCAGATCTTGCAATCCGACAACACCAGCGAAGTTGTCTACTTTTTGGATTTATTCTTATTATTTTTGCAATTCGAGGCTCTTTTAGAGGTATGGTCGGGTCGGTGTGGTCAAGGGCCCCCCTAGGTGTTGGGCCCGTATGCACCGCATAACAGGGCATACCCTTCGTTACGCCACTGTCAAAGACACCAGAGGCTGCTGCAGATGCCGCTGCTGAAGACACTTCTTCGGATGCCTCAACGACTCCTTCAGCAGCCTCTGGTCTCTTTCAAGGTCACTGCCGAAGAAGTCGATGGCACCTCGAGAACTCGATGGCGCTATGTGCTCCGAACGGGTTCGTATCCAGTATTCTCATTTTCTAACTACTAGCCGAAACGTCGCAAATATAATCAATAAGCGATTGTCTGATTCATCCTAACCTACAAATTGCAAATGATGCATTAGCGCCTAACATTAACATCAGTCACAAATCAGAATCAGTTGTTCCATCATCATCATCATAAGGTTCTCAGTCCGAAGACTGGTTGGACGCGTACCTCCATTCTTTTCTATCCTGAGCTAACCTACGCATTTCCCTAAAAGTAGAACATCCTACATCCCTAACTATTTGAGAGCAGTAGTCTAATCTAGGCCTACCCCTACCTCTTTTTATTCCTATCTCTGACTCTAGTATGTCACGAACTATTCCTTCGTGTCTTAGAAGGTGTCCTACCATCCTATCTCTCCTACTCTTTATTGTTTTCCATACCTTTCGCTTTTCCCCAACTCTTTCTAATACTTCCCTATTGCTAACCTTATCTATCCACGGTATCTTCATCATGCGTCTGTAGCACCACATTTCAAACGCTTCTACTCTTTTTCTATCCGCTTCTCCTACTGTCCAAGTTTCGCACCCGTATAATGCCGTACTCCATACATACGACGTTAAGAGTCTCTTCCTAGTCTCTATATTAACCGTTCTCGAGCATAACAGTTGTTTCTTTTTGTTAAACGCAACTCGGCCCTGCGCCATTCTTTGTTTTATATCTTTAGTGCTCCTACCGTCTTGAGTTATTTTACTTCCTAAGTAGCAGAAATCCGCGACCTCCTCTATCTTCTCATTTCCAATTTGTATTTCCATTTTAGTTCTATTTTCACATCCCCTACATACCAAAATTTTAGTTTTCTTTTTATTGATTTTCATGCCGAAGCCCTGTGTCAAAACTGCTTCCATTTCATTCAGAGCCGCTCCTAATTCTTCTTTGCTAGATGCTAACACTGCTATATCATCCGCAAATCTGAGCATGTTAATAGTTTGGCCCTGTACATTGATCCCTGAGGCTGTTCTTTCCTTAACAATATTAATCGCATCTTCGATATATAAGTTGAAAACTAGAGGTGACAATGCACATCCCTGTCTCACTCCCTTCCGGATATCTACTTCCCTTCGTTCCTGCTCACATTCTATAACTGCCTTTTGCTCTTTGTAGAGATTATGTATTATTCTTCTGTCCCTGTATTTCATCCCTACCTTTCTCAGCACTTCGAACATCTTCCCCCATTTTACGTTGTCGAAGGCTTTTTCTAAATCTACAAATCCTATATAGACGCTCTTTCTCTTTTCTATCGTTTTTTCTATAATTACTCGTAAAGCTAGAATGGCCTCGCGCGTTCCTCTATTTCGTCTAAATCCGAACTGATCTTCTCCTAATATTTCTTCCGCCTTTTTCTCCATCCTTCTTTGCACAATTCTAGTTAAAATTTTTGACGCATGGGAAGTTAAACTGATAGTTCTAAAATTTTCGCATCTATCCGCGCCTTTTCTTTTTGGCAAAGCTACTATGATGTTCCGTTTGTAATCTTCTGGAATCTCGCCTGTCAGGTATATGCGACTAACTAGTTTAAATAAACGATCTATTACCTCTTGACCTGCGCACTTTAAGATTTCTGCCTGCAAGCCATCTATACCTGGTGCTTTATTATTCCTTAAACTTTTTAGTGCTATCTCAAACTCTTCTCTCATTATAGGACTCCCTAGGTTATCCCCCTCTACACTGCTTTCGCTTTCTAATATATCTTGCACTTCCTGTCCCGCATATAAGTTTCCTAAATATTCTTTCCACCTATCTGCCTTCTCCCCACTTCCGATTAGGATATCTCCTGCCTCATTTCTAATGTTTTTGGTACTAGATCCAATTTCTCTAAAATCAGTTGTTCCATCAATATAAAAAGGATAAGGAAACTAATCATATTGGGCACATGCGCACTGTTTGCCGTTTGGAGACTGTCAGTAACCAGTTAGGAACATCTGATGGATATACGTAATGGTCACGCCGCATGCGTATTGTATGCAACCGGGAGCTACTATTAGTGTCTGTTGATGTGTACTTGCGAGTGAAGAACTGAAAATATAATTTTGCTACTGACTGAATATAAGACAACGTAGGTCTCTAATCTATGGTCGGAACTACGTGAATTGCAGAAATGGACATGTTTTGCAGTGTGTGCGGTAGTGAATTCGTCACTATAATAAATTGGTACGTAGCTATTTTCAAAAATCGAAACTTATGCGTAAAGGAAAATCTGATTTGTAGGAAAATGTGAAAGATGCAATTGTATGCCATACATAATGGCACATGAACTGAAAACTACAAATGTATGCCGCTGTTCAGCATGTTCAGCAATATATCTGCGAATGCGCGAATACAACCGATATTGCCAAATATGTGGGCACACAGAAGAAAAAAGTAAGATAATAAGAAACAAAAGAGCAGCTCAAATAAGAGAAAACATATCAGAGAATAAAAAGAGCTGCCTTGGAAAAAATAAATAAAAGAAAAAAGATGGAATGTATCCAATCAGCTGAATCATCACCTCTGCCTTCACGCCAAGAATTGAATGAATCATTTTCATCTAAAAAAAAATACCGATGGCGATTCAGGCATCGCTGCACCGAACTTTTCATCTGCAGGTAAAGAACTTCTTAAATAATTTTTATCTATAGATGACAATTTAGACAATGCTCTGTCTCAACTTGTAGACAACTTAGAAAAATCGGATAAAAGTGAGAATGAAACGTTAGAATTAAGTGAGAAATGAAACCTTAGGATGAGTTCTTTTTTCATAGCATTATAATACTTTTTTATTTTCTTTTTTATGGCATATTAGATGTTTTATTTTATGAGTAACGTAAATAAATGTTTTTGTTATATAATATTATTTGTACTCGCATTTTTACTTCATAATTTTGTAAAAAGATGTTTAAAAGTTATTATTTGATTTATACCTACATAAAGAAATACATATTATAGAACTTCAGTGTAAACAACATTACGCGTAAATTGACCTAAATAGTTTGGAAAAGAACCTTTTATCTTAGCGTCCTTGATTAAAATTTGTATGGAGTCAAATTTTCGAACGCGCGAAAGAACTACGTAAAAGCTGTCCATGGGAAAATACAGGCTCTGGAAGGTAAAGGGCCACTTTTTTAAGAGTTTGTCCTTGACTTTTGTTTTCTGTTAAGCAAAATGCTAAGCGAAGTGGGAATTGTGTACGTTCAAATTGAAAAGGTAAAGCAGAATCACATGGTTTTCATTTAACCTTAGGTATAAGCACACATTCTCGGCGCTTTGCTCCAGTTAAAATTTCGCATTCGATAATTATTTAATTGTCAAAGGCATGGCACTCTACTTTTGTCGGAAAATACCTAATATTGGACATTACAAATTAATAGCTGCCTAAAATGTAACAAATGCTTTTTAAACCCCGAAAAGGCAAATCTACAACTTAAGAGCTTTTCGGTGGAGCCCACAATTGTTGAAATTGAAATCGA
The DNA here is from genome assembly GCA_963966045.1 of Xestobium rufovillosum. NCBI lineage: Eukaryota > Metazoa > Arthropoda > Insecta > Coleoptera > Ptinidae > Xestobium > Xestobium rufovillosum. The sequence continues at coordinate 33,435,739 of OZ014493.1, forward strand.
TGGAGTCCTCGATGAGATATCCGGCGAACAAAGTTTCAATGTAAAATCACCTTCGCTAAATTATTTCATTGTCAAAGGCATGGCACTCTCTACTTTTGTCGGAAAATAATATTGGACATTTTATTACAAATTATTAATAGCTACATATAAAATACACTGCCTTTTTTTACAAATGCACCATATGTATCTACATGCTATAGTCTTTGTCTCGTGTTAATGGTTTTTGTACTGTGAATTTCAAAATGATTTTTAGCACACTTCAAGTTTACATCATTTCTGACATTTTCTGATAGTTTTGAAAATGTAAAAAGTGAAATTGTTTACGATAAAGAGAAACTAGACTCGATAATTAATAGCTCATTCCATTGAAATAATTTTTAAGTTAGTAGGCCGTGTTCCCTGACAAGCAATAATGTAGTAGGTACTTAAATAATTACAAATCTGTCACTTTTAAGCCGAACGAATATTCAAACGTGAAAATGGCAGTTTATACTACACCAGAAAAGGTAAAAATGGTTACTGATTATATCAGAGGTCTATCGAGTAGAGAGGTACGTGATCACTTTGCGGCGGAGTATCCAAATCGTCCTGTACCAAATAAAACAACCATTTTAAGATTATACAAACAGTTTATTACGTGCGGATGTTTGAATACGCAACATAATAAAAACAAGAAAAGAGGAAACCGTATTGTGACTGACGATCTGAAACAAAATGTTTGTTTGGAAATTGAGGAAGAACCTTCCACTAGTTTGTCAATATTATCTAATATGTTTCAAGTTTCAAAAAGTAGCTGCTACAAAGCATTAAAAGAGGAAAAATTCAAGAGCTACAAAATACGTAACTTACATCACCTATTGGAAAGGGATTTCTTTCCACGAATGGAATTCTGTGAATACTGGATGAACAGAATAAACGAAAATCCAAATGTTCAGAATCGTATTCTGTTTTCTGATGAGAAAACATTTTTACTCAACGGAACTGTGAACGACCAAAATACAAGAATATGGGCGCGAGAAAATCCGTATATTTTCCAAGAAACACACACACAATGGCCTCAAAAGGTTAATGTGTGGGCGGGAATTTTGGGAAACCATATTGTTGGTCCATTTATTATTGATGGGTCATTAAATAGTGCCAAGTACCTGGCATTGTTAAATGAAAGAATCCTGCCAGCTTTAGATAGAATAGCAGTAAATGGAAGAATAATATTCCAGCATGACGGGGCTCCACCGCATAGCACTCGAGAAATAACCAACTTTTTAAATATCCAATTTCCAAATGAATGGATTGGTCGTTACGGACCGTTAAAGTGGCCAGCCAGAAGTCCAGATTTGAGCCCCCTAGACTTCTTTTATTGGGGACATCTCGCCACAAAAGTGTATGATAATGTAAGAGACAGACCACAGGATTTACAGGATTTGATGAATCGAATAAACGAAGTTTCAAATGAAATTAGTGTAAGACATTTACAAAATGTGAAAAGAAATTTTCGGGATAGATTAGAGTACTGTTTAGCGGCTTATGGCAAACAGTTTGAACATTTAATTGGATAATATCAAAGCTTTATTATTTAAGTAATATTTCGTTTTATTTTTAGATTGTTCATGATTTACCAAATAAATACCGATTTAAAGAGTTAATTATTACTTATCTTTAACATGAAAAGTTTTTGATAATAAGACGTGAAATAGCAGAACACCAATGATGACTTTTTCTTTGGTCATATTACAACAGAAATTTCATGTTTAATTACTTTTCTGGCTATAAGATGTAAAATAAAGTGACAGACGTGCATTATTTATTTGGTAGTCAGTAGAATAGCCTACTATAACGTAAAACACAGTTTAATAAAATGGGCAATAATTTTTTGATATTTTCCTTTTATTGCAAAGTTTATCACTTCTTAAATTTTAGAAATAATCAGAAAAGGTCAAAAATGATGTAAACTTAAATTGTGCCAAAAATCATTTTGAAATTCCCAGTAGAAAATCCATTAACACTAGATAAAGCCTATAACATGTAAATACATATGGTGCATTGATAAAAAAAGGCACTGTATAAGGATTAATTGATAATATGAAATCAAAAATCCGTTGTTTATTTCGTTGTCACGGAAACGGAGAAATAGCTTAAGGCGCCCACTCACGCACGTACTTGCGTTAAGTTTTGAATGAACAGGCAAAAACGTGCATTCAAAATTGTGCGTGTGTGGTGCAAGCCTTAAGACTTTTTTGAACTGCGCAGTTGAACCGTTCATTTCAAGTCTGTCTTGAAATTTTAACTGTACACCGACGATTGCGCATTCAAAATTGTGCATGTGTGGTCAAAACCTCAAGTTTTGTTTAATACAGTGGCGCGCAGCAGGTGACATAGTTTTAACGGATTTATTTGATTTTGAGTAGTTAATATAATAAAAACATAAGTAATTTTTGATATATATTTATACCACGAAGTACAATATATAGAAAGGAGTGCCCACGGCCGCTGTCTCCACTAGCGAGGTAGTGGCCGCATAACGTTCGCGGCGCGACAAAGATGTGAGATGACAAAGACCATCCAATAGGTCCTACTACTACTTACGCTTTAACGGGCAGCACGCGAAACGCCGCGATGGAATAATTGTTTTAATGACTTGAAATTAACAAAATTATCCGTAAAATATTTGTACTTGCATGTCTAGTTTATTGCACATTGTAACAATCATTATGAACTACAAAAAGAACGACTTTAATTAAAAAGCGGCGAATAAAACGTAAACAGAACACTAGTATAAAACAAATCCAAAAAATACCACCGGACCGAAAATTATGTTACAAGATATAATAAAAACTCCCAAGTTTAACAAAAGCGGTCAAATTTTATGAACTCTGTAGATTTGAGCACTTTCGTTTTTCCTTGCTTATGCATCTGGATTTTAAATCCTGACCATTCTTCGAGATACGAAATAATGTAAAGCATGTGCCAAAATGTCATTTTTATGCAAATCGCATGTAAAAGAAAGGGGAACTGTATTTAAAACTTCGATCATAACGTCCTCGTAAAGTGTGGAAGAATTAATGCAATTTACAAATATCTTTTCTGTTTTTTTTTAATATTGTGAACATAAATGCAAGGATGCGTTAGAAATCCTTTAGATTTTTGATTTGTTAATTCCGCTACGGCATAGTTAATAAATGTAGAATCAATAGTAAGCGCTTCTTTACACTTGACGCAAGTAGTTGTTTTTTGCAACTTTCGACAAATGAAACCAGCCATGTAATATAATACACAGTCAGAAATACTGCTTGATTCGTCTTCTAAAATGTTTTGGTCTATGATATCGTTTTCTTCATCTTCAATCAAAGCTTCAAGTTTTGCTTTAAGATCTTGTATATATTCCTGAGTGCAGCTTCGTCTTTTTTCAAAAATGGTTTTCATATCATTAAGACAAAGTTTATTAGTATTTGCTTCGGCCACAGTTCAGTTCCGAATTGTGGTGGTTTAATTAATTTGTAATTTAAGATAAGAATATCTAATAGTTTTGTAAATATTCAATAAATACAATTTTTATAAATTAACTTTAACACCCTGTATCTATCTTGGCAAATATTAATTTTTCGACACCTGCTCATTAAGAATACTTGCATTAAATTTCAGTATCCTGTTCATTTCTCAAATTTTGAATAAATCTGAGATATCCTGCCCATTATTCTTTACTTACAGTTACTGCATCGTTTCGCCATTCAGTAACAATACATTTTTCTTCGAAATGTTTAGCGCAAACCCCATCAGAATGCGACAACGTTCGGTCTTGTCGGGGGATATTTTTTATCCAAAGCGCTAATAAATTATCATCTATTGGTGGCGAAAACATAGCAATTTTTCAGGGTTACATTGGTAACCTGACGTACATTTTGGCACAAAGCACCGTTTACCCATAAAACACTTCAGTGAAGCTGTAAATGTGTAAATAGTCTGAAGAAAGTTCTTCAGTTACTGAAGTATAAATTAATGCAATACAAAGCCAGCACCGAATTCGCGCTCGCAGGTGCCGGACCTATCGAACGCTCTCTGTCTCGGAGCACTCTCTCGCACATCCGAACGTTAAGCGGCCAGGAACTAGTAGCTCGTGGGCACTCCTTTCTATATATTGTACTTCGTGATTTATACTAAACGTATTTTTGATCATTATTATGTTTTTTCAACAAAAACAAACGATTCGACTATAATTTCACCCGTCCCACAATCTTCAACCTCGCACCGAATAGCGGCGAAAACGTGAAAAATCGAAAATATTTTTGTAAAGAACGAAAACACGGGCGAAAACACCTTCGATCGGGATGAAATTTGAGAAGTTCAAAGGCGAAATCGTCCCGGATCCGCAGTGACCATCGCGATCTTTCCAACTCCGGTAAAACACCCCGTTTCTAAGGGATAACGAACTAGGTGTACCGGAAGGGGCCGAAAATGTTCCATCGCACCCAGAAGAACAAGCCATGCGAAAAAACGGGCGCCGTCCGCTCTTCTGCCGACAAAAGCTGTAGGTCATAAGGCGATCTCGAACGCGGGAGTCGAACCGCCAGCGAGATACGGAGTCCTCAAAATAAGGGTAGTTTTTTATAACGGCCAAGCTGGGGATCGCCGGGTAAATTTGAAGGCGGATTCCGATAGCCCAGTCGATCGGACCGAAAATATTCAAAAATCATTTCCCTCGCACAGAGGTTGATGGGGGAAATAATTTTTTCTTCGAAGCAATGCAAAATTTTATGGCAAAAAGCATGCAAAACGGGGGCCAAATTCGTCCCTAGAGGTCGAAGGGGGAAGTCCAGCGGGGTACGGTTCGAAAGGTGAAAGTTCAAAGAGTGTTAAATTGGGCGGAATTTTGGATCGGTCAACGTTTAAGGGTAGAAAAATGCATTCGAAAATGGCAAACAAAAATTTCCGGCGATCGCGAAATCTTCCAAGATCAGACACCCGCCTTTCAAATTTTTCGTCGAAATTGTGCATTTTATTATGCTCGGGGAGACTTTCACAGACCACCCCGACGAGTGCAACTCTTCTAAGGGATTAATATGAGAAAAGTGATCACGTTTCAGCAACCAATGTTTCTCCCATCTGCTCCCACTGAATCTTTGTTTGTTTATTTTTCAAAATAATTAGGCACGCCACTGATAACAAATTTAATTCTTCTCTCGAGACCATGTTTTATAAAACTGCGAAGTGAAAATTGTGTGTGTGTGGAGAACCGTCGCGCAACATTCCGTTCAAAACTTTTGAATGTACAGTTTTGAATTAATTCTAAATTGCGTGTGTGTGGGGCCCTTTACTGAGCTCATTTTATGCTTCAAAAATAATTACATATTTTCAAAATGTCACTGTTATGTCAGAATATTAAAAATAATTTTACCATTCTTTCTTATAAATTTATGATAGCAGATAAAGTTTTGTGTGTTTATCAACTTCATGACTAGTAGGTACCATAATGATTGGCGTTACGATACTTATAACATAACAACAACTATTTATTAAGTAATGGGAACATAATTATTAAATAATTACTGGTAAATTTTACCAGTACCACAGACGAATTCGTCTGTGCCAGTACCTACATACCAATTTCTTCCTTTTACTACCACACAGTTAAACTACAGTTTTGTTGAGTTTCTCTAAAAATATTGCAAAATATTCACTTCAACACAAAAAACAGTAACTGAGAAACAAATTCAGAATTCCGTTCGACGAGCGATAATATTCAAATCTGACGTTTTCCTGTCAAAGTATTTTTAAAATATAAGCCTGTAATACCGATTCGGTGCGGAGCCATCTATAGGCAGTGGGAATTAATACATAAACCAAGTGTTCTCATAACAGTTGGCGGCCCCCAGGTCTATTTTAAAAAAGCGTTCTCTCAGCTTTAGTTTTTTACACTTCCAAAATGCCAAATATAGGATACATTCTGTAATGCGCATGCGGTCGGACTGTTCAGTAGTCGTAGTCACTCCCTTTTTAATTGGGAGTGACTACTGCTCCGGCCGCCGGCCCCCTGAAATTTTGTTTGAACACGGTCGGGCATGCGCATTACAGAATGTCAACACAATTTGCATTTTGAAGGCGTAAAAAAAATAAAGCTGAGAGAACGCATTTTAAACAAAGCCCTTACTTGCCCTCTCGCACCAGACACACGCATTTTTTGGAAAAAAGATGATGTAAAAACAAGCAGAATATATCAAACCGCTGCGGGGTCAGAACTCGTCTAGCCGTAGGAGAACAAAATTGCGGTTCTGTACGATATCCGAAAACCCACCGAGACCGTTAGCGTTGCTTTACCGATAACGATATTCTTAAGGGGGGTATCCATTTGTGTCAAATGTCCCGTAACGTAACAACGGCCTGTTGCAAAAACGCCACGGGTCGCTGCGAAAGCGGTTTAGTTTAGGTCGTATCATTCACTTCGTAACGTAACAAAACAGGGTTACGACCCGACACGACGACATATTTCACCCACAGTATGAATTTGACTCCAGCAATGGATTCATCTCTGCAATTACAGTTAGCAGCAGCTTCATATATTTTTATCCATCATACTATTTGTAAAAATAAGAAACGAAAATCTCCGCGACGGTGGATCTCCAAACTTTACCAGAGTAAATGTCTTCCTTGCTCCACTCCATGAGCACTTTCCTAGTTAACGATAGAGGAAAAAGACTGACAAAAGACAAAGCAAGGCAAAATCACGAACGCAACAGATAACGTTACGGCGATAAAGCCAACCCGTCCCAACTTGCCGCGACGCGTACCGTTGCATTCCTTTGATGCGACGGCTAAAAACCGACAAATGGTGGTTCGGTTCAAGTTCGTTACGCGTGACAAATTGGTTACGCGTAACATGCAACAGTTTCCCGTCTCCACTAGATGTAACGTAACATGTTTGGTGTTACGTTACGGGACATTTGTTACAAATGGATACGCGGCTTTAAACGTCATTTTACGGACATTAAGTAATGCGCGCGTCCGACCGTATTGGAATAAAATTTCAGGGGGCCGGAGCAGTAGTCACTCCCTTTTTAATTTCAGTGGTCTTTTGCATGGAAATAGGTTATCTGGCGGTGAAAAAGTGAAATCGGCATTAATTCTGTTTTATATATTGTGTTCTTTCGTTCATGAGTTATCGATATGGCAACAGAAGAAACTTTGTACGATAAGTTCCTCCTAGATTTTGAAAATTGTGTGGACATTGATGAGGATATTGCAAATATTAGCACATGGACAGATTTGGTTGTTAATCCTGATAATTGGGCGATACTTTTGGAACTAGCGTTTGATGAAGCCCGATTGAAAGCATATTTCGATACCTTAAATGAAAAGCAAAGGCAGAAACATTTCACGTTTGGAATTGCATGCTTTACTTTTTTCATTCAAAGAAACTTCACAGGGCCATTCTTGCCAAATAATGTAGGAGAATTTCTTGTTACTGAAAGGTTCGCAACCATTAACTTTTCAAAGTTGTTGTCTGTTAATAATGAAGAAGTTAATGTGAATACGTTATATCCGCAACTTTTGGCTGCTGCAAAAGTTATGTTCTCCAGTTGCCATTTTAGTGAAATCGTAAATATGTGGTGGACATGGCGAGCAACTATAATACACCAACAAGTACTGGATGAATTGAGCCCCACACTTCTTGCCAATGCGGATAGAATCAGAAAAGAAATCACCAGTTTAGTTGTTGATAGTATGTATAACACTGATATTTCAAATGTTTTTACGAATTTGAAAAGGGAGTGACAAGGGTTCCGAACGGTCGGAACTCGCATGATGGCGATCCAAAGTTAATAATTAATACACGAGTAACAGACCCCAGAGTTGACACATCTATTTTTAAACAGACCCCTTAGCTGCCCTCTCGCACCAGACACACGCATTTTTTGCAAAAAAGATAATGTAAAAGCGTAACCTCAAAACTAAACCCCCTACGGGAGCCGATCCCACCCGGGCCGAGAATACCAAATTACGAGTTCTATGCGATACCTCCCTACCTATAATGCCATCATGGATGCGCGCTCGGAAACCGCGTTATTGAAATACACCGACCGTTCGGAACTCTTGTCATTCCCATTTGAAAATTATACCGAGTGCAGTATTTTACACTTGGACACCAAGGCAATTTCTTAGCACCAACAAGTTCAAAGTTGGTTAATGAAGAATGTGTTTGTCATGGATCACTAAGATATAAAGGCTGTCACAGATACTCCAATTAATCATTTTGTTTGTACAGTTATCTAGGTTGAGTTTTTCATTCTCTACAATACAATCTAGAAAAAGTTTTTGAAAATTACCCATAAACATAAAAGTTACAATGTGTTGCCAATCTACGAAAGCGCACAAGGGCCACGCGCAAAATAAAATTAAAGTCAGCTCGCTGACTTTCAAAACTCAGCGCGCTGACTTTGAAACTCAGCGCGCTGACTTTGAAACTCAGCGAGCTGACTTTTAAACTCAGCGAGCTGACTTTCAAAACTCAGCGCGCTGACTTTGAAACTCAGCGAGCTGACTTTAAAAACTCAGCGAGCTGACTTAAAACTCACCGCGCTGACTTTTAAAACTCAGTGCGCTGACTTTAAAACTCAGCGCGCTGACTTTGAAACTCAGCGCGCTGACTTTGGAACTCAGCGAGCTGACTTTCAAAACTCAGCGCGCTGACTTTCAAAACTCAGCGCGCTGACTTTGAAACTCAGCGAGCTGATTTTCAAAACTCAGCGCGCTGACTTTGAAACTCAGCGAGCTGATTTTTTAAAGTTATTGCAAACTATTGGCTCTCATAATGTGCATGCGCATAAGAAGTAAACCATCACGTATCATCGCCATTCGAACAGCAATGATGCTATGACTAGGGTATGCACACGGAACAACAAATAACGATATTTGTTTCAAATTTTCCAAAAAAATATCGAAGTAATATCGGAAAACAAATTATAGATAATTCCGAAATAGTGAATATGAACAACAATTCCAACAATTTTACGTATTGTTGAATAATTTACACTATACAGAGTTATTCAGATTTTGTTCTCACCACAGGAATTTCGAAAACGGTAAAAGGTAGGAAGTCGGTTGAGTGATGAGAAAATTGTATAATTTGATGCTAAGTAACGTGCTATCTAAAAATTTGGAATGGCCGCCACAAAATTGTGACGTCGAATCCAAAGGTAGTTCAGTTTTTCATTCCTAATAAACACTTGATGCCTGTCAGTGTCATTTGCATAACATCTTAACCTAACTTTTGCAATATAATTATGACATTTTAGGAGTGGAAAGAATTTTATTATCTTAAATTTGTGTGTCGCGCTTGCGTGTGAGAACTTTAAAACAACTGTAATTATATACTGCAAAAGTTATGTTAAGATGTCTTGTAACTGACACGTGTTCCGTTTATTTATTTGGAATAAAAAATTGACCTGCCTCGAAGGTTGCATCACTACTTTTTTAGTGTATAGGCGGTAAGAGATATTAAACAAATTTTCAAAATAATACAAATAATATATTTATGGGAAGAGACTCTTAAGTTATCCCCTGCACAAACAGTAAGTAAACTGATTTGATCTTCATACTCCTGAAGATACTGACGATGTCAGCGAAACACGTGTCGAGTTTATTTACTGTGTTCCTGTTTCGGAGATTAACTTATAAAGAATTCACAGCGAATTTACGCCAAAGTTTTCGATTCAACCACTATGTGTACCTATTAATTTTAGAGTATATCGACAGGTAAAATGAAAATAGGGCATTTTGGCATGTCGTATGTCGTAACTGTCTTTAAAAACGGCGATCTGATGGCATTTTAGACTGAGCGGTTTCAACTTCTCTAGTACTCATGTATGGGGTACTCTGACTGACGGATACACATTAAAAATTTTTAAATGATTGGTACTGGACCGTTCGAACAACTACTCCTCGGGAAAATACCCAGCCAGGCACTGGATTATAGAACTAAATCCAGATTTTGTGTACTACGAGATCTCATAGGGGTTGCTACCCCAAATATATCGTTGGGCTTGGAACATCCTTAAATCTCTACGTACTTTCGTGCTCAACTAGCAGTAGTAGTATGTATGTTAGAAGTTTTTCAATATTGCATGTTTTGAATGTGCATGGAAAATCGTAGAACAAAATCTGAATAACTCTGTATAGTGTAAATTATTCAACAATACGTAAAATTGCTGGAATTGTTGTTCATATTCACTATTTCGGAATTATCTATAATTTGTTTTCCGATATTACTTCGATATTTTTTTGGAAATTTTTGAAACAAATATCGTTATTTGTTGTTCCGTGTGCATACCCTAGTCATAGCATCATTGCTGTTCGAATGGCGATGATACGTGATGGTTTACTTCTTATGCGCATGCACATTATGAGAGCCAATAGTTTGCAATAACTTTAAAAAGTCAGCTCGCTGAGTTTTAAAGTCAGCGCGCTGAGTTTCGAAAGTCAGCTCGCTGAGTTTCAAAGTCAGCGCGCTGAGTTTTGAAAGTCAGCTCGCTGAGTTTCAAAGTCAGCGCGCTGAGTTTCAAAGTCAGCGCGCTGAGTTCCAAAGTCAGCTCGCTGAGTTTCAAAGTCAGCGCGCTGAGTTTTAAAGTCAGCGCGCTGAGTTTCAATGCCAGCTCGCTGAGTTTTTAAAGTCAGCTCGCTGAGTTTCAAAGTCAGTGCGCTGAGTTTTGAAAGTCAGCTCGCTGAGTTTCAAAGTCAGCGCGCTGAGTTTTGAAAGTCAGCTCGCTGAGTTATAAGTCAGCGAGCTGACTTTAATTTTATTTTGCGCGTGGCCCTTGTGCGCTTTCGTACCAATCATAGTGGAACACTCGATCACATTTGCCCATTTGCGTGAAAACAGAAGTAACACATCCCAGTCCTGCTGAAGGTCGTAGATTTGCGACTTGCAAAAATAGCCGGAAAGATTGTAGAAAAGCAGCGTGTTGCAATATTGTGGATTGTGGTGATGACTTTTTCACTGCCTCGTTTAGATAGATATTTAGGTTAGGTCTGAGATTGGCTCGTTGCTTTGCTTATAACGTGTGTAATTAGCTGTATTATCGTGTTTATTATTTTTAAATATTGAAATTTCCAATAGCAAGGCTAGTGGTAGTGGTTTGCTTGCTATTGGAAATTTCAATATTTAAAAATAATAAACACTATAATACAGCTAATTAGACACGTTATAAGCAAAGCAACGAGCCAATCTCAGACCTATCCTAAATATCTATCTAAACGAGGTACCTAGCCATCACCACCAATCTGTCATTTCATGATTTTTAATTGCATATTTTTATATAATTTTTTTAAATGGAATGTGTGATTTTTTAGATGGATGAATAGAGCATACAATTTCCAACATTTTGATATCATACACTTTGTTTTTATTTCAAACGGTTTACACATTTTATTACGCTACCTACCTTTCCCAATTTTTTTCTCAATTTTTTCCTTATACAACCTATTACGATTTTCACACATCGTGTAGCGAAAAATACCCTCTATCCGATGAAATAAAAAATATATATGGTCTAATTGAAGAAAATGTTCGATGACGTCATATCTCGGCTCAAAAATGTTTTAAAAACAATCCGCCCCGTCAGTTTCCTATAAACCATGTCCGATATACGTATACAAAAACTCAGCAAAATCTGTAGAGCCATTGTCCCGCAAAATTGTCAACAGACATACACACATCCATACAGACAGAAATGTGCCCCCTTGCCAAAAAGGCTTAGAATGACCTGAAACGTCCAAATTTGAGGAAATATCACCATGGTCAAAAAACGACTATCGCAATAGCTACGTATAGCCTCAACTAGGAAGCTAAAAATATATTAAGGTACCTGCATCATAGACTAATCATAGTCTATGCCTGCATGGTAGCAATTTCCCGAAACTACAGTAAAGACTGATTTAATGTTTAACATATATGTAGAAGTGTGATAAAACTCGAGTAAATACCACAATTATATGTGCATGAAATATCAAAAAGTAATGATTGTTTAATGAAATTGCACACGTTTTTTTAATTTTTTTTTCATAGAATTTGTTCAAAGTTTAAGGTAACTTAAGTTATTGCTTTCTTTTCTTCATAGAATTTCTTCCCACTTGAAACTGATTAACTGACTTCAAGCAAATACCTTTTAAATAAATGGGTGGCATTTTTCAGCATGACAGAAGAAGCGGAAATACCGATAGAAAAACCACGTTCAAGACATGAAAAAATATGAAACAGGAAAGTCACACGTTCACCGAAATTATTCTTTTTGTAATGCATTTGTATGAATGTACGAATCCATTTCCGAAATTGCTAAAGTTGCAAACTGTCAAAGCAAGCAGATCAGTTTAAGAATCGAATACCTAAAGTTGAGTGATGTGACGTAACGGCGATAACCTAACATGCTACACCTTACAGATTTTTTGTTGAAAAAAAATTTAATGGAATAACACGGTAATTTCGAGACAAATTTATTATTTTTCACCAAAAATTGAGTTTTCAAATGTCTCAACAGGTGGCGCGCTCTAGGTACACACCACAGAGGTGGTACTTGATCATGTTTCATCGGACAACTAATTTCAAGGTAGTGTAACTTACAGTATAGGTGACCGGAATGCAATTTCTCATTTTTCCAGGTACCTACATTTAAATGGTCCCAGTAGATCAATATTTATTTTGTAATGCAGTTGTCTATTCTTTAACGCAAAGTCGGTATTTTCACATTTTTCTGTCATTCGCACCCTGCCATTCAACATTTTTATTTGTCGGTTTATAAAGTTTTTGTCGTACCGTTATTATAATCCTCTAAATAAGTAAGATGTAAGATATTTACTAAAATCAATTAATTTGTTTGAATTTGACATGCAAAATAAGACGGTGGTTGGTTCTTATAATCCTCCACTTGATTTACTATGCAGTCCAAAAAACATGTTGGAAGCATGTAAGCTAACTTATTTTTTCTGTTATTCTCAGCTCAGACCAAAGCAAAGGTGGAAATTGAACTTGCACAGCTATACTTACTATACAAAAATGTTACCAAAGCGGGGACTCACATTACTGCTGCATGCAACCTTTTGGGATTTAAATATGAGATGATAGGTAAATTAGGCAAACGTAGAAGGTACCAAGAAACGGACACTGCTCAAATGGCTGTCGAAGTTACCATGTCAGAAGATGTTGTAAGGCAGCCCGTTAATACTTTTGAAATACCAAGAAATCTTGCATTAGAAGACGATGCTCAATTAGACAATATAGAATTTTTGGAGGATGATTCAGATGAGGCCTTCTTACCAAACTTGGAACAAAAAGTTCTTTTATTAATAATTCAAGAAATGTTGACTTTTAGACCAGCAAATGACTCACTTTTAGAAGAAGTTGAGCCATGTGTCAATCTGATACTGAATCAAAAAAATACGTGGTCTGTGAGGGTAGCCAGTTTATTGCTGCGCTGCAAAGTAGAAGCTAAAAACAAGCGCACAATAGATCGCTCAGTAAAACAATGTGAAGAAATACTGGCTTGTATCAAGAAAGACCAACCACATCCATTAAACAGAATTGGAGGTGTTTATGGCACAGGGCTACAACCGTTCTGGAAAACTTTGGCTCAATATGCAGACTTGTTGCTAAATTTGGGTTTAATCCAGAAGAGTTTAGAAATTTATCAGCAACTGGAACTTTGGAAGGAAGTTGTTGTTTGCTATTCGTTGATGAATTTGAAGCAAAATGCAGCAGAAATTATCAAAACCCAGTTTGCGAAGAAACCAACCTTGTTACTATATTGTTTACTAGGTAAGTTTAAATATGTACTTTAAAAAAATGTTAGACCTAAACCGCAATTCAAAATAAACTTGCGTGCATAGAAATCGGCCCACCGTAAACTTTGACTTTAACTATATTTTTTTTTTAGAAACTATTCATCAGATCAAAAAGAAAATTTATTAAAATTTATTTCGGTTTCTTAGGCTTAAAATTGTGAAATTAATGCATGAAACAAATTAACTTTTTTTATTACCAAAAGAAGTACGGTTTATTGACAATTATCTAAATTAACACTTCATTTTTAATAATGGGTATGACCCCCTCTTGCCCTAATAACATCTCTCATACGATTAGGCATAGATCTAATCAGGTTCGATATTGTTTCTTGTGGGATGTTAAGCCACTCTTCTTCTACTGCAACAATAAGCTCTGGGATCGAGGTTGGGGCACGAAGTCTAGCTCGAACTCTTCGTTTTAGCTCATCCCATAAATGCTCGATTGGGTTTAGGTCAGGACTGCATGCTGGCCACTCCATAACCCGAAAACCGACTTCTGTAATGTAATCTTGCACGATTCTGGCGGTGTGCGGTCTCGCATTGTCATGCATAAAAATAAATTCGTCTCCAATGAAGTCGATGTAAGGTACCACATGAACTGCTAAAATCTCCTCGATGTACCTATCACCCGTTAAACCTCCTCTCCCGTGACCGCGGTCTCCCCTACGGATGAAAACAGGGTCGGTTCGTGCTCCCATAGAAATTGCACCCCAGATCATGCAGGAACCACCTCCATAAGCAATCCTCTCTTCAATGCAGCATTCTGCAAATCGCTCTCTTGGTCTCCGGTACACTTTTCTTCTCCGGTCGCTACCATAGAGGCATATCCTGGTTTCATCTGAGAACAGAACAGACCCCCACTGTTCCAAAGTCCAATTCAGATGATCACGAGCAAAACGCAGGCGTGCTTGACGATGAGCTGGGGTAAGTTTTGGACCAATCGCAGGTATTTTAGGGGTAAGGTTACTTTCCTGCAGTCTTCGTCTTACTGTCCACTGACTGATAGCCACTCCTCGTATTTCACGGAGCCGTTGTTGCACTTGAACCGCATTAAGGCGACGATTTCTTAATGTTGTTGATACAATAAAACGGTCATCACGAGCTGTTGTATATCGCTTTCTGCCTGTTCCAGGTCGCCTATGAAAGGATCCAGTCTCCTCATAACGTTGGCACACTCTTCGAACCGCTGCGCGTGTCATATTCAGTTGTCGAGCAGCAGCTCGCTGGCTAAGTCCATTTTCGACTAAAGCAATTACTTGGGCGGCTTTTTGCTGTGTAGTATGCATTAAACTAACACACTTGAAAACTAATCAAATTATGAAAAATGAATAATGTGCAAATTTCAATTGCGAAGGTAATAATTTCAATCTTTCACAAATTTGTTATTCTCGTTATAACCACCACATAAATACGTTTCATTTGTTCACCGGTTGCTACGCATATAAACGATAAGCACTCTTGATAAATTTAAACTCATATCAAAGCATTTTAAATTGTCTTTTCAACAGCATATTTTCTTTTTGATCTGATAAATAGTTTCTAAAAAAAATATAGTTAAAGTCAAAAGTTTACGGTGGGCCGATTTCTATGCACGCAAGTTTATTTTTCGTGAGTCAGCGTGTGATTTAACGAATGAATATGTGGTGCGAAGTAGGTAACGTGTTTTTCTTGTCTATGGACTATTTTATTTTTATAATTCTCTTGAAATATTCTGTGTAAAATATGAAAAGTTGTTTAACTCTTTTAGGTCAAGCTGAAAATGATGTTAGCTACTTTGAAAAAGCCTGGGAATTCTCAAAGAGGCGTAGTTTTAAAGTTCAGCGTTATTGGGGTCAGTACTTCTTTACTCGTAAGCAGTATCAGGAGTGCATTCCGCATTTTGAAAAATCTGTCAGCATAAATCCCTTGCAAGCTGTTGTGTGGTACCGACTTGGTTATGCAGCTCTGGAATCAGAAAATTGGCAGGTCGCTGCCACAGCATACAGACGTTACACGACCCTGGAGCCCGATGGATTTGAAGCGTGGAATAACCTCGCCCAAGCTTATCTTAAACTTGGAAATAAACGAAGTGCTCATTATGCCTTGATAGATGCACTTCGTTGTAATTTTGAGAATTGGAAAGTCTGGGAAAACTTGCTCTTGGTTAGTGCAGACATTTCTCATTATACCGATCTAATACGAGCTTATCATCGATTACTCGATTTGAATCCAGAATTTTTAAATACTGATGTTCTTGGTGAATTAGTGTATGGTGTCAGCAATAATGTTAACGATTACGAAGGGAAGGAAGCTGGTATCTTTTTAAAAAAGACGCGTGAGCTCCTTGGTCGTGTTGTGTCGATGAATCCTTCCAATGGCCAAGTTTGGGAGCTTTATGCAAGTCTCGCCCCTGTTTTACTCCTTAGAGCACAACGATTGCAACGTGCATATAAAGGGTACACGCAAGGTGACTGGGAAACTAATCCCGGAAATTGCCAACAGGTTCTTTACGTGTGCCATAAGTTAGCAGAGGTGGCACTAGATGACAGAACAGAACCCAAAGACTTTATAATAGGTACCATTTGCACACAGTTAACTTCAGCACTATCCGCTGTTGAAAAATATGATTGGGATGTAACGAAAAATCTAGTGCAAGATGTTACCGGTCTTTTGGGGAAAATTGTAGAAAAGTGCAAGAATGCAAGGACTACTTCTGCAAATGAAATTAAGTGATTTTATTTTATAAGCAAATAATTGTTGAATTAGTGTAAAATGTTTTTATGAATTATGCTACTTTTTGTAATGTTTTTTTATAATTAAATGAGTTTCAATTAATATAATTAGTCAATTGAGTACAGTGAAACCTTTGTAAAACGTGTGGTTGTAAACACTTCTGATTACGCCAAAGACTTCTAGAATGGACCTGGCGTCCTTATGCAACAGCTGATTTTGTTGTGAAGCCTACATGGTCGTTGGCCGGCGGGTTGCGGGAAGCGTTGTTATTATATTCAAGCAACGGACCAGGTGAATGTTCCGCAGTATGCTGTTTCCGCTTTCCGCGGCGGCACCTGTTTACTACACAACTGGTCGGCTGCTTTGTTTTGCTTTTTCCACAAACAAACGCTTAGACTGTGAATATTCCTCCTGCTTCTGTCGTAAATGTAAATAGCATTCCTATGCAAGCGTATTTTGGGTTATATACTTTTCACTTCTGTTTAACCATAAAGTGAAGTAAAATTACTTCCTTGTAAAACGCATCATCCATAAATAATAGAAATAAACTTACTCGTGGCGGCAGGTGGTCACGGTCACGGATGATCATCATGCGAAACAGACTAAAGACTTGTAGAGGGGACTTAGCTATTTACATTTACGACTGAAGCAGGAAGAATACTCCCAGTCTAAACGTGTACGTGTGAAAACGGCAAAACAAAGCAGCCGACCAGTTGTGTAGTAAACGGGTGCCGCCGCGGAAACAATATCGCGGAACATTTGCCTGGTCCGTTGCTTGAATATAATAACATTGAATATCTACATATTCAATGATAATAACAAACAACGCTCCCCACGACCCACTGACCTACGACCATGTAGGCTTCACAACAAAATCAGCTGTTGCGTAAGTCTTTGAAACAGACTGACAGAACCTCGGCAAAACGTATTTTTCTTTAAACAGACCACTTAATTGACGGAGACCAGACACACTCCTTTTTGAAACAGACAACTAACGGAAACCAGACATATTTTTTTGTGAAAAGTAAACTCGAACAAAAAACTTCGGACCAGCCGAGGATCGAATTAACACATTCGCTCACTTTCCCACAGAGCCATATGGCAGCTTGCTGAGTGGCCCCTTAATCGTTGATTAAGGCTAAGCATCGAGCAGCGCAGCAGCATTTTTACATAGCTACTCCCACTTATGCAGTATTTGGTATCAGCAGCGCGGTGCAAAGCAGCAACATCATTTTGTTTGAGTGATGTCAATGATGTGCACGTTAGAGGAGACTTCTACATCATTGTCAGACGATTTGTTAGTCCGGTCTTTGGGCAAGTGGAGCGAGCGAAGCGTTTAAGTCTCCCCCCCCCCACACCAAAACTTTAACAGCGCCATAAAACGTTATACTGGCAAAACCTAGTTGTGATATAAATAAACATGCAACCCTACCGGGAACGTCCCTAGAGGCCGCATCCACTGCTGCTGCGTTTTCAACCTACCTACACGAGGAACAAGTGAACTACGTTCTTACGGAAGCTCTACATTTTACCCCGCCCAGCAGCCCTATTCGCTCCCGGTCCCGTAAGTTTTTTTCCAAAAATTATTCGAAACGTGGTTCATCCATAAAAATTCTCTTTGAAACACACTATGCGAATCATCCTCTTTCTACCAAAATCAAAAAACCACGAAAATTCAAGTGAAGCTAAAACGTACCGTTCTCTCTTCTTTTAACAAATACCCTTTTGCGACGGTCCACCAGAAACAACACAGGGAAACAGGGAATGCAAAATGGGAGTGACTACTGAACAGTCCACCGGTTACTTCTAAGTTTTGTTCCAGTACAGTCGACACAATATCAGTAAAATGACGTTGAAAGACATCGCCGATAATTCGGGAGATAAGTGGCGCGTCACAAACGTCAGGTTTTCATTCCAAACCAAACAAAGCCACGTGCTTTCTGGCGTTTTAACCTAACCTCTCAAATATAATTATAGTTGTTTTCAAGTTTTTCCACGTAAGCCCAACACACAAATTGAAAATAAACTGTTTTCACTGCAAAACGTCTATAATTATATTGCAAAAACTAGTTTAAGACGTTGTAAATAATATCGATAAACGTCAAATGGCACGTGCTTTTGTTTTGTTTGGAATGGAAATCTGACGTATGACGGAGGCACTTAGGTCCCGAAATATCTACTCTATGGTTGCGTCAGTTTGTCAATTGTCAGTTGTAGTTGTGTTTTAAGGTTATATCCAATCCTATAAGTAGTGTCGGCTGTCCGATCAAATTCGTTTACCAAAACGGTAACTCGTGCAGTTGTCGTTGTTACTTATGCTGAGAGAAGTTTATGTGTGTTCTGTTATTTGAGACATCAATATGGCTGCAGAAGAAGCTTTGTATGATAAATTTCTATTAGATTTTGAAAACTGTGTGGACATCGATGAAGATATTGCAAATATTAGTACTTGGACAGATTTGGTTGTTAATTCAGATAGTTGGGCCAAACTTTTAGAGCTATCGTTTGATGAAGTATTGTTGAAAGCATATTTCGATTCCCTCAGTGAAAAGCAAAGGCAAAAGCATTTTGTGTTTGGAATTGCATGCTTAACTCTTTTCGTTCAAAGAAACTTTACGGGGCCATTCTCGCTAAATCAAGTGGGAGCGTTTCTTGCTACTGAAGAATTTATAAACGTTGCTTCTTCGAAGTTGTTGTGTGTTAATAATGAAGAAATTAATGTTAATGCAGAATATCCGCAACTTCTGGCTGCTGCAAAAGTCTTGTTCTCCAGTTGCCATTATAATGAAGTTCTCAACATGTGGTGGTCGTGGCGGGCTATCATAATACACCAACAAGTATTAGATGAATTAAGTCCCACGCTACTTGAAAATACTGATACGATCAGAAAGAACTTCCACAATTTAGTTGTTGACCGTATGTATTTTTACGGGTGTGAAAACAGCCACATCCACAAGTTACCGAATCGCGGCCGGATCGCGTGCGCTTTAAAACCGAACCCTAGCCACAGTTCGGCGTGGATGAAAACCTCAAAGGGAAAAGTTAAACTTAATGAAATTTCCAGTTACCGAATAGTAGAAATAGCAATAGAAAACAGTCTGTTGGGTATATACGAAAATCGAAAAATAATGAAACTACATTTTTAATACCACAAATTTTAAATTCTGGAAACTCCAAATTCGACGATCCCATTTTGGAAATAGGTTTTTCTGGGACACAAAGGCATGTACTTTCATGGTAGCTGTAGAAAACCCCCAGTCTCCTCTTCTGTATATACGAAAAATAACGATTATTATGCTTTTGATGCAGCACCATAAATTAGATGCTAAGTATTTTAAATTCTGGAAACTCCAATTTGGACGATCTCATTTTGGAAATAGGTTTTTCTGGGACGCAAAGACATGTACTTTCATGGTAGCTATAGAAAACCCCCAGTCTCCTCTTCCGTATATACGAAAAATAAAGATTATTATTCTTTTGATGCAGCGCCATAAATTAGATGCTATGTATTTTAAATTCTGGAAACTCCAAATTCGACGATCGCATTTTTGAAATATGTTTTTCTGGGACACAAAGGCATGTACTTTCATTGTAGCTATAGAAAACCCCCAGTCTCCTCTTCCGTATATACGGAAAATAAAGATTACTATGTTTTTGATGCAGCACCATTAATTAGATCCTAAGTATTTTAAATTCTGGAAACTCAAAATTCGACGATCCCATTTTGGAAATAGGTTTTTCTGGAACACAAAGGCATGCACTTTCATGGTAGCTATAGAAAACCACCAGTCTCCTCTTTCGTATATACGAAAAGTAAAGATTACTATGTTTTTGATGCAGCGCCATAAATTAGATGCTATATATTTTAAATCCTGGAAACTCCAAATTCGGCGATCCCATTTTGGAAATAAGTTTTTCTGGGACGCAAAGACATGTACTTTCATGGTAGCTATAGAAACCCCCAGTCTCCTCTTCCGTATATACGAAAAATAACGATTACTATGTTTTTGATGCAGCGCCATAAATTAGATGCTATATATTTTAAATTCTGCAAACTCCAAATTCGACGACCCCATGTTGGAAAAAGGTTTTTCTGGGACGCAAGGACATGTACTTTCATGGTAGCGATAGAAAACCCCCAGTCTCCTCTTCCGTATATACGAAAAATAAAGATTATTATGCTTTTGATGCAGCGCCATAAATTAGATGCTATGTATTTGAAATTCTGGAAACTCCAAATTCGACGATCCCATTTTGGAAATACGTTTTTCTGGGACCCAAAGGCATGTACTTTCATGGTAGCTATAGAAAACCCCCAGTCTCCTCTACCGTATATGCGAAAAATAAAGATTATTATGTTTTTGTTGCAGCGCCATAAATAAGATGCTATATATTTTATATTCCGCAAACTCCAAATTTGACGATCCCATTTTGGAAAAAGGTTTTTCTGGGACGCAAAGACATGTACTTTCATGGTAGCGATAGAAAACCCCCAGTCTCCTCTTCCGTATATACAAAAATTAAGATTAATAATAATAATAATCTTTATTTTCGTATATACGGAAGAGGAGACTGGGGGTTTTCTATAGCCACCATGAAAGTACATCCCTGTGTCCCAGAAAAACCTATTTCCAAAATGGGATCGTCGAATTTGGAGTTTCCAGAATTTAAAATATATAGCATCTAATTTATGGCGCTGCATCAAAAGAATAATAATCTTTATTTTTCGTATATACGGAAGAGGAGACTGGGGGTTTTCTATAGCTACCATGAAAGTACATGTCTTTGCGTCCCAGAAAAACCTATTTCCAAAATGGGATCGTCCAATTTGGAGTTTCCAGAATTTAAAATACTTAGCATCTAATTTATGGTGCTGTATCAAAAGCATAATAATCGTTATTTTTCGCATATACGGAAGAGGAGACTGGGGGTTTTCTATAGCTACCATGAAAGTACATGTCTTTGCGTCCCAGAAAAACCTATTTCCAAAATGGGATCGTCGAATTTGGAGTTTCTAGAATTTAAAATATTTTGCATCTAATGTCTGGTGCTCCATGAAAAGCATAATAATCTGTAGTTTTCGCATATACGGAAGAGGAGACTGGGGGTTTTCTATAGATACCATGAAAGTACATTCCTTTGTGTCCCAGAAAAACCTATTTCCAAAATGGGATCGTCGAATTTGGAGTTTCCAGAATTTAAAATATTTTGCATCTAATGTGTGGTGCTGCATGAAAAGCATAATAATCTGTGATTAAATAAAAAATTACTTCGCGTACTACCAATAAGTATAACAAAATTATTTTATTTAACCGGTTTCAAGATCTACAAACGATCCCATCATCAGAAATGTAAGAAAAATTGTAAACAAATTATTATGACAGTTGACAAGGAAACTAAAATTGACAAATTATAATGATATCCATTTTATTTAATCATGGATTTCTACCAAATAGTGAAAAGTGAAAATATTAACTACATAATAATCTGTATTTTTCGTATATACGGAAGAGGAGACTGGGGGTTTTCTACAGCTACCATGAAAGTACATGCCCTTGTGTCCCAGAAAAACCTATTTCCAAAATGGGATCGTCGAATTTGGAGTTTCTAGAATTTAAAATATTTTGCATCTAATGTGTGGTGCTGCATGAAAAGCATAATAATCTTTATTTTTCGTATATACGGAAGAGGAGACTGGGGGTTTTCTATAGCCACCATGAAAGTACATGTCTTTGTGTCCCAGAAAAACCTATTTCCAAAATGGGATCGTCGAATTTGGAGTTTCCAGAATTTAAAATTTGTGGTATTAAAAATGTAGTTTCATTATTTTTCGATTTTCGTATATACCCAATAGACTGTTTTCTATTGCTATTTCTACTATTCGGTAACTGGAAATTTTATTAAGTTTAACTTTTCCCTTTGAGGTTTTCATCCACGCCGAACTGTGGCTAGGGTTCGGTTTTAAAGCGCACGCGATCCGGCCGCGATTCGGTAACTTGTGGATGTGGCTGTTTTCACACCCGTTGTATTTTTTTGTTTTGTTAAATAAAATTTTTCTAAAACTTAGGTAAAATTATAATTAAAATAAATTTATAGACAGATATGATTAGTTAAGCTGAATGGAGGTTGGTGCAACATAATAATAATAATAATAATAAAAACAAGAACGAAATATGAAATAAACCATTTCATTCCTTGATAAAACGTTTTTTCGACACACATAACATTGAATGAACAAAAAATTGTTTATACAAAACATTTCGTTTTGTTGCACAACATTAGTTAACATGACTTTAGTCCCAAAATTTTATTAACTGTTAACATTGTTGTTTAATTTAAAAGCCTTTAAATATATTCCTTTTGCTTGTTCCGGTTAAATTTAAAAAGTCTGCAAAAGGAGATGTGAAATTAAAATTTCTATTTTTGGCAAATTACCTCTCTTTACCACTTCTATATTACCCTACAATTATTTTTTTCAAATGGTTAAATACCAAGAGAAGAATATCATTGTGGTAAACGAGGGGGTAAATGATCATTTAAGTAAGAAGGCATGATTTATAATAACATGAACGTGGATTATATTTTTCGTTATTCTTCAGCTCAAACCAAAGTAAAGATGGAAATTGAATTTGCACAGTTGTACTTACTATTCAGAAATATTACGAAAGCAAGAACTCACATTACTGCGGCAAGCAAACTTTTGGGTTTTAAATATGAGATGCTCGGTAAATTGGGGAAACGTACAAGGTATCAAGAGAAAGACATAGCTCAAATGACTGTAGAAGTTACCCTGTCAGAAGGTATTGTAAGACAACCAATTAATACTTTTGAAATACCAGAAAATTTTGCTCTAAAGGACAGTGTTCGGTTAGACAATGTAGAATTTTTGGAATGTGATTCAAAGGACGTTTCCCTGCCCAATTTAGAGCAAAAAGTGCTATTGTTAACAATCCAAGAAATGCTGATTGGAAGACCAGCACATGACTTGCTTTTAGAAGAAGTTGAGCCATGTCTTAACTTGATACTAAACCAGAAAAGTACCTGGTCAGTAAGAGTAGCCAGTTTGTTGCTGCGCTGCAAATTGGAAGCGAAACACAGACGTACCGTGGAACGATCAGTACAACAAAGTGAAGAAGTACTAGCTTGTGTAAAGAAAGATCAACCACACCCATTAAATAGAATTGGAGGTGTTTATGGCACAGGATTACAACCGTACTGGAAAACTTTACATCAACATGCAGATCTGCTGTTAAGTTTAGGTATAGTCAAGAAGAGTTTGGAAATTTATCAGCAACTAGAACTTTGGGAGGATGTTGTTGTTTGTTATTCACTGATGAATTTCAAACATAAAGCAGCGGAAGTTATCAAGGAACAACTTGCAAAGAAACCGACCATTTTACTATATTGTTTACTTGGTAAGTTTATATACGAATGTATACATCTTAAGCCCGATCTTAAGTCTTTAATTGTTGCCCATTAGCAGACCATCATTACAAGGTTTTAAGTCTGAGGACTGTGTCTGTCAGTAGTATTCATGGCAAATAAATTTCGTCGAAATCAGTCCAGTGGTTTCTGAGATAAGTGGCTCGGAAACTGGTGAGATTGATGCTAGCATAGAACCGTCTATGTACAAATGGAGTTAGTACCACTTGACCATTTATTATATTTTAGCCTCTCCTCTATTATCCTTTGTTATGCAGAGTTTCATCCTTTCATTTTCTCGAACGCATCACGCATATCTTTCAATTTCTCGAGGTCACCTTTGTTGTTTCAATATCTTGTCTTAAGTTAACTTGATTTATAAATATTTGCCTAATAAGAATGTAAAGTTCTGTCAGTCTAAATATTCTATTTTTCCCATTGCCTAGTAGTCCTAGCGGTTAACGACAATTTTGGCCGAAACCCTGCAAATTGTGTTAAAAGCATGAAACTTGGTCGGCAGCTTAAATAGGTCAAATTAAGAGATTTTGCCTGCAGTACCCAAAAAAATACATCGTAGGAGCAGCTCAGGAGCGGAACATATTCCAAGGGGCTTGAATTTCAAAAATAATTAAATAATAACCAATGTGGGCAAGTAATATGTAATTTTATATTGATTTGATATCGCTGAAGTCAATTTAAACCATATTTTATTTATAACTAGAACATTTTCAAAATGGCGGCCAAATTTCCAATTTTAATTCAAAATTTTGTTAAATTTGCTAATATTAAAAAAAATTGTAAAATATATAACATTTTTATTTAAATTGCAGGCTCTTAACCTGTTCTAATAAATTATATTTTTTGGTATCCCCAAAAATTTCAAAATGGTTGCCATTTTTGAAAGTAAAATTTATTTGCAGTACCTATATCCTGTTGGATGTGGATGGACGAACTGAGGGCATTATAGACATTTTATTTTTTGTTTCTCTTTTTATTTAACTTGTCAACAATTTGTTTTTGAATATAACTATACCTACATACAGGGTGTGTCACGACGAGTTCCTATTAGACGTTTGTGGAGAAGCGCATAATTCGGCTAATAATTAGCTCTTGCTAATACTTGCACCAAGCTCGGCACCAAGCATGTAAGTATACAGCAAGCAGTCTGCATGGTTCGAGTGTGTAGGGCAAAGCACCGTATTGATGAGTCTCAAAATGACGAAACCAGTGGTCTACGGTTTTCCATGCACATTCGAAACATGCAATATTGAAAAACTTCTGACATACATAAGACTACTGCTGGTAGAGCAGGAAAGTACCTACGTAGAGATCTAAGGATGTTTCACGATATGTTTGGGGTAGCATCCCGTATAAGATCTCGTAGTACCCAAAATCTGGATTTAGAGTTCTATGATTCAAAGCCTGGCGGGGTACTTGCCCAAGGAGTAGTTGTTTGAACGGTCCACTACCACAGAATTCTGAAAATTTGTAATATCACGTTTTCAAATATTCTCTATTTAATGAAAATAATGGCAATTTATTTCAACTTCCGCTTATACCGGAAGTGGCACATAACTTCCTTATTTTAAATAGAACTAATACCTAATTTTTTTACACTTTCCGGTTCTCCATAAAATCCATAAAATTTTAGATGGACTTTATGTAACATAAATAACCTCTAAATGTCAAAATTTCCATAAGATATACGCGAGTTTTCAAATTTTTTTACAGTTGCAGGGTACTCTTTGGCATCTGTAGCAAAAGAAATAAATTGAAAGCGAAACAATTGCGAGCGATAGCATTAATGACAAAGGTCTAAAACTTAAAGTCCAGTGTACTCAAAGTTTGAAAATACTGCGAACAGTGATTAGGATGCGACATTAAACTGAGAAATCAAAATATTGCCAGAACTCAACAAAATTAAATGGAACGCCCCATTTTTATGCACTTTTTGGATTTATATCGACTCCAACTAAAATTTTCCGTAGAATCCAAAAAGTGCATCAAAAAGGGGACGTTCCATTTAATTTCGTTGAGTTCTGGCAATATTTTGATTTCTCAGTTTAATGTCGCATCCTAATCACAGTGCGTAGTATTTTCAAACTTTGAGTTCACTGAACTTTAATTTAGACCTTTGTCATTAATGCTACCGCCGGCAATTGTTTCGATTTGAATTTGTTTCTTTTGCCGCAGACGCCAAAGAGTACCCTGTCCAACGATACTTGAACCATGTTTGCAGTCTGCAATTTTCGTTACGTGCAACTATAATTTCCTGCAATTCCAACCATGCGCATGGGAGGAATTGCAGGAAATTATAGTTTGCACGCAACAAAAATTGCAGACTGTAAACAGGCTTTTAGTTCCGATTGTTCAAAAAAACCAACACCGCCTTAAGTCTGACACCGGCTTCGTTGCTATGGTACTGGCTTTCTGATCGATTGTATCAGTCTCAAACTTAAGTCTGTGTTACGTTTTTTGAACACCCGGGCCATAGAACTGTTGCAACAGGAGATTTTAATGGCTGTACGAAATGTAAATCCAATGTCACAGAGGTTGTATTATTGGTTAGTTTCTGTGTTGAAGCTGATATGAAGAGATGAGACTTCAGCAATGACGACTGTATGGTAAACAAGAGAGTTGATTACTGACATTTTTTGAGAGAGAGGATAAGTCATCGAGGTAACGATTGGTTCGAGTATGTCTCCTACACGAATATGAAGATTGACCGAAGCATCCAAGAAGGGCAACTTTGTATCATGCTCAGCCTCCATCCCTAGGATGCGACATTAAACTGAGAAATCAAAATATTGCCAGAACTCAACGAAATTAAATGGAACGTCCCCTTTTTGATACACTTTTTGGATTCTACGGAAAATTTTAGTTGGAGTCGATATAAATCCAAAAAGTGCATAAAAAGGGGGCGTTCCATTTAATTTTGTTGAGTTCTGGCAATATTTTGATTTCTCAGTTTAATGTCGCATCCTAATCGCTGTTCGCAGTATTTTCAAACTTTGAGTACACTGGACTTTAAGTTTTAGACCTTTGTCATTAATGCTACCGCCGGCAATTGTTTCGATTTGAATTTGTTTCTTTTGCCACAGACGCCAAAGAGTACCCTGCAACTGTAAAAAAATTTGAAAACTCGCGTATACCTTGGAAATTTTGACATTTAGAGGTTATTTATGTTACATAAAGTCCATCTAAAATTTTATGGAGAACCAGAAAGTGTAAAAAAATTAGATTAGTTCTATTTAAAATAAGGAAGTTAAGTGCCACTTCCGGTATAAGCGGAAGTTGGATTAAGTTGCCATTATTTTCATTAAATAGAGAATACATATTTGAAAACGTGATATTACAAATTTTCAGAATTCTATTGTGCGCACTTCTCTACAAACGTCTAATAGGAACTCGTCGTGTGTCACGACTCGTAACACACCCTGTATGTAGGTATAGTTATCTTCAAAAACAAATTGTCGACATGTTAAATAAAAAGAGAAACAAAAAATTAAATTTCTATAATGCCCTCAGTTCGTCCATCCATATCCAACAGGGTATAGGTACTGCAAATAAATATTACTTTCAAAAATGGCAGCCATTTTGAAATTTTTGGGGATACCAAAAAATATAGTTAGAACAGGTTAAGAGCCTGCAATTTAAATAAAAATGTTATATATTTTACAATTTTTTTAATATTAGCGAATTTAACAAAATTTTGAATTAAAATTGGAAATTTGGCCGCCATTTTGAAAATGTTATAGTTATAAATAAAATATGGTTTAAATTGACTTCAGCGATATCAAATCAATATAAAATGACATATTACTTGCCTACATTGGTTATTATTTAATTATTTTTGAAATTCAAGCCCCTTGGAATATGTTCCGCCCCTGAGCTGCTCCTACGGGGTATTTTTTTGGGTACTGCGGGCAAAATCTCTTGATTTGACCTATTTAAGCTGCCGACCAGGTTTCATGCTTTTAACACAATTTGCAGGGTTTTTTTGTTAACCGCTAGGACTATAGCTTATAGCTTTGGCATAAGCATAAACGTTAACAATTTACTTATTTTTATTTTTCATATTTTTTTGAAATTACTTAACTCTTTTTAACTTTTTTAGGTCAAGCTGAAGATGATGTTAGCTGCTTCGAAAAAGCCTGGGAATTCTCGAAGAGGCGTAGTTTCAAAGCTCAGCGTTATTGGGGACAGTTCCTTTTTGCTCGTAAGCAGTATCGCGAGTGCATCCCACATTTTGAAAAGTCTGTGAGCATAAATCCCATGCAAAGTGATGTGTGGAGTAGACTTGGTTTTGCAGCTCTGGAATCTGAAAATTGGCAGGTCGCTGCCACAGCATATAGACGTTACGCGACCCTTGAGCCTGATGAATTTGAAGCGTGGAATAACCTCGCCCAAGCTTATCTTAAACTTGGAAATAAACGAAGTGCACATCAAGCTTTGACAGATGCTCTCCGCTGCAATTTTGAAAACTGGAAAGTATGGGAAAACTTTCTGGTGGTTAGTGCAGACATTGCAAATTATGCTGATGTTATACGAGCTTATCATCAATTACTAGATTTGAAAGAAAAATATTTAAATATAGACGTTCTTGGTGTGTTAGTATATGGTGTATGCAATGACGTCAGTGATGATGAAGGAAAGCAAGGTGGTAACTTTTTAAAAAAGACTCGTGAGCTTCTTGGTCGTGTTACATCCATCTATCCAGGCAATGGTGAAGTTTGGGAGCTTTATGCAAATCTCACCTCTAACATACCCCTGAGGGCACAAAAATTGCAACGTGCTTACAGGGGGTACACACAAGGCACCTGGGATAAAAATCCTACAAAATGTCAACAAGTTCTTTATGTGTGTCATAAGTTAGCAGAGGTGGCACTAGATGATAGAATAGAACCAACTGACGTAATTGTAAATTCCATTCGCTTGCAGTTAAGTTCAGCACTAGCTGCTGTTAAGAAACATGATTGGGATGCAACGAAAAATCTAGTAGAAGATATTACGGGACTTTTGGCGAGAATTATTGAGAAATCCAAAAGTGTGAGGACTGCTTCTGGAAATAAAAATAATTGATCTTATTGTTTTTATTTGTAATATTTTCATAAATAATGGCTAATGAATACATATTTTTATGTGGCATAAACAAATTGCTATAGTTTATTTTTCATTAACAGTTAACTGTTCCATATTTATTGATTCTTGTGAGGCCGTGTTATCTGCCATCGTATCGTTCCACAAAATGATATTTATTTACTTTTACTTAACCCGAGACTTTACCTGAGTTAGCAGCAATGCGAGCTTCAATTTAAAATGCAATTATCCGAATACCTCAAAAATAATTTACAAAATTGCAAATGCCGACAGCCAGCAACACAATTTTCAGTTTCATCACCTCAAGCTAATTACATACAAGTCTGGCAAATGCAAACCTTGGAATAGAATAATTATCATGCAAGGAAGCGAATGAGTAATAAGTTTCATAGGTTTAAGAAATCGGGGTGTATCAATCGCTGTGTAAAATGTTATGTGATGAAGATCAGGAAGGTCGTTGTATTTCTCAAGCCAGGGTGGAAAGGGATGAAAATGTATGGGCCTTTGTGGAAGAAGAAGTTGGCATTCTGGACAGTGCAGTTTGGCAAATTTTAAAAAGGCAAGGGTATAAAGTTGCAAAAAACGTAAGAAAATTTTCCAGGTGATCGGATCAGGCGAATGAAGTTTTGTGAGGCCAGGGAATTAATGCAAAATATTTTTAAGGACGAATTACCTTTTCAGCTTCATGGCAAACATTTTATGTCAATCGCAACTTAAATGTCCAACGATACTTGAAGCATGTTTGCAGTCGGCAATTTTCGTTACGTGCAACTATAATTGCAGACTGTAAACAGGCTTTTAGATCCGATTGTTCAAAAAAACCAACACCGCCTTAAGTCTGACACCGGCTTCGTTGCTATGGTACTGGCTTTCTGATCGATTGTATCAGTCTCAAACTTAAGTCTGTGTTACGTTTTTTGAACACCCGGGCCTTAGAACTGTTGCAACAGGAGATTTTAATGGCTGTACGAAATGTAAATCCAATGTCACAGAGGTTGTATTATTGGTTAGTTTCTGTGTTGAAGCTGATATGAAGAGATGAGACTTCAGCAATGACGACTGTATGGTAAACAAGAGAGTTGATTATTGACATTTTTTGAAAGAGAGGATAAGTCATCGAGGTAACGATTGGTTCGAGTATGTTTCCTACACCAATATGAAGATTGACCGAAGCATCCAAGAAGGGCAACTTTGTATCATGCTCAGCCCCCATCCCTCCATGATGAAATAGGTTGATTACTATTAACAGTCTAGAAATTGATCTAACCAGGGTGTCTACCAACCTGGAATAGTCAGGAAATTAATTTTTGGTCAGGGAAACCTTGAAATGTAAGGGAATTTTTTAAAAAACCTGGAATTTGCAGTAAGTACCAGTCGGCAATTATAATATTGGGTCTTCAACAAAATTTATTGGAATGACACATTGTCTCACGGTAATGCTTTTGTTGAAAGAGGCTTCTCAGTTAACAAAGAATGTTTGATAGAGAATTTAAAGGAAGAGTCATAAATTGCTCAAAGATTTGTGTATGACAGTATATTGAATGTTGGGGGGATAGAACATTTTCAAGTCAATAAATCGGTCCTTCAGTACGTCAGAAGTTCAAATAGTAGGTGAAAAAAAGCATTGAGAAAAAGAAAATTGGAAGGGGATGAAAACGGAAGGTCAGTTACAGAGAAAAAGAGACTGTGCAAAGTTGAAGGATCTAAAGAAAAGAAAGAAAGACATATCCCAAGAAACGGGACAGAAGATGAAATCTATAAATGAAGAAATCGAGCCTTTGCAAAAAGCACTATACTAAAATATTTAAATATAAATGAAATAGAATAAATATTTGTTACGTTATGTTATGAGAGTGATGTTTCTGTTTATAAAGGTTTTCATTGATGCATTATACAGGGTGGGGCAAACTCCTGGGGATGGACGATAGAGGCCATACGGTTATAGTTAGAAAGAAAAACTAATAACAAACTCTATCTTGTTTCAAAAATTCTATTCCATAAAATCATTTTCAATTATACCAGGTGCGTCCAAATAGTTGGAATTAAGTACAACTTTGTTATTTCTTATGGAATGTGTATAATTTTATATTTTTTCCGGCTTCAAAATGATAATTTAATGTTACTTTGATAACATGATTC
Organism: Xestobium rufovillosum; assembly: GCA_963966045.1. Taxonomy (NCBI): domain Eukaryota; kingdom Metazoa; phylum Arthropoda; class Insecta; order Coleoptera; family Ptinidae; genus Xestobium; species Xestobium rufovillosum. Next base: position 33,466,933 of record OZ014493.1, read on the forward strand.
TATGTCTATTGTTAATGGTTATTGAGAAATAAATTTTTTCCCGAAAATTTTGACAGATAAATAGTACATTTCAAAAATTTATATCTTGAAATTGGTAGAAGTTAAGAGGATGAAATTGGTATTGGTAAATATCATGTAGTTTTTGACAGATTTGTTGAATATTATTTATACTATACAGGGTGTTTGCAAAAAAATGTTTTCAGAAACTGTCGAAAAAACATCAAAAAGTCGAATTTTTCAAATGGAATTGTATATTTTTTCTTGCACTATCTGAAAGAGCTCAAAATTTTGAATGAAAATGGCCAAATAAACTAATGTTACGTAATTAAGTTTTTTAGCAAAATCCTGTTTTCTTCAATTTTATGTAAAAATGAGGGATCGTGAAAATATCATTAGCCTTGAACGATTATTGCTTGTCAATCTGAAAATGGGTTTATTGTTATAATCTTGTTCTGTAGTGAATTCATTGTCATTATTATTGGTGTTATAAGTAATTGTTTTTGTTGTTCCCGTTTGTTGTTTTCATTTCTGTCTTTGTGTTTAATCACCAATTTTATTATTTTTTTAAAATGAATTTCCAACAACAAGAACTTGTTTATATGCTGTCCGTATTTATTGAATGCAACAGAAATTCTCTTCTGGCTTCTCGAGTATATGGGCAAAGATATGAACAGCGTCGTCATCCACGCGTGGAAGCTTCCCAGAGATTGGTAGATAGATTTGAAAGAACTGGTTTTGTTCTCTACGAAAAACGCAATGAAATAACCAAATCCGTATTAACCTATGTGACAAAGGAAAATGTATTGCTGGCAATAGCTGAAAATCTGCAGACAAGTGGCAGAAGAATTGAAACAGAATTGAATATTTCTAGGAGAAGCATACATAGTTTTAAAAGAAAACCGTTACCATGATTATAAACCCCGAACATGCCACTTTTTAAATGAACAAGATCATGTCAACAGAACCTTATTTTGTGATTGGGCTCAGGGGAAACTGACAGAAAATGAAGATTTTTCCAAAAATATTTTGTTCACAGACGAATCAACATTTCAAAATTTAAATAAAGTTAATAGAATGAATGTCCACTGTTATACACAAGAAAACCCACATTTTCTACAAGTCTTTGATAGACAACATCAGTGGTCAGTGAATGTTTGGGGAGGAATAATTGGAAGAAATGTAATTGGGCCACATTTTTTTGAAGGAAGATTAAATACAAATGTTTACCACAATTTTTTGCAAAACAACTTACCTGTACTTATTGATGAAGCCAATGAAGTTAATATTGAAAATATGTGGTTTCAGCATGATGGAGCTCCAGCCTACAGCGCAAGATTAGTTCAAAATTTTTTGAATGAAAATTTTGGAGAACAGTGAATAGGGATTGTGAGTCAAAATCCGTGGCCTGCAAGGAGTCCTGATTTAAATAAATCATACTTTTTTCTTTGGGGTTACGTGAAAGACATTGTGTATAGTATTCCTCCTACCATACCAGAGAAGACATGCGCATATACGAATTCAAAATGCATTCTCGGCTATTACTCCCGAAGTTTTGGATAACGTGGATAGATCCTTTCATCAAAGAATTGTTTTTTTCCAATGAAACGAAAACAATAATCGGGAACAACACAAATGAAAAAATAAAACACCAATAACAATATGTTGTTCTTTTCAGTGGATTTGGGTTTATTGTTGCAAATAAATTGAGTCCAAGGTTGACAAAGTTCAGTTTATTGAACAGAGTTTCACAAAAGGTACCTGTCAACATACAAAAGAATCAATATCTAATTTGACAATTTTCAATAAATAGAATTATTCATGACTTCATACAATACAATCTTAACATACCTTTTGAATCTTCTGACACTCCTTGTTTTATTAAACAAAATTATAATTCGGAGCACGTTTTGCTTTTTGCCTTTCTATTTCGCTTTTACGCTGTCTCATGAAAATTAACAAAAGTTGTTTAGGTGTTCTGTGACCTGCCTACTTACAAAAAAAAATGAAAGTACAAATAAATACATGATTACCAACTTTGACTCTATATAAAACAAAAGTAAAGTGCGAGTAAGGTTAGATTCAGGTCAGCTGTCAATTGATCAAATTTCAACACTCCTCCTTGATCAATTTACAGCAGAGCGTCCTAAAGACTCTTCTGTTGAGTGGCTTTGTGAGAATGTCTGCAATCTGCTTGCTGCTCTCGACGTGTTGCAATATCACAGTGTTGCCTACATGTTGCTGAATGTACTTTCGTGGTATCTCAATGTGTTTCTTGCCTCTGGTTGTCTTTCCTTCGTGTGCATTCTGTAACATGTGAATGGCTGACATGTTGTCGACTTTCAGAGTGATCGGCTGATCACTTTCCAGGATACCAAGTTCCAGTGCAATTCTCTTGATCCAGCACACATCGTCAATCACGGACACCGCGGCTCGGTACTCGGCTTCTGCAGTTGAAGTCGCTACCAAACGCTGCTTCTGTGAGTACCAGATCACTGGTCCTCCTCTCATCACCAAAACTCCACTCGTCGACTGTCCTGTCTCAGAGTCTCCTTCAAAATCTGAATCGGTATATGCCACAAGTTCTTTGTCTCCTCCAAAGTAGATTCCTGCTGTCACTGTCCCTCTCAAGTACTGAAATACACGTTTTACCATCGCCTGATGGCTTTTCATGGGGTTGTTGCAGAATCGACTCAGGTAGTTCACGGTGAAGCTTATGTCTGGCCCAGTGATTGTAGCTAAGTACAGTAAGCTCCCTATCGCCTCGCGATAGTTGTTGTTTGCCGGAAGTGCCTCGTCGTTCTTGAAGTCTGTCTTCTTGGTGATCATTCCTTGCTCAATAGGTGTGAATGCTGGGTTACACTGTTCGAGTTTCATTTTCCTCAAGATCTTCTCCGTGTAACGAGGCTGATTCACAAAGATACCATCTTTATTGATCTTGATTTCCATGCCCAAGTACGTCAACTTGTCCTGTGCTTTCTTGATGTATGTGATCTGAAACTCCTTGCTTATCTCCTTCAAGAGTCTGTATATTTCCTTTTCAACCTTCCCAGCTATCAATCCATCATCCACGAAGAGTGAGAGCATAATGCTCTTGTCCTTGTTATAGTAAATGCACGGGTCATCATCTGTGTTGATTAGGCCAATCTTCTTTTCAAAGTGTGTGATGACCCTCTCGTTCCACATCCTTGGAGCTTGTTTGAGCCCGTAAAGACTCTTATCCAACTTGCAAACTTTCCTTGATCCATCGTCAAACCATTCAGGCTGGTTCATATAGATGACTTGCTCCAGGTTTCCATACAAGAATGCCGTTTTCACATCGAACGATACCAACTTCATTTTCTCTGAAGCTGCACGACTTAGTAGTAGTCGAATTGATGCATGGCGGGCTACTGGGCTGAATGTTTCCGCGTAGTCCACTCCTTCCTTTTGTTCAAAACCTCTTGCTACGAGTCTGGCCTTGTATCTTCCGTCTGCCTTCTCTCGAAGTACCCACCGACAAGTGATTGGCTTCACTCCTTCAGGACAATCCACCAGTTCCCAAGTTTTCATTTCCATTAGCGAGTCGTACTCCTCCTGCATTGCCTGTCTCCATTTCATCTTTGAGTGCCTCGCTCACCGGGATGTCTTCCGTTTCACCAATCATGGCTACTTTTGCGCTCTTTCCTCCACGTCTGGAGTCAAGTACACAGTCTCTCAGTCTCGGTGGTGGTTGTAAAGTTCGACGATCTCGCAAAATTTTCTTTCCTGGCTCTTCTTCTGGCGGTTGTGTCCCATTATCGTTGTCACTTGTCTCCTCAGCACTTTCTCCAGTTGTCCAGTTGTCCTCTTCTTCGTCTGACTCACTGCTGCTTTCTTCTTGTTTCTCAGGTGTGCCCTCTGTTGCCGATGTCTCAAGTTCAGTGTCTTGTCTCTGTCGTATCTTTTTCTCGTCAAAGATTACATTGTCTGAAGTGACGACCTCTCTTTTCTCTTTCATATAAATCCTATAGCAGGGCGAATCAATGTCATAGCCAACCAGAATTCCCTTTTCTGATTTTCTATTTATCTTGCCTCTCTTCTGTGCTTGGGTCAGCATATAACATTCACATCCAAAAGGTCGCAGTTTCTCAATCTTCATTTTCCTTCCGAACCACAATTCTGCTGGACTCTTTCCTGGTACGTTGCTGGTTCCTGTCTGGTTGATCGTGAAGATTGCATGGTTCATTGCCTCTGCCCATAATCTCTCGTCCAAACCATCTGCTTGTATCTCTGCCCTGGCTGCCTCGACAATCGTTCTCATCTCTCTTTCCACCCTTCCATTTTGCTCTGGCGTATGTACGGGGTGATTCAAACTTCCCGCCCTTGGCTTATAACAGGAAAACGAAACGTGCAAATGCAAATTTAGCAGAGGGGATTTGAATAGCTGTGTGTATGGTATATTTTTTCGTATTTAAACATTTTTTAACCTTTTTCAAAATGGCGGAAATGACGTCAGAAAAATTATTTCTTCTACAAAGTTACCATTTTCTTTTCATATTCTGAAAGAATATATTCTTTTAAACAACTTCCATTCAAAAAGTTTTTTTCTATCTTTATTTGGTTAAAAGCTATGGGACTCTAAATTTGGTACTTTTAAATAAATCTCCACTGACCCCGCCGCGCCGTAATAAAAATTAAGTCGGTCGGGTAACAAATGCGCATCAATTGTTTTAAGCTGATTAAGTCAAATAATATTTTATCAACATAATCTTTCTGCGAAGTTACTGTTTTAAGAAAAAAATCCAAACAATACAATAAAATCAAACCAACTTTAGAGTCCCATAGCTTTTAACCAAACAAAGATAGAAAAAAACTTTTTGAATGGAAGTTGTTTAAAAAAATATGTTCTTTCAGAATATGAAAAAAAAATGGTAACTTTGTAGAAGAAATAATTTTTCTGACGTCATTTCCGCCATTTTGAAAAAGGTTAAAAAATGTTTGAAAACGAAAAAATATACCATACGCACAGCTATTCAAATCCCCTCTGCGAAATTTGCATTTGCACTTTCCGTTTTCCTGTTATAAGCCAAGGGCGGGAAGTTTGAATCACCCAGTACATTCGTAAAAGTGTGAAAAATTCCCAACTTGTCCATCAGCTCTTTCGTTTTTGCATTTTTCAGTTCCGTGCCGTTATCAGATCTCAGACTCTTCACTCTTCCCAGTTGATTTTCTACAAATCTCAGGTAGCTTTCAATCTTCGCTGGGGCTTCACTTTTCGTCTTCATGAAATAACAGGTTCGGTAGTGAGTGAAATCATCTTTCAACATGAGCCAATACTTTGCTCCTCCTAGAGATGAGATGTTCATCTCGCCGGTGTCGACATGCACAAGATCTAATGGCTGCTGGGCTGTCTTGGGGTTGTTTGGGTGTGAAGATCGATGTTGCTTGGCATATGAGCACCCTGTGCACACATAATTATTCCAGTCATCAACATACTTGATCCCTTTTCTTTTCAGTATGTCCCTCACATACTTCACGTTTTGATGGGCGAGTCTTTCATGCCATACTTTGATCGACTGGACCATCAAGCTTGTCTCTTCTTCTCTCCTGAGCATCATTTTGTACAAATTTCCTTTGCGCCTTGCTATTGCCACAATTTCCTTGCTGTCCTGACAGTAAAAAGTTGACTCGTTTCCATTTGCCTTCTGTACATGTCCCTTGTCTAACATCTGACTTACTGAGAAAAGATTAAAGTTGAGATTTGGTACATAGATCACATCTTCAAGTACCACTGGATACCACTTTTGACCATCAAAAGCCTCCATATCAATGTTTCCGACTGCAACGCCATCCAGCCTGGTTGAATCTCCAATCACAATTGGAATTGGCTCGTCCGGCTCAGCAAGCTGTACAAACCATTCTCGATGAGACGTCATGTGTTGGCTGGCTCCACAGTCTTGATACCATGAAGTTGCCCTGTCCTGCGAAATGTCGTTGTCCACTGTCGAGAATGCTGTGGTCAAAAAAGCCCTCTTTAATGGTTTTCCATTTCCTGACTTGTTTCCTTCTTCTCGGGATGGACAATCCTTTGCGAAGTGACCTTTCTGCTTACAATTGTTGCACGAGTATTTCTTCTTGCAATACTCAATGTATTTTTGACATGCCTTTCCTCTGCACTCTTTAATCACATGACCTTTCTTCCCACATTTGTAACATGCGAACTGTGACTTGTCCTGCTTGCTTGACGACTGTCCTTGTTTCTCACGTCTTGTCATGAGAGCGTTGCTGGCGCTGCTCTCTGCGTTTGACGTCGGTTCCTTAAGTTGCTCGTCCTCAAGTCTCAGACGTTCGATGAGAGTATCTAAGTTTCTTGTAGGTCCCGTCACGTTGTTCCATGATGTCCTGAAATGCGCCAGTTTTGACGGTAAGACACTCAAGATCCTCGTCATGACCCAACTTTCTCTCATAGGATCATTTTCAGTTGACACTTCTTCAGCCAAGTCCATAATCTCCATACAATTCTCTACTGATGACTTGCTTTCATCATACTCAAAAGTAAAGAATTTGATTCGGGACGTTTCTAAAGTTACATCAGTCTTTGTGCCATATAAACTAACTAATTTGTCTATCATGTCTTTGGCAGTTTTACAATTGGCAATTTTGTTCGCTATCTTACTGTTTACATTTAAACCTATCAACGTTTGAGCTTCGACATTTTTCTTTATCCAAGCTGAAACGTTTCCTTCTGACACATCACCTGTTGATCTGACTTTCACACCTGTCACAATGTCGTACAGGTCTTTATTCTTAAGTGCTAGATTTAGTTTAAATCGCCATGAAATGAAATTGACATTTCCCTGACTATCGTCACTTAACATCTCCAACTGAGATTTTACAGTATCCATTTTACTTTTAAAAATTCTAGGATTTGACTGACTTCTGACAGTTTTTAAAATAAAATGAATTTACAGTCTTTCGTGACGATTTTCTGACTTAAAGCGACTTGCGTTTACGTTGCTCAACGTTGACTTGCTGTGCGATGACTGCTCTGATGTCGCTGATTTGTAGATTATGTCTGCCGTGCCGGTTCTGACGTTTTGGACTGCTTTCTCGACTTCACCGTCGCTTTCCTGACCTTGCTTCCAACAATAAAAAACCCTTTTACAGCTGCCCTGGGCCGATAACCTGTTGTTCTTTTCAGTGGATTTGGGTTTATTGTTGCAAATAAATTGAGTCCAAGGTTGACAAAGTCCAGTTTATTGAACAGAGTTTCACAAAAGGTACCTGTCAACATACAAAAGAATCAATTCTAATTTGACAATTTTCAATAAATAGAATTATTCATGACTTTATACAATACAATCTTAACATACCTTTTGAATCTTCTGACACTCCTTGTTTTATTAAACAAAATTATAATTCGGAGCACGTTTTGCTTTTTGCCTTTCTATTTCGCTTTTACGCTGTCTCATGAAAATTAACAAAAGTTGTTTATCACCTGCCTGCTTACAAAAAAAATGAAAGTACAAATAAATACATGATTACCAACTTTGACTCTATATAAAACAAAAGTAAAGTGTGAGTAAGGTTAGATTCAGGTCAGCTGTCAATTGATCAAATTTCAACACAATACATTGATAGCAATGACATTAAATTCTTAGCAAAATTATAACAACCCATTTTCAGATTGACAAGCAATAATCGTCCAAGGCTAATGATATTTTCACGATCCCTCATTTTTACAAAAAATTGAAAACAGGATTTTTCTAAAAAACTTCATTATGTAACATTAGTTTATTATTGGCCACTTTCATTCAAAATTTTGAGCTCTTTCAGGTAGTGCAAGAAAAAATATAACATTCCATTTGAAAAATTCGACTTTTTGATGTTTTTTCGACAGTTTCAGAAAACATTTTTTTGCAAACACCCTGTATAGTATAAATAAAATTCAACGAATCTGTCAAAAATTACATGATATTTACCAATACCAATACCAATTTCATCCTCTTAACTTCTACCAATTTCGAGATATAAATTTTTGAAATGTACTATTTATCTGTCAAAATTTTCGGGAAAAAATTTATTTCTCAATAACCATTAACAATAGACATAGAATCATGTTATCAAAGTACCATTATATTATCATTTTGAAGCCGGAAAAAATATAAAATTATACACATTCCATAAGAAATAACAAAGTTGTACTTAATTCCAACTATTTGGCCGCACCTGGTATAATTGAAAATATTTTTATGGAATAGAATTTTTGAAACGAGATAGAGTTTGTTATTAGTTTTTCTTTCTAACTATAACCGTATGGCCTCTATCGTCCATCCCCAGGAGTTTGCCCCACCCTGTATATGTTACGGTTAAAGTCCTTACTTAGCTAATGTATAGACTAGCTGGATGGTATACAGGGTGGGCCAATAGTGTGTAGTCGGCCCATATCTCTGGTTCTATTCAAGGTATCAAAATAAAATTTTACACATATGTTGAGAACCCCACGGAGCATCTGATAAAATTATTTTGGTATATACAGGGTGTTCACACTCTGAGCACCAAACCAAAGTTATGTTTTTTTAAATGGAACGCCCCACATTTGCTTACATATTTGAATTCCTAATAAAATTTTATGAAAGATGGTGTACCACATGATGGGGTGAGCGATTTTAAGATATTACCATTTTAGTGCCAGTGTGGATCCAACATTGAGGAGCTGCTGACATCTACTGGTCGAAGCTATTTAAGATTTCTTTATTGGACTAGGTTCACAGACTGCTCTATTTGTAAAATTCTTGAGTACTTTTGTCACAAAACTTAATATCATACAGGGTGGAGAGCTTACGCAATATGCATTTTTTCTTAAAAATTTCAAATGGAACACCCCATATATTATTTCCATATTTGATTGACAGTTTGCTAAGCTTTTGATTGATGTAGATATTGTTAGGTCTGCGACTGACTGTTTCGGTAGCATTGAAAATTGAACTTTAAAATGTAGTAATTTCACCGGTAGTTTATTCATTTCTCCCATATTTTAGCGCCCAAAACACAAAATATGATTTCCATTTTATTTCTGGAAGTTGATTTCACATTGAGACAAAAAATTTCATCGCCAGATTGCTTCTTCATAGTCATATTCTTAAATAAATGGTAACTTATTAAACCTAGGTATAAATTGAAACAAGGAGTGCCATGGAAGAAAACAGTCCTTTCAAGAAGTAATCTTGCAATGAGATTTCTTGTGCCGATGTAAACTCTGTTCGCTAAATTTTCTGTAAAAACAAAGTGTAAGCATTTTTCTGAGTTTTTGGTGGCAAAATGGGGGAAATTCTCCGAAAATGGTACAAAATTACGGCAAAAATTTCAATTTTTAAGGTTCAATCTTTATTTCTGCCTAAATTATCAGTCGCAGACCTGCCAATATCTGAATCAGTTAAAAGCTTAATAAACTGGCTATCAAACCTGCAAATAATATACGGGGTGTTCCATTTAACATTTTTGAGAAAGCTCCATTTTGCGCAGGTTGACCACTTTGTACAATATGAACTAATTTGAAAAAAGTGTTAATGGATTTAACAAATAGAGTATCCTCTGAACCTAGTCCAATAAAAAAATCATAGTTAGCTTTGACCAGCAGACGTCACTAGCACCACAAATTTGGGTTCACACTGATACTAAAATGGCCATATCTTAACATTGCTTACTCTAAACTCCACCGTGTAGCATATCAACTTTCATGGAATTTTATGGGGAATCCAAATATGCAAACAAATGTGGGGCATTCCATTTAAAAAAACATAACTTTGGTTTGGTACGTAGCACATGAACATCCTGTATACATCAAAATAATTTTAACAGAAGCTTCGTGGTGTTCTCCACACACACGTAAAATTTCATGGTGATACCTTGAATAGAATCAGAGATATGGACCGACTACGCACTATTGGCCCACCTGTATAAAGTAACCAAGCGGCTGGTTATTTTAGTAGAAATTCATCTTTCCGCTAGAATAACTGCGAATCTTGGATAGTTCATATACTATCCAGCCAGTTTATAAATTAACCAAAAATGGTGGCTAAAGTATAAACCACAAAGAAAGTAAATAAAACAACCATTGTTCTTAAGCCGGCATCCCACGGCGCGTGGCTTGCCAAACCTGACGTCAGACTTGCCAAGGCACACATCGTGGGATAGGGTCGGTTCGCCAAATTTTGGCTCGGCTTGTCGTTCCCATCGGTTGTCGGTAAGTGTGCACAAGTCAAAGGGAATGGCTTGCCGAGTCACGTAGATGTCTGTCATTCCATTTGTGACTACAAGTTGCAAGCCGTGGGAGTGGGTCCCGCTCGTCAGCTAGTTACTTGCCAACCCTTGGCAAGCCACGCGCCGTGGGATGCCGGCTTTTGATAGTTTGTAAAGTATCCATAACTATTTGTGTAAAGCATGAACTTAATTTCTAGTAGTAGAAAATAACTAATTCGTTAGCTAGTACATAAACTAACCAATATTTTCCTTGGTTAATGTTGCAAAATTAATCAAACGCTACTTGGGCAAAACATGATGCATGTGTTGCGATACTGAGGATCATTTGTAAGAAACTGTCATTAGCAATAGTGGTAGTTGCGTACAGGTACAACTCCTTAGTGACAGTATACTCGGAGAGCATTCTCAGAATCACCCGGGTTGTTTACGTAGGTACCTGAACATAGAATTTTGGATTTAGTCCCATTTCGTGCGTTCCCGTTTCGTGCTTCGTTGAAAATTTCTCTTCTATTGTTTTCAAATGTTAATGTTTTTGTTTGGGGAGGGGGAGACTAAAACGCTCCGCTCGCTTCGCTTGCTCGCAGACCGGAAATAGTGAGCCATGGAACCACTTTTTTGGCCGTATTCAGTGACGGGCAACACCACTTTTTCTATTAAATTTACAAAAGAAAATTCTGCTTAGTTTATACAGGTTCCTGCATCTCACCTCCCGTCTTCTACTACAGCTAAACGATTTATTTTAGAAAAATGATTGAAACGGTACATTAGACTATTTGTTAGAGAGCACATTTTAAAAATATTTTTGAATATACAGGGTGTCCCGAAAATTGGTGGTGCACCAAAGTTGTATTTTTTTAAATGGAATGCCCTGTAGTCTTGATTTTTGAGACTCTTTCGAGCTACTGTACATATCCCTAGAATATTATTAAATTTGATTTGATAGTTCCAGGGGAATAAATTAAAATCGAGAAAAAAACTGTTTTCGTCATGTTTTAAAAAAATTATAAAAAATAGAAGAAACATCTTCAAACCAAAACTAAGCAGCAGGTTGCTTATAAGAAAAGATCAGTTTATCCTACTATGAATGTCGTAAAAATAACTTATACAGGATGTTCAAAATTCAATGCCAAAGTTTTCAAAATGTAATGCTATTTTTCTCCATTTTTTCAAATGGGACACCCTGTATATTTTTATCCCGTCGGATGCAGAATTAAAAAATGAACATGTTTTCTAATTGCAATTATTTCGACATTCTCAAAGGTTTCACAGATATTCGTAAAATCTTAAAATTATTATCTAATAAATAATAATTTTACTTGGCAGTTTTTAAATCAATGACTAGAATATTATGTTCATTACTATTCTGACCTCAATAAAGAATTTTAGGCAGGGGGGAGGGATATTGGTGAACATATTATTGGTCCTCACTTTTCTAATGGACATTTGAACGGTGCTATGTATTTTGATTTTTTATAAAATCAATTGCCAAATTTATGCCAAAATTTACCAATAGCTTTGAGTGATGCAATGTGGCTGCAGCACGACGGAGCCCCAGTACATTATTAATTACGAGTCAGGGACAATCTCAATACAACCTTTTCAAACCGGTGTGGTGGATTGGAAGAGGAGAGCCATGTAATTGGCCGCCCCAATCACCCGACTTAACTAAATTAGATTTCTTTTTGTGGGGCTACGTTAAGGAAATCGTTTATCAGGAACCTCCAACCACACCAGAAAAAATGCAGCAAAGAATCAGAAATGCATTTCAAAACATTGCACCCGAGCTATTAGGAAGAGTAGCAAAGTCATTTCGTACCCGCCTCCGTTTGTGCCTCCAAGAGAACGGAATATATATTGAACATAATGTTCTAGTCATTTATTTGAAAAGTGCCAAGTAAAATTATTATTTATTAGATAATCATTTTACGATTTTACGAATATCTGTGAAACCTTTAAGAATGTCGAAATAATTGTAATTAGAAAACATGTTCATTTTTTAATTCTGCATCCGACGAGATAAAGATATACAGGGTGTCCCATTTGAAAAAAATGGAGAAAAATAGCATTACATTTTGAAAAGTTTGGCATTGAATTTTGAACATCATGTATAAGTTATTTTTACGATATTCATAGTAGGATAAACTGACCTTTTCTTATAAGCAACCTGCTGCTTCGTTTTGGTTTGAAGATGTTTCTTCTATTTTTTATAATTTCTTTAAAACATGACGAAAAAAATTTTTTTCTCGATTTTAATTTATTCCTCTGGAACTATCAAATCAAATTTGATAATATTCTAGGGATATGTACAAGGTGTCCCAAACTGGACGCGTTCTTATGGGAACACCCCTTATTTGAAGAGATAGAAAAAAATTAACCAAGGTGTCCGGAGCTCAAATTTAATGAGAAAACCACTGGCGCAAACAAAACTTTGCTATCTCTTATCGTTTGGCCGCTAGAGGGCGATTCTCAAATTTCGTCGATTTCTTTTATGTCTTATAACTTGTTTATTAATAAAGATAATTAATTTTGGTAAAAACTTTCTTAAGGCACTTTTTTCCGTAGAATCCATTGCAATAGGCAGTTTTTTTACAGGGCGCTTAGATTTTCGTGCACCACCCCAAACTCATTTTTTTTATATAGACCACCCTATATATTATGAGATTTTTGAAAAGCTCGTCAAATTTCCTAAATTTTGATGTACCACTTGTCATGTTTATATTAAAAACCATTAGCAACATTACGATTTAAAAATTAAAATATTGTGCCTACAGAAATCAAGATTGCCATGACTAATAAAATCATAAAATGACATAGGATGCTACCATGTTATGATTAAAACCACAGATCTAAAGTTTCATGATAAGATTACTCATAGTTATTATATTAAATTAATAATTCTTTAAATGTTGCTAATGGTTTTTAAGATAAACATGACAAGTGATACATCAAAATTTAGGAAATTTTACGAGATTTTCAAAAATCTCAATATATAGGGTGGTCTATATAAAAAAAATGAGTTTGGGGTGGTGCACGAAAATCTAAACGCCCTGTAAAAAAACTGCCTATTGCAATGGATTCTACGGAAAAAAGTGCATTAAGAAAGTTTTTACCAAAATTAATTATCTTTATTAATAAACAAGTTATAGGACATAAAAGAAATCGACGAAATTTGAGAATCGCCCTCTAGCGGCCAAACGATAAGAGATAGCAAAGTTTTGTTTGCGCCAGTGGTTTTCTCATTAAATTTGAGCTCCAGACACCGTGGTGAATTTTTTTCTATCTCTTCAAATAAGGGGTGTAAGAATGAGTCCAGTTTGGGACACCTTGTACAGTAGCTCGAAAGGGTCTCAAAAATCAATAAGACTACATGGCATTCCATTTAAAAAAATACAACTTTGATGCACCACCAATTTTCGGGACACCCTGTATATTCAAAAATATTTTTAAAATGTGCTCTCTAACAAACAGTCTAATGTCCCGTTTCAATCATTTTTCTAAAATAAATCGTTTAGGTGTAGTAGAAGACGGGAGGTGAGATGCAGGACCCTGTATACTAACCAACGAATGAGCTATTTTGTATTACTAGAACTGAAGTTCACACTTTATCCAAATAGTTATGGATATTTTACAAACTGTCTAAGAACAATAGTTTTGTTTTATTTACTTTCTTTGTGGTTTGTACTTTAGCCATCCTTCTCGGCTAGTTTATAAACTGGCTGGATAGTATATGAACTAACCAAAATTCATAGTTATTTTATTGGAAATGTGAATTTCTAGTAAAATTACCAGCCACTTGGTTACTTCATATACCATCCAGCTAGTTTATACACTAGTCACGTAAGTACTTTAACCGTAACATATACATTAAAATGTTTTGAAAGCACTGATGCCTCATATAGAAGAAATAGAAATCCCTTACTTCCTCAATTTAAGCACCTGGAATTTAAAAAAAGTTTACCTGGGAAAGTCAGGGAATTTTTGATTTCCATTCTAGTAGACACCCTGTCTGAGGTAACACGACCATGTGGTCAAATTATGAAAATGTTCATACGTAATCCAACAATTATTATGACTACAAAATTCAAAAAATTCCACTTGTTCATAAAACTGTCCTCAAAATAAGAGATTATGTGAAAGTGAGGCATGTAATTCAATTGGGGTCCAAATTTGATGAAACTTTGGACGTTAGGAGTAGTTTGATGATCACAGCAGAATGTAAAGTGTATTGGGATTCGACATCGAAACTGACTAAAATGTTGTGGAGTTCTACCTCCGATTCATAGTTTTGGACAAAGTTCAGCTCAAAAAGAGGAACCACTTTGGAGAACTTGATCTTTCATGCAGTGTTGTCCTGTTTTGAATGCAGGAAATTTAAGATCAAGGATAAGAAAACCGAATACAAGTATGGCAAAATAAGAACCAGACCACAACCGAAAGCTAATTTTGGAGTTTTTCTCTTGTAAAGGGATGTGCCTTTCAATGATGAGCAAGAACCGGTCCTAACTGACCTGAATATAATTTAAAATTTCCAGATTTTAGTGGAAGTAAATAAATATATTTTGTTCATTTATTGAGTAAAAAATGTTTTTGTTTATATTACGTTGCTTTAGTTTTAATGTTGTCTCAAATTTTTATTAATATATTATTTCGCAAAATGCAACAAAAACAAAATTCCTAGCATAATAAATTTGAACGTCTATTTTATAACAGTTTATTAACACCACTTAGTTTTCGAAATAGATCTTATTCGGACATTAATAAATACAACGCGCTATGAAATAATAAATGTTCACACACAATATTCTTATTTTAAAAGAGAATGTCCCCGTTTCACATAGCGTAAGTGCTTTTACTGGGCTGTTCTTCATCTTGGATACCCGTGCACTTCTTTACATATTGTGGATTTACTTGAATTTCCTCATCCATAGCGAGGATCTGCCTATCCAGTTCCATACAAATCATAAGTTGATTTTCTAAACTTTTTAATACTTCTGGACCACAATATTTCTCGGGTTCATCTCGAAATATGACCATTCCGTCTTTCTGATTGATTGTGGCAAAAATTTGTTTGTCTTCAATCTAAAAATGATTATTTTCACTTTATAAAAACAAAAGGCTATGCACATTAAAATTCATGCCACCTAGCTCTAAAATCCAAAAGTAAGAACTTACCATATGCAGAATATAACGTTCAGCGTCAGCAGGGCCAGGAAGGCCAACACGACTTGCCACATCTGTCAAACTAAGAGTAAGAAAAGTTTTAGTTAAACGTTGTATATTCTTCTTGTACAAAACTGAAGATACTTGGTTAACAAGTCCCATATTATCATCTCTGGTGAAGACCTAGAAAACGTTACTTAAGCGAACGAAATTAAGTTAATATCTAAATACCTCTCTCTGTTTATTGACGACTGTGTTCAGTTCTACTGAATTATAAGTCAAGAAGGCATTTGCCAAATCGTGGTATGGTTGAGTCAAAGGTTTTATAATCCTACTAACAACCTGAGATGCATATTTTGAAAATGCTTGAAGCTGAAAAGAAAGCAAGATATTTACAAAACTCAAAAAGGGTGGAACATTATACATACCTTTCCATGTAATAGCAAAGATACTAAAATATATTTCTTGTAGGCTTCTAACATTATGTGAGAAAATATACGTGCCGGCGTAGTGATGGCGACTTCGAAAAAGTATAGGGCTCGATCTAAATTTCTCACAGCTAAATATATCATGCCTCCGTAATAATAATATAAAAGAAAATATTTTGCATCGAATTGTTGTGCATTTGCGTTATTTGGGGCCTGAAAAGTATTTACCCGATATTGTTTCTGAACAAGTGTTACAAATAGACATAAAAATATTCTTTAAATGTAAGAAAGTCTCATCAGGATAATAATAGAGCAGTGGATAGGTAGCCAGTACCAGTGGCATAAACTGCAGCTGTAAATTAGTGTTATAAAAATTACACATTTTTGGTAATTTTGGAGGATTTTGATGCCCTGATCAAAGAAGCCCAAATATGTGAAATTAATTTTTTGAAGGTAACTGGGTTGTAAATGGGAACCCTTTCTTATTCCCTGCATCCCATTGAATGAAGTCCTGAGCGGTGGGACATTCCGACTGCATCAATAAAACAGTTTCTGCGGCCAAGATACGACAAAAATGTACGGAAAGGAAAATCTGAGATTTTAAAGAACTTCAAAAAATCGTACGTCTATTTTGGAGATTGAACCACCAAATTCTAAATAAATTATCCATTGTGCAGCTAGCATTCAAGTGCCAGTGCCTATACACTAGAAAAAAAATAGATTACCTCTTGACATATTCCTGTTATATCAATATCTAAGATTTCTAATGCTGGTTTAAAACATTTTGCCAACAAGCACAACTGGCAAATATCAGCATGTATAGAAGTTAACTGTGAGTCATATAACTGCAACTTTGATATAGCTTTTTTCAGTAATGGTATTCCTCTCATAGGGGTTTTCTGTTCAACCAATATAGATGTTACGATATGGCATAATTCGGAAACTAAAACAAAAGCATGTAAACTAATAAATTATCCTACTGAAACAATTATTACAGCTATCGGGAGCTAATCTGATTTGCTCTCCATTGCATCCTAATATAAATTCATGTGCTTGAGCAAATCTATTGTCTTGAGCATTTGCTGTTACGGGTACCTTGAATTTTGCACAAAGCACTACCAATATTCCCAGGGAGTGTTGCTGCAGATCCAAAGTTTCGAGAACATTGTCTAAATGCTGCGTATTTTTTGCTAGTATATCGTGAGACTTAGTTAAATAATCGAAAAGTTCCCGAAAAGCACCTAAAACCAACCTCAAAATTTGACCGCATATAAACTTCAACCATATTATTTACCTTGCTGGGACGTTGTCCGAACAGTATTTACAAACTGCTCTAAAGCAGACGCCATCACCTTCAGCAATTATTTGTTATTGATAAAACAGGTAATTACTGTAGAGTTTCTGAATAAAGAATAAAAAACTTCAAACCAAACCAACTTGTCAATATGTCAATAGACTGTTTTAAGAATGGCCTGATTTTGACAGACCGCCATTTTCTGTTGGAGGGCTGAGCATGGATAAACAACATTACACACGTGAGTGTTACCAAAATTTGAACAGATTTGGTGCCAAACAAAGTGGTGATGTTTAGAGTTCATGTAATTTAACTCAAAATAACGAAACAACGTTTGCAATAGTGCACCAGTCATATCATTTTAAGAATTTTCATTCAATTCTCGGCGTAAAGCGACTAAGTTTAAGTTGCGCCCCATTTTTGGTGCCAAATGGTAACACAAACATCTGCTTTGTTATTCATCCTCTCTTCCCTCCAATAAGCTTTAAAACAAACAAATGTGTGCTCTCAATTGTGTGACGTCATTCTAAAATGATCAATAAATGCCACTGTGAAATGTCAAAAAAAGGGTTAGCTGTCAAAGCCTCTACCAACTTAGAAAACATTGTAACTTATTTTTTGCAAAAGCTTTTACACACACGCACAAGTAAATTGTTTCAACTGCAAGAACCCTATAATTTATTATATTGTAAAAGTTAGGTTAAGTATTTTGTGAGTGATACTGACAGATGTCAAAAGCACATAGCATTTGTTTTGTTTGTAATGGAAATCTGACGTTTGTGACGACCAATGATGTATTTACATCCCTATACACACTTGAGGCGCCAATAATTCAAATTATTATAACATTGAAATAATACTTCAGGAATTTTGAATTTTATTGTATATTGTAGATATCCGGGGCTAAAACTATGATTTTATTCTATCCATAGTATTTATAAGAAGTATACAGTGTGAGTAAGAAATGTGGAACTAATTCGTAAAAAAATCAGGAATCATATCTGAACGAAACGCTTGGACACGTCAACCTAATTTTTTTAAAGTTCATCTTTTTTGATAATTGTCGTTTTTCGATAGTCTTTTGATTTCGCACTGTACACTGTTGACATCATCATTCATTTTTTTAAATGGCCCCCCATACTTTTGAAGTCGTAATTGGATAGAGGCTGAAATTACGAATTCAGTGACATTGACATTGATATTTTTCAAAATAAATCAAGTTTAAAGAAACTGCCAGCAAACGAGCAGTAAACAATAAATACAAAATAGATAGGATTAACATACCTACTTTAATTCCAATTATACAACAACAATAAACAAATCAAGACAAAAATACATTCACACACTGATCCACTTTGCTCAATGGAGAGTCTAATACATTTTGTTTAAATATTGCACGTTCCTTCAATGAATTGCTTGCTAAATATTGATTATCAGCTCCTCAATATTGTTTGGTAGGTACTTGTAGAGGATATCTTTTATTATTTTTCCCCAAAAGAAGTAATCGAGGGGTTAGATCAGGGGTCTCAGCTGGCCGTAAGAAAAAATAAACTTGATGGTAGTTCCGAACAAACGAAACGTCGGTTTCAAAATCTAAAACTACTGTATTGTATGTAGTTCATTAAAAGTTGCAACGTGAAAGCGTATTTTGTTTTCCGATTTTTACGTAAATAACGCCAGTTACTTTCAAAAATAGCTCCAAAACAATATTATAATTTTTTAACTTTCTTTGCGGCACGTTGATGGGTTCCTGAATACGTAACGTTGCCCTTATTTAAACATCTTTCCATCATCTCAATAATTAGAGAACCTACCCACGATGGCCCACTTTTGATGCACCACCCTGTATACCTAGGCACAAGGTTGTGTAATATAATATAATTTAGCTCATATTCATTCATTATCTTTGTTTTTAATTTATCTGATCATGATGACGAATAAAACAAGTTACTTATCCACTTTTTGCGCAACAAATAATTCTTGTAATCCCCATATTACATGGATTTTTGCGTCCAACCTATCTACATATTGGTTAATTGATTTTTGATTTTAGTTGTGGTCATAGAGTAAATAGGCATTGCAGTTGAATAGGGTATGTGCGAAAACAAGCTCCAACTCAATTTCGCAAATTACCAAGTAAGTAATACGGTAAATAATCAAATATAATGAACATGAATTTTCCAGCATTCAAAATCAGCCTTTTTTGATTACATAATTTTGTTTTGTTTTGTTTGTTTTGTGACATCACATATGTCATTTTGATTACCATAACCTAAGATTCTAAAATGTTGAATTTCATACTGTGATGTGGATATAACAGACAAATATAAAAAAATAATAAAATTTGTTATTGACGGCAGTGTAACTGTGCTGGTTGCCCCCTTTTCTTTTCTGTCCTCATTTTCCGTCTTTTCTATTTGGGCATTTATTTCATAACACAAGCTTCGCCTATTCATTCCTTGTCAGCTATCAACTCGCATCTCGCATGATTAGTCACTAATCATTAATGCGCCCTCTTCTCCTTCTACCTTTGGGTTGTTCAAGCCATTTGCATAATTTCTTCGGCCACCTCGTTGTCATAGGGTTACCAAACTGATTGCATTCACTAGGTAACTTGTATAGGGATCTAAGTACCGGATATTTGACAATTATCTGGGGCAGTCGATATATTTGGCCTCTTTTTTAAATAATTCTGCTTTGGCCAAGTAGGGTTATATGTATATCGATAGTATTATGAATATTCGGCCAGTAACAGTTTTCAAGATAATCAATCAACAGAATTCCTTTGGCATCCCAAAAAACTAATGCCACCACTTTTCCAGTTGACTGAATGGTCTTTGCCTTCTTCGGAGCCAATTCACCATGTCCAAAACACTGTTTTGATTGCCTACTTTTATTTCTGGTATATAGTGGTGAATCCAGGTCTCACGAATCGTCTCTTGAAGTCGACTGGGTTCTTATTAAATAGTTGCAAATTATCGGCTGAATTTTGGACTCAAATGCGTTTTTTCTTCGGATTGAGCAAATACGGCACCCATCTTGCAGAATGTTTTTTAGACCCAATTCATTATGTAAAATAAGAGATGTCCATAGTTTCCTCAATTGCACGCACTTTTATTCGGAGATCTGCCAAAACCATCATGCCATAGATTTTGTCCACAATTTCTGGTGTGCCAGCAGTTTTTGGACGTCCTGAACGCGGTTCGTCAGAAGTGTACGTACAGCCTCGCTTAAATTCTAAAACCGAGAAACTCACGGTTCAAAGTGAAGGTGGTGAATCTGGATTTGATTTCTGTTCCAGTTTTTCCCTCCAGATGAAAAAATTTAATGACCGCTCGAATTTCATTTTTATCCATAATGGAAAAGGCACAAAGTTGTTCGACTCGAATGCTTATCAAAACCAGATTATTTGCCAGATCGATTTAATATTTGAAGTCAATTCTTATGAAAATATTTAACGAAAACAAGCGCCTAGTGGCGATTCCGAAACTTGTCCCATTGTAATGTTTTATTTTAATTCTGCAGGAGTAACGTTATTAAATGGCAGGAACAATGTCTGGAAATTGGTTGGTTCTAGGAATATGTGGAGTAACGTGTGGTGGGAAAACCACGTTAGCGACAGAGCTGAACAAAATTTTCCCAAATAGTGTTATGATTTCACAAGACGATTATTTCTTGGATGTAGACGATCCAAGGCAGGTGTTGATACCTGAACTGAACCATTGGAATTTCGAATTAATAACCAGCCTTGATATGGAGCGAATGCATAAAGATATAGTTAGTGTAATTAATGAAAAGAGGAACCACGCAATTTCACCAAAAATCAACGTCAAGGAACGAAACTTTATTTTAACCGAGGATTCACATACCAAAATACAAAAACTTGTATCTCAAAAGCTTGAAAACTCAGGAACTAGGTTATTGATTGTTGAAGGATTTAGCATACTAAATTATAAACCTATAGAATCATTGTGTAATATAAAATATTATTTAACGCTAAACAGAAGTGAATGTGCTGAAAGAAGAGCAAAACGCGTGTATGAACCTCCTGATTGCCCAGGATATTTCGAAAAATGTGTGTGGCCTGAATACTTAAAACTTTTAGAAGATGTACAAACAAATGTTCAAGACGTTAAGTTTTTCGATGAATATTCAACAGATATTGTTAAAAAAGTATTAATTGATATAAAACAGTTTCTACATCTCTGAATCTCTTACTATTTATTTAGTTCAGTTATTTAGCTAGTTTTGATTTCCAGGATATAAGTATAGTTTGTAATTCAAAAATTATATTTCGTTTTTTAATTGCAAAAGTAGAATTTTAATAATTTATGTATGCTTGTTATTTTTAACACAGACTTGTATTTATGTTTTGCCATGCATGATCATATTTGATAAATTTAGCTCTAAATATTTAAAAAAATTAATTGTGGAATACCCACCAAGAAAATAATTTATGGTTACCTTGGCTTCTGAGTGAAGATGGTGTCGATAATTAGCTGGATGCCAACGTTTCGTTCACTATCACAAGGGTATGTTCAGGGCTGCTTGTCTGACATTAAACTGATAGGCATGAATTACACTACCGACCCATCAGCCCTGAAGATGAACGTCGGCATTCAGTCAATAATCAACAAAGTCTTCGACAATGGTCACTGAAACCTGCAGTATCATGAAGATTCATTTCAGATGATTTATTTTTGTTAATAATAAAAAAGGAAAAAGTTAACGCTTTTCATTTTAATTTTCATAAGGAATTTTCAATAAGCAATTTGGTTCATTTAGATTTCATCTAGGTTGCTGAACACGTAATATGTTTCATATTAATAGCTCTGCAATATGCATGCATGTTAATGTCTACCAGTTACATGAAAATTAGTAGATAGATAGATAATCGATTTATTGTTTCCCATCTGGGATTACAATTCAAAATAACAAATAAACATAAATAAATGGAACAAACAAAAACAAATAAACTCCTCACAATTAATTTCGACCTTTCTAATTCCCATTTATATATGTATAATCACCCCTCCCTCTCCTTCCTTCCGCTCTGTACCAATTCCTTCCACTTTCCTCCAATACCATCTCCACTCTCACCTGTTCCATGTTCTCTCTCCACCAGCACCTCTCTAACACCACATGAAAATTAGTATGTGTTGCCAATGGACTTCCTTTTGGCAAAAACTTTACAGTCTTGCAAACGTTTTAGCTTTTATTGAAATAAACTGCAATTTTCACTGAGAAGGCGCGTTAGACATTGTGCAGTTGCACCAACCACAAGAAACCAACTTGTTGTGGCACTACCGCACTAATAGTGTGTTCACTGTTCACCCACTTACGCCTTTTACAAGTCTGTCATCATAACACATCAAAAGGTTTATTCAAAAAACATTCTTCATTTAACCAACTCTGCATGAATTCAGGTGTAAATTAAAAAAGGCAATATTTTTATCAACGGCTGTTCATATTAAGGGTAGCTACCTTTATTTTCAATATTGTGATCTATACAGGTTGCAGCTTTAAGTCTGGGCTTCATGTCTGCACTACGCGAAACTGAACTAATTTTATATGATTTACCGAATGTCTAAAATAATCTATTTTTAAGTTAATTTATTAGATAAAATTTAACAGATGCAGGACCAGATTTCTTTAAAATCGTAGGCGATATTAAGACACAATTTCTTATTTCTTGCATGTATTTTTAAGAAGGTTTATACGGTTTATTTTATATAATACATCAAAAATTTCTTTGTTATTTTTGAAATGATGCCCAATAAGATTTGCAGAATTTTAATCTCTTTCTAAATGTGTACAAAAATGTACCTATACAGATGCTTTATTTAAAAATTATTGTTTGTGTGAATAGCTAGAGAATGGATGTTAAGTTGTGTTTTGCAGCATGTTAAGGCGAGTACTCATTAGCCAAGTTTGTTGATCAGTACGGCAGAATCAGTGACATTGAGGATAGAACTGAATGCGAAATTTGTTCACACGATTCAAGTTAGTCGACAATCCATTTCAGTTTAAAACTGAAAAGCCGGTCTACTTTCCTTGATCGACGAGATTGATTCAATAAAACTAAACATTGAAGCGTGGGAATAATAGCTCAGCGATAATGAAACAAATAAATATGTAGTTAGAAATTCAGCGTGAATACGAAGCGGGTATTGTTGGGTAGGTATTTATTTTGTTTTCGTACCTTCAAAATTGGCGGGATACCCGTATCGCTGAGCTATTATTCCCATGCTTCAATGTTTAGTTTTATTGAATCAATCTCATCGATCAAGGAAAGTACCTAGACCGGCTTTTCAATTTTATTCAGACAAAAGTTATTCATCAATGTCGGTGAAATGATGTTCACATATCACATTATTCAATTTTCTTTCAATGGTATTGATTCAGTGTCACATTGGTCAGAGAAGTTGACTAATGAAAACCTGGCTAATTTTGTGCTCATTTAATCTACCTTGCCCTTTATGAATTTACTAAAGCAATAGTTCAAGCATTATCGAGAACAGACAAGAGTCTGTGTCGCAAGTTTCTAGCAAAAAAATAAACAGTTGTGAAGTGAAAGGGAAACGTTCTGACGATAAAATATTAAGATACAAAGTTTTAGTTTAGGCATGTTCCATTTGTAAATCAGGTTTCGGCATTTAAAAATTTATAAGATAAACTTTTGACGTACTGCCCAATAGCTCACATTGTCTAATAATTTTTACAAAAAATCGAGCCTTAATCTCATTTAAACAGATGATTTTCAAAATTTGTTTTGCTTATCAAATTTTACATAAGAAATTATTGACCTAAAAATAGGTAATTTTGGATATACAGTACAACCTCTTTAATCCGAACTATTAATTGTACTAGGTAATTCGAATTATGGAAATATTCAGATTATCAAAAAAAGACAGAAAATATCTATCTACCTAATTATCTGGGAATTTCAACATTACAATGAACAACTTCATGAAATATTGAACAAATAGTCTTTATTTTCAAATAAAAAATTAAAAACTGTATTACATATCATATTTTGTCTTAAATTATACGACGTAACTATATACTTAAATCTAAGAAGTTGTAAAGAATTGAGTAATTTTGCTTTGTTTGATGTTTGCTTCTTCTGCTTTTCGAGCTCGTTTTTTTCATTTCTGATAATATTAAAATGTGATGTTCAGATTCACCATTTTCTTCAGCCCATTTCAAACACATTTCGAAACTTTTGACTGCTTCTACGTGTTTTACACGTCGTGGTATCTCGTCTACTTCTTAATCAGAAATTCACTTTGAACATGCTCCAGAATGTCCATATTGTTTATGGATTCCCACGATTCCTCTTGACCGGTGGCCCATTCAATAACTTTTTGTCTTGTTACATCTTCAGAAATGTTATGTATCAGTGCAGTAACTTCTACTTCTTTCTCTATACTTCCTAACTCCATTTTATTCTTCCATTGTCCTAATGGAAGATTATCATCTTCATCCCAACCATCATCAAATTTTGTTAGAAGTTTACTCCAAGAATTTTTAATAAGCTCTGGCCTCACATTTTCCCATGCTTTGGCTAATTGAATCACATCTTTTAGGTTAACTTTCTTCAGTTCTGCAGATAAATCTGCATTTTCAGAAGCAACAATGCGTTTTAAGAAAGTTTTTCTGTAATGCAACTTGACTGCTTGAATCACATTCTGATCCATAGGTTGCACTAGAGGGGTTCCGTTTGGAGGCAAAAATAATACAACAATTTTCTTATCATCTGAGCATAAATCTTCTGGGGGTCCTGGAGCATTGTCTAAAATTAAAAGTGCCTTGGGCTCTGAATTTAGCTGTTGCATTTTTTTCCGCACTTCTCGAACAAATTTCGTATAAAACCAGTTATTAAAGATTTCTTTGGTAACCCAGGCTTTTTTCTGTCCTTGGTATATTACTGGCAGCGATTTATTTCCGAAGGCCCGTGGCTTTCGAGATTTGCCCAGAACCAATAATCTCATTTTATGTGTCCCAGAAGCATTAGAGCAAGGCATAAATGTAACTCGCTCCTTGCTTATTTTTCTACCTGGAGCTGAGGCTTCAGCTTGGTGAGCAAGTGTTCTTTGAGAAAGTAATTTCCAGAAAAGTCCACTTTCGTTTGCGTTAAAGATTTGATCATGACACAACTGCATTTCTTCAATTTTATTTCGAAGTAAGTTTTTTAATGGTTCAACAGCTGCCTCATCACTTGATAGTCTCTTTCCCGTAAATGACAGTTGTCGTATTCCGTACCTGTTCTTAAATTTATCGAGCCATCCGGAACTGGCTTTGAAATTATCATTGTTGTGAGTCTGACCATAAAAGAATTATGCCTGATATTGGCACACCTAGAATCGTTTAATAGTCTGTTAAAAAATTAAAAATGTATTCAGTATTCATATTATCAATCATGTTTTTACCTCTAGATCTTTCCTATACAAACCAGTTGTAAACTACTTCGGGATATGCACTTATTTTCAACGTCTTTCGTTTATTGATTAGAGAAGTGGATGAGGTGGCATAAGATAGAATCCTCTTCTTGTTTTTTTTGATGTCACAAATCGTTGATTTTCCCACTTTGTATTTTTCTGATAAGGAGGTCACTGTACAGCCCGCATCTAAACTCTTAATAAGCTCAATCTTGTCCTTTATTGATAAAGTAACGTGTTTCCTTTTAGAAGTCATCTCTAATTTAAATTCAAAATTACAGCGCAAAACTGAACACAGTGATGGTCAATGATCTAATGAAAACTGAATGATAAACGGCGCAAAATCGCAAAAACAGTATAACAGGAGATTCCCACATTTATGTGGCGGGAAATACTTCGCTGTTCGGATTAAGGAGGTGTTGTTCGGATTGTGCCTGAGATACCCCACCCCGGTGTTCGGATTATTAGAGGTTCGGATTTGGGCATGTTCAGATTAAAGAGGTCGTACTGTACATATGTGTTACAGAAAAATAGTCTGAAACTTTACTTTCTGTGAAATATTGTGTGTTCTATTTTAAATAAGAGAATCCCATGTCATCCATACTTCATAGAACAAGTTATAGATATATTGTAGATATGTAGATCATCGCAATTTACTGTAATACTTGCAAATGATTTTAAATAACAATATTGTAATATTTAGAATTATTTAGATTACCCGTTTAGTAGGTCTGGTTGTTTGTACTCTGCTTCACAAAATCACTTCCTCACATATTTTATATTAGTCTAGTGTATATTATTACTGCTGGTTACAGAAGAGGCACTACCAAAATATATATCTTGTGCTGCCCGTGTTGAGCTCATTCAATGCATCCTTGTGCTGCCAAAACTTGTATTTCACACAGCGCCTTTTCTATTCTGTTGTGCCGTATGTTGTATATCACACTTTTAACTCAATACAATAATAGAAATTTTAACAAATGTATTAATTTTTTTATTACATACATACTTTTGCGTACTTAATTGCATTACTGTAACCTGAAGTTGCTATTGCAATAACAAAGAAACTAAAAATAAAACTAAAAAGTACTAGAAACTGTTTATTACTTCTCTAAAAGGCTACATTTTGTTTATACGTATGTAATTACCCTTAAAACTAATTTATTCTAGTATTCATAACAAACTAAAACAAATGAGAATCAAAACATTTTAAAAGTATAAAATCTAATTCATGGCACTTCTTTGCAAGAAGTTAATAAAGAATGTCAAAATTGACAGTACTGCACTTAGTACTTTCAATTTTTTTCATATATCTGTCTCAATTCTCATTAAAAGGTAACACAACATGAATAACATAAATTAATAATCACTTTAGCTAATTAGCACCTTCAAAAAATCACTTTAAAAATAACGAACAAGTCCTGTGTCAAATCGAAAACCAGGCTTCACACTAACTCTTTGGTAGATTGTGTCCATTAACATTGTGAAAATAAATTGGTACAATAAATGAAACACAAGTTACTTATTTTTTTCTCCTTAACCAATTAAGCGTAATCACCCTTTTAGCAAATATCATTACTCATAAAAAGAGCAATTCTTTCGTTTCATGATATCTGCTAAAAGGAACTAGTGTTAATTTATTTACATTCTAATACACCAATATTGACTAACTAGCAAAGATCAGGGAATTCGGGTACATCACGATCAAATCAATACTTTCCTACAACTTACCAGTCTCACCAACAATTTCCGAAATTCCCTATCTAGCTCGGTATAGTTATGTATCATCATGATAACAGAAAACTCGTCTTTCAGTTAGATATGAAAGTATCAAAAATATGTTTCTCCCCATAAAATTATAATTGTCCAGTCAAATCACTCCCCCTTAGGTCTTCATTAAGAACAACAAACTAGAAATGGATTTTAGCATAAAAATTTGCAAATAAATCAGAACCACGGTAATATGTGGATGTCTTAAGTTAAGAAAGACTCATCTTGAACCCAAAAATTGTTTTTTTATTTGCATAGAGAATTATTTCTGTATTAATTTTCTATTACTGACAGTACCTTGCAAATATTTGTTTACTGTGGTGTCCGTCTGTCCATCCAGAAACTACGAACTGACTGCTCATAGTGGTCGTGCAGGTAGCAACTGTTTTGTATATCTATGAATGAATGAATGAATGAATGATAAACTGTAATACAAAATCATTACCATTTCTTGTCAGGAAATTGGTTTGTTGAACCCTTGTCTATCATATATACAGTGTGTTCAACGAGGAATGGGACAGGGCAATATCTCGGAAACGGGTGAAGATTTTAAAATTGTGAAAATGTTTTACTAAACCTCAGTCGGGGGGGACATATTTCGTGGCAAAAAAATATAGAATTCCATCCATCATTGCTAGGTGGCGCTATCTGACTTTAATTTTTTAAATGGAATGACATACTTTTGGTCGCATTTTTGGATTCTATAACATATTTGTGATAACTTTTATTAAAACTTCTACTAACCTATGTCTTTTAGTTTCCGAGAAAAATAAAATTTCAAAATTTTAAGACGAAAATATGTTTTCAAGAAATCGCATTTACACTTGAGTGGATAGAGATAAATAAATAAATTTTATATTAAATGATACAGAAAATACTGTCTTTTTCCACAAAAATACTGATATTCGATTGTTTATACGTGGTGCTTCCAATAGTTACTTTCACTTACGCTAAACTAACACACTTTATTTATTTTATTGCCATTAAAACAATTTAAGCAAAATTAAACAATATCAAAATTAAAATAAGCCTACAAATTAAATTAAATGTTCAAATGTTTCTCCATCATTTTCAACACATTTTTCATACCTTTTAATTAATGTAACATTAGTTACCGCCTTCAACGTTTCACGTGATATGCTCTCACAATTATAAAAATTGAAACTGTACAAAAGATAAGAACTGAAATCTCAATAGTGAGAAACTTCAATAGACATTTTTTTCATGGCATGCTAAATTTTTGTTAAATTTTTGACACATAGTTCTTTCAATGACTTGACTACTTTTTCAATGTATGTACAGCGTTGTTGAATTATTTCGGCGTTATCTGCATTATGTTTGTGAAGAAAGCATATTTTGTCTGTCATTTCGTAAAATATTTGTTAATTTATCTCTATCCACTCAAGTGTCAATGCGATTTCTTGAAAACATGTTTTCGTCTTAAAATTTTGAAAATAATTTTTTTCTCGGAAGCTAAAAGACATAGGTTGGTAGAAGTTTTAATAAAAGTTATCACAAATATGTTATAGAATCCAAAAATGCGACAAAAAGTATGTCATTCTATTTACAAAATTAAAGTCAGGTAGCGCCACCTAGCAATATGATGGATGCAATTCAATTTTTTTGCCACAAAATATGTCCCCCTGACTGAGGTTCATTAAAACATTTTCACAATTTTAAAATCTTCACCCGTTTCTGAGATATTGCACTGTCCCATTCCTCGTTGAACACACTGTATGTATATAAACAAGGGTTGAACTAAAACCCATATTTAAATGTTTTGCCAAAGAAATAATAATTTTATTTTGTTTTAATATTTAAACAACTTGCTAAGTCATATTTTGGCGAGTTTCGTGTGTTCGTCAAATAAACGTAAAAATGGATTCAGGTGTGGCAACTCCAAAAAATAAAGACTTAATAGTAGCATGTTTAGCGGGGCGAAAAGTAAGGCAAATTGTCAGAAACTTACAATTATCAAAATCTACGTTAACCTACATGTATCATAAATTTATAATCAAAAAAGAAATTACAGTCAAGAGAAAGAAACCATTCGATTATCTATTTCCAGGTAAAAGTGCAGACAGTTGATCCACAAGAATAATTTTTTCTCTTTGACAGGAGTAGAAAATATTAACATTTGAAGCAATGGAAAAACGTCAAAAAATGCATTTATCGTATTGTCGGGAAAGATTAAAATGGATTCCAGAATAATTGAACTTGATTACATTTAGTGACGAGTCCAAATTATATGTATCTTTAGGAGATAATCAAAGAGTAGGTAACAAGAAACAAGAACGAGGCATTTCATAGAGGTTATTTAAAACGTACTGCCACAATTGCTTCGGGAGTTGTGATTTGAGGCTGCATGTCCATAAATGGTGTCAAAATAATAAAATATTCTAGCAACAAACTCACTCCTCGTAAAGAATAATATACAGCAAGTTCTTTTATTTCAAACCAGTAGGTGCACCCTGCCATATGGCTAAACTACACGAAAGTCATTTTAAGATCATAACATAACACTGACAGTGCTTCCAGCAATCCTGACTTAAACATCACAGAAAATATTTGGAACAAAATGAAGCAAAAACTAAGAAATAATCCTCAAGGAATTCGGGCAGGTTCGAGCGCTAAACTTCACGAGGTTTGGGACTCCCTAATGGTAGAAGACTGTCAATTTCTAGAAAATTCCATGCCAAAAAGAATTCGAGCAATAATTAAGTCCGTGATAAATGATGAAAAAAAAAGTAGGCGCCCGTTCTCAGTTTCGGATGATTTGAAGAAAAGGTGAGGAAGAAGAAAATCGAGAAAACAGATAAACATAATGGGGCACCTCTATTTCAAGAAACTTTGTATCTGAAGAGTGCCAAAAATGTTGACAATTGCCCACAAGGAGAAACACATGATGACGTTGGACTGTTACCATAAAAAATGGCAATTATCACATTGTGCTTGGCGATAAAATATCAGTTGTTCGTATCACACCAGATAATAACCAGGAGTCCTTACGATATCGGTATACTTGGCTATTTCAGTACATTTTACACCCCAACCAGTTTGTAGTTTCTGAAAGGGCCCCGAGTTGTACTTATTTTAAAATCAATTTTCTGACCACATTTGCACATTAATACTAAAATACACCTCCTCACTATTACGGCTTCCTCCTTCTTCCACTTGTTTGATTATCAAAAACAAGTATCATCAACTAGGAACTACAAAAACAAACAAATTATTGTATCGTATCGAGGCAATATTATCAAAAATTCAATTCAAAACAGTAATGGATGGTCTGCACAAAAAACGTGTTTTGATATGTAGACGACACTGCATACTGACCGCATAACGGAAACTAACAAAACTGCATAATGTAGTAAGTAGTAGTATTATTGACCTTACAAGCAAAAACTTCGAGTTGAGTCAAGATAAATTTGTTCCTACAGTAAAACCCTATATGATTATGTACATATTTACAAAGAATTTTCTTGTTATAACTTCGCTAATCACCTGGGTGCTCTGGGCAAGAACGGTTAATTTCGAACCATTGATCTATGCACCTGAAAATCAGAAGAGCTTGTATGAAGCAAACGTCCAATGTTATAAACTAAATGACTTACCCTTTGTGGTATATACATAAGCAAGGTAGAC
This sequence comes from Xestobium rufovillosum, assembly GCA_963966045.1. Lineage (NCBI taxonomy): Eukaryota > Metazoa > Arthropoda > Insecta > Coleoptera > Ptinidae > Xestobium > Xestobium rufovillosum. The sequence goes on from OZ014493.1 coordinate 33,497,892, forward strand.
GTGCTATTACGTCCCCTTGACATAATTCTTCTAAACATATGACACACTCTCCTTTATCATCAGTCAATACGTCTTCTGCAAAAAAAAACTTCATTTAGATTTTAGAATGTTGAAAAAAGAATGGTGATAATAATTCGATTTTGAACATAGTAAATTCAGGTTTAACAATTTCAAAGTTTTTACATTTAGCTGGTTCTGGTACCTTAAGTTGTTTACTAATTAGCGGGGTGGCAAAATGGAGCAAAACAGACAACATTCAGCAGTGTTTTTAGTAGCAGTGTACCGAATGTAGAAATATGCCAGTGTTTACAAAATGTTTTCGAATTTTCAAAAATCAGTGCCAATAAATGGATTGTGAAATTAAAAGCTAGCGAAAAACATGTCTATGATACATAGAACTCTAACAGCTCCTTCACAAAATCTAGCACATATTCGATATCGCTATAAACTGCCTCTACAGCCTCATCGCTATAATTAGATGTGGGCATATACACATACCTGTATTATTACAGTCTTCATAGGTTTTGAATTTAATTTTTTTTTGTTTATTTAATTCAAATCATTCATCTATTACATAAATTAATAGTGACATTAAATAAAATAATAACTTTAGCCTAAATCATTGCAAGTAGGCTCGGACAGTTCATTCACCAAAAGTGAAGATATGGTATAAGAGCCATACTTAATAGATACTTAATGCAAAACAATGCTTAAAGTCTACAATAATATGTGTAGTGTGAAACAAAAAAAATTGCACTTCTTAGCTAAAATTAATTATTGCAACTTATAACCTACGATTTATTCTACAATTTACTAAATATTCAAAAACCAAAAACTTAAATTTGGGAAGTTTGGCAACATCTTTAATGTACTTTGGTAACTCATTATAGTCTTTGCTTTTCTGGCAGTGTTTTTCTCCTTTGTTAGTTCTTACCGAGTTCATATGTAAATTATTTGCACTTCTAGTTTTGTAACCATGTGTATCACTATTTTTAATCAGTTCGGTGTTAGACCTTGTTTGGTTCGTCGTACATTTATGAATGTATAACACATTATTTTGAAAAATTACTTCGTGAAGATGTAGCAAACGTGTATATTCGTATACTTTGTTGGTTCTCGTCCGAATATTATAGCCACATAGTTACTTTTATCGCCTTCGTCAACATTCTTGCCAATAACATTTTCATGGAAGTACTACATTGCGACCATACTGTAATGCAGTAATTACCGTGACTAAGAATATGAGAGAAGTATTATGGACTTAGCAGCTTTCCGTGTTACATTACATCTTCTAATGTCTCCGATCATAGGGGCAAGTTTTTTTACAATTTTTTCGGCATGTGGTTTCCAGGTGATATCTTCGTCTATTAAGATTCCAAGATATGTTGCTGAGGCGACTCTTCCAATTTTTTCTTCGAATATTTTTATGTCTATTTCTACGTCTTGCTTACTTTTCTGTTTAAAAACCATATACTTTGTGATTTGCGTATTCAGTGTTAACATATTTGACACAAGCCAGTTTTCAAGTAATAACATATAGTTTTTAATGATTTTTTCTAGTTCGGTTTTCGACTTACCAGAATAAACAATAACTGTGTCATCCGCATAGAATAGACAGTGTATTTGCCTGCAAGTCCAGCATTCTGCATATTATTTATGTACAAGAGATAAAGAAGCGGTCCCAATACAGACCCTTGTGGAACTCCCTTATTTATTGCACGTTTTTCACTAAGCTCATCATTGACACATGTTTGTATCGTCCTGTCTTTAAGATAGTTTCTTAATAAATCGTTTGTATTGTCTCTGATGCCTAAAGAATCCAAAGAAGTCAATAATATCTTATGGTTAACAGTGTCGAATGCTTTTTGCATATCTAGAAATAATGCAATCGTATAATTTTCTTTGTCTAACTGATTATTTATCTCTTCAACTACATTCAAGACGGCACATTGTGTATTAGTTTTTAAGAAAACCAAATTGATTTTTTTTTAACCTAACCATAACTACTCTGTCACTCTTCTGTAAGAAATTTTCTACACTCGGCCCTATTTTCTTCTTCATAACAATTCCTACTCCCATATTTCCACCTATCAACCCTGTGTGTATTACTATAAAATCTCCGCTCCAAAAGTCTCCAGCTTCTGGCTTACCCATCTCTATTTTCAAATTTCCTAACTTTCCTACTTGTTTCATGCTTCTCAATATTACACTTATTATTGCGGATGACTCCCCCCCGAAGCAGTCACCCGCACGGAGATCCGAATGTAGGACTGTTTTACCCCCGGAATATTTTACTCCAGAAGGTGCCGTCATGAAATTTTAGTACACTGTTCTAGGGAAGAAAAAATAATGTGGTGGTTTCCCGATGCTTTCCACATCGCAGAGTGAGTATCACAGTGCCATACTGACCTCCACAGTCTCTGCCACTCTGATTACTGCAAGAGTTGCTGCCCTCTTTCAGGGACTTGATTTAGTCTGTCTTCTCAATAAAAACCCCTCCAATATGGTTAAACATCATAAAAAATTTAAACGGCAAGAGGCGTCAGAGGACACTTATTTTTGAATTTGAACCATTAGCTTCCGAGAAAATGTGTTTGAAAAATACAGTACAGCATTTACTAATAATTGTTAATGTTAATTAATTAAAACATTTTCGAAATGACCAGGTCACCCCCCAGCTTCCATACAATAAGAGGTTCTGCTCAAAATATTGCGACATTCTGCAACATATGTTACGTAATTTGGTGGTATTTCTGTATCATACCATTGACTGACGTATTGTTTAGGTCAGGTACAGCGTTTTAAGTTTCCTAAAGAATCCAGGTTGCTTTGCATTAATTTTACTCCTCAAATTACCCCTTCCCACATTTTAGGGTTGAAGTCATGGGACTGACAGTAGTCAACAAGTGGGCCTTACAAGAAAAGCAAAATTGAGGTGTCTCCGTGTTTTCCATAAAATTGAAGTGAAATCGAAAAATCTTTTTGGTAGGCTATCTTGTATTATCTCAAAATAAACAATTCATTTATATCGTTTTTTATTCTGTGCATAATGTAATAAACAGCTGATTGAGAAGTCCTTTAGCCAAAACCTGAAACTGACGTCGTGTATTGGTTTCAATAACATAGTACGTGAGTAGGCAGTTACTTTACCGGTATAAATTAGTTTTCTCCCACAATTCTGGACATATTGATTTTCTTAACGACTACCTTAGAAAAGGCTTGAACACCTTTTCGTAACTTCATTGCGAAATTCTTTTCAAGCCAAAATTTTTTACTTATTTTATACCAACTATGTACCTGGCCCGAATTTCACGTAACTATCTTACTTAAATAGCAAGGAAATTGTGATCACGATTTCCTACCTACCTGGTATAATTTAGGCAACGTAGGTATCCCCAAACACTTACCGTTGTAGGAAAGCCGGGGCTTTGTGAGGCACATAACCAGGTGACATTCTATATCATCTGGAATTACGAATTTACTGCATACTGGACACTTGATTCCTGAAACAAGAAACACTAGAATTAGTATTTCATTTCAAATAATTAGAAACGATATCTTTACAACTAGAGGAAGCATTAAAACGATTAAGACATATTTCTCGTAATAAATTATTATCTATTATCGGCATCAAAAATGAATGTGTTCACCTTTCACAATATTGCTCAACTTCTCCAGGAATTAAAAATATAAGAAAGTGTCTCATTACGATTCCGCGACCTTTACGAAAATTACTCTTTCAGTAATAATACCACATTGATTTTGAACAGACACTAAAAAACTGCGTCATTCATTTAATCTACGTTTTCATTTGACGTCATAATTGGACTACCACAATTAATGACGTCACAACAGATTGACGTCCGTAAAGGGGGTTGATTTTCTAGTCTTATATTTAATATTGTAGAAAAATATCATTCTTACGTTAATATGTCCCAGAATTTAATTATTAAACAATAAATAACTAGTAATGATGAAATGATCATCAACCTCCTTTTAGACCTAGCTCCATCTCTAGTGTGTTGCGAAATATCCCTACCATGTTATCTCCCATATTCTTTATTGTTTGCAAACTCTTTCTAATTGATCTCTTCCTATGCATATTTTTGCTTTAGTCCTACTTTCGCGCCCCCAAAAATCAAGATTTTCGTTTCGTTTTTATTCACTTTTCGTAGCCCTCTGTCAAAACTTTCCATTTCGTCCAAAGCTATTAATGTTCTTTTCTCACTTGAGTACTTAATCCCTTAATACTGTTAATCTATCTTTAATAATATTAATCGCATTTTCGATATATGTATGTATATTGAAAACTTATGATGATAACGCCAATTCATGTCTCACTCCCTTGTAAATGTCTGCTTCTCACTCTAAATAGTAACAGTACAGTAATAGTACCTTCACAAAAATTCAGTTTGTCCACGACTATCTTACAACATACTCTTTATACTTGTGTTTCTTCAATCATAATTAGATACATTAATCACTGCAGTGATCAGTGAATAATTAATATTATTCACTAAACCAATAGGAACATCGCTTTGACCCTTTTTTACATTTATTTAGTAGGCCGCGATACAAGACTCTAGCCGCAGCGGCACATATTGGCGGATGGCGGACGACGCACCGGCCGGCGGGTGCATCGAATGTAAGGCGGGAGCGCAAAGCGCGGAGAAGTAGGTCTGCTCGTGATCACGCTGAATTATTCCGCGCTTTCCCTTGGCATTTTATGGAGTTTTTAGTTACTTTGTTTCTCTGTTTGTGTTGTGGTTGAAAGAAGTTTATAGTTTTATTATCAAAATGAATGAGTGCAAAAAAACTTACACAAGATATCAAGACTTGAGAAGACATGTGAAACATTTTCACCAAGAAAATTTAGAGTTAACTGCGCCGCTAAAAAAGAAAAATAACTTGCCCACCGTTTTAGGGACACACGAATGTAGTGAATGCAAAAAATCTTACATAAGATATAAAGACTTGAGATTCCATGTAAAACAGTTTCATAAAGAAAAGTTGGAGCTAATTGCACCAATGAAATAGGTATACATGTACCGTTTTAGCAGCGCATGAATGTAGTGAGTACAAGAAAACTTACACAAGCTATAAGTACTTGAGAAGACATGTAAAACAATTTCATCAAGAAAAGTCAAAGTTAATTGCACCGCTATAAAAAATAAAAATAATTTGTCCACCGTTTTAGGAATACACGAATGTAGTGAGTGCAAAAAATCTTACCAAAGATAATAAAGACTTGAGATTCCATGTAAAACAGTGTCATCGAGAAAAGTTGGAAGTTGGAATCAATAATTGCACCGCTAAAAAATAAATACATATTATCATCAGGTGAATTGAAACTAAAGCTGACGACCGAAAAGAACAAGAAAAGCGCCTTGTATAACCAGTGACTGTTTCGATAACGAAAAACATCGGTGATAATATGGCAAGCATATAATATGTAATAAATAAATTGAATTTAATATGTTTCACATATATCTTCTCAAGTCTTTGTATCTTGAGTAAGTTTTTTTTTACTACACATTCATTTTGGCAATAAAACTACAAATTTATTTTAACCACAACACGAACAGTAACAGAGAAACAAACTAACTAAAGAAACTCCATAAAATGCCAAAAGAAAGGTTAGGAATAATAATTATTATTCATGATGAAATAGAAAATTACTTTGCGTACTACCAATATGTATATAACAAATTATTTTATTGACCGGTTTCAAGATCGTTGTAATCTTGAAACCGGTCAATAAAATAATTGGTTATACATATTGGCAGTATGCAAAGTAATTTTCTATTTCATCATGGATTTCTACCAAATAGTAAAGAAAGAAAATATTAACTACAATTATTATTCAGCCATTCAGCGGGATCACGAGTAGACGAACTTCTCCGCGCTTTGCGCTCACGCCTTGCATTCGATGCACCCGTCGGCCGGTGCGTCGTCCGCCATAGGCCAATATGTGCCGCTGCGGCTAGAGTCTTGTGGCCGCGATCGCGATGTATCAGTTCAAATTGAAACGTCAAATCAGCATGGTTTGCTTTTAATTTGAAATGCATATTCTAAAAAAGAAGATATAATGAGTAGTGAGAGTGAAAACGAGATTTCTTTAACAGCACCAGCAATAAAAGAAGCCGCAGAACTTGCCTCATTAGATTCATTGCCCAAAAAACCAAGAAAATTATACCTGAGAGCATATGCATGAATCTTTCTTACACTGGAGAAGGGAAATGAAGGTAAATTCTTTCTGGGAATCTGTTTTGATAGTAGTGGACAAAGTATAGTATACAACTCGTTATAATGATGCTATTATTACCTCGGATGATTACAAAACTCGCTCGCTTCGCTCACTCGTGTTGTAAACTTCATCCTCGGTAATAATAGCATTCATTATAAACTCGTGTATAATATACTATTTCACACTTACTGATGTGATACTTAAAATATGACCTGATCAGACTCAGAAGAAAGTTGGGCGGAGCCATCAGTGGCTTACTGCGCAGGGATGACGTGTATGTTCCCTTTCAATTCATGGCACGAGAAGGATGAGCATAGGTAAATCCGATCATTTTGACAGATATATTGCTATATTGCTCTTCTTCCTTGCCTTGATTTCATTTAAAATAAGGAAGTTGGTGTCTATTTCCGGTATAACCGGAAGTCGCAGAAAATCAAAAATATTTTAGTCGAATTGAGCATCCTCGATTACCTATAAAAGCGATAAGAAAAACACTAATTAAATACTATAATTGTATTGAAAATAATACTACATTAATAATTAATCTCATTCCCAGGTTCGCACGTAGGTTCGTCATCCCGCGGTCCTCCACTTAAACAAATAAACCCCGCTAAGCTAAACATGGGTTGCTTACACCTATTTGTGCAAATTTGTGTAATTCTACTATTTATACTTTTCTATATACAGATCATGTAAGGTCGTCGTGGGATACCTGTACATGCATCGATGCATTATTTTCAGAAGAAAAATATTATGGGAGTCATGATGAGTTGTAACCGTCAATGATTTGCGCTGAATTCATAAAATCTCCGTGTCATATACTATACGAATCAAATTAGCAAAGCGAGTACCTTTACTACTATTATTGCACACATAATCTGATGAAACGTAGAGATAAATTTGGCGAAACGCTTAATCATCATTAGAGAAACGAAACAAAATGGTGGCAGCTGCAAAATAATTGTGTACTTCTTATCACCAGTTAGCTTAGCAAAACGCAAAAGGTAGGGGAAAAGCCTATCGATTATTCGACGTTTAACAAACATTATTTAGCAAATATCAATATGACACAATAACATCATTCGCTTCACTAATTGCAAGTAATATGGGTTGGCCTAGTACATAATCGTATGAATATTCCAGAGGTCATTACGTAACACTAACTCGCACGAATTCTCCCTCGTGCCAGAATATCTTCAATATGGGAATATGCCAAGCATTTCAATTTAGTATTCTGAATGCAATAGTAGTGTTCATCTTCTTCATGTAATTTAGAGGAAAGCTGCCATTTTTGTTGTCTATAATTATTTCATTTCTGCCTGTACCCACCAACTCTGTGAGTTCTAAATCGAACTCACGATGTAAATTAAATGCAATGCGATTTTTTAGATTCAGCAATCAATTTTCGTTAAGTTTGTGTCGGAGATAAATATAAGTATAAGTTTTATTTGACAGATTGGTTTTCTTTATCTGGACGTATACAAATCAATCATATACTGACGAAATCTAACTAAGTTTCTCTCATGAGGACAAAAATAATCAAGAAGTATTCATGCATTTTGACAAAATATCGAACATAGAACTAACTCCGCAAATATAAAAATGCAACAATGATGTTTATTTTTTACGACGTAACACCCAAGTCCCAAAAGCCTAATGAAGCAATGAAACATGCCCCAAAATGTCTTCATGTTTCATAGGGCTTCATGTCTTCGACAAGATGAATATTGCGTTTTGGGGGCGAGCGTAAGTTTGGTTGCATAACCAAGTTAGAGCTGTCACTTATAGGTTTCTCCAAATAATATAAATGGAATTTTACATACAATTTTCCCAAAATATAAGATAAAATTTATCTTACCCAGCTTGGAGGGAAAATCGATTACATTAGTAATGTAATGGATTTTCACTCCAAGCTGCTGGGTTCAAGTACAGAGTACATAGAGTACATAGTACATAGTACATAGTACATAGTCAAAACGATGAGAGTTAAGGCTTATGTAGTAAAGGAGAGACGGCTCGTGCCTTCACGGGGTGCACTTGTATTACTTATTTACAACTCTTTGTTTTTGAATTTGAAGTGTTTCTAGTGCCCTACCAAACTTGGAATTAGCAAAATGATGATTAGTATTTCTGTTACTGCTCGTTATATATTTTCGAATTAGTCACTTATTTTCAAAAGGGTTCTCATTAAAACATTTTCCTTTGAATTACCTTGATTACTGTAAGAAATTTCGGGAAAATAATATTAGTTTGCTTTGTGAACGCGTTCGTTTCTGAGATACAGGTTGTTCAAATTTCATATTTATTATTGAGCGTTATTTTGTTTTTCTGTGAATAGAGCAGGAAAGTTGATTACATTTTCAGAGTTAAGTATAATATAATATATTAATCAAGAATAGCAATATTTCACCGTAATGTTTGATATTGCAGGTACGTGGAAACCGAGTTCTTTTGACTGCATTTTTGAAAACGTCACTCCATCCTTAAAAAATACTCTGCTATATTTTTGTAAGAAATTGAGCTGCTTGTTAGTATTAACCTGATGCAGCCTTTAACAATTTTCAAGCTAAATGACAATTGTTCTCAAAAATGAGCCCAAAATTGAAAATTTCTTGTCCCGTGCTTTTATTTACTTGCATACGTAATACGTATCTAATGTTTAATCAGTACTCCCCTTGTACCATCTTTCGATGTGGATGTGTATATTTAATAATTATTACGTTTGGCTCAGTAACTCAGTGTAGTTACTATTAGATAACCTTTCGATCTAAGCAAATGTGGTGATACTGATACCACAGCATAATACAGCAGAACAGCTCTCCCTAAATTTCCTAGCTCGCGTGGCCTAGCCCGCGCAACTTCGCAGGCTCCGCACGTGTTCTTTTTTGTTTGTTTGTCGCCGAGTTAATACCGGCGTTAAACCGTTTGATAAAACGCCGCGGTAGTAAATCACTTACAGTTGGAGGTCACCAAATGCAGCTAAAATAGTTCAAAGACACCGTCAAGAACTTTAACTGCTGTATTATGATGTGGTGATACTCACACTCACCTTTCATTGACAGATTGACACAATTACAATATTCCTACATTTAAATGCTGGACAACTTTATATTGCAATAGAAAACAGCAAAGTGCCAAAATAATACGGTAATTATTGCCCGTAAGAAGTCTTGCTGTCTGATTAGGGATAAACACAACGTGGGTAGACTATCACATGACCAAATATTTTATATTTCGTTTATTAGGTAATTAGGTTAGATAACTCGCTGTATACAGGTAGATTATAGGGTTAAAATTTCGTAACATATTTTTAAGGGTGGGGTTAGGAGCAGGTCTGGGAAATTTTATCGATATTTCGATAAATATCGATATTTTAATACGGATATTAAATATTTGATATCGTCCAGCCTTAAATTAGGACATTTACGAGTGCTTACGTGCACATGAAAAAATAATATTCAGTAAAATGCATCATATCGCACTCGATTTACCTACCATAAACGACCCGATGAAATCTCTGATTCTCATCCGGTTCTTCGTCAGAAACACACGTACCCACAACGATTCCCATGCCAAGGTCGCAATAAAGGTCACGCTACGTCCATTACACCCCATTTAGCCCCTGCTCCACAGAAACCTAATTCCATGACGACACACCGTCGCAAATTTCACAAAATTCGACTACGCGATTTCCGGAGACGCGCGACGGCGGCGGCGGTGTACCAACCTTACTCAAGATTAAAAGTTTGCCCTGGTGCCAGACGCCGTCACGAGCGGCCAATAAACCAGCTCGCACACACTACGGGTCGCCGTCTGTTCAGTAGACGCCGCGGCGAAGTACGTACAGTGCTCGAGCGCCGGCAGACAGCGCGAGCAACCTCACAATAACAATTATTATGTATTTTCAACTTTTGTATAGATTACAAACACATATGCGCATGATATGTCAGTCGGTGTTCCACTGAAACAGTGACACGTTTGAAATTAAAGAATTAATCAATAACATGCAATGATTTAGAGGAACGAGCTCTGGGAATACGGAAGAGGAAGTTTTAGAGAAACACGTGTTGGAAACATACATTATTTGCAATTCCGCATTAAATCTAATTTTGATGTACCGAAATTTTTTACATTAGCCCCCACAATCAAGAAATTCTCCGTATCCAGATGATTCTCACTTTCCATTTACACTCTGAGAAAAGTGTGGCGAGCTCTCTGGACGTTTCCTGAATAAAACATACAAAGAAAGAATATAGACGCAGTTGTTTCGCATATCATACTCGTGGGCAATTATGCCATCATGCAGGATTAACATTAACAGTAGTTAGAAAATGACAATACTGAATCAAACTCTCATGTCTATACTACTAAACGCCTGCATGCCATCCAGTTCTCCAGATGCCATCGACTTCTTCGGCAATGACCTTGGAAGACACCAGTACTGGATAAATCTCTCATGTCTATACTACTACGCGCCTGTAGACCATCCAGTTCTCCGGATGCCATCGGCTGCTTCAGCAACGACCTTGGAAGACACCAGAGGCTGTTGAAGGAGTCGTTGAAGAAGAGCGGCACCTTCAGCAGCGCGGCCCCCTTCTTCAGCGGTGTCTTTGGTTGTGGTCCAGGCGCCTGCGCCGGGACTCTGTTTGGGGGCAATGAGGGTGTCTGTGGGGCCTCAGCAGCCTGTCTGTGGAGGTCGTTGCCGAAGGATGGGGGCCCCTGGTGTCTTTGGTTGTGGCTCAGGCGCGCTCGCCGGGGCTCCGCCTTCAGCAGCTTCTGGTCATTGCTGAAGAAGTGGTCTTCAGCGGCCCCCCTGGTGTCTCTCATTCTGTTGGGCCTTTGGATGTGGCTCAGGCGCCTGCACCGGGGCTGTCGCGTACAAAGCACGTGTTGCTCACTGTTCAGGCCAGTCCATCCTGGCCCCATCCACTTCTTCGGCAATGACCAAAGGCTGCTGAAGGAGTCATGTCTTCAGCAACGGTGTCTTTGGGGCCTTTGGCCGTGGCTCAGGCGCATGCGCCGGGGTTTTCGCAAACGTTCTGGAAATGACGCCGACCGGGATTCGAACCCGGGTCCCCACGCACCGGAGCCCTCGCTCCAACCAACTGAGCTAATCGGCGGCCCACAAGCCCGTCTTTCAAATCATCCGTATATACTTATGATTGTAAACAGAAGTTACAGAATTAATATTTATTTTCTCGGAAATTTACAATTGTTTATACTAAATAAATATTGATATTAAAGTTTAAGAAAAAAGCACGTTCGCCGCCGATAAGAGATGTTATAATTGTTATTATTATGGGAAATAACCTTTCATCTTGCCGATAGGATATGTTTGTTTAGGTTTGATCCCACGCTCTGCATGTGCATTTAATACGTTGTAGACACTACAAGGTGACCCGTTTGTTTGTTTGTATTATTACAATAAAATAACATTCTAGAATATTCTTCTGATTGTTTATTTGAAATTACTTGTTATCTTAATGCGTTTCGGACACGTGAGGGAAAAAAACATTCTAGAACATTCTCCAGTTTGTTTATTTGAAATTACTTGTTATCTTAATGTGTTTCGGACACGTGTGGGAACCATCTGATTGATATATGCAAACATCTTAGTTCTCGGTAGTAGAACATTCTACATCGCTAATTATTTGAGAACAGTAGTCTAAATTTAGGCTAACCCTACGTAAAAACTATGTCATGTGGGGTGTAAATTAAAGGACTCGACTAGAGGTATCGGAATATTGGGGTGGATTTTAGGGGTGGTTTTTGGGGGTGGTTTTTGGGGGTGTTTTTAGGGGTGGTTTTTAGGGGGTGGTTTTTAGGGGCGGTTCTTGGGGTGGCTTTGGAGGGTGATTTTTGGGGGTGGTTTTTAGGGGTGGTTTTTAGAGGTGGCCACTCACTGACCGCGCCCACGGCCACGCTCCTTGCCCCGCCCACCTAGATCATGTAGGGTATCAAATTAATCAGCTCGATGAGACAAAAAGGAATCTATAGTTATTCTCCTACTTCCGAATTCTTATCAGTAGTTGTCTGTCTGTATGTCTGTCGGTCCGTCTGTCTGTTTGTCTCTCTGTCTGTCTCTCCGTCTGTCTGTCTGTCTGTTTGCGAATACAGCTGTCTGTGTCAACAGACAGACACGAGCAAGAATAAGACTGCGCATGCGCACGGTTGTATGGAGAGTATTTAAGCAAGAAAATTAACGGTGCTGTCAGTTAGTACTTGTGCTTCAACAAGGGAACCGCATTTGAATAATGACACACATAAACGTAGACACGTTTCGTGTTCTGGACGGTGCTGTTTTGGATGAGTCAGCACGCCGTGTCGAGGTGCACGTACATCAGCCGTTCGTGACAACAACAACATTCAACGCCAATGACGAAATTCGCATACCAATCCACCAACAAGACGTTTACGTACTGCCGCATCTAAGCAGCATCTACATAGAGGGCAGGTTCATCAAGGGTGCAGGAGGCGGAAATGCGGCTTTAACAAATAACGCCCTCAGTTTCCTCTTTGACGACGTCCGCTATGAAATAAACGGGGTGGAGGTGGATCGAACAAAAAACGTGGGCATCACGAGCACACTGAAGGGTGTAGTTTCTCTGAATGAGGGTGAGGTAGGTGCCCTGGAGAATGCCGGCTGGACGAATACGGGAGACTCACCGAGCCACCTTATCGACGCGAACGGGAACTTTAACGTGTGCATCCCGGGAAGAATCCTGCTGGGATTCTTGGAAGATTACCCCAAAATTCTGTTAAATGTGTGTCACGAGCTCATTTTGACTCGATCGAAAAACGATAGGAACGCTTTCGTGGGTAACGAGGACACCAGAATTGAGTTGAGCAAGGTTCATTGGAGGGTGCCGTACGTCTATCCATCGGATGCTGAATACCTAAAACTTCTCAATATTGTCGAGGAAGAGAGAACGTTGCAGATATGTTTTCGCAGCTGGGAGCTGTACGAGTATCCGGTGTTGCCGCAAGCTACGAAACAAACGTGGGCCGTCAAGACTGCAACACGGTTGGAGAAACCCCGCTACGTTATTGTCGCCTTCCAGACGAATCGCAAAGCGAATTTGGACACGGATTCAAGCAAATTTGACCACTGCAATCTGACAAACGTCAAACTGTACCTGAATTCTGAGTGCTTCCCCTACGAGAATTTAAACTTGGATTTCTCCACGGGGAAATACGCCCTGCTATACGAAATGTACCAGAACTTCCAGAGTTCATACTATGGAAAAGTTGGCGAGCCGTTATACGGCAAGGAACAGTTCAAGGATCTAGCGCCCATCGTGGTGATTGACGCATCAAAGCATCGGAAAGCATCAAGCCTGGACCCATAGATATGCGTCTAGAATTTGAGTCGAGCGAGAATTTTCCGCCCAACACAACCGCATACTGTCTCATCCTGCATGACCGCATCGTTGAGTATACACCGGGTAATGAATCGGTCAGAAGAGTGGTATGAGAAGCTGCAGGGCTTCGATTTGCCCAGAAAATACACGCATGCCTATTCTGTATACAGATTATAGTTTTAATTATATTGATGTAAAAATATATTCAACGTTTTTATTTTTGCGAAAACCCCGGCGCAGGCGCCTGGGCCACATCCAAAGGCCCAACAGCACCTAACAACAATTCTGATTGGATGCTGCCCACAACCACTCTCATTGGCTGTTGCCCCGCCCACTCTCATAGCCAGAGCCCGGCGCATGCGCCTGAGCCACGGCCAAAGGCCCCAAAGACACCGTTGCTGAAGACATGACTCCTTCAGCAGCCTCTGGTCATTGCCGAAGAAGTGGATGGGGCCAGGATGGACTGGCCTGAACAGTGAGCAACACGTGCTTTGTACGCGACAGCCCCGGCGCAGGCGCCTGAGCCACATCCAAAGGCCCAACAGAATGAGAGACACCAGGGGGGCCGCTGAAGACCACTTCTTCAGCAATGACCAGAAGCTGCTGAAGGCGGAGCCCCGGCGCAGGCGCCTGAGCCACAACCAAAGACACCAGGGGCCCCCTCCTTCGGCAACGACCTCCACAGACAGGCTGCTGAGGCCCCACAGACACCCTCATTGCCCCCAAACAGAGTCCCGGCGCAGGCGCCTGGACCACAACCAAAGACACCGCTGAAGAAGGGGGCCGCGCTGCTGAAGGTGCCGCTCTTCTTCAACGACTCCTTCAACAGCCTCTGGTGTCTTCCAAGGTCGTTGCTGAAGCAGCCGATGGCATCCGGAGAACTGGATGGCCTACAGGCGCGTAGTAGTATAGACATGAGAGATTGATCCAGTACTGGTGTCTTCCAAGGTCATTGCCGAAGAAGTCGATGGCATCTGGAGAACTGGATGGCATGCAGGCGTTTAGTAGTATAGACATGAGAGTTTGATTCAGTATTGTCATTTTCTAACTACTATTAACAATTTCATAGTACTTAAGTTAGCAGGAAATTACACGGTAACCATGCAGTCAATCTGCATCTAGAAACAGCTGACACCCTTTCTCCAATATCTTCTTCTTTAACAGCCTTTCGATATCCACTTGGAGGTCGATTTCCTTGTTTTAGAATTTGTTTCTATGTGACACCTGCTTCCAGTTTCTACCTATCCATCCAGGGCCTTTGTGGCCTTCCAACACCCGACTTAAGTTGTCTGAATCTCTATTGTAATATTGATTCTGTCCATCTATCACTGCCTTGAACCCCATTAAGTTCTTTCTACTTCATTGTTGTTTGTTCAAATGTTAGAATAAGACCACTTTCCATTTAACCGAAACAGTTTTTTTCGTCTTGAACATTCCTCGTATAAGATAGAATGTATTCGATTGGGTTTTCAAGGAGGTTAGGGAGCAGTTGTCATTGTCAATACTCCCTAACCTATGGTCGGTAACTATAAAATACGTTCATTAGCCATGTAGCTCAGAGTAGCTCAGGCAGAACAAGAGGGCACAGAAGCTAACAAGTTTTAAAACTGGGTCTGGATAGAAATTCACCGTCTCATAAATTATTTAAAAATACTGAATTTTAAAATTACCCCTATCGTACCTTCCATACTGGCTGATAAACTTAGTTGGAAAACTCTGGAGAAAAGTTCGAGTAGCGTAGGCAGTTAATGGCAAAGTTGAAGTATAGTTGTCTATTGGGGGAGGAGAGTCTACAATAAACTTACTTTGGGCAACCTTTTTTGTTAAGTATTAAGGACCTCTAGGACATCAGCTGAAACTCGTCACGTTGATATGTTACAGTAGGAATTTTTTGATTGGTTGCAGCTAGGCGCCTCCGCCTAAAAATCGTCGATTTCTTTGGTGAATCGAAAAATCGGCTCGTTAAAAATCGTACCGATGAATCGATTTTTCCGATTCGATTTGAATCGATCCCCGATTCGATTTCTGATTCCAGTCGATAACCGTCCCGCTTTGAATCGATTTCTGATTCGAGTCGATTTCCGATTCGAATCGACATTTTCCGATTCGAATCGGTTCATCGATTACTTGAAGGGAAGATTTTCGAGGGATTACTAAAGAAAATATAGTTTAGAATCGATATGCACTAAATCGATCGAATCGATACCAATCGATTCGATACGAATCGATTACTCGGTAAACGACGAATCGCGCAGCCCATTGAGCAATGGTTCATTATTCTATGGCCATTAAATCAGTGTTGCCGTTTCAGTACAAATGTACTGAATTCAGTACTATGTTTGTAATTTCAATACGTCAGTATGTACTACTTTCTTAAATTTATGCAGTTTTCGGTACGAAACCAGCTATAGGAAATTTATTACCAAAACAGCAATAACTTTCTGCCAACAATCAATCTGCCAACAATCAATCTGCAAACTTGTCAAAATTAAAATTATAGCTTTAATACTTGTCAGTTCAAGTTATATTGTATCGCCGTTTTTTGCTTTATGCAGAACTAAGTAAGCGTCCACTGGTTCGCATCGTACGCATCGCACGGATCGGACGGATCGGAAAAAAATATTTTTCTGGTAAAATTAAATGTAACCGCGTCCACTACTCCGCATCGCCCTGATCGGATTCCAACAAATCCGAGCGCGATTCTTCTGAGGGCAACTTTTCCGTGACTGCGTTGCGCCCGGATGACGTAATTTAGCAATGCGAGTTAATGCACGCATCCATCAGCTCGCGGTGCATGGGATTTATTGAAAATTTTTGGACAGTAGTGAATAACAATGGATGATGGAGTGTTGATTGCACTTGTGGAAAATTATGAAGAGCTACATATATAACTTAAAACCGCTTATTTCTTCCGACTCTCCTTTTTCTTTCCTCTTCCTCGATTAGCAGACAGCTAACAACTACCATAATTTCTGTTTCACTGTCACTCATTTTTCATCTAATATTTTAATTAATATTTTACTGTACAGAGATATTTACTTGTTCTCGCTACAGTCAGAACGGTACTGCGAGTTGCGCAAGCAGCTCGGGGTGAAACGTCAATCCGAAACAGTTAACGCATTACCAAAAATAAATACGATGCGTACGATGCGAACCAGTGAACGCTTACCTTTAGAAAGCAAAATATATGTTTTCTTTGGAGTAGATATTGATACTTAATAAATACTACATGAACCCGTGGGCTACGCTCCACGACTTTTACGTAGTGGTGAATCGGTTTAGTAATTATACTTACCACTTATGCACCACGAAATATTCCCATAGAATATTCTTAAATAATTAATTGCGTTTAATTGTACCTACGGGTGGGACGTTAAACCCCAGCGTTGATCGAGGACTTCTCAATCAACGACCCCAGGTTGAACTATGACTGAGAACAGCTCTGAGCAGATCCAAGCGTCCATCGGAATGATGCCGATGCAATTTTCTTATTTGCGTTAAAGAAACACCTGATCGAGTGCACGACCTCACCCATACGATCTCCGCCAGTTGAAAAGAGACCGATATCCCCACCCGTAAAGTGTTGTGCCAGTTGGCTTTTAATATTATGATTTTGACAGATTAGTATTCATATTATGTTTTATAATAGTGGCCTTGAGAATTTTTGATTTTTTTGTTTATTTTGTGTTTTACAGTTGGGTTTTATTTGTTATTTGAACAACAATTTTTTTGTACTGTTAAAACTTTTTTTTAATAAATGGAGAAACGTTAAGCGTTGTTTCATTTAAATTTCGCGCCGGTCAGTACGGAAGGGCGGGGATTCAGTACGTTTTGGAACGAAAAGTCGGTACGGAAATCAAGGCAGGAGCGGCAGCGCTGCATTAAATGAGGAGCCTTATTATGCGTTCGGAACCACACTAGTATAACGAAGGTATAATTTGACGGTTGCAGACAAAATACACTACTTAGGCCCAAGTTCTGGGGCAAATCAAATATCACAGTGCGCTATTATTTTTTCGTCTGAATAATTTCTTATGTGACCATGAAGACATAGAGAACAAACAAATTTGTAACCCCGAGAGGTCTAATACAGAGCAGAAATATCTGATCCGATATCCAGGATACTGTAAAGATATTGTAAGGATATTGTAAGATTTTTAAAGGAAGACCATACTGATCGAATGGGAATCAAACTGGCTAGCAAACTGTGTTAGTATACCTAGTTCATCAAATTTTCCAAAAATTTAATATTTGCATTAGGCTTAGGACTATCCCAACGGACTTGAACCTTGACGCAGTTCTAGTAATACTGGAACGGGTGGGACGGCTTTCGTGTTTCAATGATCTAAAGTCTAAACTCTAAAGAACCAAACCATAGGTTTAATCATATTGGAGAGATTTTAATTTAAGAAGACAGACTAAATCAAGCCCCTGAAAGAGGCCAGCAGCTCTTTCAGTAATCAGAGTAGCAGAGATCTCGGTATGGCACTGTGATACACACTACTGCGAGGTGGAAGGCAACGGGAACCCACCACATTATTTTATCCCTAGTACAGCGCACCTAAATTTATGATGATGGCACCTTCTGGAGTAAAATATTCCGGAGGTAAAATAGTCCCACATTCGGATCTCCGGGCGGGGACTGCTTCGGGGGGAGTCATCAGCAATAAGCGTAACATCTCACGAGTCGGAGCGTGGAATGTTAGAAGCATGAAACAAGCTTGAAACTTGAAAATTGAGATGGATAGATTAGCATTAGACGTGGTAGGTATTAGTGAAGTGTGATGGCCAGAAGCTGGAAACTTCTGGAGCGGAGATTTTAGAGTAATACACACAGGAGGAAACTCTGGAGTAGGAATTGTTATGCGGAAGAAACTAGGGCAGAGTGTAGAAAATTTGTTACATCAAAGTGACATAGTGACATAGTAGTTATGGTTAGGTTAGATTCAAAACCTGTAAAAACAGTAATAATACAGGTATGTATATTATATGCCCACTTCTGACTATAGTGATGAGGCGAAATTTATAGAAGACAGTAAAGAATAGGAGAGATAGGAGGAGAGGACACCTTCTAAGACGAAGGCTTAGTTCGCGACATACTAGAGTCGCAGAGATAGAAATAAAAAGAGGTAGGGGTAGGCCCAGATTGGACTACTGCTTTCAAATAGGAACTGCATATGTTAGCTCAGGATAGAAAAGCATGGAGGTACGCGTCCAATCAGTCTTCGGACTGACAACTTTATGATGCATGTCATTGCCGCATTTTTGTTTCGAATATGTCGAACTGCAAATTCAAATTCTAAGAAATTATTATTCGTTATGCTTTCTGAACAGTTCCGAAATTTTTGTTGCAAGTGTTTATTTATTAATTATGAATAGGAAAGAAAAACATATATATGGACGGAGTAAAGAAACCGATCTTGTAGACTTCCGCGGTGATTATCGTAATGTGTGTTATAGGTTTTCAGGTAAAGACCGCGTCATTGATTGGTTGAACTAGGGCATCCAGTCCCGGGATCCCGGGACCGGGATTTCCCGGGACTACATGTGATTTTAGAGGTCCCGGGACCACAGCTTTAGTCCCGGGACCTACCGTGGTCCCGAAAAATGGTGGGAGATTGCGCTCGCGTCACAGAATACAGAGCACGTTTTCAATCAAATAACGTAAGGGCGTTTCATTTTGTTTCATTTATATGTAAAACTTTCGTGTTTTTTTATATTTATTTCCTCTTATTTATGTACCCTATGTACATTTTTCTTTTGTGTTTTTGTGTTACATATTTATTTTGCTGTTATGCACTAATAAAAGTTGCAACGTTTTTTTCATGTTAGACAGTTGTGTTATTCAACATTCGTGGTAGTCACATCTTAAATAAGATGAAAATTTGCCTATTTAATATATTCGGGACTGCGGGACTAAGCCCGGGACTTTTTAGTCAGGTCCCGAACTGCTGGATTGGCACTGAACTGATACGACGGGGGATCAAAGTGCTTATTTATGACAGGAGAAGTGTCACTCAACCGCCAATTATATGGACGAGTGATTACCATGGGAGTGCGACAGTTTTGGGTAACTGATATGCATGCTTCCATGTATTTTGAAGGTGGAAGCCGTGATCGCGATTGACCTTAACGGGGTGTCTGATGGCTTCAATCGATTCTCTAGACTTCCTGTTGGAATTTCTATAACAGGAAGCTTTAGAAAATCGATCAAAATCATGAAATCGCGACAGCGGCTTCTATTTCTAAAACACAATCAATCCCCAGTAATTACTTCCAAATATTATTCTCGGTTCACTGACTCTCCTGCGGGTATTAGTTCAGTGTCAACCCTGCCACTCTGAATAAGTGAAGATGTCCTTACAATAGTAGATGAAACCTCGACATCCAGTCAATCAATGGCGTGGTCTTCATCCAGAAGTCAAGCGTCAAGGTAACCATGGAGAAAACGTCGGAATTTCATTATGAACACTTCTTTTTCAATATTTTATTAAGTCTATTTTTCGCAACTTCACAACAATCTTTTAGATTTTATAAAAATTGGTTTTTGGGTTATCGCCGATGCACGAATTTTTGTTCGTTTTAGTATAATTGATTGGCATTTTGCTGAAAGCTAAACCTTCACTTTGCAGGAAGACCCAACAAGGTAGAAATAAACGGAATTTATCCCTAAGAGAAGAAGGAAAAGAAGGACGTGTTAATTAGTATCTTAATAGTAGTTGTACGGACGTCCTTGCACCAGGAGTTTAAATTTTGGCGGTGACTACGAATTTTAAATAAAATTTTAATACATATTTTCATGCTGTGTTCGATTCAAAAATGTATGAGAAAGTCTCGCTTAAAGCGAAAGTAAATAAGACGTAAGTAATCGTTTATCAAACAACTACGTATTACGAAATTCTGTAAAAATAACAATTTGTTTTTCCCTCAGTAGCCGACATAATGAACTTGAAAAGTTCAAAAGAATATTTAATGCGCAAACCCTGCGTCACTCCCTAGCAATAAATTCAATAGAAAACGATCCAAATAGTGAACGAAAATTTCCATACATCTAACAACGCCTTTTTCCATCCACCAATTACCGTTTCGCATCGTGTATACCGACCAATAAAAGTCAGCAAATTAGTTTTCTTTCTGCGGCCGTCGTACATAAAAATGTATAACGCCAGGAGAGTCGGGGAAAAAAATCAATTACCGCTCGCAATAACGCCAATGTCATCGTGCAGAAATTATTATTGTTACGGGCATTTCACTTAATGATCTATAAAAAACTATATATAGTTATATCGACGGGTTACTCTTCGTTTAACGGTCCTACTTACGAAATTTCACCGAAAATAATTAATGAGAGGATTCATTCATTTCGAGCATAATATCAGGATCATTTTTAAAGAATTGTATCCGGTCGAAAAGTTCAGTTACAGACAAAAAAATTCTGTTTTAAAGCTGCAGGTGATTGTGGTGTAGGTACATCACCTTCTTAAGAGTCCGGCAAGCGGCAAAGCAGATCAAAAGTTACACCTGCGGGGCATCGCGTCGGTGAGGAATCCGTTAGAAATCGGAGCAAACTATCAGCTGTGTTGCAACACCGTCGCGCTAAACACATTTATGGACACAGGAACAACGCACATTCAAAGCCCGCGCGTTCGGTATCTAGTAAATGAGACAACGGCGCTCTGAGTTTACGCTCAGTCGCTACGAGGCGGCAGCACATACCAAGCCATATTTTGCGTTTGCAGCGCTCTCGCTCTACCATGATTACACCTTCATCCTAGTAAATTTAGCAACACGAAAGCCTGATTATGGTAGAAGAAGGTATGCTTTATGTCGCCATTGAAACAATTTTTCGAAAACTGTAAATCTCTTGGCGCTATGCAAGCGTGAAGTTGGTCAATTTCATGAGTGAACTGACACTTTCTAAGATAAAATTTTTAAATTTTCTTTCAATGGAAACATAAAATAAAGTTTCGTTTATAAACTGTCAAAAATTCAACACTTCAATTTTCACCGTTTAGAAATGAGCATAGCACTACGAAATCAGTTTTCGGGCTCATTTTAAAGGGGTTTGCCGGACACTTAACCAGACTTTGACCCATTTTATAACATGGAACGACGTCGCCTCTTCCCGAATTTTTCCGCAGGACGAACGAAATGTCAGATACAGAGATGACGGGCACCTAACACAAAGCGGGATGTTCAGGGATTCTTCATTAAAAACCCAACTATAATTATTGTAATTTGTGGTGATAAGAAAGCACTCTCTCTCTCTCCCACACAGAAAGGGCGGGCGAGCATACAGGGTACGCCACCTAAGCGTATTTTTTTCTGTTGCACCTTTATTATATATTTTAGACTTTTAGAGGAAAACTCGGAGGAAAATGTCATATAGACATACCTTGATTTTTGATTCTTTGTTATGTAAAATTATTTTTACTTATACAGGCAGTCAGTCCCATTTTTTCTGCACGGTACCTATACATAACTATGTTTTAAAAAAAACGCCCTGTGTTTGTTAGCATTTTTGAATTCCTTGAATGCTTTTACTAACAGCATTTTGTTAAAGATTTTGAAAGATTAACAGTAATTTTGAAAATTAAATATCTTCAGATTGAAGAAAGGTGTACAAGTATAAGGTTTTGGTAAGAAGAAAACAATATCTAGGAAAAACTGAAGCTGCATTAGGAAAAACTGAAGCTGCACGTCAGATTTTCATTCCAAACAAAACAAAAGCACGTGCCATTTGACGTTTATCGATATTATTTAGAACGTCTTAAACTAGTTTTTGCAATATAATTCTAGACGTTTTGCAGTGAAAACAGTTTATTTTCCATTTGTGTGTTGGGCTTACGCGTAAAAACTTGAAAACACCTATATGCAATTATAATTATGTTTCAGAGGTTAGGTTAAAACGTCAGAAAGCACGTGGCTTTGTTTTGTTTGGAATGAAAATCTGACGTTTGTGACGCGCCACTTATCTCCCGAATTCGCAAACAAAAAGATTAATATTTCCATATATTGCAACCGAACATTTTACAAAATGCTACACGAATATTTATTTAAAAGTACTTTAAAGGCAAAATACTGTTTGTAAAGTAAAAACTACCCTTAAATATCTAAACTATCTCTAATTAACAAAGAAAAAGTTTGCCCTTGACATCTAGTGTGCCATGGTCATGGTCTTCTCTGCGAAGAAATTGTGACTTTTATTAGTTTTAAAACATAGGGTGCTCCAATTAAAAAAACAAATGATCAATTTCGATTCCGATTATTGCGGGGTGTTATGACCAAAGACTTGTAGTAGAGGGGACTTAGCTATTTACATTTACGACTGAAGCAGGAGGAATACTCACAGTCTAAGCGTTTGTGTGTGGAAAAGGCCAAAACAAAGCAGCCGACCAGTTGCTTGAATATAATAACAAACAATGCTCCCCGCGACCCGCTGACCTACGACCGTGTAGGCTTCACAACAAAATCAGCTGTTGCGTAAGGACGCCAGATCCATTCTAGAAGTCTTTGGTTATGACAGATCAGAATGTGGACTCTGGCGCCCCCGCGTAGCAGCGGTACATTACCACGAACTTTTTAAGAAAATTACGTACAAAATGGATAAAAACCGAGCTAGTGTATGGAGGGCATGATTCTGATTTTGCATGGCAGTGCTCGTCCCTAGCTGGCAAGTGTGGCAGGAAATTTAAGTCCACCAGATTATGATTATAGGTACTGCCTATTATCCACAGTCTAAACTAAGATACGATACCTACCATTTGAATTCTTTGGTTTATAATTTTATCCCACATGCCAAAATAGTGACGCAGTAATTAAACTCACGTGTTTCGCTCTCATCGTCAGCACCTTCGGAGGTATGAAGACAACAAGAATTTATTAGTGAATGTACGCCAAAGTTCCTGATCCAACCACTGTGTGTAACATAATATGGTAAACACTACTACTGAGAACAAGGGGATTTATATCTGAGGACTTTAATCTTTTTTGCAATATACCTTACATATCAGTATTTTGTAATAAATCACCGCGCATTATTAGTAAAGTGGTAGTTCGACAATTTCAAATGCCCACATTTGCTTTGTCAAATAAAAAACTTCAGTATTAAATCGGAGGCAGTTTGAAATAAAAGAGGATCCTGAATAAATTTATAGTATCCGAGATAATAATACTCCCAAAATTTCCCACAGTAAATGCAAAAATAACACGTTCAAAAGTTTTAGGTTTTGAACATGCAAAATGCGGCAACAGGCTATAGAAAATAACCTCTATAGCATAAAGGATTTTTACAAGAATAGAACAAAGTTTAAATGGGCGTTACTGGGAAGAAGTTTCGTCACTGAATACTATCAAATTATAATATAAATCAGTAATTATTATCTATTACACCTTTATACAATTTGTCGAGCACATAAATTCTGGAAGTTCTGGAAATTTCGTTTGAACAATTTTTTCCGGGGAACTTATTTACAAGAGCAACTTAAAAATATGATATGACTAACGATAACAAATACATAAAGCAATCACAAAATTATGACTTGTACGCTCATTACACACATCACGGTTAACATAGATAAATTTAGACTATTAGGTAGTTTCCAAGCAAGATTCTAACACAACGGAAACTCGACAGTATTATCTACATATTCAAAACAACCTTACATGAAAAAGATTAAAATCGTATGTCAACAATATGTAGCACTTAACCTACCTACTTTTAAATATGTAACCAACTTTCAGTAATATAAAGTATCCCAGAAAGTATCTCAGTATATCGCAAATACCACATTGAACTTTGATGGGAAAAAATATAAATAGTTACGGAGATACAAGTTTGAATTTATTTAAAAAAAACAAGGTTTTTGTCCCAAATGTAGCGAAGAAAGTCAAGCTAACATAGACGCGTAGGTTTGGTTGCATAACCAAACATGCCATGTGTATGTTTTGTTGCATACCTAAAATAACTAGAGCTCTACCGAAGGGTGTGCAGAGGGACAAATTTTAGACACTGCGATATCACTTAGGTAGGTTTTTTGATTTAAAGGCATGCGAGTCAGAACCATGGTCAGAACGAGCCAAAATATGAACTTCGACATGAACTCTAGATAGATATTGTGTTAATTTAAAAACAAAATCCCATCACTTGTCATTTTCTTATCATGTGAGATAGTTTGAAAACTTTTGATCATAATGTTGCGATAGTTGATGAAAGTGATGTTCTCGGTTTTCTGGGATTCTCGAGGGGTCTTGCTCATCGACTTTTCTGACAATGATGGTTGCATTCCTGCGGTCTATTGACCAAATTGCGGGACCAAATCAAAAGAAGCGCTTTTGCAGCATATCACAAATTTGCTGCAGCGACATCAAGATCGATTCAAGTGGGTTTCGAAAACCTTCCACATCTGTTCGCCAGATCTCGTACCTGCGAATTTCTTTGTGTTCAAGAAGGCTCTCTTTCGTGGAACACATTTCAGGTATATACTGTACAAGCTTAAGAAGTGAGATGACTTCATGATTAGAGGTACAAAATACGAACTTGATGAGACAGGAGACACATCAATTAACCACATCTCCTACGACCTGGACTACAAGAGAATATTGTGCGTTTAAGGCATTTTATCGTTCCATCCCCCGTTGCTATCGTTAACTTCGAACAATACATACCCACCGTTCTATTAATTATTTATAAATACATACCAAGTATTCCACCGACCTTGACATCGTGGCATCGACCCATATTGTGTGTCAACACTTTATACAATAATTCAATCGATTGGGGGCGCCTAATGACCTAGCAGACTTTCGTCGTACCGCTGGTAATTGTTTGGCTATCCCGAAAATAAGAGGTTTAAAAATATCTTGATTTAATAAATCCGAGAAAGGGTAAATCTGCAGAATTTATAACTTATAGGAAACCAGATTTATTCAGAACCGCATATTTATGAGTTTGTGAGAATCCTTTCATTTCAAAGAATTAATAATCGAATTCAGTCTAGTCAATACAACACTCTGCTAAATCCGAGAACGTTTCTAATAATAGACTATTAGGTTTATTCTTTTTGTGATTCACTTTCTATTAAATTGCAGAATCCGTTGATGAATGAAAATGAAGAATTGCGTCTAGTCTGAGTCAGACTCTGAAAATCAATTTGGTAATTGATAGTGCTATTGGTAGTACAATACAGATTCTTTTACGGTCCGATCAGTCGGAAAACTCCGGTGGCACTGTTACCGGAGTAAGATTACTGGGTACCTCATTTTTCAACTGACTTTACAAACTGCAGGTAGGTATATTTTCACTTTCCTAAATATATCGTATTCTCCTAGATGGTGTCCCATTTATGAATTATTCCTTGAGCTGCCAACTAATGGCGGATCTACATTGAGGTGACACGATCGCGCGACTCTGTTTCAAGTTTCCAGTAGTTATCGGTTTTTCTCCTGTGGTATCAGTGGATACACAAATTCGCATTAAGACGAATAGCTGTAATGCTCCATTAAAGTAAGTAATAATGCATAGCTAAATCTGAACCTATCCCATTCCGGTTCCATAAACAGTATCTACAGGTTATTGCACGTAGTCTACCATCAGTGTCACGGATCCATCATTAATCCGGGCGAACCATGTGCCGTTGCCGTTCGGATTTGCGAAATGCCGAGGTCGACACATTTTCATTCGGAACGAAAATATCGATGGCAGTGATTTGCCCGTATCGGCATGATCATGCGCGCGCCGCTCTCCCTGAGGCGTTCGTCTAATAACCGTTCATTTTACCCGCTTTAATATACTATTAGAGGGTCATTCGCTAAGCTGGCAGATGGCGCGATAGGAAAATGGGCTTACGTGTTAATTCGATTCCCGGCTGACCCTCGCTTTTTTGTAGAGTTCGTTTTTCACAAAAAATGCGTGTGTCGGGTCCCCGTCAGTTAAGGGGTCTGTTTCAAAAAATACGTTTTGTCAGGGTTCCTTCAGTCTGTTTCGCATTATGATAATCCGTGGCCACCAGCCGCTACGCGTAAGTGTTCCAGTGGATACGCTCATTCCGAGCGGAACGAAGGAACCAACTTCGGGGAATTATATTTCATTCGCTCTAGCAATTCTTATAGCCTCAACAGCTCCTTAGAAATTTGCTTGAAGATTCTCTAAAGTTGGTAATTTCTCGCAATTTTAGGACTCCGTATTTTTTGCCAATTAAACGTATGGTACGTTTTCTTAATAATTTATTGCCAGGAGTCACTAACTTTTTAAAGAAGGAAAGTCTGTTGCGCACCCCATCAACTGCAGCAAAGTGGAACGATGGTAGCTGACTGTAAGGGTGATGGGGATTCCTGGTGGTTTATCTATCTTTTCATCTCTGCTGGCCATCATTCGTTTTCATGTTTCTTTTTGTTTTTTAATTTCGATTTCTACCACATCCTCAAGTCACACCACATTCTGTTCAAACACCAATTTGATGAAATAGAAACACAGACATAGTAAACTTTTTTTCATAAGATGAAAGATAAAAGGAACATACAATTGTAACCAAAAACTAAACAAATTCTCTATCATCATCAAAGTTACACGTATGTACAATTGAGGCAAATAACGTCATAAAATTCCGATCCATTTCAATTTACATTATGCGAAATCTCGGTTATTGTGCAGTCCACGATTCATCATCTTCCATGAATTCAGAGAGCTCATCGATTGTCTGCACTGGAATTATGTGACCTACAGGAAAAAAAGTTTGTGTAGTCACAAGCACCGCGTTTACAATTTAGCATAAACGAAATGGGTGGAGATCTACAACTTTTCCCAAAGCAACACAATTGAGTGTGATATTAAACTTTACAGCTATTTTGATAATGCTTTTTTTGTTGGCCCCATTTTACTCTACGGAAAACCTTGTTCGTTCAGCAAGTAATTGTAGTACTTATGCACAATAGTAACATTTAGTAGAAAACCAAGGTCAAAAAGTAAAGATAGCAATTTATATACGGAGGAATATTTACCTAATAGGTGTACCGCAAAAAGTTAAAAAAAGCGTAAACACACCATGCCTGGCTATTTATAGAGACCAGATCACCAGATATGGCAATGAACGTGCATTTTAGACAGTCTGAGGTTAATAATACAATTATGTAATTGATTGTGATTGTTCCTCTATTTCAATTTCAATGAACGCTACATTTATGCAAGTTTTTGTGACATACAATTATTATTTATAATTACACGTATCATTGAAAATAAGTGATTTAGGCTGGTCGCGCATTAGCGGGTTGTCAGCGAGTCGGGGTGGGGTAGGAAAATATTCAACACAAGACTTTAAACGAGAGTTGGAACATTGAAGCGAACTAGGTCGGGATCATGGATATCTTTGGTCGGGATCGAGCGGCAAAACACCTACCTTTTAAGAACAATATTTTTCCGACCCAACTCGTTCTGCTCCGCTGTCAACTAGGGCTGGGCGATACCAGAAATACTATTCAAAGTATCGAAAGTATCGATATACTGAAAGTATCAAGGTATCGACAGTATTGACAGTATTGACAGTATCGAAGGTATCGAAGTATCGAAAGTATCGACAGTATCGAAGTATTGAAGTATCGAAGAATCGAAAGTATTGAGGAATCAAAAGTAGCGAGGTGTCAAAGGTATCTAGAATTCTAAATTATTAGAGGACTAGGTAAATTGGTATGGATGTATGTAATATTTATGTATGACATATTCCATGATAAATTTGTTGCTACGTATACATATGTAAATAAATTTATTAAATAAACAAAAACATAACTCTCATTATAAGTATTATAAAAATAATAAATATTACCTACCAGTACTACCTACTCGAATATAAAATTGGCACAAAACAAACTATACCTATGGTGGTAGAAATTTTTTGTTCAGGGAAATACAAAATTTTACATAAAATTGTTTAGTTGCTAAGGTAGGTAGGACATGTGTATTTATTCAATATGGTTCAGCTTTGCTCCACTAGGTGTAGTTATCGGAGTATCGAAAGTATAGACATCGGAAGCATCGAAGTATCGAAAGTATTGAGGTATGGGAAGGATCGAGGTATGGGAAGGATCGAGGTATCGGTATAGATATATTCGAAACCTCGATACCTGCTGCAGTCAGTATCGACGATCGATACTTGATTAGGTATCGATACCTTCTTCAGTATAGATACTTTTCCCAGCCATACTGTCAACCTGCTAATGTGAGACTATCCTTAAAGCGACTCCCTTTAAAAATAGATTTTTAATGCATAACAAACATTATTACAATATCTATTTATACAACTAGTTTCGTGTAACGAGTGGGATATTTGCGGGAAGATCGAAGCAAGATCCGGCAAAATCACAATCAATAATAATAATAAATATCTCACAGAGCAACGACACAAATGTAAAGTTTACTGCACCATCATAAAGTTTTACTTTAATCGGACATGACCTGCCTTGTTGTCCGTTTAAGATAATGCGCTCTAAGAGCTATTACTTTGTTATTTATAATACGTAGCATACCTACCATTATTATTTTATAGATTATAGATAGAGGTAGGGGTAGGCCTAGATTAGACTACTGCTCTCAAATACTTAGGGATGTAGGATGTTCTACTTTTAGGGAAATGCGTAGGTTAGCTCAGGATAGAAAAGAATGGAGGTACGCGTCCAACCAGTCTTCGGACTGAGAACCTTATGATGATGAGATTTATTTTGAGCCTTTTGCACCCTAATCAATTTTTTTTGTTCGTTTAATAAGTATAATGGTAAAGTGTAGATAATTGTATCTTTACGTGGTCGTTATTATAATGGCAGTTTTTACTGATAGTCCGAATAAACAAATATGCGTCGTAGCCACGTAAGTTAAGGGACAAATTAATAATGATATAAACAAATACACGTGGATATATAGACAAATTAATAGTATATGTACGAGCGAGTTATGGTAGCTATTATTCACTATCTAGTTATGACTATTATTAACTCGAATGAATCAAAACACTCGTCTACGGATCGTGCTTTCGAGTTTCGAGCGTGCTTTAAACTTTCATCATCGTTAATACTTAATAATAGCCATAACTCGAGAATGGAATACGTCGTAAACGGGTTATATTAACCCCGGTCGTATCACATAAAAACCGATATGAAAATAAAAAACCAATTAAACAAATCAATCACATTTTTCAAATGTAATAAGTATGTATTTATAGCATGTTCTGTATAAACTTTGTGATAGAAACGGTAATTTTCCCTTTTATCTTTTTCTTCTGTGTACAAAATTCTAAGTCGCAGATAGGTTATCCGCGACCGCACAGTTAGTCACCGTCATTATCTACTGTCAATAAGCCACAGCAAATAAGTATATTGTTATTAAGTTATTTTCAAAAATACTTTTTGCAGTATCTCTTAAAGTGCCTTAATTAAGTGCTAAATGTACAACAGGCTTACGGGGTCATAATCATAAATGCACACATAGGAAATGTACTTATAAGGAGCACATTAATCTAGGATTCAATTTGCGACAAGATAACGTCATAGAAATTGTTTATCCATTCTTAAACCAGAAAAAAATGTTTGTGGATTCATTCTGAAGTTAATTAACAAACAACGTAAACACTTTTTATTTTAACATAAATTAGGAAAATATCTTTAAATTACAAATTGCTGAATTGGCGATTATTCTGGAAATTCCGGGAAAAAGTCATAATGGGCAACCGGAGAGACTTTTTTATTTAAATATTGAAAATCTCGAG
Source organism: Xestobium rufovillosum (assembly GCA_963966045.1). Lineage (NCBI taxonomy): Eukaryota > Metazoa > Arthropoda > Insecta > Coleoptera > Ptinidae > Xestobium > Xestobium rufovillosum. Next base: position 33,528,248 of record OZ014493.1, read on the forward strand.
GAAAATCTGGATGAAAATTTCACACGTCGCTTTTTTAGCCAATCAGAAGTTTGCTTTTGGTTTTGTTACCACGGCAACCGAAAAAATTTTCGGAAATTTCCATCCTCCACGCAGATCAGACAGCAGCTCTTTAATGGCAGGGTTGATAACTTTTGAAAAAAAAACATCGGAACTTTTCCGTACCTTTGTGATATCTAGGGATTAGACACAAAAAAATAATATCTCAGTATTAATAACTGCGCCGCACATTTATTATAAAAAAAATAATCTAATAGTGTGGTTCGGTTAAAAAGCAGACGACAAAAAGAAAGTTTGTTATAATTCATTAGTGACAAGTAGATTATTAGTGGATCAGATTACTACATTAGGTACACATTTTTTGAGAAAAGTACGGTACGGTCACAGATTCTATTTCTTTGGGTCTAAATCGCTAGGGATATCACAAATTACAAAGATACAAAAAGTTTGCAATTGAATCTATCTTTCTCAAATAAAAATTTTAAAAGTTATTGGCCTGATAATAACCAATTTAATCTCCAAAAATGACTTAAACATATTTGGAATGCTGTACCAAATATCATCCAAATCGATCTAAGCATTCTGTTATTATAAACAAAATTATTTTTTGAACAAGAACTTTGAAGCGGAATACTAGCTGAACGAAACGCATTTGGATATAGATAAGTTAAGTAAATGCCTTATTTCTGGCCCAGAAATGTACATGCGTTTTAGAAATTCAAAACTGATGTTAGGTACTCAGGAATACTTTCATCGTTGTGAAATGAAAAGCTTGGAAGTACATTCGAGTAATTCATTGATTACCCCCCTTCATTTACAAAACCTAGCCAGCAGAATCCGTAACGAGTTTTTCATGATACAAGCGAAAATAAATAGGAAAGCTGAAAAAAGCATTTCCTTAATTCGGCGTTTCCAACTTCACCGGAAATTAAAACAAATTTTGCGAACGCGTTCTTCTAAAGGGGGGAAAATTTACATTTTAGATGTAATTACTCTAGGGTAATGTGAGTACGCAACATTTGGTCACTGATCACTCTTTAAATTTGCACGACTTTCGACAAAGGTACAATAAACCGCACGCGATATGAACATACGGTGGTAACAGCCAACCCTAATCACAAAAGCAGTTTTTATATTGCACGTGCACAACGAAATTCTTAATTACAATCTGGTTAAGTAATCACAGATACTTCAGAGTAGGCGGCCAATTTTATACCTGCATTAAGAATACGACCACATATTAAGCAAATGAGGGTAATGATGTGGTGAATCAGCACTTCTTTCTTTACGGTATTCTGTAATCAATATATGTAATAAGAAATATTCAATTATAGGAGAAACACCTGGGGGAAGCAGTATATTAAAAAGATGGAAGTGGTTGGGGACACGTATTAAATGGCTTATTCGTATATCAAATGACTATTCACACACCAACAAGTGTTAGGTCCGGTGGCACGTGGGACTGACACATAAGTAGAAATTACTTTACAGTCAATAGACTCAATGCATTAAAAATTTTGCAGTGGGCGGAGTACGATCTACTGCTTAGATGATCACCAGACCACCGCGTTAGCCATGCACTGACCAATCAGCATTTATGGTAGGCGAAGAGGTTCTACATGATGACACCAGAAGCGTATTTCATTTCATGCTAAAAAACATGAAACTTTCTTTGAAGGACGTAAAAAATATGTAATATGTAAATGGAACAAAAATAGAACAATTCACTAGTGAAACAAAAAAAATATTACTAGCTATTTAGTTTAAAATACTAAAACTATTAATGCTGCCAGTAGTTAGAAAATGAGAGTACTGGATACGAACCCCTTCGGAGCACATAGCGCCATCGAGTTCTCGAGGTGCCATCGACTTCTTCGGCAAATGACCTTGAAAGACACCAGAGGCTGCTGAAGGAGTCGTTGAGGCATCCGAAGAAGTGTCTTCAGCAGCGGCATCTGCGGCAGCCTCTGGTGTCTTTCAAGGTCATTGCTGAAGAAGTGTGCATGTCTTCAGCAGCGTCTTTCAAGGTCATTGCTGAAGAAGTGGTGTTCAGCAGCAGCAGCAGCAGCAGCCAGGCGCATGCGCCGGGGCTATTCCTCAGATCAGTCCATCGAGTTCTCCAGGGCGTGTCTGCAGCAGCCTCTGGTCAATGCTGAAGAAGTGGTCTTCAGCGGGCAGCCTCTGGTGTCTTGTCATTGCGCACCCAAGCCGCCATTTTGGCTGTGGGTCAGGCGCCTGCGCCGGGGCTGTCGCGTACAAAGCGCGTGTTGTTCAGGCCAGTCCATCCTGGCCCCATCCACTTCTTCGGCAATGACCAGAGGCTGCTGAAGGAGTCATGTCTTCAGCAACGGTGTCTTTGGGGCCTTTGGCCGTGGCTCAGGCGCATGCGCCGGGGTTTTCGCAAACGTTCTGGAAATGACGCCGACCGGGATTCGAACCCGAGTCCCCACGCACCGGAGCCCTCGCTCCAACCAACTGAGCTAATCGGCGGCCCACAAGCCCGTCTTTCAAATCATCCGTATATACTTATGATTGTAAACAGAAGTTACAGAATTAATATTTATTTTCTCGGAAATTTACAATTGTTTATACTAAATAAATATTGATATTAAAGTTTAAGAAAAAAGCACGTTCGCCGCCGATAAGAGATGTTATAATTGTTTTTATTATGGGAAATAACCTTTCATCTTGCCGATAGGATATGTTTGTTTAGGTTTGATCCCACGCTCTGCATGTGCATTTAATACGTTGTAGACACTACAAGGTGACCCGTTTGTTTGTTTGTATTATTACAATAAAATAACATTCTAGAATATTCTTCTGATTTTTTATTTGAAATTACTTGTTATCTTAATGCGTTTCGGACACGTGTGGGAAAAAAACATTCTAGAACATTCTCCAGTTTGTTTATTTGAAATTACTTGTTATCTTAATGCGTTTCGGACACGTGTGGGAACCATCTGATTGATATATGCAAACATCTTAGTTCTCGGTAGTAGAACATTCTACATCGCTAATTATTTGAGAAAAGTAGTCTAAATTTAGGCTAACCCCTACGTAAAAACTATGTCATGTGGGGTGTCAAATTAAAGGACTCGACTAGAGGTATCGGAATATTGGGGTGGATTTTAGGGGTGGTTTTTGGGGGTGGTTTTTGGGGGTGGTTTTTAGGGGTGATTTTAGGGGGTGGTTTTAGGGGTGGTTTTAGGGGTGGTTTTAGGGGTAGTTTTTAGGGGTGGTTTTTAGGGGCGGTTCTTGGGGTGGTTTTGGAGGGTGATTTTTGGGGGTGGATTTTAGGGGTGGTTTTTAGGGGTGGCCACTCACTGACCGTGCCCCCGGCCACGCTCCTTGCCCCGCCCACCTAGATCATGTAGGGTATCAAATTAATCAGCTCGATGAGACAAAAAGGAATCTATAGTTATTCTCCTACTTCCGAATTCTTATCAGTAGTTGTCTGTCTGTATGTCTGTCGGTCCGTCTGTCGGTCCGTCTGTCTGTCTGTCTGTCTCTCTGTCTGTCTGTCTGTCTGTCTGTTTGCGAATACAGCTGTCTGTTGACACAGACAGCTGTATTCGCAAACACCATGGCTGATGACACGCTGTTGACACAGGCAGCTGTATTCGCAAACACCATGGCTGATGACACGAGCAAGAATAAGACTGCGCATGCGCACGGTTGTATGGAGAGTATTTAAGCAAGAAAATTAACGGTGTTGTCAGTTAGTACTTGTGCTTCAACAAGGGAACCGCATTTGAATAATGACACACATAAACGTAGACACGTTTCGTGTTCTGGACGGTGCTGTTTTGGAGGAGTCAGCACGCCGTGTCGAGGTGCACGTACATCAACCGTTCGTGACAACAACAACATTCAACGCCAATGACGAAATTCGCATACCAATCCACCAACAAGACGTTTACGTACTGCCGCATCTAAGCAGCATCTACATAGAGGGCAGGTTCATCAAGGGTGCAGGAGGCGGAAATGCGGCTTTAACAAATAACGCCCTCAGTTTCCTCTTTGACGACGTCCGCTATGAAATAAACGGGGTGGAGGTGGATCGAACAAAAAACGTGGGCATCACGAGCACACTGAAGGGTGTAGTTTCTCTGAATGTGGGTGAGGTAGGTGCCCTGGAGAATGCCGGCTGGACGAATACGGGAGACTCACCGAGCCACCTTATCGACGCGAACGGGAACTTTAACGTGTGCATCCCGGGAAGAATCCTGCTGGGATTCTTGGAAGATTACCCCAAAATTCTGTTAAATGTGTGTCACGAGCTCATTTTGACTCGATCGAAAAACGATAGGAACGCTTTCGTGGGTAACGAGGACACCAGAATTGAGTTGAGCAAGGTTCATTGGAGGGTGCCGTACGTCTATCCATCGGATGCTGAATACCTAAAACTTCTCAATATTGTCGAGGAAGAGAGAACGTTGCAGATATGTTTTCGCAGCTGGGAGCTGTACGAGTATCCGGTGTTGCCGCAAGCTACGAAACAAACGTGGGCCGTCAAGACTGCAACACGGTTGGAGAAACCCCGCTACGTTATTGTCGCCTTCCAGACGAATCGCAAAGCGAATTTGGACACGGATTCAAGCAAATTTGACCACTGCAATCTGACAAACGTCAAACTGTACCTGAATTCTGAGTGCTTCCCCTACGAGAATTTAAACTTGGATTTCTCCACGGGGAAATACGCCCTGCTATACGAAATGTACCAGAACTTCCAGAGTTCATACTATGGAAAAGTTGGCGAGCCGTTATACGGCAAGGAACAGTTCAAGGATCTAGCGCCCATCGTGGTGATTGACGCATCAAAGCAGTCGGAAAGCATCAAGCCTGGACCCATAGATATGCGTCTAGAATTTGAGTCGAGCGAGAATTTTCCGCCCAACACAACCGCATACTGTCTCATCCTGCATGACCGCATCGTTGAGTATACACCGGGTAATGAATCGGTCAGAAGAGTGGTATGAGAAGCTGCAGGGCTTCGATTTGCCCAGAAAATACACGCATGCCTACTCTGTATACAGATTATAGTTTTAATTATATTGATGTAAAAATATATTCAACGTTTTTATTTTTGCGAAAACCCCGGCGCAGGCGCCTGGGCCACATCCAAAGGCCCAACAGCACCTAACAACAATTCTGATTGGATGCTGCCCACAACCACTCTCATTGGCTGTTGCCCCGCCCACTCTCATAGCCAGAGCCCGGCGCATGCGCCTGAGCCACGGCCAAAGGCCCCAAAGACACCGTTGCTGAAGACATGACTCCTTCAGCAGCCTCTGGTCATTGCCGAAGAAGTGGATGGGGCCAGGATGGACTGGCCTGAACAACACGCGCTTTGTACGCGACAGCCCCGGCGCAGGCGCCTGACCCACAGCCAAAATGGCGGCTTGGGTGCGCAATGACAAGACACCAGAGGCTGCCCGCTGAAGACCACTTCTTCAGCATTGACCAGAGGCTGCTGCAGACACGCCCTGGAGAACTCGATGGACTGATCTGAGGAATAGCCCCGGCGCATGCGCCTGGCTGCTGCTGCTGCTGCTGCTGAACACCACTTCTTCAGCAATGACCTTGAAAGACGCTGCTGAAGACATGCACACTTCTTCAGCAATGACCTTGAAAGACACCAGAGGCTGCCGCAGATGCCGCTGCTGAAGACACTTCTTCGGATGCCTCAACGACTCCTTCAGCAGCCTCTGGTGTCTTTCAAGGTCATTTGCCGAAGAAGTCGATGGCACCTCGAGAACTCGATGGCGCTATGTGCTCCGAAGGGGTTCGTATCCAGTACTCTCATTTTCTAACTACTGCTGCCCAACAAAAATGATACCTAAATATTCAAAAACACATTTGCTATTTAGTGTCTGGGCAATCATTTGTTAGAATTAACTAAAATAACAGGAGCAACCACCCATCCGGAATTTCTAAAAGCAACAAGCTATTTCATTCCTGAATGTCAGAATTGGTCCCAGCTGAAACTAATTTGTATCCGTTGTTAACTTTATTTCTTGTTAATAATAAAATTATTATTCACTTTGATTTTTAGGAAATTAGTCACCCCCGCATTATTAGAAAATTTATCTAGCCAACAACAGAATGAAAATATATATAAGTGCATGACGTAGGTTCAAAATTATATCGTTATTTACACAATGATGGCACATGACATGACGAAGGTAAATATCCTAAAGGTAACAATCCAACACCTGATTAAAAGCCCCTATAAATTTTGCTCACAAACTTATTTATAATATTGCTATTGTGGCTTTATTTTGCACTGCTTAATCTTTGACAACTAAAAAATTTTGTTTACATTAAGGCTGAATAAGTATAAAAAACATGTTCTGCGTCAATAAAGAAAGTCTATGTAATTAAGGGTAGGATTTAAACGCACACTATTAACATTGAAAATGTTATTAGTATCCTAGTATGCGTATGATATTCACCGAAAAGATTGTGTTGCATTTGCCACATACGTCACGCGTGAGAGCCGAGCGGTAGCGGTTAACGTCGAGCGCCTGGCCGCCAGGCGCTAGACACTCAGTATGAGTAAGCTTCATTCAGAGTGGGACCATCTAGCGTCGCAAATGTGAGAGAATGCCACAACAGGAGCGCAGGTGTTTTATGAATAATTATTTAACACGCTATCGCGTATGCGGAAATATCCCGAACGCACATAGTAGGAGAGCCCGCTGCAAAATTATGCACCCATCTGTTAACGAAATGGAATGTGCGGCAAAAGCATGTAAAAACATCGTACTCAACGGAACGGCACCCGTGCCGGTCACCATTTGGTGCAAAATGGTAAAAACAATGGCACTTCCGGTACGGAAATTTGCGGAAAATTGCGCGATTTGTTAACGAGATGAAAGTTATGCCATCTTGTAGCCTGCGATTAATTGAATTGAAATCGGTACCCGTGCCATCTTTTACCCTAGTACAAATCACCGGCACGGCGACTTATCAATTGTCGCTATCCAAGTTTTGCCTAGGAATTTCTGTCACCTAATAATAAATGGCTATTATTTAAAGGGGCGGTACTATATTACAGTTTTGGTCAGTGTGAAAATACAAATTGTATGTTCAATAACAGATTGAGTGGTAAAATATGAGCAGTAAAAAAAGTGGAAACAAGGAGTAACATATCTTCAAATGAGTAGCTCAATAAATATTTGAATGCGTGAAAATTCAAATGGGCAGTAAAATGAATAAAGGGGCAGTAACGCGTGTGCAGTCATGAAATCGGAATGGGTCTGTTAGAAATCGTGGGACAAGTAGTTCTGTAAATACTTACGCAGTACAAAATGTGATCGGCCTGTTAAATGATACATACATATAATGTTTATTTAAGTTAGGTAGGGAAATAAAAAATAACAATTAACAATAATGTAGATATTAAGAAAAAAATTAAATTTATTGCACCATTAAAATTATTCAATGCTAACGGTTGAGACTTACAACGCTCCGCTCGCTTCGCTTCGCTCCGCTTGACCTTAACCTGACAGATTTTTGGACAAAAAGTGTCAGTTGTAAGCGTTTATAATGTTATTCTCTTCAAAGGTGCGCATTTCCATGTGAATAACATTTAGGTTAAGGTCAAGCGGAGCGAAACGAGCGGAGCGTTGTAAATCTCAGTCGTTAGCATCCAAACGATGCATTATTCGATGCAGCATTACAAAAATGCTTTGTGGAGCAATGCGGTGCAATAGAAGGCGCAAAGGGATGAAGCAAAATTAATATTTTTTTTACCTGTGAGGGGCTGAGTTCAGTATTTTAAACATTTCTATGGGAAAACGGGGAGGCGTGCGTTCAATAAATTTAATGTTGCAATGTTAGTGTAATAGATTCAAGCATTCGCAACTCAGTGATAAGGTAATGAGCGAAACGACCTAATATTTAGAGGCAAATCTCTTTCAATTGGCCGCCCACGGTGCACTGTCGCGTAAGCTGCGCCCCTTTTAACAGAAGTGTGCCGCTCTTTTCAATGAAAATTACGTCCGATTTTGTCAAACGTCGAGAACTGGCGAACTATTTATCTAACTGCCCACCAATACATTATACTGCCCATTAAATCATTTTACTGCTCAAATAATAATTGCACTACACATTTATTTAATCTGCCGCTCGAGTAAGTTTTGAACTGCCGTTGTAGGATTAAATAACCGACCAAATTCTTTTATATTGCTGGCCACGTTCTACTGCCACATTAAGTTAATTACCGCCAAAAAAGTTTAATACCGCCTGCTTGAATTTTTAACTGCCCGATGAAACTGCCTGGATGTTATAACAACCGCCCAAATAATTACTTCCCATAATAAATTACTTTAACAGTTACTTAACTAAAGAAACTACACGCACATATTTTAAAATATTCCTAAGAATATTTTAACTTGCCTACTCGATGCTCACTCTCCTAGAAGATTTAATTTTCTCGTATCTAATTTGACAACTAACACTGACAACTCGGAAACTTGTGAAATCAAGGTTACCTAGGGTTGCTAGACGCCCCGATTTGGGCGGGATTACCCCAATTTTTCAGTAGCTGCCCCGCGCCACGCCGAATTAACGAAATGCCTCGATTTAAGAAATTCGTTCCAGATTATCCCGATTTACTGGGACAAAAAAGGATACAATTGACAACAGTGCATAGGTACCCATTTATAATCTTAAGGTGGGTACAGCCTTGAGCAAATTTGCGCGCACGAACAGTTTGCGCGTACGAATGCTCAAATGTGGACGCTAATAAATTGGTTCGCACGCACAAATTATTCGTGCGCGCATAACCCGCACGCAATCCGTTGCTTGTCGGTCTCGGTGCCATGCTCAAAGGAAATTGTGCGCGCAGTTTGGACGGCAAAACATCTTCTTCTTGTTTAGTTGTCGATGCAGAAGTACATATGCAGGTTTATAAAGAATGGAGTGGACGACAGAAAATATAATCTAATTAATTGATGGATACGAAAAATTTCCCATTTTATGGGATCCAAAAAATGAGCAGCATTTCAACCGAAATAAAAAATTCTATATGCAGGAGCTAGGTATGTCAGCCATATTTTCGTGAAATCACACGAACAACTGGATCACGTTCGTGCGCGCAGGCATGTCAAGATAAACGTAAACAAATTAAATCACTCCCACGAATGTCCGTGCGCGTACACTGTTCGTGTGCGTAAATTTGCTCAATCTGTACTTACTTTAAGCGTTGATTGATCAGTCAACGCTTTAAGACAGAAGCTATGTTTACGTACCGCTCCATCACCCCACCATAAAAAGTGGGTACCGCCTCTAGACGCGCGAGGGATCCTTTTATATTTTGGGTGCTTTTTCGTAATAAAAAGTTTATTTCCAACTACCTACAGGACATTATTTCTATTCCTTCGTAAGGTATTCAATTTTTAAAACACTTTAAAATGTATTCCAAAGTACGTCATTTAAAAAATCCGGACACACTTCTTGTGCCCCCCCCCCTGTCTCCCGCTCAGGTGCCACGCTTTTCCAATTTAAATATCTGGCAACCCTAGGTTACCCAGTGAATGTCAGATTTGACTTTTTGTCTTAAGATAGGTAGATTCAAAAAAATCCATTTTTGCGTTCTTCAAATTAAGCTGGAAAATATTTCCTTGTCGAATGCATATTTTCAGCTATATTAAAGTGTACCTACCTTGGTATCTATAGAAATAGAACGTCTTTGTTAGGGTCCCTAGTCTTTGTATGAGTGCAACAATCGAAGCTCGTTTGTGCGCAAGTAATGCCACCACATTCTGTTCTCTCTTGAACATTTTCTATGCTTTACTTACTGTCATAAAGTATTATTCATTTTATTCATTTTCTTGATATCGTCATACATTTTGATATCGGTATTAAACCGTTATTAAAATTTGTTATACTCTACTTGCGGTCTTCAAACAATTCCCACGCCGCATTAACTGGCATACATGAAGAACGATGTTCCTATAATCCGAACATTACGGTCATAGGTATAAACATTTTGCGATAAACACGACAGATAAATGCGACCCCACTCGTAAACAACAGGTTTATAATAGACAGAAAAACAAAAACAAACAAAAGAGTGGTACAAGGCAAAAATTCGTTTTATCTCCCATATTTTCTTTATTTTTACATTATCTAAACTCGCTGTGACGTCAGAATAATAATTATTGTTCAAAATCTATCGCGATAAAAGTAATTACGCAGGGACAACATAGAAATTTTAATCCGTCAACGACAAAATTATTGTATTATTTTGTATTTTGTTTACCTGCAAAACAGTTTTGTTGTGATCTGAACAGACGTTCTCCTTTCTTTCTAGGCGGTTTTCAAGGCTAGCAGAAACAAATACTTTAGATATAAACTGATGTCCATGCGGATAACAGAATTGTCGTCTCCAAAATAATTTCTTTAATCCCAACTACTTGTGCCTACTTCCAAATTTTTGACAAATTTAGTAATTCTCAAGTGCCAGCACGTGAGCTTATGTTTGCTTTACTAAATTTATTTGAACAATATAATTGTCACTATTTACAAGGTACTTGTAAATCACTTGTAGGACGTCCTTCAAATACTATATTTATTTCAGATACATATATACTTTCATATCATCAAAAATTTGGCAATATGAGATATTATTTAAATACGTTTATTAAATTACTAGGCTGTTCCTAAAGGGCGGTGGAAAAATTACAACAATGATAGATTCCACAATCGGTTTTCATAAAAATCAGGATAAAAATTGATACTTATGCGAGTTACACTGGTTGGATCCAACATTTTTTTAAAAATTAGTTTCATTACAGCATAAACCTTTACAATTTTAGCCTTCGTTGTTTTTTTTATTTTTTTAATACCTACATAGTTGACAAGCGAAGAAAAGTTACTCGGCTTGAATTATATTCTAAAACGTATTATAGAAGCCAGCAGTCGGTGTGCTGTAATGCTGTATTGGTAGACCTGCTACGATTGAGTATAACAAATCTGGTATTTTGTGGGAATGGCATGTGTTGTAGCTAAGTATGTTTTGGAAATACGCTGCCGGGATATTCGTTCTACCTCTAATCACCTGAACACAGTTGCAGTCTTTCGGTTACAATTTTGTTTCTTCTTGTTTCAATCACCAACTATCAGTTATAAATAAATAACTGCGTGAAGCAAAAGAAATGTGAATCGCTGGAATTGCTTTTACCAATCCCGCTATCTTGTGAAATAATTTCTGTGACATTAATATTGGTATACTTCGAGATCTCGTTTTTACTGAAACTGAACAACGAATGCAGTTTAGGAATGGGACCCTCAGAAAATCTCCTGCTAAGCAACCCTGGGAAACCACAAAGCTGGAAACCATAATCCTGTCGTGTGGGCATTGCCCATTTTACAGGATCATGATCACAACATTTGCTTCCAACTCACTTGGCCAACATTAGCAATTTCGCTTAGAGGTGGCTTCAGGCGAATTCAGTACAGAGTACTCCCAGCTTACTTCATTGACCATTTTCGTTTGTATTCATTAGTGACGTAAGTTACCTTCGCATGCATAGAAACAAAATTTTTAACGGTTGAAATGACTATCAACAAAATTACAAAAAAATAGCAATAAAGAAATGTGACTAACATTCGGAAGTATGTGGTAGACGTGTCCTGTTATTGTATTTAAATGTTCTATAGATACAAAATTTTCTTGAATATTTATAGTTACAATACGGCGCATTTGACAGGCTACCACTTCGACTTCCATAAAATTATAAGTGGATAAAACAAAAATAAAATCATTGACTGCATGATAGGCAACGCTTCAAATTGAGTCAGGATAAGACATGTTGTGTAAGGTCAGTGTCACATAGAACTTGTCAGTATTAACACTTTTACCGAAACATCTTTGCTCTACCAACAATCGTATTTAGCTGAAGGTTGATAACAATGCCTAGTGTAGAGTAAGACAAAATCTACCAGCACTCCATTCAAAAACTGAAACATTTTGGCCCACGCACTGGCGCGCACGTAAACAGGAAGTAGCGACCAAACCAAAACTTATTAGGTAACTAACCTCTCTCCTTTCGCGACACACCTCGCGAGTGATGATGCGAAGAAATACTCAGGCCCATCTTGTTCTTCAGAAAAATTGGAAAACACTATTGGAACCGGACCACTGATTGACACAAACCAAAACACAAATTTCGACGATTCGAATCATTTAATACTGTCGCACACTGCGATGACAACGAACGAAAATAGCGCTCGCTGAACGGCAGAAGGGAACGCTCGGCGCCGATGACAAAAATATTTTTGGGAAACAATGTGTACGAATCGTAGCACAACTTGTTCTAAGTTGGGACGGTTCCTGACTACTTACTGGTTCGCCGAACACACAGTACAGCAATAAATGTGCATGTGTTATCTCTAAACATAGTCCGGAGTTGTAGCGTAAGACAGAGAGGGAGAAAAGGAGACGAAACGAACTTGTTTTACCAACAAAACCAGTATTTGCACAGACAGTGCACAGAAAGTGCGACTTGTCATTAATACTATTATTATTATTACAAAGGTCTGGAACTGCAACGATGAGTGGCTAAAAGGTAAAAGGTAACCTTTGTTTTTTCTTTTGTCAATTAGCAGGGCGGTAGGTCGTAGGTCCCATATTGATATGTTTACTTACTACGTGAAGTCCCAAAAAAATGTTATCGGATTCTCGTGAAAAACACAATAACAATGTGATTAATAGTCCATAAAAATTCTACAGGTGCTCTAAATACAACAAAATTCAATGCAAGGCAAATGTTTACATGTTTAAAACACAGGTATAACTGCCAAAATTTAGAATCCTCTAATACATTTTCTGACACCAGTTGGTATGTAGTATGTACATTGTTTTTATGAATTTCAGGGACTATTATATTTACAGTGATCTGGGTCTCAGAACTCCAAATAACTTAATAGTCCTAGCGGTTAACAAAAAAACCCTGCAAATTGTGTTAAAAGCATGAAACTTGGTCGGCAGCTTAAATAGGTCAAATTAAGAGATTTTGCCCGCAGTACCCAAGAAAATACCCCGTAGGAGCAGCTCGGGGGCGGAACATATTCCAAGGGGCTTGAATATCAAAAATAATTAAATAATAACCAATGCGGGCAAGTAATATGTCATTTTATATTGATTTGATATCGCTGAAGTCAATTTAAACCACATTTTATTTATAACTGTAAAATTTTCAAAATGACGGCCAAATTTCCAATTTTAATTCAAAATTTTGTTAAATTCGCTAATATTAAAAAAAATGTAAAATATATAACATTTTTATTTAAATTGCAGGCTCTTAAACTGTTTTAATGATATTTTTTAGTATCCCCAAAAATTTCAAAATGGTTGCCATTTTTGAAAGTAAAATTTATTTGCAGACCTATACCCTGTTGGATATGGATGGACGAACTGAGGGCATTATAGGAATTTAATTTTTTGTTTCTCTTTTTATTTAACACGTCGACAATTTGTTTTTGAAGATAACTATACCCACTTACATACAGGGTGTGTCACGACGAGTTCCTATTAGACGTTTGTAGAGAAGCGCTCACAATAGAATTCTGAAAATTTGTAATATCACGTTTTCAAATATTCTCTATTTAATGAAAATAATGGCAACTTAATCCAACTTCCGCTTATACCGGAAGTGGCACTTAACTTCCTTATTTTAAATAGAACTAAGTAATACCTAATTTTTTACACTTTCCGGTTCTCCATAAAATTTTAGATGGACTTTATGTAACATAAATAACGTCTAAATGTCAAAATTTCCAAAATATACGCGAGTTTTCAAATTTTTTACAGTTGCAGGGTACTCTTTGGCGTCTGCGGCAAAAGAAACAAATTCAAATCGAAACAATTGCCGGCGGTAGCATTAATGACAAAGGTCTAAATTAAAGTTCAGTGAACTCAAAGTTTGAAAATACTACGCACAGTGATTAGGATGCGAAATTAAACTGAGAAATCAAAATATTGTCAGAACTCAACAAAACGTCCCCTTTTTATGCACTTTTTGGATTCTACGGAAAATTTTAGTTGGAGTCTATATAAATCCAAAAAGTGCATAAAAGGGGGCGTTCCATTTAATTTTGTTGAGTTCTGGCAATATTTTGATTTCTCAGTTTAATGTCGCATCCTAATCACTGTTCGCAATATTTTCAAACTTTGAGTACACTGAACTTTAATTTAGACATTTGTCATTAATGCTACCGCCCGCAATTGTTTCGATTTCAATTTGTTTCTTTTGCCGCAGACGCCAAAGAGTACCCTGCAACTGTAAAAAATTGAAAACTCGCGTATATTTTGGAAATTTTGACATTTAGAGGTTATTTATGTTACATAAAGTCCATCTAAAATTTTATGGAGAACCGGAAAGTGTAAAAAAATTAGGTATTAGTTCTATTTAAAAGAAGGAAGTTAAGCGCCACTTCCGGTATAAGCGGAAGTTGGATTAAGTTGCCATTATTTTCATTAAACAGAGAATATTTGAAAACGTGATATTACAAATTTTCAGAATTCTGTGTGGTACTGGACCGTTCGAACAACTACTCCTTGGGCAAGTACGCCGCCAGGCATTGAACTATACAACTAAATCCAGATTTTGTGTACTACGAGATCTTATATACGGGATGCTACCCCAAACATATCGTCGGGGTTTGAAACATCCTTAGATCTCTACGTAGGTACTTTCCTGCTCTACTAGCAGTAGTCTTATGTATGTCAGAAGTTTTTCAATATTGCATGTTTCGAATGTGCGTGGAAAATCGTAGACCACTGGTTTCGTCATTTCGAGACTCATCAGTACGGTGCTTTGCCCTACACACTCGAACCATGCAATACTGCTTGCTGTATACTTACACTCTTGGTGCAAGTATTAGCAAGAGCTAATTATTAGCCGAATTAGGCGCTTCTCCACAAACGTCTAATAGGAACTCGTCGTGACACACCCTGTATGTAAGTAGGTATAGTTATCTTCAAAAACAAATTGTCGACATGTTAAATAAAAAGAGAAACAAAAAATTAAATTTCTATAATGCCCTCAGTTCGTCCATCCATATCCAACAGGGTATAGGTCTACAAATAAATTTTACTTTCAAAAATGGCAACCATTTTGAAATTTTTGGGGATACCAAAAAATATCATTAGAACAGGTTAAGAGCCTGCAATTTAAGTAAAAATGTTATATATTTTACAATTTTTTAAATATTAGCGAATTTAACAAAATTTTGAATTAAAATTGGAAATTTGGCCGCCATTTTGAAAATTTTATAGTTATAAATAAAATATGGTTTAAATTGACTTCAGCGATATCAAATCAATATAAAATGACATATTACTTGCCCACATTGGTTATTATTTAATTATTTTTGATGTTCCGCCCCCGAGCTGCTCCTACGGGGTATTTTTTTGGGTACTGCGGGCAAAATCTCTTAATTTGACCTATTTAAGCTGCCGACCAAGTTTCATGCTTTTAACACAATTTGTAGGGTTTCGGCCAAAATTGTCGTTAACCGCTAGGACTATAATGACTTTCGTTCATGGCCGTTCATTATACTCATATACCCACGGCAAAATTTTACGCGAGATACTAGAATTGTTCTCAAAGGAAGAAATATCGTGAAACGTATAAACAAGGTCATAAATCAAGTTCAGATCACTCGTAAGCCACGTCCATAACAGTACATTGCCAACCATCAATGCAGGCCAACAACTTCTACCGATAAAATTGGAGGCACATGCTACAAGGAAAAAAGAGTAAAAAGTCTGACTAAAGACTAAACCAAAAACTACAACAGAATGTATAAATAAATCAGACATTGCAAAGCCCCAAATAAAGTTCTGCGCGAACTGAATCGTTTGAAGCTAATTATAGAAAATTAATGCAAATTTCATAGAATGTTTTAGGTGCCATCGTCCGCGTTTTCCGTTCAACGAATTTTTTCATCAGATTTGCTAAATATTGACCATCCTCTCCCATTGCCTGCTAATTTTATCGTCCTCAGTGCTAATTAACGTTTTGTTGATTTTTAAACGTCGACGTCAACTTTCCACCAAAAATAAATGATTGTGGACATTTTCACGGCTTTATTATTATGTATTTACCTGTTTGCTCTATTGGGAAGAACATTGCTTGCGAGAAGTTAGTATCATTAATTATTTCACACGCTATATTTATCTGAAACTGGTGAGTTTCGAGAAGTTGCTAGAGTCGTAGTACTTACATGATAAGGTAAGTAGGTACAGTACATGAAGTTCAATGTTCTGTTTGTTTTGAATTTTAGTTCTTGCGTTGGTATCTTTTTAGGTAATGAATAATTCCAATTATTTTAATAGAAAATAAAATAATACTTCAGCGACATCTGAGAAATTGCCTTCAAAACATTTTATATAAGTAGTATACGTAGTTATCGTTCGAAATAGAGTTCGAAGTGTATCTTATTTAATTCATGGCGCTGATTTCTCGAAATTTCTCGTTACTCTATTTTAAAACGTTGTTTTTGTCTTTTATCTGCGTTATTGTGTACCGAAGAGATGAGTCGTTGCTCTAATTATTACTTATGACTTTTAAATTCGTCACTATGTGTAATGCAGACTTACATTTTAGTTAACATCTTAAAATTGCATTCTAAATGTTGTTATATGTATAATGTTGATTTAAAAAACTGTTGCGACACGCATTTCACTTTGTTATTTATTTTATTGAAATATGTCATTGTCCCTAGTCGCCGCCACTGGTAAGTAGTCACAAATTCTTTGGGTATGCAAGGATAGCTGGCGGTGACTACCCTACTCGTATATACAAGAAATTACCTACGAAATTACCCTCTCGAGTCCTTCTCAGGGTAAAAACACGCGCTCTCGGTTTTGACTGCCTATAAGGCATAATCTCACTCGTTATTTATCAAGGAAAAGTGTAATGACTAAACAATTAAGTGTATAAATAATGTTGAAGGAATCCGAGAAGAAATCGCAGTCTAGGTACTCAACTGATGTATGTTTGGTTGCATAATCAAGTTTTGGTAATGCACGTTGGGTTGCCTATCTCGAGCCGCTGGGTCGATAGATAAAAGCGAAGAAAGGGTTAGGTTCTTAGATACTCACTACGAGGTTTTCCAAACAAAATTAAATATTTTTCCTCAGAAGAGGTTTTCCAAAATATAAGAGAAATTCAAATGGTTTTACTTTCGAACGGAGAGTGCGTGTACAAGTTCTTTTATTCTCTGCTACCTCACTGGCGAATGCTGTATCATCAGATATTAATTAGTATAAAAACTGTTCTTACAATAATAACGCTACATACCACAGAATGCTTCCAACCTCGCTTCCAACATAATAAATTAATAATAAACAAGTCAAAGGGCGGAAAAAGAGGAACACAATAATCAGGAGAGTCGCGGACATAATTATTAGAGAGTGGAAACATGATGTACGAATACACAAAATCAAAGCAAGAACTGGGGGGTAAACCACCAGGGATGTATGGTGTACAAAATAGGGGATGTACTGAGATGTACAAGGAAGTATTGAGATGTGCGGGGATGTATTGGGATGTACGGGGATGTATTGGGATGTACGGGGATGTATGCGAGGATGTACGGGGATGTATGGATTGTAAACACGTAAAAAAGCCTGGGAATTACCTGATGCACCGATGTGCGCATGAGCGAAGCATTGTATCATCTGCATGTCGGGTCACGCGTGCTATTCGCGTAAGTCTGTCTTTCATCTTCGGCGCATTGTTATGCTAATTTCGGTTAATTGCTACAGCCGGGGCTACAGCAGTCAATTCAACAGTTTGCCCGTCTTTTGAGATGTTTGTAGCATAAAGTACGATTTTTTTGCGTTTAAATAAGTCCGCAATTCTTACTAATAATTACGGAATGTATCTCATGCGTTTAACCTTCAAAAAACCTAAAAAAGGTTATAATTGTCGTTTTTCTTCAAAAAATTGTTTTTCTGATTTAATTTTGATTTTAAAATTCCAGTTTTGCGGTAACCTACCGAACATGCATGCAAATGGAACTTCCAAGCCCTTTGTTAAAAGTGCTTTTCAAATTTGAATAAATTCAAATACCTAATTTAAAATGTGCGGGACAAAAGAGATAGAACAGCTTTTATTTAATATGTTGGAAGGCAGGCCCATACTATGCATTCCCTTTTGATAATTTAATTTAACATTTCACCAAGAATTTTATTTTCTGCGTTAATAGTTAGGTACAGGTACATGAGAAAATGTAAATAAGTCGAAAGTTGCTAAGTTTTATTGTCGTATATTGTTTAAAATCTACACAACCATTCTTTTCTTCATATACCTACATTATGAATGCAATATTATGTAAAAGTATAGTCGCCACATTATCACTACCTACCAAAAATTTAACAATCAAATTGTTTTACCTATACCTATCTCGATACCTATTTATGGCATTTGGGTCTCGATATGGCATTATTTATTTTTCTCCATTTTTCTCCTCAAATGGCCAGTCAATGTTTTTTAGATGTTGAATGTGCCCTAAAATGGAGCCTAAATCCGACATTTAAACAAATTTTAACAATGAATAGGTATGACAACGAATATGTATATTTTGGGAGAAATTACGGAATCAGCTTTAAATCTAATAGAAAATTTTATGAAAAACGAACTCTACCAGCTATTAACAACCGAGGAGAAAATGAAGGAATTCTATGGATTTTATTATAGACATCCAGAAAATTTCAAAATTATTGCAAGCGGCATACGAAAGCAAATATTGTTAATTGCAAATTATCATAAGGCCAAATATTCGAGAAAAGTTTCGATTTCAATTCAAACTGAGGCTAAAACAGATTGTCAGTTATTGAGCAACTGTTCTACAGTTGGCAAGTCACCTGAACCTGAAAGAGCAGCAACACCCACTGATTTAACCTCTGAAAATTCCATCATACATACACCTACCTATTTAAGTATCTACTTTATTACAATACCTACGTCTGGATTCATCGGATTTCTCCTCTTTTTAACGATGTCCGCTGGCGTTTCTTTAAGTCCGTTGTGAAATTCGGGGATGTACAAGGATGTATAGGGATGTACGGGGATGTACGAGGATGTATTGGGATGTATACGGGGATATATTTGGTATAGAAGGATGTATGGTGTACATAAAATAGATGGTGGTTTCCCTTCGCGAGCAAAAACCAACCAGTATACCAATTGAAATGTACAAAGCAAATAATAATTCACCTCATTAGATAATTCTATATCGCTTTTTCCTTTACGTGACTAACGCAAAGAGTAAAGACTGGGTTTCTGTAATTAATGATCGAACTATAATGTATAATTTCATAATAATTTGAAAGATATAAATAAATTTTGATTTCTTAACTTTATTTGTGTTTGCTATGAACATCCTCTCTTGGGATCCTTTCTTATCAAAGTAATGAGGTTCGGTATGGCATAGGTAATACACAACGTTCGGAGAGGACGACCACGTGGCTAAACCGTGTAAAAAGAGGGACCCTTTATACTTTGGAAGACTTCCAGTAGATCTCAAGGTGCTTGCATGTACTGGAAGTCTTCCAAAGTGTAAAGTAACCAATTGTAACTTTTAACACCGGTCTCCACTAATGAACGTGCAATGTGATAAATCAATCGCACTTTTTATACAGAAACATTTGGGACGCAATTTGAGGATAACACGGATAAACGGCACTTCGAGAAATCGATGAAAGATTAACATGAATTAAGATACATTTCGAACGATAACAGTTTAGAGCCCCCTAGGTGAAACACTAAATCTCCCGCCGATTAAACTGGCAATCAAAATATTTACGTTGCTCTAGTTCTAGTCAGTTTGAATAATATTAGACATACAGTCTTTCATCTATTACCAATCAATTTATCGAGTGAAGTATGGGTGGGTATAATATTCTTTGTACAAATTTCAGTTTCACAGCGTACTTAACAGGACTAAGATGTTAAACAAAAAAATTTTTGGGATACCTACACTAAATCAAATTATTGCTGCATGAATTCATCAGTATACCTATAAAATCTAGAGACGAATTTTTCATTCTGCCATAGTAGGTATTTGATGTTGAATACCTACTAACATTGTGATACCCACCCTTATAAACTTTTGATTTTAATAATGGGGAGTTCCATAATTTCTTCGCGGGGCAACAGGTCCCAAGCTTCTCGGGAACCATTGTGTGATCAAACTCAACTTTCCATGAGAACACCTGAACTGAAATTTCGAACAATGAGGAATGGGTTTTCTTCTTAGATGAATCTCGATTTGCTCCGAGGTTTCCAGATGGGCGGGAGAGTGTGCAGAAAGCTTTGGTAGTACATTCGTAATGATGTGTTCTCAAAACTTCGTGTTTACGGAGGCGCTACGGGATAAGTACATTCACGAAATTCTGAAAGAACATACGGTAGTTTGCGTGGCTTTTATCAGAGACCAATTTCATTTTCTGCAGGATAATGTTCTTCTGCACGTGGTCAGAATTCTTCAGAAACTACCTTGATGATGTTGGCTTTAAACCAGTATCGACCTAAATCCCTTTGAGCATATATGGGGCTTGTTCGGAAGACAAACCAGGCGACGTTTGGGCAGCTATTAAAACTGCAGTATCTTAAGAGATACCTTACAGAAAGAGTGGAATAACATTCCTCAAGAGGGCACAAAGCATTGCACGGAATAAATGACTCGTGGACTGCAAAGGGAACTAGAGTTGGGGGTGGTATATAACGTTTCATATTACCTAAAAAAAAGTTAATGTTGCAATCACTTTCTCTTTGTTCATGCTATCTACTCGAATAATTGTATTCTGGCACCATGTGCTTGTATACTAAATAGAAATTAAATGGAAAAAAAATATGTGAAGAGGTCTTAAAAATAAATAACCTGCATACGTATTCTGTACATTGAGGAAATTTTTATATAAAAATATAATTAATTGGGTAAAAAGCCATTTGAGCAGCCATTATGGACCCCAAAGACTGCAATAGCTGCAGTTTCAAAATTAGACAACCAGGAAAATATCTTTGCAAATCAAACTACCACATACCTATGTTGTGAGCGAGTCGTCGACCGCAAAAAGACTACCGTGTATCCGTTTTTCTATGCTAATTTTAATTTGGGACAAAGACCAACATGTTAACGCTTTGTGTTAACTGGTGCAGAATTTATGTTTCGGACTCTGCGGCTGGGGGTAATTAAATATTTACGTCCCGTCCAAGGTCCTATGTTAATTCGATTATCTTTCAGATGTCTAGAACGTTGACTCCCTCGGGTTAAGGGGAACCTACAGACTTTGCGGGACGTTTATTCAATTGTTAGGATACACATCGGGAATATTGATACAAAATATTTACATGAATTATGTAGGGTATGGCATCAGACAACCAGATTTGCCTCTGATCAAATTATTTCGTGTTTCTTTTCGGTAATTTTTGTTCTGGATATACAGTCTGACATATGTATTCATTGCATTCCTACAATCTAAGCACCTACACATTCTTCAACATCCTCGTAATGTAGGCCTATATACTTAGGTTCCAGCCTAACCCAGGATCTCGCTAGAAAGGGCGTCCTCTTTTTCTCCAATTCTAAAGCTGGCAGTGGACAATTAAATTTTTTAACTTCTGTATTAATTTGGCAATACTGCCTTCTGCTCTCTTCATCTTTCCTCAATAGTTATGTTTCATATTATGTACTTGCATTATCATAGTTCTATCTTTCTACTCCACCACACCGCGGCACTTTTACTATTTCCCCGTATTTTTCATCCAAGGGTTACATTTGCAGCTGGGCGTGTCTTAGAATTATACCTTCACAAGTAGCTGCACAATAAAGTTACCTCCCTCAGTTTAGCTCATAATCTTAATCTATACATAAACGCAATCGATGGGTCTTTCAAACTCTCTACAATATCTATATTATAAATGGGTGGGATTAGGGGTTACGCTGATAGTAGTAAGACCAAATGATATCCAAACAGATATTCTGGGTCTCTCTTAACTCGCACATCTTCCCCGCCCCCTTAATTTGAAATGCTGGGTTTGAATAGCATGTATGTAGACACATATGTAGATATGTATTTTTTAGTAGATATGTATTTTTTATACTGTAAGTAGCCGTTTAATATCCTCAGTTAAGCATTTCATGAGCTTTTTAGTAAACAACCTCCATCATTAATCTTCTCCGTATATTCCCACAACATTGTCACCTTTCATACCACCTACTTTTGCACTGAAGTCCGTCAGTACGAAAATTTCTTTAATTTTCCTCCCAGAATTTTAAATCTTAACAAAAAAAAAATACGACTCAAAATTGGCACAATTGTTCCATTTGGTGTGCTTAACAATATACCAAAGCTCCCTAACTTCCCGTGTAGACTCCTTAGAATTCTAGACGCTTAAACACGTGGAACGTTGGGTAAAAGTGCCGGTCAACACTGGAATTTATTTATATTACTTGACCTTTAAGGGCTTCGAAGGGAGGCGTCCTAGAAAAACAATGGTTATATACTTTAAGTGTTATTTTTACCCAAACTATATGCTCCAGAAATATTGCCCCGTTGTTCTGGGACACGTTGTATATGATAGTCTGTGTCATCATCTTTCATAAGACAGAGAGTCGCGAGTCCAACTGGTTACTCGTAAATTCCAGTGGTATCTCGCACCTATCCAGCGTTCGTTCCAGGAGTTCAAGCGTCTGGAATCCCCAGGAAACCGATATGCGAAGTTAGAGAGAACTTTGGAAATATATAGGGTGAGTCAGGAGGAGGGGGAAATATTTTGGCAGGTGATATCATCGACCATTTCGAATAAAAAAGTTTATATATAAGCATGGTTATTATTCTCAACAGTTTCGGAGATACAGCTGTTTGAATTTTGTTTAATAAAAATTAATGAACTATTGCGCTCCCAACAAAAGCTCAAAAAGGAAACCTTGAACTTCAATACACTTGTCAACTCGCTTCCTAAGTGCAATATGCCTGGCCCTTATGCGAGTAGGAGCATCCAAAATGCGAGCAATCAATTCTGATGGCTTTGTTTTGTAAACTTTCAACCATCCCCCCCGACCATTCCCATAAACAATAATCTAAGGGCGTTAATTCCGGAGGCCAATGAACCGGACAACCACGACCAATCCATCGTCCAGGGAAGGTTTCGTTGTGGTATTGAGACTACACCAGAAGCAACTTGATCAGTTATTATTTTCAAAAAGCTGTATCTCCGAAACTATTAAGAATAATAACCATGTTCCCATAAACTTTTTTATTTGGAATTGTCGATACTATCTCCTGCCAAAATATTTCGCTCTCCTCCTGACACCCTATCGTGTACACCAAATTTTCAGCCGCATTTAAATTTTCTCAAAGTTTGGTTGTTTTAGAAGTAAAATTCCTGGACTAATAGTATCCCTTAATTTATCGTAAAACTAACAAGAAATCAATTCACGGGTAATGGGGGAAGAGCAGTAAATTAACTTAGGTACCCAATTCCACAGACGAAATTAACTTAAATAAGTCAATTTGTCTGTGGTAATTCTTTATTTATTATGTATTAATAATTATTATTAATTATTGCAGAATTTTATAAACTTATGTACATAAATACGAGCATTAGTATTAGTCTCAATACCAGGATTTGTTTTGTAATACCCGGGGTAATACCTATTTTTTTTGTTATGTTATCACCCCACTTTCTTGTCCTATTGAACTCAACTCTCCTGGCTGTCTATTGGCTGCTACTTTTCCGCTTTCATTCTTGTACTTTTGAGACTATGCAGCGAATTCTAGTGAGACAATATAATCTGATTTTTCAATAATTCTTGCGTTGAAAAATGCCAAGGTATAATTCCATAATACCCTGCAACCAGCAACACGCGATGCTGGGAGTGTATATAACTTTCATTGTATGTATTGACCCCTAGTTCTAAATAAAGAGCAGATAACATATAAAAGAGCAGTACAATGTATACCAAGAAAACACATAATATGTAGGTATGTTAATATTCCGTAAAAATAAAATCATAAGCATGTAAAGTATGGGCAAAGAACATTTGTAATAAGTCGTATCTTATTTATATACCAGTACTTATTGGATAGCTGAAAGCTGCAGGTTTGGGCGCGATTAATGCTACATAGCTACAAAGAAAAATTAAAAACAAAAATATAGAAATAAAATAAACCCATTACATCACCATCGGAAGAACAGCATTAAGATGGATTTTTCTAGAAAAATGAAAACGAAAAAATCCTTATTAGCTAAACCTTGATAAACAAGGGCTCGAACCGGGGTGTGTCGGCACTTAGAAATAACGCGTGTGCCTACTTTCGATATTTAAATTACTTTCAAAAATTCACTTAAATGTTAGTGGTACTTGAAGATAAAGAAATAATATTGTTTGGAACTCCTTAACATTTGAAGAAATAAGTGGTGCGAATGCGTTAAATAGAAAACGAGCTAATAGCAAAATATACTATAAATACAAAATAAAATGAAGCACGTGGATGTCGATGTTTTCGATCAATCAAAATTTTATTTTGATAAGATCTGACCGACGCTGTATAAATTATATGCTTACCATTAATTGGAGAATTTACGTCTCTGAAACTGTCACGGTGAAACCTGATGTTTCATAAGCATGGTTATTACAGAAGCCACTGGAAAAAATAGCAAATAATAAACGAGACAATGAAGCAAAAGAAACAGGGACAGTTATGGACAAAGTTTAAAGTTTGGTACACTTTATCGTGTCTCTATAATGCAACTAAACTCGTAACGTACCTAGTGTACTCAAGGTGGACATAAACCTCCAAGCTAGTAACTATGTAATGGTGCCCTCCCTTTACCACGCCTATGGCATTCAGTGAACCAAATTGCTCTTATTGCACAAAGACGTTACTCTGAATTGCATTTCTTCAAGTGAAACTTAGTCCAGTAAGAAATGGATCATTCTATTGTTCTGTTTCTGTGACGCGGTACGTCTTTGCCAGGAAATGATTTAAACCATCCATAAAATGAACAAAAATTAAGCAAAGGTCTTTTCACAACATGCGCAAAATATGTAGAAATTTACATTTTTATGTAATAATAATGGAATTCGATATATCTTTCAGCGTGTCCACCTTAGAAAGGGGTTTCTTCGAGGCTTTCTGCCTCAAATTTGTATTAAAAAGTTTTTTAATGGGCTTATTCTTTTTCTCCAATGGGACAGCCTCCAAGGGCGAAAATAATTTTAAATTCCAGTGTATTAAAAAGAGCGCGACTCGGTTCACAAAATTTTTTAGTGCAAACTGTAAAGTGTATCAAAAAAGCCTCTACTAGGTGGACACCGGTGGACACACTGTATATGTTTTACGAGTTATTTTAGTTTAGTAGGTACTGAATTTCATCTCAACATAATATCCCCAAAATTTGTTTGGGAGGTTTCTCAACCCTTACTCCTTTGTTTATTCTGAGTTCGGGTTTCTTCAAACAACTCAGGTGTAGGGTTAGGTCCTTGGTTGATCTTGGAAAATCCTTAGCTAAACCCTTATTTCAATAGAATGTCCATAAGATAATAGAGTAGGAGTGTTGGAAAGTACTTGCTTATTAGTTATTACGCATTGACTGAAATAGAAATTCATTATGAGTTTACCATTAGGTGACATTTCATGACGTACGATGACTAAGTACTTATGAGTTATGAGGTTTAAAATTAATCTCCAAGTTCTCCACAATAATAATTTTGTTTATGATAAAAACATGTACCTATAGCAAATCAATATTATATTATTTAGCGGTATATAGGCTGGTCCGCTTAAGAATACTACAAAATTTTAAGCGGCAATGCTTTGGCTTTACAGAACATCCATATAAAAAAGTCTTCTACAGTTGAGATTTCAAGATACAAATGTCCAGAAAATCAAAATCTATTCACATATAACCATCAAGGTATTACCTATGTACTAGGGCGCCCATAGGCCCATAGGCCCATAGGCACTTGCCCCCCCCCCCCTCTGGATTGCTGGATTCCTTAACCTACGTGCCTGATACTTTATTTTGTAACTTGCAGATCACATCCTGACCTTGAAAATTGAATATTTTCGCCTGCGGCGCATTGACAATTTTTGCATACATATCACATATTTTTGCTTTTCCCCCTCCTAGAAAATTCTCTATGGGCGCCCTTGCCTATGTATATTTTCAAAATTATGAACCAGAATCTAAATCTAATTTTGGTTGCAAATGACTCTCTTCGAGACTCACTTTCTGTACTTACTAGTTATTAGCACTTTATTTTTCGAGATATACATAAGCGACGATTCTCGAAAAATAAAGTGCTAATAACTAGTAAGTACAGAAAGTGAGTCTCGAAGAGAGTCATTTGCAACCAAAATTAGATTTAGATTCTGGTTCATAATTTTGAAAATATACATAGGCAAGGGCGCCCATAGAGAATTTTCTGGTACTAGAAAACTAGAAGAGCTATGTTCTCGGCTATGCTGCTATGTACCTAACCACAAATTTATTGTTGATATGGAATAGTATATTGTTTTTAGCGATGAGTCTAAAAACACTTTTCCTCCTTATAAAACATGCAATTTTTTTCTTCAAACGTTGAAAATAGGTTAAGAATTCATAATAATTAGCTAATTTCTTCAAATGCCAGAATTACATTTTTAATTTTTAATTTTTTGTTGCTCAAAAGAAACCGTAAAATATCCAGATATCTTTGAAAACATCATAGGAAATTCGTCAACTGTCGGCGTCGCTACTCTATAATTGGCTTACCAGCGGCTGTAAAAGTAGCTTTTGCTGCCGCCCGTGAGCGGCAGTTAAAGTAACTTTTACTGTCTTGGCAGTAAAGTTGAACTTTAAGTTCATGTATACAGTCGCGAAATGTAATGTTTTTCTGACGTTTGAAGAAAAACTACATTTCCAGCAGAACATTTTTGTTTACTTATAGGTAAGCATTCAGACTCACATTCAGATATCTTCGAAAGTTTGGAAGTTATTTTGAATGAAAATGAGAAAGGCGCAGGCGTAGGAAAAATTGGTTTCCTCGAAAAAAAATGAATATGTCAAATCGGGGTTCAAATACAGAATTTATTTTTGTGTACAAGAATTATTTCTACCATTATTTGTAACAAAACAACTGTGAACTGTCTATACAGGGTGATTCACGGAAACGGTCAGTTAGACGTTTCTCAAAAACGGCAGCGAATTAAAATCTGAAAATTTGCACACAAAAGTTCTCGGCTTAGACCACTCTAATTAAAGTATTTTCAACGCCCGACAACTTTCGGTTATACCGAAAACAAGTACATACTCTCTTATTTTAAATGGAATGCCCACATTTTTATTACGGATTTAGATTTTTGGTCGAATTTTAAGGTCACCTTATGCCAAAAATCATATGTGTAAAGTGCACCCTCTTCGAGATATTAGACGTTAAAAATCGTCATTTTTCAAATTTCATCAATAAATTATAACTTGGAAACGGTACTTACGAGATAAAGAAAAATGATTTACATGTTCTTATCCTAGTTTTTAATTCTCTATCATATATCTAATGGGTCTGGAGAATATTGCTTCCTGATTGGCAACTTTTTGTCATTTTTTGACCAATCAGGAGGCAGTATTTTCCAGACCCTTAGATAGAGAATTAAAAACTGGGATAGGGACATGTAAGTCATTCTTCTTTATCTCGTACCGTTTCCAAGTTATAACTGATGAAATTTGAAAATTCGACCCAAAAACTAAATCCCTCGCTATCCGTAATAAAAATGTGGGCATTCCATTTAAAATAAGAGAGTACGTACTCGTTTCCGGTATAACCGGAAGTTCTCGTGCGTTGAAAATATTTTAATTAGAATGGTCTAAGCAAATTTTAATTTGCTGGCGTTTCTGAGAAACGTCTAACCGACCGTCTCCGTGAATCACCCTGTATAATTAGGTACCTGGGTAGGTACTTTTGTTTTATTTTAGGCTCGGAACTATAATAGGTAAGTGGTCGTAAGAGCTTACATTTTCCCTAAGGTTCCGATATCAGCCGGATATGGCCTAACCGAGGGCCTAACCATAGCCGTTATCCACGTCAAAAACATTCAATTTGAAAAATCCAGTGGCGAAACATTTTTTAGAAAGAAGTGTTATATGCCTACGTTATGTACTATAATGGCAAAAATAAACAAGAGTATGCAGTAATAGGACAACTTATGGGCTATTTCCATGCCTACAGTAAGCTCAGTTTCGCATAGGTATTTAACGGATTACATGCTTTTACACCGAATTTTATACCTAGGTACTATAGGCACTTTAGGACCAACTGTGTGTACGTAAATTTTTGTTGACTTCCCAGCATATCAACTAAATAGCTTGCATTATCTTTATATTAAGAGAGCACTTTGGTAATTAAATATTTATTACAGATTGGAGAATAAGTAAATGCGCTGAATAGAAGCCCTTTTTAATTATCTAATATCTAGGTGTAGGTACTAGAAACACCTGAAGGAAATTATTTAGTCATCAAAATAGTAAAGATCGTAGTTTCTCGTGTTTATGTTATCATGTGACAAATTTGCACCCGTGCATAAACGTCAGACTGGACCTCTAATCTATGCTCTTCACCAACGGATACAGACACGAAAATCGTTTACACGCTCTACTGCCGTTGTACTTCTAGGTGAGAACTAAAACAAGCAACAACTTACCATTTAGAGACCAAATATGCGAAGGTAACGAGTGGGCCGCATAGACCCTTCCTAGTGCAATATTAGCAGCTGCCGATTCCAAAACATTGCCGGCTTCTTCGGCGGAACTACTGTCTGTCTCGGGGCTGGCGCCCCTGGACACATCAAAACTAGCCCCCGTTGGAGGTATCGCGATCGCTTCGTGACTAGCATGTAAATCAGGCACACTTGATAAAGACCGAGCACGTTGTCTATCACTCGACATGTCCATCCCCAGAGACCGCATTAAACGGAACCCTGGGGCAGTCACCACCTCCGAGCTGCTGCTGGTGGAAAACGCTCTTGTGCGGGGACTTTGAGACCCGTTCGCGGTACTAGGTTTTGCACCCATATCAGTTTGCTAATCACCACAGCACTGCACTGTTATCACCATAAATATTCATGGAAATTATAAACTGACCATGTCATAATTTGTATGTCAAAGTATCACCTGCTACTTGAGGCGACATCTCCTCCTCCTAACAATCTTTCTTTTGCCGATGAATAATTAAAAGCACTGTCACAGAATAATACTGCTACCAAAATTTAAACATTCTTGCGCAATAATAATTCGCGCATTGGCTAAAGCCAAGGCAAATTTTGGAATCGTAGAGCCATGTTATTTGCCAAGTTAACTATCAAAATAATAGATGTCAGATGTCACTTGAGCATTTCTTCCTGCTCCTTGGATATAATCAATATCTGCTGATGGTAATGCAGAGACTGCAGTAGAGCTCATTCTTGCCTACACAAGTATTCGGTAGATGGCAGAGGAGCATCAAATAAATTAGGGGACCCTAAAATAAATAAGCAGTGGCGCAAAAAGCAAAATAATGAATCTCTCGTTTAATATCTCAAAAATCGTTATTAATTTCAGATACAGGGAAGTGTAATGTAACATGGAAAACATTTTTATGGGGAACCCTATATTGGTTTTAAAAATGCATGATTGTAGCTGAAATTAGCAAGTTCTAGAGTTTTGAAATTTTCTAATTTGGTCATGTAATTGCTAATTGCTCAAACCATGTATAATATTTTCTATTTTTCTTGATTTGAGTAGTTACTACATATTGCTTTCGCTCCCCCAAAATGTTGTTGCTACAGATTTATTTTATCCAAAGATATTAAATTTTCAAAAGTACTCTGCATCTGTCAAAATATGAACTCAAAAATATGAAGTTTAGACAAAAATCTCTTTATACAACCTCGTAATAAAATCGATTAAGTAATCTGAAAGTAAAGTCAAATACAGGTATTCCATTTGAAATAAAGAAGTTGGTCTCCATACGACAAATATAGGACACACTATATAGTAAAAAAATAATTTTAGCAAAGAAGAAACATCCAGTACAACAACTTTTCGTCTCATTTCAAAAATAAAGGCACCATTTAGCTTTTCCAGAACGTTGATTTATACCCTGTATGTATTGTATGTTAATGAAATACCTCAATGTAATAAAATTTTACATTTAGCTGGATCATGAAACTTGGAACAAAATTCTTTAAACGATTGCCCGAAAGTTCAAAATACGCTTTTTCATCCAATTCAATTTGAATGGTTACCTCGCAAAAGCCTTCGACCATGTAAAATAGAAGCGAAGAAGTTCAAAATGCTCAGAAATGGAGGGATGAAGTATAGGGATAGACGAATAATTCATAATCTATACAAAGAGCAAACAGCAGTTACAGAATTTGAGCAGGGAAGTAGGGTAAAGTGGACAGTTCTGGATGCACCCCTCACCACTCGACCTTGACCTTGGCCTTGGTCAAGGCTGCGCCTCGCCAAGGTCAAGGTCGAGTGGTGGGGGTGCATCCAGACCTGTCCACTGTACAGTTCCCAGGTCAAGGTCAAATTTGAATGCAAGATGAAGGATTGTTGAAATTTTCAAGGTCAAGGTCAAGGTTGAGCGGTTGGGGGTTCTCACCTGTCCACTGTACATTTCCAAGGTCAAGGTCAAATTTGATTTCAAGGTAAAGGATTGTTGAAATTTCCAAGGTCAAGGCTATCCCTACTTTTTCCCCCCCACTACCCCCACTTTGTTCTTGATACTTCGCTCTTTCATCAGTCTGCTAATACCCAGCAACAATGGCAGACGTGCCATCCGATGTCGAAAGCGAAACGTTCGTGAGTGAAGGTGAGGATAGTGATATCGGTAGTGAGCCGGAGCTGTCTTGGACTCCGGATCCAAATTTTGTGGTGAGGGACAGTTACACTCCTGAGAGTCCGTCACCAATAGATGTGCTGATGATGGAACCGGAATCACCACCACCGTCAACATCCGATGAGGAGATGGAGTCGGAAGTGTATTCCGAAGATGACACCATCTCTCTCACCTTCACTGACGATGACGACGTTGACATCAACATCGAAAGGGAGAAGTAGTAAGTTACTTGCAGCTTATTTGAAGAATAAGCACCTAACCTTTCTTCTTCTTTTACAGATATAGAAGATATAGAACATATAGGAATATAATTAGTTTACGTAGAGAAGTAGATATCCGAAAGGGAGTGAGGCCAGGGATGTTAAAGACAGAATAACCGCTGGAATTAATATACAGGGCCAAACTATTAATATGCTTAGATTCGCGGATGATATAGCAGTATTAGCGTCCAGCAAAGAAGAATTAGGAAGGGTCCTGAACGAAATGGAAGCAGTTTTGGCGGAATGCTATGGTATGAACTAAGAAGATCAATGAAAAGAAAACCAAAATTTTGGTATGTAGGGGACGTGAAAATAGAACTAAAACTAAAATACAAATTGGAAACGAGAATATAGAGGAAGCCTCAGATTTCTGCTATTTGAGAAGCCAAATGACTAGCGATGGTAGGAGCTCTAGAGATATAAAACAAACAATAGCGCAGGGCCGAGTTACATTTAATAAAAAGAAAACTATTATGCTCGGAAATGATAAATGTAGAAACTCGGAAGAGGCTCTTAAAAACGTATGTATGGGGTACGGCATTGTTCGGGTGCGAAACTTGGACGATAGGAGAAGCGGATAGGAAAAAATTGGAAACGTTTGAAATGTGGTGCTACAGACGCATGGATAGATAAGGTTATCAACAAAGAGGTAGGTATTACAAAGAGTTGGAGAAAAGCGAAATTTATGGAAAACAGTAAAGAAAAGGAGAGATAGGATGGTAGGATACCTTCTGAGGCATGAAGGCTTAATTCGCGATATACTGGAGTCAGAGATAGGAATAAAAAGAGGTAGGGGTAGGCCCAGATAACACTATTACCGTTGACTGATTATTGGATCAATCAACGTTACTGCTCTCACATAGATAGGGATGTAGGATGTTCTACTTTTAGGGAAATGCGTAGGCTAGCCCAGGATAAGAAAAGGATGGAGGTACGTGTCCAACCAGTCTTCAGACTGAAAACTTTATGATGACCGCGCAAGTCTAGGGCACAGCATAATACGCCAGTTAAAGTTCTTGGCGGTGCCTTTGAACTATTTTTGCTGCAATTGGTGACCTCCAACTGTAAGTGATTTACTACCGCGGCGTTTTATCAATCGGGCAGACACCGGTATTAACTCGCCGACAGACGAAAAAGAACACGTGCGTAGCCTGAGAAGTTGCGCGGCTACACTGCGCGAGCTAGAAAATTTAGGGAGAGCTGTGTCTAGGGCGTGAGCAGACATCGCACTTAGTAGTGAATCTATGAAATGAAGATCAAAGTACCGACAACAAAGAATCTTCTGCGTAGGTAGTATGAGGCTAATCGCTAATTTTATGTTGACGAAATTGATAATCAAAAGATAAAATAGCGAATTCTCGGCAAAATGGGTGAATTTTTAATTACTTACTTACATATCAACGTGGCTTCCTTTCAAGTTTCGCCGTTTCTAAAGTGCCTTTTTTTAAATTATTTTCCTCGAGGTCTTCAAGGTAATTATTTGTAGCTCGGATGAATTATTAGCAAGACGACAAGCCTATTCTTTAAATTGGGTATTATGCCTTTCACAGAAGAACGTACAGTGTTATACCGTGCGCACAACCAAGTTTTCCTGGACGTACCGGGGTTGCTAGGCAACAAAGACGAGTCGGTCCATTTTCCTCTCGCTTTAGTGGCGAACGGTCTGGACGTGGACGCCTTATTTTTTGGCAGTTTTGATGGCACATTTTCCGTTCTGCTGTGAAACAATTTATTAACAACAGGAAGAAGTGTTTGCATGGGGTCTGGAGAATATGACGCATTTTGGCAGTGGAAGAGAAATTACTTTTTAGACAAATGGCACCGCTTCCTTCACAATTCCGCATCGAACCGCTGCAGCAAACCAGTTTACCATTTATTCACTTTCCACGTAAATGATTTCAGTTGAATACCAAAAAATGTTGACCATTATCCAGCTGAGGTTATTATTTCGGCCTTGGTCTCTCTTATTCAGAGTGTAGTTTGTAGTGCGTCTCATCAACAGTCGCAGTACGTCTCTGGAAGTTCTTCGGATTGTATTTAAAACGGATCTGACATTCACAGGAAATATTCTTGTGTTGCTGCTTTTGGTCTTCTGTTGTCAAACGTGTCATTCATCTGGGACAAAGCGTTCTTATTTCCAAGTAATTGGTGGACCATGTTCTGTACCCGTTCAAGTGCCATTTGCGTGGTCTCTCCTATCGCTGAATATTTCATCTAGTTGAGGCTTCATTCGAGCGTCCGGTGGTTCAATGTGACAGATCGTTGGACACGTTTGAAGTCGACCAACTTTTTGAAAATGAAGCCGAAGGATCCTCTAAATGTTTGTCTAATTTAACTTTTATATTCCAATATTATTCATAGTTTCCAAAAGCACGCCTGCTTTTGGCAAACTATACACATCGCAGTTTTGAAAAAGTCATTCCTGCCTAGAGACAAAAGAATTTTGGCAAAATCCGTGTTCTCATTTTAATTTTTCATCTTTATCCAATTGTCCTCGTATACTTGTGACATAATGAACTTTCGCTATCCTCTTGAGAACAGATATGGCGTTCAACAGGTGTTTCCCAGGGTGGATACAAATTTTCTATGTAAAGAGAATTATTTTATTATTATTACTATTAGCGAGAAGTCTAGTTCACCTTCTAGGCCATTTCAGTTCAGTTTTATTCAGCACAAAAATCAAACCTCTTCTCTCTAATATTTGTATCTCTTGAGGCACCATGTTCCAGAAGAATGGTAACTTTTGCGAAAAGATTTCTTAAATACTTATGTGACGAACTTTCAGTTTAAAGAATCCAAATTTTATAAAGTATAATATAGAAATTGTTTCTTAGTTTGAAAATTTTAAATATGGAATTATTTTACAGAAGAAACTTAATGATGGAATATTAACATGACCTGTCCAGTGTCCAATTCATTCAGATGTAGGACGATAATGTAAATTCCTGTCCTGCAAGACATAGGCGTGCTGTCTTTCTGCGCACACGCCCGCCAAATCGATATTCATTTATTCTCGTGCATTTTCCAAGGCAACAAGAATTATGTCAAATTTTAAGCATTAAGTTATCAATCTCACAAGAAATTTAACGTGATAAAACCATAAAATCCAATAGTTTATCTTAAATAATAACGAAAAAATGCACATCTTAAAGAAATAGTGAATACACTTCATACAATGGAGACCACTTCCAACGACGCTCATGGCTACGCAAAACTGGGAAAAGGACGAAGAAAAGACAATGACTTCCATGTGAGGAACAGTCTAGCAAATTTACTTCCTCCAACGGACACATACAATGCAGTTTATCTGTCCTTCGTCCTGGGAGGAGCTGGGTTTCTGTTTCCTTATAACAGGTAGATGTCCTGACCTTCATCACACAGAAAATTGTTAAGTTTTGTCTTTCAGTTTTATAATGGCGATGGATTATTTCAAAATACGGTACCCAGGCACTCCTGTTGTTTTCGATATGTCTTTGGTGTATATTGTTGTTGCTTTCTTGACGGTGCTGGCTAATAACTTATTGGTCGAGACGTTTTCCTTGAATTCGCGCATCAATTTTGGTAAGTAAATTGATAAAACCTAAATTCACTAATCTAAAACACTATGAGGTTTCAAAATGTTGGTTTGTTTATAGCATTGCTGGTCTGAATTAATTAAATGCTCATAGTATACTCATTGTATACTCATTGTTTAAAGATGTAACATCTTTAAACAATGGTATACTGTATCCAAGAGTAAGAAATTTTTGGCCCACGATCAGTGATGTAAATTACCAGTAAATTACCAGTAAATAACCGCGGTTATTTACCGTAATTTACTGTAAAATACCAAAAATTAGTTACCGTAATTTACATGGAAAATTACCGTAAATTACGAAGTAAATTACCATATTTTATAGTAATTTTGTTTATATTTTTTACAAATAAAATTTATATTTTGGTGACATCATCTTTCATCTAACATCTAATGCTAAATAACTGTGTTATTGGTAAATTACGGTAATTTACTGGTAAAATACGGTAATTTACAGTAATTTACGCAATATTTATTACGGTAAATTACCACAGTAATTTACAAAACAAATTAATTACACGGTAATTAATATCGGTAATTAAAAATCGTAAATTACCGCCGTAAATTACCAAAAATATAAATTACGGTAATTTAACATCACTGCCCACGATAGAGATTTTCTTATGAAGAGTCAGGGCCGTAGCCAGGATCAAAACTTAGGGGGGGCTTACGTATTTTTTGAGGGGGCTTAAACTAAATTTTTGGTAGGATGTTCTTGGAATATGCGATTAAAATTATATCAAAAATTGGAAATTGTAATACTTTACTAAACTAGATAAATACAGTTTCAGAATATGGATGCAATAAACAATACGACTAATAAATACTCTTGTAAAAAACTGAACAACAAAGAATGTAAAAACAATTCAGTAAAACTTCACTATAAACTAAAATCTTCATTTCTTACAATAAAACAAAATACAACTATACAGAAAATCTAGCACAATTGCAGTTCGCTATTTCGACCGTCATTAAATTTTCAGAGCACTTTTTCCATATAAACGTTTCTTGTTCGCTCGTTTCCAAATGCCAAGAATGTTAAATTGGTCAGCCTTTGATGTCTGTTTATACCAATGGTTTATACGTGTAAGTACAGGGGGGGCGCACAGGTATGTTAGGGGGGGCTGCGCCCCCCCTGGCCCCCCTCTGGCTACGGCCCTGTGAAGAGTACAAATATTTATGTAGTGCCATGTTGTTAAATCAATCCCTGGCGCCCTGGACTATCTCAGTAATTATCACGCCACTATTTATTTTCCAATGGAGCTTGAAACTGATAGAAAGTTGTCTTTGTTAGCTGTTCTGATCAATGATCGTTTTGATGAAATTTTTACTAACTCGGCCTAGGTACAAGAAATTCACCCACACGAAACTGTCACATTGCGCGCTAATAACTCGCCCAAATCGTTAAACTGACTATTTTCGTCGTATAAATTGGAAAATAACATGCCTCTATCAATTCAGCCATACCAGCAGTCCTGAAAATATCCTTTGTGGTACAATCCGGCATTTGCCAGGAAGCTAAAGTAACCATTACACCAATAGTTACAGAAGCCTAATGCATATTGACACGGGTTTCCCCACAAACCCCGCCCATGTATTTACGCTAGCATGATTAAACACAAATAAACAGACAGCGGTTTTTATGGCGCTGTCCTTGTTTTTTTATTATGAGCCGGGTAAGTTCAATTTCCAGAAGGAATCTATTTCTCGTGCTTTCTTCAGTGGGTATAAAAACTCAAGAGATCGAGTGCACAGTTTGGTATTTTTTTCTTTGGACACACGACAAGATTAGAGGAAAGCGATAGATTCTGAAGGTGATAAATTCGAGCAAGTATACGTGTTAAGTGACGATACGTGCGTAATTTGTTCTCGCGTTTGGGCGTAATTAACTGGTGTTTGTAGAAATGCTTTTAGAGAAGTTCGAACTGTTGATTTGTGTATTGTGGATTGTTTAGGTTATTTAATTGCTTGAGTATTGTATTGATTAATTGTTTGCTGGTAGTTGTTTAATTGTTACTGCTTGTTGTTGTTTGTTTGTTGCTTGTATATTTCGCTGCTTATTGTTAATTTGAAATTTCATGTTCTCAAATCACTTTTAATTGTAAATATTCGTACAGTAGTCACTGTAAATAAATTGTTAAATACGAAATACGTTACAATATTATGAACATTTGAAAGGGTAGTACCGCGTTTTCTCAACTTCGATGATTTCTGTTTCAGTATGAAAAAATAGTACAGCAACTAGGTATGATATAACTTCCTATTAGGAATATGCTATTGTTATTTTAGACAAATACCAAATACCGCTTTTTATTTAAAATATGAAGTTGATGGTGGGAACCGAAAGACAAATTATGAAAAACCGAAATCTTTCAATATCGAAAAAATACAAACTTTTTTTCCTTAATCTTAAAAAATAAAAAAAAATTCAAATATTTTTTACAGCATGTTACTTGGTACCTAGTTTCTCAACTTTACCCTCATTTAATTGCCTTCGTATCTTCCACCGAACTGAACAGAAATTGAATAACCCTGTATAAGTTTTGAAACTTATGATACACAAGAAAGTATAATTTAGTCTCATTTTTTCTACTAATTGAATAGGCCTAGGAAATTTTATGGATTTATCAATATTTGATATTAAATATTTGATATCTCCCAGCACTAGTTTTAAAGGCATTTGCATGGCTTTCTTTTAGTAGATACCACGGAGTACCATATTATAGAATATAATATTATAGAATATAATAGAATATAATATAGTACTCCGTGGTAGATACCTACCTAAATTTAGTACAATACAAACTACTCTTCAAAATTATCGCACCACTCAGAGCGATTTTAGAGTGAGTAAATGTTATTTCTTCCTAGCAATATTAAAAAAGGGAATGTTGAACAATTTACGTTGTTTCGGATTCACTTTTGGACTAATTTGAGAAGAAAATTTGGAAAAATTAACAGTGTGGGAAAAGTTTGTTTTAATTAACAAGGAAACAAAGGAAAACAAAAAATTGAAGTGATGTGAGATGATCCTTAGTAGGTTGTGTTGCCACTTATGGCTGGGATAACAGCATGAATCCGCCGTGACATACTTCTAATGAGGTTTCCAATGACGACTTGAGGAATATTATCCCACTCCTGATGACCAACAAAATATGAATAGGGGTTAATTCCGTACGGCCATCGAAAGAAAACATTTAGGCCCACGACAAAAGGGCTCACGTGGCACGAAATTGAAGGCAGTTTCCCTTTGTCCTTGTCTTCTATACACATGCTGCTGCCGTTCTGAAGATTTCAGGCTTATTCTTGTTTTATCGGCGAATAGGACTTTCCTCCAGTCATCGATGGTCCAATTTTAATGCGCGCGTTCAAATCGTAATCTCGCTACACTGTGAGCCCTAGTGAGTTCTGGTGCCTTCTTCTGGTCAAACCTGCCTCCCGCAGTCTTCTTCTCACGGTAGGGGCAGAAACTTGGACATTCCTAACGGCCTTCAGCTCATTCCGCAATTGTGAACTTGTTGCTGTCCGATTTCTCAAAGCATTTTGGTCATCCCTTGCATTCGTCGCCTTTTTTCTACCCTCTTGGATCTCTTGGATCTCTTGGAGTGAGATCCAGTAGCCTTACGCTGTTCCAACATTCGACTCATGGTTAACTCTCAGAAGGCCAGCCACATACTGCACTCTTCTACCCTCTCACACATGCCAATGTTGTCAAATGTCTTGCACGATTCATTATTTTTCTTTGCTGAAAATACGCCTATCGTATACAAATTACCTCTCGAAAATCACGACTAAACAAATTTAGGTCTCCATATGACAATAAAGAATGTACTCTAATATCTCTTGAACACCGTGTGTCAAAATGAGACTGCATACGCAACGGCATTTGTTTTTTTTGTCGACATACGCCGCCTCTGTTTTATATATTACTTATAACAGCAGCGTATTCCCCAAACTGCTGAGGGGTGCGATAATTTTGAACAGCAGTTTATTATGATACCTTCAAACGCAATATTTCCAGTCGCCAGCGCCAGTCGGAATGACTCTTGCGGCGTGGTGGGATAAAGCACTAGATGCGAGATAATGTAGTTGTACGTATTGGATGGTTCTATTTTCCCTCTAAATTTTCCTGCCTTGGCCGTGGTAATGGAAATCATTAGTCAATCTCGTCGAATATTCCTGGTACATTCTTTCAAATATTTCATTTTTGCGCATAAGATTCACGTGTGAAATTATCATACTAAATACTTTCCTCAGGTTTTGTCGGCAGTCTCCAGTATTGTTCGGAATGACGAGCTTTTAATCAAGATTCTGTAAGGAGCTCATAACTTCGTTAAAGTTTGTTAAACTCGGTCAATTTTAACAATAAAATTAATCTTTACAACACTGACACCCCTAATAGCTTTCTTCACTTTTGTCGCAATTCTCAATCTCAATCAAACTTTCTAAACCCCTACTGGATAGAACAAACTTATTAACTCCAGCACATAATTCTTTAGGGTCTTTAGTACCTACTTTTCTCAAAAGTAGATAATTTCTCAAACCAAAATTAAGAACGTTATAATCGCCTGCATCACTTCGAAACTCTCTGAGAATAGCTTAATGCCTAGACACATTTAAGAAATTAGTTCCTATAACTTCCTATAATTCATGCGCTCACATACATACAGGGTGTCCAGTTAATATTCCCTCGGACGATTGTACAAAAACGTCTAAGTTTATCAAAAAACTTTCTTAATGAAACTTTTAATGTTTCATCTCTACTGTAACGTAAAATTATTTTCAATTATACAGTGAGTCACTAAAACGAGTTACACAAAAAAGTATAATTTTTTTAAATGGAACAACCTATATTTGCTTATTGCAAGTGAATCTCCTGCGAGTCCTGTATTACGTCCTAAAATGGTTTTTCCAATAGGATACAGCGTTGCCAAATTATGATTTTTTTGTGATTTTTTTGCGAATTTCAAACATTTTTTAAACTGCCATATCTAAGGAACTTCTGAATATTTTATTATAAAAATTTGGAATAGTATTTAGCAATGATGTAGTTACTCAAAAACATTTTTGAAATGAATGATTATTATACAGGATGTCCAAAATACTTGTTTACATTTCATGATTTTTATTTACATTTTTTTCAATTTTTTTAAATGGAATGCCTATGGCTTTTTCAGGTAGATGAATAGAGCATTCAATTCCCCACATTTTGATATCATACACTTTACTTTTATTTCAAACTGTTTTTGAGATGTGAGTGTTTCAAATAAATTGTTTGTGTAAATACGTTACTTTTAATTTTAACATTAAAATCTAGTGTCTTTGGTCTTTTGTTTTCCTTTCGTTTTTCACTTTGTGACATTTCTGTAAGGTACTTAGTTTAAGATTATTGTGATTAAGTTGAATTAATAATTTAAAAAAATATGAGTTATAATTATTGCCAACAAGATTTGATTTCTATGGTGTATGTTATTGGGGAATGCGATGGAAACTGTTTATTGGTATCAAGAGGGTATTGTCAAAAATATCCCGATAGAAGAGGTCCTGATGTGAGGTAGTTAGAAAATTTGAATGAACGTTTTGAACGTACAGGAAGTGTTGCATATGAAAAGAGAACGAGGCGACGAAACGTCTTAAGTGAAGAAAATGAGCTGGCCATAACTCTAGCGGTAATCGAAAATCCTACAACAAGTGTTAGGAAGTTAAGTAGGGATTTAGAGATCGGTAAATCTAGTGTTTCCATATGTCTTCGAAAAAATAAGTTTCACCCCTATGGAGTACAGCTGCATCAAGAACTTTTGGATGTGGATTTCAATCGTAGATTAAATTTTTGCCAGTGGGCTCTAAACCAAATTGGAGAAAATGAAGAATTTTTCAAATTCGTGTTGTTCACGGATGAATCAACGTTTCATCGCAATGGATTTGTGAACAGGCACAACTTCCATTATTACGATTTAGAAAACCCTCATGTTATACAGACAAATCATTACCACCACAACTGGAGTTTAAATGTTTGGGGAGGAATTATTCATGATTATGTTATTGGCCCTCACTTTTTTGAGGGAAATGTGAATGGAGCAGTTTTCTTGGATTTTATGCAAAATATGTTTCCACAAATGATTGAGCATATTCCTGATTATATTAGGAATAATATGTGGTTACAACTTGATGGTACACAACCACATTTTAGTAGAAATGTTCGTCAGACCATTAGTAACCAGTTTCCTGAAAGGTGGATAGGAAGAGGAGGTCTGATATAATCAATAAACTGTTAAATTATATCTAATTTATTATTTTATTAAATTACGTTAGGTCCTATTGCATGGCCGCCTAGGTCGCCTGACCTGACTTCAATGGATTTCTTCCTTTGGGGATTCGTGAAGTCAGACGTTTATAAAGTAGAACCAACGACTCGAGAAGATATGATGAAAAGGATTCGTCAGTGTTTTAATCTTATAAATGTTGATATGCTGCAGAATGTAAGACGTTCATTTATCAGGAGACTTCAGTGTTGCGTGAATCAGATTGGTGGACATTTTGAGCAATTGTTAGGGTAGCTAAATATCATGAAAACAATTTGTGTGTGTTTGTCATCATTGTTAGTTCTTTGATAATCAACTTTAATCAGGTGTAAGAATATTATGTCAAAAACAATTCTTGATAGTAGAAATTTACATATGAAATTACATTACCACAGATACACATTCATAAATGAAATCAACTGAATATTTTGATTAACAAAATCAAATTTGCTGCATAAGGTCCAAACGCATTTCGTTACGGGGATATCGTAATATTGATTAAATTAAATTATAATACAAAAACAAACGCAAAACAAAAGACAAAAGTCACTAGATTTTAATGTTAAAATTAAAAGTAACGTATTTACACAAACAATTTATTTGAAACACTCACATCTCAAAAACCGTTTGAAATAAAAGTAAAGTGTATGATATCAAAATG
Organism: Xestobium rufovillosum; assembly: GCA_963966045.1. Lineage (NCBI taxonomy): Eukaryota > Metazoa > Arthropoda > Insecta > Coleoptera > Ptinidae > Xestobium > Xestobium rufovillosum. The sequence continues at coordinate 33,569,951 of OZ014493.1, forward strand.
TGGGGAACTGAATGCTCTATTCATCTACCTGAAAAAGCCATAGGCATTCCATTTAAAAAAATTGAAAAAAATGTAATTAAAAATCATGAAATGTAAACAAGTATTTTGGACATCCTGTATAATAATCATTCATTTTAAAAATGTTTTTGAGTAACTACATCATTACTAAATACTATTCCAAATTTTTATAATAAAATATTCAGAAGTTCCTTAGATATGGCAGTTTAAAAAATGTTTGAAATTCGCAAAAAAACCACAAAAAAAATCATAATTTGGCAACGCTGTATCCTATTGGAAAAACCGTTTTAGGGCGTAATACAGGACTCGCAGGAGATTCACTTGCAATAAGCAAATATAGGTTGTTCCATTTAAAAAAATATACTTTTTTGTGTAACTCGTTTTAGTGACTCACTGAATAATTGAAAATAATTTTACGTTACAGTAGAGATGAAACATTAAAAGTTTCATTAAGAAAGTTTTTTGATAAACTTAGCCGTTTTTGTACAATCGTCCGAGGGAATATTAACTGGACACCTGTATATGATGCATGCAATACACATGTTCATATAAACTGATTTCAGAATTCAAAATTATATCGACGGAAAATATCGGTAATGCTTTTCTGGGGTAAGTCACAGTCAAGAGACAACTGACGTATAAGACGTATGGGGAATATACTCTGCCGATATTAAAACATTCAGTTGAACATCTTCTGGTGTCCTAGTACCACCTCTTCAGTCTGTCTTATTTACACTGGATTGATTTAACAAAGGCACCCGACTGCGACATGTTATGCTGAATAAATTGCATATTTCATGTTACGTGTAAATCTCTATGCGTTCTCTTTAATTTAATGGAAAAATATCATTTCTAAACTCAAAATGTGCAGCTCCTTCCAAATCCACTATAAAAAATACGGGTTCCTATTTAAGAATTTTAAAGGCAACGTCATAACTTCGTCAAATATGATGGAAACAAGTAGAGCATTAATTAATAGGATAATTAATTTCTTATTGAATTCATGCATTAATTTTTATTTACCCTATGTAAATGCCTTCATTCCATTGTATAAATATTAACAAGCAACAAAGATTGCACTAAACCGTTTCTTTGGATCTACTGCCAGTATTCGCAAGTGATACGTAAAGACGGCGATTGCAGTACTCGGGCCGAAGTGTTAAGAGTAAATAAATGAAGTTTTGCTAAGTTTTGCTAACAGACGTCGGCAGCTGCCGATGTCTTCCCATTTTCAAACCCCGGATTGCGTCTTCCAAGTCCTCAAAGTCAAAGAACTCTACTTGGATGTTTGAGGATCGGGGTCACTCTAATGATTGTTCTTTATGTTCTGTTATATTTTATTTAATTTCTTGATCATATTCTATGCTTACCTACTGGAGATGAACCATCAATACTTTCGACTAGGTTCTGTTAAATAGGCGTCAGCAATTTTCAGCAATTTGCTGAAGTTGAAATGTAACCTAGCAGTTTCTTAAGAATCTTCAGGGATCTATGGTATGGCTTGCAGTCTAATGCGATACACTCTTTTACGTGTCTGCTCAAACCTGGGAATTCGTGTCTCTTGTTCTACAAATTCATCCTATTTATCTGGCATCCTCTGCACGTTTTCCACAAGACAGCCAGCTCGTTGTTAAGAGATTCCCAGTGGGCATCAATGAGATAAAAGAGGTGCAGGCGTTTGGGAGATCTTTCACGGGTCTTAATTGCGCCTATTTTAATTAATTCCTTTTATTTTGAAAGAACTGTAATTATTTGTTTCAGGTTACATAATGTCTTTTTTCACTTTAATTTTTGTTGTAATTTGTGAAGTATGGTGGGAAGCATTTGGAGCAGCTACATCTTATACTGTAAATTTAGCTGCTGTAGCTGTTGTTGCCGTAGGATGTACAGGTATTCATTTATAAATAACTACTATTGTATCATATGATTGAATTCCACTCATGCAAATACAAATTTAAGAATCATAATTTTTCAGTTCAGCAGTCGAGTTTTTATGGATATACTAGTATGCTTCCGGCAAGATATACACAGGCCCTGATGGTTGGTGAAAGTAAGGACAAAACACATTTTGTGTAGGTACACAAAAATGAAAATATCGTTAATTGTTCCTACAGGTGCTTCAGGTGTATTCACATCTTCAGTAAGAGTACTAACCAGATTTATAATTAAAGAAATCCGTGGAAGTACCATTTACTTCTTCACTGTTTCCGTATCAGCCGTAGCTACTTGCTTCATAATGTACCATCTCATTAGAAGGACCGATTTCATTCAGTTCTACATAGCATTGTGCGAAAGGGCGAAAACTAGAATAACTCTGGAACCAACTGAAGATGCTGGATTGGTAAATACTTATGATCTCTTTCTTCACAACCCATAATCAATTTCCACCATCAATAAATTGCTCTTCTTTTTATACTACGTCCTCCTTTGGAACATTATTTAAAACAAGACTAGGCAGAGAACCTATAACTACCCCTAATAGAGAAGGCAACTTTTATATTTCAGATAGAAACAACCGATGCCCATTACGGAGTACTGAAAATACAGAATAGTCCGCCACCAGCTGGAACAACATTAAGTTTTGCCAATCCAGTGTACGAGCCATCGGCTCCTGCTCCTACTTATAAAGTTGAAGACGTTGTCGTAAGAGGGAGGCAGAGCATCAGCACTAGAGGAGGACTTAGTGGAATTAAAAGCGAGCTCAACTAAAATTCTCATTTTTAAATTGTTGTATTTCATTTCCATGAATTCCAGGAGGTATCCAGGCTCGTTGGGAGATCACTAAAGCCATCCACCCCTACATGATTTCCATCTGCCTCGTCTACTTCGCTACCCTCTGCCTCTACCCTGGAATAGCTTCCGAAATAGTTAGCTGTCGTTTGGATACTTGGATGCCCATATTGATGATGGCAATTTTTAATGGAGCCGACCTCTTTGGAAAGATGTTGGCAGCGTCTTCTTGGTACTGGACGGGTACTAGATTAGTTAAATGTTCAGTTATCAGACTTGTAATGATTCCTTTGATGCTGATGTGTGCCGTTCCCAGAGCTAATCCCATATTTTCTGCTGAGATGTTTGCTTTCGTTTTTGCTCTATTATTGGGATTGAGCAATGGAGTTTTAGGAAGTGTACCCATGATACAAGCACCAAGTAAAGTCGACGACAGACACAGGGAACTCACAGGTACTCATCTGAACTTGTTCTATGGTCGTGCCGCTTCAGTGTTTCAATATACTTCCCTGGGGAGTTACACTCAATCAAATTTAAAATTCAAATTCGCTGTGTTTATTTGATTGCATCCCAGGGACGGCGCCAGGGGGGGGGGGGGCTGGGTGGGCACAGTCTCACAGGTTTCTTGGTTAAGATTAATACCAAAGCACTTAGTATATCACCTTTAATAAAATGTTATTGAGAATCCAAATATGTAAACAAATGTAGGGCATTCCATTCAAAAAAGAAACATAACTTTGGTTTGGTACTCAGAGTTTGAACACCCTGTATGCACCAAAATAATTGATGCTTCGTGGGGTTCTCCAAAAAATTGTATCTTGATAACTTGAATAGAAACAGAGATATGGACCGACTGCGCATATACAGGATGATTCATTACGAATGTAAAAAAATTCGAGAGGTGATAGAGGAAGTCAAAACAAGAAAAAATATTGCATGAACATCTGTCCTAAAATCGCCCCCAACAAAGATACAGGTGTAGAAAATTCTGGAAAAAAAATGATTATTTTTAATACCTCCGAATCTACTAAAGCTATTGAATTCATATTTTGAGCGCTATTGTCCTTTGTGAACCTCTATCGTCCTAAAAAGATTTGCTTTTCTACCGCCACCAATGGCGTCGCTATAAGCTGGAGAGCCCTTTCCTTTGGCTTATACGATGTTACGCCACTGGTTTCTAGAGAAAAGGTCAAAGTTTTGGATTCTGCGTTCAATTTCAAAGAAAAAAGGTATTCTTGATTTTTTCCGTACAACTGTTAACTTCTGAGTAAAACAGCATTTTGTAAAAACATCAAAATCTGAATTTTGGGTTAAAACATTGTTCATAAGAAATAAATTATTCTCGGATATAAGAGCATTTTTTTATGATAGAGGTCTGCAAGCCACAAATAGTCCCTAAAACTTTAATTTAATAGCTTTCTTAATTTCGGAAATATTAAAAATAATCAGTCTTTTTCGAGAAACTTGAACACCCCGTATTTTTGTTATGAATAATTTTAGGACACGTTCATCGATTTTTTCTTTTTATTTTGACCTCCTCTATCAGCCCTCGAAATCTTTTACACTCGTTATGAATCACCCTGTATGTATAATGTATACACACACACACACACACACACAAACATATTATGTACATACAGAGCGTCCCATGACATAAGGTCACTAATTCGTATACGCAATCTTTAGGTCAAATATAGTAAAAAATCGTCATAAAGTTATACCATAAAATAATTCGTTTTCAAAATACAGTGTGTTAAATTTTCATTTCAGAAAAGCTAATATTTATTTGTAACAATTGCTCAAGCTCAAAATGGCCACCGTTGTTCTAGAGATACATTCTGGCTCTTCTTAAGTAGACAGTTTGTAACAAATAATACTTGATATCATTTATTCTTTCGGTTGCTTAAAAATATATGTAATTAAAACATGAGGTAACTTCTTTAACAGTCTGTTTAGACAAAATGGCCACTGTTTCGTTTCGACTTGCTTTCACCTCCCCTGCACGTAGGTGAAGTAATGACAGGAACAGGAATGGACAATTGTTGTAAATAAATATTAGCTTTTCTGAAATTCTGATTACATATTTGGAAAATAAAAATTTAACACTCTGTATTTTGAAAACGAATTACTTTATGACAAAACTTTACAAGGATTTTTTACTATATTTGATCTAAAGATTATGAAGTAGTGATCTTACGTCATGGGACACAGGCTAAAATTGCGTTTTTTCTCAAATTTGGGAAAATATAGTATTAACATTTTTATTCAATAGTCATCATTCTTGCTCAAGAGTTAATAGGTACTTAATTTTGAAAAATTAAAGTAACAAGTTTGAAAGTAACTGAATGTAACACCAGTGATGTTTGTAGGTAACATTATGACCCTTCTCTACAATTTTGGATTAACTGCCGGATCACTGACAGCATATTTTTTGGAATCATTGATAACTTCAGCTGAAGAACATAAATGTGGCCCAAGTCCAAATTATATGAAGCCTCAAAGTACATCGCAAAATCTGACTTCGACTACATCAACAACAACTTCTACTTCTTTAACAACAACTTTTGTAACAACATTGGCTACCATTCTTTTAGATTCAAAGTTTAATTCGACGACATAAAAGTTTTTGTAAATCTAGATTCTTATATTTATGTTTTATAGTGTCTATTGTTGTTTATGTATACAGTGATACCAATGATCAATAAATATACATATACAAACTATTTTCTATTATCTTTTACCGTATTCATGCTATAGGTGGTATAACATTGTTCAGTTTGATAGAAAAGCTGCTAAGCCTTGCGACTATCTTCCACGAATGCATAACGTTTTTAGATCTTTTGAATAAGAAATTTGTGCTAAGATGTGGGGGATGGAGTAATCAACACGAAGGCTTTTGTTCCTTACTTTTTGACATTTCAGTTTCTGTAATTAGACATCTGTGATTAAAGAGACGGATTTTGACAGCTCAAAGCGTGGAGGGCACACAATAGATACCAGTGCATTGTTTTGGTGGCTGCTTCGTGCGAATTTCCATTCTTGCTTGGCCTTAAGGGACGAAAAATTGTGTCTGTCACGAGTTCAGGGATTCTGACTGGATACGAACGTAAAGGAGATGACTAAATTTCGTCTGCTTTGTTCTGGATTGGATTTGTTTGGGAAGTTTATTTTCTCCACCAGAAATAAAGTACATTAAAGTAGAAGTAGATTACATTTTTTGTTCTTTCATTCGAAACAAAGTACTTCAGGAAATTGAGCGCCTATCATCCTGAAGCCAGTTCGATACCAACAGAGATAACTCTTGAGTAAATTAAAAGTTAACCTGGAATCTGTCGGCTCGCGGAACCAAGTCTACTGGCACTTTTTTAAGAAACCTGGGAGGTTCTGGACCAATGTTGCTTTTTTATACTTTAACCCACATATTTATAGTACCTACCATTTTCAAAAATAGTTTTGATAAATTGAAAACATTAGGCAAGTGTAATAAAATTAAGATTGATAAAGATAAATGCTATAACAAATCAGAAAGTAAGAATCTTACCCGATTCATGTTTCATCGGTATGATTTTCGGAGGACGCACATTTACTATGTCTGTCATTTATAATTGGTACTCTCTTAAAACCATTCCGCAGATGTTTGTGAAATACTAAATCGATAAACGCAATTTATTCACCCACCTGCATATGCATGTAATCGAAAACAAAAACTAGTGTAGATATTGACTACACAAAGCACAAAACGTTGCCAAGGAAATAGCATACCAGCCTACATTATAGCTCAAATATTTAGTAGTGTACAATGTCTCACGAAACATACAACGAAGAATGGAAAAATGCTCAAAATCTACTCAATGGAGCTTTACAGTTAGAGCCCGTTCAAGCAGACCGACGAGAGCAAAGGAATCTGTTAGCTATATTATATTTACGCTATATCACTGTAGCAAATAAATTAGCAGAATGCGACGATCAAATTGTCCAGCCTCAAAAACGTTTGTTGGTACGTAAACTTTTAGAAGCAACTTTAGGAAGAATTTTGGAATTAAAATATGATCTCGTGGAAGCTGATCTTTGTGAATGGACACATTGTGGAGATATATTATCACAACATAATTTGACACCTTATGAGAGCGAACTAAAAGTGCCGGTCTGTTTTCGGAATGAAAGGCAAGAAGAACTGACGTACAAAGAGAGTGTGATTGAAAACGTCCTACGAAAACTAGGATTTTGGGAAAAGGTAGAGGAGGAAGTTCCCATGACAGAGCAACAGGCTATATTAATCATACAGGTACGTGCAAATTTTCAACTGATCTAAATTGCTTAGTGTATTTTATTTTCAAGACACATGAACGGGCGCGCCAAGGAAGACTTCGAGCTCAGTTCATGAAGGAAATTCGTAGTGTAAAGGATCGGGGTAAACCATCGACCGCAGAAGCAACTGCTGAGGAAGAAGAAGTAACGAAATCGATGAGCCTAGCGGCAGCACTTAGAATACAGAAAGTTTGGAGAGGCTATGTTACTCGAAGGATAACCAGACGAAGGAAACTGCAAGAAATGTTGCTGATTGGTATGATTCCCCCAGAGAAAAAACAGAGCGAAGAGATTGAAAAGGTTTTACAAATAAAAGAAAATCGGAGACATCTGCAAACCAAATATCAAAAAGATTTCGAAAATGAAGTTACGGTATGCAGGGACAGACTAGAGAAATATGAAAGAGGAGTTGTTCTGGAACACTTAAGCGATCAAGTGAGAGGTTGGTTAACGGAATATAAGACGCAGACGGGGAAGATTCCGGAATACACTGGACCTGAAAGAAGTGGATCGAGACTTGTATTAAGTCGACAAGGTAGGTAATATCTTTTTATTTACGTGCCGCTTTACATACAAAAGTGTTGGAAGGTTAATTCGTTGAATAGCCTTATCTTTACATTGTTTAAATCCCTTGATGGTAGCAATAAATGGTCGTGTTATGAAAAAGAACTGCGTGAACTTGTGTTCCAATCAGTATTTACTAACTTCAGGTTCAGACAGCGATCTGAGTAAGTCCTCGCCCGGTTCTTCCAAGGAATCAAAGCAGAAGAAGGGTTCCAAGGGAACTAAAAGCAAAGAGTCTAAGTCTGAAGAAGAGGAAGACGATCATGCTTCAAAAGCAATGGTGTCAGTTTTCGTACCGGAATTAACTGTAAGAAAAGAAGAATATGACGAAAGTTGGAGATATAAAGATGAATCATATAATCCTCATCAAATTCATTATTACGATATGATTGAGCACGAACAAATGACGCAAATGGAAAACGAACTAAGAAAAATAGTGGATGATATGATGCGAGCTGAGCTACAACTACTACAGGTAATTAGAAAGAGGTAAGCATTGAAAATTATTGTTAATGCTGTCAAATTTTTAGGAAGCATATGATAAAGATCGTGGATTTAAAGGTAAGAAACCAAAAAAGGCTAGTAAGAAACTTAGAAGTAAGAAAACCAAGAAGAAAAAGGAAAAAGATCTAACACCGGATAGAACCACCGAATCTCTTTTTGAGGAACTGGTGGCCAATGGAATAATACGAAAGTATGTTAAGATAGTTTAGTGCAGTCAAAAACAATTCAATTTGTTTGTAGCTACCCAAAAGTAAGCATTGAAGACTTTAAAGGAGAAAGGTCTTACCATTCACCTGCTCGTCACAACAGAGGAAAAGAAAATTCACCAGCGCTAGGCGACGTACGTCAGATCCTAACAGAATATTGCATAATCCCACTCTTGAGCCCAAAACTTCACGAATCTACGCCGCACGTCAAGTCCTTGTTATTATCAGGGCCAGTAGGCAGTGGAAAAGACATGTTAGTGCACGCCATTTGCACAGAAGCAGGAGCCATGCTGCTTGATTTGACCCCAGCAAATATCGTAGGGAAGTATCCAGGAAAAACTGGATTAATTATGTTAATCCACTTAGTAACGAAAGTTGCTAGATTGCTTCAACCTTCCGTTATTTATATGGATTGCGCAGAAAGGCCTTTCGTAAAGAAAATTCCAAAAACTGATAGAACTGATCCGAAAAGGCTGAAAAAAGATTTAGCGAAAATGGTGAAAAGTAGTACTGGTTGCACTTTCATAGATTTTCTTAGGTAACTCCAGTACGTTGCAGACTTTTATCCAGAAGATAGAGTGATATTGATAGGAACATCAAGCTGCCCTTGGGAAAGCGACCAAAAACTTTTGCAACAGGTTTACCAAAAATATATAGTGATACCTAAACCAGACTATTCTTCGAGGTACTGCGTCTGGAATCATCTGCTTGGAAAATTTAGCGCCATAAGTTGGAAATTTGATACTAGTGTTATGAGTAGGATATCTGACGGTTATACAGTAGGTAAGTAGCAGGACATGAACTTCCTAATTGCTTTCTACTACCCTTGATCTCTTTCAGGTTCAATAGCAAGTACCATAGACGAGGTACTGACAGTCAAAAGGACGCTGCAGCTAAGAATTAAACCTCTAAGCCCACTGGAAGTTGTGAATGCAATTTGTAAAAGAACGCCAATTTACAAGGAAGAAGAGGATGCAATGAACACTTGGTATTTCAAAACTCCAATGTCGAAAAGAAGACTCAGAGCAATCGAACTGAGAGAAATAGAAGAAGCAGAAATGCAAGCTAAGAAAGCAAGTGCTAAAACAAAGAAACAAATAGCATCTGCCTAAGTTTCCTGAAACTAAATTTTAAGGAAAAACTATACCTATATTTAATTTAGTGTACATTACCTATGTAAATCCTTAATTTATTTAGAAACGAATTTAAATTTAGTTAATAATTTTTAAGAAAAATTAAAATAACAAAAATTAAGAAAAGGAAGCCCTGGAGTTGCCATCGTTGAATTAAAAATTATTTTTGATATAATTCCGAGTTGTAACACAGAATTCCGAGTTGTAAGTCGAAATTCCGAGTTGTAACACTTAATTCAGAGTTCTAAGTTGGAATTCCGAGTTGTAACACAAAATTCCGAGTTGTAAGTCGAAATTACGAGTTGTAACACAGAATTCCGAGTTGTAAGTCAAAATTCCGAGTTGTAACACAGGATTCCAAGTTATAAGTCGGAATTCCGTGTTGTAACACAGAATTCCGAGGTGTAAGTTGAAATTCCGAGTTGTAACACAGAATTCCGAGTTGCAAGTCGGAATTCCGAGTTGTAAGTTGGAATTCCGACTTACAACTCGGAAGTCTGTGTTGCAACTCAGAATTCTGACTTACAACTCGGAATTATGTGTTGCAACTCGGAATTCCGATTAACATCTCGGAATTCTGTGTTGCAACTCGGAATTTTGAGTTACAACTCATAATTCTGTGTTGCAACACGAAATTCCGACTTAACTTGAGTTAAAAATTATTTTTGATGTAATTCCGAGTTGTAAGTCGGATTTCCGAGTTGTAACACAGAATTCCGAGTTGTAAGTCGAAATTCCGAGTTGTAATACAAAATTCTGAGTTGCAAGTCGGAATTCCGAGTTGCAAGTCGAAATTATGTGTTGCAACTCGGAGTTTTATGTTACAACTTGCAATTCCGACTTACAATTTGGAATTACATCAAAAATAATATTAAACTCAACGATGGCAGCTCCAGGGTTTCGTGGAAAAAAAGACAATTTGAAAAATGTATTTACAAGAACTACTCGATATAACTGCAGGTCCACAAAATATAAATTAAAAATATTTGAAGAATATGACGCATTTGACACAGTCAATAGCTGATAACCCGTTTTGATGAATATTTGATAATGCACCTCAAGTGGTGTAAATATTGTGTGAGAAGTTAATACGTTTGTGAAACAAGCGTATGCACACTGCGATCATGCAAATTACGCAATAATCTATATGGTCCTTAGCCATGGATAGTCACAGAAAAACAAAGTCTTTAGATGACGTCGGAAGTTGGTTGCTCAAAAAACAAAACAAATATCAAAATGATTTTATTAAAGAATACCTACTATTTCCCCGCTAGTTCGCAAGCACTAATTTCTTTGCTGGGGTTAAAATATGGATTATATCTAAATTACTCATATATCGATATATTGCGATAATTGACATATACATATCGATGTTTTTTAATATCGATATTAAATATTTGATAACGCCCGGCCCTGGTGATGAGTCACACAAACTTCCGTTGGTGTATGTTTTAAATCAGATATTCGATTTGCGGATTGTTATACTAATTTTTACGAAATGGAGAAAGTTGGGAACTGAGCGGTTATCAAATATCTCAGCAAAAAGGTTTGTCAGCACAAGAACTTCATATGGATAGGTATGATACAAATATGTATTGAGTGAATCTGCATTCTGCTATTCTGCAAATGGTGAAGAACAGGATCATAGAGACCTGTGAACAAGCTCCAGGTGCTGGACGTCCGAAAGCTGTTATTTCCGAAGAAAGCATTGATTTGTTTCATGTTATGGATCTGTAAGAGAGACGAATCACTGTGAAATCCATAGCTCAGACTTGTAACTTTTCAATAGACAGCGTTGAAACCTTAAAACCATTTTAAACGAAGAATTTGGTCTCAAAAAGGTGGCTGCACGATGGTGCCGAAAATGTTGGCGCCTTCGACAGATCACTGCAGATACGAAGTTGGCCACCATAAATCGAGATCCTGGAAACTTCCTGGCAAGATTCGTTACTGGGGATGAAACCTGAGTTCACCAATACGATCCTGAGTCCAAACGGCAGTGTGGAATGGAGGCACGGGGAAGATCATGGCCACAGTTTTCTGGGATACCTCTTGCCACGTGGTCACACTATAGCTGGGCAATAGGTACAATGCTTTAATTTCAAAATTGCCTGATTCCATAAAAAAGGTGTGCTGTTTCATGAAGACAACGCTGATGTCCACAAGAACTGTTGCTCCGATGGCCGCAATTCATAATGCAGGCTTCTCGAACAGCCTCCTTATTCTCCAGATTTAGCCCCTAGTGACTACCATTTGTTACTCAGGCTCAAAGAGCACCTTCGTGGGATTCATTTTCGGGGCGATGAGACGGTAATGATGGAGGTTCAACGAGTGGCTTGCAGCCCAAGACAGGTGTTAAAGCTTGGCCATTGCTATCAAATGATGAAAAATAAAAAAATTTACCCTTCCAAGTCGTTTGCTTCTATGTCAAGGACAATCATATTTGATTCGCCTGCACGTATACATATATCTACCTAATATTATAGAGTTAAAGAAAACAATCTGGTATTAATAAAGTCTATTATATTTTTTTTTCTCTTACTATTGGGCAACACTACTACGAGCCCGATTTATTATCCATTGGAATATTTGAAAGTGGTACTACTGAAAAAAATAAACTAGCTTCCTGTTTATGAAGAGTTGACATTTTTGTTTTTCTGTTTATAATATAAGATAATTGAGGGTACATAGCAAAATTAATGGAATTGAATTAGTTTTCGACCTCACAGACACTTAAAGGCATTCGGGTTTTCATGTTGTAACCTTGTAACTAAGCGGTAAGGCAATTTCAAAATTTTGTATGGATTTTACATCAAATTGACAGAATTAATAGTTTGCATTCCACCATGAAATCTAAAAGCTTTGAATAGGCTAATTTTTAGACAATTTCATATACATACATCACTCACTCTATAGCAATAGATCAAAAAGAAGAATGCAAGTTATAAACTTATTATTATTATTATTAACCGACATTACAATTTGTAAATTTAAGTAATTTTTTGCGTCATTAAAATTTACATAAACGGAAACGTAGTGCTTTTTCATACATTTTTTAAATTATACTTGTACGTATGTATCTACGCAGGTACGTGTAAATTTAGCTTTGATATGCAGTTAAGAAAAGTGATTCTGCAAATAGCACACTTGCCGCAAATTTAATAAGTTACTTGTGCGTAAATTTTTATTTACAAAATTTTAGTAATTCAAGGTCTTACGATAAACATCCATATTAGCCATTTTGGCGTTAAATTCATTAAAAAATGAGAATTTAAGCATCTCAAATTTAATAATCTGACGAATGACTGAAGCACTTTTGAACTCAATTATCTAATATGAGTTTAAGACCACAGTAATTATACTTCTTAATACCTACCTGACTTATATCATATCGACATATTTGGTGACGAATAAATCACTCAAAAGTCACAAAGTCATGCTCATTTGTACAAACCTGCAATATGAACGAACACAATTTACTGTAAAAGTGTCAAGCTGTTTTATACAGGGGGAGTCATAGTAAAAAAGCGAAGTCATTTATTCCTAGAAGAATACACAGGAAAATGCAGTCTTGGATAGGGATGACATTGCGGCAAAATTTAAAAACATTTTTGCTTCAGGCTGATGGATCGATGGATGGTATGGTAAAATAAAATAAGATATTTTTTGGGACGCGATATGTTTGAGCGCATTTTCAATTTGTCCATAAAATTCTGAATATTTTTACTGAATGATTACTAAAACATGTAGGTACTAGTACTTTCTTGTGTCAATAAGTCGTATTATTTCACTGCTACAAACGTTGCAAAAGTTTGACAAACTATACTCAAAATCTGGATTGGTGTGGCACGTGGCAAAATAACAGTACTTACATGACGATCTCAATAACCCTTTCCGAGTTACCTGCCGTCCTGTATTCATCAAATTTCATCTATCTAGAGGACAATGTGACGCAGAGGGTGAAATCTATATTCGATATTACTCACTCAGTATAATTATTTGTAAATAACATTAGATCATGAATAATTTTCAATTGTGAATTTTTAATTCATTTCAACAGCCTCATTAGCGACTCGTCGATCGCCTGTATTTTGATAAGACTTATCTAGCTTGTAAAAAGTGGGTATATTAAAATTTTTAAAGGTGTAATTAAAAAGTTGAAGGTCGTTGAAACGTTGGAAGATTATTAGAAAAAACTTATTTAAGCAGGTAAATACAAATGTAATATAGCCTACATTTTAAATCATATAATATGCATTATAATGTAGTGGAAAAAATACCACAAATTAAATGGCAATATACTCACTTAATAAATATGGGGATTTCCATGGTAGAAGTTCCACGCTAGCATTTTAACCCAAAAAAAAAAACGGTTGTCATATAAATGTGTCAGCAGGTCACGATTCAATTTATTGAAGGAATACTAATACATAGTTACAATCCCCAGCAAAAAGTCAATGGAATGCAAAATGGGATAACCAAGATCTTACCTTGAATTTTTAGGAAAAATGATTATTTTTTATTTTATCTTGATGCTAAGAAACGCATCTTTTACGGTATGTTCCCAAATGGATCGAACTATACTTGCAAACATTTTTATTTCACATTTTTAAAGAAAAAATCATGCTTCATAAAACGTTTTGCTTTTCTGGGCCATTGTCAGAATTCAGAATTGACGTACAGGGTGAGTAAAAAGCAAGGAAACGTGAAATTGTGCCACGAGCAAAAGTGTTGCAGGAAATAGTTATCTACGAAACGAGTGCGAGAAGACATTTTTCGCGCATGAGCGTAATGTTTGAAGCACGAGCGACGAAGGAGCGAGTGCTTCATTTGCGCGAATGCGCCGAAGACGTCTTCGCGCATCGAGGTTCGTACAATATTTTTTGAAACGAACATTATATTTTTTTAAGTATTATCTAATACGTTTCCAATTTAAAATTTCAAAAAATCAAGTGGTTGCATTGATAGATTTCCATTTGACAATTGTAGAAAATGACATTTGGTTTAATTTATTGAATTGAGTTGTCAAAGTGTCAATCGAATTAATAGCGATTTATCTTTATTCTTTCACTATTTTCAACATCCAAATTGGAGAAATGGCGTTTTGTTAACCAAACTTTATTACTATCAAGTCAAATTATTTCTAGAAAACCTGAAAGGGCCAGTGCTTTTTGCTAGATTTCGCGCACTAGTGCGCGAACACTATGTTTGAGTTTGTCTGTCGGGTTCGCGAAATGTCATTTTGAGAGCGATGAGTTCAAAAATAGTTATTTTATCGACATTCAATCACTAGGTACGTCACCAAGAAAATTATCGAAATAAATAAATAAATAAAATAAAAATTTTATGTAAAAATACGATTTTTTTCTCTATTTTAAGGGAGAATATCTCGGCAGGGGAAGGTCGTAGGAGTAAACTTTATATGAGCTTGAGGTGTTATTTTCGTGTAATCTATACGCACCCGAGAGATTTCCCATCTTGGATTCAATTTATTAATGTGAGTTCACGGTCAATGTTACATCTTCCAGTGCATTCGTAAGGTAAATACGAAAATTTTAGCAGTACTTAATATTAAAGTTTTCTTATCAATAAGTTAGAGAAAATGATCCGTTTGACCTAAGACATTAAAATGTTACAATCAATTACTTAATGTGTAAGGTTCGACTTACATACTATAACATTGCATCAGGAATAAAATAAAGACAAACAATTAGATATGATGCCCTATTCAACCACGAAAAAAAAATCTCTTGAAGTAAGAACATTTTTAAATTTCTCCGTTTCTGGATGTAGTTCAAGACATGGGAAGAGGCAAACCCCAGATGAAATGTAAAGCTATGCATCAAGAAAAGAGGAAAAAGATGAATATTTCACAAGCCTACATCAGGAAGAGGTTGCAAGAGTTGTGGCGCTGAGGAAGGATTAAAAAGGACGAATTGAAAACTTAAATTCGAGGACGGAGAGAATGGACAAACATAAGCATACAAGAGAGGAACACATTAGAAAAGAAAAATCAATAATCTATTACTTTTAGTAAGCAAACAAAATTGGACAACTCCTAAAAGTTTCAAGACACGCGGTCACTTGAAAATTATCAAAAAAGATGAAAGAAAGTAAAGGAAAAATAAACAGAACTTAAGGATGAGGCGTGCAGAGCGAAGTATCAGGGAAATGGGAAAGGAAGCTTTAGCAGAATGTACAGTAACAAGAAAGAAGCATAGGACAAAGAAATCATTAAAAGTGGTTGAGTGTATTCTTTGGTAAGCAACAAATACAAGCACAAAGGCGACGGAATGGTGGGCCAAAGAATTACCTGCAAAAATCATGGAAGATTACTCAGTTACGAGAGCAGATAGACAAAAACTGTTTTAACAAACTTTAATTAATTTCAGAATATTCTAAAACTGTTTTCAATCATACGAGGTGTGTCCAAATTAATAGTGTAAACTCAACGCAACTTCGAGTTTTCTAATAGAAGCATTTTATATTTTTTCGGATTCCTGATAAAATTCGTTAGTTTTCGGGCGGTGTCTGACACGTTTCGCATATTTTACTGAACCGTTTGAGTTTGTCTGTCGGGTTCGCGAAATGTCATTTTGAGAGCGGTGAGTTCAAAAATATTTATTTTATCGACATTCAATCACTAGGTACGTCACCAAGAAAATTATCGAAATACAATAAAAAATAAAAATTTTATGTAAAAAAACGATTTTTTCTCCATTTCAAGGGAGAATATCTCGGCAGGGGAAGGTCGTAGGAGAAAACTTTATATGAGCTTGAGGTGTTATTTTCGTGTAATCTATACGCACCCGAGAGATTTCACATCTTCACCGGGACACCCTGGATGTGCCTGCGATGGTGTAGTTAATTACTGGTTACTCAATTTTTTAAAAATTATGCAGGGTCCAACCACTAAATAGGTAATTATTTGCAGATAACAAGAAAATTGTAGTAATTTTTTTAATAGAATGGTGCATGTTTTCTTGAACTATCGGAAAAGTAGAAATTTTGCATAAGAATCATCACGCATTTGCAACTATTGCATAAAAAAGGTGTTTCCTCTAATTCTGAGAATAGTGTCAGCCTCGAAAAGTTAAATAATGGAAAAAAAGAAAAATTGGCGTAGGTATGTCAAATAGTATTAAGTGTTTCAGTGTCTAACACAAAATATAGACGCATGAATTTTTCTCGAGATGAACCTATATATGTTTTATATAATCAAAATGCAGTTTTGGCATCCTGGGCGTATGGAGCACAATATCCGAATAGAAGGTCACCATGACCAGAAACTTTTCGTTGATTACAAGAACGTTTTGAACTAGACGGTTCAGTAAAATATGCGAAACGTGTCAGACACCGCCCGAAAACTAACGAATTTTATCAGGAATCCGAAAAAAATATAAAATGCTATTATTAGAAAAATCGAAGTTGCGTTGAGTTTACACTATTAATTTGGACACACCTCGTATGATTGAAAACATTTTTAGAATATTCTGAAATTAATTCAAGTTTGTTAAAACAGTTTTTGTCTATCTGCTCTCGTAATTGAGTAATCTTCCATGATTTTTGCAGGTAATTCTTTGGCCCACCATTCTGTCGCCTTTGTGCTTGTGTTTCTTGCTTACAAAGTACCGCGGCTCTCTGCTACACTTTTAATGATTTCTTTGTCCTATGCTTCTTTCTTATTACTGTACATTCTGCTAAAGCTTCCTTTCCCATTTCCCTGATACTTCGCTCTGCACGCCTCATCCTTAAGTTCTGTTTATTATTTTTCCTTTTACTTCCTTTAATTTTTTTTGTTTGCCTCAATTTTCAAGTGACCACTTGTCTTGAAACTTTTAGGAGTTGTCCAATTTTGTTTGCTTACTAAAAGTAATAGATTATTGATTTTTCTTTTCTAATGTGTTCCTCTCTTGTATGATGCTTATGTTTGTCCTTAGGTATGTCTGAAATTTGAGTTAGCAATTAATAAATTGTTTTCTATACATAGTTCTTTGATTTTGTCTCCATTATTATTCCTTTCTTTCACATTCTCTCCATTCTCGAATTCAAGTTTTCAATTCGTCCATTTTAATCCTTCCTCAGCGCCACAACCCTTGCAACCTCTTCCTGATGTAGGCTTGTGAAATATTCATCTTTTTCCTCTTTTCTTGATGCATAGCTTTACATTTCATCTGGGTTTGCCTCTTCCCATGTCTTGAACTACATCAAGAAACGGAGAAATTTAAAAATGTTCCTACTTCAAGAGATTTTTTTTCGTGGTTGAATAGGGCATCATATCTAATTGTTTGTTTTTATTTTATTCCTGATGCAATGTTATAGTAAGTCGAACCTTACACATTAAGTAATTGATTGTAACATTTTAATGTCTTAGGTCAAACGGATCATTTTCTCTAAATTATTGATAAGAAAACGTTAATATTAAGTAATGCTAAAATTTTCGTGTTAACCTTACGAATGCACTGGAAGATGTAACATTGACCGTGAACTCACATTAATAAATTGAATCGAAGTGTAGGTGTCGTAAATGGTAGCCGACTATTTCGTGTAGACGTAAGCTTCACCGGAAGCAAACATAATTATCCCGCCTTCATTGCATGGCTTCTTTAACCTTCCTAGCGTGTAAATAGACTAATGTGCATTCGTACCTTTCTTTGACAGGTTCTGCAACATTGGATCCACAGATTTCATTAGATTTTGGAAGGAGTGAAATACCACGCAATGACAAATAGCAACTTTCAAACGATTTTTGCAAAAACCAGCACCGACAACAGCGCTAAACTGTGCTTTCTGAGCTTGGCATGTGCTGGTATGTACTATAAGATGGCGGAAGCCTATTCCAATCACCGGCTCTATTAGCAGCGACTGCATAGCGTAAATCGTGAAATATTGGTACCTATATATTATTCCAAGAAAACTACAAGTTTACAATAACATCTAGGTACGTAATATTAAATGAATCAAATGAATGAAACTTTGGTTAAAAATTGACTATTCTATAAATAGTTTTCCTCTGGCAAAATTTTCATTCGTCTCATATCACACCACCTCATTGTCAAGATGCAATACCTACTTTTCGTTTGTTTTATGTTAACATTGATAATCTGCAGATAAACACCTGGCAATTATAAATATGGACTGAATTTCAAATTATCAATAACCTCTATCAGTTTTGCCAAAACTTGGTGATTCACATCTATTGTGAAAATGTTAATTTCGCCGTTTGGTAATCTACCAACGCATAAAAGTTGATAAATTAAATTTAGTCCGGCACTGGGCAGGCCTCGTAAAGAAGATAGCGTGATGATAGAAAGAGGATCACGCCACCTACTCTACTTTATTTCTTACAGCATTTACCTGATGAAAAGCGCAGAATCTGTGAAATCACCTGGTTCTTTTGTATAGTCACAGAAAGCATGCTATAGCAAGGTTATTGAACGACAATAAATTCTGTAATGTAATTTGCAAAATGCGATTACGTATAGGTACCTGTGGCGTACCGTGAGTACGGAATATAGGGTGCAATGAAAATGAAATATAAATAAATGAAATATAAATAAACAGTTTCACTAAAATGTAGAATGCGCGATTTCAATTTTGCAATTATTTTCGAATTATATAAGTACAGACTTTACATTTTTCCGAGCACAAGAGGGAGTGAAAATAAAAATTTTAACTTTGTGAGTTAGCTACATCAGTCACGTCCCGAAACGAAAAAAGAAATTCTCGAGTCCCTTCTATAATGCGAGAAAGCAAACGCATCAAGTACTCAGGAGGCAACGATTTAAGAGTCCGGCAAAGCAGATCAAAAGTTACACCTGCGGGGCATCGGGTCGGTGAGGAATCCGTTAGAAATCGGAGCAAAATATCAGCTGTGTTGCAACACCGTCGCGCTAAACACGTTTATGGACACAGGAACAACGCACATTCAAAGCCCGCGCGTTCGGTACCTAGTAAATGAGACAACGGCGCCCTGAGTTTACGCTCAGTCGCTACGAGGCGGCAGCACATACCAAGCCATATTTTGCGTTTGCAGCGCTCTCGCTCTACCATGATTACACCTTCATCCTAGTAAATTTAGCAACACGAAAGCCTGATTATGGTAGAAGAAGGTATACTTTATGTCGCCATTGAAACAATTTTTCGAAAACTGTAAATCTCTTGGCGCTATGCACGCGTGAAGTTGGTCAATTTCATGAGTGAACTGACACTTTCTAAGATAAAATTTTTAAATTTTATTTCAATGGAAACATAAAATAAAGTTTCGTTTATAAACTGTCAAAAATTCAACACTTCAATTTTTACCGTTTAGAAATGAGCATAGCACTACGAAGTCAGTTTTCCGGTTAATTTTAAAGGGGTTTGCCGGACTCTTAACTATTAGCGATTTAACGATTTAACTATTAGCTAACAGACCGTGACGTGTGCAACGCGCTATTTCTATACCTGTCCCACGTTCACATAGGTTCATACTCGTATACGGAATTTTAAACCGAAATTTTGCTTAAAAATCACAGCCTTCTTGTTATTCATAATTAATCATTTAAAAAAATATAGCGTGATGTCCTCAGCTATACAGGTTGTCCAGTTAAAAATGTTCCTGTATGTTTGACGTCTATCATGATTAATGGGCTTAAAATGGAGGCAGGATTCGGATCAGCATCATTGGCTTACCACAGTAGCATTAACTTAAAATGCATTTTTCTCTAAAGCGGTACGTTTCACTGAAATAGCTTTAAAGGTGCCCGAGAAATAACGAAAAAAATAAATAAAAAATTGATCTTCGAAGCAGAAATGTACTAAGATAAATTGGATCAGATCGGTTTCTTTACACTCAAGAAAGCTAGATTTGAAGTATGGCCTGTAGATATAACCTCGGATATAACAGAAACAATTCGTGCAACGTTTTGGGCTACATAGTGTTTCAAAAATGCATGTCAAAAATTCTGGTGCGCATTCCTGACGCAAAATTAAGATTTATTTTTGATGAACATGGGCCCGAAGATGTTCACCAAAAATTAATATTTTATTAATTTTCATCTAAACGATTTGTTTTTGCAAAAGTGTTATAGCAAGAGATGGCCGGTAATCAGGCACAGATCTTGCCTCCATATCTGCAACAGGGAGGCGATATCGGGGGTGCGAGAGGGGCTATTTTGAAAAAAGAAATATGTGTGGATTTTGGGGGCAGGCCATTAGGATATTCAGAAAGAGCACTAAAAATTGCACAAAAAGGTACTCTTGTTGCGTATCGCTAAGACGAGCCGATTTTCAACATTCTGAAGCGAGAAGGCAAAGAAAATTGTAAGTGGCCTATGACAAAACAATCGAAAGGTGCTATCAGCAATAGAGGATTAGTTGACAGTTCGTACCTATGTGTTAATTTTTTGGTGAACATTCTTGAAAACGAAGCAATACCGGGCCCAGGTTCAAATAAAAAAAAATGTATTTTCGCGTCAGGAGTGCGCACCAGAACTTTTTACATGCATTTTTGAAACACCCTGACCCTGTATAGGAAGAGGAGGTGACTTTATATTAAAAATGAATTTAAATTTAAATATACTCACGGGTACATACTTTTGTCATAAACAAGTATAAGTACACATTGTGTGTAGCAATTTTGTGAACTTTGCATAATTATTTTCATTGACATGTTGAAATAGTGTATCACTGCTGTCTTTCATAATAATACTCATAATAACAATAGAGTCAATAATCAACTACTGTATGTTCGGCCTCATTCTGTTACTAACACAGAATCTGGACAAAATTAAATGTGGAATTTGGACGAAGTCATAGAAATTGCAATTTTTATTTTAAAGTGTGTTTATTGTTGGGTAATTAATTGGCCATGACACTGACGGCGGCTAACGTGGTAATATTTGCGTAATATTATATTATCGGCAAGATATTCGATTTTGAAATGACCATTACTTCAGAAGGCTAGATAAATTTAATTCTCGAAATGTACATCAGATATTATTACATCATTTCAGTTTCTTCATGAAAAGAAAGCAAACACAAACACACCCCTTAAAAAATTTTCTTTGTGTGACAAGAATTTAGGGTTTCAAATTAAAAACCAAAATATGAAACACAGAAAACATAATTATTTAGGCTGCATCGTAGCACGTTGTGATCATTTATTCATTATTTAAAAGATACTATTATCTTTGAGCGTAATCGCAAATTACTAAGATGACTATGTCTAGGTCGTCGCACGCATCATTCACGCTATGGCTAAGTCATTGATTCAAGACAAAGTTAAAAATATCGAAAATTTTAAAGTTCGTTGAACCAATATACTTGCAGATTGAGTGAGTTTCATTACATATCAATTTATGTAGTTGAAAATGTTCGAAAACTGCCTGATTTACATGAAACTGATACTAAGACTATGAATTTTTGGTAAGTTTAACCCCACGCCAAAAAACAGTGACACAGTAATTAAACACGTGTCGAGTTTAATTACTGTGTCACTGGCTTTTGGCGTGTGGGGTTAACTTATTAAGAATTCATAGTGAACAAGTTCAGCGCTTACATTTGGACCCATGATGTTCTACTCGTAATTCAGTAATGTCTTCTTGGTAGTCAGTAGTGACTGTCTGACAGATCCTCAAAATAGACGTTTATATCACCACCTACACTCGAGCTGAATTTTATTCATCCTCCAAGCAGCAATTTTTATTTTGGAAAGAGACGATATGTAATCTGATGGTGTCAAATCTAGTGAATTAAGAGGATGCCAGATAAAACATAAAAGAGATCATAGTTTTGTATGTTTTCTGGCGACTACTTCCCTTGGATAGGGAGGTCCATCATTGTGGTGAAAAAGTATCTCTAACCATATCTGGTCGTATTGCAGCGATACTTGTCTTCAAAATGAAAAAAAGCTGAACGGTATTCGCCGTTTATCATTTTGCCTTTGTCCAAGGTACCCGCCTCACAGTTAATTTTGTCTATCAAGCCCTCCATCCAGTGGCGACTCGTGACTTGTTCAAGAGGGAGGGCTCTGCCAGCAAACCTGAAAGACGTTTAGATAAAATTTTAACTCAGAACCCACCCTGCTTTATAAAATCTGAAACAATGTTTTCTCCTCGATTTTATTTTACTTGCTCTAAGCAGAAAACAAGATATAAGAACCAAGAAACCAATGTTTAAAAGTAAAGTCTATACTTCTATTTTTATTTCAGAAAAACAACTCAAGAATCAAAAATTAATATCTAAAATTAAAAGTATCTTCTACAGCTCAAGGAAACCTCGAATGAAACTTAAGAGGGTTGTAGGCCGTCGTGTTCTGACCTGACCTATTCTATTATACATCCTTGTTCGGTGTTATTTAGAAGATGTACTTGGCGAGTCATTCCTTAGTACCATTGCATTCAGTACTAACGATCGTGTAATGAACTTCCTGAAATGAACACTACGTACCATTCCCAGCGCTATTCCGCGTCAGCATTTGGGACGGTTACTTCACCACCCAGTTATTCCCTTGCATACTCATTGCTAGAAACTCGTTACTAAATAAGTACTTAAGTCGAAAGTAGTCACTTCACTACCAGATATGTTTTGAGGGGCGTTTTAGGAAGACAGTGTCTTTTGAACGAACGAGAGGTTGGAACTACTGCGCGTTCTTCCATCAGTGCCATAAACAGGATTACATATAACAGTTGAAAGATCGTAAAGTTATTAGTTATTACGTATGCTTATGATGGATATAAACCAACAGTACTCTCTAGATAAGGTTAGCAATAGGGAAGTATTAGAAAGAGTTGGGGAAAAGCGAAAGGTATGGAAGACAATAAAGAATAGAAGAGATAGGATGGTAGGACACCTTCTAAGACACGAAGGAATAGTTCGCGACATACTAGTCAGAGATTGGAATAAAAAGAGGTAGGGGTAGGCCTAGATTAGACTACTACTCTCAAATATTTGGGGATGTAGGATGTTCTGCTTTTAGGGAAATGCGTAGGTTAGCTCAGGACTGAAAACTTTATGATGATGACACAGGTAACCAAAACCAGTGAAAGTTGTATCCTCGCATCATTTTCATCTCCTCACAGCTGGTAATTCCTCCGTATTATCCATTAATTTTTACCTACTCACCTTTATTGTAAAAGTTTGATGCTATTTAAGTAGGTACGGAACTTATCAATTTTGGAAACTAAGCATTCACTCTTTTCGACACCTGTTGATTTTGATTTAGTTTAGGTAGGTAGGTACATGATGTATACCTACATCAGAAAGCAGAAAGCTATTCGACTCTAAGGTGCAGCTGTGACGATTTCCGTCAATTCAAAACTAAACTGATAAAAGATAATGTTCTGTCACCATTGCAATTTTGCAATCCGCGTCAATTTGATCTAAATCATATATCATATCGCCTATCGTCCCGCACCAAAAATTGAATGCCGCAATATCAAGAGCACAGGCGCATACACTGAACCATGCCGGTTACATAATCCAAACACACGGTGAATCATTTTATTTACATTCGCACGTCACGTCGTCTGATGCACGTTGCCGTTCGTTGTATGAAGCCTCGCTGGCCGCCAAATTACCAGCACCATCACCATCCAAATAAAACTTTTTTGGGACACAAGTTGGTGGTCTATCGACCGCTGCTATGTCTTCGTTCAACATTCGCAGAGCACGGGCATGACACGCCGAAGTCCTCATTGGTCGGAACTCGTGGTCTGATACACTACCGCAACGCGCAGATATAATCCCAGCGCGAATTCTAGCGGAGTAGCGATTATTAGCGGAAAGTTTGTGTGTACGAGCTGTGGCTGGAACTGCACTTCCGAAATACACGATTTTTGGGATATAATTTATTGTTAAGCCGTTCCCTAGGATTATTCAAGGCTGTGAGTACAAAATCAATAATTTCCTAAAATAAAACCTCTCGTTTTCATTTAGAACTGTTGTGTTGCAAAAGCGGTAGATTGGGGTAGATTGGGCTGACCTACCCAAAGAAAAAAATTGCTATTTCCCAAAAATTCTGTTGATTTTATACACGGTATTACACATTTAAGTTCATTAAACAAAGTAATTTTTTTGTAACATTTTAGGTTAATTTTAAAATGCATGTTTATGTCGGCATAATCGTTTTTCTTAGAAAATTCTAAGTGAATCAGTTTTATGGCATCCAGGTAAAATTCTATTGGCGAATTTAGGTACCTACATAGGTTTCCTAATCCAACGGGAAATATTGATTTCGGCTTTGGGTTTATAATATCTTTATGGGAAAAAAGAATTAAATTAAATTTGAAAATTGTGGGCGTGTAAAGTTTGATTAGGCATAGGTAAATTTAGTCTATGTAGGTATTGCAGTTATCAAAGTAAGTACCTACCACCCACTCAAATCTACCAGATTGCTACGGTTTTATGTATACAGTGTGCCTTATGGATTACGGAAAGTAGACAAGCATGGTATTTTTGTTATTAATTATTAAAGATATAAAGTTGGTTAAATGGACCTAAAAAATGCAGATATGTGTTTTAGTTAAATTCCAAATGGTTTCGGAGCTATTTTGAAAAAAAACGAAAACATTTAATTTTCTTTATATAGGTATGACAGGTAACTTGTTACTGTGGCCGTCTCAAGAAACTGTTTTAATATGTACCTTGTGTAGAATGAAAATTTATAAGTACTAGAAGTACCTAACTTATAAACTTTTGTCAATCGGGAAAAAGAGTTTGGTGAACACAATATTTGTTTGGATGATATTAATTTTTGTTTGGAATTTCTCTTGTATAGTGCTTTTCATGAATTTCTGCACAGGTTATCACTATTTCTTTCTGTTCTTCATTTCTTTGTCGATCATTCTCGTTTTGAATCATTTCTTGGAGAAAATACCACATTCTCCTGAATTCGAACCAGGATTCATAAAAAATAGTTTTGAATTTAGTTAGCTATTTGAATTACGGAAATATTCATTTTGGGCCCATGCAACGTTTCTATTTATTCAAATTTGAAAATTTTACAAACAGAAACAACAAAATTTAATGGTACTTATACATAGGTACCTATGGTAGAATTGTTTCAAGAAATCCTTTTACCCTTAGAGTACTAAAAGGAAATGCGTTTGTGTGGTTCGTTTGGAAAACCTGTATAACGTAATAATTATCTCCTATCTGGAATCGAATTCGAATGTGCATTTCTTGTTCAATCTAAAAACTATGAGGGTTATTGTGTT
Organism: Xestobium rufovillosum; assembly: GCA_963966045.1. NCBI lineage: Eukaryota > Metazoa > Arthropoda > Insecta > Coleoptera > Ptinidae > Xestobium > Xestobium rufovillosum. The sequence continues at coordinate 33,595,613 of OZ014493.1, forward strand.
TAAGTCAGATTTTAGAAATTAATGTCGCCGTTTCTTTATGGTTGTCTTTGCCTTTGATGTTGTTCGTAGTTTCGCCTTCTTCTGTATTACCACTGCATTTGTTTGGCGGTTTTATCGCGTAAAAACCATTAATTATCAGAAACAAGAGTTGAGGTAAAAACTGGTAAAAGCCGAATGTCTCATTCATTGATGCGTAGAAAACAAGTTTTATTCAACTCCAATATAGGTCAACGGTGAGCCAGACTTAGTATTTACATGTACCTAATCAGGAAAACGACGTAAATTAACTGTTAATTACGCTTGTGATTGATACTTTGCATACAATCGTGAAATATCGTCAAAATTTCCTGATGAATATGCCAAAAATCGTGGTCAATGGAGGCGAATTATTTTCATCAGCAATACACGTACCTTATGCCTATTGATTTTTAGAACAAGATACCTACACTAGATATTAATTGGGAAAGGTGACATTTTGTTCTTAAAAACTAATTAATACCTCACATACAAAGGAACAAAGGTGTCCTAGTGAGAACGGCAGCTTTGTATTTCAAAGGCAATTGGAAATTTTGAAAAGATACCTTCGTTTCTAGGTTTTAGTAAAAATAAGTGTTGTCAAGAAAATAATTTGAATAAAATTTATTATGAAATTTTACCCGGAATTTTAGTTTTACTCCTATGCTAAAAGTATCTGACCAGTTAATAAATCAGCAGATATGCTTCTTCACGAAACGTCAGTATCATACAGAAAGCAACAACATGGTATTTTCTTGAAGCAGAAGACTGTGGAGTGATTCACTTATAGTTGATTTAACACCTAGATAAGTCGTATATCCATTCTCTCAAGTTGCACATACAGGTTTGATCCACCGTTTTTACATGCTTACGCACTACCGCCGCTATCCGCAATGAGAGCCGAATCATCTGCTATCTGCAGTTCCCTTTTTTAACTCCACACGTACTTAGTACCTTTTAGCCCACCAACAAACCTATCGAGACCCAAACTGGCTATTCCGGGATGAATTACAGGAAGGAAATTGCATACATACATACATACATACAATGACCTCGCCAACCTTAAATCCTAGGTCGATGGATGGCCTCTATATTATTTGCATTTGATCATTTGGAAATAGGAATAAAGCAAGATTTTAACCATTTCCTTGGTATAACACGGGTGTCATAATCGTCATAAAGTTTTCAGTCCGAAGACTGATTGGGCCAAAGACTTATAGACCGGACCTAGCGTCCTTATGCAACAGCTGATTTTGTTTTGAAGTCTACACGTTCGTAGTCCAGCGGGAGATTGTTATTATATTCAAGAAACGGACCAAGCGAATGTTCGCGATATTCTGTTTCCGCGGCAGCACCTGTTAACTACACAACTGGTCGGCTGCTTTGTTTTGCCTTTTCCACACACAAACGCTTAGACTGTGAGTATTATTCCTGCTTCAGCCCTAAATGTAAATAGCTAAGTCCCCTCTACAAGTCTTTGGGTTGGGCGCGTACCTCCATCCTTTCCTATCCTGAACTAACTTACACGCATTTCCCTAAACTTAGAACATCCTACATCCCCAACTATTTCAGAGCAGCAGCCTGATCTGGGCCTACCTCTACCTCTTTATTTTTTTCCCAGACTCTAGTATGTCGCGGACTAACCCTTCTTTATTATCTTCCTTATACGCTTTTCCCCAACTCTTTCTAATACCTTCCCATTGCTTACCTTATCTATCCACGGTATCTTCATCATGCACTACAGTTCAAACGCTTCTCTTATTGTCCAAATTTCGCGCCCATACAATCTCGTACTCCATACAAAGATCTCTTCAGAGTTTCTACATTAACCGATCCCGAGCATAACAGTTGTTTCTTTTTGTTAAACGCAACTCGGCCTTGCGCTATTCTTTGTTTTATATCTCCAGTGCTCCTATCATCGCAAGTTATTTGACTTCCTAAATAGTAGAAATCCTCCATTTCCTCTTCTTTTTTCATTTCCTATTTAGTCCTATTTTCACGCCCACTGCATACCGACATTTTGGGTTTCTTTTTATTCCTTGTCATAATATTAATTTGCATTTTAAAATATGCATTAAGTACTTAAATTTATGTTGGTATTTGTTGTTTTCCACAACAGTACTATCCGCAATTTCAGCTAGTATTTGTTTTTCTCTTAATTTTAGAAAACGCGAAGTTGGTACCTCTTCCAACTCAAGTAGTATTGAGAGAGTGATGTTTGTTTCGCGCTATACACGTTAAAATAATTTGTTGCAAATGTTCAAAACAAAAGAGGGGATGGTTTTAATTGTCACTCGGTTGTAAATCCCGGAGTAAATCCCTGCCTGTAGTCAATTTGTTCGCGTGCCCAGTTGCTATAATCGCAGTTCTAAGTGCGAGGAGTCGCCCTTAGACATTTTTGAGTTTTTGAAACAGTTATAAATGTGCTGCAAAACGTTATGATGAACTCTCAAGCAGGTCACTACCTACCTGGCACCCGAGAAAAGAAGTGCGCGGACTTCAGATAGCGGAAAGGCTTTTCGCAGAAACCGCTTCGCAAATAGAAAATTCTTTCTCGTGAGCTTGTATGTTAAAAAGAACAAAATGCCACTAGAAGCTACCTGCAAATGAGTTTTTATCAACGATCAACATGCCATTCAACAGAAAAAGGAAGAAATGGCCACGAAAATATAATTTTCACTGATGAGAAAATGGTCGCTACTGAAGTACCACAACCGCCAAAATAATAGGATTTATCCTCATTCCTCCCTTGAAGCAAGATATAACAGACAAGTTGTTCAAAGTGGTTATCATCCGACGTCAGTTATGGGGGAGTGTCACAAATCCACTGGACTATAAACTGTGGTCAATTTTAAAAAGTATGAGTTACAAAATACGCCCCAGGGGTACATAGAAGATAAAAGCAAGCCGAACATTTTAATGGAATAAATTATGATCAGTTCATTTTCAACAAAAGTACGAGAAAATTAAGATTTCTTAATAAATACCCTATGAATAAGATGTATGGAAAAGTAGGGTGAGCAGGGTCAGCCGCAACTAAATAATATTTTATTCTATAGGTAGGTATCTACCTATTTTTAAACAATAGGAAGGTGCATACTTCTGAATAATTTATTATCATGGAGGATATCCTAGCTAATATTCAGTTTTTAAATTGCATTTTTCTTACTTTCAGTATGATGTAAATTGCAATTATGAATTAGGTAGGTACTTGCATACAAATTCAAATTAATACATAATACTGCAATTACATAAGTATATTCTTTTAACTCTAATATGCAATATCAATGCTCTAATACCATGCATTTGGGCATGAAAATGCACACATTTAATAAATTACAAAAACATAACTTAGTTTAAGAAATAATTACAAATCGAACTGAATCATAAGAGTAGAAAAAGAAAACCGTAAATAATTAGTTTTTATAGTCAAATAATTAAGCCCAGTTCTAGTATTTTTCCAATAAATATTTGTCAATCAAAGATTTATGAGGATTTTCTAGAGAAGTTTCGTACTATTTTGAAGGAGTCAAACTATAGCTCGAACATTGATCCCACAACGATTGTAGCATGTTAACGATAGGTACTTTGGTTTAAATATTGAAAACATGTTCTAGGGACCATGCTCAAATCAAAATGATTTCCATGCTTAAAATATTTATGCCATACATCATCTGGTTATTGATTAGCGTATTGCTAAATTCCCCGCGCATTCCGAATCGTTTGAAATTCCCAAAAGATGCAATTTGTAAGTACCTATTTACTTGCCCAATGTACTACAGTTGGAGAAACGTGCTGTCTAAACAACTGGTCATCTACCAATCCAACGCAAAGGGCAAACTTTAACATGCACCGACATACCACTAGCACTCCTTCCATATTTTGACTATCCATCGTTTTCCTTTAACTCCGTCAACTCAACACATCGTTAAAGTCAACACCCTGTATTAGTTTGTGATACAATTTAAGCCTTCGCCCACTATTCATAGATTTTAAACATGCTTACCATAAAAAGGAATGGTAGTTGAAAAATCAGGAAAGAAAGGAAATTGGTGGGAATGACTTAGAAACACAGCCAACAAAAGGAGTATTTAAAGTAGACCAATTATCCACAACACTCTTTAACTTGGTGCTGGAGCTTATACTGAAGGAAACCGGGAAATGCACAGTGGGAATGCTCTAAAATAATTCAGACCAATCTCGTTTAGACTGCGCAGATGACGATGACAGAGTAGGTACTTATGATAAAGGGTTGAAAAAATATTTAAACTGCTAGAAGGGAAACCAAAGGGGTAATCCAGGCGAGCAAAGAGATGAAAGAAAGGAAATATACAAAAGGCTAGAGGAAGAGAAATTATAAGAGCATAGATATGCCAAAAAAATAGTTTATCAAATGATTGTCAAGCCAGCGGTACTGCAGGGTTGCAAGACTTGGATAATGAATCGACAGAAAGAAGTCAGGTTAGAACATGAACAATTTGTGAAGGGACATGGGGAATAGTAGACATTTGCAGGAATCTCACAAATCATAAGAGTACAATTAGTCAGAGTTATGACATTCAGCAAGAATGCCTTTGAGTGAATGATTAAGAGTTCTTATGGGAGTAAAGAATGACAAACGGCAAAAGATAGTAAGACATGTAGAACTAACAAAAAATTAGCTTGAGATTTGAGATAGTAAATTTTAATTTCCGGACATCTGTTCAAGTTTTGCTGCAAGTCGTGTAACTCTTTGTGTAGGGTTTCACAAAACTTTATTGCTGCACAATAAATGGAGACTAACGGCTAATAAAAAAGAATATGAATTCTTCTAAGTAATGACTTACCGTCTGCACGTATTTTTAAATTTCGTGTATATGTACCTACCTACATACTTTTCGTATAATTATCTACATACTCGGTACTCCACGGTACCATTTATCTATGCGTAATTTTAACGGTTTCATTAAAACATTTGAAATTATGGCATTACATTTAACTTCCTGGCAATTATTTTGGAAGATTATTGCTACCTTGTCTGCCTTCTGGTATCCAATATTTCAACCGAGTCTTGTGGAAAACTGGACTGATGCTAGAACTCGTATTTCGTTATTATTTTTGTTGGAACTTTGTTCTTGGGTTATAGCTTGCATAATCATGCATAATCATATACAGTACCTTCTCCACGTGGTAGGAAATTCTCCAATAGAAATTCAAGAGAAAATAATTTTATCTTTTGTTTTGGGGATACAACATATCTGTCTGACAGCCTTCTACTTCCTAAATTAAAAACATTGTTTTCTAAATTTGTATAGTTCAATACGAGGACGGGGACAGGGAGGCGAAAAGTGGCCAATTATGTCGCTTTTTGAAAGTATGATAAATTCGGTATTTACCGAGGTATTTACAAAGTCTTCACGATTGCAATTAACTACAAATATACTTCATCAAAATCGGTCTATTGATTTTTGACGGTTTTTAATGAAAGTGACTCAGAAACTCGTAAGATACCATAGTACGGAACATTCTATGTACCAGCAAACAAATTGGTACTTGGCCGTTTATTCCTTTTGGCAACCAAACTTTTCTGGCGTAAATTTAACTAAAATAGCAGTTATTTTTTTCTTAACTAGTGAACGCATTAAAAATGTTCATAGCTCATCTATTTTATCTCGCATTATTAACCTTGGTTTTATGAACTTATAAAACTAACAATACCACTTCTTTAATGACATTAAAAAGACAATTTCGCCATTTCTGCATAGGCATGGAACAATGCAATTAAAACAACTTCTAGAGATGGTTAGCAAAGTTACAAAAAGCGTTAGCAAATTAAAAATAAACAACCAGACTTTTTGAAATAAATAATCGTTTTCTTTTTTACGTCGGAAAAATGGTACCTAAAGCCTAACTCTATTATACTAAACGCTGGCATAATTGTCTGAAATCATCCATTTATGACAATTGTCCACGAGTCACTTAAAAATTATATTTAATCAATTTTTTTTAAAGATGAAAGAGCAAAGTAAGGAAAATGTTATGATTTTGATTATCACAATGTTGACCTCTTCTGCACGAAATTTTCTGTAACCTTGCAGCGGACAATTTAGGTAATATTGTGACCTGTGCCAAAGTGACCGAATAAAGGAGATACATTCTTATCAAATTTCAAACCAGCGGATTAAATTTGTTACTTGCTTCACAATTTTTAGAAGGTGCAGTTGGTGCATGAGATTTCGTGAGTTCAGAGTGCCAGCAGATGCATCTTTCGTAAAAGGTACGATAGGTATGTGGATATTTTAATTTTAATTATTAAACACAGTTTAAAAATAATTGGAGATATGGACTTTCGTCATTTTAACGTTGGAATTAAAACAAAATATTCAAACAATAAGGAAGCCTTATACTTACATGTTTAAAGGAAAAGGTCGAGTTTTGTAGAATTGAGAAAAACAGTTGTGATTGTTAGGTATCAACATCGGATTTCCATTTGATGATTTTTAGGAAATGTATACCTACTGTATTATAGTACTAGCATTTTTCATAAATTTTGCTAGTGATCTTCTTATTTGCACTTCATTTAGCAATCTTCTCGGTTCTATTCTTGCAGAAAATGCATGGGCGGACTAGCTGTTAGGGGTTGACGGTCCACGTAGATTTATCCCTATAAGGAAGTTAGTTAATCAGCAACTGAAAATGTAGGTGGAAGTGGAATCAGCATGTCGAGCATGCCCATGCGGATCTATAAATGGAAAATTTTTAGTCTATCGTTACGCTGGAATTGTCTGAAAAATGTTCTTTTACAAAACTGGTTATCAGTTTATTCTAGGAATTTTTTTTTTGCTTAAATATATGTATATGTATTTCCCATATCTGTTAATGGGCCTTTTTATTTTAATTTTATTCTATTGTACTACGTAGTTGCCGATCACATTTATTTTTATAATTTAGTTTGAGATTCATTTCCAAAAATGCATAGGTAACTGGGACATTACTATTTTCGCACTTAATTTTTGGAGGTGAGCTTAACCTGAGTCAAGGGCAGGGTACTTGAGAAACGAGCATGCAAAATTACAATTTTGCGATAACCGTTTCACGCACTCAAATGTCAAAGGCCAGCAGAGCAGTAACAGTAAAAACTTCCAGTTTTCAATCGGATGATTTTGTCATGATCTCAACCGATGACTGTTTTGTAGGTCAAAGCTCCTACTATTGTCAGCTATTTAGCGAATTGTGTTTATTTGTAACACCACACAACAAAATTTAACAGTTTACTAGATTATTATACAAGGTCGGACAAAAATTCGGAACAATGCTCGTTTTCATAAGATTAATGTGCAATTTCTGCCTGCTACCTGATAAAATACTTGTGTTGTTTACGTTTCCTATTATGTATTCATAATCTAGAAACGTGCAAGTGTGATTGTTAAATTGTAGACAACTAACCTGTGGCATCTTGCACTTAAGGAATTGTCGGTACACTCTGTTCATGGGTCATGAAACTTTTGGTTACTTTTTAACACAGAGGACATAATTAAACCAGATGTAAATATTCGAGTGTACCTAATTTATTTATAAACTGAACCATAGTGAAATCTTTTGTCGTACACTTTAGATACTTTTAATTCTATTATTGATGCAAATGTAATGTTCCAACGAGATTTGTTATGGCAAGAGTAAATGTTTTTGTTTTTCACTGTCGCTCATATTAACTCGATGGAATTTAAATCTGGGTAATATGGGGCTAAACGTGAACCAGTGTGTCCATGGTCTTGTAATAATGTGTTGAACTTGTAAGTTAAATACGTCTTCTTATAATGCTTGATAATTTAATTAATCTCCGACCTTTAGAGATATTTGCAAATAGTCCTTTGGTTCAGTCATGTCCAATTTTAGACAAAAGAAGTATCAGTGTTTCATTGGATTCATTCCATTCTAGCTCGGTCAGTATCTTTTGGTTCAATTTTCTATAGGTAACACGACAACCTTCAGTCTTATCAAGTTCGTGTACGATGTGACGTACACCAGCCGTCTTATACTCCCGTAAATCAGTCGTTAAAGAACTCTTCCTTGTACGCTTCTTTCCTGGTGTACTAAAGATCGCTTTGCCGTTATTTGCCTTCACTAACTATTCTCTCTATAGATCTAACATAGACACGCCAGTTGCAACATACGTCTTCATTTCCACACTTTCCAGTGTTTCTGTTTAAACACTGTACACTATTTACCGTGTTTGACTACGTAAAACACCTTTCCGTTCGCAATCCGCCATCTTCCTGAAAATTTTACCTGCATGAAGCACCTAAATGTGCGCGACTCCTCTGTGGTCTCGAAATTTGGATGATGAAAGTTCATTAATTAATTGTGATTTCCATCTCCCTTTCTCAATTATACAGGTCTTTCTCTCGCGTTGATTATATCCGGGTGTCAGTAGCTCGGTTGGTTAAGAACAGTCGCCCGGATTGCGAAAGACCTGGGATTCGAATCCAAGTCGGCGCCCGCTCACGTTTTTCGCGAGAGGGTCTCCTGTTGTTGAGTTCCTTGACTGCTTGCCCATTTACTTCCTATTCTAATTATATTTTCTCAGTCATATTCGATAAGATTATTAACATTTAAGTACTATATTCGTCTCCGTTTATTACTCATAAATTGAAACCATATTCTGCGAGTGATCATTCACATTAGAATTTTTATAAGTTGACTCTTGTAGTTAAAAATTCGAGTCATAGTTTTCTAGAAATTGCTAGGTACCTACCTGAAGTACAATACTTGTGCAAATTGCACTTTTATGTATGGTATATAAAAATCCTTCTAGACAGCAATGTATGATGTGGCAGCAAGAGCGATTATTATGATGAGAAAAGTAAGTACCTACACGTCATCATCTCGGAGGAGAATTTTGACTTCCACGAGTTGCTCCTTTCAAGAAAGTTCTTACAATTCACAGCTGGTGTGGAAGCGGGGCAAGTTGTACTTGAACAGGAGCAGCAGATCACGATGTTGAGGCATTATTTGTCACGAAACAGAGATCAGGTCAGTTGACTCTTCTCCTGAATTACACTGCTGAAAAATTAACACATTTATGGATATACATAATAGGTAGAAGTAGGTACTCGTACAATAAAAGTAACTAAAAATAGGTAGGTAACTCTTTAAAACAGAGGAAGTTAATAAAATACAAAACATAAAAGTTTTAAAAACATAATATTGAACAAATAACGTAGTTAATATTATCTTCTTTTACTTTTTGGTAGAAGTTCATGATGAAACAAATAATATTACTCTGCGAGCTACCAATATATAACGTTTTATTTGAATATTTGACCGGTTTCAAGATTTTTTATACAATCTCATCATCAGAAACCGGTCAAATATTCAAATAAAACGTTATATATTGGTAGTTCGCAGAGTAATATTATTTGTTTCATCATGAACAAATAACGTTAAAATGTCAGGTATTTTCTCCGTTTGGATGGCACAAGGCAGCCTTAGAAAAATCTGACCATTCCATATTTCCAAAACGTGCAATTTCCTCGAGGTTGTTGGTTCGGGATAGGTAATCTCCACTAAGCATATTCCAAACGTTAATATTCTAAACTACCCGGTGAAAACGAGAATTTTTTAAGTTACTGAGTAGCGCGTTAATTTCTTGGGGCATTGCATAATGATTTTTGTTGTTATTATTATTATTAGCAAAAATTGAAAACTATACTGGTTGTTCCAGTTTTTAGATATCAGGGAAAGACCGAATTAAATTCTGGAATTACAGCAATAATTCTGTTTCAATGTAATTGGCCCCACAAATTTTAGTAGATACGATGTGTCGTATTCAATTTGTTAAATAATAACCGTCATTATACGAATAAAATTGATCATTAAACCAAATTAGTCTAATGTTCCTCAAACTTCATTTTATTGGGAATTCCATGGTATATTACGTAGTAACACTGGAACTTAATTTTTTAAAGCCATAGACCGGTTAGACATAGCCGTGATTGTTAATTGTTGTTAGGAAAATTCTGCTTATAGTTTGATGTAAAAAAAAACAATTTTACCAATCATTATTGTTATTACTTACTGAATCAATTTAATTCTCAACATGGGGGTGAAAGAATAAAAAATATTCGATTGTTCAATGTTTATGCATGCATTGAACATCCGAAAATTAGTTACTTATGTTTAATTTCTGTATTTTGATGGAGTTTAATTTATTTTTGGATCCAGAAATTAATATAAAATGATCCACATTTTTATTCTTTTCTGAACAAGGTGTTGTGAGGTGTACTAAGGCCAAAAATGGCGCACGTAGAAATGAGTAGGTACTATTCACGTGACATCAGGAAGCGACCGGCAGTACACATGCGCAGATATGCTACTTGGCGATTTCGGCACTTAGTTCTTTTGATGTGATATTGTTGTGAAAAGAGATTAGGCATTGTATTTGTAGGTAATCTCTTCGCATTTTCTGTCTGTGTACAATTTATTATACTTCCTTTAATTTTGAAGTAATAATGCTTTTATGTGCAATGTTTATACAATTTATTGTATCCAATAAGAACTATAGTTAACGTTCTCTCATCTTATCAGAGTCAATCCACAGGGATGCCAATCGGTCAGTGTCGTCGGGTTAACCAATAGTAAATATTAAAACTTTACTACTGACCGCTCTCTGACCTGATTCATTTAACACCGCAAATTTAATATGTCACGTTTATTTAGATACTGCACGTAAACTGTACCATGTTCCTCTGAATTATAAACCCTATATACTCCATACAACTGACGCATATACAAGCCAACTATACGAATGAGAATATTAGAAAACAATTTTCTTTTGCAGGTGATAAAAATAATCGACACGATGCCAGCTCGCGCGCCCTTTTCGCAGAACGGTCACATAAACCAAAACGGTGTCCAAGATGACGTAGTAATAAGTGGAATTTCTGGTCGGTTACCAGAAAGTAACAACATCGAAGAATTCAAACAACAGCTTTTCGACCACGTTGATTTGGTCACCGACGATGAAAGGCGATGGCCGTCCGGTTTATTCGGCCTCCCCACAAGAACTGGAAAACTAAAAGACCTTGCTCATTTTGACGCTACGTTTTTTGGCGTCCATGCAAAACAGGCACACGTAATGGATCCTCAGTTACGTTTATTGCTCGAGTTGACACATGAAGCTTTGGTTGACGCTGGCATCAATCCATCCGAAGCTAGAGGATCAAAAACTGGTGTATTTATAGGCGTTTCAGACAGTGAATCTTCTGAATTTTGGACGTCGGATCCGGAAAAAATTAATGGGTACGGTCTTACCGGTTGTTGCCGCGCCATGTTCCCAAATCGACTATCGTACACTTTCGATTTTAATGGTCCCAGTTATGCCATCGATACGGCTTGCTCTAGTAGCTTGTTCGCGTTACAACAAGCAGTAGTAGCGATTCAAACGGGACAATGTGATTCCGCTATTGTGGGCGGCTCAAACTTGCTTCTCAAACCGACGTCTTCGTTACAATTCCACAGGTTGAGTATGTTAAGTCCCCACGGAACGTGTAAAGCATTTGACGCTTCTGGTGACGGATACGTTCGATCTGAAGCCGTAGTCATCATATTTTTACAAAAAGCAAGCGCGGCCCGCAGAATATACGCTTCTGTTTTGGGCGCCAAAACCAACACGGACGGTAGTAAGGAACAGGGAATTACGTTTCCTTCTGGTGATATGCAAAATAAACTCATTCGCGAAGTTTATGCGGACAATGGTATAGATCCCAATGACATTTCGTATGTAGAAGCGCACGGTACAGGAACTAAGGTGGGTGACCCACAAGAAGTCAATTCGATAGCGAATTTCTTTTGCAAGAACCGGAAAGAACCTTTACTCATTGGGTCTGTTAAAAGCAACATGGGTCATTCAGAGCCAGCTTCTGGTTTGTGTTCAATTGCGAAGATTGTCATTGCAATGGAAGCAGGTGCCATACCTGCAAATTTGCATTTTAAATCTCCAAATAAAGACATTCCAGCTTTAAGTGACGGAAGACTCAAAGTCGTTGCTGAAAATGAACCTTGGAAGGGTGGTTGCATTGCTCTTAATTCCTTCGGTTTCGGAGGCGCTAACGCTCATATAGTTCTTAAATCTAATCCAAAACCGAAAACGACATGGCCTGTAGGACCTTTACCAAGATTAGTAACAGTATCTGGACGAACAGATGTAGCTGTTAGCAATTTCTTGGACAAACTAAAGGCCAATCAAACCGATGAAGAACTTCTTGCTTTGGTTGATGAAATTCATCGATCTAACATTCCAGGGCACAGCTTCAGAGGTTACAGCATTTTGGGTAGTGACTCAGACATAAAAGAGGTTACACAACTACCGTCATCTGAAAGACGGCCTATTTGGTACGTCTTTTCTGGCATGGGTTCCCAGTGGCCGGGGATGGCTAAAGATTTAATAAAGATTGAAGCATTTAAAAATTCTATTTCTAAAACATCTGCTGCTCTAAAACTCCACGGAATCAACCTAGAAGATGTACTTGTAAACGGAACCGAAGCAACTTTTGACAATGTACTTAATTCATTCATTTCCATAGCTGCTATTCAAGTAGCCATGACAGACGTGTTGAAATCTTTGGGAATAGAACCAGATGGTATATTAGGTCACTCTGTGGGAGAAGTAGGTTGTGCCTATGCTGACGGAACTTTAACTCGCGAACAAGCAATCCTTACAGCCTATTCTCGTGGACGTGCCATTCTGGAAAGTAAACTACCTCTAGGAGCCATGGCTGCTGTTGGTTTATCTTGGGAAGAATGCAAGAAACGTTGCCCCCCAGAGATATTCCCCGCTTGTCATAATAGCACAGACAGTGTGACTGTTTCTGGTCCTCCAGCATCTATTGACAAATTCGTCACTGAACTGAGTTCCCAAGATATCTTCGCAAAAGCTGTCAAGAGTTCTGGCACAGCATTCCACAGCAAATATATTGCTGAAGCTGGCCCCAAATTGAGGAAAGCTCTTGATGCTATAATCCCTAACCCAAAGCCAAGAACTCCCAGATGGATTTCTTCTTCCATTCCCGAATCAGCCTGGAATACTCCTTTAGCACAACATAGTTCTGCTGCTTATCACGTAAACAATCTTTTGTCGCCCGTCCTGTTCCATGAAGCTCTGCAACATGTTCCAGAAAATGCAGTTGTAGTTGAGATAGCGCCTCATGGATTACTTCAAGCAATTCTCAAGAGAGCTTTAGGCCCTAACGTATCTAATGTCAGTCTAGCTAAACGAGGACATGAAAATAATGTTCAATTTATGTTGAGTAACATCGGGAAACTTTACAATGCTGGTGGACAACCTACAGTAGGAAGTTTGTACCATCCCGTTTCGTTCCCTGTGGGTAAAGGTACTCCCATGATAAGTTCTATGGTTGAATGGGATCATTCCATCGAATGGGAAGTAGCGAGTTTCTCTGGAAAAGGTTCTAGATCTGGAGAGTTAGTAGTTGAAATTGATATAAGCAAAGATAATTACCAGTACCTTTCTGGTCATGCCATAGATGGTAGAGTTCTTTTCCCTGCTACAGGATACTTGGTAAGTAAATACCTGTAAAATAAGCAAAATTGTTATCTAATATAAGCACGTCTATTAATTTGCAGACTTTAGTTTGGAAAACTTTCGCTAAACTGAGAAATGAAGACTTTGAACAACTGCCCGTAATAATAGAAGATGTCCAGTTTCATAGGGCCACAATCATGCCCAAGGAAGGTTCCGTAAAGTTCTTGATCAACATATTCGAAGGCTCTGGTGAATTTGAAATTTGCGAGGGTGGTTCAGTAGCAGTCTCAGGAAAGATTTATGTTCCCGAAGATCCCGCCAAGCAATTCTTAACATTAGGAAAACCAGTAGGAAAAGCAGAACCTGATTTGTTGCAACTGGAAACTGCAGATATTTATAAAGAGTTACGTTTGAGAGGATACGACTATGGTGGTATATTCAGAGGTATTTCGGAATCGGACAATAGAGGCTACAGCGGCAAGCTGCGATGGGATAACAACTGGATTAGTTTCATTGATACAATGTTACAATACTCTATTCTTGGACAAAATACACGTGAATTATATTTACCTACAAGACTTCATAGGGCTATAATCGATCCTAAACTTCACACAAAACTTATTTCTGAGCTCCCGGAAGATGAAAGTAAGTACTTATTGCTGACCAACTCAGTCTTTCTGTAACAATGTCCTTTTTTAAACAGATATTGCAGTAAACATGTACCGTGATATTGGAGTCATCAAATCAGGAGGTATTGAATTGCGAGGCATGAAAGCTAGTCTGGCACCAAGGCGTCAACAAGCACAAGCTCCTCCAAAATTAGAAAAGTATCAGTTTGTTCCGTATGAGAATTCAAGCTCCCTAAGTGAAGATGCCGATAAGGCAAAGCAAAATGCCCTTACCGTGTTGCTACAAACCGTCCTAGAGAACAGCGCTGGTGCTTTGAAACTAAAAATAGCAGAAGTAGTTGCTGATCGTCCAATTGAATCTGCCCTTGCTCCGAGCGTAGTATCGATTTTAGAGGGTGAACCCATGCTAGCTATTGAATGTACTGTCATAACATCTCTTCCAGTAGATACATCAGAACTAGAAGCTTCTGGAATAAAAAGCATTCAGAAGGATGCAACGCAAAACCCAGTAGACCAGAATGCACATCTTGTAGTAACAGTAGATGTTCTAACACACCAGAAGGTGGATGTTCTTAACAATGCTACTGCTTCTTTAAAACCAGGTGGATTTGTACTCTTGGAAGAACCTCAGGGAAGTGTTGACGCAGATATCCTATCAGCTGCTGATCTGACCATCATTAGTACGCAAGTCACCAAAACTAAAGTTTACATACTAGCAAGAAAACCTACTGAATTGCATCCAGATCCAATTATCATTAAGGTGACAGAAAAGAACTTTTCTTGGGTCGAACCACTTAAGGAAGCATTGAAAATAAGTGAAAATGATAACACAGTAAAAATTTACTTGGTAACAGAAGCAGAAGAACTTACAGGACTAGTAGGAATGGTGAACTGTATCAAACAAGAACCGGGTGGTGTAAATGTTAGAAGTATTTTTATTGAAGATGCAAAGGCAGAGAAGTTTTCTCCTACTTCACCCAAATATGCAAAACAATTGCAGAAAGATTTGATCCATAATGTTTTGAAAAATAACATATGGGGCTCATTCCGGCATTTATTGTTAGACCATCAGAGTGACAGTGGGAAGTTGCAAGTGGAACACGCGTACATCAACACATTAACTCGTGGTGATCTCTCTAGTTTGAAATGGATCGAAGGACCTTTGACATATTACAAGTGAGTAAACCTTTTAAATATTTATTCAAATATTGACCAAATACTTTGCAACGTACAAAATTCGAAACTGAAAATTTCGTTTACTCTTATGTGATGGCAATAATAAAACGTTTATCATGTTAGAGTGTAATTTGGTTTATTCCTAGTCTCATAATAGGAATTGATTAAACAATCAATAAATTCTGGAACTTGTTTATCAGTACTTTTCCATATTTTTTTGTATTCTCTTGCTGGTTTTCGATTTACTATTTTCACTGCTCATATTGTAATCAAATTAATTTCCAAAGTTAGCTTTCTTTAATGTAATGCAATTATTCATCATCAAGGAAGTTTGAAAAATCAGTCAATTTTGATCCTGGACCGGTCTGTTGTTATGATTATATATAATCAATCAGAATCAGAATCAAAGTTGTTAATCTGTTAACTGTTAGGTACTTCTTAAGCATAACTGTTGAAATTCTGTCAGTTTTTGTTATTGTGATTGATTAACATAGACTGTAATAACAGATCTGTGATATTTGAAATATAATATGGGGCAATTAAGGACATTCACGTAGTATCTTAATTTCTTCATTGTGATTCCAGTTTTTACTTTATGCTTTGGTACAGACTTCACGATACACCCTAATTTCAAAGTTCTATTACCATATATTTGCTTTAGGAGTGAGGATCCAAATGCTGAACTCTGCTCAGTTTATTATGCGCCTCTTAATTTCCGTGACATTATGTTGGCTACCGGAAAGCTTCCACCAGATGCTCTTCCTGGAGACTTAGCAGGCCAAGATTGTATCTTAGGTTTGGAATTTTCTGGTCGAGATACTAAAGGACGTAGAGTTATGGGCATGGTCGCAGCTAGAAGTTTGGCCACCACTGTCTTAGCTGATCCGGGATTCTTATGGGAAGTTCCTGAAAAATGGAGCTTAGAAGAAGCTGCTACAATTCCTGTTGTTTATGGAACGGTACTTAATAAAACTTTTCAAATAATAACTTCAAGTTTTAATTGATTTTTAATACTTTTTCAGAGCTATTATGCATTAGTTGTTAGAGGTCGAATGCGTCCTGGTGAATCAGTCTTGGTGCATGCTGGTACTGGTGGTGTGGGTCAGGCTTCAATCTCGATTGCTTTGCACATGGGTTGCAAAGTATTTACAACTGTTAGTAGTCAAGCTAAGAGAGACTTCCTGAAGAAAACATTCCCACAACTTACTGATGACAACATTGGTAACTCGAGAGATACTAGTTTCGAGCAGCTAGTTTTAACACAAACAAACGGCAGAGGAGTAGATTTAGTCCTGAACTCTTTAGCAGCACATCAGTTGCAAGCATCTGTTCGTTGCTTAGCCATTGGTGGACGATTCTTAGAAATAGGGAAAGTCGACTTATCCAATAACTCCCCACTGGGTATGAGTGTATTCCTGAAGAACACTACATTCCACGGTATCCTTCTGGATGCATTATTTGATTCTGATACTTTTGAGAAGACAGAAGTTATGCGATTGGTGAGTGAAGGTATAGAAAATGGTGCCGTTATACCACTACCTAACACTGTTTACAACGAAAATCAAGTGGAGCAGGCATTCCGTTTCATGGCTTCAGGAAAACACATCGGTAAAGTTTTATTGAAAATCAGAGAAGAAGAAAGTCGCAAAACGCAGCCTCCAAACTTGAAGGTGGTTGCAGCCATTCCACGTACATACATGAACCCTGAAAAGAGCTACATTTTAGTCGGTGGTTTGGGAGGATTTGGATTGGAATTAGCAAACTGGCTTGTTCTTAGAGGAGCCACCAAGCTTGTTCTTACATCTCGAAGCGGAATTAAAACAGGGTATCAGTCACTCTGCATTCGTCGTTGGCGAGAAGCAGGTGTTCATGTCATAGTTTCGACAGCAGATTCGACGACAGAAAAAGGAGCTAAACGATTATTAGAAGAAGCAAATGAACTTGGGCCTGTTGGTGGCATCTTCAATTTAGCTGTAGTCTTGCGAGATGCAATGATGGAAAACCAATCAGAAGCAGACTTCAAAACTGTTTCCAAGCCAAAAGTAGATGGAAGTAAACAACTGGATGCCGTTTCTCGAACTCTCGCACCCCAGTTGGACTATTTTGTCAATTTCTCGTCAGTATCTTGTGGAAGGGGAAATGCAGGTCAAGCCAACTATGGTTTAGCCAATTCAGCAATGGAACGTATAGCAGAATCTAGGCAAACTATTGGATTACCTGGTTTGGCTATACAATGGGGAGCCATAGGTGACGTTGGTTTGATTTTGGAAACTATGGGCGGGAATGATACTGAAGTAGGCGGTACCTTACCCCAACGTATGGCGTCGTGCCTGAATACAATGGACATTTTCTTACAACAACCAAATGCCACAGTTGCTAGTATGGTGCTTGCTGAAAAACGAAAAGGTAGTGGAGGAAGCAACCAGATCAGTTTAATTGATGCAGTTGCAAATATTTTGGGTATAAAAGATGCAAAAACTGTTTCAACAACAGCTTCATTAGCTGATCTTGGAATGGATTCTCTCATGGGAGCTGAAATTAAACAAACTCTAGAGCGCAATTATGATGTAGTTTTAAGTGCACAAGAAATCAGAGCTTTGACATTCGGCCGTTTATTGGAACTAAGCAGCGGAGCAGCTCCAGAAAGTACCCCTGTAGTAAATGGTACCAAACCAGTGGATGACACGCAAATACAATATGACAGCACCACACTGATGCCCTCAAAACCCCTTATTAAAATGGTTAGTAAGTCATCCGACAATAAGACACCTGTGTTTATAGTACATCCAATTGAAGGTGTTGTTACTGCTTTAAATGCATTAGCCAAAGAAATAAGTGCCACTGTATACGGTTTACAGTGCACTGTCGATACACCTTTAGACACAATAGGCCATTTGGCTAAACATTACATTGGTTTAATTAAGTCTTCACAACCAAAAGGACCTTACACTCTAATTGGTTATTCATTTGGAGCCTGTGTGGCATTTGAAATTGGCATCCAGCTAGAAGCCAGTGGTGAACAAGTGAGATTATTATTGATTGATGGATCGCCTTCGTACGTAGCTTCTCATACGGGAAAAGCAAGAGATACTAAAACCAAAGGAAACACAGTTGCAGAGCAAAGTGAAGTCCTTGCCTATTTCATATTTCAATTCAAAGATATAGATCAACCTAAAGTGAGTTACATGATATTGAATAATAGAGTACCCATTCTATTTCTCCTTTTATTTTATTTTATAGGTTGTTGCTGAATTGGCGCAATTAAAATCTTGGGAAGAGAGGGTAGCAAGAACAACAGAAATTTTATCAGGCGTTACACCTTTCCCAGAAGACCAACTTGCAGCAGCTGCTGAGAGTTTCTTCTATAAATTAGTAGCTGCAGATAAGTACAAACCTACGGAGAAATTTAAGGGAAATGTGGTTCTTATAAGGGCGATCGACAACTATGTACAATTAGGAGATGACTATGGATTAAATACTGTAAGTAATACAATGTAAAAAATATCAATTTAATGCATTAAGATCTCATTAATATTTTGAAAACTCGTCTACATAACGAGCAATTTAATTTTATTCTATTTTATTAATTTATTCATTTTGCAGGTATGTAAGCAAAAGGTAACTGTTCAACCTCTCGATGGAAATCACCGATCTATCCTGAGAGGGAAAACGGTAGAACAGATAGCAGACATTTTACAAAAGACTCTACTGAAGGTATAAATTAGATTTAAATAAATAGGGTATAATAAATATATCACATCACAAGCATTTTTATATCTGTCCAAAAATTATTTTATTGTACATATTTTTGCAGTTGGATTTATTATTATATTTCATTGTTTCCAAGCTATTTTTGTTGCTTCTTGTACATTGATACATACGAATATGTAAATTATTTTATTTATATACACTCGATAAGTTATTAAGAGCATAATTTTTTATGTATTTATAAAAGACTATATAAGAGACCTAAATAATAATAAATGTTAAGTTAGCTCACGTATTTTCTTTGTGATTTTGTCCAAATAAGCCGT
The DNA here is from genome assembly GCA_963966045.1 of Xestobium rufovillosum. NCBI lineage: Eukaryota > Metazoa > Arthropoda > Insecta > Coleoptera > Ptinidae > Xestobium > Xestobium rufovillosum. The sequence continues at coordinate 33,614,989 of OZ014493.1, forward strand.
ACCAATTAAGGGTTTTACAAATTTTTTGATTAACTTTGTATATTTTTTCGTGAATAAATTTATTCAATTGAATTTTGAGTCTCCATCTCATAATGTGTAAAAAGTTTAATAAATTAGGCATACAGTAAACTAGGTTGTCTGTAATTCTGAATTATACGAAGTGATGAAATTTTATCCGAAGTGTGACTACAACTTGAACATTCAAAATAAGCTATCTAGGTATGTGTTGCGGTCTTAACAGCATTATGTGCATAGGATGTCCTAATTACTTCCACACAATACGTAACTATTTTTCTGAACGGAACAACTTCTATATCATTGCATTTTAATCCCCTAATCAATTCTACGATGAGGTTGCATGATATGTTTTTGATTTGAACTGCATATTTTTGAGTTATACAGTTGACAGTCTATTAGAAATATCTGGAGAACTAAAAAAGATAGTGATTTGAAATTTTGGCTGTGGCTGAAATCGGGTCGGATCTATTTAATGAAAATATTTTCAAAATGGTGGCATTTCCGGAAATACCGGAAGTTGACACCAACTTTGTTATCTTAAATGGAATGCTCCCATTTTCTATTTTTTTTTTAGATTCCACGGAAAATTTTAATGTCAATTCAATACAGGTTCGCTATGTCTAAAATTAATATTTTCGGAGATATAAATTTTTTTCTCAATATTTTGACAGTTGTGGTAGATTATGCAAAAATTAATATCTCGATAACGTCTAGCAGTAAGATGTCCGATTTTTTATGGTGGCAAGACGAGGTATTGGAATTACTAATCAGGCGAACAAATTTTCAAAATCTATTACATAAAATTTTCTAATCAACGGCATATGTTGATCGCACAAAAGTAGCAAAAAGTCATTTTTATTAAATAGAATGATACCAGTTTCAATTGTTTTTTAGATTCCACGGAAAATTTTAATGTTAATTCTATAAAGGTATGTCTAAAATTAATATTTTCGGAGATATGATTTTTTTTTCAATACCTATTTTGACAGTTGTGGTAGATTATGTAAAAATTAATATCTCGATAACGTCTAGCAGTAAGATGTTCGATTTTCTATGGTGGCAAGACGAGGTGTTGGAATTACTAATCAGGCAAACAAATTTCCAAAATCTATTACATAAAATTTTCTAATCAACGACATGTTGATCACACATAAGTAGAAAAAAGCCATTTTTCTTAAATAGAATGATACCATTTTCAATTTTTTTAGATTCCTCGGAAAATTTTAATGTTAATTCAGTAAAGGTTCTCTATGTCCAAAATCAATATTTTCGGAGATATAAATTTTTTTTCAATACATACCTATTTTGGCAGTTGTGGTAGATTATGTAAAAATTAATATCTTGATAACGTCTAGCAGTAAGATGTTCGATTTTTTATGGTAGCAAGACGAGGTGTTGGAATTACTAATTTACTAATTACAAATTTTCAAAATGTACTACATAAAATTTTCTAATCAACGACATATTTATGTTGATCACACAAAAGTAGCAAAAAGTCATTTTTCTTAAGTTGAAATGAATAGTATTTTAGATATTTGCTGTTTTCTTATTTCATCGATCAAAATTGAAGAGCGCCGCCTTCTAGTAAGTAGACCTTGGCTTGTAGACAAAACAAAATATTCACAAATTTCACAAATAATGTCTAATAAAAGCAATCGGTATTTTTTAGTAATTTAGTATGGTTGGTGTTTAACGAATAGGATATGGCAAATGATAATTATTCTAACTTGGATATTATGAATTTATTCAACATTCATGGAAAATGCGATAAAATAATTAACAGGACATACAGAATATTTAATGGAACATATCCTGAATTACCACCACTGAACTTATTTTAACTAAATAAAAAATAAAGTAGGTAGGTACGTGATAGTAAAACAATGTTAAAGAAACTGTTCAAAATGTAGTCCATTAACTTCTACACATTTAATAATTCGCTTATTTCGTAGTAGCACTATGAATTTCATGTGGATCAAAGCCTGCAAATGCTGTAGCAATTATTTCCACCAATTCATCCCTGTTGTTGACTGGATATTGATACACTTTATCCTTTATACGGCCCCAAAGATAAAAATCCAACGGTGTAATGTCTGGAGGCCTGGCAGGCCAACTCCATGGATCCAAACGCCGTATCCATCTATCTTCAAACATCTGGTACAATTCGTTAGTAACTGCTGCAGAACAATGACCTGGCGCTCCATCTAGTAGGTATCTAAAATACTATTCATTTTGGGTAGAGAAACATCATACATTGTTAAATGCGCATTTCTTCACTTTTTTTAATTGGTTTCTTTAAATAGGTTTCATTCAATTTAAGAAAAATGACTCTTTGCTACTTATGTCTGATCAACATATGTCGTTGATTAGAAAATTTTATGTACCTAATAGATTTTGAAAATTTGTTTGCCTAATTAGTAATTCTGACACCTCGTCTTGCCACCATAGAAAATCGAACATCTTACTGCTAGACGTTATCGAGATATTAATTTTTACATAATCTACCACAACTGTCAAAATAGGTATTGAAAAAAATTCATATCTCCGAAAATATTAATTTTAGACATAGCGAACCTTTATAGAATTAACATTAAAATTTTCCGTGGAATCTAAAAAACAATTGAAACTTGTATCATTCTATTTAAGAAAAATGACTTTTTGCTACTTTTGTGTGATCAACATATGTCGTCGATTAGAAAATTTTATGTAATAGATTTTGAAAATTTGTTCGCCTGATTAGTAATTCCAATACCTCGTCTTGCCACCATAGAAAATCGAACATCTTACTGCTAGACGTTATCGAGATACTAATTTTTACATAATCTACCACAACTGTCAAAATATTGAGAAAAAATTTATATCTCCGAAAATATTAATTTTAGACATAGCGAACCTGTATTGAATTGACATTAAAATTTTCCGTGGAATCTAAAAAAAAATAAAAAACGGTAGCATTCCATTTAAGATAACAAAGTTGGTATCAACTTCCGGTATTTCCGGAAATGCCACCATTTTGAAAATATTTTCATTAAATAGATCCGACCCGATTTCGGTCACAGCCAAAAGTTCAAATCAATATCTCTTTTAGTTCTCCAGATACTTCTAATAGACGGTCAAAAAAATCACCCTGTATACTGGACTTCGATAATTTTGAAAATTAAATATTTTGAGATTGATGCAGCACTGACAGTTGGATAAAAGCAATTCCTTATTGCTGCAACATTAGAAACCCGAAAACAATGTGCAGGCTATTAGCAATTCCAAGGGCAAATTAGAAAAAACCTCACGACTTCAATTTCTTCCCAATGGAATCATATAATCTTTGTGGCACACTTGTTTTGTATGAAGAACTTCCAGTTGATTATACAATGAATTTAATTCTGATGTATAACCACAAGACCACAACTATTTGGTAAACAAAACAACAACAAAACACTGTGAGTGCACATTTTCAAAATCATCTAAAAATCGGCAGAGGAATAAAAAATTTTTAAATAAACACTTCCTTGAAATATTTAAACGTTTGTACATTTATAAACAGTTCCACATTAGCGACATTTTCTGCTAAGTATTAAAATTACATATTTATTTATTTTATTTTAAAATATCGAAGATGCGATTACGGACACAACAGCGTCAGGTATTAATGTACAGGGTCAAACTATTAACATGCTCAGATTTGCGGATGCTATAGCAGTGTTAGCATCTAGCAAAGAAGGAATGGCTTTGAATGAAATGGAAGCAGTTTTGACAGAGGGCTGCGGCATGAAAATCAATAAAAAGAAAACAAATTTTGGTATGTAAAGAGCGTGAAAATAGAACTAAAACTGAAAATACAAATAGGAAATGAAAAGATAGAGGAAGTCGCGGATTTCTGCTATTTAGGAAGTAAAATAACTCGAGATGGTAGGAGCACTAAAGACATAAACCAAAGAATAGCACAGGGTCGAGTTGCGTTTAACAAATAGAAACAACTGTTATGCTCGGGAACGGTTAATGTAGAAACTTGGAAGAGACTTTTAAAGACGTACATATGTATGGAGTACGGCATTATAGGGGTGCGAAACTTGGACAATAGGAGAAGCAGATCGAAAGAGTAGAAGAGTTTGAAATGTGGTGCTACAGACGCATGATGAAGATACCGTGGATAGATAAGGTTAGCAATAGGGAGGTATTAGAAAAAGTTAGGGAAAAGCGAAAGATATGGAAGACAATAAAGAATAGGAGAGATAGGACGGTAGGACACCTTCAAAGACGCGAAGGAATAGTTCGCAACATACTAGAGTCAGAGATAGGAATAAAAAGAGGTAGGGGTGGGCCTAGATTAGACTACTTCTCTCAAATATTTAGGGGTGTAGGAAGTTCTACTTTTAAGGAAATGCTCAGGATAGGAAAGGATGGAGGTAAGCGTCCACCCAGTCTTCGGATTCAGAACCTTATGATGATGATGTTAAAGTAACATAAATACGAAACTAAGAAAAAGGTGGTTACCATGGGAGATGCATTAAATGCATTGAAACTCACCAAAGTAGTGCCATTATTAGAAATAATCACGAGTGACGCAAGTGGGTATAAATATAGTTTCTGAGTCAATATATCGAAAAATGGAATAGCGTTATAACTTCCCCTACACGTACACCAAAACAAACTACCAGGAAGATAAATATTATAAAGTGGATAAAACTTCATACTTGTGATTAAACCAACAATCCCCCCTGTGGTATTTCATCAGCTGGTAAAATTCTCCAACAAAAGGCAATAGTTATTATAACAGACCATCTCGTTGCAGAATCACCTGATAATATCAAAACAAGAGAAATGTGGCTATTGAGATGAAAAGCTCACCACTTAGTGAACTTTGAATTTCTTGCAAAAAGTTGTCTGCTGACACAATTCATCCTACAAAATATTCAACTGTTTAAAAGTCCCACTTTATCAAAATGACACTTAACATAAAACAACTTTTTATTTATTCACAACTATAACAATTAATCCCATGGAATGTAATTACACTTAACAACAAGACTTCAAATACTATTGTTTGACTTTTAAGTCACTTATACCTTTGGAAGGATCACAAGTAAATGACACAGTTAAAGCATATCTAGTACCAGATGTAACACGTTCAACAAAATGTGGATTCTCCGCCCCTGATGTAAAAAAGGCAACGCGGCCTTTCCGTGGTTCTATAGTAACGTTTGTAGGTTTCTCTACGGGACCGTCAATAAATGTTAACCTACCTCCTTTAAAATCAATTCCATAATCATTTAAATAGACTAGAGCTGTATAGTCAAAGAATTCGTAAGTAACCTGAAGACAAAGAATTAAATTTAGCAAAGGAAAGCTAAAGCTTTTTCTCTTAATATTTATACCTTATCGACATGAGTCAGCCAGTACTCGTCATGTTGTGTCTTGGGTTCAACGTTAGTCAACTGAGAAAAAAACGTCGGTGATGTAAGATACAGATGATCAGGGTCAATTCCAAACACTCCCGCAACATTCATTTTTATTTTCTCCTTAACCATATTATAAATAGCTAAATGGGCTGGCGTTATAATCTTCTTGTACGCTTCGATGGCATAGATGTTAAGAAAAACTTCCTTATAGGACAAAGCGCCTGAATGTAAATCCAGAATAGATGCACCTCCTGAAGATCCACCAAGGCTTATGCCTACAAATATTTTTTTGTTCCTTTTACCCTAGCAGAACCGAGAGCAGAACATAATCGAAAGTTGTGATCAAATTCCAGTACTTGCATGAAAGTTCAAGGAGTAACTATAATTTGTACATATTTACAAAACTAGAAAAATGCAGAAAATTTTGGATTCTTCCATTGTTAATGAAACGTCAATAAAAAGGCCTATTTAAAATATATTTTGATGACTCAAGAATAGTCGAAAACAAATTTACAGTTTATTTATGAATGTCGACAAGATCATTGGACGAGTTATCAGAAACGATAAGAGTCGATTACTGGAAGTAATATACATTCAAGATGTGTTGAAAGAAAAGTCGAAGTTGTTTTTTTTTGGAATTTAAGTTAGTGTGCAAAAACAGACCATCTAAGAAACGCAAGTATTTATTCCAAATACCCATTGTAATCTACTGTTTGAAGGCAAATTCATACATATACGTTTGGACATTGGTGCAAGACTTGTTGGTCTTGACAGACAAATGCGTGCATGTCTATATATTTTAACATATTTCACTCTTGGAGATAAGTGCCTTGCAGTCCTTACCTGTCTTGGCTATCGTTAACAATGTTTCCGCTTCATTATTAGTGACTATTTTATCATTGACAAATCTGCCGCATTTTGCAGGAATGCATTCGGGAAAATTGCTTATTTCTTTGACATACTCTGCATCGCATAAAAATTTGGAGCCACGGTTTTGTAATGTCTCTTTCTGACGAGCTAATGTTGTTATTTTTCCTTCTTTTGAGGTGTACCAGACATACACTAGTACGCTTAAAACAATTACACATCGAGTCCATACTTTCTGGTGTGGAAATGTGGGCAAAGGTCCAAAGCGACTAAAAATTTCACACTAGCTAACATGTAATAATATTAAAAGAATATAATGTTACTTTTTCACTTTTCCCTGTGTCTTTCCATTCTTTTCGATAGTTTCCTTTTCTTCTGATTTATCAACATTTTTATTCTTCGTAGCTTTGGAAACAGCTGTCATTATAAACTTTCAATATTTGAAACTGGGAAATTGGGAACTGCGCTATCACTAGAACTAGAAAACAAATTTGGCACTTGGATTGCGAATGTAAGTAAAACTGTAGTCTCACTTGCTCAACGATTAGTAAATGTTTCTTCGCAATGGAAATAGCCGCTTCAGAATTATTGAATTTAGAGAGATAATTGTCATTGTATTCAAAACATGCACAAGACTTGAGAGTTTTTTCTGTTGTCTAGTTTGATATTTGATGTTTTTTTAACTTATCAAATTTGACAGCCCAAGTCACCCTGTCGGTAAAGTAGAGATTTACTGAGGAGAAATTTAAATTTAAATTAAAGCAAATTTTTTAATTACTGATTTAGGATGCGGATAGACAATAATTATTGCGATTTTTTTTCTAAACTTGCTGAATTATTTCTTAAGTTTCTGTTTTCTTAGTTGACATTACATTTTTATCCAATCAAACTGGACAGTTTCAATTTAAAAAATGAAACATAAATTTCTTGCAGTAAATACCTAAGAGAATAAATAAACTTTCATACCCAGAAATTCCATATAAAACTTTCCAACTTGGCAAAAAGACCGTGAAGAGTTTATTATTTCATGGATACCTACTTTTATTTTTTAAATTTGAAAATTGATTTTTAGGGTCGATGCTCTATTTTGCCAACCGTTTTATTCGATAAGCGATAACGTTAATAGGGTTGCAATTACCATATGGCATGTTTTGTTGGCTATCTATTTTGCATTTTATATAGCTATTGCATGACGAATTTTCCGACTTATCCGTCTTCGCTTCTATAATGCAAAATCTCAGAATATATTCCTAGATTGAATATGGAAATAAAAATTATACACGTATCCCACTGCCACTGAGAAATAGAACTTTATAACACAACTGGGTGTGATGGAAAAGAAACGAGATTGTTGGCAATTTCTTACTTCGACAATTATGTCAAAATTTTTAACAAATTTTGAAATACATATACCATTTTTAAAGTCGAATAAGGAATAACCGATTTGGAAAATTTGTTAGGCAAGAGCCAAGAGATAAATACAAACGAACCACTGACAATGGGGAAAACTGTCAAATTTCAAAAATAGTTTCGATTTAATCAAAACTAATTCCTTAATTTTCGTTATATTTGAGCATTTCCTCAAAGTGAAATAAGTAAGTTAAGGCCATTTTAAAACCCAAGATGTGAACACCGTACCATTCCATAAGATTATTTGACATGTTCGAAACGTGATTCCGCCCAAAAATTCCGACCACAGTCCAGTCAATCGGTGTTCAAAACTGCCGTTTTCGTAACAAAATTGGGGAAGTTTTTTTCTCAACGGTTCTATATGTTTTTTGAGGTGCTGAATCCGAATTTGCTGCCTTGTAGGAGGTCGGCTTCACAACGAAAAACGCAAAACACCTCAAAATTTTCGCATCTTTTTCAGTTTTTCGCTTATATCTCGAAGACTATGCGTTTTTCGAAGATGACCATTCTATACAAAATTAAGGTAGACAAAATTTCCTACAAAATGCACTAGTCAACTTTGGTTTTCTGATGTCCTGTATCGGCAATAGAGCGCGCTGAAAAACACCGATTTTTTGGCCCTTCTGATGTGATAACTTTAAAAACGCCCACTCCCACTCTCTACAACTCGAAAAATATACATGTTATCAACAAAAACCCTTATACCACGTGAAAGTACATTAAATTTACTACAAGGAACGTCTCTAACATTCAATTTTCTCATAAGGTGGGAGGGAGCAAAGCGAAAATTACGGGAAAAATTACGAAAAATGCCTTCTGCGCTCTACAGCCAAAACGGTCCCTGCCACCTGTCTATCTTCTATCAGCGCTAAACTTTCGATGTATTACGCTTAAAAGAGGTTGTTTTGAATGAATTGATGGCAAAGCATGTTTAATGTTTAATTAACAAATTATATTTACAACATATATTTAGGTACACGACACTGAATATAAAGCTGAATATGAAATCTGTATGTATTAATGTATACTCGTATGTGTCATGAAATGAGGGAAAGTCGAACCCAGGATTGGGTAATCACTTCGAGTACGTTCTTCATCTGGAAAAGAGAGAAGGCTTTTAGTTTTAGAACATGGTTACAAAAAGCAAAAACAGATAAGTTGTATAGTGAACTCTCGATGTAGGTGCGAAGAAATAACTGATGTCATGTGCGCAGTTATTTTAGTCGTCTCCATTCGGTTTTTGGTGACCCAGGCAATGTTTTTTATGCACTAGAAGGTCCAGGTGAAGGGTCTTGGGCAATGGAAGGTCCAGGCAAAGGGTCAGGGGCTGTGGAAGGCCCAGGATGAACAGTTGAGTTGTTGCTGTTGTTCAACTGAAAAATTGTAATTGAATGATTAATGTTATTATAGAGAGAAAGTGATTAGTAAAGATGCATAATGCTCCAAATTTAGAAGAGGGAGACGACCTGGACAAGCCCCTTGCAGAACCACTGTCTGAAACAGCTGAGGCGACAGAAGGTATTAATTCATGTAATATTTTGCAGAATTATGCATCTTTACTAATCAATTTTTCTCTATAATATCATTAATCATTCAATTACAATTTTTTCAGTTGAAGAACAGCAACAACTCACTGTTCAGCCTGGAATTTCCACAGCCTCTGACCCTTTGCCTAGACCTTCAATTGCTCCTGGACCTTCTAGTGCCCAAAAGACATTGCCTGGGCCACCAACAACCAAACGGGGACGACTAAAATAACTGCGCACATGACATCAGGTATTTCTTCATACATCGACAGTTCACTATACAACTTATCTGTTTTTGTAACCATGTTCTAACTCTAAATGCCTTCTTTCTTTTCCAGATGGAGAACCTACTCGAAGTGATGACCCAATCCTGGGTTCGACTTTCCCTCATTTCGTGACACATGTACATTACTACATACAGATTTCATATTCAGCTTTATATTCAGTGTCGTGTACCTAACATGCTGTAAATATAATTTGTTAATGTTTTCATCAAACGTGCTTTGACATCAATTCATTCACAACAACCTCTTACTCTAATACGTCGAAAGTATAGCGCCGATGAGAGATAGACAGGTGGGAGCGACCGTTTTGGTTGCAGGGCGCAGAAGGCATTTTTCGTAATTTTTGTTTTGCTCCCTCCCCCCTTATGAGAAAATTGAATGGTAAAGACGTGTCTTGTAGGAAATTTAATGTACTTTCACGTGGTATAAGGATTTTTGTTGATAATATGTTTATTTTCGAGTTGTAGGGGGTGGAAGTGGGCGTTTTTGAAGTTTTCGCGGAAGGGCCAAAAAATCGGTGTTTTTCAGCGCGCTCTAGTGCCGATACCGGACATCAGAAGTTGACTAGTGCATTTTGTAGGAATTTTTGTCTACTTTAATTTTGTATAGAGGGGCATTCTTCGAAAAATGCATAGTCTTCGAGATATAAGCGAAAAACTGAAAAAAGTGCGAAAATTTTGAGGTTTTTTGCGTTTTTAGTTGTGAAGCCGACCTCCTACATGGCAGCAAACTTGAAATTCGGATTCAGCACCCCAAAAGACATATAGAACCGCAATTTTGTTACGGGAAAATCACCATTTGACTGGGCTATAGGACCATTATTATTTTAAAGCTGTCCTATCAGCGATACATTTTCTGGTATACCTAATCAATGTTTTATTGCGTTCTGAGAATTTAGAACTGCCGATTTGTGATTTGCCAGGAAACTTTATCATTTCAGTAGTATCGGATACCCACATAGTACATTCGTGCTTGATATTATTGTACTAAAAAGTGCGAATTCGATTTTGGAGATTTTTCCATATTATGTTTCAATAAAACTTAAAATTATCGGCAGTTTTTTTTATTGTAAGAAAATCAACGGAGAAGATTTAACATGGGCGTGAGAACCGACAAAAATTTAAACAAAAATTAGTTCTCGTTCTTGCAGAATACCTATCAGTATTTGCATACTCCATTTGCGATCCACCTATGAAGTCTAATTGGAGAACTAAGTTAATTTGCCATGTTAAAATAAAATGTTTACTGTTGCGGGAGGATACATTTTTTGACAGCATGCTCTCACATTCATTAATCCTTTATCCGTTATTTCTTCAAATGGGGACACTGCTGGTGAATGTATATTTAACTGTATTTGGTTACAAAATAATCAATATACGGAAAGGTAGGGGTCGAATTCACCCACCTGCTTTAGTTGTGTATCACCACCGTCCACGGTGGATGCGGGACCGACAACAATAAACGCATAAAATATCAAAACACGCCTTTATGTCAAACAAAAGACCTATGTTGTTGTTCTTTTTTCGTTGGGTTTCTGTACCACATTTTTATAACTTTATGGTGATAAATAGAGGAGCTGAAAGCAGCATCAAGAATTAATTCCAAGATGAATCGTTACGTAACTCTTCATCAACTGGGCGATGGTACTTACGGATCTGTTATATTGGGCCAAAGGAAAGATACTGGAGAGAAGGTAGCAATCAAGCGTATGAAAAGGAAATACTATTCTTGGGAAGAAGCTATGAATTTAAGAGAAGTTAAAGTAAGTTTATCATATTTTCTTCTTTCTTCGTCTACTTTATGTCTTCAACTTCTAAGAAGACAAAATAAACTTATTACCTACGCCATTAATAAGTCTCTGCAACTTTCAGGAAATAGTTTATGTCTATGGCAACTACCAAACCTAATATTGAGTCATTCGTATTTAAACTAGGTACCCATTTTTCAACCTTCAGAACAGAGATACAAAGTTGATAAAATTAGAATTTCTAACAGAAATGTCAAATTACCTATCCATTATTGCGAAGAATTGGAGAATTATGGCAATGAAATTCATGGAATATACTCACAAAAGCTGTATTTACATTTTCACAAACTGATGACACTGTCACTAGTGAATGCAATACCGGACCAAAATTTCAAAACCGGTATTTCGGTATTTTCAAAATAAAATACCGGAATACCGGTATTATACCGGTATTACCTTAAAATGGTCTATTTAACACAAACAAGTCATACATTCAAAAAATCAAAACAAAACAATTTATTGTTCAACATCAACATCAACTTATATTAAGGCTGGGATACGCATAGACAGGACAGGAGGTCGGTAGTACATGTGTAAGACAGAAATAGACATAGCTTTAGCAACCACTCAGTACAGTCAGTCCAACAGAAAATTTGAATAACGAAATTAGGCAAATATAGTCTTAAAATAAAGCTAAAACATCGGCGAGTATGCTCACATATTTTATTTGGCAGTTAATTAAAATTCGAAGATACAATTTGTGTTTGAATAATGCTAAAGATTTCCGTTAAAATTTACCAATTTTCAACTTTGTTTATTTTAACAGTGAAAATATGGTGAATAAGATAGGCATAGGCATAGGCAAATTCTACCAACCCTCACCTTTCTTTTAAACCGACATTCATGTCTATAACTAATACAGTTTTTGAGCTGGACCGTCTGTATTAACACAGTCTCAGGAACGAGGAGAACTCAGGTGTTCGAATACCGCAGCCTTAAATAAAATATGTGGAACGTGTAATCGAGTAAGTAAACAAGTACATAACATAACAATATCTTAAAATAGGTTAACAAATTTAGAATTTAGGTAGAAAAATACAACAAATGAATAATGAACACAAACTACAAACTCTTGAAGCAAAATAAATTATAAATAATAAAAATACCGAAATACCGAAATACCGGTATTTTTCTTATCAATACTGGTACCAAGAATATGCCCGGTATACCGGTTTTTCGGTATACCGAAAACCGGTATTGCATTCACTAACTGTCACATTCAAAATACTGTCCACAATGCATTTAGATAGAACATTTTTGGAACTCCTCTTCAGGAAATACGTTGTGTTTATGGCAATTACCAAACCTAATTTTAAATCATTCGTATTCAAATCCCACATCCCCTTGAATAAAAAAATTAAGTCAGCGTCCTTTTAAGTTGGTTTTCATTTTTGGGAACAACCAAACGTACAAGGTTGTCGAATCTTACGAATAAAGTGGATGATCAAACTTTGTTTTTCCACCAAAAATTTGCAGTTTGTTAGCGCACCATGCGCTGGGGCCTTGTCATTGAGGAAGAGTCAGTTATTGTTAGGCCAAAATTTGGAATATTCAGGAACAGCAACACTTAATTTTGTTGACACTTACAAATAATATTCGTTCACTGTTTGTACATTTTAGAGACGCTGCTTACAAAAACAACCATAGTCCAAATTTGACTTTTGTGGGAAATTAAGAAAAACGTTCTATCACTCTTATATCTATTTGTATTTGATTTTTATGTGAATAATATTTTCAGTCGCTGAAGAAATTGCACCACACCAATGTCGTTAAACTGAAAGAAGTGATCCGAGAAAATGACGTTTTATACTTTGTCTTCGAATACATGCAAGAAAACCTTTATCAACTCATTAAAGACAGAAGGGTGCCGTTTCCCGAATCCACAGTCAGAAATATGCTTTATCAGGTTAGCACAATCGTTGTTACAACTTTGTACGTGTCGACAAAGGAACATTTGTTCTTTATTAATTAATTATTTAAACGGACAGAAACGTAATCAAGTATTTTATCGATAGTTGATGAGTGACGATCACGCAGTCATTTGTTAGGTACTATAAATATAAGAGCTCTCCGAAAGCACCACCCACCAAAGTTTGTTAATATTACATATCATAAGACTGTTAAGACCTACTCTACTTTCAAGAAAGTAATTTAGGTACCTACATAATTAAACGTTAATATTGATTTTACAAGTTACGAGTATTTAATTAAAATCCGGTACAAAACAATACATTTAAATTTATTATAATAATTTATTTATTTATTTATTTATTGTAATAATTATTCATTTTGAATCACCCACGTATATTATTTTTCCGCTCGGGCTTCCAAATAAATAATTACTTTTTTCACCGCCGATCACAAAATTTAATCTGTACAAAACTGAAAAATGTAATGCCACATAAACAAAGGTCAGAAATCAAGTTTCGGTTCACCTATAACCAGTCAGAACCAAAGACTTAGAGAATGGACGAATGGACCCAGCCTTCTTATGTAACAGCTGATTTTGTTGTGAAGCCTACACGGTCGTTGGCCAGCGGATCGCGGGGAGCGTTGTTTGTTATTATATTCAAGCAACCGACCAGGCGAATGTTCCACGATATTCCGTTTCTGCAGCGGCAACTGTTTACTACACAACTGATCTGCTACTTTGTTTTGCCTTTTCCACAAACAAACGCTTAGGCTGTGAGTATTCTGGCGGCTTCAGTCGTAAATGTAAGTCCCCTCTCCAAGTCTTTGGACAGAACACTCATAGTCATAACACTTAACACATTAAATCTTCGCGGTAACCAGAGAGGTCACTCAAAATCCAATCATTCGCCTTCCAGTATTTCATTCGCATTCATAGGCAATATACATTCTTTTATGATTATTATCATCACTTTAAAACTTTAAATTAATAAATTTGAAAATATTCACTTTCCTTTACAAAACTGTAAATATACGTAGGTATGTATAAAGAACTTTGTATAAATGTGAGCAAGCGCGTAGGTTTTAAAATTTTCCTGCGCCTTCACCATTATTAATTTTATGACTTTAATACAGGTGTCCGCGAATTATGAGCAAGCCATTCAGATGGTGACTAATTACTCAAAAAGACAATAACACAAGTTCATATAACATTATATTAAAATTTCATGATAGTTCTAGTCAAATTGCGGTCGGCAATGTGGCTGTACGCCTTTTGGAGCTTTCCAGCTTATATGATTGAAAAAAGAAAATTCTAGATGCTGCTGAGCTGGTTGAGACTGCGCTGGTCAAAGCCGACCTCGACTAACAGAATTACCACCACAAATAAATTGTTAAGTCACATTGCCGGCGTGATATTTTAACCGCCATTGGGCCGCAAACTTTGGGTCCTCCCAATTCAGAAGGCAGTGATTCGGACACGATTCCTAGAGGCGCTGCATTGCGTGCTCCAAATGTGTCAAATCGTTAGAATGTGGCAATATTGACAAATACGATGTCAACGTCTACAGAATTCACCATCAGCAAGCAACTTCAATGCTGTCTTAGCGCCTGTAGCTTACAGTTAGATGGTTTATTACTAAATTTTTGTCTTATTTGTCTATTAGTTACAAAATGTTACTTTATTAGTAATTTTTGGATGCCCTAATTAAAACGGAAACACTTTTATTTTCTCATATCTAATACAAGTACCTATACCAACAAATTCTTCGATCGAGAAATAAATAATATTCTGTAGCATTGTAGGACACTTCTCGTGCATTGTCGAAGAGGATGACTTGAATAAGTCCTTGCCAGTGACCACCGTCAGCAGAGGGGACGCAAATTAACCGGTTTCTACGCATATGACGTCAGATTATTTTCTCTGTCGAAACGAACTCTGCCTATCTATTTTCCTTTTGACAGTGTTGGTGAAAAATCTCGTCTTAATCTAATTTTGTTCCTGCGGATGACGTCAAATTATTTTCTCAGTTGAAACTGTACGTGGCTGTGGAGTACTTGTAAATAAAAAAAAAATGCGCGCATAGCACCGTAAACGTGATAGAAGTGAAACTTCTGAGAGATTTACGGTGAGAGATAGAGAGCATTTCACGGGAACGTTCAGTCGTTTTTTTGACGCAGTATAAGCTACAAACGTCATTATCATTGAAATTTTAATATTTTAAATATACTTACATAATAACTGTTCACGGATATAATCGAATATTCACAGGACACAAACGTAAAAACCTAAATAATCACAGAACACGATGGTAAGTATTAATTATACAACGCGTGGTATCTCAGATACTCATGCATGTATAACTCTCTTTCTCCTTCTCTCAACGTTATATCTTTCGTCTCTCTCGTGTAACGAAATGCTCGAAAACGTGACGCGACCTTGAAATTTTACTCTCAGTTCTCGGGCAATTTTCGAGGTGCCGCTAAAGAAGTTTCACTTCAAAAATAAAAAATAACCAATAACATTTTATCCGGCATTGTTTACTGACTATATAAACCTAAATACGAAGATTGTAATCACAAAAAAGGCAGTTTTTTAATTAATGTCCCACCAAGAACGACGCACTTCTATTGAACTAAATTTAGAACATGTGCCTACACGTACCTTCTTATTTACTTTAATACAAAAATCTTTACATTTACTTATTGCTTTCTAGATATTACAGGGCATGGCTTTCATCCATCGTAACGGATTCTTTCACAGAGATTTAAAACCGGAAAATTTGTTATGCTCTGGCCCAGAGTTGGTAAAAATCGCAGATTTTGGACTAGTTAGAGAAATTCGTTCTCGACCTCCATACACAGACTATGTGTCTACTAGGTGGTACAGAGCCCCAGAAGTATTGCTTCATTCCACAACTTACAGCAGTCCTATAGACATGTGGGCTGTTGGATGTATAGCGGCAGAAATTTATACGTACCGACCGTTGTTTCCGGGAACGACGGAAACTGACCAGTTATATAAAATATGCGCAATTTTGGGAACACCAGACAAGGTTAGTTCTTCAGTTGCGTTAAAAGTGCTATGCTTTTAATGTTTGCTTATTATTTGACAATTTTCTATTGCACGAAAATATCGAAAGAACAACCAACCATAAGATACAAATATCTAAGCAATACCGTACCATTTATCTGGAAAAGTGGCTTTTCGGATAAACTGAACATTTGCATACTGTACTGAATTTCAGAAACAATGGCCGGAAGGTTATCAACTAGCTGGTGCAGTGGGTTTCAAATTTCCTTATTTCACCCCAACCCCCTTAAGTGATGTAGTTCCTCAGGCCAGTCCTGCAGCGATCAGATTGATGGAAACGTTGTTAGACTGGAATCCTGCCAGAAGACCCACGGCACAAGGAGCTCTTAAAAATCCCTATTTTCAAGTAAGTCGTGAATTTATCGGCAAGTCATGTGCGAATGCAAAAGTTGTTTCACCGAATTCGATTATTTAAAGCATTTACATATTTTTTACAAAAGCCTTGTTCTGTTTTCCAAGTCAAACACAAAGAATTGTGATGTGTGGTCGTTTGTTTGCCGCTTGCATCTGCCATTTGCAGTTGGGAGAGTGCTTTAATTTTTTAGGCGAGAGCAAATTGCATGTTTTGGTTAACAGACACAAATACTTATGAACGGAGTATTTTTGATAATTGATACATTCCAGTATAGTCTAAAAAGTATAATAGCAGCTTAAAACAGCCAATGCGTGGCCGTTACAAAATAAATCTATTATGGGTATCATATTGGCTGCCGAAATCTTTTTCACAACTCCTAAAACTAGAAATTACTGGTATGCTGGAAAAGTAAATTATTCACAATATATTTTCTAGGTTGGTCAACAATATAATGCAGTTGTTCTTAATGGAACATCGATACAAATGAACCAAATTCAAGGACAACAAAGTAGATTATACTATCCAACCGATAAAAACATTGCAGTGCAAGATCAGGGCGATATTCATCAAAGTGTGATGTTACCCATAACTCAAAAATTAAATCAAGTCGAAGAGTCATCGGCTCACAGCGTGAGAACGCGACAAGCTCTTCAGGCGCCTCCACCACCTCTACAACCTTCAGTTCAAATTAACATCCAGCCCCTCATTCGACCTATGCAGCCAGCACCTAGAAATCCCCAACCGGTGAGTAAATTAATGTACACAAGGATGAGTTAGGACGTTGACGTCAATCAACGGTTAGGATGAGTGGGGATACGAAAGTTGTTCGCCATCTTGGTATGACAAAATTGTCATAGAAATGTATTACATATTTATTTTTACTTCTTTATTATTTTTATACAGTTATTTCTGAATGTGTTTGTGAAAAACGGGTGCATACATACATAAAGATCAATTTTCTTTTTTGCGGATGTGCGACACGCAAGCTGCCATTACTGGGAATGTCTCAGTCAGAACTTGCGAAGAACAGATTGGGCGATTAGACAAGTTACCATGATGTTGATGAACGCATCTCACTTTGTGTACTCTTGTTGAAACAATGCAAAAGAATCCCACCTCACGACCAGATCAGAAGAAAGTGACCGACTAAGAGCCATTTCGCACCAAGCCAGTCCAATCCAGTCACGTCCAGTCGCGTCGGACGCTTCTGGATTCAGCCAAGTGGGTTATCATTGAAATAAAGCAAATCTCAGAATTTGGTTTCAGACTGAATCCATCACGTCCAGTCCGATCGCGTCGTGACTTGTCAAGACTGTCTTCCACCAATTTTGTCGCAGACCGGCATAATTTCTCCACACTTGACGTTCTCAGTGCGAAACCCACCGACTGAAATGACTTAACAAGACTGGACGTGACTGGATTGGTGCGAAACCCAAGTGTTTTTCTTTTTTATGGATGTGGAAAATTTTATCTCTTGACCTGTTAGGTTTATTAATTAAAAAATAATTCTTGGCTCATTCGAAAATACTTATAAAATTATTTTGGATCGTCTAATAAATCAGGAAGTAAATGACTAAATGATCCAAAAGCCGGTCTTTTCTATTGTTTGTCGGATGAACCCAAAATAGTTTCGTTATTCGCCTCGTACTACTTTTCTTTTGCAGTCGACGTAAAATTATTACTTGAGCGTACGCCCATCTTCCACCAATTTTGTCGCAGACAAGCATAATTTCTTCACACTTGACGTTCTCAGTGCGAAACCCACCGACTGAAATGACTTGACTGGACTTAACAAGACTGGGCGTGACTGAATTGGATTGGCTTGGTGCGAGATGGCCCTACGCTTCGGATAGTGAAAAGATGAGTCGAATCCCTTTTAAACTCTTGTTGTGTGCGCCTTAAATATTAATACGATTTCTTGGGGATACCAAAAGTATTTAGATCAAAATCTTTAAGTATATTATCTTTTCAGAGTGTGACATTTCCGCTTTACTATCTTAAATCACGAAAACTAAAAATAGTTTCTTTGGCTTTCATGCGTCGTTTCCCGAGCAGCCTAATGATTCTGTGTGCCTTTTAAGTAAATTATATGTCATTAAAGTACGTAAATTATCCACGTTGCTATTTTTAAAAACAAATTACAACTAGTAAATTGTTTCAACAAATACAATCAACAGAAAACAGCAAAAAAAGAAAAAGTGGTCCTCTTCAAATGTTCCATATTCGCAAAAACATCGTATTGTAGTGAACATTGTCAGTTCTAACGACTGATAACATTGAAAAGCTGGTTTTACAAAAGGTGACGTTCCTGCACAAATACAGTGCAAAAAGCACAGAATTGACGTAAAGTAAGTAAATAAGGAACAACGAAAACACGGTGAAGTCTGCATTGTGAACTGACCCTAGAATCTGCCACTGCGATGGCAATTAACGAGGACCACATTAGACGTCCGTACGACAAGAGTTCAGGCTTAATTCGGTCACATTTTTCTTTCACTTCCGCTTTCCTCGAAATTGTGTTTCTCGTAGGACATCTATAACTGCATCAAATCAAAGTTCAAAACTGATGTTGACGATACCAGTTGTTTCTATTCATATTAACTTTTTCTGTTATAATGTACTATCGATTTAACTATAGGTACATAAACATACCTTTTTTATGGTCAATCGTATTGACCAACAATATACAGGCGATTTTTTGAAATCTTGACTAATCTGCAATTTTTCGAAAACTTTGCTTAGTAGCCACGAGCCACGAGTGTGATTTTGATAGTTAAGTTTAAAGATCACGAGGGCTTTGACGCGAGTGATCTATCAAAGTGACACGAGTGGTTAATCGTTAATATGCATTTCCATGAGTAAAATTACCTTCAGATTCCAGACCAATACCACCTAGGTGGTATTGGTATTGGTGGTATTGATTTGACAAGATTGTCTTTTTAATCTTTTCATTTTGGAACCTTTAATAACCTTTTTTCTACAAGCGCCATTAAAAACACAATTTTTAACGTTTATTGTCGCTGACAGAAATCTAAATTTAAGGCACCAGTTTTAAAAATAATTTACTTTTAGCTCGTAAACCGCAGTACTATATGTTCGCTCAACTGAGAAAAATATTGCTCATCATTTTGACAGTACGAAAAGAAATTCGTTAATTATGTTAGTTCTCGAGGAAATCGGAAAAAATTGAAAATGATCAAAATTTTCTTTTTGGTCTAAAACAGGAGTTTGTTGAAATTTTGAACAGAAATATTAAACCTAGTTATTGCTGCAAAATCTGAATTTGATATCAACATTTCCACATAAATATAAGGTGTTTAATTTAACAAGTAGGTAACCCAGTAGGTAAGTTCGTTTTTCTTATGGGCGCCATTTTGTTTCTGGCACGCGCTTTCAAGAGCTGCGCCATAATATACGCAAGACTTTTGTTAATATTAGTAGAGGACAATGGACAGTTCTGGATAACCTCCCACCGGTCAACCTTAATCTTGAAACGGCCAATCTTCTGAGGCCATGAAAAATTAAGAAAAAATTCACAGACCTCGCATCTTACGCAAGTATCATAGGCGTATTGAAAATACCGACACAACTGCTCGGTTTCTAAGATGTCCAACAAAAGTGATCTGTGCCGTTTCAATTTGGTATATTATTGATACATTAAAATAAAAGAAATGATTTGTGACAAGCACAAGGCACATAGTCAAACTGACGCAATACGTAACAAAATATTAACGCATCAGTTTTGTAGTGTTTGGACTTTTACTGGAACGCGCTCGCCGCGCCTTAGTTAGTTAGTAATTGAATTGTTCTCTGCATCTGGCTAGCGCTCTCCGTACAATATTATTATTAGCAGCCTCGACTGCGCGCGTCGCCGACAGAATCTGTCCTGTCGATGCATTTTTCGTAAGATGAGTCCCATAAACACGCACCCAGAAGTATTTTCAATACTAAAAGTAGACGTAAATTCATTCAACTTTAGATTCCATGGGGCTTTGCTCTTTGGTGGCTATTTATAGAATGCTGAAGCTTACGTCACACTTTATATAAGTTACTGTTGGGTAACCCACTAATTAACACCGCAAATTCCATGTCCTCATCAGGTGTATTGATTTACTTATTTTCTTCTTTTACTTACCCGACTAGGCAAAAGTCAGCGCATGTACGAGTAGAACTTTTTGCACGTGCAAATTTTCAATTAATACCTCTAATTTTACTTTACTTCATTATTTTTTTTGTCACTTTATTTAATCCCGTGTACTTATCGATGTTTCAAGTGTTTTTAAGCATAGTATAGTATACGAGTATTTCACATTGCCATAACTGGAAATTCACTTTCATGGACAATAAAATGAAAATTTTAACGTCTAAACAGTTGTAAACAATTTAATATATACCATAATCATGAGTTTTTATCTGTAAAATCTACTCGTATTTCATTCAACCTTCCATAATTTAGTATGATGACGGAAAACAATAGCTTACGCATGTTTTTGTTTGTTTTATAGTCTGTAGCACCGATAGTATACAGTTTTGGACAAACTGATTATTCTAACAAATATTTCCCTACTGCACATCGTTATGCCAATAAACCACCGTCGAATAAGAAAATTTCTTGGGGTCAAGGGGACACTTTGGATATTGAAGATGACTTTGCGGACATTCTAGGGTTAGTATTTGAAGCTGAAACTTAATTATATTTTCTTGGTAAATTTTTCACAGAATATTCATAAATATTTATGATTTTAAACTGATGAGTGATGACACAATTTTACCTTGTAGCATATTTACCTCGATCATCTGTCGCAGTTAAACACATGCTCAACATAGCAAAAAAGTTTTTATCGTTTTGCCTATGGGATCATCAATGAAACAGAAAAATAAAAATTTTACGTTGTACTGCCAAAGTTTAAGTAAATATGTTCCAAATTTTGGAACATTCTGACATGCTGAGAGTGTGTCTGACTTCTATAGAAGAGCGCGGTGAAAATCCATCTTACAAATGAAATTGTTATTAAAAAATACAAATTACTTAAAAAATGAATGGATAATATAGTTACAGAATCTAAGAAACAATTACAATGGGGGGAAAACCCAAATTTAAAAAAGAAGCAACTCCTGAAGCGCACTATGATAAATTATGATTTCTTGCACTCTGGTTTACTCGTAACCTGGGGCGCCCATCAGTATTGTTGGCATTGCTTATTGAAGACCTAATTTTGACCAAGTAACATGCTGCCTTTCATGAGCAGGATGATTAGAAAAGTCAGTCTTGTCTAGATGTTGTCTTCTCTAAAGCGAGAAATTGTTCATGGTTCACTGTCAGATGTTTTGTCATCTATGTTTATCGTGATTTCCTTTTTGGTGGTTACCTACAGCAATATTTACTTATTATGTCATCACCTGGATTCTTTGAATCATTTTCTTAAATTAATTTTGGGTAAAATATAGGAAACTGCTTCGTATAAGCAACATAAGAATTGAAGAAGAAATTGATTAAATGTAATTTGTATCTACACAGTCTTATGGTACTGCCAAATCACATTTGTTTCGTCCAATAATGCAGTGCAATCAACTAAGTTGCATTAATTTGCTGAACAATGAATGGCAACATTATTATCTATTCATTTTTGAGTATTTATTTGCTATGGCTAGAGACACGCTTATTTTTAAACTTTTCGCTAATAAAATTTTAGTAAATATATTTGCATACCTACCTCTAGAAACTAAGTACCACACTTATTTACTGATTTACCTGATTTGCGACTTTTTGTTGCGCAAGAAGCAAAATTAAGGCGCCTCAAGAACAAAGCAAAGAGAACCACATCAATTTGAGCCAGTACAATTTGCAAGACATTTTGGAACCCTTAGCAAAAGCAAGTGCTGGTACTGCCAGGAGCCAATACTTAAGTGTTTCGAGGTATGTTGCCGGACAACCATCGGCAGTTCGAGTAAATGTTAATCCCTCAGCGATGCCATCTGCACATGTTAGGAAAGACAGTGGAATTTTTAGCACGCGTCAAACTGGTGCGTACAAGTAATTTTATCTTATTAAATACTTGAAATTATCATTGAATTTGTTTAAGCAAATTAAAATCTTTGTTTTGATGTTACACTAGAACAAAAATGTTCTCCAAAAATTTATATCTCTCAGTTTCTTTTAACCTCTGATATTAAAAAACTATACTTGCGTATTGCAGAATTAGATATATCTTCAATTTGGAACGACAACATGGGAATTACCGGATTAGCATCGGGAAAACATAGAACCTTGGGGAATTTTAACATAGGGAATGGAGCGCATGGGAGAATGGACTGGGCAGCTAAGTAAGTGCTGAAATATTTATATTGTTTTCAGTGACACAGACCTAGCGTTTGCCTTTTCTGTTTCAGATATTTAAAATAAATAAGTAGAAAACTTATAATATTCAATTTAAAAGTGACTGTGATAGAAAAAATATTTTCTTACCTACATGTTGTATACCTCTATTGTAAATATGTTCACGATTAATACTGTATAATGATTATTATTAAATACTTTCGCATTTATTTCAGTTTGTGTAGGTATTTAATCACACATTAAAATATTTGATGTCCGCAGAGATGTCCCAGAGAGATTCAGCATTTACATTGATAAGTAAGTTTGACATGTGAATCAGAATGCCCACTACTATTCTACTACCTACTGAATAAAGCATATTTGGCCTATATGGCCTTGTTCTAGGGAATAAGTAATTAACATACTCTTTCTCAATTAACACTGCTACTGGTCAGATCGGTAGATGACAAACATGGTTTAAGTACCTACCTTTAGTTAGATACTACAAGCGTTAACTCAAGGAAATAATTCAGTTTCAATTATAGAAGGCTTTATTTTTACGCTTCTCTTTAGATTTACAAACTTTCGCCCTTAATAATAATATATCTCGGTGCAACTGAAAATTTTCATGCTGCAGTTTGTTGGCCCTGCGAATCTAAAAATTAATAAATTATCGTATCGGTACGATACGCTTGTGAAACTAATCACTAGCATCTACAAGAACTACAGTTGTTTAAACTGAGCTAACAAGAATTTAGTGTCTAAAATGTTTAGGGTGGTGCTACCTGTGCATACTAGGAAACTTGAAAGAGGCGAAGACAAAAAATTCAAATGAACATTATATCCTAAATGGTTCAGTTTCTGCAGTTAGGAAAAATGTTTTTTTCGAGTATGCAGCACTGCATTTAACAATGTAAAAATTGCTTCTCTGAAATTTGAAAATTCGTCGAGATAATGGAAATATGTCCACGCTTATCCAATTTATTAATTTGCGCAAATGTTAAAAATCATGTGCCTAAGTGATAATTTTGCAATGGTAAGAATGACAAAAATGTATTAGTGCTTAAGCATGAACACTTATGAGCTATTTACTTAGACTAAGTTCAAATCATAAACCATTTTTCGAAAATGTATTGAAGAAAAAAACATTTGGCTAAATTCGTAGACTGACTAACTGAAGACCCTTATACCTATAAACGCAGTAGTGGTTTTTAATTTCGTAGTAATTGACAAATTTCATAGATGGCGTATACCAAAGAACATATATGTTCTTTGCGTATGCGTACAAAATTAATATTTCCTAGCTTCAGCTGTCAGAATAAATATTTTATTTCTCCCGCCGGCATCTGCCATCTGAATATATTTGCAAATGGCAACTCAAACAGCAATCGCCCAGGGTCAGCCTCAGTACATCTTGAGTATAAGAACTTGCCAGTAATTATTGCAAACTAAGCCCAACATTTTTAACATTTTTATTCGTTGTGAAATATAATTTATGAATCGCAAATTGAATTATCATTATGTACCGTTGAAAGCGGAACACCTACACAGGTATCTACCTACCTTTTATTACTTAAAAGTGGTCATACCTCAAAATCATATTGCCGCCAGTAAGACGATAAAATAAATGAAAAAATCGTGCAGTGGTTGGAACAGTATTAATAAAGACAACTTGACTTAAATTTTATAAATAAAAAAATATATCTGGAACTCGATCTTCCTCTTAAATACCTACAGTCTGTCCTTCATTAGAATTCCAACAATAATTATTTCGAAATGATTCTAATTTACAGGGCGTGCAACCGCAATGCTGCCCTCATTGGAGGAGTTGAGCGAGTTATGGAACACCAGCTGTATAGTTATAATTTCGATGAAGTGCCACACTTTATTGAGGAAGTTACACATTGATCAATGGCCATGTTGGAAAAAGTATTTTCATATTCCAAAAATTTATTTTACCTGAATAAAATGCCCATTGTTTACATCTTTCTGTATCTTTTCACGGGAAATTGAACAGCTTACGTTTCATTAGCGGCATTTATTTATTGGTGTAAAGTCGTAAATCATTCAAAGCATAGGTATAAATACTGGATTTACGTCATTCTTCTTATTCTAATAAATACATTGGCATACTTGTAATCGTAAGTCACATTTAGATGATACAATATTGCCCTTAAAATCTGCATGTGGTTACAATTTTTTAGACAAACATATGTTTAGATTCCAGTAGCTTTATTGCTGTTTAACTTACGACGTTTAATACGATAGAGTGCAAAAGATGAATATGCATCTTGCAAAAGCTTCAGAACTATCTATATTTGCCTCTAGTGACATCTCAGAAATTTGTCAAAACTAACGTTTAAAAACCAAGCCATTGGTGGGGTTTCTTTAGTTATTCAGTCTACGCTAAAACTGTTCAAGAATAAGAATAAGGTCTGAATAAGGCGAGCAATTATTATCCCTCAACATTTTGAAATATGCTTGAGGAACATTCTGTATAGGTACTATATGTGCTAAACTACTTGGTAACGTTGTGACGGCAGACGGGGCTCACCTAACAAGACCCTAATTTAGAATGTGAAAATTAATTAAACAATTAAATCAAAACGTCAGGATGACATCAGCCACGTGATTTTTATCTGTGCACATTTAGATCTTAAGTTATCTCTGTGGGTTCTTGGTGCGCTGCCAACATAACAGTCATCACAGATGTTATTAGTCGTATCTTACACTTGGACTAGAGTAAATTCTACTTTTATATCCATTTGTTCCAAGACGTTTTAATAATGATCAAGTTGGTACCTGCTGTCTACATAACGTATTATTTCCTAAAACTAACTTACCTACCAACAAAATTTACGTACATACATGGTTAAAACAGCAAGATCCAAACCGATCCAAACAATAAATTATAAATATCTTTTATTACCAAGCATACTATAAATAGTTCTGAAGTTTTAATATTATGTTTGTTACTCACTTCTTGTAACAGTAACGCCTGGTTGGCGTCTTCTGAATTTTGAAGAATATCTCGTAAATACATATCTCTTTCAAAATGTTGGTCTTCCAACAATTTTAATAAATGGTCATGTACCATTTTCAACGTATCACGTTCCTTTTTTAACTTGGAAATCTATGAAATACGACGTATTTTCGTAAACAGTTAACAAATGCAAGATTATGGTCAAAATTAAATGTAGATTGCTGTACGCAAAGCAAAGAGAGGATGAAAGTGTAAAGAATTATGTAAGGAAAAAAATGTTCATTTAATTCATTTCAGCTCAAGTAAGTTGCTGTATAAAATTATAGAGGAACATGAAATTGTCACAATGAAGTTCTTCTTGTACAAAATTATTTGATCCTATTAAATTTTCCGAAGAAAGACTATGAAGAAGTTTCTATCAGGTTTTCGAAAAATAAGAAAAATAAAAACTTATTTCAGCAATTGATTAATTCTTGAATGCTCAATCCCAGGAGTGTCCAATTATTTCGGCAACTGAGCGAATTCGACATTTGAGTCTAACAGATATAAATTTAAATAGCAAACTTATTTTCACGTGTTATATCGCTTCTCTAAAACTTATAAAATTTTGTTCTTGAAAGGAAAATATACAGACCTTTTCGTCCTTTCTCGTCCTCAACGCAAAATATTTATCACATAATTTTTTAAGATTCATGTCACATTCCGAAAGCTCCACACTCAAATTGTGCATTTCCCCTCGAAGATTTTCATTCTCTTTGTGGGCATCCTGGATTTCTTTAACACGTGACTCTAACACCTTCAAAAGACCTTGATAGTTTTCCAATAATTCTTCATATCTAAACGCATTTATTAGGCCATTAATATTTCCTCGGAAGAATTTTATTGTAATTACTTATACTGAAGATGAACCATACTAACAGAAGATATAGGTGACCGTGACATACCAATGTGTGATCGAGTTCGCGAAGAAGACCTAGAGTCACATTTTTGTTGTATGATATCTGGAAAATAGCGCTGCTTTAAATATGCTTATATTTATTTTATATTGCAGTGATAAATTATACAGGGTGTTCGCGCGAAACATAATATAGGCAAGTTTACATCGGAAATGGAAAAGTTTATGAAATATTGTTTAAAGCAAAAGTTGTTAGGTTCAATCTGTAAAAATACTTTTAGTTATACTTACAGCTTATCCCAGTTAACGGTGGTAGACTGAAGTTGCAGTTTTTTAAAGGGAACATTCCATAGGTATTTTATTGGTTTTTCGAATTTCGCACTGAATTATAATTACGTATATAAATTGTAAGGAAGACCATACTCGAAAATGTTGAAGTTTTTGAGTTATTCCAGTTTTTTTGAAATTTTTGGCATATGCACAGATGCACACCCTTAGATAGAATTTGTCATAGCTAAAACGGAAACCTTTATCGAACGGAAATTTTGAGTACCATTAGGCAAACATACAGCTGAATCGGTGCTTGTGCTTGAAAACTTAATTTACTACACGGAGTGCTTCAAATAATGTACTTATTTTATCTCATTTGTCATTTCAACCACGTATAACTTGCGATTTTTAAATGAAACACTGCCTATTTGTTTTTGGCTTCAATACATTGTATTCCTTAGGATATTTAAGTACTATAACACTTTTCTAAAGTATTCCCTATACCCAAATCTGATATTTTCATACTTATTACAACTTAAAAGTAGGTAATATCTAGTGGATATCACCTTTCAAAGAAATGTGGCAGCGTGCTACGAAATATTTTTAAGTGGAAAAGTTGAGAATTCTCAACGGTAATTTGACGAGCACTTTTTATTTTGCTGGATAAATTTCTGTTTTGAACGAAATTTTGTTGCCAGGCAGAATTCTCAACAGTAATTTGACGAGCACTTTTTATTTTGCCGGATAAATTTCTGTTTTGAAGTAAATTTTGTTGCCAGGCAATTTGACGAATAAAGGTGACAGCCAGTAAGAGAGCGAAGGCGAAGTCTGAGCGCTCTTGGCCGTCAGCTTTATGAGTCGCAACAAAATTGAGTTAGCAAAACAGGAATTTATCCAGGCAAAATAAAAAGTTCGACATTTTCTGCGACATTTTCTTTCACACAGTAGATGGATCAAGAACTTTGACGTAAATTCACTATGAATTCTTAATAAGTTAACCCCACACGCCAAAAGACAGTGACACAGTAATATAAACTGTGTCACTGTCTTTTGGCGTGTGGGGTTAACTTATTAAGAATTCATAGCGACATTTTCTTTGATAGGTGACGCCATGCAATAATACTTTTAAGTTGTAGTAAGTACGAAAATATCACATTTTGGTATAGGGAACACTTTAGGAAAGTCTTCCCTATACAATTATTATTCCAGTGTTCCATTTAAAAATATGTGACTGAAATTAGATAAAATAAGTACATTATTTTGAACATTAATTTTTCAAGCAAAAGTACTGGTTCAGCTGTTTATTTTTCAGTAATCCACAAATTATCAGTACGATAAAGGTTTCCGTTTCAGCTTTGACAAATTGTATTTACATGTTCAAATAAATTGCGCACATTGACTTGTGCATTTGAATTTGCGCAAATTAACTGTGTCGTTGAATTTTGTTTAAGGTCCGTTTAGACACTCAAACAATATGCGCAAACTGGCTTGTGCAAGTCAAGTTGTTCAAGTAAAACGTTGCATGTAAATGAAAGCTTGAAGCTTGCGCAAGCCAAAAAGTTTGGCTTGAATAAAGGTTCGTTTACATGTTCAAATAAATTGCCCACATTGACTTGTGCATTCGAATTTGCGCAAATTAACTGTGTCGTTGAATTCTCTGTTTAGACGTTCAATCTAGCATGCACATTTTTATTAAATTTTCTGCCTTGTCAATAAATAAATTATAGAGTTTATTCTTTTGATTAAGCAGTGTATTGTTTATTTGAAATGGAAAATATTGATGACGATTTACTTCTTGCAAATTATCTGACAAAATTGATTTAACTCAAGCCAAACTTTTTGGCTTGCGCAAGCTTCAAGCTTTCATTCATGCAACGATTTACTTGAACAACTTGACTTGCACAAGCCAGTTTGCGCATATTGTTTGAGTGTCTAAACGGATACCTTTAAATCAATTTTGTCAGATAATTTGCAAGAAGTAAATCGTCATCAATATTTTCCATTTCAAATAAACAATACACTGCCTAATCATTGAATAAACTCTATAATGTATTTGACAAGGCAGAAAGTTTAATAAAAATGTACATGCTAGATTGAACGTCTAAACAGAATTCAACGACACAGTTAATTTGCGCAAATTCGAATGCACAAGCCAGTTTGCGCATATTGTTCAAATAAATTGGGCATTCGAATTTGCGCAAAGGCCATATGCCAAAAATTTCGATAAAATTGGCGTAACTCAAAAATATTTTCGAGCATGGTCTTCCCAACAATTTTTATTTATAATTCAGTGTGGAATTCAAAAAACAAATAAATTAATATGGGATGTTCTATTTAATAAACTGCCACCCGTAAATGGGGCAAGCTGTATAACTGAAAATATTTTCAATTTATAGAGCAGGTTGAATCTATACTTGGGCCGTCGAACAGACGGAGTTATCACCCTGCAAGAACGTGCTCTAGTGGGGCCAATAGTAATTTATGACGACCGAATTGGAGTGATGCGATTTCGTTGGGTCTAAAGAAAGCGCATCACTGCAGTTCGGTTGTCCTAAATTGATAGTGGTCCCGCCTAGAGCACGTTCTTGCAGGGTGATCACTCCGTCTGTTCAGCGGCCCAAGTATAACAGCTGTTTTCCTAAACTTCCCCATTTCCGATATAAACTTGCCTATGCGTTTCACGAGAACACCTGTAAGTATACCAAAAGGACCAGGATTTAGACTTTTTTGTACATCATCTGACATAGTTTTCCACTGATTAATTTAATGAAGGTATTCAATGCAGATAATGGGTGAATAATAAGTAATACTTATATGTCGCACATACTTAAAAGTTGCTTGTTTTCCTTCCTCGCTTCCTCCAACTGGTTATTAAGTTTTTGGCTCTTAATCTGATCATTTTGTAATGTCATAATCATACTGTGATCATTTTGCTGAGACTCAGTTAAACTGTTTTCCAATTTCTTTACCACAGTACCCATTCTTTTAATGTGATTTTTTAAATCCGATGGGATTCTCGCCTCTTTTTGCTAAAAAATTAACGGGAGCTGATTGATAATAAAATTCCTTAATACCTACTTCATCAAATTTTTCCACTGAAGTAGTGTCTGTAACGTCGCTAGAACTTTCTGAATTTAGGAGAGTCATTTTATTATTATAACAAACATTACAAAGTCAAATATTGTAGAAATTTCATTTATAGCAGATATGACAAATACCTACCGACTAGATCAAAAATCTTTTTGGTTTACAACAATAATTTATTGTTATTATGGTTCATTAGCAAGAATAGTCGATCTCTACATTCGAAGCAGAAAGAGATGCTTAAATTATTTTACACAACTTGTTTTTTCAGTTTCACAGGTACGTATTCAAAATATGCATACTGTTAAATAGGTTAAACGTAGAAAGAAGAACCTGCCAAAGAATCTGTTAAAGAGAGCTTGGTTATTTATAATGAAAAATTAAGACTGAACATTGTATGCAATAAAATATTTATTATGTACATAAATTGATGGAGACTTCACAACATAATAACAAACTAGACTCCATTAAAAAAAAATATATGTTGATATTGCAATCATCGTGAACACTTTTATTCGTATACAGGAAAATTATTCTACAGCAGTAAAAACATGAATAATATTCCCATAAATAACTGTCGATAAAATATTCTAAAGAAACGTAACAAACAGTAATGGTAAAATTTTTAAATTTAATTTACTTATTCTAATCAGTCTATCAACTACAAAACAAAACCAGTATAATACTATTCTATTTGAGACAAATAAATTAATCAAAATACATAATAAAATTTATTAGATTTTAACTAGTGCAAAAATAACAATTTAAAATTACTGCAATAACTTTATGCAACTTCTAAAGAAAAGATAGGTCATCTCGTCTCACTTTAAATTTAAATGATTCATGATAGAAAGAGATTCCTTTAAAAAATTCATGTATTTAGAATGTCACGATGTCTTTTTTTATTTAAAACTTAAAATTTCTCAAAATTAACAGTCTGTGTCTACAGAATTTGTGATGTATGTATACAACCTTTTACCCCACCATGATTCTAAATCGAAAGGTTTAAAATCTTGTAACTGAGGACATGGATCATCCTCATAGTATGAAATTACTTGGTCACCTGCAAAGAACACAAGAAATGTATACTCTTTAGAACAGTCTGATTTCGAGTGGTACAAAAACGATGTCGGGCCATAATTTGTGAGAAGATAGAGGAAGTCTGCTATTTAGGAAGTCAAATAACTCGCTATGGTAGGAGCATTAGATATAAAGCAGGGTCGAGTTGTGTTTAAAATAAAAAAACAACTGTTATGCTCAGGATCGGTTAATGCAGAAACTCGGAAGACTCTTAAAGACGTATGTATGGAGTTCGGCACTGTATGGGTGCGAACTTAGACAATAGGAGAAGCGGATCGAAAAAAAGATACAAGCCTGTGGTGCTACAGGCCTATGTCAAATATACCGTGGGTAGATAAGGTTGGCAATAGGGAGGTATTAGAAAGAGTTGGGGAAAAGCGAAAGGTATAGAAGACAATAAAGAATAGGGGAGATAGAATGGTAGGATACCTTCCCAGGATTTGCACTCTGTTTTACAACACTGGGAACAGTAGACGCCAGAAGGTACAAAGAGTAAGGCAAAATTTCCTGCCTTTTTAAAAAGATGTTGATGCATGTTAGTTCAAGGGGAGGTAAACTGCATATTGTAGAAAATCGACCCGGTCAAAAGATATGTTTATGGGCTCCTACATACTTGTAATGTAGGTATGTACTTACTTTTTGAATCTTGGCTGTTTGTTGACCTTGGTGAATTTTGTTTCATTTCTGAACATACTGAACTCCATGCTGAAACACGAAATTAATAAATGAGAGAAATTCTTTTGGGTGGTTGCAGCAGTAAATAAAAAAAAAACTAGTGACGAATTTCTTCGCTTACTATTAAATATCCTATTGGGGACAGTGAAACTCAAGTGGTGCAAGTGATGCAAACAGTTGATGAGGATTACAGATTGTTTCTGTGAAAAGGTCACGACGTTGACTGATTATCAACGGTCGTGCCTTCTGTCTCCGATGATGTGCAGGTGCATGTCAGTCCGAGGAGTGGGGAAACTGAATATTGTTATCAACAGTAATTTGACGAGTACTTTTTATTTTGCCGGATAAATTTCTGTTTTGAATGAAATTTTGTTTCCAGGCAATTTGACGAATAAAACTGACAGCCAGTAAGAGCGCGAAGGCGAAGGCAAAGCCGAAGCGCTCTTTTCATTCCAAATAAACCCCTTACTATCCATCAACTAATCCGTGCCTGGTTACACTCCATTCTGTTATACATATTTATACATAACGTAATTGGCTAGCGCTGCAGAGAAGGGGCTTGTTTAGAATGAAAAGTGACAGTTGCGACAAAAATAATAATTCATTCTTTACTTTTGAAACTCGCTTTATAAGCAAATAAAATAGGAAAATCAATCTTGTTCGTAGGGCAGATGACACTTTAGATTATTTGTTCATTTTGAGGGAGAAATGATTTTTTCCGAATCTGCGCAAGACGTTTTGCGGTTTAAATGTCAAAATATTCTGACTTATTTAACTCTTTTATGTCACTGTTGATTGTCAGTTAAAGAGGTGGGAAACTATCAATATTTCCATACTGGTCAGTAAGAAACATTGATTCAATTCAATTCAATTCAATGTAATAAATTGGTATGAAATATAACAAAAATACAAATTTTAAACAATGCCTTAACCAATGATAAGACACACTAAGATACAACATATTATTTGCTTAGTGGGAGAAATGCCACCATGCCATGGTATACGTATCAATTATTGACAAACAAAGTTAAAATAGTAGCATTACAAAATTTGCTTTTTTACAATTATTACGTATATTGGTTGGGAGAAATCCTCTCCCAATGCATTCAGCAGTGGGACTCTGTGTTACCATAGAATTCTACTCTTGATTTCTATCATAGAATTCTCTTGTCGATAACGATGTTTGCCCAAACTGGTACTCTGTGTCAGCGTCGTGATGTATTCGGGTACGCTCGGCGATAGAATACAGGTTTATTATACATCCTACAAATATAAGGTGAAAACGAGTAGTAACTTTTATCTTTTATTATTTCCCAAATTTGCGTTGGATAGGTTGAAATTTGACGTTCTTTTTTAGGGGTTTGTTCATTTTTGTTGGTTAACTTATTTAAATTTATTTCTTATTAATTACTTTTCGTATTAGTTGTAGTTCATAATTTCATTACCTACCTACTATTGAATAATTATAAAGTACCGGTTCACCCTTTTCCATTCATCTACTGTTTTTCCCTAGATCCCAAACTATTTAATTTATTGGCAGCAGCTTGCCACAGTTTATTAAGATTTTCCCTCACATTAGCACCTTTGTATCTATTGGTGATCATTTCAGGGTTATTCTCCACTAAAGGGTATTTAAGAAAGTACTACAATGCTCTCCACGTGCTCTCATTTTAAAGAAATTAAAATAATTAATATAAATTAAACTCAAATTACAGCTACAAATTACACGGCGCGTCTTCTCTACCGAGAAACAACAAAATGAACCCTAGTATCTACTAAATAATTCCATCTGTTGCAATATTTAGTTTACAATAGTTTTATGGGTCACCCCTATCATAAAGCATGAGAATTTTGTATTTTTCAGTTTGTCGCTAATGGAACACAAGGTTCTTGCGCCTTACAATGCTTTGTTATCATCTCACTCTATCCCTGCTGTAGATATGGGAAGGAGATGTTTTCTGTCTCAATAACGACCGCTTCATACCAGTAGACTACTAGACATCGAATTCTACCTAGGGGGTGAGGGGTAGGAAATAGAAAGCGAAACGCAGAGTACCAAAACATCACGTCGAGTCGATTCATAGAATTCTATCATGACACAGAGTCCCACTGCAGATTCATTAAATTATGCTGCATTGACCATTGAGTGAAACGTTAAAACTAGATCGAAAAACTGTCAAAAGTAGACCATAGGTTCACCGTATGTCTTCTCCCACCACATCTGGATAAGGTTCAATTCCAGCGCGTGTGAACTGAGCTTTACAAGCTGACAAAAAGGTCAGGTTATGTTTGAGAAATGTCACAAAATTTAGAAAATCGAATTTTATGCTTACAATCGTTTATGTATCTGACTAATTCTTCATGTTCTGGTGATATCGATTCCTGATGTTTTTGGCACACAGCATTTTTCTTTGATGTATTGTTGAATACAGGTTTAGGGACACTTCAAAAAAAAATGGTATTTGACAATTATTATAATACAATTTTTACTTTGTATTGTACGTACTTGGCGAAATTTTCATCATAATTACTTGATTCGGGCTTATTTCTTGCGTGATCTCTGAAGGGATCTATGTTCTGCGTTATTCCACCTAAAAACAAAATAAAAGTTTTCTATCGTCTGAAGAGCTGCAGTTTATATTTTATCTTACCTCTTCTAGTAGTTTTTGCCACTATTTTACTGGGGCCCTTCACATTGTACATTCTGTCTTAGGTTACTTCGTCAACATGTAAACGTTAATCAAAGGTGAAGTGAAAGATTAAAAATTAATTTCCATAAATTTATTGTAGTTTGTAAGGCACGGACTTCAACGATTCGTACGGTGATACGATTGTCATCACGGATCACGGAACCGGAACGCGTAAAACCTAAGCGTAAAACTCATTATTTGTCAAAAATTTTGTGCTTACGGTTAGGGAGAACCAGAACAACTTCCACTTTCTTGTAGCATAAAATCGAGACAAAAACAAAATTTGAGTCAGAAAAATGATTTTTATTTCATTTAATATAATATAAATTTTAAAGCTAACTGTTAAAGTAAAGAATAAAACGTATTGTACCCATTTTTAACCTACCGTTTTTTGCTTTGAATCTACCGCTTGTTCTGGTGCACAACTACCTGGGAGCTGGCAAGCTGGGAACCTGGCTTAGCTGGGAGCAGTGCTGCGAGCCGCGTTTGCATATGAATAGAAATATATTTCTTCAATATTAATGTTATATTTTAAAGTTATTGAAATTGAAACATGTCTGCAGCTCTTGTGCGAAAAAGCTTAAGTCTCGTGGATTGTGACATAAATGAAGAAAGGCAAGGTGAGTGTGCTATATATAACCTCAATTTTGAGAGCCTTATTTCTTAACGATTTTACTCTTGTAGTCTGTAGAAAAAAGAGCAAAAGTTGCCAGAATATCCCAGAACGGCATAAATTAGTTGAGAAAATACGAGTAGAAGGAAAAAAAGGTACAAAAGAAGTTGCGTTGTTTAATCGAATGTGGCAAAGCATGTTTTAATTTTCAGCAAAGAAAGTAAATTTACTGACTTCTACGAAAAAGATTTCTATAATTGATGTAAGAAAGCAGCACAAGCCAAAGTCGGAAATACTGAAGGAAAATTTGCAAAAGTTAAAATTGATCAAAGACGTTTGTACTGTCAAATTGGACGAGGCAGTCATTGATAGTTTAATTCAGAGAGCAGTAACAAGGAGGCCTGTGAAAATAAAGAAGAAAACTAAGAAGTATAAGAAAACAGTTTTTACCGAAGAAGATTTTAAGAAATTTGAAGAGGAATACACAGGAGAATAGCGGACAGTTAAATATGGGTATTTCAGATAAACAATTAGGATTCATTTGTGTATTTTTGAGTTGTTGCTTTTTAATTTATTTATTTGTAAGATTACTTTTAATTCCAATTTTACCTCTAGATGAAGACAACATTTTGAATATAGGTATACCAACAGTAATATTAACCTTTTGTGGCTTGTGGGGCTTTGTTTTTATCGGAAGCTTATCTGTATATACTTTATATCATTTGTTGCATTCAGCAGATTGAGCAGCTACAATACAAAGTAGCTCTTCAAGATATGGCAATTTGCAATACGTTTGGCATAAGTATTCAAAACCATGCAAAACATTGGCTAGCATTAAATCTGAAAATATTGAACAATTTAGTTGAGGTTTTTGTAGTACAGCCTCGGACAAAATTATAAAATTGAACTGATTTATTAAGAAACACAAACTGAAATCGTTAATAGAATATGCCGTGGGTGTTAACCATACTCAATAAAATTTTGAATGCTTCCTGCACAAATTAATAGACGATTATAACACAATATTGGTTAGTTTCATTATAGATACGTTATTAATTGCCTAATCAGGGCGAGGCCCTGGTTTCTCGTTTCTTCCGTAATAAATCTGATATTGCATGGCTCCAAAAAGTGAAAAGTGATGGTGATATTTCTTGTACCCGACTTTGCAGCCCCTCAAGTATTTTTCCACAAAAGCTACTCCTGACTTAGTTTCACCATATGGGTCTATGACAATCCTTTTTGTCTGTAACCTCCATAATAGCGGAGAAACAGTCTTCTTTGTCAGTGCGAACTTGCACTTCGAATTGGTTCAGCTTGGTTCTTAATTAGTTCCGTAGGAAACCTAATTGTGCATGGTTGCATAAATGTAGAGGTGATGGTAATATTTCGTTCCCCCTCCTCTTTCAAACCCCGCATGTTCTGTTCGCTAAATAGCAATGGTTGTTTCGTTTCATACGTTTAATACGATCCATTCATCTGTTATCTTTGCAATTGCGGAGAAACAATCTTCGTTAGTCAGAACATACACTTCAAATCGGTTAATGTCGAGCCTTTTTGTTACTCGCAACTGCTGAAATTGCACCCAGTCTTTTATTAAAAGGTCTAGCTGATCTGAAAATAAAAAATTACGTGTTTTCACAATTTGGTTGGAGGTAATATACTACGTACTTTCCATCTCTTGACTTACGGTAGTTCACTTCGGAAAAACTCATCTAAAACTTCATTTACATTGAATTTCACATCGGCTGTGGTGGAACGATGGGAATGAAAAAGCATTTAGTTAAGTTTAGACAAGGGAGCAGGATTGCCAACTCTTTAACACATAACGCAGTATTGCCAGGCTTTACAATAGCAGAGGTTCTATGACCGTTCACAAAGTGTGGTACAACGTGGGTTTAGAGATTTAAAAAATATATATATATAGATATCTATTTACTACCAGAAAGTGACTGGGGTATAGAGGCTGCCATAATGACAGCCATGTTAAAAGCTCGCTTTTGATTGGTCATTCAGTGCGGCTTTCATTGGTAAACTGCTCAACAGATTCCTTACCTATTTCCTTTATGTTCGCCTAACCCTCAAACAAGTATTTTATTTTAACGGCAGCTTTTAAGCAAAATAATAGCAAAGAAAATAGCCTATATTTTCGGCGGATACACAGTACCTGAAATTTAGTGCTGTCAGTACTCTGGTACTCTCATCATCTCATCCAATACGTACCTATAATGAAGGGTCTTTTTCGAGTAATTTAAAAGCATAATATTTGTAGCAACCAATTCTTCAGCTTATTCAATGTAATAAAACAGACTTTTGAACCATTTCATTCTTTTGGATAGGATTATGCATTTCATGTTCCTGCACTGCAGCTTTTTTATAGTACACTACTAAACAATTAAGTGCTGAATAACAGTTCCCTCTTTCCCATCTTTGCTGTATTATTTCATCTAATCTATTTTTATATTTTCATCTCCAATATTACTCGTAATATCATAATCCATTTAAGGAAAAGTTTTTCAAAAACGATTTAGAGAATTTTCTGTATGTACTTGTTCAATATTTTTGAATTAAATGTCCTCAAGCTAATGACGTTTTACAAGAATCACATGTGCGGCATTATACCGTGTGACAAACTTCCATGTGTACATGGGGAAATAACACGGGCAATTACATTTTTGGGGATTCCTGCTCCCCATGTGTAGTTACAGTGGTGGTAAAGGTAGCAATCGAAAGTATATTTTTTTCTGCGTATGAGGATATCAAAAACTACAACTTTCCAATTTATTAAAGCATTAAAAGCAAAAATTACATTAATAATTTTCTAACTAAAACACAGAAATTTATATATCAGATTATCCATGATAATTTATTCTAATCACGGAAGTCTTTGATTTTTATGGATTTTCTGAACTGTCAACATTTAAAAATGAACAAAAATATTTATTCAGTTCAAGAAAAGGTTTTCATTGTGAAAATATTTTACGGCGGCAATAGTTTGCGCGTAGTCCGTGCCTTATTTTCTGTAAAATTCAATAACGGTCCTATTCCTTCGGTATAACAACAAATAATTTAGTAAGAAATTTGAAGGCTGGGAATCTTTCATCGAAAGAAGTTAATTTTTACTAATACATAAACTGGTTTTTTTAGTTGGATAATTCTCATTCACATTATTATTGTCATTACCTATAGTTGACAATTAATTGATTACTGGTGTGGATGTTTCGTTGGTGAATGCTGGTCCATAGTTTAGGGTAAATTGTAGGTGTCGTCTAACCTATTAAAAAGTTTTTGGGAAAATGTTAAAGCAGTAAAATGAAATAATAAAAATTAAATTACTTTAATTTTACTGCAATTATGAAAAATTTAACAAGCGGCAACATTTGTTTATTTTGCTCTAATGAATTTTGTAATCTGGCAATTTAATACTTATTTATTTCATATCTAGGTAAGGACAAAAACTTATTAATATACAATGAAATTAAAGTAACATAAAAAAAGAAAAATAACTATAACAAATATTCAAATAAACCCCCATTCTGTATCAGACAGTATCCCAGCCTATTATAGAATTTCTCACATTCGCAAGTTGCCGATCGTTTATTAAGTTGCATTCCGCAAAAATAGCATTCCTTAAAGAATCAATATTTGGGTGACGAGTTTTATAAATCGTATTTTTTAAATGACCCCACAAGAAAAAGTCACACGGTGCCAAATCGGGAGATCTAGCTGGCCAGTTTATAGCACCACCTCGACCAATCCAGCTGTCTGGAAATATTTCATTTGATAATTAATTCCCTCACTTGTGCTCCAAAATGTGCTGGGCATCCGTCATGTTGAAACCAGACCTCCCGATTCGCATGTGCAACTTCTTCTAATGCAGGGTCAATATGGTTAATTAAAAGATCTAAATAAGCTTCTGAATTTAAATTTCCCTGTATTTCAAATGGTCCTATAATGCGATTATTAAAAATGCCTGAGGGTATTGCGTTGTAGTGGCTAGATTTATTCTGGGATTTTCCTGGGCCCAATGCCTAACGTTTTGTGAATTTGGCTCTTGATTTAAAGTGAAGGTACACTCATCGGTAAAACAAATTGATGGGAGGAAGCTGCGATCCCGATAAGCCCGTTCTTGCATTTCTTCACAGAAAGTTTGCCTTGATTCTTCGTCAAAAGGAAGTAACTCTTGGTGACATTGGAATTTAAAGGGATGCTATTTGTTTTTTTTTAATATGTTACGGACAGTTTCTCTTGAAACATTACATTCTAGGGCAATAGACTAGATGTTGGACTAGCAGTTATCAGGCCTATTACCATTTCCTCTAACTCAACATTTAGATTTCTTGGAACGACTAAAAAAATAAATGATAAGATTAATTTTAGTTTTGTTTCACTCCACGTTATCACTTGTTAAATTTCTCATAATCCCAGTAAAATTTAAGTTAGCGAACAATAAGGAATTAGCAACTAGGTAATAATAATAAGCGAATCAGAATTATCTAAATAAAAACCAAGTAAATTTATTAGTAAAAATTACCTTCTTTCAATGAAAGATTCAGTATCTTCAAATTTCTTAACTAAATTTTTTATTGTTGTTACCGAAGGAATAGGACTGTTATTGAATTTTACAGAAAATAAGTCACGGACTACCCGCAGACTATTGCCGCCGTAAAATGTTTTCACAATGAAAACCTCTTCTTCAACTGAATAAATATTTTTGTTCATTTTGAAACCCAAATTTTAAATTGTCGATAAAAATAATGTTGACGGTTCAGACGAATTAGAAATTAGAATCAAGGGAGTCTTTGATTAGAATAAATTAAATTGTCATAGGTAATCTGATGAATATCCGTGTTTTAATTTTAAAATTATTAGTGTAATTTTTGCTTTTAATGCTTTAATAAATTGGAAAATTGCAGTTTTTGATATCCTCATACGCAGAAAAAAATAATCTTTCGATTGCTACCTTTACCACCACTGTAACTACACATGGGGTGCAGGAATCCCCAAAAATGTAATTGCCCGTGTTATTTCGCCATGTACACATGGAAGTTTGTCACACGGTATGTAGCTGTAACTAGTCAAGGTGTCATACTGCATTATTACATCACATGATTTCACTTTAAATTTGCTCATATTTTAAAATTAATTTTTGGTTCCACGAAACAAAAATTTTACAACCGATATCAGAATAAAATTGACCAGCCTCTAAGCCAGTCAAAAGTGGTAATCCATACAAATGGCTACTGCAATCTTAACACGAACGAGGTTAATAATCGACTGTTTTCGGAGCTGCTTTGTATATGACTCACTCTACTAAATGCAACTAATTATACTAAAATGCGTAAAATAAATAGGGATATATGTATATACATTTTTGTAAATTCTTGTTAAAATTCCATTAAAATTTGTTAGATGTATAGGGTGTTTCTTTGTTTCCATGGCATATTAAAGGCATTGGTAACTTAATTACGCTTTTGACATATTCCTGTCAAAATATAATTAAATTAAAAATACTTGCATTTTTACTTTTTACCCTAGATAAAACAAGAGTCCCAAAATTAAAATTCCTGTTTTAATATTTAAAATTAACATAAATTAACTACATTAACATTTTTTACTGATAAGGGCCTCTTCCCATCCCAGCACTCCACCAACTCCTGAAAAATACAAAAATTGTAAGTACATATGTCGTTCAAAACTGCGGCCAGATTTTTCACAAAATAATCACTTTCTGTGTTCTGCACATTTTTTAAACTGTTGGTCATCTTCCTTTACACACCAAAATATTTAAATATAGCTTACATCTGCCGATATTGCACTGCCCTTTCAGAAGTAACAAATGCTCTTCCTCTAGCTCCTCGAGCCACTCTAGATGTAGCCAAAAGTTCTCTGCTGATTTTGTTATAACCAGTAGGCCCTGTTGGTTGAGCACCACAAGTTTCGAGTGCAACAAAATCATCAACATGTACTGAAGGTGGACGAGAAGTGTTAGGTGGTCTGGACCTAAATAAATCCGCTCTTTGTGGTATCATTCTTGCAAAACCTCTACCTCTAATAGGAGTTACTGAAAAGGGGAGATTAAGAAACGCGTTTGAAATTTTTATGGTCGTATTACCAAACGGTCTTTTCATTTTGTCTTTTTGAGAATCCATTCTTTTTTCTTTCGCATCGCTATGATCTATTCCTTCTGAAGGGCAAATTCTACATAATTTCTCAACTTCTCTGATTAAATTAACCTCAAGCGGTAAATACTGCCTGCAGATCTCCGTTAAATCACAACTTATCTAAAGAAAAAAATTAATTTAAAAAGAAATATGAGTACGTTCAGCTTTGTAGCTTACATTTTCAGAATCTATTTCATTTTCATCGCTCGGAACACCAAGCCAATAATTTGCATTTAATCGATCATCTACAGCATCTGTGGAAGTAAACACTTGCCGGCCAGAAAATTGTGTTAATAAAGGTTCTGGGGCAGGCAGAACAAGCTCAGAAATAACCTCTCGAGCTTCATTTTGAATATTATTGCTTAACAACTTCAGTAACTCCGTTAAACCTTCTAATAAACTTTCAAATGTCGTGTCTTCTGCCGTCATTTCCTGCAACAAATTTAGCAACATTGCCCTCTGTAAAAAAACCTTTTTTAGTCAACTTTTAATTATCACAGTGTTTTATTTATTATTTCATTATTTTCTGCTCTCATTTTTCACTATATGTACTTTGAATTACGTTACAACATGCACTTACAAAGTCTTTCTCTACTTAAAAATTCGACTAATATGGTATTTATATTCCGAAATATAAGTATCTTAATATTTTGGGTCATAAACAAAATGAAAGTGGGAAACCCTGGATAAAAAAGGATATTGTGAAAAATATAGAAGTAGGCTAGATGAAGGAGGGAAGCAAAGTATTATAGGAATCTATTCAGAACGTATAGTACAAGATCCCGATTAAGGCCGATCTTCACCCATCAGTTTTCCTAATGAAAGGTATTTTTTATCAAACATATTATGCAAACAAATAAATTGCGGATGGGTTGCCTAATTATATCAGGTCAAGACTACCCTTAATTAAAAATAATGTAATAATTTTTTTATAATAATTCTGCTGCACGTGTGTATGTCGCTGAACTCCTCCTAAAAGGCTGGACCGATTTTAATGTCATTTTTTGTGTGTGTTTGAGTGGGTCCCTGGATGGTTTACATTCACAATTGGACCCGGTAGCGGTAGGTGGCGCTGCAATTGGGCAGGACAACGTCTGCCGGACCCACTAGCAATATATAAGTAATAACAGAGTAAATACTTAAAGAAATTAATACAAATTTTAGAAAACGACA
Source organism: Xestobium rufovillosum (assembly GCA_963966045.1). Taxonomy (NCBI): domain Eukaryota; kingdom Metazoa; phylum Arthropoda; class Insecta; order Coleoptera; family Ptinidae; genus Xestobium; species Xestobium rufovillosum. The sequence continues at coordinate 33,657,594 of OZ014493.1, forward strand.
ACAAATAGTTAATAACACATAGTAGTAAAGAAGCATTTTGTTATAAAATTCTGATGTTATTATACATACATATAAAAACAAAAAGTTATTCAGCATCAGATTCATCAGAAGTTGCAAGATGATACTCAACTTATCGGTAAAGTGGACATTGTTCAGGAGTTTACTGCTCTGATGTATGGCATCAAGCACTGCACTAGTGTAAATGATGCCAGATATCGCATTTTTCAAAAAAAAATATTCGTCTAAGAAAGACAATGAACAATTTATGAAAAAGATCAAAAGTTATGACTCAAATATGATTCTACCATGCTGGGAATCGCTAAAACAAAAAATTTTTCGTAGAATATACATCAGTTGTATGTGGCTTAATGCAACTGATCCTGATTGTGTCAAACTACATCCTGAAAATTGCGGTTGGTTCATGGATGGCTATTTAAAACCAAGAGGGTTCGTTGGGGACCCAACGCCCTTACAAGTTGGCGATATTGCACTTGACAAACAGTGATAATGATTCCTCAGAAGTTGAGTATCATCTTGCAACTTCTGATGAATCTGATGCTGAATAACTTTTTATATTTATGTATATGTATAATAACATCAGAATTTTATAACAAAATACTTCTTTACTACAATAATGTGTTATTAACTATTTGTTGTCGTTTTCTAAAATTTGTATTAATTTCTCTAAGTATTTACTCTGTTTAATCTGTTATTACTTATATATTACTAGTGGGCCCGGCAGACGTTGTCTTGCCCGATTGCAGCGCCACCTACCGGGTCCAATTGTGAATGTAAACCATCCAGGGACCCACTCAAACACACACAAAAAATTTCATCAAAATTGGTCCAGCCGTTTAGGAGGAGTTCAGTGACATACACACGTACAGAAGAATTATAAAAAAATTATTACATTATTTTTAATTAAGGGTAGTCTTGACCTGATATAATTAGGCAACTCATCCGCGATTTGTTTGCTTATTTATTATGTTTGATAAAAAATACCTTTCATTAGGAAAACAGATGGGTGAAGGTTGACCTCAATCGGGATCTTAAGACTAGTAGGAAAGTGAAAGATCAGTGGAATGCTAAATGCTATCCAGTTCAAAGAAGTGAAGTACATAAGTGGGAATAGATAAGACTGAAGCACATAAAACAGTCGGGGGAAATTGCAGAAAAATCAGGTTCACTAGCAAAAACAAGAAAAAGGCAGGTATATGTATTTCAGGCGTACCTTTAATGTGTCTTCCAGCAAAGATAATGGATGTTCCTTGTTGTCAGCACCATCTTCACTCTTCCAACCAACTAGAGCTCGAACCTCGGATAAGGTCATTTTTATATCTCTAGGATTATACAAAACAGTCCCTTCCACATCTTCAGTAGTTGAACAGACTCTCAAAAACTCCACCAATGTATTTAAAGTTGATAGGCATTCAACACTATCTTTCGAAAAGTTTTTCACCAGTTTTTGTAAGACGATTGAAAAGGGTTTTGCAGTACGACTGAGGATATCCCGCAAGTGATAAAATCCATAATTATGTTCCGTTAACAAAAGAAATGTTCTGACAATCGGCAAATAAGTAACAAATGAATTATCTCCTTGCAAATGATCAACCATTGAATTAATGAAAACTAAAAACTGCTCTTTCATTGGCAGAGAATTGGCCAAAAATACTTCGGTAGAAAGCTCAAATTTCTCATCAGGAGGTGCTTGTAATAAAGTATTTTCACTGTCACACAAGCTTTGGAAAATACTAAGTATGCATTCTTGAGCTTGAATATGGGAATTCAAACGATTATTACTCTTCAATATTTCTACAAATGATGTGATTAGTGCTGGATATTTTTCGTCGCTCTTTAATGACCCCGAAGTATTATGTATGAGTTGCAGAACAGCACATTTTATAGGACTGTGAGTCACTATACATGCAACAAAATTCAACAATCTTGCAACATTAGTACTGCATGCCTGAAGCTTATCTTCTGGAAGATTCAGAGCATTGCACAGGGTATCCAAAACACCCCTTACTATCATTATTGCAGAATTTGCCGCTAAATCTGACAACTGAATGCAAACTCTTCGAATGAGACTTAACAGAGGTTGGTGAGATGTTAGGCACATTCGATTAACCAATTCCTGTAAAGCTGTACTATGTGGGTGAAGATGCGCAGACCATAATTTTCGTAAATTCACTAACCAAGTGCACTCTTCTTTAGTCAATTCTTCACGGCTTTGAATAGGTAAGGGTAAAGGAAGCAGTTCAGATAGTATTAGAAGCCCCGAAATAAAAGTATGAGGGGCAGTTGTTGTATATTTAATAACTTCACTACACATAAGAGTCCATAAAGTTTTGTTCAATGAATCCTTCTCGTGCACCTCTTCAGTAAATGGTTGTGTATAAACCAGAAGTGTATCAATCAAATTCTTGCAAATTTTTTGTGCCTTTAGATACATCGGGGATGTCGATGGAAAAGACTGGAGCAAGCTATAGGTTTGTAGTATTACTGGAATTGCAGTCAAGTCTCTAAATTGTGTGTTTCGGCACTGAATTACGTAGGTAAGCATTTGTTTCAGTAACACCACACAGGGTTCAATAGTATTCACAATGTGAATGCTTTGATTTGAAACGAAAACATGAGAGTGCAAACTGGGTTGTTCATAATTTTCGCAAATTTGCTGTAATATCTTCGTCATTAAAAACACACCCTCCAATGAAAACAGCTGCAAAATGACGTGCTTGTATTTCAACTCAATGTAATTATTGAATGGATTTTCCGATAAAATGGGTGATTTATTCGAATATTCCGATATACCCAGATATTTTATTATACGTAAACTGGTTATTAATTGTCCTGGATGAGATACAACATTCTCCAAACATTTATTTATATTTTCAACCAAAGGGGAAATATTATCGTAATTGGTAAAGTTATTATTTTCTATCGGCCTTACAAATGTTGCTATTTCATTAAGTCTTGCAATAGCACTTGCGTCAAACATTTCTCTCTGATTTACGATATTCAAAAATTGTTTGGAATAACTTTCTAACAGTGGAATATTAGATACGTACACAATAGCAAATGAAATCAAATCAATTATATAAGCAACTCCTGGAGACTTCCTTAGTTTTGATACTTGACTTTCTGATTTTTCTCTACAGTTTAAGACATCTAGGAACTGCAGCAAACAAGTAATGTTGTTTTTTAACCCCAAAACTTTAGCGCATGCAAACTTCCCAACATTTGAATAAGTTAAACAAAACAGAGCATGTAACTCATCAATTACTTCAGGGCTATCTGGATCAAATTTATGTTTTGGTCCCAGTTCCATCAAACATTCTATGTGATATAAACACTGAAGTTCATACGCTATTTGGAATCCTAAATGATGCGATTTATTTTCTAACGAAAACTGCATTTCTTCTTCTGTTAAAAGCAAGCTCTTCAGTAAGAGATTGACAGTAGCAGAATTCTTAGACAAATATTGGAGTCCATCCAAAGTAGTAAGCAATTCCGATAGAATTTCATAAATTGGGGTTTTTAGAACTGGTAAATTCATAACTGCAGGTATAGAAAGCAACAAAGTGAAGCACTGCAACAAATTGTGCATTTCAAAAAAATCCACTAACACGTTTGTCGTATCATTACGATTTATTTCAAATTGAGTGGTAACTGGTAAAAAGCGTTCTGGCTGAGATAATGTAAAAGACCCATTTTGACAAACATGTAAAATCTGCTCTAAAGATTTCTCGATCAATTTTACAACTTCCTTGTTTGCTTCAGGCATATTACGCAATTTGCTTATAATACTGTGCAATTTGTAAAGCGCCTCATAAAGATTAAGCTTCTTTAATATAGAATTAATAGCAAATTTTATGCGAACTGAAGGATTTTTCCTCAATAGTTGTATTAGGTATTTATATCCATTCTGTTCTGAACAAGGGATCGTATTATAAAAACCATTCTCTTTAGGTTTCGTGTCCAACTTTCCCAACAAATAATATTCGATGCAAGGCTTTTTCAGCAAGTACGTATCCAAAGCACGTAGAATCATCAGCTTAATAGATAACGCCATAAACTCTTGTTCGTACAAATCAAGAAGTATCTCGTGAACAATGACATTATTATACCACAAAATATGAATGAACTCCAAACTATGGCAGCACCATTCTGCAAGACGAACTCCACACTTTATATGCCTTATCTTATAACCAGGTTGGTTCTGTTCATTCGCCATTTTGAAGTTCAACGCTATTTTTAACCAGTCGACTAATGTTTCCGTTATAAACTGCACTTGTGATACGATTTCTTTATCCGCATCACTGAAGTTAACATCACTTACACCTTTAACCTTATCATATATTTTGACTAAATCACAAAAATTCTCAACACTGCCAATGTTGCTAAATATTCTTTCACACAGATGAATGAATTCTTCCTTAATTTCTGTATTTAGTCTATCGAAATTTTCGAGTGTGTATTTTGTTATACTAGATTTAAAAAAGTCGTCAGCAATTCCAATATTAGTCCGCAAGTTTTCGGAAACAAAAAGTGAATTTCCACTAACAATGAACGGTTCTCTCCTCTTATATTTTTGTAGTTCATTAACTCCCGGCACAAATAATTTTATCAAATCATCGTTATTCGTGTAAGAATTGTAGTCATAATCCATTTCTTGATAATGATCAGCATCATCCAAAATATCTTCATCGCTCAAAATAGGTTCAAATTCTTCTACATCCATCTGAACATTTTCTTCGTGTGGTGACTGCACCTCTTTTGTTACCTCAAGTTCATTTTTAAAAGACTCTTCTTGTGGCTCTCGTTCTTTTCTTTGTCTTTCAATTTCATCTTCTGTCATAATATCCACTTCAGCAGGAGACAGCTCTTTATGATCACTATGAGGTGTATGTGGTCTCTTAATAGCTTGAACTGGTGGAGTTCTTGGTCTTTTTCTATCTTCCCTGTCATCTCGCATGTAAGACCGTCTGTAATTGTCTTGATGCTTATATGGACGATCGCGCTCCCTTTCCTTTTCTCTCTCCCAATCCCTTTCACGATCGCGATAATCAGATCTATCAAGCTCCCAATCTCGCTCATGTTCTCTTTCTCTATCTCTGCTAGACTGACGGTCATGGCTATGAGATCTGATGTAACAACCATCTCTATCTCTAGTATCACGTCTGTCATCAGAACGAGAATGTTCTCTTTCCAAGCTACCAGTTTTCTGGAAAATAATTTTAATACTTTTAAAATATTGTAATATGTATATGTAATATGAAAACTATACTAAATTCTTAACGGGATTCGACTCGCCTTCTGGCATTCGTTTTTGGTAACGAAATCTGGTGTAGGTTCCACTATTTTAATACCATATACATGGTGATTCAGAACGGGTGCACCAACCTTCAGGGAGAAGTAAAGAAGCCCAAAATAAGAACAAAAGTCCTCATTAACAAGTACCCAATAGTGACTTCTAATAGAGATGGTGGTGAACTTTACTTAAAAATTGATTTCTGTTTTACTATCTCGAAAACCATGAAGCTACTTAATTCAAATTTTTGGGACGATTTTCATTTGCAGGCATCTACCGTTACAAAACGTTTTGCTTTTGTACCGCTTTCAGCGGCATTGCTACATGCTGGGCCATCTGCTTGTTTTACCTAAACTATGTTACGCCACTGATCTATGCAGGTAATTGCGATTGTGAGGTACCTAATGTCTGTGTTCAATATGGAAGGAAATCGGCTACTCTGAATTTTTTTGTAGGATGATGTACAGGGCCAAACTATAAACATGCTCAGATTTGCGGATGATATAGCAGTGTTAGCATCTAGCAAAGAAGAATTAGGAGCGGCTTTGAATGAAATGGAAGCAGTTTTGACACAGGGCTACGGCATGAAAATCAATAAAAAGAAAACTAAAATTTTGGTATGTAGATGGAGTGAAAATAGAACTAAAATTGAAATACAAATAGGAAATGAGAAGATAGAGGAGGTCGCGGATTTCTGCTACTTAGGAAGCAAAATAACCCAAGACGGTAGGAGCACTAAAGATATAAAACAAAGAATGGCGCAGGGACGAGTTGCGTTTAACAAAAAGAAACAACTGTTATGTTCGAGAACGGTTAATATAGAGACTAGGAAGAGACTCTTAAAGTCGTATGTATGGAGTACGGCATTATACGGGTGCGAAACTTGGACAATAGGAGAAGCGGATAGAAAAAGAGTAGAAGCGTTTGAACTGTGGTGTTACAGACGCATGATGAAGATACCGTGGATAGATAAGGTTAGCAATAGGGAAGTATTAGAAAGAGTTGGGGAAAGGCGAAAGGTATGGAAAACAATAAAGAGTAGGAGAGATAGGATGGTAGGACACCTTCTAAGACACGAAGGAATAGTTCGCGACATACTAGAGTCAGAGATAGGAATAAAAAGAGGTAGGGGTAGGCCTAGATTAGACTACTGCTCTCAAATAGTTAGGGATGTAGGATGTTCTACTTTTAGGGAAATGCGTAGGTTAGCTCAGGATAGAAAAGAATGGAGGTACGCGTCCAACCAGTCTTCGGACTGAGAACCTTATGATGATGATGTTTAGTTTTCGAGTGAAACAGCTTTTTGTGTAATCATTCATAATCTGCACTTCTGGTGAAAAAAATCAACAATAGATTGCTCCTGAACTATCTGTCATGCCATTTGCCAGTACAAAACATTTTTTTTTAACAATAGAGGTCTACAAAAGACAGTCGCCCTAAAAATTTTAATTCAATTTCATACAAATATTGCATGTTTTGAATGTGTATGGAAAACCGCAAACCAACTGGTTTCGTCCTTCTGGGACTCATCAGTACGGTGCTTTCCCCTACACACTCAAACCATGCAATTTAACTTGCTATATATGCTGCCGCGCTCTGGACAGATATCAGCAAGTGACAACTACTTTGAGTAATTATCTGGTATTAATCAGTGGTACTGAACCGTTCAAACAACTACTCCTCGGGCAAATACCCCGCCAGGCATTGAATTATAGAACTAAATCCAGATTTTTGTACTACGAGACGTTACAGACTGCTACCCCACCTAAGGTGGCTTTGAAACAATCATAATTTGTCTCCATGTACGTATGTGCTTTTAAGCAGGTCTTTGTTCAAATATTGCATGTTTTGAATGTGTATGGAAAACCGCAAACCAACTAGTTTCGTCCTTCTGGGACTCATCCATACACATTCAAAACATGCAATATTTGAACAAAGACCTGCTTAAAAGCACATACGTAAAGTTGGAATAATATAACTTGGTGTATGATTGAAATAATCTAAGCATCATGTTAGTTTGATGTCTCTCTCGCCCGCAACTAGTTGATACGGCCGCTAATTATTAACGTAAGATGAAATAATCAAGATTTTCCATTGTAACTCTTATTTCACTCATTCTCATTTATAATGTTGGATAACAATGTATTTGTACGTCTTTGCTTATTTCGTATGTTATCATGGAAACTAGTATTAGTGTCACAGTACTGTCAATGTCGAAACAAATTAGTTCACATGCATGTGTCAACCCATACGCCAAGTTATATGATTTAAACTTTACATGGAGACAAATTATGATTCTTTCAAAGCCACCTTAGGTGGGGTAGCAGTCTGGAAAGTCTCGTAGTACAAAAAATCTGGATTTAGTTATATAATAATAATAATAATAATAATACCGTCTTTATTGGCATAGCATATCTACATACATTGTAAAAGAAAAAAAAAACATTGTATTGAATAACCCGCTCGCAGTTACTATGCCAAAAGGCGAAGTTCATCTTGTACGTAAACCGAAATACATACAAGATGTTCTTCCACTTAACCAAGAGGACAGACAGACACAAAGGAGGACTTATTTAAAGTAATCAAATAAAGAAAGGAAAAAAAAAAAAAAAACATCTATGTGAAAAAACGACAAGGACAATAGAATCAAAAGTTACCAATCTACTGGAAAAATTTAGATTCACAAGAACGATGCAAGAAGTTGATACAGCCTTTACCTGAATAGATTTAGACATAGGCGCTATTGCTTCTCTAACAGTATTTGGAACATTTTCAGCTTAAATTTGGTATGATTAAATAATTTAATTTCTCGAGGTATTAAGTTGTAAACTCTACTAATGTTGTACGTAAATGATCGTTCAAAAAAGGTAGTTTTATGTAATGGAGGTGTAATTAAGGATTTTCGTCTCGTGTTTAAATTATGTATATCAGTTCGATACAGAATTTTCTGGTGCAAGTAGGAAGGTAATTGAGTAGCAATGATGTTATGATAGAAACAAACAGTATGTAGCATCCGCCGATTAGCCATATTTAACCAAGCTATTTCCCTGATCTTATAACTTATATGTTCATACTTTCTTACACCACAAATCAGCCTAGTACACGCATTCTGCACTAACTGGATTTTCTGCTTGGTTTGCTCATCAATGCAGGAATTATAAAGTATATCACAGTATGAAAAATGAGACAACACTAGAGAATCGCAAAGTATTCGAATTGTATGTTTAGTCAATATATTTTTATTTGAATAAATTAATTTAAGTGCAGCAAACGACTTCTTGACGCAGCTAGAGATATGTGACTTAAAACGCAGCTCAGTATCTAGAATAATTCCCAAGTTTTTCACCTCCTGTACACAATCCAATCTTATGTTATTCATAGTAATATTGAAATTATTTAATAGTTCATTACCAATAGAAGACTTGCAGAATAAGAGTAGGTTAGATTTTTCCGGATTAATAACTAGACTGTGATCAAGAGATGCCTGTAATAACAATTCCAAATCTGTGTTAATTGCTGAAACAGCTGGTAATATGTTTGACGAATTAAAGGAATAATATAGCTGGGTATCATCTGCGTAACAGTGTACCCTGCAATTCCGTAAACAAGAATAAAGATCAGAGACGTATATGGAGAACAGAAGAGGCCCAAGGATAGAACCCTGAGGGACACCTCTAATCAAAGTTCTTTCGAGAGATAAAGTGTTATTTAGTTTCACATGCTGCTTTCTATGATGTAAGTAGTTTTCAAAAAACTCAATTGAATTACCATCAAAACCAGAATAAGAAAGAATTCAATGCCTGGCGGGGTATTTGCCCGAGGAGTAGTTGTTCGAACGGTCCAGTACCACTGATTAATTTCATAGTTTCGGAAATAATCATTCCTTTTCCAGAAACTTCAACACCCTGTATTTTTGTTCATTGTAACTTTTGGTCACATGTTCATAGGAACGTTTCTTCTTTTTTTGAACTCCTCTATAATCTCCTGAAGTTTGGCATAACCATTCTGAATCATGGTAGGTAACTTACTCAATCGCTGCCTGGCGACCAAGATTGGCGGAGACAAATATGATCTGCATTCTCATGCACCCAACAGACAAAAAAGCAACCATTTACTAATTACTAAACTACACAGAAATGGAGAATTGCTTTTTAATTTGTTTGCACAATCCTGTAGAGAACAAATCGAGGAATCTTCTTCTTCTTCTCAGCCATTTGCAATCCACAGTTGGATTTAAGCCTCTCCCAATGCTTTCCATGCTTCCCTCTTCTGGATTTTCTCATGCCAATCGATCCCGGCTATCGTCCTCACTTCGTCTAACCATCTCTTCTGAGGTCTGCCAGTACTGCGCTTTGTTGTTCTTGGGCACCAATGAACAACTCTCTCAGACCACTTATCCAGAGATTTTCTTGCCACGTGGCCCACCCAACTCTACTTCCAATCGAGAATTAGCAGTCAATAAAAGCCTTGCTAATTTATTGCTTTGCCCTTGACCATTATCATAAAGTTTTCACCCAAAGATTGGCTGGTGTGCACCAACTTCCTTTCTTATCTTAAGCCCAAAAGTCAAATATCCTCTATCCGCAATTATTTGGAGCCAGTAGTCTAATCTGGGTCCTACCTCTACTACTTTTTATTTCTATCTGCTGTGGTGAGCTAATCCTTTGTATTGCAGAATGTGTCCTACTATTGTATCTCTCATAGTCTTTATTGTCTTCTTCCAAACTGTTCTTAATGCCCAATACTCACTATGATACGATACGTTCTTGCATTGGGTAAATTCACATCAAGTATTCTGTTCAACATTACAATATTGTGAGACACGAAAATGGGGCATCCTGTTTTTTACAACTAAATTGTAAATTAAAAAATGTTTTCGCGTTGTTTATAAATAACCCATTCCAAATTCAATTTCTTTGCAAGTTGCCTATTAAATTTAAGGTACCTAAATTATATTTTTACCTGGTATCCAACATCTCTCCCTCGTTCTCGTTCACGGTCTCTTTCAATATCAATTGATCTACTCCGGCTTTTACCCTCCCAATCAGTTTCGGGAACATGGTGATAGCTCCTAGGGTCTTTAGGTACTTCACTGTAAAAATCGGAATACTCCTGAGGATATGGTTCGGGATCTGGATATGTTTGTGGGTAAGTAGTTGCCTGTGCTTGCTGATTATACTCAATTGGTTGTATGGTTTCTTGGGGCCATTCACTTTCAATACTGTTAGTCGATATTATTTGTTGCACATCTGCTATGGTGTTTGGTTGTGTAGGGATAGAGGGAGTAACTACAGGGGGTATTATCTGTTCAGTAATATTTACTGTCAGAGTGCCATACACTGCCAATGTGATTGTTGTATACCACCCTACAAACAAATTATAAAACTTAATCTTAAGCGTCGTGTAAATGGTCCAAATACCTCTCAGTACCAGTCCGTCAGTAGGTATCTTACGAATAGTTTCATCAGGAGCGCAATCTAGATTTATACAGCCATTTTGATCATATTCGAAACCACCAAGAGTTTCAAATGTGCTAGCCCCTGGTTTTCCGAGATCGTTTACGAAAAATTCAATTTGGAATTGGCTCGGATTGGTAGCACCTAGTCTAACACCACCTGGAAAGTCTGCTTGTACTCTGGCTCCCAAAGGAATAATTCTAACTTCTGTTACATACACAGGCTTTGGGAACTGCACTAAATCTAAATTCAACTCCTGAAAATTCAAAACCTTTTGGACCTGTATATATGGGATACTATTTTTTTGATAATTACCTCAGTGTTGTCATGAGCAAAGGTATCAAAGAATAATAATTCTATAGTATCCATCACATTTGTTAAATGTATTTTCTTAAGTAAACAAACTACCGACAGCGAACGTCAATAAAGTAAGGCTGACATCTGAGATTTGACACCCTGACAGTAAAATGTGTTCTGTTTGTTTTAACCACATCATAAGTATGCTGAAGTTTCAACACCCGTTTTTAATCCCAAAGTAGACTAGATTTTCTGAACTAGCGCTCTGACGACCAATTATTTAAATCAGTTAAGAGCCACACCACTTCCAACACTTTAACTCTAGCTTGAACTTCTTTACAAAATGGCTCGTCGCAACTGATCGCAAAAGTAATGACGCAGATTTCATTCCAAACAAACCCCCACTATCCACCAATCGATCCGTAGCTGGTTGCCGTTCATTCAACTGGCTTGGTACATACCGTTTGATTGGCTAGCGCTAAAGAGAAGCGATATGTTTGGTTTGATAGTTTGGTTGGAATGAAAGTGACAGTTGTATGGGACGCCGTTTGGGTCTTTAATCGTCTATTTAAGGATATGTTACAGATGTCTGTAAATCGGGAATTATGGATATCCCACAGATATTTTTAAATATTTAAAAATATCTCACAGATATTTTTAAATCATTTTGGATATCAAACAGTGAACAATGATTATTTTTATCTGCGAGATATCTTTAAATATTTAAAAATATCTCACAGATATTTTTAATTCTATAATTACGGATATCTACTAAGCATTTTGATATCCAAAATTGTGGCGCCACCTATAAGGCGAAAGATGTAATTATTATTTTCTTTTGGGCTGGTGTAAATCGGTCGCGCGGCTCCACAGTGTTGCCAACCCTACCGAAATTTCGGTAGATCTACCGATTTTATATGTTATCTACCGATCTACCGAAATGATACATAATTCTACCGAAATTTCATTTTTTAATTATGCAATAGAGTCCATTAGTGTAACGGCAAAATCAGAGCGCGAAATTTAAAACGCTATCGGCTGTCCTAAGAGAAAAGTAGGATAACATTTTTCGATGCATTTTAAATGGAGCTTAGATGACCTTGCACTTCACATTCTATTTTTACCTTTCATCCTGATTTCTTAACATTAAATCAATATATGATGATTACTATGAAGCTTTTTCGGTGTTTGTCTTGTAAAAGCATTTATTTATGCAGTCATTTTGTTTAAAACCAAAATGCAACAAACTACTGCAATTTACGGCGCTAGAACCGGCGCAATACATGGTTTAAATCGTCCATAGAAGTCCTTAATAACACTAATTTTTAACACTTTCTTTTCCATTTTACACTTTTTAAATATAAATAAATTCTTAAACCCCCTATTAAATAAAGATTAAACAATAAATTAGCCGGAGAAATAAACAACTTAACCTCAAACCCTGTGCATCAAACGTCAAAATAATAATGATCTGGTCTAAACAAGACATAAGTTCTTTTATTATATGTACTGTACTCATCCGTTTTAAAATATTTCTGAAATTAAGTTGTATTTTAAGTTGTTTTTGAAAATGTAACAGCTGGAAAGAGCAGTCTATTTGTCACTTGCAGAATCCCCGTGAACTGTAAACCGTTGTTAATATTGAAGTGGCGTGTAAATACTGTGAAAATATTGGGAAAATCCCTAATGAATATGTGTCCAAAAATGGCTACAAAAATAGATACAGGATGTTGAAATTTCTTACAAAAATGTAATATCTGCTTGTATCGTTACCTACTATTTTCAGCTGTTTTGTGCTATTCTCGAGTATTTACACGCCAATTCGATATTTACAACACTTTACTATTAGAAAGAATGGATTGACAATTTCGTTTTTAAAATCTCGGACTAATGCACCGTGTTACACAAAATTATTTCTCTCTGAAACTATGCCTCGAACGCAAAAAACAAAAGAGAGATTTTTCTTGTAAATAAAACAAAGATTCTAATATTTTGCAACATATCTATGTAAGTCAGTAGCGTAACATAGTTTCGGTAATAAATGTGGTCTCCCCACCTCGTAGTGACGCCACTGGTGAGAGTACAAAACTCAAAATTTATAAATTAGTAAATAACTTCAAGGAATTATTATGCCCAAAATTCCAAATGAATAGGTCCGGTAGTTTTCCAGATATTAAAAAAATAACATTTTTGAAAGAAATTTCAACACCTTGTATCTCGCTTAGCCGGCATTTTTGGACATACGTTGATTAAGGTTTTTCGCATTATTTTTAAGTATTCTATCTACCCTAGAAGTTTGTTACACTCATTATAGATCACCCTGTATTGCATTATACTCCGATCATCTGTTTACCCTACAAAATTTGCATTCCTCTAAAACGTTGAAGATTCACTTCTATCGCGAGTGGTGACCACGCATCCAGTTTTTTTAATCATGTTTTTCCTTGCCCTCAGCGTTCAGGTTATTGCCAATAAGTGGTGCGAATAATATTGAAATATTAATAACGGCCAACGGCAAAACCAGCGCCGGCAACGAAAAGTAAATTTGCTGGCTGCCGGCGGCGACAACGCATTCACTTCCGGGGATAAATATCCCAGAAAGTACCAACGTTGCCAAGCGTTTCCAATGTGTAAATATCCATCAAGTAGCTCATACAAGAGCCTACCTTGCATCGGCACCTTGGTTAATGGGATACACATGAAGTTAGCGGTTCAGGTAGCTTGGGGTGCAAACCCGCTGGGGATGACTTTTTTAGTCATATTTTTCCTTGTCCTCCAGGCAAAATGCTTGCCGTCTGTAATTTTCAAGCTTATAGTTTCTTAGGGCAAGGGAAAGGTATTTTTTCCCTTGCCCTACAAATGAAAACGACGTAATGCAAAGTTGCACATTGGAATTGGAGAAGCTTGACAACGTTGGTATTTCCTACGATATTTAGCACTGATTTTATAATATTATAAAATCAATGATAATTTAGCCGTCCTCTTTATCCTCGGTAAGAAACGTCAGTTATTGCCGAACACGAACACAAAAGTTTCACCAATCAGAGTGCTACCGAGACACAAGTCCTGGGGAAACAGAAAACTCGACCGCGCGCAGGCTGGAGATTTAAAGCGGGAGAGCGCGTAAGTCAGATTTACACTAGACCATAAATACAACTAAGCTTACTTCCTGGAAATTAGAGGGCGCTGCAATTTTGGATATCAAAACTGGCAAGTGATATTCATAAATAATTAATTCTATCTTACAGATAATTCTAAATATTTAAAAATTACCGCCCCATATCTAAAATTGTTGATTTAAAAATATCTGTCGGATAAAAATAATTGTTTGTGGATATCTCACTGATAGCATTAAATATTTGAAAATATCTGTGGGATATCCTGAAACCTATACTATTTTTGCTCACTTTGGATTCGTATGTAATTCTTTAAGCAATACTTACGTGCTAAAGTCAAAGCTAAGCAAAAATTGATTTGATTTAAAAATATGCTATAGATATTTTCAAATATTTAAAACTATGAGTGAGATATGCATTAATAAATATTTATATCTCGCTGATATTTTTAAATAATGAATTATGGATATCTCCGAGATATTTATGTCGATTTAACAATATCTGGTAGATAGAAATAATTATTTATGGATATTACTTGCATGGTTTGATATAAAAAAATGTAGCCTTCCACTTGCTACTCTAAATTGGATAACAATTACAACGTGTAAAGGATGGTGTAATCGAATTATTGAATCTTTCGCCTTCTAGGTGGCGCCACAATTTTGGATATCAAAATGCTTAGTAGATATCCGTAATTATAGAATTAAAAATATCTGTGAGATATTTTTAAATATTTAAAGATATCTCGCAGATAAAAATAATCATTGTTCACTGTTTGATATCCAAAATGATTTAAAAATATCTGTGAGATATTTTTAAATATTTAAAAATATCTGTGGGATATCCATAATTCCCGATTTAAAAACATCTGTAGGATATCCTTAAATGGACTATTAAAGACCCAAACGGCGTCCCATACAGTTGTGAGGAGACTAGAGACGGGACTATTCGAATGAAAAATACAAAGTATTCGATTCTATCAAGAATTCGAATTACGGACATAAGTGGGGCGTCAAAAACGTCAGATTTTAATTCCAAACAAAACAAAGCCACGTGCTTTCTGACGTTTTAACATAACCTCTGAAATATAATTATAGGCGTTTTCAAGTTTTTACCCGTAAAAGCCCAACACAGAAATTGAAAATAAACTGTTTTCACTGCAAAACGTCTATAATTATATTACAAAAACTAGTTTAAGACGTTTCAAATAATATCGATAAACGTCAAATGGCACGTGGTTTTGTTTTGTTTGGAATGAAAATCTGACGTATGACGGAGGCACTTAGGTCCCCTATTAAGGTAAATTATTATTAAATTATTATTAAGTAACATAAATTTTTAAGCATGGCAAAGTACATGCATTCGATTCTTGGGATAATTTTTGTCTGAAAGTGTTCTCATTGGCGAAAGTATTTAAATTCGACTTGACTGGAAGAATTTTCACCAATGAAAGGACTTTGGCCTTTGGGGCAAAAATTATATGAAACGGGCATGTAAAAGTAAAAATCTAACATTTTACAGAACGTTTTCCTGAAATTAATGCATCATGGTTCTTTGCTGCTGCATGAGACTTCACTTGACATCATGGCAATGTGTATACAATACCGGCAGACCGGCACCGGTGCATGGTTGTTTTTAAATAAATTTTGGCGTTTGCCGCGTTGCTACCATTTATTTATATATGAGAAATTATTGTGGCATAATTTGAAAATTTATAATAAGAACGCGAATGTGTTAAACTGAAGAAATGTCTGGTCGGGTAGTTGTGGGTTTGTGTACATATTATAATAATAATTAATAAACTTTTCTTACATAATTCATTTCAAATGTAGGAGGAGGAACGGGTTTCATCGGTTCACACTTGTGTAAACTTCTGAAAACTCATAGCTACACTGTTACAATTGTATCTCGTATGCCAGGACCTGACCATATATCGTGGCATGAAGTGAAACAAGAAGGTCTTCCACGTGATACTAAAGCTGTAGTAAATTTGGCCGGGCAAAATGTGTTAGATTTAAAACATAGATGGAGTCCAGGTTTTAAACAGAATATATGGAATTCGAGAGTGAATACAACGGCTGCCTTAGCAGAAGCTATTCAAAAAGCTACTTCCAAACCAGCCGTTTTTGTATCAATATCGGGAGTTGGCATTTACGAACCTAGTTCTGTTACAGAATATACAGAAATGTCAGTTGTGAAAGAATATGACTTCATGTCTAAAATGTGTCATAATTGGGAGCAAGCATCCCAACTTCCAGGTGCCCCAGTTCGAAGAGTTATCATTCGTAGTGGCGTTGTTTTAGGAAAGAATGGGGGCATGATTAAACAACTGTATATACCCTTCTTTTTTGGCTTAGGGGGCCCAGTTTCACCTGGAAGTCAATATTTACCGTGGATTCACATTGATGACTTAACTCAATTAATTTTATTTGCCATTGAAAACCAAAGCGCAAATGGTGTCTTAAACGGAGTTGCACCTGAAACAATTACCAATAAGCAATTTTCTTCGGTAATATTTACACTTATGATTGTTATAGAAGAGAAAAGAAACTTTCTGCTTTTTAGGCTTTTGCGAAAGCATTGTTCCGACCGGCTTTAATTCCTGTGCCACAGTTTGTTCTCAATATTTTAATGAATAAAGAACGTGCCAATATGCTAACAACAGGCCAAAAAGTTCTCCCGAAACGTACACAAGAATTGGGCTTTAAATATACTTATCCAGATATACATTCAGCTTGCAGAAGTCTGGTACGAAATTCAAGAGTGCATTAGCTTTAACGTTATGATGCCCTGTTAATTTATTTGTTGTATGCTAAAATTGTTAATAAATAATGAAAATTTTTGTAGATCTGAAATTACCAAGGAACTGAATTTTCTAGCATTGGTGCATTTACTTTACGGAATTCTGGTTAAAAAAACATCTTCGTGTTTTCAATAATTTATTACAGCTGTAATAACAAGAGACAAAAACTTACATATTTGAATAGGTACTTAAGATTTTATGCGAAGTACTTTTTATGACATGTAGCTTTGAGCCACTAAAACTATATTAAGCACGAGTAATATGACACTAATATTTATGGGCATAACTGACTAGCAAAGAACACAAAATATTAGGAATGTGTAGGAAAGAACCTTAGGGCTGTTTAATAACTTCGTTTGTTACTTTCAACTTCCACTGTATTTCTAGAAGCCTTGTTAAACCTTCCTTCTAGTTCCATCTTGGAAACTCCTCTCGTAGAACCATGTATCAAATTTTTGATAACAATTCTCGTATTTTCTGAATCTTTTCGGATCACGTTATGGGCGGCTGCTTTAATTTGTGGACAAATTATAGGTTGCATGTAAGTTTGTGTTGTTCGTAATGGTAAATCAAGTTTTAAATCTAATATATTTTCACCTCGATACCTAACATCGTTTTGCTGGAAGCAATAATCTGTTATGGGTCTTCGATAATCATGTACTATAGGTCGTTCCCCTGGTATAATGCTAGTTGTTTCTGGCTTAAGAATCCAGTCATCTAAATTCTCATTAAATTCCGCTAAATTTATTAGACGAGACTTTTCTTCAGCCGGCACGAAATTGTCTATCACGAGAAATTTTTGCTGAAGTAACATAGCTGCTTCATCATTAGCTTCAGCCAACTCCTGGCGCTCTTGTAAATATTCGTTATGACTGTCTTTAATCTCTTGTTTAATGGACTGCAACTTAGCATACAAACGTTTAAGTTTACCTCTTTTAAATTCCACTTCTTGTTGTAGATTTGCAAAAACTTGTTTCAACTCCAAGCAGTTTTCTTCTTCAAGTTCAATTCGTTGCTGCATTTCTACTTCTCGCTTTTTTCGAGCTACAATGTCTGCTCGTTGTTGCTCTAATTTAATTTCATTTTCATTGACACTGTCGATGATATTCTTTCCTCCGTGAACCATTTGCTTTTCTAACACTCTTAATTTTTTAGTCATTTCATCAACTTCCATTTTACTTAGTTCGAGTTGCTTTTCATTTTCATTTTTAACATCTTTCTCATCTTCATCACTATCAAATTGAAATTCAGAATCTGATTCATCAGATGTTATATTAGGTAATAATTGTCCATCACTTTTTTGTGAAATAAGATTACGGAGTCTTTCGATTTCTTTTTGAAGTTCAAGTAATTTTGCATCCTTTATATCTTCATTCTTTATAGGTTTATTTTTGATAGATTTTGCTCGATAAGCATATCTCAAAGTCACAATTGTTTCCTCATAATTTAAACTAGCAGGACCTATATTTGCTACCATTATTGTTTTACTGTTCCCCCCTAGAGAATCTTGCAATAATCGTGTTAGTTTTGAGTCACGATATGGAATATGGGCTGAACTTTCAGCAAGAGCATATATCACATTTCCTAACGAAGATAGTGCTTTATTTATTTTAGTTGCCTCTTTCAACCGATCGCCAATTGCTCCTGACTTTGATTGCCTTTCGCTGCCTGCCAAGTCAACCAAATTCAGCTTCCCAACTTTTACCGATTTCTTTTCATTCTCTGCCATTTCAATAATAATTTGGAAAATAGCATGTGATCGAGAACTATGTTCATTCATATTAGTCGAAGCTATTGTTCTATTATGATTTCCAATCCTCATGGCCTTCAGCATATCAGCTGCGCTCTGGCAGGTATGAGAATGTAAATTTGAAACATAAACACCTTGTTCACTAGTTTCATGTAGTTCTAAAGATTTTCCTTTTTTTGTTTTAAAAAGATCTCTTATTTCTTCCATATATATTTCCAGATATCGAACACAAACTAGAAATTCGACACCAGTTGTACGATTAATATGTGCCCATATTTGCTCAAAAGTTCTGGGAATAATGCCTTTACATTCTTCATTTGCCTCTAGACCTTCCATTGTGTAAGTCTTGCCTGTGCCGGTCTGTCCGTAAGCGAAAACACAACCATTGTACCCTTCCAATACAGACGACACCAACGGTCGCACGACTTCATCATATATACTCTGTTGACTAGAATTCCCATCATAAACTCCATCATAAGTGAAAATTTTGTACTTTTCATTCTCTGATTTAGCTTTGGGATTCCGAACTTCAATAACACCTCTTTCGGGATAAATATCGACGACATTTAAGCACTCTTGACGTTGTTCATTTTCACTCATTGGTCTGCATCGAACAACAACTTGAACAGATTCATTACTTACTCGGGGTAATTGATTATTTGCTTCCGAAGTATCCATCCTTAACAACTTTCCAATAATTTAAGGTTAGAATGAAAATTGACGTTTCCTTAAGGCTGAGTATAGCGTTACGGTACCGGAATTCATGCCCCGTTACTGTAAATCGGTATACGCTTCGCTTGGCCTAAACCAGAGAATGGTCGGTCAAAGAATCCTCTCTTTTGCAGATAATTAAAAAAAATATTAGGTGGGATCAACATAATAAAAAACTGTTTAACCCGGTCGAGGACCAAACCCAACAGCCATTGCATGGTAGCCCGGCATCATAGCTATTAGCTACATCGCATCGCTGCCAGATGTCTGGATTTTTCTTTTTATTTAAATTCACTTCTGCTACCGTAAAGGGGTACAAGTTACGGTAGCGGAACACTAAACACTACGTTTCCTTAAACCTTTTTTCTTGGAGGTAACCACACTTACCACGTTACATAGTTACTCAAGTATCATAATGAAACATAACATAACATACCATGACGTAACAATATCGTGTAAGTAACCCTAACATGTAAGCTAGACCAAGAATGGAAACGGCCCTGAGCCATGTAAAAAGCCCAAGATTTTCAATCCCAAGCGGTAAAGCAGACTGCCGGTTTTTAGTTTCCAAGAGATAATGAATAAAAGTCTGTTATCTTACATATTATATTGTTTTTATATCAAATGACACAGACTCGCTCCGGCCTAACGGCCTCCGCTCAATTGTCCTTTTGACCTGACAGATTTTTTATGTAAAAAAATAAACGGTGCAATACAAAAAGAAAAAGTTTCCGAGATTGGGATCGAACCCGAGCGCACTGGATCACGAGACGAAAGCACTATACTTGGGCCGCCGAGCAGATAGAGTAATCGCCATGCAATCACGAGCTCTAGACGCGGTCAATATTAATTTATGGCGACCGAACTGGAGTGATGCGCCTTCTTTCGACCCAACGAAGTCGCATTACTCTAGTTCGGTCGTCATAAATTAATATTGGCCACGCTAGAGCACGTTCTTGCAGGGTGATCACTCTGTCTGTTTGGCGGCCCAAGTCTAACCACTGCGCCACACCCGTCGTCAGAAACTAGATATAAATTAATTAGTGGTACTGGACCGTTCGAACAACTACTCCTCGGGCAAATACCCCGCCAGGCATTGAATTATAGAACTAAATCCAGATTTTTTGTACTACGAGACGTTTCAGACTGCTACCCCACCTAAGGTGGCTTTGAAACAATCCTAATTTGTCTCCATGTACGTAAGTGCTTTTAAGCAGGTCTTTGTTCAAAACATGCAATATTTGAACATGGATATAAATATTGAAAGGCACATAAATCTTGGCCAATCTTATGACTTTTACATGGCTCGGGGCCGTTTCCATTCTAGCTAACCTTAGAGCATCTAGATACACTGGTCAAAGAGCGTCTAAGGTTTCACAACAAAATCAGCTGTTGCATAAGAATACTGAGTCAGTTCTCCAAGTCTTTGATAATTATAGTCGTTTTCAAGTTTTTACCTGTAAGCTAACACAAATTTTCATTGCAATTATAATTCTACTGCAAAAGTTAGCTTATGACGTTGTAAATAACACTGATAAACGTCAAATGGCAAGTGCATTTGTTTAGATTAGAATGAAAATCGGACGTATGACAGAGACACCTCCGACCTTTGTGACGACACAATTGAGACCAGACCTTAATAGTAGCTCCCGGTTGCATACTGCTGTGACTCCTTTTTCTCTTCAGAGCCGCGGGTTGCTGTGATACAAGAAAAACACAGTGCAACGAACACAAACTTCTATTTAACACAGTAGCAATAGCACATTACAAATTCGTGGCAATAAACTATGAACCATAATTATTCTGATAGGTCGTAATATTATCGGTCACCAACACGACCATACTCCACCAAGCGCTGGAGCCGACTCGACTACTCTCTCGCGAGTCGCGACCCCTCGCGGCCGCGCCACCACTCTCCACTCCCGACACTCGTGCGCATCACGATCACGGTGCGTACATAGCCGGTAACCACTACACAACCCCCCTACTTAAATCTAAGCACAAGATTTAAGTACCCCTCACAGGAGTGAGTAGCTAATGATTAATAAACAACAAACAGGTAAATATAACTAAAATAAAGTTAAAGGTAAGCATCAACCTAAACAAACATAACTACAAGCTTATAACTAACAGATATTAACTCATTTCTTTCTCTTTACAGGTCGCCAGCATGCAACTCCTTATACAGTTTTAAGTTAACAACATTTTGCTTATTCAACTCGTAACCTTCACGATCACCTACAACATAACTATTTGGACCTGCTTGTCGCAGAACATAGTATGGTCCTTCATATAAAAGGAAAAACTTCTTAATTTTAGAAGCATCGGCTGAGGATTGGGAGTGTTTCTTCACCAAAACCTGATCACCAACGTTTAAGGTAAGTGTTTTAAATCTTTGACCATGACGTAATCTACGCTTTTCTGCTTTTGATTTCAGGCGTTCCTGTACCAAGACCCAAACCTGTTCCAAGGATACAGATGCCTCGGAGCTCTCAGGAAATTTAAGAACCCGCTCAACTGAATGAGGAGTCTGCTTTCCCCATTGTAAGAACATAGGCGAATACCCCGTCGCTTCATGAACTACATTGTTCAGTTGATTCTCCACGACTTTAAGCATATAAGCCCAGCGCGTATGTTGCTCGAAGCAGTAAGCTCTTAATAACCGACCTAATTCTTTATTTACTCTTTCAGTTGGATTTCCCTGCGGAAAATAGACTGAGATTTGCTTTACCCGGATACCTGAATCATTCAACATCTTGTTCCACCTTTTTGCAGTAAATTGCGTGCCGTTGTCGCTCAAAATGCAAGCGAGACGCTGAACGGTAAGAACATAATCCTTAAGTATTCTATTTAGAATAGCTGCAGTTGCAGCTCTTTTTAGCGAGTACAACTTTACGAATCGCGAAAAAGCATCAACCAAAACAAGTAATTGTGTCACACCTCCCCTAGATGGTGGTAGTGGACCCATTAAATCAATGCAGACCAACTCCCCTGGTCGCTTCACAATAATCGAATTTAAATCCCCATGGTTGCTGGGACTACTCTTACTTTTCTGGCATAAATCGCATGACGCTACAATTTTTCTTATAGTCTTCTGCATCCTTGGCCAGTAAAATTTACCCTTCATATGATTATAAGTTTTTGCTTTACCAAAATGTCCGATTTGGGCATGTTGCAACTTCACCAAGCCAACGACCTGACTCCGTGGAACACATAGCTTAAACCCTGGGTTGTCCACAGTGCCGCTGCGAAACAAAACACCATCCGAGAGAGAAAACCACTCCAAGATTCTCAACTCCGGGCCCGATAGAATCCTCGGTTCTTTCTTTATTAATTCGAGAAATCGAATTTTATCCCCTATCCAATCATCCGTCAATTGGTCTTCTCTTATCGTTCCTAAATGTGCCTTCAGCTCCTTATACTCTCTTGTCAATCGCATTAAGCTTATCTGCGCTGATCCCCTGTGATCCCGTATCAGTTTGTCCGAAGACCGTATAGGGTTTCTCGACAAAGTATCAGCCACCATATTTTTCGACCCTTCTCTATACCTAATCTCAAAATTATATTCTTGTAGAAAGAGGATCCAACGCGTAATCCTCGCTGACCGCAACCGACAAGTCAATAGAAACGTCAACGCCTTATGATCCGTTATAATAGTTAACGGTTTACCCAATACTAAAACACGCCATTGTTGCAAACTATGAATGATTGCCAGTGCTTCTTTCTCAGTTACCGTGTACCTAAGCTCACTACCTTTCAAGGTGCGGCTTGTAAAGGCAATAACCTGTTTTTCCCCTGAAATTTCGTTTTCCTGATAAAGACATCCCCCAGTTCCGAACCCTGAACTATCGGTTTCTATAAAAAAACTCTCCTGCAAGTTAGGATGCTTCACCACCGTTACCTTCAAGTAAGCTGCCTTTATTGCTTCGAAGGCTTCACGCTCCGCTTCTCCCCAATTCCACACATTATTCTTCTTCAGCAACTTTAGTAAGGGAACACTTAGATAAGCGAATCCCTCGCAAAATCTTCTGTCGTAGTTGACCAACCCAAGAAAGGTTTGCAATTCCTTCACGTTCCGTGGTCTAGGATAATTGGTTATGGACTCAATTCTTTTGGGGTCCATCTCTACGCCTCGCTCGGTCAGAACATGACCTAGAAAAGGAACACGCTGCCGAATAAACTGCGACTTCCGTAACTTAACTGTCAATCCCGCCTTTGCTAATCTCGCTAGAACAATATCCAAATGTTTGAGGTGTTCCCCAATACTGTCCGAAAAGATCAGTAAATCATCGACGTACACGATAGTAAACATAGCCGTCTCCGGTCCCAAAATCTTATCTAGGCATCTTATCAGACTGGCCATTGAAGTGGACAGACCGAATGGCAAAACCTGGAACACATAGGTCTGGCTTTCATGCAGAAACCCCACGTATTTCCTATGTTCTGGTTTTAACGGCACCTGCCAATACGCCGCTGTCAAATCAATCGTACTAAAAGTTTGACCCTGCTTAAAGGTAAGGAGTAATTCGTTCGGATTCGGTGGGACTACGTAATCCCTAGTCATCCGAGTATTTAAATAGCGTGCATCTAGACAAATACGTACTGACTTGTCCTTTTTTGTAACCGTAACTAGCGGCGAAATATATTCCGTCTTTTCCGGTTTGATCACCCCCCACTCTAACATTTCTTTAATCTGATCCTTCACCGCTTCGCGGTGAGCCAGTGGAATTGGATACGCTTTTTTATAAAATGGACTGTCATCCACCATTGTCACTTCGTGTTCGTACCCCGTAACTCTACCTGGACACTCCGAGAATACATGTTGGTATTTGCGCAACAAATCCAATAGCCTTTCTCTATCCGTTTCCTGCAACTTCGCATCTTCTACTACTGCTTTCCTTTCTTCCTCTCGTCACCTTCAAATCCCATTGCTTGTCTCGTTTCGTCGGCGTTCCCGATTTTACAAAGTTAATCGCCATGTGATCTGGCTTCCCGAGCTTATATTCGAACTTTACCCGCCTTTTCTCTCCGCCTTTCAAGAACTCGATTACTCCCTCTTCGAAGTTAAGATTGGCCTTGTGACTATTTAGCCAATCGCAGCCTAAGATGGCTTCTCGGTACAATTTAGGTACAACCAGAAAGGTAGCATCACTCTCCGTTTCCCCAAAGTTAACCGTTAACAAAACCTGCCTTTTTATTCTTACCGACTTGCCTCCTACAGCAACCGAAATTGAGCAATTGGTCACTGGCAACATTGGAATATCTCCTACGCTATCGGAAATTCCATCCATTAATTCTTGGGAAATAGCTGAGATATCACTTCCACTATCTATTAATATCTTAACTGGGTGGTTACCCATTTTGGCCCTAATCACTGGTGAGACAACTTCTTCTTCCTCTTCGTCTGCAGGTTCACTCAACAATTCTATTGGGTCTTCCCCAAATCTCGTTATCAACTCTACTCTTGGCCTGGTAGCTTCTGAGTTTCCTTCTTCTCTTACCCCTCTAGTAGTGTTACTCGGTTCCTGACAGTTAGGCACGTAATGTCTTCGATTCCTCCATGGCGGTGGATTCGCCTCAACTGGATGTCGTCCCATGTTTCCCCTATTTTTTTCGCGTTCACGAACATCGTCCCTATTAGAACCCGCGTTCAGGTAAGTACCGTCAACATTTCGAAGATATTCTTCTGTTTCATCTATCGTCTGTAAACCCCTTACAACGATACCTCTTTCAATTTCTGTACTAAAATGTCTTGCGATCATTTTAACCAACTGCGCGTCCGAAACTCTTTCTTCTAAAAAGATTGCTTGACCCACCAAATCTAAAAAATAATCTGCGCGACTACCTACTTCGCTAAACTGACCGTAATTTAATTTTAAAAATAATTCGCGCTGTTTTTCCACCCCCCAGAATCGAGATTTAAACGCGGTTTCAAAATCCTGAAAAGTACGAAACGAAGGTTCCTTTATCGCCGCCCAATCAGCTGCAGATCCCCTCAAACAGTTCATAGCCAAACCTACCTGACTACCCTCCGGAACACCTGCCTCCTCGAACAGTCTCTTAAGTTTTTTCAAAAATTGCATAGGATGCTGCATCCTTTGATTAGGTGAAAAAGTTATATTTGCACCTCCCAACTCTCGCCAATTTACAATATATGACCTTTCATTTACTCTATCAACAACTGGAGATGCCCTACTACTACTACTCTCTTCATTTAGCCTATTATGCTCTACAAGAGCACCAACTGTTTCCTGTAATGACAGCATATTGCTGGCCAACTGCTTTAAAACTTCGGAAAAATCTTCGTCTGCCATTTTATCTTTACTTACTTTCTTCGCTTTTGGCATTCCAATATTACAATTTACAATAACGAAGTACTATTAACTAATAAATTTATCATTAGTAAACTTCCATTGCTATAGGCATAACATAAGATACAATTTCATCGGTTGCTAGTACATAAAATATCTCAAAAAAATACACACAAGGGAACACGATGCAAAATATTAAAATAAAACACTCTGTATCTTTATTTATTTCTCAATATTTCTTTAAGAATGTATTTAAACGCCCACCTGTTTCTTTTCCAGCGTCGAGCAGATCTTGCAGCTGCGTCTGACTCACCGTTTACTAATTTCAAGCAAGAAGCAACTAGCCGTCGCCCGCCTGTCGAATGTCGATCGAGATACTCCGCCGCGCTGCTTGGAAGGAAGGATTGATATCGTTTACTACTACGTCCACACGCCTGCTCAGAGCTCTCCTGCGTTTGAAGCCCAATACTTCTTTCCGCTTCAGAATTCCAACGTTCGTTGTTACCATACACCAAATTTTGTCTGTTAATTTATATGTACTTAGAGTACCGTATAAATATTTAATACACTCGTATGTTTTTCTTCACCGCCTATACGTTGAGCGCCAAAAATGCTGTGACTCCTTTTTCTCTTCAGAGCCGCGGGTTGCGGTGATACAAGAAAAACACAGTGCAACGAACACAAACTTCTATTTAACACAGTAGCAATAGCACATTACAAATTCGTGGCAATAAACTATGAACCATAATTATTCTGATAGGTCGTAATATTATCGGTCACCAACACGATCATACTCCACCAAGCGCTGGAGCCGACTCGACTACTCTCTCGCGAGTCGCGACCCCTCGCGGCCGCGCCACCACTCTCCACTCCCGACACTCGTGCGCATCACGATCACGGTGCGTACATAGCCGGTAACCACTACAATACAATACGCATGTGCACGCATTTTGGAAGTAAAAAAAAACTAAAGCTGAGAGAACGCATTTTAAACAAAGCCCAGACACACGAATATTTTGGCAAAAAGATGATAGAAGCCTGCATGGTGTGAATGTGCACAGCAATCCGCAGACCGGTTTCGTCCTATTGGGACTCTTCAGTATGGCGCCGCTATGCACAAACACACCCTGCCCAACGATCTCCCTATAAATAACTGCGATAGTCATCCATAAGGGAGAGCCAAAATCACGCCATCTAGAACGTAAATTGTTGAACAATTGTTGAAACAATTTACGTTCTAGATGGCGTGATTTTGGCTCTCCCTTATGGATGACTATCGCAGTTATTTATAGGGAGATCGTTGGGCAGGGTGTGTTTGTGCATAGCGGCGCCGTACTGAAGAGTCCCAATAGGACGAAACCGGTCTGCGGATTGCTGTGCACATTCACACCATGCAGGCTTCTAGCTTGAATAGTGAACCTGGTTCACTGTGGTACGATGGGGCACGTATGGAGGCTTTCAAGGCCAGCTTTGCTGGGGTAGGCCTCTTGTGTGCATCCTAATGTACATTCTGCCGACGTAGGCCCGTTCTGTAATTCAATGCCTGGCGGAGTATTTGCTCGAGGTGTAGTTGTTTGAGCGGGTGTATTAGTCGGCAGCTGTTCAAAAAGATGATGTAGAAACAAACAAAACATGCGGGACCCGTGCGGGATCAGAACTCGTCTAGCCGTAGGAGACCAACACGGCAGCTCACGATACCCGAACACCCACCGAGATCGTCGTCGATGTGTCAAAGAACGTATTACTTAAACGTTATAATATTGATATAGGTAATGATCATGCCGCATGCGTATTGTATGCAACTGGGAGCTACTATTAGTGCCTGTTCAATTGAGGCGTCAATTCTTCCCTTATTTTTGCTTCTCTTGGTGGCTCCGTACGGTACAGTGATAGGCCGACCACATACCTATAAGGTATGTGAGTCCGACCCAAATACTTTTAGGAATCGAATATTCTAATACTTTCAGGAATCGAATAGTAGGAGAGCCCGCTGCAAAATTATGCACCCATCTGTTAACGAAATGAAATGTGCGGCAAAGGCATGTAAAAACACCATACTCAACGGAACGGCACCCGTGCCGGTCACCATTTGGTGCAAAAAGGTAGAAACAATGGCACTTCCGGTACGGAAATTTGCGGAAAATTGCGCGATTTGTTAACGAGATGAAAGTTGTGCCATCTTGGAGCCTGCGATTAATTGAATTGAAATCGGTACCCGTGCCATCTTTTACCCTAGTACAAGTCCCCGGCACGGCGACATTCTTGCAGCCCGTAACTCGGACAAATTCCCGTCATGTGTTAACGGCTTGAAATAAAGTTCAATGGAAAGGGCTAAGGGCATTATGTCCCCTTTACGAATATCCAAACGTGCCGCGATTCAAAGCAGTCTAAGAAGGTGGCACGGCCCGATTTATAATGCGCTACGCGGCGTCAAAATGTCACTTTTTAATCAATTCCAATGGTCTCGCAACATGTCGAATATTAAATGTTTTTTGTGTGGTGCACAATTGACATCTGTCACTGTGACACCTGTTAATGGTAATGGTAACTAAGACATGATACAAAGAACTAACTAACTAAGTAACTGCAGTCCTTCTTTTTAACTTGATCCTTAGGTCATCAACGTAATGTGTAAGTTACTCCGCACGGGCAGCTGTAATAGTGCATGTTGAAAAGAGACACTTTCGAAAAGAATGTCTGGAATGCCGGTATGGCGATTTGCATTGTGCAAAAAAGGACGGTACATAAAAGTAGCCGCTGAATTGCATGCCGGCTTACGTTCTTTTCAGCGTTCGGGCTGCTGGACTGAGTGACATTAGGATCAAGTTACAAAAGGACTGTATAGGGAGCAAGTAACTAGGTAAACTTTCGCTATTAAATCATGCTGCAAATGCAACGCGTGACACTGTTGCTGAATTTCGGACCTATACTACGAACATAAAAACATTTCCAATATTCCAATGTTAAAAACTCGCGCGCGCCGACTGCCGAATTCCCTAAAAATGGCGCCGCGTAGCGCGTTATAAATCGGGCCGTGCCACCTACTTAGACTGCTTTGAATTGCGGCACGCTTGTATATTCGTAAAAGGGACATAATGCCCTTTCCATTGAACTTTATTTCAACTCGTTAACACATGACGGGAATTTGTTCGAGTTACGGGCTGCAAAAATGTCGCCGTGCCGAGGATTTGTACTAGGGTAAAAGATGGCACGGGTACCGATTTCAATTAAATTAATCGCAGGCTACAAGATGGCACAACTTTCATCTTGTTAACAAATCGCGCAATTTTCCGCAAATTTCCGTACCGGAAGTGCCATTGTTTTTACTTTTTTGCACCAAATGGTGACCGGCACGGGTGCCGATCCGTTGAGTACGATGTTTTTACATGCCTTTGCCGCACATTCCATTTCGTTAACAGATGGGTGCATAATTTTGCAGCGGGCTCTCGGACTAGAATAATCATACACAACTTGCTTCTGTTGCGTTTCCTATTTTACCGACCTCGATGATTGCCGCATAACGCGTATTACTTCGAATTTACGTAGATAGATGGGACGTGCAGTAATATTAATTAATGAGGGTGGTAGTTCTTAATTAATTTATAATTTATTACCTCCTTTCTTTTTACTTAACATACATAAATGTATGTTTTTATGTGGCAATACCGACGAACATTAATATTTTATGAACCGTTCATCTGTTAAATATAACACCGAAAAATATTAGTTTATTAATTATCTGTAGTTATTGCCATATTTTAAAGTGTATTGCCCAAGATAATTTAAGATTGCTCAAGTATACAACGCACCTAAATGTAGATAGTTTGAAATGCCATGTTTCCCTTGTCTCGACAGCCGGCAAAACCAAACTTATCAGATAGACTACTTTCCATCTACATGTGCCTCGAAATGATTTCTAAAAAAGTAATCTGGCACCTGCTAACACAGGAGAGTATACATACCGTAGCTAATGTATATTCAGTTTTAGTATAGAATAGAACATCTGTAATGTATTTTCATTCAACGTCACCAATCCATGGCATATACAGGGTGGCCCGAAATTAGCCTGCAATATTTTACCAGCGTGTTCTGTGGTAAAAATTAAGACAAGAAATTCATATAAACGTATACCGAAATATGCTTCCCAAGGGAGCTATAGCTTACTAAAAGAGAAGGCCTGAAGACGTTTTCTTCTAAGTATCTTCGAAACAAGTCCAGTTAAAATTATGAAATTTGATGGAATGTGTAAGTACCAAATGCTGAATCTTTTGGTGTAAACATAATTTTTAAAATTTAACATAGGCGTCTCAAAGCTGGGAGTGGTGGAGGTAAGATTTACCCCAACTTTTTTCATAGCATGTTATTTTCAATTTTTCCATAAAAATTTGCAACTTCAGAGTTTTTTGAAAAAAAAATGTGCTCCTGTTTAGTTTTGATAGGAGGCACAATCGATTCAAAAATTTCGCTGCATGCCCAAAAAATTCCTACAAGTGGAGAACTTCGTTTGTATATGTACTTAAATGAGACGAGCATATTTTTTTGCAAAAAAAACCCGAAATTGCAAATTTTTACGGAAAAATTGAAAACGACATGCTCTAAAAAAAGTTGGGGTAAATCTTACCTCCGCCACCCCCAGCTTTGAGACGCCCCTGTTAAATTTTAAAACGTATGGTTACAGCAAAAGATTCAGCATTTGGTACTTACACATTTAATTAAATTTCATGATTTTAACTGGACTTGTTTCGAAGATATTTAGAAGAAAACGTCCTCAAGTTTTCTCTTTTAGAAGGCTAATAGCTCCCTTGCGAAGCATATTTCGGTATATGCTTATAGGATCATTTTGTCTTATTTTTGACCACAGAACACGCTGGTAAAATATTGCGTGCTGTATAGTGAGAATAATATATTATAATACAGATAGAAAATACTGCATGCGAATGTCATAAAATTATGTTTATTTACATCTTATAATTAAAGATTTCATTTTCTATTAATACAAACAGATCAGTTTTTGCTGTGTAAACTCCTAATATTTCTCCACCTGGTACAGTAATTACTTTCTGTTGAGCAATGGAGTTCACACGGGTTCCTGTAGTTCTGTTCCTTAATTGACCACTGGTAACAGGTATATTTTGGCAGTAAATAAATATGTGTCGACTTGATTCGCAGACAACTGCGTAACTTAAATCTGGAGCAGCTGCTAAAAATTTCTTTTGCTGTTTAGAAGCCTAAAATATTAAATATGTTCTTTTGTTGTTATTATATATAAAAAGGTATTATTACTTGAACATAACCAAAGGCAAGCAAAGTTCCTTCATGAGTTAAATTCCAATTGTCCCCAGCTCCTTGTGGTTGCCATAAGCAGACGTCTACATCATGACGTAAACCTAGTGCTGGGGGCAAATCGTCATGCAGTTTTACAATGAGTAAAACAGGATGAGTCCCTAAATACGTGCAATGTGAAACATCATGTGTGGAACAATTTATTCTTTCCAGAACGGATAATTTCTCATCAACTAAATCGCAATCTTCCACTTGTTGATTGTTAAAAGTTGTTCCAGATTGTGGTTCTTGCTAAAATTATACATACAGTATATTCACCTTCATAGTAGGATGAGCTTACTTCCTCATGTCTTTATTAGGATTTATACTCAAAAATTTTCTAAATAGTCTTGTTATTTGTTAATGGGCTATATTTTAAAATTATTTCACTTATACACTTACGCAAGCTTTTGCACAGCACCTTACCGAGAGCATTTTTGGTTCTTACGTATTATGTACTTTGAAAATATGTACACACAATGAAAAAATATTAATTTTTTGTTTATGAATTAGAGGTATTTGCATATTTTCTAAAGTAGGATAAATTATACATAAAAAAGAGGAGATCCCACATAATCAATAGGACATAAAACTATATGGTTTCATTTGAAAAAAATTAAGTTATCAGGCCAGTTAATTTTAGTCTTTAGGTAGGTACTTCTGGATATTTGGCAGAAAAACCATAAGATATAGTGAGTGCGGATGCTGGGGAATTTGTATTGTGCCCTGACAACAGTTTACATAGGTAAATATGTATGATTTTAAATAAGACTAGTGAAAAACATTTTAGTAGGAGACCTAATATGAGGAAAAAGCTCTACTAGATGTACACATTGTCTAATTCAAAATAATTAATTAAAGAAAATATTGTATGAATGCAGTTTACTAAAAAAAATTGAAACACTACTTTCTTAAAGAACTCACTCCTGTATCACTGGTTAGTTGTTCCAAACTCCGATTAATTTCTTGTTGTAATTCAGTATCAATTACGTATTCTCCGGCATCATCGTTCTCAACAACTTCAGGCCACATAAGGCCATTTTCTACTTTGACCAAATTAATTTCCAAAATTTCATTTGACGTGGTCCATGTCGTTAAATCTTCCTCTATTAAATGATGCAATTTCCCGGACAAAAATGTGTCATTGTTATAAGAAACACATATTTCATCTTTTGTATTAGTAAATTTAACATTCTTCTTGTCAAATTGGTTTGGTAATTTACATTGAATGACAATGTCTTCTTTAGTTTGAGTCCACATATATTTCTTCTTAATTTTTTCTGTCTCTTTTTTATCGACAATAGGATTTTCAGAATCTGCTTGAAATTTCAATCCGTTTTCGCTAACTGCACAGAGTGCTTCATGACTTTCATCAAAAAAGCAATAATGAAGTTCTCCTTTACCTTTAAGTTCCCGTAAGGCAGATAAACCCCATGACCCATCGTCAGATTTTTTTAAAGTAATCCAATGTAGTAGGTTAACAAAATGTTCGCCTGCTTCTTGTTCGATACTTAATAATAATAATACTATTTGCGGTCTTTGCCCTTCTACTTCTTTGAACCTTACATCTTGTATTACAAATCTTTTATCAGGACCAAGAACTTCGCCAGAATATGCAACAATCCAATGATCATTATTTTCTCTCGGGCCAGTGTTTAACAAATATAAGTAGCCAGTTCCATCTGAAACAACAGCTAAATCTTTTGGCAAGAACCTTAAGCAAGTGTTATAATCTCCTGATTGTCTATCAATCCTATTGGGTATTTGCCATACCTCTAGTGAATCGGATAAGCTATTACACGTGTTCTCCACGTATACTTTCTGTACACACCAGAGTTCATTTATAAAATATACAGCGGTTTCAGTTGCAGTTACTTCGCCCAGCAAGTGGTTGTGCAAACCGAATAATTTCGCATGTAATAAGGAATATTGATGAACGGCAGGCAAAGCTCGATCTACTTTGGCCAGAAATTCCTTTCTTAGAACTGGAATATCCTCGAGTGATAATTTATAGCCATTGAATTCTGGCTCGAGCAGTTCTCTTCTTGCACGAAGCTCAATTAATTTTGGAGCCATATTGTCGTAAACCACATACTTTAAATATGTGTCGTAAACACGTAAATAGAAGTCACCATAATTGTTAGGTTAATGTTGTGACAGTCAGTGTTAGTGTTGGGAATAATCGAGATGCAATAATCGAATTAGTCGATTATTAAAATATCTCGAGATAATCGATTATTCATTTGGAAATTAGTAGTACTAATATTAGTAGTTGCCGATTATGATAGCAAATTTGCCAGCAATCAACTTCATATAATAATCGAGCACGGAAAATAATCGAACGGCATCACGAGAGTAGGTGTCTCGTTCTCGTTAGTAGTCAACTTCGATGAGACAAAAGACAATTCATAATCGAGCAGTTTTCTGACTCATTCAGGGACTGCTAGACGTTTAAAAGGATGGTTTTTGTTTTGTAGGTGGGCGAGCGGATTCCAACTTTAGGTATAGTGCCGTAGTAGGAAAATTACAAAATAGGTACATGCTATTTACCAACGCTTCATGCATTATCTACTGGATTGTCCATAATAAAACAGCGAGTAAAACAGTATATACTTATTTAGAATTTTAATAATATTCAATAGACGCCGACGCCGGCAAATAACAAAGCCCTGATTTATAGCGTTTTTTCTGTATCAATCATATAAAGAACACTATAGATATAGCAAATGCCCGAGCAAATGTGAACATAAATTTTATTGGTAAATAAATATATAAATATATATAATAATAATGGCCGGCGAGAGAGGCGTGTGCGTAAAGTGCGCAGGTAAAGTGAGTAAATACGACGAACATATAAAGTGCAGTAGTGAAATAAAGTGCAAGTGGCATCTAAAATGTGCTAATATTGATTCAGAGAAATACGAAAGGCTGAAAAAGGAAGGTAAACTGTTAATATGGATATGTGAAAGATGTAAAGGCCAACAACAATGATGACGTTGGGGCAAGAGCAGCCAACCCTGAAATAAACAGAACTACTACTAACAGAATTGAAAATGTCAGTGACACAGATGGAACTAAAAATAGCCAACATGACAATCAGAACTACCTAGCACTCACAGATTTAAAAATATATATAGATATCCAGTTAGCATCAGAAACAGACTTGGGTATACAGGCCGCCATAATGGCCGCCATGTTGAGTTCCCTTTTGATTGGTTACCGCCGACCAATAACAGAGCTACTGCTTTCCGCTTTCATTGGAGGATTAACTTCACGCGCCAACAAAATTGAATGGAATAAAGCCAGGCATATTTCCAAAAAAATTATCAAGTTAAATATTATTATGTAGTATGAAATAATGCAAACAGTTACTGGTAACAATTTTATTAAGTATAATAGCGAAAAAATTATCAGTATTTTTAAACATTTATCTTAGAGTACAGCAATAGCACTAAATTTATTATGTAAATAAGATCATTTGAGATTGAGGCTGAGAATTATTCTGCAAAACCATTTCTCCAGTTTATTCAATACATAATACACCTAGGTACCGAGGTGTCATAGATTAGTCTATGGAGGTGTTGAATTACAGACCAGTAGTTTCACAGGCACTAGTGTGGGCAGCTCAAGTTTTGTTCTTTATGCAAAATGTGTAGTTGTTCATATTAGCTGTTGTTTATGTTTTGATATGTCATTAGTAAGAGATTGTTCTTTTGTGTGAATATTGAAATCAGCTTACGATCACCTATTTTCGGAAGTGGGCATTCATAATACTCAGCTGTAATTAGACAAATTATTTTATCAGATACGTTTCGGTTTTGAACGAAAGTTTGTTGTCAGCCAATAAAAACGCGACGCCGTAGGTGTAGTTTTGAAATAGGTACTGTCGGGCAAGAAAATTAAGTTTGCAAAATGTACAGAACATATTCGTTGATTGATTAAAAATGTCTCTGCGCTTCTGCCAATTAATGTCAACCACTCCTTGCCTAGAGCTTTTATTGGAATACTAAAAGAAAAGTTTATTTACACTTATCGACCAATGCAATGGCTAGATTCTAGGGTTGCCACCTCTCCGGGTTTGACCCGGAGACTCCGGGTTTTGACATATGGTCTCCGGTCTCCGGGTTACTAGATATTTTCTCCGGGTCAAACTGTTTTAAACAAAATAAAACAAAATTACCAAAATAAAACAAAAATAATGTAATTCTTATGTCAGAAAAAATAAATATATGGCGACAGCGCAGCAATTTCAGCACGTTTCCGAGCAGCCTGCAATCGCGCAATTTCGTTGCGAGTTTATATCACTGAAATATATTAATATATTTCAGTGGTTTATATGCGCATGTCGCGCTCAGTGTTGCCAGATCTAATGTTTTAACAGTAGATCTGCTGCTTTTACCCTCAATCTACTGTTCTCCTGTTTTTACTCTGAAATCTACTGTTGTACAATGTTTAGCGGCAATCGCCAACACAGCACCAATCAGCAGACGTCAGATGTCAGTTGGGTGAAGTGAACTCGTCGGGGAATCCCAAATCCTCGTTTTTTACTTCATTTACTTGTTTGTTTCGTATGTATCGCGTTTGAATAACGTGGCAGTTTTCAATTGCGTTGTAAGTTGTAACTGTAACTTTCAAATCTTTGCATTTTAGTTAAAGATGAGCAGGTAATTATTTTAATTCATTTTGTAAGTAGATTTTATCAGGCGGGGAAGGCACGTCTACCCGAAGAACTCGGCAAAGAGGGTAAAGTATTCTGGTGATATAATTTTGTGGCAACGCCAAGTGTCGTGAATTTACTACTCGTATAATACCAAAGTTTTAATTTTATTTTTGTACGTCTATACCTATGTAGTTTATGACTTGTTTTTGAATTGATTATTTTGTTGTTTTTTTATTATAGTTTAGTACAGTTTTGTTGTTTTCTTTAAGTCAGGTACTTAGAGAAAGGCGAACAAAATGCTTTATTAAAAACAGGCCAAAGTAAAACCAAATATGGCTTTAAGTTTAAACAAAGCAATAAATGAATATCGTTTAAAGAAGTTGCAATAATTGTATTTTAATTAAAGGGAATAAAGATTAGTTCTATTCAAGTTCTATTCAGTAAATCTCCGGGTCAAGTGACTTTTAAAGGTGGCATCCCTACTAGATTCCTAGAAACATTTAGGTATTTACCACCTATATTCATATAGTTATATATGATCTATGGCTACTGATTAGATACTGGCCAAAAACAATTTAGCAATTAGCTTACATATGAAAAGTTATATTTCTCCCTTTGGTATTCTTATGAGCATTTTTCCTACCCAATACAAAACAATGGACCATGATGAAAAAATAATGAAAACAAACTTTTGAAATGCACCCTGTCAACCACTGCTAATTATGTTTTGTAATAAAATGTATCTGCACAATGAAATTAATTAAATCTATATATTAAGCACCAAATTTAATTTGTTAAAACAATAGAATTGTACACAAACGACGAACGTCAAATCAAAACTGGGTCACAAAAACACAATTGACATCATTTGACAAACAGTTACGACACAACAATACTGAGTTCCCCACTAGGCACTAGACAAAAATCACTAAAAAGGAGATCATCATGGTGGACAGTATACCCAAACCATTTTATTATATCCCCACTACCGCATGTTAGATATCCAGATTCTTTTCGGAAATCCGTGCTAGCACTGTACAAACTATTACTGGAAGAATTTAAAACTTATAGAAATGAGACAATTGGCAAATTAAATCAAGTCCTGACAAATCAAGAAATACTCAAAGATAAAATTGAAACGCTTGAAAATAACCAAAATGAACTCAAGAAAACTGTAACAGCGTTAGAGACTAAGTACGAGGAAGCGCAGGCAAGAATCAGTACATTGACTCAAAAACAAAATAGCAACGAGGAGCTCCTGAAACTGTATGAAAAAGAAATAAACGAACTTCAGAGAAATAACAATATTCTCGAACAAAGAAGCTTAAAGAATCAGGTTGAAATAATCGGAGTGCCAGAACAAAAAGAAGAAAATCTGATAAATACAGTTTTGGAAATATGTAAAAGCATGGATTGCACAATACATCCCAGTGATATTAGCCAGTGTTATAGGCTAAACGGGCAGCATAGAGGTGAAAAAACAAACGAGTCGAAAATAATGGTAAGTTTTACCAGAACACTAGCGAAAGACTACGTATTGAGCTGCAAGAAAAAGCATGGAAGTATATACCACTATGATAATTATAACAGAAACAGAAATCAGGTATACATTAATGAGAAACTAACGAAACACAACAGTTACTTGTTCAAATTAGCCCGGGAGGCAAAAAGGGATGGCACGTACAAATATGTGTGGTGCAGTAATGGAAAAATCTATGTGAAGACTACAGATGAATCGGAGCGGAAAGTCGTGACGAGCCCAGATCAACTGTAATGGTGGAAAGTGGGTCGGACTATTCCTTTGAAGACAACTGCAAAGAAATTGGTGAAGTGACTCTAACGGACATAAGAAATATAAACGGTATGAATATAATGTACTTAAATGCATGCAGTATTAGGGAAAAACACTTCGGTATAATTCAAGAAATGGTTAAAATAAATAATTTTAAAGTAGATATATTAATAATAAGCGAGACGTGGTTGAAACAAGAAGAAAGTCGTTACTATAATTTACAAAATTACCAAAGTATTCATTCGTGTAGAAAGGGGGGTAGAAGAGGGGGAGGCGTCTCAATATTTCTTAGAAAAGAACTAACTTTTGAAATAAAAGTAAATGTTGAAAATGAATATAATAATATACTTTTTGTTTATGTAACTAGTGTGCAATGGACTACCAAAGTAATTATTGGAGGAATATACAGGTCTCCAATAAATGTAAAAACAATTATAAACCAGTTCCTACATGAATTAGAATATAGGTTACTAGAGGTAAGTAAAACAGATGCCATAATAGTAGGGGATATGAATCTAGATATATATAACGCAGAAAATAACAATCAAAGGGAATACAAAAGCTTAATAAAATCAAATGGTTTCCGGATACTGAACAAATTGCCTACACGAATCTCACAAACCACTCGAACTACAATAGATCATATCATAACAAACATAAATAGAGAAAGGTTTACTATTTTTAATGTGTGTAATGACATGAGCGACCACAACTTACTTATGTAATATAGGAAGACTGGAAATTTTGGGTAGAGAAGAAAGAGTTAAAAGAGTTAACATAAAGAAAGTAAAAGAATATTTAACTAACCACCCTATTACACTTACAAATGAAACTGATGAAATGAAATATACAGTATTTGCAGAAAAAATGGGAGAAGTATTAAAAAAATGCACAAAAGAAAAAACGATCAAGCATAAAAGAGAAAACGCATCCTGGGTAAACACAGAATTAAAACTATTAATAAACACAAAAGACAAATTTTATATAAAATATAAAAATAATAAACAAAATGCTGAAGCGGAAAATAATTACAAAAGGGTAAAAAATCAAGTGACAGCAAAAAGGCGTAAACTCAAAGAAGAATATTATAATACTGTAATTGAACATAGCATTAAAGATGCAAGGAAAACATGGCAAAACATCAATAGTATATTAAGAAGAAATAAACCTTGTGAAAGCAATCTCAGCGTTAAAATAAAGGGAAAAATAATAGAAGACCAAACTGAAGTTGCAGACCACTTTAACGAATTTTTTATCTCTATAGGAACGGAACTCTCATCAAAAATAAATAAACCAATAAACTCTGAAGTGACAGTAACAAAAATTGAAGCAACAAAGAAAGATACTCTAGACACCTACGAACCGGTAACAACACCTGAAATTCTCAAAATTATTAAAAAATTAAAGAATAAACAATCAAAAGACGCATTAGGACTCTCCAACAACATGATCAAGGCATTGAAAGACGAATTGCTGGGCCCAATTGTAGAAATAGTAAACGCATCTCTTAGAACAGGATCAGTACACGAACTGCTTAAAATATCAAAAGTCATACCCATTCATAAAAGTGGTAAAAAGGAGGATACAAACAATTATAGGCCAATCTCGATAATCCCTATTGTTTCAAAAATACTTGAAAGCGCAGTAAATAATAGAATCAGAAAATTTCTCAACAAAATAGACTTTTTCTACAAAGAACAATATTGATTTAGGACTCAAACTAACACAGAAACGGCCGTAACGGATTTAATTATTCAACTACAAAATAGCATTGATAGCAACAAACTGGGAGCGGGCATTTTTCTAGACCTTACAAAAGCCTTCGATACAGTACAGCATGATATACTCATACACAAAATTGAAGCTATTGGGATTACTGGAAAAGTATTGGAATGGCTCAAAAATTATCTGAAGGGACGATACCAATACGTATCAATAAAAGGGGTAGAAGGAAAAAAAACTGGCATAAAATGTGGAGTCCCGCAGGGCTCAGTGTTGGGGCCCCTCCTTTTTCTAATATATGTGAATGACCTAGGTCAGTGCAAACTGAATGGAAAAATAAAATTATTTGCAGATGACACCAATATATTTTATGATAATAGTGATATCAACGAATTATTTAAAGACATGCAAGTAGATTTAAATACCATCACAGAATGGCTGCAGCTCAACAAACTCACCCTTAACTTAAAAAAAACAAACTATATGATTTTCTATAGAACCGTGGTAAATCATAGTAAACACCTAGTCGTGAACAACTACACATTACAAGAGGTAACTACAATAGAATACCTGGGAATAACAATAACAAACAAACTGCAATGGGACCAACACATAGAAAAAATAAAGGGAAAGGTAAACAGTGTATCAGGGGCACTGAAACGGTTAAACATACTCTCACTTACAGTTAGAAGAAACATATATCATGCACTTATACACAGTCAGCTAAGCTATTTAATAACAGTATGGGGAAACACTTACGATTCACACCTAACACCACTTGAAGTAGCCCAAAATAGAGCCATACGAAACCTATATAACCTTTCATTCAGAACACACCGAGTAGACATGTATAGAAATAACGAACTAATACCACTCAAAGCAATAGTACATCTTCAGACAGCAACATATGCTCACAAAATATTCACAGGAAAAATACAAACAAATACAATATTTACAAAAAACGCAGAGATCCACGAACACAGCACAAGACAAAGAAATCAAATACACACAAATGTAATAAACACCGCTAAGTACGGCGAAAAATCAGTAAAACATAACATAACGAAAATATATAACGCTATACCGACAATGATAAAAAATCTTAACATAACAAATTTCAGGAGAGAGATAAAAAAAGACCTACTAAATAGATTAGAACAATACATTACCTGAGATTGATACAAATGTAAAATTAAGGAAATGAATTTTAAACAAACCTTTTACTATGCACACAATATAATACTTACATTTTTTTGATAAAATTTTTTCTCTATAACAAGACGCAGTACTGAAAATCTAGGCACCATATACTTAAGTAGTAAACTTCAGTTTGCAAATAATATATAGAAGTTGTATCTAGTACCTACATATTAGGATATTATTGTATTAGTTAGAACTAGTAGTAGTATTTAGTTATATATTTACATATAACACATTAGGATGTTATGTTATATAACTCTGTTACCTATAAGTACATAGTTTAGAATAAAAAGAATGTAAAACTCCCAATAATGAGCGAGTCGCTCGTGGGATCTTTTGTGACACAATAAATAAATAAATAAATAAACAAGAAATAGAAAGTCGGAACCCTCAATCAGCGATTAGACTTAAAAACTACTCCTACTAATATTAGTAGTTACTAATATCTCGATTATTAAATTCTCTCGATTATTAAAATATCTCGATTATTCTCATCACTACTCAGTGTTGCCACAGCCTCTAAAAAATTCCAACGATTTACTTCTAAAAACGAGCCAGATTTGACAATTTCGAGCCACTTCTAAAAAATTTGTTACACGTCAATACACTGCGTATTTTACTTATTTTAACGTTTAGTGGTTAACTTAAATATTTTTATTAGCGTATATTAATTAAGGCAGATTTAAAAGAAATATATTATAGACTTTTTCCATTTTAAAAATATTTTAAACAAAACCTAATAGCTGACTACAAAGATGTTACCAATGGGGAAAACCCGCAAATTTTGAAAATGATCATATTGAATAGTTTACTACCCAAAACAAATTCCGCAACTTTCGATTTTTACATTTGAGTCTTATTTTCGTCATAATTAAATACGAAACATGCATCACGCTCAAGACACAATATTTGAATGACGCTGGTTACGTACTTGACCACTGGGCCCGACAGATTAGGTAGGGATTTTCACATGCGCAAACCGATCCGCTTGCACCCTGAGCGCTGGTTT
The DNA here is from genome assembly GCA_963966045.1 of Xestobium rufovillosum. Classification (NCBI taxonomy): domain Eukaryota; kingdom Metazoa; phylum Arthropoda; class Insecta; order Coleoptera; family Ptinidae; genus Xestobium; species Xestobium rufovillosum. Next base: position 33,699,054 of record OZ014493.1, read on the forward strand.
ATTTCTCGACTCCTCCCACTTTTTCCAGGGAGACGCGTAAACACCGCGGCGCAACGGATAGGTCTCCTACGCCACAGTATATCTATTTACACAGTATGGTCACTTGTGTCGGTTTCTTTGATCTTTTTGATGCCGTGGGCGCCATTTTGCGGGTCTCCCAAGTAGTCTTTACAATGGGTAAACTTTTGTTTGACAGATCGAAAAGTCCGTTTTACAACAAACAATTTAAGACGCAAAATAAAACGGAACCCAAAGTTTTCCAAAAAAGTAAGAACAAAATTACAAAAACAATTTAAAGTATTATAAATCGTTATTTTATTAAAATTTGTAGAAAACAAGTAAGGTTATGGAGAGAAAAGTTAAATGTCACATTTTCGCAATTTTAGATTTGTAAAATACATGTTATGTAACTGAAATATATTTACTTACATTGTTACACTTTTAGACAATATGCATTCCCCCTTTTGTAATATGCACTCCCACAACATCCTCAATCGGAGGGATCTTTCGGCACTCCATTATAGGTACTACAATGTTCATTTCAGATTTAGCTGATTTGTGTTTACATTTCAGGCAACTTTATAAAAACAAACATGTATGAATATTATTTTATTCATTCAAAAATACAAATACAAGTTAAAGATTATAGATAGGTACCTACATAGGTACTTAACGGTATTTAATTCTAACTCCATAACAATTTTATATTTTTCATGGCTCTTATAAAAACAAATAATAACTAATAGCATTAGAAAGTGAAGAACACAATTGGATAGCATTTTTTGTGAAAATGACAGAATAATAAAATACATAAGTTACCTGTTTCACCAGAGAACAGAAAATTTCATCATTAAATCTACGCAAAAGTAATGATGTCACATATCAGCTGCCCTGCTAGTGTTTCATGATTGAGGTCGGAAACTGTTAAAAACGCAATAGCAAAATCGCCAACATTTTAGCGAGGGCCAATGGCATTTCCATTGCTTATCACCTGCTGTACTTCAAGGAAAACTTGTATGTGCTCTGTGCATGAGAGATACATTCTGTTCTCCCGTGAAATGACTTAAACACAGTTCAAATATAAAATGAAACAGGTTTTTAACATGAACATTAATTACAGTTGCAGAACAAAATGAAATATATCGTAACTGAGGATGCTCTCTTTTTTACTGCTGGCTGCAATACGATCTGCAGGAAAAGCAAAATATATATTGCGTTTATTATTTAAATCGTTGAAGGAATGCAAAGGATCCTTGAAATACACTGTCTCATCTGGATGAAATTTAATAATGTACTAATAGCATAAAAAATGTACAAAAATACAGGTGTCCAAAAAATAGCGGATAAACTCAATGGTAGCAGGAATGGTCACCTCAGTATGCGAAAAACGCTAAAAAATTCCAAGTGCCGTAGTTTTCAACAGAAAAAGTCCAAAGTCTGCCTACTCAACTCCTATTACAGTCGTTATGCTGAGTAATATTTTTTGATCTTAAACTATTGTGTCACGTTGTATTCATTCCAAGACACAAGGGAACATGTTCTACACGTAACAGACACTCTTAAGGTACACACTCAGAGGAAAGGCTTAAAACATGCATGAGCAAGCTATGGAATATGTAGAGGGAAAACTCAGTGTGTGGGAATAACGCACTCCCCTCTCCACGAAATAACTGCACATTCAAGTCATTGTGTGTGTGGATGAATAGATTATGGATTTGACTTATTCAAACATGTACATACTGAACTGTGCATTCTTCCCTCTGTTAGTATGGGCTCCTTAAGATGCGTGACATGATTGTAATAGTGAAATGTTACTCAAATCTCGAAGGCTTAAGGGTTACTTACATTGCGAATAAAAACAAGTGCAAACTATGAGTAAATTAATAGTTGATAGTTTTATGGCAATACACCGTAACAAAGTATGCAGCCTGGTTACTAAGGTACAATTACATAGTGGACTAGATATCCCTTGCTATTAATATGGGAGTTACCTTTTACGAGTGCTGCCATATTATTTCTTTCCTATGAACTTTTTTTCCTGCAGAGTTCGTACATTTGAAATTCCTATTTACAAATTTTAAGGTATAATATAATCTCATTCGGCTATACAAATGAATTAAAAACGATTTTGGAAAATCCTGACACGGATGATTTAAATTAAATGTACTAAATAAATTACGATATAGTTTTACTACATTCCTTGATGTAATAAAAGTTGCAAAGTTTTCTTCAAATTTGTCTTCTAAAAGACATATATAAAAATAAAAATTGTCACTAGGCATTAATAAGTTACCAAAAGTATCACACTCTTTATTTTTATATGCTTTAAAATGGCAATAAATTGTCGTTTCATCTAATGTCTCTTGCTCGTTGGCGTATGCATTGCAAGTTTCACATGAATGTTTTTCTAAGCACTTTCGAATTAAGTATCCGCAAGTGTAACGCAATGAATTTTCTTCAACTATTGATGCTTTTTGGTAGTCACAATCGTGTAAATTTAACTGCTTTTCAACAGCTTCGGTTGGCATCAATAAGTCACCTGTGTCTGAATCTGACAAATGTCCCAGTAAGTCTGAAGCCTGCATTAGCAGTTGACTAAAGTCTGCTTCACAATTTTCACTTTCTGTATATAAAAAATCAACAGAAAACAATTTTTTGTATGCCCTTTGAAATTGAATTGGTGTAGGATTTATAGCATTGCCACCTTGTTTCCTTACTGTGCCAAAGAAATGTTCCAGGTCATCTTGGTGTAATCTCCGTGTTAAGATATACTCGAAATCTTCTTGTAAAATATTCCACAACATTAACAGACCTTTAATTGTAATTTTCCAACATCTAATCGATTTTATTTTATTTGTTATATTTTTCCCATTGCGGTCAAAAACAGTGACATTTTCAAAAAAACTGTAACAGTCACTAAGAAAATTCAACTGGAAGGTATCACCTTCAAATGGCTTCTTATATTCAGAACCATCAGTTACTGGACTGGATGAATTAAAAATATCCATTAGCTTATCAAACCTTTCAATAAACTCTATCGTACCGACTGCATCTGGGTGCAACTTTCCAAGGCTGACATATGTTGATAAAGCGGCAGCAACAGTAGCACTCATAACTTGTGTTGCTAAACGTACTTTCATCTTCTCCAAAGGTGTAGGATGAATGTGTAAATCTGTCAGTTTTTTTGCCAGTCTGTTATGCAATGTCTTGTCATGGTTATAAAATGTTTCAATAAATGCCCATGATGTGTATTTATTCTCAAAAACAAACCTGTGCTTCAATAAATTGTTTCGTGTAGCCTTCACTAAATGAGGTATATCAAACATATATGCAACTTTTAAATTATTTACATAGAAGTAGGGCTGCTCTGTGCTAATTCCCAATTTATTTGCCAAATGAATATTGTTAGAACCCATGTCATTGACTAACAGAACAACTTTTAAACCAATGTCAAAAGATTTCATAACACATTCCTCAATTATAACTTTCAAGTTTTCAGCAGCACATGTGGTGTGCACCAAATAGTATGCTAGTGGCTGCTTCCATTTTGAAGATATTCCCTTAAGCATAACCACCAATACGTTTAAACAAGGTTTAAGTATTTTTTCCTCGCCCAAATCTTGCAGACCTACAACTTCGTCTTGGCCAATGTTATAAAATAAGTGGGATTTCAATGCCATTTCATCCACACATATTAAACAATATTTGTCCCTTTCTGTAAATGTCTGCATTTTCAATTTTAAGGCTTCCAAAATGACAGCATTGATTCCAGGCTTTATGACCAAGTTTTCAGTCATTCGAGACAAAGTACGCCGCGTTGGGAAGGAGAAGATGTTACTAATACTTTTATAAGCTAATGGACTAGAAAAATAAACAGTCAGGCACATTTTCTTGAAATCATCACTATAACGCCTTCCTTTTGGTCGTTTACCATACAGATCAGCTTGTACTTTCACAACAGCAGCTGCTTCTGGAGGAAGAAATTTGTCACACAATTTTTTGAAATCGGCAACTTTCACATCATCCAACTGCAACTCAGACTTTTGCAACATCTCTTCAGATTTCTTTTGAAGCCTCCTTACTTTATTTTGCAAATATTTTAATTTTGTTCGCATTTTTTCTTTCCGCGGAGTGTGTTCTGTGAATTTCGAACTCGTTTGCACCTCGGTCTGTACGGACTTCATAGAAGTTTGTTCCTTTTCAATTTCAGGGGCTTCAGAAATCTCAGTGCCAAATGGGATTCTTTTTTCCAAATGTTCCTCGGTCATTTTCAACATTTTCTGCTTTCGAATCATTCCCACCAGTTTCTTTGGTGTAGCACCTGAATTTACAGAGAAAAATATAATTTTATCTAATAAATACTTTTGGACTTGTAAAAATTATGCACAGTAAATAATTTTCAAGTGCTCAGTGTTTAACTGCTATTGCCATTTGATTTTGAAAAAAATATTTTTATTGCCATTACTTTAATTTCCACAAAAAACCGTAGCAGTCTTATATCGAATCGGTGATGTCGGTGCTCACATATACAGGCCATTTATTATGTGTGGTCTTAGACGGCACCATCAACTTCCTTTCCCTGATCTCCTGACCATCAAGTCAACTTTTTTTAGGTTTCATAGAAAATTGCTGAGCATTTTAAATTGTTTACTGAATGCTTAATTTTTTGTAATACATTTGTACAATTAATCAAAGGATTGTCGAATTGAACTAGGGATGCAACGTTTAAACGTTTAACCGCCCGTGTGGCCACTACCCGTTTAGGGGAACGTTTAAACGAACTGCAAATAAAATTTAGATATCATTAAATTTCAGATAAATAAAGCCGCGGATGGCGAGTGCTAGGCACGCACCTCGTAAGAGCAAAAGAGACGCGGCCACTTAAATATTGCAAAACCGTCCTGTGCTTTTCAAATTGATTGTTTGCATCCCTTTGAGGACTTTCGTCGCCTTCGCCGCAGCCATCATTCAACGGAATATGTATTATTTTATGATTTATAACCCAACTTTCAAATGACGTTTGATTTTTTCTAATTATTCAAGTTTCAAAACAATATTGGTAAGTTACGCGTAGGGTGCGCGTTTAAACGTTTAATATACCTACGCATTTAAACATTTATGAAAAATTGCTAATAGTTGCATCCCTAAATTGAACTACACTTACCAAAATGTTCCATCTGCATACCACTAGTAGATGGTCGTGGTGAAGTCACCGCAGATGTAGTTGCAATCGGTTCTTGAGATTTTCCATTTGACGGAAAGTTAGAATCTGTAATTGATGATAGAAAACATGGTTGTGATTTGTGGCACAGCAAGAATTCAGATTGATAATATATAGAATATTCTATTTGTCTATAAACTGTATGCATTACAGAGCATGAATATGTAGTAGCTACTGAGCAATACCATAAAGTAAGCATCGAGTATCGATACCAATAGAGTATTAAAGAGTACTGAAGTATGTATTGCAATTATTGGAGGATTAAAATAAATTTTAAAAAAATATTAAATAAGATGGCTGAAATCGAAACCAAACCGAAAAATAAGCCGAAACTGATAATTTGGTAGGTGTCTACCGAAGGGGTGCCACATCCAAAATTAGGTGTACAAATTAGAAGTATCAAAGATTACTAAAAAATATTATATTATAAGTGAGTAAGCACAAAAAATTTATTACCTGTATCATCAGCGACATATTCTGCTTGTACAGCACTAGTGGAGGGTTGTGGAGAAGTCATTCCTGTAATTGTGGCAGTTGGAGAGAATTCTTCATCTTGTAAATGTAAAACAGGTGTTGCATGTCCTTGCAATCGATTTCGCAAGTCATTTAAGAACATACTATCTTTGAAATGTATGCTGCACACTCTGTAACTGCTACTGTACATCTTAGATGGTCCAAGTTCTTCGAACACACTCAAATAATTGCATGCCACAGCCCAATCCCTGCACCTAAATCAAAACAAGCTTGCATAATTTTGCATGGACATCATAATAATTATCATAGTCTAAAATGAAATAAAATGAAACGATGAAATAAAATTTTTTAGAAGGTAAATAAATTAACATTACCTGACAAATAAAACATACAAAAACGTTTGCCTACATACCTGTTATGATCTTTTGGAAATCGAAATAAAGATACTCCTTTAGTATCACTTGCATTAAAGCAGTTTCTTACGGCACATTTCTTTACACCTCTCTTTCTGGAAATCATTTTAAAACTACCCAAACAAATCCGCAAATCGAAGATAAACGCAAAGTTACCACTTTACTACAGTCAAACACAAATTATAAAGTTAATAAACACAACGTTAATAACACACTTAAACTTATCAAAGCATAAGAAAGGATTAAACACGAACACAAAAGTTCCAAGAACAAAGCATGTCACGTAAACATATGCTAGACGTCATAAACAAGGCAGCCATCTTCCTAGTCTCCCAAAATCGATTTTGCGCACAAAAATATAGGATCACGAAATCTGATAAGAGACTTTACTGTGTAAATAGATATACTGTGCCTACGCCATAGAAAGCGCGCGTTTTAGCCATCCCGGTCATGCTGCTTTCTAAGTTGCAAATTTTTTGTTCAGCACGGCACATAATCAAAATTTTTACGTGGTACGCGATACATATTCTATTTATGCTTGATATTACAGTACTAAAAGTTATAAATTCGATTAAGCGGGTCTTCCCCATTCCTTTTTAATCCTGACTTTACTATTTTTTACCTAAAACCTGAAATAAAAAATATTTTGACTTTTTGATAAGTATGTACCTACTTTTATTAAGTTAAGTATACCAATTCTTAAAATATAAAAAATAATAAACAAGAACTTCACAAATCAGGTTTAAAAATAATAACAAACATAATAAATAAAAACAAAACAGAACAAGAAAAATATCACCCTAAAATATGAACTTTTCGCCATAACAACAAACCACAACATTTCACATTTGAGCCATTTGATCTAAAGCACGGAATATCTAAAATAAGAGAACGCCAACTGCAATAGAGTCCATTAGTATAACGGCGAAATCAAAGCGCGAAATTTAAAACGCTATCCTAAGAGAATAGTTGGATAAAATTTTTCAATGCATTTTAAATGGAGGTTAGATGACCTTGCACTTCACATTCTATTTTTACCTTTCATCCTGATTTCTTAACATTAAATCAATATATGGCGATTACTATGAAGCCTTTTTTCGGCGTTTGTCTTGTAAAAGCATTTATTTATGCAGTCATTTTGTTTAAAACTAAAATTCATCAAACTACTGCAATTTACGGCGCGAGAATGTCGGTGATAGAACCGACGCAGTAGATTGTTTAAATCGTCTATAAAGAAGTCGTTAACAACACTAATTTTTAACACTTTTTCTTCCATTTTACCCTTTTTAAATATAAATAAAAACTTAAACCACCTATTAAATAAAAATTATACAATAAATAACGGAGAAATAAACAATTTAGCCTTAAACCCTGTGCAGCAAACGTCAAAATAATCTCCAAGGTTACTGGTCTGGTCTGAACAAGACATACGTTCTTTTCTAATATGTACTGTGCTCCGTTTTAAAATATTTCTGAAATTAAGTTGTATTTTAAGTTGTTTTTGAAAATGTAACAGCTGGAAAGAGCAGTCTATATGCCACTTGCAGAATCCCTGTTAAGAAATGCACTGAATTTAAATAATCAGGGTTTAAAATCTATGTCCCATAAGAGCTCCATGTTAAGAATTTTGAAGTAGGATAGCGCGCGAAACTAGTAACATAACCTAACTAATGGACTCTATTATAACTTTTGAACACGTTTTGCGCCATCTATCGGCAGTGGGAAAAAGTACTTCTAGCTGGGAGACGAACCTTTCTCAGTTTGTAATATTCCAGTATTTGATTTATATCTGAAATTGTTTATTTGCTTAAAATAAAAAGGACTGTATTACACTTTTAACAAGTCCGTCAATACAGGGTATCCCACGACGACCTTACACGATCTGTATATAGAAAAGTATATATAGTAGAATTACACAAATTTGCACAAATAGGTAATCGAGGATGCTCAATTCGACTAAAATATTTTTGACTTTCTGCGACTTCCGGTTATACCGGAAATAGACACCAACTTCCTTATTTTAAATGGAATGCCCACATTTTTATTACGGATTTAGATTTTTGGTCGAATTTTAAGGTCACTTTATGCAAAACATCATATGAGATATTAGACATTAAAAATCGTCATTTTTCAAATTTCATCAATTATAACTTGAAAACGGTACGAGATAAAGAAAAATGATTTACATGTCCCTATCCTAGTTTTTAATTCTCTATCTAATGGGTCTGGAAAATACTGCTTCCCGATTGGCAACTTTTTGTCATTTTTTGACCAATCAGGAGACAGTATTTTACACACTCAATAGATAGAGAATTAAAAACTAGGATAGGGACATGTAAGTCATTTTTCTTTATCTCGTACCGTTTCCAAGCTATAATTGATGAAATTTGGAAAATGACGATTTTTAACGTCTAATATCTCGAAGAGGGTGCACTTTACACATATGATGTTTTGCATAAGGTGATCTTAAAATTCGACCAAAAACCTAAATCCGTAATAAAAATGTGGGCATTCCATTTAAAATAAGGAAGTTGGAATCTATTTCCGGTATAACCGGAAGTCGCAGAAAGTCAAAAATATTTTAGTCGAATTGAGCATCCTCGATTACCTGTTTGTGCAAATTTGTGTAACTCTACTAAACCCACTTTTCCATACACAGATCGTGTAAGGTCGTCGTGGGATACCCTGTATAGTCGTTTTAATTTGAACTAATAAACAAAAAACAAATAAATTGCTGGTGAAAGGGAAATTTTAGGAAAAAAGAAACTCGTCATGGGAAATATGTGTATTAAATATTAAAATACAAACAATGTCAAGAAAGAATAGAAAACTGTTCAGAAAATTAACTTATTGCTACTTACAAAACACTTAATATTAAATTTGCGAAATTAACACAACTAATGTTATAAATTATTTTGACAAGATGAAATCAAAAATCCGTTGTTTATTTCGTTGTCACGGAAACGGAGAAATAGCTTACTGAGCTCATTAAAATTTTATGCTTCAAAAATAATTACATATTTTCAAAATGTCACTGTTCTGTCAGAATATTAAAAATAATTTTACCATTCTTATAAATTTATGATAGCAGATAATGTTTTCTGTGTTTATCAATTTCATGACTAGTAGGTACCATAATGATTGGCGTTACGGTACTTATAGCATAACAACAACTATTTATTAAGTAATGGGAACATAATTATTTACCAGTACCTACATACCAATTTCTTCCTTTCACTGTTTCACTGCCACACAGTTAAACTACAGTTTTGTTGAGTTTCTCTAAAAATATTGCAAAATATTCAGTTCAACACAAAAAACAGTAACTGAGAAACAAATTCAGAATTCCGTCCGATGAGCGAAAATATTCAAATCTGACGTTTTCCTGTCAAAATATTTAAAATACAAGCCTGTAATACCGATTCGGTGCGGACCATGCCGTGCTACGCTGCCGACCGGAATCCGTCTCGCACTGCGCATGACGTCACATCGAGGCGAAATTGGCGCGAAGTCTCCGAATGATCCGGTTGGCGGATGTGTTTTTGCTTTATCGGCGCGAACGTTAAGTGACAAGCGTCAAAATGCCAAATTGTGCGGTGGCTAAAAAGGGAACAAGTTTGACTTAATACAGAAATTGTCAGTGAAAAATGTTCGAGTCAAATAGGAAAATTACAGTATTTGAGAAAAGTTTTTGTATGGAAATTAAGAAATGGTTTATTGGAGATGAAGACGAGTAATTTTGGATGGGGGTGAGCTTATTCAAGAAAATGATTACCTAATTGAGAAGAGTTTGACAGCTAGAATTTTTTGAAGTGTAACAATTCAAATCTTGCATTCGCGCTATTTGTTTGTCACATATGTAGATCTAAGTGGGTATATGGTTGATGTCTCTCGAACCTCCACCTCGATTTTACGTCATCGAAGTGGGAGGAGCAAGGAGCGATATGCGCCGTAGCATACCATAGTGTTTATATTATGGTGCGGATCCATCTATAGGCAGTGGGAATTAATAAACCAAGTGTTCTCATAACAGTTGGCGGCCCCTGATCTAAAGAAAGAATATAAGACTGTTTGAACTACCAGCCAGTGCAGGAGTGCGTTCAGAAACATAACTCGGGTGCATCTAACAGCGTTCATAAGCTCAGACAAAAAGAAAAATGTAAAGTTGTACATTCTCGTCAAAGCAGAACTTTCCGTAATATGATAAATAAAAATTGGATATCAGAAAAGCAGCCAGATTTTAAAAAGAGGAGCCAGCGAGCCACTTCTCCTTGAAAAGAGCCAAATCTGTCCATTTGGAGCCAGCTGTGGCAACGATGGTGACAGTAGATCTTATAGGAGGGAAGAAGAGGAGGAATAACAAAGCAGGTGTTCCTACCATTCGGCACCAAAAAAGGGGTGTAACCTAAACTTCTTAGTCCCTTTACGCCGAGAATTGAACGAAACATCTTAAAATGATACGACTAATTGCGCTATTTCAAACGCTTCTTTCGTTATTTTGAGTTAAATTACATGAATTCTAAACAGTAACCTAGTTTCATCACTTTGTTTGGCACCAAACATGCTCAAATCTTGGTAACACTCGCGTGTACGGCAAAGATCGGGCGTTGCGAATCCATACTCTTCCCTGATCTAAGCAGTAGATCTTGAAATCACGAAGCGGTTCGCACCAAAGAAAGTGCATCGGGTTTCGGGTAGCCTTGGATATAAGTTTTATAGCATCCACTGTAGGCGCTGATGGTTAGTCCATAGAGATAATTCTGTATTTCATTTATTTATGGGAAACTTATAGACCGTTTTAGAATACGAGACCTTAATAGTAGCTACCGGTTTCATACAATACGCATGCGCACGCATTTTGGAAGTGTAAAAAAACTAAAGCTGAGAGAACTCATTTTAAACAAAGCCCTTACTTGCCCTTTCGCACCAGACACACACATATTTTGGCAAAAAGATGATTAGAAACAAACAAAGGATGCGGGATCCGTGCGGGATCAGAACTCGTTTAGCCGTAGGAGACCAAGACGGTAGTTCTGTACGATACCCGAACACCCACCGAGATCGTTGCCGATGTGTTCCAAGAACGAATTACTTAAACGTTATATACTGATATAGTGTAATGGTCACGCCGCATGCGTATTGTATGCAACCGGTAGCTACTAATAGTGTCTAATTTTAGAATGGCCTGATTTTGACAGGCCGCCATTTTCTGTTGGAGGGCAGAGTATGAATACACAACGTTATACACGTGAGTGTTACCAAAATTTGAGTAGATTTGGTGCCAAACAAATTGGTGATGTTTAGAGTTCATGTAATTTAACTTAAAATAACGAAACAACATTTGCAATAGTGCAACAAGTCATATCATTTCAAGAATTTTCGTTCAATTCTCGGCGTAAAGCGACTAAGTTTAAGTTACGCCCCCTGTTTTGGTGTCAAATGGTAACACAAACATCTGCTTTGTTATTCCTCCTCTTCTTCGCTCCAATAAACTTTAAACAAACAAATGTGTGCCCTCCAGCTGTCAATTGGGTGACGACATTCTAAAATGATCAATTGCATAAAATTTAAACGTCAAAAGTCAAATCGCCTTGTCATTCGAATTTTTATTTTGCGTACGGGAGTAAAATCATCAATTTTTATTACTGTCTACTGCAGAGGCGCCGACTTTTGGTATTTCCAGGGGGGGCACGAAATCGTAATGTTAATAATAACATCAATAACCTTAATCCTTAATAGTAATAATAATAATAATAATAATAATAATAATAATAATAAAACAAGTACCTAACATTTTATTCGCCTCGAAAAGAAACAGAAAGTTATACACAAAAATAATAAAATTTCAAATTAAACGAATTTTCAATTAATGTCTAATACAAAAAAACAGGAAAGGTAAACGAATTATGTTTCAATTCATGGAAAACGTATTTTGACGAACTTTGGCTTTGCAAAAAAAATAATTTGCTACGTCATTAATATTTCATTTGAATGCTAAATCTCCATGAATGTTCAAAATTGAAACACTATTTAACCTTTCCTGACACATGGTTCACCTTAAGTGGGATTTCAAACATCTTAAGCTTGAAAATGACCTTTCAGCCGTACATGTCGCAATAAATTCGATAAATTCAGGCAACATTTCTATGTATTGTAGACGTTTTCTAAAAAAATTGCAAACATCCATATTACTGAATCAAAGTTAATATTGTGCGATGGAACTGGATAAAATTTTCCAGAGGGGGCAGTGCCCCCCCTGATGTTCTCCTGGGGGGCACGAGCCCCACTGCCCCCCCGTAGTCGGCGCCTCTGGTCTATTGTTTATTGTTCTGTTTGTTTATTAGTGTTTCCATTTTGTGTTTTTTTCGAACTGGTAGTTTAAAAAATGGTTTCATATTGTTGTTTGCCGAGCAAACTCAAAAAATGGTAGGTACTCTCTCATTTCACAGATAAGTTTCCTCAACACATAGGTACCAAACGTACCAAAATAGGGTTTGGGTTATCAAATATTTGTATTAATCCTTAAACAGGGACACTTTGTTTTTGTAATTTTTATGTGAAGTATTGTACCTATGTTTCATCTGTTGTATGTTACCTATTTATGCTTATACAATTGAATATCTTATTTATTTGTATGTAAAGAAGTGATATCTCAATAAACTTATGATTCACTGAATTTGTATATTTTAATTGAACTTAAATTTACTTTAAAGTTGAATAATCCCGCCATGTCGTCTACACCAGCGCCTGCGGTGGCTGCTTAGAGAACTATGAAGCATGTCTCTGACGTTTTTAAAGGGCTTTCCTTTATATCTTCCATATATATGTGTTTATGTGGTGGCATACCAGGAGCACGCGCAGTGAAGGTCCAGAACGTCCAGAAATCATTTGAATTTGACAGCTGTGATTTTGTGTTCCCTGGTTTTTAGGCTAGGCCATAGATTAGGGCTAGGCGACGAGGCGCAGCCTGATGAAGTTACGAAGCAATCGTTTGGTAAAGCTGCTGCGAAAGTGGCCTGGTAAAAAATACTTTGGAATATATCGCTTCCTTCCACTATTTTTCGTATTAGGCGCTGCTTTAGAATTTTCCATGATAAATTGGCAGGTTGGCGAAACAAACTTCTGTGGGTTTTTGCTGACAATACATCCAGGCGAATTTTCTATTTTATGTATACTTAATTTTGCAGATAGAACGTTTAAACGTAGACAAGCGAAAAATATTGTAGATGAATTAGAGTTACGGTCAAAAAGTTAACAAAAAATGCCTGCAGGAGTGTCTTGGTCTACGTACATTAAGTTCTCTACTGCTTCATTAATTGCCATGTTTGCAGGAGCCCAGGCTGTTCACATATTTTATAAACCATTGCAAGATATGGACAAATATATTGCTGAAGAGTTAAAGAAAAAGCAAGAAAAAGGTTAAAATGTTTTATTTAGTATTTAAAAATATTGTAGGATTAGTACAGAAATAAATTGTCGAGAATTATGTGAACGTGCCTTCCAATGTAATAATTTTGCCGAGTGATATTTATTTAGGTTAAAACCACACTAAACTTCTGCGAGTAAAACAATGCGCATGATAGCACTGTCCCTGTCGCTCGTTGTGGTATCGGTTGCGATGTAGCCCCGGAGTCGCAATACAATGTGCGTTAATTAAAAGGAATAAAAAAATATTTTCCTACGACCCCCTAGGAAAGCAGGACGTTGCATACAGAATAGTAGGCCGGAAACTTGACAATTGCATTACCCGTACGCTAAACTCAAAACTGTGCTGTAATTTTTGAAAATCGCACAGTTCATTCAAAATTTGGAGTCGGCCTTGAGACTTTGACGTTTACTGAATAAATATCCTGTCGCATCTCTTTTAAAATCTAATAATTTTTTATCAGAAAAGTCTCTTGAAAGGTGCGGCAGTTGAACATTTTAATGGCTACTCCGTGGAAGATCTAAATATTTTATATAGGTACGAACTGGTCATATTATGAATTGGCGGACAAGAGGACAAATCAACGTGTCATTCATGAGCTGGTCGGAATTATTATAATATTCTGCTCATAGTAAGTTAGTAGGCTATTTGGAAATTTTGACATCGGTTAATATCACAGAGTTCATATAATAAAATAGAGGCGCAATGGCTGGTCAACTTGTTGACGCAAATTGAAAGTGCGCCGTGCATTTACAAGCATGCGCGTAGAGAAATAACAGGACAGGATTGCCATCCGCAACAGATCCGGCTTGTGGAAACTTAGGCCCTAACCTGTGGTTTAGTCTAAACTTTAGATTGGAATTAGTTCTGTGTAAAAGTGCCCTTTCTCAAACGAATACTGCTTGCAAACATTTTTCGAGTGGAATATATTCATTAATATTATGAGGGAAGATTTGAAATAAGAATCCATGGTTTATTTCTGCCACGGCTAATACAGTTTCTTTTGGTTTAATAAATATTTTATGAAAAGTGTTTTAAAAGCATCCTATGCACACATATCCACAATTAAACAGGGAGCTAAGAGATGAAAAAATTAAGAATCTACTCTAACAAATTATATTGGCTTCAGTCATATTGTAAATTACCTTAACATGGAATATTTTCGGTGCAAATAAGAGCAATAGGTATTTAAGGTAGTACTGGTGGCATGCAGTGAAATGCCTGGAATAAGAACAATTTATTTACATACGCTAAAACTAGCAACTTTGCAATCAGCCAGTGTCCTATGTGTATTATCTGCCACTTAGCCCGCAGGTCAGAACACATCACTCACCATATTACTGCATTATTTTGCTTGACACTTTAGAAGAAAAGATAAATTATGGCACCATAATGGTATTCTTTATTAATACAAAGAAAAAGAAATATACATTATTGATTATGAAACAAAATTAATTTGGATAATTTTTTTCTAATAAGGTCACCCCGAACTTTCTCGGTCTGTTTCTTTGCTACATGATGCAACCGTATTTTTGTGTAGCATACTAAAGCGGATTTAATTAATCTTCTGACATGGTTCTCTTCCAAAATGGAACAATCTACAACATGATTTTCCAAACATTTAAAAGTTTTGTTGTCTTCAAATATTTTCATTGCCAGATAGTGACAAAACAGTTCATAAAAATTTTGATCGCCGGGCATCTTCCCATCTGTTATTATTAGAATCTTTTTTAAATATCTTTCACAGACCAATAGTACCGACAACAAATCGTGCGAGGGCTTTATTAAACCTCCACGATTCTTTTGCTCCAACAGCAATAATGCACTGTCCATTTCTGAGGAAGATGAAGCAGCATCACTCAAACTTAAAATGCATGGTTGACACTTAATTTGTCGTTTCATCATCCTTATAACAAAACCAGAAATATACCCTACAACATTTTGTGTCAAAATAGTGAGTGGTGGTAATTTCGGAATAGCATAATCATGATCATGAACTTCTAAATCTGTTGTATCCAGATCATATGTTTTTATGATATGCATATCATCAACAGAAATGTTGTGAAGTTTTTTTGATGCTGATGGTACTGTAGACAGCAAATGAGTGTCATCCTGAATGGTGCAATTGCCTTTTATGTTCCTAAGGTCATGCTGTAGTAGCAGTCTTTTGTATGTTTGATAAAATTGGAAAGCTGTTGGATTATTATTCCAACCATTTCTTGTGCTCTAAAAAATGAAAATGAGATTATAATCAAGTTACTGTCCGTTCGAGATGGGCGGACACGCTGTTTAAATTACATTATTAGCCTATTCATCTTATCCTGAACAGACAGTAATCTAAACCAAAGAACATACCTTACGCTGCAAAAATACAACTCCAAATGATCTTGACTAAATTTGTAAGTTAACAAATATCTCAAGGGCCCATTTTCTTGGATAACGTAATCATTGAAAATGCCCAATAACGATTTTATTGTTATGATAAATCCTCTGATGGGGGTTTGATTTTGGGCAAAGTACAATAATTTACCATCAGCTCTCTTCAGGGCTATTAAATATTCTACTGCTTTGTTTAATATGGGCTGCCAGTAATTAATGTTTATGGGCTTCAAAGGGGTATGGCAACCTTTCCCGAAAGGATTCCTCGAGTTCAGTAAGTCGAATAAATTGTTTACATTTTTCAAAAACCTGATTGTGGCATTAGCATTTTTAAAATCAGGATGTTCCATCTTTTTTTGCAAAAATTCTATAGCCTCTGCGACACTATTGCTCATTGTTTGAGTTGCAATGTTTACCTGGAAATGTATATGAAAATATGTCGAGAATAAACTTGTTTTAAAAAGTACCAACCTTCATCTTCAGCCGTTGCCATTCAATGAGCTTTTGAAAGTTTGTTGGCAAAACGCAGCCCCTCTTGCTCTTGTAATTCAAACAGTTTTTGTAATAAGCCAAATTCAATTTTCTCATTTCTGTCATCAAGTAATGTTCCCAAGGTGGCCCAGCAATTCCTTAATAATTTTAGCATGTGACATGCATCTAAAATGACGTACACAGGCTTTCCACTTACTGGATGGTCAAAATAAGGCGTAATTTGTGCAGTTTTCTTTATTTTAGCACCCAATGTTGACATCATGGCAAAATTTGCATTAGGCCCATCGGAAGTAACAGAAATTACTGTCACGCCAATATTATGCATTTTCACTAACGCCTCGGTAACAATATTTGCCTTGGTTGCTCCTGTGAGTGAATTAATAAGAAAGTAGCCAATTGGTAATTTCCAGTGTCCATCAACAGCAACAACCATAAGTACCAAAGCATGAGTGGCACATTGTAAATTAGCATGTTGTATCCCAGTGGACAGATCAACATACCCCCAAACATTTCGACCCACCAGCTCGATCTGTTTTTTAATAGACATTTCGTCCAACATCAATGCACAAATTGTTGTTTTATTTACAGAAGTATTTTCTGCCACCTGCTTCCTTAACAGTTCTAATGAAGTTTCAGAAAAACCTGGCAAGCAATGGATGTTAGTCATCCAAGACCGTATTGTTGACAACGCAGGCAGAGCTAGATTGAATGTCCTCCGAACATACTCGTAAGCTTTGGTGGAATAAAAATTTAGGGTCATCGCAAAAGCTCGTAATTCTGGTGGAAACACTTTTCTAGAAACTTTTCCTCTTCTAGAGTTATCAAACAATCTTTTGACAAGTGCTGCAGATACACCAGAATATGACTTTTCTATTATTGAGTACGCTTCGTCATTTATAAATTTCTTATCTTTCAAGTGCGTAACAAGCTTCTTTAAGTTCGTCACCTTTTCTACAAGTCTTTGAATTCTTCGCCTTAATGTCTTCAATTTCGATTTTAAAGCTGAAAGTGCATTTTGTGTTTGTGTTAAAGTGAACTTCATTTTTCTAGGACTCCAGCTAAAAACTTAATATTTTCGAAAATTTTGCAATAAAACAATATAAACTTCATACTAATAGGCATGATCCATCCTAACGAAACGTCTTCTCTTCTTAGGTGATTTTCTTAATCCAAGGGAATCACTTGAAGATGTTTCCAAATCATTTGCCTTTCTTTTTCTCTTTACTACATTACTCACTGGGGAAGACATATCTGTCGAGTTTGTACTTACAAGAGATATGCTAAACAGAATAATCAATATGATTTACAAGTGTTCTTAAATAAGTACAAGAAATTTTGAAAGATGATTCCCTGTGAAAAAGCAACAGGAGTTTTTAACATAAATATATATTCAGGTATTCCTCCTTGCAAAAATACGTGAGAGGTGATAATTCATTTCTTTTCTCAAATTTTGGAAATTAAAAAATTAAGCTTGGTGGGTGCTTTTTCAATAAAAAGACTGCTTATTGTTTTTAATGCTCCAGTATTGTTATGAAGGGATGAAACCAGGCACTCCTAATAAAATTTGTTGTTTAAACTTTTCAACAGTCCAAAATGTGATAATATAAAAGCTTGATTCATTCAGAAACTTTTGTATCTATTACTTTATTGGAAAAACCAATAGTGAATAATCAAATTCATCATTTCAAGAATCAATTGTACCCCTAACCACATAAATTTTGAAATACTATATACGCATTTCGGCAGCTAAGCTGCCATCTTCAGTAGCAGGGAAAAACCTATAGTAATAAAAATAAAAATGGCAATAACATTAATGCAAAAAAAAAAAAAAAAAAACAATTATATATATATGACAATAATAATAACAACAATAATGATGATGTGAAACAATGATAGTGACAATAACAATAATATAGGTCAGGTATTTTCTGCTCACCACTCCGAAAGAATCGAAGTGCACTCGATCAGCTCTCAAGCTAGAATGAACTCCGCACGGAGACAATCCCCAATATATACTTAAAGTGACGTAGCACTGACGTTACTTGTGACATCAACATTAATCACACTAGGATAGAAAATTCAATATCCGGGCATACGCTCATTTTTATACCACTCTATTCTTATTTTCACTATCACAAATGTACAAAAAGGTTGCCATTGCCATCTTTACTGCAGTTTCAATTAAAATATCCTATCTTCAGGATAATTGACTTGAATGAAACAAAAATAGAAAATGAATCCCATATTACCAAATAACCTCGAAGGTCCATGGCTTATATGGGCTAGCAAATAACTACAGTAAACTGCAATAAAGAAGACCTTGACCCCTGCACCCTTTCATTTTTCTGGTTAAACCCTGCACGCCTACACATTAACGACATCTAACAATACGGAATCAGAAATTGGACCTAAATCTGAATTAATAAGTTTACCTTCATACTTGCGAATAAACATACTCTCATAAGCGTCTAATTCCCTATTGTCCGATACCGACCTCATAAGCCGAAGATCCTTCTCATGTACAGGGTGGCCGGTATCAAAGATATGTTGGGCAACACTTGACTTCTCAATTCTATTATATCTAAAATGTGCCATATGTTCCTTAAACCTAGTGACGATTGTACGCCTTGTTTGCCCAATATAACTCTTGTCACAACTACTACACTTTATTTCATAAATTCCCGACTTCTGCTTGTCCTCTACTTTATCCTTGGGATTTCCCAACAGCTGCTTGATGGTATTCTTAGCGGTATATGCTACACATAAATTTTGCGACTTAAAAATAGGTTCCAAGCCTCTGGTATGTGCCAAACTATACGGAATTTTAACATATTTCTTATTCTCAGTAGGTGACATAGAGAAAGTCGTGGAATCCTTAACAAACTTTTTGTGTCTAATTCTGCTTATCAATCTATCAACTAAGACAGTCGTGTACCCATTATGAATCGCAACATCTTTTATATATTTTAATTCTTTTTGATATCTTACCTTTGACAGAGGAAATGACAACAATCTGTTGACCAGAAAGTGCAAAGCCGAAAGTTTATGTTGTATTGAATGTTGTGAATCATTCACAATAAACCTACTTATATTAGTATCCTTCCTATACACATCAAATTCCAATCCGCCAATGCTGTTCCTAACAACCAAGACATCCAAAAAAGGAATTGAACCATTTTGTTCCATTTC
The DNA here is from genome assembly GCA_963966045.1 of Xestobium rufovillosum. Lineage (NCBI taxonomy): Eukaryota > Metazoa > Arthropoda > Insecta > Coleoptera > Ptinidae > Xestobium > Xestobium rufovillosum. The sequence continues at coordinate 33,718,648 of OZ014493.1, forward strand.
AAATGTGAATTTCACACTATTATAACGTGAATTTAAATTATCTAAAAAATCCTCAATTCTACTCCTCTTGGTATCGAAAACAGCGAACACGTCATCCACATAACGCAACCATACTCGAGGGAAGTACTCACTGTCTCTTTTAAACAACACTTCAAACCTACTCATGAACAGATTAGCCAAAAACGGAGATAAACTATTGCCCATAGCAGTCCCTTCCTGCTGTTCAAAAAACTTACCATTAATTTGAAAACAATTCTGGGACATACATAATGAGGTCAATTTTAAATATTCATCCACTACAATTCTGTCCACTTCATTTTCAGTCAGTAGCTCCTCCAAATATGCAAGCGTGGTAGGTATAGGTACACTTGGAAACAACGATACAACATCGAAAGAAACCAACACCTCACCCTCATCAAGTACTATATTTTTAATTTTATTAATAAACTCCAACGAATTCACAACTGAAAAACTTTCCGGAGCTGTGGGCAATGCGGTGAATTCCCTCGTTAGCCATTTAGAAAGCAGACAGGTTGGCGAGTTAATACCGGAAATGATGGGTCTCACCGATCTACCTGGTTTATGAATCTTAGGAAGGACATACATCTTGGGAACTACAGGATTAGACACACTTAACCTAAATTTGTTTTGGGGGGTAATAAGATTTGGACAATCTTTCATGGCATTCTTAGCCGAACTGACCAATTTTGGCAATGGATTTTTCTTAACCTCTTTGTATGGACCATCCTTCAAAAAAGTTTCCACTCTATTGAAGTAATCTGCTTTATCTAATACCACAATCTTATTTCCCTTGTCCGCTTTCAAATAAAAACAATCTTTTTGTCTGAGTCCTTCAAGATGTCGTTAATGTGTAGGCGTGCAGGGTTTAACCAGAAAAATGAAAGGGTGCAGGGGTCAAGGTCTTCTTTATTGCAGTTTACTGTAGTTATTTGCTAGCCCATATAAGCCATGGACCTTCGAGGTTATTTGGTAATATGGGATTCATTTTCTATTTTTGTTTCATTCAAGTCAATTATCCTGAAGATAGGATATTTTAATTGAAACTGCAGTAAAGATGGCAATGGCAACCTTTTTGTACATTTGTGATAGTGAAAATAAGAATAGAGTGGTATAAAAATGAGCGTATGCCCGGATATTGAATTTTCTATCCTAGTGTGATTAATGTTGATGTCACAAGTAACGTCAGTGCTACGTCACTTTAAGTATATATTGGGGATTGTCTCCGTGCGGAGTTCATTCTAGCTTGAGAGCTGATCGAGTGCACTTCGATTCTTTCGGAGTTGTGAGCAGAAAATACCTGACCTATATTATTGTTATTGTCACTATCATTGTTTCACATCATCATTATTGTTGTTATTATTATTGTCATATATACAATTGTTTTTTTTTTTTTGCATTAATGTTATTGCCATTTTTATTTTTATTAATATAGGTTTTTGCCTGCTACTGAAGATGGCAGGTCAGGTTAGCTGCCGAAATGCGTATATAGTATTTCAAAATTTATGTGGTTAGGGGTACAATTGATTCTTGAATTGATTATTTAACCACAGACTCTTACATCTTAATCCTTGAGAAATGGCTTCCCGGTCACAAGAGTTGAACAGGTTTCGCAAGGTAAGTTTTAAAATTTGGATAATAGGTGCAGATATTTCCTTTCTTAAACAATGCAAGTTTCATAAGGTTTTTCCAAATTTTATAGATTTCGGTTTCAGGTATAATAACACTAGTAGTAGGAGGTTTCATAATGCCATAGAAACATGTGCCAAGAAAAAATGGTTGGATTTGGAAATCAAATATTTGTACCAAAAACGTAGTTTTTTAGATGTAGAGAAATATCGATTGCATTTGAAACACGTTTACGGTTTGAGTTCAATTGAGTTTGGAGAATGGATGATTGTCCAGAGTGATATGTGGGAGATAAATTTACATAAAATTAAAGAAGTTAATGAGATTCATGCTAGAAAATTGCGTTCTTTGGTTTTTCCCGCGTCGCGGCTGGAGAATGATCCGATTCAAGAAAATATAGTTGTTAATGAATCGTCCGAGACTTTCAATGATACAGAAATTGCCTTCCTCAATAAAGGTTTAAAATTTAATTTGCCTTTTCGAAAATCGCCGGTTATGGATATGGTAGCGGGTATTGAGAGTTCTGTTCAGAAATTGGATAACTTGGATAGGAACTTTATTAGGAGCGCATGCAAAATACAAATTACTAAGAACATAAAGGATAATAAATATAAAAGTAAGAGCACAGTGAAAAACAATCACTATTATAGTATCGTTATTTGCTAGCCCATATAAGCCATGGACCTTCGAGGTTATTTGGTAATATGGGATTCATTTTCTATTTTTGTTTCATTCAAGTCAATTATCCTGAAGATAGGATATTTTAATTGAAACTGCAGTAAAGATGGCAATGGCAACCTTTTTGTACATTTGTGATAGTGAAAATAAGAATAGAGTGGTATAAAAATGAGCGTATGCCCGGATATTGAATTTTCTATCCTAGTGTGATTAATGTTGATGTCACAAGTAACGTCAGTGCTACGTCACTTTAAGTATATATTGGGGATTGTCTCCGTGCGGAGTTCATTCTAGCTTGAGAGCTGATCGAGTGCACTTCGATTCTTTCGGAGTGGTGAGCAGAAAATACCTGACCTATATTATTGTTATTGTCACTATCATTGTTTCACATCATCATTATTGTTGTTATTATTATTGTCATATATGTATATAATTGTTTTTTTTTTTTTTTTTTTTTTTTTTTTTTTTTTGCATTAATGTTATTGCCATTTTTATTTTTATTACTATAGGTTTTTCCCTGCTACTGAAGATGGCAGCTTAGCTGCCGAAATGCGTATATAGTATTTCAAAATTTATGTGGTTAGGGGTACAATTGATTCTTGAATTGATTATTTAACCACAGTCTCTTACATCTTAATCCTTTTTTAAATTCATCATGTATAAACTTCAAAGCTTAAGTCATATAGATACGATATAGATCTATATTAAAATACTTAGAGTACAATATTGTGTTTATAAGGGTGCGTTCAGAAGTTACTTGAGCTCATATATAAACTTGTACTCGTGGCATTATATGGACAAACTATGATTGTGATTCCAAATAACCTGAGCCTCCACGAGTCAGCAGCTCGAGGTACTCACTCCGTTGTCGATAAAATGGACCGAGTCAAAGGGAACGCACATCAAGGCTTGCAAGTGTTTTGGGCAGCAATTTATTCGGTTCACTTGGTTTGTGATGTTACCTTAAAACTGTGAGCCTCAAGATTGCAAACACTAGTTCGAGTACGAGAATCTGTCTGAACATGTCTTAAGAAAACCCCCTTTATTTTTTGACAAGAAATCATCTCATAATCACCTGCACAGTTCATTTGATCGGTAATATTTACCTATCGGCTTTGTCATGTGAAATATTCTCCCGTGTAGATACTTCAAAACAAGGCCTAAAAACAAGCATGCAAACATCAATAGGTAATATAAAACAAGTTACTATTATAACACTTACATATCAGTTGATGTCGATGGTTGTGGATCAAATTGCTCAATTATAACCGGTGTTCTTGATGGCGTATCCATTTGGAGCCTTCAAGAAAAAATATTTAAGTAAAATTACTGCAAATCATATTTTAAACAATAAAAAATTTATAACTTAAGGAAACCTAATATACTGATATACAGGATGATTTATAATGTGTAACAAACTTCGAGGGTAGATAGAAAACTTAAAAGTATTGAGATAATCCCTAATGAACATTTGTCCAAAAATGGCAACTAAATGAAATACAGGGTGTTGAAATTTCTCAAAAAATGTAATATCTGCTTCTGTCGTTACTTACTATTTTCAACTGTTTTGTTCTATTCTTAAACATTTACAAGCCACTTCGATATTAACAAGGCCTTACTATTACAAGATGAAAAATAATTTCGTTTCCAAAAATGGGAGCTACGCACCATGTTTCACAAAATTATTTATCTCTGAAACTATGCTTAGTGAGGAAAAAATAAAATATAAAATAGATTTTTTCTTGTAAATAAAACAGATTCAAATATCTGGCAACGTAAGCCAGTAGCGTAACACAGTTTCGGTAATAAATGTGGCCTCCCCACCCCGTAGTGACGCCAATGATAAGAGTATGAAATTCAACATTTATAACTTAATAGATAAAGCTTTAATAAATTAATATACCCCAAATTTCTAATTAATAGCTTTGGTAGTTTTCCAGATATTAAAAAATAACGACATTTTCGGACATACATTGGTTAGGGCTTTTCACATTATTTTTAAGTATTCTATCTACTCTCGAAGTATGTTACACTCATTAACGATCACCCTGTTTACATACTTACAAAAATGTATTTTTAAATCATGTTACAAAAAATTAATCGTGAATCTTTCAGTTATATAAGTAGGTATGTGTTTAAAGAAATACACTTACCGAAGTTCCAAACGGCTTCGACATGAAATCAAAGTGGCTCTTCCTGGTCTTAAACTTAACGTCGGGACTGCTTCCTTTTTTAATGATCCGTTTGCTAAAATATCTTCTTTGGGGAAGTGAAGTGAACAAACAACATTATGTACACTAAGTGGATCATCAATGCTTCTTCCTAAGGCTGGTAACCATAAGTTGCGCCTGGCAGCACTAATCCTGAATGCAGAAAATTAGAAAATTAACAAATTGGCAACTTCAATTATTCAAACTAGGTACTGCATACAGCGTGTTTTAAGGAGTCAGTGGAAAACTTAATAAAAAAATTGTCAAATACTTTCCATGTACGTATTTCTATTAACCGTGCTGAGCTGATTTACTATAATTTTTTTACTGGCTCATGCAAACAGGTGAGATATGATGTAGTACATAGTAGTCTGGCATGATGTGATTTACATTCTCAGAAAATAATATTTCATTCAATAATATGCAAACATAAGAATTTACTAATGAATCAGAACATGTAATTCAGATCTGCTCTGTACTTACTTGAAAAAGCGTATCCCTGGCGTTCCATCTTGTGATTTGCAGAAAGGCACACTGCAACCTCTAGGAATTTTTAAAATGGAAACAAAAACACACTGTGGGTGTAGAACACAAAAGTCGATAAAAATCAAAATTCCAAATTATGATTACAATAAAATAAAACACTGGACAAGCATAAATAGTTACAGTTCAACCGAACCACATCCAAATGTAAAACGATTAACTCAAAATAAATAATACTTATGAAATAACGAAAGATTATTAATAAATCAGGAAATAACGTCTCCGAAGTAATAAACTGCCGCAAAACACATAAAAGAAGAAAAGAACCCCAAAAGTATATTCATTAGGACGCAACTACTGTCAAAACAAATAAACAACCCTAAAGCGCATGTGCACCAATGCACGAACAGTCAAGGCCATTTCTCCGCAGGAGATTCATTTGCCCACGCGCAGGTCTTTACTTCTGTATCTCTATTTTATCATATGAACTCTGTGGTTAATATCGACAAAGAACATATAAATATTATATTATAATATTATATGTTCTTTGGTGTTACCAAAATTTGAGCGTGTTTGGTGCCAAACAAATTGATGAAACCAGGTTACTGTTTAGAATTCATGTAATTTAACTGAAAATAACGAAAGCAGCGTTTGAAATAGTGCAATTAGTCATATCATTTTAAGAATGTTCGTTCAATTCTCGGCGTAAAGAGACTAAAAGTTTAGGTTACGCCCCTTTTTTTGGTGCCGAATGGTAACACAAACATCTGCTTTGTTATTCCTCCTCTTCTTCCCTCCTCTAAGGCCCGGTTTTTCAAAGAATCCAACACCGGATTAAGTCTGACACTCGCTTCGTTGCTATGATACCGGCTTTATGATTGGCTGGCTTCATAGCAACGAGGGCGGTGTCAGACTTAATCACTTAATCCGGTGTTGGATTCTTTGAAAAACCGGGCCTAAGGTTTTTTCACTTCCATCTTCCACAGCCGTTGTGAAATTAAATGCAAACAAAGTTTTAGATGAACTTTTTCTGTTACTTTTTACTTTTTTTTATAAGTGAACTACACATTTAAACAAAAAACATGGAAAATAAAAGTACGTATTTTACCACTAACAAAATTGTTGTAAAAACACTGGTAATTTTTTATTTTCAGATAAACTAGATATTTTATTTGGGCCCGATTTCAACAGTTGAGATTAGCAAACCGACTGAATAGAATGACGGATTTTGAGGTTGAAGTGGATTTTGGTGGAAGAGAAGAATACATCACAGCTTGTATGACTGTGACCGATACACTTATTTCGTTCAATCCATATAATACCGTTGGAACGTCTTTAAAGGAAAAGGATATCAACGGTTGTAGCGAGGCAGGTGGCAGGTCGCTAATTATAAATTTGAGACCCCATGGCCAATACAAAATTAGATTTGCAACTGAGCAGAAAAGAAATAGGGGTCGTAAACTCATAAGAGCAGTAATGAGGTACCGATAATGAAACTAACCAATTTATAATATTGTGTTATAATTGTCGTATTTCTTTTTGTAGAGACACTAGTGGCAGTGACTCAGTGGAGCGACCTGTTATACATTTTACATTGATGTAAAATCGTGTAAAATTTAAAATAAAACCATAAAATATATAATTTTGCATTTATTAACCCACAATTTTTGCATACTTACGTATGAAATGTCGATGTACCTATTAGAGCGAGTACATAGTTTTTTAACAATAAAAAATTTTTATTGAGATAAAAATTGAAAAAAAACATGAAATTTTCAAACTTGAAACTTCAAACAGGTGGAGGTTGGACAGTGAAAACGGAAACACAGTAAACTTTGGTGAAAAGTCGCTGAATTTAGATGAATTGAGAAATTTGCACAGATCAGTAACTATTTGCTGCTCGTAGACTGTTGTGTTGGGTTGGTTGTTCTGTTATGACGCCAAATTTATTAACTCACAAAATATCACTAAAATAACAAACACCCACTCAAAATAGATAGGCCCTGTCCCAGCCAGGCTCAGTCGAAGACGGCCGTGCGGTAATAATCGGGATAAATATAACAAAAATGGTCGCCACGTAATTTACGGGACCTACCTTTCAAACTGCCTTCGGAGTATACCTCAAAATTACGAAAGGTATGATCAATTAAAAAAGCACGAGTCAAATTAAGGGTTGGTGTAACTATTTAATCAAAATGAAAAATTGAATTTATAGAATAACATGATGTAATTAATTTTTAAAGTTATGAAAATTTATAAAAGTACCAAATATAAAGCAAAAATAACAAATTAATAAACTATGGTTTAGTACAAAATAAATGGCTCGAAGAATGCTAAAATCAGCAACGGCCCGACGAAACGATGCGCAAAAAGACGGTAATTAACAAACCGGCAAACCGCAGATAACCCGACAATACGCTCACGAACGAGGCCCCGCACGCGCAGACGCACCGACAAGATTACCGCGCGCGCAACAAACGCGAATCGCAACAATCTGTGCCGCTACTAACACCAGCACTATCAAGCATAAAAAAACAGAATTAATTGAAATGTAAAAAAAAGCAAAGCAAAGAAATATGCAACTAATTAATAACTATACTTGGGCCGCCGAACAGACGGAGTGATCACACTGCAAGCATGAGCTCTAGACGGGACCACTATCAATTTAGGACGACAAAACCGCAGTGATGCGCTTTCTTTAGACCCAACGAAGTCGCATCACTCCAATTCGGTCGTCATAAATTAATATTAGCCCCGCTAGAGCACATTTTTGCAGGGTGATCACTCCGTCTGTTGGGCGGCCCAAGTATAAGTATAAGAAAATAAATGCCAAAAAGCGAGGTGGTTGACAACGTTACGCCGCTGTCAGGCTATACATACAATTTAGCTAAGCTAAACTACTTACTGCAAGCGTAAAAAAAGGTAAGTACTGTTAGGTACATAAATCTGGATGGCCATAAATAATACAATTTTGGGGCAATTGGATACGTATTTGCAATAACAAGTTATAAAATAAGTAGAACAAATAAACATACCAGTTCCGTGGTGTAGAGACAGTACCTGAGCTAAACGGCTTTACTTCTAGTAATTAACCTGCGGGTGTATTTGAGAATTTGGCTTGGCGATGCGTCCACATGCAAATCAAGATAATATCTACTTTACTGATCTGCTACGAATAAACATTTAAGATAATATAAACTCACCGGGGGTTCCGCCCCCGAATCACCTTTTGTTAAACCAGCATGAGTTTAACCTCCATTTACCAGGGTTGTTCGGAAGGCCCGTATTTAGGGGCCTTGTAGACGATGAATATGGAGTTGCGTGCACGGAATATTTGAGTTAATAAACGCCTTTTTAATCATCTTTATTTCTTCCAACCGGTATGCGTATAAAGGACATCGGTTATAACAGACTCAAATAAGGTTCCCTAGAGAGTCCGTTATAAGCGGAGTCTACTGTATTATACTAGCTGTTTGTTTCCAAATTACTTAAGGCGTCTAAGAATGTACCTATGGGAAAAAATTGTGAACCCTCACAGTACATACATAAACAAACAAATACAATATTTTTGGTAACGCTACGCCGCTACCAGGCTATACACAAAAAGCAAGCTAGCAAAACCATTGTTTAAAGATGTTATAGTTAGACAATAACGTGTGTAAAATTGGAAACACCTTTTGGGAGACAGAAAATTCTACTTTGTGAGGCAGAGGTCAGATGGCGCTCTTTAAGACAAAGTTTTGTAATAGTTCTTGGAGTCTTCGAACTATAAAGTCGGTAAGCGGTGGCCGAGTTGAAGTTACGCTATTACCCGTTTGAGGGCGCTAGTGTGCCTTAGTATTTTGAGCCAGTTATAAAATGATATATAATCCCTCTAGTAAAAATACAATAGACGCCGCAGACGTTCTCGCGGTACTTTGTCGGCGCGGCAGTTCTTGCTCAAAGGCATGTTTTGCCGCCACAGCTGGTGGTTTCTTGACACTTCAGGAATGAATAATTTTCCTTATCCAAAAATGAAGGATAGGTACATTACGTACCTACATAGGTACATCATTATTATATTTACACACAAAGCAAATGAAGATTTTTATTTTAAAATTTATAGTTGTATAACTGCCATGATCTTATATACCTATATTTGTTTTGTGAATATACAGCCTGTCCAAACAGTGCAGCGGCGGAGTTTTGCGCCTTTATTATGCATTTCAGAGAGAAAAGTTATATGAGGGCAGTGGCGTAACAAAGAACGACAGGGCCCGTATGCAAAACTGCTTAGTGTGCCCCCCCCTCCCCCGTGTTATAGGAATAATTTCAAAACTGGGAGCAACGAGCAACATAAACATGTTTTTTTATTTCACTGCTAAATACAAATAAAGGAAAACTCTGATAAACTGGGAGCAACGAGCAACATAAACATGTTTTTTTATTTCACTGCTAAATACAAATAAAAGAAAACTCTGATAAAAACCAACATATGTATTAAGATTATTTTCAAACTATAACCATCTTAATAACTAAAAATTATATTTTCTTCTGGCCTTACTATTACCAAAGCCCTCAACTAAGTCTTTGGTATTCATTGCCGATGCAGCTGTATGCTCAATTGCTAGAACAGAAAGGTCATGTAGGCGAATTTGACTAGTCGAATTTCTCAAGTAATTTTTGATAATTTCAAATTTACTAAATGACATTTCTGCGGTTGCAGTTGTAACGGGAAGAGTCAAAAATAAAAGTAAACAGATTAGCACTTCTGGAAAGTCACTTTCTAGAAAGCTGCATTTTTATTGTAAAGTCTCTCACAGACATGTTTTAATTGACATTGTCTTTCACCACTGAAACCGCATTAACAAACTGAAATGAAATTTTTTTACCAACTACTTCAAAATATTTTAACTGTACCCTGTCACAGCAATCTACAATTTCGCTGTCTTTCATACTAAGAAAATGTTTGGGTTGTAGAAATCCAAATAAATTTGTAAGTCCATGGAAACTTTTGAAACGGTTTTCAAGTTGCTGGATGACTATGTCAATTGTTAAATAGAACACATTAACCTTAAACAGCATTTCTGGAGTTTGAAAACGTGCGAGCCAAAAAGCGAGGCCCCACGCTTTGAATACCAAAGTCGGCCTCTTTGATAAGAAGGACGCAAAACAATTAAAATCATAAAAGGACGCGACAAAAAGATATACGATTAGAAGCAAAAAAAGAATATAATTAAGTGTATAATTATTATATTACAACCAATCAAACCCAGGATCGAGCCCAGGAGAAATTCGATTCGAGGCTCTATTAGAGGTACGGTCGGGTCGGTGTGGTCAAGGGCCCCCCTAGGTGTTGGGCCCGTATGCACCGCATAACAGGGCATACCCTTCGTTACGCCACTGTATGAGGGACTCGTCCTTATTTTTAGTTCTCCGTACTTTAAAATTATGTATTTCCATTTATACACTTCGTACCGTTCCCTCTGTACAGCAACAAACTTTGTTTTTTTAATGGAACAATTTGTAATTGATTGCATTTTTGGATTCCTTAATAATTGATCTACGGTGAGGTTGTATAAGATATTAGGGAGTTACCGCCACTCATCACGTTAAAATAACCGTCACGTAAACTTGCCAAAAAGGTGAAAGCGCATGCGCTCTCAATAACGTAACGTAATAGTGATTACGAGGCCGGTTATTTCAGCATATTTAACGTGTGGATTTAACCGACGATACGCTAACGCAAAATGTGAAATTTGAGGTTAGGTTCATCTGACACATGCGTCAAAAGTGACATAGGGTGTAGCGTCATTCGCGCGAAACGACGTTCGCTCGAAGCGACGTTCAGTCGAAACGACACTCACGCGAAACGACATTCGCTCGAAATGTCAAAAACACAGCACTCCCGATTGAACCCGAACATGTACATAAAAGCAGTGGCTCTCAATCAGTGGTACTACATTCTTTATCGACGTTCTTTTATTGGTATTTTCTTTAATTTTTTCTAACATATATTATTTAAACTTCGCTTAATGAAGAGAATCAATAATGAAATCAATAAACCATGTTCAGTTAACCTAATCACGGCTAAGAGTGGAAGTATAAAACATAACCTCTAGAGTCTAGAAGGTAGAAGAGGAAGTGCATGCCAAAGTATTTGTGGGGAATTTTTTGCAATAAACAAAGATATTCAGTACAAAAACGGTTGCAATGTTAAAAGAAGAGCTGCCACAGCTCAGCACTAGAACAACACGTACTCGCAACATATTGGAAAGGAGGTAAATATGCTCACAGATAGCTAGAACGTTCAATTTGAGTACCTACCTATTTTAATAGCTTAGTGTGGAAATCAAAATCGTTAAACAGGAAGCTGTTTTAGAGTCAAAATTTAATTGTTCCAGCTACAACCAGTGAAGATTTCCCCAAATAGTTACATTAATTTGTTGCTGGTACAAAAACTATCGACTTGGCAGCATCGATAAGTGTTTTGGGAATGAAAAAGCCACGAAAAGAGAAGTGATGCATTCTTGCTACCTATCAACTTATTTTAGAAATATATGAAGGTGAAAAATTGTTTAAATTGGCTACTATACTTGGGCCGCCCAACAGACGGAGTGATCACTCTGCAAGAACGTGCTCTAGCAGTGCCATTATTAATTTATGAAGACCGAATTGGAGTGATGCGACTTTGTTGGGTCTAAAGAAAGCGCATCACTGCGGTTCTGTCGTCCTAAATTGATAGTGGTTCCGTCTAGAGCTCGTGATTGCAGGGTGATCACTCCGTCTGTTGGGCGACCCAAGTATAAATGTTATTTTGTTATGCAAAAAACACTCAATCGGTAAGTTCTACTGGTCTCCGGCAACAGACTGAAGGAAGCAAAGTCTCCGAGCATTGTCTTCGCCACTGACTTGCCAACGTGTACCCTGCATTGTTTTAAAATTAATAAATAAAACCATTCGTTAAAAAATAGTATTTGACTACCTACACAATTTATGAAATTACAGTTTTCTCCAAAAAATGTTGCTATCATTAAATAGTAAAAATGCAATATATATACATATACTTCATATCAGAAGTACAACTGGCTGCTGAGTAAACCACAACCACAGAATTATTCTGTCATAACGGCGAACATTCCAATATCTTGGTAATATTTACACGTTATGAGAAAGTGAGGTTACCAGAGTTGTCAACAATTTTTCTTAATTTAGTGTATAACGTTCCAGTACCGTGACTTACGTCTCTTTACAGCAGCAGAAAATTAGAGCATATATTTATTATTAGATCCAAATAAATTTTCGTTTATTTACCCCTTATGCATTTTTCGCAGTCATTATGATTTATTAAGCTGTAATTACTGTACTAGAACGTTTATGCATACGAACCAAAAAAATAATAGGATAACAGAAATTCGTAAATATATATTCGCTTTTTGCTTCACATTTAATAGTGTACTAGAATTCTTATTACTTGTCATACTTATTTTAATAATTTAATTTAGAGAAATAAACGAACTTTGGCTTTGACACGCCTGTTGCAAATTTGTACAAAGCTGGAACCAATATGGCGGTCGATCATGCTTGCTACTTCCAGTCGCCTTTCAGAAAATCAATTCGTCAGAAGCGAGGCTTTGTGGCTCATTATAGTGCCGGGTTGCCATTTCGGTGGGGCTAGGTTCGATTCTCGGCCGGTGGTTCCGTCTAATATTTATTTAAGAAATTCTCTGCAAAAAAGAGAATGCCATGGCTCAACATTTTCAGGTTTAGATCAAGCGAAGCGAGCGGAGCGTTATATGTTACAATTGTTCGCCCTGATCTCCTACGTTCACCAATTTAGCGTAACGGGGTATGTATGTAACTACAAATAATTCTTGACTTAATAAATAATGACGTAAAACCTCGAAACGTTAAATACACTTTTCCATTTCAAATCTTGACTTTTAAACATTTTCATCCACGCAACACAATTTATCTAGATGGAACAAATCCTCCACGTGGTCACCGACCCAGTTATTAACTTCGATTTTTCCCAGTGTTAGACAGGGTTTGGGAAATGGATAAAATCGTAATCCCAAGCGATAACTTGGCCTACCCATTCTGCTATCACCGTAGGAGTCACCAAAAGCACATTGTTTGGATGCTCCATACTTTTTTAGTTCCGAACTACTACTCATATGGCACGTTTGCAATAAAATATTCGTGTATAGACCAAAGAATTTATATAAACACATGCAAACAAAACGTCATGGTCCGAAACTGTCATGGAGCTACCGCGCATGTGCCGCGCGCCGCAGCAATTTTTTATAATGAAAAGGTCTATTGGTTATTTTTCTTATAAATTTATAATACCTGTCACTTGAAAAAATAGGACACGACGACACAGATTAAGAAGAAAATTTGTTCTACTTTCCATGGTAATTTGTTGCTCAAAATTTAAAAACAAATCAGCAACTATTTTTCCATTTCAACACAATTTATTGGTGGAGGCACCTCCCAAATATCCTACCAAATCACGTGCAAAATGCAAATGCAAACACAAAACGACTCACGCTTTCTAGTTTCCTGCTCTGTCGGCGTAACGCTATCTTTGAAATTCCAATATGGCGTTCATTTATATTCCAACCAGGTTTTGCCAATTAACGTTTTAGCGTGCCATTTTTCCCTTATTTTCATTAGTAATCGGGTATTTTTTAAAAAAATACCTTTCGTGACGGGACACTGGACACAACACACGGAATACAAAATTCTGTTAATTACAACAAACTTTAGAACAAAAAAGAAAAAGGATCCGCTTGGATTCGAACAAAAATTCCTCGCGCGTTTCGGTACTGAACTAAGCTTTTACATGTTTAGCATGAAGTTTAGCAGTCTATTAAAGCGTGTGAAAGTGGAAGTGGTGTACTTGGCAAAACCCAGTTGGGATATATCTAAATAAGCGCTCTTATATCTATGGAACTTCAAGGATGACGTTAATATTTATAGTTCTTTTCAGATATCTTGGCGTGTGTGTGCAGTAATCTGCGCATTACGTTCATATGTCTTTCTCCCTTTTGTAAAATGGATTTGTTGAATTTTAATTGCTGCCGTAAGATGACTCGAGAATATTCTCACGTTTCCGTATTTGATCTCACTCTTTCTTACTATGGTTGTGTGAAACAAAATGGTTTCGGTATTAATATGCTTATTTTGCAATATCCAGTGGTCACCAAGCAATTTATTAAAAATTATTGCCTTTTAAATATAACTGTCAGTTTGATTGTCAGGTGTAAAGATGCTTGGAAAAGTTTTTACCAAACAGCGTCGAGAAGTTTTACGAAATATTTTTGAATACTTTACTCCAAAGAAGGAAAATAATGGTCCCCTATTGCCTTTAACTTGTGACCAGGAGCGATTGGCCGATGCATCAAAAGTAAGTCTACGCAGCGTGTCGCGCATAGTTGGAGAGGAAAAATGAGGTTCCTCTGCTACAACGCCCGGAAAAAGGCACAGCAAATCAAAATGAAAAAGTGAAGATGTAACTGACAGCATTAAAACCGAAGCAAGGAATGCTATTTATTCCATGAAAAAATTTTAAATAACAAATTAGAAACAAAACAAATAGTGGATATTTCTGACACAGGTTTGTGGCATTTATAACCAATAGCAGATTTAACTACAAACTAGAAAATAACCGGTGTCTTTTGTGTGAACGGGCTAATGTTGTGGGTAAAAGAATACATTTCTTGAGGGAAAACGTCAAAATGCTCATTGCCGTGTGCCGTGTCCAGAGTCTCGGCGCACACGCTTGTCACGGTTCCTAGCAACAGCAAAATTTTGGAAACTACTGAACTGCTGGCGGTTGCTTGGATAATCGGATATGGCGGCGCAAACGCCAACATATCTGAAAAATACTATACTTCCAAATATTTTGACGATCGTTTGTATCTTAGTTCTTAGATGAGGGAAGAGTATTGATGCAGAACGCACGAGCTTTGCCTTCCACAGGAATGTTGCCAAAATTTGAGCAGATTTGGTGCCAAACAAAGTAGTGAAACTAAGTTGCTGTTTAGAATTTATGTAATTTAACTTAAAATAATGAAAGCAGCTTTTGGAATTATGCAATTAGTCATATAACTTTAAGAAATTTTGTTTCAAATTTCGGTGTAAACTAACAAATTTAGGTTACGCCCCTTTTTTTGTTGGCAAATAGTAACAAAAACATCTGTTTTGTTACTCCTTCTCTTCTTCCCACCTCTAGGGTTTGCATTTTGTATAGTATTTTAAAGCCATTTGGATTTCACTTATTCTTTATATAATTTTTTTGATTTTGATTAGTAAAATGATACCCAAAGTTTGCATTTTAGCTCATTTTCTTTTTAGCTTCATGTTCAAAATTTGGCAGTTGCTTTTAAATGAGTATAGCTACCTAGTGTTTTTGTATCACAATTTCGATTGCATATCAAGGTTGTTACAGATAATGCCGAATGGAAAGCTTACCTAGGTACCCAATCATTTTAAGAATTCAATACGTGGAATGCCTTAAGGCTGGGATACTCGAATACCTGAGAAGCGTTCTCCTCGCTTCTGAGACGGTGTTAATACAGACAGTCCAGCTCAAAAACTGTATTACTTATAGACATGAATTATGGTTTAAAAGAAATATGAGGGTTGGTAGAATACGCTTATAACTATTTTATTTGCCATATTTACACTGTTGTTAAAATAAACGAAGTTGAAAACTGGCAAATTTTAACGGAAAACTTAGCATTATTCACTCACAAATTGTACATTCGGATTGTAGTTAACAGCCAAATAAAATATATGAGCATATTCACCGATCTTTTAGCTTTATTTTAAGACTATATTTGCTTAATTACGTTGTTTCAATTTTCTGCTGGACTGACTGTACCAAGCGGTTGCTAAAGCTATGTCTATTTCTGTCTTACACATGTACTGCCGATCTCCTGTCCTTTCGTTGCGTATCCCACCCTTAATATATTTATTTCTTCAGATAATGACGGATATGAGCATTTCTTTTCAGCAAATTTACGCTGGATACAGATATGTTTTTTAATCGTGAGGTCTTCCAGTTTATCTAAAAGAAACTGCTACTTTATATTACACTCGACTTTTAATTATTGTTCTTTTTAACCGCTGCCTGAATGGAAAAATAATAAATAATCCTTCTCCTAAAATACTAAAATGGAGAGCAGATCTACATAAACTTGCTATATTTATTTCCGGCAGACTTATCAGCTAAGACGTTCTATAGAATGTCTGCTCATCAGGAACAAATAAAAGCAAAATAAGTATAAGTAAACTAGTAACGCAGCAATATAATGCATTATATTGGATCTATTTTCTTACAATTTTATAGAGAATTCACTTCTTGATTTACAAGTTATTTTGCTATTAACCGTAGCAAAACACGATTAAACCATGTATTATTACTCCCCGCCATTATATGCAAACAATTTTTATGTTTAGGAAGTACACAGTACTTGCAGAAATGCCCTCAAAGAATATGCCCCTTTCAGAAATCTGGAATACACCACCGTTTACCTTTACGCTGTATTACCGGTTGCTGTAGCTGTAGCTGTAGCACTGTCCACTGTTTGAGAATCACTGTAACATGTGGTAGTCGGCCCTCTTCGTTTATATTGACAGTTCGAGTGAGTGTCGTTTCGAGCGAATGTCGCATTTGGTTTCGCGCGAGTGTCGTTTCGATCGAACGTCGTTTCGAGCGAGTGTGGCTCAACCGTGCATAGTAGTGCTACATAAAACTAGCTGTAAAATCGAGAAAATGGAAAAGCAAATTAGAAATATGTTTTTTAGTATAAAATCAACTACTAAATAACTTTTTTATATACTTACCTACTTTCTGTCTCTTTTCACTCTTCACCTTCTTTATCTATGCCCTTCACACGATGGACGTAACTCAACTTTAACGTTATGTCTTGTAGCAAATGCTTGGTAGCACCCCCTATGTTTTGAATCTGATACAAAGAATAAAATAACCAATAACCGGAGATATGCGGTAACTAAAAACAGAAACCAACGTTAAACGCACTCTCGGTCTCTAACGTGATTTTTAACCGATCGGGTATTTTTACGGATGTGTGGCGGTAACTCTCTATTTTCCCCCAATATGCATATACTTTTTGCGTTACCGGCATTCTTTTGAAAATTTTGTCAGATATACCTAGAGGGATTTTAAAAATTAAATATCTCCGATTGAACAAAGTTGGAGCAGCGATATCTTGGCGACAGGAAAATAATATATATGGTAAACTGATGCAGGATTAAAAAACGAAAATATTATACCTACAGGTGTTAAAGTTAGTGATGAAACGATTACGATTACGATCACGATTAATCTGCGATTATCACGGTTTTCCGATTAATCGTAATCGCCGATTATCTATACGATTAGTTCACGATTCTTCATCGGGAATTCCGAGATTGAAAAAATTGGCTCTGAGGTACCTCTCCTACAAGCCAACTTCCGTACAATCAGAAAGATTATTTTCAACAGCAGGGCTCATTCAAACACCTAAAAGAAATCGACTAAGTACCCAAAATCTGCAGATGTTATGTTTTTTAAATAAAAATTTAATTAACGTAAATTTTCAATATTAATTTGAAATTTCATTTTTTATGTATTTTTAATTTTATTATGAATTTTTTAAATCTAAATTAGATTTTTATTTTAAGTTTCCAAGAAATTAAAATTTAATGTTAGCTTACATGTATTTTTTTATTAGAGCACTCTATGTAGCGTTTGTTTATGCTGGAAATTCAATAGTAATATAATTATTCATTTTCACACATTTTTCATTATTACTTAATTGTAATCGTAATCGTAATCGTACGATTACTGAAGCAATAATCGTAATCGTAATCGTATAACAATAATCGTTTCATCACTAGTTAAAGTATTTTAATTTTTGTTTTATGGGTGTGAGTTTGACGATAAGAAGTGTGTGTGTAAATTGGTATGACGTCACTCAGGCGGCCGTTAAGTTCTGTGTGACAGGTTGAACATGACAGGTTCAATAAAGTCAATAAAGCTTGGGTATATCAGATGACGGGATTGAGAGATGAGTAAGAGTGTTTGCAGATAAATGAATGGATAATTGTGTATGTGTGATAATGGGATGTTTAGAGCTGATTGGTGGTATGTTTGGAAAAGGGAGGATGCTTGGTAGTTTTTAAGTTTTAAGTTTGATGTTGATATTGGCAGGTCTGCGACTGATAATTTAGACAGAAGTAAAGATTGAATCTTAAAAGTTGAAATTCTTGCCGTAATTTTATACCATTTTTAGGGAATATCCCCTGCTATTTTGCCACCCAAAACTTAGAAAAATGCTT
This sequence comes from Xestobium rufovillosum, assembly GCA_963966045.1. NCBI lineage: Eukaryota > Metazoa > Arthropoda > Insecta > Coleoptera > Ptinidae > Xestobium > Xestobium rufovillosum. The sequence goes on from OZ014493.1 coordinate 33,736,998, forward strand.
ACACATTACACTTTGTTTTTGCAGAAAATTTCACGAACAAAGTTTACATCGGCGATCGGCACAAGAAATCCCATTGCAAGATTACTTCTTGAAAGGATTGTTTTCTTCCATGGCACTCCTTGTTTCAAATTATACCTAGGTTTAGGTAATGAGTTATCACGTATTTTAAGAATATGACCATGAAGAAGAAATCTTTAGCAATTTTTTGTCTCGATGGGAACTCGACTTTCAGATACAAAATGGAAGCCGTATTTTGCGTTTTGGGCGCGAAAATATAGGAGAACCCAATAAACTGTCCACCAAATTACTATACGTTTTAAAAGGTTCAATTTTGAATTCTATCGAAACCGTCAGTCGCGGACCTAGGGACCTAGCAAATACATCAATCAAAAGCTTAGTAAACTGACTATATCGAATATGGAAATAATATACCTGGTATTCAATTTGAAATTTTTCAGCAAAACTCCATATATTAGATTACGTAAGTTTTCCATCCTTTGATATGAAGTATCGTGACGAAAGTACCTACCTATGGTGTGAAAGTAGCCTAAAGCTTAGCACACATCGGACGGACGGCAAGCGCCGGACGAATTTTGATTCTCATTGCAGAATACTCGCCGGATTTTAAGAATCCGTTAAATGCGGTCCGCACAAGTGTGCGTTGACTAATTTAAATGTATGTTAAGAATGTTTTTCCGTTGCGTGCCGTCCGTCGCACAGAGGGCCAGAAATAACTTTTAATATTGAATAAGTCTAAAATATTTTTATTAACATAACTGACAACTTAATACTTACATAAACTAAGTAGGCTTTGGTTCATGAAAAATCATAATAATTATTTCGAATGCTTGTCATGGAGACGTCAAACAGCGCCTTAGTTAGCAACAAGTTTGCCTTTCGCATTTGAATAAAGGTTTGTGTATTAAAAAAGTTTTAATTTTCTATTTTTTCTGTGGAACATATTAAGCAATATAATATCTGTGATGGGTGAAGGTGAAAGAGGTAAGTTTAGTCTACTTCTACATGCTTTTTTTGCTAGTATATTTTGCACCAAAAGACACAATAAAGGAAAACTTTATTTGATAAAAATATCTCTCGAAATCAAAAGTTTCAAATTTGCCAAAGACTTTTTTTAGAATGAGGGGATATTATATTTTTCATACTTATATTTTTGAAATATATAATAGCTAAACTGTCATCTGATAAAAAAAAAATCTGCCCCAATCTGCCCCTCATAGAAGAATGAGCGTTTTTATTTGCGATGCGTTTCTTACGTAAAGGTCAATTAATACATTATTTTTATTGTGTTGGTGAATTCTTTTTTCTGGTTATTATATACAGGATGTTTCGGGAGGAAGCGATCATATTCTATCAGTAAGTAGACATGAACAAGGGAAGAAAAAAATGTTATGCGGGCGTAATTATAGGGGGTCAAAGTTTGGAAAAAAATAGGTTTTTTTAATATTTTTGAAATGGTTTAAGATATTTGCTTGAAATTTTGTATGCTTTATACTCATGTCCTGCTACAACTAAAACATGCATATTTTGATTAATTGTTTTACAGCGTGTCACTTTTTTCTATGCCCCTCCTTTGATTTTGCCTAGTTATAACATGCAGTTCTGATGCTTTCTTACATTTTTAGAACTTAAATCCCACGCGATTCAACTAAAACAAATATTTGAAAAAGGCATAGAGAGGACCAAAATCAAAGAGACATTAAACTCTATTTTATGTAAGAAGTGCATGAAGCAGAACGAGACAAGAGTAACTAAATATTCTCGTCTTTATTCCCTCGATTTTCGAAGGAAATGGCAGGCTGCAAAGAGGACAAAAAAAAGATTTTTAGACTGGAACAAGATATGGCTTGATAAAGACATACATTTTGCTTGTGTTGAAACAAAAAGTGCTGGAAGGCCCAAATCTGAGTTTCAAAATCTTAGCTATTCTGGCAAATTTCGAAGAACGGAACAGTTAAGAAAAACGGAAACAAATGAGCTGGTTTTTGCTACTGGATTATGTTTAAGATCTAATGGAAGACCAGAAGCTGCTAAATTGTTGTCCCGTGCTATTTTGTCTCGGAACCAAGATATAAAAAAAATAAATAAAACAACTTTAAAAAACGCACAATCTGCGTTAAGTTCTGATCAAGCTTTAGCGTTATTTATTGACACTAAACTTACCAAGCGATCATACCAACTTTTAAGAAATAACGCCAAACAAAATAATTTCGATATCTACCCTAGTTACAACAAAGTAAGGGAGATGCTGACGTTGTCAGCGAAACACGTGTCGAGTTTAATTACTGTGTCACTGTCTTTTGGCGTGTGGGGTTAACTTATTAAGAATTCATAGTGAATTTACGTCAAAGTTCTTGATCCATCCACTGTGTGTATGTTATCCGGAGAAAATCTTTGCACAGGAGCATTCTGTGGTTGTACCCTTACAATCCCTACTAGATCATACAACTTGTAGGCTTTTGTCGACTTTGGACCTAGAAAACCAAAATTTTGAAAACTTAAATTTTACTCTAATTAGTAAGTGGGGAATGGACGGAAGTAGTGGACAAAACGAATATAAACAGGCTTTTGTGGGCAATTACAGTGACAGTAATTTGCTACTTACATGTGTGGTTCCTTTACAACTGTATACCACAAACAGTCAAAACAAAAAAATTTATGTCTGGCAGAACCCCCGTCCTTCATCTACCGTTTATTGCCGACCATTAAAAGTGCAGTTTTTAAAAGAAACTATACAAATTTCAAAAAATGAAAAGAATCAAATGGACCAAGAAATTTTAAATTTATCTCAGACAGATTTTCTATTAAAAAATAATTCGGTTATTCTGGTAAAACATGAACTGTATATGTCAATGGTTGATAACAAAATGATTAACTCAATAACTGGTACATCATCCCAAAAGTGCTATTTATGCGGAGCTTCTCCCACCGAGATGAACGATATTGATAAAGTTCTAAAAAGAACTGTAGATATCAACTACCTTTGCTTCGGAATTACATCGCTACATGCTTGGATTCGATCATTCGAGTGTATTTTAAAAATTAGTTATCGATTGCAGATACAGAAGTGGCAAGCACGAGGTGAAGATAAAAATGTCATCAAGCAAGAAAAAAATAGGATCCAAGCAAACTTTCGATCTCGTTTGGGGATTATTGTTGATCAAACGAAACAGGGAGCGGGAACCACTAATGATGGCAACACAGCCAGGACATTTTTTCAAAACCATAAAGTGTCCGCTGAAATAACCAATATCGACGAAAATCTGATCTACAGCATTTATGTGATTTTACAAGTAATTTCCAGCGGCTTCAATGTTAAAATTAAAGAATTCCAACAGTACTGCATTGACACAGCAAGACTGTGTATCTGTATCCATGGTATAGAATTCCCGCTTCGCTGCATAAAATTTTTATTCACAGTGCAGAAATAATCAAATCTGTTTCTGTGCCTATTGGTCAACTTTCAGAGGAAGCTCAAGAGGCCAGAAATAAAGAATACAGAAGGGCTAGAGAACAAAATTCTCGAAAATGTAACAGAGTAGCAACAAATACAGATATTTTTAATTATTTGCTTATTACGTCCGATCCAAAAATTACTTCACTAAGAAAGCACAGAACACCACAAAAGAAAATGTTTAGCCCAGAAGCACTTAACATGTTTCAGTCATTTAAACCTACTTCTAACTACAGCAGCGATGATGATTCGGATTAGCTTAATATTTTTGCACGATTGTGTCAAAATTCAGGTTCTTTTAGTTAAGAAATGGTTCTTATATTTTTTGTTCTTGTTAAAATATTTTATTTATTAGTTTATAAAAAATGAATTTTGTTTACTTTCAATTTGTAATTAAATCTTGTTTTACAAAAACGGTTCAAGTAACATTTCTTAAAAACCTAGTATTTTTACTTTTAGAAAAATATTAGATTCCTTATACTATTATTAAAGATTTGGTAAATAACTTTGAAAGTTCATAATATTTTATTAGAAATGAGCAGTAATTAACCTACATTGTTTTTTAATAGTTTAATTTTACGGAATAAAAATAAATATTAAATCAGTTTTTATAAGCCACTACTAAATATGCTGTGTTACTAAAACACCCTATATAATTAAGTTTCTAATTATCAGATTTATTTATTTTGCAAATTTTAATAAAAATTGGCTATTAAAACACATTTATACCATTTTCGACAAGAACAATTATTTTTCAATAAAATAAGGCTACGCTGGCCCACTGTGCGTCGGATTCCTACAAATAATGTGCGCTAAGCACTAAGCTTAATAAAGAATTCTTAAATAGCTACGACCAGTAGACGACGTCAGTAAGTAGCTCTTCAAAGTTGGGTCCACCACTGGCATTAAAATTGTAATATTATCTTAAAAGGCCCTCACTCTAAACCCCATCGTGTAATATTAACTTTCATAAAATTTTATTATGAACTCAAATATGTAAACAGATGTGGGGCATTCCATTAAGAAAAACAAAACTTTGGTTTGGTACCCGAGAGTATGAACACCTGTACTCGTATTTCGTATACACCAGAATAATTTTCTCAGGTGCTTCGAGGGGTTCTCCACATACATGTAAAATGTTCTTACAGTGAAAATTTTGGATAAGTAAGTTTGTATAAATTGGTGTGGCGCCGTTCAGACGCCTTGGTTTTTAAGAACTTTCCGCCGACGGACTCCGTCGACACACTGCGCTGGAAAATATCTTTCGACCAATTTGTTTGTTGCTAAGTTACACCAAACAAAAAACTGAAAATTTTCTGCCGTTCGAACAGCGACAGACTTAAAAACCAAGGCTTTAAGGCCCGGTTTTTCAAAGAATCCAACACCGAATTAAGTCTGACACCGGCTTCGTTGCTATGATACCGGCTTTCTGATTGGTTGTATCATAGCAACAAAGCCGGTGTCAGACTTAACCCGGTGTTGGATTCTTTGAAAAACCGGGCCATAGAGTGACAGAGGTTGGAAATGACAGGTACTGGGTGAATGATAGAATTATGAAGCGATAAGACGAAGTACCTACCATATAATTATTACAGGTTTAAAAGACTTCTCAATCAACGCTCAAACCCAGCCACCGAAAAGCAAATTTGCAAAACACGGTAGTTGGGTAAAAAACGTAATATGGAAATTCTCAGGCTAGGCGGCGTGTTCTTTTTCGTCCGTCGCGGAGTTAATACCAGGCGAGTATTAGGGAACATTTTGCTCCCAGTTTTATTTTTGTAATGTGCCTATGTCGCCTAACTATATTTATTATTTACTGCGTTATTGTTGTATTTACATCATACGCATTGAAATAACTTCAAATGACGATATATGCGTGCATTTAATTGATTCCATTGTATACATAATACATGATGTATTTAGGTTTGTGGATGTGTCCAATTTAGGCTTGAAATAGTTAATAAATTTCAAAGGGAATAAAAAAATAATAAGAATGTTAGTGGCAGTCAGTTGTTATTTTATCTTGATATAAGAGTAGTTTCTCATCACAAAATTCTTAGTCAGAAGATTGATTGGACGTATTTCCCCAAACGTAGAACATCCTATTTGCGAACAGTAGTCTAATTCTCTAATCTGGGCATACCTTTGCCTATTTTTATATTTTATCCCTATCTCTGCCACTAGTAGGTTGCGAACTAACTAATGATCGTCTTCCACATATCTTTCTTTTTTCTAACTATTTTTAATTCCTCCCCTTTGCTAACCTTGTCTATCAACGGTATCTTCATCATGCGTCGGATTGAGAACGATATAATTAACACACTTTTTTAAGCCAAAATTAAGTTAAAAACTCAAAATGTACAATTATTTCATAGATACTATACAGCAAGCACAGAGAGTATAAAACATTAAGGCATGGTTGTTCAAAAAAGTAACACAGACTTAAGTCTGACACCGGCTTCGTTGCTACGATAGAACCATTCTCAAAATTAATTTAAGTATTTTGCACTATCTTGTTAATGAAAGATTTAATTAAATTCAGAAATCCACCTATTTTTTACTGCAGTTAATCCAGAAACGGTAAAGTCATTTATACCATTATACCAAAGGTACTAACTAAAACTAAAATATAAATTGGACGTGCCCAGTCTTTTTCTGCGGATTAATTTTGAATGGAATTTCTTCCTACTTGAAGCTTTTACTGTATTGTCCTTTGCAAGTAACATAAAGAATTTATTGTGGAGCCCCTTCAAATTTTATAATACTACCCTGATGTGTGAAACCGATTGATAAACGCCGCGATCATAAATCAGTTACGGTTGGAGTTCTCCAAACGCATCTAAAATACTTCAAAGACACCGCACTGTATTATGCTCGGATATTGATTTATGTTTCACAAAGACAAATCTATCTTTGATCTTTGTTGATAGGCCGCGACCGACTGTTGTGCCATCTACAATGAATAGAAACAACATTTTCAATTTGAACACTGTAAAAGGTGCGTATCCCTACTACAATAACTTTTAAATAAATGGGAAATAGCGCGTCTACTGCCATCTAGCGAGTCCGTTAAATCGGTTTCCCAATAAGAGCATATCACTGACTAACTATAACATCTTTAAACAATGCAAAAACTAAACTCGAAAAGCCAAATCACACGTGGTTCGTTGGTTCGCTCCAGACGATGGCAAAATAAATGAAGTAAATAATCTGAACTTATCAGTACGATGATCGGATGATCCAAAAATGGCGGACCGACGCCGAAGCCGTCCGCAAACACAATAAAAAAACTCCGCCAATACAGAATAATAATTTTATTCTGGTTTCTGGGTGAATGCCAGGTGTAAATTAATAAAACGTACTCCAGGAGAAAAACCCTCGGGAAAAACCCTAAAAATCAAATGAAATAAGAAACACAAAGGAAAATCAGGGAAGAAAGAAAATAGAATATGAAACGTGGCCTACCTTCAGAAAAAGGGTTTTTTTGTCCTTCTCTCAAATGCAAATGCTTCAAACGCAGCACGGCGAAAATCCCAATTCAATGGACAGACAGCGGATCCAAAATCACTACCAATTGCAACAATCCAAACTGCCTTAATAGTTTTCCAAGAGAAAAATCCCACAAACGTGGCTTGAAAATAGACTCTAGAAAACTACCGTCGCTTTGTAGAGCACTAGCGAGAGAAGAATGGCCAAAATCGACCGATGGCAAGATTTTACGAATTTTCGAAAAAAAGGTAACGTAGGTAGCAGAAGATAGCCAATGAAATTCGCTCAGAATGAGAAATTCAGAAATCGACAAAGGCGTAGCTTCCGTCAAGATGGAAGTGAGACAAAAGATGACCTGGGAACGTCTAACCGAGAAAAATACAATCTAAACTCATTTACAATGAATATTCGACGATAACCCAAGCGGAAAGTACGAAAAGAAAGAAAAGGAAAACAGAAGAAACACACTAGAAAAGGGGCAAATTAACCTGGACGCCACTGGAGCATCAATCAAATTTGAGTGCAATGACCTCAACCGGGTGACAATTTAACCTATCGGTAAGGAAGTTACCAATAACAACAGATGACAGATAACCTCAAACAACAAACCGACACATGGAAGAAAACAACAAATGATGGTGAAGAATTTAACAATAAGGTAAGCACAAATAATATAACAGTTGCAACCTGAGATATTAACTATTCTAATACTTTAAGGTACAAATGGTAAACATCAGAAAGAGTTGAAGTGATAAGGGGACGAAGAACTAACAGAAGAAATGCTAGAAGACAAATAAAATAGAACAATAAACAAATGAACTGTAAGTACCTACTATCTATGTATTTATTCTCAATAAAAGAAAGGTTTTAATCTTTTGGCTATGCGTATTTTGTCTAAACAGTTCTATACCTACCATAAAATGCTCTAAAATAAAATTTGCCCGTAACACTGTTTATTAATAAAATGGAAAAATCAAGATACATGCACAAGTGTTGCGTTCCTGGCTGTAAGGACGAGCTTAGTAAAAGACATAGAATTCCAGCTGACCCTAAATTACAGGAAGTGTGGCTTGCTAACATTCAACAACCCGAATGGGGAAAACCCGCAAATTTTGAAAATGATCATATTGAATAGTTTACTGTTGTAAGTGCATTGAGACTTAGCATCTCGCCTAGTAAGTATAGTGCGCATGTGCATCGGGTCGCGGCTTCGAGTGTCGAGCGGCCGAGCCGTTGAGTTTCTAAGTCAGTCTGCTGCGCGCCGCGTCATGAGTCTGATCAGGTTGCTGCTAACCATTCCTTTACGTGTATCTTGTTAATGAATAAATACTTAAAATGATACTATTGTTTTATTATAACAATTAGCATCACAACATGGCGCAGTCGGTGTAAAGAACAATAAGTGAAAAGTGGAAAGTGCCAGTAAAGTGAAAATTATCGGGAAAATTGGAAAGTGCCGGAGAGCCGCCATAAAAAATGAACGCAGAAACAAGTATGTCGTGTGGAAATAGAGCGATGGGAATGGAATTTCTCAGCCAACCGAAGCAGATGAAATTAGAAGGGGATTTAGGAAAAAATTGGACAAAGTTTAAAGAAAATTGGGAATTATATTCGATTGCAACTGGGTGCAACAAGTGTGAAGAAAAAGTACAGGCCGCCACGTTTTTGCATATAATTGGGGAAGAAACCCGGGAAATTTTAAGTACGCTGAAGATAAGTACAGAGGAAAAAATAGATGTCAAGAAAGTAATAGAAAAGCTCGATGCGCATTTTTTACCACAAAGAAATTTGAACATGGAAAGAAACAAATTTAACTTGAGAGTGCAACTAGTGAATGAAAATTTCGATACGTTTCTAGGTGAACTAAGGAAATTAGCAGCTAACTGCGAGTTTGCAGAATAAGATGATCTAATAGTAGGAAGAATTGTGTGTGGAATTTTAAACCCACGTGTGAAAGATAAATTATTAACAGAAAATAATTTGAAGTTAGAAAGAGCAATTACGATTTGCAAAGCGGCAGAGCAGACAGAAGAACATATGAGACAGTTGAAAGAAAGATATGGAATTGTTCAAAGAAGAGCCGAAGTTTCGAAAATTGTAATAAAGAACTAGAATTCAAACTAGATACAGGGTCCGACGTGGATGCCATTCCAGAAAAAATATTCGAAAAATTAAATGTAGATGGTTTATTAAGAAAAGTAGATATAAAAATTAATGGATATGGAGGAAATAATATAGAAGTATTAGGTTCATGTATTTTAAATGTAGTAATATGTGGTTGTAAGCAAGAGATAGAATTCTTGGTAACAAAATGTAAAAAAGATTCTTACCCAGTCATAGGAAGTGATACTATAGAAAAATTAAACTTACTAAAATTAGTAAAAGAGGTGACTCTAAGTAGTAATAATGATAATGAGGTTAGAGGGAATGAAATATTTAATATTGAAATTGATGATAGAGAGTTAAAACAAATCATAGAGGAAAATAAGGAACAGTTAAGAGGGCTGGATGAAATTAAAAAGAAACCTTGTGAATTTTTATTGAAAGAAAATTATACTCCAGAGGTAGTTCCATGTCGGAAAGTACCATACAGACTTTTAGATAAATTAAAAGCAGAATTAAATAAAATGGTAAATGATAGGGTGATCATGAAAGAAGAAGGCCCAACGGAATTTGTAAACCCAATAGTTATAGTGAAAAAGGACAATAATCAGATAAGAATTTGTTTGGATCCTAAAAATCTCAATCAGTCATTAAAAAGAGAACATTTTACTTTGCCAACTTTTGAGGATCTTACCCACGATATAATAGGTGCAAAAGTTTTTCAATATTTGATGCGAATAAAGGATTTTGGCAGATCAAACTATCGCATAACGCGTCTAAGTTAACCACGTTCGCAACCCCATTTGGAAGATACAGGTTCCTTAGAATGCCGTTTGGTGTGGCAACAGCGCCAGAACATTTTCAAAAAACATTTTCGGACATTTTTAAAGATATAAAGGGTGTGAAAATTTATATAGACGATATAATTGTTTTTGGAAATTCTATTAAAGAGCATAATGAGATAGTAAAGAAAGTATTTTTGAGGGCTAAACAGTTTGGGGTTAAATTTAATGAAAGAAAGTGTAAATGTGGGATGAAAGAGGTGAAATATGTGGGACACATTTTAAGTGGAGAAGGCATAAGACCAGATAATGAGAAAATTGAAGCTATTAAAAGAATTCAGAGGCCACAAAATAAAAAAGAGCTTGCTAGATATTTAGGAATGGTCACATATGTTTCGAAATTTATTCCGAACTTGTCGAATATTACAAGTAACTTGAGGAAGTTAACGAAAAAGGATAGTTTATGGTCGTGGTTGGACTGTCACGAAAAAGAATTTTTGAATCTTAAAGACTTATTAATAAAGAAACCGGTGTTACAGTATTATGATGAATCGAAACCAATAACTTTGTCGGTAGATAGTTCACAAGAGGGGCTTGGTGCGGTAATACTGCAGGACGAAGCACCTGTGGCTTATGCTTCAAAATCGTTAACCGACAGCCAGCGTAATTACGCACAGATAGAGAAGGAGTGTTTAGCGATTTTATTTGGATGTCAGCGTTTCCACCAATACATTTTTGGGAAGGAAATAATCGTAGAGTCGGATCATAAACCGTTAGAAGATATATTTAAAAAATCGTTGAATGAAAGTCCTTTGAGGTTACAGAGAATGATAATCAGCCTTCAGCAATACGATATTAAAGTAACATACAAACCGGGAACACAACTATATTTTGCAGATGCGTTATCACGTACTAGTTACGATAATGACTTCGAACTAAGAGAAAAAGATATAGAAACGCACATAGGAATGATAGAGTTTGTTAGTATTAGTCCGCAGAAAATGGAGAAATTAAAGAAGGAGACAGAAAATGACATAGAATTACAAACACTGAAGAAGACTATTAAAGAAGGATGGCCAATAAATAAGAAAGAAGTTCATTACTTAGTAAAACCATACTACCAATATAGGAGTGACATTTGCGAAATAAAAGGAATCTTATGCAAAGGAAATCAAATAATCATTCCAAAATCACTGAGACAAGACATGATCGAAAAATTACACTATTGTCATCTAGGGATTTCAAAAACACTTGCAAAAGCAAAAGAATTAATTTACTGGCCACTAATGAATAAAGAGATCAAAGATGTTATCCAGAATTGCAAAATTTGCTTGAAATATCACAATACCCAATGTAGAGAAGAGTTGTTAAACAGAGAATTCGCTGATAGACCATGGAAAGTAATTGCTTCGGATCTATATTTTTTATACGGTAAAACTTATATGATAGTAGTCGACTGTTACTCAAGATTTCCAGAAGTTATACAACTAACACCAGACGCTTCAAGCAGCAGGGTAATAAATCATTTTAAAGACATATTTGCTAGACATGGTGCCCCCTTAGAGATTTTAACGGGAAATGATGGTCAGTACATATCAGAACAATTTGAACAATTTATGTATGAATGGGATATTAAACATACTATGAGCTCTCCATGGTACAGTCAAAGCAATGGATTCATAGAAAGACATATTCAGTTAAGAAAGTAATAAAAAAGGCAATAGATCAGGGGAAAGATATCAGTCTTACTCTATTAGAGTATAGGAATACGCCACTTAGTAATAAATTACCCTCACCAGCTCAATTATTGTTTGGTAGGCAAGTGAATGGGTTATTGCCAATGAGAGATACTCTCTATTTAAATCCTAGGAAACGCAACTTTCACAAAATACTATTAGAAAATAAAGTACATAAAACAAAAAGTTTATTATGATAAAAAATTTAAAAATTTGAAAGAATTGCAAGCAGGGGATAGAGTCATGGTACAACAACACGATACCAAGCAGTGGGAGCCAGCTACGGTGATGAGTAGGGACATAAGACCTAGAGCCTATAAGGTTCGGTTAGACAAAAATTATAATGAAGTTATCAGAAATAGGAAAATGATGAAAAAATTTCAAGATAAAGGGGAGGTAGAGGTAAGCGATGAATTGTATGATGAAATATTCAATAGGTTCTATAATCGTTTTGACAATACTCCGCATTCGCATGTTTCTGATAAACCTATGTTAGGGTTAGATCAAAATGATGAACAAGGGAGAAAGGAATATTTAAATACAGAGCGAAATAATGTTAGATTAAGTGCTAATCATTCATCTTATGTTAAGAGCCCACGTCCTATTAGAGAGACGAGAGCTCCTGAAAGATTTAAAGATTTTGTAAGATACTGATTTAGTTATGTTAAGTTAAGGGTACTTAAACTGTTCATTTGTTGTGTTGTAGTTAGTTAGAAACAGGGGCGGGTGGGGAAGGTTTTACCGGCCCGGGAAACCATATTGGCATCGACCGGCCCAATTTTTTTGAGAAACAGAAAATACCCATTTTTATACTTTGTACATGTAATTTTTGGAGTTTACTCCTTAAGAATCGATTTTCAGTTATAGCCCGCGGTACGGAAATTTTACGAGTAGTAAAATCAAGCGTTACATTTCGCGTTAACTAAAAGTAACGCGTTACGTACATTGAAATTATGTATGTGTCTATGGATACGGCTGTTTATGTCTGACTGCATAGAGCATGGAAATAGTGAAAATAGAGTGGCATAGAGTAGATATGACAGTTGGCGTTGTAAAGTCAGCATTTGCAGTGTTTGTTCGTCCCTAAATTTGTTGAATCTTTTGATTTAATATGGAAAAACCTAATATTAAATACTCCAAATATTGCTTAGTGCCGAAATGTGAATCAACGCCTATTCGAACACCAGGAAAAGTATTTATTTTATTGCCAGTGGGATCGACGTTTAGCAGATTGTCACTTAATATTCCAACCGTATCCAATGTGTTCAAAATTTTTGCTGTAGATTTATTTTTGGTCTACGTAAATATGATCATGTTTCACATAAATTTATTGAACTTTCATGGCTTAATATGAAGAATCGACGCAGGTTACATCTGACCCTTTTTGTCCATAAACTTTTAACGACCGACAACTCCTCTGACCTTTTGCGCAACTTACTGATCAAACGTTCGGATATACATGATATTAATATCAGATTTCTCGGTAGGCTGACAGTACCTCAACATTCGACGGCTATGTTTCGGAGAAGTTTCACATATAATGCTGTTAAAGTATACAACTCAGTACCTGATTGGCTTAAGGCATTTTCCCTCCCTATGTTCAAAATCAAATTAAAAGATTACTTTTTGCGACAGCAGTGAGTAATTTTACTTCTTATGTTGTTGCTTTCTTCTCTTTCCATTTTTAATTTTTTCCCATGTTATGTACTTTATTAATTTTTTTGTTTCGCTGGACATTTCTAATTAAAATTTATATACTTACATGATACGAAATTTGAGTTGTATTTACTTCGGCTAGACTTATTTGTTTGTGTAATCACTTTTTGGTGTGGGACTGGTTAAGTGGAAGAGTAGTCTTTGATTAAACTTCGCCAGTCCCCACACTTTTTTTTTGTTCCCAATAAAGTCGTTTATTAATATATTATTATTAATTACTGAATTTATAAACAATTTACATTTTGATGTAGTTGCACATTTTCGAACCTAAACCATCTGATAAATACACATTTGGGTATAAAACTGGCATTCGCGTGTACCCTATTATCAAGTGATTGAAGTTAAAATAATCGTTCGTAAGGAGTAAACTCCAGTCGTGCGTCGGAGCTGACACACACAAGTTTTTTTGGAGTTTACTCCTTAAGAATCGATTTTCAGTTATAGCCCGCGGTACGGAAATTTTATGAGGAGTAAAAAAAAATCAAGCGTTAACTAAAAATGAGGCGTTGCGTTACGTTATCTTTCACATTGAAATTATGTATGTATCTATGGATACGCATAATTCTGTACAATAAACAAAATTATCAAGTGATTGAAGTTAAAAAAATACTGGCAGATATGGAAAAAACCTATTGGTATATAAGCGTATAATTCATGTTAACGAATGATATAAATTGTACATACGAACAGCTATGTCTTTTAATTAGTGTATGTATGTTTGATTAATTTGTGTGTCACGGGAATTCTGAAGCATCCTGTTTAACACCGGAAATTTGGAAATTGCGATTTCTATGTCCCCAGAGTGTTTTAAGGATATTCCGAGTATCAGGACACATACAATGTGCACCAGAGAACGTTTTTGTGCAATAATTTTCAAAGTTTAACAAAAAATTTAAAAAATATTTCCAAAAATATATCGCGTGGGAATCAACTAACTTTAAATACAAGTGTAAAAAGCATGACAGCCATGTCCAAATGGGTTAGTGAGTGTAGTCGCATGACCGCCGAAATTGCATATAGGCACAGCAGTTAAAGTTCTTGGCGGTGTCTTTGAACTATTTTAGTTGCATTTGGTGACTTCAACTGCAAGTGATTTACTATCGCGATGTTTTATCAATGGGTTTGACGCCGGTATTAACTCGGCGACAAACGAAAAAGAAGACGTGCGTAGCCTGAGAAGTTGCGCGGGCTCCGCTACGCGAGCTAGAAAATTTAGGGAGAGCTGTGGTATATCAGGGGTACAACTGTATTCAATTTTTATAATATCCCATAAAATAAAATAAGGTGTGCACCAAAAAAATCTTAGTTTTGATTTAATTTTTGGGCAGGCCCTATCATTTGCGTACGTACCTTAATTTAAGGTACAACTATGTTTTTTTCTGTAAAGAAGCCCATAAGAAACGTGCTTGGGCAATGAATAATTTCGCCAAACTTGTCATAGGGGGGGTGCACCTGAAAAACGGTTAAAATAATTTTTTCATTCCAAGGAACTGAAATTTCTTATTCGTAAGTAACTTTTAAATAGAAACAACTTTTCCTAATAAAAATATTTTCTAAAATGTGAAATAAGACTACTTTACTCTTGGAGCGATTTGAAATTTTCTCCGCTCCCTCGTATACTACAAAAGTTTTACCGAGTACGATGGGTGGTATTTTGGTTTGAGGACATGCAGGACCTTTTTACAATGAAGTTAATTTATTAAATAAAAGATAAAAAAATTTCCCATATGGTGCGGACTTTCTGCCGGTCACTGTATATAGCAAAATGGCACAATATTCTTATCACCATATTTTTCACCTGAAAACATAAATTGTCTTGTAACAATGAAAATGCTGCCTAAAATTCCTAAATACCTACCTATTTAGCGCCAACAAGCGTTCGTATAGCATGGGAAATTGTTTCCCGCCGAATTATGCTTCACAGGTTGTCATGCGCGCATGGTGATTAAATGAGGTTGCCTAATGAGCAATAAAACTACAATTTAAGGTATAATAAAAAATATATTTCATAAATAATTATATACTCGTTTACTATATACAACACGACATTAAAAACGTTAATACTTTTACTCCTTATTCAACTCAATTGTTCGCTATATTCTTGATACAATCTTTGCCATGGAAGTTTGGATTTCATTACTGCCAATATTTCATTCAATAACACACGTTTGGAAATGCCCTGTACAAAAAGCACCTGTAAAAATCATATTCTTTTTCTCATATTATTAACTTACAAGAATTTTGTCAGTCTTTGGTTTCACTGATGGAATATTTGATGAATCCATTAATTCATCAAGGATTGATCTTAACCTGCACTCGGGCCCTGTATAGAAACGAAAACAAATAACATACAAATCTAATAAAATCATTTGACCTACCTTTATCGAGTAAGTGATTAACAGTAGCTAAAATCCAGTGCCTAAATTCTGACGCAGATTGTAAAGCACAACTGGCAGTGACTTGGGATTCTAAGAAACTAAGTGTGACCCCAGACGGCAGAGTATCATTAGGACCAGTAAGAGGCATACACCTTTGTAATGAAGCCAGTGGTTGATTTGCTGAAACAGCTCTTGCTAAACTACCGCCAGCTCTGCTTAAAGGATCTGACGGATTTGATAGGAGAATCCTAAAATGGAGACAGATTGGTTCAACTATATAAACCATTGATAATTTCACATAATCACCATGTTTGTAAGTCCGTACTGTATGTGTACGCTTTACCATCATTCAGTGTGATAACTGGTAAATTTGAAGAACTGATACTGCATCCCGTCACAGAAACTACAAAAATGATTATAACTAACCGTTCCCTGGATCTACTTAATTCTTAAAAAAACCTCACCCTTTTTTGATAACAAACTCCTGATGGAAGCCCGACATATAACACATGTCTTCTTTTCCATATTCCATAAGTACAACAATCCTGTTTTTGTTAGAACTAAGCAAAATCCAGTTTCAGACAAACTCAAAGAAGACACTAAATCTTCAATAATAACTGATGGTAAAACACGAGCTCCGGATCTCAAGTCATAACTATTAAGGCTTAAGTCTTCGCAGCAGGCAACTATCAACTTTCGGTTGGCGGTAATGCAGCGAACTGTTGAGCCTAATTTAACAACATATTGTTCAAATCGGGATGTGTTCTGCTATAGTGAACTTACCAAGGTATGTTCTCCACAGTGGTTGGCTGTTGTCCTCAGGTTTATAAATTTCAATTCGAGCTATAGAACCTTTTGATGTGGAATGACAACCATTTGTTATCTGTAATATATATGCCAGTTGTAGTTTTTAAAAAATAACGGGCAATTATTCTGTACCTGTAATTTAACTTTTATAGTCTTCTTAGTTACTGTAGTGCCAGGAGGCATTTTAAGAGGTTCTAAAATATTTATAAATTGAACAATTGGTTGATCACCAGGTACATCAGAACACATTAATTGGTTTATCTGAGTTCCTGGAGGTACATGCGATATTTGAGGGCTAATACTGGGTTTCTGTACAGATTGCCTGAAAGTTGTTGAAATTATTTACAATAAAATCATACATTCTTAAACTGACAAGTTCATTTTAAGCCATAATGGTATTCTTGTGCATAATATGTAATTACTAAAATTCACGCATTAACTCACTGTGTTTCCGGCACTGAACTTGCCACAATATTTAATTTTGGCACCGGTTCCTTGATGGTCTCCACAATAATTTTGCTCTTTGTCGGCGAAGAACTACTAAATGATATATTTTCAATAGTTTTTGGAACATCTAAAGAATCACTACAACATATCAAGTTAGAATTAAATAAACCGAATACTTTTAAAGCTTACTTAGGCGTAACGGGAGCGGGCTTTAAAAACATTGGTGTAATCCTCCGTTTTCCAGAAGGTAATCTTGTTTCAATCTGCTTATTTGTAGCGATTAACATAGTAGTAGGACTGGCTTTTAGTGGCTCACTAACATCAATCTTGATAGGTTTAGGAAGTTCGTCTTTTTTCTTCTCATTTATTTCAGTCATTGCTTGTAACAATTCTGGATTTTCTACAATTTGACTTCCAGTGAAACTCTGGCTCCAGTTTTTTTCAAGGGACTTTCCGTACATTCTTTCATACAGCAAATTCTTTTCACTAGGCAGTAAAGGCGTCCCTATTTCCTCCGCTGTAAATGTAATGCAAGCGATTGTTCCATCCCAAGAGCAAGCTAATAAGTAAAGGCCATCACTATTCCATGATATGTCAAGCACACTATCATCAAATATCTCTTTCACAACGACCAGTGGACGCTTTAAATATGTCAACCATACACTGACTGAACGATCCCGGGAGCCTATTGCACAGCAGCAATATTGTTGAGTTCCCGCGCCACTACCAGATTTGATTTTCTTCATGACATTCGAATTGAACCTCTAAAATTTAATAGAACACTGCTCCAATAACTCTTGAAATAAAAGAATTGTGGGCATTTTGTCTTAAAATAAATGGCTATCTCAACTATTTGACTTTAGGGCAGTGCTAAAACTACAGATGTTCTTTAATTATGGCAGCTTTTCAACAAGAAAAACTGTTGAAAAAATTATTAGCTGTAAGGGCTCTTACTCACAGAAATTGTGTTACCTGCTTACTGGTTGCAGGCATGGGCGTCGCCAAGGGGGGGGCAGGGGGGGCTTCCGCCCCTCCCTGGCTGTTGGTATATAATGAAATAATCAATTATATGCTAAGAAAATTAAGAAAATTTTGCTTCGCCCCCCCCCTGGAAATTTTGGAGGCGACGCCCATGGTTGCAGGTGCTGACAATTTGCCTGTGTTGATAAATGTGGTTATACATAAACAAAGCAGATTCATGCCAGCT
Source organism: Xestobium rufovillosum (assembly GCA_963966045.1). Lineage (NCBI taxonomy): Eukaryota > Metazoa > Arthropoda > Insecta > Coleoptera > Ptinidae > Xestobium > Xestobium rufovillosum. The sequence goes on from OZ014493.1 coordinate 33,755,135, forward strand.
GACGCTCGCTTCTGATTAGGTTGGCAATCAGCAAGTAGGCAATTCGCTTTCTTTGTGTTTATGTTACCGGCAATGTCTGTTGTGCAGTCATACCTAAGTTTGCCTAGGAAAAGCGTGCATTGCCGCTTTGCTTCAGGCAAAGTCCGAAATTGTCCCCAATTTCGAAGTTTGCCTTGTCTGTGATGCGGAAATCCTACGGTTGCCAAATGTGTGACAGGCAAAGTCCGAAATGGTCTTCCTGTTACAAATTACAATCTCTGTCACGGGTAGATGGATGTATGAGGTGCCGTTTGGGACAGGAGAGAAACAATTAAGTAATATAAAATTGTGTATTAACGACAATAAAAATAAGCATTTCTCTTAAAAATAAAAAATATTGTTCAAAAATAAAATAATTTTTTTCAAAATCAAATAGTTTTTAACGAAATCATTTTTGTAACAAAATAATTTTTCACACAATTCAGCAAAAAAATATTACCTACATTCTTTGTTTAACACCTACTAAAAACAGTGAAACTATATATTATTATAAAATCGGTATCCAAAATATTATTTTTTTGCAAATACAATCTGCAGATAAACATTCAAAATACACCAACTAAAACAAAATATTTGGAGTTAACTTTACTAGGTCACTTATTGGTATACAAGATGTTGAGTGGTGGCATTTTGAACTGCACAGTAACTTTGCTTTCTTGCATTTGCAGGAGTTGGTGGTGCACTTCTTAGTACAATTGCACTTTTGAAAACCCTGCCCGCCAAATGCAGAACTCCGACTACTAATCTCTCGAAGCGATAGTTCTTTTTCCGGGACGTCATCGACTTTCAGAAATTCTTCCTTGCAGGTTTGGATTTGGTTTCTTGCGTATAGAGAACTGATTTTACCTTGTCTTATACCGATTTTATAAAAACCATCTTCAGTCTTTTCCATTACAACGCCTTCTACGTTACGGGCATCTCCTTTGCTTCTATCTAAACTCGAAACTGGCACTGTAACTGATTCCCCTACTTGAATTTCCGGAAACTTTTTTTGTGAAAGCTGCTTCATCTTTTCTGCTTGAACCTTTAATCCTTCATAGGCGACCTCCTTATTAACCGTCGCGGTTATTTTCTGTGCACAGCGTAGGCATAGAACTGATGCCCCATAACCTTCTTCGTCATTGCTCGTACTGGAACCCTGAGCGCAAATGACGTGAATATTTTCACCGCAGTTTCTGCACTTGTGTGCACCTGATGTTTCCTTTCCGCAAATGACACATACGTTTTCTGCAGAGCTGGATTGTAGTTTTGAGTTGTCGTTTTTAATATGAATGTTTTGATATTCCAAATTAATTGTTTCTTCACTTCCATTAGTATTCACTGCAGAAAGCGCTTCTTCTAATTCTTCTTCTGTTTTCAATACTGTTTTAATCGAAACAGGTAAAGTCTGAATACCTGTATGAGCCTTTCTTCCTAAAAATAAGTAACTAAATCTGAGATTTGTGAACAGCAACTAAACTGTTAGGTACTTACCGAACATTGCTTCAAATGGAGTTTGTCGTATTCCACTGTGATACGCATTGTTTTTATGTAACTGGCAGAAACGCAGTGCCTGGTTTGATTATCGTCCATCCAGGAAAACAATATGTTTTGAACGTCCTGATTAGATCGCTCTACACTTCCCTGGCTTTGGGAATGCCGTGGTTTTTCGTGGACTATGCTTAATTGTGGCCACAGCACAATAATTCGATTCGAAATTTCACGTCCATTATCGGACTGCAACACGGAAGGAGTCCCCAAAATGCAAAAAATATCTACTAGGTAAATTGTAGGCTACCTCTTCTGCTGTTTTCGTTTTCAGCGGCCGCAGAATAAGCTATTTCGAAAGATGGTCCTGGTAATTAAGGATGTATTTGAAATCACCGTCAGAGCACGTCTGTATGTCAATAAGATCGACTTGTCCTCGCGAATTTACTTCTCGGAATAGCAAAGGTTTAACGGTTATTCCTTTGGATGCTTCTTCTTTTTGTGGCAGGCTTTACAAAGCTCTAAATAAAATGTTATACATTTGCGAGTCACATTTGCATATTTCTCGCTCAATGCTTTAATCATGATGTCTCTTCCTGCATGACCACATTCTCTGTGCGCGTTATGAAACACCTCAAACAATTCTTCATTGGACACAAAGTACTTGACTTCGGTCGTTTGCTCAGACAGTGGTATAATTAGCTTCTTAGTACCCCCAACAAGCAACACATCGTAACGTTTAAGACGTCGGTATTGTAGGGTTGCTTTCTTGACCGCTTTCTTAGCTTCTTCTGCTTCTTTAATTATCTCTTCGTATCTCTTTTGCGATGGAATGTAAAATGAGTTTATTGGTTTATCAATGCTATCCAGTTTCTTTATAAATTTAGCCCTCATTTCACTGTCGCCACTCATACTTGCATATATCTTCACTTTCACTTGTGTCCGAAAAACGACTAAGCACAGCTGAAGTCGGCGGTATATCTCCGTAGCCACAGAAACTGAGCGGTGCAATCCAGATATAACCAGTTGCATCATTCTCGATGGAAGACTATTTCGGACTTTGCCTGCTGCACATTTGGCAAACCTAGGATTGCCGCATCGCAGAGCAGGCAAACTTCGAAATAGGGAATAATTTTGGACTTTGCCTGAATCGAAGCGGCAATGCGCGCTTTTCCTAGGCAAAATTAGGTATGACTGCACAATGGACATTGCCGGTAACATTTATACCATTTAGAAAAAAGTAACACAGACTTAAGTCTGACATCAGCTTAGTTGCTAAGTTGCTATGACGCAACCATGAGAGCTTGTATCACAGCAACTGATCCGGTATCAGACTTAAATCTGTCTAATTTTCTTCAAACAACCGGGCGTTTATATCATGAGTGAAAATAAATTGAAAAAAAATTTGATAGATTTTGGAAACTTGTTAGGCAATATTTATGAGAGCCTAGACGGTTCGAGTGGGCATTGCCGAACAGTAACACGTTTGAGAAATAAACTAGAAAATTATTTATCGAATTCGATTGATATTTGACAAGGTTACGTTTCGAACCTTGGTTTTAATAGAACTACAAAAACCATATTTCTGAGTTTGAGATGGAGCTAAATCTTTGATTTTACATATTGACAAGTAATATTTAACTAACATTTGTTGACAAGAAAACACGAAAGAAAAAAGCTATAGAGATTGTTCCCGAGAATAATCACAAGAACATTATTTTCAAGGGTAATATCACAAGATGTGAGAATTTCTTGAGACTACTTTGACGTTTCACTTGAAATTATGCGTCTAAATTTCATGAAACAATAATTTTTTGTCCTACAAAATAGAAAACCGACTTCAATATACAATGAGAATATCATCAATGTAGTCGAAGTCAATTAAATACGCATTATTAAGGATAACTCAAAAACTACTGGTCAGATCTTGATCAAATTTATATGGGACCACATGAGAAGCACCAGCTTTCAAATAAAATCAAAAAAAGTTCTGAGGTAACACACATAAAAAAAATACACAATTCAAGAATCAATTGTACCCCTAACCATATAAATTTTGAAATACTATATACGCATTTCGGCAGCTAAGCTGCCATCTTCAGTAGCAGGGAAAAACCTATAGTAATAAAAATGGCAATAACATTAATGCAAAAAAAAAAAAAAAAAAAAAAAAAAAAACTTGAGAGCTGATCGAGTGCACTTCGATTCTTTCGGAGTGGTGAGCAGAAAATACCTGACCTATATTGTTGTTATTGTCACTCTATCATTGTTTCACATCATTATTGTTGTTATTATTATTGTCATATATATAATTGTTTTTTTTTTTTTTTTTTTTTTTTTTTTTTTTTTTTTTTTTTTTTTTTTTTTTTTTTTTTTTTTGCATTAATGTTATTGCCATTTTTATTTTTATTACTATAGGTTTTTCCCTGCTACTGAAGATGGCAGCTTAGCTGCCGAAATGCGTATATAGTATTTCAAAATTTATGTGGTTAGGGGTACAATTGATTCTTGAATTGATTATTTAACCACAGTCTCTTACATCTTAATCCTTAAAAAAATACAGTCGAATTGCGAATCTCCTCCTTTTTGAAGTCGGTTAAAAAATAATGTACTAGCATGTTCTTGTTGAGTCAAATTAGCATAATTTGTAATGAAATGACAATCTCATCTATCTATTTCGATAGATTATTTAACTACATGGACATTTTAAAGCAAAATAAATAATGTTTCGAAAATGTCAAAAATTGCAGCCTAATTTGCTTTAAAGTGAAATATTTGTAGTGATAACACTGCAGCTTCAGTTATTATCAGAAACAGTTGTTTTGTGTGATTAGTTCAATTTAGAGAAATAGTGAATTGTCATTGTCCTAATTAGAATGGTGTTAAATAATCACTATGACAGGATCACAGGATTGGTTAAAATGAAAAATATTAAACATTTCATTGGTTCTAGAAAATGGCCAAGAGTACCTGCAGAGCTGTCAGGCCTTTGATTGCTTAAGTCTCTTTTTTGAATTAAGTCATATTTGTGACTTAAATCATTAGATTTAAATCGGTGTTTAAAATGTATGACTTAAGACTTATAATTTAAGTCATTTCAATTATTATAAAGACTTAAGTTTGTGCAAATGACTTAAATCAAAATAAAAATTATTTAAGTCAATTAGTATAATGATTTAAGTCAAAGTAATGAATTAAATCAGTGGCAATTTTCGACGCGTCTAGACTTGTTTGCCGTCACTGCGTCGCATCAGCAGGATTCGAACCTGTAACTCAGATTATGATCCCAACACTTGACTCTTACCACTGAGCTGCCTGGTCAGTTGTTGACTTAAAAAATAATTTATGACTTAGTCAATAATTTTTTTTTTTACAAATGACTTGTCTCAAATAATTGATTTGTATAACTTTTTAAAAAGACTTAAAACTTAAATCATTTATATTCAAATCAATGATTTGACTGAAGACTTAAATCATTTGTATTTAAAGGGCCCCACACACACGCAATTTAGAATTAATTCAAAACTGTACATTCAAAAGTTTTGAACGGAATGTTGCGCGATGGTTCTCCACACACACACAATTTTCACTTCGCAGTTTTATAAAACATGGCCTCGAGAGAAGAATTAAATTTATTGTCAGTGGCGTGCCTAATTATTTTGAAAAAGAAAAATAAAGATTCAGTCGGAGTAGATGGGAGAAACATTGGTTGCTGAAACGTCGGGGCGGTCTGTGAAAGTTACCCCGAGCACAATAAAATTCGCAATTTCGACGAAAAATTTAACATGTGGGTGTCTGATCTTTGAAGATTTCGCCATCGCCGGAAATTTTTGTTTGCCATTTTCGAATACATTTTTCTACCGATCCAAAATTCCGCCCAACTTAACACTCTTTGATCTTTCCCCTTTCGAACCGTACCCCGCTGGACTTCCCCCTTCGACCTCCAGGGACGAATTTGGCACCCGTTTTGCATGCTTTTTGCCCTAAAATTTTGCATTGCTTTGGGGAAAAAAATATTTCCCCCATCAACCTCTGTGCGAGGGAGATGATTTTTGGATATTTTCGGTCCGATCGACTGGGCTATCGGAATCCGCCTTCAAATTTACCCGGCGAAACAACTACCCTTATTTTGAGGGCGCCGTATCTCGCTGGCGGTTCGACTCCCACGTTCGAGATCACCTTATGACCTACAACTTTTGTCGGCGGAAGAGCGGACGATGCCCGTTTTTTCGCATGACTTGTTCTTCTGGGTGCGATGGAACATTTTCGGCCCCTTCCGGTACGCCGAGTGCGTTATCGCTTGGAAAGGGGGTGTTTTACCGGAGTTGGAAAAATCGCGATGGTCACTCGGATCCGGGACGAATTCGCCTTTGAAATTTCATCCCGATCGAAGGTGTTTTCGCCCGTGTTTTCGTTCATTAAAAAATATTTTCGATTTTTCAAGTTTCCGCCGCTATTCGGGGCGAGGTTGACGATTGTGGGACGGGTGGACGGGTGAAATTATAGTCGAATTGTTTGTTTTTGTTGAAAAAACATAATAATGCCAAAATACGTTTAGTATAAATATATATAAAAAATTACTTGTCTACTTCTATTATATTAACTAAGTACTCAAAATCAAATAAATCCGTTAAAACTATGTCACCTGCTGTGCGCCACTGTATTAAACAAAACTTGGGGTTTTGACCACACACGCACAATTTTGAATGCGCAATCGTCGGTGTACAGTTAAAATTTCAAGACAGACTTGAAATGAACGGTTCAACTGCGCAGTTCAAAAAAGTCTTAAGGCTTGCACCACACACGCACAATTTTGAATGCACGTTTTTGCCTGTTCATTCAAAACTTAACGCAAGTACGTGTGTGAGTGGGCGCCTTTAGAGATGACTTGTGACTTATGACTTAAGTCCTTTTGAAAATGACTTGTGACAGCTCTGAGTACCTGAAATTAGTTGGCTTACTGGTCTATACTTGGGCCGCCCAACAGACGGAGTGATCACCCTGCAATCATGAGCTCTAGGCAGGACCACTATCAATTTAGGACGACCGAACCGCAGTGATGCGCTTTCTTTAGATCCAACGAAGTCGCATCACTCCAATTAGGTCGTCATAAATTAATATTGGCCCCGCTAGAGCACGTTCTTGTAGGGTGATCACTCCGTCTGTTGGGCGGCCCAAGTATAACTGGTCAATTTGATGATGAATAAAATAATCTCGACAGTGTACAGTATTGCTTTGCAACTATCGTTAATATTATGAAAGTGTTGGTTGATAACGAGTGTCAACTTGATAGGTAAAAGATCATAATCGAGTGATCTTCCATCAAATTGACACACGTCAACGTTTAGTTCTAAACGTTTACACGCCAAGCCTAAACGTGTTAAACGCGAGGTTAAAGGTGTTATTTTTGCCAGCAAAACTCAATTCAAAATTGTGATATTGACAATTAAAATTTAAAAAATATGCTTAAACATCAATGCAGAGAAGCCAACCTGTAATGATAATTAACTGAAGCAACAAAATTCTCAAATGTTATATTTATCATCCATTGACTAATATTTTTTTTTAAAATATAAATTATTTTTCTCTGCTTTTAAACATTTACAATATCAACTAAACGTACACTGTCAAAACGCGTATACGTTTAAACGTTAAATACCTAGTTAAAATATACATCCAATATATATTTGTGATATCGTTTTAAAATTTTTAAAGCAGAAGTCAGTTTTATATTTCCATTTATACTCACCACACAAGTAACGGCCTTTCGATGCCCTACAAAATCTTTATCATGTTTCCAACCATCTCTTTCAACAATTTGAGCAGTTGGTCCTCCACCGTTCATAGCATGGGCTGAAACTAAATATTGGCCATCAGGCGACCAAGCTAAACGTAACACATGTGTTGTAGCTGAACAGTCGACAAAGGGATCAGTTATAACTTCTTGTTGTGCCCAATCTACAGTGCGCCACACTCTTAATGTTTTGTCATCTGACTGACTAGCAATATACTTTCCTACTGGGTCCCAAACAACTCCCTAAAATATTCCAGTTGAGTTAACCGACTATCAGATATTTTACTATTGTCATACCTTCACCATTCCTGTGTGCCCTTTTAACACAGCTAATTTTTCAGGGAACTTCTGAGTATTCCAGATAATAACAGTATTATCTACACTACCAGATGCCAACCACCTATCATGGGGAGCCCATGCAAGATCCAGCACATCTCCACTGTGTGAATTCAGCGTATAAATGCACTTCCATGTCTCTACATTTATTTTACCACCACTTCCAAAAGCAGCAGAACTCCCTTCACTGGTTAATTTCCATATCATAACAAGTTTATCGTCACCGCCTGATGCCAAAAGATGACCTTCACAGCTCCATCGGACAACATTAACACAAGCTACACAGAAAAGAGATAGCTTAATTGAATTTTATTTTCAAAATTAACTGGGTGCAACCTAAATGATTATCCATTTGGCAGAGCATCTTGGGGATATTGGCATTGTTCTCATCCTCTTCAGAGAGTACTGGGGCTAAATTCCAGATCACTACCCTCCCCCCAGAGCCCCCTTGGCCACCGGTAACAAACCTACCGCCTTTTGGGTGTATGTCCACGGAAAAGATTGGCTTGTTACCTGAAATTCACACACACTGTATAGTTATTCGGTAATTATTGTGCTGTGCATTTAATACCCCCTTGATCGACCCAGACTGGCTTTAATATTATCATTCTTGGATTTTCAATTCATTCTCGCAGTAAATGAAAAATGATGCTTATTCTAACCTACAAAGTTGTTTTATTTGTTCTTTGGTGGGCAATACAGGAAGCTACATAACTGTCAATAAAATAGATGCATCTACAACAGCATAGTTATCTGCAATGCAGAATGCAGCATACAACTTTTCATACTTCTGATGAACTCCAACAGATGCAGACACATGCCAATTATCATTGTTTAAGGCTGGTATATTCGAACACCCGAGAAGCGTTCTCCTCGTTCCTGAGACGGTGTTAATACAGACAGTCCAGCTCAAAAATTTAATTAGTTATAGGCATGAATTTCGGTTTAAAAGATAGATGGGGGTTGGCAAAATAGGCTTATACCTTTTTTACTCACCATATTTTTACTGTTGTTAAAATAAACGCAGTTGAAAATTGGCAAATTTTAACGGAAATCTTTAGCATTATTCGTACACAAATTGTTATGTTCGAATTTTAATTAACTGCCAAATAAAATATATGAGCATAGTGGCCGATGTTTTAGCTTTATTTTGAGACTATATTTGCCTAATTTCGTTATTCCAATTTTCTGCTGGACTGACTGTACCAAACACTTGCAAAAGCTATGTCTATTTCTGTCTTACACATGTACTACCGATCTCCTGTCCTGTCTATGCGGATCCCAGCAGACGTTATAGAGACAATAAGTACCCTGTATTAAACTGGAGGCAGAAATTTCTACTTTGTGAGACAGAGGTCAGGTGGCGCTCTTTAAAAGAAACGCATAGGGACCCTAGTAACGCATGTAATATTTCTTGGATTCTTAGAACTGAAGTTGGTAAGCGGTGGCTGATTTTAAGCTACGATATTACCCGTTTGGGGGCGCTCAAGTATCTTAGTATTTTGGGCAGTGATTTTATAAAATCACTGATTTTGGGCGAGTTATAAAACGATATAGTCGCTGTGGTAAAAATACAATAGACGCCGCAGCTGTTGTCGGTACTTTTATCGGCTTGGCATTTTTGCTCAAAGCCACAAAGGCATGTTTTGCCGCCGCAGCTGGCATGGAAATTTGTTCACACTTCAGGAATAAATTATTTTCCTTGTCGAGAAATGAAGGTACCTTCGTACCTTCGTAGGTACATGATTATTATATTTCCACAGGAAGTAAATGAAGATTTTTATTTTAAAATTTATAGTTGACAATTTTATTTAAAATTGTATAACTGCCATGGTCTTATAAATACCTATATTTGATTGTGAATATACAGTTTGTCCCAAAAGTGCCGCGGCGGAGTTTTGCGCATTTATTACGCATTTTAGGGAAAAGTTATATGGTTATGGGGGACTCATTCTTTTTAGTTCTCCATGGGTAGGTACTTTAAAATTATTATTTCCTTTTATACACGTCGTACCATTTCTTCTGTACAACACAAAACTTTGTTTTTTTAATGGAACCCCTTGTATTTGATTGCATTTTTGGATTCCTTAAATGGACCATATAAGTGGCGCGTCACAAACGTCAGATTTTCATTCCAAACAAAATAAAGCCACGTGCTTTCTGACGTTTTAACCTAACCTTTTAAATATAATTATAGTTGTTTTCAAGTTTTTACACGTAAGCCCAACACACAAATTGAAAATAAACTGTTTTCACTGCAAAACGTCTATAATTATATCGCAAAAACTAGTTTAAGACGTTTGAAATAATACCGACAAACGTCAAATGGCACGTGCTTTTGTTTTGTTTGGAATGAAAATCTGACGTATGACGGAGGCACTTATGTCCTGTATTGATGTACTGTGAGGTTGTATCAGCTATTTTTCCCCAATATGCATATCTTGTAGGTTACCGGCATTTCTTTGAAGATTTTGTGAGATATACCTCGAGGGATATCTACAGTTTTGTTTAATCCGAAGTTATATGATTTTTAAAGTTCCTTTACATCTTTCAAATTTTTATAAAACCACCGGTAACGTGAAAAAAGTCATTTTAGGCAAAAAGTATCTAATAGCTAGTACTACATCTAGTAAACTCAAGCAAGAAATCCAAAAATGCAATCGAATATAGGTTATCCCATTTAAAAAATAAAGTTAGGTACCTACTGTCATTGTTTAAAGATGTTAAACATCTTTAAACAATGGTTTAACATCTTTAAACAATGGTTATATATGCATGAGTAGCTGAGATACCACGCGTTGTATAATTAATACTTCCCATCGTGTTTTGTGATTATTTACGTTTTTTACGTTTGGGTCCTGTGAATATTCAATTATATCCGTGAACAGATATTATGTAAGTATATTTAAAATATTAAAATTTTAATGGTAATGACGTTTGTATGCTTATATTGCGTCAAAAAAACGACTGAACGTTCCCGTGAAATGCTCTCTCCCTCTGTCTCTCACAGCAAATCTCTCTCAGAAGTTTCACTTCTATCACGCAATTTTTGTCAATTGGCAGCTGTCAATATTCATAAATTTAAATACTGGATGATGTTCATAACGTTGCTTTGGGGTTCATTTTACTCCAATTACTATTATGTATTAATTTTTGTCTTTACAGATTAAAGAACTTTACTATTGGCGTATTTCTAATGCTGATATATCCATTATACGCTAAGGAACAGCAACTTTTATGAAAAATAAATAGAATATTTTGATTTTTGATAATAATAAAGTTTTCCATATGTTGGATAATTTCTTGGACCTATGTAGGTAGGTACCTATGTGTAGGGATGCCACCTTTAAAAGTCACTTGACCCGGAGATTTACTGACGACCAAAAAAAAATTGAATAGAACTAATCTTTATTCCCTTTAATTAAAATACAATTGCAACTTCCTTAAACGATATTCATTTATTGCTTTATTTAAACTTAAAGCCATATTTGGTTTTACTTTAGCATGTTTTTAATAAAGCATTTTGTTCGCCTTTCTCTAAGTACCTGACTTAAAGCAATTGAAAACTGCCACGTAATTCAAACACAAAACAAACAAGTAAATGAAGTAAAAAACGAGGATTTGGGATTCCCCGACGAGTTAACTTCACCCAACTGACATCTGACGTCTGCTGATTGGTGCTGTGTTGGCGATTGCCGCTAAACATTGTACAACAGTAGATTTCAGAGTGAAAATAGGAGAACAGTAGATTGAGGGTAAAAGCAGCAGATCCACCGTTAAAACAGTAGATCTGGCAACACTGAACGCGATATGCGTACATAAACTCGCAACGAAATTGCGCGATTGCAAGCTGCTCGGGAACGTGCTGAAATTACTGCGCCAAATATTTATTTTTTCTGGCATAAGAATTACCTACATTGTTTTTGTTTTATTTTGGTAATTTTGTTTTATTTTGTTAAATGCAGTTTTACCCGGAGAAAATATCTAGTAACCCGGAGACCGGAGACCATATGTCAAAACCCGGAGTCTCCGGGCCAAACCCGGAGAGGTGGCAACCCTACGCTATGTGGCTTAAACAATAACTAATACCGGTATTTGGGAATTTTGATAAGCACGCAAATTATTGTTTTAATCTTAACTAGTACAGGTTGGCAAACCAGGTACCAGATAAATATTTACCAGGTTAAATAAATTCCTTGCGATTTGCGGAAAACAGAAGCTGTATTTTGCATTTCAGAAAGTGCAATCAAGGTAACAATTATTCGGTTTCGCTCATGTTTTTTATTATTAATTGTTGAGTTATTTTTGCAGTAACTAGGTAGGTCCTACGCGCATGCCAGGATTATTTTTATGGGACTGCGGGGTGGAATAGCAAATTGAGCGGAATGCTCATTAATTATCAGAAAATATTTCGCGTTCATTCTATACATATTTTGTGTACAATAACACTCACGTGAGTGGGGTTAAATATTTATGTCCTTCGCGTACAACACAGAAGTCGGTAACATCGTGCCACGCGGTACCAAGGTACCGAGTTGCCTGACCACTATTTCCCACTCCAGGACCTTAGTAAATATTACTACAATAAAACACAGAGAACACACACCTGCCAAGAGCGTGATTGCGAAAAGCTAGGAACTTATAGATTCGATTTGCTATAAGTAGTTATAGAATGTTTCTATCGGAAGATAATGGACAGGTTTGAAGGAATTCTAGTACGAGTAGGATTCTATTGCCACCTTTTAAATTTAAAAAATGCGACAGCTGAATTACTTGATTTCATAGAATCGTTTTTAAGTGGGTAAATATTTGCGGAGTTTTATTTGCATTTTTTTAGCAAACCAGGGAGTGGCAAGTACTTGATCTCCGATTTGTTTCTCTAAATACCTAGTCTCCATTTTATGTAGGTACCTAATTCCTCGATGCGTAGTTTGGTGTTGATTTAGTTTTGGTTTAGCGGCCTATTTTCTTAACCAAATTACATTAATATACGTATATGGGTTATTATTTCTTTTTGCTGCAATTTGACTAGGTGGGTAATGTCTGATTATACAGGGTGCGTCATCTAAGCGTATTTCTTCTAAGGCACCTTCATTATTTTAGAGAACAATGTTATAGGAGAGCATGAGAGGCCCGCCTATATTTTTTATTCTCTTTTATAATAGGTATAACAGACGAAAATATACAGGGTGATCAGTTAAAGTTACGGAGCAGCTAAATCACGGAAACCGTTCACGCTACAATTTTGGGGTAAAAAATTTATTAACAAATATAGCCGAAAGAATTCAGTCAAAAATATTTTTAAGTTCCTAACTTCATTCCTAGGGGTCGTATTTACAGTGGCGTTTCAAGAAACCTTTAATTTCTCCAAATAGCTTAGATACCTATAATGCAGTCGGAAATACACTTTTCAGAATCTCTGCTAAATCCTCTATAAATTTTGTTTAAACAATTTTTCTCTATTTACCACGGCAGCGGCATCGGCAGGGCGAAGAACTGCAATTAATTTTTTTTTAAATGGTGTAATTTGCGTTTGGCTTAACCGAATTTAACAAACTATAGCTCATTTTGAAGGACTCTTTAAGCCGATTTACTTTTCTTATAAGCACTTTAAAAATTAATTTGTATGCTAAATGATAATTGGCGCTATTAAAAATATGTCATATACTTCATCTGATTTCTTCAAAAAATTAAATGCAATTCTACAGCTTCTTTTACTCTGTTTGAGAGAAACAAATTTGAAAATCAGAAGCGCATATCTTTTTTCGTTTTAAAATTATTGCAAAAATAGTAGATGAGAAGGGCCCGTCTTTTTTAATTCCCTAAATAAAATTAACTTGTTCTAAATGAACAATAAATGTTAAAACTTTACCCAAATTTATCCATAAGTGATTATTCTTTCTCGTATGAGTATCTTTAAGTACCTAATTAGTGTTTTATTGTTTAATTTTCATTAAAAAGGGCATCGTGGCATTATTTATTTAAATATAAATACCCTATAATAGCGAAGCGGGCCGTGATCTATTACAATAAAATAGCATATCTAGAGCGGAAATCAAAGCGGCTGTATTTTCCATTCGGAGGCAGCTAAATTGCAGCATTCAAAACGATGGAAGACAATTTGAACATTTCCAATAAATTTGTTAATTTTATAAGTAATTTTGTTGTATTTCAGTTAATTTCGTTTTAATTATTGTTACGCAAATTGTGCCGTATTTTTCGTACCTAAGCTACATAAATTAAATAAAGACGGGATCCTTCGACCCTCATCTACTATTTTTGCAATTGTTGAGAAAACGAAAATAGATATCAATCTTCGGTTTTTATATTTATTTCTCTCAACTAATGGCATGGCATGGAGTAAGAAAAGCTGTAGGGTTGCATTTAATTTTTTGAAGAAATCGGATGGAGAATATCGTTGAGCATACAAATTAACTTTTAATTTTTTCGCAATAAAATTCAATCAGATTAAAGGGACCTTTAAAATGAGCCATCGTTTGTTTAATTCTGCTAAGACAAATCCAAGTCACAGCATTTAAAATATTTTAAATTGTTGTTCTTCACCCTGACGCTGCGCTGCCATGGTAAATAGAGGTAAAATGTTTAAACAAAATTTATATATGATCGAGCAGACATTTTAAAAATCGTATTTCCGGCCTGCAGTGTATCTAAGATATACTTGGAGAAATTAAAGATTTTTTGTAATGCCATATCAAATGCGCCCTCCAGGGGTGAAGTTAGGAACTTAAAAATATTTTTCCTCAAATTCTTTTCTCCATATTTGTCAACAAATTCTTTACCCCAAAATTGTACCATAAACGGTTTCCGAGATGTAGCCGCTCCGTAGTCTTAGCTGATCATCCTGTATATTAAGTACATACCTGTTTTCGGTTATACAGACTGCGCGATAAGCACGTACCTAACTTAAATGGCAGCCCTTTTTTATGGTATCTTCCTGTTTCGTGCGTTTTTAGGTTTCTACTTGTTTTCGTGCCGATTCGAGCGTCGAGAATTTACTGGGTAATTAAATAGTGCCAGTTCGTGCATTTTAGGTACTTGTTGCAATAAAGGCATACAAAACGTACCCACTGCTTTGTTTTATAGTTGCCCGTCACTGAATTCGGCCAAAAAAGTGGTTCCACGGCCTACTATTTCTGGTCTGGGCAAGCTCAGCGTTTAAGTCTCCCCCCCCCAAAACAAAAACATTATTTGAAAACAATAGGAGCGAAATCAACATACAATTCCGCATTGAAGTCTACATAGTTATTAACAGCGTTGTGTTGTAAAGATAAACTGGAATTAGGGTCTTACGCATTATCAGCAGGTCAGCGCCCGAAACGGCACTCAAACCAGGTAGAGTTTTGGGGCGACGACGCACGAAACGGCACAAATTTCATCGACGCCCGAAACGGGAACGCACGAAATGGGACTAAACCTTTTTTATGAGTGTGAATACATTTCTGGATTATTTAATTATTTAATATGAGGTAAATTTTTGGTCTAATTGGATTTTGTTTGAGGATATTGACAGATGTAGAGGAATTACTAATTTCTCATACGCAAATTCGATATGGTAAGTTTTTGAAAACTATTATCAACAGTAATTTGACGAGTCCTTTTTATTTTGCCGGATAAATTTCTGTTTTGAACGAAATTATGTTGCCAGGCAATTTGACGAATAAAACTGACAGCCAGTAAGAGCGGGAAGACAAAGCCTGAGCGCTCACTGAGCCTATAAGGTTGCGTCGCAGACTTCCAGAGAACGAAATTTTCAGTACCTAGTAGAGTCTGTAAAGTTAGAGACTGGGCCCGGACAAGATGGTGGCTGCGCGAAAATGTAGCGGGAAATATGATTTTGACAGAAACAGTGCCGTACCGGCGTATATGTGAAATTTATTATTATTTTAACAATGAATTCATAAAAGTTACATTCAAAACAGGAAAATTAGCATTTTAAGGCATGAAAAAATCGCGAAACACATTAAGAAGAACTTAAAAAAAGGGGATTTCGTCATAAGTACAGTGCAACCTCGGTAATCCGAACTAATTGGGACTGGGCTATGTTCGGATTACCGAAATGTTCGGATTACTGGAATTACTCTAAAAACACGCGAAATTTTGCTAAGAATGATATTCATTGTATTTAGTGAGAAAACTGGTAATAACATACGTATAAAATGTCTAGAAGAATATCAAAACAATTCTTAGACAAGTACAAATATGTAAGTATGTGTGTTTAGGTAAGTACATTTATGTATGTACATATTTTTTGCATGTTAAGTAAGAAACCCGGCAATACAACATGAAATTTATATAAAAATAAAGAAATAAACCTTCATATAAATATTTTTTGCGCACGTTTACGTTACGTTTACATAACCTTCAAATTTACGCGGAGAAAACCTTGTCAATTTTTGTCGATATTTTTGCTTGTTTCAGTACACAACTGTTCGGATTATCGAGGTTTTTGAAGATTTGTTCGGATTATAGAGGTAACTTTTTTTAGACCAGCGGTTCGGATTACTGGAGGTTCGGATTGGCACATAGTCGGATTAGCGAGGTTGCACTGTACAGATAAATTATAAATGTGATGTTTGGTGTGAGGTTATGTCAATTACGAAATCGGCATGTTTATGTGCAAATAATCTCAATTCCATAATTGTTATAGTTGAAAACAGGTTTTTGAACAAGTTGTTTACTTATGTGACAAAAGAAAATTAGAATAAATCATAAAGGAAGCCGAATAATCCAATTTACTATTTTTCAGCACTGAAGAGTTAAAGAATTGCAAAATAAACTTATTATTCTGTAATTAAAAATTTAGAGAGTTCTATTAACTACCAAAAATAAATAAGTGGAATTCACATATATTAAGAACTAAACGCCTTGTTGACCTTTCAAAAAATAAGAATCCTTGGTGCTTGAGGTATGTCATGTCGCACAAGGTCTAATGATAGAACGTCCAGGCATTTGTCCTGCGGGAAGGAGCTTCGGGCGGGACAGCTGGACAGAGCCGCTAGTCCTACCAGCAGGACATTATTTTTAAATGGGATTGTCCTGCCGGCAGTACCTGCGCAGCTTTCGGCAGTACGGACCCAAATTTCATAGGCGCCGTAACAATTTTGCTATTTATTAAATAAAACATCTGCTGAGAAACATTTTTATTTATTCTCGTACAAAATAACTTGGAAAACATTAAAAAATAACACTGCGCCTGCGATGCTGATTGTTTCCTAAATCTGCGTAAAATAGGAAATTTTAATCTAATTTATTACCTATAGTATAATTAAACACTTGCCATTCTTTTGTAATAACTCAGCACTAATTTTCGTTTTTGTATTGTTCAAGTCTCGCAGAACTGTCACAAGACCCAGAGACCCAGAGACCCAGAGATTTTAGTTACTCTTCCGTTGCATACGGCGCTCAAATAATTGTCTCCAAACGCGGACATACACCATTTAAAATCTGGTTTTTTATCAAAATTCTTTGCTTTTGAAAAACCCGCGGCATAATTAGCGTGGCAAGCCACTGTACGTGCGAGATTTTTTTCAAGAGTTGTCTCCTTCTCCGTAGCTTGCCTCCTACTGGTCTGAACGAGATGAAACTTACACTTTAGATAGGCAAAATTTTACGACAAATCCGATGGTGGTGGTTACGTTCTCATATGGGGACGCAAATGTACTGAAAACAATAGGGTCGAAAATACGTGCTGCTGGAAGGACGCTTGGACACTCTATCAACTAAGGGTTAATCACTTGGTAGTGGTTGTACTCCTAAATCCTCGTCTTCGTCGTCTTCATCATCATCATCATCATCATCATCATCATCATCATCACCACCATCATCATCAATGAGAATAATAATTAAATGCAACAAATACACACCTATATCACTAATGTTAAGTCTACTCAACTTCATGTCTGTAGAAAAGCGAATATTGTTTAATACATTGCTGTGTATATTTAAAATAAAAATGAAAATGTTACCTGCATATCTGCATGAGAGGATTACTTATGTTAATTTTGTACATTGTTATCCAACTAGGAATGCCGATAACTTCTATATCGAGAAGGTCAATAAGAAACGTACAAGTAGATCGTTATTTTATAAGGGCTTGTGTATATTTAATGAATTGCCAAGAAATTTGCGTGACTGTGACAATTTAAATTCTTTTAGAAAATTACTTGCGTTACACTTAAAAGAATAGATGTGGTAATGTTTAATTTGGGGATTGTTTTAGGATTAGAAAATATTTTTTAGATATGTAATGTAAATAGCTATGCTAAATAAAGTTATATTATATTATATTATTATATTATATTATTATCTTCAGTTGTGACTTGATATTCATCTTCACTCTCATCATCAGATGATCCTGTGTTCACAATGAACTTCAACGAATCCAATGCATCGTCCATCAGATGCTCTTTCTCAAAGAAAGTTTTTTCCACTTTTTGCACATGGCCACATACATCTTTCCACTCTTCTGAGCTAATAATGGAAAATTTTCCACGTGCTAATTCCTCCACATCACCTAATTTAAAAGTAACGTTTCTGCTAGCTACCCAGTTCTTTACAGTGGCCCATATCTTCTCTATGGGGTTCAATTCCGGGTGATAAGGAGGAAGCCGTAACACTCGGTGACCATGGGCTTCAAGAAGCTCATCCAATTTGTATTTCTTTGGGAATCGATACAAATTTTGTTTGATAAGACCATAAAGCTCAGGTTTTGTATTTGAGCCATCAAAATGTATTTGACGTTCTTCAAGCCACTTCACCATCTCGCCTTTTCGGCTCGCAGATGTCAGGTTTTTTTCCACCAGGACATTGTGATATGATGCATTATCAATCACAAGTACACAATTAGGCGGCATGTTGGGCAGTAATTGTTTCTGCACCCATGTCATGAAATTGGCATTATTCATGTCATCGTGGTAATCTCCTGATTTAGAACCTAGAGACAATGTTTGGTTACATTTTGATATTAAAATTACTTACGTATGTGTTACCTGACCGAAAAATGAGCAACGCATTGGGAATGAAACCATTTTCACCTCCGGCATGTACAATAATCAGCCTTTGGCCTTTAGAAATCGGCTTCTTTAAGTTTTTAGTAGACTCATCATACCACCCTTTCGGCTGGACATGGCTGCTGTGTATATACGTTTCATCCGTATATATAATGGTTCGGCCTTCTTCCCGGTATTGCAGAATTTGTTTCAAGTATTTCACCCTTTTCAGGCGAATGTCATGGCTTTCCATTAAAATCTTACGGTTGTCTTCTGTCTTTCGCCACCTTAAATGGAAATAGAAGTAAACGAGGTGTCCCACTCAAGCAGGCTCACTTTTGCTATCTGTTGTTATAAAAGTATTTTCAAAACATAAGCATTTAATGAAACAGAAATTTGAATATGCATGTAGTAACGGCATCCGAAATATTTTGACTTTGGATATACAAAAGCAGCCATACCTGAATCCAATAGATTTCAGAAAAACCCATAGCGACTGCCTCGAGCCAGAAAAAGAAAGTTCAGAATCTTTAATCTTCTGTAGAATACCTGGAATACAAGGTGATATTAGGCTAGATGATGCGATAGGTAGGTATTTAAATGTAGCATTTGTTATTTAACGAAAAAGCAGTAATTGCCATTTGTTCCTAGAATAATTTGTTCAAATAGCCCCTGATTATTGGGATCACTTTCCGTCATTGCATATTTCATTCATGTTTCGATGAAAAATACATTATACACATTGAAAACACATCGTGAAATATAATTGTCTGAAAAATCATTGGGTTTCAACAGAAAGTAAGTTTCTTGAAATTTATCTACAATCGAAGACGGAATCCAGGAAGTTAAATATCCAAAGCATTCCATTTACTAAAATGCAAGTGCGATTCATACTTTCATAACTTGGCTACGCAACAGCAGCACCCAATTGGTTTTTTGATATTATATCCAAAAAATACACGAAAATATCTTGAACTTTCTTATTACCACGTTCCCTCTATTTATGAAAAAAGAAGTTCAGCAGACTTTACAATGAATCACCCCGTATTTGACAAGTAACAACTGCCAGCAGTTGCAATGAAAACACACCTTAACGAAGTTTTCTTTTTTATAATGGTAATTATGTACTTACAATTGAGAGAGGGATTCCTTTTCTCCAAAATAAAAAAAATATGTACAATTTCCCGTATTGTTTCCGTTTCTCCCACAGAAATCAGGCCGAGCTTACGCTTCTTTCGCGGTCGTTCCTTATGTGGTGTAGCAAAGGAGGTGCTAGGCTCAGCTTCTACGCTTTTCGATTCCTTCAAAATCTTCGCTACTGTGTTTCTCGAAACACCTGTTGCTTCTATAACTCTTTGCCTTAAACACACAATTGGATCTTAACAATAATCAAGCTCATTATGAAGTGGGTACGTACATACCTGTAATTCTTTAAAGGAATCCTAATTCCATTTTGCGCTTCTTCCCGCATAAACTTTATCACGTTACTGATAATTTCACGGCCTTGGCTATGAATTACCATGCCGGATTTGCCAATTTTTTTGGGAGACATTTCTAACCTACAAACGTCAAAAATTTCAACTTGGATTTAATGTGTAAAATTACTTTGATTGTAGTATTACCTGGATAACAAATACTATCGACGATTTTTCAAAAGTCTTTTAAATAACACCGAGATCACAAAATAAGCAGAATAATCTGCAAACACAAAAAATTTTAACCTTCAATTCAGTTACAAGAATTTGTAGTATTAATTACCTCGAACTCCGTTTTTCGAATAAAGATGATAGTTTTTTAGTCTTTTAAGCAACACTCACAATAAAAACGCAAAATAAAACAGAATATCCACTAAAAAAAGCACACTCAAACATGAGTCAATAAAACAACAATGGACGCACACGCACAGTAAGTAAGTTCTTGACGGCGCCACTGGATTTACGAGTTCCGCCTTCGGACGAAAACAGGTCTATTGCGCTGATCACGTGACAGCCCAGTCTTTAACTTTACAGACTTTATGTGCTTAAAACATTTTGAAAATATGCGCTTTATTATTTGGAAAGATTATGTAGCACGCGAAGATGGGGGCATTTTTTTAACTCATTGAAAAGCCCCAAAGCTTACAAATGATGCTTTACCCACAACATTTAAACAGCAGTCGAAATATACATATATGTCGTGCATTACGCCAAAACCCCGAAAATATACAGGCGAACGAGCAAGAAAATATGCACAAGCACTGAATTATCAAGAAATAAATGAAAGTTAACCATGGACGTAGCAACAGGGCGTGCGAGTGGTGCCGTGCACGAGGGCCCGGCTCCGGCGGGCCCCTCGCCCCTCGGCCAAATTGTTCTTTTTTGTTGGCTTCAGTTGAGTAAATTAAAAATATTTGAACTTGCAATCTCAAATTGAACTTATTCTTTTTGAATAATACGAGTATAAGCATTTGGTACTACCGATCTTTTTTGTGGAAGGATAAAGGGGGGGGGGGCGTTGTGGTCTTGCACCAGGGCCCGGTTTCGACATGCTACGTCCCTGAAGTTAACTCAATACTGAATAACTATAAAACGCGGTTAAGTGAAATGCAGAAATAGGCCTCACTTTTAAAGTTTTCTATAAAAATTTTCTCGGATTTGCGTTTAGTTATTACTCATAACAATTATTATGTTTGGGTTCGTTAGGGCACAGTTCTCTATGTAATAGCTGGTTGAAATTAGGGAAAATAGTGAACCATTTAAAATATATTTAAACTTGTGATACTAGCGGCTCAAATAAAATAGAAGTTCGCATAGAAAAAGTTTTAAAGCTGCTAAATGATATTGCAAATAACAATGAAGCGAAATGAAGTAGGTATTGGATAATCGACGCTTGATAAATTTGTTTTTTAGGGTTGATATTCAAAATGTACTAGTGTCTTCAATGTACTAGTTGTTTAATAAAACTAGGCAATATAATCAGTAAACTCTACATTCATTGACTTAGGGAATACTATTTCACATAAATAAGAACAAAGAAATTGGTGACCTACTTTTACTCTTTTACCAAAGCTGTTGACCCTTGCAGTGCCGTTTTGTCTTAAGTTTTAACTATTAATAGAGTATTTTACCTAGATAAATGCATTCCCATGACGCATTAACGAAACTACAATTCATTACATAAAAATTACTGTTTCCGAATATTAAGTCGAGAAACTGCTCTAGCCTCAGTGTAAGCTCAACATACAGAAATCTACAACTAATGTGACGTCACCAGAGCAGGGTACAGTCTTTCTATATTACGGTGGCTTCGGTCCTACTCAACGACACTGAAAGGGGAGACTCAACCATTTACACTGACAACTGATGCAACGTCAATAATCACAGTCTAAGCGGTTGTTTGTGGAATGATGAAAACAAAATAAATGAACACCTGTATGTATACATAAATACCTACTGTAATGGTTAGGGAGCCACAATGGCAAATTATTGCTGTATTTTCTGCCATGCCAGAAGCCAGACGTTATTAATCTTAATTTCTGAATGTATGAAACACGAAGAACAAGAATATGACTATAAGAAAGTTGCATCTGAGAAGCACTGCAAATGGCTCATGGCTCTCTTCGGAAAAGTTTGGGATCGTCTGGCACCCACTCGCGACCATCTAATGTGTCTGGCAGTGGTATTTTGGCATTCTTTATGATTCAGAGACAGTAAAAGAAAAAATTGTTGGTAGAAAAAACCGGGAAACATTCGCGAATGCGCACATCTGCGCATTCGTGCGCAATTTACCGTCCACATTGAGCAAATTTTGATGTTCGCAAGTGTTGCGTTACATTACATTCGCCGATGCGGCTTTAAGTAATAATAGTAGTAATAGCAATAGTGATGTTGAGTTAAAGTGACAAATTGAAAACGCATAAAACAATGTAGATGAAATAAACGTGTTATTTCAGGGCGTCGTGCTTTTATAATATAGCTCCGTCACTCGCGCGTGATTCTTTTGACATTTTTGGAACCCAGTTCGCTTACGCGATGGTGGAGAGACCGCTCCTTCCCTTCCCTTCCCTCCTGATATTTCAACTGCGGAGTCTTGTCTGCCATATTATTTCGCTTCAATCCAAAGACTTGGAGTCTTGGAGAATGGACCCAGCCTTCTTATGCAACAGCTGATTTTGTTGTGAAGCCTACAAGGTCGGAGTATCCCGGATGCTTCAGGCTTCAGTTGTAAATGTAAATAACTAAGTCCCCTCTCCAACTCTTTGCTTCATTCGGCCTGGTCGTGTCGTTACGTGGAGGCAATAGATGAGTGCAGGAGCTATATTTCTATAAGCTACCTGCCTATGCCAATATCTTCTAGAAAGTGCGGAATTGGGAATACGAAAACTTCGACTCCCTATCTTACTCGTATTATATTGATATAATGCCGTCAGTTATCTGATTATTAACATAAACGTATATTACCCGAACTACTCTCATCTTATGTTAAACTGAAGTTATTACTGAACTAAAAACTTTGAAATATTTTACTTGTTTCTTTCACTTTACGATACAACTCTAAAATAACTATATTGACGGATAATTATCAGCATATCAGACTGAAACTATTCTGTATGCGTTTTGCACAATTCCATCCTCTTTAGTAGTCTGTTGGCATATTGCATTTAATTCGATTAAAATCAGATCACATCTGCTCTGCGCCATACAAGCACAACATTGACAACCGTGAGATTTAAGAAAATTTGGTGCTCTGTAAACATTATTGCAAAAGGTGAATGTAATTAAAGTGTATAATGAACCTAGTAGATATGGACTACATCGATATGCAAAAATAATTCCAGAGGAAAACAATTACGAGTGCACTGTAGATTGTACGGTAAAACACCGAAATTTCTGTTGTATAAAAACTATTGTAACGTATTTCGATTTTACACTAAATTTATTAACAGTGACTTTATGTATATGTACAAATATTTACAATGATTAACAGTGATTTGAGAATTTAAAATTAACAAAATGAACAATAAGCAGTGAAATATATACAAGCAGTAGATAACAACAAGCCGTGAAAATTAAACAATTATTAGCGAACAATTAAACCGTTAATTACCTAACCTAAACTGTCCACAGTAAACAAATCAACAGTTCAAACTCTCTAAAACACTCGTCTTCAACCGACGGTTACTCACATACGAAGACGCCCCGGTACACTTAAAACGCCACCAATACAAAGAGTTCGCACTCGCGTACCGTACCGACACTAAACGCGTATCAAGACTTATACTCGCACGGAACTATTAAACGCCCGGTTCTTATCGCATTCGACATCCGCTCCCAAACTTCAGACTTCAAACTGTAAGACTGTCCACTCGGCTTCTTGTTTTCCATTTTATAATGGTCTTAGAAGGTTCTCGAAAATTATCGATCGAACATTGTTCCAGAATGAGAATCTTCGAGATAGACTATTCTTTTCGGGAATCATAAACAGCGACAAGGTCGCGCCGTAATAAATCAAAGCCGGCTCGCCGTCAGACAAATAATGTGTCATCACCAGGGGCGTCGCTGACGGGGCAAAAGTTCGTATCACTATGATTCAGAAAAATAGAACAGAATTTGAGTTGGTCGATCCACAATACACAGCGCGGTCCTCATACTATAAAATTTTAGGGGATACTTTCGTAGATCATTCAAAGACAAAGATTCATATGAATATCTGTCTTGATCAGTTTAGTTTTCAAGATACGGGGTTAGAATATAGATATAGTTAGAAAAATACCTGATGATTTTTACTTCCATGTTCCTTAAATAAATGGAAGTACAGTGGCGTACCGGCGTATATGTGAAATGTATTATTTTTTTAACAATGAATTCATAAAAGTTACATTCAAAACAGGAAAATTAGCATTTTAAGGCATGAAAAATTCGCGAAACACATTAAGAACTTAAGAAAATGGGATTTCGTCATACAGATAAATTATAAATTTGACGTTTGGTGTGAGGTTATGTCAGTTATGAAATCGGCATGTTTATGTGCAAATAATCTCAATTACATAATTGTTATAGTTGAACAAGTTGTTTACTTATGTGACAAAAGAAGATTACAATAAATCATAAAGGAAGCCGAAGATTCCAATTTACTATTTATCAGCACGGAAGAGTTAAAAAATTGCAGAATAAACTTATTATTCTGTAATTAAAAATTTAGAGAGTTCTATTAACTACCAAAAATAAATACAGTAGAACCCCGATTATCCGTGCCTTACGGGACCGACTAGCTCATGGATAATTGAAAAACGCAGTCTTTAACTTTACAGACTCTACAAGAAATTTTGGATTAGTGTTCAAAATTCTTGTGTTGTGTTCGTTTCAAGCCGCGTACAAACTTGTGCTTCTGCGGTACAGTGGAATACCATTGTAAATTGTATCAATTCTTGAAATACAATACTTTAATGCTTTTAATATTCAATTTGTCCAAATCTCCAAAAAACACGTGTTAATTTAACATGTAAAATGTTCTTGCAAGTGTTCTTGTTTGTTCTTACCACTGCTATTTTTTGCGTAGACTTTCCAGGTTTTTGAAATAATTACATAATATAATAATACAATAGAAAAGGGAAAGGGAAAGATCGTCTATATTGGATTTGTAGATTTAGAAAAAGCCTTCGACAACGTAAAATGGGGAAAGATGTTCGAAGTGCTCTGAAAGGTAGGGATGAAATATAGGGACAGAAGAATAATACATACAGTGCCCGTCTAAAGTCCGTTCCCCCCCTACTAATTTTTGAACCATTTGAGATAGATCAATGAAATTCGGCACAAGATAATCACAGGTCACAATATATTTTTTGACGTAACAATGACAGCTGTCAGTCTCAAGATGGCGGTCGAGCGCCATTTTGAAACAAAATTTTAAATGGGAGGGAGGGTCATGTGACACCTCGTTTTAAAGGTCTTATCGAGTACAATATCATACTAAAACATGGCGTCAATATCTTTTGTTCAATTTTTAAATTTTAACATTTTTCTAACGAAATTTTATTCTAATTTGTAGTGAAATCTCTTAATGAAATCGACCAATAAGAGGAGAAAAGAGAGTTTATTAAGGAAAAACTACCGCTAGATGGTAATTTCTTCCAGCTTCCCCAAAAATCAAAACCGCTTCAAATTTATCGTCTAAGCAACGAGCCATGGTCACACTTTTCCTAAATGGAGGAACTAAACATGCCACATTTGACAAGTAGAAAACAAGATGTTACCGCGACAACGAATTTTGTTTCTAATACAAACATGACTGAGAGCAACATTCATGGTTATTTAGAAATTTGATTAGTCACCATTTTGTAACGTTTTCAGGTATCGACGCCATATTTTAGTATGATATTGCACTCGATAAGACCTTTAAAACGAGGTGTCACATGACCCCGCTTCCTATTTAAAATATTTTTCAAAATGGCGCCCGACCGCCATCTTGAGACTGACAGCTGTCATTAATACGTCAAAAAATATCTTGTGACCTGTGATTACCTTGTGCCGAATTTCATGGATGTACCTCAATGGTTCAAATGGGGGGAACGGACTTTAGACGGGCACTGTATCATCTCTACAAAGAGCAAAAGGCAGTTATAGAATTTGAGCAGGAACGAAGAGAAGTAGATATCCAGAAGGGAGTGAGACAGGGATGTGCATTGTCACCTCTAGTTTTCAACTTATATACCGCGTGACAAACTTCCATGTGTACATGGGGAAATAACATGGGCAATTACATTTTTGGGGATTCCTGCTCCCCATGTGTAGTTACGGTGGTGGTAAAGGTAGCAATCGAAAGACTATTTTTTTGCGTATGAGGATATCAAAAACTCTGCAATTTTCCAATTTATTAAAGCATTAAAAGCAAAAATTGCACTAATAATTTTCATATTAAAACACGGATATTCATCAGATTACCTATGACAATTTAATTTATTCTAATCAAAGACTCCCTTGATTCTAATTTCTAATTCGTCTGAACTGTCAACATTATTTATCGACAATTTAAAATTTGGGTTTCAAAATGAACAAAAATATTTATTCAGTTGAAGAAAAGGTTTTCATTGTGAAAACATTTTACGGCGGCAATAGTCTGCGGGTAGTCCGTGACTTATTATCTGTAAAATTCAATAACAGTCCTATTCCTTCGGTAACAACAATAAAAAATTTATACGTGGGCCGCCGAACAGACGGAGTGATCACCCTCCAAGAACGTGCTCTAGCGGGGCCAATAGTAATTTATAACGACCGAATTGGAGTCATGCGACTTCGATGGATCTAAAGAAAGCGCATCACTGCGGTTCGGTCGTCCTAAATTGATAGTTTTCCTGCCTAGAGCTCATGATTGCAGGGTAATCACTCCGTCTGTTGGGCGGCCCAAGTATAGTTAAGAAATTTGAAGATACTGGG
Organism: Xestobium rufovillosum; assembly: GCA_963966045.1. Classification (NCBI taxonomy): domain Eukaryota; kingdom Metazoa; phylum Arthropoda; class Insecta; order Coleoptera; family Ptinidae; genus Xestobium; species Xestobium rufovillosum. The sequence continues at coordinate 33,782,191 of OZ014493.1, forward strand.
AATATTTCATTGAAAGAAGGTAATTTTTACGAATAAATTTACTTGGTTTTTATTTAGATAATTCTGATTCGCTTATTATTAATACCTAGTTGCTAATTCCTTATTGTTCGCTAACTTAAATTTTACTGGGATTATGAGAAATTTAACAAGTGATGACGTGGAATGAAACAAAACTAAAATTAATCTTATCATTTATTGTTTTAGTCGTTCCAAGAAATCTAAATGTTGAGGTAGAGGAAATGGAAATAGGCCTGATAACTGCTAGTCCAACATCTAGTTTAAGGTCTATTGCCCTAGAATGTACTGTTTCAAGAGAAACTGTCCGTAACATATTAAAAAAAAACAAATATCATCCCTTTAAATTCCAATGTCACCAAGAGTTACTTCCTTTTGACGAAGAATCAAGGCAAACTTTCTGTGAAGAAATGCAAGAACGGGCTAATCGGGATCGCAGCTTCCCCTCATCAATTTGTTTTACCGATGAGTGTACCTTCACTTTAAATCAAGAGCCAAATTCACAAAACGTTAGGCATTGGGCCCAGGAAAATCCCAGAATAAATCTAGCCACTACAACGCAATACCCTCAAAAAATCAATATTTGTGCAGGCATTTTTAATAATCGCATTATAGGACCATTTGAAATACAGGGAAATTTAAATTCAGAAGCTTATTTAGATCTTTTAATTAACCATATTGGCCCTGCATTAGAAGAAGTTGCACATGCGAATCGGGAGGTCTGGTTTCAACATGACGGATGCCCAGCACATCTTGGAGCACAAGTGAGGGAATTATTAAATGAAATATTTCCAGAGAGCTGGATTGGTCGAGGTGGTGCTATAAACTGGCCAGCTAGATCTCCCGATTTGGCACCGTGTGACTTTTTCTTGTGGGTTCATTTAAAAAATAAGATTTATAAAACTCGTCACCCAAATATTGATTCTTTAAGGAATGCTATTTTTGCAGAATGCAACTTAATAAACGATCGGCAATTTGCGAATGTGAGAAATTCTTTCTATAATAGACTGGGATACTGGCTGATACAGAATGGGGGTTTATTTGAATATTTGTTATAGTTATTTTTCTTTTTTTATGTTACTTTAATTTTATTGTATACTAGCTGGTACCCGGCGCGTTGCTGCCTCTGAAGAAATAATTGTGGTAAAATCGTTTGAAACTTGATAAACTGCGAATGGCATATGCCGTTTGACGTTTGCATTTTCACTTTATAAATTATTTGCTGCCCGGTCCCGGTACGACATGCGCGGCACCTACTGTAAGTTAATCTTCAGATTAGCCCAGCGAGTGTTCCTGTGAAGTTTGGTAGCGATCGGATCAACATAATTTTTTTGTTTTGTGCGAGGCGGGGGCTTGATATGACACTTATCAACTGTCAGATTTGACAAATAAAATTTATTTAATACTTTAGGAAACTTTTATGCGGGACAGGAAGTGCAAGATATATTAGAAAGCGAAAGCAGTGTAGAGGGGGATAACCTAGGGAGTCCTATAATGAGAGAAGAGTTTGAGATAGCACTAAAAAGTTTAAGGAATAATAAAGCACCAGGTATAGATGGCTTGCAGGCAGAAATCTTAAAGTGCGCAGGTCAAGAGGTAATAGATCGTTTATTTAAATTAGTTAGTCGCATATACCTGACAGGCGAGATTCCAGAAGATTACAAACGGAACATCATAGTAGCTTTGCCAAAAAGAAAAGGCGCGGATAGATGCGAAAATTTTAGAACTATCAGTTTAACTTCCCATGCGTCAAAAATTTTAACTAGAATTGTGCAAAGAAGGATGGAGAAAAAGGCGGAAGAAGTATTAGGAGAAGATCAGTTCGGATTTAGACGAAATAGAGGAACGCGCGAGGCCATTCTAGCTTTACGAGTAATTATAGAAAAAACGATAGAAAAGAGAAAGAGCGTCTATATAGGATTTGTAGATTTAGAAAAAGCCTTCGACAACGTAAAATGGGGGAAGATGTTCGAAGTGCTGAGAAAGGTAGGGATGAAATACAGGGACAGAAGAATAATACATAATCTCTACAAAGAGCAAAAGGCAGTGATAGAATGTGAGCAGGAACAAAGGGAAGTAGATATCCGGAAGGGAGTGAGACAGGGATGTGCATTGTCACCTCTAGTTTTCAACTTATATATCGAAGATGCGATTAATATTGTTAAGGAAAGAACAGCCTCAGGGATCAATGTACAGGGCCAAACTATTAACATGCTCAGATTTGCGGATGATATAGCAGTGTTAGCATCTAGCAAAGAAGAATTAGGAGCGGCTTTGAATGAAATGGAAGCAGTTTTGACACAGGGCTTCGGCATGAAAATCAATAAAAAGAAAACTAAAATTTTGGTATGTAGGGGTGTGAAAATAGAACTAAAATGGAAACACAAATTGGAAATGAGAAGATAGAGGAGGTCGCGGATTTCTGCTACTTAGGAAGTAAAATAACTCAAGACGGTAGGAGCACTAAAGATATAAAACAAAGAATGGCGCAGGGCCGAGTTGCGTTTAACAAAAAGAAACAACTGTTATGCTCGAGAACGGTTAATATAGAGACTAGGAAGAGACTCTTAACGTCGTATGTATGGAGTACGGCATTATACGGGTGCGAAACTTGGACAATAGGAGAAGCGGATAGAAAAAGAGTAGAAGCGTTTGAAATGTGGTGCTACAGACGCATGATGAAGATACCGTGGATAGATAAGGTTAGCAATAGGGAAGTATTAGAAAGAGTTGGGGAAACGCGAAAGGTATGGAAAACAATAAAGAGTAGGAGAGATAGGATGGTAGGACACCTTCTAAGACACGAAGGAATAGTTCGTGACATACTAGAGTCAGAGATAGGAATAAAAAGAGGTAGGGGTAGGCCTAGATTAGACTACTGCTCTCAAATAGTTAGGGATGTAGGATGTTCTACTTTTAGGGAAATGCGTAGGTTAGCTCAGGATAGAAAAGAATGGAGGTACGCGTCCAACCAGTCTTCGGACTGAGAACCTTATGATGATGACTTTCTGACGGTCTGAATTTTATTTGTCAAATCTGACAGTTGATATGTGTCATATCAAGCCCCGATTTCTCACAAAACCAAGAAAAAAAAATTCTGTTGATCCGATCGCTACCAAACTTCACAGGATCACCCGCTGTGAGAAGTAAAATCGAGCGTTACCTAAAAAAACGTTACGTTCCTCTGCGTAACTATGGATACGTGTATTTATGTACAATGACCAAAATTATCAAGTTAGTAATTAATTTCAAGTTGTCAGTTTAAAATTGTAATATTTTGTTGTGAATTGCCCGATAAATTTAAAAAAGTGTATGAAATTTGTTATAGACGGTTTATAGACTGGTGTGACACAAAGTTTGTTAAGAACATTACTGAAAACGTCCCACGGAAACGGGATAAAAAGTATCCTATGTTTTTTTTTTCATAATTGCAGTAAAATTAAAGTAATTTAATTTTTATTATTTCATTTTCCCAAAAAATGTTTAATAGGTTAGACGACACCTACAATTTACCCTAAACTATGGACCAGCATTCACCAACGAAACATCCACACCAGTAATCAATTAATTGTCAACTATAGGTAATGACAATAATAATGTGAATGAGAATTATCTAAATAAAAAAACAAGTTTATGTATTAGTAAAAATTAACTTCTTTCGATGAAAGATTCCCAGCCTTCAAATTTCTTACTAAATTATTTGTTGTTATACCGAAGGAATAGGACCGTAGGACCGTTGTTGAATTTTACAGAAAATAAGTCACGGACTACGCGCAAACTATTGCCGCTGTAAAATATTTTCACAATGAAAACCTTTTCTTGAACTGAATAAATATTTTTGTTAATTTTTAAATGTTGACAGTTCAGAAAATCCATAAAAATCGAAGACGTCCGTGATTAGAATAAATTAAGTTGTCATGGAGGCAGGCAGGAGATATCCTAGTCGGAAGTGGGGAGAAGGCAGATAGGTGGAAAGAATATTTAGGAAACTTATATGCGGGACAGGAAGTGCAAGATATATTAGAAAGCGAAAGCAGTGTAGAGGGGGATAACCTAGGGAGTCCTATAATGAGAGAAGAGTTTGAGATAGCACTAAAAAGTTTAAGGAATAATAAAGCACCAGGTATAGATGGCTGGCAGGCAGAAATCTTAAAGTGCGCAGGTCAAGAGGTAATAGATCGTTTATTTAAACTAGTTAGTCGCATATACCTGACAGGCGAGATTCCAGAAGATTACAAACGGAACATCATCGTAGCTTTGCCAAAAAGAAAAGGCGCGGATAGATGCGAAAATTTTAGAACTATCAGTTTAACTTCCCATGCGTCAAAAATTTTAACTAGAATTGTGCAAAGAAGGATGGAGAAAAAGGCGGAAGAAATATTAGGAGAAGATCAGTTCGGATTTAGACGAAATAGAGGAACGCGCGAAGCCATTCTAGCTTTACGAGTAATTATAGAAAAAACGATAGAAAAGAGAAAGAGCGTCTATATAGGATTTGTAGATTTAGAAAAAGCCTTCGACAACGTAAAATGGGGGAAGATGTTCGAAGTGCTGAGAAAGGTAGGGATGAAATACAGGGACAGAAGAATAATACATAATCTCTACAAAGAGCAAAAGGCAGTTATAGAATGTGAGCAGGAACAAAGGGAAGTAGATATCCGGAAGGGAATGAGACAGGGATGTGCATTGTCACCTCTAGTTTTCAACTTATATATCGAAGATGCGATTAATATTGTTAAGGAAAGAACAGCCTCAGGGATCAATGTACAGGGCCAAACTATTAACATGCTCAGATTTGCGGATGATATAGCAGTGTTAGCATCTAGCAAAGAAGAATTAGGAGCGGCTTTGAATGAAATGGAAGCAGTTTTGACACAGGGCTTCGGCATGAAAATCAATAAAAAGAAAACTAAAATTTTGGTATGTAGGGGATGTGAAAATAGAACTAAAATGGAAATACAAATTGGAAATGAGAAGATAGAGGAGGTCGCGGATTTCTGCTAGTTAGGAAGTAAAATAACTCAAGACGGTAGGAGCACTAAAGATATAAAACAAAGAATGGCGCAGGGCCGAGTTGCGTTTAACAAAAAGAAACAACTGTTATGCTCGAGAACGGTTAATATAGAGACTAGGAAGAGACTCTTAACGTCGTATGTATGGAGTACGGCATTATACGGGTGCGAAACTTGGACAATAGGAGAAGCGGATAGAAAAAGAGTAGAAGCGTTTGAAATGTGGTGCTACAGACGCATGATGAAGATACCGTGGATAGATAAGGTTAGCAATAGGGAAGTATTAGAAAGAGTTGGGGAAAAGCGAAAGGTATGGAAAACAATAAAGAGTAGGAGAGATAGGATGGTAGGACACCTTCTAAGACACGAAGGAATAGTTCGTGACATACTAGAGTCAGAGATAGGATTAAAAAGAGGTAGGGGTAGGCCTAGATTAGACTACTGCTCTCAAATAGTTAGGGATGTAGGATGTTCTACTTTTAGGGAAATGCGTAGGTTAGCTCAGGATAGAAAAGAATGGAGGTACGCGTCCAACCAGTCTTCGGACTGAGAACCTTATGATGATGATGGATAATCTGATAAATTTCTGTGTTTTAGTTAGAAAATTATTAATGTAATTTTTGCTTTTAATGCTTTAATAAATTCGAAAGTTGTAGAGTTTTTGATATCCTCATACGCAGAAAAAAATAATCTTTCGATTGCTACCTTTACCACCACATGGGGAGCAGGAATCCCCAAAAATGTAATTGCCCATGTTATTTCCCCATGTACACATGGAAGTTTGTCACACGGTATAGTGAAGATGTTATTAATATTGTTAAGGACAGAACAGTCTCAGGGATTAATGTACAGGGCAAACTATTTAAATGCTCAGATTTGCGGATGATATAGCAGTGTTAGCGTAGCAAAGAATAATTAGGAGCGGCTTTGAATGAAATGGAAGCAGTTTTGACACAAGGCTACGACATGAAAATCAATAAAAAGAAAACTAAAATTTTGATATGTAGAGGGAGTGAAAATAGAACTAAAATTGAAATACTAATAGGAAATGAGAAGATAGAGGAGGTCGCGGATTTCTGCTATTTAGGAAGTAAAATAACTCGAGATCGTAATTCTATGCGGGACAAAGGGAATAATTTCAAATAAGTTTTAAGGAGATGGAGGGCGAAACTATATGGATGGGGTTGGAGGATTATTCTGTACCTTCCAGCAAACAGAATACATAGTTTTCTTTCAAATTGTAAAGCAATTTCCGAAATTTTCTGGTAGGAGTAAGTGGAACCGTGTACAGAAACTCTGACAACATTATGTTGGATCTAATTTTTAGCAGCTTAAAATTGTACGTGTTGCACGCACAAGTTTGTCCAACTGTCTATTTCTGTATGATTCCGATACGTAATATCTTTTTATTCATTTCCATTTTGGAAAAACCGGGAAACGTCATAGAAAAAAAATAGTATGTATTTCACAAGTAAGTATTCCGTACAACTATATATCTTTAATTTAGAATAGATAGTAAAAGTAGCGAGAGGATGCTAGAACTTCACGTGGAGGTAATCAACTGGTGTGTGTATGTCAGGGTTAATCAATTAGCAATGTTCTGGTATCATCTGGACTTCCTCAAATCGTACAGTAGTATTCGGTGTACCCTGGTAATTTAACTGGCCAGCACTTTTACCTGTCTGACTTGTTGAAGGTGCATAGCAGCGCACACGGAACTCCAATCGACGGCGCTCGAATAATACCCTCAGTTTGCGAGCGTATGCCGTTGTGTTAGGTGTTCTTGACAAAGTTACCGGTTGCTCACGAACATTCCTCTTCATTCCAGCGCACTCGCCATGATATTGTGCATTTGATACTGAATTGCCCATGACAATATTAAGTGTCTGTTGATACCATGTACCTGCTGCGATAATAATTAAGTTCACGTGTTAGATTATAAGAAGTGTTTATGTGTTTGGTGAGGTGTTAAAATGGTGTGTTTTGGGGCACTATCCAGTTCTTTTACTGTTTTTGTTTTCGCACCATGGGCTTTTTTGTTGATTATAACGGACGCCACCGGCGGCATGAGAACATCAGCAAGTTCAGGTAAAAATTGTCTTATGCGAACGCGCGGAACTAAAACTCCGCCACGTAGTCAAGTTGGGTTTTAGAAGAAGTAGGTTATAGCACTATGCCAGCAGAAGAACATTACACTCTTCATTGCTGTAGTCTCTTATTTTGCATCGTTTTCTAGAAATGTCACTTGTTTGACCTAGGTACGTTGCTAACAACTAAAACAAACATTGCATTTTTTTGTAAGAACATATTTAACACGTCTGGTTTCAACTCGCTAATATTCTACCTCTTGTGGTGTTTGTAGTGGTGTTCAAGATTCTTGTACAGGAAGGAGGCTCGTATAGCTAAGCGGAGATAAACAGTTACATCGAATGTATTCGTTCATTTGTGGTCCCCACGCAATCCATTATGCGGGTTATTAACCTTATTGCAGTAGAAATGAATGGATAATGTAGGTATAAATTTTCTCTTCCAGGTAGAGTGCCATTTAGGCAAAGCCATTTCATATTATCTACAGAAATAACTTGCTCGTTGTCAAAGTAATTAAACGATTTATTGGGTATTTGTGCAGTTAATTGCAATTATTTATGCATTACTGCAGATTTGTCAATGCATTTGCTACGTGTTGTATTAGGTTAGTGAACAGTTATGTGAAAATGTGCATAATCGTAGATATAACAGGTCTTACAGTTAAATTCCCGAAATGAACGCATGAAAATACTCCCCCTGGGCTATACTGCTATAACACTTGCTTTGGTTCAAAACATTTCTGAAACTGGTTTTTTGGAGCGTTTCAATATTCCACCCACTTTTCTTCTAATATTACCATATGTCACAAGTTGCCAAATTTTGGGAGTAAGGCGTGTGATCCAATTTTTGATTTGTTGTTAGATAAAAAGTCGCAAATGGTTAGTTCGTTACGTGCTGGAGCATTGTCATGGAAGATGAGCCAATTTTTCGGCCAAAGTTGGGACGTGTTTTACGAACAGCTTCACCAAGTCTTGTCAATACTTCCAATTAACAATATTGGTTTACTGTTTGCCCTATTTTTGAGAATTTTGTTTTCTGTTGCATGTTCATTCTGGGTCGCACTGGAAGCACCAAGCGTCTTCAAATCTGAGTCAAAATTGTCAGAACCATCTTCACAGAAATTTTTCTCATTTCTGCAAATCTTCATTCAAGATGTCTTCTCTTAAATTTCACTCTTCTCCAACAACCTTCTCATGCGTCTACCAGTCGTCGCACTTTTTCCTCATTTTCACTCAGTCGATGAGTTTTTAGATCGTATAAATTTTTCACTAATATATGACAAAATGTTGACAAAGAAAGAATTGCCAATAGAAATAAAAGTTTAATCGAGGTTTAAGTGTCTATACGATGAATTTGGTCCATCTCTACTAACTTATGGACCAGCCCAGATAAAGAAAAGAAATTGCTTAGGCATGTCTGAGAAAAATAGGTACCTACTACAAGAGCAAAATCGAAAACACCACTAAAAGAGCAGACAACCTGAAACCTACATGTACATGGGTACCTAATTCAAATATTATTGTCCCTGACATAGAAAGCGTTGTCCTTAATGCCACTTAATTTCGAGCTTAATTTGCAATTATTTGTGATAAGTTAGATACATGAACTTTCGTTGGTTTATGTTATTGCGTTATCAAGTTAGAGATCCGATTGTTACAAATGGTGATTAAAAATGGATATGGTTCAAGTACTGGGTGAAGCAACTCCTTCATATCATGGGAAGAATTGGACCAGGGATCTTGTAAACAAGAGATAATGTGAACAAGCTCCAGGTGCTGGATGTCCGAAAACTGTTGTTTCCGAAGAAAACATGATTTGATCCATGACATGGTCCTGCAAGATAGACAAAACACTGTGAAGTTCATAACCCAGTCTTGTGGCATTTCAATAACCATTTTGCACGAAGAATTAGATCTCAAAAAGGTGGCTGCACGATTGGTACCGAGAATATTGACGCCAGAACAAAAATGCATTTGACAGGTCACTTCAGAGACTAACTTGGTCATCCAACATCAAGATTCTGAAAACTTTCTGGCAAGATTCGTTAATGTGGATGAAACTTGGTTTCACCCCTATAGCAGAGCATGGAATGGAGGCACCAGGGTTGACCACCCGCTTCGAAAGGTTCGTGTAATCAAGTGCAGGGCAGATTGGCCACAGTTTTCTGGGATGCCGAGGAAGTTTTCCTCGTAGACTTTTTACCACGTGGTCACACTACAACCGGGCAATATTATGCTACTTTAATTTGAAAATTGTGCGATTCCATCAAGACAATGCTCCTCCCCACAAGAGCTGTGTTTCGATGGCCGCAATTCATATAATCCAGGCCTCTAAATTCTGGACCAACCATCCTATACTCCAGATTTAGGCCCTAGTGACTTTGTGACTACCAAACTTAAAGAGCACCTTCGTTGAAATCACTTTTGGGACGATGAGACCGTAATGATGGAGGTGGACGAGTGGCTTGCAGCCCAAGACAAAACATTTTTTTCTGTGGGTGTTAAAGCTCTTGAACATCTTTATTTATGCCAAATGTGTCAACGTCTTAGGGGGCTATGTTGAAAAATAAAAAAATCCAACCTTTGAATCGTCCACATAACAACTCTTATAATAGAGGAGAAATAGATGTCAGGGTAGCTGAGAAGCAGAAGCCCTATGACCGAGGAACGAACAACAATAAAAGTATGTACCTATATTAAGTACCTAACGCCACTGAGATACAAATGAAACGAACACATGATCGGAGGAAATAAAATTGGGGTAGGGAAAGCAGATGTAAAATGGCAAGAGACGAGAAAAATTACCCAAGAAAATATGGAGAGTGATTTGGAAGAAAATGCCAAGAGATTGTAACGCAATCAATCTTACACCAGTAATAGGCTTGCAGAGTTCAGTTGAATAGAGAAAAAGGCCGTGACGTAATACTGAATTTGAGCGAATGTGAGAGGTCAATATCAAGTATGCCAATGAAAATTTTCTTGCAGCGCATGTGTCGTTATGTCGTTACGTCTGTATTCAATAAAATGAATATGATGTATGGCACATAATTTTTACTGCGGTATGAAACTGTCAAGCAAAACTTTATGGGAAATGTATTCCGTTCAGAGAAACATAGGTGACAAGATTTTCAGTTACTGCAAGTAGGACTACACGGCGAAATAAACAAAATTAAGAATTTTAAGTAACCCCCGACACAGCGCCTGAACAGATCTTCATCTTTATAATATAAAACAAAAATTGTTTCCACATATGTCCGTTATACTCGTAGACTCCAAAACGGCTGGGGCGATGTTGATGAAATTTTCAGGAAATCTTTAGTCTTTAGAAGTTTGGTAGCGATCGGATCAACAGAATTTTTTTTATACGTTTATGTGAAGCCGGGGCGGGGGTCGCTATAATTTATAGTGACAATTGACAGCAAACGTCAAACGGCATATGTCATTCGCAGTTTATCAAGTTTCAAACGATTTTACCACAATTATTTCTTCTGAGGCAGCAACGCGCCGGGTACCAGCTACAGTGGCGTAACAACGCGATTTTTAGTTGTGTTCTAAACTTTTGGCCGGGCCCCCATAGGGATGTAAAATGACTAATTTATTTTTGTGACTTATGTCTAGGGTTGCCAGATTTTGAATTCGGAAAAGCGTGACATAAATTTAGATACCTATATCCTATATTGAACAGATGCAGTAAATGACATTTGGGGGAGTGACTTGATTGCGCAGTACAGATTGCGCAAAAGTCAGCTTCACATGCTGCAAATTAGAAGACGTTGGGGAATTCAAAAATACCTAGTTTAAAACTGTTGAAGAACTTGAACAATAAATGTTACGAGAATTTCAAAAATGTGAAATAAAAATATAATAATTACTTCAAAAAATTTTAGGCATAACAAAATAACACATATCTGTCAAAAGTTTATTTATTATTAGTACATTACCTTCCGCTTTTGCAGTAAATGCGACGTTTTCGGTCTTGATGTTGTCACTTGGTTTAGTAAACCAAAGAGTTGTCAGGGTTTTGGTGAGCATAAACTTTATAATAAATATTTAAAATTCGCTCCTTGCCTTCAATTGAAAAACAGGACCTATGGCTGACAGCTGGCAACTTTTTGACGGAGAAAGAAATACTTGCTTATCCAAAATCAGTTAATACTTACAGTTATTCGTATTTTTCCTAATGTATTCACAAAATTCAATGAACTAATCAACGCAAGTACCTATTGAAAAATTCTATATTATAAACTGAATGGGCATAACAGTAAATTCAGTGACAACGTCAAAATGACAGATCGGTTTTGTTCAGTCAAGTTATTTATCTAGGAGTAGAGCTGTGTAAAATCGGTCTACCAATGGTAATTTTCTATTCAAATTTAGTGCTCATTTGTGGGAGGAGTTTTTACTGAATCTGTTCGTTAAACAGAATATAGTAAGATAGGTAACACTAGTCGCAAAAGAGGCGCCGCAGGCGAAAATTTTGTACTTTTCAAGGTCAAATGCCCTAAAATGAAAAGCTGGAAATTCGAGTTTGCAAAAACAGTTTCTTCAACAACTTGGTGTCGCGCCAAGCAAGTTTTCTTTTTTTCTGTAATATCATTGAATATGTAGGTACGATTGGTCAGCAAACTACCCGCTTTGGCGTTTTATGATTTAACCAATTAACCATATTCCATAGCGTTCTATTTGCTAAGGGGGCCCCATTTCTCAACAAGAAATAACAAAATCATCAAATTTTCACGTAATATTGGTAGTTACACCAGTTTAAATTTTCAAAATTGGTGCAGAAACACATGGAACACAGGTAGTTACGCCACTGACCAGCTAGTAAATTATAGCTAAGAACCATCTCGATCACGTCAGCTATCATACAAAAAAAACCGCATCAAAATCAGTCCATTCGTTTAGGAGCTACGATGCCACAGACAGACACACAGACACACAGACACGTCAAACTTATAACAATCCTCTTTTTTGTCGGGGGTTAATAAAAAATAGGACAAAAGAGGACATGCATCGAATTTATTATCCAAAAATAAAATTTGTACAATTCTTACAATACCAACAAAACAAAAAAATAACGTGTCCAACAACCGCAATAAAAAATGTGGTAATTTAAAATCGAGTTTAAAATAAAACTCTTGACTTGAAATCAACTAAGACATGAGATAGAAAGTTAATATTTATGAATAAAGATAAAACTAGGGGTTATATTTTTGGAAACTAGTAGAAGTGCACCGAGTACCCGGTACTACCCGGTACCCGGCCCTACCCAGCCGATTTGGCGGGTACCCGGTACCCGGCCAAATTTTGGACTACCCGGGCCGAGTAGTGCACTTGGTTCACTACTGCATTTTTTACGCACAGCCTACTTATCCGTCCCTTTCGCAAACCTTGGAATAATCCCACACTTTCCTTTTACTCATTTTTGTAGTAGAAATTCAGACCCTACCCCACACATGGGTGAATTGTTACTGCATACTATAACAGTGCAGTGACCTTCAGAAATTTGTTCTGGCGAATGCGCACGCGCAATTACCCGGCGGCCCGGTACCCGGTACCCGGCCAATAAAGATCGCCGGGTACCCGGTACCCGGTTTTCTTAAAAATCACTACTCGGTGCACCTTTAGAAACTAGGCGCTGACAGCAACAAATCTTTTTTAAATGATAAATCATAAAACAGTTGGTATTGTAATTTACGTTAGTCAAGTAAAATATTTTTGACTGAATTAATTTCCAATAGATTTTGATCGTTATGAAGGCCAATCTTAAATTTAAGATTTTGAAAAAACGAAGCGGAAGAAGGTATCTTGACCCAGAGAAACTAAAAGATGATGATACGCGCGATAAGTTCGAGAAAAAGACAAACGAAGTACTAAAGGGCGCGGGCGAAAATATTGTTAGGGACATAGAGGAAGAATGGAATTGCATTAAAAATAGTGTAGTTTCCTCAGCTAGGGATATTTTGGGTCATAAACAGAATGAAAGTAAGAAACCCTGGATAACAAAACATATTGTGAGTCTAATAGAGAAAAGGCGAAAATATAAAAATAGGTTAGATGAAATAGGGAAACAAAGATATAAGGCGATCAAGTGGGAAATTATTCGGAAATGTAGGAAAGCGAAAGAGCAATGGATCGATAATAAGTGCAAAGAAGTGGAAAATAAGTTCGAAGTAGGAAAGACTGATGAAGCATATAAAATAATTAGGAGAAATTTTAGAGAAATTGGATCTAGTACCAAAAGCATTAGGAATGAGGCAGGAGATATCCTAATCGAAAGCGGGGAGAAGGCAGATAGGTGGAAAGAATATTTAGGAAACTTATATGCGGGACAGGAAGTGCAAGATATATTAGAAAGCGAAAGCAGTGTAGAGGGGGATAACCTAGGGAATCCTATAATGAGAGAAGAGTTTGAGCTAGCACTAAAAAGTTTAAGGAATAATAAAGCGCCAGGTATAGATGGCTTGCAGGCAGAAATCTTAAAGTGCGCAGGTGAAGAGGTAATAGATCGTTTATTTAAATTAGTTAGTCGCATATACCTGACGGGCGAGATTCCAGAGGATTACAAACGGAACATCATGGTAGCTTTGCCAAAAAGGAAAGGCGCGGATAGGTGCGAAAATTTCAGAACCATCAGTTTAACTTCCCATGCGTCAAAAATTTTAACTAGAATTGTGCAAAGAAGGATGGAGAAAAAGGCGGAAGAAATATTAGGAGAAGATCAGTTCGGATTTAGACGAAATAGAGGAACGCGCGAGGCCATCCTAGCTTTACGAGTAATTATAGAAAAAACGATAGAAAAGAGAAAGAGCGTCTATATAGGATTTGTAGATTTAGAAAAGGCCTTCGATAACGTAAAATAGGGGAAGATGTTCGAAGTGCTGAAAAAGGTAGGGATGAAATATAGGGACAGAAGAATAATACATAATCTCTACGAAAAGCAAAAGGCAGTTATAGAATGTGAGCAGGAACGAAGGGAAGTAGATATCAGGAAGGGAGTGAGACAGGGATGTGCATTGTCACCTCTAGTTTTCAACTTATATATCGAAGATGCTATTAATATTGTTAAGGACAGAACAGCCTCAGGGATTAACGTACAGGGTCAAACTATTAACATGCTCAGATTTGCGGATGATATAGCAGTGTTAGCATCTAGCAAAGAAGAATTAGGAACGGCTTTGAATGAAATGGAAGCAGTTTTGACACAGGGCTATGGCATGAAAGTCAATAAAAATAAAACTAAAATTTTGGTATGTAGGGGATGTGAAAATAGAACTAAAGTTGACATACAAATAGGAAATGAGAAGATAGAGGAAGGAGGTCGCGGATTTCTGCTATTTAGGAAGTAAAATACTTCAAGACGGAAGGAGCACTAAAGATATAAAACAAAGAATAGCGCAGGGCCGAGTTGCGTTTAACAGAAAGAAACACCTGTTATGTTCGAGAACGGTTAATATAGAGACTAGGAAGAGACTCTTAACGTCGTATGTATGGAGTACGGCATTATACGGGTGCGAAACTTGGACAATAGGAGAAGCGGATAGAAAAAGAGTAGAAGCGTTTGAAATGTGGTGCTACAAGCGCATGATGAAGATACCGTGGATAGATAAGGTTAGCAATAGGGAAGTATTAGAAATAGTTGGGGAAAAGCGAAAGGTATGGAAGACAATAAAGAGTAGGAGAGATAGGATGGTAGGACACCTTCTAAGACACGAAGGAATAGTTCGCGACATACTAGAGTCAGAGATAGGAATAAAAAGAGGTAGGGGTAGGCCTAGATTAGACTACTGCTCTCAAATAGTTAGGGATGTAGGATGTTCTACTTTTAGGGAAATGCGTAGGTTAGCTCAGGATAGAAAAGAGTGGAGGTACGCATCCAACCAGTCTTCGGACTGAGAACCTTATGATGATGAGATTTTGATCATCAAGCTGAAAATTCATTCTATTTGCGCATTATGCCCAGGCACTACAAAAAATATTGGCATAACTTCAAAATCTCGGAGACTTGCTCCTCATTTGAACACGCAGAAAAAAATCAACCCACTTTTCCAACGCCAGTTCTTCTGAAAAGTTGTTAGTACCAGTCGAGGTACTAGTGGAAGCTGAAGAAACTTGATTTTCCAAAAACCGCAATAAGTTTTAGGAAATTGATTCATACATTCGGATCGAGTCGGCAGCACTAAAACCAGCGAAAACCAGTTAACTTTATCTTTTTGATTTAAACCGAATTGTAGGGAGAGGGCTCTAACGTCCACTGTACTGAATAGAATGCAGAAGAACACTACAGAGTTGTAAAGTAGTAATAATAATTGTGATTACTGTTACATGGACTGTCTTTGGTAATATTGATATGCGAGACCAATCTGTTTCAAAAAAAGGGGACAACATATAAGAAGAGAAAGGACAAAAAGAGCGGACCCCAAAAATAGGACATGTCCTCTAAAAAGAGGACGTCTGGTCACCCTAGAGAAACAAGATGCTTACCTTCTTATCCAGATCCTAAACAGCTTAGATACCCAAATCTATGTATGTAGTTACATACAATATATGTATGTAGTTACATACAATATATATATATATATATATATATATATCTAAGCTTTATTATTCTGTGGAAAAAGAGACTTGGAGGTTATATGCCTAATATGCTTAAATCCTTAAATTTGTTTGTTTGGAATTTTTTAATATAAGGATGTATTTAAGAAACAGGACATTTTGTTATTCCGAAACGGCGTATTTCTCTTTTATTTCTTGTTCTAGAAATCATGAACTACATAAAACTGCAATATATACAATATTGTCGATGTTGTTACGTTTAAATATAACATATAAGCCAGTGGAACTGGAACGGGTTGGAAAATAATTGTCAGCAGTTGGGAAATGTTTTGAGATTGCTGAATATTTTTTTAGTTGCGTAATAATTGCGTTTTTATAATGTTTGTTTTTAATGTTGACGAATCCGTGGGTCAATTCAAAATGCTTTGACACGATAGACCGACGAGGAAAAGACACTTGCACCGGCCGCAGCGTATTTGTATTATTCTGCATCTCTGATCACGGTATAAGTATTGTGCAATACACATACTGAAGAGTGCAAAATAATTTAAGAAAAAACCCGACACATTGTCTATTACTGAGACGTCTGTGCGTCTGTGGGCATGTTTAGACAATATGTATGGCTTCTTGTATTACCAAGAATATTGCTACGAAATAAACATCATCAAGCGTCTGTAATAAGTATGAACATTGTAAAGAGCATGCCTTTACCCAAAGCCTTATGTTCTCGCTTATGTTTGGTTCAATCGACCTATTCGAATTTATCGATATCATATAACAATAACTATTATTGAATACAAAACGAATAGGAACTCGATATTTCCGTAAAGCAACGTGATTTGTTTTATTATTAATCTATTACGAATACTAAGAAAGTTTACCATTTATATGGAAATTAATAAATTCATGTATTACAATCTCGTCTTTTATGTAATGCATTCAAGGGCACAAATACAATAATAATAATAATAATAATGCACATCTTAAGCCTATGCAATATATCTTCCAAGAATGACCTTCACTATTCCGGTTGCTGGACTATCACTGTTCTCGAGAGATGTATTTTAACTGTAAATCGAAGAATACCGTTCAACTTTCAGATCATTTCTTAGAATGAGGTTATTTTTTATGCTGAAGGTATCGGATAACAAATAAGTATTTTTCTGAATTGAAGTACCTACTTCTTTTTTTCTTAGCTTGTTTATTTCGTGTGACCCGGTTTTATCTACACGCGGTCTAAAAATCAATGTCAAAATCCGAGGTGAAACTTTCGCAAAATAAGTTCATTATTTTTTATATGAATTCTGCAAACATGCCCACTTTATATAGAGCGAGCCCGTTTAAAGTCTTGTTTTTATCGCTCTTTATATCATTACCAGTTTTCCCAACAAGCTTCTCTACTAAGTAGAAATGCTAATTCCAAGTAAATGTTTTGCAGGTACCTGATTATTAAAAGACAATTCTGTATGTGCATGTTTGTAATCTCAGCGAATTTTTGTTGTTAGTAATTAATTTTTGGCGCGCGAAACTTAAGAAACATCCTATAACATTCAGAAAAGATCCCAGGATTTATTGGCATACAATTTTCAACAACCACGAAATAACGTATGGGCGATATGTAGTTAAGTGCCTGTTAATTTCGTTGGACATTTTGCAAAAAACTAACATTATTGCATCCGGGCGCGTCTGCCACGCTACAATCTTGTATTAAATGACCCTAAAATAGATCCTACATAATCCCCAGAGAAACAAAACAACGTTATCAATCATTTTAGCAGAGACCTAGCCGGTACAATTTTTCAAATTGTAACCTTGAACTTGGTACGCCGTATGCCTACCCGCCACCGCACATTATAATCGAATAACAGGTTTCGGAGGACATCAACCAACGTAAGCACAAACGGCGTTTCACGCTTCATCTTTACAATTTTCACGGTCGTATTTTAAAACGAAATTTAGCAAACTTCACCACAGTTCTGGGAAACAATTAATTTTGGTGTTTTGTTGTAAGTATCACAATTACAATTTTGCGAGGAGCGGTTTGTGAGTCTTGCAGAATGGCGAAAGAAATTGTTATTTAATCATTACTTCAGGAGAAATACTGCAGCGACCTCTCTCTAGTGCTGGTATTTTACACCTTTTAGGGTTTTTACCTGCCTGCCTTCCTGTCTGTCTGTCTGCCTTCCTGCCTGTCTGCCTGCCTATCTGCCTATCTGTCTGTCTGTCTGTCTGTCTGTCTGTCTGTCTGTCTGTCTGTCTGTCTGTATGTATGTCTGTCAGTCAGTCAGTCTGTCAGTCAGTCTGTCAGTCTGTCTGTCAGTCTGTCAGTCTGTCTGTCTGTCTGTCTGTCTGTCTGTCTGCGAGAGTCAACAGGACTGGTTCTTGTATTTTTGATAGTTATACATAAATATAGGAAGTTGCACGTTTTGTAATATCCCCTGGGAAGTAAGTTTTGTCCCGAAGAGTTCAAATAATATAGTGTTATGAACTAATTTTATTAAAAGGCGAAACATTGCAGAACTTTATTTAAGGAATTGAAGGGTTCAGAGCGGAAAATTATGAGACAAACCTTCGCCAAACCTTTGTGCCAGCCTTTGAGCTTTCAGTTTATTTGTTATCGTCATATACTTTTGAACATTAGGTCTATCTTCCGAGAGAGTTTCCTAAAGCCCCGTATAGGAGAGATAAAGTAAACGCACGGTATAATATCAGGTCTACCTCTAATTATTACCCCTTTCCCCTTTACATTCCCCTGAACATTCTCGGAAAGTGCTTATTAAGTACCAAGAAAATTCTAACGATTTGAATAAAACTACAGAAAGTTCATGAAAATTCTAGCGTGGAAATTTCCTTGAATTTTGGTAGAATTGCAGTGAAATTGTTAGTAACTGAATCTCAACTAATTATTCACCGTCAGTTCCGGGAATGAACACTGAACGTTTGTAGTCGTAATATAAAAGCAGTTCAAGGAAATCTCAATAATTTTAGCGGTAAACATCTTCATTTCCCATTTTCAGTTGATTTTATTCAAATTAGCAAAAGTTATCGTCCTTTATGTGGGCTTCAGTTTTAATTATTGTCCATTCGTCCTTCAACAGTTCATTGGCTGTAAGTATATAGTTCATACTGCAGTATTCCCATAATATATTCCTAGTCTCGTTCTGTTTTAAAAGACGGTGGTTGAAAGGTGTGTGAGAAGAGTTATTAATAACATACCTATAGATAAGTTTCGTATACAGGATGTCCAAAGAGTGTGTCAACAGAGCCTTTATTTTGCATTTTAAGGGAAAAACTTGCTTTTTTAGTTTTCCATACTTCGCGTACGGTTGGACAAAAAAAGATTTGATTTCCGTAAAAACGTTGTGACATTAAGGCCACCAGGTTGCTTTTCCATTTAAATTGAACTCCACGTTGAGAATGGTGATGGTACCTACTGACGTTTCGTCAGCTGC
The DNA here is from genome assembly GCA_963966045.1 of Xestobium rufovillosum. Taxonomy (NCBI): domain Eukaryota; kingdom Metazoa; phylum Arthropoda; class Insecta; order Coleoptera; family Ptinidae; genus Xestobium; species Xestobium rufovillosum. Next base: position 33,801,313 of record OZ014493.1, read on the forward strand.
GACTGGATCCTTCAGAGGTACCTGTTGGTGTCTAAGATGCATTTTATCTCCAGTTGTTTTAGTTTAGAAAGTGTTGATCTACCTACTTATACTTATAAATTATAAGCATTTTTTGCAGACTTCATTTAAACGCTGCCGTGATTTCGTTTCCGGACAATGTGCGCTTCTGACAATTTTTACACCATTTTATGTTTTACGGTTAATAATTCTAAATCATTAAATTCACGCATTATATAATATAGCACAGCCTTGAGGCGATATCTCTGCTAGTTTCCGTTCCCCTGTTGCTTGTTTAGTTTTCTGGAGAATTTGCAGGCTATGGATTGTTTGACAAGCTTATTCCGATTTGCATTTGCATAATTTGAAATGCCCTTGACTAGAACAAATAATGTAATAACAGGCTCTGTGCTAATGGTAATTATAGCGTGGAAGTAATTTGAGGTATGGGTAATGGTCTTGTACCCGTTCCAGAATTTAATTCAGTGCAGATGTATAGGTACTCCGAAGCGAAAACTTCCAGTAGGCTGCTTTTGAGATAATGCGATTGTTTAATTTGGAAAACCGTGTTCTACATACCTGCTAACAGACAATTTTGTCGATTGCTCTAGACATTAGCAGTTTTTTCCTTGCTATACCTACTATGCTTACCGAGATTGCCTCAGGAAAAGTCTGGTTAATAGTCTGGTAAATAGTCTTGAACTGTCGGCAATTTTGTACGAGAGCTTCGCTTAGTGTCAATTTTATAGTTAAGCATTTCGGCCTACAAAGGATTTGGGATTCCCCATTTTTCAAAGTAAAATAAAATATACTTATACATACACAATACAGTTTCTTACCATTCAAATTATATCTTCCCTTTCCTTTCTTCTTTTGCCCTTTTCACTCTACTCATCTATTTCACCCCTCGTGGAACCATCAGACCGCTCTTCCTCCTCTTTCTCCCTTTGCGAAGATACGTTGTCTTTAGGAACGTGTCCGAGGGTTTCCTCTTTCTCTCCACACATTCTGCACTTTTTTCCCCCCCTCATCCAATGCCTTATTGAATTCTCCTCGTTCCCGCATCTAAACCTCGATATCATCTTCTGTCTGCCATTCTATCTATATTTCCTTAGATATTTTCGCAACTCCTGTTTCAGAATTTCTTTATATTTAGGGTTATATTTTGCATTTTCCATCTTTCCTCTCTATTCCTGCAATTGCAAGTCTTTATCACTGCCCACCATCTCCACTTCCAATCTCCCCTGGGGCATTCTCATTCGTTTCGAAATATATTCTTCTCTTCACCTTCCACTTTGACCCACTGTTTCCGCTTATTTCCTCCCAACGCTCTGCTCCCGTTCCTTGCATACATTTTTCCTCGTATTTAATTGATCTTTCCCTTCTATTCTCATCGTTTCCCTTTCGTCTTCTGAAGCACACTACATCCTGGGGTCTGTCTCTCCAGCCCTAGTACCAATCTCAGATATTTCTCCTGGGCACTCTTCAATTTTCACTGTTCTCCCCACCTCCATATTTCGGCTTCATACATTATCATTGGTTTAATTAAGCTATCGAACATCTTCATTTTCCTATTGAAATTGTGCCAGAATTTTCTCTCTCCAATATTCCATATATTTATGTGCCATTACTTTTGTCGCCTTTTCCGCTGTCTGCCTTATGTGTGATTCCTCTCCATTGGCTCTTTGAAACCAACATCCGAGATACTTGAATTCCCTCACCTCCTCTATCACTTTTCCTAGCCACATCCAGTTTTCCTCTTTGATCGCCCCCACCTCTTCTCAACCCCATGAATTTTTAGACTTCTCTGTATTTAATCTCAAGCTCCTCTTACGTAAATACTTTTCCATTGTCTCAACTTGCCGTGCATCTGTTACCAAAACACAATATCGCCTGCGTACGTCAGCGACCAAACTTTATCCTTCCCCACAACAATCCCTCTTGCTGGGGCAAGTTTTAATTCCTCCTCTAATATCTGCTATGTAAGCAATAAACAAGCTTGGGCTCAATGGCGACCTTATCGGGCATCCCTGCCTTACCTTGGTGACCGAAACTTTCCACTACCCCTTCCATTTACTTTCTTTATGTTTATTGTCTCCGTATAGATTTCTTCAATCCATTCCCTCAATTAAATATCAATTTCTAGCTTTTCCAACTTCTTTCATGATATTTTTCTATCTGTTGCATCAGAGGCTAGCAGTTTACTTTTGTTTCTTGTGGTCTCTTAGATAGTTCAGTATCTCTTCTGGCAGGACTCGCTTTTCTTCCATTTTCTGTTGTAGTTTAACATCTAGTATAATGCGTAAACCTTATATGCTATATTTAGCATTGTTCCTTTATAATTCTCTTTCTATCTCCTTTCTTGTATATTGTAGCCACTACCCCTTCTTTCCATTTCCACCGTAACCCTTATCCTCGCCAACTCTTATTTATTACATCAGTTAGCGCGCTGAGAATCGGCTCCGTCGAGTAAATCTAGGCCTCGTTCTGCATCCCATCCGATCCTGGTGCTTTCTTCCTCTTCGACGTCCTTATTTGTCTCCTCACGGCCTCCAAACTTATCCCGGTCTCGCAGCTCCAGCATCCCCTTCCGTTTCTTTCTTTTCTGCTCCTTCAAAGTTGCCCGATCCTCCCATCAATTCCATGAAATATTTTTTTCATTCTAATAAGCTGAAGTTTGGGCTTATATTTCTTATCTTTGAAGTTATTTTTCTTTCCTCATTGATAAACTTCCATACCTCTGTCTCGATTATGATCTTTTGAATTTCCTTCACGTATTCCCCTCTCCTCTTCACCTTCTGGACCTTGCATAACTCCCTGTATTTTTCAGTTTCTGTTTATATTCCTTCCTGGTTCTCTGTTCTTTGTTACAGTTCCAGTTTCAGTTCCTTTCTCCATCTCACAAAAATTCCTTTAAATTTCTTTTTTACCTCCTCTTCTCTTTTCCTTCTCTGCTTTTCTAACCCTTCCTATTAACATTTCCATTGATTCGTTACACTCCACTAGCATTAGATCTTCCGTCTCTAAGTTTTGCCTGTACTTTTCTATCGTCTCTTCTTTTCATATATTGACTGTTACCTACCATCTTTCCATCGTTCCAGTCTGCCTCTTCTAATTTCTTTTTCAATGCTGTAACAATGGGCTGGTGTTATGATTCCCTCCAATATACTCTTTACGCAGTAGGAGTATTTCTGTGCTGTACATTAAGCCACGCAATTTTCCTTTAACATAAATATAACATTTAAATGTTCACAGATTATTTATTACATCGAATTTGAATAGATATTTAATTGTTCTCTAAAAATAAAACAAAAAGTGTTTTTGTTAAATTGCTAAAACCCTGTAAAATACTCATTGGTGGTATGCAAAATGAGAAAAATAATTCGAACGTCCGGAGGCAATAAAAGAATCCGAGACTTGAACGCTGATACAAAGAGCTTTTCCGCGAAACAAAATGTAAATTACATATTTCTCTTCCATTTCGAATGATAATATAGCTCAGTGGTTTTGAAATTCGCGTTATTGTAGATAAACAGATTAGTTCTCCACCCACCCGGTTGTTGGCGGAGCATTTGGGGATTGCGGAGGAGATTTTTTGTGTCCTCTTCAGCGTCGTTGCACACGTCGCTTCCCTCTAGACATTTTACGACTATAGATGACTTAATGGAATTTTTCAAGAGTAAGCGTTTTATCGGGGTAGCATTTTAGATATTGTTTCTGTATTTGCCACGACACAGACAAACAGTTTTTATTGGCAAACATTATTTTAGGGCGGCAAATATTTGTTATCTTTATTGATACTTGGGCATAGGAAAGTTCTGGAGTGGAAGCATTCTTAGAACTGTGTAAAGTTACGAGAAAAATGAATGTGATATCCATCCATCATCGGAGAGCACCTTTTAAATTTTTGAATGTAATGTTTACGTACGAACAGTTTAGATGTATGAGTGTAATCATGAGAGGAAATTTTGAAAGACTTTCCATATGTATTTAGAAACTGTTGGCTTTACGAGACGACCAATTTCCGAACTTCGTCAAAAGAAAAGCACAATCGTAAAGTCAGCACCTCAGGGAAGGTCCCTGCTGCTACATCTGCTATAAGACTATAACCATAATATACAGAAAATAGTTTTACTCTGCTGCCGGCATCTTGACCTTCGTGGCTCAGATTTGTCACTGAGTGACACGACGCGACGGCGCACGTACGAAACCCAGTCTATCATAAGCCGATCTCGTACAAAAAAACACGAATTCTCGGTAATGGAGCATCAAAGTAAAAATAGCACGAAGATCGGTCTCATGGTCTCATAGGTATCAGATGATACGAACAACTGCACATTACGGCTGCGCATATTGTATGCAAAACACAAATTGCACTGCAACACTAACGTCACAACGTGTAACTAAATTATTATTCACGAATGATTGATCAGTTAAATCTCTACGCTGACGACAAATAAGTTGCAAGCGGCAGAACTTTCGTGGAACAAGCTAACTAACGCACTTGAAAAAATGCCGACTTATTTTGATCATAAACGCTTGAAGTCGAATCTTAAGAAAACTGGAGTTTGTGTATACAACCAAAATTGATCTGGGTAGGTGACCAACTGAAGAACTGGAACAGAGTAACTCCCCAAGATATCTTGGAGCTAGATTAGGTCGCACGGTCTCGTTTGAATAATAATAACCCAAAACTGTGGAATTAACCCTGTAGAGAAGATCTTTCATCTTGCTAGCATTGGATCACCTGAAGTGAGGAAAGAGGTAGAAAGGATAAAGCTGACCAGTGACACTCGTCAGTCCCATTAAGATCTTGGGGATACTAGAGAACCTCAGATTCACGAAGAGTTCACTCTAGAAAGCAATTATTCGAAATACACGAAGCTCAGAGCTGCAATCTTTAGAACAAGCCTCCTGGATGGAGCTACACAGACGAAAATCCAAGGTGGGAAGAAAGACCCACATTTTCTGATCTGCCCGAGTCTGAAGGAATCAAGCATGTTGTAGGATCTGATTAGGGGATATTACAATAGAGCTGGGATGAAGAATGTCTTGATGCTATTAATTTGAGAAAATGTTTCGGGCATTAAAAGTAAGTTCAGAAAAACATTCACGTGATAAGTTGATGCCACTCTTCAGTTGAGCGGTTCTGTACAAATAGATTCCCTTTATCTAGTCCTTTAGGAAATGTCCTCGGAAATGTCTTTGTACGCTCTTTGCCTAATGAAGCCGTTCTTGTCGGATTTATAATGTTGATGTTACATATTATCTTTCAGGAAATATATGATGAGTGTTCACTGCTCATATTTTGACGATAAGAATGACGTGCCTTTTTATAATTTTGTGCATTTTGATTCAGCTTGATTTTAAAAGCGGTGTTCTTGTTATCCAAAAGAGCTGGTTATAAAATGTTTTATTATATACTCAGATAAAGATGTGCAACAAAGAAGATTGGTAGTTACAGGTAGAATAATTTTTTTTAATGAGCGAAGCCTGGGGCCTTTAGGATTTCATTTAATGACAGGTTTAAACGGAAGTAAAAAGTACCACAAATGAATGACCAGCGGTCAACTTAAGTACTCGCTCATATGATTACTCTATAATTATTGCTTTGAAATGTTTTTGGCCATTTCAATAAATAACAGCTAGTACCATAAAAAGTAATATTTTAGTATTCTAGCATTTGAATTAAGCACGCATCATTTTCTTTAGTTGTTAATATTTACTTTAGTAACATTAGTCGTTGTTGAAGATATAATTTCAAACAAATCTTGTATTGACGTGAGTGGTACTGAACAGTTAGAGCAACTACTCCTCGGGCAAATATCCTGCCAGTCATGACCCATTTACCATTGAAGTTATAGAAACGTCAAAATTGGCACGTTTATGTAGCTGGACATAGAGAAGACTATAAAATCAATTAAAATGTTTTATGCGTAGGTTCTACTTCTCGAAATGGCCATGGAAATTTCAACTGATTTTATAAAGGTACCCCTGCCTTGTGGTTATTTTTCGAGCCTAAAGCGAACTACAAGCGTTAATCTAAAACGGAGATATTCAATTTTTAATCTGACACTACAAATATTAAATTTTTCAGAAAATCTAAATCATCTCAAAATCCTTCTGGTTTAGGTATGTGGTGATATCATGAAGTATTTTCAGAATAGTCAGCAGAATTCAAACCTTCAGTTACATAGAGGGTGTTCCATAAGAGAAAAGGAGACTTTGGCTCGTCACGTTTACATGGGACAAGATGAATACTTGAAAACGAGCTTGAAAATAATTGTAGGTTGCAGCTCGGATGAAATACTAAAAGTTTTGTTCAGAAGATTTTTTGAAGTGAAACTTCTTTTGCCTGGGTAGAGTAAGTTCCTGTGTTGGTAAATGCGAGCGTCACGAAAAGTGAAACGAATGGAGGGGAACAGTCTGAGAAGTTGGGCAGAGGAGAAAGGGAATATCGAACGCCCCACTCTTTAGTCACGCCCTCTCTCTCATGCTTCGTGCTCTTTCTCTCAGGCAAGCGTCAGTGAAGCGAGACCACAGCGTTTCATTTCTCGTGACGCCGTCCCACTCCTTAGCCACGCTCTGTCTCATGCTTCGCGCTGTTTCTCTCAGGCAAGCGTCAGTTCATTCCTTTAAGGGTGCGGAATTTGAGCACTAAAAACGGGACATGTAGACACATTTTTATATCAACACCATTCTGAAATTAAAGTAGATAGGGCGTTAAATAAAAAAAAGATTTATCAATAAAGGATCAACTTAGGTACTCGCACTATTTTAATTTATAGTAATATTTTTCATTCGTCTTAAATAAATCTCCCTCAAATTACTGAAAATTCGTCATAGAACCGTCATAAACTCTACACCTTTTTTACTATTTGTACACATATTTATGGCAATTAGAAAGGAGGGTTGTCTAAGTTATTCCTTATTCATTTTCGACCAAAAACGTCTTGATACGTTGCTTCATTCAACCAGCGTGTTGGAATGAAAATTTTATTGCAATCTCTCCAATTTCTGCATATATGGCGGAGATGCACAGTAAACTGGACGTTTGACAGTAGAAGTAGTGTGGCCACTGCAATGCAGATGGCGGTGGCGCTTCAGTTTCTTCTCATATTTCTAAATAGAAAATAATAATTTAAAGATAGGACCGTCGACTAATCCTCCCAAATTTATTCGGTTGCCGCTAAAGCAAAAAACCTTGAAAATTCCAAGCTGCAGAGGTTCCGTCTGAAGAGTTTGCTGCTGTGATAAAAACCAATTATAATAGATTGTGACTAAATCCTAATCACACTTTTGGGCGATAGGTGGCATCACTTTATAGATTAACAGCTGATATTTCGCAGCCTTAATAACGTAATAACGTTGAAGCACGGGGATGCAACTCTAATGTGTCTACTGAAAACTTGTTTTGTTATGTGCACAACCAAAGGATGGCGCTGAATGCTGTATTGGGTAAGGCAAGTTTCTATTAAACCGACATTCCACTTGTCATTGTCTTCGGTTTCGTTCGTACTTCTGTCATCGGTATCGATCGGTTTCAGTTTCTATTTGAATTTGAAGTAGCAATCTCTGATTTGAAGTTTGAATGTGACAGTTCTGTTTTCTGTACAATTTAAAAAACCTAAAATAATTGACAATGTCCACAGAACACCTAAACGAGAAACGAGTGAAAAAGTGTTGCGTGCCTGAATGCGACGATTCAACAAGTGTGCGGCATATGTTTCCACGGAAGTTTTTAACATTTAACATTAAAACTCTCTCACCAAATGAAATTTACAATACATAAGTTGTGTGCCATATACATTTTGAACATTCTTGTAATGTTCCGGGATGGAAAAAATTTGAGGTTAACTTGCAAGAATTCATTGTGCATTTGCACCAAAGATTGTGTATTTATATTGCACTGTTTATTCATGTAAGCCATATACTACAAAATAAAATTAAGTAAATTTATGTTTAGGTACTCTTTGTTTAACCAAAAATTCTTTAAATAATTATAAAAGTAAAAACTTTAGGAATAGCTCCAATTTAAATTTCGCGGTTTTTGTCTGCCATCCCTTGATTGTGCACAGTAGTAGCGGTAATTAACATTAAAACACATCGTTGGGCTTGAAACATCCTTAGATCTCTACGTACTTTCCTGCTCTACCAGCAGTAGTCTTATGTATGTTAGAAGTTTTCTGAGTGACATCAGCATCTAAAGTTCAATAATCCTTTGTAAACCTACTAGCTTTCTATTTTTACTATAAGTACAACCAATCATCCAAAAGTACACCAGTAGATTATTTCACAATCCTTTAGTGATGGTTTGATGTGGGTCCTTCATGGTCCTTGGGACATAAATTTGACATCTATATAGCATAATTCTTGAGTTAATTAGGTTTTTATTATTATCAGCAACCGTGCAGAAATTTCCACTTTCGGAAGTACAAAGGCGAGTGCGTTTGTTATAATCTGGTTCCTAATGAAAGGCAGTATACTCCTAACGTGAATACTCTGATACGATTAATTGCTGCGGGACGTCTTTGTCCTCGCAAGACGTATCTAATTTCCATATCTAACTGCGGCGTTGTCAGAATCCGAAATAACCAGGTTATTATTTACCGGACCTTCCGCTCTGCTCGCTGCAAAGAGAATTAGCACACCCTCTGAGAGACGAATAAAAAGTGGAAACCTGGCCTCTGAAGTCTTTCATGGCTCGCTTAATTATTTCGAGACGGAAAGAAAATTTCAGTTCATTACGTTTATTAGGTGTGTACCTGCTTAAATTCGGAAAACGACCGAAAGGGTAGTTAATTATTCGTTACGAAACAAGGGGCATTTGTTATTTTTCCAGTTAAAAGGGTATGTGGTCTGAAAATGTAGGAAACGCTTGTGTATTCAACCAATTCCGCAGTTGGCCTGATGTTTTTCCTTCACAAATTTCTGGCGTTACATTCACATGTAATTTTACATGAAAAATCGTTAACTTTTTTAAGAGCTAGGTGCTTATTATGTAACTGGTAAAAAACTTAAGGAAAATTGCGTGCTTTTGAAGTGGAAATTAGTAACAGGTTCTCGTATTTAAAACGAATAACTGTTTCGTTATTAAGATTTACCTACAGCATTTGATCAACCTGTATGGATTAAGTCTATTTGATTACTATGGTGTTTGTTTATTACTATTAGCCGAGTCTTTATATGGCATTTACCCAAGAAGCAGATCCAATAAAGCGATACAAACTTAAAGACAATCAATGTGAAGCGACTGTAACAAAAGGACCGAGAGGGTTGTACTTTACACCCCAATGTCATAATCCTAGTTTTAGTCGCTTTAGAGAGGATGAAAACATAACATTGTGTTTCCATTATCTGCAGCACCCCACGCACTTGAGTTAAACTCTTAATTCTCTCATTAAGCTCGGAACTCGTGTTCTCTTGGAAACCGCCACTGCTCTCCCACAAATGCAATTTGGGAACATTTGTATTATTAAATTATTTACAGACGATCGACGGTTAAAGACGTCACTGTTACTTAATTTCTAAGGAAAGTTTAAGTACTTGGAATTGTTTCGAAATTTTAAAGTTTGCTTTGCGAACGCAGAAGTAAACCGTGTAAAATTAGCTGTGCTGTTGAGAATTCATCATCATAAGGTTCTCAGTCCGAAGACTGGTTGGACGCGTACCTCCATTCTTTTCTATCCTGAGCTAACCTACGCATTTCCCTAAAAGTAGAACATCCTACATCCCTAACTATTTGAGAGCAGTAGTCTAATCTAGGCCTACCCCTACCTCTTTTTATTCCTATCTCTGACTCTGTTGAGAATTAATTAAATTTTTTTATAGGCATCTAAAATAAAGAAAACAATTAAGCACCTATTTATATATTGCAGCTTTTGCATAATTTACGAGATAATTTACAATGTCTTTCGAGAAGTTTCTCAGTGAACTTTTTATTCAATATTACCCGAGATATTTTACCTCAGCTTTGCCGTCACAGCTCCAGTCCGTACTTCTAATAACTTCATCTCTCTGGAACCTCCTTAAATTAGGTATATGTCCCACTCTGTAAAACATCTCCAATAATTAATCGTTACTTCAAGTTTGGGATTTATTTTTTACTAGACGATCCATTTTGAACCCCTTTTGCTTAGGTCGGTCTAGCATATGTATGTATATAGCTCAGATAAATTTCTCAGCTATAACCAACTCGGGGTTCGCACACCAGTTGTTTGAGATAGGTTTTTACTGTAAAAGTATTAGATACATAGATTTTTCGTGTATTCTCTTGCCTTCTGTTAATTTAGAATTACTAAGCGTGTTGTACAATTTTTCCTTTTTTTTCGTTATTTATAATACCCAAATTTTCTCGATTTTGGTTTGTTCAATATATTACAAATTTATATATTATGCCAAATACAATTTATAATGCTCCTTTCTGATTTGTTTCAGGTACGTTTTGATTGCCCCATTGCCTGCTTAAAAATTCTTAACTTCTCAGTAAGTATTGATATTAAATTTGTTTAAAGAAATAATAGCGAAAAATACTTCACATAAGATGATAGGTTATTTTTGGTATATTTACCGATATGTGATTTATACGAAAATTGTCGAAATGGCCAATACGTCAAAGGCAGTTGATTTTACTGTCACTTCTGCCGAGATATTCGGATTGTGACATCAATAATTAAAACCTTTCTCTGGTCAATATTTATTAAATATTTAACACTGTAATGCTTTCGTGACACGTAGAAACTTTTTGCCAAACTTGTTGCTATATATATGTTATATGCGGATAAACGTAGTAACGAAGATTTAGGTACTTGCCTACCTTTCAAAATGATCTAAAGCAGTAATGGAGTGTTCTCGTTGAACATGATGCTGTACGTAATCTTTCACTTTTATTGTAGATTACTCAGTTTCTTTTACAGAGTTTATGAAGTTTAAATACATTACTTTTTTCTCAAATTACGAAATAAATTTGTATTAAAATTTCCCCGAAAATTTCAGGACGGCGCAACTGTATTTGTTTTTAATTTGTATTGAGTTGACAGTGTGTGACCAAGAGCTAGAAGATAACTTCGTTTTGGTTGCTTTGTATTCACATTCAGTACGCCTTGAACGTAGTTCTCCATTGTACAGGGTACAAAATGACCGTTTAATATTCAGAACACTTTTTGTTGTACATTAATACACACTCCTATAATCTAGCCAGAGATCTCAGTTTCATTTTTGTTATTCAACATTTCCCAACCAGCCTACAAAACATTATGAAATCGTACTCCGAAATTATAAAGCATTTTAATGTTTTGTATTCGTGTTTACACAGGATGTCATAAGGTTATACCGTAAGTCGCGAACTAATCTTTCGTATCTCGGCAGATGATCTTACTATCCTATAATCCTACCATCCTATATCTCTTCTATTCTTTATTGTTTTCCATATATTTCATTCCGTTTTCATTCCATTCGGTTCGAATCGGAAATAGACTCGGGTCGGAAAAATCGATTAATCGGTAAAATTTTTTAATAAATCGTTTTTTCGATTCTAAAAAAATTGAGAATTTAATCGATTATCGATTTCGTGGTGATTATATATTATTACCGGTATTTACACAAAATCGCCGGATTAATCACATTTACCGTAGGTATTTAGAGGTTTCTGTTTCACTGAAAACCTAATTTAAATAAGCAACGAATACAGCTTTTAACAGCGCCGCATTTTTATACTTATAGTTCTCAAATTACAACCGACTATCTTACAATGGTACTCCGAGAGTGTAGATAATAAACGATTAAAACTTTATACAATTAGCAAGTAAACTCGAGGGGATGGTTACAACAAAACGACCGCAAGAACTAAAGTGCTGCTGCTAAATGGTGTATAACTTGAGCAAAGTGCTGTGCTTTAGCTGTACAAGGTGTATTTCATACAATGAATTTGGGCCAAAGAGTTATTTAGATGCTCGGATAAGAGTCTAAATATCCTCGACACTGTGAACTTTCGGAAATTTATAAACGGAATAAAAAATAGATATTAATAATGTTAAGAAACGATAAAGCAAGCGATTATATGCTGACCAAAAGATAACAGGTCGTTTATATATTAGTAAGTTGTATACGGGGTTGTATATGTTACCTAGCTTAAAATAAAAAAAAATGTAGCAAACACAAGTTTAATATGCAAGGAAAATTGTTCAAGGCTATTATAAGGAATAATCACGAGGCAGTTCAGTGGCGAGAATACATGCCCGGAAAGTGTGAGATCTGAGTTCGAGTCCCATGTGCGGCCTATAACATTATTCATGAAATTCTGATTTCTCTCATTAATTAATCAATTAAAACGAAACTTTCGTCAGTTTTTCCAAAATTGTGATTTTTTTAGTTCTTCTCAATCAAAAATAATGTAATTGCTAGGTAACGGAATACCAGGTAGAAAATGAAATATAAAGTGATTGTCAAACAGGAAAGCCATAAACTTTTAATGTGGAAACACCCTAAAATTACAGTAAATCAATGTGTAAACACATAAAAATGTTGGAATATTGAACTTCAAGCATTATATTCTTTTTATAATTATTATTATTATTATTATATAAAACATTATTCGTTGATAAGAAAATACAACATATTGCCCTCATCCACATATTTCCAAGTTACCCGCACTTTAGCCAAACTGGATTGTACGAGTTAAGTCAAGAAAACCTTAGCTTATGATTCATTGAAATCCAACAATACTTTCCCTATAACTCCCTTTCCCAATACTCTGATACGCATTACACTACCTCTATGATAAGTTAGACTAAATAATACCACAAACTTACCTCCAAAAACTTTACGAAAATCACGAAACAGAAATCGACGTGCGCCGTGACGAATAGGAACGAGAGTGACTGTTTACGGCAATCGCCGCTAGAGTGAAGCTCTCTGCAGTCGAAATACTTGGCATTTCCGCATTACCCTCATGTTTCCACATTTGCACACCCTCCTCTACCCAAAAATTAATAATACGGCAGCTTTCTTTTCAAGTCAGTATTTTAATGAGGCACTACAAAGCTGGGATTATTCAAGAAAAATATTTATCTTAAAAAGTATGAATTTCAGCGCATATCATATCATACTAGGTTGTATCAAATGGAATAGTATTAGAATTTAATGTACCTATCAAATATGTAATCAAATATAGGGTGTCCCATTTAAAATAAAGTCGTTGAGAGCCATTTCCGGTATATCGGGAAATGCCGGAAAGCCAAAAATATCTTAATTCGAAAAAACGTCCTCGAAAACCCCTAGTTCAAAATTTTGCAAAAAAAATGTCAAATGGGACGTGCATAAACTTTAGACGAACCGGTTAGCTGAATCACCCTGTATATTTGCATAGAACCTTAAAATTAAAGACCTTTTGAGCCAATAGATACCAAGACTGAGGCGAGACTGAGGTAGCATGAAACTTAACCGTGTTGTTAGCCTGTGTTTTACCTTTTCGGACTTATGGTTCTCGTATTAGCGGTATTTCTCATCGAGTGAAAAATCACAAGTACCTATCTGAAATGCTGCATTTTCCGGCTTATACTCGCTATTAAATTAGAAGCTTACCATTTGCGAAGTAACCTGATAAAGTGCCAAAAGAATAAAGTTTTTGTCCACGACTATCTTATAATATACTCTTTATACTTGTGTTTCTTCAATCATAATTAGATACATTAATCACTGCAGTGATTAATGAATATTATTCACTACACCAATGGGAACATCGATTTGGCCCTTTTTTACATTTATTTAGTAGGCCGCTATCGCGATGTGTCAGTTCAAATTGAAACGTCAAATTAGCATGGTTTGCTTTTAATTTGAAATGCATATTCTAAAAAAGAAGATATAATGAGTAGTGAGAGTGAAAACGAGGTTTCTCTAACAGCACCAGCAATAAAAGAAGCTGCAGAACTTGCCTCATTAGATTCATTGCCCAAAAAACCAAGAAAATTATACCTGAGAGCGTATGTATGAATCTTTCTTACACTGGAGAAGGGAAATGAAGGTAAATTCTTTCTGGGAATCTGTTTTGATAGTCGTGGACAAAGTATAGTATACAACTCGTTATAATGATGCTATTATTACCTGGGATGATTACAAAACTCGCTCGTTTCACTCGCTCGTGTTGTAAACTTCATCCTCGGTAATAATAGCATTCATTATAAACTCGGGTATAATATACTATTGTCTAAGCACTGTATTTTATGCATTTGTGATTTATTTATTATAATAATTTATTTCATCATAATTTTCTAGCGGACTTTGTGATTCTATTCTATTCTAAAATTCTGAAGTAGGTTCAGACTATTTTGTAAGTGAAAGCGACCAATGGCAGGATGACGACCGCATTCTAAATATTATGATACATGATTATATGATATATGCGATGATATATGTCATGCAATAATGACATTTTAAAATGTTTCTGTGCAGTGTGGCTTAATTGGATATTGGAATTTTATTTTATTGCCGTTTAAAAAATCAGTTGCATTGATATTTAATTTTATACCTATATTGCGCCTATAATTTTCAATTTGCAATAATAATGGCAATAATAATTGAGGTTATAGCCAATTAGCCCGCAACAAGTGCGCTTATCACTGTACAGCTGCAATCAGAACAAATCTAAATAGAGTAGGTTGATGTTATTGTCGTAATAATTCTCCCGTGAATTCACAGTATAACCCAAAACCCAACAATAATTTTCTGCAGCTCATAGGGTATTTTGAATTGAGTTGATATAATGGGTTACGGTGGTTTGAGTTGGTCATAATGATAGTGGTTATTTAATAAATGACCGTCACGTCATATTGGTTTAACGTTTAAGACGGTCATTTTGGAAATGACTAGAACGCATTATAGAGTTGACGCTGGGTTTTGGGTAATACATTTTGTTTTAAGCATACCAGTTATCTCCGCTGCTATATAGGTACAGAGATTATTTGGTGGTCATGGAAACATTCCTACTAAAAAGAAATCGGACTGCATGCACGTGTGTTCCTCCGAAATCTGAATTTGAAGAAGCTAATTTTTTAGCAAAGACTGCGAGTAAGTCGTGTTTGTCACAGAAATTTCCGTTAGTGACTTATGATTTTCCGTTGATCGACAACTATGATATGATACGTGCTCTTTAACAAAATTCCGAATTTGAATAATTGATATTTTGGCCCAGCTGTGAATTTGTTTCCGTTTTTTAACCAGTCGATTGAGACAAAGTAGAAGCTTGGTGGTGTCACTGCTATTCATTGTCAGTAGAATATCCCTCTGTAAACTGCTAGTAGTATAAAATATCGGTGCTTTGATAACTCATGTGGAAATTTCATCAATTCCGGGATAATAATGGTTACAGTTATAACCGACCACATTTCCATATCACTGGTTTTGCTAGACAGAAGATTTGCTGGCATAATGCAAGTTTTATACAGGACATTACTGTATTTTATTTTATTTTAATTATTCAGATAGTTTTTCAGTTGCTTATTAAATATAAATTTAGTTTAGGCAGATATGAAAAAATCTTTGCGGAATGACATGAAAATGTGCTGAGAAAAAATGTTGTTGAGAAGCAGGAATTTACAAATTTACAAACTCAGTATTTATAAGAATTATTTTCCCATAGTGTACCTACTTATGTTCCAGAATAAAAGTTATAACAACTATAACCGTGCCAAAAAATAATTAAAACTCACTTTATGCATGAAACCGTAAAAGTCCTTTAATTTAAACCGTGTGGCAACCGGAACTCCTCGGGTTTCTTAAAGAGGTAAAAAAGTTCTCGGAAGAGTTCATGCAAAATTCAAATTTCGTCTGAAAAACGAGGATATTAAACAGCGTCGTAAAGTTATTGCTAGTAAACGAAACAAGCCCTATCTGCATAGCTGATGCAGCGCACGAAATGCGGTACGTTGTGAAATAAAGTCAATCTGTTTAGTTGTCACCCCCAAGGGCTCGCGACGTGCTCGGAATTGCCCATATCCTTCACCAACGATTATTATGAAATACCCCAGTAAAGCACCTTCATACACAAGCAGTTTATAGTCATTAACTTGTAAATTGTCGGACGTCTTTAATTTTAATTTATGCCCGATTTTCCTCTTTTGAGGAACAAACACATCATACCCACTTAAATTTAGATATATCCGGGGAGTAAACCGCTGGCGTAAAAATGTACACCATAAATCCTTTTTATGGAAATAATCTCTATACTTCACCAATAATTCCTGTAATTCTTTAATGAATCCCATAAATCCTCCATAAATTTTCATAATTCCCCATAATTCCTGTAAATCCTCCGTAATTCCCCAATAATTCCCATAAATCCTCAATAATTCCTGTAATTCCTATAGGGATTTCTAAGATTTTAAGTACTTATGTAGGCTATTTACTATATGTAGGTACCTATGCATATTTACTCATAAGAAGATGCACAGTCAGCATACTGGGTGTTTGCTTATATTTTGAGATTTTTACATCTGACATATCTTTCTTGGTATATTTGAAGTATTTGTATCGAAAAACAATGAACAGGAATAATGAAAGTAGAAACTTAAAAATCCATACTACTTGTGGAAATTTAGAAAATTGTTTAACATGACCACCATTATTTTCTAAACTTACATTTTATCTTCTATGTAAAGCGAAAAAACAATTCGGATCGATAATGCAAAGAAGTGGAACATAAGTTCGGAGTAGGAAAAACATCCAGGAAAGACGAATTAGAAATAGCTCTGAACGAAATGGAAGCAGTTTTGATAGAGGGAAACAAAATCTTTTGATTTTGTTGATTTTCAAATATGTGTTTTCCGTGTTACTCTTGTCTCATTTTCCTTGCCCATTGCAATATGGTTTTGGGCGTTTCCGCAAGTTACTTTTCCTCAGAGGAAAATCAATTTTTTAAAAAAGTTAATTTTGGTATTCAGTAAATACAAAAAATGTATAAAGTATGGAATTCAGACTACAACTAAACTAATGAAGAGGTCGTAAAAATAGACTAAAACTAAAATGCAAATAGGAACTGAGAAGATAGAGGAGGTCGCGGATTTCTACTATTTAGGAAGTCAAATAACTGGCGAGAGAAGGAGCACTAGAAATATAAAACAAAGAATAGCGCAGAGCTGAGTTGCGTTTAACGAAAAGAAACAACTTATGCTCAGGAACGGTTAATGTAGAAACTTGGAAGAGACTCTTGAAGACGTATATATGGAGCACGGCACTGTAAGAGTGCGAAACTTGAATAATACCAAAAGCGGATCGAAAAAGAATAAAAGCATTTGAAATGTGGTGCTACAGACGCATGATGAAAATATCGTGGATAGATAAGGTTAGCAATAGGGAGGTATTACAAAAAAATTGAGAAAATCGAAAGGTAAGAAAATAAAGAATGGGGGGGGGGGGGTAGGATGGGAGGATGGAAGGACACCTTCTGAGACACGAAGGAATAGTTCGCGACAGACTAGAGTCGGAGATAGGAATAAAAAGAGGTAGGGGTAGGCCCAGATTAGAGTACTGCTCTCAAATGGTTGGGGATGGAGGATATTCTACTTTTAGGGACATACATAGGTTAGCTCAGGATATGAAAAGATGGAGGTAGGTACGCGTCCAACCAGTTTGCGGACTGTGAAATTTATGATGATGTAAATTTACAATAGAATCCGATAAATATGAAGTGAGAATTATGGGCATTTAGATTAATAACTCCTTCTACGGTATTAATTTCTCTCAGATAAATTTCTGTTTCTTAAAGGAGCCCTCTCAGAGCGCGAAGTAAATTGTCTGACAACTTACTGCGCATGTGCAGAAACTGCTGCCAACGGTTATTTCTCGTGTAATTCCAAATAAATCCCCTATAATTCCTTATAAATCCCTTGTAATTCACGATAAATCCCAATAATTCTCCATAATTCCTTAAAAATCCTCATAACTCCTTATAAATCCCCATAATTCCTTATAAATTCTGTAATTCCTACATAGTGTACACCATAAATCCCCAGCGGTTTACCCCCCGGATATATCTATATATGGTTAGAAAACTATGAATTATTTTTAAGATTATCCCACACGCCAAAACAGTGGCACAGTAATTAAACTCGATGCGTGTTTCGCTGACAATGGTGCCGTCCCAAGGAGTATGAAGATAGACTTCATTCCGTTCTTCTATATTATTTTTTAAAACCTAAAGTCGGTCAGGTGTGCGAAAATGGCTGACTCTCCGTAGACGCTTGTGGGAAGCTTCATTACCAGGAGATTACCAATTAAGTATTGATATTTGTGGCACATAGTAGTTTGAGTTCAAATAAATAGTCCAGAAATGGTGAAGCTAAGTTAGAGAAATGGAAGGACTAAGCAATTTTATAGCAAAGGTAAATTAAAATTCTCTATACAAAGGTTGCAGCGTTCGTAAAAGTGGCCGTTCAAATATTGCGATGTTCCGATCCTAAATCCAATTAAGCTTGTAAAATGTAGGCAGAGTTTGCTCTAACATAAATCCTCATTTCCAGTTTCAATGCAAATATCCCCAGGAGTCTGTGCAAATAAATAGTACAAACAAATATTTCGTTAATAAAATGAAAGTCGTCGAGCGTTTCCTCTTATCGATTTCAGTATTTTCGAAAGGAGAACACGCTTGACATTTCATCATAAAACATTTTCCGTACAAGTTTCCTTCTCATATCGGCTGACAAATTCTTTCAATTACCTTTTTACCTACTTCTCGAGGTTGAATTGGTCGATTTATGATCTTTTTTTAGTACTCCAGATGAGCACGTTTGATGGATCGCATGCTGAATATTCCTTTTTTACAAACAAAGAAATCAAAATTTCGATTAAAAGAGGAAGTTTTGATACGGTACTTGTTGGTATGTTTGCGATGATCAATTGAAGTCACGTACATTGCTATAATAATGCTCTGTTATTATAACCTAATTTTCTACGTCGCGAAACGTGCTAAATTGTCACATTGCTGCATCATAACCGAAACCATGCCACTGGGTTACTCCATACCAGACTGTCAAACGTTGCCTGTATTTACCGGTTTCTAAAATTACGTCATAATAAGTATAATTTTGTTTCAATTGATGGGCCTAGCTATTTTTTATTTTACAAATTTACCGTTCACTTTTATTGCTTGAACGAACTGTCTGTATAAACTATTCTCGATGGTATTGTATGTAGGAATGCATGATTGTATATTCTCATTACGACACTGCATTCTTTGTTGATAAAATTATTGCATTAAAAATACTGATGGTGTAGTAAATTGAGAATGTAGCACCCTGCTTGCGCATGGTGTCCGTAAGCGAAAAGAAAAGTTTTGTACCTCATCAACTTTACAGAATATCAACTATTATTAATTCTCCAAACTGATAGATTATATTCGTACAACCACCCTTGTTGCATTGGCTTGGGTTCTTACTCTCTTGTATCCATTTTCAAAAAGTAAACAATGGTGGTGTCACATGGCTAGGTTACCAGGGGCAACCTTGCGAAAATCCGCAAAGGCGCATGATCACTAAAATTTCGAGACTGTTTATCTGTGTATTTTTTGGATTTATGACAACCATACTTACGTCCGAAAGAAAACAGAAACTTAGGGAACGGTTTTCTTACATTTAACTACAGTTATTTTTACTTCAATGTATACAGCCTGCCCCTAAAAGGTCTGTCCAAAACGCTACCATAAATTCTTGAGATCGAAATAAAACGATTTAATCTAATTTACTTCTATCCAAAAGTGCTTCATTGAGGCGCTGTTGAATATCAAAGATCTTCAAAAAATAGGGTATAGTATTCTTTGGCACGATATTTTTGATCGGGGGTGTTACGTAAATGGTCAAAAGTTGATCATTTGCATGCATATAAACTCATTTTTTACAGTTTGGTACTTTTAAAACTTTTTCTATAGAAAAACACTTTATTCAAGCATTTTTTTGCCTGTTGTTCAATTTCGCTCTCTACCATCTTTTAGACGTAAAAAAATTTGTGTAAGTAATTAGGTACATAATATGTTAAGTTTTTGGCATAGAAAAAGTTAATTGTTTATTTGTCCATAAAGGCATGTTATAGTTTTCTTAATTTTATTTGCTCGTTTAAAGCAAAATTTACATCAGTTGCATTATGACTGCAGCGCGTTGGCCTGCAGCAACACAATATTAGTTTTTCTGCCAAAACTAGGGCAGATAGCGAAGTCGAACAATAGACAAAAATGTTTGAAATAAAAAACTAAACTAAACCTACCAAACTGTTAAAAAATAAACTTTTTCGCTTGGCTTGACCAACTTTTAACTACTCATGTAACACTCACAATCAAAAAGGTTATGTGAGAAACAGATTCACATCCCAAATTTAATCCCCATCACTAAAACCAACCGTTAACTGGCAGAGATCACCTGAAAGAACACTCATTTTTATTTAAAAAAAATAAAATGTAAAAACGCGGCAAAAACATACGCCTCGAGATTCGATCACACAGAACCAAACCACATCAAATCAGAAGTCGTTTACGATACCAACCCAACCAATGGTACATGGTAGCAACTTAACCAAATATTTAAGTGACGTATACTCTGCAATAGTATACGCTAATGATAGGAAGTCTCGAAAGAAGTAGAATCTGTGCCGCTAGGCGCTTTACATGTTTTGAAGACTAGACGTTCAATATCTCTTTAACCAAGCAATTTTGGAAGGAGGTAAGTTCGCCTTGTTTTGGTCACCAGGAATAATATGTGGTAGTGTTTTGTACAGACCTTTTAGGGATACTTGTATATATGTTAAAATATGTACATTTTAATTCGTGTTTTGACCCCATTGCTACCCTTTATTTCGTTTATCAGCGCCTTCTGACTATCAAGGGCCGAAATTTTCCATTTTTAACAGTTTGTACTTAGTGCCTGTTTGAGTGTAAGATATACGAGTATGCGTCCAGAAGTAACATATAGGACACATCCCCGTGGTTGTTATTACTTGTGAAATATTTCGCTTTGACGCTGTTTGTGGCTGTTTATCAGTTATCTGCTTCAACAAAAGCATCAGAACGAATTATTAAACGCCTCAAAAATTCTGATTTATATTTAAATATCAAGAAATGATGTACGTTATGAGTGCCTATAATTTTCGCTTTTCTGAATTTGACATTAAATTTAGCACCCATCATCCTGTTATGAAGGACTCACAGCTTGCTCATTTGTGCGATTGTTGCAAGTATCCAGCTGTTGTTAAGGCTATCGGAATGCTTTGAATATTTGAGGGATGTAACGTTCCCGCTGCCAATGGATTATTCCAACATGGTTTAAGATATTCGCATGATTATTTTTTCTTGTTTCAATTAAACATAGATCTAGGACTGTTCGCTAATAATTTTCATTAAAAACCAGAAATTCAACTTTAAAATCTACTTCACAATCTATGAAAATCGGACATTTTGTAGCTAGAATATTTATCACATTTTTCGTTTTTTTTAGAAATTATAATCGTAGAGTCATAGATTAGACTTTTCATTTTGACGGTATCAAAAAAAATATAATAAATTTTTGATAATAATGGAGAAATCAATTGGCTCCTGCACCTCTGCATTCGCCTTTTCAAGGGCCTAGAGGTGGCGGTGTCTAGCAGCGATAGGTTTAAACTTCCCAGATTCAAGAAACAGACGTGGCTAGTTTTTGTATGTCATCATCATAAGGTTCTCAGTCCGAAGACTGGTTGGACGCGTACCTCCACTCTTTTCTATCCTGAGCTAACCTACGCATTTCCCTAAAAGTAGAACATCCTACATCCCTAACTATTTGAGAGCAGTAGTCTAATCTAGGCCTACCCCTACCTCTTTTCATTCCTATCTCTGACTCTAGTATGTCGCGAACTATTCCTTCGTGTCTTAGAAGGTGTCCTACCATCCTATCTCTCCTACTCTTTATTGTCTTCCATACCTTTCGCTTTTCCCCAACTCTTTCTAATACTTCCCTATTGCTAACCTTATCTATCCACGGTATCTTCATCATGCGTCTGAAGCACCACATTTCAAACGCTTCTACTCTTTTTCGATCCGCTTCTCCTATTGTCCAAGTTTCGCACCCGTATAATGCCGTACTCCATACATACGACTTTAAGAGTCTCTTCCTAGCCTCTATATTAACCGTTCTCGAACATAACAGTTGTTTCTTTTTGTTAAACGCAACTCGTCCCTGCGCTATTCTTTGTTTTATATCTTTAGTGCTCCTACCGTCTTGAGTTATTTTACTTCCTAAATAGCAAAAATCCGCGACCTCCTCTATCTTCTCATTTCCTATTTGTATGTCAACTTTAGTTCTATTTTCGCATCCCCTACATACCAAAATTTTAGTTTTCTTTTTATTGATTTTCATGCCATAGCCCTGTGTCAAAACTGCTTCCATTTCATTCAAAGCCGCTCCTAATTCTTCTTTGCTAGATGCTAACACTGCTATGTCATCCGCAAATCTGAGCATGTTAATAGTTTGACCCTGTACATTAATCCCTGAGGCTGTTCTGTCCTTAACAATATTAATCGCATCTTCGATGTATAAGTTGAAAACTAGAGGTGACAGTGCACATCCCTGTCTCACTCCCTTCCGGATATCTACTTCCCTTCGTTCCTGCTCACATTCTATAACTGCTTTTTGCTCTTTGTAGAGATTATGTATTATTCTTCTGTCCCTATATTTCATCCCTACCTTTCTCAGCACTTCGAACATCTTCCCCCATTTTACGTTGTCGAAGGCTTTTTCTAAATCTACAAATCCTATATAGACGCTCTTTCTCTTTTCTATCGTTTTTTCTATAATTACTCGTAAAGCTAGAATAACCTCGCGCGTTCCTCTATTTCGGCTAAATCCGAACTGATCTTCTCCTAATATTTCTTCCGCCTTTTTCTCCATCCTTCTTTGCACAATTCTAGTTAAAATTTTTGACGCATGGGAAGTTAAACTGATAGTTCTGAAATTGTTGCACCTATCCGCGCCTTTCCTTTTTGGCAAAGCTACCATGATGTTCCGTTTGTAATCCTCTGGAATCTCGCCTGTCAAGTATATGCGACTAACTAATTTAAATAAACGGTCTATTACCTCTTGACCTGCGCACTTTAAGATTTCTGCCTGCAAGCCATCTATACCTGGTGCTTTATTATTCCTTAAACTTTTTAGTGCTAGCTCAAACTCTTCTCTCATTATAGGATTCCCTAGGTTATCCCCCTCTACACTGCTTTCGCTTTCTAATATATCTTGCACTTCTGGTCCCGCATATAAGTTTCCTAAATATTCTTTCCACCTATCTGCCTTCTCACCGCTTTCGATTAGGATATCTCCTGCCTCATTCCTAATGTTTTTGGTACTAGATCCAATTTCTCTAAAATTTCTCCTAATTATTTTATATGCTTCATCAGTCTTTCCTACTTCGAACTTATCTTCCACTTCTTTGCATTTATTATCGATCCATTGCTCTTTCGCTTTCCTACATTTCCGAATAATTTCCCACTTGTACGCCTTATATCATTGTTTCCCTATTTCATCTAACCTATTTTTATATTTTCGCCTTTCCTCTATTAGACTCACAATATGTTTTGTTATCCAGGGTTTCCTACTTTCATTCTGTTTATGGCCCAAAATATCCCTAGCTGAGGAAACTAAACTATTTTTAATGCAATTCCATTCTGCCTCTATGTCCCTAACAATATTTTCACCCGCGCCCTTTAGTACTTCGTTTGTCTTTTTCTTGAACTTATCGCGCGTATCATCATCTTTTAGTTTCTCTGGGTCAAGATACCTTCTTCCGCTTCGTTTTTTCAAAATCTTAAATTTAAGATTGGCTTTCATAACGACTATGTTGTGATCACTATCTATATCTGCTCCTGGATAACTTCTACAATCCCGAACTTGATTTCTAAATCTTTGCCTAACAAGAATGTAATCTATTTGATATCTCCCTAGGTCTCCTGGCATCTTCCACGTGTAGCGTCTCCTAACATGATGGTGAAATAAAGTGTTCGCGACCGTTAAGTTATGTTTATCGCAGAACTCTATCAGTCTAACTCCCCTATCGTTCCTATTGCCTAATCCAAAGGGACCAACTATTCCGCCCTCTCGCCCTGTGCCTACCACTGCATTGAAATCTCCTATAATTATTAAATTTTCGTCTCCTCTCACAAAATCTAGCACATGTTCAATATCACTATAAACTGCCTCTACGACCTCATCACTGTAGTTAGAAGTGGGCATATATACCTGTATTATTACTGTTTTTACAGGTTTCGAATCTAACCTAACCATAACTACCCTGTCACTTTGCTGCAAGAAATTTTCTACACTCTGCCCTACTTTTTTCCTCATAACAATTCCTACTCCCGAATTTCCTCCTACAGATCCTGTGTGTATTACTCTAAAATCTCCGCTCCAGAAGTCTCCGGCTTCTGGCCATCGCACTTCACTAATACCTACTACGTCTAATGCTAACCTATCCATCTCAATTTTCAAATTCTCTAACTTTCCTACTTGTTTCATGCAACGTTCCGACTCGTGAGATGTTACACTTATCATTTCTGATGACTCCCCCCGAAGCAGTCCCCGCCCGGAGATCCGAATGTGGGACTATTTTACCTCCGGAATATTTTACTCCAGAAAGTGCCATCATCATAAATTCGAAGTACGCTGTACTAGGGATAGAATAATGTGGTGGTTTCCCGTTGCCTTCCACATCGCAGTAGTGTGTATCACAGTGCCATACCGACCCTCACGATCTCTGCCACTATGATTACTGAAAGAGCTGCTGCCCCCTTTCAGGGACTTGATTTAGTCTGGCTTCTCAAATAAAAACCCCTCCAATATGGTTAAACCTATGGTTCGGCTCTTTAGATCATTGAAGCGCGCAAGCCATCCCACCCGTCCCAGTATTACTAGAACTGCGTCAAGGTACAAGTCCTTTGGGATTGGTTTTTGTATGTATTCAGGTATTATTCTTGGGGCCTATTTTTCGTATCGACGACCTTCCAAAGTAATTTCCGATTCTTCCTAAAATTTATTATTGTTACACACATGAGTTGAATATGCAGGTGCACAGGTATCCCATTTATCAGAAAAAGCGATTCATCTGTATTGTGTAATTTAGAGAAAAACGCCAAATAGATACTCTCTTTGTTTTTAAATTTCCATAATTCAAATTACTTTACTTATACATGGCGTCTCATTTCTTCTGTACAGCAGATGCTAATCTACACAACTTGGATTTCTTAAATAGAACTCCTGCAATATCATCTCACTTTTTATTTCCCTGTTCGATTTTACTATATGATTGTGTAAAAGTTGCATTCTAGACTTAACTTATTGTGAAACTGGGCATGTGTTCATCATTCTCAAAATGTAATTTTTGAAACATCCCTACGTGTCATAAAAATTTTAAAAGAAAACTGAAACACAAAAATATGGGGTTTAGTTTAGAACGGGGTTTCGAAGCAACTTACTTCGTATGCATACTTAGTAAAATCGATCGAAGAATTAAAAAACGCAATATGTATAGAGTGTCCCATTTAAATAATTCACCGAGTATCAACTCCCTTTGTACATAAAGTGTTCCGTACTGGCTAGCAAAGTTTCTGAAGCACTTATATCAGAAACCGCATCCTGAACCGATTTTGATCAAATTTATTTATTGCATAATTAGTTGCAATCGTGAAGACTACGAAAGTACCAAAATTCACGATTCTACTTTAAATAGTTCCCAATTGCGACAGGGGGACACAATTGACACTCCCCGCATGTGGTCGTACTGAACTGTAAAAAGATAAAAACAAAAAAAAATGTTTCACATGCTCTAGTGTTGCAAACAAAAAATATCTTTTGACCCTTTTTCGATGTTTCGATGTATGAAAACCGCCCTAAATATGTGCACACAACAAACCATTTAGATTTGTCTGAGTTTGGGCCATTACATATGCGTCAATTTTATTGTTTTAGCACTTATAGTTCAGGAAAAAGAACACTGTGAGAGACAAACAGACATACAGACTGAGAGACAGACGGACAAACAGACAGAATGGTAAAACAAAGAGGGGTCTCTCATATAACTTCGCATACATGAATAAATGGATCATCCTGGTATAACATATTCCCGAGGAGTGAATCACTGGTGGATTTCTTGTACACTGCCTTTGGATTTCCGTCGCCAACCGGAGATTTCCATTGCATTAATACAGCATGTTATTGGCCAAATGAGGACACATCATAACACATCCTATGAGCACCGGATTGGACTAATTTCGTATAAAACGTTTTTAGACAAATAATATACGTCAACTTCCAACTACGTCTTACGTTATTTCTGTTCTCTGCGTCATATCAGGTAAAATCTGTCACGGAATTACGATGGACAAGAAATTAGCCGGGAAAGTTTAAAATTTGTGTTGTCACAGAAGGATTGGAATTTGAACATTTAATGAACTGATTATTAAGAGAGGCGTGTACCGTGGATTTTCTGTTGCAGTCAGATGCACACTCAACATGACAAAACATTTTTTACCGTTTAGGAATTTGGAACACAGGTTCATGGAAGCCTATTCCAAATGTTAGAACGTCATGGAAAAAAATCAGTTACAATACGTAAAGCGCTAAAAGAGGCTTTACTGAGCGTGTCTGACTGCGGCAGATGATAACGGTACAAGTCATTATTAAGGAAATTTAGACTCAGCAAACCATTTTTTGTTTATTATTTTTTCCACCGCGCGGCTAGCTCTGGGGTACTGCGGCAGTACCCCAGAGGTAGCCAGTTCGATGCTCTCAGAAAAGAAAATGTGATATGACATGATGACTGAACCCAGAAAAAGCCACCGGAAGTGGCCAGTCAAAAATTGAGTTTTCCGTTTTTTGCAGTCTATTTTTGATTTAAGAAATATTGCAAAATTTTGTTAGAGAAATGATATTAAAATAACTCTAACCACACGAACTTTTCGGTGAATCCCAAAACATACTTACCTAGTTTTTCTTTTTTACTTATAAGTAACCCACTGCGTTTTCTTGGGGCAACCAGCATCCCGAGACGAGTTTTGTTTCCCCGCCTATAATTTGGTTCAACGTTCCTTGTTTTCTATCAGGTACTCGTCAGAATATAAATACTATACTATGATATTCAATAAACCCCGCGTTTCGTCTGTAGCTTCGGTATTGTGTTTGTTCTAGCTCAAAGTGAATGGAAAGCTCCGAGTCCTACTCTGTACCCTGCGAAATGCTCCCCCTAATCTAGCGCGCCCAGCAATTTTTGCATTCAGTGTCCGCCTACTTTGTACTTTTGGAATGCTACGTCCCTTCCGATACCCCTCCGCAGTAACTGTTCGTCGGCGTTCCGACAGCCTTAAATAAAAAGGCAATTCAAGTTGTGGCTGCTTTTGACATTACTTATAGATTAGAACCAGTTTTTAAATGCGTGTTTTCATTAAAAATAATAACCTCATAGTAAGTAATAAATACTAACGCGTACACAGGTGAAGCTGTTAAAAATGAATTAAAAACGCGTTCAGCGTAAACCTGTTGCAGTTTTCTTAGCTTTGTAGTAACTGCAAGCGCTGCAGCCATCGAAACGAATGAAGTTTATATCGAGTTTCGAGTATCAGTAGGTACATAATGGTCGAAGTTGCCAGTTGTTTTCCTTTTATATTAAAGATTAACAATACGCTTGCCTATCCGACTGAAATACTGCAAAAGAGAACCGTTGCGAGAAAATAAGTGCACTAAATTGTAAAGATAAGTACGAAATGATTTATCTCCATGTGTTTATCAGGCAATTTGGAACAGCAAATCGTATCGACATCTTCAGAAAGGATCATTATACAGGGTGGGCCAATAGTGCGTAGTTGGTCCATATCTTTGATTCTATTCAAGATATCAACATGAAATTTTACGTGTGTGTGGAGAACCCCACGAAGCTTCTGTTAAAATTATTTTGATGTATACAGGATGTTCACGTGCTACGTACCAAACCAAAGTTAGGTATGTTTTTTCGAATGGAATGCCCCACATTTGTTTGCATATTTGGATTCCCCATAAAATTTCGTGAAAGTTGATATGCTACACGGTGGGGTTTAGAGTAAGTGTTGTTAAGATATGGCTATTTTAGTACTAGTGTGAACCCAAATTTGTGGTGCTACTGACGTCTGCTGGTCAAAGATAACTCTGATCTTTTTATTAAACTAGGTTCAAAGGACACTCTGTTTGTAAAATCCATTAACAGTTTTTCCAAAATAGTTCATATTGCACAGAGTGGACAACTTGCGCAAAATGGAGCTTTCCTCAAAAATGTTAAATGGAACACCCCGTATATTATTTGCAGGTTTAATAGCCAGTTTATTAAGCTTTTCGCTGATGCAGATATTGGCAGGTGTGCGACTGATAATTTAGACAGAAATAAAGATTGAACCTTAAGAACTGAGATTTTTGCCGTAATTTTGTACCATCTTTGGGGAATTTCCGCCATTTTGCCCCCCAAAACTCAGAAAAATGCTTACACTTTGTTTTTACAGAAAATTTAGCGAATAGAGTTACACCGGCACAAGAAATCTCATTGTAAGTTTACTTCTTCAAAGGGCGGTTTTCTTCCATGGCACTCCTTGTTTCAATTTATACCTAGGTTTAATAAGTTACCATTTATTTAAGAATATGACCAAGGAGAAGCAATCTGGCCATGAAATTTTTTGTCTCAATGTGAAATCAACTTCCAAAAACAAAATGGAAATCATATTTTGTGTTTTGGGCGCTAAAATATGGGAGAAACGAATAACATACCGGTAAAATTACTACATTTTAAAGTTCAATTTTCAATTCTACCGAAACCGTCAGTCGTAGACCTAACAATATCTACATCAATCAAAAGCTTAGTAAACTGTCTATCAAATATGGAAATAATATATGGGGTGTTCCATTTGAAATTTTTAAGGAAAAATTCATATTGAGTAAGCTGTCCAGCCTGTATGATATTAAGTTTTGTGACAAAAGTAGTCAAGAATTTTACAAATAGAGCAGTTTGTGAACCTAGTCCAATAAAGAAATCTTAAATAGCTTCGACCAGTAGATGTCAGCAGTTCCTCAAAGTTGGGTCCGCACTGGCACTAAAATGGTAATATCTGAAAATTGCTCACTCTAAACCCCATCGTGTAGTACACCATCTTTCATAAAATTTTATTGGGAATTCAAATATGTAAACAAATGTGGGGCGTTCCATTTAAAAAAACATAACTTTGGTTTGGTGCTCAGAGTACGAACACCCTGTATACACCAAAATAATTTTATCGGATGCTTCGTGGAGTTCTCAACGTACATGTAAAATTTTATTTTGCTACCTTGAATAGAACCAGAGATATGGGCCGACTACACACTATTGGCCCACCCTGTATAAAAATAGTAAACAGTAATTTTTATTGTACACTTTATCCTGTCTTCAGCCATATCGTTCATTGTTTTGTGTTATTTTTATGAAAATTAATAATCTTTGTTGAACCCCACTTTCAAGACTAGAAATTTATTTATGGTTTAAAATGTTTGAACAGCGGGAATTTTAACTAAAAGTTCGAAAAAGTAATTAAATGCTAACTTAGCTGCATACTTTTCCCAGCCGGTAAATAAATCTTTAACCAGTGAAATACTCCATTACTCAAAAATTTTTACCGCCGCCCTTCTGTCGACATTTTTTATTTTTCATCTATCGTGTCCAGAATCAAAGTACATATACCGGGTTCCAAAAATAAGAATTCTTTTACACCAACAAGAACTGAACAGGCTCAATCCCCTTAACATCGGAACATTGCATAGAAGAACTGAAAACCAGAAGTTATACCAGGGTCAACTTAGGTATCTATTTTTCGTGAATATTTTTCAAATTTTATGCTTATTGAATGCGGAAAGAAAAGTGCAGACATTCAAGGTATTTTACTGTTTTTAATTCTGTGACTGGCATTGTTTTGCTAATTCGCAACGTTCTTGATATAGTAGGTACGTTAACAATACAGAAATTGAAATTACTCTAAAATATTTTTAGTACCCAAGATAAATGTTGTTTTATTTGTTTTAAGTATCGATTGTATTAAGTATGTATTTAGAAGTTTTTAACTGCTAGCAAGTGTTAAACACAATGCAGATTAAAAATTTTATTTACTTGAAAGCACATACCCATGCAACTAAAACAAAGTGTAGTACCGTACCGGTAGTACTTTGTGTTGATACCTTTTCTATAAAATAGCAAAAGTATAGATATTGAACTTTTAATTTACCTACTTTGATGCTAAAAGTGACGGAAAATTGAATGATAATCTTTTCGTTGTGCTCATTGAGTCACCGGAAATCAAATTTAATTTATAGTCGGGGAGCAGATCGCCTGAAAGATGCGTTTTACACACTCTCTATACAACTCGAATACGCACAAGAAAATGAAGCTGATTCTTATGTAAAATGGTCTGCCGGATTCGAATTTTGAGGTTGCGAAAAGATCGGGAATTGCGAAAAGCCGGAAAATCGGTTTTTCGAAAAATTTTCCTAAATTCCATTTTTAAAACTTTTCTCGTTGTATTTCAGCAACGAGAAGAGTTAGAAATCTGTTTTTTTTTAGTGAAATATACACTGAAGTGTGCTGATCATCACAGTGTACTCACGTTGCGTTGCCTCTACAATTTTTCAATTTTATGAAAAAAATGGTTTCTTGCTAGACCACAAATTTGTGTAATGTATTTTTCATGCACCGGGTAAGTAATCTTATTTTTCGGAATTAACATATACATATGCGAGACCAAACACGGACAAAGGCTCGAAATTATTTTTGGTGAAGAAACGAAACATTAATGTTAATTAAAAAAGTTACAGCGAGTTAAAACATAAATAATTCGTGCGCGCTAGTCGCGCTGATGGGTTGATAGGTAGCGACTTGGGTTCGGGCGCTTTTATCCTTGATAATACACACATAGCCGAAACTCTTGCCCCCCTGAATTAATTTGAAACGTAAACAAAAATAATTCTAACAAATATGTGGATTCAATTCTATTGAAATGCTTTATCACATGTAAGGTTATTTTCATGGAAGGAGTATACGGACAGGAATTAAATTTAAGAAAATGTCCGAATTATTTTTTTTTTTTGAAAAGACCACTCTTCCCAAATGTGAGAAACGAAGATGTCAATAACAAGTTCTGTTCTCGAGCAAAACATTAACACGTCTGTACATTCCAATAAAAAGGTTATTAATGGCTTCCTGCGGTATGTTGTTCCATTCTTCTTGAGCAGCAACAATTAGCTCCTGAAAGATGAAAGGGGGGTTATCTCTATTTAAAATGGCCCTTTTTAGCATATCCTACACGTTCTCACAAGGATTCAAGTCAGGTGAGTTTGTTGGCCAATTCATTCTTGGAATATTCCCTTCCTGTAGCAAATTGGCAACACTTCTTGTGCGATGGGGCGTGGCGTTATCGTCCATAAAAACAAAATTTTCTCCAATGGAAGGATGATTGGTTGGATAATGTTTTGGGCGTAAATGTTTCCCGTCATGGTTTGCGGCACGTGAATAAGTGGAGTGCGACGACCATACATTATACCCCCCCCCCCTCAAAACATTGCTGTTCCGTCTTGATAAGGAACAACTTCTCTGGCAGAAGTAAGTCTTTCTTGTCGTCCCGGTCCCCTAGAGACCCTTTCACGTCGATAATCACTCACTAACCCAATTTTTGTCTCATCAGAAAAATGGTATGTTTTGCTTTCAGAGATCTGCCGCCTATGAAAAACGCATTTAATTTTCATTTTTTACAGTGTGCTATATATAAAACGGCTTGGCAAATAAGCCCAAATATTCCAAACATCCTGGAATATGGATAGTATATGGAAAATGACGTTATTATGCCAATAACATTCACAAATAGCTCTAAACTGGATTGTGTTACTATAACACAGTTCTGTAAATGTAAAAATTTTACCTGTTCTTTTCGATGTGCATCCATGAAATCTAATGTGCAATGTATAATATCATGTTTATATGAAGGGAAATGCAATTTGTCGGAATGAAAAATACGAATGTTCTCGATATTAATGCAGCGTTTGTACGCCCGCACATAAACCACTATTACATGGCTCAGCGCGGCTAGCGCGCACGAATTATTTATGTTTTAACTCCCTGCAACTTTTTTCAGCAACAACATTAATGTTTCGTTTCTTCACCAAAAATAATTTCGAGCCTTTGTTCGTGTTTAGTCTCGCATATATATATGTTAATTTCGAAAAATAAGATTACTTACCCTTACACAAATTTGCGGTCTAGCAAGAAACCATTTTTTTTCATAAAACTGGAAAATTGTAGAGGCAACTTGAGTACATTGTGATAATAAGCACACTTCAGTGTATATTCCACGAAAAAAACAGATCTCTAACTGTCTTTGTTGCTGAAATACAACGAGAAAAGTTTTAAAAATGGTCGAAAATTGATTTAGGACAATTTTACGAAAAATCGATTTTCCGACATTTTCGCAATTCCCGATCTTTTCGCGACCTCAAAATTCGAATCCGGCAGATCATTTTACTTAAGAATCAGCTTAATTTTTTTGTGTGTGTTCGAGTTGTATTGTTGTATAGAGGGTGTCGAATTAGAGCACCTTGGTCCCCGACTATTATAACTTTTTCACCTTTTCTGCAGGCTGTGGATAAGTCAATCTAGAAACCGCATGCTTCCCAAATTTCAAAAACACCTTCTCATGAGGACATACCTATTGGGGGAAACAAATGTTAATTCCTCTTAAATACAAAATAATTTGTGGAGTAGATGAAGCAGTATGTTCGTGTTCCATAACCTATAATCTTTCACTAAGCTACATTTTTTTTCTTAACATTCTCGTTTTTGATTTATAAATAATAATATTGTGCCATTGCAGATGTACAATACATAAAATGGCAAAGAAAATCATATTAAAATTGATTTTTATTCTCACTACAGCAATTTACAAAATCAGATTGAAAACTGATTGAAGAACCCCAAAAGACAAATCAAAATTTGAGAATAAAAGTATCGTCTCTACTAAGACTAAAGATCCGTTTTTAAAACTATTACAGAATAAGTCTTGACACATGAACGGAGCTGGTCAGAAATATGGGCTGCCTGGTACGAAAAGAATTTTTTTATACAATTATTGTTATATATTCGCAGTTCGAACAACTACGGCAAGTACATCTCCAACGTTGAATTTTCGAACTAAATTAGATGCAATATTTAGTTCGACATTTCCTTATGTGTATTTATTAGTATAAGTAAGAGATCGGTATGGAATGTATTTAATTATTCTTGAATCTGATGAGATCGAGCCTACCAAATTTGGCTTAATAAAACTGGTGCAAAATAATGCAAGTATGATCTCTTCTTTGATACACATATAAGATGTTGCTAAATTAATAATAATCTTCTGTAACTTGCGGGTTTATGAAAAATTCTTATTAAACTTCATTTGGTTCAGTTTTACACTGGACAGACTGCTAGAGCAGTTCTCTGCCGGAAAGTCGTACCATTCTAACTATGGTGTTTATGGTATAAAGACGAGCCCGGCGACTTTTTTTGCCGAAGATAGCATAGTGTAATTGACCAAGAGTATGACCCTATTTTCGATGCATCTCTAGACCGTGAGAAAACTTTCACTATTGTATGTCTAACACAGTTACTACAGGAACACACATTGCTTGCAATACACGCCAAATATAATGTACTTTTGTTCGAAAATGCAAGAAAAAGTTCCCATTGCAATTATCTGCCTACATATTACCGTGAAAAAACTATAAAAAAGAAACTACAATGCTTTCTGAAAAGAAAAGGAATAATAATTAGAAACTGGCTCAATAGAAAAATCTAGCGTTTCTTTATACTTTTACGAGGGAGGTATTGATATTTAGTCAGTACAACTATTACTGAAAGACTGATTTCTGTCTTTTCTACCACTAGTATTCTGCTAGGTTAGACTCGACTGAAACATCGGATTTTGCATCTTCCCCTTATGTCTGCGAAATGAACTTGCCCACTTTAATTCGTGACGTGCGCAGTCTGACGTCTGAGTTTTGCATTAAGAGGAAAAATATGGAAAATTGTCGGATTGATTTTAAGTTAATAGTTAGGAATTTTAGGAATTATTTATATTTCGATATAAATTCTCGTCTTTTCCATTAAGTATTAACTTCCACGCAATTACAATGAAAATTAAAATTTTGCATAATTAACAGGGAAGTTGTGCATTATTTAAAAAGATTAATCGCTTTTCAGAATTTTGCGCAAAGTCCACGCTTCTGTAAAATTTCCTTTTAATTAGCTTCCCAGACAGATTCTATAATATCGCGCGATACTTGAAACTTTACCCCTAACATCCAAAGGAATCGCAGCTAATACGTATTTTATATTCAAATTGCCTCAAGGAAACCCCAGTCAGCGAACGAGAAAATTGCTCCAACGGCCCACTTGTCAACACTGCTTGTATGAAGGTGAAAATTTCATTGTAATATGTTTCGACAGAGAAATAATTTCTCCATTATAAAGAAATCGCTCCACGAAAGCTCAATTTTTTAACTTACAATCCTATTAGAATTTATAAGATTACTTTTGTACACCTATAGCCCCTTTTCATTTTCTGTGAAATACTGTATTAATTATGTATAAAGCTACATTTTATAATTTCATAACTTGACGTATATTTCGCTGTAGAAGAAATCATGGCCGGGAAGACAATTTTTCCTTTTTCATGTAAATCTTGTTCTTTTTCAAATTATGAATCTTATGCAGCACACAGGGCTTTTTTAATGGCATACCGCCTGTATAGCTTCTATATGGCTCGTCTTATTGGAACCAAATATTGTATCATTTGAGAAGAAAACATCGTTGATGGTTTTGTTGCCAGACTGCTATAGTTTCTTAGAAAGACAGAAATTTCTTTTAAATTATATTTTTGCATATTTAAAGGAGTGCCTCCGTAGCCAGCGCCGGCCTTGCGTATAGTTGCCGGCGCGCTTCTATTTGGGAACGAAAAAGACTGCTACAACGCATACGCATTTTAAACAGACCCCTTAGCTGCCCTCTAGCACCAGACACACGCAGGCTCCGGCAACAATACACCTATAAAACTGTAGCCGGCGCCGGTTACGGAGGCACTTCCTTAAATAAATAGCACATGTTCTTTTAAGTTCGGCGGTTTATACTTTTGCTGAGTGATGATTTATTTATTTGTAAAAACGACAATTATTAAGATAGACTGCTCCAAATAATTTGCAGGTGGAATCAGAGCAATATCCTTGGAAACAAAACATTGGTTAGGTTGTTCAAAATCTGTCATGTTTACCTAAACCTCGACCTAAAAAATATTGTGTACTCCGTTGAACTTTAAGTTCATGTATACACTCGCGAAATGTCAATGTTTTGCTGACGTTTGAAGAAAATAGTATTTGTTTTATAAGGAGGAAAAGTGTCACTTTTTAGTAGCAGCCGAGCTTGC
Organism: Xestobium rufovillosum; assembly: GCA_963966045.1. Taxonomy (NCBI): domain Eukaryota; kingdom Metazoa; phylum Arthropoda; class Insecta; order Coleoptera; family Ptinidae; genus Xestobium; species Xestobium rufovillosum. The sequence goes on from OZ014493.1 coordinate 33,836,795, forward strand.
GGAGGCCGACAACACAGACGAATCACAAAAAGCCCTTTTCATCCGAATAAAACATGATATTTTTTCTTCAAACGTTGAAAATAGGCTAAGAATTCAAAATAATTAGCTATTTTCTTCAAACGTCAGAAAAACGTGACATTTCTGATTTCTAATTTTTTATTACTCAAAATCGTAAAATATCCAGATATCTCTGAAAGCATCATAGGAAATTCGTCAACTGCCGGCGTGAGCGGCAGAAAAAGTAGCTTTTACTTCCTTGGCAGTAAAGTTGAACTTTAAGTTCATGTATTAAAGTCGCGAAATGTCATGTTTTTCTGACGTTTCCTTCAAACGTCAGAACGTAATTTTTTCTACAGTTAAAAAGATCATTTATCTACAAATAATACAATAGATTTAACTGTAATGTGACCAAATATGCTTGATTTGTTCTTTAACTTTTACTAACCAATTTTGCACTTTTTGCAAAGTATTTGCATGACCTACGGAGTATTGACGCCAACAGCTGTTCCTTAGAGTGATTTCTATACTTTTTATGCTGGCTGTCTCGATTAACTCTCCGGATTAAGTTTCTTTTAATAAAGAAATGGACATACTTTCTTCATTCGTTACAGCGCGGGCGCCAAGCGTTACATGTAGCGGTTTTAAGAGTATTTGAAATGGATCTCTGGTCCAGAAATGCAAGTAAAATTAATATTTTCATTTATTCGTAATAAATGCATTCGCAATAAAGTGATTTATGTAGGTATGTATTCCGGAAGCTGCACTGGACTAGATAGGGTATGTGACCGTAATGGAAATTATTAAAATGTATATGCCTTTGATATTCAAACAGGATATGCACTGATGAAGTTTCCGCGAATATGGTATTTTAGAACTGGAGGCCTATTCTAAATCATAATTTCGACTCGAAACCTTTTCGAGTCGAAATAATCGCGTTGTCGAAATGCGACGTTTTCCATCTATCGGATTCCTTCCGAAACGGTACATGACGTCATTACTTTTCGATTCGTTGAAATGCGGTTTCGAGTCAAACTGCGTGTCGAATTCATAATTTCGAGTCGAGTTATGTGCGTCTGGGTTGTAGGTTATGACATTGTATTATTTATGAAGACAACACGGTATATGTATGTATGCTAACAATAACCCATTTTTTTCCTTGTTCGCTTCAATTTACCTGCCTCCAGCTTTACCCACAAGTAAAACAAACTCAAATATATACTATACTAGAGGGCCCGGCAGACGTTGTCCTGCCAGACATTAAAAAAATTTTCGTAAAAAAAATCCTAGAACCCGATTGCAGCGCCACCTACCGGGCCCAATTGTGAATGTAAACCATCCAGGGACCCACTCCAACATACACAAAAAATTTCATACATTTAAAAAATTTTCGTCAAAAACATTCCAAGAACCCGATTGCAGCGCCACCTACCGGATCCAACTGTGAATGTAAACCATCCAGGGACCAACTCCAACACACACAAAAAATTTAATCAAAATCGGTCCAGTCGTTTAGGAGTTCAGTAACACCCGATTGCAGCGCCACCTACCGGGTCCAATTGTGAATGTAAACCATCCAGGTACCCACTCCAACAAACACAAAAAATTTCATCAAAATCGGTCCAGCCGTTCAAAAAAACTGTAACCCGATTGCAGCGCCACTTACCGGGTCCAATTTTGAATGTAAACCATCCAGGGTCCCACTCCAACACACACAAAAAATTTCATCAAAATCAGTCCAGCCGTTCAAAAAAATTTCTAGAACCCGATTGCAGAGCCACCTACCGGGTCCAATTGTGAATGTAAACCATCCAGGTACCCACTCCAACACACACAAAAAATTTCATCAAAATCGGTCCAGCCGTTTTTTATATATATAGATTGTTCATACAAAAATACTAAAATCACGATTAAAAAGTGGTGGGTGGGGGGAGGAGGGTGAAAAATACTTTACGACCTATTCTCATACCTACCAAATGTACAAAAAAATCAATTATTTGGATATTGTTCGTACAAAAATACTAAAATCGCGATTAAGAAATGAGGGGTGGGGTAGGAGGGTGAAAAATACTTTACGACCTATTCTCATACCTACCAAATGTACAAAAAAAATTCATAGAAATCGGTCGAGCCGTTTCGGAGGAGTGCGACCACAAACACCGTGACACGAGATTTTTATATATTAGATAGATTTCTTCAAAATAATTACAATATAACATACGTATCTGTGGATATGACAGATGACCATAATTTAAATATCACCAACACAGCAACTGTAATCCACTACGAAGTACCAAATATTTCGATCATTGTGGTCAAGAACAAAATGCGCTTTTCGACTCGAAATTACGTTACGTCGTTTCGATTACTTTTTGTCGAAATGAATTAGAATAGGTCTCCAGAATTAAATGTAATGAACGCTGTAAATTCACAAGAGTAACCTTAGAACGTGTCCAATATCAGGATCATTATTTTGCGATCTCGGTGACATACATGCGTGATCCGAGATTGTTTTTGTCCCGCGTACCTGTGCCGTGTTGGAGAAATTGTCCTGTATTTTACGTTTTTGGTGTTAGCAGTGGTAAAAAAATAATTTGCATTTTTTGATGCCCTCTTTTGCTTTTAATTATTTTATATACAAAAAAAAACTAAGTTTTGACAGCGTATGTTGCCAATATCACATTCGTATTCTCCGCAGAAAGTCTTAAAAGGATTTAAAAAGCTTTTAAAGTTAAGCAGGGGCAAACTTGAAGTTTTTCTGATTTTCAGCAACGGCTTGAAAAGTAAAAGTGCGAATTCAAACAAAGACTTTTCCCGCTTTGTCTTTGTTTAACCTACTTGGCGTATTACTCAATATATAACTCCGAATTTTAATTTTGCGTTTGTGTGGACAGTAACGAAGAAAAATTTGAGCCCTAGGTAAGTGAAATACTTTATAAAAAAGCGTTCTGTCGAGTAGGTAAAGTTTAAATCATATAACTTGACGTATGGGTTGACACATGCATGTGAACTAATTTGTTTCGACATTGACAGTACTGTGACACTAATACTAGTTTCCATGATAACATACGAAACAAGCAAAGACGTACAAATACATTGTTATCCAACATTATAAATGAGAATGAGTGAAATAAAGAGTTACAATGGAAAATCTTGATTATTTCATCTTACGTTAATAATTAGCGGCCATATCAACTAGTTGCGTGGTTAGAGTGACATCAAACTAACATGATGCGTAGATTATTTCAATCATACGCCAAGTTATATTATTCAAACTATAGTAGGTATTGATTTGCAATAAATTTCCGAAAATAAATGACGTAACTAGGTGTACAAGCATTCAGTTTAATGAATGTACATGTAGGAACTTGATTTACCACACAGACACTTGTTGCAATGGTGCCAAGGGCACTTAGTTCAAATTTTATATCATACCAAAGGAGTTGAAGATTTCGACACATAAAGATGATGAATTGCAAATGTTACATTCATTGATGGTATACATAGGCAATTATCTCGCAAAGTATTCATTTAAAAGAAGATAAAGTATTCGGTGATCCTAAATAAGTTCTAAGGTAAAAACATAAATATCTCAACATGTGATCTTCGGTGCTTCGAACTGGAAGTTCTAATCACGTTTTTCTATGCTAGATCTCTTGCCTTGAAGACATTTTCTTGTCATCTTAAAAATCGAGACAAGAAATATTCTTTATCTTGTCTTTTAAACTTCTTGGAAATCCAATTCTTGTCTTGACTCAAGAAGTCTTGATATTCCTTGTCTTGATTATTTGTTTCAAAAAAACGAGTAGAAGCGTTTGAAATGTGGTGCTACACACGATGAAGGTCCCGTAGATAGATAAAGTTAGCAATAGGGAGGTATTAGAAAGAGCTGGGGAAAAGCGAAAGTAGTGGAAGACAATACCAGTAGAATCAGAGACAGGAATAACAAGAGGTAGTGGTAGGCCTAAATTAGACTACTGCTCTCAAATAGTTAGGGACGTAAGATATTCTACTTTTAGGGAAATGCGTAGGTCAGCTCAGGATAGGAAAGGATGGAGGTACGCGTCCAACCAGTCTTCAGACTGAGAACCTTATGATGATGCAAGATTATTCTGGACTATAGGCTATTTATCCATAAATACGAGTAATTTCATAATGTAATTTGTTTTGTATTTTTTGATTTTCAAGATCAAGAAATTCTTGAAACCGGTCTTGATCGTGACAATTTTTTGACCATGCGAGTCTTGTCTTGTCTTGACATTTTAAAAGTCACTCTTGTCTTGATCTTGTCTTGAATAAAGACAAGGTCAAGACAAGAAATCTTGTAAATCAAGAATCTTGTGAAACCCTATTTTTTGGAAGCAAGGAGATGATTTTTTTCGTACAACTCTTTAGGTTTTGAATAAAATAGCTTTTTGTGAAACCGTCGTCAATCTGCATTTTTCGTGAAAAAAATCAGCAATCGATTGCTCTAAAACTGCTCGCGACTCCATTTAGCAGTTCAAAAGCAAAAATCCAGGCAAAAATCTTTAGAACAAAGGAAAAGTTTACAAAGGACATGCCTCGAAAATTTTAATTCAATAGCTTTCTTGGGCCATGCATATTTTCATACATACTTTTCTTCTTATTTTGACCTCCTGTATCACGTCCCGAAGTTTTTATACTCGTTATGAAGCATTTCGTATAAAGATATAGATATATTTATTTCTATATCGTTTTAAGGGGAAATAGACCTATGGGAGTATGTACTTTATTATATTTCAAAGAAAACTCTTTTCAAATTCCAAGCTTTCGACTTTTATTTGACGTCTTCGTCAGGGCTACTACAATAAGGGGAACTCGATGGAACAGTGAGGTTAAAACTTTCGATGCACCACATTATATAATTTATAATATTTCTTAAGCATATTTTTTAGACTTTAAAACTGGAATTATGTAGATTCAGATATAGAATAATTGTTAAAGAAATATTTTGTTTATTTATAATTTTGACAATGTCGCTATAGAATTACCTTCAAAAAGAAAAGTTGTTTTTTGAATGTATGTAGAATGTAGTAGTTAGAAAATGAGAATACTGGATACGAACCCGTTCGGAGCACATAGCGCCATCGAGTTCTCGAGGTGCCATCGACTTCTTCGGCAGTGACCTTGAAAGAGACCAGAGGCTGCTGAAGGAGTCGTTGAGGCATCCGAAGAAGTGTCTTCAGCAGCGGCATCTGCAGCAGCCTCTGGTGTCTTTGAAGGTCATTGCCGAAGAAGTGGGCATGTCTTCAGCAGCGTCTGGTCATTGCAGAGGAAGTGGTGTTCAGCAGCGTCCAGGCGCATGCGCCGGGGCTATTCCTCAGGTCAGTCCACCCAGTTCTTCGGCAATGAGCAGAGGCTGCTGAAGAAGGGCCTCTGGGTCTTTGGGGCCTTTGGTTGTGGCTCAGGCGCCTGCGCCGGGGCTTAAAAAGTGCGCGTGTTGCTCATTGTTGCGCAATGGAAGAATGTTCTGGAAAAGCTGATGCAATAGTATGCAGATGTTGCAGAATTAATGTTTTTTCTCGGAAATTCGAACGTTTGCAATTGTTTATACTAAATAAATATTGTTATCAAAGTTTGAGAAAGAAACATGTCCGAAGAGATGTTATAATTGTTTTTATTATGATTAAATATTAATAGCTAAGAACGTTCTAGAAAAACCTTTCAACTTTGCCGATAGGATATGTATATTTGTTTGGTTTGACTCCCACGGTCTGCATGCCAATAAGTGCATGTGCACTTAATATGTTCAAACTCTACAAGATGACCGAGATTATGTTATACCCTGTTGTTTGTATTATTACAATAAAATAAGAACATTTTCGAAGCTTACCGCCAGATAAATAAACAATGCTCAATTGATTGTTTTTTCTGATAACTTCTACATGTTATCAAAATTTAGCAAACTCGGCAAAAGCTGCGAAATAAATAGAACGAATCTAATCGCGAGCATTTTATTCAGTAGTTAGTTCAATTGTTCAGTTGATTTCCACGGAATAGGTGCGGTAAAAGTTAGTTTCCCAATATGGATGCGGTAATTAGCCAAGACGATGTTGGGGATATTTTATTGTACCATTTTATCCTGCAAAACTTGCCGGAAAATATAAAAGTAAGTCCATTTGCAGTAATCATTTCTTTTATTATCCAAGCAGTATGTTAATAAATCTCATAATAGAAGTCATTCATAATAATTTCATTATAAGTAATTAAAAGCATACATATTATCTAATTGTAAACTATTTTCTATATTTAGAACAGACCCAAAATGATAATTTGTGGAAATGTGCCACACATGGCGTCAACAACAACAGAAAATGTGTTATTTTCGGGCCTATTCATGGAGAAAGAAACAACGATAATTTTGTTGGAATCGTGCAGTGAACTTGTGGTCATTTGGGTCAATATTGTAGATCGTAAGTAAAGCATTTAGATTTTTTAATATTCAGTGATAGTAGTGTGAAATTGGGGATTTTTGATTCGCAATTTTAGTAGTGGAAAATTGGGATTTCTGATTCACAATTATTCTAGTGGTGGAAAATTAATTGTTTTTATAATGAATGAATGCATTTCTTTGTTTGTCCGCCCGTTTGTTTGTTTGTTTGTTTGTTTGTTTGTTTGTTTGTTTGTTTGTTTACTAGTATAATTTCTCATCTTTGTTTGTTTGTTCGTTTGTTTGTTTGTTTGTTTGTTTGTTTGTTTGTTTGTTTGTTTGTTTGTTTGTTTACTAGTATAATTTTTAACTATGATATTTTTCTCTTGTTGCAGCCAACGATGTATAAGCAGCGTCACGAGCTTGATTACACTGTTAATGAATAAAATGTATTTTAATAGATCATATTATGAACACTATTATATTATTTTAATTGACAAAATGTATTTTAATATAATAAATTATATTATATAATTTACCGTATTCCGTGGAAATCAACTGAACTAATGAATTGATTACTGAATAATACTCACCATTATGTTAGAATATTAATTTGTTGTGTGCTTTTTTAAATAAATGTATGCTAGAAGCGTGATTTTTTGACATTAACAATTAGTACGATGGACACCTCCCCTCCATGACATAAAAACAAAATTCTGGGAAGTCATGTTTACTTAAGTTCTGCCGAATTAAGCATTATGTTATCAGTTCGAATAATTAATGATTATCGAGCAAGATCAAAGACTTTCTCACCGATTTGTTCTGGAACATTCTATTAAACAGCGTTATAAAAATAAACTCATGAGTGTTTAAAGACCCTGCCAAAATAAACATGATTATCAATTCGAAAAATTTATGTTATTTGTTGATAAAGATCAAAGACTTCCTCACCGCTTTGGCACTAAATTAATTCGTAGAAGCCATAAAATTCAAGGTTTCTTCTGGAACTTTCGATTAACAAGGAGATAAGACGTGACACTTACATAAATTATTTGCACACGGCACTCAATTAATTCTTAGAAGCGATAAAATTCAAGGTTTCTTCTGGAACTTTCGATTAACAAGGAGATAAGGCGTGACACGCACATAAATTATTTGCACACGGCACTCAATTAATTCTTAGAAGCGATAAAATTCATGGTTTCTTCTGGAACAAGGAGATAAGACGTGACACATACATAAATTATTTGCACGCGGCACTAAAGTAATTCTTAGAATTGATAACACTCAAGGATTCTTCTGGAATGTTCTGCGAAGATAAGAATCTGTATAAATAGAGCGAGATTGGGTGGCATCAGCCAGTTGTTTTATGACCGTTCTATAGTAATAAAGCAGTGTTGACATTACGTTTTGAGTTTCAACAAAGGACATAATATTTTGTGGTGCGAGTGATTAGGCAGTATTGACGATGGAATCGCAATCTGAAATACAGACACTTTCATCAGATATGGTGAAAAAATTATTTGAAGTAAGTTTGTTTTCTTTGTTTCCACATATTTTTGCATGCGCTAATTCGAATAATAATTGACAGGTATGTGCTAATAAAAGGAGTTTGTCTGTGGAACAAATTCATTCTTTTTCGAAGATATGTAAGCGCATGCTCAGGACCCACTATAAATATTTGAAAACTGGTGATAAACTTACTCTCGGTCAGCGCAGACATGTAGAGTGCAACATATCAAATATTAAAGTGTGTTTAAATATAATACAAAACCAGAGGCACTTGGGTTCTGGAATTGCATCAAATTCAAATAAGAAGCGTTCTGGTCGAATTATTTGGAGAGACATCGCTTCGGCTTTTACCAGTAGAATAAGGACCGGTTTAATAATCAATAAGCGTCATACTGATCCAGATGCGTTCATTGAAGATTGTTACCATCTCATTAAGACGCGACTAAAGAATATATTAAAGAGAGAGGCTGCAGCAAAGGTCAACTTTAGCCTTTGTTGCACATTTAAACTATGTGGACAAGGAGAGACTGCGGCTGAAGAGTGCAAATATTTTAATTCCAGCAATACAATAGTTACCGCTTCGTCTTTCTCTGATTCGTCCGAGATGGCAAATTGGTACAAGGAAGTAACGGATAAACTTAAAACCAAGGTACGTAATCAACTTATAATCTTAAGAGACCATATAGTTATTGATGTGTAAACATCTTAGTTCTCGGTAGTAGAACATCCTACAGCGCTAATTATTTGAAAACAGTAGTCTAATCTATGCCTACCCGTACGGAAAACTACGTGATGTGGGGTATCAAATTAAAGGACTCGACGAGGGGGATCGGAATATGGGGGTGGTTTGCTTTTAAGGCTTGACTACTATATAAAATGTTTCTTATTGTTTCATTATAAGCGTACATTTTTTCATGAAACCAGTGCGCGACCTCATCTTCACAATTCAAAACGATACGAGCTCACTTGTTTACAAATCAATTCTTGTGTGTGCCGTGTCACTAACATTTTTTTGTTCATACTATTGCAGCTAGTGGAATTTTCTGCGAAAAACAGTGGCTGGTCCTTCACCCAAGTCATTTCGTTGGCCGTAAATATTAATAAATACAATCCACTGCGTGGTGGAACGTCCAGCTATTTACCACTGCCAGAAGTAATAGCTGTACGGAAGGCTGTCCTCAATGTATGTAATACAGATATGGCTTGTTTTTTCCACGCTGTAGTTTGTGCGATGTATCCCGCAAAGCAAAATGTTAGTCTCGTGTCAAGTTATCCAAAGTATACGGATGTTTTGGACACCACAGGTATTTCCATTCCGGTGAAATTGACAGACATTTCCAAGTTTGAAAGACAGAATAACATATCTATTAATGTGTTTGGATTAGACAATAAGTGTAACGTAATTGGTCCTTTGTATTATACCGAGGAGAAACGGGAAAGGCATGTGAATTTATTATACATTACGAATGAGAATAATAGCATAGGGCATTACGCATGGATTAAAAATATGTCGCGTCTATGCTCACCTCAGTTTTCACTGCACCACGGTCAGATTCACGTTTGCGATCGGTGTTTAGTCACATTTTATTCCTTGGAAAAATACGATAGGCATATACCAGATTGCTCGGCAAAAAAGTCTCACGTCAAAATTACGGTACCAACGGAGGGGAATAATGACATTTTGCAATTTCAAAATTATTGGTTTAAAGAGCCGGTGCCCTTCCTCATCGTCGGTGATTTTGAAGCATTCACCCGCCCAATTTCCGCATGTAAAAATGATCCCGACATTTCGAGTACGCTTGCATATCAGAAACACGAGCCGTATAGCGTTGCCTTTTACCTGATTTGTAACTATGACGATAGCCTGTCAAGGTTTGAGATTTATCGCGGAAAAGATTGCGTCAGCTGGTTTGTTTCGAAACTTCGAGAAATAGCTGCAGTTATAGAGCCAATAGTGACCGGAGACGTGGGTATGGAACCATTGAATGACATCCAGCTGCGTGAATTTCAAACGTGCAACATTTGCCACATGTGCGAGAAACCTTTTGGTTTACTGGAAGAGCGAGTGAAAGATCACGATCACATAACGGGGAAGTACCGGGGACCTGCGCATGCGCAATGCAATTTGCTATATCGAACTTGCAGATTCGTACCCGTATTATTTCACAATTTGAGTGGTTACGACGGACATTTAATCATAAAGGAGTTGGCCTACGACACGGAACCAATTGATCTACTGCCCATAACGATGGAAAATTACATTTCGTTTTCGAAAAAGATGGGTGGGGTTAAAATGCGCTTTTTAGACTCGTATCGTTTCATACCATCGTCCTTAGAGAAATTGGCGCAGAATTTGAATCCAAACGAGTACAACGTAACCAGAAGATACTTTTCCAATCCGGAAAATTTAGAGTTGATTTGTAGGAAGGGGGTGTTCCCATATGATTACGTGAACTCGTGGGAACGTCTGGAAGAAACCGAACTCCCACCGAAGAATGCTTTTTACAGTAAACTCAACGACAGCGACATTACGGAAGAGGACTATGCACATGCGCAGAAGGTTTGGCGGACATTTGGTTGTCAGACTCTAGCAGACTACTCCGACATCTACCTCAAACTGGATACATTAATTCTGACAGATGTAGTGAATAAATTTCGTTCCGTTTGTTTGGAAACGTATTCGTTGGATCCATTTCACTGTTTCACCTTAGCGGGATACACGTTTCAAGCAATGCTCAAGATGACAAAGGTCAAACTCGAACTGCTGACAGACGTGGAAATGATAAATTTTTTCGAACGTTCACTGAGAGGAGGAGTGGTTGTGGCAAACAAGAAATTTTCTAGAGCGAATAACAAATATATGAAAAATTTTGATCCGTCGAAACCGTCTAAATTTCTCTTCTACATAGATGCAAACAATCTGTACGGACACAGTTTGTCACAACCGCTGCCGTACGGAGGGTTTGCGTGGTTGGAGGACAGTGAGATTGCCGTGATCGAGCAACAGCTATTGGAGAAAAAATACACCTTATTCGAAGGGGATCAAGAGTATGGGTATGCGCTAGAGGTGGATCTGGAGTATCCGGAAACAATACATGACCATCACGCGGACTTCCCCTTCTGCTCAGAACATCGCACATCAGACCTATCCAACCAATCGAAACTGATGCTAACCCTTCACGATAAATCTCGATACGTTATCCATTATAGAAATCTACAGCAATGTTTAAATCACGGTTTACTGTTAAAAAAGGTCCACAGAGTTTTGCGATTTAAGCAGTCTAAATGGCTCAAACCGTACATAGATCTGAACACGAAATTACGAACAGAGTCCAAGGATGAATTTGAAAAGGATCAGTACAAATTCATGAATAATGCAGTGTATGGGAAAACAATTGAAAATATTAGGAAACGGCGCGACATCAAATTGGTGACGCGTTGGGATGGTAATTGTGGCGCGTCGTCTCTGATAGCAAAACCCAATTTTAAGAACTGCGTGATATTTTCGGAGAACTTGGTGGCCATTGAATTACAAAAGACAGAAATAGTCTTCAATAAGCCAATCTATGTGGGATTTTGCGTGTTGGAGTTGGCAAAAGAACTGATGTACAAATTTCACTACGACTATGTAAAAGAACACAAAAATTTAAATGCCTCGCTTTGTTACACGGATACGGACAGTTTTATTTACGAGTGCTGCACTGACGACTTGTACGAAATAATTAGAGCCGATGCGAAGGATCATTTTGACACTTCCGGCTATCCCCCAGGGAATCCCTACAATATTCCGCCGGTAAACAAAAAAGTCATTGGCAAGTTCAAGCATGAATTGGATGGTAAAATTATTACAGAGTTGGTAGCACTAAAACCGAAAATGTACTCTATTCTGTGCGAGGATGACGCTATTGAAATTAAAAAATCCAAGGGAATCGGCCGTTCAGCAGTCAAGGAGTTGACGCATAACGACTATAAACGAGTATTATTTGGCAATTTGAAACTTCAGGCCACCTTTAATTCGATTCGATCGAAAAATCACGAGCTCTATTCGTACGAGATTAGCAAGAAAAGTTTGTGTGCCGAAGATGACAAACGCCACACGCTCGATGATGGTGTAAACACACTACCTCTCGGGCACTATAGTATTATGGACCAGAATAGTTTGTAAATAAACGCATGTATTTGATAAATTATCTATATTTTCAATAAAAATGTTCTATGTAAACAACTCCTGTTTTATTTATTACAAGTCACTCTTATCTATCCACGAATTGTGTGAGTCATCAAATCCGAGCCACTTCACAAACATGCGATCGCCCCTCCTTCGCATTACCTTCTCCACCAGGTATGTGTTGGGGTAATTGGTCTTCAGCAGCTCTTGTTCGTAGAAACATCCCCGAATCGGTTGCCCTTGGTAATCTTCAAGATGGTACGTGGTTGGGTTCGTATGCTTCACCTTGACGATGGTGAACACCTCGGTGGTGTAGTTTGGAGTGTACCCCTTGCTGAAGACGTGCTTATACTTTGAAATGCGCACCTTGTCCCACAGCTTAAACTTTGTTTGCACCCTGACCGCTGCCGCCGCTCCAAAATTGAGTTTCGTATCCTTTGTGACATCAGCGGGGCGCATTCCCGTCACAGAATGCACTGTTTTGTTGTACTCGCCGACCAGTTGAGGCAGAATGTGGAGCCATATGTGGTTGCCCTGTAAACTGAACAGTCTCCACATCTTCTCCTTGATGGTTCTGTTCCAGCGTTCCACGCAACTCGCCTTCTTCTCCGTGAACGTGGAGTAATGATTGATGCCGTGCTCAGTCATCAGAGCCTTGAAGCGTGCGTTAAAGAACTCCTTGCCGTCGTCGGTCTGCAAATTCTTCGGTGATCGTTGTCGTTGCAGCAGAGGGGCGAACGCTTGCACCACATCCGATGCCGTCTTCGTCTTTAGTGGCACCGCCCACCCGTACTTGGAGTACGTGTCCAACACCATGAGAATGTACTTGTAGTTGCGATTCACCTTCGCGTACGGGATCATCTCCACCAGATCCGCTTGCCAGAGGTCGTCGAAACCGCGGATTATCACCTTGCGCCTCGGGAAGTTTCGTCGTGCGGGTTTGTGTAACTCGGCAATCAGCCCCTTCTTCTCATTCATTCCCCCACCAAATATTTGTCGTTTTGCAATTGCGCCAAACCTAATTCTAGCGCGTGCAGTCTATCACTGTGTTCGCGAAACAGCAACGCTACACTATCTCTGACCTTTTCCAGGTCTTGCTCTACTATTTCTAGTTTCCGGCCGAGAGGGGCCACCGCTCCTGTACGCACCGCGTGATCAATTGACAGTCCCAGTGCTGCAAATAAACTGTCCACGTAAGCTTTATTGGTAGCGTCGGGGTCTTCGATTGCGTTAGCAACATTGGTCAGACGCTTGTTGTCTATGTTATAGTCCCCGGACTGGGTCAGCAGGAAACCAACTCCAGGCGGTCCGCGCAGAACAAACGCCTGCGAAGATGCTTTCTTGGATCGTCCAACCAGCTGTCGTCCGAACTTGTCCACGGACATGATTGAGGCTCGCGCTGCTGCTGCTGCTTCCCTTCTTATACTATAACCCCCTCCTCCATAAGCTCTTCCACAATAGACGCAATCTCGTTGCCGTGTGAGGTGTTGCCGGCCGCTCTGGAGGCATGCAGCAAGTACAAACGTTGAACCAGTTCATTTATATCATTCCAATACACGTACTCGCTGTTTTTATCTGTGACGCGCATCAACAGTCCACCAACACCACCACCACCACCCTCCTTTGTAAACCGTTTGATGATGCTCTTGTACTTGGTGCTGTTGGTGCCCCGAGTACGAGCTTCATCCCTATAGCCCACCTTGTGAGCATTCGTGGCCAGTATTATGTTCTTGTACACGTTCAAATCACGCTTGGTGTAATTGTGCGGGTCTTTGTAGAAGAGCAGCTCGTAGAGACCGCTGGTGCCCGGATACCGTTTGTCCTGCACGTAGACATCGTCGTCGACAAACTGAATGGCCGAGTTTCCAATCATGAACGAGTCGTAGTCATTGCCGGCTTGTCTTCTGACTCCGTACACGGTGTCCAAATCTCTGCGATTTTCATTGCGCAGCAGTCTCTCAATGTGCGGGCTGACCTTGGGACCGGGCATCGTAGGTGTAGGCGGCGGAGTGTTGTAGTCGAAAGATGGCGCTGCTGCCGCTTCACCGTCCAGATCGATGAGGTCGTTGGCGAAACTAGGGGGCTGCGTCAGCGCGGGCGTTAGCGTTGAGGGTTCCTTGAGAGAGTCCAGTTTGCGGGTCATTTCTTGCAGCGGTTCGGTGAGCGGTTGGAAGCGTCGTCTCAGGCGCTCCTCGGCACTCGTTTGGATCGACTTGAGCGAGCGGTACTTGCGTCGAATGGCGTCAGCTGATTTGATAATCTCTTTGCTAAGCATCCGATCCTTTTTTCTCTTCCTATTCTTGTTTGTGTCAGCAGCCATGATGTTAGCGAATACAGCTGTCTGTGTCAACAGCTTCCCTTTTATATGATCAGGTACTGATCGAAGCCCCTCCTGTACCGCCCTTGATTCATATCGCTGTCCTTGTCTATCGCCAGGAATCCGTACTTGGATGTCCAGCATGCGGCGCACGCTGAACGAAACACCGACCAGTCCATGTCGGTGTTCACGTGATCGTTGTACACGTGACGTAGGTTCAAGTCGTCCTGCTTGAAGAGGATCAGAAAGTTGACGTTGTCGCGTATCAGGTGTTTGGGGATGTGCGTGTACGTCTGACAGAGGTAGAAGCAGTCTGTGGACTTGTGTCTTCCCATGGCGAAATAGTCGCGCATAACGTTCTGCTTGTCGCAGGCCACGTCGTCAAAGATGAACACGGAATTGGGCAGGGCGTTCTCGGGTGGCACGATGTCCGCGCAATCTCCGTAGGCAAAGTAGCCGACACCCGGCACCGCCCGCAGAATCTCCCCCAGCAGTTGGTACTTTGGTTGGTACAGGGACTTGGAGTAGACGTAGACGTTCTCGAAACGCAACCCGTTCGGTGCGCACAGCAGCGACAAAATCAAATTCGTTTTGCCACAGTTCGAGGGACCGCAGATGATGGATCTCACAGTGTCGGGGAAGAGGAGTCCGTGTTTGAGTCTCTTGTTGGCGGGTGGCTCGAAGCCTGCGCCGCATACATTCATGACCGGTAAACTCTCCGATTGTTTCACGAACTTCATCGTCGTCGAACTAGTATATATAGACGCGTCGAAACCTTTTATACTCCAGTCAGTATGTCTCCGACAGTCAAACCACTTCGACGACGACGACAACCACGCAAGGGGAAAGGACTCTTAAACGATTTGATTGGAAAACTGCCGGTGGAATTGCACCTGCCCGGTTACAACTTCTGTGGTCCAGGTACAAAACTTAAGGAGCGATTGGCAAGAGGTGATCGGGGCATAAATCCCACGGACGAAGCGTGCAGATCCCACGACATTGCCTACTCGCAATCGAAGGAGCTCGCGAAACGACACGAAGCTGACCGAAGACTGGCGGACAGTGCGTGGCACAGGGTTTTGGCAAAGGACGCATCTCTGGGTGAACGTGCAGCCGCTTGGGCCATAACTAACGCAATGAAAGCTAAAGTCAAGTTGGGTATGGGTGTCGGCACCAAGAAGAAGAAGAAGACGGTCAAAGATCGTATTTCGCTCGGCAGAGTGACGAGAGAGGCGCGAGCTGCAGTGAAGAACACCAAGGATACGGTTATGGCGGTGAACAGAGCCCTGGCAGCGGCTAAGCAAGTAATTCGACGCAAAGAGAGGAAGCCGTTGCCGCGCGTCATCCCGGTGCCGAAGACTGGTGGAATATTACCCCTGATACCAATTTTTGCGGGTCTATCGGCTCTCGGTGCGCTAGCTGGAGGGGCGGCAGGTGTAGCTAAGGCAGTGAACGATGCTTCACAGGCCCGAAAAGAGCTAGGCGAACATCAACGCCACAATCAGACCATGGAGGCCATTGCTATGGGTAAACCGGGAAGCGGACTCTACCTGAAACCATACCGCAAAGGCTTGGGTCTGTACTTGGCGCCGGCAAAAAACCGCTACTGAGGCTACCGAGAAGACCACTCACCGACATCGATCTAAACAAGTACGCTTCAATCGATCTGAAAATTCCCCACTTCCGGGGAGTGTTCATGCGCAACGGCTTGCCCGCGGGGAAACCCAAACGCAACGAGTCAGCTATCGTCAATTTGGATGACGCAAGCGGTCCTGGCACCCACTGGGTAGCGTACATAAAGCGAGGGTCGCGCGTCCTCTACTTTGACAGTTTTGGCAACCTGCGACCGCCCGCAGAACTCGTTAAATACCTCGGTAGCCGCACCACCACCATACAGTACAATCACGACTGGGAGCAGAGCTTCAACTCACCCATCTGTGGACACCTGTGCTTAAAGTTTTTGTACAACAACGGCGGATCATGACCACCACCAAGTCTCTGACGGTGTCGTTGACGGGAAACAGTTCGGTCTTGAGCAGCAATTTTTTCCCACCTATCGAATTGGGGGACGGCAACTACGTGCTGGGGCTTGTACTGTTCCAAACCTTCAACTCGGTGCCGAACGTGGACGAATCAAACAATAAGTTCTATTATGGTAGCGGTGACGCGGAACTCGTCATACCCACTGGTTCATATGAGATCGAAGACCTGAACGAGTACCTGCGCAACAATTTACCCTCGGGTGATACCAGCTTTATTCTGCGCGCCAACAACAGCACCCTGAAGTGCGAAATTAAATTCGGGAAACAGATAAACTTTGACAGAGACAACTGTTTGGCTTCTCTGCTTGGATTCAATAGACGCATACTTGCACCGAATAGATGGCACGAGTCGGACTTGCCCGTCAGCATACTGAAAGTGGACGTGATACGCGTAGAGTGCAACATCACCACCGGATCGTACGTAAATGGTAACTTAGTCCACACCGTACACGAATTTTTCCCCCTCGTGCCGCCCGGTTACAAGATTGTTGAGGTGCCCAGCAACGTAATATACCTGCCCATCACTCTCAACAGTATAGACAACGTGACGGTGCGCATTGTCGATCAAAACGGCACACTGGTGAATTTTCGCGGTGAAGAGATAATTGTCCGGTTGCACATAAAGAGACTATAAATAGCGAGGGAGGACACTCGCGTGGGCGCATTAAAGCGAGCATTATGGGCATAGCCTTTCGAAACAGGTATATAAGCGGGTACGTTATTGGAAAGGGCATCACTTGTGATTCAGAGCAGCAGCAGCAACAGCAGACAAGCAACAGTCCAGCTGTACACCACGCGAACAAAGCTCATCGACAAATCCGTCAGCTTAGCACTGATAGCAAAGCAATATTGACGTCCCTGGGATATCGACTGAAACAAAGGAGGAAGAGGACTTGAGTACCAAGAAGAGTTTGTTGTGGGCTTGGTTGAAGGGTATATTTACTTCTCACTGTCTTACGTCATCGGTCTGTCACGTGAACTTTATTGAAGATGACAAACATAAACGTGGATACTTTTCGTGTTCTGGACGGTGCTGTTTTGGACGAGTCCGCACGGCGCGTAGAGGTGCACGTGCATCAACCGTACGTGTCAACGACATTCAACGCCAACGATGAAATACGCATACCAGTCCAGCAACAGGACGCCTACATACTACCGCATCTCAGTTGCATCTACATGGAAGGTAGATTCGTGACGGGTGAGGGTGAGGGCGCCGCTGCCGCTCTCACAAACAACGCTTTCACTTTCCTGCTGGACGACGTCCGCTACGAAATCAACGGAGTGGAGGTGGATCGAACGAAGAACGTGGGCATCACGAGCACATTAAAGGGTATAGCTTCTCTGAATGAGGGTGAGGCGCGTGCGCTGGAGAATGCCGGCTGGACGACGACCGGTGATGCGCCGACCCATGTACTTGACGCGAACGGAAACTTTAACGTGTGCATCCCGGGAAGAATCCTACTCGGATTCCTAGAAGACTACCACAAGGTGCTGTTGAATGTGCGTCACGAGCTCATTCTGAATCGCTCGAAGAGCGATAGGAACGCCTTCGTGGGTAACGCAGCAAACACCAGGATCGAGTTGAGCAAGGTGCATTGGAGGGTACCGTATGTCTACCCCTCCGATCTGGAACGTCTAAATCTCCTCAAGATCATCGAAGACGAGAGAACGCTTCAACTGTGCTTTCGCAGCTGGGAACTTTACGAGTATCCGCTGTTGCCGCAAGCGACGAAACAGACGTGGGCAATCAAGACCGCAACGCACTTGGAGAAACCGCGCTACGTCATTGTGGCCTTCCAGACGAATCGCAAGGGCAATGCGATCACGGACTCGAGCCAGTTTGACCACTGCAATCTGACAAACATCAAACTACATCTGAACTCTGAGTCGTTCCCCTACGAGAATCTCAATTTGGATTTCGCCACCGGGAAATACGCCTTACTGTATGAGATGTACGAGAACTTTCAGTGCTCGTACTATGGAAAAGTTGGCGAGCCGCTATACGGCAGGGAGCAGTTCAAGAATCGCGCCCCACTCGCAGTCATTGACGCATCAAAACAGTCGGAAAGCATCAAGTCCGGTCCTGTGGACATTCGTCTGGAATTTGAGTCGAGCGAAAATTTCCCCGCCAACACAACCGCCTACTGTCTCATCCTGCATGACCGCATCGTCGAGTATACCCCCTCCACCGGCTCTGTCAAACGCCTGGTATAAAAGTCGCACAAGCACATCGTGCGCGCCAGTCTCGCGTTGGATTTGTTCGCATGTCAACCATGGAGTACGTCGCAGACGTTCAGGGTTTCATGACTGCAGTCGGTGAATTCATATTCAAAGAAGTTTCACTCATTGCGTTGAATCATCGAGGCGGCGGCGGCAGCAACTACCACTGGGTATTCAAGCCACCATTCGACCTGAACCAGTTGAGGGAGTGTGACAGACG
Organism: Xestobium rufovillosum; assembly: GCA_963966045.1. NCBI lineage: Eukaryota > Metazoa > Arthropoda > Insecta > Coleoptera > Ptinidae > Xestobium > Xestobium rufovillosum. The sequence goes on from OZ014493.1 coordinate 33,855,662, forward strand.
TCAAGCTCATTGGTTGACACGTTTCTACCACGGCTTGAGCTGGAATTGCGGCACGGAGAACTACGACGACATCCGATCGAAGTTAAAGTCATCGGTGGCCGATTGTGATAGGATCTACGTGAAGGGTAAAGATAAAGTGTCTTGGTTGAAAAACGTGCTTCCCGACAACGTTGAGTGTTTCGACTTGGATTCGCTCAACTGCTGCCCCTCGCTAAAGAAACTTCGAGAAGAAAATTCCCGTGTTATTGAACCTTGCATTCAGCATTACGCAAACAGCAGCGCCATCTGTTCCGAAGTTAACGCTCAACTGCTGCGGAACTGGATCCTGAAATACCTGGAACCGCCAGAATTGCAAGAACATCAACCAGAGGAGCAAACTTTAACTCTGCGAAAACGTGTGGGGAAAGCCATTGGCAAGTTCTTTAACAATGGTGAGCATTTACTGCTAATGGATCCCACACACATAGCCGAACTGCCCAAGGAATTCCTAGAATATTACGTACATCCGTCAGACTTACGCAGATGTGTCGAACTGGGTATGTTAACCGAAGAGCAGAAGAAAAATATAAGTTCTCATGCATACACTTACTGCTACCATCACTGGGGATTCGAGTCGACAACATATGATTGCGACACTATTGATGGTCCTCCACCACTACAGAAAGACTGCCAGTTTTGTAAAACAGGAAAAGATTAAACCTTTTAATATATTCTCATTATTTGTTTATAGGTTAAATATGTTTAGCGTTATAGTAAATGCATGCTTACTATTTATACAAATTGTAGTTATTGTTTTAATTATATTGGCGTAAAAATATAAATTCAACAGTTTTTTATTTTCCTTCAAAACTTAGAACGTATTCTGGTAAACACGTAGAAGGAGAAAAAACATTAATTCTGCAACATCTGTGTACTATTGCATCAGCTTTTCCAGAACATTCTTCCATTGCGCAACAATGAGCAACACGCGCACTTTTTAAGCCCCGGCGCAGGCGCCTGAGCCACAACCAAAGGCCCCAAAGACCCAGAGGCCCTTCTTCAGCAGCCTCTGCTCATTGCCGAAGAACTGGGTGGACTGACCTGAGGAATAGCCCCGGCGCATGCGCCTGGACGCTGCTGAACACCACTTCCTCTGCAATGACCAGACGCTGCTGAAGACATGCCCACTTCTTCGGCAATGACCTTCAAAGACACCAGAGGCTGCTGCAGATGCCGCTGCTGAAGACACTTCTTCGGATGCCTCAACGACTCCTTCAGCAGCCTCTGGTCTCTTTCAAGGTCACTGCCGAAGAAGTCGATGGCACCTCGAGAACTCGATGGCGCTATGTGCTCCGAACGGGTTCGTATCCAGTATTCTCATTTTCTAACTACTGAATGTCCCAAATCGTGATACTCGAACTGTTCCAGTGTGTGGTTGTGCATTATGCTTCGTATTGCCGTTCTCAAATTACATAACTTGTAGTTGCAGTTTTTGTGCAGCTCCGATCACGAAATTTGAAAGACCAAATAACCACCTTGCAACGCCGCATCATGGCCCATACACTCGCGCCTACTCCGCTTAGATTATTCACTGCAGCTTTTCGTGGCTCCGAGTTAGACGTGTTTCTGTGTGCTGTGCTAATTCCGACGAGAAAATGGGGAAAACTAAACGTGCGGACGTCGATTTAGGCAAAAAGAAACAGCTGAGACCCCTTCTTAATTCTCTTTTGGAGGATTCATCAAGTAAGTTCTATAATATGATGTGTTTGTTTTAGTTTCTTCGAGTCGGGCAGCGCCCAGTCCGGAGCGATATAAAAACAATCAGTGTTCTCTTGAACTGCTGCTCTTGTTTATACTTTTTCTGTTGTTTCGTAAGCCATTGGAATGTGCTCGTATTTGAGTGCAAGGCCAAGCCCTAATTTGGTGCTTACAAAATGTGAAGTATTTTTCATATTTACTATTATGCTGGTGGCTTTTAATGGTATTTTTCCTCTACATGCGATTCGGAGGAATCACAAGGTGGAGAGGAGGAAACAGTAATTTCGAGCGATTCCGAATTAGAACGTCCTTTAGCTTCCTTCTTGCCTGCTGTGGGAGAAGTTAGCATTACCGGTGAAGCTCGCCCTCTTTTGTACTTTTTGAGTGGCGAATCTTCAAGAGAAGTGAAGGATCCAGAAATTATTCCCGACCTTGCTAAGTCTCTTGCCGATATACATACAGGGATCGATGGTGATTCACGCAAGGATGCCATTCAGGCCTAACCCGTTCCAAAGAACTGTAGGGTTTTATGCCGCCTACGCTGAACCCAGAAATTCAGACTTGCCTCCGAAATCCCTCCCAAAAGCAAGATGAGTTTTTATCTCATTTGCAGCAGAAGCTAGGGCAGCCCTCAGCGCTCTAGTGGTTTCTTTAAGTTTAAAGTACGAGGAAACTCTAGCGCATACTTCCGACGGCAATAAGAAAACATTGGAGGAAAGGGGCATGCCCGTTAAACTTCTAGCTGACTTAGTTCATTCGATTTCGACACATAGAAAGCTCTTGGGACCACATCACAATTTGCTATGGAAGCAGCTTTCCCTGGAGGTTGGAGTTGTATCAGGGAAGCGTTTCTTCGGAAAGGGTTTCCTCTAGCTGGGATGGACGCCATCAGATACTCTCGCTCCTAATACAGCTAAGCAGTACGACGCGACGGCTATCTTAGGAAGTGCTAGGAGTTTTGTCCTTTCAGGGGAAAAAGTCCTTACATTTATAAGTTACAACGGGTGGTTGAATTTTTAAACGAATAGTTTTAATTAGGGGCGATATATAGCTCTTTGAACTCTCAAAAATCAGCACTAATGCTCATATTTTGTACCCTAAATGATGATAAAGCATTACTAAAAAGATTTCTGAAGGGAATTTACAATCACAGGCCATCGGCACCAAATACCAAGTATCCTGGGACCCCCATCTGGTTCTCTCTTACTTGTCAGATCTGTATCCACATGAGGATAATTCTATTGTCAATGCTTAACGTTAAGATAGTAACACTATTGGCGTTGACTCAGGGTGCAAACTTTTAAATTTATTAAAAAAAAAAACTTTCAACCACTGCTCGAGATTCCGTTTTTCACTCAAAAACCAAGATTATGTCTAGCTATTTGATGGTATCTGCCTTTACTTGACGAAAATCCATGATCACTAATTTAAGTGAGACAAAATTGTCTAGGTTTTCGTAAATTTATTAATTAAATATGACAATTGTTTCGCCTACACAGTGGCTTCTTCAGATGTTATGTCTGGCTTCTGTCCTGGAATCTTATATATTGAGAACTACAGTAATACGCCCTACAGGGGAAGATCAAGAAAGATAAAGAAACCTATACATGCAGCCTCGGCGCAAAGAATTAGTCAGTGAGTAAAATCAGCCCTGTCTGCTGTCTGCATGTCGTTTTTTTCCAGTCACAGTATGAGACACGCTGCTACTTCTGTGGCGTTTAGAGCCGGAGTTAACATCGAAGCAATTAGGAAGGCTGCGGGTTGGACTGCGAGGTCGGATGCTTTTGCCAAATTTTATAACAAACCACTCTCTACCAATCTTACAGCCTTTGCTGAGGGTGTTCTTTCCACTCACAAAACTATTTCTGTCGTTATATAGTTCAGTTACAGGAAAATTTAAGATATTATACCTGTATTGTATTATTACATATAGGTATATATTTTTTCTGTAATGTATGTTTATCACATTATTATCTTTTGTTATGCTTCATTCTATCTTTATTATTATCTACATCCTTTCTAACAATGCTTTATGTAGCCTAGACAGCTTTTCTCTCTCAACATCTACAAGTTATGTAATTTGAGAATGGCAATACGAAGTATAATTAAATGATCAATTGACTTACCTGTAAGGAAAATTGATCCAAATTATATGAGTATTGCCGTTCGAAGAATTACATCCCACCACTAGTTTTGGCTACCCCCCCCTCATCTATCTAGGCTTAAGGCTTCTGTTCAAAAATGCAGTGAATAATCTAAGCGGAGTAGGCGCGAGTGTATGGGCCATGATGCGGCGTTGCCAGGTGGTTATTTGGTCTTTGAAATTTCGTGATCGGAGCTGCACAAAAACTGCAACTACAAGTTATGTAATTCTTCGAACGGCAATACTCGTATAATTTGGATCAATTTTCCTTACAGGTAAGTCAATTGATCATTTAATTATCCTGTAACAAGCAAACTCCACTCTGACTAGACAATTATCTATCTACGGATCTACGGACCCGCTGTTCTGCATTATTGCTCGCAGTCATGCCAAGGTGAACCATCGTGCCTTCTCAATGAAATTTGCCGAGTTCTTTATATATGTCGCAGCCTTCTGGTGTAATTGGCCGTTTCATGAAATGTCTAGATAGATGATGTACATAATCTTTGAAAATTCGACAAACAAAATTGATAAGAAATTATGTCGTTTTACTAGATATCACCTTACCTGAACCTGACGTGATAAACGAAGCCTCAAAAATATGGTTAAACAAGAATTGTTTCCCTAAGAGGCTGCTAGCGGTCCAGACATTTCATGAACTGTCCGATTACACCATGTGGCTTCGACATATACATAGTTTACGTGATTTAGTACGTTTAGAATTCAAAAGTAACTTTGGCAAAGGACCTCATAAAGACGGCATGGGAAAGCCGGGAGGAAAACTATTCGAGGCACATGACTATAACAACCTATGCCTTGTGCATGGCCTACGAAGTAACAGATTAAACCTAGAGAGATTATAGACGATGAACGAATTGTAATCAACTCATGTTTGGTTTCCATGAAATACTGCTCTGAAGACCATTTCAAAGGAAGATAAACCACTAACACTTACGAAGAATTGAAGAGAAACTATGGTTTGAGCTAATAATTGCCGATGCATGGAATTAACTACCTATGTGTTATTTCTAATCTACTCTCTAATGTGTGGTAATTCCAAGAACTCTTACAGAAACATCGTGGTTTAGATGCAGAGAAAACAGCGTCACCTCAAATCACACGAGACAGTAAATGAGATTTTAATAGACATGTAAACACAAACCTAAGCGCGCCCAACTTGCAACTTTTACTAAATAGGTATCAGAATAATACAGTCTTACAAAAACTTGCGAGTTGTTCATTTCGGCCAAAGTGAAAAGACGCATTGTCCCGTAAACTGTGACGGACGAGGAAGTTAGGTCCGCGCCGTGCTGCGAGTGTCACGATTTGACACAGTACTTCTTCCCTGAGGCGAAACTAAAGCCGCACCTAAAATCAGAGCCTCCTAGAAAATGTTGTTCGTGGAAATAAAAGTAAAATTACAAATGCGTGGGCGACCTGCGCATTACTATTGCATATTCCGCTGTATGTTTTTAAGTATATGTAATACATTATCTAGAATCACAAAGAAATAACCGGAATGAAATCATAGTAAAAGTTTCCATAGAGAAAGGACTCGATGACCAAATAACAGAAAAATGCAAATCATACAAAAACGAGTTTCAATTTAAAAGTGTTTTGTTTTCTACATTTTTGCTTCAAAAATCTTTATAAGGAATTAAGTTATTTAAAAACTTAATGAATTCATTGATTAAAATGTTGACATTAGAGATGGGAAATTCCGGGAGAATTGCTAATCGATGATCATAATGGAAGAAACGTGTGTTGGTCGTTCAAAAATTCTGATGGGCGACAATTTATTTGGTTTATTCTTCCAGCTGAATTTAGATTAATCTATTTATTTATTTACTTTACTATCCAGCGAATATACATAAGTATAACCATAGAGATGACACGATGACAGTCATTTGGGCATGGGCCTGGGCCTGGATGTTAACTTGTAACTAAAAAATTTATAAAAAGGAAATATCAAATATCTCAAATAATTTTAAAAAAGTTGCAGCTGTCAAAGTTCTTAAATATTTGTAATAGTATATTACGAAACGAGCATGGAAAGTGACAAATTTCATACGAGCGTGAAATTTTATGAACGAGGCGTAGCCGAGTGCAGAAATCACGCGAGTTTATAGGAAATACACTTTCCATCGAGTTATGTACACTATTTAAAATTTAAACAAGTAGGATAGGTTCATTAGGTAGGGTATGTCCTCGAAACATTTTACAGATATATTCCTAATAATTTGTCAAACCTTAATAATTCTACTTATTACTTCATAAATTGCTTAAAAGATTTGATAATATAAATAATACAATTGATTTTATAAAAATATCCACACCTATTCTTTTCTTACTTTAACTAATTTGGAAACCATACAAGTACATTTTTTAAAATTGCATCATAGGGATTTACATAGCATAAAGTTTACCTCGTATTAACGAGTTTGCTGCTGGAAGTTTTAAAATGATTTGTAGCACACATCATTTCTAGACGTCGCGATAGTTTTTCAAATAATGAAAGTGAAAAGTTTTTAAACATAAAGGAAAATAAATAGATGTTTTTAGGTAATTGTGGGCAAGCGGAGCGAGCGAAGCGAGCGGAACGTTTAAGTCTCCCCCCAAAACAAATACATTAACATTTGAAAACAATAGGAGAGAAATTTTCATCGATGCACGAAACGGGAACGCACGAAATGGGACTAAATCCAAAATTCTATGTTCAGGTACCTACGTAAACAACCCGGGTGATTCTTAGAATGCTCTCCGAGTATACGGTCACTAAGGGATTGTACCTGTACGCAACTGCCACTATTGCTAATGACAGTTTCTTAGAAAAAATGATCTCCAGTATCGCGTCACGTGCATCGTGTACGGAACTGTTACTGATTTCGCCTTGTACGGAAATGGGATGTACGGAACTGCCACCAATTCGTATCCACTAACATACCTAAGCAAATAAATAACATATTTTAATCTGGTTTGGTATGGGCTGATTTGGAAATTCCGAGACACAAGATGATTGCTTCAGAGACCTCTGATATAAGCAGTTAACCATTTTCACTTTTTTCTGTCGTATAAAATAGCATTTTCCCCTTTTACTTACTTATGTACTTCGCTTTAATAGTTATTTGTAACAGCTCATATTACGGTCGAGTTTGACAACCCATCGTGTATCGTAATATGAAGTTACGAAAGAGTAAGTGGGTTATCAAAATCGGCCTTGTGAGTTAAAAGTGTACCAAAAATCTTGTTGAAATTATCGAGAGAAACACCATTAACTCGAGATTAAGTTTATACCATGTAAATCCCTGTAAAAATACACAGCATAATACAGTTAAATTCGTTAAAAGTTAAGGCTGCGGAATTTGAGAAAAGTTAAAATAATAATATATTACTGCCCATATATCTTATTATAAACTCTTGCGTTCTTGAAAATATATCTCCCTATCACCGTAACAGTAGAAAATATCTTGTTATCATCGATCCATTAGCATATTGCCAGTGTTGTCCAAAGTTTTGGAAAAAGTGAAATTTCCTAAATGCTGAATCCTCACTAGCTTTCAGTCTGGCGTCAGAACGAATTTCAGCTGTACCACAATGCTAACACACGTTATCGTTGATCCTGTTTGGTCAGCTGATGACGGAAATTCTATTGCTCTGGATAATATGTTACACTATGTGAAAGCTTTTGATTATTTTCGTATGTCGGTTGCAACTTGGGAGCCGCGAAATCTTTCAAGAGATACCTAATCGTCGGAAGTAATACGTAAAAGTGATTAGTAACGCATCACTGGATGGACCTTGATCAGGGGCGTACCTCAGGCCCCGATCATCAGTCAATTGTTATGCAGATGATGCCCACTGCACTATATTCTTTGGAGCCTAATAAAATAAATCTAACCAATGCACTTATTAATCCAAATCTTACGTTTCTGAATCTCTGGATTGCAACTTAATTATAAACTCTATAAAATCCACGTTATTTCTGTTTTGTAAACTTGTCTACCAAATTTGCACTTAAATAACCTAAACATCACATTATATCACAAAAATATATTATAATAAATGGTCTAAGATTAAGTTGTGTATTGGGAACAAACAAATAGGACAAGGATTCGAGTCGCACATTTATCATTGCATTGGAAATAATATATTTAGTGCTCTACAATTAATTTAGGTATGCAAATGTACGTAAAGATATTCTCAGTAGAAATGGTCCTTACATAAATGCTTATGCTTGAAAAGATCTTTAATTTATACACTTTAATAAAAAAGAACTCGCATCGGAGCAGTCTTTGAAAAACACCCTGAAGTAAGAAAATGAGCAAATCCGATGAAATTTTGACAGTTGGGTGTTTGAACACTGAAGGTTTCGCGATTGCCCGAAATTTCTGTTATTTGGCTTCCGAGAAATATATTGAAAATAAATTCAAGATACCTTCCATTTCGTTGTTTCTCATTAATAGAAAACGCTTTTTTAACATACCTGACAAGTTTTTAATAAAAAAGTCGTCACAAGATTAATAGTAGCATTCAAATATTTACTCGAACTTGTTTGTCTTGTGTTAACATTCATGATATGAGCTGTCCATGGTACTTACAATACAAATAAACAAAATAACATGCGATTCATGCCAGTAAAAAAATTTAAACAATCGCGAATTCCAAGAAATTTTTCTTCATCTGTGACAGGTAAACAAGTATATTTCCAATATATATTTGTATAAAGTAACGAAACTTTTGTACCCATGAACATTTTATTTAAAGTATTGAGTACCTACTTACTTGCAACGTTCAAGGATGTCATTGAAATTCTCCAAGTTTGTGTCTGTCGCGTTCTTTCTTTGACAAACTATTGTTACGGAATCGTTACTCGGGTAGAACATGGGAATCGGTTACCTACTTAAAAGGTTAAATTAGATAATCTTGGTTTTGTTTTTACTCGTATTCTGAAATTACGACCTTCTACTTGTCCAACCACAAACGTTTTTTCTATGAAGCGTATGTAATGATTTTACTTCCACAATTTTATTATACAATATTATCTTTCCTAGAGTTCATTCGACATAATCACAGATTTTCAAAAAAAACAATTATGCATACTAACGAATTGAAATAAATGTAGGTACCGCGTATTTTAACATTTTTGGCTGCATTCCATCTAAACTTGACGCTATCGTTTCTTAAGTTTTTAAATGCTTCCCATAGAACAGCCCAGGTTGTCGCTCTCTACCATGGATATAAGATGTAGGATCCTGCATACGTGCTCTCAGCATTGATATCCTTTTCCGATACATTCGTCCCGCATACATAATAAGGTCTCCAAATATTCCTTATGTTTTTCCTCGTTTTCGAATTGAATGTCCCCCGCCTCATGTTCAATGCTTTTGTAACTAGGTCTGATTCCTCTGAAATTTCTTATATAACTATTTTAGACATGCCACGTCAGTCTCCCCTACTTCTAACTTATTTTCTACTTCTATCTTTTAACCAATTCAATGTTTTTTCGCTTTTCTACATTTCCGAACAATTTCCCACTTTATTGCCTTGTATCTTCTCATCTAGCTTGGTTTCCTATTTTCACTTCTCCTGTGTTAGACTCACAATATTGGTAGCTTTCTACGTTCACGTGTACACGCCATCTTTTAGTTTCTCTATGTCAAGATGCCTTTTACTGTTCCGTGTTTTTTCAAAATCTTGATTGAGAGAATACGGATAAGGCTAATCTATATAAATAAAAATCAATTGCCGCATGTATGTAAGATCATCACTTGAGAACGGCTCCACCGATTTGGCTGATTTCTTTTTTGTTGTGTTCGTAATTGTCAGGACAAGGTTTGTATGAAAGAAAATTTCGGAAAATCCGCCGGGAAATCCGCCGGGAAAGTCGAAAATTTGGATGGTATGTTTGTATGAAAATCTGTTTGACAAACAAAAATGTGACGTTCAGTTTGACAGTTCTAAAAATTGAATTGTCAGTGTGTTATCGGTGGTGATCATGTATTTGGTGTTTCTTTGGAAAAAATGCCACCAGTGAGGCGTCAAAATATCGGTCGGCGTACGCGCAATGCAAGCCAACTACATGATCGTCGAGTCAATGAGACTGACGAAGAGCGTAGACAGCGTTTGGAGCCAAGTCGAATAAGAATTTATCAAGCCTCAAGCGCGATCCATTATGACTCCGGAACAACGGGTACAGTCGAGTTCGACGAGCTCAGTTGGAGCTTACGCACAAAATAATTTGGAACGTCGACAAAACAGAAGCCGAACGTGGCATTAGGGATTAGGGAACGAAAAATTGGAAAAGTTGCCCGGAAAATTGGAAAATTCTGGAAAAACTGAAAGTGCTTTTTTCTATAGGATTTTTGTATGATATGGATATGCGTAAGTCGGGAAATTCGGACAAACTGTAAAAGTCATAATTTTGGAAAATCCACCGGAAAATTTGAAAATTGGGGAAAAACTAAAAGTGTTTAACGGCTGGACCGATTTGGCTGATTTGTTTTTGTTGTGATCGTAATTGTCAGGACAAGGTTTGTATGAAAGAAAATTTTTGAAAATTCGGGAAAACTGAAAGTGCTTAACGGTTGGACCGATTTGGCTAATTCTTTTCAAAAATAAGGTTCTTAGGGAACGAAAAATTGGAAAAGTTGCCCGGAAAATAGGAAAAAACTGATAGTGCTTTTTTCTATTGGATTTTTGTATATGATATGGATAGGCGTAAGTCGGGAATTCGGACAAACTGTCAAAATCATAATTTTTTGTACGCACTCGCGATGATAACTGACGATAGGAACGACATTATTTGGTTGAACATAAACGTAATCAGCAAAATGTTTCACAATGAATAAAAGATTTGGTTAATAAATCAAAAGTTCAATACGAAAAGTAATTTTAGGCAGGACAACGTCTGCCGGGCCCGCTAGTTTATTATAAAAGGATAATTAGTAAGTTTTTCGCTGTGTGGTAAACAATAAAAGTTTGCCAAACTGGAGAGAATTAATTTTTAACATCTACATTACTTACCGGAACAGCTGAAAACAGAATCCATTAATAATTTTAATAAACGATCATTAAGATACTTACTTTACGTCTGCTGAAAAAGGGCCCTTGAAATTAATGAATCCGAACCTATATAACATCGTAAGCAGCCATTATTAATAACTAAAGTTGCAACTCTATACGAAAGTGCTGATGAAGTGGACTAGGGAATAAATAATGCGTTTTCCTTGTGAGAATAAAAATTTATTGTGGGGTAGTAACAGCAAATATGTCTCGTATAATTTTCCCAGAGTGCCGTTGTAAAAGGAATTTTAGATATTGGAAAGAGGCTTTCGTTTTATTCGCTGATAAAACAGAAGAAACTTCGTTACCAAAACGAAATGCGCGTTCGATACCACTCCCCTACGCTCACTTCCATTCCGAAAAAGGCAAAATGACAAGAAAATGTGCGGTTATCTGGTTGATTGAAAAAAGTTCTAGGCGGGAAGAAATATAAATGAATTTAATAATAACCACAGTATTTATGATGTCATCTTTATCAATATTTCAACTGCTATGAATATTAAGAAAGATAGGTACTGAATTTGAAACTGTTACTCGTATAACGTTGCAAATAAAGTAAACACTTGAAGTAATCAAGAATTGATGAGTGTTTACTTTGGACCTTCTGACGTCACGCTGTGATCTAGAAGATCACACAAGCTGGCTTAGTCTAATTAGGGGTGTATGCTGGTGAAGGTTAGATCGATTTCGCAATCCCGTATGACTTCGATTTTCTTACGTGTCGCACTCGTGTCGCATGATATATTTTTAATCCGCTCTCATTCTCCCCGAGATTGCTGAATTTCGCGACAAAAACACTCTGATGTCAATAAATTTCAGTGTATGTGTTTTGCGACTGTGACATATTCTGAAATACTGCAACTCGATTAACACGACAGGTCCGTGGAGATGGTTAAAATCACGTTTTAGTGGTAGGAAATTTTTGTTTAAGTTTTGTTTAATTATGTTTCTTTGTTCCAAGTATGTTCAAAAGATAAGACATCACACTACTACTGTAGCATTGTAAGTTTAATAGTTTGTTATATGGAATGACATTAGTGCCTGTAGGCTTAACGTTACTGATGCAATCAGTCGATGAGCCAACACAATGTTTCATTTTACTTGGATAATTTCTACAAGGATAGATTTAGTCTGATACTGACGTGGCTAAATTGAATTACCTCCGACTGTTTCAAATTGATCGAGTTTTGCTTTTCTGACAAAATGACTGCATCGAAAATACGAAATTAAATTTTAAATTATTACCCATTTGGTTTTCTTCTTTAACAATGTATTATTCCACACAGATCACAGCGGATGCATTAGTGGGAATAAATTAATAACAATATCATGAGTTCCTGAAATATGCCACTTGACAGCAGATATTTAAGTAAAGCGTCGAAAGCTATTATTACAGGAAGCTGTTCAAACGGTGCTCCCTTATTTCCCGGGGTTGTCGCATTATTGCACACCCAGGGGTCCAACGTATTGCAGTTCGCTGTGAGTCCATAAGTTTTATCTTCATTTCATTGGAGCGTTGCGAGTTTCTGTGTTTATTGTACGATTTAGGAGACACCTCGTTTCTGGCAAATGAGGTTCGGTGTTTTTATAACCTCATTTCGTTAAACTGTTTTCAGTTTTCTGTTCTTTAAAACCAATTTTCTGTATAATGTTAACTAGGTTGTTTTAATTGATGGTGAATCGATTCAGAATCGTTCGAGTAATAGAAAAATAATACTCATGCGTAATTATTGTCTTAAGAATTATGTGGTGTTATAGTGTATCCCAAATAGCTTTGCCTCAACGGTAGTACATGAAAACAGTTTAAATACACAGCTGTTCAAATATTTTCGAAAGGACAGGAAGAATTCTCTTGGGAAGAAGAATTACATGTGCACCCTTCCAGACTCTCGGAAAATATGAGCTGCGTATACATTCATTGAAAATATGGGTGAGGAATAGAATAATTAACGGGTACCACAGAAGAATAAGTGAAATGTTGAGGTCGTCACTGCCATACGCCCCGGACTTGACCGGTAGGAGGAGGTCGCTGACACACGTCTCATCGATGAGTTGGAAGGACATGGTATCCACCGGATAACAGAGAAGAAAAATTGAAGGAGAGCAAATCCGGGACAGTACAGCGTCAGTTTTGCAAGATTCAACGAAGTACTTATTAAGATTACTAACATTGCTGAAATTCAGAGGTAGAGGTAGAGGTAGAGGTAGAGGCAATGAAGCAAGATCAGAACTGAAGCGAATATTATCTGCGAGATTATCTGTGACTAAGCGAGCTATAAATAAAACTGGGAATTTCACATGGTATATACAGTGACACAATTATCTCTCAGTGCATCAAAGTTATAAATGTTCTTTTTGTATTTGTTGTTACTCTCAGCTCTCTCCAATCATTCATCACCCTGCCCATTTATGACATATATTTTGTTTTATTTCCATTTTTTCTAGACCCATTTTTGTTCCGTGCTAGTATTACCAGGTCGTTGGCAAAGGCAAAACACGGGTCTATTATAGTAACCCATTTCTGTTTATATTTGCCTTTCTTACAACGTATTCTAAGGCGCCGTTGAACAGTACTGAGGATAATGGATCCTTTCTTCACTTGAAACTTTTTGGTCCGTTTCCTTATTACTCTCACTCCGTTGTCGGTTTCCCTTAGTCTTAGTTTTATCGTGTTTAGTAGCCTTCCTTTCACTCCTAGCTCACTTAATGATTTGTATGGTTCATTTGTTTTTATACTATTAAAACTTGTCTAAAGTTAATAAAAATTACGAGTGGTCCTTGCTTTGTGCTCGCAGCTTTCCTCCTGAAATTCTCTGAGTATGAAAATTTGGTCCACCACCGCTCTACCCTTACGAAAACAGCATTGGTATTCCCCTATTTTCTTGTCTATAATCGCAGTTAATTTATTCCTTATATAAGCTGGCATGTAGGCGATGTAGTCTGGTGGTAGGGCGCCAGACTACTAATACAGCCGGTGTGGGTTCAATCCCTACCACTTGCAGTCTCTTTATCTGAGGATTTTCTGACGGTAATAATAGGTGGCTTGAGGCGTAATGCTGTCTCCATTGGCTTCTAAAATGCACGTTGTGTAATGTGTATGTGTATATCAATATGCCGAAGCTAAATTTGACACTTCTATAGTGCTTAATGAAAATCACTGCCGTATTTCACAATTTCTTCATGAATGTGCTTTCGTCAATTAGTTTACCTACGTTGACTAATTCTTTTACCGACACTGAAATATGGCACATCGTCAATTATTTTCACGCAAATTTAACCCCCGTTAACAAATCATTAAGAGAATTTCTCAGATCTTAGGAATAAGTTAGTAGCAGCACACAAAAAACTTCAAACGAGGATTCTTCACTGTCTGGCGACGCTTATTACTTTTCTTTTCTACCATGCTGAACAAAGAATTCTAATTAGTTTGCTCTGTAATATCGTAATTCTTATTCTCGAGTTTTCTCTGTCCTCTGCGTCCATTTTTCGAATATATGAAATCGGAGTAGGATATTTTTTGGTTTGTACACGCAAGAAATAAAACAGGACCTTAAATGGAGTGGCTGAATTGATTATATGTCTGCGGTATTACATTTTTCCTGACAAACAGGAAGTTATTAGGAAAATTAATGTGCATAATCAAGTAAAATAGGTGGCTTGGAAAAAACGGGAAACTCATTAGTTGGGTAATAATCTGAGCTATCTGTATTGTGTGCGGACAACTTTTATCTGAGAAGGGCCAATGATCCAGAAATAATGAATTAACCAACTAATTTAATTAAACGATGCAATCTACGTTAAAGTTGTTTTTAGCTTGGACTATAACTATCGGAAATGCGAGCATGCGCAGTTACCTATGCTCACTTAAAAGCCTATCAAGAAAATGTCTGCTTACATATTGTCTGGTTAAGCCCAGGTTAAGTCTCAAATATAGTGCCACGTGCCACCGGTGGATAAAGCATTTGTCTGGCAATCTCTGTTCCGTATAAAATGTTTGAGCATTCGAGCAGCTGTTGCTACATTATGTTAAAACTCAGGATATCTATATAGACTGAATTTTGTCTGTTTCAAATTGCTACCCAGTCGTGTAGATAGCACTATCGCTGCTTAGTTTATAAAAGTTGAGCAACGTTTATCGCGGTTTGCGTTTGGATGGGCGGTCGGTATTAAAAACCGTGAAATGATGGAATAGTGAATGGATAAAGCTGATTATAATAAAATGTGCAGTAATGGAAGAGGCTAATTTTCGGATATCAGTTTGAAGGACCAAGCAAGTAACAAACCATTGTAATGATATGCCTATATATTTACCAATATGGCTCTTAAAATAATTAGAAAATTAGATATGTGAATATTTTTTTGCCCCATTATTGTTATATTTCTAGGTGCATACGTAACGCCTATCGTTTTCTTAAACAGAGTTGGAAAACAAATATAATCTGTCAAATATAAGTCACGTTCAACCTCTACCTTAGAAGTTTATTTTGTTATCCAGAAATCGATCATTTTGATGTACAACATGACATTAATAAGAAATTGTGTTTGCTTAGGTATTGATTCAAAAAAGAGGTCAGCGATACAATTTTATTAAAACTTCCATATCTTTTACGTTGGATTGTTTTATTTTACCCTGAAGGTGAAAAGAAGAAATATGAAGTTTTTAAAGGAAAATAATTGCCCCTTACAAGGGAGAACCTAACATTTAGCAAATCGATAATGAAAATGGGTCACAAATATTGACTCTGAAATGCTAAATTTCGTGATGATATTGTTTAATCCTTAGCTAAGCCGATCTTTGTTTGCTTCTTTCTTGCAAGACAGTGACAGCGGGTGTTGTGGCACAACATAATAGGTATTTGAGCATTTCTAAAATGACATTATTAACAATGTTATTATTGTTAACAATTATGATTTTGTAGCCCAGATTTTAGATTTTAACCTACAGAAAATTGTAGTATGACTGAAAATTGGCACAGTTATTATTTGGTGTGCTTAACAATATGCCCATAGTCCCCTAGCCTTCCGTGCCGGCTTCCTGGTATTCCAGGAGTTTGAACTCCTGGAACGCTGGGATAGTGCCGATCAGCCCTAGAATTTACGAACAAAAGGTTGGACCCATGACTCTTGAATAGGGCTCAAATGAAAGAGGGTGCCACTGACTATCATTTAGAGCAGTTTATGGCCGTATCCCTTGACACCCAGTGTTGCAAACCCATAACGCACGCGTAAACATTTGCATTTAAAAGCAGACGACAAAAACTCGGGGTGCGTTCGGATTAAAACGTCCGACGAGTGAAATTTCGTCGGATCAAGTTTACTCGGATGTTGTTCCAGCTTTACTTTCAATATGAACGACTGTTGTTTATCGTCCAACTGTCAAACCGATTGTCAGTCCTTCTACACTCTAAAAGAAATCTCATCTTAGTGTTTCCTTTGTCTCCTAAATTAATATTTTTTTTTCAAAACTCTCACCCCACCCAAAAATTATACAGCTTCTTTATCAATCCATGATTTAAATAATTTTTCTCAGATATTGATATTTTGCTAAGATGAATCCAACTAACAATTTATGAAATGTATGCACAAATGCGCAGTGCGCAGTCGCGAGAAAATTCTCCGGTCTCTCTGAAAGGACAAAAATATTTGTTCATCGGACGAGTTTTCGAGTTCAATGTGAACAACGATAAAAGATCTCTTTTTCAATATGAACGAAGATAAAAAGTCCGAAAGTCGTCCGACGTTCAGTCTCAACGCGCCCCAACTCTCAAAAATGGACATTTCCAGACACCGTGGCAGTTTTATTTTGGGACGTAAATTTTTGTTAGCAGGAGAGGTCGAAATAGTGACGTATAGTATCCTTCAGGCTTTTCCGACTGTAGTAAATTTAGGTGCATTCAGAGAGAGAGACCTGAGTGTAAACTGGTTTTATATGTAAAAAGAACATAAAAACGTATATACACAAATACATATAAAAACTAAATATAACAAAAACCTAACATTCTCACCCTTATTTTAAACAATGCAATTTATTATCTATTATATGGCTCTGCCTGGGTTTACAATTTCTTGATTTTCCGAGTCAGGAACCGAAGATACAGTGTCAGATGGTAGAAGTAGAGAACTTCGCAGTTTAGGTTTCCTTATTTGATCTGAATGCCTAACTGTTGTTTTTTCCTCCTTTGATTTTACCTCAAACATTGTTGATCCAACTTTATTGTTTATTATGCCAGGTACCCTTCATTTTTTTGGATTTTGATATTCTTTGAAAGTAATGTTGTCTCCTACCTCTAACAATATATCTTTTCCTCTACAAAGTCCTTATTTGTTGGTCATAATAAATCTAACCTTATTTTAATTTTCACCCAAACATCTTTTCTGCTGAACTAATTCCAATAGTTGAATGTTCTGTGTTTCTATAATGTAATAAAAAATTCACAGATTTCCCAATCCTCGCAACCATCGGGACATTGGAAATGATAACACCATTCACCATACATAAAACATAATTAACTTTTTATCGTGGGAAAAATAGTGTACATAACTCGATGGAAAGTGTATTTCCTTTAAGTTCGCGTGATTTCTTTCACGCTCGTATGAAATTTGTCACTTTCTAGGCTCGTTACGGAATATACCTACTATTTTACGTCATGTTCTCCGGGCATACTCGTACTGTGTACACTTCACACTATTGTAGACTCCCGGCTCTCACCACTTGAGCGCTGCGTTATATCAGTATACGTCATATGACTTTCGTGTCGGTGGCCTTGAACAAAAATCGTAACTCTGGCCCCATATAAGAACATTAACATTTCCAATGTTAAAATTTTGGATAGCAGCGTCCAAATTTTGGTTTTCTGGTAAATATAACTTTTTCCGAAGCCCGTTCTTTCAATATCCACCGAAAAAATTTAAATTGTTTCGCATTTGAGAAAGTTATTAGAAAGAGAGGAAAGAGGTGCATTTTGGCTAACGTCTCTCAAAAAGGACATTTCCAGTCACTGTGACAGTTTTATTTTGGGAGGTAATTTTTTGGGCAGGAGAGATCAAAATAGTGACTTAATAGTTTCCTTCAGGCCTTTCAAATTTGTTCTTTGATATAGGTACATATTTCTACACACCAAATAGAACAAATCTGCTAACTTTCGGCCATACTAAAGTTTTCTCAAGGTTGTAGCTGTTTTAGACCTATTTTTCAAATAAATTAGGGATATCATGTTCCGTATAGCTTTTCTTACTTGTGAAGGCTCAAATATATGATTATGAATTTAAATCTGATAAAGTTGGTTAACTAAGTACTTAATACTCTGCAGAAATTTGTGATATACTTAGAGCCCATTTCTTGAAAAGTAAGAACTGACACGTGCTGAGGGTATTAATGTTGTAGTTTGAATAAACTGGATTCACTGTAAGCAAAATTAGTTTCACAGGTACCTTGTGCGACAATATTCCACTTGTGTCAATACATAACATTGGCGACTTTCAAGTTAATGGCCCTCAACATATAAACAAGTCCTCAAAGGATATATGCCTCGGGATTTGTTATTACTGTCCGCATTACATTGTCACTTAATGCCTGACATTACCATTCGGCACAGACACAGGAAAACAAGCAATTTGAACCGTAGCCGCGCCTCTGTGGTCCAGATTAAGGAACACCCGCCTATTTGTAATCTCGGACACGAAGTCGCATTTCGTGGTTGAAATCTTCCGGTAATAAATGAGTTAGAGCGGACCCGGAACAAGCAATCGATCACTTAATTCGTCATCGTGGTTGCACAGTGTGTAAACTAGTCTCTCGTCAGTTGCTCATCCTCTTTGTTTGCAAGGCACCTACACATTAGGTAGATTATTGGGTTTGCAATCGAGCTTGAATTATGTCAATGTATTAGTTATACATACATAATTTAAACAAATTTGATATGTTTGTATCATAACTTAAAGGAATATAGCTACTTCACTCGCGCGCGACTCCTTTGATTATTGGACGCCAGTTGGACTATGAGATGGTGGGAGAAACTGCTCGTTGCAGCTCTTTCTATATCCTTCTATTCCAACTGTAAAGCCTTGTCTGCCACATGGCTTCGCTTCACCCACGCTTCATTCCCAATGGCCGTCTCGTTGCTCAGCACGATAGGCGAGTGTCGGAGACATACTTTTTTAAGCTATGGCTATGCCAGACAAATGGAACAATGCTACTGGTATTAGAATAGGGAGGTTCGGAGAAAAATAAGATATCTATTTTTGGCATAAAAATGACAGAAAATTGTTATTGTAATTGATTTACGGCGAAATATTTTTTCTACAAAATTTTTTGCGGCGTAATAAGCGAAAGAAATTAGCTTATCACGCCTACATGCTAGTTCGCTTTGTTATTATGGTTTGACGTCAGAGATTCGTAAGGCGCTCCTCCCACTTCTCTTGAAGTGCCCGTGAAGCGGTACCTATCTCATAACATACTTATTGGGACTATTTCGAGCGTGAATTTTTAAAGTAAGGTGTCAAGGAAACATAAAACAAAGACAACGTAATCGATATAATGATGCAACAAGGGTATCAAAAGTCCGATTCGCATAATTTGCCATATTTATATAGTAGGTAGGTAAGTGTCCCGGTAAATGTGGAAATGGTGTGTGATTCTTGCATCTAACCCCAATTTCATTCAACCTCAAAACAGTAGTGTAAAGGCAGACCGGTATAAGTAAAACAAAGTCAACAATTTATTAACTGTACATGCCTTTTATAATTCAGTATAATTAGGTATGTAGATTGTAGATACCTGCTTACTTCTGTTTGTAAAATAGGTACCTACCTATATTCTCTAATACAATACAATACATACCTACTCATTTATGTAGGTATGTATACCTAAGTGATTGACAAGTTATCAAGTTAACAGTTTTATAACGGATTGGAAATTTTTTAAAAAAACGGAAACAAATACAACTCACGCGAATCAAAAAACTACGCTACGTAGGTACTAGGTACTTGTTTAACAAAAAGAAACAACTGCCATATTCTGGAACGGTTAATGTAGAAACTCGGAAGAGACTCTTAAAGACGCATGTATGGAGTACGAAATTATACCTACGGGTGCGAAACTTGGACAATGGGAGAAGCGGATTGAAAAAGAGTAGAAGCGTTTGAAATGTGATGCTACAGACGGGGAGACGGGTGTTGAAGATACCGTGGATAGACAAGTTAGCAATAAGGAGGAATTAGAAAGAGTTGGAGAAAAGAGAAAAGTATGGAAGACAATAAAGAATAGGGGATAGGATCGTAGGATGGTAGCACACCTTCTGTTTCAAATTATGCTAACCGTAACACGTTACCAAGTACCAAGGCGTCCCAGAAAACTGTCGATAAATTACATTATGTTCGATTTTATTTAGAGTGGCTGCAATGGGGCAGCCGATAATTTTATAAACTTTTGCAATGCTAAACTATCGATAATGCTGACAGATTTTCCTTCTGGCTCCAACGAACCACTTTTTCCATTTTATTGGTGTGCTGTACGATGTATTAGTCTAGGTACAAAACATAAAACACCAGTTAGAACCAGTTAATAATATTTAACAATTTAACTACACATTCATATGCATAATACTAATGGGACTGCTGCGCGCTGAAGCTGGGACTTGTACGTTATACTAAGTTCTGACGTCACGCGGCCTACTCTCGCTGCAAGGTACGATTTCTAGCCTCGCACCGGCGGAAAACTTTGCAACGGCTTCACAGGCGAAGGATTTTTTTTAAACAAAAATTAACAATATAACTGCCTTCAGTATAATAAACTCTATCAATTTTAATGAAATTTGAAAATTACCGAACCTTCCTATTCTGCACAAGAAATATCATTTGGAAATTTCCTGGTCAAGGTTTCCGTACTGTATGACCACTAATGTGACGTCATCGAAGTAGCGCACCCGAGAACTGCGGTTTTAGTCTAGAAACAGCGCTTCCAACCTAATGCATTATTAAAGCTGGGAACACATTTCTCTGATGTGTTGTGTTGTGTCGTGTCGTGTTGTGTTGTGTTGTGACTCGCCGTGTGCACATGTTTCTGTCGTGTAGTGACGCAACGTTTGATAAACCGGTGCTACCCCATTTCTCAAAAGCTCCAGTGCGTACACACAGAGCGTTTTCGTCCCCGATTAACCGGGAATTTTTTATAGAACTGTTTCTATACTTTTTTCCACACTGTATGTAAGTACAAGTGAAGTAAAAATGCTGTTGCTTTACCTGTAGAATTCATTTCCCTGCCTATCTCCTCCCACGCCTCTTGCAGCATACACTCATTGCGGTAATTCTTCGAATTCACGTTGAATAAACATTCGTAATTTCTAACTTTTTCAATTAAGACAGCTTCATCCATATTTTTTAAGCGAAATGACCCGTGCACACTTCTCTGATGTGTTGTGTCGCGATGCAACGAAAATCTGGATAGAAGGGATCGCGTTGCGTCACAACACAACACAACACAACACAGCGCGTAGCGTCAGAGGAATGTGCACGCGCCCCGTTTAATTACATGCAATTTATGCTGTATGATCCATACAACGTTGCGTCACAACACAACACAACACAACACGTCAGAGAAATGTGTCCCTAGCTTAAGACATTCCTTAAGTTAGAAATATTAAATTTCCTGAGTGGATAATTGAAAGGCTGATATTGAATCCTACATGCGTTTTCTTCTAATTTCTTCACGTTGAAACCGAAGAAATGCTTAAAATGTATAGAATTAACTCAATTTTAGTCACATTCATTTTGCACTACGTTTTTACTGTGGTAAACTTCGATATGACTTTTTTCACTCGAGTAATGAAATTGGATTTTCAACATTGTGTGTTTGAGTTTATTTTATTTTCTAAACAGTACCTGTGCGATATGAGACTGTTAAGGATCTCATGCATGTAAAATACAAGTTTTATCCTTGCAAATTCTATAATATCTTAAATTTATGACATCGTTTTGGAGAAGCTCCACCACCCGCTGTCGTTGTGATCAGACCTAAATTCAAAATTCGCATATCTCTCTCATACTTAATCCCTATTTATTTCCACGATAAGCTTGAATTTATTTGCTGTAATTTCCTGCCAGTATACAATATGTCCTCCAGGAAAAGCTCTCGTCGTCAGCACCCTTTACAGGGAATTTTCTGCAATATTTCGTACTACTTTGAAGAGAAAGCCAACTGAAAGTTCTTCGCTGCAATAAGAGCTCTCGACTCCTTTGTTCAATGAATTCACGGTCGAATATTTCTGAGAACTAGCTAACTCGATGCTGAAGAAAAAAAGTGGAAGGGAAAGTCTACTGTGAGTTGTGACGTAATTGCTCGTTGTTTTCTTTGAAATCAGAGTCCAAGTGAAGTTTAGCGAGCAGAAGAAGTTTGCTGTTTGGATCTTGCCCAGGATCGCTTGAAATCGCAGTCAGTTCATTGGTTTGTTATTGAAATTGTATGCTTATCAATAGAATTTGAGTGGAGAATTTATTCAATATCTGGCATATCTAAAGAACTAAAGAACTTTTGACGATACTTAACGTTATTTGTGCAGATATATTGTTTCCTTTTCTTAGAAAACAATGCTATGAATACTACTTGGCTTTATTTTGATGTTTGTTTTTGTAATTGTCGTAGATATGTTTAGTGCGTAATTTTAGAATCTAAACCACGGTTTCCAAAAGTTTTATTACAAGCCATATGGGGTAAAGTACACATTTTTATTGTTCAGGTACATATGAATGTCAAATTACAAGATCGTTAGAGAATAATTATTAGGTACCTACGTGTTTTGAAGTTATTATAAAATATAAACCTACCCAGTGAGTTATTATACATATATGTATACCTAGTCTTTTAATTTTTATATTTCAACTTGATTACCCTTGTCAGAATGATAGCATATTTAGGAGTAAGATTTCAGAGGTTAAAATAGGCCTACATTCGTATTTTTGGGAAGGACATGCTTCAGAGGCTCTCATTAGTAAGTCCACTACAAAGTGAATAAGACAAGTGTATAGACTCCCATGCATACAGTAGAGGAAAAAGTGAGTAGTATTTGTCCGAGCTTATAGGCAAGAGAAGTGGAGTGCGAGAGGGGAATCGGGCCGATTTTTCATATTTCGCGCGTAGGAAATGTGGCGCGCTCAAAATGTATCATGTCATAACTCCCTCAAAAATTGTCTTATCGAGTTGAAATTTTTTAAATATTATTTCTTAAACTTTCAGGATGCTCACGAAATCTTTCAAATTGCAATTACATAATTACTTTTCATTCCGCTTTGCGATTTTCGAGACGTTATGTTCTTGGTGCAGTGGAATTTTCACCTATCGAGGAACTATGCTCATTTTTAGAATTTCGACAAACTTCCAGTTATAGAGAAAGGATTGACTTTTATTTTACACCAAGATTCAATTCATTATCTCGCATGGAAAAAAAGTTATGGCGATTTGAACACGACAATAATTCTGAAGTCAGTATACTACTTCAAGAGTTACGGGCTCAGAATGATTGTCGTGTTCAAATCGCCATAACTTTTTTTCTATGCGAGATAATGAATTGAATCTTGGCGTAAAATAAAATTCAATCCTTTCTCTATAACTTTGCCGCCGGAAGTTTGTCAAAATTATAAAAATGAGCATAGTTCCTCGATAAGTGAAAATTCCACTGCACCAAAAAAAACGACGTCTCGAAAATAGCAAAGCGGAATGAAAAGTAATTATGTAATTGCAATTTGAAAAATTTCGTGAGCATCCTGAAAGTTTAAGACACAATTTAAAAAAAATTGCAACTCGATAAGACAATTTTTGAGTTATGACACGATACATTTTGAGCGCGTCGCATTTCCTACGCGCGAAATATAGAAAATCGGCCCGATTCCCCTCTCGCACTTCCCTTCTCTTGCCTATAAGCTGGGACAAATACTACTCACCTTTTAGAGGCAAATCGGTCCACTTGTCTTATCCACTTTGGTAGACTATTTTTAAGTGTAAAATACATACTAACTGCAACATTTTTCGAGTCGGAACGTGGAAAGTTAGAAGCATAAGCAAGTATGAAAATTGTAGCATTTAAAAATTGAAATGGATAGATTAGTATTAGACATGTACATATTGTGCTGTCTTAATAAACTTATTTTTTATTTATGAAGAATGGTTATAACAAATTTTACCGTATTTTACCGTAAATTTAATTAACACCTTAAAGTCTGTCCAAACATTCGCTACTGCAATAAACTGCTGTCGATAACTTACGAAGATTTTGTCGAACTACATTAGTAAGAACTGACCG
Source organism: Xestobium rufovillosum (assembly GCA_963966045.1). Classification (NCBI taxonomy): domain Eukaryota; kingdom Metazoa; phylum Arthropoda; class Insecta; order Coleoptera; family Ptinidae; genus Xestobium; species Xestobium rufovillosum. The sequence continues at coordinate 33,879,896 of OZ014493.1, forward strand.
AGTACCTTCACAAGTAGTGACAGCGCTGTAAAAGGTTAACGACATCGCGGCCGGGTACAGTTACCTACAAACTGCTTCCACAACATACTAGTAAGTTATGTATTTAGTTTTATTTTGTGATAACTTGTTTTGCTTATTTTTCTGGTCAACTCGACAAGGACGATCCACATACGACTTCTGCACTTCTGTGCAAGTTTATTTATGCATTTTAACTTTTAAACCCAGCCAGTTCTCTAGCGAGTTACTGTAAAGAGTTTTAAGGAACGTGGTCATATGTATTGAGGATACAAGATGAAGTCAAATGGGTTTTTATTCACTTTCAGTTCAATTTCGTAGGGGACGATGGGAAATATATTTACATATTAAAAAAAAACGTGCGACGGCACCAAAAATGCTTTGGAAAAAGAGAGGTACATTTTACACCTGTTGTTCGGAACAAAGAAAATATAAGTTGGTTAACTACGTGATTCCCAAGTGAATTAATTGGTTAATTGTGACTTTCCTCCAGCCTGTTCAGAGAAAATCTTTGCAGAGTAAAGAAAAATAAAAATTCAACACCCTGTATCTCAGTAAAAGACTTTTTGTCTCATTTTTACACGTACCTACTACACGCACACGAAGCCGTGCATTATCAAAAATAGAGTTTAAACATTATTATCCGTATACTAATACAAATTTTGTAACAAATTCTACTAGAAATTCTCCAGTTCTTCATCGGGAGACCTAAAACAACGAAACTCTTCCCTCATTTTTGCAATTTCTTATATACCCATTTACCACCATGTACCTCATTTTTATCTTGAACAGTATGTAAAAGTATGGTTATAAAAAATTATAAACGAAAAAGTTGCAGCCATCAGTTACAGTTTTATAAGCTGAATTTCAGTATTTATTACGGCTTCTAGGTATGTAAAATACAAGTAGGTACCTAATAAGGAATTCATGATGTCATTATCCTTTCTATCACAATCGATTTGAGTTTTCTAACCACAACCTAGATACTCTTTCAATTTTATTTTACATGTTCAATTCTCTTACCTTGACTACCGCGACTTGCAATGAGACACCGTTTCGTGGTTTGTTTGATAAATCAGTATCGAATACTTTAGACTTTATACGTCTTTGTTTATATCTTTGACCGTTTATGTCTAGGTATGTTGGAATCAAAGAAACTCAATGTTGGCATTTTACTCTGACGTAAGCTACCTTTCAATTGCATTTAAGATTAGGATGCGGCCTTTTTGTGCGATGGAACAGACCTTGTATCGACTAAGTCAAGTTTTATTACAGGTTATTATTATTATTTATTAATGGCGGAAGGCTAATGGCCATACAATTCATTATTGCCATTGAAAGTTGATGACTGCGATCATATAGATATTCGAGAATTTTCCTCGTTATAGTTTTTAGAAAGTTGATCTATCACTTCTTTTAGTTTTTCGCTGATGTGCACAACAAATCTAAACAGTGTAAGCAGTCTAAGCAGTGTATCGGAAAAGTAAGTAATTATACTTCGATTTATTTCTGTTAATTTCAGTAAGGATTCAATAGAGTACGTACCTACTCTTCTTAAGCTCAGAACTTGTAATGCAACAGATTTATATTGTCCGTAAGCTTCGTGGATAAACGCGTACCCTTAGTTTAATGAACAAACTTCCTGTATACAGAATCCATGTTTACCAAGTTGCTAATTAGCAAAGGATACTTTGTTTATATTGAAGCTTGTCCTACCTGATTAAAATTAACAAACTTATGTGAAATATCCGAAAGAAAATAAAGTGTCTTAAAAATTCATTGAGTGGCCTGAGCGAAATAATGTTAGCGTAGTACGCAGCAAGAAGTCTTTGTAATTAAAGTTTTTCAAATTTTGGTGCTGTCTAGTGAGAAATAACAGAAACATGATGTTTAGTGAATCGTACTAAAATGAATGACCTCGTAAATGACCAAAGAATTTGGGTTTATGGAACTGGTCTTCGAGTTCTCCAGATCCCACGTTCTCTGGGGAAGATAATGCTTATAGAACTGCTTATAGAACTCCTTCATGCAATTAGAAATGACAGATTGGCCCTTTGAGTGGAGCAGACTTTTCGGGAACTGGATCCTAGACCGTGTTAGACAACGAAACCTGGAGTACTTGAGAGTAAGCTCTTCCAACCTCTTACTTATACTTGTAGGTATATAATAATAATTTTTGTTTCTGGTAGGCCATTTACCTTGAACGTGTTCTTATTACCTACTTTCATAAAAGAATGGGTGTCAGTTTTCTGCACGACAGGAAGATGACAGTAAATAATTAACAAGACAAAGTAGTAAACTATTCAATAGATTTTGGGCAACAGCATAACATTGTCCATGGCAATATATTATTTTGCACGAAAAACATTTGTATATGAAATCAATGAAACTCGCTCCGGCCTAACGACCCCTCTCATTAACGAGAATTTGACAGGATTATTTATTTTAAAAAAATAAAATGGAATATCACAATAAAAATTATCAGCCGCAAACTTCGATTCTGAGCCCAGCGGTTTGCTAGCCAGACAGCGGTTTGTTAGTCAGATTTATGATATATCTATTTAACTAAGGAAGTCCTGAAAATAACGATCATCCAGCCGGAATTTGACCACCTGCAGTAGAGTAATATATCTTCTGCAGTGTAAGTGGTTATTTCGTCGGTGTTTTGGTTCTTTTCTGTCGTTCCCATTCCCACGGTGACGTTCTACATTTTTATTTGTCGTTGGTTTATGGCTTTTAGCCCGGGTTAATTTTTTTTTATATTCTTTTAAACCTTTAAATGGGTGGTGGCGTCATTTTGAATGAGTGACAGTATTATCTGCATATGCTAACCATGTTGTACTGCGCAGTCGTTAAAATATGCATACTATGTGTATATACATATTTATATATTATGTGGGCACATACTTTAGTTAGTTCTCCAAGCACGAAACTGTAAGTAGTCCTGGATCCTGGCAGGAATTTAGTCCAACTAATCCTCGTGGAAGCTCTTCTAGATTGCAGAATACTCGTAAAATATACTCCACACTTGTAGCAAACCACTACGATCAATAATCTGTCTGATAACTGAAATGCTGTTAGAAATTAGAACCTTACTTACAAATCGAAAAAAAGAAATGGATTGAAGCTCAATTTGACTATAAATTTTCGATTCGCCACCGGTTGTATTTACTCAATTTACTGCATTTCATAAATAATAAATCACGGCTTTGCGATGTGTACGACCAGTCCACACCGTTGAAATATGCATTGCGACGGAGAGTACATTTCTCACGGAAAATCGTGAAGCGTTTCGCATGGATTTGCGTTTGTTTTTGTCAAACATATTGTTCCACGGTCGGAGCGCATAAATCTCTAAATTCCGCCGATAAATTTGCTTCGCGTTTTAAAATTCATTTCTCTACCGCAATATGGTGAAGCTAAGGAGAGCTGTTTGCATGGCGCCCGAAGAGAATCGCCAAGCAGTTTTTCACTTGCGGACTTGGATTGAATGGGACGTTACGTTAACGGTTTCATCAATTTGGGGTATATTATTTTCTTTTCCGAGATGGAGATGTAAAATGGCTTTTATATATTGGTAGTTATATATTGGTAGTAATTATTTGCTTTTATGTAGACTAGTTTTTAAAAAGGAGATAAGGTTTGGATGCTTGACATTGGGCACAGAGCGTGGGTTCAATCATTAGAAGTTGCAGTCACTAAATTTTACTATTTTCCGCCTCGTTGTGGGCAATTTTCATAGACTTATCAGCCCTTCTATCCTAAATGCTTTTGAGCATCTCCATCACCGCAAACTAGTGCAGTTTCTGGGTAAAGTAAAATTTCAGTTATTGGAGCTTTCTTTAAATAATTCCAAACTGTTCAGCCTTTCCTCAAAAACTGAATCGGCCGCCATTCTGAATTGAGTTGATTGAATATTATGAAACTCGGTCGTGTTCAGAATTAAGATCGCTTTCGAATGTGCCTTTACTGATGCAAATTATTTTTTTACACTAAGATGCCACTCTGTAGCCATCTTTCTCAAACATTTTGAAAAGGGTATTACCGTAGTTGCCATAAAGGTTTTCCTAATTTTGGTGCTCTAACGCATGGAACATAAGTTTTGAAAAAAGTTTTTCCGATAAATTATATTGCTATACTTGGGCCGCCCAACAGACGGAGTGATCACCCTGCAAGCATGAGCTCTAGACGGGACTATTATATCAATTTAGGACGACAGAACCGCGGTGATGCGCTTTCTTTAGACCCAACGAAGTCGCATCACTCCAATTCGGTCGTCATAAATTAATATTGGCCCCGCTAGAGCACGTTCTTGCAGGGTGATCACTCCGTCTGTTGGGCGGCCCAAGTATAAACAAAGTTTACTCTAGTTACCACTGAGATAGAAAACAAGCTCGTTTGTTGGTTATTACGGCGACATGTCAGATTTGTCAGAAATAGTTTTGCAAGATGTCATACAAGATTGAAATACGAAAACCCATCTATAATTTAGTTGGACGAGTGCATAAACGCGAGATTGTTAACATTTTTAGAGACCAAAATATTGGACTGTCAACCATTTATCGTGCAATTAAGGAATGCGAAGAAGGTATACCTTACATGAATTTACCGAAAAGTAGACCTCTATTTTTTGCCCCAAATTAAGTAAACATACTCATCCAAACTGCTCAAGACAGAGTTGGGACGTCCACTCGCAAGTTAGGCTGCGCCGATTTGGAGTTGCGCATACGACTGTTGGCGGCTCGTGTGCAAATCTGGCAAATTGCGTGAGCGAAATTTTCAGTTTCTCCACTTGTACTGTAATATACTATTTACAAGTCCAATGTTGAAAATTGTCCAGGCAACGTTAAATTCAAAGCAAAGGCGAAATTTGCCGACAAGGTTTTGGTCTGTTGCGCTATTTCTCAATCAGGAATTTCAAGACCTTACGTCGGGAGAGTTAGAGGCGAAGCTGTAGATGCAAACGTCTATATACGCAAATGTCTACCATCAAAATGATGGAGCAATATTCTGGCCCGATCTGGCTTCATGCCATTATGCCAGAATCACTCAGAACTGGTTAACTGAACATAATATGAATTATGTACCTAAAAACGACAATCCTCTAACGTTCCCCAGGCGCGCCCCATTGAGGAATTTTGGGCACTACTAAGCAGGAAAGTAATTGATAAGGGTTGGGAAGTCCAAAATGAAGCACAGTTACAGACCAGAATATTCCAGAAGATTCGAGAAGTGAACATAATCGTCGTCCAGAGAATGATGGAGACAATTCTACCAAAACTGCGTGCCATTGAGGACCATGGGCCCCTATCAGTTTTGTGAATTTAGTTTTTGTAGGTATAACGTAATAGTATATAATAATTTCCCTAGGTTTAAGTCTCAATAAAATTCTTGTTACTATTCGACTTTTACCTATGACATTTTTCTCAAAAATAATGTTCCATACGTTATGTGAAGGCATTCAAAATATATGGGGGGAGACTTTTGATAGGCCCCGTATATTTTTTGGTACGTGTGACCCCTGTAATTTGCTAGGATTTAAATTAAGAAGAAGTCATATTAAGTTCGAATTTATAAGAATAAAGTTTGAGTTACAGTAAATGTTAAGGTAGCGATACACTTGGCGAACCGAGCCTGTAATGTAACGTGTGATGTAACAAATTCGTTAAATTTGGCCGTGCTTATGAGCACGCCGCGATCAGCTCGTACCGCTCCATCCGCTGTCGGTTTTTCTGACAAACACAAAGGGATTCGCAGTTGCAGTGTGGCCGTGTTTGTCCTAGAATTTATGGAGATAGAGGTGCACCGAGTACCCGGTATTACCCCGGTACCCGGCCCTACCCGACCGATTTGGCGGGTACCCGGTACCCGGCCAAATTTTGCACTACCCGAGCCGAGTAGTGCACTTGGTTCGCTATTGCATTTTTTACCCACAGCCTACTTATTGTCGCTTTCGCAAACCTTGAATCTTGAAATAATCCTACACTTTGCTTTTACTCATTTTTTTTGTAGTAGAAATTCAGACCCTACCCCAAACATGGGTGAATTGTTACTGCATACTATAAAATAACAAGGTTTTTTCCGCATTTAAATTTTACTAAAACTCACTGAAAAGCAGAGCATTTTAAAATCTATGTGTTTCATTGCGAAAACAGAAGAAACAGAAGCAATTATCGTTTTCATTAACACGGGGCATTTCAAAGTTTGTACTAAATACATATTTTATGATATACCCGTAAAATGAAAAATTACCGGTGAGTTATTCCTTCTTTTCCATATAAATGGAAATTATCGCGAATTGTTTCCAACTTTCAGCTCCCCATTCCATCCCTCAAAATGAGATTAGATTGTAAAAAAGAATTAAAATTTTCTCTTATTAAAAATGTTATTTGCCAGGTAGCGAAATTTTAATATTATCTGAAGTACGCTCAGGGAGAGTGTTTTCTTTTCGCGTTCATTTTCTCTCGGTGTTATAAGAAAAATATGAACGTAAAAAGAGAAATTAGATATGCAGATACAGAGAAATGAGATGATAATTTAAAATGCATTAATTTTGCTTTGAGGACTGAGGCATGATAATGAAATATCATCTGCTTTACAAAAGTAAGGAACTTGTCATAAAATACCATCCAGATGATTTTAGTCAAAGAATAACTCAAACTTCAGGAAAAATTATTGGCAAATGAACAAAATCTTACAAATAGGTTTTGACAGCAGAACACTTTTTAAGATTTAATAGTGTGACCTCTTTTTGCCCCTATTGAAGCTCGACAGTGCATTGGCATGCTTGGCTATGAGGGTATCTATAGTACGAGTATTGCTCGTGGATTTTGTCCCCAGGAAGAGGTAATAACTATCATCTGAACTCCTGCAACTTCTCATGCCTTAGTTCATCATTACCAGACCATTATTTCTGGGCGTTTTTGGGGTAGTGATGTTCCTGATACCACAATTTTGACAGCCAAATATTAGTTACAGCAAATTTTGACATGCAGTGGTCGTTCATTCTATCGTGAATTTGCGTGAATTTGCTAACTTTTCAATGGCAGTTTATGTAATTTATTTTGTCAGTTTTGGTACCTACACCTGCTTTTGTTGTTATTTCTTAAGTAGGTAATATAAATACAAATATAATGTAATATAAATACAAATATAACTTTTCCTTTCTTATTCCTTGTACCTAACTGTCAGACTGGCATCACATAAATTTTATATCTGTTAAATTGTTTCAATAGTTACTTATGTGAATGCCGTATAGGAGTTGCGTCAAATGTCACGTGATTTGACATATGGACCATTAAAAATGCATTCTGTGATTTTCCCACTTACCTAACCTATAGTAGATTTGTCGAGGAGGTGAAGCATTTTACTTCATGAAATATGCATTATAAAAGCAAAGGGGGTAGAAAGGTTCTGGAGTGGAAATGGCAAAATGATTATAAATCAAAATAACTTCTATAGAATTGGTGTGAAACGGTATTTGACGGAAAATATAGTTAGGGCTTAGGGTGGCCATTTCTGAAGATACAAATTGCTTATAAATTGCTAAAATACAACTGAAATATCCTTAATGAACATGTATGAGTGAGTGGATGCCCGGCAAACAGGATTTATTTATTTTAAAATTAAATTATAAAGTAAATGTGGATATGTCCGAAAGAACTGCTAAATACAAAAGTTGCTCTAATTTGCAAGCTGCATATTTTAAAATTATTTTCAAAGATGGCGGACTTCCGGTTATAGCGGAAATGGATACCAACTTCGTTATTTTTAATTGAACAGCCTGAGCATTAGCGCATTTTTTAATATCTTATTGAATTTTCAGGTCACTTTGTTAAAAACTCTTTGGACCTAAGATGCATCGTTTGGTCGTAATTTGACATTTTTCGAGAAATTTGACGTTTGCAGTGATTTAAAAAAATAATGATATCTCGGAAACTAAATTAGATAAAAAGTTGCGGTTTTGACTGTTGTGGTAAACACAAAAGGAAGGTTCCTGCTACGTCGCAAACTTTATTTTAGAGAATTGGGAAAGTTCATGATATGAACCATTAAATTTGAGATTTTTCAAACATTGATATCTCGACTTTTTTAAATGAAACTGTATATTGATTTCTAGACCACTTGAAACAGATTTTTACCCTCTTTCAATTTTATTCAGGCTATTTTGTTCTGTCTCTGCTAGTTTTTACAATATTTAGTATTTTCTGATTTTTTTACGCGTTTTCGCTTTTTTTTTCTAATAACTTTCGAAATGAAGGATCCTGTGGATGGTCATATATTCGGAAAACGTTCCGTATAAACTCGTGATGCTAATAAAGGATTTTAGTGACATTCGCCGAGAATAAAGAATGTCATATCGACCAATTCTTCTCTCGTTAACGATACTTATTAAACGATCAGAAATGTGCTGTGAAACGATAAAGCCGCTATAATGACTTTTCTTAATAAAAGTATAACATTTGAAAAACAACACCACTTGAAAATGTGAAAACGCATTAAAAAATCAGAAAATTCGAAATATTTCAAAAACTAGCAGAGGCAGACCAAAATGATTTAAATGATGAAAGAGAACAAAAATCTGCTCCTAATGGTGTAAAAATTAAGATACAGTTCCATTAAAAAAGTCAAGATATCAATGTATAAGCACAACTTCATGGATTTACGGAAAAACTGTTGACTTAGGTCAGGTTACTTTATTTTCTCTTATGGACGCCATTTACATCCTACACTTTGTTAACTAGAGCTTATTTTTTGATTTCATTGATGTACAACTCGTCCATATTATATCGAATATGCAGCCGCTGCAGTAAAAAGTATTAAATTTTAGGAAACAATGCAGTTGTAATTTAAGCAAATACGTGAAATAGTAGGTTCCTTTGTCATATAGTTCTTAGATTAGGTCATTTAGTTTATAGTTTTTAATTCAGATCTTTTCTAGACAATTTTTCATTTTCTTTTATTTCTTCCTTTGCAGCTACCCTAATGTTCTTCATAATTGTCATAGATAAGATTTTTCAAAAGTGCCGAATTTAAACTTACCCTCTGTCTTTTTAAAGTTAAACCAGCATATGGTTGGCCCAATTTTCAAATACGACTGCACCTAATTTCACAAATTTTCCTGTACTTCCAATCGTTATGAACTGTGGGCCAGTTTTTGGACCTCACTTCGCATTTATATTCCTTTTTGTCTTAAATATTTTGTTGGTCGAACGTAATGCATTTTAAAGTATTATTATTTCCAAATATATCTCCTTAAATTGAGCTAAAAATAGAGTACTCACGATTAAAATTCGTGTATGTAATAGGTTGTGTCTGTACAATTGATTTAAGACGCAGTTCAACATCCCCGTAAGAAACACGTTAATGTCTTAACCCAATTAAGTCAATAAAAATGACAGAGTAACATCGCCGTTCAAACAAACAATTCCTCGGCAGGAAATAGTGAGTTAAACTGGCACAATAACAATTACCGATATTATTTTCTCAACAGTTCCAGCGAAGCGTGCGTACATCGAACATAAAAATCGTCCGTCTATACACAGCGGACGTGATTAAATTTTCTCCCCTATTCCTACATAAAGGCTCAATATCTCTAGAAGCTTACGCTTTTCTGAAGAGCGTACTTATACCTGGCCTGAAAAATTTAACTTGATATTGTGAGGAAAATGTCGGAAGATAGCGTTCCGAGGAGAAAACGTGGCCTTTCCCAGATGGATTAAGTAATAAGAAGAGGGCTCGAAATTGATTTCGACATTCTAAAGTGATCGTCCCATACCTGACTAGAATGCTGAAATACAGATATTCGATTTGAATACCATCAATATGCTGTTATCGAAATTGCAAGGAGAGATTTAATATTACAGTTCCTCTGTAGATGTATCTGATGAGGAATTCATTCATGTCGAGTGTAATTAGGATTCTTGGTGGTGCAAGTATCAACATTCAGCGGGAGAACTTTGATAATGACTAAGTTAAACCTAAAATTAAAATCGCCGCCACTGGTACTTGGGCTAGATTAAGAATTGCGTCCGGGGCATTTAATAATCATTAACGTAAAAAAGTACTTAAGTGCCTGACTGTATGCGGGCATTTTTTTCTAGTTTTTCCTCTTCGAGACATCTACAGCACATTGCGTCCGAGGCGGCCATGATTTACGGATTCATTCCGGTCGGAATATAAAATATAAATGGCCAACCTAAGTACCCTGTTTGTGTTTTACGAGGAATGTTATTTTTCTTTTACTGGAAGGTATTCTTTCAATTGTCTCACGGAAAATAGATTCCGTTTGAATGGGAAAGAAGCGGTGAGGGACAGAGTTTTATTTGAAGTTTTTATAGATTAAATTTTTAAAATACGCTACTATAGCTAACTTCATTTTTCTTACACCTATTTGTTACTTATATATAAAAACATAATTTCAGTGGCGTTAGTGTTACAACCTCTCTCTCTCTCTCTCTCGTATACATATGTTAAGATCCTTAAAGACTTAATCGAGCCGGAGATAATAGTATATTATACACGAGTTTATAATAAATGCCGATGTTTACAACACGAGCGAGTGAAACGAGCGAGTTTTGTAATCATCCGAGGTAATAATAGCATTATTATAACGAGTTGTATACTATACTTTGTCCACGACTATCAAAACAGTGTAAGAAAGTGTAAGAAAGATTCATACATAGGCTGTCAGGTATAATTTTCTTGATTTTTCGGGCAATGAATCTAATGAGGCAATTTCTGCAGATTCTTTTTATGCTGGTGGTGTTAAAGAAACCTCGTTTTCACTCTCACTACTCATTATATCTTCTTTTTTAGAATATGCATTTCCAATTAAAAGCAAACCATGCTGATTTGACGTTTCAATTTGAACTGACACATCGCGATCGCGGCCCACTAAATTAATGTAAAACAGGGTCAAAGCGAAGTTCTTATTGGTGTAGTGAATAATATACATTAATCACTGCAGTGATTAATGTATATAATTATGATTGAAGAAACACAAGTATATAAAGATTATATTATAAGATAGTCGTGGACAAAAGATTTTAAAGAACAGAACGGATTTAGAGTAGGTCCTTTTTGAAGCATTTTCGCTTTGGCCTCAACCCCCAAACCCTATATTGTCTTCATTGATTTAACAAAACCGTACTACTGGGAAAGTTATGGAGCCATGCAGAACTAAGGAATAAATATGAAATAAATATATAAGTCCAACTTATCTTCATAAAGATAAGACAGCGTGCATAAGAATAGGGAAAAGAATATCCAGAAAGAATGATTATAAGTAAGGGTTTGAAACAGAGATATTGCTTCACTCCGACATTAAGTATTTGAAATTGATTTAAATGAAACTGATCTAAATTCGCCGACGATTAGGCTTCTGCTCCCGTACAGATTAGTTTGTTTTGCTTATGTTTTTAGGTACATCATCTTTTTTCCCAAAAAATGCGTGTATCTGGTGCCCCGTCAACTAAGTTGTCTGTTTCAAAAATGCGTTCTGCGAGCTTTCGTTTCATAATCATAATTTGCTTTTACACTTCCAAAATGTGTTGATATTCTGCAATGCGCATGCCCGACCGTGTTCGAACAAAATTTTAGGTGACGGTCTGACGGTGGAGTAGTCACTCCCATCAATGTAAGAAGGTACCAGCCTTGCAATAAATATTTATTTGAACATTCTACGCTATAAAGTAATACCATGTTACGGTTGGAATTTACACCAACATCTAAATTGTAGATTTCTACATTTATTTTAAATTATGTCCTTGTTAGTGCTGCCTCGCTTGAAGGATGTAGGTACTTTCAAATAAAATTTAAATTTGATACTTTTTTCCAGAACAGGTTCAAAAGAATAACCTTGCTGAGACTATCAGCGTATACCTGGTTTTCCGTAGCACGAGCCGCTTTTGGGTTTGAATTTGTCTAATTATTTTGTATTACAATAAATTCGTATATCGATTCGTTTGGCAAATTATCACATTATTGTGGATTTTCGGCCGTGCTACTCATTAAATTGAACCTTCGGGGATTTGAGGAAGCCATATACGCTCGAAAAGAGGTCTTTGACGTAAGCAATAAAGAAACAACTAAATTCAGTATTCTAAATTTAATATTTCTCTACAGCTTTTTTTATTGGAGTATAAATTATAACTTCGATCAAACCAAGAGCTCCACGATCACATGGTCTGAATTACTAGAAGGAAAGAGGCACTAATAATTATCAAAGAGGCACCAAATTATAAGGTCGTACATTTTTCTTACATATTCCGCCTAAACTGGCACATCGGATTCTCCCTGAAACAAAGAAGTTTGCATCAGTTAGATTACTTAAATTTTTGTCATAACATTTCATAATTATTCATAGTTAACTTACCTTAACTTTTATATTTGTAATTTCAGTTTTTTTTGCACGCATAGTTTTATAATTGTTTTGATTTTGTGTAGGCAGTAGTATTATTTACTTTGTCAGTCTTTGCGGGAAGTATTCGCAGCGGTACGTTTGTTTCGTTAATTCTTATTTACAACAAAAACGAGTTTCGCTCGCTGTCGTGTTTGGCCAAATATCGTCCACGGGTTACAGATTATCAAATAAAACAATAAAAGTATATTTTATTAGTTCGTCCGCTTGGATTACCCCGCGTAATTAAGAACACTGTTATTTTTTGCTAATTACTACATTAGCTTGTCATACATTACCCTATTATATATCATTTTCATTTTGTAAATATTTTCGTATTAACTAATAATAAATTTCGCAATTTTCGCAAATTTCGTTGGCTGATTTCTTTTGTAAATTGCGTGGCGCCCTTTAAAATTCCTTTGTGTTATCTACGAACCACCCCGTCTCCACTGACAGAGCCGGCAATCAGCCCAACGAATTAGGACATAGGATTAGTTGATACTTAGATTAGGAAAGTCACGTAATAACCACTACTTCCTCGACTACATCGGATAGTCGAAGTTTATGGTGAACAAGTTACTTAACATTAATTCTGTTAATAACTGGTTCTTACTAACTTGATGTGAAGGCAGTAACTAAACTGTAGCAAAACCTTCATCAGCAGCTATAACTCAATTCTCCATTTTGTATTTGTTGCCCAACTATAAATTATATAATCGCGTAGTGAAGTTATGTGGAAGTTCAATTAATAGGCCGTTAGAGTTTAGGGAGGTCAGCTGCAATTAATATTGTTCCGACCGCAAACCAAATGATGGATGACGACTATAATGCGACATCGAAACTGCCGAGGGCCAAGGACATCTAACTGTTAACTACATTACGACGTATCTCCTACACGTTGCAGAGGTTCGCCATGACTTGTACAATTACAATTCTTTTTCAACGTTGGTATGTACTCGTGTGTAAGATACGAGTAACGAGGCATTTACCGTTCTACGGCTCGGCTGTACTTTTTTCGTTCTTAAAACTGACTTTTCCGCTTGATTTAACTCACTAAACTGAAATCCACGATTTCCATAAAAGTGTAAATATAACCAGACATCACAGTTAGATGTGCAGTCTTTTCAGGTGTTTTTTTATTAACATTAATGTTACTCTAATGAAATATTATTATTAATATTGTAAGTACGTCTATCCTTTTAGTACGCCTTTCGAATTCATATACCATTGTAAATTGTCTCTTGGAAATTAATAAAATCCATGTGCGGGTCCTCAGCGTCGGACATTTTACAATTGACAGGACTTCAAAAATGCAAAAGAAAAAGTTAACCTAAATCTTTTCAGTGTCTCTGCCGTTTCATTAAATTAATTAATTAAATCCTAAAGAATAATAAAACACCCGAGGCAAAGGTCCTGAACAACCCCTGATTTAGTTAATAAGGTTAATCATAAGGTAGAGGCGCTGAAAAGATTTAGAGTAACTTATTATTTCTTTTACATTTTTGTAATGCGCTAAAATCATTTTAAAATTTATGTTACCATCCGGCGTACTATTTACCAGAATTTCTAAGTCTAAGCGATTGCATATTCTATTTGTTTATACTGTCAAATATTTTCTGATAACTCGGAGGTAAATTATAAAGATCAGTAATAAGTTAGTCGTGTAGTCTTATACTGTGTTAATCACTATATCCAGAAAGGAAGGGCGAGGGACTATTGAGAGTTAGACAACTGGAGACGACGTTCTTGAGCCTTCACAGTGTCTGCGTCACGGGGCTCTTGGTACTACGTGCCTCTCTTCTACGCTGAAGCCGATTGGACGCTAGAGCCATTTTTTATAAAGTCCTAGTACTGACTAGTGCTGGCAGCAAAAATCGATTTTTCGATTAATCGCGATTTTGGGAAAAATCGAAAGTCGACTTTTAAAGTCGACTTTTGAAATCGGTTTTTAAAGTCGTCTTTAGAAATTGATTTTTAAAGTCGACTTTAGAAATCGATTTTTAAAGTCGACTTTAAAAATCGATTTCTCGATTTCGATTTATCTTAGTACAATTATTCTACTTCCTTAAAAAGTTATGGGACTTCGAAGAACAATTTTTTATTTCACCTTTTCATAATTTCCCGGCGCGCACTGCCTCATGTTTTGCATGTTTGGTGCGCCTACTACGGAGGTCGAATTCATGATGAGCGTCGTCGATATGCCAAAGTAGCATTAACTTCATAATGCATTTTTCTCTAAAATTACACGTTTTGGTGGTTTGCAAGAAGTATACCTTTTTTACAGTTAATCGAGTGTTCTTTCCATAAAACTAGTAATGTAGTAATTGTTTTAAAATTTGCACCCACCAGCAAAATTGATTAAAACGAAAGATGATGTAGGGTGAAAGTTGGCGCCTTCTATAGTTTACTCAAAAATAACTGCATATTATTGTTCAGCTACACACAAAAACCTTATTATAACAAGTTTCACTAAAATAACTGCAAAAGTTCGCCAGAAATAATGAAAACATTAAATTAATAAAAAATTGTTCTTCATTCTTCAAAGGTCCATAACCTTTAAGGAAGCAGATAAATTGGATGAGATCAGTTTCTTTCCAAGGAAACTGGATTTGCAGTTTGCCTCATTCTTTACTGGACATCCTGGATACCGTCACTCTTGTCGTGTTAACTTTATATTCAAAATCGGTTTTCAAACCGAATTTTAAAACCCATTTTAACATAGACTATAAAAGCCGATTCTAAAATCGACTTTAAAAATTGATTCTAAAAATCGATTCCAAAATCGACTTTAAAAGTTGAATCCGAAATCGACTTTAAAATAGTTTCCAAAATCGACTTTAAAAATAGATTCCAAAATCGACTTTCAAAATCGATTTCTCTCTATCGTTGATTATTCGATTTTCTTAAAAATCGATTAATCGATTTTATATTTCTGCCGATTTTGCCAGCACTAGTACTGACCGTCCTTTCCTCCGATACTTCTGTATTTTTCAATGAGTTGGCTAAGTTCGAAGGGTTAAGAAAAAATTATTTGAGCAATGATTACCTACTTATAACACTGAGTTACGGCAAGCGAGAGATTAGCAAGATCAGTCACTCATTAGGCAATGATGTTGCAGTAGTAGATTGCTTCTCGTAGTCACCCCTTGCTTTAGTTTTGGTAGGTAACATGTTGCTTGAAAGATAAATTTCTACCTAGCAACTCAAAAGTTCCCTAGTCATTTCTTTACTTTGAAAATGGAACATTATGAAAATAGTCTTACCTGGATAGTAGATAGTTCCTCTTGTAGTAGTAAATAACATTGAAATTTCGATTTGTAAAGTAGATATGTACCAAAGATTTTAGTGGGTGCCGATTCTAATTTTAACAACATTTACGAAAGTAAAATACGCTGCACTGAATTTTCAGATATTTTTCATTGTATGTTGTATGTAAACTTATACATGAAATTAAAAACACTTTAATTTGGTTTGCTCAACAGCTTCAGTATATTGATAAATCGACTATGATGACGCAGCTATTATGGAGGATGTATAGAAAGACGCTAAAAGACATCACTCTTGTATATAAATGCCCCCACGTCACCCTTGCTCGATTATGTGCCAATTCCGAACGTATTCCTGAATACGCTCATCTGCGCACGGTATTCAAAATCTCTTTCCTCTAAGCACCTTCTTATTGCAACATTTCTGCATTTGTTTCTTTCTCATTGCTAAACCAATTTGTATAAAGATGTAAGTGATGATCAGCTGGACATTTTGCCTCAAACCAAAACGGTTGTCCCTAACAACAATTTACTGCAGTATTTCAATTATTGTATTTGGTTTTCTTAAAGATAAGAATAGAACAATTTGGTAATGCAGATAATAGTTTGCGAGCACTCGTTGGTCGAATTGGTGCATGGTAAATACATTGTTTACATAAAATGTTTTAAATAAAAGAGCTTTCTAAGTTTTTATTAATCGCGGTTTCAAGTTCATCAGGTGACAACCTCAAGAGTTTTATTTTGTGTATAATTAAATCGTTGGTTTGTGGAAACTGATTCCTCTTCAGCTCTCGTCCGCAAATAATAACAATGACGAGTAGATTATTAAATTTGGAAGATTATATAAAACAAAATTATAAAAAAATATTGGACTCAGCACCAGCACGGACCCCTAAAAGACATAAGACACTCTAAACGAATTTAGTTTAATTCTTCAGTGTTTGCAGAAACATTATGTGTTCTATTAGAGACATAGCTCTTAATTAAGTTCATTGCGATCCTTATAAATTCGTATATTTCTCAAAAAGTATCCGGTGTCTTCTTCAAATTATTAAAGACAGACATAATCATGCATGCGTTTCACTTCCATTGCACCTGTGCTACGCCACTGCTTTGAACCCCTTCATCACGTATAGTCAATAACTAGCACTCTGTTACTCTCCTGGGTTTTATAAGTTTTAATGGATGAGAATAAGCCCTCTCACGGTTGCAGGAGATAGTAACTGGCTAACTCCTGATAAACTTTTTCCCTGCGGTATTCAAGGCTGTTCAGGTCTATACTTCGCTTACCTAATATGTATTCCAACTTACTAGAATACTAAGCCACGTACTCGTACTTACAAATGCAAACATCTTGGCAAGGCCTAAGTAAATTTTAGATAAATAAACTTCGCGTCGAATTGTTCTTTTATTTTTTTTGATATTATTTGTTTACATATTTGTTTTTATAAATTTAAACGCAGTATGACCAAGGTTTAAATTTGTTATTTGTTTTGTTTCGGGTACGTCATCAGAACAACAAAACGACTAAAATAATTAGTAAGTAAGGTTCACATTTTATTATGGTATTTATCGGAATTTCGTCAAAATGATGGCTTTAATTATTTGAATTTAATATTGCCATTAAATATCCGCCTTAGCTACCATGTCAATTACGAAACTTTTATTGAAATTTGCTGTTAATTGAAAGCCAACATTGAAAACGAATTACTCAACGTCAGTCTTTTCGATATAATAAAATTATTATTTATTACATTTAATTCAAGCGGAATTGGCACAGTAGAAAAACCCAATTAGGTTTCGTTCTAATTGCATCGAATATTTGCACATTCAATTTTCTGCGCGCAAATGTGTGTTGTTTTTTAATTAATTTATTGGAGGAACATAAATATTTTTATAGATAACCTACCTGTTGATCACATATTAATATTATTATTGAATATTATTCATTTGTACCATTTTGACTGTCCGGTTGTCCTGGGCACTCTCTGCCAGAACAAGATCTTAAAAACTAATGTTTGGTAACCCTCTATAAACAAACCTGCTTTGTTTGCTTTTAATTAGGTGATTTGAATGTTCAACAAGACCCAAAGAAGTTTATTCAGAGCTTTAGCAACAGACTTGAAGCTCTCGATTTCTACCAACTAGGGAGATACGCAACATGAACTTGGATATTTAAGAACGCGGTAAAGTAGAACTAGATATATTTACTTACGAGTAGTGTATTCAGATCAATTTATTTGTTGCTGACAGTCAATGAATTGTATAAAGTAAATCGAGACGCTGGGGTCAAATAATGTGCTATCTAAGCTGGCATTGAAGCATTCGTAATGCATCTCTTCATACTTACCTAAACTTGCTTACTAGAAGGTTATGTCAATCTAGTATTGCACGTTCCAAATTGACTATTTGTGAGAGTGAGAGGCTTACGAATCGGCACATCCAATTCTTGTCCGGTTCGAATCCAGTTGTGTGTAATGTGAGAGATATTGTGCTGGTATAGATGTTTCGTAAGTGTTTGCTGGTTCTCAGTTCAGGATAAAATTTAAGTGCCTTCTAAACTCTGCAAATGATTTTAAAAAGTTGTTAACAAAACGTCAAACAAATAAAATAAATAAATAAATAAATAAATAAAGGGTAAGTATAGAAAAGAAATCAGATTCATGCGACGTTAACAGTTGTTAGGAAGTCGCAGGTGAAATCAAAGCTGGTGATCTACCCACCAAGCGAAAGAAATGCTGTGGTGGATTCTGAACTTTACAAAAGATTGGAGCAATTGATCTAACACAAAATGTTGAAATAAATTTGCTGCTATCCACAAACAGAAATAGAAGAAATTTGATATGGGTAGAAAATGGCAGTTTTATGAGTTCAAAGTCCTTTGCAGTGACCCAGCACATAGACAATCGCGTCCCCCACCAAATCGTAAAATACAATAAAAGAGTTTTGTACAAGTTGGACAGTAAATTTGAAATTTAAATTTACAGTTGATTCCGAGTTTTTTCTGTTAGAAAGTTTGAATGCGAAAATAATATAGTGAGGGTGTATCTTTTTAAAAGCATTTGTCAAACTGTCGCCGAAAGAAAAACGATCGAAATCAGCAAAAACCGTAGGGTGCAAGGCCCGCTCAATAAATCTTTCCGCGACTCCCAACTTTCCTGTTAATAAAATTCAAACCACTGCGGCTGCCACTAAAAAAGTTTTTTTTATCTGTTCGCCACTTAGATTAGCCATGATTTATCACTTAAAACATCCGTGGTTGTATCAATTTTTAGTAATACTTGAGTTTTCTCCGCGGTTCATATGGTGTTTCATGGATTTGTAACTAAATAAAAAGTGGAGTTATTTTTCTATTTTTATGTTTCAAGTTCTTGTTGTTGGTTTCTGATGAAACAAGACTGACTTTGAATAAATGACGTCTGTTATTAATTAAAACATAGCATTTTTGAAAAATGGTCGCAAGAACCAATAAAAGAACTATTCGATAATATTATATTGTAACTTTTAGTCGCAATGCGATATTCTGCATAGGTACCCAAGAATGCGCACGATGTAATCATGATGAGAGATGTATCAACGCACTATTGTTTTGTCGATTTTGTTAAAAATACCATAAATTTAACAACTGGTATAGCCCTCAAATTAGCGTTCTTTTCGAAGACGTAAATTTTAGATGCTGTAAGATTTATGTACTTCGCTCATTCTTAATCGTCCTGTTTCCACCTCTGGCACATTATTCACATATTCTAGTCGCATCAGAGACACTGCAAAATTATTCAATTGAAGTTCTGAAAAGTACGTTTGCCGTATCGAGCAACTTTTTTTAACTACAGCATGTATTTGGAAGCATTTAAATACATTTCCATACTTCCATGCGTGTCACACGGGCCAACATCCACCTCCCGCTTGGCAAGACAATATAACATTTTGCATATTTAAATCGCTAGCGTTTGATCTGACATCGATAAAGCCCCTAACCATGTGTTATACTTGTAAGGTACCTAATACAAGAATTATTATTATGCCTACTTCTTGGGTCGACGTAATGATGATGCGTTGTTCTGTAGGTCAACGTTTCGCAAATCACAAAGTGCCGGAGGTTATGCACAGCTGTTAACTTCAGGAATACCATTTACTACGAATACATCCATATTCAGAGTAGGAAAAAATGCTAAGTACTCTAATTTTTATCGTAAATACTTTAAAAATTATTTTCACTTGTTTACGAGTTTTAATGAGTGATACTAGCCAGTTCGAACAACTACTCCTAGGGCAAGTACCCAGACAGTCATTGAATTATAAAACTAAATTTAGATTTTTTTGTATTATGAGGTATCACAAGAATGTTACTTTATTAATTATGAGATCTACCACTTCTACTGTCGCGAGTTGAACCCCTTTCCCTTCATGTATTACAATAGCTCAAAATCAAACACAGTTAAACCCATCCCAGCTGCTACCTCCATCTTTCCACCCACCAAATTTTGTGCCTTCGCAGGGTGACCTGTTAAGATTAGAAATTTGTAGGTTTTTATGGAGCTCTTGATTTTTCAAGAGAAATACATATTTTAAGCGTACGAAATTTAAATTTAATTTGTCTTCAGTGTAAATGTTGCATATAAAATTGATTGTGTACGTGTATGTGTCGTGATCTCTTATGGTACGATGCGAAATGCCTCATTTTAGCCATTCTAATCGAAAAATGAGCGTCGAAACGGATCGGTCAATTTTATCGAATGTAAACATGTTCGATGGAGATTCCAAATGCTTTACAAAACAGAAAAAACATGGACTTAGGCCGCTCTTGTTATAACTAACGTGAGCTTTACAACAGCCAGTAAATTTTAATTGCCCCCTTTTGTTTGTTACCTGATCCTGATTCATCTGACAAGTACAAATGAATGCTTTTGTAAAAGTCGGCCCACGGCGTTACTTTAATTGTTATTCATTTATGCGTACACTTGCAGTGGCAGCAGAAGTTACGAGTACATAGAACTACACGAGTTTAATATCAAAAATTGATTTTTTTAAATGCAACGTTCGAAGTCACATTTGCGGCGTTATACGTTTGTGCTCGTAGATTTTACGCGGCACGGTATGTTACCCAACTCCAGTTCACGAGTCAAATCGTCGCGGGTTAAGAACTACGTGATACAGTAATTCCTTTCTCTCATATTGCTGAGAGATGCTCATACTTATTGCAGTGTATTTACAGTCCCAATATAAACTTTATTTTGACTTCTTTTATCTTCGATGTGGTCCAGAGCTTCTTGTGGCTTGTTTGCTAAGGTATTCTGTTGACTATGAACGGTCTCGGAGAGATATAATTATTCTGACCTTAAGCACCTGTACCATGCTGAACAGAAGTAAGATTTAATGCCTCATTATCATTTCATTACAAGTTCAGTTTAGGAGGGTGATTACGCAATTGGAAGCCTTTTAACATTTTCTCATATTATGGATCACAAAGGCATATTTTAAAAATAACTACGAAACTAAAAATGTGCATTCGACATTCTAGTTAAAATGTTTCTAAAACATATTATTTTTTTCATCGCATCCCTATGTAATGTACTCACGTTACGCCACTGTAATACAAATACATAATATAAAAACTGTTTGAAATATCCTTTTATTTTTCATAAATTCTGGACAGAATCATTTCCATTTTCCATAAGTCGTATTAATTGAATACCGGTAAAACTTCCCCATGGCGTCTTGTTTTCGGTTCGTGCACCTTTGCATCCCACGATGATATAAATTCGTTAAATGTGACTGCATTTGGTATTCGAGATCGGAGAGTAATCCAACTTTAGTAACGGAATTTTCCCATTTTAACAATTGGCATTTTAACGTCAGTTGAAAAATGCGCGTGAAAGGTTAAATGTTTACGGCTGGCCTGACTTTTTATGTTTTACATTAACTCAAAATTTTAATTACGTCGTAACGTGTTTTTTGTTGAGGTGAAGTACAAGTGATTTGATTACGGGTTATTGTTCTGCTTAATAATAATATGTGCACCTTAGAGTTTAAATTTGATATACCCGTTTCCGTTTATTTTATGTAGGTAAGTATTTTTTTCCTTATCTCTAGTGTACTTCAGAATAAAATTTCAGGCACACTTAGCCAGACGAGAGTACTTCTAAATGTTTTCCATCATAGTCGAAAGCTTTCAACCGTATCCTGGAAATTGTTTAAAAATATATTGTTCATATCACTTCTACTTTTATACCGTCTGACAGTGTACGTGTAAGCACGTTAGAGCTGGTTAATTTAGCCTCGGCATATCGAAATGCACTATGTGTATTTCATAAGTTCAATGTAGCAATCACTATACCTTATTAAGCTGCATATTTTATTCCAGATTTTATATATCTAGCTACTTCATTTCTTTAGACTGACTCGCTTCAGAGGCGGAAACATTGTCAAATGTTAATGATTGCGGGCGCATCCGATATATTTCTAGCATAATGTTTTGACCTTTTGACCACAGACTATCATGCCTTACTAGGTGGTACTACTTACTGACGGAAAATAAAAGGTATCTAAAAACACGGTATTAGTATCACACAAGTTTTTATTTCCTAAGTAGGTACTTTTTATTAAAAACCAATCAGTCGTACATTGCTAGAATCTGACTTTGTGTCGTTTGGAAGGCGTTTTTCTTGTATAATTTTTGCTTCAGATAGTAATTTACGTCATTTGGAGCTGAATATATTAAATTCAACAATTTTACACCCAAAAATATTAAAAGTAAAGTACATACTTTTTAAGTAGGTATTCCATTATATCTGTTCGCTCTGAGGAGACATTTAGTGTAAGATGAATAAACACTAACCGTAAATAAACGCAAGATAGAAATACTAATGCGCGCCTGTTTTGATAGCTGAAAGCTGAGGAACATAATTGCTTTCTATGCTGCAGCCACAATCAAAGTTGTTGGAAAAACTGCGCGTTTCTTCCTCCAAACTACATCCCGGTAAAGTAATAATAGTTGGGCTACATCACAAGTTCACAATTGATGAAGCACTCTTAACCACCCCTCAATAAGTATTTATTAATCTATCTTTGTGTGTTAACCACGATGGAATATACAAAAGGTGCTCCCACGAGCGCGGCCAGTGTGGAAACTTTTCGTCGCGCGCAGGTTAAAAGAGATAGAGCAACTTAGGCGGGCGATTGCGAAGAGTATTGCGTTTAGAATGTATGGTTTTTATTTTCTAACGCTCGGTTTTGTTACTATTGCCACCAAGAACAGGTTGAACTATGATGGCCAATACTATATAAATAGAATAGATTATTCAAGTTTTTCCATGGGCACAGAAAATAATAAAGTTTTTTGAGGATTATTATCATAACTACTTCGACAGTTTGGTACGACGCATATAAACCTCATATTAAAATTTAAATTAAATCCGCTACATAACACTACCTATAACACTATAATTAGTAAAAAAACATTTAAAACTAGTAGAATATCTGATTTATTTCTTGACGCGCTTTGGAGAATTTAAGCTGCTGTTACTTCTACTCCTCTAAACCTTTCGCTCGCACATTGACTAAAATATAGATCCACGCGTGACCCCTTTGAATAGTGGTGCGTGCGAACACCTGTTAATATTCCATCATGGTGTTAACTAAGTATGCGAATAGTCGCAACGGAATACATGCAATATGTACGCTTATCTTTATTTGAAATTCTTTAGAATTTCAGTGAACGAAAACAAGAGCGAAGAAATTAATGCAAAATTCTCAGCATGTCTAAACAGTATTTTTATCTACACTCATATAGCTTTAGGAAAAATTGTAATAACATACTCCCATCTTTTGTCGTGTCATAAAAGAGAAAGAGTAGTTGTTTTTATCATGATTGAAACCACGCCTTAACGTCACGAACATTACATTTTAAAACAATTAGGGTCTATGAAATTTTTTGCTAGTTGTGATGGAATTTTGCAAACGGTTCCTCAGTCGTTCAAAGTTATGAAAGGCACCGATAAATGTTTCATATAAATGTATCATATAATTTTTCTACATAGTGCAGAGGCAATTTTATTGAAAGTATAATAGAAAATTTCATTTTATTTCTGAAGTCTATTATGTCTTTAACAATATGTAAATTCCTTCAAAACCTGACAGAGTGCTTGTGAAATACCTTACCAATAGTTTTTGGGCGAACACATTTTAGTATAATTTTCACCGCACGTGTGGCCTATAAGGTCGAGTCTTAAAATTGAATTACATTCATGACAGTAAGTTTATTGTTTTCCAGAGGGCAGTAAGACGAGAACTTTGCGTGTTCGCCAAGAAGAAAACTTTGTTTTGAAAACAACTTCTATACTTACTTTCCAATCGCTGTACTATTTTCCACGTCGTTTTTGGCTTGTCCAAAATAGAAAAGTTAATATAACATCACTTGTGCTCAAGACGTGAAGACAATTTGTCCGATTTCGTTCAAGTTTTTCACTTAACGTTACTCGTGTATGAAATAATGAAATTGAAATCTATCAGCACTGATGTAGAATGTAACTTACACTGAGAGCAAACACTGGCAAGGAGACGGTTCAAATAATGGTTTACTAAAAAGTTTTTCTTGTTCTACGGTAGTAAAGGACGGTCCAGACGCAACGTCTTTGTACTCAGTTGTAGCTGCGCAGATAAAACTGTTTGAAATGACATTGCAATTCAGATGTATCCGTCCACACAACTAGACTCGGCACCGTTTTTCGACTCGTTTCTCTGGAATCCATCATGAAGGAAATGCTACTTTGGACTACTTTTACATTACGTTGTGCAAATTAAACGTATAAGGTGCGTGTGGCGTTCATGATGGTCCAGACATTGTCTAGTGGTTAAAGAAAAAACACAAATTCTCCCATGCAGTTTTATTTCGTGAACTGAGCGGTGAACCTAAAGATTGACAAAATTACTAAGCAAAATTGAAAGTGAAAACATCATTTTTGAACTCCGTGAAGACTGTTACTGCCCCAAAATCTTAGGAAAACTGAGCTGCGTGTTTAGAAAAGTCAGAGTCAGGCGCTCGCATGCATACAGTGTGACGTAACGCCACAAAAGAGGATCTTGCGTCTTGCCGCATCTATGCTCGAAGCCGAAGATGGGGCTGGCTAAAAACAGAAAAAGGGTGCCAAAGAGTTGTTGGACAAAACACAGCGACTACATCTCCTAAAAGGCGCTGGTACACTATATAAATATAAAATATAAATAAATATAAAGAGAGAAAAGATGAAAACAAGAATTCAAATAATATAAATATAACATATACAGAGTTAATGTCTAATAAAACAATGTATGTAAAAAATGACCTGGATGAAATCTAGACACTCGGTACTAACGTTGCGCAAAAAAACAAACCAAAATAGGTGCGGATGACGCGGTAAATACACTACGCGGTTGGAATTTCACACGAGCACCGCATCGACGCTTTCTTACTACAATACAACTAGATGCAAACGGGAGTAGACTGTTACTTCGAATAAAAATTATGCTACTATAAGTCAAAATTGAATTACCAAAAAATATTAAATGACTATTAACAGCTAACCTAGGTATCTAAATAAATTATGAAACTTTTTATGCAAGACAAATGAACAAAATTATTACTGACAAAATGAACTAAGTATGTATAAAAATTTAAGCAGAATGCAACACGAAAACAAACGAAGAAATGTTCAAAATGGTGGTCACGAAAAGCCGTGCCAGGCGCGGACGCGACGTTCCAGATGGAAAGACGACGATAATCGAAATAAATATTTCTGACCTTTCGGGAAGCGAAGGTGAACACTTAAGAAGCTCAACACCAAGTGTACGGGCGCTTCTAGACGGAGGAGGGTGTGCACCAGGACAAGAATTGCGTCCCTCAAGAAAACCTTCATGACTCGTGAGAGGTTTTATCTTGACAAATTCTACTTCAACCGACAGACGCTGTTTTTTTGTTTTCTTTTCAACAGTACTCGTCGTGTGCGTTGTACCTATTTTTAAACGGTTTTATTTAGCTTGCCTTGTGTGTGTGTGTGTATGTTTGTTTGTTTGTTTGTTTGGGTCAAATCTAGTAATTGAAATTTTACCCCCTTCCTGTTGACCGACTGATCTGAAATTTGGTACACACCTTTAGTTGTGATGACAATACAATTATGTATATTCAGTATCATTGTAAATCCAAGATGACGGCCGCCACAAAATGGCGGATTAGATATTTTTTTACAACCCCCTCAATATGGGTATCAAATGAAAGGGCTTAACTAGTAGAATACAGTACACCATGAAAAAGATCTAAGATGGTCACAAAATGGCGGATTACTTTATTTCAATCCCCTCAATATGGGTATCAACAAGTAGAACACAGTACACTTTAGAAAAATGATAACAAAACAAAAACAAACAAAAAAACTAAAAGCTTGAAAATAAAATAAGTAAAAAAACATTTTTAAGTTAAACGGTTTTATTGTAAAGAAACATAATAATGATGCAGATAATGCACTAAAAGCTAAAAATTAATTAGGTAGGTACCAGGTACCAGTCATCACACCACTCTCATAATCAATCTAGAACATTGATCAGGCTAAAATAAAATCGTGGGGCGTAGCGTAACCTGAGTAAATATGTAAATGATCGTTCTGCGAAGTTGTCTATTGATAAGATGCATCCAAAGCATATAAGTGGTTGACTGTAGATAATAGAAATTCGACTCGCCCCACGATTTTATTTTAGTCTGATCAATGCTCTAGATTGATGAGGAGTTTGGTGTGATCACTGGTACCTGGTACCTACTTAATTATTTTTTAGCTTTTAGTATCTGCATCATTATTATGTTTCTTTACAATAAAACCGTTTAACTCAAAAATTTTTTTTATTTATTTTATTTTTATATGATTCTAGTTTTAGTGAAAAAAATAAATGCACTCAGTCAACTAAATCCAGCACCCCAAACGTGCTTACCCGTACATTGTGCGCTGGGGCCAAACCATGTAAAAGCAAGACATTTACATTATAATGGAAAAAGGTAGTAAACTAAAATTGATAACTATAGGGTGACCCCCCCCCCCCGTACAACATGAGCCTGCTAATTATTTATGAAGGGCGCCTACCGGTTCTACCTTTATTTTTAACTATATCTCAAGCACGTTTGTGGTCTTAAACATTAATATATTACCTTCTCATACTGTGTTGTGGTTTTTAGGATAACACCGGGTCTTAGTTATGGAACTACAGATTTGGCACTCGACTTACACTGAAATTTATATTCATGTTTGTTACTTAACCATAACTTGAACAATAATATAGTGCTTTTAACAATCGGAGTTGATTTTCTGCTCAGTATTCCGTCAGTTTACTTTGGAAACGCAGCTTTTGTATTCAATTCGAGACAATATTAGCGTTCTCATTTGCTTCTGGGATAAACTATTTAATCATCCAGACGTTTAATTATGAAAGTAGCTACCAAGCGAACAAGAAAACCGCAGACTTTTCAATCCTTCAAAGATCATTAAGCTAAAAACTGCATCTATCAAAGTCTTCTTAACTCTTAAGAGAATCGTGCGGTCTGTGTCACAATTAAAGATGGCGGGAAGAGTAATCTGCGTGTCGAAGCGTTAAATTATCCTTTATTGTTTTTGGAATAGTCGCGACTGGGGAGCTGTAGCATTTTACTAACTTAGACAAGGGACTTCAATAAGATGTAGAAATGCAAGGAAGCGTTTCTACCAAAATCGGTTTTAAGGCTTTGTTATCATTGAACACCCAGTTATGTCTTATTAGAGGGTAATAGTCCTAGCGGTTAACGACAATTTTTGCCGAAACCCTGCAAATTGTGTTAAAAGCATGAAACTTGGTCGGCAGCTTAAATAGGTCAAATTAAGAGATTTTGCCCGCAGTGCCCAAAAAAATATCCCGTAGGAGCAGCTCAGGGGCGGAACATATTCCAAAGGGCTTGAATTTCAAAAATAATTAAATAATAACCAATGTGGGCAAATAATATGTCATTTTATATTTATTTGATATCGCTGAAGTCAATTCAAACCATATTTTATTTATAACTATAAAATTTTCAAAATGGCGGCCAAATTTCCGATTTTAATTCAAAATTTTGTTAAATTCGCTAATATTAAAAAAATGTAAAATATATAACATTTTTATTTAAATTGCAGGCTCTTAACCTGTTCTAATGATATTTTTTGGTATCCCCAAAAATTTCAAAATGGTTGCCATTTTTGAAAGTAAAATTTATTTGCAGTACCTATAATACCCTGTTAGTTATGGATGGACGAACTGAGGGCATTATAGAAATTTAATTTTTTGTTTCTCTTTTTATTTAACATGTCGACAATTTGTTTTTGAAGATAACTATACCTACATACAGGGTGTGTCACGACGAGTTCCTATTAGACGTTTGTGGAGAAGCGCATAATTCGGCTAATAATTAGCTCTTGCTAATACTTGCACCAAGCGTGTAAGTATACAGCAAGCAGTATTGCATGGTTCGAGTGTGTAGGGCAAAGCACCGTACTGATGAGTCTCGAAATGACGAAACCAGTGGTCTACGGTTTTCCATGCACATTCGAAACATGCAATATTGAAAAACTTCTGACATACATAAGACTAGTACTGGTAGCGCAGGAAAGTAGGTACCTACGTAGAGATCTAAGGATGTTTCAAGCCCGACGATATTGGGATAGCATCCCGTATAAGATCTCGCAGTACCCAAAATCTGGATTTAGTTCTATAATTCAAAGCCTGGCGGGGTACTTGCCCGAAGAATAGTTGTTCGAACGGTCCAGTACCACACAGAATTCTGAAAATTTGTAATATCGCGATTTCAAATATTCTCTATTTAATGAAAATAATGGCAACTTAATCCAACTTCCGCTTAAACCGGAAGTGGCACTTAACTTCCTTATTTTAAATAGAACTAATACCTAATTTTTTACACTTTCCGGTTCTTCATAAAATTTTAGATGGACTTTATGTAACATAAATAACCTCTAAATGTCAAAATTTCCAAGATATGCGAGTTTTCAAATTTTTTTACAGTTGCAGGGTACTCTTTGGCGTCTGCGGCAAAAGAAACAAATTGACATCGAAACAATTGCGGGCGGTAGCATTAATGACAAAGTAAAGTTCAGTGTACTCAAAGTTTGAAAATACTGCGAACAGTGATTAGGATGCGACATTAAACTGAGAAATCAAAATATTGCCAGAACTCAACAAAATTAAATGGAACGCCCCCTTTTTATGCGCTTTTTATATCGACTCCATGCAACTAAAATTTTCCGTAGAGTCCAAAAAGTGCATAAAAAATGGGACGTTTCATTTAATTTTGTTGAGTTCTGGTAATATTTTGATTTCTCAGTTTAATGTCGTAGTATGTATTTTCAAACTTTGAGTTCACTCAACTTTAATTTAGACCTTTGTCATTAATGCTACCGCCCGCAATTGTTTCGATTTGAATTTGTTTCTTTTGCCGCAGACGCCAAAGAGTAGGTACCCTGCAACTGTAAAAAAATTTGAAAACTCGCGTATATCTTGAAAATTTTGACATTTAGAGGTTATTTATGTTACATATTATGTAAATTTTAGATGGACTTTATTAAAGTCCATCTAAAGTTTTATGGAGAACCGGAAAGTGTAAAAAAATTAGGTATTAGTTCTATTTAAAATAAGGAAGTTAAGTGCCACTTCCGGTATAAGCGGAAGTTGGATTAAGTTGCCATTATTTTCATTAAATAGAGAATATTTGAAAACGTGATATTACAAATTTGCAGAATTCTATTGTAAGCGCTTCTCTACAAACGTCTAATAGGAACTCGTCGTAACACACCCTGTATGTAGGTATAGTTATCTTCAAAAACAAATTGTCGACATGTTAAATAAAAAGAGAAACAAAAAATTAAATTTCTATAATGCCCATATTCATCCATATCCAACAGGGTATAGGTACTGCAAATAAATTTTACCTTCAAAAATGGCAACCATTTTGAAATTTTTGGGGATACCGAAAAATATCATTAGAACAGGTTAAGAGCCTGCAATTTAAATAAAAATGTTATACATATATTTTACAATTTTTTTTTTAATATTAGCGAATTTAACAAAATTTTGAATTAAAATCGGAAATTTGGCCGCCATTTTGAAAATTTTATATTTATAAATAAAATAAGGTTTAAATTGACTTCAGCGATATCAAATCAATATAAAATGACATATTACTTGCCCACATTGGTTATTATTTAATTATTTTTGAAATTCAAGCCCCTTGGAATATGTTCCGCCCCTGAGCTGCTCCTACGGGATATTTTTTTGGGCACTGCGGGCAAAATCTCTTAATTTGACCTATTTAAGCTGCCGACCAAGTTTCATGCTTTTAACACAATTTGCAGGGTTTTTTTGTTAACCGCTATATCCTGTTTATTGAACAGATGCAGTAAATGACATTTGTGGGAGTGACTTGATTGCGCAATACAGATTGCGCAAAAGTCAGCTTCACATGCTACAAATTAGAAGACGTTGGGGAATTCAAAAATACCTAGTTTAAAACTGTTGAAGAACTTGAACAATAAATGTTACGAGAATTTCAAAAATGTGAAATAAAAATATAATAATTACTTCAAAAAATTTTAGGTATAACGAAATAACACATATCTGTCAAAAGTTTATTTATTATTAGTACATTACCTGCCGCTTTTGCAGTAAATGCGACGTTTTCGGTCTTGATGTTGTCACTTGGTTTAGTAAACCAAAGAGTTGTCAGGGTTTGGGTGCGCATAAACTTTATAAATATTTAAAATTCGCTCCTTGCCTTCAATTGAAAAACAGGACCTATGGCTGACAGCTGGCAACTTTTTGACGGAGAAAGAAATACTTGCGTATCCAAAATCAGTTAATACTTACAGTTATTCGTATTTTTCCTAATGTATTCACAAAATTCAATGAACTAATCAATGCAAGTACCTATTGAAAAATTCTATATTATAAACTGAATGGGCATAACAGTAAATTCAGTGACAACGTCAAAATGACAGATCGGTTTTGTTCAGTCAAGTTATTTATCTATACTAGGAGTAGAGCTGTGTAAAATGTTGTCACTTGGTTTAGTAAACCAAAGAGTTGTCAGGGTTTTGGTGCGCATAAACTTTATAAATATTTAAAATTCGCTCCTTGCCTTCAATTGAAAAACAGGACCTATGGCTGACAGCTGGCAACTTTTTGACGGAGAAAGAAATACTTGCGTATCCAAAATCAGTTAATACTTACAGTTATTCGTATTTTTCCTAATGTATTCACAAAATTCAATGAACTAATCAATGCAAGTACCTATTGAAAAATTCTATATTATAAACTGAATGGGCATAACAGTAAATTCAGTGACAACGTCAAAATGACAGATCGGTTTTGTTCAGTCAAGTTATTTATCTATACTAGGAGTAGAGCTGTGTAAAATGTTGTCACTTGGTTTAGTAAACCAAAGAGTTGTCAGGGTTTTGGTGCGCATAAACTTTATAAATATTTAAAATTCGCTCCTTGCCTTCAATTGAAAAACAGGACCTATGGCTGACAGCTGGCAACTTTTTGACGGAGAAAGAAATACTTGCGTATCCAAAATCAGTTAATACTTACAGTTATTCGTATTTTTCCTAATGTATTCACAAAATTCAATGAACTAATCAATGCAAGTACCTATTGAAAAATTCTATATTATAAACTGAATGGGCATAACAGTAAATTCAGTGACAACGTCAAAATGACAGATCGGTTTTGTTCAGTCAAGTTATTTATCTATACTAGGAGTAGAGCTGTGTAAAATCGGTCTACCAATGGTAATTTTCTATTCAAATTTAGCGCTCATTTGTGGGAGGAGTTTTTACTGAATCTGTTCGTTAAACAGAATATAGGACTATAAGTAATGTAAAGGGAAATGTTATTTAAAAGTTTAGATTTGCAGTAGTTAATTTGTGTTAAAAATGTTGGTAATAGGTAAGTTCTCAAAGACAAAAAAGGTCAAACTGTTCGAATTTTGTGTACGGTCAGATCTTCGACCGAAACTGGATTACAGATTCTTGTTACTCGGTCCGGATTAGGCAACTGTTGAATATTTTCACCAGTGCCGCAGTTATGAGACAAGTCGCTCATGTTTTAGGAAAAAGTGTGTTTCGCTGCTGACTAAAATGAAACTTTTTAGTTTTTTCGAATCTTGCATGAAATTCAAAAAATGTTTCAAAATTATGAGAAGCGTACATCTTGTACCAGTACTTACACATAGGTTAGGTAGTTTAGGAAATATAGAATGGGATAATTTTTTGAGGAGAATGGAGGTCACCAACACTGCTACATAGCTGAAAAAGGTCCTGTCTAATAAGAAGAAATTAATAAAGTTTGGAATAAATCCCTGTCAGAAATTAGATGCGACCAAGTTCCCTCAGAAAAAGATCGACATTGTAGAGAACCTATCTTCTTCTCCAACCTTTGATAAAGTTGAACTAAACTCACTAAATAAAGGCTTGAAGTTTAGTTTGCCAGTATCTCGTCATGCAGGCACCGAAAAATGGAGCTAACCAAATTACTAATTTATAAAAATAGCATATGCTCCGCAGATAACTAGAGGTATGAATATTATTTTCGGGAAAGTAGGCTTTAATGTGGTTCACACTTATATAGCACCAATTCACAAAATCTACTTGGAAACGCTGAAGAAAAAACGGAACCCATTCATATATGTAGCAGGAATTTACGAAATAGCATGCGGAAATTGCGACAAAAATAAATCGTCCAGTCAACTCGGTCTATGTTAACTGGCTTTAAGGAGCATCAAGCCCATTACAAATACAACCGTCTAGTATGACCTCGCAAACGTTAGATACGGCTAGGGTTGGGATTTTGACCGGTCAAAATTTTTTGTGGTCAATTGACCAGTCAATTGACCGGTCAATTGACCAAGCACCGGTCAAATTCCTCAGTTTTGTCTAAAGAAATGAAGGCATCAGTAATTACATAGAAACGTGTATTTATTGGAAAACAGCTAACAAAAAATAAATAAACCATTCTGAAGTACAAAAAAAGACAAAAATACATAATATTAAACGAACAATACTAGTGATGATGACTGGCCAATGTAGGTAGATAACGGCACATCATCCTCATCACTGAACCCACCATCACCATCGTCTTCATGTTCTTCAGAATCGCCAATTTCATCCTCACTACTGAAATTGAGCGCCAGTTCTTCCGAATTTCCGCGTTTTTTATCTCCATCTCCACTCAACAGCTTCAAGTTGTACTTTATATAGACAAGCTTTCCTGCGCGAGTGGTTTTCAATCTGTTGCGAAGCTTATTATGGACAATGCCCCATGCAGACCAATTTCTCTGGCAAAAGGCTGCAGAAGGTGGCATGCTCAACAGTTTGCGCCGCGGTTTAGGTTAGAGCGAATTAAAAGATTTTGACCAATTTTGACCTAGTCAAAATCTCTCCGGTCAAAATCGGTCAAAATCTCGGTCAATTGTCCGCGGTCAATTGACCAGGCACAACCCTAGATACGGCCCATAAATTCAATATCAATAATTTTAAACTCTTAAAGCCAGGGAATAATAAATTTGATTTAAACTCCTTGGCAAGTATAGCGATATTGTGATTCCAAATTGGACTCTGTATAGGTTTATCAGCTATAGATAGAATTATTTAATACCAACAATAAATACTTATCTGGCTACCCTTCAGTTTTAAGGAACTAAAATTTGATTACACCTATCTATGTTTCAAGTGTTTTAAAAAAGCCCTGTTTGTCGATTCACTTAATTTGTGCATATTCGGGTCAAAGGGAGGTATTTAAACCAACGTAGTGTAAGTTATAGATTTAGATTAATCTTCAACTCCTTACGATGCTGACGTTGTCAGCGAAACACGTGTCGAGTTTAATACTTAAATATTTTTTAACATATCTGTATAATCATTTACTCAACCGGAAGCATATTAACATTCCTTACAGACCTACAGCACAAAAGCATATATCAAGAAAGCAAGTGCTTAAATAAGATTTAGTTAAGGAGGCTTGGCAACACGTTCGTGGCTCAGTGGGAGATTCATCCACAACGAAGGTGCGAGTCTGGGGGTTCGCGTCTTGCTGCAGTGGGTCGCTGCAGTGGGCCGCTTCCGGGTTAGTTGACAGCTGTCTCGTAAGTCTTGAAATTGTTTGGTGTATACGTTAATGGTGTTTGCTGGGAGAATGAAACTATGGTGGAGGTCGGTAGCAATTTGTTCTTAAAAATCCATTATATTTTATAATTCTCAACTGTGAATAGGTACAACAAAACCACTTCTAACCTCTAAACTCTACTACCTATCGTGAATGCGGGTATTTTAAGGTTGATTATGGGATTCTGTTTGCAAGAAACTTCTGCGGATATTTTACAGATGGATTTGTGATATTCGTACTAGTTGTGAAATAACAACAACGTGGACACAAATGAGTGAAACGAAAATTCTGTGCTTGGCTAACCTATAACTGTCACTGTATGACATAGCTCAGGGCAGCCACGGTCCCACGGTGAAAAATTGAAATGTACTGATGATCCTGAAATACACTAATAATTAGTTTATTCTTCTTCTTAACTTATTTCCAGTGTTTAACTGTGCATTAATAAAATATTGATACTGCTCAGTAAAGTAATAATATCCAATTGAAGCGCTGATAATAAGTGATACAGTCAGGCGAGTAGGGGCAACAGACGCGAAATGTTGGCAATAGGCAAAAGTAGCACGTCAGGCCGTGACGACAACTAGATTATGTGACGTCAATAGGACTGCTCAAGGCCAAATGGCCCACTAGTGCGTGCTCCGCGATTTGAAACTAAAAATGAAATTATATTCTTATTACTACACAAAATAGTCTCATTTTATACGGCCACGATAAACTTAATACATATTTGCAAAATATGATAAAAAAGTGCCAGTTTAAATTTTTGCAAGTACCCAATTGTTAGAAAAGTAGAGTTTTTATAATAAAAGTTTTGAAGTTATATTTCTAATTACCACCGTTTCACAGTAAATTACACATTATCAAACATGACATGAGAAGCATTCACTATGAACGACTATGAATAGAAAAAATGTAATAAATTTAAAACTTCGGTCAAGAGGCCGTCGTATATATAAGAACTGTCGAAGTCTCAATCCTTTAGCGCGAAATAAGACCCCCTAATTAAAATCAGTCTTCCACCAGCTAGCGAAAGTTTCCTAACAAGATTGTGGATCACCTGACCCGCCGAGGGCATTATAAATCACGGTGGATGGCTGGCACATCGGGCATCAATAAAAGGATTGCGATCATGCGAGAGAGGCGGGCGAATTTCGATGTAACGATCGGTCGTCTCCTCTTCGTGACTAATTTCAGCCCGACGGCATGTGTGCTCTTTTACTAACAATCGAACTTGTGCTCGTCATCTGCGAAGCAAGCCGTGTGTTGTTGACATACTGTGCTGAATTTCGACCATCAATCATAAAGCTGACGAACGAGACCGGCGTTGTATTTAGGCGCCGTGTAACTTCAGTAATTAAACCGGGGCTTTGTAGTTCTAAATCCGGTTATCCGACGCAAAGAGTTGTGGACTCGAATCGGGTGTGTCACTTACAAGCACCTGTTTGGTTTTCGATAATATATTAGGCAACAAACACTAAAGTAGCATTTACATTGACTTTCATCACAAATTGAATTCTAAATGTCATTGCTTTTCATATGCTTTTATACTAACCATTTACATTCAAAATTCGATTTGAAATTCTCCCAATTTGACCTTGAAGTCGTGCAACCGAAAGCTCCTGCTTGGAAGCGGCAAGTAAATACGCCAATTGGCTCTGAAATTGACATGCGCATTTGATATTTCACGCAATGCGCACAATCCAAAAACCTACAAATTTGACATAACCAACTGACAATGTAAATGCTTCTTCATTTCCGTCGCAAATTTAAGCCGATGTGAAATTCAATGTAAATGAAGCTTAAGATATCCATGAAACATTCTAAATGGTTGTTTCATGCCGAGAGCGTTCGGTTGTGCTCATCGATGACTCATAAATGGATGATAAAATAGCAGTTACTTTTTCCAAGTTCATGTTATAACAGGATTACCAAATAATTTCAAAATGAGCGCAAGATTTAAATTTCTCGGCATTTTCTTTTAATCAAGGATACTGGATTAAAAATTTTACAATTGTCGAGTAGACGCATTGCGATTATCAGTCATGGAATGCAACACGATCAAAGAGTGGATTTTAATAGTGAAAACGTATCTAAAATATGGTGAAAGTTTAGCGGTCGCAGAGTGCGTGCAATTTTTGGTCGACGAAATGCACCAAATTGTTCGAGAGTTAAGAGACTGATCAAGAAATTCCATCGAACTGGCTCGCTTGAGAACGAGAAATCATCAGGTCGAACTCGGCCAGGCCGGTCCATCGAAAATATTGCCTTAGTGACTGCAAGTGTTACTGAGAATTCAGGCACATCGAGTCGCCGCCGGTCGCAGCAACTGGCCAATTCGACAAGCAGTTTACAGCGAATTTTAAAAAAAGATCTCTAGCTGCATCCTTATAAAGTCCAATTGACTCAAGAACTTAAGCCAGGTGATCAAGCCAACGCCGTATTTTTGTCAACTGGGTGTTGGGGTGGAAGATGTGCGAAAAAGTAATCAGGAACTTCTCTAAAAGAGCAAGAGTGTGCCAGCCGACTCTTTGCGGTCATTTGTTGGATGTTCTATTCCACACATAATCGTCATATGTATACTTCATATTAGAATAAAAATATTTGCAAATCTCGAGTAAAATATGTGTTTTATTGAAAAAGCATATCTTGCACTCATTTTGAAACACTAAATAGGAAAAAGTAAATAATTGTAAGTATTAAGGGGCTCGCAAAAAATTGTTGGTGATGGGAAATAAAAAATAATGGCAATTTGAAAATGTGTAGGGAATCGAAACCTACAAACGTCATAACAGATAGCGAAAAATTATTTAAGTTCTTAACATGCGACCCCGATCAAACTGGTATTAAGCCATTCATTCGATCTATATTTTGTGTATAGAAAACCGCTGACCTTGTGGAACACATCAAGTTCTCAGGAAATCAGCCAAATCTGGAGTCGTCTCCCAACTTCAACCGAGCCTGCTTTTCTCCCTACAGTTGCCTGCAAGAGACCACCATGCATCATTCCCATAGCCACATTCTTCTGAGAGACATTCAGCTTAACGCCTAACCATGACTATTCTGTAATTTTAACTACATAATTGGATACTTCCTGTCAAAACAAGGTGGGGTAATGAGAAGCAGCACTTTTTTCTTGAGTGGTACTGGACCGTGTGAATAACTACTCCTAGGGCAAATAGCTCTCCATCTAAAGCAGTTTTCGTCTATCAAATTTAAGCGAGGGGAATGAGTTAAAGGATTTCAACCCTTACCAATCGCATTGTCTGGTTTGCTGAGCTTTAATGATTATGAATTTCCATCAAAATTTCATATTTCAGCACGGCTGCTTTATTTACATACCTACCTTACAATATTGTTCTATTTAATCTTGCCTCCGTGTCTGGGTCTCTGGGTAGCCGCGGGTCACCAGTGAGTGTATTTTTTGTTTGCTCAAATCAAGGCTGCGTGAGTTCCAACATGGCTATGCGGATATTTCATGTAAACTTTTGCATACCTCTAACATTTGAGTATGATTCGAATAATTGATTTCGCCATTGTCATCATGTTTTGATTATTCTGTAAAAGATAAAAGAACTCTCGAAAGATGTATGTCGGTATCCAAACTTTTAGAGTTACGTTATTGAAAGTAAAAATATCTCTGAAGAGTAACGGTTTCAAAAATTATTTGATTAATTTTCCGAACGGGAAAGATAAAATTAGTGGCAAGAAAAGATTACTGTAAGAACTGCCCCCTTCCCGCCATCGTAACTTTTTAATGAATTGAGTTCTCTAGCAAAATTTAGACGAGTTATTTCATGATGCACGAGCAATTCTGGGCCTTCTTACAGTACTCTTATTTATGTTAAATTTATGGAAGGAGCTGCAAAGTGTTGAATCCGTAAACTAATCCATGTTAGCACCTGATGGTCCTCGTTTAGAGGCATTATGTGATATTGAATAAATTAAAGAACAAACGAAACAACGAACTTAATATTAATAAACACTCAATCTCAACAAAAACGACAAAATCATTAGGTAGCAAAACTTTTCTGGTATGAAATAAACAAAACAATACATTATGATTGTTGCATGTATGTTTAGAGACCACCCTGATGCGCTTTCTTTTTTTATACAGTTTATGGACCATTTCTGGATTACATTTCGATATATCCATCCCTGACACCCCGTCAATAACAAGTGATTGAACGTTAAATTCATATGTTACATATGTACACGAACCGAAAACAAAGCGCCAGTCGAAGCCTATAATTATGTGTTTTAATGCAAAAGGCGTATAATCTATTATCTGTTAGTAGAGACAATTTAACTAAATTGCTTTATATTAATCGAAACTAGAAACAGAGTGGATTGGGAAAATTATCGATGGGGGCAGTACAAGTTGACTTGTCGTATTAAAACAGAACACTGTAATTTATGCAATCTAAAGGCGACACAAATTAATTTAGTTTGATTAATGCTTACGTAATTTCAAGCGGCCGATGCCACAATCTCTAACGGTTTCCCTACGTTGCTAATATCTCTAGACACAAGCCATAACGTTCCACAAACCAAGTTCTGGAAATTTCATTATTCAAGAGGTCCATTTAACTTTCTCGAATTAGGAAATAATACGGAATCATTCATCAAATTAATCTGATGGATATTTTGCACTATGACATTTTACAGGGCTTTTATATAAGATTTCTGTAATTTTGCATAACGCAAGTATTACTGATGGAGAAAATATGTATATACATATCTTGTGAAGGTATAAACAGTTCTATATTATCATAGGTGTAGTAGAATTATAGATTTCGAATTATCTTTCAATCCTTAACCTCTGTATACCAATTCAGGCTAAATATTTGAGGAATCCCATATACATAAACTTAATCGTACGAACAACTATGTGTAGTTGGGCTTGTACCTACTAGTATTACCTTAAAACAAACAGTTACGTAACATATGCAATTTACTTTGTTAATAAGTATAATTTAGGACACTTTGTCCCTTTCACGCCCAATTTAGTATTACAAATAAACTTGAAATCCAGAAATACATCGAATATGAAAATGTCATAATAGATTTTGTGTTTTGTAGAAGAGACTTTGAAGTAACTGCCGCATTACACATACAGGCCAACAGGCTCTCCCGTAGTTAAAAGATAAAAGAATTGCTTTATCAATAAAGAAAAATTAAATTTGTGGATTCTGTGATCAACGCGGTAAAAACATTTTCCGAAAAAATATTACTTTTACTTTTTTCGTCGACTCAAGACTGACATTTTTCTTGTATTTCCTTCCCCGAGTTGTTGTGAAGTTTTAAGTTTACTAGAATTGATCATATTGTACCCTTAGCAGACATACTGGAAGGGCTTTATTCCCTAAACAAACAAAAATTATTGCCGCAGGCCCCTTCCCCCGTACCGATACCATTCCGAAATAACAATGTATGTATTTTCCATGTCTGTATGGCGTTTCATTTCACAGGTAATAGAGAAAGTTATTATAATTTGAAGAAAAATTCCATCGTTACCCATATTTTGGATTTTCACTCTGACGTCATTAGAATGCCATGAAACTATTCTTTACATTATTTTATTTAATGAAACATGATATTTTGTTAGAGGGATGCAGCATGAGAATAAAAATAAAATCACAGCCAAAGGAGAAGTATGGAAGACAATCGCGAATATATAGGAAAGACATGCAGGGTTGCAATACACCTTTTAATTCACGAAGAATTAGTTACTAAAGGTGGAGATAGGAATAAAAATTAGCCCAGATTAGACATTGTTCGCAAGTAGTTTAGGTTGTAGGATGTTCTACTTTTGGGAACTGCATAGGTACTTAAGCGTAGGATGGCAGAGGAAGGAGATGCACGTCAAACCATTCTTCGAACTGAACTTGCCCCATTTCATATCTATTTCCGAATATTTTGGTTGAACTAATTTAAGTCAATTGCTAGTGGCACAGAAGGAGATATTGTTGTTAAATTTAATGATTATTCCTAATTGAATAGACCCTTTCAGTTTTACCTGGTGTGCGCGCGCAGCAGGTAGAATATTGTGGGCGGTCCTAAGATGTAGGGCGAACAGGTGATATTTTAAAAAGCTGACTTATTATACAATAAGGTAAATGTCACTGTCATGCTAACTTTTGCTCCGAAAATTTTAATTGAATGGATAAAACTAAAACAACAGCTTAGGTACGTGAATGCTTAAATTAAGTTAAAATGGATGTGGAATATTAATTGAAAAAATTGAAAATTTATCGTAGTTTAAGAAATTGGAAATTTGAAGGTCAAGAAATTTGGAATTTTACTGTAGATAATTTGGTAATTAAGTAACTTTTATCATGACAGTTTTCAATTAGCTGGTTATTATATTATGTAAGTTGTAATAGGTACTAAGAGAAAGAAATAAAAAATCATGAATTACAAATAATCACGCGTTTATGAGGTTATATTTCTTATTTGTCAGATCGTAATTTATTGACTGTCCTCAAATACGTAATAGTTGTTGGAGGGCAAACATTTTTTCGTTCGCAATGCAGTGACACATTTATTATGTAATGTAATTACGGAATTTCAAAGAGACTCATGTCTCACTCTAGAGAATTTCCATAAATTTCGCTCATTCAATGCAAAATGTCTTCTGTCAAAACATGCAACTTGATTCTTCAAAATTATTAATTATCTCCAAATATCTCACCCTCTCCAAAATTATATAATTATTAGAGGGTCCGGCAGACGTTGTCCTGCCCGACATAAAAAATATTTTCGTAAAAAAACTCCTGGAACCCGATTGCAGCGCAATCTAACGGGTCCAATTGTGAATGTAAACCATTCAGGGACCCACTCCAACATATACAAAAAATTTCATCAAAATCGGTCCAGCCGTTCAAAAAAATTTCTAGAACCCGATTGCAGCGCCACCTACCGGGTCCAATTGTGAATGTAAACCATCCAGGTACCCAATCCAACCAACACAAAAAAATTCATCAAAATCGGTCCAGCCGTTCAAAAAAACTTCTGGAACCCGATTGCAGCGCCATCTAGCGGGTCCAATTGTGAATGTAAACCATCCAGGGACCCACTCCAACGGAAATAGGGATTCATTTTTATATATATATTTAATATATATATTTAATCGCGATTAAAAAATGGGGGGTGGGAGTAGGAGGGTGTAAAATACTTTACGACCTATTCTCATACCTACCAAAAAATGTACAAAAAGAATTTCAATTATTTGGATATTGTTCATACAAAAACACTAAAATCCCGATTAAAAAATGGGGGGTGGGGGTAGGAGGGTGAAAAATACTTTACGACCTATTCTCATACCTACCAAATGTACGAAAAAAACTTCATAAAAATCGGTCGAGCCGTTTCGGAGGTGTGCGACCACAAACACCGTGACACGAGATATTGTAATTTTTCTACTAAATCCAACATTTTTTCACTGGAAATTTGTATTTATGTTTTTATTGTTTAACAGTTAAAGTGCGTTATAAAACTAAAAAAATTATTGATTATTATTATTATTATTAATATTATGATTCAAACAGTGTATTACAAAGCTGTTGCTTATTCTTATTCATTTGTAAGTGAACTACAGATTACAGCAATTTTATCCAATACACATGCATTACCTGTAAAAATTGATTACATCTCATAGCAATAAGCACCACGAAAACTTAGCTTTTGGCATGTAGTCGAACAGGAATATTTCTCGTAAGTAGTATAGCTATGTCTGTTCTAGCGCATTTTCCCATGTTATTTCTTATGTAGCTTCATTTTTAGCGTTCAGGGACTTCGCGTGAAACATCGGTTAGGTGCCGTTGTGAGTGTTGCTACCTTCAGACCAGGCAAGGTAGATTTCTGCGTCACGAGCTAACATCAGGTCGGTCGGTAAAGCAGTGCGCTAGAACATACATAGCTTTATTACTCTCGTATTTTCTATGTCCAACCGACGTAACCGATTCTTACCTTTTGTAAAAGCAGGGATCATCAAATCTATTTGTAGAATATCTCAAAACTCCCCTTTTAAAACTTTTACCCACTTTTCATGTCTTGTACTTGACAACATGTTTAAATACTTCGAGATGATTTAGTGCAAATCCTTTCACCTCCTTTCACCTCTCATTCCACACCCAAAACACATCAAGACAGTGGCATATTAATTGTTTATTATATTGGAAAACGACAGTTTATTCGTTAGGTTAGAATGTAAACAAACAAATGTTTCTCCTGCGGTAAATATGGCCGTCAGTTATGTGACGTCATTCTGAAATAACTACTTGTTTATGCAAACAAAAAAGGACCCGAAAACGTCGTAACCGTGTAACCAAAATCTACCCGCTGCGTGCTCATCGAGTATTCTCCTTTTTTTTACTCATTGCTTTTCGTGCGTAATGCTTTCTCTTACATTTTAACAACTACACGAAACACACCCGCAAACGCTGGAACTGGCGGACCAAATTCCACCAGTGGCATCGAGTATTCTCTCTTTTTATTCATTGCTTTTAGTGCATAATACTCCTATATTTCACTGGAAGGGCCTATTGTTCGAAAGTGTTTATTAACTATTTTTACGCGTTGTTAAGCCAAATACTTGTAAGAATGAAAAAGTCCGTAAAACCAATTTATTATACG
Organism: Xestobium rufovillosum; assembly: GCA_963966045.1. NCBI lineage: Eukaryota > Metazoa > Arthropoda > Insecta > Coleoptera > Ptinidae > Xestobium > Xestobium rufovillosum. The sequence continues at coordinate 33,922,418 of OZ014493.1, forward strand.
ATTTCTGTTAGCGAGTACCTGATGAAACCAAAAATATATTATTAATTTGCGTTTCTAACGAACTTAATTAAATGAAATTTAATACCTTATGAAACAGAATACTTACCTATGCATCCAAACATCTTCGTCTGAGCAACTCATTAATTTCCTCGAAGTTTGTGGAATTAACATGCAAAATGGAAAGCCGTTCAACAAGTAGAAGTATTTTGTTACTTCATTAAACTGCGTCTTATGACAACTAACTTACTCAAGGAATGCATTTTAATAATAATACAATAGAAGCAATTATTTTCTCGTCGTTCCATCACCAGAAAACTTTCAGTTTTCCTTAAAAATAAAATTCTGTTAAGTAAAAATTCTGTTAAGTAAAAATTCTGTTAAGTAAAAATTCTGTTAAGTAAAACGTTTCGCCGGCACGTCTATTTCAATTTGTTGCCTAACAATATCATTTCAAGAAAGAACTCCAGATGCTCCTTACGGAACATGCTATTACAGTAACACAGTTTCGTAATGATGTTTCAGATCGATGCCCTATTATCGTAGATACGTACATTTCAAAAAGATAAAATATAGGTAGATAGAAAAATATGTTGTGTGATGTACCTGAGCCAATTTAAATCGTTCTTTGAGAGAAATATATTCCCTGCGCACGGTACTTAAATCAAAGGCTTTGATGTTACGTATTTCATGGACAAGTTCAGCAATGAAACCGGAAAGACTTTCTTCCCCGCCGTTTTCTTCGGCCTGGTGATATTGCAGATCATATTATAGATTTTTTACACTGTTTCTTGTAATAGTATATTATTTTACGAAGTAGCCCTTAAAGAAACGTTGCCACAGAAACGTGCACTGCACTACACAATCCTAATTTGTCTCCATGTAATCTGGATTTAATTCTACAATTCAATGCCTGGCGCGGTATTTGCCCGAGGAGTAGTTGTTCGAACGGTCCAGTACCACTAATTAATACCAGTTTTTTCTTCATAGCAACATTAAAAAAGGCAATATTGAACAGTTTCCATGCATCGATCGTTTCGGATTCACTTTTGGACCAGTTGGGACTAATTTGAGAAAGAACGACCAGATTGGGAGAAACGTGTTTTAATTAACAAGGAAACAAAGGAAAACAAAAAAATGGAAGTGATGTGAGGTGATCCTTAGTAGGTTGTGTTGCCACTGATGGCTGGAATAACAGCCTGAATCCGCCGTGCCATACTTCTAATGAGATTTTCAATGACAAATTGAGGAATATTATCCCACTCCTGATGAGCAACACATTCCACATGCTGTAGGTTCTGTGGAGCTGTCAGATATACTCTTTTGCCACGAGCGGTCTCGCATTATCCTGCATGAATACGAAATCAGGGCCAATAAACGGAACATAGGGCACTATGTGATCCTGGAGAATGTTCTTTACGTAGAGTTCCGCATTCATTGCCCTTGCATGAATAGGGGCTAACTCCGTACGGTCATCGAAAGGAACATCCACTAAAAACATGAGCCCACGACCAAAGGGCTCATGTGGCACGAAATGAAGGCAGCTTCCATTTCTCCTTGTCTTCCGAAGATTTCAGGCTTATTTTTGTTTCATCAAAGAATATGACTTTCCTCCAGCCATTGATGGTCCAATTTTCATGTGCTCGTGCAAATCGTAATAGCAGTATAATAGTTGCCCAGGCGAGTTCGGGTGCTTTTATGGGCCTTCTACTGGTCAAACCTGCCTTCCGCAGTCTTCTTCTCCCGTTATAAGAGCAGAAACTTGGATATTCCTAACGGTCTCTAGCTCATTCTGCAATATTGCGAACTTGTTCCCGTTCGATTTCTTGAAGCGTTTTGGCGGGGTAAACGTCATCTCTTACATTCGTCGTCCTTTTTCTACCCTGCCCTTGTCTCCTGGAGTGAGAACCAGTAGTCGTACGCCGTTATAACATTCGACTTATTATCGAACGGTTAACGCCCAGAAGACCAGTGACATACCACACACTTCTACCCTCATTAAGCAAAGTGCTCGCTCTCACACATTCCAATGTTCGCAAATATTTCGCACGATTCATTATTTTACTGCTGGTAATTTTGAACAGCTGTTTAGTTGGGATGTAGGATGTACTATGCATAGCTCAGCTTAAGAAAGGAAAAAATATATTTTGGGTGTAGGTTTCCGAAGCCTTTTTCATATTTTCCGTTAAAGGATCTTCCTTGAAAATAAGATTTAAATGCATAGGTGCATGAATAATTAAGATAACATTTCTGAAAAGTAAAAGCTTCACAATTCACACGCAGATAACAGTTAAGTTTTCTGTGCCCTTAAATTATATCCTAGCGATGTACATTCATAATTTAATGACAGTAGGTACCTGAAGAAGGAAGGAAAATTTACAAATGGCGGCATTTTATTTCTTTCTTTCTATAGATCATATTCAAAGTATGGAACGAGAAGTAGGTATCATAATGATTTCTCAAGTATGTAATACATCATAAATGATTGATGGAGCAAGAGGGGTATTATGCTCAAGTTGCATAAACTTGCATGCACTGACGGTTACGTGAGTTTAAATAATCGCTAGCAGGCGTATTCACTATTTTAAAAGATACGGGAGTTTAGATGCGCTCAAGTTTTGCAAAAGAAAGAATTAAACGAAAAGTTTTGCTGCAAAACTTCCATTCAAATGCATCCAAGTTTGCCTGCTGTAGTTGGGAGTCTATGGTAAAGTAATACATCTTATTACACTTGGGTAAATTTAGAATTGCATTCTATACAATAATAGTAGTTTGAGAATTGTACTATTTCTTGTATCTCTCTACACTGACGGACGTGATGCAGTCTCTGAATGAATCAATTTTGAGTTAAAAAAGAGTGCAATAATAACTAGTCTCTCTCTCTCTCTCTCTCTCTCTCATGAGTCGGTTATTGATTTTTCAAAGATCAACCAGCTACCGTATTGAATATTCCTTTCCAGATTGCGAGAACATGGTTTTCCTTAACCATAGTCGTTTTGTGCCTCTGATGATAAATCCCCCGTCTTCAAAGTGCTTTCTCTGCTTAAATTTTAAATTTTGCTGCACCCTTATAAATTGAGGGAATGGACGGTATACCTTTTTCTTGAAGTTGCTTGTTAAAGAGAACAACAGCTTGATACGTTCCGGAGACGAAAAACATAATCCTATTACCTTTTAAAGCAACTAACTTGCATAAGAATGTTAGTGATCTATACATACATATGCTGAAAATCAATTTAAAGCAAGTCTAGAAATTCCACGGAAATTTTGCACCTTCGGCGAAATAAACTTCAACAGAAAAGCTTTAAATTTCCCAGGACGGGCAGCACACATGTTAAAGGGCAAACTCCAGAGAGATTAATGTACTTAATACGAAATCGCCGTTTTGTTCCCTCTACCTGTGGATTAAAAGAGGCGCTTAAACTTTCCCAGTAAATTCACGCGCGAACACTGAAACGACAGGAAAATTAAAAACTTTCGTTTGGGTACGAAGCACCGTTAATTGAGCACTTTGAAAATACTTTACTGCCAACGTTCCCGTTTACTGTGCTGTTTATTGAGATTAAAACGCTGGAAAAGCAGTAGAATAGATGTTCAGGCCGATATTTACAGCAGTTTTTATGGCTCGGCAAGAAGATCGTTAGCGGAATGTTACTGCAGCTTCCTCATTAGTAGGTAGCTTATGTACTTATTTCAACTAACTGGATCCGGAGAGCGGATGGGTAATGCGGAAATAAGAAGGGGTGTGGGCGAAGCACAGAGTGCCCTGGAAAGTAAAACAATCGAAACTGCACGACTGGAGTCAATTTTGGTAGTTTTATGTTTACCATTTATTTGCTATTTCTTTTTTCGCACTACATTTGCCTTCTAATGAAAATCTGATCAGGTAATCGCTTTGTCCAAAACTTGATGCACTCCCATACTTATTAATTTTGAAAATCCTGCGTATGTTGATAGAATAGAGAATAGAATAGAATAGGCTTTATTTCCCAAAGGTAATACGAAAAAATATACACACAACAAAACAAAAGTAAATTTACAATATGCACATGCGTATTACACAGAAGTGCTTCATAAAGAAGCCTTAAGGAAAAATAAGATTCGAGGCGAAGAAGTGCGAGACAAGTTCCAAATAATTATTGGGGGTTTCTTTGAAACGTAAATTGAAAATATTCATTTAGGGTATAAAATGGATTGTCTCGTAATAAGGCTTTTAATTCTCTTTTGAAAGTATTGAAGTTTCCTATTTTTTGTAATTTACAAGGTAAATGGTGATATATTTTAATTCCTGAGTACAGCGGACCTTTGCGATTAATATTATAATCATAGTGGGGTAGTATTATTTGATTATTTTGACGGGTATGATGAGAATGTACATCTGATTGGACGAGAAATTGATGTCTTTTTTTATAAATATTAATAGAAAGTTTGTAAATGTATATATTAGTTAGCGTTAAAATTTTTAATGTTTTAAAATACGGCCTACATGATTCTCGTGAATTCAGATTGCACAATGTACGAATTGCCCGTTTTTGTACTATGAGAGCACTTTGAGAATCCCTAGAATCACCCCAGAACTCAACCCCATACTGCAATAAACTGTAAAAGTAAGCATAATAAACGGTGAGTGCAGCATCATAGCCTAAATTGCGCCTAATAGAAGATATTGCAAATACGGCAGTGCCCAGCTTCTTATTCAGCTCGCGTACATGTTGCTGCCAGGTAAGCCTTTCATCAATGTGAATTCCAAGAAATTTCGTACAATTAACCAGTTTGTTTGCATTGAACCAATCAGTAATAGCGTTTAAGAACACTTTAACATTTTGTATTAATTGGTTCAAACACTTATTCTTGAGAAGGATACTGGTATCATCGGCAAACAAACAAAACTGAACATACGGAAAATTTTTCACTAGGTCATTAATATATAATAAAAATAGTAGTGGGCCCAAGATAGAACCCTGGGGTACACCTGTTTTAACTGTACACTCTTCAGATTTGAATTTATGGAATGTTCTTTCTTCCATTTTAGATATTTCCACTACTTGTTTACGTTCACTTAAGTAAGAGTGAAACCAGTTTGCGGCAACTCCTCGTATACCATAATAATTCAATTTACTCAGCATCAAGGCATGATCCACACAGTCGAAGGCCTTGGACAAGTCACAAAAGATACCTATTGCATATTCCTTGGCCTCCAAAGCCACGTTAATGTAGTTAATTAGAGTGAAAGCTGCGTCCGCAGTACCTAACCCTTCACGAAAGCCATACTGTGACGGTGAGATAATTTCGTATTTACTAAGATAATCAATTAATTGTTGCTTGACAATAGTTTCCAAAATTTTTGAGAATGCCAGTAAAATGGAAATGGGGCGATAATTTGTCATGGATTGTTTATCGCCGTTTTTAAATACTGGTTTGACTACAGCCGTTTTAAATTCCTTGGGAAACAATCCATTAACTAACGATAGGTTAAAAATGTGGGTTAGCGGTACTTTAAGGTAGTCAATATTTCCTTTAATTACTGAGATTGGTATATCATCGTGTCCCCTTGCTGACGTATTTCTCAGCATTTTTACGATCTTCACAATATCATCTTCAACAACAGGACGAAAATAAAAAGAATTGGGGTTATTATAGTTATGATTACTAAGATAAAATAAAGAGTCATTGGTAGATTTTAAATAATTTGTCAAATTGTAAGCAATATCAATATAAAACTTGTTAAATTCTGAGGCGGCTGCAATCGGATCTGTAATGAAAGTATTATTATTAGGACTATATACACGTATGTTATCTTGCTTAACGATTTTATTTTTGGTGTTTGAAAAAGAGTGAACGATGTTCCAGGTAGCTTTAATTTTGTTTTCGGCTTTTAAAATTTTATATCCAAAGTATTCATTTTTAGCTCTATCAGTAATTTTTTTTAGAAGTCTGGTGTATTTGTTTACATATCTAATAAAATGTACATTGTTCGTGTATTTTTTTATATAAAGCAACGAGCGTTTGTTCCTGCATGAAACTTTTATACCCTCCGTGACCCAGCCTTTGTCATGCCTATTTAAATATGTTCTAATTTTTTTTAGAGTAAATGCATTGAGAAAGGAAGTAGTGAACATACTGTAAAAAATCTGAAAAGCCTTTTCGGTGTCATGTTCAGTAAGTAACGGTGTCCAGTCGATGCTAGCAATAAATTGACGAAACTTCTCGGAATTTTTATTATTAATTATGCGTTTGACTTCAACAATGTATTCATTATTAGATTTTAATTCAAATAAGTTTTTAAAGCATATCAGTTGACTATTGTGATCAGATAATCCAAATTCTATTATTTCTGTAGTAAATTCTGAATTTATGTTAGTAATAATGTTATCGATGGTAGTTGAGCCCCGGTTGGCAATCCTAGTGGGTTCGAAGATAGTTATTTTTAAGTTATACACATTTAATATGGCCTGAAGGCTATGTTTCAAGACACTATCACCTTCAAAATCTACATTAAAATCTCCACAGAGAATCCAGTTCATACAGCAACGCTTCTCCAAAACGGACAAAAGATTTTCAAGTGAATTCAAAAATATTTCAGACTTACCATTTGGGCTTCTATAAATTGCAATAATTACAGTTTTTAATTTTTTACTATATGCTGCGGTATATTCAAAATCCATCTCGCACCTCTCGACCTCGAGATCAATTTCGACAAAATCATAACATTCCCTAGTATAAATCACTACGCCGCCATGGATATGACTGGATCTGGAGTAACATGAAACTAATTTGTATTCCTGAATAGTAGTAAATAAATGTTCATTTGGCTTAAGCCAGTGTTCCGAGAAGCACAAGATGTCGATTGGATGGCCCCCCTCCCGGAGAAATTCGCTCAAACTCAACTCAATTTCATTTAATTTGTTTCTTATACTTTGGATATTTTGGTGAAGAAGGACAAAATATGATTGTGTAAGTGGTTTTCTATCCTAAGTCGGCATTTGTCTACCTGCACGTCTGAGTCTATCTTTGAGGGCAACTTCCTCATTAAGCATGCTACCTTGTCCCCGAATAGAGAGTACGTCCATGTCTTCAAGTGGTGCCCTACCAGCTTCTTTTTGTTGATAATGCAAAGTACAGTCATTCAAAGACAGTGATTTTCCATCAACGACCAGTCTATTATACTTCAAGTATGCGCGATGTCCCCCGTTTCGAGCTTCAATCATATACGGTAATAAAGATTTTCTCTCGCCCAATACTCTCACAGAGAAGTTTTCTGATAGCGAGTATTTGGTTCCTTTTAATTGTTTTGCTTCCCGCAATATTTTTTCCTTGGTTCCATAATTACATAACTTCGCAACAATAGGTCTGTTTCCCTTGTTTCTGTTATTACCAAGACGGTGGACCCTTTCCAAATCATCACGTCCAATGTCAATTTTCATAAGGTTTTTTAATAAATCCATGACTTTGCTTCCACAATCATTCCAGGTTTCCTTGTCTGATTCATCAATGTTATAAAAAAACAGATTATTGCGCCGCGTCTGGTTTTCAATATAGTCGATTTTATCTTCCAATGTTGACACTTTTTTCTGTAGCAGTTCATTCTCGTTTTTAAGATGTTGGAATTCAGTTTTTAGTTCAGTCAGCTCACTTTTTATTGTCACTGCGGTAGCTAGGATGAGGTCCACTTTTTGTTCAAGAGACATTTTACTGTAGGTATTATATTTTTAAAAAGTATAGGTTGAATTCACTTTATTTACTTTTGCGATTTTGTGTCGAATAAGTGTTGTATTCAGAAAATTACGTATACTCAGCTGTTATTTATGTATTACAGAACCCACCACTTAAGTTAGTTGATGTTAATGTTAAGTTTTACCACAATTTAACACAGTTTTAAGCAGCGAAGAAAGGAACGTGTCAGGCTCGCACAAACCTCACCACTAGAGCATAGATCAAGTTAGTTGACGTCTGGTAGCAGCTTAGTTGTCAGAACTTTCTATGGGGTGTTGCCAGAACAAGTCGTTTTTCGTCTGCCAAAATTCGCAACGATCTAAAGTGATCGTCACTAAAACAATAATGTTTAAGCAAATTAAACAAACTAATGAGGTTAGCTCAGGATGGAGGTGCGCGTCCAACCAGTCTTCGGACTGAGAACTTCATGATGATGATTGTTTGAGCTATAAACAACAAGTGGGTAAGAATATACACAATTAATAATATTTATATTATGTGTATTGGAGGACCCATGCGTGCCGTGTTGGAGGTTATTGAACTTGATTAAAAGCACTAACAGGATGCTAACTGTATCTATAGTCAATGCACCCTTGTTAGCCTTAACCAACGCTCGTCATCTCGACCGCGAACGCTTAAGCTACAGCGGATGAGTTGTGCGATTGCCACAGATCAAAAATAGCCGTTATTACGTTTTCTTGGATAGTTCCAGTAGGAATAGTGTACTGTGGTGCAGTCAACATAATAGTACGCCGGATAGCGACAATTTTTAGCGTAGGACATTTTACAATTGGCAGGTCTTCAAAAATGCGAAAGAAAAATGTTAACCTAAATCTTTTCAGTACCCCTGTCTTTGATTAAATTCATTAATTAAATCATAAAGAACAGAACATACCCTAGGTAGAGATCCTGAACAGCCTCAGATCAGAGGCAGACGTTTTAAGTATGTTTAGAAAAGTAGCTCTACTTAGTCATTTCAGCTCGTTTGAATCTAAGTAGGCCTACTTTCCAAACACTTTCAGAACCTCTGCCTCTGCTCAGGGGCTACTCAGAACCTCTACCTCGGGTATTTTCTCGTTTTTTATGATTCAATTAATAAGTTGAATCATAAGGCAGAAGCGCTGAAAAGATTTAGGCTAACTTATTGTTTCTTTTACATTTTTAAAGGCATATCAATTGTAAAATGTTCGACGCGGGGTGAGCAGAGGTCTATTTTCCTGTTTGCCATCACGCAAACGGTATCTTCCCGTTTCGTGCTTTTTGGGTTTCTACCTGTTTTCGTGCCGATTCGAGCGTCGAGAATTTACTGGGTAATTAAATAGTGCCAGTTCGTGCGTTATAGGTACTTGCTGCAATAAAGACATACAAAACGTACCTACTGCTTTGTTTTATAGTTGCCCGTCACTGAATACGGTCAAAAAAGTGGTTCCACGGCCCACTATTTCTGGTCTGAGCTGAGCGTTTAAGTCTCCCCCCCCAAAACAAAAACATTATTTGAAAACAATAGTAGCGAAATCAACATACAATTCCGCATTGAAGTCTAGTTATTAACAGCGTTTTGTTGTAAAGATAAACTGGAATGAGGGTCTTACTGCATTATCAGCATCAGGTCAGGGCCCGAAACGGCACTCAAACCAGGTAGAGGTTTGGGGCGACGCACGAAACGGCACAAATTTCATCGACGCCCGAAACGGGAACGCATGAAATGGGACTAAACCACGCAAACTGCCACACGCCAAAATCATTTTAAAATTGATGTCACTATCCGGCGTACTATGACAGAAACGCAACTCAATGGCGGTCAGTACAATTTCGGGTAGAATAATGCAGACACGGATGAAAGAACCAGCTGAAGGCTTGGCTGGAATGACACTTAGAACTTGCTATATTTAGTTTGACATAATTACTAAGAAGTAAGAAAGTACCTAGAGACACTGTGATGCCAGCTTAGGTGGGGTATTATTATGTGACGTCTCACGGTACAAAAAATTTTGATAACTCAATATCTGACGAGGTACTTGCCCGAGGATAAGTTGTTCCAACTGTTTAGTTTCACTCATTCTCATTACGTCAATTAAAAATTAGGTATTCTAATTCGCTTTCCATCTCATTTCTTTGTAAATATCATTGATATCGAGGCATTTCTTAAATTCATCAATAATTTTTTTCTTGTTCAAATCACTCAGTAGTCAGAACAGTACTCGTAGTACACGATAATATAATAATTATTGTTCAATTAACATTTTTAATAAGTAGTCTAATATTCTCGGAATAGCTGATAAATAAAATTTTAAATTTTAAAACTGGTTTCTTATCATGTCTGATGTTTACTGAAACAAGTTGACGTAACGTGTTGGGTATCACATAAAACTTAAATACTTGCGTGTGTATAAAGTAGAATCATTATATACCTAATAAATAACTATGAATTCTTTATAAGTTAACCCCACACACAAAAACAGTGACACACGTGTTTCGCTGACAACGTCAGCATCCTCATGCGTATGAAGGAGCATGAGTGAATCATCATTGAGGCTGATGACTTTGTCAGCAAAACACGTGATGAGTTTAATTACTGTGTCACTGTTTTGGCTCGTAGGGTTAGCTAATGAAGAATTCATAGTGTATTTAGGCCAAAGTTCCCGACCCAACCACTATGTGTCAAAAAGTGAAATAAATTCAGAGTGACTATACTTTGTATGATGAGTCTTTGCGTGTGTATAAAATTAGTTAAGACATACGCGCCTACTGCTAGCCCGTACCATTCCTTAATATAAATGTAGCGACGTATGTCATTTGGTTGTAAGACATACGTCTCATAATACAATATTGAGCGGAACACAAATGCGACTCAGTGGTGGCTCCTCAATAAGTGCGTTCGTGCGCGCGCACTGCCTACAAAAAACTGCTTTTAACCTTTTTTTGATAAGATTCAAACTAAAGTTTAAAACTTTTTTAATCTCCAGCGTTTAGATAATAAATAGTACGCGCGCCAAGCATCCCGCGTCGTCAGTTTCAAAATACCTAGCAGAGAATGCACGTGCAAATGTGCAAATACATCCAACCGTCTCGTCTGGCGTTCGAGTGTAGCGTCTGGTGTATTGAAACTGTGAGCTTTTGGGTGTGGTGCTCGTACATTCGATATGGGAGCGAGATCGGCAAAACTCGGCAAGACGTGGGAAAATTCGTCATATATGCTTTTAGTTTGGCTCGTATCCGAACACCTTTTCAGTACACACTTGGAAGTTGAAAGGTGTGGTTGCGCTAAGCATATGCACACAGGTATTGATACTTCTGCGGCGTTGTTTTTTTGTTTACCATATTTAAGTTTGAGATAGCTCCTGGCTTTGCTTATAACGTGCTTATAACGTGAACTGTATTATCGTGATTATTATTTTTAAATATTGAAATTTCCAGTGGTTTAGTTTGTGGTGGTGGCGGCATAAATTCCGTTGACAATATTATTAAAATTAACTTTTTATTATTGGACTTGAGCACAAAAATTGAAATAAAACGGTTAGGTAGGCCTACACCGGTTATAAAATTAAATCAAACTTGTGCAAAGAAAAAGGAAGGTCGGTCTTACACTAGGCATTTCACCAGCGACGTTTACAAACTAAACAAATGGATATGTGGATGTACGGTAAGGAATTCTCTTTTTTGTTTTCCATGCTTGTTATTTTTTACTCCAAATATGGATAAGAATTGGAGTCGTATAGGCGTTAGTGACTTGAACCATTTGCATGAAAAAATAAGAAAGCACGAAGTGTCCAAAGCTCACTTGTAAGCTAGTGCAGAATTTGCGTTCCAGATTCAAGTGAACACTTAATAAATATTCTGGAGTGAACAAAGTGAACAAAGTGGTCGCCTGATTTTTGCATTTTTCAATATTATTATTGTGTTGTAATACTTACTTCATTCAGTTAAAAGTGAATATTGTTTCTAAATATATAATATAGACTTTGGACGAAAAACTTGAAATAAAACGAAATGGACGTCCTAAGCCTGAGCGAATTATCAAATACTTTTCGAAAGGTCGCGGTAAAAGTTGTGTGCGAAAGTTTAACCTTTTGGATTTGGGATCTTCGTCAAATATTGCGTTGAGTGAAATTTCTTGTTTTAAAATGTTTTAAAATGGCTTCTAAAGCACTTCATAAAAAATACGGGGAGAAACCGCCAGACCCCCCCCCCCCCCAGCCCCTGAGCGGTGATTTCATTCCAGAGCACTGCCAAGTTCTAAAGTCACGAGCCGCCACTGATGCGACTATATGAAGTGATGTCGAAGCGTCATTCAGCTTTACAGTTCATAGGCGTGTGGTATAGGTACCTACTGTCAAGTAAATGTCATAATGTGGAATTAATTTTATAAACTTTTTATAATGTTTTACCGTGTTTCTGATGCTTTAAAGATTAGCTTGTGTACAGTTTCCAGCATCAAAGTACGTTCAGAAAGAAATGAGCCTTTGCTTAGTTCAGGAAAATCCCGGCCGCGAATGCCAAAAAATGGAAATTCGTAATGTTATAGGTATACAACATGTATGCACAAGGTAAGTTTATTTTTTAAATAGGTACTATAAACTCACTAAAATCTAGAATTGCATCACAAAATATATCTTAAAAATCTAAGTTTCTTTCATTTCTTCTTCTGCTGGTGCCATACCTACTAATTAATATATGATGTAACAGTTAAATTACCATATTTATATCTGTACCTGAGCAAAATAAAACACACGCCACTGCTTGACAATACACTCGACCTTGAAATGATTTGTATTATTATGTAAGCAGTTGTGACGCACGCGCAAAGATCCATCATACAAACTGTATATGCCGGCTGGATCATGTAGGTTATGTTATGCGCAACAGCCGATTTCGGCCATATCGCGAAATGCTTAGCCACAATCTACCGGTTTGAAATGTATTGGGAGTAATCTTAAGAGGTGACGTAGAGTCTGTAAAGTTAGAGACTGGGCCCGGACAAGATGGTGGCTGCGCGAAAATGTAGCGGGAAATATGATTTTGACAGAAACAGTGCCGTACCGGCGTATATGTGAAATTTATTATTATTTTAACAATGAATTCATAAAAGTTACATTCAAAACAGGAAAATTAGCATTTTAAGGCATGAAAAAATCGCGAAACACATTAAGAAGAACTTAAGAAAAGGGGATTTCGTCATAAGTACAGATAAATTATAAATGTGACGTTTGGTGTGAGGTTATGTCAATTACGAAATCGGCATGTTTATGTGCAAATAATCTCAATTCCATAATTGTTAAAGTTGAAAACAGGTTTTTAAAAAAGTTGTTTACTTATGTGACAAAAGAAAATTAGAATAAATCATAAAGGAAGCCGAATAATCCAATTTACTATTTTTCAGCACTGAAGAGTTAAAGAATTGCAAAATAAACTTATTATTCTGTAATTAAAAATTTAGAGAGTTCTATTAACTACCAAAAATAAATAAGTGGAATTCACATTATATTAAGAACTAAACGCCTTGTTGACCTTTCAAAAAATAAGAATCCTTGGTGCTTGAGGTATGTCATGTCGCACAAGGTCTAATGATAGAACGTCCAGGCATTTGTCCTGCGGGAAGGAGCTTCGGGCGGGACAGCTGGACAGAGCCGCTAGTCCTACCAGCAGGACATTATTTTTAAATGGGATTGTCCTGCCGGCAGTACGTGCGCAGCTTTCGGCAGTACGGACCCAAATTTCATAGGCGCCGTAACAATTTTGCTATTTATTAAATAAAACATCTGCCGAGAAACATTTTTATTTATTCTCGTACAAAATAACTTGGAAAACATTAAAAATAACACTGCGCCTGCGATGCTGATTGTTTCCTAAATCTGCGTAAAATAGGAAATTTTAATCTAATTTATTACCTATAGTATAATTAAACACTTGCCATTCTTTTGTAATAACTCAGCACTAATTTTCGTTTTTGTATTGTTCAAGTCTCGCAGAACTGTCACAAGACCCAGAGATTTTAGTTACTCTTCCGTTGCATACGGCGCTCAAATAATTGTCTCCAAACGCGGACATACACCATTTAAAATCTGGTTTTTTATCAAAATTCTTTGCTTTTGAAAAACCCGCGGCATAATTAGCGTGCAAGCCACTGTACGTGCGAGATTTTTTTCAAGAGTTGTCTCCTTCTCCGTAGCTTGCCTCCTACTGGTCTGAACGAGATGAAACTTACACTTTAGATAGGCAAAATTTTACGACAAATCCGATGGTGGTGGTTACGTCCTCATATGGGGACGCAAATGTACTGAAAACAATAGGGTCGAAAATACGTGCTGCTGGAAGGACGCTTGGACACTCTATCAACTAAGGGTTAATCACTTGGTAGTGGTTGTACTCCTAAATCCTCGTCTTCGTCGTCTTCATCATCATCATCATCATCATCATCATCATCATCATCATCATCATCATCATCATCATCATCATCATCATCACCACCACCATCATCTTCAGTTGTGACTTGATATTCATCTTCACTCTCATCATCAGATGATCCTGTGTTCACAGTGAACTTCAACGAATCCAATGCATCGTCCATCAGATGCTCTTTCTCAAAGAAAGTTTTTTCAACTTTTTGCACATGGCCACATACATCTTTCCACTCTTCTGAGCTAATAATGGAAAATTTTCCACGTGCTAATTCCTCCACATCACCTAATTTAAAAGTAACGTTTCTGCTAGCTACCCAGTTCTTTACAGTGGCCCATATCTTCTCTATGGGGTTCAATTCCGGGTGATAAGGAGGAAGCCATAACACTCGGTGACCATGGGCTTCAAGAAGCTCATCCAATTTGTATTTCTTTGGGAATCGATACAAATTTTGTTTGATAAGACCATAAAGCTCAGGTTTTGTATTTGAGCCATCAAAATGTATTTGACGTTCTTCAAGCCACTTCACCATCTCGCCTTTTCGGCTCGCAGATGTCAGGTTTTTTTCCACCAGGACATTGTGATATGATGCATTATCAATCACAAGTACACAATTAGGCGGCATGTTGGGCAGTAATTGTTTCTGCACCCATGTCATGAAATTGGCATTATTCATGTCATCGTGGTAATCTCCTGATTTAGAACCTAGAGACAATGTTTGGTTACATTTTGATATTAAAATTACTTACGTATGTGTTACCTGACCGAAAAATGAGCAACGCATTGGGAATGAAACCATTTTCACCTCCGGCATGTACAATAATCAGCCTTTGGCCTTTAGAAATCGGCTTTAAGTTTTTAGTAGACTCATCATACCACCCTTTCGGCTGGACATGGCTGCTGTGTATATACGTTTCATCCGTATATATAATGGTTCGGCCTTCTTCCCGGTATTGCAGAATTTGTTTCAAGTATTTCACCCTTTTCAGGCTAATGTCATGGCTTTCCATTAAAATCTTACGGTTGTCTTCTGTCTTTCGCCACCTTAAATGGAAATAGAAGTAAACGAGGTGTCCCACTCAAGCAGGCTCACTTTTGCTATCTGTTGTTATAAAAGTATTTTCAAAACATAAGCATTTAATGATCCAGAAATTTGAATATGCATGTAGTAACGGCATCCGAAATATTTTGACTTTGGATATACAAAAGCAGCCATACCTGAATCCAATAGATTTCAGAAAAACCCATAGCGACTGCCTCGAGCCAGAAAAAGAAAGTTCAGAATCTTTAATCTTCTGTAGAATACCTGGAATACAAGGTGATATTAGGCTAGATGATGCGATAGGTAGGTATTTAAATGTAGCATTTGTTATTTAACGAAAAAGCAGTAATTGCCATTTGTTCCTAGAATAATTTGTTCAAATAGCCCCTGATTATTGGGATCACTTTCCGTCATTGCATATTTCATTCATGTTTCGATGAAAAATACATTATACACATTGAAAACACATCGTGAAATATAATTGTCTGAAAAATCATTGGGTTTCAACAGAAAGTAAGTTTCTTGAAATTTATCTACAATCGAAGACGGAATCCAGGAAGTTAAATATCCAAAGCATTCCATTTACTAAAATGCAAGTGCGATTCATACTTTCATAACTTGGCTACGCAACAGCAGCACCCAATTGGTTTTTTGATATTATATCCAAAAAATACACGAAAATATCTTGAACTTTCTTATTACCACGTTCCCTCTATTTATGAAAAAAGAAGTTCAGCAGACTTTACAATGAATCACCCCGTATTTGACAAGTAACAACTGCCAGCAGTTGCAATGAAAACACACCTTAACGAAGTTTTCTTTTTTATAATGGTAATTATGTACTTACAATTGAGAGAGGGATTCCTTTTCTCCAAAATAAAAAAATTATGTATAATTTCCCGTATTGTTTCCGTTTCTCCCACAGAAATCAGGCCGAGCTTACGCTTCTTTCGCGGTCGTTCCTTATGTGGTGTAGCAAAGGAGGTGCTAGGCTCAGCTTCTACGCTTTTCGATTCCTTCAAAATCTTCGCTACTGTGTTTCTCGAAACACCTGTTGCTTCTATAACTCTTTGCCTTAAACACACAATTGGATCTTAACAATAATCAAGTTCATTATGAAGTGGGTACGTACATACCTGTAATTCTTTAAAGGAATCCTAATTCCATTTTGCGCTTCTTCCCGCATAAACTTTATCACGTTACTGATAATTTCACGGCCTTGGCTATGAATTACCATGCCGGGTTTGCCAATTTTTTTGGGAGACATTTCTAACCTACAAACGTCAAAAATTTCAACTTGGATTTAATGTGTAAAATTACTTTGATTGTAGTATTACCTGGATAACAAATACTATCGACGATTTTTCAAAAGTCTTTTAAATAACACCGAGATCACAAAATAAGCAGAATAATCTGCAAACACAAAAAATTTCAACCTTCAATTCAGTTACAAGAATTTGTAGTATTAATTACCTCGAACTCCGTTTTTCGAATAAAGATGATAGTTTTTTAGTCTTTTAAGCAACACTCACAATAAAAACACAAAATAAAACAGAATATCCACTAAAAAAAGCACACTCAAACATGAGTCAATAAAACAACAATGGACGCACAGTAATCTTGAAGTTCTTGACGGCGCCACTGGATTTACGAGTTCCGCCTTCGGACGAAAACAGGTCTATTGCGCTGATCACGTGACAGCCCAGTCTTTAACTTTACAGACTTTACTGAACTACTTCGATATCTTCCATATAAGAAATTTGTTGAAAATGGCAGTGGCGGCCGTTTTAATAAAACAAAAACCGTCGATGCCACAGTGCATCAATATTACTTTATATTCTTTTGATTTTCACCACCAGTATGACGATTACAAAGTCCACATTGTCCACCTTGTGAGATGACGTTTGTTCGGGAATCTTGGTTTGATATTTCCGCGACAATTGCTTAATGCATTACCGTTGTAAAAGCCGTAAACAAAAAGATTGTGGGCATATTCTTAATTATTGAAATGTATTCTTGAAAAAAAATGTTCCTCTCATTAACCAGCCTTAGTTTAGTAAAAAGTATGGTTAGTTACTGCGTTTTGAAAGTCTCTTGCATGACGTCACCTGGTGTAACTTTGTGCGCCATGTTTTGAAGAAGGAAACTTCAAACTGATAAGCAAAATAAACGTAGCTACTTGATTCATGAAATTAATAATTAGAGAGCTTCTTTTATCAAAATTAGAAAAAATCTTGTATGAGACACTTAAGAAAAAATGCGATTTTGTGTAACGGAATACGTCACCCTTCCACCCTATACCTACATACCTATAGCGACTTCGAAATGAATGTTACATTCTGTGCAAATTCTAAATATTTTGTAACAGAAAGTTTAAAGTTTTAGACACCTTTTAAATTGTCAAACTTGACGTGATTCCCATTCCCTGCCTTCCGGTGGATGCAAAGTAATAAACAGAAAAAATACGTTTCAAGCGACTGATCTATTTCCGGATATAAAGATACGGCCAACGCGTATTCGTGAAACTGGAGATTACCTTCCAGCAGAGCAGCGCATTGGAATATAAAAGGGAAGCTGCATGATAATTCTGAGGAAGCTGTTTATTAAATGCATGGCAAACGGTTTTTGTTGTGACACAAATGCGTTATTTTATGTTACAAGATTAGAGAGCTTACACAGAGTAATTTACATATATTTAAAATTTACAACGCGATGCTCATGGTGTTAACCCTCAGCATCCACATCCGATTTCTGAGCTAAGCTGCACTAAATCCTTCGCAAAACGACGAAGCGTAAATATTTAGATTCATAGGTATTTAAACATACTGAAATATTATTTGGAAAACGCTTATCCGATTACCCACTGGGAATTTGCTGTGTTAGATACGCGGACAATTTAAAATCTGAAACCGTCTTGCAGTTAACAATTTTAATTGCTATTTCTTTGCTTTATTTACATGTTGATTATACAAGTAATATATCGCCCACTGTAAAAATTTATGTTTTTCGTTGGAGAATCGATTCAAAAAGGGTATATGTAATTTCTTGACGGATTATAACATTATAAGATAATACTACCCAATTTCAATTAAAAAAAAATAAATTCAATTTCCAAATCGACATTTTCTTGTTACGAGACTATTTCATTTGAAATTCAGACACAATTCGAATTGCTGAAACAGCCTCGTATAACTATGGAGCTTTGGGCAAAGTTTCGTATGGCAAAGCTTTATTGCTAGAAATAAATGCAGAAAATATACAATGGTTACCTCTATAAAGAAAGTAGAAGCAGATTAAAGGATAATCAATTAAAACTTGAAATAAATAACACAAAGTACACTGACACCACAGTTACTTTTGTTTGTAGAACATCTGGAAGATTTGTAGACTATTAAATTCCATTGGAAATGCCAACACCTTCCGTTTAGTGCAAAAAGGCAATGTATTATGTTAATTAGTAAAAACAACTTTCAAGGAATTTTGCATTAGAAACAGTTACAAAGGCTGAGCGTTGGTAGTTGGTAGCTGGTAGCCAAATCAATGAACAGAGAGACTATTATACAGACAAAAAATGTCATACTGAGATAAGCTTAATGTTTAAAAGTAACCATCTTCATTTATGATCAAAATTATGGGTAATTCCCGTCACGTATTTTGTGGACAGCAGACCTCTACAATCTACTTTGAGCACTGTGCTATCGGATCTTCTCACATACTTATTTCAGATTGTAATAGATGACCTCTTCATTGAAATCTACCTTTCGATTTACTCCCTTATCTATTCCCTATTGGCATTCATCCTGTTAATGTACTTTGCCGTTGCAATTGGTTTGTTTCTACCCTGGTTCGTAGTGATTGAATAATTATTTACTCTTATTTGCTTATAAAGATTAGTGTTAGATTTTCAGGACAAATTATATTAGATTTTATGCTGAAAATAAGTAAATATTATATAAAACGTGATTGAAATTATCTATCTAGTTGGTCTGCAACGACAGGCCTCCATTACAAAAGGTTTGTGCAGCTATACAGGTGTTACATTTGGTCTGTTAGGTGCTAGCTCTGAACGTCGTAATACATGTACACATCTGGGTGAACCAAGAGAATTTGAATTCGATGAGAGAGTGCACAGTTGATTTAATTCAGATAGTGGAATGTCCATAAATCTTTTTATGGACTAAGTGCTTTCCCCAATAGGAACATTTTGATCAACTAAATCATTTATAGTTCTTAGTTTTAAGTTGGAAAAGGTTCCTCTGGAATGTCTCCTATTACTTTAACCATGTCAATGAAATATTTATGAAGAAAAATGTGTATACAATATTTGCAACGCCAAATTATGGTACAGGTAACATACGTTGAGCTATGAGACCTATGTTATCGGCCGGATACTAGCAATCCAACGAAATATTTCTGCACTTCTGTTCTTGCTCTCTCCTAGTCACAGACTTAGAGACTCCTGCTTCTGCTGAAATCAAAACTGTTTATGCTGAATGCTTTTCAGCTCGGATTGGTGGAAACTGGAGAAATCTCATATTCCAGCTGAGGTGAAGTCACGTGCCTCAAAGCTATTCTTCGTACTCACGCTGTCGGTGGTCCTTGACGTACGCAAAACTAGACAGTTTGCAAATTCAGTTGTTGCATGTAACGTTGCAAAAGTAAACAAATTGGATAATCAAAATTGATTAATGTTTACTTTGGACGTTCTGACGTCACGCCTTGATGTGGAAGATAGGTACGTCATCTGAGTTCGTCAACACAGGTGGGAGAAGCACGCGCGCGCCATACGAGACAACAGTCAAGCGAGATGGATGGTAGTTGCGCCCGGCACTAATGTGACTTCATGTATTTTCATCCGGCACTACTCCTCCCGCTAGAAATCTGGAAGTGAACCGCCGAAGCTACGCCCCACTCTCCGCTTATAAAAGTGGAGGTTCCCAAGAAGAAATTCAGTACCTGGTCGTCCGGCCCTCAGTCAGGACTAGTACTCCCAGCATCTGAGACGATGCTGGCCGCTACGATCCGAAATAGAAGTTCTTGATTGAGCTTGCCGCCGTGTGATTAACTGATATGCAATAAATAAATTTGAGTAAGTGCCCGGTGTATGATAGTTGGTAGTAGTAGTAGTAACTCCTTTTTCGCTCGTATTGGGGCATCCTTGCGGATGTTTCTGTGACTATGTTTGCAGTTAGGTCGTCAGCCTAACGTGCATGATAGTTGGTATTGCAGTAATATTAACTATCAAACACAACCTAGTTGCGAGTGGATTAGATCCAGCTTTGCGTAGCGAGGGAGTAGATACAGTAGGAGCTAAGGGTGTCTGCTGGTGTGGGTTGGATCGATTCGGCAATCTCGTGGTGACATAAGTCAACAAATGAGACGACATACCGGCGGGAATCGATCACACCTGGCCGAACCGGCGGCCTTTAGTACAATTCAGCTGTAATACCGTCTATTTTTCCAATACGTATAACCCGGTGATATTCCAGAGGAGATTGTACTCTGGGGCGATCACGTAAACTCCACGAAACCGATGGTAATTCAGCTTGATCATACGACGAGCCCGTGGCTTGTACAATCAGGATACACCGAGAAAACCCGTTTAATTTCATGTAAATACCGATTATGTTGTAAATATTCTTTTATTATTTTCATTTTATCTTGTACATAGTTAAAGTAATAGAATCGCGATATGATTTTCTTATGTATTGTTATTTTAACCGTCGTTTAGCAGTAGTAAAAGAACCGAACCCTTTCTGCTACTGAAAGCTAAGGGTAGCAACGAATAAGTCTCATACCGACCAGATACAAACGAACGACCAGATCCCCGTAGATATACACTGTGTCCCAATACGTGATACCGAGGGATACAGCTGTATATCTAAGGGCCCGAATCCAGAAGCACCGAGAAGGATTAAGATACGTCATTCTACCAGTGACGTCTAAGAATAAAAAGAGATTAGCAATGTTGTATAAGTGGCGACCGAGCAGCGACATTTTCAACGTTGTATAAGTGACCGAAAAGAAGAGACAAAGTAATCGTTGTAGCAGGAAGAAAAACTATTCATAAAAAAATCAGCGAAGAAGATCGAGAAGTGTGTTGTACTAACAAGAAGCAATATCGAATGCGAAAACACAGTGAACTAAACTCGCCTTTTTAGAGATGAAATTTAAGAAGAATGCAACTCCATATGCTTCCTGCAAAGTGACTGATACAAATCGAAAGCTTTTAACACAATAGATCCTTCGAATTTTTTGTTTGAATTACCGCCAACTTAAACTCGCATTTTGCATCGTGACACAGCTCCCTTGGCATTTAACGTAATCTCATATATCCGAGCTCAGTTTAAGACGCGCCTGAGCGTGTTATATAAACACGGAAACATGGAGCTAAATCAAAACAAATGATGGGATTCATCTGTCATAGGAAGCAATGATGCGTCCAAAATAAAATAAATTCCCTTTTGTGCTGGCGGGAAAGCCATCCCGATAGAACGATTTAATCGGCGCGGATTGAACTGACCGAGGGATGGATGTACGTCTGATAAAACGAATCAATGAAGAGATAATCTGGCCCTCGATGTGTGAACGGCCGGATGCTATCACTGATGTACCGCCCGAGAGCCCTCCTATTATTGCTACGTCTGTTAACAGTTTCCGATCTAGAACGATATCGTGGAATTAATTTACTGCACAAAGTATTTTTACGGCTTAGCCCAAGGTTGGATCTAATCATTTTCCGCTTATATTCGCACCTAACGTGAGTGTAATTGCTTTTTCGGGAAATTTCATATTATGTTGAATGGAAACTGACGAATTCAAAAGTTGCGGCTGTTTATTTACGCGTAGGCGGACGAAATGAAACGAAATATTCTCGTATTACCCAATAATGGCAGCATACTTTTCGTTAAAATCGGTATTAATTACCAGTGTTTCCTACCTTCTAAATTTTCATTTGTTTTGCTAATTACTTGTTTATGTGCGAGTTCATTATTTCTGCAGCTAAACCCTCTTTGCTTTCTGACATCTCTGAACATCACTTTTCGGTTATGATTCTTCATTCTAAATTGAAAGAGAACTTTTGGGTCGCTGAAAATCTTTTTTAGCGACAATTAGGGAAGTTGTCACGTGGTACTGCTTAAGCCCTTTAACGTTCTCTGAAGCCCGTTAAGGGTTACGATTATTACTGATTGTAATAATCGATGCTCGATCGACGACAGACGACCGAGCAAAATGTTTCCAGAAAATGTTCTTCGCGCCGTTCTTATCCCGGTGGATACCCTTACGGCATAGGTACACTACAGTATACGTAACGGTGTCCCCCGGAATTGGCTACTGTCATTCCCTCGATGCGATGACAAATGGAGCATGTTTTTGTCGTGTACGACTCGTCCACCACTTTCACAGTCAACAAGGGGGAATAGTGTTGCCTGATCGTCTGCACGAGCGAGTCGTGGAAGAACTTTCGGTGTCCCGGAAAGTCGCGGTGTTCATAAACTTGCACCCATCGCCGTACAGAATTAGTTTCCTCTCTTCCGAATTGTCCACGAAGTACTTCCGGATGATGGCGTGCCGAGTTTTCTGCTTTCGGATATACCTGTCGAAATTCAAGCACACTCTGTTGCGCCGTTCCTCGCTGCGCTGCTTGTCTTCGAAGTGCTTGAATTTGAATCGCAGCATTTGCGCGCACTTTTCGAAATCCCCCCCGTGGAAGGTGCGAGTGTTGTCGGCCTCAAAGTCTTTCTCTATTGCTGCTTCCAGTTTCCCCGTCCAGCGTCGTAATTTCCTGCTCCTCAGATGCTCTCCCATTGTAAAGTTGACACTTGCTTTCGACATCATGCGGACATCGACTGACAATTTCCGCTGCACTTTGTTCCGATTGCTTCGTTTCGATCGACTGCCGCTTCCGAAGTGGAGACCCACTGTTCTTATCGCGTTTCACTGGGCGATTCATCGACTTCGACACGGACACGCCATCCGTGCTGAAGCAGCAACCAAACATCGGCAATGCGTGAACGTTGAAGTACCGGCACCAATGAATTCGAGCGCTGTCGCGGAAATCCACAACGGAACCAACTGTCTCTCCTATACTGGACAGCAATTCGTACCGGCCCATTGTCTAGTTAAGTTGGTGTAACAACCACCTGATGGCGAGCAAAAGATCTGAGTTCGGTTCCTGATAGACATTCATTATATTTCTCACTTTCTCAATATTCCAAAGTATCTGCTATATGTAACTTTAGAGTCAAGAACGACTTTTCTGGTAATCAGTCACTCACTCAGCGTTCTTCGATCAACAGAACGTCAATCCAGCTGATCCTTTCTTGGTGCGACTTTTCCAAAATATTCTGTCGGAAATTGTCTTACATAGTGTTTATCTGGTACCAAGCCATCTTGATATGTAAGGCAATTTACACGATGTCAATTAAGTGTTGACGAACAGACCTGTCCGCTGTACCAGGTGATGATACTACAGTGTCCGAAAAAGTGTTGCTGTTTCTTAAAATTATTGGCTCTGCAAATGCAATTTAGGTCATTAATTTGTTATTTGACTGTCCTTTCCTTGTGCCCTCTGTTTTCTTTCATATTTCTATTTGTTTGTTCATCCGTTTATCTGTTTATTTATTTCTGCGTTATACAATGTGAATTTGTGCAATTCTATTTACTGATTTCACGTCTTGCGCGATAAAGCCCTTCAGTGGCAATGCTGGAAACATTTTATATTTAAGAAAATTTGTCTATAGTCTATATTGGCTTGATGACCCTAGCAGATTCTTGGCAGTCTCCACAATGAGTTACTCTGGACTTTCCTGCTATTCCTGACCGGACGACCTGACGAAATAAATGGAAACCTGCGTTTTTATTTCAAATGTGTCTTCTATATTTTAGCAGTTTGACCGCTGAATTCCAAATAGACGCCCCAATTTTAATAAACTGTATTTCAGTAAAACTCGTCGTAATAAGCACATTCATCAAAGAGTGAGCTTTTCAAATTTCTCATCAACTCAAGAGAAACCGAAATTTCAGCCGAGTTTATGCGTAGTGACACTAGACGAACACGTCGTTCCATTCCCATTTACGCTGCGAAATGGATTCGCCTGCTGCAGACTTGTCACCGAGCCGATATGAGATAATGTGTTTATCGAGGTGTTTATCTTTTTTTTTTGTCGACATATTTACATCTTCTGTAGCAGGTAGTATCGCTTAGATTATGATTTGTTTGTAGGAGGATATTCTTTCAGGGAACTTTGGAATGTTTATACCTGTTCATGTTATCCAACTTTATTTATCTAAAACAATAAATTGCTATCAGTGCTAGGTGCTAGTTAGTGTGATTAACAAATTAGGTAGGTATCAATTTTATGAGCCAACAGCCAACAAACATAATTTCATTATCAACCAATACATAAACTAGGTAATTTATTATGTGAAAAAATAATAGCACTTGAAGTAATAAAGCAGAATAATGTTGAAGATAAAGCAGAATAGGTAGATATTGCAAAAAATGTAAATAGACAGTATGTAAATTAGAAAGTAAGTGAAAATGTAAAATTTTTAATAACTGTTTTATTTGAAACATACGGTTTTCGTATTATGTATTCATGAACCCCGTGTGATTCATTTTTTATTACTGAAGACAATTTAGAAAACGAGCGGTGCTAGAGTGGGTTGAAAAGGTTACAGCTATAGAATTTCCATTGCATTTATATTTCGCTCAGCGATGTATACAGATAACTTATTTAACTTTTAATGAGTTCAAGTAAAAAAATCTTAACAAACCTCTCGGTCTAGAAGTCTTTGATTTTAGAAGAATCAAGAACTTTTCTTTATTACTTGTAAAAGGTAATTTTGTTGAGTTCAGTTGTTTAAACAATAAATACCATTGTCATATCGATAAACACCAATGCATATCATTTAAGTTCCAAAAGGAATTATACATTAACGAATGAATGTTCAACATGCTTTCCTAAATTAGCGGAAAAAACTTGTCATTATTTTAATGCTCAAGTACACAAATCCAATGTACACACACATTCTAGAATGAAAAAGTGATAGTCGGAAAAACCAGAACGATTATAAACAAACCCGTATACAACAAAACAGCACGAAGATCTGCATTTTATTACAGAACCCCAGGCGTTGGCATTGGCTCTGCTTACATCAATCGTCTTTATGGGGACCTTGCGCAACAGAAAACTGTTTTTGTGACGTAGTGACAGCTAGGTGTCAGGTAATAGGTAATACAATATTGGTTCTCCGAGTGAATCGAGTTAAGCTGGTACAGGCCGGTACGGCGGTCACCGTATACTAAGAAGGGGAGTGGGAGAAACTGCAGGATGTGCTCAATCAACAACGTGGTGTTCTTTCTCTCTTTCTAACCATGCTATCACACACCTTCGTGTTCATTAGAGAGAATGTACCTTTTATAGTTTAATGGTTTGTGCCAGCGTTTTACGCATATATGTAATGGTTAATGTGGGACTTTAATAACCGAGATCTCTTTATCCTTTGTCGAGCAGCTAGCTGAAAAAAGATCGTATGGAAACTCATACTTATTAGATTTTTATTAATGAAATAATAATAAATAATAAAATTGTACTTTTACTCGGCTGAAGTAAGTTGAAACAAACATCTGTAGATGCTAAGTACTTAGAAATTACGCTTGATTGCAAGTTAAAATTGAATTCGATATAAAAATGTAGAAAAATGTATTGGTTATTCGGAAGATGTTCCAAGTTGAACATACAGAACAAGCAAATACTCTCTGTAGATGTGCAGATTGTACCTCTGGTGCTATACAAACTTTCCAAAATAGTGTACGGCGAGGGAACGTCAACGTCCCATGTTATAATGGAAATCACAACATCCTCAAAGTGCTCAAAATGGACACGGTCGGTAAAGAAATAAGAACTACTGCAGTGAAGCAAAAATTGAGACTTCACAGTCATGACATCTCTGTGCTGCAGATGCTGGATAACGGTAGAGCAGTGCGGAGGCTTAAGGGGACTGCCTTCCGAGCTAGCAGTATTATTTGAACCCGCGAAAAGAATGAATTTAAGAGATCATTAATACTTGCTGCTTTTTTATTTATAATTACATCATTTGTCCTATGTCTGCGTAAGCTACTAGCTTGTTTCGGTCACTTTTATTTGCAGGTTAAAAATAATTATTAAGTTTGATGCACTACATGTTTTTCATACAATATTGTTCTAAATTTGTATTGCATGCCATTCAATATAGCTTATAATTATGTCCCGAAAAGTATATAGTCATGTTTGGAGAAATCGAAAAGAATGATGTAACTATAGGTATGTCCATAAGTCACTTCCTTTTAACTGTAATCGTGACCACAAAAACTTAATTTCCTGATTGGCAATACAGAGTTCCGTGACCACAGTGTGTTAGAAAATTATAAGTAGAGGATGTTTGCCGTAATCTGAATTGTTCGATAACCCCTATATGAATCTATAAAAAATGAAGAACCAGTTTCTGTATGTTTTAGACATGCTGTGTATGGGGGTATAAATACTCCTGACAATTTAGTGAATTTCGAAACGAAACCGTCGATGTTCCTTAAACCTTCAGGCTTAGTGGCAAGGTGATTACTCCTGTCTGATCCTGCCTCATATAGGTGGCTTTAGACGATGCATCTTTTGGTGCGGCAATGCATGCGTAATTGCATGCATTTGTGCATGCCATAGAAGGCAGAAAACGCATGCCCTTTTTTCTTCATGCAACATAGTATTTAAACAGGAGTTCGTTTCACTGCGCTAGTTGCAAATATGGATTCCGATCTACTATTTGGAGTAGCACATACACCGCCGTCTAGTACACATCGTCGGTCAGGGTTTGCTCTATAATTCAATGCCTCTCGGGGTATTTGCTCGGGGAGTAGTTGTTTGAGCAACTCTAGATCGTTTTGTTATTGCCTTTATTATAATAGCAAAGAACAAAAAACGCGAACGAAAATGTTGGACTCGAGAATTTTTAAAAGAAAAGGGCGATTATTGCTCGTTAGAAAAAATGGTGATGGATGGTGGCTGGTTTTTTCAAAATTTCACCAGAATGTCTTCGACGGACTTTGAACAATTAGAATTGACAGACATCTTTGAAAACCTAAAAAAATGTTTTGGTTTATTATAACTCATTGTTTATTTTTACGGTTTGGATGGCAACGTTGAGAACTACATAGCAAACTTAATAACTGATGCCCAGCACTCGTTGCAAAAAGGGAAGGAATGATATTTAATTTGTCTTACATTTTGGAAAGGCTTCAAGTTAAGTCATCTTTTTTAACTTTTGGCTATCTATCTAATGAAGAAATTAGGCAAACTCAAAATATGTTCCTCGTTTGGCTATGCAACCAAACGTACACTAGTAGATTAGATGACGATTCTCTTCATTTCTTCGCAAGTTTTGATTAGGTGTTTCCAAATAGTTGATGTAAAATGAGCAGGAGCTCCATCGTGCATAAACCTAAACCAAAAGTTCACTTCAATGGCACTTCTTGAAGTGATGGAAGCAGCCTATTCGTTGCAAAATTAAAATATTATTATTGTAACGCACGAATGATGCAAGTAGATTCCCATCTGACTCGGGACATACTTGCATCATCTTGCCTCTCGGTAAAATGTCTGGTGCGCTATAAAGTAACGCATGCAGACGAGCATGCGCTTGTTTGCGCTACGACGCATGCATCAAGATGCACCAAAAAGCGCATCGTCTAAAGCTACCATTGGGACATAGAGGCAGAATGGAATTGCACTAAATATAGTTTAGATTTTGCAGCGAGAAATATTTCGGGTTATAAACAGCCTGAGGGATTAATATACAGGGCCAAACTATTAATATGCTCAGATTCGCGGATGATATTCTTTCACGAGACGGTGTTGCCAACTGGCCGCCAAAATCATGAGATTTAACGCCGTTAGAACTTCTTTTTGGGCGTACAATACAGAAACCAAAGTTACGCAATTTTCTATGAATATACTACAGTAAATTCGCTACTCTTCCCGGCGCCTCCACCATTTGGCCAATTTCACCCAACTTTCGTTCTGTATGCTTTGGAAAATGTTTGTAACGTTGTAGCCGGGATCTGAACAAATGTACAAGACATATTCATTATTCACTCACATAAATATCCATGGCAACTACCACTAGCATTTACTATATTGCGTTGCGTCATGTAAGAAACCGACGTCGTAGCTCATAAATCAGAGAACAAAAGTAAGAAATAAAGAAGAACGAAATGTGTGATACAATTTCCCGTTTTCTACCAGCGTATACGGTTAGACCTGAAGAATAAGTGTTCTGGGAATAGGGCATATTTATTCTTGGTTTTCAGTGCTACAGAATCAGTAGGATGGATTGTGTATACATGTACGCAGTGTGGAATATATAAATAAAACATGTGATAACGTGCAGTGGAAACGTTTAGGGATTTTGTGAATCATAAATTCATAAACGCCGTCAATAAATCAGTTGCCTTTTGGCATCCCGGCGTGAAGCGCAATATCTCGCATAAAAACTTAAACGTATTGTTGTGCAATATTTTTTAAATTATTAAAATTTTGCAATAGCTATCTGGTATCAACCCATCAGTTTATGATTATATCTTTTATTAATATTGTGTAATAAATGAGTACATGAGATTTAATGCAATCCTGTTGCATAAAATTACAAGAGAATTGTTGGATGTAAGAACTACAGGTAAAATCACCTTACTTTTTATACACGTCACAAAATGTAACGATTGAGAGTCGCCTTACGTAAAATGACGTCATATAAATTGAATGTGCTAAAAAAGAATAAAGACATATTTTAATGTCTAAACACAACACTATTTTGTTGCATGATTGCTGCTTAATTTATTGACGTTTCCCGGTTTACTTGACAGCTAATATTCTGAAAGCGTCAAGTTTCGTAAACTTTTGTTGTTTTTAGTGTTTTAAACCCTTGTTTTCTTTGTTCATCAACTTTCGCGGTAAAAATCTGTTCTTTTGAGAATTAAAATAGTGCTCCTGGTTATTTATTATCGGTGTTGTTATTGTTATTGTTGGTATAATGCCCAAGTTCTTAAACAGTCGGTGTAAGGAGCTTGTAGCGTCCCTTATCAACTATTTTGAAAGAGAATTGGAAAACAATGCACCCTTGTTACCATTGAATTCAGTTAGAGAGGTAAATTGGATTTTAATATTTTGGAATTGAGTATCATAAACCCATGTGGCAACAGTGGTGATATGACGCCTGTGACGTGCATAAAAAATAAGGTGATTTTAACTATACATCCTTTATGGTCAACAAATCTGACATATTCGGAAGTTTTGTCATTCCAAAATCAGCTTTTGTGAAAAAAGCACCAAAATGCCTAAATAAATGGCGTTTATTTGAAATAATGAACCTATTGCCCTGTCAGTTTGTATTCATATTAGCATGGACCCATGGAAATATAAAATACGAAATTTATACACGTAAATCTGCCAATGAAACTTCATTACATATACATACTTACATATTCTTTGTTTCTGAAAACATATAATAAATAAATGAAGTTGTCTACTCACTGGGTAGTTGGCAGTTTGGCTTGATTCCATATAGCCAACTGAACTTTTTTAATGTACTTGCTACAGCCTTACCAAAAAATATACCATTATACTTACATTATGTTCACTCAGTTGTTTGAATTTGATTACAAACAAAGAGTAATACCGTTTATTTGTTTCAGGTATGTGTTCGAATTAACTGTAACTTCCAGTTCTCAGCATCCTGTAAGTAACAATTGGGTACTTGCATGAATTTGGGATTTTGCGAAATTATAATCTTCGGAAGGTCAGAAATACATTCCCAAAGCAATTTTTCTCTGATTCCTATAGAATTCAAATTATTGGGGAAAAATATTTCCCGCTAAATATGCTTATAGCGCCATGTGTGAATTATTGAAACTATACGGTGACGTCAGTATGACGCACCTATGCATTCCTAAATCGAAATGGCCGCTTCCGGTTTAGTTGACAGCTGTCTCGTAAATCTTGAAATTGTTTGGTGTGTACGATAATGGTGTTTGCTGGGAGAATGGAACTATGGTGGAGCTCAATAGCAATTTGTTGTTAAAAATCCATAATATTTTATGATTCCCAACTGAGAATAGGTACAACAAAACCACTTCTAACCTCTAAACTCTACTACCTATCGTGAGCGCGGCTATTTTAAGATTGATTATGGGATTCTGCTTGCAAGAAACTTCTGCGGATATTTTACAGATGGATTTGAATATTCGTACTAATTGTGAAATAACAACGTGGACACAAATGAGTGAAACGAAAATTATGTGTTTGGCTAACCTATAACTGTCACTGTATGACAGGGCTCAGGGCAGCCACGGTGAAAAATTGAAATATACTAATGATCCTAAAATACACTAATAATTAGTTTATTCTTCTTGTTAACTTATTTCCAGTGTTTAACTGTGCATTTAAAATATTGATACTGCTCAGTAAAGTAATAACATCAAACTGAAGCGCTGATAATAAGTGATACAGTTAGGCGAGTAGGGACAACAGACGCGAAATGTTGACAATAGGCAAAAGTAGCACGTCAGGCTGTGACGACAGCTAGATTATGTGACGTCAATAAGACTGCTCAAGGCCAGATGGCCCACTAGCGCGTGCTCCGCGATTTGAAACTAAAAATGAAATTATATTCTTATTACTACACAAAATAGTCTCATTTTATACGGTCACGATAAACTTAACACATATTTGCAAAATATGATAAAAAAAAATTATGCAAGTACCCAATTCGCCAGCGCAAACGCTTCAATTCCTAATAAGCCCTTTAACGTTCTCTGAAGCCCGTTAAGGGTTGCGATTATTACTGATTGTAATAATCGATGCTCGATCGACGACAGACGACCGAGCAAAATGTTTCCAGAAAATGTTCTTCGCGCAGTTCTTATCCCGGAGGATACCCTTACGGCATACACTACAGTATACGTAACGGTGTCCACCGGAATTGGCAACTGTCATTCCCTCGATGCGATGACAAATGGAGCATGTTTTTGTCGTGTAATTGGATAATAATTGGAAACATTTATAGTCAATTCAGTTTGTCCTTGCTATATTTTTATCAAAAAGCTGCGGCCGTGAAAAAATGTTTTATGAGAGACTACAGGCTCTTTTAAGTTTTCCGCAGTTGAAAATGTTCGCTTATATTACCTCTCCAATTTCATTTTGTCAGTTTAATTTGAGGCCGTATGTTTTTTCATGAACTGACTTGGGTAAAGGAATTTTGAAAATAAAATGCTTTGGATTTAAATTAAGCTAGAGTAAAAGTAATCTGGTGGAAGGAAAGAAGTATCTCGGAGCAATTTGCCTTGCTCTAAAGTTTTTAAGTTAATCTATTAGCCTTCACTTATATAACTAGTTCTTAGAAAAAAATTAACATTTTGGCATTGGTTGTTTTTAATTCATTGATAAAACTTCCAGTAAATAAGTATTCCGTGGGTTTCTGTGTTTATTTATTTTTTTTTCGTTCTTTGATAGAAAAGGGAAAGAGCGCCTGTATAGGATTTGTAGATTTAGAAAAGGCTTTCGACAACGTGAAATGGAGGAAGTTGTTCGAAGTGTTTAGAAAGGTAGTGATGAAATATAGGGGCAGAAGAATAATACATAATTTCTGCAAAGAGCAAACGGCAGTTATAGAATTTGAGCAGGAACATATAGAAGTAGATATTCGAAAGGGAGTGACGCAGGGGTGTGCGTTGTCACCTCTACTTCCTTTAACATTAAAAATAACCTCAAAGTAGAACGGTTTATGTAAGGAAATTGATAAACAGAAATTTAAAATTAAAATTTGATAGAACAGAAATATTGGGTTTATTTTAATAA
This sequence comes from Xestobium rufovillosum, assembly GCA_963966045.1. NCBI lineage: Eukaryota > Metazoa > Arthropoda > Insecta > Coleoptera > Ptinidae > Xestobium > Xestobium rufovillosum. The sequence goes on from OZ014493.1 coordinate 33,954,455, forward strand.
GACTATGTCGAAATGAAAGGTCACGATCCTAATGGGACAACCTGTATATAATTTTTAGTTGTTTTATGCTTATTGAAACATCTGTTATTCACACGTGATTTTTAACGGTTAAACCGTTATTTAAACTCTGCAGTTAAACAACTCTAATTAAATTATTAGCTCTTTTTTTAAAGGTTCAAATTTGTTAAAATTTTTAAGCAACTAATCGGCATTTTCAAATTACTCTGCTTGTAAAGTATGCAAATTGTGCATAGACTTATCTACAACACAAAACATCTGTTAGGTTGAAAAACGACCTCCCGGTCCATTTGCTTCAACACTTTCGCTTCATTAACATGGGTATTTCCAGGAGAAGCACAGGCCTATCGGTTTTCAAATGTATTGCACAGCAAGGCGATCGGGACATTTCCAACCTTTTAAAAGGAACTCTGCCGTTTCAATTCGAGATTTAAGTGTATCGTGATTGCCTTCTGGTCCTTGTGGGGTTAAGTAGGCAGTTTGATAAAGATGTGGTAGTCGTTTATGTCACCTCTGGGTGTTATAAATGACGTCTGTGTGCGGAAACGTGAAACAAAAATGAAGCGGCAACGCCAAATCCCTGCCGTGAACTTCGGTCACAGGGAATCTCAATCTATGAAACGTTAAAGTGGAAAGAGATAAAGATGAGATTGTTTTCCTGATATCTGGGATGGAATTCAGAGAATGAAATTTACGTTTTAAAATGATGAGAAATGTAAAAGTGAGTTACGTGTTAGAACGCGTCTCTGCAATAATAATGTCGTGCCCGAGAGGTAACAATTATGATTTTTGATGTACACCGGAATACAGATTACAAGAATATTTACTGTGAATACGTGGAATACACGTGAATACGTGGAATACACTTGATTCACATTTGAAGACATTAAACCGTGGAAATCTTTTAATTTTGAGGTCACCGTTGAAACTCCCTTTTTTTAAGGTATTCGACTTATTTATGTTGACGTAATCTGCGGACTTTTCAATTATGAAATGTTTAATTTCAAAAATAAGTGCCCTATGTCCAGGGACAAATTTGAATGATCTTTTTTCTTCGGCGTAATTGCCATAAAAATTATTCAAATTGGCATTTTTGGGAACAACATTTTCGAAAGTTTCAATGCTCTGTAAATCTGACTCAGATAATTTTCTAAATACAATATGATTATGATATCCTGCAAGGTTCAGAATATTAATAATATATTTAGGTATACTACAACCTAATCCTTTTTGTAATCGAGTCCAAAAAAATTTTCTGCTAAGACACCTTCATTATTTTGATTTGAGGATGTTTGTATTTCGCCCCGTATTTCACATTCTTCGTGTTGGGCCTAACATGAAACAAAATATTGAAAATATTGTCTACTTACTACCTACTTGGTTCAACTTCATCAATTATTTATTTATAAAAATTAATATAGGTAATATCGAGATAACACCACCTAATGCATAATAAAATGAAACATTAGGAAATGCTAATAAATTACAAAATAAATCATCTCACATCTGTGTAGATAGTTAAATTAAAAATAATAAAATTAAATCAGGAATGAAACTGTGTATTTACCAGCACTGCGTTTTTATCTATACCTTTAATGGAGCAACATAACAGGATCAAATACAACAAAAAAACAGAGAACTAATTCAGAAATTGAGCACACACAGTAGATGGATCGAGAGCTTCAACGTAAATTTTCTATGAATTCTTAATAAATTATCCGCACACGCCAAAAGACTGTGACAACTCCTGAGGATGCTGACGTTGTCAGCGAAGCACGCATCGAATTTAATTACTGTGTCACTATCTTTTGGCGTGTGGGGTTAACTTATTAAGAATTCATAGTCAGAAGTTGAGGTTTTGTAGTTATAGGTTATGCGGGAAGCGGGAGGGGTTATGTGACAAATTTGTAGGTTTTGTGAATACAAAAAGAATACGTGTGAATATGCATGGAATACGTGTGAATGCAAGGAATACGTGAATACGTTAGGAATACATGTGAAAACTGTAGAATCCATAGGAATACAGTATGAATACCACAGAGTTGTACACCAGATTACGCAAGTTGTTAACCCCCCCGGTCGTGCCTAACTTAAATAATATTACTTCATTCCGAACTGTTACTTTTTAAAATTGAAAATGTGTTTAGTATCCTAGTATGGGTCTCATATTCACCGAAAAGATTGTGTTGCATTTGCCACATACGTCACGCGTGACGCGTGAGAGCCGAGCCGTAGCGGTTATAGTCGAGCGCCTGGCCGGCGCGCTAGACCGCTCACTCTGAGTAAGCTTCATTCAGAGCGGGACCGTCTTGCGTCACAAATGTGAGAGAATGCCACAACAGGAACGCAGTTATTTATCTGTTTCTTTAGCAGAACGGAAAACATAATGATCATCTGCCCTTACTTTATGATTAGTCTGTCGAATTTTGTGTACCAGTATTCTACCTACATACCCGAAAGAAATGCTCGTTATCTGGAAAATGGTTAATGTTATCGATTTGCAACAGTGGGGCAAAAATTTTTCTGCAGGAAGAGGTAGACGTTTAAGGAAAAATAAAATAGTGAAGATATGTGTCCCCAAAACTATGACTATTTATTATTATTACTTCTCCATTTGTGCAGCTTTTACTTGCTATGTTTTTCTCGTTTTTTGGCCTGTTTCAAGTTAAAACTTTCAACGCATACAGGGTGGAACTTTCTAATGGAATAAATTCATTAAATCTGAATGGCTAACATTTGATAGAAATCCTCGCACACGTCGATTTTTGATTTTAATTGCGCACCTAATAATGTAAGTTTCATCACCATTTGGTCACGTGACTACGAGTTATGACGTCACAGTACATTTTTTTTAAATAGCAAGGTATGTTAAATTTTATATCGTTGGATAGATTCCTTCGAGAGAAATTCAGCTCCGTTTTCCGTTTTTCAATATCTTTATTACTTTTCGAGAAAAATAGTTTCAAATTGCAGGGATATAACTAAAAGTGTACCAAAGATCATTTTGATATTAACACACAATTAAGTTTTTACCGTGTAAATCCCTACACTGTAATTTTTTTGGTTAATTACACAAAAACTTTGTTACCTACTTTTTGAAGTGAAACTTCTTTAGCGGCACCTCGAAAATTGCCCGAGAATGGAGAGTAACATTTCAAGGTTGCGTCACGTTTTCGAGCATTTCGTTACACGAGAGAGACGAAAGATATTACGTTGAGAGAAGGAGAAAGACAGTTATATATGCATGAGTAGCTGAGATACCACGCGTTGTATAATTAATACTTACCGTCGTGTTTTGTGATTATTTACGTTTTTTACGTTTGTGTCCTGTGAATATTCGATTATATCCGTGAACAGTTATTATGTAAGTATATTTAAAATATTAAAATTTTAATGATAATGACGTTTGTATGCTTGTATTGCGAAATCTATCTTAGAAGTTTCACTTCTATCACGTATACTACGGTGCTATACGCGCAATTTCTTTAAGTAACTTTACTTTTGCTGCAAATTTTCCATATTATATGTGTATTTACATATTAAAACTTCAAAACAAGGTTAATTTTACCGTGTAACATTACATGTTGTAAGTTATTTTACATTGTGAGTTTACCTAACCAATGGAATATTACTTGGAAATATTACACATAACCAGTAATTTTGCAATATAATATTACTCAACACTAATAATATTACGCTGTAATATTCCCAGATACAAATTATTGTACTCTGTAAATATACTTACCTTGTGTAAAAGTGTTTTACACAGAATCTGTAATATTGCGATAACAAATTTCATGTAACTTACCTTTAACATTGTAAAGGGTAAAGGAAGCCATACACTATCAACATAATGTCAATATGAATGTCAATATATCATTTTAATAATGAAACCTTACAAAACAACGATATATAAAATTCAATGAATTCGGAATGAGATGGCATAGGTAACCTTTAAATTGGCAATTAATATTGATCGTGTAGGTATGGGTTATCTTAAGATTTTAATGTATTAGCGATATTAAATGATAGTTCAACATATACCTATGACATTTTTCGTCATAAACATACTTCGAAATGTTATTCTTTAAAATTTAAACCAGAATTAACTCGTCTACTAGATGTCTATTGTTTTTTTGTTTATTTTAGCGAATTCTATACGACTGTGTATAGCCAGTATATCTATTGTTGTCCCGGCCTTTTTAAGTGTAAATTCACCCCCATGTTTTACAGTGATATTTGATGCAAAGTTAAAAAAATACATTGTATATAATTATTTAAAAATACGTTATATAATCTCGCTCGGGATATCTATAAAAAGTAGTTTTTAAATAATTAATCAATGAAAATGATGCCAAACTAACAAAAAAAAATGTGAAAATTTTCCTCCTCGTATTTGCAAACATTTTTAATTTATTTTCATACCTATAACGGCAATAAAGCTTTTCAATTATGTTTGTATATGGACTTGGCACCGAAATTGGATTTGGCAACCATCGTATTTAGGAAAAAAGGGCGAATGATGAATTACTCCACTCTCAAAAATTGATTTGATATTTTATAATTCAATAACACTTGTCTGCATTATTACTTTTAAATATTAAAACATCATCAGTGCAGACCATAATTCAATATAAAAGCCATTATTCCACATTTCTGTATTGATTGCTTCGCCGCCATGACACCTCGTAATTTATTTTTGAATTCTTTCCTATTTGCAGGTGCACGTGTTGTCCACTTTCATTAACTTTTCGTGCATAATTTGTTACTTACCTAGATTAACATAATTAACCACAATTTCTGAAAATATGATTGGTCGATGTATTCGGAAATGTTAATGGTACAAGAGGTTTATGAGCTTGCTTTTACTTTTTGTTTATATTTATGCTTATGTTCTTGCTAAAACCGCGATTTATTTTAGGTAAAGAATATTTAATATTTCTGCAGATATCTTTAATATTCTGTTTCAAGTTTGCTACAGAGCTGATGTTATCAAAATTACAAATTTTGTTTTTTACGAACGCCATGCGCCAGTAAGAACCACTTATTTCGAAAATATGAGTTCAAATAATAAGTTTACACTTTTGATCGGTCAGGTGCAGGACAACCGTCAAATTTCATCGTCACTAGATCCTTGGTTTATACTTGGGCCGCCCAACAGACGGAGTGATCACCCTGCAAAAACGTGCTCTAGCGGGGCCAATAGTAATTTATGACGACCGAATTGGAGTGATGCGAATTCGTTGCGTCTAAAAAAAGCGCATCACTGCGGTTCGGTTGTCCTAAATTGATAGTGGTCCCGCCTAGAGCACGTTCTTGCAGGGTGATCACTCCGTCTGTTCAGCGGCCCAAGTATAGTATAGATAATGATTCGACACTCCGAGAACAGATTTTCGTCGCCTTCTGCGCATGTTGACAAACTTGTTGAGAGCCTCTGTAATCAGGAGTGTAGGATTCTTTTCGATTTGTGACACTGCCAACATGCCAATAATTTAGCAACATCAGTTGATTGTCATTAAATAAATTTCAAGAATTACCAAGTTTTTCGTTAATATAAAGTGTTTGAACACGAAAGTATTCTTGTATGAACTATTTTGGTTTTTACGTAATGCCCAAATAGGTGTCAACTGCAAAACGGCTAATTTCCAGGTCAGATTTTCAGATTTCTTGAAGTTTCAATTTCAAAGTTTATGATCTGGGCACAAATTTTCAATTTCTATTCCAAATACTATTTAAATTGTAATTTACGCTTTCGGGTATGTTATTCTTTTGATTTTCCCGTAATTTATTCTCACATTGGAGCAAATCAAGATTCAAATTCAACCAAAAATTTTGATCTTCCACAAAGTTTGACAGCAAATTCCTACTATGCCATTGCTACGAGCAAATAATGCTCGTAGTGTCGTTGACGGCTGACGGTAACCGGCGATTTAAGAAAAATACAGTAGTTCGCGACAAAACACCCCAGAGTTCCACATACTGACGTCAGTATGTCCCATACCTGTGGCCCACAAAAGCTGCGTAATGGCCAACCACCCTTTATACTAAACCAAGACTAGACCTACAGTTAACTGCAATTGCGATCGATATTGTTTTGCACTAAGTCTAAATATTATTTATCAACATTTTACGTTCCTTCAGTTAGTGCCTTTTCAGACGGGCCACTTTTTGTAGCGCGACAGTGCATGAGAATGGACGTGGTCGAAGAAGTAGCCTGGAATTTGTTGCTGCTTAAAGTATTTCGACACAGAAGATGCCAAAATAGCAAATTTTGGGCGTATTATACCAAACTTTGAAGCATAGCATCGCCATTCTCGTGATTTGTTATCGCTTGTATTCACAATAGTTTCAAATGGTACCGTTATTTCCCACAAAATATGTGCCAGTGAACTCGATCTGCATACTGCATACTACATACATATTAGTAAAATGAATAATAGTTTCTAATCCTACTGTTAAAGATTACTGAACTGTGTGGGTTCTCAAACATAAAAAAAATAAAATACGCGAAGCAACGCAGGGTCATTACATACATAAATTCAATACTTTTAGACATATTATATTTTATATTTTTTTCAATACAAATGCATTTTAATTCTTAATTGCTAATATTTAACTGATCACTTTAACTATATGACAACATGACTAAGTACATGCAACTTCCTATGAGTTTTGCAGAGAAAGTAAGTATTCCACTTTGGAATTAGGGCTATTATTAAACGAGAATGTAAGTTTTCATGAATAAACCGCTCGTAGAATAATATATACTATTGTCAAGTTTATGAATACCCTGAATTGACTGACATTTTATTTAAAAACAGAAATTGCATGTGAATACGTCGCATTCGCGTCATATTCAATAAAAACGCGAACACAATCATTGGAGAAATTGATACAAGAGTGCCGTTGGTGTCGACCATGTACCTACACAGTTAGTTTACATATCTGTGCTATTGTTGAGGCGGCAGTCGCCAGCGGCGATTGCCAGGGTCAGGTCGGTGACCAGGTTGGCCGGAAGTTTACTGGTATGGTGTCACTGGCAGGTTCCATGCGTTCTAAATTTATATGTCAAATAGGGCGGAAAGCAAACAGCATCGAGGTGTTCCAATTTGTACGCTAGATAATGAATTTTGGCTTACTTTACGGCAGAATCGATGGATATCTCGTAAGTTTTTTCATTGCCAGGATGATTTTGAAAAAGATACATTCTCAGAGTGCATTCTTCTAAAAACAATCTCGTAGATAATGAGGAAACATCATCGAAAGCCTCAACGGCGAGGCTGTCACTCATATCTCGCTTCACCTATCTTCGTCCATTCCACGGTAGGTAATACTACTCGGGTACTTCCGATGATAGGTAACCTTCGGTCTTACCTCACTACCTCGAGCGTCCCTGTTCAAATGAAGTTAAAAGTGCCGTAGAGCATACAATACTTTTTTGTTGGAGTGTATTATGAACCAACGAAGAATAGAAACGTGGTGAACTAAAATTAACGCTTAGGTACTCTTTAAAATTAAGACAATTAAAATTATTGTGGAATTTGACCTAAGATAATTTTATTATTTCTATCGACAAAGGATCGTTTTCTACGCGTTTATTTTTCTTGGTAGTGTTTTTGTGCTGAAAGTCACGTTCAGTTTCCAGTATTTCAAACATAAATTCCTTATTTATTCAAATTTAATGTCTAATTTCCGTACAATAATTAGGTAATTATTTAGAACCATAAATGAGTATCACTAAATTATAAGTAATTGATTTTGTTTTTAGATTACGCAGAATACATTTTAAACAAACAAGTTTTTCGTCCTTAAATCCTTAAATGACGCCAGTGTTACTTAAAAATTACATTAAATTTCCCCAAGTCTAGAAACGGCTGTATTCTTAGAAGTGCAAAACCAAACGTCAACAAACATAATTAAAGATAACGCTAATTTGTTCTTCAATTTGTTTTTCTCTTTATTTTTCCCAAGGTTTCAAGTAGTTAGAAAATGAGAGTACTGGATACGAACCCCTTCGGAGCACATAGCGCCATCGAGTTCTCGAGGTGCCATCGACTTCTTCGGCAAATGACCTTGAAAGACACCAGAGGCTGCTGAAGGAGTCGTTGAGGCATCCGAAGAAGTGTCTTCAGCAGCGGCATCTGCGGCAGCCTCTGGTGTCTTTCAAGGTCATTGCTGAAGAAGTGTGCATGTCTTCAGCAGCGTCTTTCAAGGTCATTGCTGAAGAAGTGGTGTTCAGCAGCAGCAGCAGCAGCAGCCAGGCGCATGCGCCGGGGCTATTCCTCAGATCAGTCCATCGAGTTCTCCAGGGCGTGTCTGCAGCAGCCTCTGGTCAATGCTGAAGAAGTGGTCTTCAGCGGGCAGCCTCTGGTGTCTTGCCATTGCGCACCCAAGCCGCCATTTTGGCTGTGGGTCAGGCGCCTGCGCCGGGGCTGTCGCGTACAAAGCGCGTGTTGTTCAGGCCAGTCCATCCTGGCCCCATCCACTTCTTCGGCAATGACCAGAGGCTGCTGAAGGAGTCATGTCTTCAGCAACGGTGTCTTTGGGGCCTTTGGCCGTGGCTCAGGCGCATGCGCCGGGCTCTGGCTATGAGAGTGGGCGGGGCAACAGCCAATGAGAGTGGTTGTGGGCAGCATCCAATCAGAACTGTGGGCCTTTGGATGTGGCCCAGGCGCCTGCGCCGGGGTTTTCGCAAAAATAAAAACGTTGAATATATTTTTACATCAATATAATTAAAACTATAATCTGTATACAGAGTAGGCATGCGTGTATTTTCTGAGCAAATCGAAGCCCTGCAGCTTCTCATACCACTCTTCTGACCGATTCATTACCCGGTGTATACTCAACGATGCGGTCATGCAGGATGAGACAGTATGCGGTTGTGTTGGGCGGAAAATTCTCGCTCGACTCAAATTCTAGACGCATATCTATGGGTCCAGGCTTGATGCTTTCCGACTGCTTTGATGCGTCAATCACCACGATGGGCGCTAGATCCTTGAACTGTTCCTTGCCGTATAACGGCTCGCCAACTTTTCCATAGTATGAACTCTGGAAGTTCTGGTACATTTCGTATAGCAGGGCGTATTTCCCCGTGGAGAAATCCAAGTTTAAATTCTCGTAGGGGAAGCACTCAGAATTCAGGTACAGTTTGACGTTTGTCAGATTGCAGTGGTCAAATTTGCTTGAATCCGTGTCCAAATTCGCTTTGCGATTCGTCTGGAAGGCGACAATAACGTAGCGGGGTTTCTCCAACCGTGTTGCAGTCTTGACGGCCCACGTTTGTTTCGTAGCTTGCGGCAACACCGGATACTCGTACAGCTCCCAGCTGCGAAAACATATCTGCAACGTTCTCTCTTCCTCGACAATATTGAGAAGTTTTAGGTATTCAGCATCCGATGGATAGACGTACGGCACCCTCCAATGAACCTTGCTCAACTCAATTCTGGTGTCCTCGTTACCCACGAAAGCGTTCCTATCGTTTTTCGATCGAGTCAAAATGAGCTCGTGACACACATTTAACAGAATTTTGGGGTAATCTTCCAAGAATCCCAGCAGGATTCTTCCCGGGATGCACACGTTAAAGTTCCCGTTCGCGTCGATAAGGTGGCTCGGTGAGTTTCCCGTATTCGTCCAGCCGGCATTCTCCAGGGCACCTACCTCACCCACATTCAGAGAAACTACACCCTTCAGTGTGCTCGTGATGCCCACGTTTTTTGTTCGATCCACCTCCACCCCGTTTATTTCATAGCGGACGTCGTCAAAGAGGAAACTGAGGGCGTTATTTGTTAAAGCCGCATTTCCGCCTCCTGCACCCTTGATGAACCTGCCCTCTATGTAGATGCTGCTTAGATGCGGCAGTACGTAAACGTCTTGTTGGTGGATTGGTATGCGAATTTCGTCATTGGCGTTGAATGTTGTTGTTGTCACGAACGGTTGATGTACGTGCACCTCGACACGGCGTGCTGACTCATCCAAAACAGCACCGTCCAGAACACGAAACGTGTCTACGTTTATGTGTGTCATTATTCAAATGCGGTTCCCTTGTTGAAGCACAAGTACTAACTGACAGCACCGTTAATTTTCTTGCTTAAATACTCTCCATACAACCGTGCGCATGCGCAGTCTTATTCTTGCTCGTGTCATCAGCCATGGTGTTTGCGAATACAGCTGTATGTGTCAACAGACAGCTGTATTCGCAAACAGACAGACAGACAGACAGACAGAGAGACAGACAGACAGACAGACAGACAGACAGACGGACCGACAGACATACAGACAGACAACTACTGATAAGAATTCGGAAGTAGGAGAATAACTATAGATTCCTTTTTGTCTCATCGAGCTGATTAATTTGATACCCTACATGATCTAGGTGGGCGGGGCAAGGAGCGTGGCCGGGGGCGCGGTCAGTGAGTGGCCACCCCTAAAAACCACCCCTAAAATCCACCCCCAAAAATCACCCTCCAAAACCACCCCAAGAACCGCCCCTAAAAACCACCCCTAAAAACTACCCTAAAACCACCCCTAAAACCACCCCCTAAAAATCACCCCTAAAAACTACCCCTAAAACCACCCCTAAAACCACCCCCTAAAAATCACCCCTAAAAACCACCCCCAAAAACCACCCCCAAAAACAACCCCCAAAAACCACCCCCAAAAACCACCCCTAAAATCCACCCCAATATTCCGATACCTCTAGTCGAGTCCTTTAATTTGACACCCCACATGACATAGTTTTTACGTAGGGGTTAGCCTAAATTTAGACTACTGTTCTCAAATAATTAGCGATGTAGAATGTTCTACTACCGAGAACTAAGATGTTTGCATATATCAATCAGATGGTTCCCACGCGTGTCCGAAACGCATTAAGATAACAAGTAATTTCAAATAAACAAACTGGAGAATGTTCTAGAATGTTTTTTCCCACACGTGTCCGAAACGCATTAAGATAACAAGTAATTTCAAATAAACAATCAGAAGAATATTCTAGAATGTTATTTTATTGTAATAATACAAACAAACAAACGGGTCACCTTGTAGTGTCTACAACGTATTAAATGCACATGCAGAGCGTGGAATCAAACCTAAACAAACATATCCTATCGGCAAGATGAAAGGTTAATTCCCATAATAAAAACAATTATAACATCTCTTATCGGCGGCGAACGTGCTTTTTTCTTAAACTTTAATATCAATATTTATTTAGTATAAACAATTGTAAATTTCCGAGAAAATAAATATTAATTCTGTAACTTCTGTTTACAATCATAAGTATATACGGATGATTTGAAAGACGGGCTTGTGGGCCGCCGATTAGCTCAGTTGGTTGGAGCGAGGGCTCCGGTGCGTGGGGACCCGGGTTCGAATCCCGGTCGGCGTCATTTCCAGAACGTTTGCGAAAACCCCGGCGCATGCGCCTGAGCCACGGCCAAAGGCCCCAAAGACACCGTTGCTGAAGACATGACTCCTTCAGCAGCCTCTGGTCATTGCCGAAGAAGTGGATGGGGCCAGGATGGACTGGCCTGAACAACACGCGCTTTGTACGCGACAGCCCCGGCGCAGGCGCCTGACCCACAGCCAAAATGGCGGCTTGGGTGCGCAATGGCAAGACACCAGAGGCTGCCCGCTGAAGACCACTTCTTCAGCATTGACCAGAGGCTGCTGCAGACACGCCCTGGAGAACTCGATGGACTGATCTGAGGAATAGCCCCGGCGCATGCGCCTGGCTGCTGCTGCTGCTGCTGCTGCTGAACACCACTTCTTCAGCAATGACCTTGAAAGACGCTGCTGAAGACATGCACACTTCTTCAGCAATGACCTTGAAAGACACCAGAGGCTGCCGCAGATGCCGCTGCTGAAGACACTTCTTCGGATGCCTCAACGACTCCTTCAGCAGCCTCTGGTGTCTTTCAAGGTCATTTGCCGAAGAAGTCGATGGCACCTCGAGAACTCGATGGCGCTATGTGCTCCGAAGGGGTTCGTATCCAGTACTCTCATTTTCTAACTACTGTTTCACATTCAATAAACCCGGGTCAAAAAACATTTTTTTTGTTAAAAACATAAATCAGCCATAAAATATCAAGAATGGGAATTTATCATTGGAATGGGGTTCTAATGAAAAATATATTTCAGCGAAGGGAAATCAACCGCGTCTGGCCATTTTGTTCCGCAGAATACGGTTAACATAGATATTATAGTCAGAAGATGAGCAAACTTTTAATTAGCGAAGAGAAATGAGACAGACATAAAGTTAAATTAACGAGGTAGTTTGATTTTGGTATTAAAGAACCCTTGGATTACACGCCTGTTGCGCTACAAGCATACCATAAATAATATTAAACTTACAATTCCGAAGGAGATTATAGATCACGTTATTACGAAGCAAAATGTTGCGCATTTTTTATCTTCTTGATGGCTTTCCTCTTTCTTTTTGATGTCAAATCATAAGAATTATCTCTTTCGGGAAATCTACCCTGTTTCGTACTTTTCTTATACAGAGGGTGGACCATTTTAGTGCCGGTGTGAACCCAACTCTGCGGAGCTACTGAGCCTCGTACCGTTGATTGACTATCAATACAATAATCAATACAATAATCAGTCAACGCTCGTACTGAGGCGGGTACAGATCTGAGCACGTACGCGTATGAGGCAAGCCGAGGACGCATGAGCATTCAGATGTGGACGTGCTCCCGAGGCGCGGCAAACTACCTCGTTCTGTACGTCGTGCGACCTCGCCCCGATCCGTTTGTTGGCGGTACATCAAAGGCCGTGCGTGCTCAGTCTGGACGCGGGATATTGTATACGTAGCCGCACCGAACTACTTTTAACGTACGCTCGCGTGCTCGCGAATTCATTGGATCAGTGGCGAACAGTGCCTCGTGCGTCCACCATTCGGGTATTCAAATTACGCCGCACGAGGCATTCGGGTCGGCCTCGGCTTGCCTCGTACGCGAACGTGCTCAGATCTGTACCCGCCTTAAGATTTCTTTATTGGACTAGATCGCATACTACTCTATTTGTAAAATTCAAAAACACTTTCTTAAATACGTCATAGTGTACAGACTGGTCAACTTGCACAAAATTGAGCTTTTTCATAAATTTTAAATGGAACATCCCGTATATTATTTGCAGATTCGATAGTCAGTCTAAGCTTCTGATTGTTGTAGATATACATTTTGGAAGGTCTGCGACTGATAATTTAGATATAAATAAAGATTGAACCTTACAAATTGAGATTCTTGCCGTAATTTTATACCATATTTGAGAAATTTCACCAACTGAATTTCTTGTTTGTCCAGAAGCGGGGGATTTTGTCACCTTACCCACCATTAACCAATTGAAATGGCAAAGCAAGTAATTTTCCACACATTTATTTAAACCCCATAGAGTACTATTTGGCTTTTATGACGCATATCGTTACTTTTTTCTTGAGTACTCAAAGCAATCACATTTTCTTATTTTGATCGACGGTAATCGATCTACCACTGCTAACTCATTAACTTTTTATTGCAGTAGGTATCAAAAGCAATAAAATATTCGTAATTACCTTTATATTCGCTTATTTTCATACGAAGCATTTTGTTGTTTGCTAATAAATTATTAACGAAGTTTGCGGCTAATATTGATAGACACAAGCTTACTAATTTTCCATACAAACTATTTCAGTACATATTTGTGGTTTAATTATGAAATTGTTTCCAATTGACTAACTATTAAATTGATCATAAAAATTTCATAAAATAATTAATCTTGTTTTATGTATGACATATGAAAGTATTTTGCTTTTGAATGCTCATAATTTCACGTAATTTTCCCCAGCTTTTTATAACTAATATTCTTGATATTCTTTCAAACTTTTAAACAACATATTTGTAAACATAGTCGAAGCTATTGTTTATTTCAACATTTCTCTGCAGGTAGGGTCCACCCAGACCTGTAATTAGGCATTTATACGTGCAAACATGTTCATCTTGATTAGTGCTTCCACGGGACGTTTCCTGTTTGTATAATTTATGACCATCTGCATTGTGGGCAAAGTTATGGAATATTGTTTAACTCCAGCGGATGCAAAGGCGCGATAAGGAAAAATTATTCTTAATGCAGAACAATTATGGCCATAATTGGGTTATACCTACTTCTCTCTTTCTTCTGTTGGAACATGAACGTAAAAAACACGGCAAAACGCCTGTGTAACAATTTTAAAAATTGTACCCTCATTAATTGTAAAAAATCAGAACAGAAAGCTGGAAATCCATAACATCATTTTGTTGACTACAGGCAGGATCATAAAATGTCTCATTTGATCACATAAACGAACTGAAATTTAAAAGTATAGTTCACAGATAAATCATAATCAAAGACGACTCGATTGCGGATCTAATGTTGTACCAAATAATGGTGAGGAATCATGGATTTTCCACCCAAAGCTGCTCCACTTGTTACGTGTTGTGATGAATCAGGGCATACATGCAAATACAAATTACAGCCATTGTAATATTTGATAATAAACTAGTTGGAGATCAACTTATGCATGGTTTCTAATGTCAGAGGACGGATCTGAACTCGATAGTACCCATCTATTGTAGAGGTTGAAAAGTATTGTTTTCTTTCTCGTTTGTAATCCTTTCCTACATCCCTAAAGCAAAGCTTAAAGAAGTCACTCGTACGCAGCTACTTTGATATTTGGAACAGTGTTCGCTGGTGAAACCGCTCGTTCCAGCCCTTTCTATCTCCAGCTGTCTCCACTGCCACATGACTTCGCTTCACTTACGCTTCATTCCGTTTGACCGTCTTGTTACTCGGCGGCGATGGGAGCTATGCTTCTCAACTATGCCAAAGGAAGGAAAAGTTTAAAATTATTCATATTGAATTTATGACCAGTATCCATCGCGTGCGAGGCCATACTAGACTTATCGATACGGCTTGATGAATGATGATCCTTAAACGGCTAATTACCAGAATGTTCAAAATTGAAAGCCGTCCTGTTTGTGGGTCAATTTGATAGAGCTGAATCTACCTACTATTTAAGTCACTGAAAAAACGTCCAGTGTTACATTTACGTAGTGTAAGCTTTGGCATTATAGGTATATCTTCAAACTCCTGAGGATACTGGCATTGTCAGCGAAACACGAGTCAAGTTTAAATACTGTGCCATTGTTTTTGGCGTATTAGGTTAACTTATAAAGAATTCATAGTTAATTTACGCCAAAGTTCCCAATTCAACCTAGGAATGTTAGTTTCATTTTTGGGCTTATCCCTAATGCGAATAGAGAATATCTGGAGTTACTTTAGCCAAAGTAGTTTCTGAGTTCTAATATGGTTGTTTCGTTTTAATCATAAACTTCAGAGGATTTAATTTATAGGGAATTAGACTTCACCCTCTTGGCAGCTACCATCGCTTAAAACTCATGAAAGTTTTGTATGTATCGGTTTTCAGCTCTCATACTGTTTTACGGGACGTTGAACACACGGTCGCGAATATTCACGATATCTACGGCGATTTTCGGTAAACTCAGTTATTGCATTTTAAGGTAACACAAAATAGGATTAGTTTGTACCGCAGTACAGAAAATGTGTTGTTATTCGTTTATTTTTGATGCTTTCTTCCTAAAATCCACACAAAATGTTGATTCACGTATGATATTTATGAACGTCAACATACTTAATTATGCACCAAAATACTGATTACATAGAAGAATAAATAACACTGATTGCATAGGAGAATAATACCTCTAAGTTACCCACATTTTATTTATTCTCTAAAAAGGGGCACATTTTTCGCTAAAAATATGTCGAAAAGTCCGTATAAACTTGTTTTCGAAAATGCTTTCATGAAGGGTTACAAGTGCTTGAAGATGACCACAGAAATGTAGGTAAGTATGTATGTAGTTTGCTTGAATAATTATTGAGCCCTCTGAGTTGGGAACGTCCAGTGCTGGACGATTTTCTAATATAAAAATATGAATAAAGTGCCACATGTTTCTTTTTCTTCGTTAAGATCCATGAGTCTGTTTCTCTTCGGATGTCCGGCTGGTCTTCCTTCAAACACCCTTCGGACTATCCTCGTTTCGTCAATTCTTCTCACGCGATCCCGCCACTTTCTTTTTTTTTGTCTTCCCCATCAAACTATGTCTCCAACCCCGCACATTCGTCTCGCTTCCTTGTGTCTCACCCCATCTTTTGAGCTATTGTTCCGAACCATTTCGTTTTAGTCGTTCTCAACATATTCTTAGCTTGTTTGCGTCCTCTCGTGTTTCGATGTTTTGCGTTATAATCGGTTTAATGTTGGAGGAAATTGCTTGCCAAATGATTAGAAACGAACTTGGGATGTTTGAAGATTTCGAGGAATCTATGAGACGTATCAATGTCTACAAAATTTTGAACACCTTTATTTTCAAATAGGTAACTAAATTAATCAGAGCAATCTGAAAGCATCGACCTTAATTTTGTGTTTCATAATCCGGCTATGAACATGGTTTATTGAATTAATGATTAAAGTACCTTACTTTTTATTATTTTTGTTTCGACAATTTACCAAGAAGTAAAAAATAATTTCCAAGCAAACTTAAAACAATATTTTTCCGCCTGTTTTACGACAAACAAAGAATCTGAAGATGAAATAATTATCAGATTTGATAGTAACGCAAAAAATAATAACTCGTTAGGGGGAACAAAATCTGACGTTTTAGCTAAAAAATCTTTGTGGCCGTTTTAAAATTCTTCAGAAGCATGTTAAGGTATCATACAATACCTTATCTTTATTTTACGGGAATTTGCGAACACGCTGTATTCACAAAGTGGGATTAATTTGAACAGTTTCAAGGAACTATCACCATTCTTCCATTTTGAGCACGTTTCGGACGTACTTGTTTGTAGTGGCCTTGTATTTAGTGCAATTCATGTTACTTAATTTTTTTGATATGATTGTTATCAACATAAGTTTATTCTGTTCACTAAAAGCCTTATAACTCAAAAGTGCGTGCAATTTACAGCCTTTTTTCTTCCCCCCCTTACCCTCATTAGCATATAAATTTGACATAAACGAGCATTAACGGAGGTGCATTACACGAAAAATAAGATGAAAAACCAAGATTTGCCTTCAACAGTGAGTAGATGAAGTCCTAAATCCTTAGATCTGCATTTTATGCCGCCCCCGGGGTTTTACAGGAAATTACCTATGATGGGATTCTAGTTGAACAAGTTGGCTCGAGACGTCATCTTCAGCGTTTTGCTCAATTTCCTATGTATTAAATTGGAGTATATATTACCCAGTCCCGCATTTCCTCATTGCATTTTTTATTTTGTATGTAAATGGTTATTCGTATATAATATACATATACAGGGTGTCCCAGAACAACGGGGTAATATTTCTGGAGCATATAGTTTGGGTCAAAATAACACTTAAAGTATCTAAAAAATTTTTTCTGGGACGCCTCCCTTCGAAGCCATTCGCCCTTAAGGCGGGTATAGACTTGTGTAATGTAACTCGTAATGTAACGTGTAATGTAACGCGAATTTTCATGGACGCCGTTCGAACACGCGGCGAACGCGAATGCAAATTGGCCGATCCAAATTAGTCGCAGCGAACATGTCGTATGGAAATGACGGGATTGTTGTTGCAGGATCAACTTTTTTGGTTATGTTTTTACTCATGGAGGAAAGAATACCACGGCGCCGTCGCCGTTGGGGGCAAACCGAACTGTATATAAGAGGAGAAGCGGCTCCGAATTGATAATTGATTTGAAGACTCAGCAAATAAGTGGACATGGACAATAGGTACAAGAACTTCCTTTGCATGACACCTATACTGATTTATATTTTTAATGAAAATTTATTAGTGTGCCAAAAATAGAGAAATATTTGTATACATTTCTATTAATTCTAGTGACTTCTCATCACTCCACATATTGAAGAATTAAAATGTTTCTAATTATTGTTTGCAAGTTTTCATGAACACGTCCAAACGTATACAGCGAGCACAGTGCGAGCCCTTTTGTGTTCGGCACAAAAACCGACAGGCCGCGGATCACTGAGAACTGTTCGGCGAGCGTTACGTGTAATGTTCGCTGTGCCGTCCAAACGAAGAATTCACGTTACATTACACGTTAAATTACACGTTAAATGACGCGTTACATTACACAAGTCTATACCCGCCTTTAAAGGTCAAGTCCTGAAGAAGCTTTTTTGCTGGTAACTTTCAAACTACCGCATCGAATATTATAAAATTTGGACTGTAGACATAGTAAGAAAGTATCTGTGATCGAGTGACATGACATCTTCCGTATCTTGTCTAGGAAGCCGGGGGTGGAACACCCCTAATGCTTTTCACCCCTTAACTTTTACGTTGATGCTTTTAGCGAATTTGCAATGACATTAATTTGTAAATTCTTTAAACAATTGTCTCAAAAACGGTACTCTTTTTTGAAACCGTTAAAATAGCCGGTTTCCGAGAAAAAAAATATACAAAGATATGGTTCATCATTTTTACTATACAAGCCAGGCTATTAAATATGAACTGTTACATGAAACATGTGAGAAAATGAAAATGAAATGAAAATGTATGAACAATCGGTTATGAAAACATAATAGCCGAGATAATAGTGGCTTAGTGGCTACAATAAATTTTCGAAGTGAGCACCTTGTAGACACATACATTTTTGTGTAGTAAAAATGGTAAACCATGTCTTTGTATAATGTTTTTTCTCGGAAACGGGCCATTTTAACAATTTCAACAAAGAGTACCTCTTTTTGAGACAATTGTTTAAGAGGAGGTTATACCGCTCGGTTTTAGGCGAAAAACAGCCTTTCTTATCTAAAAGATTACTTCGACATTCTTGAAGTTAGAAATGTGAAAATTTTCTAGTGCATAGTTAAAAGGTTGGAATTGAATTCTACATGCGACTTTTTTCAATTTTCTCACTGTGGAATCAAGAAAAAAATATTTAAAATGCACAAAATTAACGCAATTTCAGTCATATTTACGTTCCACTGCATGTTACTGCTGCAAATTTATGAGAAAAAACTCGATGTAGGCAACATGCTCGAAGTTTTGCGATGCCAGCAAGCTTTTTAAAATTAAAATCGGTTAAGAATTGGTGTTTTGTAAACCCTTGCAAAGAGCCGGCAACGCAAGAAATACATGGGACCCTTACGGACAAACTCGACAAATCGCTCGCGGTATAAAAATGTCATTGCAAATTCGCTAAAAGCATCAACGTAAAAGTTAAGGGGTGAAAAGCATTAGGGGTGTTCCACCCTCGGCTTCCTAGACAAGATACGGAATATGTCATGTCACTCGATCACAGGTACTTTCTTACTATGTCTGCAGTTCAAATTTTATAACATTCGATACAGTAGCTTGAAAGTTACTAGCAAAAAACTTTCTTCAGGACTTGACCTTTAAGGGCGAATAGCTTCGAAGGGTGCGACCTAGAAAAAAAATTCTAGATACTTTAAGTGTTATTTTGACCCAAACAATATGGTCCAGAAATATTGCCCCGTTGTTCTGGGACACCCTGTATAAGGCAAAAATTAAATCTGTTTCAAAATGGAACATATACATACCTACATATTTAATATCGCTGAGACCTTAGACGTACTAACTCGCCTTAGTCGTACTGCAAAGACGTGTGCAAAGACTCGTATGTCACAGCTTGGCAGTAAAATTATAGATTAAAACTATGTGTTAATCTACCTATATAGAGTGATCCGAAATTTCCACGAACTATTTTCAAACCATACGAAATATTAGAAATCACGGTTCTATCCTCCGCCATACTAACCATTCCAAAACTATCCAAGAATTGAAAGATTGTCGAAGTCCCGTCTCTCTCGCTCACGCTCATTGATTGTCCCTGGGAACTAGGTGTTCGTTTTTCAAAGATTACATACATGATGAAGATACTGTGGATAGATAAGGTTAGCAACAGGGAGGTATTAGAAAGAGTTGGAGAAAAGCGAAATTTATGGAAGACAGTAAAGAATAGGAGAAATGGTAGGACACCTTCTGAGGCATGAAGGATTAGTTCGCGACATACTAGAGTCAGAGATAGGAATAAAAAGAGGTAGAGGTAGGCCCAGATTAGACTATTAATAATTAATTAATCATTATGTATTTTCATTGATGCGCTGTATCCTTCACATTAACTGTTTTGCAATGCATTCGAGAAGTTAACAAACTCAATATTCCTGAGCAATGGAATAGCCAATAGCTAAATTACGTTCTCTCTACAAACCACCAATTTATTGCTTGTTTGTTATAATTTTCTTCTTATTAATTTCTTTATTTTCAGGTATGCACCTTTTGGTATCCTGTGAAATCGTAAAATATTAATTACTCCCCATATAATTAATCTACATTGGTAAGTAATAGTACCTATAAGTCCATTTATTTCCTTCAGTAGAATCGATAGATTATAGATAACGTATCATTATTTAGAAAAATTTGAAAAAGAGGTAGGGGTAGGCCTAGATTAGACTACTGCTCTCAAATAGTTAGGGATGTAGGATGTTCTACTTTTAGGGAAATGCGTAGGTTAGCTCAGGATAGAAAAGAATGGAGGTACGCGTCCAACCAGTCTTCGGACTGAGAACCTTATGATGATGATTGAAAATCTCAAAATAAATGAGATTCAATTTCCATCGATGAAATTTACCAGTGTGTAAATTTTCTCATCATTTTGACAACGTGAAAATTGTCGAGAAATTAATTTTGTGAAACTTTAAATATTCAAAACGCGAAAATTATTCTTAGGCGTAGAAAATTGATTATAGCGCCGCTGAACTTAAATTTTCCGAAAATTAATCTCCACCGGTTTCTATTCTTACTCAACGGTAAAAATCCTAAAAAAATCTAACATCAAGTGTACCAAATTTTAAATTTTGTATTTTATAAGTACCTACAATAGGTGTAAACGTAATAAAAGAAAATGATGCATTTAGTGTTTTTGGGGATCAGTTTCTAGAGATAACGTTGCAGTTGCAGATAAATAATTCAATAAAACAGCGGAAAAATGACTTTTCATCCGTTTTTACGACTCCACTTACAGCAATAAAATTTCCCTTGGGGAACGGAAATAGATTTTTGTTAGTATGATCATCCTACTCAATTGCGCTGTGCGTAATATGAAACGGGAGTTCCCCAAGAATGATGGTCCAATAAAGACGTCATAAGGAATAATGCTTTTGCGACTCTAGTGGCTTTGAGAAATGGCCGAGTTACCAAGAGAAACAGGTGAATCATTTTTAAGCATCCCGTTTGTGGGACGCCCGCGTAACTCCGGGGACAGATTGCCGTCGAAATAGGGCCTATGTATCCTTGACAAGCCGTTACGCGCCACGAGCCTCAAAGTGTCCTTCGAGGACTAATAAATCCAACACTTATATTTGCTTTATACATCACGGTGCAATTTTTCTTAATTCCAACTAGAAGTCGCCGGTTCTTTATTCCAGACACGTAATTTTCTCGTTTATTCTTAAAGAAAACCAATTTTCCGGTAAACTTTTTGTATAAGTTGGCGTAAATTTTGATTTGGTCGGAGGACTATTTATTGCGTACATTTCTCAAGTTCTTAATGAGTTACTGTCGCATAATTTTATTTTATGTGCTTTCGTAAGTAATTAATGCCTTTTGAAAACATGGAAATTAATGAACACAAGCAGTGCGCGAAGATTCTAAAGAAACAACGTCATTACATCAGTCTGCCGAAATTGTCCCGAAATTTTTTTCAATTTATTACCAGGTTTAGTCAGAAGGAAAGAGTGTATTTTTGAGCAGAGTTTTATTCCAGAAGATGCCAACCAGCAATGTTTTTCAAAATAAGGGAGAATATGCCAGGGACACTTTATAACGAAGAAATCAGGGTGTTTTTATTCCATTTGCAGAACAGAACTATAGGGTACGGATAAGCAAATTCATGTAACTTGAAATAAAATAGTATTTAAAAAAGTTTACTTTTAGGTTACTTATAAAATTAAGTAGGTACCACACTTTTTTAAACTAACTAGTTTTTAACGCAGCAAATCGGAGAGGGCTTAACTTTATAAAAAGTTTAGATGAATTTAAAAAATACACAAGTATATTTTCGTACATAAAGTCGACATGTACATTCAGGATGTTTTACTATTCTTTTCACACTGTATAATTCAGTGTTTAAAAAAGATACCTTGTAATACTTTTTTCGCATTTAAAGTGCATGGATTAATGGTCTTTTATTTCCTTTCGTCGTAATTTTAAAATCATTTGAAGTGCAATTACCATACTAGTTATAACAGAGCTGAATAAGAAGTAGGTACATGATGCAAAATGAGTAGATTTACCAAGTTTAATACTTAGAGGCTGATGAGTCTAAACGTCCTTACCTTCGAGTAAATTCGTGCCGTTTTGCTAAATTACAGGTATTCAGAAAATAAATTAAAAAAGTAAATTTGAAGGATATACCATGAGGTATGGCAGTAAAACACCTAGAATTAAGAACACTCTGCCAAAAACTGGATTAGCCAAAATGTGCAGTTTCGCGAGTTACATAATTTGATCTGTAGCGTCTTATCTCTGATATGTCTCTGCTATTTTTTGTAATGAGTAGAGAAAATGCAGTAGGTACTGTGATCCACTGTCATCGTTTTTATATTTCTGATATACAGCGTGACCACACGTTCTGCCCTCATTGAATAGGGTCTCTGTTTGCAGAGTTACGAAAATATGTTTCATGCAAAAGTTGCTTGGATGTAACTTCTCTATTTCCCAAAATTATTTAAAAGAATGCTTACGGGGTGCTCGTGTTCTATGGTACGATATGTAACGTCGTTTTTTTAAGTAGAATGTGTTACTTTTCATTGCTTTTTTGAATTCTCCACGTAAAAATAACCTGATTTTACTAAAGTTATAATACCGATTTTCTAAGTCGCTTTCACAATATTTGCATTTTACTGAAAAAAAATACATTTGGGGCTTGACAGGAAAAAAAATATTTCTCATACACCGTAATAGCGACGTCTATAAAATTTCACCATTGTTCTACCCAGGGTGTCTGTTAACAGTAGAAATGTTGAAACATTCACTAATGATAGACCGGGTAGCGTATTTCCTAAACCTAATATTATGCAGCACAAGTAACGCCCCCATCAACTTTTCATTGGTCAATTCAAATTCTAATCGGTCACAACGTACTATTTCAAAGTCTAACGCGATGCAACGCAACCACACTATCCTATGCGACTTTCAACATTGGGCTCCTAAATACACCCGACCACAGCGCAACCTACCAAAACCTAATTCATTGCAGTGTAGCTTTTGTTTACCCTTCTGTCAAAATAAAAACATAATACAAATAATTTTGTAGAAGCCTCAATAAGGGTTGTAAAAGATATCATATTGGAAAGATGCAAGGTTATTAAGCAATCGCATTATTAGATTTCATTGTTAACATTCTTGAGAACGATCATAAAAGGCGCCTAATATTGTATGCTAGTCAGATATACCAAAAACGAATTGCACTATTTCAAACTAAGAAAACGTGCGTCAAATCTTATGGTTAAACAGACGGATGATGGTATGTATTAATTTGGTGTCCTCATCAACAGATCGGCATTTATTTTATACAGTGATAGTAGGGGGTTCATTTTTGTGACTGTGCCAGTGGAGCTGAGGGTGCTTTTTGTAAACAGTAAACACGTACCTATCTGCGCCTATATGCAGTACAAAATTCATTTGGTTTACGTATGTTAACGTGTTAGACAAATTATTGTGTGCCTTGCTACAGGCGAAAGATACAACTCTTTTCAAAAGCATGAACTTAAAGACTCACCACTTGAGAAAACAAATTTAACTGAAGATCCTCAAATTCCCAAGAAGTTGTAATTGATCTAGAGAACAATAATAATCCACGTGAGTTGCTTTAAGTATTTAAATAATTACCTATTTTATTATTTTTTAACGAGGAACACAAAACAGCGGTGGCCGATTTGAAATGTGAGTTTCATAGAATTTCCAATTTAGGGGAAAGTGAAACTTGCAATATTAATATAATCAAGAAGTTTACGAATTCATGGAAAAAAATCAACACTGGCAGCCAATTGGACACGTTTCTTGCAATCGAGAGACTTACATTGAGACAAGGAAGTGCAGCCAACTGCCCGCGCTAGAAGAAATGGTCGCATAGGATCTAAGCTTGGTCGTTGATTGAATCAGTCAACGGCTTGGTGCTAAAGGAGTTCAAGGTGGCAGTTTAACAAAGAGATGACATTATCTGCCCCGAATGCTAAAAAATTAATTGACTCGCTAGGTATACAATCATGTTTTTGACCTAATAGAAATATCGTTGGTTTATGATTTTTTTTGTCATTTCATTTCACATACCTACCTACTTACCTTGAGGGGATGATGGATGAGACGGTGCTGCGCTGCAATGGATTAGGTTTTG
The DNA here is from genome assembly GCA_963966045.1 of Xestobium rufovillosum. Lineage (NCBI taxonomy): Eukaryota > Metazoa > Arthropoda > Insecta > Coleoptera > Ptinidae > Xestobium > Xestobium rufovillosum. The sequence continues at coordinate 33,978,892 of OZ014493.1, forward strand.
GCAAGTTGCGTTGTGGTTGCGTGTATTTAGGAGCCCAATGTTGAAAGTCGTATAGGATAATGCGGCTGCGTTGCATCGCATTAGGCTTTGAAATAGTATGTTGTGACCGATTAGAATTTGAATTGACCAATGAAAAGTTGATGGGGCGTTACTTACGTTGCACAATATTAGGTTTAGGAAATACGCGACCGGGTATAAGATTTTGTATGCCTCTTTTCTAAAACTTATAACGTCAGAAACTCATTTCTTTTAAATGGCACCCCTTAATTTTTATTTTATTTTTGGATTACACACAAAAAACTAGACCAAACTTTTCATACAAACTATGCCTCAATCATTAGCCTTAATAAAGATACTTTAAGTTTTCATGTGGTTTTACCACCGCTAGTATGTATTATTTACAGTGATTTTCTATTACTAGATACCAACATGCAAGGTAGCCTCCACGCCAACATGTACAGACATACTTTGGTTACCTTTTTGCACTCTGGATCAATCAAATGGGATCATCTATCCTTCTCACGAGTTCTACATTAATACGCATGCTCAAGCAGCTTCCCATGTTCCCGATGCCGAAAGAGCAATATGGCGAGTGTTTTGTTTCGGGACGTCAAAACAAGTCTTGTTTGCTATGGTTTTCAGTTAAAAACTGCTAAATAGAACGGAATATCCATGCGACAAATACAAAAGTGTCAGTTTCTCATTATTGGTCGTTATTAATTGCTCAGTGATGTGTTTTATCCCTGTTTTGCTTTTAAAATAATTTAACCTCAAATACGGCTGAATTAAGAAAAAAAAAAGGGCAACCTCCGTCTCGCACATGCGCTCTTTATGTAACTCGTGACAGTGATAGCTACATACAAGTTTCCACGATAGAACGAAACAAAAACAATAAAGTATTTTGCACTTCCTGGCGTGTCCCATGATATAGGGAATATACGGCATGTTGGTATCTAGTATTAGAAAATCACTGATTATTTAGTACTAACGATGAATTGATATTTTTCTGCGACATAATTTTAATTACAGACGAAAATCATCATTGCCCTTATTACGTACTTATGCAAGTACTTAACAGATTTTAGACTGGAAACCACTTTGACATTAATATGTGCATGGAATAATTTTAATAAAGTTGGATTGTGGGGTACAGCAAGTACGAAAATACCGATGTTTCTACGACGATAACTGGGATATCCATACTCATCTTCTCATCTAGAGTAGTTTCTTCATTATACCGTTTTGGAAAATGCTTAGAACAGGTTTTATTTTCCGCTAAACATCAATTTCCGCAAGGGCCATGAATCATGTTTCTCAAAACAATTTCGTGTAAAAGAGGTTCCTTGTGGGGATCTGGAATTTCAGCAGTAATATGTCGATCAACTACTTCTGGAGTTGTAATTTTATGAGACCGTTTTAAAGTCACTAACATGAATATGGGGTAAACCTCGCTTTTGAAATTCAATTACATAAACATATGCTTTTACCACCCCAAAGAAATTTTTATTTAGAATCAAATCTACAAGAGTGTCTTTCTTTATATTAAATACTCTAGCCACTAATTCAGGTCTATCGGAAGTTATGCTAAACACAATTAACTACAAAAAATATCAAAAACAAATGCAACAATAACAAACAAAAGAAACAGAAAAACAAAAATTGTATCCAAGATAATGTGACTGCAACATGATGCTACTGTTGCATTTGTTTTAGATATTTTTGTAGTTAGTTGTCTTTAGCATAATTCTGTTTTTAAATATTGTGTTCGTTTTGATGAAAATAATTGCCCTTAACTAACTTAATTTCCGTTTACTTCAGTCCAATCAACATGATACATGTTTCGGTTTTTTTCTGCAACCGAAAATGAAATTTTCACTTTGAAGCTGATCAATTGGTTCTTAAAATAAAATTTGCAACATTTACACTAGCAATAATTGTATAAATAGAATTTTTTTAAATTTTAGTAATATTTGTGAATTTATGGCAAATGAAACACTATGTAAAAATATTATTGCCATAAATTCACAAATATTACTAAAATTATTAAAAAAATGGCACAAATAATTATACAAACTACATGCAAAAGTAAGTGAATTTTCTTGAAGCTTCAATATCTTTATAAAGGCGAATGATTGAGGCATAGTTTGTATGAAAAGTTTGGTCTAGTTTTTTGTGTGTAATCCAAAAATAAAATAAAAATTAGGGGTTGCCATTTAAAGGACATGAGTTTCTGACGTTATAAGTGTTAGAAAAGAGGCATACAAAATCTAACACCCTATCTATCATTAGTGAATGTTTCAAATTTCTACTGTTGGCAGACACCCTGGGTAGAACAGTGGTGAAATTTTATAGACGTCGCTATTACGGTGTGTGAGAAATAATTTTTTCCTGCCAAGCCGCAAATGTATTATAGCTTTAGAAATAAAATCAGGTTATTTTTACATGGAGAATTCAAAAAAGCAATAAAAAGTAACACATTATATTTAAGAAAACGAAGTTACATATCGTACCATAGAACACGAGCACCCCGTATGCTTTTAAATAATTTTGGGAATTTTACATCCAAGCAACTTTTGCATGAAATATATATTTACGTAACTCAGCAAACAGAGGCCCTATTCAATAAGGGCAGAACGTGTGGTCACCCTGTATATTAGTGAATTCAAAATAGAGGTAACATCAATTTTTTCCGGAATTTACCTACGTATTCTTTGCTGGCCTGTAACATTGAAAAAGATATTGAAAGTTTAATCATACTAGCTTCTAACTTCACTTTTTGACTAGATATACAGGCTGTTTAAAATAGGTGCAGAAAGATGTAACATTTGTTTGCATCATAATTTGAAAGTCTTGCCAGAAAATTGTAAAAAGTTAAAGTTAAAGTTTATTGAACTGCTGTCCCCACCGTTTAAATAGTGTTATTAAGAATGGCAACAAGGTAGCTTCACAAATTATGTATCTAAAATAATTGCATACATAATAATGCTATTTCTCGATATAGATAAATGGGAATATGGTTTCCTTAGTTATTTTTATCATACATATATGTAGTAAAAGAGCCGGCAATATTAACGGGTATATGATCGTTCCTACAGATCTTTTCCACATAAAACGAAAGCTTACAGTCACCTCAAAACCGAATGGATAGGTTGCCTCGATTTCCATGGCCGTAAAGTTGTTTTATAAATAAAAGTTTTTCATAATTTTTTAAGCAAAAAAAAATGATAAGCTCTACAAAAAAGAAGTGCACTGCCGTGTAGAGGATGGTCATCATGAGAAATTGGTATAGGGTTGCCACCCTACTCGTGGACGCAAACCCTCGGTGGCCGCGTGTAAATAACCCTCATTTTTTCAAAATTAAATATTATCGTTCCTGTAATTGAAAATTTGTGGAAATATTCTTCAATACGTTACCTCAAAGAATATATACGGTTGCCTTGACTTTGATGGCCGAAAATGGGGGCAACATCCAACCATCATCAAATGTCGAGCTCACGCGACTTGGCGACTTGGCGCGCGGGCCACTTATAGCGAGATTCGAACAATTTACGACGATTCTTTTCCATTGGAAAATATTAAAAATTAATATAATGACAGGTCGCATCGCGTCAAGAAGTTATGTAATTGTTTAACCAAATAATAAGAAAAAATACTACATAGTTTTTAGCGTATTTTCTATATTTTTACGTGAAGGTTAGTCTTTCTTTTTTCATGCATAACGTTCTTCATTGTACTGAAATTGTCAACGCAAATTAAATTTTGGAAATTTATGTATAATTCGTCGTTTTAGAAAAAATGGAAAATGTGAAAGTTTTGGCGTTTGACTTAAATTTAAAAAAATCGTTGGAAGTAAACCTATTTATTTATATTTTAGAGAATTTTGTTCTAATTACAAGCATTACAGTTACAATTACAAGTATTACGATGACAATATCGCCATTAAAGTCAATTAATAACAACACAACTTTCAGAAGTGTCGAATTTTTAAGAAACACTGTAAAACAAAACAAGCGTTCGCCGGTACCTATATCCGCCGCCTATGATTATGATACAAAATTGCTGCGTTCCTGGCGTTTGGCTCGCGCGCGCTCGACTTTGATGATGATGGTTGCCACCATTTTCGGCCATCAAAATCGAGGCAACCGCATATATTCTTTGAGGTAACGTATTGAAGGATAGTTCCATAAATTTTCAATTACAGGAACGATAATATTTAATTTTGAAAAATGAGGGTTATTTACACGCGGCCACCGAGGGTTTGCGTCCACGAGTAGGGTGGCAACCCTATACCAATTTCTCATGATGACCATCCTCTACACGGCAGTGCACTTCTTTTTTGTAGAGCTTATCATTTTTTTTTTGTTTAAAAAATTATGAAAAACTTTTTTTATAAAACAACTTTACGGCCATGGAAATCGAGGCAACCTATCCATTCGGTTTTGAGGTGATTGTAAGCTTTCGTTTTATGTGGAAAAGGCCTGTAGGAACGATCATATACCCGTTAATATTGCCGGCTCTTGGACTAATAAGATCAGAAGGCATTAACTCTTACTAGGTAACCCAGGCAACTCTTAAATTTGATCACTGCAATACTGGGTAAGTTGCTAAATACCAATAGAGGAGTAGACCATTGGATAAGAACCCACGGTAAAATTTTGAGCCAGTATTATTTCCACTACAATACCTGCGTCAAATAAAACAAAACTAATTTACTAAGAGAATCATAAAAAAGCAGAAAAAAATAAAGTGCAGTACCAAACCCGAATGCAATCAGACAGGAACCCCAGGGATTTATTGTAGAAACCATGTTGTTCTTACAGTCTTCCTTGCTTTCTGTAACATTGTTAAACTTTTTCTTATTGGGGTGGAATGCATTCTCAACTCAGCCTCGACGTAATAGATCTGTTGCTATAAATCCCGGATCAAGAAGTAAGCAACGAACCGGGAGTTTCTACCAAGCGCTCTACAGAAGGGAAGTGATGGATATTCACTGCGAATGTGCGGTTTGTTGCTTCTCCCGGCGTTTTATATTGCTACAGCGTTTCAGGTTGTATTTCACCCCGTTGTCTTTGATTGTGTCGTATTTTATTGAGATTTATGGAGCATCTTGTCTCGTCAAACATTGGACGTAAGCATCCACTGCGCCGGGGAAATCTGTTACGCAAATGTATTTTAAAGTGTGTTCGATGTTTGTATAGCTCGCCTTATTTACATTTCAAATTACAGACGCGAAATTCTACATGGAACTGGAATTTATTCTGACCAAAACAACGTTTAAGGCTCGCTAGAAATAGATGGGTCACATTGAGGATTTCAGAATGAAGCGAACGTACGTTTGAAATAAATCCCGGAGCAGGTCAAGTTTGTTTTTAAAAGAACACTGCCTAGCAGATAGTCTTTAGATCTGACCGACTCAATGATGTGTAACCCTACTGGATATGCCCATTGCCGCTGACGGCGTAAAAGCTTTGTGAAGCATATCATCTGTTGTGTATGCAACCCATACTACTTACGTATCTCCATCTTTTCTAACGCGAAGAGGTGATTAGGTGTTTTTCTCCAGGTAGCAGCTTTTTGTTTACAATGGTGATATATTGCGTTGCTCACGAGTCGACTGTAGAAGCGCTCAGTAGCCAGGTATTAACTGATCGTTTCATGGGTAAGTAACAAATTTGGTTGAGGATTTCAAATTTTCAATTTCTATTCCAAATCCAATTTAAATTGTAATTTACGCTTTCAGGTATGTTATTCTTTTGATTTTCCCATAATATTCTCACGTTGGAGCAAAACAACCTTCAAATTCAACCAAAAATTTTGATCTTCCACAAAGTTTGACAGCAAATTCTTATTCCGTTACTACGAGCAAATAATTTCCCATCGCTTTATATAATAATGCATCAACCTGACGGCTATAGCGTCCACAGTTTGTATAAAATGATCCCATTTCATTTGTCCCATAAAAGAGAAAATATAATGTCGTTCTTTTATATGTTCCTGTCGCTGAACAAAAACATAAAGCGTACTAAAAACCTAAAATGGAAATGATTTTTGCTTCAGGCCGGGCTTGATAATTGAATTTTTACGTTTTAGGGGGCTTTTGATATTTTATAGTTATCCGCTGATAAAACCAGCAAAAATTATGAGAATTGCAGGGAAATTTATACTGCATGCAGATAGATATGAATAATTTATTGCAGCTAAAATGTTAATATAGAAGTCGTTCTGAGATGATTTGGTAAAAGTGGGTACTTATTTCTGACTTTATAATAAAAGGGAAGATTTAAATTTCCAATTCCATTTATTGGAAAAGTCTTCGTAGGAATGCACCCACTTACAAATATATTCTTAGTCGCGTTTCTTTTCTTTTTAAACTACACGAATAACTTGACGCCCTTGCCCGTGCTTGCAATTTATTGGAACTTAAAACTTTATAAGTAAACTCCGAAATTTCCCGACCTGTCAGAGATCCAGGTATTGCAGCGGATTAAAATTTTGGTGACAAATTGGTTCAAGTCTTATTAGCCTTGGAAAAACAAAAATGGCTTTTACGCCAATTCGTTTTCTTGTGACACTGCTCAGGCCGCAATTCATGATTGCGGTTTCAAACAAATCGATCACCCTCCGTATAGTCCAGATAAGGTCTCAGTGACTGTTAGCTTGCCTGAGAAAAACAGCGCGAAGCATCAGACAGAGCGTGTCTAAAGAGTGGGGCGGCGTCACGAGAAATGAAACGCTGTGGTCTCGCTTCACTGACGTTTGCCTGAGAGAAAAAGAACGAAGCATGAGAGAGAGCGTGGCTAAAGAGTGGGACGTTCGATATTCCCTTTCTCCTCTGGCCGTCTTCTCAGACTGCTCCCCTCCATTCGTTTCACTTTTCGTGACGCTCGCATTTGCCAACACAGGAACTTGCTCCACCGAGACAAGAAGTTTCACTTCAAAATGCGAAATCCAATAACTATCATTCTCACCTGAGACAAGTCGAAAACTAAATAAATAGCTGGGTGGTCGAAGTATCTAGATTCTAGAATGACTCAAGCCAACACCCAAAGACTAACCGAACTCTAAAATAGGATAGGATAGGATCAAAATGTGGTAATTATCTGCATTTTTGATAAGCGTTTGAACAGTTTTAGAAGTGATAAATTACAACCGCTAGCTTTTCCAAACATGTTTAGTCAGTTGAGAAAACAACGTTTAACGTGAAATACATATGTCTTTGAATTTGAAGTTAAACTTAAAATGGACGTCGCCAGTTTGAAACTCTTTGTGCAACTATAAACGCAATTCTCGTTCTATAATTGCTAATCCACGAAACGAAATTACTTTTTAAACTGAATATGTGCAGGATGTGCACATAGTCTGCAGCGTTATAATTTAGTTCATCACGGACCAATCGTCTAGACGGAAGTTCCTATCATGTCCAGGCAATGTTAGATAATTAAATTTGCAGACGAGAAGCGAGAGCGCTATCCAATCCGGCAGAGCTATTAATTTGTGAATCCTCTCAAAGGACTACGACGCTTTATGCGAAACCAGTTGCTTTAGCGTATTTCCCTCATTTTTATGAAGTACCCACTTCGTCCAATGTACAGGCTTAAAAAATTTGTTTGCTGTTTCATGTTTTAAACTTGTGAACTGGAAATTTTCTCGTTTGGGTTTTGGAAATTGACAGTATACTGACACAATACAAAAACCACCAAAACGACCCATACACGATCAATGTATACAGCGTGTTTCATTTTCATATTTATGGACGGATTTTCCCAAACTTTTTTTTAGATTGTAGAGGACAAACAACTCAACCTAGGATATTCAACCAAATTAACCCAAATCCAAAATCCAGTCTTCCATGATAATAACTGTAGGTCAGGACTTACGAAAATGGTTTAGGCATTTTTGTATCGAATTACCGACTACCCTACGCCATCGTATTCAGAGATAGCGAAAAACTTGATACAAATCAATAGCTTCCGAGAATCATGAAAAGTCGCGTTACCTAATTGCCCTTATTTTCATTAGGAAGAGTGCCATGACTCGACAGTTGTTTGACAGGTGCCGTACATACGTAAAATAAAGAAACTATTTTTTCAGTCATGGCACTCTCCCGAATGAAAATTAGACAATTAAATCCAATTCTCCATGATTTTCAAAAACTGTGCATTGTTTTGAATATAGACATTTTTGAACTCACCGCTCTCAAAATGACATTTCGCGAACCCGACAGACAAACTCAAACATAGTGTTCGCGCACTAGTGCGCGAAATCTAGCAAAAAGCACTGGCCCTTTCAGGCTTTCTAGAAATAATTTGACTTGATAGTAATAAAGTTTGGTTAACAAAACGCCATTTCTCCAATTTGAATGTTGAAAATAGTGAAAGAATAAAGATAAATCGCTATTAATTCGATTGACACTTTGACAACTCAGTTCAATAAATTAAACCAAATGTCATTTTCTATAATTGTCAAATGGAAATCTGTCAATGTAACCACTTGATTTTTTGAAATTTCAAATTGGAAACGTATTAGATAATAACAAGTGGAACCCGTGGGCTACGCCACACGTCTTTTCACAATTGTTGTTTGGAAAATTGTAATTACACGACAAAGAAAAACTAAAAAGATAAGGGCACTTCACATTATCGAAGAGATGCCAAGGGCCCAGTCGCGCAGTGTATGGTTTGGTTAATATTAATATTTTGTCGGTGATCGAGTGCGAGTTATTCACAGAACATGTTCTGTGGAGTATTAATGATAGTTATAAGTACAACTAATGTGAAAATCTAGTGAGTCTGCAGTACAACTTGCTTTTGGGCGACATCTAACAACTAACATCTAAGATTATTAAAGATTCTTTTCTGCATGGGAAATATCTGGCAACCGGGGGCCGGGATATCAATACTATTTTCCTCAAATCAGTACCTTAAGTTTTTCTGCAATGCAAGCTGTCTCGTATCCTAATTCTAATTTTGGTACATAATGGCACATGAACTGAAAACTACAAATGTATACCGCTGTTCAGCATGTTCAGCAATATATCTGCGAATGTGCGAATACAACCGATATTGCCAAATATGTGGGCACACAGAAGAAAAAAGTAAGATAATAAGAAACAAAAGAGCAGCTCAAATAAGAGAAAACATATCAGAGAATAAAGAGCTGCCTTGGAAAAAATAAATAAAAGAAAAAACATGGAATGTATTCAATCAGCTGTATCATCACCTCTGCCTTCACGCCAAAAATTGAATGAATCATTTTCATCTAAAAAAATACCGATGGCCATTCAGGCATCGCTGCACCAACCTTTTCGTCTGCAGGTGAAGAACTTCTTAAATCATTTTTATCTATAGATGACAATTTAGACAATGCTCTGTCTCAACTTGTAGACAACTTAGAAAAATCGGATAAAAGTGAGAATGAAACGTTAGAATTAAGTGAGAACTGAAACCTTAGAATGAGTTCTTTTTTCATAGCATTATAATACTTTTTTTATTTTCTTTTTTATGGCACATTAGATGTTTTATTTTATGAGTAAAGTAAATAAATGTTTTTGTTATATAATATTATTTGTACACGCATTACTTCATAATTTTGTAAAAAACAATAATATAAAAGATGTTGAAAAGTTATTATTTGATTTATACCTACATAAAGAAATACATATTATAGAACTTCAGTGTAAACAACATTACGCGTAAATTTACCTAAATAGTTTAGAAAAGAACCTTTTATCTTAGAGTCCTTGATTAAAATTTGTATGTAGTCAAATTTTCGAACGCGCGAAAGAGCTACGTAAAAGCTGTCCATGGGAAAATACAGGCTCTGGAAGGTAAAGGGCCACTTTTTTAAGCGTTTGTCCTTGACTTTTGTTTTCTGTTAAGCAAAATGCTAAGCGAAGTGGGAATTGTGTACGTTCAAATTGAAAAGGTAAATCAGAATCACATGGTTTTCATTTAACCTTAGGTATAAGTACACATTCTCGGCGCTTTGCTCCAGTTAAAATTTCGCATTCGATAATTATTTAATTGTCAAAGGCATGGCACTCTACTTTTGTCGGAAAATACCTAATATTGGACATTACAAATTAATAGCTACCTAAAATGTAACAAAAATGCTTTTTAAACCCCGAAAAGGCACATCTACTGCTTAAGAGCTTTCCGGTAGAGCCCACAATTGTTGAAATTGAAATCGATGGAGTCCTCGATGAGATATCCGACGAACAAAGTTTCATTGTAAAATCACCTTCGCTAAATTATTTAATTGTCAAAGGCATGGCACTCTCTACTTTTGTCGGAAAATAATATTGGACATTTTATTACAAATTAATAGCTACCTAAAATGTAACAAATGCTTTTTAAGTCCCCAACACCCCGAAAAGGCACATCTACAGCATTAGAGCTTTCCGTAGAGCCCACAATTGTTGAAATCGATGGAGTCCTCGATGAGATATCCGTCTATCAATGTAAAATTACTTTCGCTATTAATATATAAGGATTAAAAAATTATAATGTTCGTTTCAAAAAATATTGTACGAAACTCGATGCGCGAAAACGTCTTCGGAGCGTTCGCGCAAATGAAGCACTCGCTCCTGCGTCGCTCGTACTTCAAACATTGCGCTCATGCGCGAAAAATGTCTTCTCGCAATCGTTTCGTAAATAACTATTTTGATATCGCTGAAGACGATGGCGTTATTCGATAAAAAAATGTCTAGCCTATTTATGTATTTATGTATTGCAAGAAACAGACGGCATACGTTCCATTACAGCAAAATGGATAAGACAGCTTACTTAATTGAGACACCCTTTGAATAAAATTAAAACATATTTTGAATGAGCGTTCCTCTATAACGTTTTTTGTGAGTGATTTTTTTTCATTTGACCTGTATGTGCAAATTCAATTTGCCTAAGTAACATATTCACTATACCTTCCTTGTTTCAATCGCATGAAGATTTTTATATAGCCAGAAGCCAGGATACATTCTTCTTGTAATCAGAATTTTAGAATACTCTGGTAAAGCTTTATAAATTTACAAATAGTCTTTCTTATTTCGTCTTTTGTATATCCCTCTAAATCCCTACGAAGATTACCTCCACCAGTGTATGTATTTCAGCAACTAAACCTGCTTTTACGATCCGACGAACACTTTTATTCTACAAATCTTGTATAGCTGGGTGTAATACAAAATCCCAGAAATCATTGAATCGAGAACAGAATAATTTTGATCGGGTTTGATATATTGATAAGGGTCGACGTAATCCCGCCACGATGGTTGAGAAAATTAAATACTAATTCGATGTTCGCGTCGTTGAACCGTAAATATTGGCATCTGTAATACTTTTAAAAATGTGGCACCTGAAAATATACAGCTTAAAAATACGAAAAATGTTGATCGCTTGAAACTATATTACTTAGCCTTGAGACTTCATTGATAAGTTCCTGACCTATTCTACAAATAATAAAGTGCCCATCTGATGGCACTATTTTGATCAACATAATCACCTTTCAACTTTTTGCATTTATTACAGATCAGTAAAGCTAACTCTTTAGGAAAAAAGTCGCGTTCTCAAGCTTTTCTTGAGTCGTGGAACATTCCTGAACGACTCGTTCAGAAGAACGACTCTCTCTTATGTGAACGGTGAACTAACGACTCATTTTTATTATTACTTCGCTGAGCGAAGAACCCGAGAAGGTGCGGGAGTCGTCAGGATGAGCGTGAACGTGAGCGCTGAACGGAAGAATGACACTCCGTCCCGTGCACCCCCGCTTCCGTAGCACATCATGTGCCGAAGCTCTTTTATGAGATGGTACTCTTGTCGTTCATGTAAATGGTCAAATGGAGAGTGATTCGTTCGAATGAATGACTCTCATTAAAGAGTTATAAGCTAAAGAGTCCGCTCCTAAAACTTTAAACGATATTCCAACTCTTAAGATTTGTAGATGATTTCAAGTTCATTTCCTTGATTTCTTGCAGAACAGCAGTAACTTATGAACAGATGCACTGTCTTTCAAAAATAAAATGCATTTTGCTGATGATTTAGGGCTTTTCAATATAAAAACTCGCCGAGGCGCATGCGCGGTCGCGCCATGACAGTTTCAGGCCATGACGTTTTGCTTGCACGTATTTATATAAATTCTTTGGTCTATTCAACAATATTTTATTGCAAACGTGCCAAATGAATAGTAGTTCGGAACTAAAAAAGTATGAAGCATCCGAACATTGTGCTTTTGATGACTGCAACGGTGATATCAGAGTGGGTAGGCCAAGTTATCGCTTGGGATTACGATCTTATCCATTTCCCAAATCCTGCCTATCACTGGGGAAAATCGAAGTTAATAACTGGGTCGGTGACCATGTGAGGACTTGTTCTACCTATATAAATGGTGTTGCGTGGATGAAACTATGTAAGAGGCAAAATTCGAAATCTATTAGATCCCTTTTCTCCGTTTTCTTTTAAAAATTGATTGATTTTCACCGCTACATATTAAGAACCTGCGTGATTGAAGTATGTTGGTTAACATTCCCGCATTTCAAGCAAGAACCAGGCACGCCTTCGGGATTCAGCCTCACAATTTTATGAGGGATATCACTGGGAACTAACATTTGTAATTTTCCGTCGTTCAAACACCCTCCTTATTTGGTATTATTACTTACGACTATTCTACACGAAGTTCAAGACCTGACAGTGACATTTGTCCGAAACACTAAGAACAGCTGATTGTCAGTGCACTTCTGCACATGCGCACGAACGAAATGAAAAGGTCTATTCATAATGAACGATGTGAAAAACGTGTTCATAATATGAGACGTCATTTGAGACCGATTCCTCGATTTCCCAAAATGATATCATGGATAGCATCGATGTTTTCTGATGTTGACACAGAAATCGGTCTTCCAGATCTCAGTTCACCCATGTAGCTTACTCTACCCCGTCTAAACGTTGAAATCTATCGAATGTTTTATGGCGAAATAGGAAGGGCAACAGTTTGCTAATGTTGGTAACATTATGTCACCGCAAAATTATTGTAAAGTTTATTTTTCCGTAAATGTTGTTTCTCAGCCTCAAAAGCGTGTTTTAAACATTTCTCCATTAAATCTGATTAAATCCAGCTTTATCAGTAAAGAGATTGAACGGTAAAAATGCATTATTATCCGCAATCTTTCGAATGTCTCCACTAGACAAACGTGTGTTTCAGAACAGTTCCGTGTTGTCTTCTGATCGCAATTTGTCTTGCTATCCTATGCATCAAATGACTATCAGTCATACCTGTATGCAAATACTTACGTAAGTCTCCATAAGAATGATAACTAAATCATTGAATTAAGTAATCGAGTAATTTAACGTGAACAGGCAATTGTGCCAGAATTGCAATTATTGAAGCAGTGTCCCCAAATTTATTCTTTTAATTGTAATTTGACATCAACTTTGTGATGAACTGTTCCAGGAACTTTTTTTACCTATTCACATTCACTTTTCTGTTTGTCTTGATGAGAAAAACGTAGTCACATTGAAATGTACATTGAAATGTACAGATTACATGGCAATGATAATATATTTACTATCAAAATGGGAAGGGGTAAGTTTACCACACATTTCCTCCACACTAAAGTTCACGTGATGGCGACCGCGATTACACGTTTACATTCTAATTGAATAAACGCAGGGGGATTCACCAATGCGAGGGGTTGAATTTTAACTCACCCCTAATAGACGTCGCTTCCGGAATTAGACCGGAACCTCATGGATTAGCAGTGGCTGTGAAGAGTGAATTGTTCAGTTTGTCTTCGCCAGGAATAACATCTAATTAAATTATTGCTTTAAGAGAACGCAGACATGGTATTCGCTGCACGTACATACAGACAAGAAAATTTGAGCTTTTAAGTGTCCCGATAACTCTTTTATCTTCCAAAGTTTTATGTCAAAAGATATATTAAAATTCAAATGGCTGATTGAATTTATTCAATTCTAGCTTGCTGCCGCCCAACCGTGCGTTCCTCCCAATTAAGTTTTTGTGTGATCTGTACCATCACTGAGGACCAACACCAATGTTGGTTTTTAAAAGTAGTCCGTGTTATCCCTGAAGGCACTTTATTATTAACTTTCTTATTTTTGGTTGCGATGAATGATTTGAACTCCAGAAATATGCAAGAGTTCTTTCGCAAAATTCAGTAGGGTTTTCAGAACTAAAAATTAAAAGAACTTGTGTATGTCAGCTCCGTCGCACGTCAGGAGTTTACTCCTTGCGAACGATTATTTTAACTTCAATCACTTGATAATTAAGGATACAAGCGAATGTCAGTTTTATACCCAAATATGTATTTATCAGATGGTTTATGTTCGAAAATGTCCAACTACATCAAAATATAAATTGTTTATAAATTCAGTAATTAAGTGACAATCTGCTAAACGTCGATCCCACTGGCAATAAAATAAATACTTTTCCTGGTGTTCGAATAGGCGTTGATTCACATTTCGGCACTAAGCAATATTTGGAGTATTTAATATTAGGTTTTTCCATATTAAATCAAAAGATTCAACAAATTTAGGAACGAACAAACACTGCAAATGCTGACTTTACAACGCCAACTGTCATATCTACTCTGTGCCTCTCTATTTTCACTATTTCCATGCTCTATGCAGTCAGGCATAAACAGCCGTATCCATAGATACGTACATAATTTCAATGTTACAGGTAACGTAACGCCTTACTTTTAGTTAACGCGAAATGTAACGCTTGATTTTACTACTCATAAAATTTCCGTACCACGGGCTATAACTGAAAATAATAATAATAATAATAATAAACGACTTTATTCGTGACCATCCCAATACAGACATTAAATAAAGAAAAACGCACATATTCATAGCGGCCGCCGAAACGGCGAAGTTCAGTGCCACACCATTGGCGACACTGCTCTTCCACTTAACCGTTATAATCCGGTAATTTGATTTTGATTTATCAATATATACTATATTTTGTTGCACACAAAGTCAAAATTACTAATAAATTAATATTCAGCTAAAGCTACAATTCATTAAAGGAAAGAAAATAAAAGACCGTACTCAATGTTGCTGAAAAATTATAAAAGTTGCCTTTTGATTTATGACTGAAGAAGAAAATATTTCAAAGAAGATTTGAATTTTGGGAGAGTCAAGCGTTTAAATATATCAGGAACCGAATTATATACCTTTGATACAGTATAAGAGAAAGATCTTTCATAAAAGTAATGTTTATGTGAAGGTATCAAAAGCAAATGCTTTCGGCGCACATTTATATTATGCACATCAGTCCTAAATCTTATCCCGTTATAAAGGTATGGTGGAGTTTCCATAATAATAAGTTTATGAAACAAACAGGCAGAGTGCAGATATCTTCTGGATTTCATGTCTAACCAAGGAATGCATTTTAATTTATAACTTATATGCTCTCTCCTGCGTATTCCAAAAATCAGTCTCAAACAGGCATTCTGAGCAACTTGTATTCTTCGAATATCATTGCTTGATAAGCATGGGCCATATACAGTGTCTGCAAAATTAAAATGAGATAACACTAACGTTTCACAAAGCAAAATTTTAATTTTATAGTTTATAATATTTCTAATACCAAAAATTATTTATAAATTGATATAGGCCTTTTGAATTAAATTAGTCACGTGCTGAGTGAATCGTAATCTTGAGTCAAAAATTACTCCCAAGTTTCTCGCAGAATCCGTAAATAATTATGGTTGGCCCTGTATTGTTAAAAACATTCTAGCAATCACATCATTACGTAACCCAATATTCGACGATCTACCAAACAAGATTGCCTTACATTTATTTGGATTGATGATAAGAGAATGTTTTGCGGATACGTCACAAAAATTGCTTAAATCGGAATTAATTCGGCGACAGGCTTCATCCACATCACCAACTGCAAACGATTAGTGCAGCTGAGTATCATCAGCATATAAATGGTACTGGCAGTGCTCAATAGAAGTAATAAGAACAGATGTATACAAACTGAAAAGTAGTGGGCCTAATATAGATCCCTGAGGAACACCACAACTAACGCTGCCAGGATCAGAGAGGATCGATCCAACCCTAACCATTTGCAATCGATTTAAAAAATAGTTCGAAAATAATTTTAACGCATTTTGACTGAGACCAACATAATGAAGAATAGAAAGTAAAATCGTATGATTAATAGTGTCAAATGCCTTGGAGAAGTCCAACAGAACCAATACCGACAGTCTACCCTGGTCAAGTGACGACAAGATATTATCCATCACACTGAGCAGAGCAGTCTCACATGAGTAACCGTCCCTGAAACCAGACTGCGTCAACGGCATTATCTTAAACCTCTCAACATGCTCCAAAAGCTGAGCGGCTATAACTTTTTCAAATATCTTTGCCAGAACTGGCAAAACACTGATCGGTCTAATGTCTTTATATTCTCGAGGGTTATTAATTTTTGGTAGAGGATTTATTATAGATATTTTCCAAGAATTCGGAAAGGATCCATCACCAATACAAGTGTTAACTATATGTGATTCTTAAGGAGTAAACTCCAAAAAGAATGTATTTTTTGTTTTGTTAAAGCCTACTAATCTTCTGGATTTTATATCATCTATTTTATTCAGTCAGTGCAAAAATTAAGATGACTAGAAATAATGTTTGATGAACATTTGGGAACAATATAGTTTATGCAAAAAAAACTTGAGTTACTGACCTATATTATATAAATCGTAGATGGGTAGGCGTGTATCTGTGTATAACTTAAAAATAGACAAAACCTTTAATTTCCATAATTGACGTGGGCTCCTGTAGTATTTACACTGCTATTGCCTGACTTTCAACAAACTACCAGACGTTTCCACTTTTCGGAGGTAGGCTAGGGAACGCTTTAATGTTTAAAAATGCCTAAGGGGTCGATTCTGTAACTAATCGTTTACGGACGACAATATTTACATAACGACATTGTTTGAACGACTATCTGAACGACTTTTTCGAGAGGTACATTCTGTATCCAAGTCGTTATGATATCGGTCTTGAACATAAAGCAACGACAAAATTTGACGTATACTATTAAAGTTGGTATTAAATTTGACAAATCACATACTCCTTGATTAATTTGTGGTTATACTTGGGCCGCCCAACAGACGGAGTGATCACCCTGCAAAAACGTGCTCTAGCGGGGCCAATAGTAATTTATGACGACCGAATTGGAGTGATGCAACTTCGTTGGGTCTAAAGAAAGCGCATCACTGCGGTTCGGTTGTCCTAAATTGATAGTGATCCCGCCTAGAGCACGTTCTTGCAGGGTGATCACTCCGTCTGTTCGGCGGCCCAAGTATAAAAGTTTCCTACATCTGCGTTTCGACAGCTTATTGTTTACCTGCTAAGTCCATTATTAATACAATTTGTGATATCATGGTTAGTTGCATTAGGTCCAAGAGATAAGAAATCGGCCCGAACTTGCTCAAATAACTACTCCCCGGACAAGTACCCCGACAGGGATTGAACTACAGAACAAATCCTTGACGAGAGCGTGTACTAAACAGTTTGTTTGCACACCAGCTGCAGCGTACTGATGAGATCCAACGAGAGTGAAATCATGATATGCAGTTGCTGTGGACAAACAAACCAAATAGTTTCTATTCTTCTTTTATGTCCAAGAGGTCATCAAAAACCACTGGGTAGCAGTACGAAATTTATTTAAGTGAACTGCAAACAAATATACCAATCAGGAAAAATTAATTTGATGGAAGTGATCCTGACATTATTGCTGAAAATTTTGCTTTCCTGAGTTGCAATTAATGGAGAATAAACCATGCATGTTCATTATTTGGTAAATTCATTTCTTACGTGTACGTGCCACAATAATTGTGTTATCAAAACAAACAAAAAGTTGAATTATCGTTTACATACGACAGCGAATATGGCGTCGCTGGATAACGACAAACTGCAGTCGTTAACGTACGATGGTCGTTTATTACAGAATAAGGAAAATCGTTGCGATGTCGTTCATAGGCGACAATCGGTAGTGAACGATGTCGTTGGTGCTTACAGAATCGACCCCTAAGTATTTGTGAATAACCGAACCAAATAATTACTAACCTCTTTAGTTCAACATGTTGAAAATGAAGGTGAATATATTCGTAGATGTAGGATTTAATATACAGGATGGGGAAACTCCCTGTATTGGTGGATCAGGTATTAGAGATGGAAAGTGTTTTAGACAAAAGTTGTTCGCAGTTAAGTGGTCTATCGCGTAAAAATATTTTTGAGTATACAGGGAGTTTCGTTCAGCCCAGACGCAACCGAACTTTCTCATTTAATTTATCGCATTTTGGAATTCCTTGTCGTATTTAAGGGCCATTTTCTTAACCCTACATTTTGTCTAACCCCCACCGTTTCGGCGTTATTTTACGTTAAAAATCGCAATTTTTCAATTTTCATCAATAATTATAACTTGACAACGGTAATAGATATTAAAAAATGAATTGGGTATTCTCATCCCAGTTTTTAATACTCTACCTAAAGCGGCCAGAATGTACAGGGTTTCTGGCACAATTTAAATCACGATTTCGATCAAATGTTTTTTTCATGTACCTAAATCTGATTTAAATCGTTGACTTTATTTTTGTTAAAAAGGGATACTAAGTAGTAAAGATTTGCAGCTGCTCCAGTGTGTTTGCATTCTGGAACCTCCCCCAATAAATTCTAATAATAAAATTGGAACACATAAAAAATCATGTTTTTGCTAACCCTGGTTTCTGATTTGAAAATTTAGAGTTGAAATCCCTTCAGATAAAAATTGAAGTTGCACTCGGGAAAATGAGTTATTGCGAGTATTCAGTACAGAACCTTTCAATAAAGCTAATAGGTATCGATCTGCAAATAAGCTCACATACCTAAGTCGAAAGTGCTTATACCAGAAGTTGCGATATTAACTAGTTTGTAAAATGAGATGCTGTACTTTAAGCTCCGTGTTTATTAACAGAGATTCCCCTAACGTAAGCTATGTTCAAAGGTTTCCTTTATGTAGGTATCAAAAAATACGCCGTATAAAGAGATCAAAGGTCAAAAGCGGGTAGCAAAAAAAAACAAGGATCTAAAGTAAAGAAATTAACTTAAAAAGAAAATTGCTAAGAAGTAATGGTAGTCAAGGAACAGCTTCTTAAAACCCTCTTTTCTGTTATATTACTTATAAGTACCAATATAACAGCCAGAAAATGGATTAGACGGAAATATCGGAATATCGGCTATTGAACGATGAACCGATAAAGTGGGGCATTAGTTTGCCATAATACAAAAGGGAAGTTAAGCTGAAACTAATACAGGGTGTTTAATGATCAGTTTCTATTAAAAATTTATATTCAATTAGAATTGAAATCTGCAAATTCGTTATGTTAGAAAATGAGCTAGAATCAACCGAATTCAACCGGCAGATACCGCTGACCGTATCTATTTTGATTGTGTATATTATTTTTATTGTACTTACTTACGTTTTATTCAATATTCATTTTCTGTATACAGTTAAAGTAATTAGAGTTGTTTATTTTCATCGTGAGTATTATTTTGGTTTGATTCGCAATTTACTTAAGGAAATTATCGACGATCAGAGATTCCACCCTGTAAAGTTGCTAAAAGCGCTGACATAACAGGATACGTTGTTGTAGTATGAAAAGTTCTAAAAATCTGAAAATTTCCTTCTTGATCTGGAAGCGTAACCTTCCTTCAGAACTTAATGACCATTAATCCAACTTTCAGCCTTTACCACTCGACTAGCGACAGCGAAACCATGGTGGAATAATTCCCTCTTTCTATCGCTTTGTGGAGAAACTGCATACCAGGGAGGCCCCCTGTGAAGGTCTATTTTTTATGTAGACGTTCGCGGTAGGTACACATAACTAAATATAAATTAAACAATCCATACTACACCAGTGCACTCGTTTATTTACTAAGACTCATATTCGGTAACTTGTCCGTCTCGTCTTTTACCATTTTGTGTCGGCAGTTTTTAGTCTAATAAGTTTTTGCAAACTTGGGCGTCGCGGCTCGGCGCGGCGTTGTAAAATAAGGTGGCGAACGCAGCGGAACTTTCAGATTTGTTTTGAAATTCATAAAGCTCACATAGATTATAAATCAGGCTTTTAGAGGAAGCTTTTTTAATTAGACTTTTAAATTCGTTAAAGTCTTGGCGTTTAGAGTGCGTCAGTTGTGACAACATTCAATTATTAAATTTGAAATCAGGGTAATTGACTATTATAATGTAACCTACTTTCGAGCTTTTGTTGCGCAGCTTACGAATAAGAAGACGAAGGACAACGAAGACAGATAATTACATCTTAATTGAATATTGTTTTTAGTACAAATATAAGGAATACAGGTATCTGGTAAAGGTGTTTCGTAAAGCTGACATTGGGTCTATTACATTTTTCTTCAGAAGTTAATTAAGGGTAGAAATTACCCTTTTCATCTCTTTTATACCCCAACTTATTTCAAAGTTTGGTTCTAGAATATAATTTAGTCATCGAAATAAAAATTAAAAATTGGGTTTTTAAAGCAATCTTTTAGCGATTAGTTTTCCCTTCAGTTGTGTTTCAAAATAACCCCCAAATTCTAAGTTAATTTTCTTTTTAAGAAAAATGGGATTACTTCACAAAACTTTAGGGGTAAACTTAAGTGGGTATTTCTTTAGTAGGTTATCCCAAATTTGTGGTCTGTCATAATTTAACCGCAAAATATTTCTTTACGTGACATTTAATGTGTATTTTAATTCTAAAAAGTGTACTTGAAAGTTATTTTGGGGAAACGTAACTGGATACCTTTCTCATTTTGAAGTTTGGCGAAAATAGTCATTTACTCAAACTACATAATTGCAAACAATGCTCACCTATACTGTGTGTTTATGGCAAAATGTCCCGTATTGCTCTAAGCAATGATTTCGTTTGGAGCTTTCAGAGTTCCTAATAGCTAGAGACACAGTAACTTGGAGAATTACAAAGTTAGAAAACAAATGGTGCACGTAAAATATAAACTTTCTGCGAAAATTAATTGTATCTATACTTGGTGCCAGATATAGAGGTAGATACGTCATGTCATGACGAAGAATTAGGTACCATCATAATATCACACATCGCTCAACCCACCACACCTCGCTCATCGAGGTCCAGGTCCTCGACTCCTAAGAAAGTGAAAGTGCCGGTGCTGGTGTTGCAATGGCTGAAGCAGTGCAGGTCTTCAGGCTCAAAGAAATGCTACTACATATGAAGATGCAAGAGTTCGTTTTTTTCTTTAATTACTCGTAAAGCTAGAACGGCCTCGCGCGTTCCTCTATTTCGTCTAAATCTGAACTGATCTAATATTTCTTCCGCCCTTTTCTCCATCCTTTTTTGCACAATTCTAGTTAAAGATTTTGACGCGTGGGAAGTTAAACTGATCGTTCTAAAATTTCCACACCTATCCTCGTCTCCTTTTTCGCAGAGCGACTATGATGTTCCGTTTGTAATCTTCTGAAATCTCACCTGTCTGGTATATACAGGGTGTCCCGCAACTCAATGTCCATACTGTTACTACGTATTCTAGGAACCATTCTGAGTCAAAAAGTGTTATACCACTTACGTCATAAAGTTTACAGTTTTCAAGTTACAGCCAAACAAAATTTAAAAAATGGGAATAAGTGAAGCACCATTTATTTGCAATGAATTGCTAGGACATTTATTTTTCAACACAAATTATCTTAAAAATTGTTCGAAATCACCACCGTTTCGGGCAGTATACAATATTGTGCTCGTTGAGAAATTGATGTGACAGAGACCTCAAAATAAGCTCTGTAAGGATTGGCTTTCAAATTATTACACACGTCTGTAATTTTTGCTGTCAATTCTTCCCGGTTTGCTGGTTTATTAGCATAAACCAAGGACTTCATGTACCCCACAGAAAGTAGCCCAAAGGAGTCATATCTGGAGATCGTGCCGACCAACTTATCGGACCTCCTCGGCCAATCCAGCATGCGAGGAAGAGTTCCTCCAAGTACTCCCTTGCCCTTCTGCTAAAATGAGGGGGTGCTCCATCCAACTGATACCAATTGTTGCTCTGATGTTCAAAGGAATATCTTCAAGAACTCCAGACAGTTGTTCTTGTAACAAGTGTAAATACCGCAGTCACTGTTCAGCGATGATTTTCAATTATTATGGGTCCTATTAGATTATCACCATGAGTGAAGGTTTTTTCACGGCCTGTATGATGTACGTTGCTAGAAATAATTTAAGTGATAAGCTGTTCCATTTATTGGCATTTTTTAAAACTTTGTTTGGCTGTATCTTGAAAACGGTAAACTTTATGGTGTAAGTGGCATAATATATTTTGACTCAGATTAGTCCATAGAATATGTAGTAGCAGTATGGACATTGAGTTGCGGGACACCCTGTATAGGTAAGTAGTTTAAATAAACGTGAAATTTTTTCGTAAAAACTAAACAATTCTCAGCTGTAAACCAGCCAATCACAATTTTTGTATGAGTAAATAAACAGCAAGTATAATTTGTATACATATGGTGTGAAAACGGTTAATGATTGACATAGGTGTTAGACTGGCAACTGGAACTGTACGTCCCATTCGAAGCACGGTCAGCTGCACAGTGCCCGCGCGGTCACTCATCCAAGCGTGAACCAAGCACTTTACTGCTTAACTCTGAAATAACTGTGCTGTGCAACGCAGCTGACAAAATAAAATGAAAATATTTGAAATTGTAATGATGAAAGTTCTAAGGAGAACTCTCTCAGTAATTAATCAGCCCGAGATAGTTCGCAACATTGCATTTCATTAGGTTTCTATGGGAATCGACCGCATTTATCACGCTCGTCACAACAAAGCAACATTGAAACAAATAGTTGAGTGGAAACTCTGAAATTCCGTCATGAAGCTGAAACTGCTACTGTAACATATGCGGGATTTGCGGTCGTATTCCCTGAGAGACCGTAAAATCGAAAGAAAACGTTCTTACATGACGTATACCGGAATAAATTAGTCGGCAGCAAACACGATACGAAATCGTCTGAAAAGCAAGTACAAGTCTGTAGTCGTCATTTCACACAAATGTCACTATTCAAATGTCAGCGCCTGCGATTTAGTTTGGGCAATACAACCTTTATGGTTTCTACCACAGAATAGGTTTCAGACAAAGCGTATAAAGCTGTTCACTGAAAATCTGGATGTGTATGAAGTACGTATATTACACAAGGTTCCTTACACATCTCTGGTAGACAATCGAAAAATTACCTAGTTAAGAAAATGACGTTTATTATTTGGCTGAAACAGAAACAGAAAATTGAGAGGGCACACGACTTGCTAACACGTGTTAAATATTGTGCTGAAACTTGTAACAGAGAAATTTATCAAACGAAACAGACTGACGGAGACTTGAAACATGCATTTTTTGTAAAAACGTAAGAAAAGAAAACTAACGTCTGCGGGTGTTGACCCCACCCAGCCTAAGGACTTCAAACTACTAAGCCTATGCGATGCCTACTTACCCACCGAAGCCCCCTCCGGTGTTCACAACTAATAAAAGTATGTATACCTAGGTAACTATGATGAAATTTTTTGTGCCCGCAATTTTTAGTTTTGCGTGCACATTAACGTGTACCTAGACAGAGCGTTATTATCTGACTTACTCCATTTTGAAATTTGTTGTGGGTAACTCAGCAGTTTTTTGGAAAAGTTGATCTGTAGTATAGCTTTCAGTATACACGTAGTCGTACGCTGATCAAACCTGACATATATTCCATTTTAGAACCTCTGGGATATGTTTCTAGATATCTGTTTCACTTATTCCACAGATTCATCATATTTTGGTTTGTTAAAGGAGAGTAACAGTGAAATGTAACTTCCATTATATTGTAAAACTTGGGTTTATTATGATGAAACGTCTGGAAGGTTTTTTGTTTATCTTGAAAAATCATCGAGTAATAAACTTTATTCTAGAACGTCACATTTTACAATGCAATCATTTTTCCCTACAACGGCGTAGCATACCCTCCGCTTCTAGCAATGTCGGACGTAGTATCTGCTAAATGGAGCAATGAAATTGAAGTGAACTTTATAGTAGAAAATTTCCCTAATGTTGAAGGCAATATAAGGGATTTAAAAGCAAAGAAATTGAAAATTTTGGTTACTTCGACTACGTGCCTAAAAGTGGTCCCAACAAACCCATTATGCAATATTTACTTAGGGATTAAAGTTTTCTCTGTTGATCATTTTTAGATAAGTTTAGTCTCTTTTCGGTAATTCATCTACATTCAGAAATTACGATTTTTATTTTATCTGCAATCGTCATCGTCAAATTACACGTTTCTTACACGTGCTTTTCCGAACGCTTCATAAGATTCATTAGTCAACGGGCTGTAGCCAATCAAAAAAATTCCCAGTGTATCATAACGAGGTTGCTGGGACGCGGAAAACGTCACTTGAACGTATTGTTCGTTTCCATAGCAACATCCTTTCAAAGGGCTACTTAGAAAATGCAACTTCCTATGAGCTTTTGCTGATAAAGTACAGTATTCCGCTTGTAGAATAATATACTATTTTTATTTATATTTCAACCCGAAACACTACATTTTGAAAATACAGTCGACGTACGTAATAAATACCTCTACAATGTAGCGGATTAAAATATATAAACTGTAAAAGGGCAGAAACTTGTGAGTGACTGCAAAAGAACTGGCGTATTTTTCTATTGAGTTCTTTACGTGAATTTTTTCTGGTGTTTTCACTGACAAAGTAAACGGCGTAACAGTTCAAATTGGCAGGTTTCATGAGGTTCATCTCTCCTTTAATGCACGATACTTTACATTAAATTAGTGTATATCCCAAAAATCTTATTCTAGTCTGGGTTGAGTTTTCCCGAATTGTATTTTTTGCTGATTTTAATCCCACATCTCTTTTAGCTGTAAAATCTATAAACTGGAAATTAGACGCCGTGAAATAATTTGCATGCCCAAATTGCAATATTAATTTCGGTAAAATTGTATACATCTTCTGGATACAGACCGCGCGATACTATGTATTATTTTTGTATTAATCACACTCAAAAGTAATATTTCACCCAAGTCATCCGTCAAAACAGATTTAGTCCCATTTCGTGCGTTCCCGTTTCGAGCGTCGATGAAAATTTTCCCGTTTCGTGCATCATCTCAAACCCCTACCTCTACCTGGTTTGAGTGCCGTTTCGTGCGCTGACCTGCTGATAATGTAGTAAGCCACTAATTCGAGTTTATCCTTACAACACAACGCTGTTAGTAACTAGACTTTAATGCGGAAGTGTATATTGATTTCTCTCCTATTGTTTCCAAATGTTAATGTTCTTGTTTGGGGGGGAAACTTAAACGCTCCGCTCGCTTCGCTTGCCCACAGACCGGAAATAGTGTGCTGTGGAACCACTTTTTTGGCCGTATTCAGTGACGGTCAACTATAAAGCAAAGCAGTACGTTTTGTATGCTTTATTGCAACAGGTACAACATGTCAAAAGTAAAGCATATCGTTGTGCAACGCACGAACTGGCACTACTTAATTACTCAGTTAGTTCTTGACGCTCGAATCGGCACGAAAACAGGTAGAAACCCAAAAACGCACGAAACGGGAAGATACCGTCAAAACAGTAGTAGCGTTGACTGATTAGTCAATCAACGGTAGTAGTTTTTTATAAACCCTAGAGAAATAGTTACGAACAAATTAATAAATTTAATTAGGTACACATTTTTTGGTTTATGAAACACGAGCATTTAATACTGGTGGAGGCGCTGGAAAATACATCCGATAATTATTTTTATCTACTCATAATATAAATCTTTACGAAATTCATTTGAATGTTAGAATGACATACTTTAGCGTCCTTATGCTTTAAATTGACATCTTTAGTGCACGCATTTTATGGAGCGAATTGCACGGCAAACTAACAGTAATGAATGACAACGCACATTCCCTTCTTACTCTTTTTCGGATTCCTGTTTGCTCTTTGTAGAGATTGTGTACTATTCTGTTATTTCTTCCCCCCTTTTCTCCACTCTTCTTTGCACAATTCTAGTTAGTTTTTGACGCGTGGGGAGGTAAACTGATCATTCTAAAATTTTCACACCTATCCACGCCTTTCCTTTTTGGCAGAGCCATTATGATGTTCCGTTTGTAATCTTCTGCTTGGTATATACAGCTAACTAGCTTAAATAAACGCCCTATTACCTCTTGACCTGCACACTTT
Organism: Xestobium rufovillosum; assembly: GCA_963966045.1. Lineage (NCBI taxonomy): Eukaryota > Metazoa > Arthropoda > Insecta > Coleoptera > Ptinidae > Xestobium > Xestobium rufovillosum. Next base: position 34,005,127 of record OZ014493.1, read on the forward strand.
AAAATTTCTGCTTGAAATCCGTCTACACCTGGTGTTTTGTTGTTTTTAAAACTTTTTAATGCTAGTTCAAACTTTCCTTTGTCCCCCTCTACACTGATTTCCTTTTCTAATATATATATCCTAATTCTTGTCCTCATACACGCGATTAATTGTGAACTCAACTCATTCTTTTAGTGAATCGTATTTATCATAAATATATTCTGTTTCTTATACGTTAGGTACTTTAAGATGGGTCAAAGTATCGCAAAAAAATAACCGCACGTAATAAATAAAATAAACTTCCGAGTCCAGAGACTTTATGCCCTGTGCACACAGTTAAATTTAATTTATGTCTGTGAAAATCCAAATTTTAACAGTTTCCAGGTAATTTAACTTGCAGCGATATTTCCTTCTGCGTAAGTGTAAAAACCACTTACTAATGCCTGGTAGTTAACTGCAGTTTCATGCATATGACGTGTAACATAATCACAATTTAACTTAACGACTAGACGGTCGTTCCAACATTCAGCTATTCTGCATTCAGATTAAAACGTTGACTTAATCGATTCAGAAATTACAATACCTCTAACTGTATGTTCACATTCTTGAAGTAACCCATATATTTGTTGAAACGGTACTCTTGGGAACAAGAAAATTTACTTATCTATAATTAGATCATACGCAGAAATGTAAATAAAGGCAGATAAATAAGTGCATAAACTAAATAATAACGAGCTAACATACTATACGAGACTACTCAGGAAAATGTAGGTGCAAGAGAGACAGTCTCTAATCCAAGGTGGTAGAAACGTGGAAAAATACAGATAAAACTAAGAAAGGAATCTAGTTACGAAAAGCATAACGTGTTGCGTATATACGGGATGATCAGCTAAGGCTACTCGTAATTTAAGAAATATACAGGTTGATTCAGAACGAGTCCGGCAGACTTCGGGGAAAAAATGGAGAAACTCAAAATAAGAAGAAAAGTTACTATGTACTTACATATTAACAAAGCTACAGGGGTGCTAAAGTTTTCGAAAAAAAAAATATGTTTCTGTTCTCGAAAACTATGGAAACTACATAGGTAATAATTGAATAATAATTATTGACGATTATACGATTTCAAGAGTTATGCGCTCAGAACGATTATCGTGTTCGAATCGCCATAACTTATTTTCTATGCGAGATAATGAATTGAATCTTGGTGTAAAATAAAATTCAACCCTTTCTCTATAACTTTGCAGTTGGAAATTTGTCCAAATTCTAAAAATGAGCATAGTTCCTCGGTGAAAATTCCACTGCACCAAAAAGACAATGTCTGGAAAATCGCAAAACGGAATGAAAAGTAATTACTTATGTAATTGCAATTTGAAAGATTTCGTGAGCATCCTAAAAGTTTAAAATATAATTTTAAAAAAATTGCAACTCGATAAGACAATTTTTGAGGGCGTTATGACATGATACATTTTGAGCGCGTCGCATTTCCTACTCGCGAAATATGGAAAATCGGCCCGATTCCCCTCTCGCACTTCCCTTCTCTTTCCTATAAGCTGGGACAAATACTACTCACCTTTTAGAAGCAAGTCGGTCCACTTGTCTTATCCACTTTGCTTTTACTTAAAGACCAATCTGTCCACATACCTACATACATGTACCTACATGTACCTGTGTTAAATTGAGAACAAAACATCACCTTTGATTTTTTGTATAAGGGCACAGTTGCTAGAAAGAATTTTATATTACTGCAATAAAATTGAAAATAATCCACAACTCTTTCGAGTGCAACATCGGCTTGCACAAAAATGTGTTAGGGTAGGTGGAACCCATTTTGAACAATTTTTATGACATTTCTAATGTAATTTCTTGTTAATTTAATTTCTTATGATTATTATTTTTAAAATAATTAAAAGAAAACATTGCAAGCGACGTAATCTGTAATCAAATCCAGTAACTTTTTAATGCAAAAAATACAAGTGAATTCAAAAGTAGTACCTATCAAAGACTCAAAAATTTGAACAGCCTCAAAATTAGAGGGTAAAAGTTCGCAGGGGTGGTGTGTCAAAATCACCCTAGACCTGCGATCGAAAAACATTTTCAGGCCAGAATTACTGGTCCAAAAGTCTTTAAATTACAACGAACCGTTAAAAGTTATTACAAAGAAATTATTTTCGAAATGCAACTTTAGTGGTGAATATCTCCTCAGGAATGAATACCTATTTTACTAACGTGATTTTTTGTAAATCGCCCTATTTTTGTGCGGTGATTATGCTCCAAAGAGATTGCCCACTTGCCCGAAAATTTTAAAATTTGCTTGTTGTGATCTCTTAAGTATTCGAGAAATTTAGCTCGTAATTTGCAAACTTTAGTCTGAAATACCCAATCAACCGCAAATATACATTCCCTTTTCGTCTAATAGTTTGGTATAAGTTAGAAGTAAGTTCTTGAGGACATTAAACTAACGGCTAATACGGGCAGACGCATCTATTACTTTGTGGTGGGTAACGTCATGAATTCAGTTGTTTGACTTGAATAAATGTATGTACCTACCCTTATCATGTAACTCGCTTTCCTGAACAGTTGTACGAATCATATTTCCGCAATTGTTTCAAAGACACTGGTGACATAGGTTGTTATTCAATTACAAATTATAGGAATCCTAGTCTTTGTGGAATGTTTGTTATAATAAATCTTGTATATTAAATTTATCCATTTATATGAAGGTGTGTTATAATCTGTTCCGTTAAAGATAAATGGACCCATCAAACTCTTAAGCCAAAGCAATTCACTTTTAGATTTTAAATCGTATTTTTTTCTGAAATTCTGATGTAATGTCCCGAGAGAACTTCTGTTCGCTTCTAAAACAAATTGTAAATATTTTTTTTATTTGTAAGCACAGCTTACGGCACCGTTTACTTTGACGCCAATTACAAAAGCTGATTCCCCGTGGTAGGAAGCTAATCCTCTAAAGGAAACATCGTTTCATCCGCTTTCTTATCTTTCGGTAGAAGTACAATAATTTATTGTAAAAATTGGAGCAATGAACATCAGTACCTATAATTTATAATTGCTATCTGTATAATTGTTTGACTTTTACAAAATACTAAGAAGAAAAAATATAAATACAGGATGGGCTCGCTCTGTTGGATTAGCTCTTTGATTCGCATTCTTTAACGTGGACACCATGCGAGTTCGTTTAAAATTAAATTGCGTCGTTAAACGAATCCGTTAATTTCATAAAAGGTTTATTGCAAAATTGCGAATAAAAGCGAACGAGGGAAATCGGAAAGACATCAGCTGGAAGTTGATATTAGTTTAGAACACAGCAACCAGGGGTCGACCTTAATATAAAAGTTTCATGATATTGCCTTTGACAGGATAAATAATTTAAAAATACGCACTTGAATTTCACTTCACAAGAAAGCTTTCCTTCAAACAGAAGTGCAGGTACGCATCTCGCAAAATTTAAAAAAATAATAAATAAAGGCAGGTAATATTTCATTTTCCATAATTAGTGATACGATTTTAAAGAATATTTAAAGAATCAATGCCAAAATCTTTTATAATGTTATACAGGGTACGTAAATTTTTGTGCCAACTTTTGACATCTTATTGAAACGACAAAAATGGAGCGAACAATTTTCATAACTCCCATGTCTAGGTGGTAGAAAATCCTCATGCTGTACGAGGATCACATTTTTAGAAAAAGTTTTCACTACCCAAATGTTTAGGCTGGGCTTGAAAATGGCATGCTTGTTGGGACACTCTATTCTTCCACCTCGAATGACAGGTGAAAATTATTTACACTTACTTGAAGATGTTCTCCTGAATGTGAGACAGACAATGTGCTTTCTAAACGATAGAGCTCTGCCGCTTTTTAGACAAGCAGTTCGGGAACATTCAAGTACCTACCTTCCTAATGTACTCGTATTTCCCAACAGGTGAACAGGGCGTAAGATTTCTGTCTTCGTTAACTTACGTTTACGAGTTCTACATCCATGTTAAAATAAATTCCTCAACTTTGAGAACACCATGTATATTTTCATTCTCATTGCATTATGCTACACGAGTGCTGTGCACATAGATAGTTGTAAATTTTAATTGTTCTGTTGATCCGTTCCATTCATTCTATTTGTTTTATATTTCATGGATGGATATACAAAATAATTATGTCCATTATGTTTTCATTCAATGAAGTATAAACATATTATTTTAAACGTACTTCCCGAAAACAATCGAACGTTTTCAATAGAATAATAGTTTTGGGGGGTAGATAAACAACTGAATTGTCATATTTTAGATACTGTTGTAAAATTCCCGAAATTTTCAAAAGTTTTAGAAAACATTCATATTTTTGAAGAATATGTTGCCCATACAACATGCAGAACGTTTTTGAAGTATGATTTTTATATTTGAAAATGAATCATAAAAAATAAGTAAAAAGACATTTTATGTTAAACGGTTTTATTGTAAAGAAACATAATGATGCAGATAATGTACTAAAAGCTAAAAAATAATTAGGTAGGTACCAGGTACCAGTCATCACACCATTCTCCTCATCAATCTAGAGCATTGATCAGACTAAAATAAAATCGTGGGGGAGTCGAATTTCTATTATCTACAGTCAAGCGCTCATATCATTATAGGTATGCTTTGGATGCATCTTCTCAATAGACAACATCGCAGAACGATCATTTGCATATTTACTCCAGGTTACGCCACGCCCCACGATTTTATTTTAGTCTGATCAATGCTCTAGATTGATGAGGAGAGTGGTGTGATGACTGGTACCTGGTACCTACCTAATTATTTTTTAGCTTTTAGTACATTATCTGCATCATTATGTTTCTTTACAATAAAACCGTTTAATGTTTTTTTGCTTATTTTATTTTCAAGTTTTTAGTTTTTTTGTTTGTTTTTGTTTAGTTATTATTTTTTACCACTTTGTTCCCACGGGTAATGGACATTATAACGGTCGACTCCCCCAGAGGTCCAATAGAGGGGCAAGGCTTGAGGGGAAAACGCTAACGACACGATACGAAATCTTCACTTGGGTGGGTGCTTGAATCACGATTCTAAGTTGACAGAGTCCTTTGTTTTGATTAGATACCTAGATTTCAGTTTTAATATATTGACTGTCTGAACTCTATGATCCGCCATTTTGTTTTGGACGCCATTTGGGATTAGGATTTTTTTCTAAAGTGTACTGTGTTCTACTTGTCAAGCCCTTTCATTTGATATCCATATTGAGGGGATTGGAAAAAAGTTATCCGCCATTTTGTGGCGGCGGCCATCTTGGATTTTGAATTTTTCATGGTGTACTGTAGTCTACTAGTTAATCCCTTTGATTTGATACCCATATTGAGGATAGTAATCCGCCATTTTGTGATGGCGGCCATCTTGGATTTTGAATTTTTCATAGTGTACTGTATTCTACTAGTTAAGCCCTTTCATTTGATACCCATATTGAGGGAGTTGAGAAAAAATACCTAATTCGCCATTTTGTGGCGGCGGCCATCTTGGATTCATAATGATACTGAATATACGTAATTGTATTGTCATCACAACTAAAGGTGTGCACCAAATTTCAGATCAATCGGTCAACAGGAAGGGGGTAAAATTCAATTACTAGATTTGACCCATACAAACAAACAACTTTTTATAGAGACCAATAAAAACCACTCACTTCAAACAGAATAAGCAGAACCAAGAAAATGTGGTAAATAAGACGTACCTATCTGGCATTAAAGTTCAAATTTGGCAAGACAGAAACATTCTTGATCTTTAGCTTTTGATTGTCAGATCTTTCAAATTCTAATAGAACCAACCATTCCATCTTCATATTCAGAATTTTCAGGTTCTAATACAACTGTTAGCTCTGAGGTTTTTCATTTCTTAGATTTTGAAAGATTCGGTTTTGTAGCCGTAGCTATACTACAAAAAACTTTTCGCCACTAGCACAATCATTTTTCACCCTTGTATTGAAGGCAATTTTGCGCTATAAGAGATGTAAACCAGCTTTTCCGCACTTTTAGCAATGAGCTTGTCTCGTTTTTGTACTGAAAAGAATATGCATGAACAGTATTAGAATGTTTAGTGGCAGTGTATACATATAGCTCCGCAAGCTCTGAAAGCACACCCCATGACCCCATACTGCGATATTGTACTAAAACATGCAGAAAAGTCGAACTTCTACTACCTGGCGCCGCGCCGGCGTAGTGGCATAAAGCGCTAGATGCGAGGCCGCATATGAGGTAGCTTAACGATATGTGTTTGAAGGGTCAGTTTTCTGGCCAATTTATTGTTGATTGCTTCCGTAATTTATCAAATCAATAATTTTTATTGTTTTCAATGTGGGGATGTTCCGGTTCAGCCTCTCTAGGCCATTGGAGGAATGCTTTTGACGAAAATCACTAATAAGTCAATTTAAGTCAATTTATAACAATACCACAGCGTGCGGTTTGCGGTCTTATTGCAGATTGCTATCCTCGTCCAATGCGAAATGGAACTGATGAAGAACCTCAGTATGTAGTTCTATTATCCTCTGTCGAAAGCAGTGATGTTCTTTATACAGGGTGGGACAATAGTGCGTAGTCGGTTCATATCTCTGATTCTATTCAACATATCAACAGGAAATTTTACGTTTGTATGGAGAACCCCACGAAGCTTCTGTTAAAATTATTTTGATGTATACAGGATGTTCACGTGCTAAGTACCAAACCAAAATTATGTTTTTTCAAATGGAATGCCCCACATTTGTTTGCATATTTGGATTCCCCATAAAATTCCATGAAAGTTGATAATGCTACACGGTGGGGTTTAGAGTAAGCGTTGTTAAGATATGGCTATTTGAGTACCAGTGTGCACCCAAATTTGTGGTGCTACTGACGTCTGCTGGTCAAAGATAACTCTGATTTTTTTATTGGACTAGGTTCATAGGATACTCTATTTGTAAAATTCATTAACACTTTTTTCAAAATAGTTCATATTGTAGATAGTGGCTAACTTGCGCAAAATGGAGCTTTTCTCAAAAATGTTAAATGGAACACCCCGTATATTATTTGCAGGTTTATTAACAAGTTTATAAAGATAAATAAATAAAGATTTATTATTATTATTATTATTTTATTAAGCTTTTCACTGATGTAGATATTGGCAGGTCTGCGACTGATAATTTAGACAGAAATGAAGATTGAACCTTAAGAACTGAGATTTTTGCCGTAATTTTGTACCATTTTTGAGGAATTTCCGCCATTTTGCCACCCAAAACTCAAAGAAATGCTTACACTTTGTTTTTACAGAAAATTTAACTCCTTGTTTCAATTTATACCTAGGTTTAATAAGTGACCATTTATTTAAGACTGTGACCATGGAGAAGCAATCTGGCGATGAAATTTTTTGTCTCAATGTGAAATCAACTTCCAAAAATAAAATGGAAATCATATTTTGTGTTTTGGGCGCTAAAATATGGGAGAAACGAATAAACTACCGGTAAAATTACTACATTTTTAAGTTCAATTTTAAATTCTATCGAAACCGTCAGTCGCAGACCTAATAATATCTACATCAATCAAAAGCTTAGTAAAATGTCTATCAAATATGGAAACAAAATATGGGGTGTTCCATTTGAAATTTTTAAGAAAAAATGCATATTGCGTAAGCGTAAGTACTCAAGAATTTTACAAATAGAGCAGTCTGTGAACCTAGTCCAATAAAGAAATTTTAAATAGATGTCAGCAGTTCCTCAAAGTTGGTCCACACTGGCACTAAAATAGTAATATCTTAAAATCGCTCACTCTAAACCCCATCGTGTACTACACCATCTTTCATAAAATTTTATTGGGAATTCAAATATGTAAACAAATGTGAGGCGTTCCATTTAAAAAACAAAACTTTGGTTTGGTGCTCAGAGTATGAACACCCTATACGCCAAAATAATTTTATCGGATGCTTCGTGGGGTTCCCAACATACATGTAAAGTTTTATTTTGCTACCGTGAATGGAACTAGAGATATGCGCCGACTACACGCTATTGGCCCACCCTGTATAGAAAATATAAAATATTAAACATTTATGAAAAGGTTGAAAAGAACTCGTACACATAATTAAAATCAGGGTTTCAACGATTTAAATCATTTGATTTAAATCACTATTTAAATCGCGATTTTAATCACCTGATTTTTTTTATTTTAATCACTGATTTAAATCAAAATTTGTGAAAACGTTTATTTTATACTTTTATAGCAAAAAATAAAAAAATTAAATTAAAAAGCAACACATTTTACTTAAAAAACATTTCTTTTTAAATGAATAACAATCTTAAAACGTTAAAACGTTAAAAAAATACACAGCATGATATAAACGTAACGTCAATAGATTAACAAACTAAAAAAATCACAATTTTGTAACTACTCATTGAAATACTTATACAAGAATACTAATTTCGCTGCCTTATCCGTCCCCAGCCTATTTCTTAATTTACTAGGTGGTGCTTTATTTATAATGAATAACTTATATTTGATTTAAATAAAAAAAAAACTGATTTAAATCAAATAAATCGATTTTTTTGATTTTTTTATTTTAATCGTGATTTTTTTAAACCCTGATTAAAATACATAAAATTTGTAATGGTCTTAATCTTTTACATGCTGCGTGAATGTGATTTAACATTTAAGCTCAGTGTGCTATTTCGAACTACAACCTATGAATATGCAAAGGAGATGCTGATTAATTCGAAAAAGTAATTCTCCTACTAGATTACCTTATATCAAATTACAACTTCATCTCGTTATGCATAATTCTCGGCTTTCTCGTTTTACAAGAACTGACAAAGCTGTCTACAGACATAAGGCTGTTTCTCACCAAAAATCTATTATGTGTTCAAACAAGGAGTAATAATATATCTAAGACTTAACTCGTACTACTCAATTTACGCACAAAAGGGGAGGTTTAGGCCGAAACAATGTGATTCCAATTCACGTGCTATACGCTACTCCGGAAATTGAAATATAGATATTTGTATTCTGTTGATGGAATTGCACCTGTCTGCTGCTTTATGTCGGGTACACTGCTACCAGAATAAAAAATTGCAAATATTTGGAAGTGAATGGCATCATAACCATTTCATTTTATTCTCACGTTTAAACGAATAGAATGCCGTTGGATTGCAATAATTGAACAGACGTGTATACGTATGACGAACGAGCAAACCGCGAGCATCTTTTGATCCGTATCTGTGGTCGCCTACCGAGGCTGTGCATATTATAAAATATTAATTACTTTTAAGGCCATAGTAGTAGTTAGGATATGAGAATCTGAGATCAAGATGGCGGGGAATCGGCAACCAATCGGGGCTAAAGAGCAGTCTGGGTCAAGGGTGCGCCTGTGACCATTTAAAATGGAAGATATGTGCAAGATGGCCCCCAACGACTACCCTTGCGCCGCTCCCGCCGCACCTCCCCCAGCAGATTGATAAGTAAAAAGGTTGTCCAGGAAGAAATTCTGGAAACGCATAGTACACTTTTTTCTTACGGTAGTGGAATTATGGAGGAAATACGCTAGCGATAGCGAGGGACACTCCGTATAATAAATTCTGGTCGTATTCACTGAGATCAGTAACTATTCATAGAGCTTTCTGTCTATTTGCAGCAATTATAATTTGAAAACATCCAGAACATTAAATGAACTAAAATACTTTGATCCTCTAGCTTTCAGGGACTTTATCAATAATTGCTATTCAAAATCGAATGGCATTTGTTCAAGCTAGTAAAGTTATGTTCGTTCTAGTTCTACGAATTTTTACTTGAAATTTTCTGTGCATATGGTAGCAACAAATATCAACAATATTCAAATATCACGCTGCCTTCTTTACCTGTATAATTAAAAATTGCTCATAAAAACAAAGTTACAACGAGATACCAAAGTTTCATTTTATACTTCTATTATTCATAAAGACTCCTACAGGAAATTGTTCACGAACTACCTTCAGATGTTGGGAACGGCTTGATTTGAATTCAAATTGTTCGAAGTTTCAGTATTGTCATAAATAAAGTTCCGAGAATCATTTCCTGTTTCTCAGGAGGAATTGAAAACGCCTTTCCGGGAGTAATAAATTAGAGATTTCTTATCATTTAACATTCTTTTCTTTGTAAAGTCAAATTAAAATCGTAAATATGGAAATATCTCCATCTCAGTTCTAGTGTTTCATATCGAAATATTCCGATCCATGTAAAAATTTAGTTCTTCTAGAATGCTTATATTGTATGCTGGACTGTACTTTATTAAGTATCATATCGTGTACTTAGTTGTTTCGCTCGTTCTCTTTGTGACCTACTAGTGCTCCTAATAGAAAATGTGACAGCATCTTCATTTTCTGTTCAGATTATAATTGGGTCACTTTCCAATATATTATTTACGAAATCAAATTGATATTAGACACAACTGTCGTATTTGTTTTGGAAATATTATGCAGGGTCACCCACGACGAATGGGTTTACTTTAGTTTTCAACTGACAAAACTTATTACGCAGTCTACGGTATACCGTATACCTATTACACTGTCACGCGAATTACGAACACATGTTAAATATTATGTTGAAACTTGTAACAAAGAAATTTATCAAACGAAACAAACTGGCGAAAACCTGACAGGACGCATTTTTTGTAAAAAACGATAATGTAAAAACGCAAGAAAAAATGACTTCTACGGGAGTTGAGCCCACCTAGCCTAAGGACATCAAACTACTAACTCTATGCGATACCTACCTGCCTACCCACCGAAGCCACTGACGGTTGCCGCAACTAACAAAGTACTTAAACGAAAGTATAACGTATACAGTGATGACGTTTCGCGACCCGCAATTTTTAATTTTGCGTACATATTAACGTGCACCTAGACACAACGTTGATATGACTTATATGTATTACCTCACGTCGTAGCACCTTCACCGATGGTCTAAGGACAAAAGACAAAATATTTGAGTGGTAGGGATTTCCCCTGTAACTGGTAGGTAATTTCAGACTAATTTATCATTTCTGAAGTAAATATACAGCGGATCAACACATTTGGAACACCGTTCCATAACTCCATAATAAAGAAACTCTTAGATTCAGGGTATTAAATTATGTAGTTTTCTGGGGTAAAACGCATAAAAATTAATTTATAGGAAAAACTTGGGTAGACAATCTGAAGGGTCATAAAATGCAAATTCTCGTTCAATATTATTTCAATAACGATGCTGCTTTACCGCCACAATTAAAACTGTCTGTTCCTGACAAGAACATTAAAAAATTTTAAGTTGCCAATTCGGATTTAACGAGCGGAGGGCACCCAGAGATGCTTTACGAGAGTCGTAACGACACTCGTTGTTGGTTCAGTTAGGATGTCGCTGATGATGATGTTTTATTCCAGGGGATGTTGCCGCCACGTGCCTGCCGGGCCAGTTTCGTTGCCCCGAAGGAACTTGCATACCGCAATTGTCGGTTTGTAATTACCAGAAGGATTGCGAAAAAGGAGAAGACGAATTTCAAGGCTGTGGTGAGTAGACTCATTATATCTCTTCTTACATATCGCAGACATTTAGAAATTGAAATATACAATTTGGCATCTTTAAAGCATAAGGCACTAAAGTATGTACATAGGTATACATTTATAGCTTTAGCCCCCTTCAACTTACCGCTCTCTTGTTCGCTTTCTTCTCTTCTGTTTCCCCTTAGTTTCTCACATTCCTCTTCTAATACAGCTTCCACTGTAATCACCTTCTTCCAAAATATGTTCACATTTTTTTCTGTTTGGTTTACATTTCTCAGTTCCCTATAACCCAAAGCAAAAACTTTTTGAAGAAACTGATTTATTCGTCGTCTTATCTTTCGAATTGTAATTTAGGTTTTCCATAACAATTACCTTCATCATGACATCATACAATAATAAAGCTGATGAAGCAAAGATTTAAAATTTCCATATACCAAGAAGTAAATGCAGCATGAAGCTGAGTTTTACATTTATCAATTTAATATCTGCTTTATTACAAGGAAATTCGAGCGCTTTTATGGGTACAGGAACGGTTCTAGTTAATTAAAATAATATCCTGCTTGGATGCTTTTCCGGGAAATCAAATACTTTGAAAATATAGGTATATCTCTTAATCACACAGTAAATGTATAGAAGCTTTAACAAAACGGTTATACAAAATCATATAAATCAGAGTTCTAATTTCTTCCAGGTAGCTACTTTCTTTATTCTATGAAAATCCCATTTGTATGGATGAGAAGAACGTGAAGCCTATAAAACATTTATTTGGTCTAGACTACCGCAACTTGTTTCTTATTCCATTGTTCTGTAATATAAGAGAAGTAATTTATTAGCCTTTTATGGGTCAAGGATTTTACAGTGAATGATCTTGATTGTTAATTAAAGAGGAAAAAATGGATTCGTGTAATTGATTTTACATATTAATTAACAAACCTACACAAAATAGCTTCAGTTGAATTGTCAAAGACCTGAAATAAGAGTGCTATACATTAGAGACTACGATGAACACCTCGAGGAGTCAAATAACTCGGGGTGATAGGAGCAGGAGGGGACGTAAAACAAAGAATAGCCCAGGGGCGAGGGCTGTTTGCTAGACGAACAGTTTCTCAGACGGTCATAGCGCTCTATGACATAACCTCACTTTTGGCGGCCATATTGTCATATCCTTATATCCTAACTATTGGCTGTATTAGAAAGAGTCGGTCTACACCATGGTCTACAGTCAACTGATGTTTTGAATTAGTCAAAATAGGTGGCAGACAATTAAACTGAAACTGTTATGCTAGCCTAACAGAACAGCTGACCGCATGTTTGGAGACTGGATTATGCTGCGAAGAACGACGCAACCTCGCCACTCGCCACTGCATGACCCTCCTGGTACTAATGTGTGTACAGGAAAAATTATATCTACTTTTGATATCTTTTCTGATACACTAAATAAATATCCATAACAAAAGTATTTAATCACATCTATGTGAAAGGTTGCTTTTGATGACAGTGTCATCATCATTGTGATGTATAAGAAAGATTAAATAAATGAGCCACGAAAAGAAGAGGTTAGTAATCGAAGAGAGGAAGAACAAGTGGCTAAAAGAATGAACATTCCTTGGAAGCCTTTAAAGCAAGAGATATAGAAATGCCCACCGATTTGGCTCTGACAGAGTAATCTCTTATTCGGTAAATATTGGAAACTTGATAAAAGGAAGTGATGTCAACTGTGTACTTACTTACAATCTTAACATGTGATTTAAAATCACCGAAAAATCCTGTTTTCTTACTTTTTGCCTCTTTGTTTGTATTTTTCATTCGATGCCAACTAATTTAATTTTAATTAAATTTAATTAAATTTCCGCAGCTGTTTTAAATTCTTGTTATGCATGTACCTACATAATTTAATTTTTAAATCGGAAACAAAATTTGCATATAGCACATTACTACTTAATGCAGCCTTTGTATTGCGCCATTAAATCTGGGAAACTTTCCAGCGCATTTCCTACTCCAAAAGTTTATTATTTATTCATTTTCTGTTTAGAGACCCTCTCCTCTAAGCTTTCAGATGCACGATAACTGGTTTCCCAGCATTATGCAAAATTTTCACTATCGTGACAACTTTGTTTTATATTTCTGGTGAAACGATGGCCAATGGTATTTCAAAATTCAAATGTGAACAGGAATTTAGATGTAGATAGCCATTTATTTGGCATACATGTATTAACACTATTCCCATTTTTTGGCATAAGTATTTTCTGACTGTGTATCGCATTCACTTTTCGGGTATCAAAATAACACTTCCAAAAAATGTTTTTATGGAGCGTCACCGAGCGTCACTCACGTCACAAACTGCCAGGTAGACCTGTCGCGGCGAAAGAAGAACCTGTCCTGTGTTCTGCGCGAGAAACCAATTTACGTAGGACTGGTCTACAATGAAGTAATGAGGGTGTCTACTGTTTCTGTCAGTTGCAGTGCCGTGTCGGCCTGTAGACCCGTCCTACGTAAATTGGTCGGCCTTTATTGTTTACATGTTTATGCTTTTGTGTGTGTAAATGGGCTACTGAGGAAGCAACCAGTGCGCACGAGCGACCACGTGACAGGTTCTTCTTTCGCCGCGACAGGCATATATCGACGAGTGTCTCATTGCAGTAAACTTTTTTGGATCCACGACAGCACACATATTGCACATATACCTTTCACTATTTGTGCCTAGTTTCTGACAACGATCGCCGACGACGAGTGTGGCGCGATGGTTAGTGCTTTCGTCTCGTGATCCCAATCTCGACAACTTTTTTTGTATTTCACAGTTTTTTTACATAAAAAATCGGTCAGGTCAAAAGGACAATTGAGCGGAGGCCGTTAAGCCGGAGCGAGTCTGTATCATTTGATGGGATCTCTATATCATCGCGACACCTTAATTATTATTTTTATTCTAAGATGGCGCCAGGCGACCATTTTTGAGAACTCACCTGTCAAGTAATTTGGAATTCCACGAATTTGGTTGCTCTATGTCACTACATTCCGTATAGATTTGAGACGTGGGGGGGAGACTTTCAACGGGCACTGTATATCGATTGTTGCATTATATTTGTTAATTGTCAAACTATACTTACACTTTTACAATGTGTGGATAAATGAACAATAAAATTTAATAGCATGATGGCGCAGAAGATTTGTTTAGAATATGTTACATGACAATCCCAAACTAACACTTCGTCTTTTCGGCGGGTTTTTCTTAACCTCCAAGTTTTCTAGTTTTTTAAATATGCCCTATGAGGCTATGAGCCAACACTCTTAAATTCCCGAACGACTCTTTTTAAAGTTGAATTGCCTTCGTTCACGAAAACGTCTTCTCTGTTGCAGCCGACTTATTTTTCTAGTAATTTTTTGCAATTTAAAATTACTTTTTCACATAGAAAATAATAAGAACGAAATTCAGTATCTAAGAAACTTGTGTCCAGCGACTTCTTTGTTGCATAGAAAAAGAAAAGAAATAAAAAGATCCGGCAAATCTAATCAAGATAAAAATATAGTGAATGAAAAAGGACGTCCGCAAATCTCTCACAATCCAATTTCTGCCAGCAACCTTCTTGGTATATTATGGGAAAGTCGGAAATAGGTGTCCACGGATTATTACATCGGCTTTAAACTCGTCAATAAGAGCACTGTGACGAAATATTTCATTTGGCAGCTTGCCCATTCTGCTGCAGACGGGGTCTGAAGGATAATGGCCGACCTCCTACAAGTGGCTATAGAGATTTGTCATCCCTCGAGTTTCAATTGCTCATTTGATTCATACAAATCTATCCGATTTATAAAACCCCCGATTTACCTGTAACTCTAATAAAGACATGTCATGTGAAACAATGAATAGCTGTCTATTAAAGGTCACTAATGAAAACGATTAGAACTTTTTACAGATTGTTCCATTTATACAAAATTTAAAAAATTGTTTTAAAAATATTGAAAAGTGATACATATGTTATTTGGCAGTTAACTAACGCAAGCAGGCGCGTGTGTTGCTGTGATGACGCAGGCCTCTGCTCTTCTTCTTCTTTAGTTCTCAAGTGTATACCTACTCTTCGCGGGGGGTTCACATTTTAGCCATCTTCCAAAATTAAATCGCTAGCACTTTGTTTTAGGTAGGTATATTAACTTGTAGGCTCCGCTTCTGGTACTCTTGAATCAGTTTTCTCATCATGAAGTCTAGATCTAAGTCTAGATCTTCCTTTCCTTGGGTTATCTGATCATCAGCGAAGTTGTATAGAGTTGTTTGTTCAGTAATAAGAATACCCATTCCTTGGCATGATCTTCCCCAATGTTTGAGTGTTTCATCCAAGTATATCTTAAAGAGCTGTAGCCCTTGGTAACCTAAAATGGTTCAGAGAGCTCGTTACCTTGCTTTGTTCTAGATCTTGATCCTTGGTACGTATAGTTATTTGTACAACTTTAATTATTGTGGCATTTATTGATGTAGGTAGTCTTCATCATTTACCAGAGTTTATTGGTCCACACTGTGTCGTATGCTTTTGTTTGGTCTACGGCTACAATAGAATTTTCCTGTTACATGCCACTTTCACAATTAGCTGGGCAACGATGAAGTTGTGGTCACTACAGGAACAGCCAGTGCTAAAGCCTGCTTGTTGTTCTAGTTCATGCATCGTGTATTCCTTCTAAATTATTTTCTACGGAATTTTATCATATATTCGGCTCAATGTGCTGGTCACAAAGATACAAATACACAATTATTTCTTGGACCTCCAGGCCTCCTTCCAGCTTTGGGGTATTGCTTCGCCATTTATGCAGCGTCCAGTTAAGTAAGCTAGCATATTCATGAGTTTTTCCGTGCCGTTCTTTAATAATTCTCGTAGTCATAGTTTTTATGGCCTCTCTGACCGACTCCTTCCTCACTGTGACCCAAATATCGTCCAAATACTATTGATTAGATATGTTCTTGGGGAGCGTTTTCTGATAGCTCGTGTTCTTAGCAGATCTTCCATTTTATCATCCCTATTATCGAGCTATTGGAAATACATCTGGGCGCGTGTAAATGGGGGGCTGCTTACGCAAAAATTAAGCGGCATATGCGATAGATTTGTCAGCTACATTATTCAAAGGCTTTATTATGCGTTCGCAAACGTAAAAGTAATGAAGTAAAATTTGATGGTTGCAGATAAATGAATGTAAAACAAATAAAGTCAGTCAGGTATTGTTTTTAATCCGCATCAATCGAGATTCTAAAAGGATTTTTATAATCATTAAAAGTTTTTAAATACCTATCACATTATGATTATCCTTTGGTAACTTTCAAAAGCATTTAAGCAGGTTTCTAAAATTGTTATTTAGTTTTAAATTAGAAAACCAGCAGCTGTATCAGATATTTTCAATACGCCTAAGATAATTGCGTAAAGTGTCATTTACATTGTATGTTGTCTCATATGTGTTTTCTTATGAGTGATTTTCCAATTAGCATTTGGCCACTCAAACAGTATGATTTTTCGCAACAGGTTATTCATAAGTAAAAACATAGTCAAAAACATTTGGAAATATTCGTTTTTTCGGAAAAGAACAGCAAGAAACTGATTGGAAAATCACTCATATGGTGAATTTATTGCTCTGCCTCCAATAATCTTGTCCCTCCGATATGTGGCTACGTCTCTGCTTCGCATTTAATACTACAAAATTCACAGACCTCGCATCTTACGCAAGTATCATAGGCGTATTGAAAATACCGACAAAACTGCTCGGTTTCTAAGATGTCCAACAAAAGTGATCTGTGCCGTTTCAAGTTGGTATATTATTGATACAATAAAATAAAAGAAATGATTTGTGACAAGCACAAGGCACATAGTCAAACTGACGCAATACGTAACAAAATATTAAAGCATCCGTTTTGTACAGTTTGGACTTTTATTGCAACGCGATATCCCTCGCGCTCGCCGTACCTTAGTTTACATCTGGCTAGCGCTCCATCCAATTTATTAGCGGCTTCGACCGCGCGCGCCGACAACAGAATCTGTCGCGTGTCGATACATTTTTCGTAAGATGAGTCCCATATACACGACCCCAGAAGTATTTTCAATACTAAAAATATTAGCACACGAAAAAATGTTTTAATGTAATTTATTGAATTCGTTAAACCTTTTATATAAATTCTTGCATTACTTACTAATTTTAAATATATTTTCAGCGCCGCCGGACTGTGAACCTGGTCAACTGACCTGTCGACAGTACAACTGGAACAGAACATACTGTATACCACCACATTACCGCTGTGATAAAGAAGTAGATTGCTACGACGGCTCGGACGAAACAGAATGTAGTAAGTTCTAATGGTACTTTTTATAAACTCATCAGCACCCCCCTGGAAAACAATTTACCCTGTGTTAACCTTAGAGAAGATTAAGAGCAGATTGACTTTTTGTCTAGTTCGTTTTTAGGGGAAATTAGTGTAAAGGGCTTCAGGAATATAATTTCTTGTTAGACCTGGACGGATAAGGGTACAAAGGCCTGTATTAAATGTAGTTTATTATGAGGAAGGATAACAAATGATCCAAGGCTGTATATAAATACACATTTATATACTTTGAACTTCAGTGACACTAGTAATGTTCATTAAGTTTTTGTTGGTTGTTTTGTTGTCACGCTGATGAATAGACCTTATTTGACAAATTGCTCAATTTAATGAAGTAGGTATTCTACAATACTTTGCAACTTCTCACTGAATAATTAAAATCATATTGATTTCATGTATCATGTTAGCTTATATAATTTCAGAATCTTCCGCTTTACTCCAGAAGTATGCCAACTCTTTTATAATGAAGTTGTTGCTAAGTTAAAATCCTAACAATCTTTAAATGCATTTTCACTGGAAGGTGTTTATTTCTGTTCATATCAGATATGAACATTTTCTTTCCCCTATTCAGTCTCTTATATTCCTTACCTTTTAGTGCAGATGCGAGAGCTAGTAGCCAACTTAAATATAAATGAATATTATGTCGTATACGAGAGGTCTTAATAGAGCAAAAAAGGGATCGAATGAGACTTCAAAAGAAAAACTAACAAAGATATTCATGAGAAGACGCATAATAGGTACTTTTATCGTCCAGATTACGGCCAGCGCCGTTCTCGACCATTTAACAATTTTATATCCAAGAAAACCCCTACAATTTAGAGACACAATGCCCTCATAGTGCGGTTTTCCCATTTTCCGATTGAAAAGATATCGGAAATGTTGATTGAATTCCAATGCGATTTGTCGCTGGCTGAGACAGGCGTCCAGTAAAGGCAATAAATTCCTAATATATTTTGATTTGAGGACTGGCGAGAGGCGGGAAACGCCATCTTTCGAATAGTTTGCGGAACAGTGGGAGCATTAATTTGTAAAAAAAATGTTGAAATATTTTTACACGGCTTAAGAGGAGGTTATAGCACGAGCGATTTGTCGAATTGGTAAGCAAGCAACTTGTTTTGCAAGGGTTTCCAAAATAAAATTCTGTGCTCACAATTTTTAGCAGACTTTAATTGAAAAAATCCTTGTATTTTACTTGCATTGAGTTTATACTCGAAAGTTTGCAACAGGGAAATGTAGTGCAATGTAAATGTGACTATGTATTTCAAGCATTTTTTTCGATATCAAAGTGAAGGAATTGAAAAAAGCCGCATGTATAATTTAACCTCCTCTTAATTTATTCCCCATCAAAAACTAAAAATTCATGAATTTCAAAATTACAATAAATGTACATATACAGGGTGCGAATAAATAGTACGGGTTCCGGTCTTCACCATCTCTGGTACAATTCAAGTTACTAAAATATAATTAGGTACGGTTTAGTCCCATTTCGTGCGTTCCCGTTTCGGGCGCTGTTAATAACTAGACTTCAATGCGGAATTGTATGTTGATTTCGCTCCTATTGTTTTCAAATAATGTTTTTGTTTTTGGGGGGTGGAGACTTAAACGCTCAGCTCGCTTCGCGAGCTAAGCTTGCCCACAGACCAGAAATAGTGGGCCGTGGAACAACTTTTTTGGCCGTATTCAGTGACGGGCAACTATAAAACAAAGCAGTAGGTACGTTTTGTATGCCTTTATTGCAACAAGTACCTATAACGCACGAACTGGCACTATTTAATTACCCAGTAAATTCTCGACGCTCGAATCGGCACGAAAACAGGTAGAAACCCAAAAACGCCCGAAACGGGAACACACGAAACGGGAAGATACGTTAGGTACATACAGACCAAACCAGTCATAAGTTTTAAATGGAAATTCCTGAATTCTTTTATACATATACAGAGAGTGTGTAAACGAATTGTGGAATATCGGATTTCCAAGTTTAAAACTGTTGATTTTAAGAGTAGAGACAGGCCGATATCTATTTTTAAGGGCGTATTTTTTGTACTCTGTTATAAAATTTCGTTACCTAACTGTTTTCAAATTATGACGTCATTGGCATTTTCTTAAATAGTAGCCTAAACTTTTCTGCTTGGATTTTTATTAGACTATGCCTTTCTGGGTCCAAACATACCATTTATGACTTCGACCTTGACAGTTTTTGGGCTACTTATTTTCATTCCAAACAAAACAAAGCCACGTTTTAACCTAACCTATGCAATATAATTATAGTCGTTCTCAAGTTTTTACACGTAAGCGTAACACACAAATTGAAAATAAATTGTTTTCACTCCAAAACTTCTAGAATTATATTGCAAATATTAACTTAAGACGTTGGGTGTTCTGTGCGTTGTAAATAATACTGATAAACGTCAAATGGCACGTGCATTTGTCTTGTTTAGAATGAAAATCTGACGTATGACGGAACCACTTATGCCGTGTATTTTTACTATTTCCATGGTATAGATACACTAATAGATACTTAACGGTTCGACACTCATCTCTGTGACTTCTTCAGAAGGTACTCTGAAACTGGTAAGTGTTGGGTTCCTGTCCTTATTTATGCTATGCCATGTATAAATAATGATCAATCATGTGAGATGAACGGTTGGCTGCTTTTTCATGTATGAGGGGTTTCGATATCTGCAATATTTCGATTCCTCGGCCACTCTATGTAGTTCACTGTCTCCTTCTAGATCTTTCTCGCCTCCTTGTAACTCTAGGCCAGAACTGTGCCTTCTTTTTAAAAATTCTGGTATCCTCGAACTTGATCTTATAACCTGTCTCGCCTCGATGTTCTGCAACGGCCGACTTGTCCAAGTGGTGGTGCTTGGTATGGCTGATTTGTTCTTTTAGCCTCGTGATCGTCCTGTCTGTCCAATGTACACCTTCCCGCAGGTGCATGGTATGCTGTACACCCCAGGCCTTTCTAGATTATTGTGTGCCCTCCGATATTTTGGAAATTCGATACACTGAAAATGGTATGTACTCCATGCTTCTTCAGAAGGCTTCCAATCTTGCCAGCGCGGCCCCTGATAAAAGGTATGTAGATAGGCAAATGCCTCATATATGTCTGGCTCCTTCATACCTGGCTTTCTCCTGATGGCTTTCTCTATGTTGGTTCTAGTATAACCATTCTTCCTTGACGTCAGGCGTAGATGGTTCAGCTTCTCCTTCAAATGCTCTGGTTGGCAGATCCGCTGAACTTGCATAACCTTTGCTTCTGTGCCGGGTAATGGTGTGATCCTCATTTAGGCGTGCATAGGCTTCTTATACACTTGGTGTCCTAATGCCACATTCAAATTAAAAATTATGTACCTATTCCAAAAACTTTTAAGTTCTATGCTGCAATCTTCTACGATATTTCGTGGTTTATTTATATGCTATATTTAGATTCCCCATATATGCAACGTTTCATTTTGATATCTTGATTAGTACAAGCCATATAGAGTGCCACCCACTAATATGCCATCCCGAAGAAGTACATAAAATAGATGTTACTTTTTAGCATATAGAAAATGCCAACAAGATGATATTCATTGTGGCCCAAAGTCTTCTGATGCATGTGTACCAAAAGAAAAGCGCTGCGACGGATACTTGGACTGTCGTTCAGGAAAAGATGAAGAAGGTTGCAAAGGTGTGTCCTGCAGACTCGATCAATTCAGATGTGCCAATGAACAGCGTTGTATCGAATCATCGCAAAAATGTGACCACAAAAACGACTGTGGTGATAATTCAGATGAAGTGGGTTGCAGTAAGTAAATAATTTAATTTCCTATTTTCTTAAACTAAGGACAATTTTTATTCGCAGATTTTCCTTTGTGTCATGGAGTTCAGTTTAGATGTGATAACGCTTTATGCATTCCTGGAGCGTTCCATTGTGATGGATATTTAGATTGTGCGGATGGTTCTGATGAAGTCAACTGCACAGCCATAGCATGTCCTGATAACAAATTTATGTGTCCAAAGGGTAATAAAGGAGGTGCGCCAAAATGCATTGCAAGAACTCAACTTTGTGACGGCAAACAAGACTGTGACGATAATGCTGATGAGGAAGATGCTTGTTGTAAGTGGAACATTGTGTTTAATATTGTGAATACAAATCTAATTTGAAGAAAATAATTAACAAACTAACAAATGCAGTTCTGCAGTTCTGTGGACAACTCCACAATACCACATCGTGCCATACAAACTTTTAGAATAAATTTTCTCATAGTTTTAAAAATACTGGAAAAGTTTGATCTTTATGTTTTTCGACCCAATTTCGTAAGGATAGATGTTTGTTATTGTATCTTATTTATTTCTGAAGTTCCCTATAATAAAGCTACAAATTAATGTGGTATAATTTTAAAGATGAAATCACTGCTAAAATTGCACTTCACTATGTGAGATTTAATTATGTCCTTAATCTTTCAGCTAAACTGGCGTGTCCAATTTTAGACTGTGATTATAAGTGCCAAGCTTCATTAACAGGTGGCTCTTGCTACTGTCCAGATGGTAGAAAATTGGCACCTGACAACAGAACGTGCATAGATAGAGATGAGTGTGCAGAATGGGGATTCTGCGATCAACTTTGTGCCAACAGCGATGGAAGTTTCAATTGCTCTTGCGCTTCAGGCTACATTTTACAAAGCAAAAACAGATGTACTGCTCCAAATGCAAGTTCCTTAGAATTACTCTTTGCCTATGACAAAGCAGTTTATAAAATGGATGCTAGAGGAGAATCTGTCAGGGTTATTGCTAACAGCACAGGAGCTAGTGGCGTTGACTATCATTATGCAAAAAACTGGTTGTTTTGGTCAGACGTTAAAACAAAAAGAGTGTATTATCAGCAACTATCGGGCAGAATAATGGGCGGTGTATCTGTGAATGATCATGGAATTTCATTGCCCGGTACCTGGACGCCGGTAGCTATAGCAGTCGATTGGGTGGGTGATAAAATCTATGTTGCCGATTCATTGGGGCAAAAAATTGATGTGTTTGAATTAGATGGGCGCTCTCACGCAATCGTATTAGGAGCAAATCTTACAAGCCCTGCTGATATAGCTCTTGATCCATTAGTTGGTTATTTATTTGTCGCAGACAGTTCTCAAGTATTAAGAGCCAATATGGATGGTACTAATGCACGTTCTATAGTTTCTGAAGCAGCATACAAAGCATCTGGTGTCGCCATAGATTTAATTGCAAAACGTGTGTTTTGGTGCGATTCTCTGCTTGACTACATTGAAACTGTTGACTACAACGGCCGAAATAGGGTATTAGTTCTACGAGGACAGTCAGTGCCAAGTCCTGCTAGGTTGGCACTTTTTGAAAATCAAATTTATTGGACTGATGGAACGAAACAGAGTATCATGTCTGTAGACAAATATGACAGTTCAAGCATACAATCAATTTATCGGATGACTGACATGCGTGATCCCAAAGCGATTAAAACTGTACATGCATTGCTACAACCATATGCAAGCAATCCCTGTGGCCCTAATAATGGAGGTTGTCAACACTTGTGTATAATAACAAATACTGGTACGACTCTTGGTTACCGATGTGCCTGTAAGATTGGGTTCCGTTTAACAACTGATGAACGCAATTGCGATCTTGTGACAGAATTCTTAATGTATTCGCAACAAAGATTTATCAAAGGAAAAGTGTTGGATCCTGTAATTGAAGGTTTTAGTGATGCTATATTACCAGTAGTATCTCGAAGAGCACGTTTTGTTGGATTAGATTTCGATGCTAGAGATGAATACATTTATTATTCTGATGTGTTGCAAGATGTAATTTACAGAGTACGCAGAAATGGTACATCAAAAGAAATTGTTTTGGCTTCACAAAATGAGGGTGTAGAAGGTCTGGCAGTGGATTGGGTTGCAAAAAACTTATATTATATCGATAGTCGAAAGGGGACACTTAATGTGCTTTCAACAAAAAATGTGACATATCGTAAAACACTTTTAAAAGAACTAAAACGGCCTAGAGCTATTGTTGTGCATCCAAACAAGGGCTATATATTTTTCTCGGAGTGGGACCGACCTGCAAACATCTCGAGAGCTCATAGTGATGGTAGTAACTTAATTGTCTTCAAGAATTTAACTTTAGGATGGCCCAATGGCCTTTCCGTGGATTTTGAACAGGACAGATTGTACTGGTGTGACGCTTTATTGGATCACGTGCAGCATTCAAATCTGAACGGTACAGATGTTAAAACTGTTAATTCCGTGCTTATACGGCACCCATTCAGCATTGTAATTCATAAAGATTTTATGTATATCACTGACTGGAGATTAGATGCTATTATTAAACTTCATAAATTAACCGGACAAGAGTTAGATGATGCACTAGTGCGAGAACCGCAGACCAACAGACTTTATGGTGTAAAGGTAATCTATTATTTTTGAATTTTTCATCCCTTGGTTTCATTATTCTTCTTGATAATTTGACCATCTAATGTGTAATGGCAGTACATAATTCTTAACCAGTGTTTTGTGAACTTGTTTAAAGAGTCGACTAAATTATGAAAGATTATTAGGAAAATGAAACGGCAACTAAATGTGAAAAATGCTCGAACAACCTGTTGTTTATAATGTAGACAAGTTCGACTTAGCATTTTTGACTGTGCTAGCATGACTATAAAATAGTAAATACATCTAAACTTCTACTTATGTAATGGTCCTTCATCGCGAGTAATAAATTCTGGTCACCCTCAAATTTCCAAATTCTGCATTCTGGGCTAGGACTGTGCAAACTACATTTCATAAATTATCGATTGTTAGTTGATTATTAGATTAATAGCTTTTTTGATAAATTGATTATTTGATTAACTGACACGTTGATTGTTTGATTGATCGACTAGATAAATAAGCATCTACTTCAAGCAAATGCCCCACCAAGGCATTGAATTATAGAATTAAATCCAGATTTTCCATGTGCAAGATTAACACAGAATGCTACTCCAGCCAGCTGGTATGAAACATTCATAAAGTGCCTCCTACATATCATGTCTAGTTTTCTCTACATATTTAGAACTCAATATATTTGATGCATTAAGCATTAATTAAGTTATTAAAAATTCTTAGTTTGTATTATCCGTGTTTTCTATCATCCAGGATCATGCTCATCCCAGTTATCAATAATTATCGCTGTATTAGTAATAATAAAAATAATACACCCTTTGGGTTAAATAATTTATAAGAAGGAAAGTACTCATTTGATTAGTCAATCAATCGACGTACTAATCGATTATCCGTTTAATCAAACAATCGATTTATCAAATGATCGTATAATCGACTGATAAACAATCAATTAATTGACAATTTGATTACACTATAAAAGTACTTCCAATAATCAATTAAGCAACCGACTAATTAATTTACTGATTATTTTTTGATTAATCGATTATTTTATACAGGCCTACTTATATGGACATTTTACAATGGTCAAAAGGCATAATGGTTCGGTCCAGTTAGGTCAGTGCTTGGTTAGGTTGCCACTAGGGCTATGCAAAATAATCGATTAATCGAAATATAATCGAATAATCGACTATTTGATTATAGATTTTACAATAATTGAATAATCGAATAATCGATTACTCAAAGAACCGATTAATCGATTAATCAGATAATCGATTAATTGGCTGATCGGTTGTTCGATTATTTGATTAATATGTAGATTATTTGATTAATCGATCATTTTATTAATGATCTAATTCAGCGGTCGGCAACCTTTTGGCAGGAGGGCCACATAGTGACAAATTGAAATTGTTCATAATTTTGATAATAATAATAATAATAATTCAACTCGTTATTTTGAACTTGAACCTTAAAAACGTTTTGTTGGTTCTTTATTGAAGATTTGAGTTCGTTGATTTTGAATCGCGAACAGCGATCGAAAGCGAATCGCAGCTGGCAGTTGAAGGAGACGTGTTTCGCGGACGACTATCGACAACACGACAACGAAGTAGAGGCGGAACGCGCCAACGCGCGTGCGGGATATGAGGTGGTGCGCGGCAACATCGCGCACGGCTGTGGTCCGTCCTGCTACTCTACGCAACGCACATTCTCATACATACGGAAGAGCGGCAACGTCACGTGCACCAAATCTCCGGTTAGCGCAGACACAAAACAGAGAAATAAAAACTTATTTCTTTACGTGAATTCGCTAAATGCCTTCCTTGTGGACCTTACTTACGCGGGCCGCACCGAGGTGGCTTACGGGCCGCATGTGGCCCGCGGGCCGCAGCTTGCCGACCGCTGATCTAATTAATCTAAGTTTAATTGAATATTATTTTATTCTATTGATTAATTAAATGAGTACTTTCTTATGGTAAGGTATTCTAGAGGTATTATTTTTATTACCGATATATCGCATATTATCCATGATTACTGGGATGAGCATGATCGTGGGTAATAATTGAAAACAGATAATGCAAACGAAAAATTTCCAATTAAACAATCAATAAGCAGATAGATCAATCGATTAATTGACAATCGACTAACTGATTAATCAAATAATCGATTAATCGGTCAATCAAGTAATCAATTAATCGAAAAATCGATCAGTCGATTAATTAATTTATCGGATAATCAAATAATCGATTAATCAAGTAATCGATTAATCAAATAATGGATTAATCGAAAAATCGATCAGCTGATAAATCTATTTATCAAATAATCGATTAATCAAATTTATCGATTACATACTTGACAACAATCGATAATCGATTATGAAATGTAATAATCGCACAGGCCTAGTTGCCACCTTATAAATCTGTAGTCTTTCCGATTTGACTTAAGTTAATAATTTGCTCAAAAATGTGAGCCGACTACAGTTTTTCAATGAATTCTGAAAGCCGATGTTTCGAGCAATCTATTTTTATCGAGCTATATTTGAAGCCATGTATTTGAAAGAACAAATATAGAAGTTTTATTACTTTAAAATCCTGTATCTTGAAAGCTAAACTGTGTGTCGTGGTCATATGAATTTTTCGTCCTATAACAAGTCAAGGAATTACGTATAAAAATTTTATAGCTTACTAACCTAAAGACCAACCTGTATGTTGTTGGTTTTGGCGTCCTGCATAATTTTTTGTAGATTATAGGTAATCAAAGAAAGTGTTACACTTCATAAATATTGTGAACCACTACCTATCCTTGGTATCAAATATTTTTCGGTCTACGACTAACAGTAAAATAATCTTGTTTTAGATATATAGTGAGCGTGAACAAAGGGTAGATACTATTAATCCCTGTTGGAATAATAATGGCGGATGTGCCAAATTATGCTTCGCTGTACCACTTGATGATAACAAAGGCTTGACTGTGAAATGTGGTTGTCCATATGGTGAGCGTTTAATGTCAGATGACCGAAATTGTCAGCCAGATCCGGATCAACCACCAGTACAAGCTTGTCCTAACAGCTGGGACTTCACCTGCAGTAACCAAAGGTGTATACCAAAATCATGGGTGTGTGACGGGGATGATGATTGCTTAGATAACAGTGATGAAGAGCAAAATTGCACAAGTTAGTCTTTTACGAGATTTATTTAATATCTTAACGGACTAACAAATATAAAATTACCTTATTTTGTAAATTTTATACATCTTTTTTCTTTTTAGAGCCAACTTGTGGTGCAAATGAGTTCCAGTGCAAATCTGGTCGATGCATTCCAATAACCTTTAAATGTGATGCCGAAAATGATTGTGGGGACTTCAGTGATGAAACCGGTTGTGTTAATGTCACGTGTAGTTCAACCCAATTCCATTGTGACAATGGACGTTGCATACCTAACAGCTGGAAATGCGATTCAGAAAATGACTGTGGAGATGGTTCAGATGAAGGAGAATCTTGCGCAGAAAAAACATGTGCTTATTATCAGTTTACGTGCCCTCGGACAGGTCACTGTATACCTCAAAATTGGGTTTGCGACGGTGATGATGATTGTTTCGATAAGCAAGACGAACAGGATTGTCCACCTATTACTTGTCTTCCCAATCAATTTAAGTGTGCCGATCTCAGACAATGTGTTCAAGAAAGTTACAAATGTGACGGTATTCCTGACTGTAATGATGGAAGCGATGAATTAGGTTGCCGTAAGTAATTTTCATTAAGTTGTAAGTTTCAAAATATAATTAAATATATTTTTCAGCATCCATAGCACCGAATCAATGCAATCTAGAAAAGCAGTTCCAATGTCAATCATCAGGTATATGTATTCCAAGAGCATGGCATTGCGACGGTACCCCAGACTGTGATGATCGATCAGATGAACCCGAGTCATGTGGGCAAATTGACTGTCCCGTTAATTACTACAAATGTAATAATTCGCAGTGCATTTTTAAGGTAATCAGCAACCAATATTTTTTATATCTTTCCTATTTTATTCTATTATGTTTCATAGGCTTACATATGTGATGGTAAAGATGATTGTGGCGATGGTTCAGATGAAGGTACACAACATGCTTGCGGTAGACCACCATTCCGGTGTCCATTTAACCAATGGCAATGTCCAAATGTAACAGAAAAGTGTGTTAACTTGACTAGCGTGTGTGATGGAAAACCCGATTGTCCAAATGGTTTAGATGAAGGCCCTGACTGTGATTTACAAGAATGTCAACACCAAAATGGTCTTTGTTCAAATGAGTGTAAACTTACCCCTACTGGACCTCTTTGTTTGTGTCCAAAAGGAGAAACATTAAGTAAAAATGGTATTGATTGTGAAGATTTGAATGAGTGCGATCCACCAGGATTATGTTCTCAACATTGTACCAACACGAAAGGATCTTACATTTGCCGTTGTGTCGATGGATACATTTTAGAACCTGATAAACATAAGTGTAAAGCTGAAAGTAAGAATTCTTCTGCGTTCAATCTAAGAGGGTTTTATTTATTTTATAATTTTACAGATCACAGTGCAGCGTTCCTTATTATTTCAAATCGTCATTCAATCCTCATAGCAGATTTGAACAATCAAGGCCTCGAAAGAGTTCCTATAATAGTAGAAAATGTGGTCGCAACAGCGTCAAACATGCACACAGGTACAATATTTTGGTCTGATATGAAACTAAAGAAGATATCCCGACTCGACAGAGGCATGGAACCTATGGAAATTATATCGACTGGATTGGATCTCGTGGAAGGACTGGCTTATGACTGGATTGGTGGAAACATCTATTGGTTAGACTCTAAACTAAATACGATAGAAGTTTCAAGGGAAAATGGATCAGACAGAATAGTTTTGGTCAAAGAAAATATTACACAGCCAAGAGGGATGTGTTTGGATCCTGCTCCAGGGTTTGTATGCTTCCTGTTTTTTTCATCTTTCTCTGTCCTTTATTTGGCATGGCTAAATTTATAACTGCATTTGACATTCAGCACTTTTTGCCAAAATTACTGTTAAAAATTTATATGAAATAAATACTTTGATCAATTTTTATAGCACACGTTGGCTGTTTTGGACAGACTGGGGTGAAAATCCAAGGGTCGAAAGAATCGGAATGGATGGTACAAATAGAACCACAATAATAAATACAAAAATTTACTGGCCTAATGGTTTAACATTGGACACAGCTAATCAGAGAGTATATTTTGCCGATTCCAAATTAGACTTTATCGATTTCTGCTATTATAATGGAACAGGAAGGCAACAAGTGGTTGCTGGCAGCCATTACTTGCTACATCCACATTCCTTGACCTTATTTGAAGACACTATATATTGGACCGATCGTCAACTTAACCGGGTCTTGTCTGCTCACAAATTTAAAGGTAAAATTTTTAATTACTGATACGGTGCCAAAGAAATATGATGTGTAATAAGTGTGAGTGATACTGTATAGTTTCAACAACTACTCCTCAGGGCAAGTTCCTTTATCATGTATTGAATATAGAATGAATCCAGATTTTTTACATTATGAAGCATCACAGAACGCTACTACCCCATAGTACAAAATTTCTTGATTCAGTTCTATAATCCAATGACTGTCAGGGTACCTGCCTAAGGAGTAGTTGTTGGAACTTTACACTAACATAATAATTAATGAAATCCCTTGCTCTTACTTATGTATGATCCTAGTGGATCAGTAAGACATGTTGTGTACCAAATGTGTACAAGTGCACAGTACTAGCGAGTCAAACAGGGATGAAACCAGCGGTCTGCAGTTTTTGCATATACATATTTGGAGCACAAAATATTTAGTTTAACCTAACAAATACATGTTTTCTTTTCAGGAAATAATCAAACTGTGGTCTCGCACCTGATATCTCAGCCACTAAGTATTCATGTTCATCATCCTTCGCTGCAGCCTTTATCAGAAAACCCATGCAAAAACCAACCTTGCCAGCAGCTATGTTTGTTATCTCCAAGTTCTAACAAGGGATACACCTGCAAATGTAAACCAGGCTTTAGAGTAACACCAGAAGGGACATGTGTCGAAGAAGAATCGTCTTATATTATGCTCATGCGTGGCTCACAGATTATTGATGTTTCCCTCACACCAGGAGATAAAACTTCCGGTTTTCTTACGCCCATTGTGGGTATTGATAATGGTATTCAAGTTGATTATGACAGAAAGAATAATATCATTTTCTGGATAGAAGCCAAGGAAGGAGATGATGAAAATGTAAGTAACTCTTTCTTTAGAACTGTTAATCCACATGCAAAGGTAAAAATAAGGGGTCATAATAGAAAAAGACAGGAAGTTTTTGAAAATCAGTGACGCTGCAAATTCAGACTTTTGCCACTGACCTCACCATAATTGGAAAAATGGTGGCAAAAAAGGGTAGTTCAAATTATTTAATGTTTGACAAAATGGTTATCAACAGAACTAAAGAGAACTAAATTTTCTACAGACATTATTATTATTGTAAAGTGAATAGTTTCAGCGCAACAGCTCATGCTCGTTTAAGAATCTAAAATCTCTAAATTATTGTCCCAACTTTAAGAAAAAATTGGGTTTTATCTATTGGACTTACAAAAATTGTGAAAGGTTACATACTTGAACTGTGATTTGCTGTATCAGTTTGAACTGTTCCTATTGGTATACATTCACTTTCCATTGTTGTCATGAGTGAACAGTTTTGCACATTCTTGTTATGTTTCGCCCTCTTTTTATATATTTGGTATGTAGATGGCATAGTTCAAAATTATGTTTAGGCACAGTATCACTATCCAAGCAGTATTTGCACTTTACAAAATTAAAGGATATATCATAACGGCTTGGCGGAAGTGCAAATCTCATATGGCAACCGAGATCAATGGACAACAGCTGCGACTACTGCTTAGACACTTGTACTGTGGTTTAGGGGTAGGCGGAATAACAGAGGGTGCAGGGTGAACATGTTTTTTAGTGCCTACTCATCTGAACCTCGCCATGAAATTGTGTCATCTTGATTTCTTTTCTCTATAATTATAAAATTTCAAGTTATTATTATAGAGTAATATAGAGTAATAATATATTTTTTACAGTGTACAATTTGGACAACTCCATATGGAGGTGGTAACAAGACACTATTTCTGGGTCTCGACTCCGGTCTGGTGGGCGCACCATCAGCCATCGCTTTCGATTGGTTAGGCAGAAATTTATTTATTGGGAACAGAATAGCCAGCAATTTAGAAGTTGTTCGGGTTGATGGTAAAATCAAATATCGTACAGTAATTTTGGCTAATGATGGAAATAAGACATCAGTTGCTAAGCCCCGTTCTATTTGTTTGGATCCGACTGAAGGGAAAGTCTATTGGACTGACGAGGGTGGTTATGGTGTACCGCAAAAAGTTGGAAAGGTTAATATGGATGGTACAAAGTCAATCGTGTTGGTAGATAACATTGAAAGGCCAGAAGCAATTACCATTGATATAGAGAAGAAAATGTTGTTTATTAGTACACAGTATCCTCCCTCAGTAATCACTATGGATGTAAATGGAGGCAACAGAGAAAGCGTACTATCTGAAGAAAATGATATATCACGACCAAAAGCTTTAGGAGTACTTGGCAGTCGCCTGTACTACTTAGACCCCATGTACGAAAAGCTCGTTCGTGTTGATCTGCCTGGAGGAAGTAGCCCACGAGTTATATTGGAAAACGAGTCTGATTTGAAGACATTTACAATTTTTAAAAAGAGACCGTCTGTAGATCACCCATGTTTACAAAACAATGGAGGTTGCGAACAGATTTGTTTGCCAGATGACGGCAGAAAACGAACTTGCGCTTGCAGCATTGGCTATAAAAAGGAAAATGAAGTTGGTTGTATACCATACAAGACGTTTGCTGTAGTATCACAGTTAGACATGACAAGAGGTGTGTTTTTTTTATTTTATCCAAACTTTGCAGAATCTATTTTGTAAACATATTCAAATGATTGTTGTGTATTTCAGGATACAGCCTCAAGGACAGTTCTGAAGCCATGGTTCCAATTACAGGCCCAGGCCATCACATATTACACGTAGACGTCCATTATGCTGAAACTTGGATATATTGGGTTGAATTCAATAGAGGGCCATGGAATGGCATATTTAGAATTCGTCCAAATGGTACAGAATTACAGCCGGTAATTAAAGAGGGCATTGGAAGCAACGGCATTCGAGGTATTGCTGTTGATTGGGTTGCTGGAAATCTTTATTTCACCAACGTATTTCCGCATGAAAATTATCTTGAAGTTTGCTGGTTAGATGGTAAAAATCGAAAAGTACTTGTAAAAACAACAACAGATGCACCAAGGGAATTAGCTGTGAATCCGTTCAAACGCTTGTTATATTGGATTGATTATGGACAATATCCTAGAATTGGTAAAGCTAATTTGGATGGATCTAATTGGAAACCCATCGTAACATCTGGAATTAGCAATCCAAGAGATCTAACAATCGACATGCTAACGCATGAGGTATTCTGGGTCGATTCTAAACTTGATATGATCCAAAAAATCTCATTCAATGGTGGTAATCGTCAAGTGATTCGTAGAAATTTACCGAATCCTATGGGCATAGCAGTTCACATGGGTGATGTTTATTGGGTCGACAGAAATTTACAGTCAATATTCAAAGCATCAAAATTGCTGGGTAACACATCTGTACCAACAAGAGTACGTACAAATCTGCAAAAACTACGTGACATAGCGATATTTGATGTCATTAACCAACCAAATGATGAAACCAACCCCTGTAGACGTTTCGGAAATGGAGGATGCGAACAATTATGTTTCGCTCCTCCTCAAGAATCTGGTAGCATCAGAGCCAATGTTAAGTGTGATTGTGCTACAGGACAACTTGCAGCAGATGGAAGAAAATGTGAATTTGTGGATGAGTACTTAGTGTTTTCTACCAGAACTGAAGTAAGGGCTTTGAACTTAGATCCACGTTCAACAAATGTACCTTTTAGTTCTATTGGAAATCTCACAAATGTAGTAGGCATTGATTTTGATTATAAGGATCATAAGTTATTCTTTACCCAAATACGTCCCTGGGCTAGAATCGCTTGGATGTCATCCGATAATCCAACAAACACAGAAATCACTAATTTAATCAACAAAGGAATCAACCCCGAAGGCATTGCTTACGACTGGACGCAGAAAAAAGTATACTGGACTGATTCATCCAATCACAGTATTTATGCAATGAATTTAGATGGCACAGAATTAGTGATGATTGCTAGAGTCGAGAGACCGAGAGCAATTGTTATAGATCCATGCAACGGCACACTTTTCTTCACAGATTGGGGCAAATTTGGCACGTCTGGTAAAATTGTGCGTACAACTATGGCAGGTTTGTTGAAAAAAATTGTAATCGACAAAAACTTGGCCCAACCATCTGGCCTGGCAATAGATTATGATGATCGTATGCTTTACTGGACAGATGCTGTCCGTGAAAAAATAGAACGCTCCGACTTGAATGGGCAAAATCGTGAAGTGCTTGTCTCGGCTACAATTTATCCATTTTCAATAACTGTATTTGGTAATTACATCTATTGGACCGATTTACAATTAAGGGGAGTATACCGAGCTGAGAAACACACAGGTGCAAACATGATCGAAATGGTTAAACGCTTAGAGGACAGTCCACGTGATATTCAAATATTCTCAACTAAACGGCAAAGTTGTACTCTGAATCCTTGTCACATAAACAATGGAGGATGCGCCCAAAGTTGTCACCCAGGACCCAATGGAACAGCAGAATGTAAATGTGATGACAATACTAAACTGGTGAATGAAGGCAGAATGTGTGTTGCTAAGAATCTAACATGCGATTCCAGTAAATTTTATTGTGCTAATGGAAAATGTATTTCGAGGATGTGGTCTTGTGATGGAGAAGATGACTGCGGAGATAATAGTGATGAGGACGCGAAGTATTGCTGTAAGCTGTAGAATGACACTTAAGCGCCGTTGAATAATGACAGAAATTTATTGCAGCTTTCCACTCTTGTTCACCAAATGAATTCCGCTGTGCTAATGGCCGCTGTATCTTCAAATCATGGAAATGTGATCATGAAAATGATTGTAAAGATGGGTCCGATGAAAAAGACTGTAAGTACCCGCCCTGCGCAGCTGGAGAATTCACCTGTGCCAATTATCGATGTATTTCTATGTCCCAGGTACATCTCGATTAATTTCACGCTCGTATCGTTATTACATAATGATTTAATTTCAGGTTTGCAATGGTGTCAATGACTGTAAAGACAATGTGACGTCAGACGAAAGTTACGAGCGCTGCCCGCAAAATACTACCTGTCCTCCAAAACATTTGAAATGCGAAAAAACAAATATCTGCGTAGAGCCGTATTGGCTTTGCGATGGTGACAACGACTGTGGCGATAATTCTGATGAAAATCCTTTACATTGTGCACAGAGAACTTGTCCGCAAAACAGTTTCCGATGTCCGAATCATAGGTGCATCCCTGCTACTTGGTAAGTTGTCATACTTAAAAGAAACTCTACTTATTTACCCATGTTTATGAGACTATGAATAAAGAATTTATATCAGACTTATACAGGGTGGGCCAATAGTGTGTAGCCGGCCCATATCTCTGGTTCTATTCAAGGTATCAAAATAAAACTTTACACGTATGTTGAGAACCCCACGGAGCATCTGATAAAATTATTTTGGTATATACAGGATGTTCACACTCTGAGCACCAAACCAAAGTTATGTTATTTTAAATGGAACACCCCACATTTGCTTACATATTTGAATTCCCAATAAAATTTTATGAAAGATGGTGTACCACATGATGGGGTTTAGAGTGAGCGATTTTAAGATATTACCATTTTAGTGCCAGTGTGGATCCAACATTGAGGAGCTGCTGACATCTACTGGTCGAAGCTATTTAATATTTCTTTATTGGACTAGGTTCACAGACTGCTCTATTTGTAAAATTCTTGAGTACTTTTGTCACAAAACTTAATATCATACAGGGTGGAGAGCTTACACAATATGCATTTTTTCTTAAAAATTTCAAATGGAACACCCCATATATTATTTCCATATTTGATAGACAGTTTACTAAGCTTTTGATTGGTGTAGATATTGTTAGGTCTGCGACTGACGGTTTCGGTAGAATTGAAAATTGAACTTTAAAATGTAGTAATTTGACCGGTAGTTTATTCATTTCTCCCATATTTTAGCGCCCAAAACACAAAATATGCTTTCCATTTTGTTTCTGGAAGTTGATTTCACATTGAGACAAAAACTTTCATCGCCAGATTGCTTCTTCATAGTCATATTCTTAAATAAATGGTAACTTATTAAACCTAGGTATAAATTGAAACAAGGAGTGCCATGGAAGAAAACCGTCCTTTCAAGAAGTAATCTTGCAATGAGATTTCGTGTGCCGATGTAAACTCTGTTCGCTAAATTTTCTGTAAAAACAGAGTGTAAGCATTTTTCTGAGTTTTTGGTGGCAAAATGGGAGATATTCTCCAAAAATGGTACAAAATTACGACAAAAATTTCAATTTTTAAGGTTCAATCTTTATTTCTGCCTAAATTATCAGTCGCAGACCTGCCAATTTCTGCATCAGTTAAAAGCTTAATAAACTGGCTATCAAACCTGCAAATAATATACGGGGTGTTCCATTTAACATTTTTGAGAAAAGCTCCATTTTGCGCACGTTGGCCACTCTGTACAATATGAACTAATTTGAAAAAAGTGTTAATGGATTTTACAAATTGAGTATCCTCTGAACCTAGTCCAATAAAAAAATCATAGTTAGCTTTGACCAGCAGACGTCAATAGCACCACAAATTTGGGTTCACACTGGTACTAAAATGGCCATATCTTAACATCGCTTACTCTAAACCCCACCGTGTAGCATATCAACTTTCATGGAATTTTATGGGGAATCCAAATATGCAAACAAATGTGGGGCATTCCATTTAAAAAACATAACTTTGGTTTGGTACGTAGCACGTGAACATCCTGTATACATCAAAATAATTTTAACAGAAGCTTCGTGGGGTTCTCCACACACACGTAAAATTTCATGGTGATACCTTGAATAGAATCAGAGATATGGACCGACTAAGCACTATTGGCCCACCCTGTATATGGAAAGCGATTGGTTAGGACACAAAAAGTTAAAATGAAATAAGTACAAGCATTGTGTTAGTCACTTTAAAATGGGTTAGTGTTCAGAATTTAATTATTTTGTAGGCCCCGGCAGTTATTTATAAAATGTATTCAACGTGTATTTAAGCAACAAACTTACAAAAGTGTCGACAATTCTCCATTACAATACTGATGGGCAACGTAACAATTTCCACATAGGTTCAGTTTTACAGAATTCAACTTTAACACGTTAATCGCCATCATGTATAAGAGAAAAAAAGTCATGGGGCCATAGTAACTTTTTTAACTTTTCTAATAGATTTTGTCCTATTTTAAGAGATTTTACCTATATAACGCGAGCTAAGGCGACAAAAGTCCCTAATTTTGAAAAAAAAATTAGCGGTCCTTAGGGACAATCTTGTTTCATCAGGCCAAGCGGTCCACATGGCGGTCCAATTTTGCGAGTCTGTTCTTGTCTGTTTGTTGCTTGCCCACTCAGTTATTCTAATATACTTGATAAGTTGTTACAAAAACTGTGAGGTGCGCATCCTAATGAGTAGCAGAGCAAGAAATATTTTAAATTTAGCCAAAAAAAATTTTTAATTTTAGTATTAATGAGTTACTTTATTGTTCCAAATGAATATTTTCGTTTTTAAATAAATAATAAAGGTTTATTTTGTTCTTTTATACATGGTTTGTTCATTACATACAACTAAAAAATATTTACTATATGCCACTTATTAAAAATTAATTTCCTGCACTCTGCTATGCAAACATTTTGTACGGGTTACAGCGGTCCGCTCCGCCCGTAAAACTCAATGAAATAGCGGTCTATTGGCGTAGAGAAATGTTTTAGTAAATGCAGTGCGCAGCGGTCCATTTGACCGCCATGGCCTGGGGCAATATATTTTGAGCGGTCCCCAGGGACTGACTTGGCGATTAACGTGTTAAATGCAATATACAATCTTTTGCAAAGCAGATCTGACCTGACCTAACCTTTCTTATCTAAGCAACAGATTGTCGCTGGCTAAAAATGAGACTGCTATTAATAGTTTTAATTTGTTTCTTTCAGTTTAGGTAACATTTATTTATAGCGTTGTAGATTATGTTTTACGTTTGTGTATACAGGGTGGCCCATTAGTACGGGGACGGTCTATATCTCTTGAACCATTCAAGGCATCCAAACGAAATTTTGCAAGTGCTTAGGAAAACCTATGCCGCATCTTATAAAATGATTTTGGTGTATACAGGGTCTTCACATTTTGCGTAACAAACCAAAGTTACATTTTTTTAAATGGAAACTCCAAATTTTTTTTTAATGTTCACATTCCCCACAAAATTTCATGGAAAACGATATACCACATTAATGGGTTTCGGGCAGGGAATGTTAAGATATTGCCATTTTAGTGTCGATCTGGACCCATCTTTGTGGCACTACTGTCGCCCACTTACAGAAGCTGTCAAAGATTTCTTTATCGAACTAGATTCACAAACTATTCTATTTGCAAATTATGATAATACCTTTGTCACAGTGCTTTACATTATACACGGTGGTAAACATACGCATAATTGAATTTTTCTCAAGAATTTCAAATAGAATACCCTGTATATTAATTGCACATTCAATAGCTAGTTTACTAAGCTTCTGATTGATACAGGCATTGCCAGGTCTGCGACTGACAGTTTCTACAGAAATTAAGATTGAAACTTACAAATTTCCAATTTCACTGTAATTTTTTACAATTTTATTCGGATTTCACCTATTTTTTCACCCAAAACCAAAAAAAAGTTTAAATTTGGTTTCTGCGCAAAACTAAGCCAATAGAATTTACACTGACACAAAAAGTCCCGTTGCAAAATTACTTCTTGAAGGTAAAATCGATTTAATGTTTATTAAGTCTACCCTCGTATGCCTAAAACGGGTAGTTTTCAAGATATTCTTACCGAGAATTAGTATTATTGTAAACAAATATAGCAAAAAGAATAAAAATAGCTCCAAATCGCAATGTCTACCAGAACCAAGAAAACTTAAATTTGAGCCACTCACTCTCTAAATCAATTTAGTTTCTTATCTACTTTTGTTGTGTGTTTTCAATGTCTTTTTCTCAAATTTGGAGTTGTTGCGAAAGTCAGAACAGATAAATATTTTAAATTTGGCTTTTATCATTAGTGGGAAATGTTGTAATTTAAACAAAAAACTACAGCGAGAACAAGTTTATTGAAATTAAATAAATTAATTAAAATTAAATAAGAAAATGCAGAAAATCCTTCAAACTATGACAGATGCGAGTTGGAGCTGTTTTGTTTATCACAGGTAACATGATTTCAACGCGATTTGCATTTTGACTACAAAATATGATTCTTCTATAAAAAGTGAGAATAAAAGTTATCTCGGGAAAGCAGTGTTTTCGAATTACTTTCCATAAAAATGGCATTGTTAATAAACATTATTTACATAAATTTGTTCTCCGTCCAGCTTTTCGTTTAAATTACATTTCCTCTACAAAGTCATATTTAGCTTATTAATAATTTGTATCTACTTTTAACCATTTATCTGTCCTGAAGCAACTCGAAATTTCAAAACAAGGAATTCAAAATACGCAACAAAGTTACCTAACTAAATCAATTTAAAAAGGTACAGGTCTGAATTTAAGTTAAATGGGGAAATCCGAATAAAATTGTATAAAATAACAGTGAAATTGGAAATTTAAGTTTCAATTTTAATTTCCGTAGAAACTGTCAGCCGCGGACCTGGCAATGCCTGCATCAATTAAGAGCTTAGTAAACTGGCTATTAAATGTGCAATTAATATACAGGGTGTTCAATTTGAAATTCTTGAGAAAAATTCAATTATGCGTATGTTGACCACCCTGTATAATACAAAGTATTGTAGCAAAGGTATTAACAGAATTTGCAAATAGAATAGTCTGTGAATCTAGTTCGATAAAGAAATCGTAGACAGCTTCGGTAAGTAGGTGTCAGTAGTGCCACAAAGATGGGTCCAGATTGGCACTAAAATGGCAATATCTTGACATCCTCTGCTGGAAACCACATAATATGGTATATCGTTTTCCAAGAAATTATGTGGGGAACGTGAATATGCAAACAAAATTGGGGGTTTCCATTTAAAAAAATATAACTTTGGTTTGTTACGCAGAATGTGAAGACCCTGTATACACCAAAATAATTTTATAAGATGCAGCATGAGATTTCCTAAGCACTTGCAAAATTTCATTTTGATGCCTTGAATGGTTCAAGAGATATAGACCGTCCCCGCACTGATGGGCCACCGTGTATGAATATGTGCTATTACAGTTAAATAAACTATACCACCATTATCTAATTGTGCAAGAAGCGATTTCTTGTTGTTTCTTTGAGATCTATGAAGCGACTTTCTTTAAGATCTGCAAAACGACTTTCTACAGAGAATCGGGTTACTTGTAATTTTTTCAAGATATTTCCAAAATTCGTTTATTTGCTTTGCCTCCATTTTCTTTGCATTGCCCATGTCACTAGCCTATCTGCTTAAAAGAGAAAATAATTTTAAGTATCATTTATTACGGTATTTTTCAGGTTTTGTGATGGTGATGATGATTGTGGTGATGATGCAGATGAACCCCCAGAATATTGTAAAAGTGAAGGCAGAACTTGTTTTGGAGATTTATTCACCTGCGACAATGGGAACTGTGTGCCTAGAATCTATATTTGTGATGGAGATAATGATTGTTTGGATAATAGTGATGAAGATAAAAGACATCAGTGCAGTAAGTTCTATTAATTAATTTCTGAACCTAATACTTGTTAACACTTTTACCACAATCTTTGTTGTGTAAATGCCCTTCACCACTTTGATCCATCGTAAAGTTTTCGGTCCTAAGACTGGTGCTAACTTTCTTACACCTTACACAAAGAAAGCGTGTTAGTTGCTTACTGGGTGCTGGGACCCACAATTTCCCTGTGTTGATAAAAGCGACTACGCAAGTTATATTTTATTTTTCAACATAATCTCCTTGGAGCTGAACACACTTGGTCCAACGTTTTTCTAACATCTTGACGCCCTCCTGGGAGTGACTTTCTTCGAGATTCCCAAAATACCCATCTACAACCTCTATTGCCTCTTATTAGATCAAAATCTCTTTCCAGCCAGGAGTGTTTTGAGTTTCTGGAACAGATAGAAGTCGAAGGTAGCCAAATCATGCAAATAAGGTGGATGCGAAGGATTTCGAACTACAATTCTGGCAATTTTAGCTGAGCGAGTGCATTGTCTTGCTATTTTCTTGACCATTCCTGGACGTTTTACTTGAATTGCAGCTTTTAGCTTGTCCAAAAGTGTAGTACTGGCCAGTAACAGTTTTCCCTTTTTCAAGATAATCAACAGAAGTCCTTTGGTGTCCCAAAAAAACTGATGCCATCACTTTTCCAGCCGACAACCCCCTAGTGGCGGTTTCGGAGACTTCTCAGTCTATTGTCGTACTGGTCTTCCTGCTTTTGATCATCTTTAATGCTCTCCCATACTCACATATTCTAAAACATATCTTTATTTTCCTTGTTTAGACGATAGGAAATGTGATGAAGAAAATGAATTCACGTGTGAAGCAAACAAAGATTGGGGTAGAGCGCAGTGTATTTCCCGCAAGTGGTTATGCGATGGAGATCCAGACTGTGTTGATGGTGCTGATGAAAATTCGACTCTACATAATTGCCCAACTCCAGAACCATGCAGCGATATACAGTTTACTTGTGGAAACGGCAGATGTATTAACAAAGTAAGATACTTTTATATTCGTATGAAAGCAACATAATAATTTTGTATGCAATTTAGGGTTGGAAATGTGATCATGATAATGATTGCGGGGATGGAACAGATGAAGGGAAAGAATGTAATGCTGTTTATAAATCATGTACACCGGAAGAATTTTCCTGTCTGAACTTCAAGTGCATTAAGAAGCAATATCGTTGCGATGGTGAGGATGACTGTGGAGATCATTCTGACGAAGTAGGGTGCAGTAAGTATTGATCATTTCATTTCTAAAGCTAAATCTAACACTCTCATTGCTTCAGAGAAAAATAATTCAACGTGTGTTAGTCCTGGACAGTTCACTTGTACAAACGGCCAATGTATAGATTATCAGTTAGTCTGCAATAAGGTACCAGACTGTAAGGATGAATCAGATGAACCGCTGCATTGTAACGTTGATGAATGCGCTAAAATAGAAATGAACCAATGTAACCATAAATGTGTAGATACCCTTACTAGTTTCTACTGTGAATGTAACGTTGGATACAAGTGAGTAAACACAAATGCAAATTCAAATCAATTTCGTAACAAATTTTGGTTTTTTTAGGTTGTTAGAAGATGGAAAAGCTTGTACTGATATAAATGAGTGTATAGAAACACCTGGTGTGTGCTCCCAATATTGTGAAAACACGCCTGGCAGTTTCTACTGTAAATGCAATGACCAATTCTACGAAAGACAAAATGATGAACACACATGCAAGCGCAAAGACAAAATTTCACCATGGCTGGTGTTTACCAATAAATATTACATACGAAACATGTCAATAGATGCAACTGCATATACCCTTATGCATCAAGATTTAATGAATGTTGTGGCAATAGATTTCGATATGTTTGGTCAAAAAATGTATTTTAGCGACGTCACACAAAAGACAATTTTCCGATCAACATTTGGTACCAGTGAAAGAGAACCTGTTATAAGACATGATTCCCATGGGTTAGAAGGTATTGCCATTGATTGGATCGGAAGGAAATTGTATTGGTTAGATCGACACTCCAAAAATCTAGATGTGGCTGAATTAGATGGTACAAGACGGAAAACGTTAAAAACTGGTATTGCGGATCCTAGAGCATTGGTTGTTCATCCAGGCACAGGTTACATGTACTTCACTTCATGGCATTTACAGTCTTATATAGGAAAAATTGGAATGGATGGTTCCAATTTCACCCGCATTCTAACATGGGAAGACGATATCGCTTGGCCAAATGCTTTAACAATTGATTACTTTACCGATCGAATTTATTGGGCCGATGCTCATCTTGATTACATTGCATTTGCAGATTTAGAAGGTCGACACAGACATATTGTTCTCTCAGGAGTTTCTGTCCCACATGTCTTTGCGTTAACACTCTTTGATGATTACATCTTTTGGACTGACTGGAATTTAAAGGCGATTAGTCGAGCAAATAAATTCACAGGAAAAGATTTACGTATGCTAAGGAACACAACCCACAGGCCTTACGACATACATGTATTCCATCCACTACGTCAGTTACCATATACAAATCCTTGTGGAGCTAACAATGGAGGATGTTCACATCTTTGTCTAATCGGACCTCCACATGAATCCAGTTATTTAAATATTGAAGGATACGGAGAAGAAGGCACCACAAGCTACAAGTGTGCATGCCCCAATCAATTCTACCTAGCACCAGACGGTAAAACTTGTGTGGCTAATTGCACAGCTGGGCAATGGCAGTGTAAAGGCGCCGACGAAAAGTGTATTCCTTGGTTCTGGAAGTGAGTATGTTTTCTCTCTGGACTTACTAGAAAAATTATACATATGTATGTATTTACGTTTTTATAATATTATTCCTTAAAATTCAAGGTGTGATGGAGAACAAGACTGTCAAGATGGATCTGATGAACCATCAACTTGTGCTCCACGGCAGTGTCGAGCCGGACTTTTCCAGTGCCAGAATAACAACTGTACTCCTTCAGCAACAATTTGCGATGGTGTCGATGATTGCGGTGATGGTTCTGATGAAAGGAACTGCAACAACACTTGCCCAGAGTTAGAATTTAAGTGTCGCTCAAACGGCCGTTGCATCATGAACAGTTGGAAATGTGATGGAGATGCAGATTGTAAAGACGGCTCAGACGAAGACCCAACTATATGTCATAAGAGGGAATGTGATCCAGAAACTGAGTTTGCTTGTAAAAATGGGCGCTGCATTCCAAAACTATGGATGTGCGATTTTGACAATGACTGCGGAGATGATTCAGATGAACCTGCGTACATGTGTAGACAAAGAAATTGTACCACAGGCTGGGAACGTTGTCCGGGAAAAACAAACTATAGGTGCATACCAAAGTGGTTGTTCTGTGACGGAAAAGATGATTGTCGCGATAATTCTGATGAACTCCCTGAAAATTGTCCAAAGTGCAATACAGAAACTGATTTCAAATGTGCTAATAACCGATGTGTGCCTAAACAATGGCTGTGCGATTTTACAGATGATTGTGGTGATAAGTCGGATGAAGCCGAAGAACTGTGTAAAGGTAACTTCCGTGAATGTTCTGAATCAGAATTCCGGTGCAACAACGGCAAGTGTATATCAACTAGGTGGCGATGCGATCTAGAGGATGATTGTGGTGACAACTCTGATGAATTGGGATGCAGTGGATTCAAGTGCAAAAATGGTACTTTCCAGTGCACTTCCGGCCACTGTATAGCTTCATACTTCAGGTAATATCCACTTTTGTATTTTATTGAAGTTGTGTGGCTTATTGCTTTGGACAGGAAATTGATTAGTTACTGTCGCTCACCACTTCGAGGTGAATTCCTTTTGTTGTCAAGTTTATAAAAATGAAACTTTGCCCATTCTTTCGTAAACTTTATTAAAATAACTATACTAAGGATAATATAGACAGGAGTCTATCTGAGGAGGGGATGCATGATCAATC
The DNA here is from genome assembly GCA_963966045.1 of Xestobium rufovillosum. Lineage (NCBI taxonomy): Eukaryota > Metazoa > Arthropoda > Insecta > Coleoptera > Ptinidae > Xestobium > Xestobium rufovillosum. Next base: position 34,049,244 of record OZ014493.1, read on the forward strand.
TTTTCTAAACACACCTTATTATCTGTTTAGTGCGCCATTTTATTTCTCTTCCCCAAAAGCTGAAACACACTTTTCTGTAGATATGTTGGAAAATCTTCTACAATAAAACGGTAGTCGTGGCATCTTTGTGATATGGTAGCAACAGTTCCATACTGTAAATTTTATTAATCGTAGGGCTTGTTGAAATTTCTTGATAGCTATTTTAAGAAACTGTTGAATATTGGTTCCAATATTACTTTTTCTGCAGGTGTGATGGAGATAGAGACTGCAGAGACATGTCTGACGAAAAGAACTGTCCACCGAAATTCCCTGGTGGAAGATATTGTCCTGAATCACGCTTCGAATGCAGCAACCACTTGTGTATTAGCCAAGCCGATGTGTGTGATGGAGCAAACGATTGTGGGGACAATTCTGACGAATCTCCTACTTTGTGTAGCAAATTTAACTGTGATACTTTACGAAGATTCCAATGTGCCAATCATAAATGTGTGCCACGTTACCAGTTATGTGATGGCATAGACAATTGTGGAGATGGTTCGGATGAAAACAACATGACTTTGTGTGCTCCAAAAATCAAACCGTGTAATACAATGACAGAGTATAAGTGTGCTAATAAGAAATGCATTGATAATGGACAAATTTGTGATTTTGCTGATGATTGTGGTGATAGTTCCGATGAGTTGGGTAAGTTTGTAATGATAAATGTAAAGAAATATATATCACACCTACATGTTTTGCTTCAACCTTCTCGATTCATAATATGTCTTCCAATGTTTATTAGTTTATAGCTAACTTGCAACAAATTTAATTTTGCAGGTTGCCATCATAATAACGTATGCACGGAAGACACCAAGGGAGGCTGCGAACATTATTGTGTGAATATAACTGATGGCGGATACATTTGTGCTTGTTACTCTGGCTTCATCATTTCAAAGGAAAACAGAAAAGTTTGCTTGGATGTAGACGAGTGCATCACGGGAACACATCATTGCTCTCAAATTTGTTCCAATATCAATGGATCATACAGCTGCTCTTGCCATGACGGTTTCAGACTGTCAGATGGCCTCTCTGGAGTTTGCAAGGCTGTTGAAGAAAAAACTGCAATATTGTTCGCTAATGGTCCAGAAATTCGAGCATATAAACTTAAAGACAGAGATGAAATTGAAGTTATAAGTGATGAGAAAAGAATTGAAGCCTTGGATTTTGACCCTGAAAAACAAATGGTGTTTTGGGCTGATAGTTACGATAAAACTATAAAACGTTCTTACATGGTGGATGCTTTGGATGGAAAAGTGAGAATGGGGTATGCTCAGGATTTGAACATGAAAGGTTCATCAAAACCAACAGCCGTAGCTGTCGACTGGGTTGGGGATAATTTGTATTGGACAGTTGTCGACAGGGCAGACTCGAAACCAAAAGGTCGTGTAATGGTTGCAAAAACTGATGGACGATATCGTAGATCAGTTGTTCACAGTGGCCTTGAAAACCCAACATCTATAGTTGTTGATCCACAACTTGGAAGAATGTTCTGGGCAGATGCTGGTTCAAATCCGAAAATAGAAGTTTCTTGGATGGATGGATCAAAACGTAGGGCTTTAATAACAGATGGTATAAGACATCCAACTGGGTTAACCATTGATTATTCAATGGACCATGCTATATACTGGGTTGACACTAAACTGAACACCATTGAGACTATGAGAAATGATGGTTCCAATCGGCAGACCGTCATTAAAGGATCGGGTTTAAGGCATCCTATTTCACTTGATATTTTCGAATCAAATATGTTTTGGGTTACAAGAGATACTGGCGAGCTCATCAAACAAGACAAATTTGGTAGAGGTGTACCCGTTCAAATTCAGAGAGATCTTGTTAATCCTTCCAGTGTCAAGGGTAAGTAGATTTACTTAGACTAAACAGTAAATACTATTGTTTCAATATATAAGAAGAGTATCTTAGGTCATCTTATTTTATAATAACCATTTGTTTCCGTTTAGTATATCATCCTATGAGGTACAACACTTCGATAACAAATCCTTGCCGCAACACCCAATGCTCACATTTGTGTTTATTGGTACCTGGAGGTCAGCGGTGTATCTGTCCAGATACCCAGAATCCAAATCAGCGTCCAAAGAGTGAAGAATGTGATGCAGCATCTGAGCGACCAAGACCAGCTCCTCAAGTATGTGCCTGTCAAAATGGCGGTATTTGTAAAGAATCTGATACAGAGTCTAACGAACTGTTATGTGACTGCCTTGAAGACTTCCTCGGACCCTACTGTGACGTCCATGGTGCTAAAAGCAGTAAACTTGGTTCTTCCAACTCTCTTTCGATCATCATTGCAATTGTTGTGGTATGCATAGTATTAGCTGCTGCAACAGGCGTTTGGTTCTTCATCAGAAAAAGGCCATTGTAAGACGAAACATTTTTTTCATTTAAATAAAATTTTAATTTTACTTTCATTTAGTGGAAAGGGTTTGAATATGGGCAGTCTTGCAAGTAGCCAAAGTGTATCGTTCAGGCAAGGAACTAATGTGGAGTTTGGCGAAAATGCTTTCAATGGTAATAGTGGAGGTAACCCGGAACCACTGGATGTGTCATACAGCTTAGATACTGTGAGCAACAAGAACCGAGATTTCCACAATCCCATGTATGACGCTGTACAAAATAATCCAGATGCTGTAGGAAATGGAAGTTCTGGTAAATAATATTCTTGTTAGTCATGCGTTTTAAAAGCCTAAAAATTTTAAGTTATAAATAAACTCCTACACGACCAATAATTGTGTGTTATATTACAGCATTATATGAAGTTCCTGATCTGAGCAAAGCAAAGGGAGATACATTCACCGAGCCACCAAGTGCAATTCTAGCTCCTTCGAGTGTAACCCATCGGTTATCTCCACAGGTGCAAATAAGACACCGTGAGTTGGATCCAAGTGCAGATACGGGCAAGGACACACAAAATTTAGTAGAAGAAGACTGCTGATATAAAAAGAAACACTCAATGTTCCGAATTTACCGGCTACTGCTAGCCTATATAAAAAGTTAGGATACCTAATTAGTCTGAAATTTGGGACGGTTGTTACAAAAATTTATTTATTACGGAATTTCCGCAAATTTTATGAAAATGAACAGGTGCTTTCACTTTTTGATATAGAAACAACTGTTTTGTTATTTTATATTAAAGTGGGGTACGAGTGCTGTCACTTTTTTAAAGGCAGGCCCTAATGTAAAGAGATTATTTTTGTATTAGCGGTGTTGGTCGCTTGACAAAATCAGTTCAGTTGGTATGCATGTATGTGCCATTCGAGTTAATTTTTTGGGTTAATAGAAGAAAATTTCAAGTTACTGAAGTGAATTTTGTCACTGTACAGAAACGACCTTCGATAAATGAATCACTGTAAATATAGTGTAGAAATGTAACATAATATTGATTATATTAGTTATTTAAATTTTCAGAGGTATATACTAATTTTATTTATTAAAACAGAGACTGCTTGTTGATCATTCCAATTTTTGTATTTTCATTAAGTACTGTTGTTTATTGTCAAATGTTTGTTTAATTGTTAACTATAATTCTTGGTATTTTTAAATAAGAATGTCAATATTTTTACACGTGAACTTTTACACCGTCCATATCAGCAGATCTTAAGCTTAATGTTAATGAATTTTGAAATACTATGTATATAAGAATGATGTTTTGAATGGAAATGGTTTTTATGTAATTGATTTGTAATGTTTGTTACGCTTTATTTTTTATAAATTTTGTTCTGCTGTTTTTTACACTTTTAAAGTGGTTACACACTGTCTCGATAAGATAACGTAATTTTGTACAGATTTCCTTCGTAAACATTAATATGGGAGCAAATATGTACGTTTTACAGTAAATAAATATAGTGGTTGTTTACATATTTGTTTTTAAGTTACCAGCCTCGCCATGACCTTTGTGGGATCAGTAGAAAAGCCACAGTGAGACAATCGGGCCGTTCAAAAGTTTATATTGCAACTGTTTCCTTGCTTGCTTCAACAAAGTTATATACTCGGAACCAAAATATAAAAAATAAAATTTTTGTAAATAATGCACTGGCTACGAGACTACGGCGAAAAATGCTCATTGCAATTATTAACGTTACCCAGATATCTATGTTATGAAAAACTGTCTTACATTTCACCAAAAGTAATAAGAGCAACCCTCAAATGGAAAGCTCTTGATTTTGGACGTTTCGTTTAAAGATTTAAAGACGTGTCACGTGTAACGACTTGGGATCATAAGACCCACTCATATTTCTCTGTTCCCTCTTGCATTAGTTAAGAATAAATAATATACCTTCATTTTGTACACCACACATCCTCTTATGCCAAATGTATCCCTGATGTATCGCCTACTTGTTACTTGTGAGGGGACACTCAATAAATTGGAACTTATGTAAAAATCTAAACCATCAATATTCTGGAATTTAAATTTCTGGACATCAAAAAGTTGGAGCCTCAATATATTGAAACTGCAAATATTTGGAACCTCAATGTATTGGAACGTAAATTCCTAAACCCTCAAAATATTAGAATTTTCAGCCGTGCCCAGTAAAATTATTATGCAGTGGCCCAAGATACCCATGTTTAGAGGTACTATAGGAAGTGAGCGAATATTGCTTAGCAGCGACACCAAGGCGGCGCAATTATAAACTTTTGGTAGTAACTAAGTGTCAAATTGACAGAGCAGGTGACACCTCTGTCATTTTGACATTCCCGCGTAAATTTAAGCAATGGATACTGTTGACAATTAAAACTGCAAAAAAATATAAATGTCAAATCTGACAGCCCAGTACCACCAAAACTTTTAAATGGTGGCGCTGGCTGAAAATTCGCTCACTTCCTATACGGTCATTGCCCTCCAGTGTTGCCAGGTGATAAATACTGTATGGAGGTAGAAGCTCAAGAAAAAAACCGGTAGATAGCGGTACCTATTATGTGGTAATTTTTTTATTTCAAAATAAAATCTACCTGGTCAGCGACTATGAGTCTGACTCAAAATCAGATTCTTTGCCATATATTTCTTGATTTAACAATTTTCGTACACTAGGATCAACTTTAAAATCAAAACAATTCCCTTGTGAGTTTATTAACCGTTTACTATGAAGAAGCCCCTCGATTGTTCTGGTATTTAACCTATTTAGTTGATTAGTTTTCAAAATGTTTACTGTGGAAAAAATTCTTTCCACATTTGCAGTTGAGTGTGGTAACGTTAACAGGCAGAAAACATTGAAATCTGAAATGCCATTCCATTGGTGAGTCGACTTCAACTGCTATGCTGCAGCGGCAAATTCAAAATTTTCCTGACTAGCTTTATTTTTTTTCTGTTTAAATGGTCAACTTAACGGTAGAGTTTGACGCAAAAACGGTAGAACGGTATGTTTAAGTCAAAAGCGGTAGATCTACCGCTATAACGATAGACCTGGTAACACTGTTGCCCTCAAGTACTATGCCCACAGATTTAAAAATATATATAGATATCTAGTTAGCACCAGAAACAGACTTGGGTATACACAAGATCTATTAAGTGGGAGAGGTTACCACATACAGCAGCTTTCGGGCGAAGTGGTGAAACGGGGCAAGCGGGTGTGAGCATAGATTAGAGACTTATGGGTGTGAGTCTCTAATCTATGGGTGTGAGTGACGTAGCGCGGTGGGCTCGACCCACGCTGGATCGCTAACGCTACGTGTGTTTTTAAGGCGAGATTGTGTCGCGCGATTTTGAATTAGAGCTGTGTTTATAATTTTAAAATTGTAAGTGCTTCTATCCACAAACTTATAATGCCTGGTACGAAAGCGCTGGAAGGCCATGTGCAAAAAATAAAACTGCCTTGCAAGTTATTAACGCCCAATGAAAGTTAATATCTTGCAGTTAATATTATTCACTTGCAGTGAAAGTTAGTATCTTGCACTACAAGTTAATAACTTACAATCTATAAGTCAATATTCTGCATTGCCGGTTAATATTTTGCAATGCAAGTTGATAAATTGCAATGCAAGTTGATATCGTGCAATGCAAATTGATATTTTGCAATGCAAATTAATACCTTGCAATGCAATCTATTATCTCGCAATGCAAGTTAATAACATGCAATGCAAGCCATTATTTCAAAATGCAAGTCAATAAAGTGCAGTGCAAGTCACTAAATAGCAATGCAAATTAGTACCCTACATTGCAAGTTATATTTTGCATTACGAATTGGTATGTCGTAATGTAACATTATGAATGCCAGTTCCTCCATAACTCAACAGGAGTTGTAGATATCGAAAAATGATTCAAATGAAAGTTGCATCCAATCAACTTCCTCACATTTTAAAATTATTTTCGAATATACAGGGTGTTGCATTTCTTCTGCACAGCACCTAACTTTGTTTTTTTAAATGGAACACCATGTATCTGATTGCATTTTGGATTTTTTTGTTAAATTTAAGGGTCACTTCGTTAACCATACATTGGGTCTAAGTCTTATACCTAGTTAGAGAGCTAGCGTCATTTTTGATGACAAAAAGGTGTCAGGCTGGAATTTTGCCAACCACTAGTTTACACTTTTCTATGTGACAGAATTTTCGCTTGCAGTCATTTCTATTTTTTGTTTTTAATAAAACATGTAAGTATACTTTGTATAATGGATCTTTGCGAGTGTATAAAATTAGTTAAGACATACGCGCCTACTGCTAGCCCGTACCATTCCTTAATATAAATGCAGCGACGTATGTCATTTGGTTGTAAGGCATACGTCTCATAATACAATATTGAGCGGAACACAAATGCGACTATATGAAGTGATGTCGAAGCGCCATTCAGCGTTACAGTTCATAGGCGTGTGGTGTAGGTACCTACTGTCAAGTAAATGTCATAATGTGGAATTAATTTTATAAACTTTTTATAATGTTTTACGGTGTTTCTGATGCTTTAAAGATTAGCTTGCGTACAGTTTCCAGCATCAAAGTACGTTCAGAAAGAAATGAGCCTTTGCTTAGTCCAGGAAAATCCCAGCCACGGAAAAAGTAAAAAACCGAAGATTTAGACGAATGCCAAAAAATGGAAATTCGTAATGTTATATACAATATGTATGCACAAGGCAAGTTTATTTTTTAAATAGGTACTATGAACTCACTAAAATCTAGAATTGCATCACAAAATATATCTTAAAAATCTAAGTTTCTTTCATTTCGTCTTCTGCTGGTGCCATACCTACTAATTAATACATGATGTAACTGTTAAATTACCATATTTATATCTGTACCTGAGCAAAATAAAAACACACGCCACTGCTTGACAATCACTCGACCTTGAAATGATTTGTGCCGGTGACAAATTAGTGTCTACATTAAAATTTTTGTGCATATACTTTGATCCCTCTATAACACTCCTCTGTTTACTTGACAGACGGACACTAATTTGTCACCGAGCCCTCACCAACCCCCCAATTTAGTACGTCTGCCTTCTGCCCTTGACTGCAGAAAATGTCTGCCAGTTGCATTTTCTTATCATAGTACCTACGAGACAACAATGTGTAGAAAAAAATTGAACTTGACACTAATTAGTCATCGCATTTTCATTAGTTCTCCAGTTCCACAGATCTTCCTCCATCCTAAGACATGAAACAATGTCTGCCAGTCTGATAGTCAAGTAATGAGTGCAAAAGATATGAGCCAGACACAAATTTGTCACACAACCTGTCCAACAGGTAAAAATAGAAATGACTGCAAGCGAAAATTTTGTCACATAGAAAGTGTCTGCCTCCCTCTGAACTAGTGATTGGCAAAGTTCCAGCCTGACACTTTTTTGTCATCAAAAATGACGCTAGCTCTCTAACTATTACGGCTTCGGCGTTATGTGACATTAAAAATCGTCATTTTTCAAATTTCATCAGTTAAACCTTGGAAATGGTACGAGATAAAGAAAAATGACTTACATGTCCCTATCCTAGTTTTTAATTCTCCATCTAATGGACCTGGAAAATACTGCTTCCTGATTGGCCACTTTCTGGTCATTTTTTGACCAATCAAGAAGCAGTATTTTCCAGACCCATTAGATAGAACTAAAAACTGGGATAGGGACATGTAAGTCATTTTTCTATATCTCGTACCGTTTCCAAGTTATAACTGATGAAATTTGAAAATTGACGATTTTTAACGTCTCATAACGCCGAAGCCGTAAGACTTAGACCCAATGTATGGTTAATGAAATGGTCCTTAAATTCAACAAACAATTCTAAAATGCAATTAGATACAGGGTGTTCTATTTAAAAAAAACCGCTAGGTGCTATGCAGAAGAAATGGAATAACCTGTATAGTCGAAAATAATTTTAAAATGCGAGGAAGTTGACTGGATGCAACTTTCAATTGAATCATTTTTCGATATCTACAACTCTTGTTGAGTTATGGAGGAACTGGCATTCATATGTTACATTACGACATACCAATTCGTAATGCAAAATATAACTTGCAATGTAGCGTACTAATTTGCATTGATATTTAGTAATTTGCACTGCACTTTATTGACTTGTATTTTGAAATAATAGCTTGCATTGCATGTTATTAACTTGCATTGCGAGATAATAGATTGCATTGCAAGGTATTAACTTGCATTGCAAAATATCAATTTGCATTGCACGATATCAACTTGTATTGCAATTTATCAACTTGCATTGCAAAATATTAACCGGCAATGCAGAATATTGACTTATAGATTGTAAGTTATTAACTTGTAGTGCAAGATACTAACTTTCACTGCAAGTGAATAATATTAACTGCAAGATATTAACTTTCATTGGGCGTTAATAACTTGCAAGGCAGTTTTATTTTTTGCACATGGCCTTCCAGCGCTTTCGTAGCCTGGAATGTATTGTGCGGTAGCAGTTTGCAACAATAATGTTACGAAAAAGAAAAATAATGATGAACGAAAATTGCTTAATTGCGTATACGGAGCGCGCCCACCGAGTGACGTCACGCACGTACCGGCTGTTGTGCAGGTCAAGTCCAGATGTGATAACCTCTCCCACTTAATAGATGTTGCATGTTGGGGTATACAGGCCGCCATAATGGCCGCCATGTTGAGTTCCCTTTTGATTGGTTGCCGCCGACCAATAACACAGCTATTGCTTTCCACTTTCATTGGAGGATTAACTTCACGCGCCAACGAAATTGAATGGAATGAAGCCACGCATATTTCCAAAAAAATTATCTAGTTAAATATTATTATGTAGTATGAAATAATGCAAACAGTTAATGGTAACAATTTTATAAGTATAATAGTGAAAAAATTATCAGTATTTTTAACCATTTATCTTAGAGTATAGCAATAGCACTAAATTTATTTATGTAAATAAGATCATTTGAGATTGAGGCTACTGATGATTAGATACTGGCCAAAAACAATTTAGCTTACATATGAAAAGTTATATTTCTCCCTTTGGTATTCTTATGAGCATTTTTGCAGCCCAATACAAAACAATGGACCATGATGAAAAAATAATGAAAATAAACTTTTGAAATGCACTCCGTCAACCACTGCTAATTATGTTTTGTAATAAAATGTATCTGCACAATGAAATTAATAAAATCTATAATATAATATTAAGCACCAAGTTTAATTTGTTAAAACAATAGAATTGTACACAAACGACGAACGTCAAATCAAAACTGGGTCACAAAAAGACAATTGACATTATTTGACAAACAGTTACTACACAACAATATTGAGTTTTCCACTAGGCACTAGACAAAAATCACTAAAAAGGAGATCATCATGGCGGACAATATACCCAAACCATTTTATTATATCCCCACTACCGCATGTTGGATATCCAGATTCTTTTAGTAAATCCGTGACTATGCCGTAGCTACGAACGAGGCTCACATATATAGATCTATAAGTATGTGACGAGGCTACGCGCAAATAAAATGCTTATAGTGTCGTTGATGGCTGACGGTAACCGGCGATTTTAGAAAAAATAAGTAGTTCGGGACAAAACACCCCAGAGTTCCACATACTGACGAACTTACGTTAGTATGTCCCATACCAGAACAGACACTAATAGTAGCTCCCGGTTGCATACAATACGCATGCGGCGTGACCATTACCTATATCAATATTATAACGTTTTAAGTAATTCGTTCTTGGAACACATCGGCAACGATCTCGGTGAGTGTTCGGATATTGCACAGAGCTGCCGTGTTGGTCTCCTACGGCTAGGCGAGTTCTGATCCCGCACGGGTCTCGCATCTTTTGCTTGTTTCTACATCATCTTTTTGCCAAAATATTCGTGTGTCTGGTGCGAAAGGGCAAGTAAGGGCTTTGTTTAAAATGCGTTCTCAGCTTTAGTTTTTTTACTTCCAAAATGCGTGCGCATGCGTATTGTATGCAACCGGGAGCTACTATTAAGGTCTCGTCATACCAGTGGCATTTATGCCGATCCTACGCGGTATAACATTTGAGCTAATGCAACGTTCCCTGATTGGTGTATTTCTGTCGGGCAACAACAGTAAATCAACAGTAAAAGTCAACAAATTAGTGGATGTCTGTCTCGCGTGATGGCGATCCCCTAGCTATCCTTTTGGACCAGAACCGATTTTTTGGTCAAAAGAAAAAAGATAAATCATCATAACAAAAAGAACTACTGCGAGGTGCGAACACTCAACGTTGCGACTTGGGAGAATGACACACCGACCACTGCGCCATGAAGGTGTGGTGCCATCAGTGGGTCTGCATTACGCTCCGAAAGCGTACTAGACATTGGGAGACAGATCACAGATGTTTACAAAATCTGCATAAGTCGCAACCGTCCACCGAACGTACCTACTTGGGCATGCTTGGTATGCATCTAACAAATATAAACGACGAAGTAGAAGATACTACTTCCATCGCCTTTTCTCTAGGACGCTTTTTGCACACAGGGTTGGGCGTAATTGCAATACTTGTAATGGCATTACGTAATGTCATTACATTTTTTGCCAAATTGTATTATTTAATGAATAATGTAATTACTTTTTTATGCTCATAATGTGTAATGTAATGTGATTACAATTTACGTGTAAACACATTACACATTACTTACATAGTTCGCTAGTCACTGAGTAGAGCATAAGTAGTGATTTTGTTTCGTGTTTCCATTGCGTTGGTGGGTTGGCATTCTTGGTTCACCAAGATTTTCATTATATTCGGGCTTAACGCTTACTGTTCTGAGTTCCGTGTCCGTGGCTTCAACCACAACAGAACTCCTGTGCTGAAGAGTTACCTCTTGTTCGTTATTCTTACATAGTTAGCATTTTTTAAATGAATGTGTTGTTTTCTTTAGGAATAGACCCGTTATTTCCTCAAATTTGTAATTTTTAATGACAATGCAATCAAGTAATTTGTAATTTAATGCAAATACAATATTCTGAGAAAATGATTGTAATGTGTAATGTGTAATTTTAACCATTTTTGAACCTGTAATGTGTAATTTAATGGCATTACTTTTTTTGTGTAATATGCCCAACCCTGTTTGCACATGCAAGGAATGGGGAGTTGTTTGTATTAATATAATAGGTATATGGGTGCCATGATCGGTTACGAAAATAGTATATTAAGTAGAAAATACGCCCGTTGCCGTAAGTATAAAATCAGGGATGAGTGTACAGTTGCTATGTTATACCGCGTAGGATCGGCATAAATGCATACCAGTGGCCCACAAAAGCTGCGTAATGGCCAACCATCCTTTATACTAAACCAAGGTTGTAACCGTAATCACTGCCCTTGTTTCAAATGGTCAAATGTCAAATCTGCTCTCTGCTGCTGTGCTGTTTGTTTACAAAAGCACTATTTATTAGAATGATAATTTTCAAGTGTTTGAATTTGAACATTGTATAAGTAACATGATAATTATGTCACAAGCATAAGAATAATCCAAGTAATTAAGAGGTGGAATATATTTCTAGTGGTCTTAAAATAAAACTAATTGCTAAATATTTATCGAAATGAGGAAAAAAGAGGTGAGGAAGCTCTTACTACTGTAATTTGAGCAACTATTTAAATGTATACACTAGTGGAAAGTTATTCATACAAATGCCAAGTTGTAATCAGCAAAAAGAATCAATTACTTACTGGAAAATAAATGCATTGGATAGAGAAGATGCCCCTACTCGCTACTCTTAGGTAGTACTATTTCAGTTGCTATTGTATTTTGGTTACAAGCCGGAAACAAAGCATTGTTTGTGTTAACTTTCGGTTTTATTTTATTGTATGGGCAATGTGAAATGACTGTTTCCCGATATGAGATAAATGTCTGCACCGAATAGGATCTTTATGCATGAAGATGTCCGACTTAAAAATCAGCGACACCTCTCTGATCATTGTTAAGAGTGTGTTCATATTTTCCAACCTGTGCTGGCAATGAAGTACCCATGCCGTCGGGCAGTAGTGTTCTTTCTAGATTTTCTCTTTATTTCGTGTATAACGCCAACAAAACATTTTTAATTATACATAGGTATTAGGTACCTAACTATATATTTTCGAAAATGACTAAACCATTGGTGGTTTAAATTCATGTATTTAATATTTTCTTCAGTATCCTAACTTTGAACAGTTAATTACGGAAGTCTGTCCTTGAATACAATTTTCCACTAGGTATCTAATATGAAAAGATTTCCAAATATATATAAATAACATTAGTTTTTACCCATGATTAATTTAGGGAAGAAAACAACTAAAATGCAAGCTTTGCTCTGATGTGGTTTTTGTTTCAAAATCGGAATATCTTGCCCACAACAGAGATCTCCACAAAAACTTTTACATATGTAGCGATTGCGGTAAACAGCTTAAAACAAAGGGAGAACTAAAACAACACATCAATTCTCAATGTGGTACTGTTAAAAAGTATAAATGCCAGGTAAAATGTATTGCCATTCTTCTCATACATATATCAGAATTTAATAAAATAATTTAAGGTGTGTGAGCTTAGTTTGATGTCTCAGGGATCACTTTATAATCACATGCTTCGTCATACTGGTGAACGAAGTTTCATGTGCAGGTTTTGTGCCAAACAATTTTTAACAGCAGGACAATTAAAAGTTCATGAAAGGATTCATACACTAGAAAAGGCGTACATCTGTGATGTAAGTATTTGATGTTATGAAACAGTTTTTCTGCAGTAATAATATTTATTGCTTCGTACATCGTAATGTAGGTTGCATTAATATATTTTTCAGGTATGTGGCAAAGGTTTTTGTCATCGTCAAAGTTTAATAACGCATAATACACTCCACACAGGGATTAAACCTTTCCAATGTGAAAATTGTGGTAATTCTTTCAGTTGTGTAGGTAATTTGTTCAAGCACAGACGAACTCATTCTGATACTTGTGGTCTTGTACCTTTAACGACACACAGAGTCAAACATCCCGCCACTAGAATAAAAGTTAAAATAAATACTCCTACTAATTCCAGATTGAAAGATAGGGAAGTACTGCAGAAACCGACCACATTGAATTCACTTAAACAAGAAATGATCCCATTTCAATCTAATGACACTAAGGAGGACGTGACTGTTAATGCCCAGAGCAACGATAAATTGGGTGCTGAAAAAACTAAAACTAATGATTCTGTAAGTTGATTTTGTAACATATACAGGATCCTGCAGCAGTGTGCCAGTGGAATCTTGCGTCCATATTATACATTGTAGAGAAGCAAGTTCTATTCTTATATTCTTATTTTTAGTTTTCCATACTATACATATTGCCCCATTTCGTCTGCAAAGCACCTAATTTTGTTTTTTTAATGGAACATTTATTTTTTTTATCAAAGTTTCGAATTTCGTAATTGATTTTTCTATGAGGTTGTATAAAATATTTTTCCCACGACCCCCTAGGAATGTGCATACAGCATAGTAGGCCGGAAACTTGACAATTGCATTGCCCGTGCGCTAATCTCAAAACTGTGCTGTAACTTTTGAAAATCGCACAGTTGATTCAAATTTTGTAGTCAGCTTTGAGATTTTGACGTTTACTGAATAACAAAACAAACACAACAAATGTCAATTGTCAACTGACAACTGGTGACAAGCATCGCATCGAAATGGGCATGCTCTAAGATGGTTAAGTAGCAAAGTTGCTCAAATTTACCTCCGTAACCATGGTTGTTATCATTTTTCGTATAGAATGGAAAAATTTGTGTGAGTGATTATAAACATGGTATATTGCTACATAACAACGCTCGTAGCAATGTTAAATTAGAATCGCACTGAATAATTTAGTTTTCAAAATTCTACATATACCCCTTTTTTTCTTTATTTTTGAAGATACATTTTTGTAACTTGGCACATAGTATGTACTGAGGAAACATTAAGTTTTGAGTGTGCCACGACTGTTCCAATTTCTTCTAATAGACCCAGGTAATACCATAAAAAACGGAATTGTGTCGGAAATGCTAAATATTGTGATTCGTGCTTAAACTAAGTTCTCCAAATGACTTTTTGGGCAAAACTCATTTTTTTTCAAATGGAACCATATTGGTACCAAGGTACTATTCAAGGCTACTATTAATAAGGAATCTTCTGATATGACCAGTTTGCTTCTAGAATAAGAGCAACTGAAATTACAGACCATCGAAAATTAATAATAGGTATTTAATTTTGTTTCAACAAAATCTAAGAACCTGCAAGGGGGCTTTGAAAATTTGAAAATCAGAAGTTGGCACCACTTCCGCCGAAACCGGAAGTGTAAATATTTCCTTGTTTATGCCAAAACTTGACGTTTACTCAGTACATACGATGTGCCAAGTTGCAAAACTTATATCCAAAAATAAAGTAAAAAAGGGGGGTGTACCATGCTCATGTTACACTCGGTATGTCAAAATCTTAAAAGAAATGCCAGTAACGTCAAAAATGTGCACTTTAGGCAAAATAGTATATTATACACGAGTTTATAATGAATGCTATTATTACCGAGGATGAAGTTTACAACACGAGCTAGCGAAGCGAGCGAGTTTTGTAATCATCCGAGGTAACAATAGCATCATTATAACGAGTTGTATACTATACTTTGTCCACGACTATCAAAACAGATTCTCAGAAAGAATTTACCTTCATTTCCCTTCTCCAGCGTAAGAAAGATTCATACATACGCTCTCAGGTATAATTTTCTTGGTTTTTTGGGCAATGAATCTAATGAGGCAAGTTCTGCAGCTTCTTTTATTGCTGGTGCTGTTAAAGAAATCTCGTTTTCACTCTCACTACTCATTATATCTTCTTTTTTAGAATATGCATTTCAAATTAAAAGCAAACCATGCTGATTTGACGTTTCAATTTGAACTCGCACATCGCGATCGCGGCCTACTAAATAAATGTAAAAAAGGGTCAAAGCGATGTTCCTATTGGTTTAGTGAATAATATTCATTATTCACTGCAGTGATTAATGTATCTAATTATGATTGAAGAAACACAAGTATAAAGAGTATGTTGTAAGATAGTCGTGGACAAAATATTTTATACAATCTCATAGTAAAATTAGTTAAGAACAGATGGGGCAATCTGTATAAATGTAAATACATAATTTTAAAGTATGGAGAATTAAAAATAGGAAGGTGTCTCTCATATTTTTTTCTCTAAAATGCATAATAAAGGTGCACAACTTTCCTGATGTGCTGTTGCGTGTCTTTCTACATATACGAGCCCAAATCCATAATTGTTCGGCCGGTCGTCAATTTTAACATGGCAGGTAACAAAAATGTAAAATAACCAAATAAATGTATTACTTTCGCAAATACTGTGACAACTACCTTAAAATATAATCGTTCAACTCTATTAGTGAAAACACTTTTATCATTTTTGCATAGTTATTGTGAATTAACGAAAATAAATTACAATCTGTGATTCATAATAGTTCAGCCTTCATGTTAATACTGTGTTACGCCTCCTTTATTGGTGACATCAGCTTTAATACGATCGGGCATTGTGTCAACAAGCTCTCTGCAATCTTCTGGCTGAATGTTATCTGTTATTTCTTTTTTCATTGTATGCCAAATTGATTCAATTGGTGACAGGTCCGAACTGCTTGAAATCTACGGCAAAATAGGAATATCATTTTCCTTAAATCATGTTTTTATTTTTTTTTGCCATATGGCACGGAGCACCGTCTCCCTCAACAGTTTAGCATAAAGGAATCGATGGCAAAAAACTGTCGGTTAAAATGGTTTTATATTCATCGGCGTTCACAATTCCACTAATAAAACGAAGTTTCCCAACTCCCCTTCCAGACATACTACCCCACACCATAATGGAGGCTGGAAACTTAACTTTTTCAACAAGGCAATCGTTGTGGTAGGCTTCTGATGATGTACGCAAAACGCGTTTCCTAGTGTCTCCAACACAAACTTCAAACTTGGATTCATGGCTCCAAATCACTTTGTACCATTGTTGTCGGGTCCAATTCTTATGTATCTTAATCCATTTTAGACGGTTGAGTTTTTGTAATTTGGTTAGCAAAGGTTTTTCTTTTTCCTACATAATGAAATTCAAAAATGTTTATTAACAGCTGGCTGTCTACCTTGTAAAATTTGTATCCCAATTGCTCTAGTTGTGGATACAGACATTTGTAGTCCAGTTACCTCCCTCCACAGTGTAGTGACTTCTCGAGCATTTTGATCGTCGATTTGCTTTTATAATTCTCAAAGCACGTCGATTAGCAATAGAAATTTTTGATGGGCGACCAGTTTTTTTTTGCCTCCTTGAATATCTCCAGTTTTCTTGTATAAATTGATAAATAATACATTTATTTGGTTATTTTACATGTTTATGAACCACCATGTTAAAATCGCCGGCCGGCCGAACTATTATGGATTTGGGCTCGTATTTAGTAACAATTTTAATTTAGATTGTTTTTCATTAACTCTGTTTATCTCCCTATATTTATCTTTATGTTTTCATATTTCGCTGCAGAAAATCTAGATAGTGATTCATTCCATTGTTGAATGGAATTATTATTCCACACTTATCCTCATTTTTGATTATCTTTACATGTGACAGAATTCTACCGCCCAATCTTTTCTCTTAGGTATTTATCCCGAATTATTTCAAATCTAATTTCTCTGACTACTTATTCACCGTAGATAAAGTTGACTAGAGGCTATAATATGTTGAATTCTTCCCCTATCTTTTCTCAATTTTTTTGTTTAATTTTTTGTTGTGTATTTCCCATGTTGACTTTTAGAGGTGTTGCTGTAATGATGATGTATGATGTAATGATGATGTCATGGTATTTTGTTGATCATTTGTATAGTAGAGCTATTTTGATTTCATTTGTTCTTTATATAATTTTTTTTACTAGTAAATGACACCCCGAAGTTTGCATTTTAGCTCTTTCTAGCTTCATGTTTAGAATTTTACATTTCTTTTTAAAGTAATGATTTTGTATCAGAATTCCACATGTTAGTCCAATTTTATAAATTAAATTTGTATTATACAGGCGTTTCAAGAATGTATATCAAAAATTCTCGTGTGCATTCCTGATGTGAAAATAAGAATTTTTTTATGTGAACATGGGTCGTGAATTGCTTCGTTTCCAAGATAGTTGAATGTTCATCAAAAAATTGATGTTTTGTTAACTGTCAGCGAATTGTCTATTGCTCACAGCAAGCTTCAATTGCTTTATCATGAATATTGTTTGATTTCTGCTCCAGCACAGGCCACTTACTTCTTTGTCTTCTCGCTTCAGAATGCTGGGGAACTAAGGTTCTCAATTTTCTCGAAAACGGCTCATTCTAGCAATACGCAAAAAGAGTACCTGTCTTGTGTATTTTTATTGCTCTTTCCGAATATCCTAATGGCTTGCCCCAAAATCTGCAGATATTTTTATTTTAAAAAACTCCTTTCGCACACACTATGGCGACGTCCCTGTTGCAGGTATGGAGGCGAGATCTATGCCTGATTATTGGCCATAACACTTTCGCAGAAATAGTAACAGAAACCGTTTAGATGCAAATTAATAAAATTTTAGTGAACATCTAGGAAATGAAGCATTTCTGGACCCATGTACATATAAAAAATAATTCTTATTTTCAGGTCAGGAACACACCAGAGTTTTTGGCGAGCATTTTTGTATATACGTAAATTGAGTTAAGGGTGCAGAATTTGAGCTCTAAAAACGGGACATGTAGATACATTTTTATACCAACACCATTCCGAAATTAAAGTAGATAGGGCATTAAATAAAAAAAGATTTATCAATAAAGGATCAACTTAGAGACTCCCACTACTTTTATAGTAATATTTTTCGTTCACCTTAAATAAATCTCTCAAATTATTGAAAAATCCGTCATAAACTCGACACCTTTTTTACTATTTGTACACATATTTATCGTAATTAGAAAGTAGGGTTTTCTAAGTTAATTATTTGTTATTCATTTCGACCAAGAACGTCTTGATACGTTACTTGGTTGAACCGGCGTGTTGGAATAAAAATCATGTTGCAATTTCTCCATCTTGCAATTCAGGTGGCGCTGGCCCTTCAGTTTATTCTCTTATTTCTAAATAGTAAATAGTAATTCAAAGATAGGACTGCCGACTAATCCTCTCATATTTATTTGGTTGCCGCCAAAGCAAAAAAACCTTGAAAATTCCAAGCTGTAGGTGTTCTGTCTAAAGAGGCTGCAGCTGTGATAGAAACCAATCATAATAGATTGTGTCCCTTGCATAATCCTAATCACACTTTTGGGCGAAAGGTGGCAGCACTTTATAGACGTTGTCCAGAATTACCATTTAACAGCTGATAAATCCCACCTTTAAATGAGATTATCCCCAGGAATCTGTAGTGATTTTATCGATTCTTTAAGATATCAACTACTTGAGCTATATTTATGCATAGATATTTGTAATTACAGGATGCTGTGGAAACCAAGCCTAAAATAATTTCTAGTGCTAATGGTGTTAAAAAAGAAGATTCTAATAATGACTGGGACAGTTGTTCAAATAATAAATATGATTCAAGTTCAAATGACTGTGACTCTACAGATTTGGCAACAAGATTGTCAGATTTGAGCAAGAAGAAAGTGAACAACGCTGGCAACATTTCTGACAATAGTATATTTATTGAAAATAAAATACAAGACGCAACTTCAATTAATGAAATAGAGGATAAGGAATCTTGTATTAAAGAAAATCAAGAGTTTCCAAAGAAAAATATAGCAAAAAGTAAGCATAACACACTCTTTTTAAAATAAAACTGAATTGTTATACTACTTTTTTATACTCAGGCTTACTGCATGCAATGTAGTTTTAAAGTTGGTGGTACAATCTGCACTATTTTTGTAGAGGAAAACAAATTGCTAATTTGTAAAGATTGTGGAAAATTTTACAAATCTATTAAATATTTTTCAAAGCACAAATGCAAGCACAAAGAGGTGGTCGCCGCAGAAAATTCTGTTAAGGAAGATCGTATAAAATGTAGTCTGAAATGTGAATTTTGTTGCGAACTTTTTAAAACTAAGGATGGACGTTTGAAGCACAAGCAGGAAGAGCATTTGCATGCATTGAGTTAGTATTTGTATTTTATTATAAAAATACAGTTTGTCCAGAAATTCCTGTCTGATAGAAAGATAAGTGCTTTGACTTAAGGATTTCAGCTTCTTCCCTAATGAATTGTCTCATTTTGTTTATGTTTTGTCATATTCGATTGTGTGGAACTGGATTTTCAACATTTCTTGATTATTTGACTTCTCAGAATTTCTTTTGTGCAGTTTACTGTTGAAGTTCTTTACTTTGAAGACTTTTTCACTTTTTATAAAATTTTGAAAAACACTATAATAATAATAATAATAGTTTCATTTAAAAAATATACATAGAATGATACTTTCCCGAATTAGAGAATTTTGTATACATGGTAGTTTTTGAAAAATGAAAAACAAAATTAAGGTCAATGGTGTTGAGTTGTTCTGATTAATACCTTGATTTGAAAAATGAAGCAAAAGAAGGTGTTTAAAACATTGTCCCATTCATGTTAATTGATACAGTGTCATGGATTTTCAAAATATTGGTGGTCCATTTTTAATGTTTTTGCAAGCTTGTAGATGATTGGCATCAAGTGAACAACATGGAATAAACTGGACTTTTGAGATACCGCTATAAAAAGTGGCCTGTATTCTTCATAATCTTGACTATAAGAAATCGAGAGTTTCCATGTTCTGCTCTTTCCCCTCGTTCTAGGCTGAGTATGTCACTTTTAATGAATGCACTGATTTGTTATTGATGAAAAAGCATCATTTCCACCTGGCTGCTTTACAATTTGTCTGAAAGGTAGACTAGTCCCAAAGCCGGTTCTACATAACCGATTGTGGTAAAATCAACAACTCTTTAGTAAGAACTTCATAGCAAGTCCTAGTTCAATAGTATATTATACACGAGTTTATAATGAATGCTATTATTACCGAGGATGAAGTTTACAACACGAGCGAGTTTTGTAATCATCCGAGGTAATAATAGCATCATTATAACGAGTTGTATACTATACTTTGTCCACGACTATCAAAACAGATTCCCAGAAAGAATTTACCTTCATTTCCCTTCTCCAGTGTAAGAAAGATTCATACATACGCTCTCAGGTATAATTTTCTTGGTTTTTTGGGCAATGAATCTAATGAGGCAAGTTCTGCAGCTTCTTTTATTGCTGGTGCTGTTAAAGAAACCTCGTTTTCACTCTCACTACTCATTATATCTTCTTTTTTAGAATATGCATTTCAAATTAGAAGCAAACCATGCTGATTTGACGTTTCAATTTGAACTGACACATCGCGATCGCGGCCTACTAAATAAATATAAAAAGGGTCAAAGCGATGTTCCTATTGGTGTAGTGAATAATATTCATTAATCACTGCAGTGATTAATGTATCTAATTATGATTGATGAAACACAAGTATAAAGAGTATATTATAAGATAGTCGTGGACAAAAGTTATTTAAGGTTAGCTACATTTTTGTGGTCACCTCAAAGGCTTGAAGCCCTACAGGAAAGTATTTTCAGAGAATTTTCTGCATGTTTTTTAGTATACGATATGTCTCTTCTTTGTTGGATAAGAATTTCTAGACAACCTGTAATTTGGCTGCCACAGTTTATTGAAATGGTTAGCAGTTTTTGTACGGATAATTGTGCAAAAGTTTCACCAGAAAATATTTTATTTGCAGCGTGTTCTGAGTGCAACAAAGTATTTGTGTATCGTCAGTCACTTCGCAGCCACCAACAGATCTGCCACAAGGGAATCCCCCGTAAAACGTACACATACATTTGCGAAAAATGTGGAAAACAATTTGCCGCAAAGAGTGTTATGAAAGTTCACAAAAACAATAATTGCGGAAATGGGCCGCAGTATAAATGTCCGGTCTGTTTAAAACTATTTTCTACCTGTTACACCCGAATGTCCCACATGAAGGTGCATGATCCTGAAAAAAAATTGCTGTGTAAATTTTGCGGTAAAAGTTTCCATTGGAAAGGCCAACTCAAAATACATGAACGGTGCCACACTGGGGAGAAGCCTTACGTTTGTTTGCATTGCAATAAAGCGTTTGCGTATAAAATAAGTTTGATAACGCACAGTAGTTTGCACACGGGAATTCGGGCTCATCTTTGCGGGACTTGTGGCATGAGGTTCTCTTGCATTGGTAATTTGAGAAAGCATAGTAAAACTCATACTATTAAATGTGAAACAAAAATTCAGTCTTGAAAGTATTGTTTCATGTGAAATAAATGATTCTTCAAAAGTTTAGGAACTTGTTATAAAATCACCCCCAATAATTTCTGCAAGTTGATGATTTCTGTTGGGAAAGTGGAATTGCGTAGAAGAAATTTTGACAAATTAATAAAATTTAAATAAACAATTTTCGGGAACACTTTCAAATTTCTTAGTGCGTTACCACTAAAAATAATTACTGGTGGTCCTTGCGTTGACCTAGTTGCGAGTCCAACAAGATATACAAACCTGGGTGCTCTGACTACAATGGGTGATCAGTAATCACATGACCACTACAGAATATGCAAATATTTTTGCAAATAAGTACAAATTATCTTCGAATTGGTAGTAACTGAACAAGGCCACTCGAAAAACATTTTATGTAAGTATATTTGAACCACATTACAGAACACAGGAAGTCCAGGAATCGATAAAACTCGCAAAAATAATGGAGCTCCCGTAATAAAGAGTAATCAAAAAATGCTTTTTTCTGAGATAAATTACACAAAATTTTATTTTCCCTAAGATTTTGGAATATTATATTTAGTTGGCCGTAAATATTATTTAGTAGTATAACTGATGCTTTTTATTGGTTGGTGGACCATAAAACCCACCCGAATTTTTTCATGTTATGCCATTGGTTGAATTTGACAAAGATTTTATTCACATCCATTTTCGATATTTTTCATCGTTTTTGAGATATTTGGCACGAAATTTAATTGTGGCGCAATTTAACTCTGAAGATAAATATTTTTGGATTATACTTTATAAGTAAAATTCCCATTATTTTCTCAAGTTGTATTGATTCCTGAAGTTATCAAGACTGAACCTGAATCATCCTGTATATTGTTAATTTTTATTTTGCGATGCTATCCGTCATCTTTTGCCAAAGAAAATGTATAAGAAGTTATCTATAATTTGTTTTACAATCAACTACATTGCAGTTTTTATTCTCTTATCAAACACATCGAATTCAAAATCTAAAATTCTGAAGGTAATGCTCTCACACTACTGTAAATGCGGTATACTGTGATTTTCTAGCGAGTTCATTACTGGAAATGTGACTCCCCATTGTCATCCAAGAGTTAAAACTTCATCCTAGAGTAGTGTAAGAATTTGTGGTATGTTGATTATAATGTCATTTTTATAAATTACTTTTCATTGAGTTTTTACAAATGCAAAAGGCATCCTAGACCATTATTGCCCCACCTCCAAAAAGTTGAACAATTAATTTGAATTTGAACTTTGAAGTGGTTGTAATTTTTTGGGTATTGTATCGACTAAAGAAATCGGCTATGTATAGGCTGTTCGGTAGAAATTGAAGTTGAAGGCATATGACTAGAGGCTCTCTATGTGCAGCAAGTGTGAGAAAATGGTTTTGTAGGTATAGTACATTCAGAATGAGAAAAAGCCCGGCACATCACAGTGACCAGTGTGGCCTGGCATGGTCAAATTCATGGCCAACAAAAGCCGCTATGACAGATTATGTCCTAACAGATCATTAAATTACATTGTTGGTAACAATCAATAAAGGATGCTACATTTTGTGTTACAAGTTATTGTCCCAGAAAGAAAATTGGGTTACACCACTGGAAATGATTGACAATTATTGAGGCAGCCATTTTTGTTATATCAATGATTGATGACACCCCCGGCCTTTTCTTATTTTGAAAGGACTAGTTCTGTGTTTCCTTATATCCTGAGTTCCTTAACTTTTGAAGAGCAAGTTAAAATTTTTAAAGCAAATTTCATGTTGGTATATTAGGTAGATACCCACACATTTCAAAACGAAGACAAGAAAATGTCAGTCATGCAGAAATAAGTAGGTGCCAGTACTTGGTTTAGTTAGATACTTTTTCAAGTGTTTTCTTCCTTGAACATGCACACCATTTACATATTAAAGTAGACTTTCATATTGGTCTTTTAACTAGATATATTGCGTTGAGATATTTTCGTCTGATTTGTGAACAGAAAGACTGCTTTATTTCTCCAAAGTACGACTGTGGCAACTATCCTTAGGGGGGGGGGGGGGGGGGGGGAGATCCCGAGCCTTGCAAAGCTTCATAATTTATTTTGAAATAGGATTTGTATATGGTACCATAAAGAGGCCCAAAGAATCATTACAAATATGTACTGTTAAAATAAAAAAAGTTGTTCAGTTTCCCATTATGATGGATAAATCGCCTTATCCACCAGACTACTCTTTATATTATTTTTTATATAGGTATCTCTTCTTTAAAAATATTTGTTATTATAGTTTAAATTGTGCCATGTAATTCCTATTTAAGATATTTCGTATTTTTATATTTAGTTTACATGTCTTTAATTATACAGAATTTTTTAAGCATGTTTTTTATTTCGGTTAATATTTTCCTATCTTGAGGAATGGTGCATGTCGAGCGTCAAGTGTTACCATAAAGACGCTGACAAAAACTCTATTACAATTTGTTAAACTATTTCGTTCATGTTAAAGTGTGATTTATAGTTTGACTGTTTGACATAACATTGCTGCAACAATAGTTTGGTGGGGCGAAAGCGGTATCAAGGAGTAACTGCAGCAATTTCTTCGTCTTCAATTATTGCGTTAGCAAGATCAGTTTTGTTGGTTTTCAAAATTTTCAATATTATCGCTGAATAAATTTTCAATATTTTCATTCTGAAATACACTGCTTAGCACAACTATGCTAAACTCTTTCTATACTTGGGCCGTCCAACAGACGGAGTGATCACCCTGCAAGCATGAGCTCTAGACAGGACCACTATCAATTTAGGACGACAGAACCGCAGTGATGCGCTTTCTTTAGACCCAACGAAGTCGCATCACTCCAATTTGGTCGGTCGTCATAAATTAACATTGGCCCTGCTAGAGCACGTTCTTGCAGGGTGATCACTCCGTCTGTTGGGCGGCCCAAGTATAATGTATATCTGAATGCATGCCTGCTCCAGTAGGGACTATTCAAAGTTTTAACTGAACATTTATTATTGGGCAACTCCATTAAATATTTGAATATATATCTTTTCCGCCTGATTGAAAAATATGTGGAATGGAAACCAGATATTGGGAGGCCAAAAGGCAGACCGAGGGTGAGATCGCTGGAGGATTGAAGGGTGTAAGAAGCATGAAATAAATTGATAAGTTGGCCACAGAAAGTTCGCGACAGAAGGGCATGGAGTTGAGATGGCGAAATCACACAAACATTTGTAAAAGAAGAAACCTATTGGGTTTGGTCCATCCAGAAAAAACCGAAGAGCCACAGAGAGAGGCGGCAAATATTCCGCAGTTGAATGATCTGTTGCACCAGAGCTTTGTTTCAAACAATACCAGTCAAAATTTCGACATCAAAAACCATGAAATATATATTTATACAGGATCAAAAGTGTCAGACAACCCAAAAATGCAAACAAAACTGTTTTGCGAGTCAGAGGCTTTTTCTAAATCTGCAAATCCTATATATAGGGGCTCTTTCCATTTTCTCATTACTCATAAAGCTAGAATGGCCTCACGTGTTCCTCTATTTCGTCTAAATCCGAACTGATCTTCTATTATTTTTTCTGCCATTTTCTCCATCCTTTGCAAAATTCTAGTTAAAATTTTTGTCGCATGGGAAGTTAAACTTATAGTTCTAAAATATTTTTTGCAAAGCGACTATGATATTCCTCTTGTAATCTTTTGGAATTTTACCTGTCCCGTATATTCAGCTAATTAGTTTAAATTTACGCTCTCTTCTTGACCTGCACACTTTAAAATTTTTGATGCAATCCATCTGCAACTAGTGCTTTATTGTTTTTTAAACATTCTAATGCTAGCTCAAACCCTTCCCTTATTATTGGACAGCGTAGGTTATCCCCTCTACACTGATTTCCTTTTCTAATATACAGTGTGTCCACGGATGGACTTAACTATACTTAAGGATTAAGATGTAAGAGACTGTGGTTAAATAATCAATTCAAGAATCAATTTTACCCCTAACCACATAAATTTTGAAATACTATATACGCATTTCGGCAGCTAAGCTGCCATCTTCAGTAGCAGGGAAAAACCTATAGTAATAAAAACAAAAATGGCAATAACATCAATGCAAAAAAAAAAAAAACAATTATATATATGACAATAATAATAACAACAATAATGATGTGAAACAATGATAGTGACAATAACAATAATATAGGTCAGGTATTTTCTGCTCACCACTCTGAAAGAATCGAAGTGCACTCGATCAGCTCTCAAGCTAGAATGAACTCCGCACGGAGACAATCCCCCAATATATACTTAAAGTGACGTAGCACTGACGTTACTTGTGACATTATTGTTATTGTCACTATCATTGTTTCACATCATTATTGTTGTTATTATTATTGTCATATATATAATTGTTTTTTTTTTTTTTTTTTTTTTTTTTTTTTTTTTTTGCATTGATGTTATTGCCATTTTTGTTTTTATTACTATAGGTTTTTCCCTGCTACTGAAGATGGCAGCTTAGCTGACGAAATGCGTATATAGTATTTCAAAATTTATGTGGTTAGGGGTACAATAATTGATTCTTGAATTGGTTAACTATACTTGTAAAAACTTTTATTTTCAGTTTTTCAAAAAAAAAGTCATTCTTTATAATTTCTTTTGCTTGTTATATAAATACTATTTACGTTGAGAAACTTTGATTTTGTTGTACAGGTGCGCAGAAAATACAAAAATGTATATTTGCAAAATTAAAAATTTTTGAATCAAGTTTTTTAAAGTCTCAGAATGAAACAGCTTAGAAGGAGAAATCGAAAAGCCAAATAAAGTTTTCCCATAGAAGTTATACCTAGTTGCTAAGATATACCGGGTGTCCAGTTAAGGTTGGCGACCGGCTATCTTAGGAACTATTCTTCCTACAGATTTCGGAAAAAAATCTTACAAAAGTGACTATAAAAATTCATCAAAAATGTTTTTAGCTTTCAATTTTCCCCGCTAGAGGGCACAATTTTAAAAGAAAATAGACAATCCACATTTTCTTCAAAAATTCAAATGGAAATGTAGGTATCTTTTATCTTTCTCAAAATCTCATCATAATATCCAGCAAATTAGTTTAATAACTTTTTGATCTAACTTACGAAATAAGAGCTGGGAGGAGAAAAGAATTCCCTTACAACAAAAATGCCATGTCTCCGGATTGCTTGAACCAATTTTAATGAATTTGGTCTCGTTGGAAAAGGAATTTATAGCGCAATAGAAATCTGCATTTACGCTTGAATTTCATTTTACGAGGGAGCTGCCAGATGGCGTTATTTCGAAACTTGCGAAAATGTCAAATTTTCTCAAAAACTTTAAATGGAATGGTATATTTTTTATAACATGGCGTCATTACAAATAGAATTGAGAACAAAATGGCTCAAACCGGAAGTTGCTATCTTTTTTCAAACGGAAGTTATCATCAAGAATATGGTTTTAATCGAATCTCAGCGCATAGGTACCTAATTTTTTCAAAAATTTTTGAATGGAATGGTACATTTTCATAACATGCTGTTAGTACAAATAGCATGAAGAATAGAATGCCGCAAACCGAAAGTTCCTATCTTTTTTCAAACGAAAGTTATGATCAAAAATGCTGTTTAATCACATTTCATTGAATGGGTAATTTTAGGAAAATAATCTTTTTAAAGAATATTTGGGCATTCTTGTACCTCTCATCTGACAGAATTATAAGAAATATTACAAACAAAAAGCACTCCTTGGGAAATAAAAACAAATACCTGGTCGTAGTATTGTTTATTTATTATTAAGTTTAACTTAACTTTTTAAATAATGTCTAGGCTCTGTTACTGAAGTGTATGACAAGCTCGCGGTGTTTATCAAAATGAAGAAAATGCCGTTATTGCCTCCCGAGCCTTGGCAAGGCGTTTAAGGAAAATTGAATATTTACTAAATTAAATTGATATTCATTTAGGTATTTCATTTTTCTCAAATTTACCCACGCAATGAGATATGATTAAACAGTATTTTTGATCACAACTCTCATTTGAAAAAAATAGGAACTTTCGGTTTGCGGCATTCTGTTCTTTATTGTATGTGTACTAACACCATGTTGTGAAAATGTACCATTCCATTAAAAAAATTGAGAAAATTTGGTACCTGTGCACTGGAATTTGATTAAACGATATTCTTGATGATAACTTCCATTTGATAAAGATAAAACTTCTGGTTTGCGGCATCTTGTTCTTAATTCTATGCGTAATGACAACATATAAAAAATATGCCATTCCATTTATAATTTTTGGTAAAATTTGACAATTTCGTAAGTTTCGAAATAACACCATCTGGCGGCTCCCTCGTAAAATTAAATTCAAATGTAAATGCATATTTCTATTATGCTATAGATTCCCTTTCCAACAATACCACATTCATTAAAATTGGTTCAAGCAATCCGGAGATATGGCATTTTTGGTGTAAGGGAATTTTTTCCTTCTCCCACTCCTTATTTCATAAGCTAGATCAAAAAGTTATTAAACTAATTTATAGGGTATTACGAGGAGATTTTGAGAAAGCTAAAGGATTCTTAAATTTCCATTTGAATTTTCGAAGAAAATGCGGATTGTATATTTTCTTTTAAAATTGTGTGCCCGCTACCGGGGAAAACTGAAAGCTAAAAATATTTTTGATGAAGTTTTCATGGCCACTTTTAAAGGAAGATTTTTTTCTGAAAGCTGTAGGATGAATAGTTTCTAAGATATAGCCGGTCGCCAACCTTAACCGGACACCCGGTATTTCTTAGCAACTAAGAATAACTTCAGACTTTATTTGGCTTTTCGATTTCTCCTTCTAAGCTGTTTCATTTTGAGACTTCAAAAAGCTTGATTCAAAAATTTTTAATTTTACAAATATACATTTTTGTATTTTCTGCGCACCCTGTACATCAAAATCAAAGTTTCTCAACGTGAATCGTATTTATATAACAAGCAAAAGAAATTATAAAGAATGACTTTTCCTCGGAAAACTGAAAATAAAAGTTTTTACAAGTATAGTTAAGTTCATCTCCTAGTTCTTGTCCTGCATATAAAATTTCCAAATATTCTTTCCACCTATCTGCTTTTTCCTCTATTCCGATTAGAATGTCACCTGCCACGTTTCTAATGATCTTGCTGCTAGATCCAATTTCTCTGAAATTTCTCCTAATTATTTTATACGCTTCGTTAGTTTTTCCTACTTAGAACTTATTTTCCACTTTGCATTTGTTATCAATCCACGGCTCTTTAGCTTTCCTACATTTACGAATAAATTTCAGGAACTGTCACTTAAAAAAATTCTTTTGTGTTTTTGAGCTAGCGTTGACCTCTATCACCACCTTGGGGTTGGTCCGACACCTTGAATCACTAACTATTTTTTTGCAAAATTTAATACATTTTAATTACACATTAACTTGGAAAAATTATCGAGAAACTACAATAAATGGTACCTACATTTTTCAAAATAATTGTGCTTGCTTTAGAATGCTGAGTTTTAATTTCCATCAATCTTTAAACAAGGGTACAAATTTCTAAAACTAAATCCATTCGATTATGAAATATGACCTTGAATGGTAGGATGACTGAACTGCATTCCCTATTTTGATTACATTAGTGAATATGTGCCATATTTATATACAAGACAGGAAGTCTGCAATCATAATCTCAATTGCCCTAAAATAAACAAAGTATCACTATTACAATCTTATGGTGGTCTACCCGACTGTAATTTTATTTGCACGAGATACTCAACAAAACCTAATTACTTCACTCCCCCTTCAAACCACCTGACTCTTTCACTTAATATACAGTCAGGTACATATTATAGTAGAATTAAAAATAAATAATGCCCAATAATGGAAGTCATTACCTATTATTCCAAGTACGTCATACTTTCCACATGCACATTAAACATTAACAAAATTTTCTTAACTAATAATTCATAATCTATAAATAATCACATTTCCTTAAAACGGCATTACGTAAATATACAAATTCTTATTCAGTGATAAAGTTAATTCTATTTTCTAAAGACCGTTGATAAAATAAGAATATGTGAATTTTTCCTTTAGGATTTGTGTTTTGCTGCAAGGTGTTTCTTGATTGCGGAGAATTTTGGCGTAACAAAATCACATTTATGACATCTAATATCTCCATTTAATATGTCCTTGCATTCGTCCAAAGTAGGTAATGTAATCTTTCCTTCATCTTGTAACTGTTTAATTACATCTGAAAAAAAATTATTAAAAAAATTAAAACTAATGTCTGAAGTTAATAAGTACCTTCGGGATGTACGAATATTTTAGAGTGTATTGCGTTCCAGTGTTTCTTCAGCATTAAATCATCAGACTCCATATCATCACTAACAACATGTAAATGGAGCCATAAGAACTTCTGATTGTATATGAACATAGTTGGGTGGGCATTAAAACCAATTTTAAAGACGCAGTCTTTATGCTCTGGGTATGCAACAACTTTTTTGGAGGTCTCATAAATTTGCTCAATCATTCTCAAGTGTTTGTCTGTGAGATCTATTAAGCCACGAATATTCTGTCTGGGAATTATGAGATAGTGAAATTTTGCTTTAGGCATCTTTTCACGAAGAACTGCGACGTCACTACTACATTCCACAAAATATTTTTTATCGTCCATAGACTGTATAAGGCTACCCCAGTACTGATTTCTTGTTTGCTCAACGGTCATTTCGCTATCGTCAAGGATTTCCACAATGCTCTGTGTACTTTTAACTGATTGTACGGAATCTTCAGAATGTGTTGTTAAATGTGTAGCAGCTGGACTGTTGCATTCTGGCACTTCATTTTCTGTAGCTGATGTAGGAGTCTGACTGTTTTCATTGAATTCAGGATCCGCGGCATCGGGATCGTCAACTTCTTCCTCTTCAGCTGTAGTTGTGTTAACAAAATCAGAGTTTGGTTCATTTTCAACATTTACGTCAGTAAAATCAGAGTTTTGTTGATTTTCAATGTTATCAGTAGGTACATTTTCAATATCTTCAGATAAATTTTCAATGTTTTCTTGCTGAGAATTGATTTCATCAACATTATCTGCAGTTTCGATATTGTCAAGATCTTTCGCAAAATCAGGGTTTAATATCTCTTCAACTTTGCAATCTTTAGTGTCAAGGAAGTGACGGAAACCACCGTCGTCTTCTTCTGCCTGTTCTTTCTCTATCAACCATTTTGGTTTACGACCTCTCCTTTTCTTCGGAGTGGGTGACGGAGGTGTGTTACGTTTATGAACCTGAATTTCAGTTCTCTCTATAACTTTTTCGTAATCTATTAAATTTTCATTAACCACAACACCTGGTTGTATTAAATCGTCGTAATCAATGGACTCGGACTCACCTTCTGCATCAGCATTTTCCTCCAATTCATCACCTTTGTATATAATAGTGCTTACATTTTTTGAAGAAATGCGAAACTCATCCTCGAAATCGCTTAATTCTGCTTCTTCATCAATTGCATCTTCAGAGAAATATTGGGCTTTCCTTGGTCTCAATCCATACCTCTGACTTCTATTCACAACAATTGTACCCACATCACTATCGTCACTTTCTTCGTCCTCTGATTCAACTTTGCGACTACGTTTTCTACCCATTCTTATAATTAATATTCTTAAAACTCTTAATAAATACGCTACTTGCTTGTTTACATCTACAACATAAACACCAGATCACTACAAAGTTAGGTTAGAGTCAGAGTCAAAAGTCGGAACCACTGAAAAACAAATAAATAAATTTATTTCAGTGGTCGCTGGTCGGAACACATCATCTACCACCTAGCCATAAGGACATAAGGGTGTTTTATTAAAATGCATACTAGGAGCTAAAGTAGAAAAGCGACGTTGTTTTTAGACGTTTAAACATCCTCAATTAAATCTTTTCCCTTTAGATTAGAATTACCAAATTTAAATTATTTTAGGAGCTACAGGAAACTTGCTTGCTCTTTTGCCATACGTTGGAGTATTCGCTATGTTACGACAGGTGTCGCAGCAAATCAACTTCCCAAAGACCACGAAATTCAAACGTTTCTCAATATTCATTATTGTAAATTAAGGGAACATGAATCAAATCGCTATAGGTTATACCAAAGACCATTCAATTTATTGGTCTTTGGTAATACCTATGATCACAGATATTCGTGTGGCAAAACTGCAAACTTATTCATTCTAAGGTTAGATACTGGCGAACACAGAAAGATTTGCAGAATTTTGAAAACTGTAAAACGAATAATTTTTGCCCGCTTGCAACACTGAGAAAAAATATGCTATGAGCTATGACCAAATAATAATCTCGCCAAATTACTAATATAGACATCAGATGTGCTAACATAGTTAATAAAATATAGTACAAATGTTTGATTTTTATTAAAATAAATTATGCATTAATAATTATGTATCGCCCAAGTGCGTTAAAATATGTTTTTTTAAATCTGGCATATTTTTGGGTTTCACAGAACACTTATGACACTTCAAGTCCAGTTCTATGAAGCTTCTGCACTGCTCTTTGCTGGGAAGAATTATTTTCCCCTTCAGTTTCAATTCCTCGCATAAACCTTAAAATAAAACTCCTTGAATTCAGCACAGCATGAAGTAACATCGAATATACCTACTTTCAGAATCTAAAAAGAAATTTGTAGTGAAACTATTCCAATGCTTCTTAGTTTTCAGTGATGGTGAATTCATGTCATCACTAATAACATGTAAATGAAGTCGAGCCATACTAGGTTCTGAATGGTATCCCAGTTTAAAACTGTGTGCTTTACATCCTTCCTGTCGCGTTAGTTTTTTGCCAATGTTGTGCATATGTTGTAAAAGACCAAGATGCTTTTCGGTAATACTTTTCAAGCTACTTATGTTTTCTTTTGGTATCACTAAATAATGAAACTTAGCCTTTGGAAACTTATCTTTTATGACCGTCAACAATTCATCAGATTCAACTATGCAGTCCTTATCATTAAGTGATTCAATTAATCCCAAAGACCAATGCGTTTTCTTTAATTTACTAGAGATGGTAGAGTCTTCTGTTCCACCGTTTTTCCTTTTGTTGGACATTATTCTAAACTCTAAAGTGTTTTACACAAGAAAATTAGAACACACATAACCTAAGAATTCGACATTTGTAGTTCGTTAGCACATAGAAGTAATTAGATCTACGTTCTGCAGTCTCAACTCTGAAGCACGTCCATCTATGAACTACTGAAATCGATACCTACAGTATCGATTCAGAGCCGCGATTTGTGCGCAACCCTGACATTAATCATCTATTTATGTTTCTAATTTCATAGTCCAATAGCTTACTGTTTTTGACTTTGACATAAAAGCAGCTTTAACTTTTTATTTTTATTCTTTAGTGATGAAGTGATATGGAAATGACATATATGTGTTTGAGCTGACTGTCCAAGCTTTTCTTTTTCTCTTTTGTGTGTTCAAATAACTGAAAGTGAAATTATATGTATGTGCGGAACTAGAACTGCACTTTTACTAGGTACCATTTGGGAAGGTCGTTTCTATACCTTGTTTAAATCAAAGAATATAAGTATTCTGCACATGTAGAAAGTTGTCACATTTAATTTGTACCATTTAATTATAATATTCTTCTTACTACTTGTAAGGGTTTTTTTTAAAATGTGTGACAGTGACGATGAATATAATAGAGATGAGGGGGTTAATCTTACTGGGTTCCTTTTCGGAAATATTGATGAAACTGGTCAACTGGAAAGTGATATCTTGGATCCAGAATCTCAGAAACATTTGGCTTCTTTGGGAAAGTATGAGTTTCAAAATATCTGATTTTCTTGTGTTATTATTAATATTTATAGGTTGGGTCTTCAGTCTCTTTTGAAGGAAATGATAGGCGAAGAAAGAGTTCACAGTAATGATAGTTCTGACAGTGATTATGAGTCCCAATCTCAAGAAACTGAGAAATCCCAGTTGTCTATTAAAACAGATTCCGACAGTTTGAGTAGTTTTAATGAGGGGTCTAGAAGTAAGTGTTTGTTAATTACAATGATTTATAGCCTGATTGTTCAAAGGTGAATAAAATATTAGATCAGCCTTTACATTTTGGTTCGAGATATGACGTGCCAAATTTAGATCACTTGATGGCTGTACTCCTTTTGCTTTATGAATGAATGAATGAATAATGAATAAAATATACGTAGAACATATCCAAGTGTATTTGTTTATATTATAGTTAATCATGTTCTACCAAGTGCCTAGCGAAAAATCAGTTAAAATTAGAATGAATGAATGATCCAAGCAGTTCGATAAGATATGTTACAGCTCCCCTAAAGCTTCCTTCACACAAATGTTGCATTGTATTTGCAATGCGGTTGTAACGCCATTTTTTAAGTAAGAGCATTGACAACAACACGTGATATCAGCTAATTAACTGGCTCAAATTGTCATTGTTGAACAAATCTTAGTTTTTAAATTTACAATTATTGAAATGTGGTTTTAGTGAGTGAGGAGAAATTAGACTCGGCAATTGACTATTCTGATATAAATGAACTAGCTGAAGAGGATGAATTGCCTATTAAGTCAGAAGATTATGACGCAGATGATGAACATACAGTCAGGCCAAAGGATATTCAGTTAATGCCTCCTCCGCCAGCGCCCATGAGGGTGGAACAAGAAGAAACTTATGAAAATGGTGTTAACAGCAGTGTCGGTATCGACAATACCACAACCAAACGTAAACTGGAAACACCTTTGGCTGCCATGTTACCTTCCAAATATGAAAATGTGGATGTTACTGAACTGTTTCCTGATTTTCGCCATGGCCAGGTATTAAGGTTCTCTAGGCTCTTTGGACCTGGAAAACCAAGTAGTTTACCTAATATTTGGCGTAATGTTAAGAAGAAACGGAAGAAACGTAAACATAAAGAGAGTGGAGGACAGCATGAATCGGACTCTGCTTCCGAAGAAGATAAACCGAGACGTCGTGGTTGGCATTTTGATTATGGTCCTGTACCCCCACCAGAACAATTGATGCCTGATGATGAGGTGAACCTTGATGCACTTTTTTGCAACTCTAAAAATCTATAAGTTGAATTATTTCTAGGAAAAATTTTTAAAACCTTTAGAAGCAAATGTTGTTGACAATAAACAGGAAGCTGCAGCCAAAGACGATACCGGTCCTAAAGTGGCAGACTGGCGATTTGGCCCAGCACAAATTTGGTATGATATGTTGGAAGTTCCTGAAACGGGAGAAGGATTCAATTATGGTTTTAAAATGAAGGAAAAGGTATTTCCCTCATTAAGTTATCACTAATTTAAAGAAAGAATTTATTAGTGTTGTTCTTTAATTAATTAACCAGATGAGTCCAGTTCCTGAGGAACCGCAAGAAGGTGAGGAATTCCCGGATGATGCCTTTTTGATGGTAACACAACTTCATTGGGAGGATGATGTTGTCTGGGATGGTAACGATATAAAGCACAAGGTAGATAAATGTTTGTATTAGCATTATTAAGAATCAGAAATAATTGTTTGTAATGTTCATTCTCAATCTTCCACTTTGGTAAATTGAAATACTGACCTGACTTGACCTGGTGTGACCTCACCAATTTAATTGTGAAATCCCGAAGCAGATAGCAAAATTTTGCTAATTTTCTACCACTTTGCTATTTGCCTGATTATTTGCTTAAATTTGCTTTATGCCTACCACGCGGGAACTCGCTGAAAAAATTTGTACACTGAAATTCCCCTTTCAAGAAAGATTTCCCGAAATACCCTGACATTCGAAATACTCCAAAATCCCCCTGAAATTCCTTGCCTTGTAAACTAAAATACCCCAATGATTTCCCCCCGGGGGAACTCACTGAAAAAATTTGTAGACTGAAATTCCCTTTTCAAGAAAAATTCCCCAAAATACACCGAAATACCTCGAAATTCCCCAAAATACTCCGAGATTCGAAATACCCCGAAATTCCCCTGAAATTCCTTGCCTTGTACACTAAAATACTCCAGTGATTTCCCCTCGACCTATACAGTCCTTTTAAAAATTTATAACAATGTTTATATTGTTGTTTGCATGATTTTTAGCTCTAAACCCTGCTTGTTCATTATTTTCCCCTACTTGTTTAGAATCTAGATAATACTGTATCTGTTCAATATTGTTTACTACAATTCTCTTAA
This sequence comes from Xestobium rufovillosum, assembly GCA_963966045.1. Lineage (NCBI taxonomy): Eukaryota > Metazoa > Arthropoda > Insecta > Coleoptera > Ptinidae > Xestobium > Xestobium rufovillosum. The sequence continues at coordinate 34,085,108 of OZ014493.1, forward strand.
TTACATTCATTCCAAAAATATGCTTGATTAATTTATAATTACCTTCATCCATATAGCTTCTGATAGATGCCACGTAATGAGCTCTGTTACAAAATTTGCACCGACGACGGAGGGTTAAAGGTTTCAGTCTGATTACATCTGCTGATGTAAATTTACGTTGCATTTTTTATTTGTGTACACTTTAGGTGTTACAGAAGCTAAATTCGAAAACTAATGCAGCTGGATGGGTACCTAGTAGTGGCAACAGAACTGCACAAGCTTTTAGTCAGCCTGGGAAAGGAGGAACCATGACTGGGAGTTCAGTTCGAATGCCGCCATTGCCAGCCCCACCATTGCCTGGAATGAAATCGAAAGGGCAGATGTAAGGAATTTTTGTTGACTTCGAGACCATGTTTCATTATCTCATAATATTCCAGAACAATTCCTAGTAAGCAGAGGCAAGATGATCAAGATGACACATGGTATTCAATTTTCCCAGTGGAAAACGAAGATTTGGTGTATGGAAAATGGGAAGATGACGTTATTTGGGATGCGGAAAATATGTCGCAAATACCCAAACCGACCATACTAACCTTGGATCCGAATGACGAGAACATCATTTTGGGTGTTCCAGAAGACATAGATCCTTCAAAACAAATTGCCGGTAAATAAAATTAGAGTTTGTGAACCGGGAATGCTTGCTCGCATTTCTAGCATATTGTTCTGCGTTTCACGTTTTTTCTCTTGAATTGTGAAAGTACAAGATGGTTTCCCGGACAGTACCTTTTCCCAAAATTGAAAAAATGCCCGAGACCAAAATTTACAAATTTCATTTTTAGGTCAAGCAACTCCAGTGAAAGTTAAAATACCACATCCTCATGTAAAGAAATCAAAAATACTGTTAGGAAAAGCGGGTGTTATAAACGTCTTACAAGAGGATACTCCCCCTCCTCCCCCAAAATCACCTGACAGAGACCCATTCAATATTTCCAACGATATGTAAGATGTTCGGAATAAACCATTCGAGAACTACTTTACAGATTCTTTTTTTATTAGATATTACATGCCTCGTTCATCAGAATCTGCACTGCGGTTAAAAGTAGGTGGAGGGAACTTGATACAACATTCTACTCCAGTTGTTGAACTGCGCGTCCCATTCATCCAGACTCATATGGGCCCTATGCGACTGAGAAATTTTCATCGGCCACCAATGAAAAGATTTTCGCACGGGACTTTGTCCCAGCCGGGACCTCATCCTGTTATGCCATTGGTTAAACATATTAAGAAGAAAGCCAAGGTAAATTAAGCTATTTATTTGAAACAATTCTGCATTTATTTCTTTCTCAAACACAGCAACGTGAAGTGGAACGTATGGCTTCCGGAGGTGGTGACGTGTTCTTTATGCGAACTCCAGAAGATTTGACTGGTCGAGATGGCGACATAATTTTAGTGGAGTTTTGCGAAGAACATCCTCCCTTAATGAATCAAGTAATGCACAATTTACAATTTTGTCTTAGAGAGCTTTTTAAAAACATTTTTTAGGTCGGGATGTGTTCGAAAATTAAAAACTACTATAAAAGGAAAGCTGCGAAAGATTCAGGTCCCCCAGTATATCGATATGGCGAAACTGCGTATGCTCATACTTCACCATTTTTGGGTATACTCCACCCTGGTCAGTCCATTCAGGCAGTTGAGAACAACATGTATAGGTAATGTCCAAACTTATTTCAGTGCGACTATATTTAGTTACGTCACAAATTATTCATATTTCTAGGGCACCTATTTATGAACACAAAATACCCGGGACTGATTTCATAGTTATTCGGACACGACAACAGTATTATATTAGAGAAATTGATGCTCTTTATGTGGCCGGACAAGAGTGTCCATTGTACGAAGTTCCAGGACCAAATTCCAAGAGAGCCAATAACTTTGTTCGAGATTTCCTTCAGGTATTCACCAAAACCACTATGTTAAATGATAACATTATTATTATTATTGCTTGGCTCTTCAACCTGTTAGGTTATGACTGTTTTCTAGGAACTTCCTAAATCCATTTCTTGGGGAGGATCGGACTCCATTGCACTTTCACTTGCTCCTCACATTTGTTTGGGGCTTTATTTTTGCCATTCACTGCTATCTTATTCAATTTTCTTCTATCCTTAGCCCATACTTTCCAACTGCCTACTTCTAATATTCTTAGATCATCCACGGTTTGATGAAAATTGCTCGAAAACAACTGCTCGAAAGAAAATTGCTCGAAATCAATTGCTCGAAAAATTATTCCTCAAATGGGAAGTTCCTCGAAAGGCAAGTTGCTCGAATAACAATTTCTCGAAAAGACAATTCCTCGAAGTACATGGCGAATGATCGAGACCGATAACGCTCCGCTCGCTCCGCTTGACCAATACCTCAACATAGTAAGCCATAGATCTTTTTGTTGCGGCTAATTTGTTTAAAAAAAATTATGAAAACAAGTCACTAAATAAGTCAACTAAATAGGAAAATGTATACATTTACCAATCTGTTTACATTTACCGTAGCATATACATTTATGTAAATTCAAAATAACTAAATATACCAGAAACGTTTTTTACATTTATTGCCACATCACTTAATAATAAATTATAATAAACAAATAAAGGTATATAATTAATATCCAATGTTGTGAGCAAGACTGCGAATATAATCTGAAATGTCTACATTGTACGCAAAATTTTGTACTATGCGCAATATTCTTCCCGCACAATCGCCATATTTACGACTACCCATTGGAGGTCCAACGCCAGACAAAAATTGTTCTATTTTCAACTCGATAAAGCTTTGTTGTCGTTTGATAGCATCTATACATTTCCAAATGCTAGGGTGATTCACCGAAAGTAACTCCTCGAAACCTCTATGCCATCCTTCGACGCTGTGGTTAGTTTTTGATTCACCTTCAAGAGTACCTTGGTAACAATTCCACATACTTAAAGGAAAACGAGGTGGGTGCCGATGTCTTCGATTTGGACGACCGATCCACGTGTCCTCAAAATAATCAGTTATGGGTTGCGCTTCTTCAGGGAACACATTTTCGTCGCACAGAACTTCAAAATATTGAATTACATGTTCTTCAGGTACGAAAGCTAAAGCAGGGAGCATTTTCATTTTTAGTGCGAATTCGGCATCTAATTCATATCTGTTTTTCATACCACTCGATTGAATATGTCGAAAAATTGCTTGGCATAAATGGAAAAAACATCCTCTGTGTCTGGTTTCGGGATATACATCATGCACTACATTAATTACGGCACTTTCGAAATCGGATATTATTGTTGGTGGATTTGCATCGAATATAAATTCTTTAATTTTGCGGAAAAGTTCAGAATAGGTGTCCTCGGTGTTATTTGGCAGAAGCGCGTAAATTAGTGGCACAGCATTATTACCTTGTAGACAATGTATGGTATACAACTGCCCAAAAAGAAGTGGAGTAGTTTTGAAGGTTCCATCAACATACCAATGTGCAGATGATTCCAACAAACGTAAATTCCTTCTAGTTGAAAAAATGATGAGCCGATCTTCCACTTGCCCTTTATCATGTAATAAGAAATCTTCTCCATTTGCAGTGACCGTAAATTCCGGCGGAAATCGAATGTCTTGCCTATGCATTGGCACAGCAGGACCCAAATTTTCACTTGTGCGAATATTTCTTATGATTCTGCAGGCAGTCTTGCTGATACTGCCCGACCAACATTTTCTGATGCAGTAAATAGGTATAAGAAACTGTGGCGTATCTCTAGTTGATTTTGCATTTTTTTAAATGGTATTATATACTCTTGTAGCGCCTACACTTGCGGCGTCAGCTATGTGATTGTGCACATTTATTAATTTTTGTTATATTGTTATCGATTGTTGTCGCCCGAGCGGAACACTTTAATTTTTTAGAAACTTCACACTTCCAATACGTTTTATTTGAGAAAGAAATTGTTATCTATAAGTGGGTGGGTGGGTACAGACCAATTCGGCGCTCAACCCTATCGGCAATAAATGTGGAGTGGTTAAGTAGGGGCGGCATCGAATTCCGCACCGTATACCTGGGCCCTAATCCTTTTGCATGAATTCTGCACTACACCAGGGATAACAGAGTCCGTGAGGGGTTTCTCAAAAAAGGTTTCATATTTTCAGTTTATTATTGTCTGATTTAGAACATATTGTAAGAATTCCCAAGTTCCTAAGTATCCCAATAAAATTGTCATAAATAAATAAAACTAATGGCGATGATTACAACTAAGGGAAAAACCCAAACCCTGGCAAGCGAGCCGCCACGACGCACCGGCGCCGCCCTGCAATAAATACCTATAATCATGCATTGTGATGGGGAGGTGTTTAGGCGAAGCTTAACATAAATGTTAAGCTCCGTACAAAGTGAATAAGAGAAGTGTCTCCACTTGATAGCTGTTGCAGCAGAAGAGCGGGCTACGCAACTGTAATACTGGCATTGGTGCCGTGTGCAGCAAACTGGGCCATTCGTTCGGGCGTACCGCTTGGCCATATGCAATAATACATATCGTTTTAGCGTTCAGGAAGTACTCTGGTTAAAGTGAATAAAGGGGCGTAAATGCTGTATCCCAAAATATAATTTCGTACGGAAAAACGGCATTTTTCTCCATTTCAAAACAAGCAAAATTAGCAGCTAAATGGCCTCGGGCAATTGCTCGATAGGGCTCCGTTTTTGAAAAACATTTTGATTCGAAGGAAACAAATAGAAACAAAATTTAATTAAAGCGGGTACTGCAAAACAAAGTTGGTGCTATAAGGAAGTAATAATTGATTCTGTTATTTATTTTACCTGGCTGGATTATTTGTAAAATCTGTCATCAATTACCAATTGTATTACATGCTTATCTTAGCTTGAAAACAACCAGTTGGACCCCGAAAATATTTCAGACGAAGTCACTTTAACAAGGGGAACACTAACTTGGGCATCCCAGTTCTTACATATTGTTTATTAAGAAAACTAGAACGTTTTTTCCCAAGCATATTGATACCAGAGATGCTTACGACCTAACTATATGATTTCTTAAGTAAAAGTAACTGTAGTAGGTACTTTAAAATATGAATGTAAATCTCACGAATCAATATGTGTTGGCGTCATTGGGTCATAATTACATATTGTTAAGAATGCAATTTTATTCTAAGCAGCAAAATGCAGGCCTCAAAAAACAGAACTGAGAAAATAAGAAATTGTCAAGATTATATTCAAAATAAATATGACTTTTGTAAGAGCTGCTGAATTTACTTTACGGCCTGACTTTAAATAATTGAAATACAGTGAATCCTATGTGAATATTGACGTATAAGTTGACCGCTTTTTGTTGAAACCGAGGAATTTCTATAATTTTACATAAGTGGTTAACCTGTCTATGTTGACCACCGTCAAACGTGTATCTTTTTCACTATAAATCCATTTTTTGGTAATGTAATGAAATCAATGCATCATACACAATACATTCGACATCGGTATAATCGCGCGGACGCTCGGCCCAGTTCTCCCACTCCAGTCGCCTAGAAACATTACATTTGCGTAGCTCAGTATCCGCCCGGAGTGGAGGCACTTCTCTTATTCACTTTGGCTCCGTAACATCGATGTTAACTGTGGTCGACATTCGCATAAACGTACCTAACATCACTTTATTAACTAACTACAGTTTACCCTTAGCTAAATGTGTTCTTAAACCAAATTTAGTAAGTAAATGCCATTTATCGGCTGCGCGTAAATGCTTAAACGTAGCTCAGATTTGCGAAAACCCCGAGGCTCTATCTCTGTTGCTTCTATGAGAAACCCCCAAATCACAAAGAAAATAGGACACTCTGTACAATAATAATACCGATATTAAAAAACAAAAATAAAATAGAAATTTCATTTCATTACCATATATTAAAGGTATGTCACACAATATTAATAACTTATTTTTTGTAGAAATAGCCCGAATTAGTAATTTCGATAAAAACATTCGGTACCTAGGTATTAGTACTCGTTGTGCAATGAAGCCGTTTCTCTCACTTGTATTACAATATACTATTATTTCATTACTTCGAGGAATTCTCTTTTCGAGAAATTGTTATTCGGGCAACTAGGCTTTCGAGGAACTTCCCATTCGAGGAACAATTTTTCGAGCAATTGATGTCGAGCAATTTTCTTTCGAGCAATTGTTTTCGAGCAATTTGCCGCACACCATTATCCATAACATCGTCATACCATCTCAATCTGGGTCTTCCTTTGCTCTGCTTTCGCATTACATTATTATTTCTATAGCTCTTGTGCTATTGCTCCAAGTTATGTGCCCCAACCAGCCGATTCTTTGAACTTTAATAAACTTTGCCATGTAATTTCTCACTAATAACTCAAAATTTATGAATTCCTGTATTCATTTTGGTTTATTTTTCTCGCTCCAAAAATCTCCCGTATTATCCTATGTTCAAAAGTTCTTAATTGCTCTTCCTCTCTTATCCTCGAATCTAGATTCCATCGCATATGTTGCTACTGGTCTTATGAGAGTTTCATATATTTTAATCCTTGTGTCTTGCTTATCTGTCTGTTAATCAATATATTTTTATTTGTAAAATATGCTCTGAATCCTGATTGTAGTCTTGCTTCTATCTCATTGTTCCATTTATTTGTGTTTCTAGGTACCAATAATTATTTACCTCCTCAAATTTGTAGTTATCAATTTTTATTGGTTATTACTTCCTTTTCCTTGCTTTTGAGAACATGTAATTTAATTCTATTTTCTTTTACTTGTTCGTTCATGTTTATAAAATGTATTTGAACTATTGTTGCTTGCTACTGTTCGTAATCTTCGTTTGAACCTGTTTGCTTCCATCTCAATCTAATTTTGTTTTCATTTTGGATCTGTTTCATTATCAAACCAATCTGCCCTTTTCTCTTCTTTACTCCCAATTATTGCCTCCCTTATGTTTTTCCATCCCTGGTTTATCTCTTCCATCACTTGTATCATGAATTTTGCTACACAATATTTCTTTTAATCTTTGGCAAAATAGCACTTATAATTTTCAATTTCTAGGTTTTCATCTATCGCCTGTTTTGGAAAAGTAGAGATAACCCACGTAGGATAAAAATGGACGATATTAAAAAAGCTTTTCCATCACATTCAGAAAGTAGCATCAGAAAAAGATTAAAGTTATGTGCCGATTTTAAAAGAACAGGTGGTATTTGTGTGTTTTGAAAATTTTATGTGTAATAATTTTTTTATTTAAGGTCTTGATTCAAATTGGTGGGTAATAAAACCAGAGTTTCGTCTGCCAACGGAGGAGGAAATCAGAGCTATGGTATCACCAGAACAGTGTTGTGCTTACTTTAGTATGGTTGCAGCAGAACAACGGCTTAAGGTTAATTGAAATTGTTTTATTTTCATTTTAAGCTTTGATTATAGCTAAAAATTTTTAAAATATTGGAAATAAATTTAAGGATGCTGGTTATGGTGAAAAATTCTGGTTTGCCAATGTCGAAGATGATGATGAGGAAATGCAGTTAAAAATGGACGATGAGGTGAAGGTGGCCCCTTGGAATACTACCAGAGCATATATTCAAGCAATGAAGGGTAAATGTCTGCTGCAGTTAACAGGACCTGCAGATCCCACAGGTTGTGGCGAAGGTTTCAGTTATGTCAGGGTACCAAACAAACCTACGGTAAACAATTTGAATTTTCTTTCCTTTTTCGTATTACTTAACGTTGGTATGTACTCTTCTATTACCAATAGCAAAGCAAAGAAGAACAAGAATCTCAGCCGAAGAGAACTGTCACAGGAACTGATGCTGATTTGAGAAGACTGTCTTTGAATAATGCTAAAGCTTTGCTTAGAAAGTTTGGTGTTCCCGAGGAAGAGGTCGTTTTAGTAAATATATGCATATTGCATGTATTGATTGTTATTCTATTTTAGATTAAAAAGTTATCTCGTTGGGAAGTTATTGATGTTGTCAGGACACTATCAACAGAAAAAGCTAAAGCGGGGGAAGAGGGCATGGATAAGTTCTCTCGTGGAAATCGATTTTCTATTGCGGAACATCAAGAAAGGTACTTTTTTAAAAATATATTTCGGTATTTACCCATAAAATATTTGATTTCCAGATACAAAGAAGAATGCCAAAGAATCTTTGATCTTCAAAATCGTGTATTAGCAAGCGCAGAAGTATTAAGTACAGACGAAGGAGAAAGTTCTGACGAAGATAGTGATGAGGATATTGAAGAAATGGGGAAAAATATTGAGAATATGTTGGCGAATAAAAAAACAAGCACTCAACTGTCTCTTGAGAAAGAAGAGCAAGAAAGACAGGAGCTTCGGAAGATGATCATGGAAGGTAGTGATGACAAGAAAGGAAAAGATAAGAAAAAGGATGAAGATGAGAGTCAGGACCCATCTAGTTTCTCACAACAACGTAAGTTTTAAAATCTACAATTTTTTCACGTTATAATTATTTTTTTTCAGGGAGACTTTTAAAAATAATCCGAACATTCCGCAACCCAGAAGGTAACGTATTCACGCGAGCGGAAATAGTCCGTAAACCAGCTGTGATAGATGCCTACTTGAAAATACGTACTACAAAAGACGAACAATTCATAAGGCAATTTGCTACACTAGATGAGGCACAGAAGGAAGAAATGAAACGTGAAAAGAGAAGAATTCAGGAGCAACTGCGGCGCATTAAAAGAAACCAGGAGAGAGAACGTCTGGCCATGGGCCAGCAATCGCATCCAAATCCAGCGAGTATTACATCTACCCTCGAGAAGTCGACGTTAAATTTGGAAGGTATAAGTTTGTAGTGGTCTTTTCTGCTATACCTTTTAGATTAGATTTATTATTTCTAGGTGACATGCGCCATCCTCATACAATTTGAACTGAACTATTTCAAAAGTCGGTACTAATTAATAAAAAAACAAACTTAACTTAATTCTTCTAAATCCAAAGTTCAGGACTCCTCCTTGTTATACTTCTACAATTTTTGATTTTCCAATATTTATTCACTAGTCCGTTATCACTCGTACTGTCATCATTTTCTTATTTTTACTTTCTTTATGTTTTGGGATGTCTGCATTTTATCTTTACGTTTGAGTTGTTTATTTTTGTGACCTGTTTTTGTACAGCTCTCCCTATTCTTCTATGTCCAAGAGAGCGCCTATTTTCTGTCATCTTTAGAAATTCTTTTCCCTCTACTTTTTAGTTTTTCTCCGTTTTCTTCAGTTTTTTATTGTCCTTTAAAATGGCATGTTATTTTTCGTAGTATCATCAAGTGCACCACTGCCAACAACACCGACTAGTAATAGCAGCAAAGCATCAGTTACAACTCCGCCAAAATCAAGAAGGAAAACTAAACTGAAGCCCGACTTAAAACTGAAATGTGGAGCTTGTGGCAATGTAGGGCACATGCGGTAAGTATCTTATATTAATCAAATGAATGACAAACAACGAAAATTTATTTTACAAGAAAAAGAAAAGAGCGACGAAGTATTCTATGTAGAATCAACCAGCGTTGCCAGACCTCCCGTTTAAACGGTAGATTTAAGGATTTTAAGGTGATCTACCGCCCTACCTCTTTATTATTTTGATCTACGGCTTTTCCCAGAGTACTTTAAACTCCCTTCAAACACAAATTATACGCAAGTTATGGATTTCTCATCCAGGTGCCGTGATAATATTACAGTTTACAGAACTCTTATATTCATTTTTCGTTGCATATTGCCAGTAGGTACCACTGTGCCAGTGTCACCAACGCAAAAATTGATTTTCGTCCAAATTTTCAATATTTCAAATAAAAAGAAAGTCGCCCAGTTGCCCATTGACCAACTACCACTACCTTGGTAGTTTATAACCATTGGCAGTTGCCCCTTAGACGTTGAAAGTTGCAGGGTACGAATAAAGTGGGTGTTATTGAACTGCACAAGGGGGTTGTTCGGAAATCAGAAGACGCAATTGCAAGAGATAAATTGATTTATTGTGAAATAGAGACACATAGAGAAGAGGTTTCTAAAGAGGGATTAGCACTATTGCAGAAATAGTTCTACTAGGGAATATTCACTGCAGAAATGGTTCGAATAGGGAATATTTTCGCTCAAGCCTCTCACTTTCCCAAGTGGAAAGCACGAGGGAAAGCAATAATTTTTTTGACGGTTTCTAGAACCAATGAAATGCTTAATATTTTTCATTCCAGCCAATCACGTCATTATTATAGTGCGAATGTGGTGTTCGGATTATTTCTGAGAATTGTGGTTGTAGCTAGCTTTTTGTTCTTGATTGGAAAATATCGTTTCCTATATGCAGATTATTTTATTTATTAAATTATCTTGCCAAATTAGACTCGAGATTTTTATTTTATCTGAATAAATTCCTATTTTTCTAGTGTCGCTATTTTTGTTGTTTTTCTCATCAAATTTCTAGGCAACAAACTTTTGTTCAAAACCGGGGGGTTGACAACTCTGGAATTACTTTGTACATATACCTGGAATTAGTTTGGAATTACGGGAATTACCGGAATTACTGGAACTACCACGGAATTACTGGAATTACCATGGAATTATTGGAATTATCGGAATTTATTTGGAATTACTGGAATTATCGGAATTACTATGGAATTACTGGAATTATCGGAATTACTGTGGAATTACTGGAATTACCATGGAATTATTGGAAATACTTTGGAATTATTGGAATTACTGGAATTATATGGAATTACTGGAATTATATGGAATTACTGGAATTATATGGAATTACCGGAATTATATGGAATTATATGGAATTACTGGAATTACTGGAATTATTCCAGCAACATCTGTCTCTCATTAGCCAAGAAATGTTCCGTTCTTGCCTCGACAGTTCTCGCAGGAAATCTTTAGATCGTCCCTGAGATGGGGACTTCCCCAGACCATTTCTACTTGCTTCATCACTCTGCGCGCAAAAAATTATAGTTGATGTACTGTTACTAATAGCGGTCAGTGGTAAACTTAGTTTTGGAAATAAAAATATATTTGGTTATTTGGTAAGTTAATTCTATTCCCACGTATTTAAAGTAGTTTCAATTTTACGATTATATTTATTAAGCTTAGGTTATCTCTGCAGAAAATGATTTTTGATAAAGAACTTAGGAGTATTATAATTTTAGCCCTTTCGTATATTTCACATTTCTGCCCATTTGAAACTGACACTGTAGGTCCAATAATAACGAAGTTAGCAATAGTGCATATATTATTTTGTACACCCCGAATAAATTCATAATTTAATTAAAAATTGTCTGCTGTAGGTATTTTAATGTCGCCTGGATCTTTTATAATATAATAAATTCCTTGAATAATTTTTTGGCAGACAACAACATAGTAATACCGCTGTGTGTCCAACTTCACGTGTTTAAAATGGTGAACTCGTAAACCCCAAGAGTGACAAGTTCGCTAAATGAGTAAAAGGAATTACTTATGAGAGTAAAAGCAGAGAAATTCGGTGTTTTAACATTCGTAGCAAAATGTGGACTTCTGGACTTCCACTACTTAACCTTGAACTTAATCTTGAAAAGATCATGGCCTGGGAACATTGGCAGGTTCAGATTCAAGAGGGTTAAGTGATGAGAGTGACCCAGAATTGTTCAATTTTTTCTACTAGCAACTGAAATTTTTGGTGTTAAGTATTTTAGCTACATATATACGAAGGCTTCGTTCATCATCATATTCATCATAAGGTTCTCAGTCCGAAGACCGGTTGGACGCGTACCTCCATCCTCTCCTATCCTGAGCTAACCTACGAATTTATTGCCTTTTCCTCTCTTCCGATTAGGATGTCACCTGCCTCGTTTCTAATGTTCTTGTTGCTAAATCCAATTTCTCTGAAATTTCTCCTAATTATTTTATACACTTCGTCAGTTTTTCCTACTTCGAACTTATGTTCCACTTCTTTGCATTTTTTATCAATGCACTGTTCTTTCGCTTTTCTACATTTTCGAATAATTTCCCACTTGACCGCTTTATACCTTTGTTTCCCTCCTTCATCTAGCCTATTTTTATATTTTCGTCTCTCATCTATTAGACTCACAATATCCCTTGTTATCTAGGGTTTTCTACTTTCACTCTGTTTGTGACCCAATATATCTCTAGCTGCAGAACCTAAACCATTTTTAATGTAATTTCGTTACATTAAACAGTAACAGTAACAGTATTTTCATCCGCGCTCTTTAGTACTTACTTCATTCGTTTTCTTCTCGAACTCATTGCGCAAATCACAGTCTCTTAGTTTCTCGAGATCATTTCATTTTTTTTAAATCTTAAATTTAAGATTAGTCTTTATAACTACTATGTTATGATCACTATCTATATCTGCTCCTGAATAGTTTCTGCATTCCCTAACTTGATTTCTAAGACCAAGAATCTATCTCGGTTATAGTTCAAGACAGGAAAAAGGTTAAATGGGAAAATATTGCATTTTTGATGCAAGTAAATATTCTAACAATCTTTTTAAATCTTAGTTTCTGAAATATCCTGTATAAACTTCTTTCCTTTAAGAAATGGTAGCATTAGAATTGCCCTGCGGTTAAAAAATGAAAGACGATAGTCAAGTGTTTTATTTTATTTTTTATGCCTGAATTAAAAAATATTTGGTATGTTTGGAAAAAATTGTCAAAAAATTAAAATCAGAAATTCGTTACCTACTTTCCTGAAATAAAACACATACTTTCTTTAATTCAGGATAGAAAGTTGAAAAATCCAAAATGGTACAACTTTTTGCCTCAAAACAATTTTAACGTCACGCATGTTCATTTTTATTAACCCTCGACGCAAAAGAGGGGTGTTATAAGTTTGACGTGTGTCTGTGTGTTTGTGCGTCTGTCTGTGGCATTGTAGCTCCTAAACGAATGGACCGATTTTGATGCATTTTTTTGGTTGAAAGCTGACATGATCTGTTCAGGCGTTGTTAACCCCCGACGCAAAAAGAGGGGTGTGACATCGTAGCTCCTAAACGAATGGACGATTTTGATGTGGTTTTTTTGTTTGAAAGCTGTCGTGATCGAGATGGTTCTTAGCTATAATTTATGAAGATCTGTTCAGGCGTTGTGTCGGGGGTTACTTAAAATTTTGAATTTTGTTACTTGTGAACCTATGCCAACAAAATTTCAAGGCAAAAGCATTTAAAAACAAGATTGTTATTAAATAAAGAAAAAATAAGTATTTTTCAGGATATTTCAGAACTATTCAAAGTGTAAGGTTGCAAAAAATCATATTATTGAGGAGCACTAAAAATGCAACAAGTAGTTTTCACATTTAACCTTTACCCCCGCCTGCCCCTTTACCCTATTTTCAATAATAACTTAGATAGCAATGAGGAGTCAATAGAATTTAAGATCCAGTATTGTGTATACTAATATTGTGTCGATTTACCTTTTCGAATGTTTATGTTTACAATAGTTACTTTGTTCAAAGTATTTTTATATTTGGAAATAAATAATGCTTTAAAATGTGTGTTATAACCCTCGAATTTAATCCATTTTACCAAAATAAAAAGTTTCTCGACATAAGTAATTATTCATTACGCTTTCCACTTTTAACAAGAAAACTTATACCTACCTACTTTTAAAAATTCCAATAATAAATTGCAGCAAGTTTTTTTTTAATTCTTAATTTCAAAAATATTAAGTACTAAGATATTTTATAAAAATTTTTCGATTATGGGAATTACTTTGGAATTGGTGGAACTATTTTGGAACTAGTGGAACTACTTTGGAATTATATGGAATTACTGGAATTATATGGAATTACTGGAATTGTATGGAATTATACGGAATTACTGGAATTATATGGAATTATATGGAAGTACTTTGGAATTATATGGGAGTACTTTGGAATTACTGGAATTACATGGAATTACTGGAATTATATGGAATTGCTGGAATTAAATGGAATTACTGGAATTATATGGAAGTTCTTCGGAATTACTGGAATTATATTGAATTACTGGAATTATATGGAATTACTGGAATTATATGGAATTACTGGAATTGTATGGAATTACTGGAATTATAATGGAATTGGAATTCCATTGTACACTTTTTTGTGGAGTTGTCACCCCTCGTTCAGAACAGAAATACTGTCGATTATTTTTTTCATCGTCAAATTGACCAATTGAAACATTTCATTTAGGCCCCGTGGCGTGTATTATTTCAGTAATTTTTTCGATAATTTTGCTTGTTGATAAGTTGCCATAGTTGCGAATTTTTGTAGGTGCATTTATAATTTATAATCTAGTTCATAAACTAGACACTATATAGACGTTTAACGCACATGAAATGACGTTTAAACGAAAGTAAGTCAACTTACAAACTAGAGATGCCAGTGTATACTCTTTGCATTTAATCTAGTCGCCGCTGGGTGGCACATAAAACACAAAAATGTCAATTCATTGTCAAATCGTCCACTAGCTGCTCACTCGATCTGAAAATTGAGCACACTGTTCTAAAATAAAAACGCATGCGGGGTATGTATTTGTGCCGTAGCATGGCAACATAACAAACAACAAACACAAAATTTAATGTCAATCGTCTTCGAATTTAAATTGTAGTTTGATCAGGCATTATAAGTTATTTTCTTACATTCTTCTTGGACAAGTTGTTTAACATGGACATAATAGATAAGGTGACAGATTTGGAATTTGGATATTACTCTTTGCGTTTTGTGTATGTTTCATAAAATTATCTTGGGACTTATTTTTAACATGCATTGTGCATTGGATTCTTCACAGTGGCGAATTAATTTATAAAGGAAAGGTCTTTGAATTTGTTAGTAAGTGTGTTGTGGATAGTAAATACTGCCCTACTTTACCAATATTATGTGAGTAATTTTTTATTTAATAATAATATAAAGGTATAAATTTTAAAATTCTTGTATATCCATTATTGATGTATCTGATTCTGTTTAAACATCGCTTCCTTCACACAATAAAATATGCCACACATCATTTGTTACATTTTTAAAACGATTTTAAACGTCAAAAGTAAGTAAACTTCAAAAGACAAATATTCAAAATTCCCACTTTCCGCCGCTAATTCTACTTCCAAACACCAGAGGCGCTGTTAGCAGTTCAAAAATAGGGTCCCTGTATTTAGAGAGTACCGCAATCTCCGCCATGTTTACTCACAATAACAGGCGTCAAATTTGAATTGTGCCGGAACGTCAGATTTTATATTTAACATGTGTTACACATTGCGGATTCACCTTCTGATTTTTGATCCATAAACAAATAAAATTTGACTGCAATGCGTTTACAGACGATATTGTGGAAATATATATCACTGATGATTCATAAAAGACGATAAAACACCAAAACATTTCAGCTGGACTTTGACTGACATATGACATTTTGCTGCTGACACGGCAGTCCGCCATGTTTACTCACAGTTCTGAAACATAGTGGAACTATTGATTGCGGTACTCTCTAAATACAGGGACCCTATTCAAAAATAATTTATGTGCGTTGTCTATCTGTAGTGTTTAATTTGTGATCTAGTTACTTTAGTACCTGCCAAACGTCAAATATACACCTTTCTTGAATTAATTGAAATAAAATTCGTTTTGAACTACGTTGCTTCGATTCAAAAAATAATCTTTTTGAATACAATTCGTGGTCTGAAATTTTTAGGTAATTTTACTCAAGCTGTTGCTTTTACTAACCACTCGTGTAAATTTGACAGAAGATCACTCGCGCAAGCGCTCGTGATCTTTTAACTGTCAAATTTACACTCGTGGTTACCAAACAAAGCAACAGCTTTCGTAAAATTTCACCCTCGCGCCTACCCCTACATAGGATGCCAATGATTTCAATAACCAAGAATGAACCAGTGCATCTTATTTACCTTAAAAAACTAAGTAAATACCCAAAATTGTGTCTGTTTATCTTTTACCGTTGTTCAACCAATAGAAAAAAATCAGTTTCATCTGAACCACTTTAAGGGGTTGTAACTCCCTACGCTTACGTTTTAGGCCATATGTTTGTATGAACTTTTTAACTTATTTTGGTGAGTACTACACACTGCAGGAATTTTCGACAGTAATTTTTGAACACCCTGGATATTCAGTAAAATGATGAAAAGAAGGTTTGGTCTTACTTAACCGTAACAAATTCCTTTTCTGTTTAACAGACGTACGACATAATACAGTAAAATTTATTGGTCTCACAAGAAAAGAAAAAGCTGTTTGTTCTATATTATTCTACATACCAAAAATTGCTATAACTTACTGTGTTTGCTATGCTATACTACTGTTAACTTAAATTGGTCTCCTGTCTGTGAAAATAAGAAAAAAATTGATATTTAACTTTGTGAGATTGACGACAATATTTGAAATCGCCTTTTAATAATTGGCACAATTAATTAATTATTTATAATCTATTATATGATGCTTCTTGTGGAATATAAGAATTACTTTAAAATTATTTACAGAACAAATAAAGCATGTCCACTCTATCAAAACAGTGGACCGGCCCCATCCCTAAATGTTGCCATGACTGAGGAACAAGAAGAAGAAATTGAGAAACAACTGAATACAGATGACGAAGATCTTGTAAATGTAGATGGCACCAAAGTTAAGCTATCTAGCAAACTTTTAAAAGTACAGATACTAGTCTTACGACGAAATGTTCCTTACGAATTAATTTTTAATAATTTATAGCATGCAGAGGAAATGAAGAGGCGAACACTACTTTTGAAGGTTCCTAAGGAAGCGATGAACTCACGCAAGAGACGTAGAGGGACTTCTGATTTGCACTGTGATTATCTTATACGTCATAGTAAACCAGCAAATAGACGAAGAACAGATCCTGTCGTAGTTCTTTCTACCATACTAGAGAACATACTGAACGAGCTCAGGGATATGCCCGATGTTCAACCATTCTTGTTCCCGGTGAATCCAAAAGTATGCCATAAAATTGATAAGTTTTGGGAGTAGAAAATACCATTATTCTTTGCAGCTTGTTATGGATTATTACAGGATAATCCAACGGCCTATGGACTTGCAAACAATCAGAGAGAATTTGAGGCAAAAGAAGTATCAAAGTAGAGAAGAATTTTTGGCTGATGTGAATCAGATAGTTGAGAATTCCTCACTTTACAATGGGCCAAAAAGTAGCTTGACGGTTGCCGCTCAGAGAATGTTAAGTAAATGTGTGGAAAGGCTGGGGGAAAAAGAGGATCGATTGATGAGGCTGGAAAAGGTGATCAATCCATTGTTAGATGATAATGACCAAGTGGCATTAACATTTATTTTGGACAATGTTTTAAATACAAAATTGAAGACGATGTCAGAATCTTGGCCGTTCTTGAAACCTGTTAACAAGAAACTGGTAAAGGATTATTACACACTTATTAAGCGCCCGATGGACTTAGAGACTATTACAAAGAAAGTTGCAGGTTGAGAATTTTATTTTATAGTTTGTCATTGGTTGCATCTTATTTATTTGTAGCACACAAATATCACAGCAGGCATGAATTTTTGAATGATGTGCAGCAAATTCTTGAAAACTGTATCCTGTATAATGGTAAAGATTCTCCTTTTACTCAGAAAGCTGAGCAGGTTGTTAAAGTATGTAAGGCAACGCTTGATGAGGTAATGAAATTCAAAATCAAATGTAGAAAATATATTTAACTGGTTATCTTTCAGTATGATGAACACCTGACACAGTTAGAAAGCAAAATATCTCTCGCACAAGAACGAGCTTTGCAAGATGATGACCAAGCTTGGATGGGAGGTGATGAAGAAAATTATACAATTGCAGAACCAGATCAAGGCGTAAGTAAACGTTTGCATTATTATTGTTTTAAAGTTCTTCAGTTTTTTATTGTAAAGATTTTCCATGTACCTCAAAAAAGTCAATCTCCCCATCCCAATATGTGTTTACAACTTCACCAGATTTTATGACGCACTTAGGTTTCTTATGTCTCTGACTGCTTTGAGATGATCAACATGGCATAAGTGATTCCACTTTTGGTTGCGTGATGGTGCCTCCCTACTTTACTGCCTCAGAAAAACATATTTTATGATTACAGTAACCTAGTTAAACAGCAAAGCACTGACAGTGGCGGTTTTAGTTTTTTATTACCAGTTAGGGGGGGAGTTTCCCTAGTACCGGACGCTGAAGACGTTTTGTATAAAGTACCCTCTAGCACTCTTGTAGAATAAAACTGTGATATTTTTGCCCGACTCAGCTGATGTCAGCCTTCCTACCTGGCGAACAATCTTCAGAGCCAAGACTTTTTTATGTTTTGGCACGCAAGCGAGCAGGTGACCTCCGTTTTGTCGCAGTTTTAGATATTGCAAGAAAAAACTTCTTTTTCTTTATTGGCCTTTTGTCTATTTAGACAACAGCCATCTCCAGTTACTGATTTCTGATAGCCAGGAGGGTGTAACATTAAATTAAATGGTCCTTGTTTATTAAATATTAACTTTGGACGCCTTAAGGAATTTGCTGATCAATTTAACGGTTTTAAAAGCAGGGTTAACGGCTATGCATGCAGCATCAAGCGGAGCATGTTTAATTACTTCTACTAAGCTTTGGTATAGCATTTGGCAGTTGTGCATGTTATTAGGGCAGTTGAACAAAATGTGTTCTATGGTTCCAATTTCCGAGCACAGACATAAGTCTGTTTCTTGGACTTGAATTTTTTTGAGATGTATGGCTAGAGCGGCAGATTGTAGTCACATCCATCCTGTCAAGATTTCTCATCTGGGTGAACCAAGGTGTAGGTATTTTGTTAACTAGCTTTGCGTAATGTTTCCCTTTTTGTTCACTTTGTTGTTCCCATTCTCTGCTGAATTTTTCTTTTATGTAATTATAATATCTCGCATAGAATTCTGCATGATCCATTGTCTGCTCTGTCATTTCCGGGAATATTAGTATGACTTGGTACCCACATTAGTGCGACTAATCTATCATTCTGCATTGCTTCAATAATGATTTTTCTTGTTTGCAGAATTAATACCTCGTTTGTGGTATTCGTTCTACTTTTTGTGATTTTTTGTAGAGTACTTTTGGAATCGCTAATTATAATTATCTTTTGCGCATTAGTGTCAACACCCTACCCTTTCTTAATGCCGTGTAAATCGAGATTACTTCAGCTGTGCATATTGTCAAGTTATCTAGGAGTCTTGCTGCAAAATTTTCGCCAATTTCTTGCGAGTAGATTCCTATTCCAACATGTCCGTCATCGGGGTTATATGATGCATCTGTATACAGGTTGGGCCAATAGTGTGTAGTCGGCCCATATCTCTGGTTCTATTCAAGGTATCAAAATAAAACTTTACACGTATGTTGAGAACCCCACGAAGAATCGGATAAAATTATTTTAGCGAATACAGGGTGTTCACTCTCTGAGCACCAAACCAAAGTTATGTTTTTTTTAAATAACATAACATAACATAACATTTATTCAGGATATGTACATATCAGCGTCACAGTAAATGAGTTTATAACAAACTTATTATATTATAGTTTCTGTGTCCCAGGATATTGACAGGAATTCTTCAGGCTCATATATAGGGTTCTGTAGAAGTACCTTCTTCAGGGTCATCTTTAGAGCATTACCAGACGACTGCTTGATGACCAGAGGGCATCTGTTGTAGAGTTTAATTGCTAAGCTTCTTGATTTGGTAGTGTCGAGTCTACTTCTAGGAAGATAGAGTTGTTGGTAGTTTCTGGTGGAATAATCGTGGATATCTGTGTTTTGGCAAATTGCTTGCCTTCTTGTGTATGAAAAGAATGGTTAGGAAAACATAGGCTGCTGGACAGGTAAGTATTCTATATTTTCTGAACAGGGGGCTGCAGGAGGCTCAACTCCCTACCCCCTCGAGAGCTCTGATGGCTCGCTTCTGCACCAGTAAGACTGCATGTACGTGTGAGGAGTGTCCCCAAATTTCAAGAGCGTATGTCATCGATGAGTGGAACAGGGAGTGATATGCAATAATGGCAGCGTCCACGCCAGTAGTTCCCTTAATCCTCCGAATGCAGTAAGTCGCGCTAGAAAGCTTCAAACACAATGCCTTGATGTGGGGTTCCCAGGATAGTCTTGGGTCTATAAGGATTCCCAGTAAACAGACTGGTTGCCCCGGCATTTCCCATCGGTCCACTGTGAACCTAATCACTGTGGTTTTTCCCTCGTTCAACTCCAGATCATTGGCGGAGAACTAGGATTTGGCATCACGCATGCTTTCCTTCATCTGGAAAGTTGCAATGTCCTCATTAATACCCCTCGACATGACCGTGGTATCGTCTGCATAAAGAAGTGTAAATGCATTTATGTGTTCAGGTAGATCTTTAATATAAATTAAAAAGAAGGTTGGACCCAGGGGAGAACCCTGAGGAACGCCACTATGTGTAGTAAAACTAGATGACTAGGGTAAAACCTGGGGTAATAATAGATGACTTGAGGCGTAGTGCTTGCCTCATTACCTTCTAAATTGCACGAAAGTATACTTCAATAAGCCGGGGCTAAATTAAGAAGCATCTCTGACGTGCTTATTTGTACACTCGTCAGATGGTATAAAAGCGAGACTATTATTATGTACGAACTTAATTATCATCAGAGCCAGCACCATTATCTTCAGCCTCGTTGTTTCACAACTATCGACCTCTTCATTCTCATCAAAAAATATTCTTCAGACTACGGAAGACGCAACACACGATCTTACCGACACTGGGAATTTACCTAACTTGCTAAACAGTTTTTAGTTTCGTATTGGAGGTGTATGGAACTATGTATCAATTTACGAAATTTTGTATACCTAATTATAACATTATGTGCCGTCTGCATTCAAGAAGTAGAGAAAATGAAATTTTCCATTTTGAACCGATTAAAAAAAAAACAAGTTGTTTCGTTATTTTCTATCGAATTAAAAAATCCGGTATTTTAAAACACTAGTCTTTAATATGAAAAGCTCTTCATATTCCGAAGAGACTGTTTTCGTAAATCTACCTAATTTTGATTGTAATGGTATTTCTTTGCCCTCTAAGCAATTTTGTCCTATCGAACAATGTATTTTTTGGAATTTCATATATTAAAGATGCTTACTTCCTCGCAAAGAATTTTGTCAATGGCAATTTTCTAATTTTGAATAAATTTTGGAATAATGATTTTCGTACTTCTAGTCGTCGAAAAATTTGAAAAGTAAGTGTCTGGTATTAGGTGCCATCCGAAATTAAGGGAACTAGCTCCTACTGTTAAAAATGCATTGTCCCCTTAAGGACGTTTTAGCAAAAATAAAGTTATATCAAATTTTCTAGAGCCAAGCTAGTTCGCCAGATCAAATGTTCATGAAAACAAATGTGGAAGACTATGTGGATTATGTTGATGTAGAGGGAGTACAACCAGGTGATGAACTTGGTGGACCTCCGTTTAAAATGCGTCGAGGCAGAGGGAGACCGAAGAAAAAGACAGCAGCAACATTGGAAGAAGGTATTTTTATTTTCGATATCGAACTGCTAAATTACAACCCGATACAATAGAAAATTTCTATTCTAGATCTCCAATTCTCTAGTGAAGAAGAACTTGACGAAGTACCACTTACGGAATTCGAAGACAGTAAAGGAGGTATACTGATATCGGCAGAATTACCCATGGAACCGGAAGCTGATGACGACAGTCAACAAGCGGCTGAGGCTATGGTTCAGCTTGGCACAATGGGTTTCTATCACCAATCTGAAGGAGAAACTAATGAAACCTTGATGTTTAAAGGTAATAATCACTGCAACTATATGCCAGCTACACATATCTTTGCCAAGTACAGTTCTAGCATGATTTTTGTTGTATTTAATAAAAACTTCTAATAAACTTCATTTTCTTTTCGACAGAAGAAAGTTTGGATGTGGATCCCAACTACGACCCTTCCGAATTCTTGATGGCTGGTTTACCATCAACGTATAAAACAGAAGATGCTAAACCAATGGGCAGAGAGAGTGATGTCGGTATTAAAATACATGACGATTTGGCTGTGAGTGAAAGTGATGACGAGGGTACAAGTACAAATTTAACAGAATCGCATCAGCCTATGCAAGAGGAAGATGACGGCGGAGATTTATGGTTTTAAATGTAAGATTGTTTAAAAGTTAATTCAGTGTTAAATGTATTAATTTGTAAGGATAGTGTAATAAATTTGTTCCTATGTCAACCCTCATTATGATTTTGGTAACCCAACATAAATTACAGTAAAAATATAACCACCAGTTGAATACCGTCTGGGATAGCAAAGAAAAACGGGTGATTCACCAACATTAAGAAGGGTAATGAGTATTTCACGTTCCTTATTATGCATTATAATACTTCCGCGTAGGCAGAAGACTATGCACTGAACTGTGGTAGAACTGCAGTTGTTTGAGTAGAAGTTCCAGTCATTAGCATTTATAAAAGTATTCTCTTGAAAACATGTTTATTATTGAGCATGCGCTTCACGTGGATCGCGGTCGGATATCTAAAGTCTCCTGATTTGTTCAAGGGGCTGGTTTAGTTTTTCAGTCTGGATAACAGCCAGTGGCAGCTTCTCCTTAAGGTCAATTGGGCAATGACCGTCCTAAAATATTGTGATCGAAATCATCATTTTAATACAAATATTTTTTGTCTAATAGTCTCAAATTTAAAATCCTCGGCGGTCTGCATTCGCAGCAATATTAGAAATAGTCATGCCGTGCTCGCCCGCCGCAACCTAGGGCATAATTCAAATTGACCCTGCACAGCTCTAATGGCTTATGGAGAATTGCATGTAAAGAAGAACAGTGACAGCAGATAGCGAATTTCTTACTCCTATATCGCTAATGTGGTCGAAGGCCCGATGAATGTTTTGTGACAACTGTATAGAATTAATTAATTAATTAATCAGTTAATTAATTAATTAGTTCTTCTCGGACTGTAGAGTGGAGTGTTTATAGTGTTGAAATAGTGTGTCGTGAAATTTTGCTTTTAACAAAACAAGAGAAGTTGTTGAGGAGATACTTGCCTTAAAGTAAGCTGGAACATTGAATTATGAACGCAGACTTAAAAAAAATTGCTGGTCCTCACTCGATCGGTTTACTGTAACGGGTGTCCAAATAAGAAAGGATGCCGGCCAAATCTAAGGAACCCTTCACGGTACAGCTATGGGAAAGAAAAAATAACAATAAATGTGGCCAAGAGAAATCGCTGGAAATTATTTTCAAATTTGCTGCTAGAGGGCGTAATAGTCATAGTCTACAAAAAACATGGTATTCTCTAAAATATACCTAGATGAAATAGATCAAAAATAAGAATATTGCAATCTTGAATATATTTTGTAAAATTTTGGTTTACCACTTCTTGCTCTACTCTAGCTCATCAAATAGCAGCTTATGGGGAAGGGGAGCATCCGGTTGTGAAGATGCTTATAACTTCGGTTTGATTTAACCGAATTTAGCAAACTTAGGCCCGGTTTTTCAAAGAATCCAACACCGCGTTAAGTCTGACACCGGCTTCGTTGCTATGATACAACCAATCAGAAAGCCGGTATCATAGCAACAAAGCCGGTGTCAGACTTAACGCGGTGTTGGATTCTTTGAAAAACCGGGCCTTAGTCTTATTGAAAAGAGCTATCTTCCTTTAATCAAATATTTTTATAATATAAGTAATTTTTGTTCTATAGCGATCGCTAGAGGGCGTCATTTGAAAGATCAACAAACTTTTCAGATTTTCTTGAAAATCTTAAATGGATAGGTATTATAATTATTATAAGATAAATAAAAAAGAGGACTAAATAACAAGAGAAACAGTGAAAACCGCACATTGATGGCTTTTTTATAAGCGGAGATATGGACAAGGGCTTTAGGGGCGGGAGGACGGGTAAATTACTAACCTTTATACGTGCCACCAAATATAAGACATTTTGAAAATATCATTTTTTAAAGCAAAAACCTAAAATACGTTTAAGATACAGTAGAAGCTCGATAACGTGAACAGAATAAAACCAGGGGTGTTCAACCTTACGAATGTGTTCACACTAACGAGGGTCTGATTTTTATTGCAAATTTGTACGAATAAGACACAAACAATGTAGGTAACTTTTGATACAAATAATGAGAATAAATTCAAAGTTTATTTAAAACGAACATAAAATGTTATACAATAAATCAACAAAAACCCTGTTTCGACGTTGAGTAAGGAACCACTTGAACACTGCCCTTTCAACTGCTGGATATTCTGCCGTAATATTCGCTTTTTTATAGGGTTTAAGGTTTTGCTGGCCACTTTCAAGATTGCATCTCTTTTTGCTTTTATTACAAGATAATCCATTTTATACCCTAAGTGAATATTTTCAATTTACGTTTCAAAGAAACCCCCAATAATTATTTGGAACTTGTCTCGCACTTCTTCGCCTCGAATTTTATTTTTCCTTTAGGCTTCCTTATGAAGCACTTCTGTGTAATATGCATGTGCATATTGTAAATTTACTTTTGTTTTGTTGTCTGTATATTTTTAGCCTCCTAGCCTAAGCTAGGTATTTATTGTGATAGTCGTTTTTTGACCATGGTGTTTTTTCATCAAATGTGGACGTTTCAGGATATTCTAAGACTTTTTGGGAAGGTGGCACATTTCCGTCCGTATCTATGTGTGTATGTCTGTTGGCACTTTTACGGGAAAACGGCTCCACAGATTTTGCTGAATTTTTGCATACGTATATCGGAGATGGTTCATAGGAAACTGACGGGGCGGTTTTTTTAAACGCACTTTTGAGCCGAGATATGACGCCATAGAACATTTTTTTCAATGAGACTGTATATATTTTTGTATTGCATCGGATAGAGGGTATTTTTCTCTACACGATGTGCGAAAATCGTAATAGGTTGTATAAGGAAAAAATTGAGAAAAAAATTACGAAAAGAAGGCGCGCGCGCGCGCGCGCCAAACGCGCCCTCCAGTTCAGTTGTGGCTGTGGCTAGGAAGCTGTTCTGTCAATGCGTTGACAACTAGTTTTTCTTATTACCTTTGGGAAGTAAAGCCTATTCTATTCTATTGAGCAAATGGTAGATTTCGCTACTCCATATTTGCGAGGCAACGAGGTGACACACCAGTCACCAGTGCTATGTTCCTCTAATATGACTGCTTTTTCGTCCAATGACAAGCACTTCACTTCAAGTTTAGGCATTGGACTCGAAGCGGCACAGTTACAAAATGAATGTTCCCACACAATCTGATCTGCAGAAGAGTACTGAATAACTGCTATAACCAGTCACTGCACTACAGTGTTGCTGTGCAGATTGTAACAAATCCATGAGATCTGTATGAGTCAAAGTTTGAAGAAGTGTTGTGTTCACGTTATCGAGAGTGTGCGCTGCCAATATAAATAATTGGATGTTCAGGTTACTGAGCTGTTCACCTTAACGCATGTTCACATTATCGAGCTTCTATTGTATTAAAATATACTCTTGGAAATTTTAATATTCATTATGAATTCTTAAAAGTTAACCCCACACGCCAAAAGACAGTGACAGTCATTAAACTCAACACATATTTCGCTGACAAAGTCAGCGTCCTGAGGGGTATGCGGTGTCACTGTCTTTTAGCATATGTGAGGTTAAATTATTAAGAATTCATAGTGAATTTACGCCAAAGTTACTGATCCAACTACTGTGTGCGCAATATATTTATAAAACAAGTTGGTGTTGAAACCAAAAAATTTGGCACAATGTCAAGTGTTTGATATCTATATCTTAAATTTTCGGCAGATGGGAGACACAGAACACCTAAATAAGAACGCGCAGTTTAATGTTAAAAGTAGGAACCGCGTTTAGCGCCATCTCTAGCTGTTTACAAAAACCAATAATGTACAAGCGCGCGTAGATAGAATTAAAATTTAAACTTTATTTTTATTAATATTAAAGAAAACAAAGACTATGCATACTTATATGTAGGCATCAATTTTATTTGATCAGCATTTTACATTGTAAGTAGAAACATAAATAACGCTAAAGAACGCCAAATAGGCATTCTTTAGCGCACGTAAACTAATACTAAAATCAAATGAAACTTACTTGTAAACGTTAATTACAAAATTTGCGCAATTTAAATATATTAATTCAACACCGGGAGACGTTCAAGGAAGACATTTCCCAGCCGCATTGCTGCTATTTCGATGTGCGGGAAAAACTCCTCATTCGCAGAGATGTCAAAGAAGTACCTACTGACGGAAGTCAAAATATAAACGTGGCCTGCTGCTTTTTGTGCATAATTATTATTTCTTTGTTATTATGCTCCTATTTCTGATTCAATATTATTGTGTATCGAGAAAACGTAACCATATTTAGATGTTCTGTGAACGTAACCAGGGAATATCTGAAATAACGCACAATTTTTAAATTTTCTATTTTGTCTTGCGACAGAAATAACAAAGTATGCCTCGGATTAAAATTTAACGAAATCGGTAATACAGAGTTTCGACGACAAATGTCAGAGTCATAGTGCCATCTAAAGCGGTTTACAGAAACTGAATCTAACATAGTTCAAGGTCGTGCATAACAGTGAAACCCCCCTGATGGGAGACTTTCTCCAAACTATAGTAAAAGCTATTGTATCATTATGTTGGCATCAAAGCATGCACAAGTTTGTCACTAAATAATAATTGGAAATGCTGTACCAGGTGTGTACCGGGTGTTGCTAACAATTTTTGCCCCCATCCTCCCCATCCTAATACTAATTTTTTTATATCTCCGGTTAGAAAAGATATCAATGCGCGGTTTTCACTATGCCTCTCACCATTCTATCCTCTTTTTAAGTAGGTTATAATTATTATATAATTCCATTTAAAATTGCCAAGAAAATCTGAAAAGTTTGCTGGCCTTTCAAACAGCGCCCACTAGCGATTACTACAGAACTAAAAGGACCTAGCTCATAAAAGCATATAATTAATCGAAGAGAGCTCTTTTCAACGAGACCAAGTTTGCCAAATTATGTTGCGCCAAATCGAAGTTACAAGCATCTTCACAACCAATCGTTCCCCTTCCCCCCAGCTCCAATTTCTTGAACAACTAGAGTAATAAGTGTTAAACCAAAATTATATAAAATTCATTCAAGATTTCAGTAATCGTATTCTTGATCTACCTTACCTGTGTGTATTTTAGAGAAAACCCAATTTTTTTTGTTCACTATGACTATGATTACGCTCTCTAGCCGCAAACTTAGAAACTGGAAAATAATTTCCAGCGATTTCTCTTGGCCACTTTGGTTATCATTTTTTCTTTCCCAAAACTGAACTATGAACTGTTCCCAAGATATGGTAGACGTCCTTTCTTATTTGGACACCCGGTACATTAGGGTCTGTCTGGTTAGGTGCACAATATATTAGCAGTAAAAACTGACCATGAAATTGAAATTTGTGGCTGCTGCACCATCACACCTCACAATTTCATTAAAGTACTTAGCAGGCTCCAGTTGGCAGTGGTCTACACAGTCAGTATTTTCAGCATTTTTCATTCAAACATTTGTTGGCTGTTACTACATTCTAGAAAATAAAACCTGGTCATCAACAATTATATTTTTAAGTATTACAGTGACTAACAATGACAAACTTTTAATGTATTTTTACATTTAGAATTTCGTATAAAAAATCAACAAGAAAAACTTTATACAGCCAATGATAACAGAAGAAAAATAAAACAAATAACAATAAATGCTTTTTCACAAAACAATACTTATAAAAATTAAAAATGTAAATAATTTGTAATTGTATAACAATTTGTCCTTATAAAGAATGTGTAAATAATAAGAATCAGCTATCGTGTTACTCGTTGATTAACGGTTTTCTACTTATACTTCTGTATAAAATTGGCATGAAACTCTCGGAAAATCTCTAACATGGCCTTTAATTTTTCTGGTTGTGGTAATATGGTCGTCCTGAAATGGTATGTTCCCGGTTTCTGTCCAAAACCGGAACCTGGTACGATGCAAACACCTGTATTTTCTAATAACTGAAACGCGTAAAATACATCGGGTGCTTGATTTGCCTTCTTTGCTGCTTCAATAGCTTTGGGTGGTAAGTCTATCCTCGGAAATGCGTACATCGCACCTTGCACAGGATTACAGCTGAATCCTTCAAATGAATTGAAAGTGTCTGCTACCATTTTCGCTCTTAACTACAAGAAGATAATAAAAATAAAACTAAAAAATCTAAAATTATTATCATAAAAACCTTTAACGAATCAAGAACGCCTTGCTTTTCTTTAATATATTCTTCATAACTAGGTTCTCCTTGTTTAGGAGGATTAACTACTACATCTATGGCACTCTGACCTAATACAGTTGGGCAAAGCATGGCACTGATACATTTAAGATACATTGCTTTTACTTGTGGATCCATATTGATGACTTCAGCGTAACCTCCACGAAGTCCGCATTCACCCATGTATCCTTTTGAACACGACATGAAACTGGCCAATTCCAATTTATCATAAGGATCACCCATCTCAATCATTACCTAAATGGTTTTAAGAGAGGTAAAGAGTAATAAAAATGGTAGTAAAACGTTTAAGTTGGAATGTAAAGATAATGCAAGCAGAAACAAACATACTGTCTGTTGTTTTCGGTAAAAATTCAAGGGAGCTGTTGAAATCAACAGTACCTAAGTGGCTGTAAGTTTATTGTATTTCTTCCTTATTAAATAAACAATTTACTTTCCAAACATGTTTGGAACAAATTTTTTTTTACACTCTTTAATTTGGAACTCAATCTCATAGGAGAAGTTGTAAATTACATCTCCAAGAGAACAAACCAACAAAACAGTAGCTTTACCTAAAATTATTTATATACAGGGTGGATTATAAAAAACGCCCCAAGCCATAACTCCATCATTTTTAAAGATATGGCAATACTTCTTGGAACAAAGTTGCACAGCTTATTGTCATCTATTTTTTGGGATAGATACCCAATCAATGCCGCTTCCTGTTTAACCGGAAGTGACACCAACTTTAGTTTTTTAAATGGAACACCCTGTATATGTTATTGTTTTTGGATTCTATGTTTAATTGTCTTTTAAAAAGTTTTGCAGAACCATATGCCTAAAAGCAATACTTAGTGAGATATTCGTCAATTAATGTATTTAATAAAGTAGGCAGTGGAAAACAATAGTATGAAATAATGTTGATAATATTGTCATCAGTTCACATTTTCGCTTAGAGTTTTTATACTTTTTGGTGTTAATCATGGATTACAATGTGTTAACAGACATGATTCAAGTATATTTTGAATGCAATAGAAATAGTGGGAGAGCACTACGCCTTTGCACCGTGCGGTTTCCGATGAGAGAGTATGTGTGGTGTGGCATTTTAACCCGCATTTTAGGTAATCGACTGATTGGGCCCTTTTTCATAAACGGAACGCTAAATCAAGAAAGATATAGTCAACTGTTGACTACAGAAATTGTTAATTTTGTTGACAACTTGCCTCTTGCTGAACGAATTCAATGTATTTTCAGCAAGATGGAGGTACGCCTCATAATTCTAGAATTAATGTTGAATGGTTAAACGTCGAATTGGTGTATGGTGGATCGGAACAAATGAACCAGTTAGGCGGCCTGCACGATCGCCAGACCTAACACCCCTCAATTTCTGGCTATGGGGATACCTACAAGATCTTGTTTATTTCACACGTCCAGAAAACGAGGAAATTTTGAGGCAGCGAATAATCAACGCTTGTCGCGGAAATACCATCAAACTTTATACAGAATGTCACCAGTGGAATAGCCAGAAGGTATGGTTATTGTGTTCAAGAGAATGGTGAATATTGTTTGAACAATATCTGTAATAAATTAAGTTTTGTCGTTCGCTTGTATTAGATAAAGTGAATAAAAATTTTCTATTCTTTCCACAGTACACTTTGTTAAATATCTCACTAAGTATTACTTTTAGGCACTTGGTACTACAACACTTTTTAAAAGACAATTTAACAAGGAATCCAAAAATAATCAAATATACAGGGTGTTCCATTTAAAAAACTGAAGTTGATGTCACTTTCGGTTAAACAGGAAGCGGCATTGATTGAGCATCTACCCCAAAAAATAGATGACAATAAACTATGCAACTTTGCTCCAAGAAGTATCGTCATATCTTTAAAAATAATGGAGTTATGGCTTGGGGCGTTTTTTATAATCCACCCTGTATATAAGCTAATCATTCCTTTAACGAATATTTGCTATCTCTTTCTGAGGCTCTTTTGGTCATCTTTTCTGGGTGGACCAAACCCAAAAGTTTCTTGTTTTACAACTGTTAGTGTGATTTTGCCATCTCAACTATTCCTCCCAATGCCTTTCTATCCTGAACCTTCCAGCTAACTTTTTGCTCCCATGCTTTCTACATCCTTTAACACCTCATCCAACCATCTCACTCTCGGCCTGCTTCTTGGTCTCCCAATCCTAATCTTCACCTTTTATAGCTCCCAATCTCACTTCCAGTATTTTATGATTCATTCCTTGTCGGTGATTTTCACTGGCACCAAAATTCTTCCAGTATTTTCCTCTTAAAATTTTTTAGTCGTCTTTCCTCAGCTTGCGCAAAACAGAGAACCTCCAAGTATCTAAAAGAGTTTACCCCTTTGAAACTATAACTCCCTAGATTCGACCGTGTCGTCCTGGCCACCTTCCTCTTCAATCCCATATATGTAATTCATTTTCAATTCATTCACTGATAATTCAATTTCCCTTGCCTATTTCAATTTTTAAGATTAACGTTTTAACAGTTCTTGCAGTTATCACTAAATCATCAGCACACGCAATTATCTGGAATTCCTCGTTACTCATATTTCCTTTTCGGCCTGCCTTTCTAACTATGTATTCCAGGACTAAGTTGAACAATGTGGCGGAGAGTGAATCTCCCTGCCTAACTCGCATATTTCATTCAAATTCATCTGTCACGAGTACAGATGTTTTAGTTTTTGGTCCATGTTCTCCTTAATATCTTTTTAATAAGGTTTATTAACGTTACGGGGATTTCAAAATTTCGAAAGTCTCTCTTTCAAAAGCTTGTTTTTCTTCATCTATTGTTCCAGATTTCTTTTATTAGGGTGCAAATTTCCTTATAAATAGGTATATCAAGTGTCGGACCAACTCTGAGGTGGTGATAGAGGACATCAACTGGGGTCCAAAAATGCAAACAAAATTGTTTTGCGAGTCTGTATTCCAGATATGTAGCTATATTAATAGCGTAGATTGATAATAGACACCAGACGTGCGCACCTTTTGCTCAGGCATGATGCTACTAACAATCCCTAACAATCAATCTGCTCAGTCTGGCGAGCCAGTTTTCTCCCCGCCTCTTGACATCCCTACCCAACATATACCAAGACGACACGCCCCTCATTTCACGTATGGGGCATTAAAAAGAAAAGTCCGGCTCATATTTGATTCGCCCTCGTTTTTCTAACATAAAAGACATGCCTTTTTCTCTCCCTCTTTTTCTACCTAATTTTGTCGTGTCAACATCATCTCTCTTTTGACAAAAAGTCAAAATGAATTTTTTGGCATAGCGTGTTAATTAAATTGCATGAAATTTAAACGTTAAATCACCTTGTCATTTGAATTTTTATTTTGTGTACGCGAGTAAACTTATCAATAATTGTCGCTATTCAAGTTTTGCCTAAGAATTTCTGTTACTTAATAATAATTTACTTTAACAGCTTGACTAAAGAAACTACAAGTACATATTTTTAAATATTCCTAAGAATATTTTAACTTGTGTACTCGATGCTCACCACAAATTAAACACTACAGACAGACAACGCACATATATTATATTGGAAAAGCTAACAGCACCATCTGATGTTTGGAAAAAGAATTACGGGCGGAAAGCGGGAATTTTTAATGTTTCACTTTTGACGTTTAAAATAGTTTTAAAAAATTTATTACTATAATAAATAAGTTGTTTCTAAAGTTTTTCTTACATTCTGTTAATAAAATTAATTGATTTATTAAATTAGTTTTTTGCAATTTTGTTTGGTTTAATGTGAAGTGAAAAACAGGTGTGTCACACAGGCAGAAAGGCATTTGCTGACCCTTAGTCGCCTGCTGCCCTTGCTATCACTTGGGTATCAGCCAGCCGCGGTCCAGCAAATGCCTACTTTCTGCCCTTGTGACACAATATAATAGCTTTGTTTGTTATCCACCACTGGTGCAACCTACACTGCACTTTCCTGCACGAAACTGTTTGTCATACCTTAAGTGCAGCTTGTGTAAGTTGTTTGGTATAACAGTGCAGTGTACTCTGGGCTGCACTAGCTATACCTGGTTGAGAGGAGGTGTAACGAGTGTAAAGCCGTAAAGCGGGATTTGGTTGGTGGAGGGGTTTAAAAACGTCAACATAACGTCAAACTGGCATCAAACTACACCGGCACGTTTGGTGACCGTGCAAAATTTTTACACTACACTGCCTGCCCTTAGTACACTACAGCGTCTGTTCTGAACTACACCAACACTGAATAAAAAACAATGCTAATATTAACGCCTGATCAAACTACAATTTAAATTCAAAGACATTTGACATTTGTGTTTGTTATGTTGCCATGCCACAGCACAAATATTATACCCCTTTTTTATTTTAAAACAGTGTAGTTAATTTTCAGATAGAGAGAGCAGCAAGTTGACAATTTGACAGTAGTCTTGTCTTGACAATTTTTGTATTTTGAACATATGAGAAGGTGCAGTGCCCTCTCTAGTTTGGAAGGTGAACTACTTTTCATTTAAACTTCATTGTATTTGTGTTAAATGTCTATATAGTGTGTAGTTTATGATGCTCACTCTCCTAAGAAATTTAATTTTCTCGAATCTAATTTGACAACTAACACTGACAACTCTGAAACTTGTGAAATCAAGGTTATCCAGTTAACGTCAGATTTGACTTTTTGTCTTAAAATAGATGCAAAATCCATTTTTGCGTTCTTCAAACCAGGACGAAAAAAATTCTCTTATCGCACGCATGTTTTCAGTGATATTAAAGTGTATCTTGGTATCTATAGAAATAGAATGTCTGGTTTCAAATTAATCACTTTGCGTGTTTTCTGTTCAGTTTTCTATTGACTCCACAGCCATGTTGCCTATTTCTGCCATTTTTAAAAGCTTATATCTCAGAACCTAAGGCCCGGTTTTTCAAAGAATCCAACACCGGATTAAGTCTGACACTCGCTTCGTTGCTATGATACCGGCTTTCTGATTGGCTGGCTTCATAGCAATGAGGGCGGTGTCAGACTTAATCCGGTGTTGGATTCTTTGAAAAACCGGGCCTAAGTCACTTAAAGAAATTTCCTTTGCATTTTTGGGCTACCGTTGACATCCTCTATCACCACCTCAGAGGTGGTCCGACGCTTTTGTCACACGCTGCATAGCTCGTGTCCCCCTGTCTTGATCATTTCACCACTAATTCCGTCACTCCCTGGTGCTTCTCAATTGTTTAAATTTTCAATTCGCTGTCTGCAGTGAAGTGCCTCATTCAAGTTTCTAGTCCATGCACTTTGCACTTACTAAGGCTCCACAATATACGGCCACTTGGGCTCTAGCGCAGTACCCATAAGACTCAAAGACGTAAGATAGAAAATAACATTTATTTATACTTAACTGAACAAACATTTAATTGATAAAAATTCAGTGTTTTAATTTTCTTTTTGAAATTTGTGGGAGGGCGGCGCCTCAAAGCCCTCCACTACGACCCACCGCTGATTAAAACCACGATTGCGGGTTGTTGATGTTCGTTTTCTAGATCTTTATCCAGACACTTTTAAAACAAGTTATTCTAATTTTTTCATGTTGACATTAAAATTGATGTAACTAGTAAAAGGTCGAAGTTGTTTTCTAATGAAGACATTTACTAATCTGTAAATTCTTTACTAAATAACTTCTGCATTCAAGTATGAACTAATAGTACCTAGAGTATAAAATGACATTTCTGGACAACTTTCATTGGAGAAGTATTTTAACAAAAAAATCTAAATCATGTTAAAAACCCTATTAAAACAACCAAAAAATTAAAAATACCCTACAATCAAGCAAAATAATCAAAATAAAGCAGTTTTTATTTGATTCAAAATTTTGTTTTACTTCTGGCAAACTTCTATTGGGTAAACATTTTCGTTGTGCTACATATGGAACAAAACTTAGTAACATCTTTCTCTTTGAAAATACAAGTGATGGGCTCCATTTACCAATAAAATTCAACCCCTTTTCTGATAAAATATTTAAGAAACTGTCTCAAACAGCTCCCGGACATATTTATTAGTCCGTTTCTCTCATTTTCAAACAGACTAAAACTATTGAATCACCTACCTTCTTAAATGAATAAAACTTTGAACTTGGCTCGTAAATATTATCCTGGTAAACTTCATCGGCTAACAAGAATAGTTTATTTTTATACGCAAACTGTATAATATGTTCAATATTCCCTCTAGTTAACACCTGTCCTGTTGGATTTCCAGGATTAATAATGACTAGAGCTCGAGGATTGCAGTATTTCTTCGCTTCGTCGTAAGCCCTCTACCAAATCGCAACAATTAACAATCTATATTTACGCTTAAATAGTACTTACTTGAAGCTCAGGAATCTGCAAACCCCAACCTGATTCTTCATCTAAATAATATCCGATCTGGTTTATATTGAACTCTGACAGTGTAGCGGAATATAGAGGATACTGAGGAATTGGAATCATGACTCCCGGTTTCTTCGTATTCACATCACATATCAAAAGTTTGAGTATATTTTTTATGGCATCACTTGCACCTTAAACATACGATTTTATGCTGGAATAAATGACTTGTGGTTCACAATCGTGTAAAACAAAGAATGGTCCTGTCAAGTCATGGTCAGTCAGTTTTTAAACAATGAAGCTGGCAAAGTAGCCATCCCCAAGATTTCGATATGTAACTACTGTGATTGTGAAGGTGTAACTCCCTGCTATGCCTTGCAGAATCAGATCACAGTTATCAAATCACTTAACAGTCAACACCAGTGTTTGAGTGTTGATTATATTTTGATAAGAGTCCGAAATTTTTCAAGTGTTCTTAAAAAGTTACACGTTATTTTTAAACCTTACCAGCACTAAGAACAATATTCTCCCAATTAGAAGGAATCCCATCTCTCCTTTCGATATATTCCGCTGCATGCCTTCGAATAATTTCGATACCAGGAGAATCAGTGTATGATCCTACAGAACCACCTCTGCAACCACAAAGAATAGCACGAGCTCTCTCTTTTGCATCTTCTGGAAATCTCGGGTCATCCAAAAGAGAAGGCATTGTGATCAATGCTAAAACTTCTCTGAGAAATTTAATAGGGTGTTGGCCCATGGCATGGCAATCACCGATGTTGGCTTTGATGACTTCGGTGAATGGTTTCTTGGCACCCTGCAAAAAATAGAGAGAGTAAATGATTTTGATTATTATTGGGAATGCGAATAACAGTTGCAGCAAAAACTGACCATCAATAGAATGAATAAACTAAATTAATACATATACCTAACCTATTTTTAAAATGGCATAAAAACAGACTTTTAACCCTTATTTACGTTATCCAGTCTTATGCATTTTTGAAAATGTGGGCATACAATACAAAAATATTTATTTTTTATGTATCTATTACAGGTGGTTAAATGTTGCCTTTTATGACATGTCATTCCACTAAAAAATGAGTCTATGAGACTGGTACAAAACAATTAAATAGCCAGAAAGGAATCCATACTGGTCTAAACAGTTCCGCTGTGGAGAGTTTCTCATACCTGGGGACAATGTTTAGCAGAAAACCGAACATCCAAAGAGAGGCACAGTAGAGAAGCATGACAGGAAACCGATGCATACACTCACTCAGCAGTTTATTAAATAGTAAGAAGATATCAAGGGGGTTAAAATTGAGGATTTATAAAACTGTTATACGCACTCGAGGCTTGCATTCGATAACCTTCATGTCACTAAATGTAATTTAGCCCTCAAGATTTCTTGAAAATATCAAATAAATTGTTTGTATTGCAATGTCTAATCCATAGGAGATGAGCCAAGAAGTAGAAGGTCCTCAGACCCATCCAGTTCTGAATTTGCGAATAAGTGCATGCCATAAGTGCTTGATGATTGTTGAAAGTGTCTACTATTACTAGCACTAGTCATAACTGAGCAAAGTTTCATTCTGCAAAATGTCAGCAAGATGAGTTCCGAAACAGTTGACCCCCAAAGAAAAACTGCTCAGACAGAAATTTTCTCAAGAATATTTGGAATTTTTTAAATCCAGCTCAAACTTTTCTCTTCACTCCTGGAGTGCCTGGAGATGAGGCTTGGGTTAATCATGGGATGCAGAAACTAAATGAGAGTTCATACAATGGGTCCATAAGGGCTCTCCTCCACCAAAAATGGTCCGAATTCAACCTTCAGCTAGGAAGCTCATAGCAAGCATCTTCTGGGATGAAGGAGCAATTAGTTTTTTGAGTACATGCCCAATGGTACTACAATAACAGCGGAACCTTACTGTAATACGGTAAAAAGTTTATGTAGGACCATTGACAAAGAACATCTTGACACACGTAAGAATGAGTTCCTTCTTCGTGGAAAAGCGCGATTTCACAAAGTATCTAAAATCCAGCCCGTTCTCCGAGAATGTAAGTTTACAGACAAACCACCCACTGTGCCATTCAGACTTCCTTATATTCAGAAATTTGAAAAACAGATTAAGTTGAAAAATAAAGATAATAAAAAAACTGTCGCTTTTGTTTCATACTTAGGTAGATCACTTTTCTACTATACATACTTCGTATAATGGAAAATAGTTTTACAGAATAAATGACCAAAGAAATAAACAATAAGTTTTTATATCTGTTAAACTGCTGTCAGTACATAAAAAATATGTGAGCGTGAGACACCTGGTATATACTATTTTATTATCAAAACTGAACCCGAATATGGTGTTCTTGCTTTAATTTTGAATAGTTTTAGTTTACTGAATATATCTACATACATATTTTGTTAGAAGTTAGATACAATAGTAAAATTGCCAAGATCTATTTTAAGTAGTTTTAACATAGAGATATGAAGCAACTTTACATTACGTGTGGGTTTATTCCTGAACTTGAATTTAAATACAGTAAGCAAACATAATGGTAGGGCGTTGGGCTGCCAGATGGAAAATTTTACAACTCTAGTAAAACTTCATGGGTATTTAAAGTACCTACATACAAAAAATATTATTTTAAGTAGAACACTAATAAAAAATTATGAAAAACAAAATTTCCTCAAGTACCCGCTACTGAACAGTTTCTCCAGACGTGGTCCAACCTTTCATATACTGCGTGTCCATTTAAAAATTATCTAGTCAAGTAATTTCAAACCCAAAGCAAGTGGTATAAGTCTAAAAAGATGTTTAACATTTGACAACTGCATTTTCATAAATGATAACGATATGCTAAAAAAATTGAAATACGTAACTCAAAAGTATAAAATTATTAAATTATAACTAAAAATTACTTTGCTCTCCTCATAATTTTAAGCCTGCTTGGGTAGTTTTAACACCAAGTATTGCTGGAAGTCAGAATCTTTTTGGTTAAAATCTTATAACACATGAGAAAACTCAACGTACTTCTAATCTTTATAGCTAGAGCCTAAAATTTCGATAAAATGGAGTAGAGTGGAGTCATATCATTTTGAAAAACTAGAAAAATTAGCATTTTGAAAAAGTAAATAACAAAAGTACCTACGCCTGGAGATAAATATCCATCTGAACTGTTGGGTTGGAGTTTGGAGTTCTCATACATTTGAATTTCTGAAGTATTTGTCTAACTGGTTAGAACAATTACTGGCATACTTATTTAAAATTACTGAAAAAATATTTGTACAATTATTGTTCGATCATTTACAGATTATTGAGATTTTGAAATTTGAATATGGTATGAATAAATTGTTACAGGCAATGCCATATGCCTAGTCTCGAGCCTAGACTAGGTAATAGCCGAAAGGCAGGATAACTTGTACCAAACTTATGCTGAACTTGTCTGTAGCTATAAATACAAGTAATTAGAAATATTTATTTACAATTTTATTTAAAAAATAATTATCTGTTTTATTTTCGTAGTAATAACTTGTTAGATACTATGAGAATTATAATAATATAAACTTTACTTATCTTATTTCATTTACAAAACCCTAAACTGGAACTTCATGTTAATACCAGCTACTTTTAGTACCTGCTTTTTGTTTATGAAGACAAACACTAGAGTGGAGCATTATCTTTAATCAGCAATTCCATTACATATGTTGAATCGGGAACTTTGGCATAAATTCACCATGAATTCTTTATAAGTTAACCTTCCTGTAGTACTTTTGTAGGGTAGCCCTCATTCATGCAGTAGTAGTGAGGGGAAACAATATATACAGCGTGGCCTCTGTAAGTGCGATACGTAAGTATTACTAAATTTTGAGAGATAACTCCCTGGCTTCTAAGACAAAAAGTCTTCATGAAGATATGTCCTACTTAAATGTCTTAGTTCTCAAGATGCAGAGGCTGTAGAAGTTTTTTTAAATATTCAAAAATTATTTATGATGGGAAATTTTGTGGATTAACAACCCATAAATGTTGGTATTTAAGAACAATTTTGTTATCTTCACCATTGGTGTACATACAGATATCCGCTGCCATTCTTTGGAAAAATATGTACGCCACTGGGTTTTTTAAATTTAGGTTTAGGGTAACTATACCTATAGGTAGGTTGGGGCTTTCAATTATACCCCTTAAAATTTCATATCACACAAAAGCATCAATTATTAGGTGCTAATAACAGATAAGTGTGTACTTGATCTTTATTATTGTAAGTGTATTAGCAATTGCATAGTACCTATTGCTTTTACACCACTAAACGAACTATAGTTATTCCTACCTTAATTAGGTTATCTTATCAAAAGAAATACATACATAACATCTGTACGCTTACAAATAATTGATATTTCAACTCCATACCTAATACCTATACTATTAAAACATCATAAAAAGAGGCTAAGAGAATCCTATATCAACAGTTTTTTTGGGAGCACCTAGGAACCTTATAATTCCGCATTTACCGCCTATTTAACGCACGATCGAATATTAGATGAGGCGTAACCAAATAGATAAACAGACAATCATTGTTGGTAAATACCAGGGGCGTAGGTAACTGACAGTTCACTAAATTTTAAAATTCCACATAACAGGAAATTTATGGCTGTCCATAATATAATCCAGCAATTTACATGTGAAAGTTGTAAAACAAGAATTAAGAAATCGACTACGCCACTGTACATGTAGGTGCGTGGATGTAATTTATAAATTATCCAAAATTATGTTATAAAATGCAACCGAATTTTTTTATACAGACATATTGATAAATATTTGATATAACACATACTGCTTTTGAGATTTTTTGCATACAGTTCTTGAGAAAATAATGCGAAAGGCAAACAAAATCATGGACAAGCAAGCAAGTTACCTACACGTAGGCACTCAAAAAATTAATTTAAAAAAATTACTTACATTTTGAAGTTCTTTTTCTATTTCACCAGCTCTGATGACGAGGGGTCCTCGAACTGCATATTCTAATACTTTAACACAAGGGTTGAGGTTTTCCAACGTTAATGTTTTACTTGCCATGGTTGTCGACACGAACCGTAGCCCATCAGCTGACTTGATCGCGGTGTGTGGAATGCCGCGAATATTACTCCCATAGCGACAAATTAATGGAGATAATCGGGATGACGACATTTGTATCGGATGTAGAAATTCCTAGGTAACAAGTACGTATTTGTTCGGTTTGGGCTAGGTTTTTGTTTAGGGGTTGACAAACTCGGGTTGCATGCAACCACCGATTGCAGTTGTATAACTGGCGAAAGAGGACAGAAGACAGAATACAGAATGGAATGTGTGTCAGTGTAAGTTCATTCTAATTTAGAACGTACCATAGAATTCGTAGTATTTTTTGAAAAATGTTTTTTTTTAATATCAAGCAAATCTGCATTGAATTTTAGAATATGCCGGCCTTAAAGTTACAGTAATAAACTTTTGTTATTCCGCCAAAAAATTTGCTAAAAATAAGAGTCAATAATAATTACGTAAAGTTTCTATACACTTGCACGTAACATACATTACTTACTGATAGATAAAAGTGTTTGTTGTTGATTCACTGCAAAGAATAAACTTTAAACTCAGATTGATAAACATTATTGGTCTTAATCATGCCTATTTTGAATCTCCCTTCTTCCCGCTTAAATTCAGTGGTGTGCATAAAAGAAAAATAAAACAAAGGCATACAATTAGCAATTTAATAGTCTTGCTCAACCGTCAACATCTAGAACAAATATGGGGTTCCAAATAAAATAGGTACCTATGGGATCTTCAAATATGACTTTTAGTGGTTTTAGGATGTACCTAGGTATAATACTATGCTGTTGTATCGAAAAGCCTGAAACTTGGTAAATGTCCCAAAAAAAACGGTCAGAAAATTGGCGAACTTCCAGTTTCACAATAAATTGTCCGGATAGGACCGGCCAACTTCAGAACATACATTATTTTGACGATGTTTGACTACCGTTTTCTAGTTTGTAAAACGAAGATAAAGCTATATACAATCTGCAGTCACCATAAATTCGTATTATTTCCAGTGATTTTCTAATATTAGAAAATCACTGATTATTTCTATTTCTATGTTAATTCAAAGAAGTCAGGCAACTTCCTCCGTGTTCGGATGGCTATTGCGTTGGGTGTGTGGTCGCGATATCCGCAGATCAAACTTATCTTGCTGCTGTTTCTTCGTTAATTCCGAATTTGTTTTTAAAGTTTCACTGCTCATTTTGTTTATGTCCGGTGCCCCGTCAGATAAGGGAAGCACATTCCAAAAAAACGTAGTTCCCTTATCTAACGGGGCACCAGACCCACACAAAGTGAACCGTGAAACTTTTTAAAACAAATTCGGAGTTAACACAAAAAAAGAAACGGCAGCAAGCTGCTTTTGATCCACGGATATATCCATCACACACCCACCGCATTAGCCATCCGAAAATGGAGTAAGTTGCCTGGCATTCCCGAATTAACGTAGAAATAATGAAGAACTCGAATTCCAACTAAGTTTTGCCAATGCACAGATTAAGTGTTTCAGTGTGCTATTATTCATTTGCTTTCATTAGTAATAGTGGATTTTCTTTAAAAAAATGCCTTTCCCGACGGAATATTCTGTAAATTACAATAAAGTTTACAAGAGAAAAGAAAAAAGGATCAGCCTGGATTCGATCAAAAACGTCGCGTCCATTTTCATACTGAGCCATATGCCGGTTAGTTCCATCTTCCATGTTATAGCATGAGTTTAATAATCCATTAAAGCACATGAAAATGATAGTGGCCCACTTGGGAAAATCTAGTTGGGATATAAATAAGAACCAAGTGAATAGCGGGAAACAGCTGATTACGATTTTGGCCAATCAAAACCTTTGATGTCTGTGCACAGGCGAGGAGACGGAGACGACGTTTCGCCACTGCCACATGCCACTTGCTCGGTAACCAATGACGATAAAATCATGCACTTTTGCATTTTTTGCACTTCGGTGGACAAGAAAATTGCCATCCTTTACCTTGTAATGCCCAATTCTCCTTATAGTCTTATTATAAAATCCAGAATTACAGTTTTCTTTCGGACTTTAGAGATGGGGTTTCCCTAGGGCACAGACGAATTTCGTTTGTGCCTGGGGGTTTCCACTCTACACTCTTTACTAGTTTTTTGACAATTGAATTGACAGATTGACACTGACAGATTGCGTTTTGCTCCGTATTTCACTTCTTAAGTGCAGGAGGGTGATACGTGGGGATTTCGTGTAAATTCCGGCCTTTAATTTTTGAATGCAAATGTTACTGAATTGTTTAAAGTTTTAGCTTATTCTACGTTTATTCAGCCGGAACTTTTCTGAGTGTTCAGTAATCACTTAAGTTTTATAATGGCAGCTCCAGTCATTGTCAATGCTACTGCAAAACATACAGCAACTGTAAATATAAATAAGTATATTATTTTATTTCACGTTTTAATGTTCTTATTAATTTCAGTTCATTTTTCTGCATGGTCTTGGGGACACTGGGTGAGTAGTTTTAAAAGATAAACAGTAAATGGGTAGCTAACATATTGGGTTTATTTAGACAAGGTTGGGCAAGTGCGATGGCTTCGATAAGACCCCCATATGTCAAAGTAATATGCCCAACTGCTAACACAATGCCAGTAACATTAAATGCTGGCTTTCGTATGCCAAGCTGGTTCGACTTAATGACCCTAGATGTCAATGGCCCAGAAGACGCAGAAGGTATTACGCTATTTAGTCTTACATATATTTTCACCCTAGTTTTTATGTTAATCAGAGATCTTGATGCTATAATGAACAATATAGTATTTTATTGGGAGTGTTTGTGAATTTTGTATATAAACATTCGTAGTCTAAGAAATAAGGTTGAAGAGTTAGAATTACTATCCTGTGAAATGAAACCAGACATAATACTACTAAATGAAACGTGGCTATATGAATCGGAAGTGAAATACATGGGTATAAAGGGGTATAAAAGCTCACATTCTTGCAGAATTGGCAGGGGTGGACGCTTGGCGATTTATGTAAAACAAACTTTTAATTACTCTGTAACTTACAGCACAAATGATAATAATAACGAAATTTTAATCATTAAAATACAAAACTTAAAAATAAATATTGGGGTGTTCTATCGGCAACCATCAAACAGTGAAGCAACTTTCCTAGAAGCACTGGAAGACTGCCTGCACACAAAAAACAAATTATTGTTAATAGGAGATGCAAATATAAATTTACTTAGGTCAAACACAAGTACGAAAGAATACATAAATGCCATCACTGGTTGTGGTTTCCAAATTGTTAATAAAACTACTTCAGGTAATGAAACAAGAATAGGAATAGGGCACCAAGCAACACTAATTGATCATATTATAACTGATATTGGAAAAGAAACTATAAATTATGAATTGGAGGAACACTTTTTATCAGATCATAAAATCTTGAAAATAAGTGTAAAACTGCCTACAATTGTAAAAAAGCAAAAACAAAAATATATGCTAAGGATTACAAACTATGATCTGCTAGAGACTAAACTGAAACAAAGATTATTGGAAAGCAAAGAGCAAATGAGTTTTTTATCCCTAGGAAGAATAATAAAGCAAGAAACAATAGCAACTACAAGAATCGAAGAAAAGCGATGTGCAGAAAATGTAAATGCTGGATGGTTTACAAAAGAACTAGCAACCAAAATTAAAGAAAGGGACAAGTTGTACAAGCAGTATTGTAAACATTCTCTCAATGCGTATATAAAAAGAGAATTAATGGAAAAGAAAAAAGAAGTAAGACAGCTAATGCATTATAATAAGAAAACATATTTTTTACACCAAATAAATAATACAGATAATTCAGCCAAGAAGTTCTGGGATATAGTTAAAGAAAATGCGCAAGGCGATACCAAAAAAGCTGCTGCAGAATGTAAAAAACTAGAAGATGAACAAAAAAATATTATAGAAGATCAAAGAGAAATAAGCAATTCATTCAATTCTTTCTTCACAACCATAGCAGATAAAATAGTGCAAGGGATACCCACCAGCAACACAAAAACTTTGAAATGGAGGTCAGATAGGTCCATGAAGCTAACAAAGGTATCAGAAGAAGAAGTTTTGGCAATAATAGAATCGTTGAAATCAAATGCTGCACCTGGGTATGATGATATAAAAATAAATTTAATTAAAAGGTTTAAACATCTACTGGCAGTAGTATTAAAAGATAT
The DNA here is from genome assembly GCA_963966045.1 of Xestobium rufovillosum. Lineage (NCBI taxonomy): Eukaryota > Metazoa > Arthropoda > Insecta > Coleoptera > Ptinidae > Xestobium > Xestobium rufovillosum. The sequence continues at coordinate 34,128,898 of OZ014493.1, forward strand.
TATAAACAATGAATTAGAAAACGGAACATTTCCATTGGAACTTAAGATAGCTAAAGTAACTCCAGTATATAAGGAAGGAAGCAAAGTTGACAGAAGTAATTATAGACCAGTATCTGTCTTGTCAAGTTTTTCAAAAATCTATGAAAAAGTTCTGTTAAATAGACTAACACATTATTTAAACGAAATAGGTTTTATAAGTAACACACAGAATGGCTTCACTCATGGAAAGAGCACAGAAACAGCGGTTATTAACTTAATGCAAGATCTGTACCACAGCATGGACCTCAAATGTGCTGCAAGATGCCTAATATTAGACTTCAAAAAGGCATTTGATATAGTAAATCACAAGATATTATTAGATAAATTGGAAATGATAGGTATAGTGGGCCCAGTAAAAAAAATATTTGTAGACTATTTAGATGATAGAACACAATACACAAGAGTGAATAATATAGATAGTAGACATGGAAAAATTCAACATGGTGTTCCTCAAGGATCTATCCTGGGACCCACACTATTCCTAATTTATGTAAATGATTTAAGTATGGTCAACCTTAAAGGAAAAATTACATTATATGCTGATGATGCAATTATATTCTATAAAGGAACTGAACAGGGAACTATATGTGACATGAAAGCCGATATTCAGACTATAGAAACTTGGTGCAAGTGCAGTAAAATGAAGTTGAATGAGAAGAAATGTAGTTATGTAAATATGGGGAAATTAGCAGCAATATCAGATAATATAGAGATAAATGGCGTTAAGATTGTTAGGGAGGAGAATTTCAAATACTTAGGTATTATAATAGACACGAATTTAAATTTCAAAAGTCACATAAATCATATAAACAGTAAGATTAAACGAGTCATGGGACAAATGTTCAGAATCAGAAATATATTAGACAATAAATCAAGACGTACCATATACCATGCTCACATAAATTCACATCTAGTCTACATGGCTACTATTTGGGGTGGAGCAGGGACTACCGACATACAGAAACTACAAAGGACACAAAATAGAGCTATTAAAATACTATATAACTTGCATCGACTAACACCTACTGCAGATGTATACACCCACACCAGATTTTTAAATGTTACAGAGATAATCGAACAAGAATCAGTGAAGTTAATTCAAAAAATTCAATTTAATTTCTTACAGGTAGACATAATACTGACACGTAATCAAGACATACACAATTACATTACACGACAAGCTAACAACTACCATAGACTGAAGAAAACACAGAATTCAGTCACACATAAAGCCACTGCAATTTATAACAAAATACCTGACAGGATAAAACAAATAGAAAACTTGCAGAATTTTAAGACTGAAATGTACAAGTACCTGATAGGAAAACGTTAAGTGCAATTTGTTTAAGGATGTAACACTTGAGTAAAGACATTGTTAAATGTTGGTATTCTATTTTATTTTATTTTATTTTATGTTTCAGTTTGCGTAGTAGTTTACAGATAATAGATAAGTGTAACAATAATAATGATAGAATCTAGATAAGATAGTAACAATAAAATGTTAGGACTAAGTCGAATTTAGTATAAGTTAATTATGGAACTCATGTAGAATCCATGTATTCTGAGAGTTTATAATAATAAAAGCATCAAATAAAAAAAAATAAAAAAAAATTTAGAAGGTTTAGTAGTAGAATTTGGTACTTTAAATACATTTGAAAACAACCATTTTGATGCAGTTCTTTGGTAGATGGGTAGACAAAGAGTTGGCCTAGTAACCTGCTGGGCGTTGTATCATATACTGCTTATAGCTCGTTTTTAGTGCATTGATTCCAAGTTAATTTGTTTTAAAGAACGCTCTATAGCATCTGTGTGGTTAAGGTCGGGTAAGAAGTCATGTAGTCATAAGAAATGTGTGCCAGGATCCACAGCAAGTTCCAATTACGATACTGGATGTTCGAGTCCCTAAATAATCTCCATTTTATTTATCTTGTGTGACGTTGATATGTAAAAATGTTAACATAAAACATTTATTTAAATTTCAGGAATTAAACTGGCTACAAAGCAAATACACGCTTTAATAGATAACGAACTCAAAGCCGGAATCCCTTCAAATAGAATACTGCTTGGGGGTTTTTCTCAAGGTGGTGCATTAGCCTTATATTCAGCATTGATATTTCCTCAGAGGTTGGCTGGAGTTGTGAGCTTATCGGGCTGGCTACCGATCCACAAGACTTTTCCAGCTGCACTTAAATGTCCTACGGATATACCAGTAAGTTTATTATTACATGCACCATGCACTGAATTTTGAATATGAACTTTAAACAGCTTTTATGAATCAGGAAGTAATACTCTGATTGTTATTTAGATACTGCAGTGCCATGGTGACTGTGATCCTGTTGTACCTTATAAATGGGGCCAACTGACAGCTTCCGTCTTAAAATCGCTTCTTAAAAATACTGAATTTAAGTCTTACCAGGGTTTAATGCATACATCTTCAGATGAGGAGCTGCAAGATGTTGAAAAATTTGTTAAACAATGTTTACCAAATCAATAATTAGGACAGACTATAATTCTATGAAATTATAAATCATTTTTTTTTGTTTTTACATTCCTGGTTTTCTTTTAGCTCATTTTATTGTTATAAAATTTTACGATACTACCGGCATTTGAAGTAATTTAGATGTTTGTATTATTCTAAAAGAAATTAGCATTGTCTTCTTGACTATTAACTATCAAATAGTTGATATAATTGTTCTAATAGGGAGCAAGAAGTATTAAACATAAATAAACTTTACAGAGTAGGCGAGAGAATTCAGAATTCTTCAATGTACCGTACCATAATTCATTCTACAAGTCAAGCACCTGTGCGTGCACTGCCTTGGTGCACCAATAAACAGAAGATAGTTTTGATTCTGTCGGTGATTGTAAATAACGCAAATGTTAATCTAACACACTGAAGTCACGAGCTACCACTGGTTGGTAAAAAGTAAATAATAAAATAGCATTTTGGATTATGTATTATTGGGTATTGAACTTTGAAGCCAACATTTCTTACACAATTTTGTACTTTGATCAATATATTTATAAAATTATTTGAACTCTAAAATATATATAAATTATCATGGGCTTCACAGATAAGTGTTTCATTAGGAATGATTTAATACAGGATTCTTTAAATCTTTTTAGTAATTTTTACTTCTATGTATAGGTCTTATCTGTATGTATACATGACGGGCTTTAAAATGGTATGCCTGATGGAAACCAAATTCGATATCAGTGGGTAGACAAGAATGATGGTGTTGTTGCTATATCTAGTTTCTGAGAAATAAGGAACAATTTTTATGGAACAACTATTGTACGTTTGAAAATATTATAGGTAATACATTTGAGTAAAAGCTTCGACTGCAAGATAAAAAAATAACAAACACGTGTTTAATAAATTTTCATTATTATAATTTTTTGCCATTAATTCCACATTTATTTAAGTTAAAACTGAGTTCAGAATGCAGAAATAAACTTAAGTGATTGCAGAATGGCCTACGCGTTTACAATGCTAATGCTCTTATTTTCCAATATATTATGTCTAATTCTTAATATTTTAGCTGATTTTATTTTCATGAATAAATAAATAACTACCGACCAAAATTATTAAGTGTGCAACATCACTGATCTCAGAAAGATGTTATTCAACTACTTCCCCAAGCTAGTATACCATATTGTATTACAGATGTAAACAGTGCCCAATATAATTAGAAGCTGTTGGCGTGACATAAAATTTTTCATTTTATAAAATGCAAATGGAAGATATCTGAGCTTTTCTATTACGCTATTTACATGTACAAATCCATTTCAGATTTTCATTAATGTCCACTCTTAGGTACATTATATGGTCAACTCTCTCTATTTCTACCACGCCCCTGTCCGATCTAATAAATTATATTTTCCTGACGTCAGATAAACCATCACCTAGCAGCCAAATGCTACAAAATATTTACCGTTAGAGAGGACTTTTCAAGTCAAGTAAATAATCCCTCAAGTTCCATACCTATTTTTTGTACGAGTTGCACCCACGTATCGGCATTATACACTATGTTATTATATTTATACACTGACCGGCAAAAAAACGAACACGCAAGGTTTTTGAGATCGACTGGTTATAAGTCAACGTATTGGTACTAAATCTTGTGTAAATCGTTGGTAAGCATATCATAGTAAATGTGAACGATATTCAATAAACGAAACCTTTGAACAAGAAATATTTATTGCAACAATCGGTTATTCAACGTTTATTCGACAAAATTGATTTATAAGAAGAAGTAGTCCGAGAGCTAGCAACGGATTTCGTTACACCATAGAGAATAAGACTAGAACTTCAACGACGAGTCCCTTGCAACATAGTAACAAGAGAATCAGAAGTCTGGCAACCGTCCGAGGGTGGCTTTCGCGCCTCTAGCATTTTTAAGGGTGAGAAAAAAAATAAAATTACACTATTTTAATGATTATGGCACTTTGCAATATTAAAGGTAATACTATTTTAAATCAATAAAGAAAAATGCCAGACGAGTGGGTGGGTGGAAAGTGGGCGCCAGAGCGGGTTAAAGGGGCTCATCAAATTGCACTATGCAAGGGCCCAGCGCACGGAATCTAGTCAACCACACATTATAACTCTCCCTGGTCATGGGTCACCATGGAAACGTTATATTATGTGATGACAGTTTGTTTGCGATTTTGGAGATGCACAGATGTGTTTGAGTGCAATTTGATTCGCCCCTTTAACCCCCTTTGGCGCCCATTTTCCACCCACCCACTCGTCTGGCATTTTTTTAATTGATTTAATATACTATTAACTTTAATATTGCGAAGTGCCATAATGATTATAATAGTGTAATTATAATTTTTTTCTCACCCTTAAAAATGCTAGAGGCCCGAAAGCCACCCTCGGGCGGTTGCCAGACTTCTGATTCCCTTGTTACTACCTTGCAACGGATTCGTCATTGAAGTTCTAGGCTGATTAAAAATAACGTAACGAAAGCGTTGTTGGCTCTTGGACTAAAGTTAGTTAACATAAAAAATTTGATGCTAACCAAAATAATCGATATTAATAACAGTCCTCTGTATCGCGTGTTACCTCCTCTTGCCTGTATTACCACCTCCATCCGTCTTGGCATACTACGAATTAAATTTTGAATGGCCTCCTCAGGGATCAAATCTCATTCCTCCAACAAAGAGGTTCTCAATTCATGTAAAGTTTCCCAAACAACAGGTCGCTTTTTACACGTTGCTCCAACATTTCCCAAACGTGCTCAATGGAATTTAAGTCGGGGTTATGTGCTGGCCACTGTAACCTGGCGATACCTGCGTCGTTGAGATATTGCGTAACGCACCGCAGCTGTTGCGGGTCTGCGTGCAAATAAACCTGCCTCTTTGAGACGTCTTCTAACAGTGCGATCACTTATTTCTACCTGCCGTACTTGAACCAATCAATTTCGTGCGTGGTTAGGCGATTTCTTAACATCATTGACACCATAAAACGGTCATCACTCGGGGCTGTTGCTCGTCTTTGTCCCGATTCTTATCTTCTTGCATAGGAATTCTTTTAACGAAAGCGTCTGAGAGCGTCAAAAACAGTTGTAAGAGCTGCTCCAAGAAATCTAGCTGTGTACCATATGCTTCGACAATCATCAATAAGAGCCGCTGCTCTAGAAACATCTTCACGACTCAGAAGCATTTGGATTCACTGAAAATGTTTATTCAAACAATGTTCACTTAAAAAGCAGAAAATACGCTCACTTTTGATGGAAAACAATGTTCACAAATGAGCTAGTCACTTCATTGTCCTTAAAATAAAATCAGCACAACAGTCGTTATTTCGAGTATTTCAAATTTGTGATGCGCCTACTGCATTATGTCAATTTTCAATATGTACTAATAATAAACGGACAAGAAATTGTCTCAGTCGATATACTAGCAAATCTACATCAAAACGCAAAAGAAATCGTCAAAGAATAGTGTTCGGTTTTTTTTGCCGGTCAGTGTATTATAAGAATATCTGATTTTTTAAATTAACTTGCCTAATAGATTTCTGCATTTCTTATATTTTTCATGAATTCTGTCTTGTTTTAAGTACTATGTCATACAACTTATTTCTTGCTTTAATTGAATTGAAAATACCTTTGGTTATCCAGTCCTCCGTTCTTGTTGTCGAGAACCTATATACATAATCAAGCTCTTAGATGAAAAACATTTTTTTCTTGAGTTTTAAAACAGATTGTTCTAAAGATGTGTTAGAATGTAAACATGCTCTGCCCACAGCGTAGAAGATAAATCCATATTTTCCCCATCACAATCACTACTTTCCAATGGAAACTTTCATTTTGGAATGAAATTAAATAATGTCGGAAGAAGTTTTATAATTCTGTTGCCACAATGTTCTTCTGCCAGTGACTTGCAGATAAATATTTTAGTAGTCTGGAAACAGACGTTTGTTAAATTTGAACTATGGTTCACATGAACATGTATGTATACTGTAGAAAGGAACTTTTGAACTTTTTGTCAGATCATCTATTTCTTTAAATGAAATGGTTCCTATAGCTGAGTAAAATATGTATACATATAATTGAATCAAAGTTCTTGTTGCGATATTAAACTAATTCAGTACTAAAATTGCATTCATGTTTATATTTATTTGTGTCTAATTTAATGTTCACCACCATATAATTAGTCACAATATATTACATAACAGAAATGGAAGTGACAAATTTCGCACGAGAGCAGAAATCATACAAGACACTTTCTATCGAGTTATGTGCATTATTTTTCCTAGGACCCCTTAAGAAAATAACTTTTTATTTAACGATTTATTATTTTTTATTTCAGTAGGTAAACGTCAAGATTTTAAAGCTGCCCACTATACTTGGGCCGCCGAACAGACGGAGTGATCACCCTGCAAGCATGAGCTCTAGACGGAACCACTATCAATTTAGGATGACCGAACCGCAGTGATGCGCTTTCTTTAGACCCAACGAAGTCGCTTCACTCCAATTAGGTCGTCATAAATTAATATTGGCTCCGCTAGAGCACATTCTTGCAGGGTGATCACTCCGTCTGTTCGGAGGCCCAAGTATAACTATATTCGAGTAGTCCCTAAATACCTGCAAAATTTAAATATACATACGTACCCGATTGGCTGCTATTTTGCATTGTTTCAACGCACAGCCTTAACACATGGGTGAATAAGTGCTAACTTTCGACCCTGCTTAATCGTAGTGTCTTTTTTTCAGGGGTCGTAAAAAAACATTTTTCCTTGCTGCTGTCTTTTTCTTGTAATCCGTATTAAGTATCGTTACTTTATGTACCAGCTTTAAACTGAATATGTATTTAATCAACTTCATTAGTTGTAGTATATGTAAGAATTGTATATACAAGCTTAATAACAATAAAAACGTTAAACTTCTTATGTGCAAGTACTTCAAATATATGTTACAATGCTCCTGCACATTTTATCATACATCTTCAGATGGTAAGATATAGGACGGAAAGTTTAGGCCTAAATTTTAACTTGCAAACTCTTAAAAAAACAAAATTATTAAATAAAAAGCAGCATCAAACATTTAATTTCCTATACAATAATATCTAATTTGGCTAACTTGTACTGCCGACTATTAGTATTTCTAACTAAAACTTTGTTCTTGTCTCTCTTTGATAGAAGTGTTGAAATGCTTCCAATAGCTATATAGCCGACGGCACTGGTTTGTCCTCTAACAAAACTAAAGCCTCCGTCAGTTACAAAACCTATTATTTCTCTTGAACAAGAATTTCTAATCGTATCTGGTTTCGGTAACCATAATTCTCGCATTTTATTTTTATATTCTTCCAATACTTCTGTATCCACAGGGATAATCTAAAAACTTGACACCTAAGAATAAAAGCCATAATTAAAGGACTGTTCAAATTACCTCTCCATCATTTTTTGCTTTAATTCTTCTTTTTCTGAGCTTTTGCAACAAAATTCTATGTTCCAATCTAAGCTTTTTCCGATGACCAGCATTTACATCTTCCTTAATTGGTTCTACAGGCTCAGTTTTTTCATCTCCTGGCTCTGATAAACAAATAATGGAAAACCGTGGAGCAACCCCTTTATTGGTAAACTTCAATAGCACAGGAACCAAACAGTTTGAATTTAAGTCAATATCAACTCCATTTCTTTCAGTATTTTTACCGGCAAATTGTTGCTGAAATTCATCAAATGTATTCATTTTATTATTATTATTATTTTATACCTGAATATGCAGCAGAATCTTTTTATCGCGCAACACAAAGAAATCTTGACAATTTCCTTGTTTCCATTCACTTAAAAGCATTTTCCATTCAAAATTAAAAGGAGAAGCTATAGAAAATTTGGTATAGTTTGGACGTTTACCAGGGGGGAGTTTAAAAAATGTGTCCCTGCAACATTCCGAACATTTAATTTCTTCTTCTCTGCCGGCATCCGAGTCAGGTGTTAAGAAATCGGGTAGACCCATCTCAAATTTCATCGATTTCATTTCTCTGAGACCCCCTGCCCGTGCACCCCACATTATAAATGACATCCAAAATGCTTGACTATAACTAGATGGTAAGATAACGTCCCAACCTGCGCAATATCCTAAAAATTTCGAAATTGTTGAAAGTAAGCATAAGACACCCAAAAACCACATTCAAAGTGTAAAATCAGTGTTCAGTAAAACTGACTGTTGATATTAATGCCTAGAAAATATAGGTAAGTTTAGTGCTGTGGGGTTGCGAGTTGCCGATGCTTGCTACGATGTAACGATTTCTAGGAAATTACTTCTAAGTAATATGAGAGTTGCCGGTGAGTCGACGATGTTTGCGGATAGAACTATGTTACGGGTTTAACAGTATTCGAGCAATGCGCAAGGGATCAAAAGTGTGCTTGTGGGGTGGGTCGATAATGCCATGCAACACTGGGTTTCTTGAGCATCTAGATTCTTGTATTCATTGCCAAATTTTTGAATTAATTTATTGTGACCATAGACGAAATTTTCTTGTCCATTTTCTTAAAGCTGGATTTGTCAGATCTCCGGAATTTTTTCCAGAAACTTTGAATTAATATAGTCATACATAAATTTTATGAAAGTAACAAATACAAATTATTAGAACACATACAAAACGTTAGTCTTACCTAAATATCCTCCACTGCCTGGTTGCTGAATAAGAATAATGGGTACAGGCATCCCAGCATCTGGCAAATCTGTTCCAGGTACTAATAATTGTCTTCGTTCTTCTGCGATTGCAGCATTTGATATTTTACTGACACTAACCAATTTTCTTATATTTCTGCTCCATATCGGCCCATGACAAACATTATTAGGAACAGCACACAAATTCTCAATATTGATTTGAAAATGTTCTGTAGTAGCTTTCGTGCGTTTCTGTGGTCTGCTAAATCGTGGATCTGTTACTGTGAGTGACAGAATGCAATGCGACGGGAGCTCAGAGGAACTAGCAATATTTCTGATGCTGTGCCAATAATTTATTTGATCGAAAAATGATCTTTCATTATCTTTTTTACTTAAGTAATCTTTCAACCAGTTAGATTTTATATTCTGTGTTGAAAATTTTAAACTTCTCTGTAATACTGAATGTGCTAGTGGCCCAGTTAAACGAAATCTACTCAATTCATTTTTTAGTTCTGATAAAAGAATATTATTTTTAGTGTTCATAAAACTTCTTGTACTATTTATATTGGAATCAACTTCCATGCTGTTGCATTCTAGTTTCAAGCAGTTTACTAAAGTTTCCAAAACGTCCTCGTAAAATGCTGCATGAACCCATATCCATAGCCCAGCACTAGCTGCTACATTACTTGGAAACCAGTGAAAATAAACTGTACCAATTGCTTTCTTTGGAAAAACATTATATTTGTAAAGGACAGTCTCACCTTCTCTTGTTCCCTTACGATATGCTACAGCACCCATACTTAATGTGGAACAATCACATATAGTTTTTAAATTGCCAACTAATATTTCTAAAGGCCCCTCGATTTCTACACAGGTAAAATAAGATATATCTTCTAATAAGCAATGCTTTGCAGTTGCACGATAGCAGGCACGAAATGCCTTATCGCAAGGACGATCGGGGATTTTCCAGCCCCATTTTTCTACCATATGAAATCGTTTAGCATGCCAAATATGGGTATCAAGCCATCTTACCCTCCGTTTTCTGCGTTCATATTCATCCATAAGATTGCGGGGCCTACGCCTGTATTTCCTTGATGGTCTCTTTTGTTTAGGAGGTAGACCGGCTTTTTTCATTTGACTTAAATGCATCTCTCGTATACGTCGTGGTACTCGCTTCGCATTATGAGACATGACCCGGCGGCGCATATGCTTTGGTAGCTTTTGAAATGCCAACTTTAAACTAGAAGATGTAGATGCTGATTTTCTCATAGTTTCTATTTCCTTACATCTTGCTGCGGTAAATTTCATTAAATTTATGAATGGAGGTAATTCATGTGAGCCCCCCAATAGGGAATCGTATTGTGACTTGTCGTCCATATCTGCAATAGAAGTAGTTCGTTGAACGAAAGAGTCTGTACTGTAATTATCAATATCAACTGCAAGCACACTTAACATTTAACCTCAAAATATCATTTCGACTTTGACGTTTGCCGACTAGTCAGTGACTACAGTTCCGGCTTCCGGTTATGGTGGCATAAAAATATGCAGTGCCGGCAAAATATTCCAAACGAATTTGAAATGCATTCATACTTCAGTTTATTGAAATTGAAACTTTTGTTTCTGGTAAGCATTTTGTACGATACAAGGATAATAAGATAACATAGTATACCCAGAACTCTTACAATCAGAGAAAATATGCGCAGAATAAGAGATGGGTGGAGCCATCAGTGGCGCAGCAAGAACTGCTTTTTATATAAAAATTAAGAATGAAAAACCTCCTTCAAACGACAAAGTTAAAAAGTCATTCCGGTGCCGGCAGTTTACGAAAAAGGGATGACAAAATTTTTTTAAACCAAAAATTGAACAATCCACAAGAACTTTTCACGAGTTACTCGCCTGTTCTTAAGACGTTTAGGTATAGAGACTCTTCTGATTTTTCTGCATAAAGTTAGTCCCTTTTGCCACTTAGTTAACTACGCAGCTGATTACAAGTTGATGACCTTTTAGAGTCAAGGATTGAGATTACAATAATTCGTGAACGCTTAATGAATCATAAATAATTGACGGTATATGTAGTATTTAGTCGTTATGAAATAATTTATCGAATTACTTTCTGTAGGCATAGACTACGAACTCTAATTTATTAATAATCACCTGTTTCTGAGTGAAGTATTGCAGCATATACTGGAATTTTGGTAAATGGCAGCCATAAGAAGAATAATAAGCACCGCTAAAGCACCGCGGCCAATTGCTCCTTACAAGTGAGTTAGTTTTTCAATTTCGTAATTGTTACCCTAATATATTTTATGACTGTCTTTAATTTCAGTCAAGCAGTTGTGCTTGATAGAACCGTTTATCTTTCTGGCGTAGTTGGCGTGGATGCATCAAATAATCAATTAGTACAAGGTGGTGCGCCCGCCGAAGCTCGTCAGGCACTCAAAAACATCGGACACATTTTAACAGAAGCGGGATCTTCCTATGAAAAAGTTGTTAAAAGCACCATTTTATTAGACGATATAAAAGATTTCGGGCCTGTGAATGAAGTATATAAAGAATGTAAGTATTTTTGGGAGGTTAAAATGTACAAATGGTTTTATTCCTTGCAAATTCAAAAATACACAGAAAGTTGTGTATTTTTTTGTATATCTTGTACATGCAAAATTAAAGTATCGCCCAAAGCGTAGACTGAATACGCCCAAAGGCAAAATTGAACAAAATTAGAGATTGAACGATATTAAAATACACAATACAATGTATAATTTTCTATAAAATGCATATTTGTGTTACAGTTTTCCACGAGAACTTCCCAGCACGATCTACTTTTCAGGTTGGGAAATTACCACTTGGTGCTAAAGTAGAAATAGAAGTGATTGCAGCTACGGGCGAAGTGCATACTATTCCTACTCAATCTAAAATTTGAATAGTTAAAATTGTTAATTTAAACTATAATAAAACATGTAAATGCTGATTTCACTTGTTTCATTGGTCTTTTTATCCAAGGAATATCAGTTTGTTAACGCATTTTATGAAAATCCAGAAACTTCGATACTTTCAACACTTTATTTCTATCTTTTAATAAATATAAAAATGCAAATGAACAAGATACTATCTTTACAATGCCAAACTTTTCAATCAGTTAATAACTAAAATTTTATAACAGTAAAACGACAGCTTAAAAAGATGTGTCAAGAAAAAAACAGCAAAACAAATTTGTGTTGCACGTATCTGTCTAGATTAATAACATTTGCATACTATACTATACGCTTAGCAATAATAATTATAAAACATCACAGTTAAATATTACTTAAATATTCTAATCAAATATACAAAATACATTATGATTTAAAGTTCGTGTTTCATTCGATGTACCTATAACTTCCGCATGAGTCCAGCAATTCTTTTCTTGCTTTGTGCGTGGACATTTACCAATAGAGTAATATGAAATCCTGCACCTTAAATGAAATTTGTCCACGACTATCTTACAACATACTATTAATACTTATGTTTCTTCAATCAAAATTAGATACATTATTCACTGCAGTGATTAATGAATATTATTCACTAAACCAATAGGAACATTGCTTTGGCCCTTTTTTACATTTATTTAGTAGGCCGCGATCGCGATGTGTTAGTTCAAATTGAAACGTCAAATCAGCATGGATGATTACAAAACTCGCTCGCTTCGCTCGCTCGTGTTGTAAACTTCATCCTCGGTAATAATAGCATTCATTATAAACTCGTGTATAATATACTATTGAGTAGCCAGTGCTGCATCTTTCCGGGTTCTTATGTAAATTTCAATAGGGCACGCGTTTTCGAGATAATAGGTGGCAGCACTTTTAAATTTTCACCGATTGCGACAGCGAAAATTTTCTATCTCAGCTATTAAATATCATGAAACAATAACAATACAATATTAATACTATTACCTGCAATACATTTCCAACTGATATTTTTCTAGAGTCGTTATCAATCACTTTAGGACATAATATGTTCATAAGAATTTTTCATTTTATTTTGGGCCTGTCTACTCCCCATTTCATTTTGTCTCACCCTGTGTTCCAAAAATCATTGAATTATTAATGAAATATTAAATTTTTAATTTTCATATCTACATGGCAAATAAAATGTCTGGTAAACTTGGAAAGCTTATGTGATTAACTTATTTACGTGGCGACACGAATTTTAAATCACCCTGTACAACTTATGATACAATTATTTACTACAAAACACTGAAACTGCAACATAATGCGTAGTTTTCAAAATAACATCACTGTTATATTATATACTCTTGTTTTGTAAAAAAATAAATGTTTTACATTTTTATAACTTACGAAATATTTGTTAGTACATTTGACAGGATAAATATAGAGACAAGCAATTCCAGAAGAATGGTACGCACAATACACATTGCACAATAGGATTTAGCGATTTAAATTTCTAAGTAATCTGACACATACCGCACAGAGTACGAGAACTCATAAAACAGTCTAAACTGTAATAAATTATTATCGGAAGTAATAAATTATTGTACCTATATAGGAGAAGTGGAGTAAATAAAAAATAGAAAGAAAATAAGATCAGAAATAAAGCCGTGATTGCCGCTTTGTTTTCGGTCCGTCCAGTGCAAAGTGAATAAGAGAAGTGTCTCCACTTGATAGCTGTTGCAGCAGAAGAGCGGGCTACGCAACTGTAATACTGGCATTGGTGCCGTGTGCAGCAAACTGGGCCTGTTTTTGTTCATACATACCTTCAGGCCTTCAGCTCCCAATTAACAAATTCTTTGAGAAATTTTTTCCCAAAACACTCGAACTCATTTTAACGCAATTTTCTTTTTATAATGTTGATCTCTACCAGAGTTATGTAATTGCAAATTTAATCATAACAGTTTTGAAGTATGTAGCTGGTTATTATACATATTATGGTTGTAAAATTAAGAGATAGAAATAACATATCATAGATTACAAATAAACACGCGTTTATGAGGTTATGTTTCTCGTAGAAACATAGAAAGACCCGAAAACTTCGCGACCGTGCAATTCTACCCGCTGCGCACGCCTAGAATAATTCTCTCCTTTTTTACCCATTGCTTTTAGTGTATAATACTATCTCTTATATTTTCACAATCACAAAGAAATTATTCGGTTGCGTGCGCATCGAGTATTCCCTCCTTTTTTATTCATTGCTTTTAGTGTATATTACACTTTCTTACACTTTATTTTGTCGAAAAAATTTCTGTTTGGAATGAAATTTTGTTCCCAAACAATTTGACGAAAATAACTGTCAGCCAATAAGAGCGCGGCGACAGAGGCGGAGCGCTCTTGGATGAGTTTTTTAAGTCAATTTGCTGACGGGCAACAAAATTGAGTTTGCGAAACAGGAATTTATCAAGACAAAATAAAAATCTGCAAATGATGTTAAAAGTTGCACAATTCAAAAATGTGCCTAATCAATCAATATAGTCAATAGTTATGTGGAAGCGATTTGGCGAAAATAAAATATTATCTTAGATTCCTATCGAATAGGCCCCTTTTATATCTTTCCCTGCAGTTGTAGTAACGTTAAACTACGAATTCTTTACAAGTTAACACCACATGCCAAAACAGTGACACGGTAATTAAACTCGATATGTGTTTCGCTGACAACGCCAGCTTCGTCAAGAGTACGAATATTGAAGATATTACTAATATTCATACTTCTGAGGATGCTGGACGTTGTCAGCGAAACACATGTCAAGTTTAATTACTGTGTCACTGTTTTGGCATATATATATATGTATATAGGCATTAACATCCCTAGTCGGAATTTTGCCGCTTCGTGACTGACAATCCCGTTATTGGGGTGGATTAATCCCCATTATTGTCTTTCTACAATCCCCGATGTGTCGTGGCCTCCCACACAACTCTTCTCCACTCTCCTACATCATTAATCTTCTCCCTCCAATTCCCAACTTTCATCGTTCCCAAGTCCTCCATCACCTCGTCCCACCACCCCATCTCTGGCCTCCCTCGCCCTCTACCATAGCCCGGCTTCCATACTAACAATTTTCTGATCATTGTTTCTTCCCCACTTCGCATTACATGCCCGAGCCATCGCATTCTTTGTGCCTTAATAAACTTCACTATATCTTCTCCCCCCATTTCTTGCTCTATTTCAAAATTCATCCTTGGTCTACTTTCACGGTCATTAATTTTCTTTGGTCCCAGTATCACTCTTAGTATTCTCCTTTCGAATATTTTCAATTTCTGCTCACTTTGTTTTGTCAGGCTCATTACTTCCCCTGCGTATGTTACAACTGGCCTTATAACTGTTTTATACAGTTTCAGTTTTGTCTTCTTACTTATATTTCTGTCTCTCAAAATGTTTTTGTTCGCATAGTATGCCCTGTTTCCCATCTGTAACCTCTCCTCTATCTCTGCTCTTCTGTCATTTTTGTTATTTAGTTGTAGCCCCAGATATTTAAATCTGCTCACTTTTTCAAATATGTCCATCATTATATGGCCATCGTTGTTGTCTGCTTCTCTCTTTATTCTCATACACTCTGTCTCCCCCTCGCTAATTTTTAGTCCCATTTTATTTCCTTCAAGTCCTATTCTTCTAAAGATTTCTTCCAATTTCCTCATCGATCTAGATATTATTACGACATCATCAGCGTAGGCAATCAGTTGGGCTTCCCTGTTTGCAACTGATCCGTTACATCCTACTTTTCTTACCACACCTTCCAATGCCATGATGAAGAGCGTAGCTAACAGTGCATCTCCCTGTCTTACTCCACCATTGATTTTGAAACTTGGGGTATCTCCTTCAACTGTCCGAACGCAGGCCATTGACATTTTAATAAGTCTTCTCAATTTTGCTGGTACTCCCAAATCTCTCATCACGTATTGCAATTTAATTCCGCTTATCGAGTTTGGCATATAGGGTTAACTTATAAAGAACTCATAGTGAATTTACTTCAAAGCTCGCGATCCAACCACTGTGTGTAGTAACGTTAAAAACGTTTTGTTCATTTGTAAATAAATTTGTGTATTGTTGTTCCAGGTAGGTAACTAACTTCCGATTTTTCTCTGAATACTTAACTACAGTTTAAACTTACAACTTAGTGAAACTGATTATTAATTAGATTACCAAATGTACTGAACAAATATCGATTTGAGGTACAGACAAAGAAATAATAATATATAACATTTAACCTTCTAGTATTGCATCAATACTTTTATAAGAATTTAATGAAATTACATCACTACCATTTTTCAATATCTTTGGAATATTTACAAATCTATTTGTGTCATTATCTTCTAATTTAATCGAAGACGTTTCAGAAATATCCACATCAAAATCCTTATCGTCTTTATTTGAAGCTGTTTCTAATTCGATGTCGAGCCCCATTCTGTTTTTCAAAGGCCGGAGTTTCTTTTGTAATATAGCGTCAGCTGCAGCTTCCCAGAAAGTTGGTGGCGGTCTGCAAATTTTATCATTTATCTATTTAATTATAAGTACACTTATTATAGGATTGTTCAAATTCTAAAGCTAATATTACTATGCTCTTCTACAAATAACTCTGATTTTCAGATTCTACTACTGCCCATGCGTGTACCTAACTAATGAATTAAATATAATCGTTTATAGCTCCTTAGTTGGTAGAGATACTATAGAATATATAGAATACCAGATAGAAATGTCCCATTAAATTGAAAATGAATAAATAACATTATTTTTTCCGATGTTTTCCAAAGAAAGATAACACTGATGCACTGGGGGCAAGTATGGCGGTTTTCAAACCTTGGATTGCTGGAGTGGGCCTCTTCTGTGCACCCTATTGTATATTCGACTAACTTTTTCTGTAATTCAATGCCTGACGAGGTATTTGCCCGAGGAGTAGTTAGTTGCTCCTGAATTTGTATAAAATATTTTTTTTCATAAATGACTATATTTATTTTCAACAGGAAAATAATATAGAGTTACAGAGTATCACAAGGTAACGTACATAAATTGGGGGGGCTAAGTTTAAAAAAATAGGGCATGGATAGCCTTGGTTTGACGTAGATTTAATGAAATACATTATTTGGTAATTTCTGATACTTCAACTTCAAAGCTCCTTTTTAAAATTTATAGCATTGTTACATACAATTTTGTAGCGGTAAATCGTCCGGATTTAACTGTTAAGGTACCTATATAATTACCAAAATTTATTTAAATTTGCACTGGAAATCTAAAGTCCTTCTGTTTATCAGTCACGAAATCAGAAAATCACAATAATAAATGGTCAGCTCTTATATATATGTAAATGTGCGTCCTACTTTGAAAATAAAATTCTGTATCGTGTTTGGTTAATGTAATTATCACCGTTAATCAAAAGAAATTTCGTCGGTAGGTACACAAACAGCAAAAAGTGACCTTTCGAGGTATTTGCAGATAATCTAAATGCAAATTTTGTTCTTTCTTTCAGAGGCTAAAACACTAAATAATGTAACAATGACCTTTCACCCAACACGAGCTTTCTGCCAGTCAAACAATCAAGATTCATGTTCAAAATTCTTAATCAAATACCTAGCATGATCTAAAGAGCAACGGAAACTAATGTAGGTACACGAACTTGAAGTCGAGAAATACGGCGAAAATTTACTAGGTACTCAGTTGCATTTAAAGAGTTCAATATCAGGAACATTCAAAGAAACGGGTTGAACAGTACAGTAGTCCAATTGAATGATCCGAAGTAATCTCTTAAAGCAGCAGAACGGTTTTGATTAAATACCTACATGAAGTAACATCAAACAAGTACCACTTTACATCCAGTGGGTTCAACATCAACAGATCCAACAACAAACAAGATTTCAAGTGAAATTCATCTTGGTGATGTGCTTCATTTCATAAAATTTGCTTTTGTATTATGCGCCAACATGTTTTACTCGTGTATTACATGAAAAAAATTGCACTCAGTTGGTTAGAGCAGCCGCCCGGCAAGTGGAAGACCTGGGTTCAACTCCCAGTCGGCGCTTGTTCACATTTTTCACGAGCGTGACCTTATTGTTGTTATAATTTGACCGCGTGCCCAGTTTAATAACATTTTCCAGTTTACTTGTATATCGACATATTATCAGATTATATTAAGGTTTGCAACCTCTGGGGAAGTGTATTCAAAGCGTCTTAGAAAAAAGTCATGTAGGTATGTATATAAAAGTAATAGCGAATGATCGATGATATAATGTCCCTTTTTCTATTCCAACAAGCTATACTTCTCACATGTACTACGAACCGTTTGCAGTCAACGTGCTATTCTCTAGGAACTACACGTAGGTACCTACCTATTTAGGTACCTAATTGGAGTTTTGATATTAAGATTTACACAGAGGGGGGTCTTTCTCGTTTAAAATGGCCAAACCAAAGGAGAAAATTCAAATTTTTAAAGAATGATATACCGCCACTAAAATCTAATAATACTAATGCAAAAATAGTAGGCAATTCAAGTTTTTCATTTTTGGAGTTTATTGGAGTTTACTCCTTAAGAATTAATTTTTAGTTATAGCCCGCGGTACGGAAATTTTATGAGGAGTAAAATCAATCGTTACGTTATCTGTCACACTGAAATTATGTACGTATCTATGGATACGGCTGTTTATGTCTGACTACATAGAGCATGGACATAGTGAAAATAGAGTGGAATAGAGTAGATATATGACAGTTGGCGTTGTAAAGTCAGCATTTGCAGTGTTTGTTCGTTCCTAAATTTGTTGAATCTTTTGATTTAATATGTAAAAACCTAATATTAAATACTCCAAATATTGTTTAGTGCCGAAATGTGAATCAACGTCTATTCGAACACCAGGAAAAGTATTTAGTTCATTGCCAGTGGGATCGACGTTTAGCAGATTGTCACTTAATTACTGAATTTATAAACAATTTTATATTTTGATGTAGTTGGACATTTTCGAACATAAACCATCTGATAAATACACATTTGGGTATAAAACTGACATTCGCGTGTACCCTATTATCAAGTGATTGAAGTTAAAATAATCGTTCGTAAGGAGTAAACTCCAGTCGTGCATCGGAGCTGACACACAAGTTTTTTTTGACTTTTCAATGGTTTTGTTTGAATTTGTTTGTCAAGTTCGTCACGGAAATGCAAGTGGCACAGTGTTTCTGATCTCATAATAAACCTTTTCATTTCGTTTGATTTCGTTAGTGCGCATGTGCAGAAGTACACTGACAATCAGTTGTTCTTAGTTTTTCGTACGAATGTCACTGTCAGTTTTTGAAGTTCGTGTAGGATATTCGCAAGTAAATAGTAGAGTACCAAATAAGGAGGGTGTTTGAAAGACGGAAAATTAAAAATGTTAGTTCCCAGTGACGTCCCTCATAAAATTATGAGTCTGAATCCCGAAGGCGTGCCTGGCCTGTTTGAAATACGGGAATGTTAACCAACATAATTTCAATCACGCAGGTTTTTAATACGTATCGTTGAAAAATCAATCAATTTTTTAAAAGAAAATTGAGAAAAAGGATCTAATAGACAGGTGCGTATTTTTCTGTAATGTATGTATGTAACTACAAATAATAATTATTTTAAAGACCTAACAAATAATGACGTAAAACCTGGAAACATCGAACACGCTTTTCCATTTCGAATCTTGCCTCTACACATTTTCATCCACGCAATTTATATAGCATAGGTGGGACAAGTCCTCACTTGGTCACCGACCCAGTTATTAACACTGGGGTTAGGCAGGGTTTGAGAAATGGATAAAATCGTAATCTCAAGAGATAGCTTGCCCTACCCACTCTGCTAGCGCCGTTGCAGTCACCGAAAGCAAAAAGTTTGGATGCTCCATACTAATTTTGCATGTTTACAATAAAATTTAAAATAAATACTTTCAAACAATACAAAACGTTGACAACTGTCCGAAAATGTCATGGTGCGATCGCGCATGCGCCTCAGCATTTTTTTTATGAAAAGCCCTATTCAATTATTTTTTGAAGAAATTTATTGGTTACTTATTTCTATTTTTTTTCCTAATATAACTATTTTTTCAAAAGAATTGGATATTCTGAAATGTGACAAACTGGACATAATGTGACGTGCTGTTCAGTTAAAACTTCTTAGAAATATAAAGTACGAGGAATTGGGTCTTAGCGACATGGTATTAGAGAACTACGAAACAAACAGTAGAGATGATTATCCGTAAAAATTTTGTGAACCCACTCAATAAATGTACATAAAATTTGTTGTGTTATTCTGTTTCTTCTCTTAAAATAGTTTCGCCGTCTAACTTTTTAAGATGTGGCAAACGTTTCGATGCTTCTGCTCTCCACGCTTGTTCATCCAGATTATCATATAATGGATTGCCTGTGGTTAAAATAATGTTGTGATTGACCATCTACAATCATCATGTACCTACCTACCAACGAACAACAGGTCCTCTAATGCTGGCAAATCTTGCAGTTTGTTGAACTCTCCCCAGTCTTTGACGAGATTGTTGCTCATGTATAAAACTTTAAGTTTTTTTAAAACGGTGACACCTTTGATTTTCTCAATAAAATTATATGAGATCCACAGTTCCTCCAAGGTTTCTGAGACTCCTTCCTAAATAGTAATTGGTTTGTGAATCATTTTGTCTTCTGAATAGGTTAGGTATTTATAATTAAAGTATGCGTGTAGAACGGCGAATCAAAATTTAAAAAGAAATGGAATAATGTGCCCAAAGGTTCCAAGTAGGTATTTTATTTCCTAGGTAGGTAAATAAATTACAGTTAATAAAATTTAACTTACTAGACCAGTGAAATTTTTGATGTAGTTTCTCCCCAAAGACAAAATCTTCAAATTTCTCATAGCACTTATTCCTGCAATTTTTTCTATCATGTTAGTGGACAAACTCAATTTTTGACAACTGGTTAACGCCGCTAAGCTGTTATCCATTTTTTCAATGGGTGGCCATTGAAACTGAAAACCAACATCTTTGCATTCTGAAATTTTCTGGTCGGGGTGTTTCTCTTCCCAATTTTTTATGGCGTCTTTTATTGTTGTTGCTTTTGACATTTTTTGTCTGACAGGTCAGCTGCATCCACTTTTGTTTACAGAAATGTCATCAGTCGCTGACGCAAGGAATTTCTAAGTTGTTGTAAATCAACACTTTGGTTATAAATTGTTTAATGATAAAATTTTTTGATTTGCTCTTATACTTTCATCAGGTATTCTGCACCAAACTGAATAAAAAAAAATAACCAACTGTTCATTGAAGTCATTCAAGTTTGATCAATAATGAACGACCATTATAAGTAACCATCGGCAACCAGTAATAATCGGTAAATTAGAATCCATTGACTAGTATTTGACGTTGTTGTGTGTACCCTAACGGGCACAACACAAAAGTTTTATTGGTGGAATAGTATTTGTTGACGGAATAGTATTTTTTGATTCAGTTGTGACTTTTGGTGGAATAGTGCATACGGGTTCATATTAGTGTGACGTTTGTGTTTATAGAAGGATAGTCGTCTTGCTTTTGCATTTTTTTGATTTAGATAGTCTCCTGTTGTCATCTAGAGGACATTGAGGTCGTGGATGGGTTTCACGTGTAGGTAATTGACAGCCGTTGCCAACTGATGAACTTTAACATGTCCAGTTGTAAATATTGTAAAATTATTTCGAAAATATCGTAAAATAAATGAGTGTTAAAAAATTGATAACGCCCCTGGATAGGTGTGGGCCAGTCATTGAAATAATGCGTTGAAACTTTTATTCTATGTATCGCTATGAGCTGACCGCACACGATCAATATTATTAACAATAATATTGATCGTGTGCGGTCAGCTTTAAGGGAGTTATGTAATTTTTATTTAATTTGAATTGGTTTAAAGTACGCCACTGGCTATTGAAAACTAACACTTGTCCGTACCTTTCCTACTTAAGTTCTTTCGTCAGAAGTAGAAAAGTTTTTCGAAATCTTCGAAAATGAGGAAGGTATAAGGAAATAGCGTACGCCACTGGAAATTAGGGGGACAGCCATTAAAGTAATATTTGGGAAGTTTTCATGCATCTCGTATAATAAGCGAGTTACGCAATTCTTCATCTATTTTTAAATTTTCTCGGCTATACGCCACTGTATTTGAGAATCGTAATCAATGTACGCTCTTCATAAATAATATATTTTGACAGGTTTCGACAGGACGTAGAAAGTTACCCGCAAAATCGTAATTAAAAAAAAAATTGTGTGCACCCTTCGGGCGCAACACAGGATTCACGCAGTAGGCGGTTTTCCGTCCAATATCTCAACAAATGTGGAAAGAATAAGCATGCCCGCCACTGTATGGCACTTAAAAATTGCCCAAAACATTTCATTGTTTTCTATTCAAATAAATAATAATCCATTGTCTATTTTTTAATTAATTGGTTAATTTTTTTGGGGATTATCCTCTTCACGTCAAGAATTCTTAGTTTTACACGGCATAGTCAATCTTCAACCTTTCAGAAATGGGCTCAGCAAATCGCAATCAACTTGAGGAAACGCTGAACCGCACCAATTTTTCAAAAAAAAATATTTAGGGTGGCAAACATGACGAGATGGTTCATGCTCTGTCACCTCATTTCTGATAATTCGGCCCCGAATAATCCTTAATTTCTAATCGACATCACGAAAACAGGAAGAACTCTGGACGCCCCGCCCGTAAAAACATGGTGAAAAAATTTCGCCCAAGTTTGAATTTTTTCTCGGCCCCTTCGGAACGATTCGAAGGGATGAAAGTGGACCGGGCGGTTGCGATCGTCCGCTTTCTTCCAATTGACGCATTTTTTTAAGAAACTCGAAAAAACCTCGAAAAGCGGAGAGATTGTTTTCAATTTTTTTCGAGAGGGGGTGGGGGAGGCGGTTCGTGTGGCGGCGGCGACTGGTTTAAATGAAGCGAAACGGTGTTCTAGACTTGTGTCTGAAACACGGTTTGGCTATCTCTCACCCTTCGTGATTTGCAACCCGTTTTGTCAATTTCTCCGGAATCTGACGACTTCGTGGAAATTATTTTTGGCAAAAAAAAATTAAAATTGTCATTCCCAGGTCAGAAACGTATTCCGCGTATCCAATACAACCCGTATTAAATGCAAGAATGGGAAGAAATCGATAAAGACAAAAATTTCGCGGCCCGGGATGCGAACCTGCCCTGTATCTGGGGATAGATATAGGTGTCGCGGCGAAAGAAGAACCTGTCACGTGTTCTGCGCGAAAAACCAATTTACGAAGAACAGGTCTACAATGAAGTAATGGGGGTGTCCGCTGTTGCTGTCAGCTGCAGTGTCGAGTCGGCCTTTAAGCCTTTATTGTTTACATGTTTATGCTGTTAATTACTTTATTGTAGACCCGTTCTACGTAAATTGGTTTTTCGCGCAGAACACGTGACAGGTTCTTCTTTCGCCGCGACAGGTTCTACCAGGCTGCACAGGGTGTTGATTTTACAGATTTTTTAAATTTTCATTAAACATCTGCAACTAACAGATTTAATAAAATCTTTGGTATGTAAATGATTCTCAACAACTGCTATGTTGTATGTTCAAGTTCTGTTCTGAATGAAGTACGTAGGTATGTAATTGAAAATTACGAAGAAAATAGCAGTTATTGAGAGATACTTGCCATATTCATTATTAGATAAGAAATCTCGATTAATTCCCGAGTTTTTTAATAAATGGAAAACAACACGCTCCATCTTGGAAAAGATAAAGTTTATTGAAGAAACTCATATTATTTTTGCGTGTTCTATGACTTCAAGATTTGAACCTGAAATTTGGACTATTCAGTATCTATAATACAGGATCCACATTTATGGGGTCAATTCTATGTCTAAATCTGACGACTATATGAAGTATGATGTAGATGTCTATAAGATCATATATGTCGCGGACATTTAGACAACTAAATTCAATCTATAAGTACCATCTATAGACATATTATATACGCTATATTATGTAACATTTACGTTTGTTAGACGAATTTGTGTTACTTGGGTTATTCCTAATTGTTATGACCATTCTGTAAAAGCTTTACTGCGCATGTCAGATAATTTACAAAAAAATACCATTTCAAAATGCGTCGAGTTCAAGGAAATTTTTGTGACCTATCTTTTTTTAAGCAACAAATAACCTCGTAGTTAAATGTCTAATGTACTGCAATAAGAACTTATAAATTTCTACTTATTTATTCAGTTGATACGACCAATAAATATTAATTAATTTATCGCTAAATATTTAAAATTAGATAAAGTTGCTTTATAAATTCTACTAATCCATTTGGAATTAATACTGCCAGAACACGGTTGCATGTCATAAACATTTAGCCGAAACTATTGGTATTCACCAGGCATAATGTTTCTCACGCCATGCCAATGGGCCAAAATCCATGATTAATAAAAAAATGTTGTAACAGTAATATTTTCGTCGTTGTCAAACAGTCATCTGCTGGCAAATCGCTCAAAGAAACATAGATCCAGATGATGACTAGTAAGCCTCGGTTGTCAGACAACAACAACAACAAGACCTTAGAGCAAGTGTCCTCACAGTTTACTCCAACCGAGACTTACTAGTCATCATTGAATTTCCCGCGAATCAGTACATTCGTTCTTGGATTTAGAACGCTTTCTGTCGCAGTCAGTACAAAACCTAAATTGGGTGCGGCATCACTGATTATGGCCTTTCGCCTTTAACCCGCAGCCGATTCCATATGGCTTGGTTAAACAAATTAATCTGGGTATTATGAGAACCAGGTAGAAGACATCTTGACCTTGAGAAACTAAAAGTTTGTGATTCGCTGGATAAGTTCGAGAAAAAGACGAACTACTAAAGGGCGTTGACGAAAATATTGTTAGGGACGTAGAGGCAGAATGGAATTGGATTAAAAATAGTTTAGATTCTGCAGCTAGAGATATTCTGGGTCATAAATAGAATGGAAGTAGAAACCCTGGATAACAAAGGGCATTCTGACTAATAGACGAGAGGCGAAAATATAAAAATAGGCTAGGTAGAGGAGGGAAATAAAAATATAAGTGGGTAATTATTCGGAAATGTAGGAAAGCGAAAGAACAGTGGATTGATAATAAATGTATAATAAAGAAGTAGAAGAAGAGTATAAAATAATTAGGATATAGCAGCAAGAACATTAGAAACGAGGCAGGAGATATCCTAATCGGAAGAGAGGAAAAGGCAGATAGGGGAAGGAATATTTGGGAATCTTATCTTATATGTGTAGAAGGGGATAACAAATAAGAAATGAGAAGATAGAGAAAGTCGCGAATTTCTGCTATTTAGGAAGTCAAATAATTTGAGATGGCAGGAGCAATAGTGATATAAAAAAGAATGGCGAACGGCCCAGTTGCGTTTAACAAAAAGAAACAACTGTTATACTCGGGAACGGTGAAAGTAGAAACTCGGCAGACTAATAAGAATACAGGGAAGAAAATCCATATAAAATGTTCAAATTTCGAGTAGGTACTTACTTACCTACATATCATTTTTTGGGTACAATAGTTCTTAAAGATCAAAATATAATTGTTCATTTTCTCGGTACGGAAGTCGGAATTTTAAGCAATGGCAGGTAAAGTGGTCATGAAAACTAGGAAAAGTGTTGCTAATGACTTACTATTTCGTGCTATACTACTCTAAACTCTAGATCTAAATAATGTACTAATTGGTCTAGAGAAAAGTAGGCACGTTTATTTTTTTGTTAAACACTCACATCTGACCACTTACTCCTCCTCCTTCTCCTTGGCGGCAGGTGGTGGTGTCGATGCCGGAGTAGGCAACTTATTATTTATATCTTCAGTCTTCCTCTCTATATCATTTACCATTTCGTTGTCCAACACGTCGAAGTCATCGTCCAGATCTTCAATTTGTAATGTTTCTTTTACATTATCTTTCATTTCTACTAAGCCATCAAACACATCTCTTTCAATATCTGTTGCCGTATCAATAACTTGATTGTTGGATTCACGAAAAGCCCTGAGTGCTTCATTCTTTACAGAGTGGAACTTATCTTCAGTCTCAGACTTCGCGGAGATAATTTTCGCTGTCGCACTATCTGCTTCCGAAGCTACTATGGTCTCTGCATCAGAAATTGCTTCTCCCATACCATCACTTACTTTATTAAAAGTTTCTTGAGTTACGGATTCGAATCCATCTACGGCATCCTTGAAGTTGGAAGTAGTATTATTAACAGTTTCAGCTGCATTGTTTGTCATTCTTTCAACATTATCTTCTACTGTGTCAGACGCACCATGAAAGGTGTCACTGATTTTGTGAACTACTGTATCGATACCGTCTCCAGCTGCGTTTACAGCTGAGTCTACAGCTTCCTTGACGTGTTCCATTCCCGTTTCTAAGCGTTCCTTTGCAGTTTCTCCAACATCTACAAAAAATAATAATTGTCGTTAAAGAACAAAATAAACAAGTAAAGATAAAGCTGGGATGATAAACATAAATTTGATAATTCATATGTATGATCAAATGATCTGTTGTTAAAGATTGAAGGGGCGAGGGAGATTTATGCACGTTAATTTCTCACGTGGTTCGATGTCCGTCTCGAGATTTGCGATTCTAGGAAAATTAGCATAATTTACGAATTTTCAGAATAGGTGTTTTATTAAATAGAGGTTCAAATGTCGTTGACATGATAAATCGATATATTCGTTCTGGAAAGCATGACAGTAACAACAACAAACATTGCGTGTTTTCAAGAGAGCTTCTATAAAAGCCCTTGTTTTACGGAACACGCAATTTTTATTATCTGATGAAAATGATTTTCGGTTTATAGTCTGTGGGGAAAAACCTTTCAAAAACAAGCCGTGATTTAACAAGTACTTTATTACTTACTGTTATTCACGAACCGGTCGCATACTGTTGCTTTACAAAAAACAAGTAAGTAATTTTTGCAAGGAGAAAAAATATAAGAAATAAATTTTTCGGTGCTATATTGGATGGATTTCAAAGATTCTATGACTTCCAGAGTGATATAATGCTATTTGGGATAGTTATAACGCGTTCTGTCTAAGGCAATGTTTTTCAATTTCTTTAGGGAACGCCGTTACTGACTCCTTTCGTTAAACTGTAATGAATAGATCTATTGCTAAAGCCAGTTAAATATTTATTTGGTTAATTAACTTTACATGTGGCTATTATATTATATCTTCCGGAATATGGTGCTTGCCATTTTTTCAATAGATTATTTGTTGACTACAAACGATGTCCATATACTGTTCCTATTAGAACAAGAATGGGCACAGTAACTTATGCGTCTCAGCAAAGAACATATAATATTATAATATTATATGTTCTTTGGTCTCAGCAACAATAGTGGTTGCTGAGTTAATACGTAGTTCTTCCAACTACATAATTCCTTTTTGGAGTACTTTCCTAACAATAAAATAATAATTTTGGTTATTTTATTGCTTGATTATAGCTATATAAATGTTTTATAGTCCCGAAACTTTCACGCAGGTCTTTATTACTTATAGCAGTCCTAACTCCACTCTTGTAAATATGTCATCATAAAGTTTTCAGTCCTCAACTATTTGAGAGCAGTAGTCTATTATGGGCCTATTCCTACCTCCTATGTCGCGAACTAATATTTCATTATCTTAGAAGGTGCCGTACCATCCTATCTCTCATATTATTTATTATCTCCCATACCTTTGGAGCTTCCAAAATTTTTTCTAATACCTCCCTATTGCTCCCTATTGCTAACCTTATATTCACGCTTCGTATTTACTAACAAACGAATAACTTGCTGAACTGTTGAAATAAACTCACTATATAGCTCAATGAAGATTATTAGGTAACAAATTCGAGAATATGATGAACCGAGAAAAAGAGTTCAGTGAGTTGGAGCACTTGCAATTGCAAAGAAAATGAAGAGTTCTGGGAACTGATGAAAATCAGTTAGTTTCGAGGAGCGAGCCAGAGCCCAAATCTATCAAACCTCTATAAAATTGTCGCGATTGGTTTCTGGGGAGGGAAGACTTGTTATTGAAGGAGTGACAGGAAACCGGAAGAGGCTTGTGATAGTCGAGAGTATCATACCACAGTGAGAAAGAACATCGTGTGCTCCTGGAGACTAAGAGAAGCGGATGGTAATCCTACGATAGTTACTTATGCATGAAAGAGAGGGGGACGGACATCGTTATCTATCCAAGTGGGAGATGAAACAGTAAGTCACCAATCGTGCCTTTTCGGTATTATAAGTGTTTGGGTTTTATGGTGGCCTTGACCCTGGCGCTGGGATAGATCGATGTAGGAATGAGGAAGTGATAATGATGTCGGTGAAGGAGAAAATGGTGTCTATAAGTTTAACGTTCGGAAGGAAGAACTTGTTGAACTTGTTAATAGTCACCGCGAACTCAGCTGGAAGTACGCGATGCAGATAAGAAGACAGGAACGAATAAATATCTGATATACCTACTTCGTCCACTGGAAGAAAGTAGGTAGGGAGCCGGAATGGAAGGAAGTCCACGACAAAAGTGTGGCGCTGTTGACCTGTGCTACGCACTCGGTGGACAAATTTTGCATTCCTACGTTAATAAAGCTCATAACCCACTTATATATCGTAAATAACTATAATAACCGAGTTAGGGCAAAATCCATGGTGACAAAAATTTTGGTCT
The DNA here is from genome assembly GCA_963966045.1 of Xestobium rufovillosum. Taxonomy (NCBI): domain Eukaryota; kingdom Metazoa; phylum Arthropoda; class Insecta; order Coleoptera; family Ptinidae; genus Xestobium; species Xestobium rufovillosum. The sequence continues at coordinate 34,157,685 of OZ014493.1, forward strand.
TGAAACAAGCAACATGTCTTATTTAAACTTTTCATATCTCTAATGGTTTAGCCACAATTCTTGTTTTAGTAATTAAAAGAGCGCCTACCTAATTCAATTATCACCAAAATCAGTAGGTTTAGTGTCCTCGTCATTAAAGTCGATAGATTTTTATGGTAGTTATCGTAAGCAAAAAAATCCGGAAGAATACACCCACACACATACACACGCAGACGCCAAGCCAGAAACAACTTTTCTCGACGTTTTGAGGTTAGTCCAGTAAGAATCTGACTTGATCTCGTACACGAATTTTTGTCGGTAATACAATACCTACTTCCATTTTCTTATTAAGGAATAAAAGTTGCAGAACACCGATCAGAGGAGATCTCTGCGGAGCCAGATAAATGTGGTTTATTACCTGGACCCATGCCAAGGAATACAGGTAGCAGATATCTAATTGAGAGATGGCAGTGTTAAGTGTGACCGCTATTTATAACGAGCCGTATGTGAACGTGTGGTTCTGAATTAATCACTGATGAGACAAAGGTCACAGATGAAAGAAAGGTCACAGTGTAAGTCAGTAGTTAGAAAATGAGAGCCTCAGGCCAGGCCATCGAGTTCTCCAGGTGCCATCGAGTTCTTCTGCAGTGACCTTGAAAGAGACCAGAGGCTGCTGAAGGAGTCGTTGCGTCATCCGAAGAAGTGTCTTCAGCAGCGGCATCTGCAGCAGCCTCTGGTGTCTTTCAAGGTCATTGCTGAAGAAGTGTGCATGTCTTCAGCAGCGTCTGGTGTCTTTCAAGGTCATTGCCGAAGAAGTGGGCATGTCTTCAGCAGCGTCTGGTGTCTTTCAAGGTCATTGCTGAAGAAGTGGTGTTCAGCAGCGGCCACGCGCATGCGCCGGGGCTATTCCTCAGGTCAGTCCACCCAGTTCTTCGGCAATGACCAGAGGCTGCTGAAGAAGGGCCTCTGGTGTCTTCGGGGCCTTTGGTTGTGGCTCAGGCGCCTGCGCCGGGGCTTAAAAAGTGCGCGTGTTGCTCATTGTTGCGCAATGGAAGAATGTTCTGGAAATGCTGATGCAATAGTACGCAGATGTTGCAGAATTAATGTTTTTTCTCCTTCTACGTGTTTACCAGAATACGTTCTAAGTTTTGAAGGAAAATAAAAAACTGTTGAATTTATATTTTTACGCCAATATAATAATTAAAACAATAACTACAATTTGTATAAATAGTAAGCATGCATTTACTATAACGCTAAACATATTTAACCTATAAACAAATAATGAGAATATATTAAAAGGTTTAATCTTTTCCTGTTTTACAAAACTGGCAGTCTTTCTGTAGTGGTGGAGGACTATCAATAGTGTCGCAATCATATGTTGTTGACTCGAATCCCCAGTGATGGTAGCAGTAAGTGTATGCATGAGAACTTATATTTTTCTTCTGCTCTTCGGTTAACATACCCAGTTCGACACATCTGCGTAAGTCTGACGGATGTACGTAATATTCTAGGAATTCCTTGGGCAGTTCGGCTATGTGTGTGGGATCCATTAGCAGTAAATGCTCACCATTGTTAAAGAACTTGCCAATGGCTTTCCCCACACGTTTTCGCAGTGTTAAAGTTTGCTCTTGTGGTTGATGTTCTTGTAATTCTGGCGGTTCCAGGTATTTCAGGATCCAGTTCCGCAGCAGTTGAGCGTTAACTTCGGAACAGATGGCGCTGCTGTTTGCGTAATGCTGAATGCAAGGTTCAATAACACGGGAATTTTCTTCTCGAAGTTTCTTTAGCGAGGGGCAGCAGTTGAGCGAATCCAAGTCGAAACACTCGACGTTGTCGGGAAGCACGTTTTTCAACCAAGACACTTTATCTTTACCCTTCACGTAGATCCTATCACAATCGGCCACCGATGACTTTAACTTCGATCGGATGTCGTCGTAGTTCTCCGTGCCACAATTCCAGCTCAAGCCGTGGTAGAAACGTGTCAACCAATGAGCTTGACGTCTGTCACACTCCCTCAACTGGTTCAGGTCGAATGGTGGCTTGAATACCCAGTGGTAGTTGCTGCCGCCGCCGCCGCCTCGATGATTCAACGCAATTAGTGAAACTTCTTTGAATATGAATTCACCGACTGCAGTCATGAAACCCTGAACGTCCGCGACGTACTCCATGGTTGACATGCGAACAAACCCAACGCGAGACTGGAGCGCTCGGTGTGCTTGTGCGACTTTTATACCAGGCGTTTGACAGAGCCGGTGGAGGGGGTATACTCGACGATGCGGTCATGCAGGATGAGACAGTAGGCGGTTGTGTTGGCGGGGAAATTTTCGCTCGACTCAAATTCCAGACGAATGTCCACAGGACCGGACTTGATGCTTTCCGACTGCTTTGATGCGTCAATGACTGCGAGTGGGGCTCGATTCTTGAACTGTCCCCTGCCGTATAGCGGCTCGCCAACTTTTCCATAGTACGAGCACTGAAAGTTCTCATACATCTCATACAGTAAGGCGTATTTCCCGGTGGCGAAATCCAAATTGAGATTCTCGTAGGGGAACGACTCAGAGTTCAGATGTAGTTTGATGTTTGTCAGATTGCAGTGGTCAAACTGGCTCGAGTCCGTGATCGCATTGCCCTTGCGATTCGTCTGGAAGGCCACAATGACGTAGCGCGGTTTCTCCAAGTGCGTTGCGGTCTTGATTGCCCACGTCTGTTTCGTCGCTTGCGGCAACAGCGGATACTCGTAAAGTTCCCAGCTGCGAAAGCACAGTTGAAGCGTTCTCTCCTCTTCGACGATCTTGAGGAGATTTAGACGTTCCAGATCGGAGGGGTAGACATACGGTACCCTCCAATGCACCTTGCTCAACTCGATCCTGGTGTTTGCTGCGTTACCCACGAAGGCGTTCCTATCGCTCTTCGAGCGATTCAGAATGAGCTCGTGACGCACATTCAACAGCACCTTGTGGTAGTCTTCTAGGAATCCGAGTAGGATTCTTCCCGGGATGCACACGTTAAAGTTCCCGTTCGCGTCAAGCACATGGGTCGGCGCATCACCGGTCGTCGTCCAGCCGGCATTCTCCAGCGCACGCGCCTCACCCTCATTCAGAGAAGGTATACCCTTTAATGTGCTCGTGATGCCCACGTTCTTCGTTCGATCCACCTCCACTCCGTTGATTTCGTAGCGGACGTCGTCCAGCAGGAAAGTGAAAGCGTTGTTTGTGAGAGCGGCAGCGGCCCCCTCACCCTCACCCGTCACGAATCTACCTTCCATGTAGATGCAACTGAGGTGCGGCAGTATGTATGCGTCCTGTTGCTGCACTGGTATGCGTATTTCATCGTTGGCGTTGAATGTCGTCGACACGTACGGTTGATGCACGTGCACCTCTACGCGCCGTGCGGACTCGTCCAAAACAGCACCGTCCAGAACACGAAAAGTATCCACGTTTATGTTTGTCATCTTCAATAAAGTTCACGTGACAGACCGATGACGTAAGACAGTGAGAAGTAAATATACCCCTCAACCAAGCCCACAATAAACTCTTCTTGGTACTCAAGTCCTCTTCCTCCTTTGTTTCAGTCGATATCCCAGGGACGTCAATATTGCTTTGCTATCAGTGCTAAGCTGGCGGATTTGTCGATGAGCTTTGTTCGCGTGGTGTACAGCTGGACTGTTGCTTGTCTGCTGCTGCTGCTCTGAATCACAAGTGATGCCCGTTCCAACAACGTACCCGCTTATATACCTGTTTCGAAAGGCTATGCCCATAATGCTCGCTATAATGCGTCCAAGCGAGTGTCCTCCCTTGCTATTTATAGTCTCTTTATGTGCAACCGGACAATTATCTCTTCACCGCGAAAATTCACCAGTGTGCCGTTTTGATCGACAATGCGCACCGTCACGTTGTCTATACTGTTGAGAGTGATGGGCAGGTATATTACGTTGCTGGGCACCTCAACAATCTTGTAACCGGGCGGCACGAGGGGGAAAAATTCGTGTACGGTGTGGACTAAGTTACCATTTACGTACGATCCGGTGGTGATGTTGCACTCTACGCGTATCACGTCCACTTTCAGTATGCTGACGGGCAAGTCCGACTCGTGCCATCTATTCGGTGCAAGTATGCGTCTATTGAATCCAAGCAGAGAAGCCAAACAGTTGTCTCTGTCAAAGTTTATCTGTTTCCCGAATTTAATTTCGCACTTCAGGGTGCTGTTGTTGGCGCGCAGAATAAAGCTGGTATCACCCGAGGGTAAATTGTTGCGCAGGTACTCGTTCAGGTCTTCGATCTCATATGAACCAGTGGGTATGGCGAGTTCCGCGTCACCGCTACCATAATAGAACTTATTGTTTGATTCGTCAACGTTCGGCACCGAGTTGAAGGTTTGGAACAGTACAAGCCCCAGCACGTAGTTGCCGTCCTCCAATTCGATAGGTGGGAAAAAATTGCTGCTCAAGACCGAACTGTTTCCCGTCAACGACACCGTCAGAGACTTGGTGGTGGTCATGATCCGCCGTTGTTGTACAAAAACTTTAAGCACAGGTGTCCACAGATGGGTGAGTTGAAGCTCTGCTCCCAGTCGTGATTGTACTGTATGGTGGTGGTGCGGCTACCGAGGTATTTAACGAGTTCTGCGGGCGGTCGCAGGTTGCCAAAACTGTCAAAGTAGAGGACGCGCGACCCTCGCTTTATGTACGCTACCCAGTGGGTGCCAGGACCGCTTGCGTCATCCAAATTGACGATAGCTGACTCGTTGCGTTTGGGTTTCCCCGCGGGCAAGCCGTTGCGCATGAACACTCCCCGGAAGTGGGGAATTTTCAGATCGATTGAAGCGTACTTGTTTAGATCGATGTCGGTGAGTGGTCTTCTCGGTAGCCTCAGTAGCGGTTTTTTGCCGGCGCCAAGTACAGACCCAAGCCTTTGCGGTATGGTTTCAGGTAGAGTCCGCTTCCCGGTTTACCCATAGCAATGGCCTCCATGGTCTGATTGTGGCGTTGATGTTCGCCTAGCTCTTTTCGGGCCTGTGAAGCATCGTTCACTGCCTTAGCTACACCTGCCGCCCCTCCAGCTAGCGCACCGAGAGCCGATAGACCCGCAAAAATTGGTATCAGGGGTAATATTCCACCAGTCTTCGGCACCGGGATGACGCGCGGCAACGGCTTCCTCTCTTTGCGTCGAATTACTTGCTTAGCCGCTGCCAGGGCTCTGTTCACCGCCATAACCGTATCCTTGGTGTTCTTCACTGCAGCTCGCGCCTCTCTCGTCACTCTGCCGAGCGAAATACGATCTTTGACCGTCTTCTTCTTCTTCTTGGTGCCGACACCCATACCCAACTTGACTTTAGCTTTCATTGCGTTAGTTATGGCCCAAGCAGCTGCACGTTCACCCAGAGATGCGTCCTTTGCCAAAACCCTGTGCCACGCACTGTCCGCCAGTCTTCGGTCAGCTTCGTGTCGTTTCGCGAGCTCCTTCGATTGCGAGTAGGCAATGTCGTGGGATCTGCACGCTTCGTCCGTGGGATTTATGCCCCGATCACCTCTTGCCAATCGCTCCTTAAGTTTTGTACCTGGACCACAGAAGTTGTAGCCGGGCAGGTGCAATTCCACCGGCAGTTTTCCAATCAAATCGTTTAAGAGTCCTTTCCCCTTGCGTGGTTGTCGTCGTCGTCGAAGTGGTTTGACTGTCGGAGACATACTGACTGGAGTATAAAAGGTTTCGACGCGTCTATATATACTAGTTCGACGACGATGAAGTTCGTGAAACAATCGGAGAGTTTACCGGTCATGAATGTTTGCGGCGCAGGCTTCGAGCCACCCGCCAACAAGAGACTCAAACACGGACTCCTCTTCTCCGACACCGTGAGATCCATCATCTGCGGTCCCTCGAACTGTGGCAAAACGAATTTGATTTTGTCGCTGCTGTGCGCACCGAACGGGTTGCGTTTCGAGAACGTCTACGTCTACTCCAAGTCCCTGTACCAACCAAAGTACCAACTGCTGGGGGAGATTCTGCGGGCGGTGCCGGGTGTCAGCTACTTTGCCTACGGAGATTGCGCGGACATCGTGCCACCCGAGAACGCCCTGCCCAATTCCGTGTTCATCTTTGACGACGTGGCCTGCGACAAGCAGAACGTTATGCGCGACTATTTCGCCATGGGAAGACACAAGTCCACAGACTGCTTCTACCTCTGTCAGACGTACACGCACATCCCCAAACACCTGATACGCGACAACGTCAACTTTCTTGTTCTCTTCAAGCAGGACGACTTGAACCTACGTCACGTGTACAACGATCACGTGAACACCGACATGGACTGGTCGGTGTTTCGTTCAGCTTGCGCCGCATGTTGGACATCCAAGTACGGATTCCTGGTGATAGACAAGGACAGCGATATGAATCAAGGGCGGTACAGGAGGGGCTTCGATCAGTACCTGATCATATAAAAGGGAAGCTGTTGACACAGACAGCTGTATTCGCAAACATCATGGCTGCTGACACAAGCAAGAATAGGAAGAGAAAAAAGGATCGGATGCTTAGCAAAGAGATTATCAAATCAGCTGACGCCATTCGACGCAAGTACCGCTCGCTCAAGTCGATCCAAACGAGTGCCGAGGAGCGCCTGAGACGACGCTTCCAACCACTCACCGAACCGCTGCAAGAAATGACCCGCAAACTGGACTCTCTCAAGGAACCCTCAACGCTAGCGCCCGCCCTGACGCAGCCCCCTAGTTTCGCCAACGACCTCATCGATCTGGACGGTGAAGCGGCAGCAGCGCCATCTTTCGATGACAAAACTCCGCCGCCTACACCTACTACGCCCGGTCCCAAGGTCAGTTCACACATCGAGAGACTGCTGCGCAATGAGAATCGCAGAGATTTGGACACCGTGTACGGAGTCAGAAGACAAGCCGGCGATGTCGACGACTCGTTCATGATTGGAAACTCAGCCATTCAGTTTGTCGACGACGATGTCTACGTGCAGGACAAACGGTATCCGGGCACCAGCGGTCTCTACGAGCTGCTCTTCTACAAAGACCCGCACAATTACACCAAGCGTGATTTGAACGCGTACAAGAACATAATACTGACCACGAATGCTCACAAGGTGGGATACAGGGATCAAGCTCGTACTCGGGGCACCAACAGCACCAAGTACAAGAGCATCATCAAACGATTTACAAAGGAGGGTGGTGGTGGTGGACTGTTGATGCGCGTCACCGATAAAAACAGCGAGTACGTGTATTGGAATGACATAAATGAACTGGTTCAACGTTTGTACTTGCTGCATGCCTCCAGAGCGGCCGGCAACACCTCACACGACAACGAGATTGCGTCTATTGTGGAAGAGCTTATGGAGGAGGACGCAAGGTGATAATCCGCGGTTTCGACGACCTCTGGCAAGCGGATCTGGTGGAGATGATCCCGTACGCGAAGGTGAATCGCAACTACAAGTACATTCTCATGGTGTTGGACACGTACTCCAAGTACGGGTGGGCGGTGCCCCTAAAGACGAAGACGGCATCGGATGTGGTGCAAGCGTTCGCCCCTCTGCTGCAACGACAACGATCACCGAAGAATTTGCAGACCGACGACGGCAAGGAGTTCTTTAACGCACGCTTCAAGGCTCTGATGACCGAGCACGGCATCAATCATTACTCCACGTTCACGGAGAAGAAGGCGAGTTGCGTGGAACGCTGGAACAGAACCATCAAGGAGAAGATGTGGAGACTGTTCAGTTTACAGGGCAACCACAGATGGCTCCACATTCTGCCTCAACTGGTCGGCGAGTACAACAAAACAGTGCATTCTGTGACGGGAATGCGCCCCGCTGATGTCACAAAGGATACGAAACTCAATTTTGGAGCGGCGGCAGCGGTCAGGGTGCAGACAAAGTTTAAGCTGTGGGACAAGGTGCGCATTTCAAAGTATAAGCACGTCTTCAGCAAGGGGTACACTCCAAACTACACCACCGAGGTGTTCACCATCGTCAAGGTGAAGCATACGAACCCAACCACGTACCATCTTGAAGATTACCAAGGGCAACCGATTCGGGGATGTTTCTACGAACAAGAGCTGCTGAAGACCAATTACCCCAACACATACCTGGTGGAGAAGGTATTGCGAAGGAGGGGCGATCGCATGTTTGTGAAGTGGCTCGGATTTGATGACTCACACAATTCGTGGATAGATAAGGGTGACTTGTAATAAATAAAACAGGAGTTGTTTACATAGAACATTTTTATTGAAAATATAGATAATTTATCAAATACATGCGTTTATTTACAAACTATTCTGGTCCATAATACTATAGTGCCCGAGAGGTAGTGTGTTTACACCATCATCGAGCGTGTGGCGTTTGTCATCTTCGGCACACAAACTTTTCTTGCTAATCTCGTACGAATAGAGCTCGTGATTTTTCGATCGAATCGAATTAAAGGTGGCCTGAAGTTTCAAATTGCCAAATAATACTCGTTTATAGTCGTTATGCGTCAACTCCTTGACTGCTGAACGGCCGATTCCCTTGGATTTTTTAATTTCAATAGCGTCGTCCTCGCACAGAATAGAGTACATTTTCGGTTTTAGTGCTACAAACTCTATAATAATTTTACCATCCAATTCATGCTTGAACTTGCCAATGACTTTTTTGTTTACCGGCGGAATATTGTAGGGATTCCCTGGGGGATAGCCGGAAGTGTCAAGATGATCCTTCGCATCGGCTCTAATTATTTCGTATAAATCGTCAGTGCAGCACTCGTAAATAAAACTGTCCGTATCCGTGTAACAAAGCGAGGCATTTAAATTTTTGTGTTCTTTTACATAGTCGTAGTGAAATTTGTACATCAGTTCTTTTGCCAACTCCAACACGCAAAATCCCACATAGATTGGCTTATTGAAGACTATTTCTGTCTTTTGTAATTCAATGGCCACCAAGTTCTCCGAAAATATCACGCAGTTCTTAAAATTGGGTTTTGCTATCAGAGACGTCGCGCCACATTTACCATCCCAACGCGTCACCAATTTGATGTCGCGCCGTTTCCTAATATTTTCAATTGTTTTCCCATACACTGCATTATTCATGAATTTGTACTGATCCTTTTCAAATTCTTCCTTGGACTCTGTTCGTAATTTCGTGTTCAGATCTATGTACGGTTTGAGCCATTTAGACTGCTTAAATCGCAAAACTCTGTGGACCTTTTTTAACAGTAAACCGTGATTTAAACATTGCTGTAGTTTTCTATAATGGATAACGTATCGAGATTTATCGTGAAGGGTTAGCATCAGTTTCGATTGGTTGGATAGGTCTGATGTGCGATGTTCTGAGCAGAAGGGGAAGTCCGCGTGATGGTCATGTATTGTTTCCGGATACTCCAGATCCACCTCTAGCGCATACCCATACTCTTGATCCCCTTCGAATAAGGTGTATTTTTCCTCCAATAGCTGCTGCTCGATCACGGCAATCTCACTGTCCTCCAACCACGCAAACCCTCCGTACGGCAGCGGTTGTGACAAACTGTGTCCGTACAGATTGTTTGCATCTATGTAGAAGAGAAATTTAGACGGTTTCGACGGATCAAAATTTTTCATATATTTGTTATTTGCTCTAGAAAATTTCTTGTTTGCCACAACCACTCCTCCTCTCAGTGAACGTTCGAAAAAATTTATCATTTCCACGTCTGTCAGCAGTTCGAGTTTGACCTTTGTCATCTTGAGCATTGCTTGAAACGTGTATCCCGCTAAAGTGAAACAGTGAAATGGATCCAACGAATACGTTTCCAAACACACGGAACGAAATTTATTCACTACATCTGTCAGAATTAATGTGTCCAGTTTGAGGTAGATGTCGGAGTAGTCTGCTAGAGTCTGACAACCAAATGTCCGCCAAACCTTCTGCGCATGTGCATAGTCCTCTTCCGTAATGTCGCTGTCGTTGAGTTTACTGTAAAAAGCATTCTTCGGTGGGAGTTCGGTTTCTTCCAGACGTTCCCACGAGTTCACGTAATCATATGGGAACACCCCCTTCCTACAAATCAACTGTAAATTTTCCGGATTGGAAAAGTATCTTCTGGTTACGTTGTACTCGTTTGGATTCAAATTCTGCGCCATTTTCTCTAAGGACGATGGTATGAAACGATACGAGTCTAAAAAGCGCATTTTAACCCCACCCATCTTTTTCGAAAACGAAATGTAATTTTCCATCGTTATGGGCAGTAGATCAATTGGTTCCGTGTCGTAGGCCAACTCCTTTATGATTAAATGTCCGTCGTAACCGCTCAAATTGTGAAATAATACGGGTACGAATCTGCAAGTTCGATATAGCAAATTGCATTGCGCATGCGCAGGTCCCCGGTACTTCCCCGTTATGTGATCGTGATCTTTCACTCGCTCTTCCAGTAAACCAAAAGGTTTCTCGCACATGTGGCAAATGTTGCACGTTTGAAATTCATGCAGCTGGATGTCATTCAATGGTTCCATACCCACGTCTCCGGTCACTATTGGCTCTATAACCGCAGCTATTTCTCGAAGTTTCGAAACAAACCAGCTGACGCAATCTTTTCCGCGATAAATCTCAAACCTTGACAGGCTATCGTCATAGTTACAAATCAGGTAAAAGGCAACGCTATACGGCTCGTGTTTCTGATATGCAAGCGTACTCGAAATGTCGGGATCATTTTTACATGCGGAAATTGGGCGGGTGAATGCTTCAAAATCACCGACGATGAGGAATGGCACCGGCTCTTTAAACCAATAATTTTGAAATTGCAAAATGTCATTATTCCCCTCCGTTGGTAGCGTAATTTTGACGTGACATTTTTTTGCCGAGCAATCTGGCATATGTCTATCGTACTTTTCCAATGAATAAAAGGTGACTAAACACCGATCGCACACGTGAATCCGACCGTTGTGTTGTGAAAACTGAGGTGAGCATAGACGCGACATATCTTTAACCCACGCGTAATGCCCTATGCTATTATTCTCATTCGTAATGTATAACAAATTCACATGCCTTTCCCGTTTTTCCTCAGTATAATACAAAGGACCAATTACGTTACACTTATTGTCTAATCCAAACACATTAATGGATATGTTATTCTGTCTTTCAAACTTGGAAATGTCTGTCAATTTCACCGGAATGGAAATACCTGTGGTGTCCAAAACATCCGTATACTTTGGATAACTTGACACTCGATAACTATGTTCCTTTGCGGGATAGATCGCACAAACTACAGCGTGGAAAAAACAAGCCATACCTGTATTACGTACATTGACAATGGCCCTTCGTGCAGCTATTACTTCTGGCAGTGGTAAATAGCTGGACGTTCCACCACGCAGTGGATTGTATTTATTAATATTTACGGCCAACGAAATGACTTGGGTGAAGGACCAGCCACTGTTTTTCGCAGAAAATTCCACTAGCTGCAATAGTATGAATAAAAAATGTTAGTGACACGGCCCACACAAGAATTGATTTGTAAACAAGTGAGCTCGTATCGTTTTGAATTGTGAAGATGAGGTCGCGCATTGGTTTCATGAAAAAATGTACGCTTATAATGAAACAATAAGAAACATTTTATATTGTAGTCAAGCCTTAAAAGCAAACCACCCCCATATTCCGATCCCCCTCGTCGAGTCCTTTAATTTGATACCCCACATCACGTAGTTTTCCGTACGGGTAGGCATTGATTAGACTACTGTTTTCAAATAATTAGCGCTGTAGGATGTTCTACTACCGAGAACTAAGATGTTTACACATCAATAACTATATGGTCTCTTAAGATTATAAGTTGATTACGTACCTTGGTTTTAAGTTTATCCGTTACTTCCTTGTACCAATTTGCCATCTCGGACGAATCAGAGAAAGACGAAGCGGTAACTATTGTATTGCTGGAATTAAAATATTTGCACTCTTCAGCCGCAGTCTCTCCTTGTCCACACAGTTTAAATGTGCAACAAAGGCTAAAGTTGACCTTTGCTGCAGCCTCTCTCTTTAATATATTCTTTAGTCGCGTCTTAATGAGATGGTAACAATCTTCAATGAACGCATCTGGATCAGTATGACGCTTATTGATTATTAAACCGGTCCTTATTCTACTGGTAAAAGCCGAAGCGATGTCTCTCCAAATAATTCGACCAGAACGCTTCTTATTTGAATTTGATGCAATTCCAGAACCCAAGTGCCTCTGGTTTTGTATTATATTTAAACACACTTTAATATTTGATATGTTACACTCTACATGTCTGCGCTGACCGAGAGTAAGTTTATCACCAGTTTTCAAATATTTATAGTGGGTCCTGAGCATGCGCTTACATATCTTCGAAAAAGAATGAATTTGTTCCACAGACAAACTCCTTTTATTAGCACATACCTGTCAATTATTATTCGAATTAGCGCATGCAAAAATATGTGGAAACAAAGAAAACAAACTTACTTCAAATAATTTTTTCACCATATCTGATGATAGTGTCTGTATTTCAGATTGCGATTCCATCGTCAATACTGCCTAATCACTCGCACCACAAAATATTATGTCCTTTGTTGAAACTCAAAACGTAATGTCAACACTGCTTTATCACTATAGAACGGTCATAAAACAACTGGCGGATGCCACCCAATCTCACTCTATTTATACAGATTCTTATCTTCGCAGAACATTCCAGAAGAATCCTTGAGTGTTATCAATTCTAAGAATTACTTTAGTGCCGCGTGCAAATAATTTATGTATGTGTCACGTCTTATCTCCTTGTTAATCGATTGTTCCAGAAGAAACCTTGAATTTTATCGCTTCTAAGAATTAATTGAGTGCCGTGTGCAAATAATTTATGTGCCTGTCACGCCTTATCTCCTTGTTAATCGAAAGTTCCAGAAGAAACCTTGAATTTTATCGCTTCTAAGAATTAATTTAGTGTCAAAGCGGCGAGGAAGTCTTTGATCTTTATCGACAAATGACATAAATTTTTCGAATTGATAATCATGTTTATTTTGACAAGGTCTTTAAACAATCATGAGTTTATTTTTTTAACGTTGTTTAATGGAATGTTCGAGAACAAAGCGGTGAGAAAGTCTTTGATCTTGCTCGATAATCATTATTCGAACTGATAACATTATGCTTAATTCGGCAGAACTTATGTAAACATGACTTCCCAGAATAGGTCCATAGCAATATTACAACATATTTGTTCACATATTTCTTATTTTTTGCCTATATAAGTAGCTGAGGTGTACGTGGCTACAATTCAAATGGTCAAAAGACAGCATCAGTGTCGCAGTAGTGTGTAAAAATTAAGTAGTGATTGTGGCATTTACTTATTTTCGCATTGCATTATGGAAACATTAAGCGAATTAAGTCTCTGTGAGGACGGCATACCAACAGTTGATATTAAAGCACTGACAATTGATGTGCCCTATCCTATTCGTAAAATGAGGAGAGTGAAAACACGTCATGGAGATCGCATCTTAGTGGAACTTCAAGACTGTCGATGCTTTCTACCATCCAGATTCGGGATTTTAACAGAATCTGATATTTGTGAAGTATTGAAAGAGCAAAGAGGTTTAATTTTCGCAGGCGAATTAGTAACCGGACAAGGATTTAAAACGTCCAAGGTGAAATTCGTTACGCTTCCTTAAATGCACAATTTTATTTGTAATGTTTTTATGGATTAAAGCAATACATACTTACATAAATTAATTTATCTTTGTTTTTCTGGCACGGAGGGAAGTTGTCCATCATACTAATTATTGATGTCCAAAAAAATCACGCTTCTAGCATACATTTATTGGAAAAGCACACAAACAAATATTCTAACATAATGGTGAGTATTATTTAGTAATCAATTCAATAGTTCAGTTGGTTCCCATGGAATACGGTAAATTATATAATATAATTTATTATATTAAAATACATTTTGTCAATTAAAATAATATAATACTGTTCATAATATGATTTGATAATATTATATTAAAATACATTTTATTCATTAAAATAATAAAATAGTGTAATCAAACTCGTGACGCTGCTTATACATCGTTGGCTGCAACAAGAGAAAAATCATAGTTACGAAATTATACTAGTAAACAAACAAACAAACAAACAAACAAACAAACAAACAAACAAACAAACAAACAAACAAACAAACAAACAAACAAACAAACAAACAAACAAACAAACAAACAAACAAACAAACAAACAAACAAACAAACAAACAAACGGACAAACAAACGAACAAACAAACGGAGGGACAAACAAAGAAATAACTTCATTCATTATAAACAAACAAACAAACAAACAAACAAACAAACAAACAAACAAACAAACAAACAAACAAACAAACAAACAAACAAACAAACGGACAAACAAACGGACAGACAAACAAACAAACAAACAAACGGGCGGACAAACAAAGAAATAACTTCATTCATTATAAAAACAATTAATTTTCCACTACTAAAATTGTGAATCACAAAATCGGCAATTTTCCACTACTAAAATTGGGAAGTCCAAAATCCACACTTATTATCTACTATCACTGCATATTAAAAAATCTAAACACTTTACTTACGATTTACAATATTGACCCAAATGACCACAAGTTCACTGCACGATTCCAACAAAATTATCTTGGTTTCTTTCTCCATGAATAGTCCAGAAAATAAAACATTTTCGGTTTCCGTTGCCATGTGCGATACAATTCCGCACATAATCATTTTGGGTTGGTTCTAAAGATATAAAATAGTTTACAATTATGGAACAGATACGTGAGCTTTTTAACTACATATAATGAAATTATAATTAATGAGTTTTATAAACAGAATGCTTGAACAATAAAAGAAATGATTACTGCAAATGGACTTACTTTTAAATTTTCCGGTAAATTTTGGAGGATAAAATGGTACAATAAAATATCTCCAACATCATCTTGGCCAATTACAACATCCATATTGGGAAACTAACTTTTACCGCACCTATTCCGTGGGAACCAACTGAACTATTGAAGTGATTACTAAATAATAATTCTCGCAATTATATTCGTTCTATTTATCTCCCAGCTTTTGCCGAGCTTGCAAAATTTTGGTAACATGCAGAAGTTATCAAAAACAACAATCAATCGAGTGTTTATGTTTCTGGCGGTGGCCTTCAAACTTTTTATGTTCTAGAATGATTTTATTATAATAATACAAACAACAGGGTATAAAATAATCTCGATCATCTTGTAGAGTTTGCGACATATTAAGTGCACATGTACTTATTAGCATGCAGAATGTGGGAGTCAAACCAAACAAATATACATTTCCTGTCGGCAAAGTTGAAAGGTTTTTCTAGAACGTTCTTAGCTATTAATATTTCATGATAATAAAAACAATAAATCATAACATCTCTTATCGACTTCGAATCTATTGTTTCTTTCTCAAACTTTGATAACAATATTTATTTAGTGTAAACAATTACAAACGTTGGAATTTCCGAGAAAAAACATTAATTCTGCAACATCTGCGTACTATTGCATCAGCATTTCCAGAACATTCTTCCATTGCGCAACAATGAGCAACACGCGCACTTTTTAAGCCCCGGCGCAGGCGCCTGAGCCACAACCAAAGGCCCCGAAGACACCAGAGGCCCTTCTTCAGCAGCCTCTGGTCATTGCCGAAGAACTGGAGGGACTGACCTGAGGAATAGCCCCGGCGCATGCGCCTGGCCGCTGCTGAAGACCACTTCTTCGGCAATGACCTTGAAAGACACCAGACGCTGCTGAACACATGCCCACTTCTTCGGCAATGACCTTGAAAGACACCAGACGCTGCTGAAGACATGCACACTTCTTCAGCAATGACCTTGAAAGACACCAGAGGCTGCTGCAGATGCCGCTGCTGAAGACACTTCTTCGGATGACGCAACGACTCCTTCAGCAGCCTCTGGTCTCTTTCAAGGTCACTGCCGAAGAACTCGATGGCACCTGGAGAACTCGATGGCCTGGCCTGAGGCTCTCATTTTCTAACTACTTAAGTCACAGCAGTGGCGGTTTCTCCTTAAGGTCAATTGGTCAATGACCCTCCTAAAATATTCTAATCAAAACTATAATTTTAATAAAAATATTTTTTTGTCTAACAGTCTCATATTTAAAATCCTCAGCGATCTGCATTCGCATCATCGCAGCAAATACAACCTATAAGTAGTCAAGCCGCGCTCGCTAAGAGCTAGCAAGCCGGGCCGTAATTGAAATTGACCCTGCACAGCTCTTAGGGCTTATGGAGAAATGCATGTAAAGAAGAACAGTGACAGCAGATAGCGAATTCTTAAGTGAAAGTGAGAGTCACCTTTTACTCCCATATCTGTAATAGGGACAACGGCCCGATGAAAAACTGCGCAAAATCGAGTTGATCAGTTCTTGTTCTTCAGTGTTCATTTCTCAGTTGTCGTCGGATAGTCGGTGAATCGTTTATGCTACGGTTGTGAATTTATTGTGATTCTTGGTTTGTTCGTTGTCAAATTTTGTTTATAGCAAAAAAAGATTGATGTTGTTGAGAAGATATTTGCCTTAAAATCAACTGGAACATTAAATTATGAACGTCGGAAAGTGGGCGACCGAAACCAAAACTGAATTTGACACAGATAGGTAACAAAAGGATAAAGGAAAATGTCCAAAGATATTTTAAAGAATCTATATACAGTTTGTGCGACTGAATTTGCGGTTGTAGTTTGGAAAATTGCGTTTTTTTGCTATCCGTGCTTATTATTTTCAAATGATGCTATACCTATGGGCTAAAAATGGAGTAACCGATATTAAACATTAAACATGTAGACATAAGCCAGCAACTTAATAGTGCTTATCGCAAATCAGTGCACGACTTTAATGAATCGGTTTCTAAAAATAGGTATATTTAAAACAAAATAATTGATTGTGTAAAAATTTGCGGAATCCTTTAAATTGCATTGCACGGCCATGGATTAGTATTAATTCGAGTATTAATTATAAGTTCCAAAACCAAAATGACCCCCCTGGTTATGAACCCACGAGCCGCCACTGAGTCACAGTATGGCATGAATGCACCATAAAGTACCATTCTGGTTTCAAAATAAATAAAGCCATCTGACGGTCTGTAATAGATATACCTGCTTCAAAAAAGCACGTCATATAAAGACAGCATATCTCATGTTCGAGACAGATTATTTCTGCAGGAGTTTTAGCTTTTTCAAAAAATTTTAACCGTCTCGCTCGAGAAGATGGTATCCTCCAAAAAACTGTTTTCTTATTCATAACTATACTGCAGCTTCTTATGGGAAGAGGAAGGTTGGGGACATAGAGGCAGAGCTACTTTAATTACTTTCCGCGCGCAAACTTAGACTATTAAGAAAAAAGATAAGCATCACCACCTCCAAACTAGCCGGTAGAGGGCGTTTTCTTTTTACAAGTGGGGTGTTGAAGACGTGAGGAAGACAAATCTCGCCCTTCCTTTCCAAAAGAGAGGGACCTTGCATCGAGTCGTGGGACCCCCAGCCTCTGTACCAAAGCAAATGGGCTCCACTCTTCCCGCCGAGGAAATCAAAAAAGGGTTCTTAATTTTTCTTCTGTGTCTCGGTAGCCGCTCCTGGAACTGACTTTTGTTCCTGTGTTGTCGAAGAAGGGAGGTAACCCCTGCCTCACCCACTGAAGGAATCACCACGATACTCTTCTTTCAAGCCAGAATTTCAGAGTGATGAGATCTGTTGTGTCTCAGGAACGAATGAAGTCTTAGTGGAGCGTGATCCAACTAAAAAAGTAAGAGAGTCTGGTGGGTGGGTGCTTAACCTTTTCTAATGGTTTCTCCCGAATGTTCAGAACCAAAATTTTGGTGTCTCGAAGACCGAAGAGTGGTTCTCCCAATCAGCTTTCTGTAATGTCTTCCTTCGCTAATGTGGTCGTACGAGAAAAAGTCAAAAAACAAGTTTTACGGACGTTAGAATCGCAATTTATTCTATTTTCTTTTAGTTGGTATTCTCTTGCTCTTCGACCTCTTCTTATAAGAATTCGCAGCGGTCGCGCCTCGCTTCCTTTCCAAGTCCCACCAAAGCCAATGTAAGGTTCGCCTCTGATTTCTATCCCCTCCATAGTAAGAAAAATGGCCTCAGGCGGGGAGAAGGCTACTTACCTCGTATATACCAGAGCCCCCCGTCAAAACCGCTTCCATTCTTACATGAGTAGTTCAGGTTCTAGATGTTTTACTAAATTGCTACTCATATCACATTATTCTGTCATGCATGTGTCGAAATGGGGTTTACCCGTTGCTTTTCCGTTTCTGTTATAAATAGCATGGAAATGCGTCCTTCTACAGAATTTTCTCACAAAGAGACTTATAAAAAGGTATTCAAATTAAGCGCTTGCTTATAAAACCAGACCTCGTGTACATTTGCATACCTTGTAAAAGCAACATGGTGGCGCTCAAGACCTTCATAATAAATTCAGCCTGTATTAATGGACTTTTGTAGCGCTATTTTATTGCGGGGAATTCCACTGCTAATTTTAGATCACGTAGCGGCCCCATACATTGCAGATTTATGCGAAAATGTATTCCCGCAATTAGTCGAATTTTAATATATCGATCTAGAAGCAAACCATGAGGGTGCACAAGACGAATAAAAAATTTCATTTCTTGGAAAGTGTCTGCGGAATTTGAATTATTACTTTTGATCGATGAAGTGACATGTAAAGTTGAACAAGGGGGTGCGTGTCTTTCCAAATTACTTTAATAAATTATACACGGCATTCTTCTGAATTCTGTACACATAGGTAGGCGATGACGATAAAACGTAAGAAGAAATTGATTGATGGTTTCTTGTAATTCCAAGAGTATACCCTTCGTCATATGAAAAATCCCATTAGTTTTTATGAATTAATTTTAACTCGTTTTTAGTTTCCTAGCCTAAGCTAGGTAGCTATTGCGATAGTCGTTTTTTGACCATGGTGTTTTTTCTTCAAATGTGGACGTTTCAGGTCATTCTAAGACTTTTTGGCAAGGTGGCACATTTCCGTCGGTATGTATGTGTGTATGTCTGTTGGCACTTTTACGGCAAAACGGCTCCACAGATTTTGCTGAATTTTTACATACGTATATCAGAGATGGTTCATAGGAAACTGACGGGGCGGTTTTTTTAAAACACTTTTGAGCCGAGATATGACGTCATAGAACTTTTTTTCAATGAGACCGTATATATTTTTGTATTGCATCGGATAGACGATAGAGGGTATTTTTTTCTACACGATGTGCGAAAATCGTAATAGGTTTTATAAGGAAAAAATGGAAAAGAAAATGACGAAAAGAAGGCGCGCGCGCGCCAAATGCGCCCTCCAGTTCAGTTGTGGCTGTGGCTAGGAAGCTGTTCTGACAATGCGTTGACAACTAGTTTTAGTCAACAAAAGTTATCAGACAACGAGACTTTCATGACCGAAATTTATAATATTCAGGGTACAATTTAAACAGTGGAGTAAACTGTGGGAGTCAATCGTACAAATGATAATGAAAGAATAACATTTTTTGAAAATATGTTTAGTAATTAGGGGAAGTTGGGTGAATGAGGGCCGCTGGGGTAATTTGGGCCAACCAATATTTTCATTCACGTGAGCTCTATTCACAATTTGACATAAAACGCCATCTAGTGACCACTAGTTAAACGTCCAGAAACAAAGTAACCGCTACTTGTCACTATCATTCAGTAGCTGCTGAGACATTCATGTAATACTGTGCTACACTATAAGAACAAGTGATTTGTGAAATTTTGTTTCTGATAGGTACATATATTTTAGGGTAATTATTTAAGTAAATGGCATTAATTCGTTTATTAATTATAGTAAAAAAATGAACCTAGTTAGACACATTTTGATCTTGAAGAAAAACGAAAAAATATTTTTTAACGGAAAGTTACATTTTGGGGTTATGGCAGCCATAACAAACGGGGTAATGGTGGCCAGACCATCATTACGCCGTCATCATCATGCGGACGAGTTTGCTTTAAATAAGGTTACACAATGTTTCAAATGCCTAAAATCTACCAAATAGCAACGAATAAAGCTGCATGGTCTGTTGACAATCTGAGCAAGAAATTAACGAAGACTTGTGTGTGGTATGTGGGGAATTTGGAGAAGTTTGGTTGCGATGTGTTATGTGTGGCAATCGGGCACATAAAGCTTGTACAGAATCTTCCACAAAAGGTTTTTTATTTGTGTATAGATCTCGAATTCCACCTGTTAAGGGGTAATGATGGCCATGGCTACCATAACCCCATGATGTTTAAGTTTCATTGTTAAAAATAGTTACGTTTTGTATTATCCCGCTTTTCTTAATAAGGTTCTATTCAGTTACTTTTAACTTAAAGTTTTTGATTGTGTCAACTCCATATGTTCAAAAACATGCAAGTTGCAAGGCAAAATGCTTAGCGGGCCGCCATTCCCCCAACTTCCCCTACATTCTTTGAAATATCGGGGTAAAATATTCGTACAATCATTTTCTCTAGGAAAACGAAAGTTTTAGGAATAGCATTCTCAAACGTCAAACCGCATTAGACTTTAGACGTAACATATGTACCAGTTTCCATGCAATGTAACCAGGTAGGTAAGTATAAAAGGTTACCCAAAAACCACAACTGAAGACACAGAAATAATTACATATAATTATCTTAGTTCCTTGCTAATGTAGGAAAACTGCTGACGTTGTTAGCAAAATACGTCACCGTTTCACTAGAGTCACGGTGCGCGAATTTCTTCCTCTCCCGTACAGTATCTTATTGCGCCCTTCTGGGAACCTCAGAGTAAATTAACAGTCAGCCAAAAAGAGAACTACATACCACTGCCTAATATTCCAATTCAAGTTTCTTAGTGCCAAGTTAAGTTTGGTCAGTTCCGAAAGCTCAGGACCATCTTCTATCCCATAAGTTTGCTTTTGACATTCTTCTTCTAACCCTTCTTTCACTGACGTTGACCTAGCCTAACCTCTGCAGGTTATCCCTAACCTGAATTTAGATATGCGCAGATCTCGTATGAGATTGAAACCACAAAGGACCGATTGCCACGAGAAGCTGTGCTGTGATTCTTTCCCTGCATCAACTAAAGCAAAAGCTCTGCTCTAAGAGAAGTATTATGATGATAGGGATATTTTCGAAAATTAAGGACAGTTATAACAAATGTTGACAAATAGACAGAAGTTGCGAGCAGAAAATCGAAACTGCAATATGTGTCAAATATTTGGGAAAATAGTATATTATTATATGAGCGATTATGACAGCCATTATTCACGAAGATGATGTTTGAGCCCACGAGCCGAAGGCGAGTGGCTCAAATCATTTGTGTAGAAAAAATAACTAAAAGCAATTTTTATAATGGCATAATTATTAAAGAGCACTAAATTATAAAACTGTTTTCCATGTAATTATTGTTATAACCTGAAAGATAAGAGGGCTAGTAATGTTGTCCGGGTTGTATGGGAAAGATTAAACTGAAACTCTTGATGCACGGAAAACTACGTGAGTTAGCGTAGGGTCATATTCAAGCGGAAAGTTGTTGCGAGCAATGAGGAGATGTCACATTGAGATACTGAGAAAGGTTTTACAAAGAGCTGCGGACAACGCACCAAGCAAAATATTTTTGTTAATATGTGCGGTTTACTTTTTTAAAGAATTTGAATTTTCTGAATCGCATGAACTTCTTCATTGCTAAAAGTTCGGCAGATATATTATTTCCCAAGAAATGTCTTACTATAGAAAATTAACCCAACTTCTTTAAAAAAGTAGAAATTGCAAGTTTTGAGTACTCACTCAACTGATGTAATTATCAATTCGGTGCTTAATAATCATTTATGTAGTGAATAAGTAAAAAACTATTATACTACCAATAACAAATTACTGACCATGAAGAGCTTGTTCCCCTTTGGCTGCAGCATCACTGGTTGTTTCTTTAGCAGCGCCCACAAGATTCTTCCCAGTGTTTGCCAGAGGACTGCTACTTGCGCACCCCATGGCGATAAAATAACGTTTCTCCGTCGGACATGTAACTATAACTGACGAACAGGTGAACTGACCACTGGCCAGCGGCACCAGCGCCTTCGCACTACACGCTACCCTTTCTGGCGGCACGAAAATTGCTTGAATTGCTGTCACGACACGAAAAAGAATTGGATCAGGTTTGAGGTATGACTGACGTAGGCCAATGTATGTGAAGGACTTTTGGGTAAGTGCGGAAAATATCCTGAGCAAGACTCGAAGCATTATTTTCGTAAAAGTGGTCGATAGTGATTATGTATGTACAAAGGTTGCGTAGTTTGACCTCGCTGGTTTGTACTTTAATAATAAGCAGCCTAGGCTTTCACAATGGAAAAGCTTGGAAAGTCTTAAAGAAAGTGATAAATTGCTTTATTGCATATTATGCCGACAGGACGACAGACTGTGGCCAAGTTAAGCATGCATCGAACTATCACTGAATGTGACATATTTCTATAGTCATATGGAGTTAAATTAAGCAATTTAGGGCGAATGGGACGCGAAAGCAAAAGAATGGAATTTCTGGCTTCTGAAAATCACCAATTTGAATTTATCTTCATTTGAAATAGTTTTGTTTGTTTTGATCTTACTTTGAAGTTTTCTAATATTTTAAGTGCTCTGGGTAAGATGACTGCCAATAGCAGCTGCTATTGATGTCTCATTTAGGAAATCGTTAAAGAATTGGAGCAGGAAATGCTTGCAGGACTCAGCTAGAGACACACGTACCTATAAATTAATCGTATTTAAAACTTTTGACACCGAATTGGTATTTTATTTTTATTTTATTGTGTCAATGCAAAATAACGTGGTATAATACGTTTAGAATAGGTGCTCTTACGTTGAAGTGACTACCCATTCTCTTGTCAATGTGAGAGCGAGGAAAGGATGAGAAACAGCGGCGAGAATTTTCAAAAGCGCCTCAGTGCTCAGTGGGAATAAATTTCCATTTTAATGTTGTTGTGAGTAAGGTTATATAGGGTGTCTATGAGGTATACTGCCGCGCTAAAACAAGAAGTCGTATCTGGTTTTTATAAAGTTTTGAGATATTGAGAGATTTGCACGTATCATCAGAATAGTTGTTATTTTATTAACTCCAGTGCGCATTTTTAGATCAGTAATATACAAAAATTTAGCCAAAACCATGTATGACTACTCCCACATTTTAAGAATAAAAACAAAAGAGATATTTGATGATTTGGTAGATACGATTTTTGGACTTAGGAATGTTACTTTCATATCTATGATTTCTTTACGTAACATTGATAATAGCTACGACTTTTTGTTTTAGCATTTAGGAATTAGGACTTTTTGCCTTAGTAATTATGACCATTTGAATAAGTACAACTTAGAAAATGCTTTAAGATGAAAACGTAAATTTTATTTCTACATTAATCTTATAAAAAGTTCTTGTAATTATTAAGCACGTTAAACATCAAGATCAGTTCCTTCAGTGGATTCATGCAATTCTTCCCAGAATTTCAGTCTATTTTTTGGCACGATGTCTTTGAGTTTTTGAACTAAATTTTGCTTCCGAATTTTGTCAATTCCTCTAGGAAATATTCGTGTTGGTGGTTGGGGAACTCCTTCTTTACATGTCTTTACAGTAAGGAAACATAACTCCGTTAGGTCATCTCTAAAATTTGTCTTGTAAAATAGTTTCTTATATCCTCTGATAAAATTGACTTCGCATATGTTTGTTAAGTACGGTCGTGGCTCTGTTTTATTTATTTTAAATCTGGACGAAAAGTCTTTAACATCCAGGAAGTCATCCACTTGCATCTCTATGCATGTTGTTCGTCCTTTGTTTGATGACTGCACACAATCTTTATAGTCTTGAAAGTCCAACACTTTCTTTTTTTGCTTGAGGGATTTTTCCACCTGGTGGTGAAAAGAGTCCGCACTCATAAAAGTATGACCCGTTTGTAAATATTTTAGTTTTAATAAATTTATTGCAGTTTTTTCGGAATTTATGAAATAGATCAGAAATGAATAGAGGGCCCAGTTCTTATTTTGAGATGCGCAGTTATCTAACCACAACGTGATTTCTGCTGAATCTCGATTAACCAATAAAAATTTGTTAAAAGTTGATATTATGTCCGATTGGGATCTTCCTGCTATGCCTTCATGCCATATGATGGCGACTGGCTTCCTTTCTGCTGTTTGTTTCCCAAGAGGAACAAAACTCTCGTTAAAGCAGATAATTCTTCGAATGAATATGATCTCCTTAAACATTTCACATCTAGGTAGCATGACCACCTGAAATTTTCAACTTACTGTGTTTATTCACACTGTAATATTATACTATTTCTTACCTTCTGCAAATCTACTGAAAAAAATAAATTCGTCTGACCACCTTCAATTGAAGCGTCTTTCTTATATTCTTCCCTTGCCGTAATAGCATTCTTGTGGTGTTCCTCCCAAGAAATGCATTGTTGGCAATCTAATTGAATATTTTCTTTACCATGTTTGGAATTTCTGGCATGGTTTTCAAAAGATTCACATTGCCAGCACTCTTCGTGTCCAAGCACAGCGAAAGATATATTCATATTCCTTACTTCTTTTCTGTAGAGTTCATAAGATATTTGGTTCTCGGGATTTCTTTCTAGAAAGTCCCTGTGCATTAAATTTATATTTATATCACTTGGCAGATATAGTCTATTAGGGGCGTGTTCACGCCGATAGTGTGAAATTGTAGGATTGAAAGACTTAATGTGATCAGTTATATTGATCCTATCGATTTTCTTTTCTGACGGATGTCCTTTTTTGATAGGTGCTACAACTAGTTCTTCAACTGATGTTTTCGAGAGAACATCTCTTACAATTCGATCGTTATGGATAGGATAACCTAACGTTCCGAGGAAGAACTTTTTACACACTTGAAAGTCTAAGCCTTGTGCGTCTTTCAGCAAATATTTTACAGTTTTATTTCTACGTGAATTCTCTCCCACACAACTTTTCTTCTTGACGGTATTTTTAACGGCACTAAAAATAAATTGACGCTGTTGGCTTTCTGTTAAAGTCCAAAAATCAGAATGAATTTTGTTTTGCCGTTCTTTATCAATTTTTTCCAAACATTTTCTAGAACATCCGTTATTGCAGGTCTCCCGAAAAAAGCGCTTAGAAACCTTTTCGGCTTTCTTGATTTTCTTTCTTTCATCTAAAGACGTGTCAAATCTTTTTCATTTTCTAATTGTTCCTTTCTTGGTGAAATTTTTTTTTCTCTTTTTTTCGCTCTCTTCCACGGATGAGTCAATGATATCGCTTAGCAATTCTTTCACTACTGCATCTGAATTTATATCAATGTTATTACAATCAGGGGCCCTGATTAGAATATTTGATATTATATTTATAGTTTTGTTCTCTGAAAATGTGTTATAATAATTGCGGGAAGCAAAATGACTATTACGAAATCGTAAATACCTAAACCTTGTTTCTTGCTATCCTGTATCACCGAACAATCAATGTCTCTAAAATGCCTTCTACTATTTCAACTGAATTTTCATCTTTCAAACATTCTAAAACTGTTAACGGTTTACATGTATTACAGAAATTTACTTGATCTCCAGTCGTCTTAGAAATTACAACAGTCAGATTCGTATTACCCTTTTTACAACGGTTTTCTTGATCTGAAATTGTTTTTCAAATAACTGCATGAAAACATTCATAAACTTTTGTAAATTTCTCACTAGGCTTTGATTCAGCATAAGGATCATAGATTGGGTCAGATGAATCTTCATTTTTCTCAACCTTCCTACGTTTTCGCATGTTATGAATTTCTGCTGCCAGCCGCTTATTTAATGCTAGAGTTAACATTTTTTTTGACCGTTTCGACATATTCCCAAATTCGCGTTCTAATCGAAGACAAATAGAAAGCAAGATTTCAGAGATTTTAATGAAAATCTATCCTAACAGGACACAACTTACCTAGAAACGTGTACCTGCAATTGTAACTATCCACAAAAACTGGATTGATTATTTAAACTATTTTCTTGGCGGTAACTCAGATTCTCTTGTTCATAGAACAATAACATTAGCTTCAAACTCACAATTTATGGAGGAAAAACACAATTAAAAACAAATTACCGCTAACCGCGTTTTTTAACATAAGCCTACTTTTCGGTTCCAAATTACAATGAAAATTGGGGAATAATGGATTCTTCCATTTTTTAATGCCGAATTGCTAAGTCCAGAAGTCGTAACTGGTAAATTCAGAACACATACGACATTATGACTTAGAGCTGCGCAGATACGACATTCAGTCTTCGCCATGTTTGTTAAAAGTCTTATTAATGCTTTAGAATAGAAAGTCGTAACTGATACATACGACATATTGATTTAGTATAGAACAGATACGATATTTTGATGTAGTACTGGTTCATTATTTTGAAGATACGACAAATATTGGATACATTTTTCACGTATTTGTGCATTAGATACGCCTTTCTGAGTTGGTATACAGATAGATATAATATATACGAGCACAGTTTCTCAAAAAACCGAATTTCGCATTTTTTGTCAGTTACGACCTTTTGTCTTAGCAAGGCAGTATACGTATAGCCAAAATGAGAGTTTGAATCAAGGGTCAAAAAATAAGAAAAAAGCTTATGTGGGGAAATAAATAAAAATGCTTCCTCAAGGAGCTACGAGCCTCCAAAGATGGCGACTTAAATGCTTCGTAGGCTGACGACAAATCAACTTTATTTAAATTTAGCTTCTAAAACAAAACAAAAAAATCAGAATATACAATGTTGAAAATGAGCTCCTTTGACTATGTTGTGGGCTTCGCAACACTTTCTTATAGATAGTCGTACTCATTCCAGTATTCCTGGGGTGTTTCTAATACTTTGAAAACTCTGTTCAATACGTTCCCGCAATACTTCTACTGTTTCAATTGGAGTCCTACAAACAAGGTCTTTAAGGTGACCCCACAAATAAAAATTAAGCGGGTTGCAGTCAGGACTTCTAGCTGACCATGCTACTGGTCCTCCTCTTCCAATCCAGCGTCCAGGGTAATTATGAAGCATTTTCGAACATTCCCCCAAAAAAACTTTTTTCTTATTTTGGGACACGCAATTCAAATTTTCATTTTGGCCTTACCTCGTAGGCACTCCCTGTATAATAATTCGTGTTGGTTGCTTTGGAGATTTCGATCTTGTCTCGAAAAAAACACTTGGCAAGGAATCGTCACAAAAATAAAACCTTGTAGTTTGGCAGGTACTCCGAACAGCGTTCTTCTCTCTGAAACATGCACTGGCAATTTCTATCTTTCAATTCTCGTGCTGCATGGTTTCCATAACTTCCTCTTTTCACGTCAGTCTGGGTGTTCCCCTTTTCATGTTCTTCTTATAATCATAATTCAAGTGTAAGGCTTGTATGCTCGAGCATCAATCAGTGGGGTGCCCCCTTGCGATTAGCACCAGTCGCTCGCGATCTATCCGATTGATATGATTGTTCCATTTTCTTCTTTTACGACGTACTGAACGTATCACATACGTCGCACTCATGCCTGATGATGTCACTTTGCATCTGACTTTTCAGTGTCTTCCCCCTTATCGAACGTAGAATTCATATTTTTGCTGTTCGGAGTTTGCTCTAAAAACACTGGTGTCTGCCCTTGTCTCGATTCCGTACGCCATTTACGGTCTAGTGGAAATGTAGGATGTTCTAATGCGTTTGTTATCTCAGGATAGGAAAGACTGGATATGTGCGCCTAACTAGACTTTGGAATAAAAACTTTACGAAGTAAGTCTTCAGGAATTAAGCAACCAGGAAGCCATTCTCTTGGAATAACTTATAACTTCCACAGAAGACGGGCATATAACTTTAATCCTTAGGTGAGAATTACACGATTTGACCTGCAAATATTTCTCCTTCGTAAAGAAAGGCCACAAAATCACCTGCTTCCCTAATTGCATCTTTAAATTGACTGCCTGTTGGAGATTTCTTGTTGTCCATACGTTTGATAAATTGACGTTCTTCTTCCTCATCTTGAAGAATGTCAGCAGGATCGACGTCAACAGAAGAATCGTCATCCAAATTTAGTGAATGTTGTGATGCGCTGCTATCATCGGCCTGAGACGTTTTCTTTTTCTGTGATATTGGATGGTCTGATGGTCCAGGTACGTTGTTAGGCTCATTGTTATTTTCTAACCTGCAGTCACATTAATTTTCTTTCTACGAGTTGTTGCAATGTTCGTCGAGGAAGCAGAAAACTTGGTATCATATGGATTTTCAGCCAATCAGTAAATATTGAGTGATCAAACCAGCCGAAAGAGCTGTTGTTATATCTACAACCCTTTGGGCCGATGTCGGTCCAAGTGAACCACATATTGCTGGCTTTATAGAGTACATATGGAAGGAGGAGCTCTCCCGCGACGTTTCTAGCAAACAATATTGATATTTTGGATGCATTTCAAATTATTTCTGGATGTTTGCAGCACTTTCTTACCAGAACGTGCGTCTTGCCACCAGGGTCGTCGGTGATATTTGTTTCATCGAAGTTCCAAATAGCATTTCTATCAAGAACAACTCTTATTTTGCCGCTTACATTTTCGTTGAAGCTTCTTAGAACCTTTTCATCTATTGCTGCACTTGCTCGTTTGATGTTTTCGGCGAACCTTTTTCGACAGCCCGTGGTGTCGAATTAAGAAACTTTTTATAGAGTCACTTCTTGCCTGCCGCGTTGATTTAGAAAAGTTTTCATGATATGAGTTCCTTGATATCAACGGGAAACCCGTATTCTCCCAGTGAAACGACAGTTTTCAATATCTCCTTCCTCTTCGTAGGTCAATATTGTTTGCCTATATGGTCCTATCTTACGGTACCTTGTTAGAATACGAGACAGCAAGAATTTAAATGTAAACATAAAATCGTCGATTGAGGAATAATTTATTATGAAATTTCTTTTACTAGAATGCCTACCTACCTACTTGCAAAAAGTATGAAATAGGAATGGCTAAAATAAAATAATGCAAATGGAGGCACTTTTTATTGGTAAAATGCGTGTCTCTTTTGAGTGATTCGAATTCGTGCAGATTAGAGCCTATACTTACTTACAATCAATGTTTTGCCTTATACGTATGTCTTTAATCGTATGCAGCACTTGACCTATTTTATTTTGATGTTCTCCGTGTCAGAGCTAATGTGAAGATATATGGGCAATAAAAATAAAACACCTGCATAATTGAAAAGAAAGTTATGATAGACAAGAAAATAAACAGCATTATACAATACCTTCATCCTTTCCTGAAAGTAGAACACACTACATCCCCAAATATTTGTGAACAATAATCTAATATAGGCCTACTTTTACCTCTTCTTATTCTTAGCTTCGCCTCAAATATATCGTGAATCGACTCTTTCAAATACCTACCCGTTACTACATTACTAGTCTATCCAGATATCATCGACATGCATCTGTAACAGTGTATCTGGAAGACCTCTATTTTTCGAAGTTTCGCTACTTTCATACGCACATTTTTAAGAGTCTCACCAGAGTTATTGAATTTACCATTCTCGAGTAACAATTGTTTTTTTATTCGACGTGATTTAGTCCCTAGTTGTTTTATGTGGGTGTCAATAACCGCCTCTATCAACTCAAATTATTACTCTGACGGATTGGTATCTACAAAAATTAGCAAAAATGAACAGGGACACAAAGCCAACCATAAAAAAACTTGTGGATATTTATTTACAGCTATTTAACATTACACATTTGTGAAAATTTAGGTAATAAATATATGGATTTCCATTTATGTTATACGTATTCTAAATCTAATTACAAAAATCACTTTTATTTTGGCATTTTCTTATTATTTTATATGTATATTAATTTAATTTAGGCCCAATTTTATACCCTGGGGCTCAGTGATTGCATTATGCGGAAATTTACGTATTACCACAACAGCCATTCAAAAATGCAGGTTTCTTTTTAAAATTAAACGTGAGTTTAGCCAGTGCATTCCCAATATTTCAGTTTTGTAGTTTAATAAGCAAATTATGTGGATAACTAATTATTTGACTGAAACAAAATTGTGCCTTTTAATTCTTCGGTTGTTTATACATACTTTAGTTTATTCTAATACTAATACATAGATAATAAATAACAATCATTTAACTAACAATATACAACAAGGAATGTGATAACATCAATGACTAAAATTGATTATAATTATTTGATTTGAATACAAGGAAATCAATAACTACATCATCTATGTCCCGATTTCAAAATTAAAGATAATTTGCCATAGTACGTACATACAGCATACAGGGTCGTTTGCCTTCGTTTATTGTCATACAAAGTGCAACATTGTTTGAGCTATAGCACCCATTAATATTTTCTAGCACAAAATAAACTTGTAAGTAGTACAAATTTCTTAGAAGTGTGACTTACGCGGCGGTATCGGTATACAGTTAGCCAAGGCAATTTTTCGTTGTCATAACAATAAATAATGTATAATTATCCCTTCCATCAAATGGAAAAGAGGTTGGAAGGTTTCTTCTAACGCAGAAGTTAAAGAAACAAGCATTACCGGATCGTTTGTCTGGAACTGTTTCGGAACCGGGACCTTTATGAATATTTCGGTTCCTGCCAGGCGCAGGCGCACGACAGCACCGGAGCTCAACAGACGCCGTGCCGGCGTTCTAATCACTTGATTCTAGAGATACCAATTCTATTTTGGCTTTCAGGCTTCCGCATATAGTATAGTGCAGACTAATGGAGGCGTAAAAAAATTAAGCTGATAGAACGTTTTAAACAAAGCCCTTTCTTGCCCTCTCGCACCAGACACACGCATTTTTTGGAAAAAAGATGATGTAAAAACAAGCAAAATATATCAAACCGCTGCGGGGTCAGAACTCGTCTAGCCGTAGGAGAACAAAATGGCAGTTCTGTACCATATCCGAACACCCACCGACACCGTTGGAGTCACTAGCCGATAACGATATTCTTAAACGTCATTTTACCGACATAGGTAGGCCTTTTGCAGACGGTGCGATTGCAATGCGATTTTCCGTTTACGGCATGTCGCAGCGATATCGCGAACAATCATCATTACATGAAATTTTATGAGTGATTTTCACATTATGCGGAAGCGTCAAAAAAGAACGGAAGCTGATTGCGGCATTGTATCGCATCGCAGTACAGTACGTTGGTCGGTCAAATATCGTCCGTTATTTTTTCGTGCGGTATTCGACCAACCATGAAAATAAATGCACATTTCCAGATATGTCGCTGTTTGTCTCGAGATTTATCGGTGAATAAAATTTCAGGGTTGCAATTTTAGCATTTTATTTTGAGCTTCTCAGTGTAATAGGTTGTTCCTTCGCAATGAAATTGAAATTCAAATACGAAATAATGGATTTAATAGAATCCGTGGAATGCAAGCCTTGTATATGCGTATATGGGACAAAACAAGTGAAGAATATAAAAATATAAACTAAGCAACGGCAACATCGCGTACTTATTTATTATATTCAATCCTTGGAAACTAAATTTTATCGCCCCGTGTGAAAGCTTTCTGCGAATGCGACGCGACATCCCGCAAACGGAAAATCGCATCGCAATCGCACCGTCTGCAAAAGGCCTAACGCGCAGCGGAAGCCTGAAAGCCAAAGTAGAATTGGTATCTCTAGATACAACTGTTCTAATCTTGACTTCTAAATTTCATCTAACCTGAGCTCAACCACGCGCTCTTCAGGTGCCAGTTTGTTTACGAATTAAGAATTAAAGCACCCTTATCCATTAATTTCCTCCAAGTTGTGCAACCTGAAGTAGCAATTAATAAACAATATTACTACTTGGTACCGGTACCGAAAATGGTACTAGAACAGAATAGATTTATTTCAAGGTATCGGAACCGGAACCGAAACACTTATATTTATCAAGGTTAGAAACGGAACCGAATTGGAATTTTTATTTTTCTCAAGGTCAGAACCGGAACAGTTACGGAACCCTTATTTTTTTCGGTCCAGGTCCCTGATGGTAAGTATTAATTATACAACGCGTGGTATCTTAGCTACTCATGCATGTATAACTCTCTTTCCCCTTCTCTCAACGTTATATCTTTCGTCTTTCTCGTGTAACGAAATGCTCGAAAGCGTGACGCGATCTTGAAATTTCACTCTCAATTCTCGGGCAATTTTCGAGGTGCCGCTAAAGAAGTTTCACTTCAAAAGTTTCACTTCAAAAAGTCGTTAAATTGCCCGTCATGTTGGATTTCAGCATTAAAAATTCTCTGAAGTAGTTCTTCTCAGTTACAGATATCTTCTGCGTAGACGAGCGTTTTCACGTGTCTCCTTGGTCTAATCGGTCTGATTGAGAAAATCAGAAAAATTGATATGCAAAAATGATAGCTACAAAAGTTATAACACTTGTTACCAATTATTTCCATTTCCAAAGCCTACTTTTTCAAGTAAAATTACATGAGCATACAATTTTAAATTTTAAATTATTTTCAATTACATAGGCGGTTCCATTAAAAGAAAAAAAAAAGTAAATTAGGTAGGTGCTGTGCCGAAGAAGTGGTCACATCACCTAATTTTGTTTTTTCATCCTGAATTTGATTGTATTTTTTGATTTTGCTACAAGGTTGTTTGGTATTACCGGTATTTTCTTGAATTCCTGCACTCCTGCACTTGCACTTGCACTTCTTGCACACCTTCGTATTCGGGTTCATTTTTTCTTATGGCAGCCATGTTGAATTTTTACATATCCAGAAAGCACTAAGTTTTCTGATTAAAATGATAGATTTATTTGACGTTTCGATTTAAAAATTACATGTTTCTTGTTTTGTTTATTTTGTGGCACGATAGGAAAAATTAACCTGAAGGTGACTTTTTTGAAGTGAAACGTTTTACTCAAAATTTGACTTCAGAGTGTCCCTATACAGCGTATCCCACGACGACCTTACACGATCTGTATATAGAAAAGTATATACAGGGTGATTCAGAACGGGCGTGCCAAATTAAAATTTGTGCTAGAGGAACTCCAAATAAGACGAAAAGTTTATATGTACATATGTTCTAAAGTGACTACTAACAAAGATACAGGGTGTAAAAGTTTTCATATTTTTTAATATTTTTTTATTATCTTAGTAACTAGGAAAGTTATTGAGTTGAAATTTAAGGTATCGTTTTCATTTGCGAAGTTCTAGTTTTCCAAAAAAATAGCTCTGCTAGCCCCATCAGTAGCGTTGCTACGGGGCAGGCCGTTTATTTATTTCCCCAATCCAATGTTACGCCACTGGCGAATTCAGGTGATATTAATGTATTTGAAATCTACGTTCAATTTGGGAAGAAATTGGTATCTTCAAAATTTTTCGTAAAATGCTTAGTTTTTGAATGAAATAGCTTTATATGAAATCGTGCGCATGCACTGAAATTTTCCATAATGCAATAATGGCTTCACCGATATGCAAGGGAAGTGAAAATTGAAAAAAATAGTTTATTCAGAATAACACTAACAAAAGTAACAAGAAGAACGAGAAAACACATCTATTATTACATTACGATATTTAAAAAAAATATTAAAACTTTTACACCCTGTATCTGTGTTAGTAGTCACTTTAGAACATAATGTTCATATAAACTTTTCGTCTTATTTGGAGTTCCTCTAGTACCCATTTTAATTTGGCACGCCCATTCTGAATCACCCTGTATAGTAGAATTACACAAATTTGCACAAACAGGTAATCGAGGATGCTCAATTCGACTAAAATATTTTTGACTTTCTGCAACTTCCGGTTATACCGGAAATAGACACCAACTTCCTTATTTTAAATGAAATGCCCACATTTTTATTTCGGATTTAGATTTTTGGTCGAATTTTAAGGTCACCTTATGCAAAACATCATATGTGTAAAGTGCACCCTCTTCGAGATATTAGACGTTAAAAATCGTCATTTTTCAAATTTCATCAATTATAACTTTGAAACGGTACGAGATAAAGAAAAATGATTTACATGTCCACATCCTAGTTTTTAATTCTCTATCTAATGGATCTGGAAAATACTGCTTCTTGATTGGCAACTTTTTGTCATTTCTTGACCAATCAGGAGGCAGTATTTTCCAGACCCTTTAGATAGAGAATTAAAAACTGGGATAGGGACATGCAAGTCATTCCCAGTTTTTAATTCTCTATCTAAAGGGTCTGGAAAATACTGCCTCCTGATTGGTCAAGAAATGACAAAAGTTGCCAATCAAGAAGCAGTATTTTCCAGATCCATTAGATAGAGAATTAAAAACTAGGATGTGGACATGTAAATCATTTTTCTTTATCTCGTACCGTTTCCAAGTTATAATTGATGAAATTTGAAAAATGACTATTTTTAACGACTAATATCTCGAAGAGGGTGCACTTTACACATGATATTTTACATAAAGTGACCTTAAAATTCGACCAAAAGTCTAAATCCGTAATAAAAATGTGGGCATTCCATTTAAAATAAGGAAGTTGGTGTCTATTTCCGGTATAACCGGAAGTCGTAGAAAGCCGAAAATATTTTAGTCGAATTGAACATCCTCGATTACCTATTTTTTGTGCAAATTTGTGTACTTGTACTATACATACTTTTCTATATACAGACCGTGTAAGGTCGTCGTGGGATACCCTGTATAGTATTTTATTTTGTATTTTCATCCGAAATCAAATAACCGTTTTAGAGGCCAAACACAATTTTGATTTTTTCAAAATAACTTGAAAACGATTAGTGACATTTCAGCACATAATATTAAAAAGCACCACCTTTCCCATTTAATTAAATCTATATATGTATCTGTTAATAAAAAGTTACTCATGTTATCCTACCTTAAGTGGGACAAATCTGTACAGTGTACATTTTATTGTGCGAAAAATTCTTCCAACCGTAACCCCTTAACTAACTCAATTTCAAATAAGTAATAAATTAATAAATCAAAATCTTATTTCTCAATTTATAAGGCAAATGTTTCCTGAAACCGCAAGCATCAAAAGTCGTTCAAAGTTAGGTTAGGCTTTGCAGTCAACAGTACCTGATACGTCCTTACTTATTTGGATACTCACCTACCTCACATTTATACAACGACATGTCATCTCAATTTGGTCTTCAACAAGGGAATTTACATTTAATGTCAACATAGGAGCTGTGATAATTTTGGTGGAGGTGCCGAGGTTAAAGGACCAAGAGATTATTTTTCTAATGAACAACTATTCGCCATGCCCAACTGAAACCGATATCAAAAAATAAATCCCCCTCTAATTTATTTACTAACACTCAATTCAAATAAAACAATCCAAATGAAACCGGGTGTCACGATTAATGCCTGTGTTCATTAAAATGTGAGTGTATTTGTGCGTTGCGTATATCAGTGTCAGAACAAGAAGCTGCGGGTTCCTCTGTCGAAGTTTGTGTGGGTGAATAATGGTGGTGTCGACATCTAGGGATTGCTCCAGTTAATCTAGAATCCGAACTGATTGCTCTCTCTAGTCGACCTCTTGCATGAGGGCAATCGCGCCGTTTTGTTCGAGACCGGTGTGTACAGTCTGATGCGTTCGAACTCCTTCGACGGCTTGCACCTGCACTATGATGCGGGTAGTGCGTCGGTAATTGATGAGCCGACCCACCTTTATGGAAGAGAACATATTTGTCTACTACAAGAATTATAAAAATGTATTTAAATAAAATAAGTAAGTACAGTAAACCGATCGAGTGATGGCGAGTGGTGGGGGTCAGTGCGTGCAGGCAAGATCCCGCCCAAGACAATAACACCAAATAGCAAATACCATGGGCTGGTTCTGACTCCGAAAATATTGAATTTTCTGCCAGTAAGATATTCGAAGAGCTCTCGCCTCAATTTTCTCAGTTAACACTCTTCTGTTGTGTTGGGTTCGTCGCCATTTGAATCCCATTTTACCCAGAATTGTCAAGAGCGAATCATTACGCATCCCTTCCAGCCTAATTCTTCCTTTAATTTCTGGTTTAAGAGGAGGTTATACCGCTCGGTTTTAGGCGAAAAACAGCCTTTCTAATCTAAAAGATTACTACATCATCCTTGAAGTTAGAAATGTGAAAATTTTCTAGTGCATAGTTAAAAGGTTGGAATTGAATCCTACATGCGACTTTTTTCAATTTTCTCACTGTGAAATCAAGAAAAAAATATTTAAAGTGCACAAAATTAACGCAATTTCAGTCATATTTACGTTCCACTGCATGTTACTGCTGCAAATTTATGAGAAAAAACTTGATGTAGGCAACATGCTCGAAGTTTTGCGATGCCAGCAAGCTTTTTAAAATTAAAATCGGTTAAGAATTGGTAACACAAAATTGTATTTTGGAAACCCTTGCAAAGAGCCGGCAATGCAAGAAATACATGGGCCTCTTACGGACAAACTCGACAAATCGCTCGCGATATAACCACCTCTTAACCGTCCTAATGTCACACGGTATCCTCCCGTTTGTGGAATTCGTAAATTATGTGTCGAATATTACACAATTCGTACTCTGGCAGATCTGTAATTGGACTTTTTCTTGGGCGTTTCTTCCTTGGAGTTGAAAACTTTGCTTCACCATTGTTTCGTACACCACCTTTACCTTCTTTAATTACTCTTTTGATGCTCCCTACCGAAATACCCATCCCTTATGATGTCTTAATTTTAATATCTGCTGATGTGTCCGTCCCTCTTTTGGCAAAAAGTCAAAATGATTTTTTTGGTGTAGCGCACTAATCAAATAGCATGAAATTTAAACGTCAAATCACCTTTTCATTTGCAGTTTTATTTTGCGTACCCGAGTAAACTTGTAGCTATTCAAGTTTTGCCTGGGAATTTCTTTTACAAAACAATAATTTACTTTAACAGCTACGCACATATTTTAAAATATTCCTAAGAATATTTTAACTTGCCTACTCGATGCTCACTCTCCTAAAATATTTAATGTTCTCGTATCTAATTTGACAACTAACAGACTAATACACTGACAGCTAGTGAAATCAAGATTACTGAGTTCATGTCAGATTTGCCTTTTTGTCTTGAAATAGATGAAAAATCCATTTTTGCGTGTTTCAAACTAGGAAGGAAAATATTTTCTTGTCGCACGCATGTTTTCAGCGATATTAAAGTATATCTTGGTATTTATATATCGTGCTTGGCTGCGAATAACACACATTTACTAGTGACTGACATTTTACAAATTTTTGTAAATACGAATCGAACCGTAAACTAGACGCTACGTCATTGACAGGGGTACCTTATTAGAAATCTAAACGAAGTACTTATAGTGCACATCCCCACCGCTCGCCTTCACTCGATTGGTTTGCTGTACATGGCATGGAAATAGGGGAGCTCTCTATATTCTGATTACCCAAAGAGTAGAAAGTGGTCGCGCGCTCAAGTGAGTAAGGGGTCCGTCTTTGCAGATATAGGTGCATTGCGTCTCTACTATATCTTAACCAAATCACATCTTTTAAGAAAGGCTAAAAAATAATTTAATATTTCCCATCCCCTGTTAAAACTGATTTTCTACTGACAACTCATTTTCAAAATTGAATCAGCAGTGGCGTGCAGTATTAAAATACTTATTTTACGTCCACGTGCAAATACTGTTATCGGGTAACCAGAGTACAGCATTGTCTATCTACATAAACAAGGGAACAGCATAAGAAATTCTGAATAAGTGTTACCTGCAACAGTTGCAATTGTGTCGTGTACTTGATGTGATGGTATTCGCGGTGAACAAGAATGAGAACTTCTTCTGGAAGTATCTTCTTGCACGTGACGTTCGTCTTCATCAACTCTTCTTTGCCTTCTGAGTGGATTACGACGTCGATCTCGAACTCGTAAAGTGACTGGGCATTCTAGATGCAAATCTAGTGCCATGGAACCCTGGCTTCCGCTGCCCTGAAGTGATTCGTGACTTTGCCTAAAATTTGATATGTAAACGCGAAAAGTTACTACAGGCTACCAAGAGTTAAATTAAACAAAACTGCTTAGTTTCTACATACATATAGGGTGCGCCACCTAAGCACATTTCTTCTTTTGCACCTCTATTATACATTTTAGAGGAAAATGTCACATGATTTTTGATTCTTTCTTATATAAAATTATTTTCATTTATACAGGCCTCCCATTTCTTCGGCACAGTTCGCAACTTTTTTCTTTGAGACCCTGTATCTGATAGCTTTTTGGATTCCAGACTTGAGACCTATATGTATATTGCCAGCATTGTCCAAGATCCTAATGCTAATAATTGTAACTATGTAGATTGAAAATAAAGATGGAAAATAAAGACATTTACTATTATTAATACTTCGTTTTAAAAAAATATTTTTGTTTCGTATTCAGTATTTGAACCCTCTGTATACACCAAAATAATTTTATAAGATGCATCACGGGCTTGTAAAATTTCAATATCTTGAATATACATAGATATCCATAGACATGAATCACCTACGCACTGTTGGTCCACCTGTATAGGTACCTGCCTAGCAAAACAGAAAATTACAGTTATAAAATGGAAGTTTTATCCGTACTCACATATTGATGCTCTCATATAAATTTTGATAAAATTTGATCTAAAGCTAGCTTGTCCGGCAATTTAATATCTGCGCATTTTACATCATTTCAAGCAAGGGAAATCCTCTTATTCTCCTTTAATAAGGTTGTACTTTGCGTATTTGTTGGGGGATATTAAGTTTATTAAGCTGGTAGAACTGAAATATCCACGTGAGCAACCACATCAAAGTTTTAATAAGGGGGTTTCAGTCACGTCAAAAACAAAAGCTTTTACGGATTTACGCTCCGTAGTAATTGCTAAAAGGTTTACCTATACCTTTCCCAGCAACAGGGATGACTTTCAAAGACGGGACGACATCTGAGCTCTCCTTTCACGATGATGATATTACGATGTCTACTGACAAAATTTTTAAAGCTAGGTATGTACCTAGAAGTTTGATATGTTATGTAGGTAGAGTTTATTGCAAAAACTTCGAGGACGTAAAGTTATACCTATGCAATGCACCGAGGGTTGTAAACTGTATTTCGCCCGTTATACAAAATGAGGCATTTTCTAATTGGTTGCATACATTTCGAAATTATAAGATTAAGTTTCCGCTGAATTGCATTTTGAATAGGTACGCCAAATTTGTTTAAAAACTAGAGTTTAACCAGGTATAAAAAGACCAAAATTGTTATAGAGCTTTCCGAAAGCTAGTAGGTACCTACCCATTACCTTTATACGCGTGTCATGGCCAGTCTGAAAACTTCCACTTAGAGATCTACGATTATAAGCTGTAACTCACCGATAATTTCCGGCAGTTTCGTCGACTGAAAGTGCATGCCGGTGTAAAAGTCTTGGATTGAGCAAAGTGCATCCGCCAAATGTTGTTTTCTTCGAACTTTTCGGTGATGGCTTTTCATTTACTTTTCGAAAAAGTACGGGGGAAGTCTTCTCCTGGCTGTCATTCCTCACCAAATCAGGAGCCGACGGGCTTTTGTTTAAGGAAGCCTGAGAAATAAACACTTTATATAATCAAAAGGAAAATAAGGGATGATTTACTTATTATAACTTAATGCCCATTCTACAATAATACAGGGTGTTACAAAAAAGTAGAGGAGGTGTGCAAATGTGGAAACATGAGGGTAATGTGGAAACGGCAAGTATTTCGACTGCAGAGAGCTTCAGTCTAGCGGCGATTACCGTAAACAGTCACTCTCGTTCCTATTCGTCACGGCGCAGCGCTAGGAATCAGTCGGGCATTGTAGTTAATGGTGGTGCGTCGATTTCTGATTCGTGATTTTCGTTTTTGGAAGTAAGTTTGTGGTATTATTTTGTCTAACTTATCATAGAGGTAGCATAATGCGTATCAGAGGGAAAGGGAGTTATAGGTATTGTTGGACTTCAATGAATCATAAGCTAACGTTTTCTTGACTTAACTCGTAAAATCCAGTTTGGATAAAGTGCGGGTAACTTGGAAACATGTGGATGAGGGCAATGTGTTGTATTTTTTATCAACGAATAATGTTTTCTATGGATAAAAACATATTATAAAAAGAATATAATGCTTAAAGTTCAATATTCCAACATCTTTATGTGTTTACACATTGATTTACTGTAATTTTAGGGTGTTTCCACATTACCCGCACTTTTTTCAAAAATCGAAAAATGTAGTAAGTTAGCCAAATATTTTTTTATTTTTTAAGTACATGGTTTTTGCACTTGTGACTTATGGTCCCCTATTTCTAACATTATAAGGCATTTTAAGGCAATTTTCTAGGTTAAAATAACGATTCACTGATTTCTTACAAATTAAAAACAAACTGGGTTTCCACATTAGCACCACTTCCTCTAGGTCAAGCCGTTAACCACAGTTTATCTGGTCGAAAATAATGCGGCTTTCCTTATGACATTTTTCATTTAGGCTTCTCTCTTTCAAGATACAGGGTGTTAAATTTAAAATTTAAAAAAATATTTTTATTAATAACTCCTTTGTTTTTTACTATATTCCGTTGAAATTTTGTACAACATTTTTTCATATAACAGCACAATGTTTGTGTAATTTTGATAAAAAAATCGATACGCGAACGGAGGAAAGGGGGGGGGGGGGTTGTAACACCCATTGACCCCCCAACTTTCCCCGAGGACGTCTATGGTTCAAAGGTATTGTTTTTTTTAAACCAAACGTTCATTTCTTTTATTTTTCCTTCTTGTAAAATTTTGATTTAGGGCTTGGTTTATGAGATGTTGCAACTCATTTGATTATGTGTTGTTGATCCACCCGCTGTTTAAATCTTCCAATTTTTCTTAGGGAACGAACTAAGCTCGAGAAAATTGCTCTTGGATGGATATGACCCTGCAAAACGTCTAAGCTTCAGAAAAATGCCCTTGGATGGTACTTTTTTTATTAATAATTATTTTGACAACTTAACGCTTACCTGTCTTTCTTTAAAATGCTAATTTGGCTGTTAGACGTTATGCAGGAACATGTCCGAATAGTTAAAAGTATAACAATAAAGAGATGATAATTAATCATAAAAATTTCGTTTTTAGCTCTCCCGGAAAATTCCTCCACTCAGAGGTCTATTTATTATCAGAATCCCAATATCATTTAGTTACAAAAAAGACTTCATTCAATCCTTCCGGAGCCTCATTTAATTCAAGTTCATTTAGTGATACCAACGCGATTTTTCACAATATTCTTATTGTACTTCTTATGTGTTTATTGCCATATTATTTTTTACTAGAAATATTACGTCCACACTCCACAAATTAGAAGTAGGTTCTTTTAAAATACACGTAATTTGTAGGAAAAGCAAAATAGGTTAAATAAATCACCTGCCGTGTTTAGTAGGAAGAAATAATTGAACTAGCTTTCAGAAGCCGTAACAATATATTATCTAGATTAGTTTTGCTACTATTATTTCAGAATTGTTCAAATAATTCGCAATGGTAGGAGATATAAAACAAATAACGCGGGGTCGAGTTCCGTTTAACAAAAAGGAACAACTGTTATGCTCGGGGACGGTTAATGTAGAAACTCTGAAGAGACTCTTAAAGACGCATGTATGGAGTACGGCATTGTACGGGTGCGAAAAAGAATAGAAGCGTTTGAAATGTGGTGCTGCAGACGCATGAGGAAGATACCGTGGATAGATAAGGTTAGTAATAGGGAGGTAATTGAAAGAGTTGGAGAAAAGTGAAAGGTATGGAAGGCAATCAAGAATAGAAGACATGGGATTGTAGATGGTAGGATACCTTCTGAGACACGAAGGAATAGTTCGCGATATACTAAAGTCTGAAATAGGAATAAAAAGATAGGCCTAGATTAGACTACTGCTTTCAAATAGTTAGGGATGTAGGATGTTCTACTTTTAGGGAAATGCGTAGGTTAGCTCAGGATAGGAAAGGATAGAGGTACATACGCGTCCAAACTCTCGTGCTTCTTACCTGCGGTACGTGTAGTGTACTAATCCTAGCCTGATGAGTTTCTAAAGCAAGTCCTTTCGAAAACTGCATAAAAGATTGTGTCATCGCTCTTCTATCCGTCTGATTTCGCGGACCAAAATGCGGCTGAGCTGCTGCCGTTTGCGAGCCTGATGTTCTAAGAGACCCATGGGCCG
This sequence comes from Xestobium rufovillosum, assembly GCA_963966045.1. NCBI lineage: Eukaryota > Metazoa > Arthropoda > Insecta > Coleoptera > Ptinidae > Xestobium > Xestobium rufovillosum. Next base: position 34,199,741 of record OZ014493.1, read on the forward strand.
AGTTACCGTGAGAAACGTGCCCACAAGGAGGCCCCACTGATGGACGTGAGTTACTCAACTTAAATCTAGCTGGAACGACTTTAGCTGCAGAATCTCTTGCTTCGAATGTCATCACACATGCTGCCACCACTATAAATCCTAGTAAGGGAAGAAATCATGATAATGTTTCTCAGTGTAGGTACCTAGTTGTACAGTTCGTGGGTTGCTACGGATTCCTAAATTTTGCAAAAAATTTTATTAACGCCTTTTTATGTTTATCAGTTTACTTTATACTGATGGAAACAATAGAAAATCAGGTCTTACATTGCACCGATATTTACTTTAAGGGTGTTAGCAAAAACAGCATGCAATTGCATCATAGTTACTTCTGGAATATGAAAAAAATAAGTTGTTATTTTGAGCTGTACAAAATATCTTGTAATAAGTAGGTACCTACTTGGTATAATTTACATTGCACGCACGCCGATATTGCTGGTTGCCTAACGCAACGTCCAGCGTCCAGGTTCTAAATTTTATTTCTTTGTAATTTTTTCTTCATTCGTAAGCGAGTAACGGCAGACGGCAGAGTGAACTTCAATAAATTATTGATTGTTTGAAAATGAAACATTAGGAACAACTGGTAAAATTGAATAAATTAAATGAAAGAACTACATTGAAATTTGAAAGGTAGTATCTATTTTGCTTTTTAGACGAGATTTTATATAATTTTACTAATAGATAATTTCTACGTTTTTGTATTATAATTTTAAAATTGACTTTTATTTTAACAACGCTGAAAAGTACATTTTGTTTAAATCGAATAAGCCATGAGTATAAAAGACGCTTGTAGAAAAGACATGCACGCAAGCCTCCATAGCTCAGGGGTTAGAGCACTGGTCTTGTAAACCAGGGGTCGAGAGTTCAAATCTCTCTGGGGGCAAACTCACTTTTTCGTGTTTTTTTTCTCTTATTATTATTAATGTTATCTTTCGTCAACAATATAATTCGTAAATTAAATTAACGTGTACCTCCCACACCCATTACGATCGGGCCTGCATACGAAAGGTTGTTGAGATGAAATCCTCGAGACTCATTCTTTACGCTGATAGTGTGGTTGCCTCTCACCTCTTGAGCAATCGATAGGTCGTCGGCGTAGTAACCTACAAAGGGACTAGGTATTTTTATGAAGCAGCAGCCAGAAATGTTATTCTTACCTAGCATGCAAAACGAGAATGAGCATTATTTATTACTAATACTTCGTGCAATTCGGGAGATAAGTGGCGCGTCACAAACGTCAGATTTTCATTCCAAACAAAACAAAGCCACGTGCTTTCTGACGTTTTAACCTAACCTCTGAAATATAATCATAATTACGTATAGTTGTTTTCAAGTTTTTACGCGTAAGCCCAACACACAAATTGAAAATAAACTGTTTTCACTGCAAAACGTCTATAATTATATTGCAAAAACTAGTTTAAGACGTTGTAAATAATATCGATAAACGTCAAATGGCACGTGCTTTTGTTTTGTTTGGAATGAAAATCTGACGTATGACGGAGGTACTTAGGTCCCGAATTAAGTAGAGCCTGTAAGTAAAATATTTGTGATCCATATATATACATGCTGAGCAGCGATAAAAGCATATTTGCAGAAGAAAGTTATATTTTTGTAGGATTTTAAAGCAGTTATTATTATTTTTAAGGTGTAGGCTTGTCAAGGATTTGCACAAAATTTGTTTTTGAAATCGAAAAATAAATTTAAGCAGATTTATGTTGTAGGCACTGAATAGGATAATATAATGAGTTATTATTAACTTCTCCAGAAACCTTACATACATACTGATGGGTGCCATTAGAGGTAATTTGAAATTAGGTGCAGCATTTAGAAATTATTGCGTTAATGACTAGAGACTAGACAATGCGAATAGCTACCGAAGCGGAAATAAAAATTCAGATTCTCGTTCCAGAGGACATCAATATTTTTTTAAGACACTGAATTCTGTCGAGCAAGAAATTGAACTTAAATGCTGTAGGTCCTTTCGGCCCGATGCTACAGGAATTGAGGAAATGTAAGCAGCCGAATAAAATGTAAAGCTATAAAACATTCCATATCAATATTAAAAGTAATTTTATTTGATGGTCTCTAATGTATGTTATGTACAGGGTGTCCTATTTTCGTTGTGATTTGGGGGTTTCTCATAGAAGCAGCAGAGATAGAGCCTTGGGTTTTTCGCGAACCTGAGCTACTTTCTTGAGTATAATAGAAAGCTGAAACCAGAATTTGGACATCGTTTTTAGTTTTCGAGAAAAAAAATAATATTGGTTTTTATCGATTTTCAAAAATTCTCTACGATTCTTTTTGTACTAAGCAGACGAAAACTGTTAAGATTGATTTCTATGGAACTTTTTCCAAGGAATTCAGTGGCGTACGTAGTTTTTTCAAAGGAGCGTATTTTTTGAGTTATGACATAAAGTTGAATTTTTTAAATGGAAATCATAGTAGGCTTTAGTCTAGTTCAAAAGGTCTTTTTTAAGCTATCAAAATATATGTATATACTTTTATATTATTATTTCAAAAAACGGCAACGATTTTGGTACTTTTTAAGTTTTAACTTTAGAAAATATATGATAGGTAGGCACATCCAAGATACCTGTGATTTTGTGTTAACAACTGAATGTTGACATACATTAGCAAAAGTTGCATGCAGATACTTAGATACTTAGTATATACTATGTATACATAATGGCACTTCAAAATTATCAAAATTTCGAAAAATATGACATAATTGCTGTTTTCAATGAATGTCGTGAGAATGTAAATGAATCAATGGATCTATATCTCAATAGGTACAGAAAAAATTCCTAGATACCCATTTCCAGCATAATACCTATCCATCGATTTATTATATTTAGATACCCAGAAAGAAGACAACCGAGCAAAATCATGTTTTCCAGATTAAAATCAAATTTATTTCACTATGGATCATTCAATAAACCTAGAAACAAAATTTAAAATAAAGAAAATAGGGAAGAGGAAGAAATAAATGTTTTATCGTTGGTTGAGGCGACACCAAAAACTTCTTGCGAAATCGAATCACAAGTTGGTGTTTCCAAAACAAAAGTTCAAAAAATATTTAAAAGAGGCAAATATAGGCCATATAAAATTCAAATTATTCACCATCTCTTCCAGGGAGATCAAGAAAGAAGGCTTAATTTTTGTAGGTGGTACTTAAATAAAATTCAAGGAAATCCAGAATTTGGGCGGTCTGTCATTTGGACAGATGAAACGCACATAAGCAGCGTAGGATTATTTAACAGGCATAATGTGCGTCACTGGTCTGATACAAATCAGCACCAAACTTTTGAACGTCAGAGGCAAGGACGTTTTGGATTTATCGTTTCGTGTTTTATTTTGGGTGGTCAACTAACATACCAAATTTTTGATGGAAACTTAACGGGATTGAGATACATTAATTTATTGAATAGTAGCGCAGGGGCGATAATGGAAAATGTTCCGTTAATAAACATAGACAGGGTATATTTCCAACAAGATGGTGCCCCTGCACACAATTCTGCAATAGTTAGAAATTATTTAGAAAATAATTTTCCGGGTAGATCGTTAGTAGTTAGAAAATGACAATACTGAATCAAACTCTCGTGTCTATACTACTAAACGCCTGCATGCCATCCAGTTCTCCAGATGCCATCGACTTCTTCGGCAATGACCTTGGAAGACACCAGTACTGGATAAATCTCTCATGTCTATACTACTACGCGCCTGTAGGCCATCCAGTTCTCCGGATGCCATCGGCTGCTTCAGCAACGACCTTGGAAGACACCAGAGGCTGTTGAAGGAGTCGTTGAAGAAGAGCGGCACCTTCAGCAGCGCGGCCCCCTTCTTCAGCGGTGTCTTTGGTTGTGGTCCAGGCGCCTGCGCCGGGACTCTGTTTGGGGGCAATGAGGGTGTCTGTGGGGCCTCAGCAGCCTGTCTGTGGAGGTCGTTGCCGAAGGAGGGGGGCCCCTGGTGTCTTTGGTTGTGGCTCAGGCGCCTGCGCCGGGGCTCCGCCTTCAGCAGCTTCTGGTCATTGCTGAAGAAGTGGTCTTCAGCGGCCCCCCTGGTGTCTCTCATTCTGTTGGGCCTTTGGATGTGGCTCAGGCGCCTGCGCCGGGGCTGTCGCGTACAAAGCACGTGTTGCTCACTGTTCAGGCCAGTCCATGTCTTCAGCAACGGTGTCTTTGGGGCCTTTGGTCGTGGCTCAGGCGCATGCGCCGGGGTTTTCGCAAACGTTCTGGAAATGACGCCGACCGGGATTCGAACCCGGGTCCCCACGCACCGGAGCTCTCGCTCCAACCAACTGAGCTAATCGGCTGCCTACATGCCCGTCTTTTAAATCATCCATATATACTTAGGATTGTAAACAGAAGTTTCTCGGAAATTTACAGTTGTTTATACTAAATAAATATTGATATCAAAGTTTAAGAAAAAAGCACGTTCGCCGCCGATAAGAGATGTTATAATTGTTTTTATTATGGGTAAAAAACCTTTCAACTCGCCGACAGGATTATGTTTGTTTAGGTTTGCTCCCACGTTCTGTATATGCACATACTACGTTGTAGACACTACAAGGTGACCCGTTTATTTGTTTGTATTATTACAATAAAATAACATTCTAGAACATTCGTCAGTTTGTTTATTTTGATACGTACTATGTTTTGAAATTACTTGTTATCTTAATGCGTTTCGGACACGTGTGGGAACCATCTGGTGAGTGCTGGAAGTACTAATTGAGTGTCGGTAATATAGAACACATGTAGATTTCTGTTACACTTACTGGAAAGTGCAAATTGAATGTCGGTAATATAGATTAGGGCCCACTGCACACGCCCCCTTGCCCCGCCCACTTAGGTCATGGAGGGTATCAAATTAACCAGCTCGATGAGACAAATAGGAATCTATAGTTATTCTCCTACTTCAGAATTCTCATCAGATGTCTGTCTGTCTGTCTGTCTGTCTGTCTGTCTGTCTGTCTGTGTCTGTCTGTCTGTGTCTGTCTGTCTGTCTGTGTCTGTGTCTGTCTGTCTGTCTGTCTGCCTGCCGGCCTGCCTGCCTGCCTGTCTGTCTATCTGTCTGTCTGTTACATCAGCCGTTCGTGTCAACAACAACATTCAATGCCAATGACGAAATTCGCATACCAATTCACCAACAAGACGTTTACGTACTGCCGCATCTAAGCTGCATCTACATAGAGGGGTTTTTCCTCTTTCTATTCTTGCTTGTGTCATCAGCCATGGTGTTTGCGAATAGAGCTGTCTGTGTCAACAGACAGCTGTGTCAACAGCTGTCTGGTGTCAACAGACAGCTTGTCAAAAAATCACGCTTCTAGCATACATTTATTGGAAAGCACACAACAAATATTTCTAACATAATGGGGAGTATTATTCAGTAATCAATTCATTAGTTTAGTTAGTTCCCATGGAATACGGTAAATTATATAATATAATTTATTATATTAAAATACATTTTGTCAATTAAAATAATATAATACTGTTCATAATATGATATTATTATATTAAAATACATTTTATTCATTAAAATAATATAACAGTGTAATCAAACTCGTGACGCTGCTTATACATCGTTGACTGCAACAAGAGAAAAATACCATAATTAAGAAATTATACTAGTAAACAAACAAACAAACAAACAAAACAAACAAACAAAACGTACAGACAAACTGACAGACAAACAAAGATAAGAAATTGTACTAGTAAACAAACAAACAAACAAACAAACAAACAAACAAACAAACAAACAAACGGGCGGATAAACAAAGAAATAACTTCATTCATTATAAAAACAATTAATTTTCCACCACTAGAATAATTGTGAATCAGAAATCCCAATTTTCCACTACTAAAATTGCGAATCAAAAATCCCCAATTTCACACTACTATCACTGAATATTAAAAAAAATCTAAATGCTTTACTTACGATCTACAATATTGACCCAAATGACCACAAGTTCACTGCACGATTCCAACAAAATTATCGTTGTTTCTTTCTCCATGAATAGGCCCGAAAATAACACATTTTCTGTTGTTGTTGACGCCATGTGTGGCACATTTCCACAAATTATCATTTTGGGTCTGTTCTAAATATAGAAAATAGTTTACAATTAGATAATATGTATGCTTTTAATTACTTATAATGAAATTATTATGAATGACTTCTATTATGAATGAGATTTATTAACATACTGCTTGGACAATAAAAGAAATGATTACTGCAAATGGACTTACTTTTATATTTTCCGGCAAGTTTTGCAGGATAAAATGGTACAATAAAATATCCCCAACATCGTCTTGGCTAATTACCGCATCCATATTGGGAAACTAACTTTTACCGCACCTATTCCGTGGAAATCAACTGAACAATTGAACTAACTACTGAATAAAATGCTCGCGATTAGATTCGTTCTATTTATTTCGCAGCTTTTGCCGAGTTTGCTAAATTTTGATAACATGTAGAAGTTATCAGAAAAAACAATCAATTGAGCATTGTTTATTTATCTGGCGGTAAGCTTCGAAAATGTTCTTATTTTATTGTAATAATACAAACAACAGGGTATAACATAATCTCGGTCATCTTGTAGAGTTTGAACATATTAAGTGCACACGCACTTATTGGCATGCAGACCGTGGGAGTCAAACCAAACAAATATACATATCCTATCGGCAAAGTTGAAAGGTTTTTCTAGAACGTTCTTAGCTATTAATATTTAATCATAATAAAAACAATTATAACATCTCTTCGGACATGTTTCTTTCTCAAACTTTGATAACAATATTTATTTAGTATAAACAATTGCAAACGTTCGAATTTCCGAGAAAAAACATTAATTCTGCAACATCTGTGTACTATTGCATCAGCATTTCCAGAACATTCTTCCATTGCGCAACAATGAGCAACACGTGCACTTTTTGAGCCCCGGCGCAGGCGCCTGAGCCACAACCAAAGGCCCAACGTGCAGACACCGCTGAAGAGGTCTTCCTCGCTGAAGACCACTTCAGCGAGGACTCCTTCAGCAGCGCCCCCCCCCCCCCCCCCCCTTCTTCAGCAACGACCTCGACAGACAGGCGCTGCTGAAGCCCACAGCCACTCTCATTGCCCGCGACCGGAGCCCCGGCGCAGGCGCCTGAGCCACAACCAAAGACACCAGGGGCCCCCCTCCTTCGGCAACGACCTCCACAGACAGGCTGCTGAGGCCCCACAGACACCCTCATTGCCCCCAAACAGAGTCCCGGCGCAGGCGCCTGGACCACAACCAAAGACACCGCTGAAGAAGGGGGCCGCGCTGCTGAAGGTGCCGCTCTTCTTCAACGACTCCTTCAACAGCCTCTGGTGTCTTCCAAGGTCGTTGCTGAAGCAGCCGATGGCATCCGGAGAACTGGATGGCCTACAGGCGCGTAGTAGTATAGACATGAGAGATTTATCCAGTACTGGTGTCTTCCAAGGTCATTGCCGAAGAAGTCGATGGCATCTGGAGAACTGGATGGCATGCAGGCGTTTAGTAGTATAGACACGAGAGTTTGATTCAGTATTGTCATTTTCTAACTACTGTCGTTGGGTACAACTGGACCTATATTGTGGTCTGCAAGATCACCGGATCTGAGTATATTAGACTTTTTTGTTTGGACATTTTTAAAAGAAAAAATATACATACGAAGATACAACAATCAAGCCGAACTAGCAGAGGTAACCCATGCAGCTTTCCGATATTTTTTTAATTCATGCCATCAATCTATTAACTAAAAGATGTAGATTATGTGTTGAAAAACATGGCAATCAATTTGAGCAGTTCTTATAATTTTGTTGTTTGTTGTTTTTCTTGTTTTTGTTTGTTTTGCTTGTTTTGCTGTTTTTTCTATTTTTGTTGCAGGTATCTTGGATGTACCTTTACCTATCTTATATTTTCTAAAGGTAAAAGGTACCAAAATCTTTGCCGTTTTTTGAAATAACAATATAAAAGTATATACACATTTTGATAGCTTAAAAAAGACCTTTCGAACTTGACCAGAGCCTGCTGTGGTTTCTATTTAAAAAATTCAACTTTATGTCATAACTCAAAAAATACGCCCCCTAGAGAAAACTACGTACGCCACTGAATTCCTTGGAAAAAGTTCTATAGGAACCAATCTTAATAGTTTTAGTCTGCTTAGTACAAAAAGAATTGTAGAGAATTTTTGAAAATCGATAAAAATCAATATTATTTTTTTTCTCGAAAACTAAAAACGATATCCAAATTCTGGTTTCAGCTTTCTATTATACTCAAGAAAGTAGCTCGGGTTCGCGAAAGCCCCAAGGCTGTATCTCTGCTGTTTCTATGAGGAACCCCCAAATCACAACGACAGCCATATTATCCTACCACTTATGGTAGGATAATATGGCTACCACTTATGGTAGGATAATATGGCTAACTTTGTCGTTATCAGAGATAGAGATTTGGCTAAATGCGAGTTACTTTGAAAAAGAAACGAAAAATCCAAAATTCGATTTTAGCTTCTAAAACGGTTACTTGAAGCCGAATGAAAAAACAAAGAGCACTTTGTTTGGACACTAAAATACAATATTTTAGGAATTTATTACACCACCAAAGGCAAACCTTTTTCCATTTAATCAAATCTCTCTCATATAATTACAGTTCCCTATGTTATCCTACCTGAACAAATGTAAATTTTGTTGCTGACTGTCCAATTTTTGAAGTGCCAAATATTTTTTTAAAGGCGCTTAGTCGAAAAATGTAACTCAGTAAAATTGCTGAAGCTTATACGTAATGAATAAAGCGATATTCTTGAGTAAAATGAATTATTTGTTATACAGGGTGAGTTTTGTTCGATGTTTAGTATCTACGTATGTATTTTGAAGACAAGAGAGACGGTTGAATGGGAAAAGCTTTTTAAAAAGATGCAACCTATGTATATTCATTAATAATAGCAGTGAACTTTTTGAACATTTTTGATGTGTTGATTAAATTTAAATAGTTATCAATTTTGTTTAAGAATTTCTAGATGGTCTTCTAGTATTTTGCATCTTTGTTTTACAATAACGATAGGTACTGACACTTTTTTGAGTAATTCTCTAAAACTAGCCCGTTGAACTATTTATTATACGGGGTCCTCATTGGAATCTTGCGCCCATATTATATATTTGATAGCCAGCTTGTTAAGCTTTTGATTGATGAAGATATTGGCAGGTCTGCGCCGACTTATAATTGATTGATAGTTTAGCCATAAGAGTAATTTAAAGAAAATAACAAAATCCAGTTTTCGTTAAATATTTAGAAAGCATGAACGTTCTCTGATGAACAAAAACCAGACTCACAACTGCATACCTTTCCCTATTTTACCGTCTCTTTAGCCTGTCTAGATACAGTAGTTTCTGAGATCTACATATATACAAAATAACGAAAAACTCACGATGTAAATTATCTAGTTTTGTACAACTCTCGTAGGTAGGTATCTAAGTTTCTGTTCTATATAGGGTGATTCAAATTCCAGGGCCACCATTGGGATCTCGCTTATTTGAATTATTAGAGGGTAGGTTTAAATTTGGTGCTCATTAATGCGCTATTGAGAAATTTGCTCTATCTCAAATGGTATACGAGTTAAGGCCGAAAAACAAAAAACGATATTTTCGTTTTTGTAGCTCGACTATTTGCCCTCGCAATCGGAAAGATTATGGATACATTATTGGATACCAGCACATTTTCATGGATTTACTGAAAAACGGTTCGTTTAGGTCAGACCATCATCGACTTAATTTTTTTTATGGGTGTGATTTTTGTCTTACACTTTAATGAAAGAAGCACATTTTTCTGATTTCATGGATACACAACTTGTCCATATTATATCAAATTTTGTTGAAAATTACCTTAGCTGCAATTCTGCAATAAGAAAAGAAATAAAAAATCTGGAAAAATCGTTTAATCAGGCTTTCCAGTAAAGGACGTGTAAACAATAAATTAACAGTCATAAATGAACGTTGCATAATGCAAAATAGAATTTTCATTTGAATAATTATGTGACATAGGAATCTATATTATTCTTCGAAAAAATGCATCTAAAAATATCTAAGAATATTTATCAACAAACTGTTGACTGTTTTCTCTTTGTTTCCTTGCAAGGCCCACTTGACTTTTGCTAAAATCTCCTGTTTTCTTTCCAACTGCAATTATTGCCACATTATTCGATTTAACATGGACAAGTTGTATATCACTGAAATAAGGAAAATATGGTTCTTTCAACAAAGTGTAAGACAAAAACTAAAGTTGATGAAGGCCTAACCTAAATGAAACGGTTTTCTGTAAATCCATGATAATGCGCACGAAAAAGTGCTCTAATTATGCAACCATATACCTACCGTTTGAGATGGATCAGATTTCTTAACGGCATATTAATGAGCACCAAGTTCTGCAAAAGTGCCAGATTTAAACCTGCCTTCTACCATATCAAATAAGCGAGATGTCAATGGTAGTCCTCGAATTTGAATCAGCCTGTATATACTCGAATGACTGGAGGTAAATTTAAAAAGTATTATTTATAACCTCGCCAGTTGAGCGAGTAAACAATTTACACTTTATTATATTATTACACATCTATGCAACCCTACACATTGATCATCGACTTATACACGACGTTCAACTCAAACAACAAATATACAGTGATGGGCATCAACAATGACAATGGAAAATATTTAAATTATTAACTGAATACATCGAGTGTCAAACAAGACATTTGCTTTTTATCAGGATCTGAAAGAAGCACCCAAACTAATCCATATATCTAACATAAAAGTTTGTACTAACGGACAAACAAGTAATAATGAGGTAATCCACTTCCAATTATGCACCCTATATTTTATAATTTAATTTCTGAAATTAAATATCTTTTTTAATTTAAAAGTTGTAGAATACTTTTCCAACCCTGCTTTAATATGATATCTGGTAGGTTACATTAATGAATTGATGACAATCCTCAAATCCACGAAATCTATTAAAGCCCATTACAGCTCAAAGAAGCTTCAGCAGCTTAAACCGACGATTTACATAAAGGATTATCCCAAAGTCAACAGATATTAGCCGTTTTGAACGAAGAAGCTCACTTCGAGTTTGCTTTAGGATGCATGTATATCGTAGTTATTGAAATGCTTGTATCATTTCGTTATAGACAAATACTGAACATAAGAATTAGGGATAGTACCGCTATTTTAAGTAGTGTTTCGCAAATAATTTATAGCTTAGATTAACGTTTTCATAAATAAATCGCGACATTTTTTTGGAAAATAGGGTTTTTATGTGGTCCAGTCTATTCAATGAGACGATACAGTCACATATATTTATCGTGTTCACACTTCGATAAATTGTGGAGTATTTACAGTAGATATAATGTTTTATAAAAAATACGCACATAAAGCCTTGGTTTTTAACAAATTTCCGTCGACGGGATTGCGTCAACGGAATTCCGTTTGCTGTATCGCTGATGCAACCACCAAATTATGCAGGTTTGATTTCAGGGAAGTCCGCCAGCGCTGTGCGGCGACGGAGTCCGTCAGAGCAATTGCGTCGGCGGAAAGTTCTTTAAAACTAGGGCTTTACTGGTGAAAAAACTTTGTTGTCAGTTTTCTTGTGAGTGGGGTCAGGTTTTCAAAACTTATTTATTGTCTAATGTGAAAAACGTTACAACAGCGGACCAAATGAGGACATTAGATTCCAAAGATGGAAAACATTCTTCTCCGTTGCCTTTCTCTTCTTATCGAGCCTTTCCAGATCTTAGTGTTTCCTTTTTCCATTGTTTCTATTCGACAGTGGACAATTAAAGATCACCTCATGCAAACATGAGCTTGAAACTCAACAGTTCCCCTCAACCTTGGGTCAATGGCATCTGATATTGACACGGTCAACGCTAGGTGTCACTGTCCTTCTCAAGGTCAGTGTTGAGTAGAGGGCGTGATCTAGAACTATCCACTCTCCACTACTGAGTTAGAAATTAGACGACCTAAAAGTACTAGATACGCATTTTCGTTAATACTTTTAGAAATACGTGCACACTAGTATTACCCACATATTAAAAAATTTGACATAAATATTCATACGAATGCGCTATGATCTCAGTTTTTTGTAATTCTAGGAAGAAACATCTTCGTTTTCTTAAAAATTTATTTATTTTTCTATTTTCAATTGAAAATAATGCAATTCTTTCTGAAATTACAAGAAAACTGAGATCATAGAGCATATTTGACATAACAAGAATTTCAGGTAGAAACTCCGAAAGTTGTTTGTGTAATCTTTGAAAAACGAACACCTAGTTCCCCAGGGATAATCAATGGGCGTGAGCGAGACAGACGAGACTTCGACAAGATATTTTGATGTAAAAAGTTTCTACTTTATGCGAAAAGTTTTTATGTATTACTCATATTTCTTTGTATGCTACTTTTATATACTTTGTATACAGTGTAGTTATGTTGCGTATATTGCTCTTTAGGGTGTTTTCTCTCATTAATATTTGCGCCCATCACTGTAAACAGTCAACATCAAGTTTATAAAAGTTGTACAAACCTATGGTAGCCATAGCAGCCCCTAATACCATAAGCAAAAGTCCTAGGCTCAAAGCCTTGCATGCATTCCACAAGCATTTTCCATTGACTTTTCCTCTCACCACCTGAACGTTCCACTGGGCGCCAGAAGCGGGATGCGCTCGGCGCACCACCCCCGAGCCAGCCAAGCCGCCACGTGCCCATCCACCACCTAAGAACGCTCTCTGATGCATTTGTTTACTGCGTCCTTGAGTTGTCTAGAGGTCCTTCGGTTGCAATACAAAAAGAGATTAACAGTCAGAAATGTTGAAGAACGGGGTATGTAGGTGAAAGAATCCAGGAGAAGTAGGGAAATGACACAGTTGGATTGTCTGTTTCTTGTTTCATGAAAAATAAGTTGCCGTAAAAACTCCACGTTTTAGGAATTTGTACTTATGGATTACGTAGGGTTGAAATTGTTACTTACAGAACAGCATTTTTTGGTTTGAAGAAGTACGAGTATTATTATTATACAGGATTGTGTCCAATTTGGGCAAAACTATGTGGAATGAAATTTTGCTTATCCATTTCCTTTAATTAATTCATCATTGAATAAAACACATGCGTGAGGCCCTTAAGGAAGTGTGACGGCATACGGGGGGTCCCAGTATCGATTTCTGTGAAGTCTGGAAATTTCGAAATTTTTGCGAATTTCTACGTATGGCAGGTCAATGGTTTTGGTGCCATTTTGAAGATCTCGTCAAATGCGAACTTTGTAGGGGGGCGGGGGGATTCAAAAATACGGAGATTAAATCGATTTTCGGACACGGAAGCGCTCGGCGCTCTTACATCGCATATTTTGTGAAACATCCAACTTTGATGTTGGGCTAGTTGGAAAGAGGATGAACCAGCCAACATCGTATGAGTTGGTTTTTGGGGTCTGCGATGCATGAGGGCGAGATTATAGGGTTGTGAATTTAAGGTACCTACGTTTTTAGCAAATTTTAAGCGTTCGATACTGTTAATTCGCGTACTTTCTGTAACATCAAAATTTTATTTTGGGATACATACTTGGAAAAAGGACGAACAAGTGCATATCGTATGTGTTGGTTTTTGGAGGTCTGCGATACACTGAGCTACGTTTTTTAACAAATTTTAAACGTTTGGTGCTGTTACATAGCATACTTTGTGAAACATCCAACTTTGATATTGGAAAGAGGATGAACCAGCCAACATTGTATGGGTTGGTTTTTGGGGTCTGAGATGCACGGGGGCGAAATTTAGGGGTGTAAAGTTGAGCTACGTTTTTAGAAAGTTTTAAGCGTTTGGTGCAGTTACATCGCATACGTTTGTAAATAATAATATTAAATAAACATCTGTGTATGAAATAAAAGTTCCATAGAGTTATGTACACTACTTTTTTCCCATGGCCTTTTAAGAAAGTAAAATATTTATAAAATTTATAAAATAAACATTCTAAATGTCTCTCGATTTGGGGCACTTATTTATTAATTGTTCTTTTTTATAAGCAAAAAGGTTGAATTTGGTGATTATAGCTTTAATAAAAACGAGTGGATTTTTAATTATATTTAATAATTTATTTATGGCCGGGTCTACTTCCACGCTAACGTGAACGCAATTTAATATTTTTCCTTCCACGTGAATATGAAACAGACCACTTTGCTGACGGAAACTTTTTGAAACAGACCACAGAGTTGACACACGCATTTTAAACAGACCCCTTAGCTGTCCTCGCACCAGACACACTCACTTTTTGCAAAAAAGATAATGTAAAAACGTGAGAAAAAACCTAACCTGAAAACTAACCTCTACGGGAGCCGATCCCACCCGGCCGGAGAATACCAAACTACTAGAGTCTGTAAAGTTAAAGACTGGGCTGTCACGTGATCAGCGCAATAGACCTGTTTTCGTCCGGAGGCGGAACTCGTAAATCCAGTGGCGCCCTCAAAAACTTCAAGATTATTGTGCGTCCATTGTTGACGTTGTTTTGTTGACCTATGTTTGAGTGTGATCTTTTAGTGGATATTCTGTTTTATTTTGCGTTTTTATTGTGAGTGTTGCTTAAAAGACTAAAAAACTATCATCTTTATACGAAAAACGGAGTTGATCGAGGTAATTAAGACTACAAATTCGTGGAACTGAATTGAAGGTTAACATTTTTTGGGTTTGCAGATTATTCTGCTTATTTTGTCATCTCGGTGTTATTTAAAAGACTTTTGAAAAATCGTCGATAGTATCTGTTATCCAGGTAATACTACAATCAAAGTAATTTTACACATTAAATCCAAGTTGAAATTTTTGACGTTTGTAGGTTAGAAATGTCTCCCAAAAAATTGGCAAATCCAGCATGGTAATTCATAGCCAAGGCCGTGAAATTATCAGTAACGTGATGAAGTTTATGTGGGAAGAAGCACAAAATGGAATTAGGATTCCTTTAAAGAATTACAGGTATGTAGGTACCTACTTCATAATGAGCTTGATTATTGTTAAGATCCAATTGTGTGTTTAAGGCAAAGAGTTATAGAAGCAACAGGTGTTTCGAGAAACACAGATTTTGAAGATTTTGAAGGAATCGAAAAGCGTAGAAGCTGAGCCTAGCACCTCCTTTGCTACACAGCATAAGGAACGACCGCGAAAGAAGCGTAAACTCGGCCTGATTTCTGTGGGAGAAATGGAAACAATATGGGAAATTATACATAATTTTTTTATTTTGGAGAAAAGGAATCCATCTCTGAATTGTAAGTAACTACCATTATAAAAAAGAAAACTTCGTTAAGGTGTGTTTTCATTGCAACTGCTGGCAGTTGTTACTTGTCAAATACGGGGTGATTCATTGTAAAGTTTGCTGAACTTCTTTTTTCATAAATAGAGGGAACGTGGTAATAAGAAAGATATTTTCGTGTATTTTTTGGATTTAATATCAAAAAACCAATTGGGTGCTGCTGTTGCGTAGCCAAGTTATGAAAGTATGAATCACACTTGCATTTTACATTTTAGTAAATGGAATGCTTTGGATTCCGACTTCGATTGTAGATAAATTTCAAGAAACTTACTTTCTGTTGAAACCCAATTATTTTTCAGACCATTATATTTCACGATGTGTTTTGAATGTGTATAGTATATTTTTCATCTAAACATGAATGAAGTATGCAATAACAGAAAGTAATCCCAATAATCAGGGGCTTTTTGAACAAATTATTCTAGGAACAAATGGCAATGACTGCTTTTTCGTGAAATAACAAATGCTACATTTAAATACCTACCTATCATGTTATCTAGCCTAATATCACCTTATATTCCAGGTATTCTACAGAAGATTAAAGATTCTGAACTTTCTTTTTCTGGCTCGAGGCAGTCGCTATGGGTTTTTCTGAAATCTATTGGATTCAGGTATGGCTGCTTTTGTACTTATATGCAAAGTCAAAATATTTCAGATGCCGTTACTACATGTATATTCAAATTTCTGTTTCATTAAATGTTTATGTTTAGAAAATACTTTTATAACAACAGATAGCAATAGTGAGCTTGCTTGAGTGGGACACCTTGTATACTTCTATTTCTATTTAAGGTGGCGAAAGACAGAAGACAACCGTAAGATTTTAATGGAAACCCATGACATTCGCCTGAAAAGGATGAAATACTTGAAACAAATTCTGCAATACCGGGAAGAAGGCCGAATCATTATATATACGGACGAAACGTATATACACAGCAGCCATGTCCAGCCGAAAGGGTGGTATGATGAGTCGACTAAAAACTTAAAGAAGCCGATTTCTAAAGGCCAAGGGCTGATTATTGTACATGCCGGAGGTGAAAATGGTTTCATTCCCAATGCGTTGCTCATTTTTCGATCAGGTAACACATACATAAGTAATTTTAATATCAAAATGTAACCAAACATTGTCTCTAGGTTCTAAATCAGGAGATTACCACGATGACATGAATAATGCCAATTTCATGACATGGGTGCAGAAACAATTACTGCCCAACATGCCGCCTAATTGTGTACTTGTGATTGACAATGCATCATATCACAATGTCCTGGTGGAAAAAACCTGACATCTGCGAGCCGAAAAGGTGAGATGGTGAAGTGGCTTGAAGAACGTCAAATACATTTTGATGGCTCAAATACAAAACCTGAGCTTTATGGTCTTATCAAACAAAATTTGTATCGATTCCCAAAGAAATGCAAATTGGATGAGCTTCTTGAAGCCCATGGTCACCGAGTGTTACGACTCCCCCCTTACCACCCGGAATTGAACCCTATAGAGAAGATATGGGCCACTGTAAAGAACTGGGTAGCTAGCAGAAACGTTACTTTTAAATTAGGTGATGTGGAGGAATTAGCACGTGGAAAATTTTCAAATATTAGCTCAGAAGAGTGGAAAGATATATGTGGCCATGTGCAAAAAGTGGAAAAAACTTTCTTGGAGAAAGAGCATCTGATGGACGATGCAATGGATTCGTTGAAGTTCACTGTGAACACAGGATCATCTGATGAGGAGAGTGAAGAAGAATATCAAGTCACAACTGAAGATGATGGTGATGATGATGATGATGATGATGATGATGATGATGATGATGAAGACGACGACGAAGACGAGGATTTAGGAGTACAACCACTACCAAGTGATTAACTCTTAGTTGATAGAGTGTCCAAGCGTCCTTCCAGCAGTACGTAGCGTCCTGCTGGCAGGACGTATTTTCAACCCTATTGTTTTCAATTCATTTAATTAGATTTAAATTTCCTATTTTACGCAGATTCAGAAAACAATCAGCATCGCGGGTGCAGTGTTATATTTTTAATGTTTTTCAAGTTATTTTGTACGAGAATGAATAAAAATGTTTCTCAGCAGTTGTTTTATTTAATAAATAGCAAAATTGTTACGTCGCCTATGAAATTTGAGTCCGTACTGCTGGAAGTCGCGCACGTACTGTCGACAGGACAATCCCATTTAAAAATAATGTCCTGCTGGCAGGACTAGCGGCTCTGTCCAGCTGTCCTGCCCGAAGCTCCTTCCAGCAGGACAAATGCCAGGACTTTCTATCATTAGACCTTGTGGTGCGACATGACATACCTCAAGCACCAAGGATTGTTATTTTTTGAAGGGTTTCTGAAGGTGTTTAGTTCTTAATATATGTGAATTCCAATTATTTATTTTTGGTAGTTAATAGAACTCTCTAAATTTTTAATTACAGAATAATAAGTTTATTTAGCAATTCTTTATCTCCAGTGCTGAAAAATAGTAAATTGGATTATTCGGCTTCCTTTATGATTTATTCTAATTTTCTTTTGTCACATAAGTAAACAACTTGTTCAAAAACCTGTTTTCAACTATAATAATTATGTAATTAAGATTATTTGCACATAAACATGCCGATTTCGTAAATGACATAACCTCACACCAAACGTCACATTTATAATTTATCTGTATGACGAAATCCCCTTTCTTCAAGTTCTTAATGTGTTTCGCGATTTTTTCATGCCTTAAAATGCCAATTTTCCTGTTTTGAATGTAACTTTTATGAATTCATTGTTAAAAAATTATAAATTTCACATATACGCCGGTACGCCACTGTTTCTGTCAAAATCATATTTCCCGCTACATTTTCGCGCAGCCACCATCTTGTCCGGGCCCAGTCTCTAACTTTACAGACTCTAGTTCAATGCGATACCTCCCTACCTACCGTCGCTGCTGGCAATGCCTTCGTGAAGGCATTGCTGCTGGACGTAGTTTCGACTAACGAAATACTTAAACGTAAGTATAATATAACTATAACGTTTCACGTGTATATAATTTTTTAGTATTGCGTCCACGCTAGCGTGGAAGTAGACACTACCTTTATTAATATTTATATTTATAATTTAATAAATTTTCTTTTTAATTCTGGATCATTATTTTTAAATTCTCTTCATTAAGTTGATGTTACAATCTTGAGGCAATGACGCAATTTTGAGCCAAAATGTTTGTACGAAAGTGCGTCCTAAAATCACTCCCCTGAAATTATAATCCCTTAAATCGGGTCACTAAAATTCACTAATATCTCCAGAACGTTTTATCATAAAAATAAAATTTAGTATTTGTATTTATGAATGTGAGTCGTAATATTGATGGTGCTGTCATATTCGACATTATTATGGGAGTCCCATTGGGAGGGTAAAATGGGGTGTTTTGCAACTTTTAGCGTGTTCATATGAATTTTTGCTCAAAAATCTCGTTACGAATCAGGACCCGGAGCTTGTAACATCGATTCAATGATGTATATTCCTGTATACCAGATGTACCTACACAATATGTATTATACTTACTACTTTATTTTGCATGCCTGAATACAGTAATAGTATATTGTTTTATAAGGAGGAAAAGTGTCACTTTTTAGTGCTGAGTCTGAGGCCGACAGCACAGACGAATCACTAAAAACACTTTTCCTCCGAATAAGACATGCTATCTTTTCTTCAAACGCTGGAAATAGGTTAAGAATTCAAAACAATTAAACATTTTCTTCGAACGTCAGAATGACATTTTTAATTTTTAATTTTTTGTTACTCAAAATAAACTGCAAAATATCCTGATATCTCTGAAAACATCATAGGAAATTCGTCAACTGTCGGCGTCGCTACTCTATAATAAATTAGCTTACGGGCGGCTGCAAAAGTAGCTCTTGCTGCCGCCCGTGAGCAGTAAAGTTGAACTTTAAGTTCATGTATACAGTCTCAAAATGTCATGTTTTTCTGACGTTTGAAGAAAAAAGTATTAATTGTTAAGTATCTATTGCTTTTTGCTTTGTAAAATTTTGTTTATTCTGTTTACGTTACCTACTTATCGTTTAAAATTTTTGCGTATCTACAGGGTGTATCCAAATAAGTGCGAAAAAATTTAAGAGGTGATTCCTTGTTGAAAATTAAAGGGGGTGTTTGATATAAACAAATCCTCATATGTCCCTCACTTAGGAGTTACGCTCCTCCAAAGTGTGAGGTGGAAATTAGGTTTTTATTTATTTTCTCAACATCCGAAGTAGTTAAGGAAATGAAATTTGGTGGAAGGTTTCTAATATTAAAAAGGCTACTTTCGAATATTTTCTTTACCGATTCATATTGTTATAAGTTATTAATAAAAAAGCGACTTAAGCAACTTGAAAACCGCCTACCTACTACTTTTACTTGTGAATTTAATTCTTTCAGTGCGTGATGAAGTTAATTATTTTTTTATTCGAAAACTATTGATTTTACGAAAACAGCAAAAGAGACACGAAAGTTTTTAAACGAATGAAGCTTTCTAAGGCATATTTTTAAACGTTCAAATTCTTACACGTTAAAAAGTTAAAAGGAAAAAATTAAGAAGGGTTGCGAGTTTCATCCACTTATATCAATATGGATAGGTCAATAAAATATTCTAAAGTAGCCTTATAAATATTAGAAACCTTCCACCAAATTTCATTTCCTTAACTATTTCAGATTTTGAGAAAATAAATAAAAACCTAATTTCCACCTCCCACTTTGGAGGAGCGTAACTCCTAAGGGAGGGACATATGATGATTTGTTTATATCAAACACCCCCTTTAATTTTCAACAAGGAATCGCCTCTTAAATTTTTTCGCACTTATTTGGATACACCCTGTATATTGCTTGCCCAATAAAGATTATTATTTTCTTATTATTATTATAACCCGACTCCCTTATGGACTCAATTTTTGACACTTTTCCAATAATTATTGAGGCCTCAAAGTGGACAAAAATTCTGAGCTATATTTTTTTAATAATATAATTTTATTCATCCCTCTTTATAAACTAGACTTGTATGCATTTTTTTAATTATCGTTTTAAATTTAACAAGAATTCCAAGTTTCCTCTTTGTGTGTCGATATAATTTTTTGAGCCCCTAGAAAACAACCCCTTTTACGATTTTTTTTCTATAAATGCCTGCCTCCTTGGGAGCTATCTTGGTCACTTTTTCGTGCAATTGATATCACTGTGCATTGGTGAAAACTGAAAAGGGTAGGTATGTAAGAAATTACTAGACAGTAGAAGAAAAGCTGTGGTTGGGTGGTTTAGAAATTAGGGCACGCGTAAACTAAGAAAAGTTATGCTAACAAAGTATATTTCCCAAATGGAGGTATTAATTACCTAATATTACCGACAGATATTTTAAACTTTTTTTATAAGCAAAGTTATTTTTATTATTTATTTCAAATAAATAAGAAGTGTAGAGGAATATAAACAGACTGTTATTATCCTCTCATTTTACATATATAAATTTTCTGTTAATTGGGTACCTATGTATGCCTATATTATACTGTATTCAATTATTGTAATCTGTTATGTTTCTTTTTGTAGTATACGGCTGGTACAATACGACTGTTTGAAACTAGTAAATCTATTTATGCAGGAATTTCTTCGAATTTTGCCTTTCAAGCCAGTATTTTTTAAATTCCTAAAATTTGATTCTGTCGCAGACTACGAAAATTTTCAAAAATTTGAAATTGTTGGTGTAGGAAGTTCAAAAATCTGAACTGCTTTTCACATTTTTAATTGCATAACCAAAGCAGAATGAAACTTTGTAGAAATATATTTTCTACAAATTGGCGCTTATAGACATCAAGGTATACATAAATAGGCAGTCAACTTTGAGGGGTATCAACGTTATACGTTATTGTAAAATTGGGCAATTCATTCATTTGCCATATGTTGTACTAATTAAACCTATGTATATTCGGTTTTCGGTACCAAATTAATTAAAAGTAATTTTTCCTGGAACAAAGACCACAACATATCGGAAACGAACAAATACGCGAAAAATTCTTCGTTACCTGTAAAACAGGACGTCTGCTAATCCAAGCGCATCCTATCGCTATTCGCGTCACAGAGAACATCACAGCAGCACTAATTACGCCCTAATTGGCATGGTACTGTAACAATAACGACGCCGGCATCCATCAGCATCCCCACAGATCTCTCGCAACAGGTCGAACTCGAATCATGCGCGCATTGATGCTCCTATCGATCCTCACCCCAAGCCATTCTTGCCCGCTCCGTTTTCTAAAGACGCGGCCGCAAAGACAACATCTATTCACTGAACCAGGCAATTTCCCGCCACAATCACCCCTCATGAAGTATTTAAAAACAATATTCCGGGGCTATTCAAGTCGATTCTTTTTATAGCGCGTACACCCGATTAGACAGGGGTCGCGGTTATCCCGAGTGGAAAATCCCCGTCCAGTTCATCAGCGGCTTCGAGGATGCTAACAAGTCTGGACGTCCACGCGTATGGTTCGAGCTTCCAGCTGAACGACGACGACGGTGGACGCGTACAGAATTTGCAGAATTATCGGCGCGCGCCGCTGCCATGGCAGCAGACAGCATCCATGGGTCCGGGCACTCAGTTAGTGCAGGTGGCACGAGGTGATCAATGCAGCCGTGATGCGAGGCTCCGATGGCCGGCAGAGGCCGCGGGTCGCCTCCGGTACCGGACCCGTGGGGTCTGGATCCGGAACTGCGGCACCACATACAAAACTGCCCGTGTTCCTGTAACCACATGGGGTACGGAAACTTCATAGATTACCAGGTAACTATGCTGGAAAATGCATTCGCTTATGTGTTGTTTACAGCTAGCTTCTCGTTCCGCCAGTCTATGTTGTCAAGTGCATAAAATAACTTCCAAAAATGAACGCGAGAAAGCAGTCGAGTTTGAACCTGATTCTCAAATCAAATGCGCTCATTACAGAAAGCATTCACGTGGGCAGCACCATAGGCGTCCCCGGAATTTCACTCGTAAGGGTCGAACAAACAATGCGGTTTAACAATGGCAGTTTTAGAAATTATCTATCAATATAACAATATTATGTTCACAAATGATATAAACAAATATAATTCGTGGAAGGTGGCATGAAAATTTCACCAAGGTACTGCGCATTACCAGTGGCGTATTCAAATGATTATAGTATGATAAATAAGAAGCGCAGACTCAAGATAATGCAGGTGAAGTTTATAGTCACCGGCTAGCGCATTAAAAAATTATGCGGATCTATTCATTTAAAAATATATGGGTAAAAATTTATTTTCAAAATATCAGTAAATATGGGCTCTAGTGCAAAAAGAACATTTCGGCCATTTTCAATTTTCCTCGATAGAATTTCTTGTACTGTTAAATTGCGCCTATTGATAATTAATATGGTGCCTATTTGAACAAACTTATCCATGCTAAACAAGTTACCTTATAGTGGCACACTGTAAGTTAAATGGTTCGTTACGGAAGTATACCTGAAAAATTGAAACTGCAATTTAATTTTTGTTCCATAACTTTCATTAGAGAAACTATCGAAGTATATTGACGCTCAAACATCGAAAACGCTCAGTGAGCAAGAAAACAGCCACTACGCTTTGTGAACGGTGTTGAACGACTCTCGTATAGATGTTAATTTTTGTTCTTACATTTTACATTATCTTTTTTTTACAAAAAATGCGAAGGTCAGGTGTCCGTCAGTTTAGGGTTTGTTTCAGAATCTGTTTCGAAAATGCGTTAGCGTCTTGAACAACTATAACAACCACAAAGCAAAAAATTATCAGAGTTCGGTGTTTAGCTGTTTAGCAACGTCCACAACGCTAGTGCCTGTTTTTTTTATTTAATGATTGATTCTGATAAAGATAGCAACAGAAAAAATGCCGCAAAAGTTTCTTTCTGTGCCAGTAAATTCTAAGCGAAAAGTTACTCTAGAAAAGTTGTTTAGAATTTATTTTCTTCTCTATTCTTCGCCAGAACCAGAGATAAATTCCGATAAGAAAATTTAATTATCACGAAACGTTTTACTGAAATTTTAGTTACACCGTGGTATGCCCAATGAAAAGTTATGGGACAAAAAAGATTTTGCAGAGTTCCACTTTTTCAGGAATATTTCAGGTGCGTACCACTAATCTGAAATACTGGATAGTGGATTCACAATTCACCGAAAAAGTAGTATCGGCGTACATTGGTGGTAGGTAGTTGTTCTTTTCAAATAAACAACGCACTATGCGCTCTTGACACCTCCGGCATCTGAATGTAACTTCTACAATGTACACAATTATAGCAGTCAAGAGCACGTGGTATTTGTTTTGTTTGGTAAAAAATGTGCCCTGTGTGATGGCACATTTGCGGCGTCAATTAGGTGCCACTTCTACCAGGCCATCCGCTTGGCGGGCACAGATATGGCGGTAAATGCCAATTAATGAATTTTCTGTTATTTCGAACTTAAAATTGATTAATAAGGATGTATTTTTAAATTAGTGGGTATACTGCATTTAACTCGACATGCAAGATAGTAAAGTGAAGTTGATATAATGCATTTAATTATTAAGGACATGTTTTTAAATTAGTGGATATTATAATTTTACGGAAGTGAAGTGAAGGTCTTTTTAAATTAATGGGTATATTACTTTTAAGTGAAGTAAAAATTGATTACCTAATAGGAGGAGAGGAGGACCTGTTTTTAAATTAGAGGTTATATACTTGAGCCGCCGAACAGACGGAGTGATCACCCTGCAAGAACGTGCTCTAGGCGGGACCACTATCAATTTAGGACAACCGAACCGCAGTGATGCGCTTTCTTAGACCCAACGAAGTCGCATCACTCCAATTCGGTCGTCATAAATTACTATTGGCCCCGCTAGAGCACGTTTTTGCAGGGTGATCACTCCGTCTGTTGGGCGGCCCAAGTATAATATGCATGTGACTTTCATCTCGTTATAATTTTTTTTTTTTATTTTTCGTCATTCATTAAGTGTTATACCCTCCTGGTGGTAGGCTGTGGAAGTCGGAGTGTGAGGGTCAAGGTAAACTTTCGTAGATAAATACACATTTGGGTATAAAACTGACATTCGCGTGTACCCTATTATCAAGTGATTGAAGTTAAAATAATCGTTCGTAAGGAGTAAACTCCAGTCGTGCGTCGGAGCTGACACACACAAGTTTTTTTTGTTTATTTTTCAAAATTCAGCACTACATAACAATTATCAAAGAAGATGTTCGAAATGTCTTCCTTCAACATCGACACAGGATCTACATTTTCTTATAGAAGGGATCTGATGCGTAGCCTTTCAAAAAACCCGGTTTTGTTCATATTGTTTGACAACTTTGTTCAATTCGAAGCTGTAACTCGGCAAGGTTATTTACTGGTGTTGCGTATACTAAACTTTTTAAGTAACACCTAATGCAAAAATCCACACTCGATAAATCGGGAGACCTAGGGGGCTTGGAATAGGTCCACCTCATCGTACCCATCTACTGCGAAATGTTTCGTTTAGGTGCTTCCTAACAGCAAGCGTAAAATGCGGCGGTGCCCATTTTTTTGGTTAATACTTTGCCCGAACTTTTAGAAGATGTGCCTTCAAATCAAAGACGGGACCGTTTATTTATGCAATATGGGGCATCGCCGCATTTTACGCTTACTGTGAGGGAACACCTGGATGAAACATTTTGCGGCAGATGGATAGAACGAGGGGTCCCATTCCATGACTCCCTAGGTCTCCCGACTTAACGCGTTTGGGGTTACTAAAAAAGTTTAGTATACGCAACGTCAGTAAATAACCTTGCCAAGTTGCAGATGCGAATTGAACAAAGTTATCAAACAAATTCGAACAAAACTGAGTTTTTCTAAAAGGGTACGCAGATCTCTTCTAAGAAAATGTAGATCCTTTGTCGATGTTGAAGGAGGACATTTCGAACATCTTCTTTGATTATTGTAGTGCTGAATATTGAAAAAGAAACAAAATATTCAAATTAACTCGTTTAAGATATAGCAAAAGAAAATCACTTCTATCTCGAAAACGGTTGGTTTGGGGACCCATATTTATTTAGACTTTTTAACTTGCTTTTTATCGTATTACTTGCTTTCTAAATATTGATAATTGCCGTTTGCTTTTTGTGTAGATTATGAATTATTCTTCTATTCCTATACTTCATCCCTACCTTTCTGAGCACTTCGAACATCTTCCATTTTACATTGTCGAAGGCTTTTTCCAAATCTACAAATCCTATAAAGGCGCTCTTTCCCTTTCCTATTGTTTTTTCTATTATTACTCGTAAAACTAGAATGGCGTCACGCGTTTCTCTATTGCTTTCTATTTTTGACGGGTGGGAAGTTAAACTGAGCGTTCTAAAATTTTCACACCTATCCGCGCCTTTTCTTTTTGGCAAAGCTACTATGATGTTCGGTTTGTAATCTTCTGGAATCTTCCTGTCAGGTTTATGCGACTAATTAGTTTAAATAAACGATCTATTACCTCCTGACCTGCGCCCTTTAAGAAGTTATACAAATACAAAAGTGGGATTGTAAAGGACCTCATTATTTGTCTAATCAACCAATTAATTTGGATTGTTTTCTAATCTAGCGAAACTGGTTAAGAAAACTTACAAGTTTCAAACAATTACAAAACTTGGATGACAGTGAAGAACAGAGATTGATTAAGATCCACAATATTATGTTTAAGTCTTCTAATCAAGAAGAATTTAATCAGCATTATTGTGTTTGTGTGCTGTCAGGTTTCCGAAGTATAATAATTTTTCTTATTACCTACATATATTTAAAAAAGCTCTAGCGAAAAAGATGTATGAGGTAACGCACAGAATCAAGGGAACTTCTCGAAATAAATAACTTCAGGTCATACGAGATGTGAAATTGAGAGACGGAAAACTCTCCTTTTACAAACATCTGACGCTGTAGCAACAAATGATGGTATCGGAAACTTTCAGAGAGGGCTTTTTTGTAAGCTCATTCAGTAGCGGACTTTACGAGAGAAAAAAGTTTTTTAAGACAATAATGAATATCCCTGGTTGCAGATGAAACAAAATTTATCATATTCCAAAGTTTTTAGGTACACTTAGAATACGGATTTTTGTACTTTTGTGCAATAACTTTTAATGAAATTCACAAAGTAAAGAAGTTAGGTGTTTGTAAATGCGGTCGAGTAGACTAGTCCTATTTCATAGCCAGTAAGACAAGTAGACTCGGGGAGCTCGATATAAAAGACTTAGATCCATCAGTTGTTCAAGAAAGTAACACCGACTTAAGTCTGACACCGGCTTAGTTGCTATGATACAACCAATGAGAAAGCCGGTATCATAGCAACTTAAGCTTGTGCTACTTTTTTTGAACCGGACCCTAGTCTATGTAATTTTTATGCAATATCCAAAATAATGTTCTATTGACACTATACTTAAAATCTTAAATTTTGACACGTGTGTATTGAAAGTGGCGGAATTTCAGTGGTACGTCATCCAAAAAGTGGAGGTAACCCACAGCTATTATTTGGATGTAGATTCGTACGTTGCCAATTTGGGGCGGAGCTAATGACGTACACTGCATACTGTCAAAATTTCGGCGAAATTCCCTATTATATACTGTATTATATTTCACGTTCAGTGCGGCTTTCAGAGACCGCCTGGACGTTCGTTGTTCCTTAATGAAGTTTGTAAATAACGTGTATCTATGTAGTTCAATTCTTATCTACTAAAGGTAGGTATCTATACTCAAAAAGCTATTGTACGAGAAGTTGTCTGGAAACTATACGAACGGGATGGTACTTTTGGTCGGAACTAATCAAAGACTATAAATACCGTAAAGCTGCGAAAACTGAATATTAGTTTGGTCGCTTGCAATATATGTTAGAGGAAAACTTATACAAATGCGTCCCGCAACCCCCTGGCCTAAACATAAACAAGCGAGTGTTCGCAAACGAATGCTGGGCCCATCTCTTTTCAATGTTAACGTGCCTGCACGAGCTCGTATATTTACAATTTTGTTTGAAATTATAGATTGCATTTCAATATACAATATACATATGTCGAAACTTCAGATTCCCACCCCACATTGAGGTCAATTGTCATGGGGTGGATGTGTCATTCATTGGAAATTTTGTCGCTGGGAGACAGTTCGGCTTGCCCATTTTATATACAGGATGGGCCAATAGTGTGTAGTCTGCTCATATACATTTTGGCGTATACAGGGTGTTCACACTTTGAGCACCAAACCATAGTTAGGTTTTTTAAATGGAGCGCCCCACATTTATTTACATATTTGAATTCCCAATAACATTTTATGAATGATGGTGTACTACATGATGGGGTTTAGAGTGAGCGATTTCAAGATATTACCATTTTAGTTTCAGTGTGGACTTTGAGGGGCTGCTGGCATCTACTGGTCGAAGCTATTTAAGATTCCTTTATTGGACTAGGTTCACAGACTGCTCTATTTGTAAAATTCTTGAGTAATTTTGTCACAAAACTTAACATCATACAGGGTGGACAGCTTACGCAATATGCATTTTTCCTTAAAAAATTTAAATAGAACACCCCATAAATATTATTTCCATATTTGATAGAACAGTTTAATAAGCTTTTGATTGATGTAGATATTGTTAGCTCTGCGACTGACGGTTTCGGTAGAATTAAAAATTTAAAAAAAAATAAAAATTTAAATTTAAAATCTAGTAATTTGACGGGTTTCTCCCATATTTTAGTGCCCAAAACACAAAATATAATTTCTATTTTGTTTCTGGAAGTTGATTTCACATTGAGACAAAAAATTTCATCGCCAGATTGCTTCTTCATGGTCATTTCAATTCTTAAGATTCAATCTTTTTTTCTGCCTAAATTATCAGTCGCAAACCTGCCAATATCTACATCAGTCAAAAGCTTAATAAAATGGCTATCAAACCCGCAAATAATATACAGGGGTTCCATTTAACATTTTTGAGAAAAGCTCCATCTTGTCCAAGTTGATCACTTTATACAATATGAATTATTTTGAAAAAAGTGTTAATGGATTTTACAAACAGACTATCCTCTAAACCTAGTCCAATAAAAAAACCATAGTTAGCTTTGACCAGCAGTAGCACCACAAAGTTGGGTTCACACTGGTACTAAAATGGCCATATCTTAACATCGCTTACTCTAAACCCCGTCGTGTAGCATATCAACTTTCATGAAATTTTATGAGGAATCCAAATATGTAAACAAATGTGGGGCATTCTATTTAAAGAAACATAATCTTGGTTTTTTGCGAAGCACATGAACAACCTGTATACATGAAGTTTACAGAAACTTCGTGGGTTTCTCCACAGCACACATGTAAAATTTCATGTTGATATCTTGAATAGCATCAGAGATATGGACCGACTACGCACTATTGACCCACCCTGTATATATTATGTATACATTCCGTATGAATTATCTGCGTTGAATATTTAAAGTGATTTCATAATATTTCAGGTACCACCCTGCCCTCGCCAGTTACCAGTTCAAGAAACCTCATTTAGTGCAGTGCCTCACTACTACAACGGATTCGATCACCATCACCGATACCAAGATTATGATTATCAACTATCACCTTTAGATTCTTGTTCGTGCAGTTCCGATAGCGACACCAGTAGAACAAATTTCCGAGGCCCTTGGTGCGTTTGTCTCGTGGTCTGCGTTGTAGTCGCTACGTTAGCCGCCGCACTGGGCCTTCCTCTTGCATTAAATACCCAGGTGGAATCGCATACTCCCGAAGACCGTTTAAATGTCGTTCGCAGACTACTTAAAGAAGCACCCTTAATAGATGGTCATAACGATTTGCCGTGGAACTTGCGGAAATTTGTGCATAATAAATTATTAAATCTGAACCTTAGCGCTCTTGGTCAGTCGGAGCCGTGGTCGCGAAGCCCTTGGTCGCAGACGGACATTCCACGTTTGCGCAAGGGACTCCTAGGTGCTCAATTCTGGTCCGCTTATGTGCCTTGTAAAGCGCAGCATTTGGACGCAGTTCAAGTAACTCTGGAACAAATTGATGTAATCAGGCGATTAGTCGAATTCAATTCTCAGCACTTCGCGTTAGTGAGCAGTGCCAGCGAAATTTTGGATGTTCACAAACAAGGACGCATCGCTTCTTTAATCGGAGTGGAAGGAGGGCATTCTTTAGGAAACTCGCTCGCGATTTTACGAACTTTTTATAATTTAGGGGCGCGGTATTTGACAATAACGCATTCGTGCGATACACCGTGGGCAAGGGGGTCGAATTCGAAAGACCCGGAAGGTTTGACGGAGTTCGGGAGAAGTGTAATTCGGGAAATGAATCGATTAGGAATGATAATTGATTTATCACATACTTCCATAAACACTGCCAAAGCAGCTTTGAACGCTTCTTACGCGCCGGTGATTTTTTCCCATTCCGGCGCTTACTCCCTCTGCAACTCAACGAGGAATGTTCCGGACGACGTCTTGAAATTAGTAGCTGATAACGGAGGTGTCGTAATGGTCAACTTTTACACTTATCTAGTGACGTGTAACGAATCAGCGACTATAAATGACGTGATTAATCACATAAATCACATCAGGAGGGTAGCTGGGATTGACCATGTAGGATTAGGAGCAGGATACGATGGAATCAATATGACCCCGAGCGGACTCGAAGATGTGTCACGGTATCCACAACTCCTAGCAGAATTACTCACAGATCCTGTTTGGACGGAGAAAGACGTGACCCTGCTAGCTGGACTTAACATTCTTCGTGTTTTTGAGAAAGTGGAAGCCGTACGGGATCAGTGGAAATTAGCAGATGTCCTTCCTGGGGAAGATGCGGCGCCTCCGATATTTTCACCTTGTTCATCTATATATTCTTGACGACCACTGCCACTCGTCGTTGTAGGTATAATATACACTTTATATGTTCGTACTAGAGCGAATAATTATGTTTCATATCAGAAGAAAATGCGTAAGAACCGAAACTGTATTTACTGCCAGTTCATTATTTGCAAGGCTAAGGTGTTCATTATATTCCCCATTTCAAAATTAGTATAGGTGTACATATAGGTAACTACTACTCGTATATCTAGGAAATAACTTTAGGTTGTTTGTGTTCTAAAAAGGTGCGCAGTGATTTCAAATATTTTTTTTTCAATTGGACCTCATCTACACGTAAGGGAGAGTGGAGGAATTGTGCGCATCGGTTAATTATGCGCATGTTGATTCTCACACAAACAGTGCCAAGCTTGGAACACAATAAGTGCTGTCCTCTGTCGACAAGCGTATTAAACAACCTCCGTCAACAACTTGCGTAGCAGCACTTTTGTTACGTGAATATGGTCGCCAAAAGTTAAAACGCACGAATTGTTATAATTTGTTGGCTCCAGCAGCTAAGGAGGTAAGCTGACACTTTTATTTTAACAATGATGGCTGCATGGCTGTAATTAGCATTGTGTTCTGTGGTATTTCATATAAGAATCCTCGACAAAGTAGGATTTGTTTATGAGCTGTGATTTTCTTTTATGTTGGATCTGCTTTGGGGTAATTGTGCGCACAATTGGCCCTATGCAGTTAAATACGAATAGGCAAGTACAGCTGTTCTTTTTTGCTTTTCGTAGATGCCGCGAACTTATAATCGTGCTGAGTCTGCTAAAAACTATCATGATTATTGCTAACAGTAAAAATACTTAGTTCTTGATTTCGCCAAAGCTCGATATATGTAGTTACCTATAAGTACCTATCCAAATGGTTGGTTTCCGTTATTTTGATTTTAGAGAAGTTTATGTTAATTTTGTTAGATGAATAAAACATTCTGGTAATTTAAATAAATGTTTCGTATGTCAATTCGTGCTGATTTATGGCCTTAAGTGTAAAGCGCACAATTCCCCACCTTCTGCGCACAATTACCCCGAGGGTTGGGGAATTGTGCGCTTTTGGGACTTTGGACATTTTATTTTTTCAATCAAATATACTTCTGCACAATGAAACTACCATGTTGGGGGCTTACATTCCTATATATTTCAACGTCATAACTGTAATGGCTTGGTCACAGCAGCAGATCTTCCTTAAGTGCGCACAATTCCCCCACTCTCCCTTACTTAACGTTTGAACCTCAGTTTGAACCATAACTGAATATGATCGAATTAAATTTCAGGGACAACATGCACAAAACAAATGTTCACAAAATTATTGGGTAGGTACTTACATGAATTTGGGAAAGCGTAAAAATATACAGGGTGTATCCAAATAAGTGCGAAAAAATTTAAGAGGCGATTCCTTGTTAAAAATTAAAGGGAGTGTTTGATATAAACAAATCTTCATATGGAGTGACGCTCCTCCAAAGTGGTAGGTGGAAATTGGGTTTTTCATTTCTTTTCTAATATTAAAGAGGCTACGAATATTTTCTTGACCTATCCATATTGCTATAAGTGTATGAAACTCGCAAACCCTCTTAATTTTTTCCTTTTTAACTTTTTAACGTGTAAGAATTTGATTGTTTAAAAATATACCTTCATTCACAGAAACTACTAGGTATTTGGTAAATATTTTGCACGGAACAAAGCTGGCAAAATTTTGTAGTTAAGCTGCGTGTTCATATTATTGCTCCAATTCGCCGGTTTTGGTCCATTTTGGATTCGTGTGTTATATCGGTATAACTTCTATTCTTCTATGCAGAATTCGATTCTTACGTGTTTTCAGCGAAACGCTACGATATGCTCTTAGATAAATATATGTAAACAAAAATTTATGATGAAACAAAAATTGCTACTTAAATTTTAGAATCAATGGAAGATTGTTAAGTATTTTACCATGCTTTTGCAGGTTGATGTTGAAATATCGGACCGTTGAATGTATTAATGTTAGTATTTAAAATAATTTCTGTAGATAACAAAACCAATCCCATTCCGAATCACTTAGGTTGATAAGTAATTTATAAAAATTAAAAAGAAATCAATTTTAAAATAAACGCACAAATACTTTTATAATTTATACAAAACGAATTTAAAATGAAGGATAGAAATGAGTTCTAAAAAGTTTGATTGGTATCTGTAGTTAATCTGCGTCCACATGCCCCAGCCGTAATGGGGATGTAAAGTTTTAAAGTGAGGATGAATATATGAATACATTTCACTAACATTTCACATTGCTGTATCGTGGAAAGTTTATTGATGAAACCAAAATTAATTTATTCAGGATCATTTGCAAATCGCATTTTTTGATAGAATTACTCCCCATTACCCCCCCCCCCCCCCTACCTCCACTTAAATACGCCCAAGGAATCTCCAGTAGCGATTAATAAAATAATGGAGGAACAATAGTTTATTGTTTTATAAGGAGTGTCAGTGCCACAGACGAATCACTAAAAACACTTTTTCCCCGAATAAAACATACTAATCTTTCTTCAAACGTTGAAAATAGGTTAAGAATTCAAAATAATTAGCTATTTTCTTCAAACGTCAAGAAACATGACATTTCTAATTTTTTTTTGTTACTCAAAATAAACCGCAAAATATCCAGATATCTCTGAAAACATCATAGCAAATTCGTCAACTGTCGGCCTGAGCGGCAGCAAAAGTAGTTTTTACTGCCTTGGCAGTACCTAAAGTTGAACTTAAAGTTCATGTATACAGTCTTTAGTGATGAGTCTGTAGGCTTGGCGACCTTGCTTGTGAGGTCTACAATACAGACGAATCACAAAAAAAACACTTTTCCTCCGAATAAAACATGCTATTTTTTTTCAAACGTCAGAACACATTTCCAATTTTTAAATTTTGTTAGGTATACTCAAAATCGTAAAATATCCGGATATCTCTGAAAACATCGTAGGTAATTCGTCAACTGTCGGCGTGAGCGGCAGCAAAAATAA
This sequence comes from Xestobium rufovillosum, assembly GCA_963966045.1. Classification (NCBI taxonomy): domain Eukaryota; kingdom Metazoa; phylum Arthropoda; class Insecta; order Coleoptera; family Ptinidae; genus Xestobium; species Xestobium rufovillosum. The sequence goes on from OZ014493.1 coordinate 34,232,933, forward strand.
CTTTTACTGCTTTTTACACCCGGTATATTATGTTCTCTGTACATAAGAGATACTGCTCTTGAGTGAAAAACAGTAAGACGGATTCGGTTAGTTTTGCTTTTCTAAATGAAACTCGGGAACAGTAAAGATATACAGCAATGTGGATCTCATAAAAAGTCAGTTAACAAGACCGTTTTCAATATCTGATATCTTCGAACTTTTAAAGCCGCGTAGTTACTCCGTTTAGTATTTTGTTTACTTGTTTAAATCCTCTATCAGTGGAGCAAAAACGTACAAGCGTACCTACAGCATGGAAACCATAACATTTGCGAAGTTTTGAAGAAGTGCCATCACTATAGTAATATCACATGGTAATAGGTATTATTTGTAACTTGATTAAACATAAGTACGTAGAATATTCGTGTAGGCACTGCGCTCTTCAGCCGGAGCAGTTGTTACCCTAATTTTAAATGAAGAAAGTGCATAAATCTTTATCTTGTTAAAAAATACTAATTTGAGACCTTATCTAGATATTGATATCATGCGAAAACTTAATGTAATCACAGAAATAGTTTTAAAACATGAACAAATTAAAATCGCAACAGTTTGTGACGTCACAAGCCACGCCAGACAGCCATCTTAACTGTTTTTATTTATGCAATAAGATATTCGTTAATTGTTTTGAAAAACTTTGCATTTCTGTTCGTTTTATGGTGCAAAAATGTGATTCAAACATCTCAGTAAAGTATGTATCTAACTATAAACACAAAATTAAACGGGAAGATGCCCAGTAAATAAAAGTACCTAACTGCTTTTAGTAGGTGATTTTAGTTCAATATTTAAAAACATATTTTTTTGGCTTTTTGAAATCGGAACAAAGTGATTTAGAAGTCATCTTGTTTAGAATCCGCTGTTTTATTAACATAGCACAAGTAAAAATTACATGTACTTTCCCCATTAGATTTTTGATATGAAAACATTCAGAATAATTTATTTTTTTGAGTTTACTGGAAATGTATCGAAATAACGTGAATTATCTAACTTCCGATGTGTGTCCATGAAGTAGGTACCTACGTGTTGAAATGGTACTGTACATACAGATTAATTGTAACAACTTAAAAGTGCCTGCAGGCAGAACTGTCGGCAAGTAAGTTAAGCACATACCTCATATCTACGATGGCCCAGAGCAGCCATTTGGTTTTGTGCTCTGGTGCAAGTGTAAACTTTACACTTTCAACTGTAAAGCTTATACCTAGACTGTAAACTTTACACTTACGGCGTAAATTTTCCCGTTGCAAACGTAAATTTTACACTTAAGGCGTAAACTTTACAGTTACAAATGCGAACTTTACAGTTAGAGTGTAAACTTTACAGTTGCAAGTGTAAACTTTACACTCAAGGTGTAAACTTTACAGTTGCAAATATAAAGTTTACAGTTAAGGTGTCAACTTTACAGTTACAAATATAAAGTTACAGTTAAGGCGTAAACTTTACAGTTACAAGTATAAACTTTACAGTTAGGGTGTAAACTTTACATTTTAGGTGTAAACTTTACAGTTGAAAGTGTAAAGTTTACAGTTATGGTGGAAACTTTACACTTGATGTGTAAATTTTACAGTTGCAAGTGCAAACTTTACAGTTGCAAGTATAAAGTTTACAGTTTAGGTATAAACTTTACACTTAAGGTGTAAAATTTACAGTTGAAGGTGTAAAGTTTACACTTGCACCAGAGTACAAAACCAAATGGCTGCTCTGGGTCATCGTACATATCAGTTCGGTGACAAATCAGGGACAGACGAGTCAATTTTGCAGCGGAAGAGGGGTGGAACCGACGACTCCGGTTTGTCGGTGTCATTGTTAAATACCAATGATCAGTCTCATTTGTTGTCTCCTCGTGACGCTGGGACTGGTACTCGCCCGTTTTATTTCGGGACGTGCTAAGTCTGACGTAGTTCCTTATCTTATTTGCGAAGAGTTCTGCACATGTATCGTATAATTATAAAATAACTTCTGCCAAATGAGTTACCTTTTTAAGTGTTAGGGTATCGGAAACTGCCAAAGAAATATAGATAATGTTTAACTGTTCAAAACCTGCCGTAACCCCATAACCATCCATTAGTTTTGTAGAAGTAACTTAAGTAGTAAATACTATGAAATTCATCAAATGTGCTGTGTAATACGCATTGTACTTAAAGGATAAAATATAATGAATGTACCAGCTTATAATCACTGTGACGTAAGCGACAAGAATATAAAAAATGAGTGTGAAGCTTTTGAGAGATTTATTCGTATACATTTTTTATAAGAAAAGCAGTTTTACCTAATAAATAGCCTTTTGTTAAAGGATGTTACTGTTAAATAAGTACCTATGTAGGTGCATAATCAATTTCACTTTTAAAATGGTTGAGATTTATTTCTACAAAGGCCGTTGAATGTTAGGTAGAAGAATAATATATTATATATGTATTAAAATTAAGCTAGTCAGAATTAGAACAATTTCATTTTTAGCATTGATTTTGTTGAAGTTTAAATGTTGAATGTATTAAATAGATATTTACTCGGATATTTATTATAGAAAACATTCCATATGACCAAATATATTTTAATAGTTGGTTGTGCATTTTTATTTGCTTTTTCAAAGAAACTGCGGAACAAGTGCATATTCTCTAAAATGTTTGGATTTCTGTATCTTTACTGACTGTACGAATTTGCAAATTTCTTACGGTGAACAATATCTCCTTATGGATTTTCGGCGTGCCCGATTAATTTAGTTGGAATAATAATAGTCCAGTTTGACGACAGTGTACAGGTAAGAACTGTAGACGTGCTTAATAGCATCACCATATTTTGGAATACACAAATGGGAACAATACCTAAATCAAATTTTAAGAAGCTTAAAATAAATCTTGTAAGTCGTTATTGAACATAGACACAGAAAAAATTTTTAGATAACGGTTTATAAACACATCTGGTTCATGTGAGAGCATCTACAACTACAATAATAAAGCTCACGATCCAATCCTGTAATTTCCGGAGTTCTTTTAATATGCACTTCAAGGGCGTAGCCAGAATTTTGAGTAGGGGGGGCAAAGTAACTTGCAAGCAATCCGTTCGTAATAAAAACGATTTTTTTGGTTTATTTCTTAAATTTTTATAGGTGATTTGCTCTGGCCAGGGGGGGGGGCACGTGCCCCACCCTCCCCTGGCTCCGCCCTTGTGCACTTCCGAATAAGCTATAAAGCTAAAATTTACTTGCACCTGCGGAAAGCCCAAAGTGGAAAATCTTAACCCTCGGTGCGTGAAAAACTAATTCCATGCCATATAGAGGCCCGAAATTTTTAGGGTCTTTTAAGTGCTGAAAGTATTGCTATCTTCAGTTGAGAAGAATGAGTGGCAAATTTGTCAGCTTCCTGCCCCATCTACATAAAATAATCCATGATGTGGTTGCTACATCCTACATGACTGGAAAAGGCATATTTTCTTCTTTGCAAGTAATTAAGAGGTCATGGACATAGATCTTGATACTGAAAAGTTGCATTCCCAAATCATTTTTAAAGATGGCAAATAAATTATGGGATATTAGTGATATTGTCAGCAAAGAAAATAGACATGCCAAAGAATTTTTTCGAGAAAGTTTTAAATATATTCCATTTGAAAGTTCCACCGTAAATGAGTACCTAGTTTGCACTTTCAAAACTTGCTCTTGGCAGTTCATTTCATAGCAGAGTTAGGTACTTGTCGTGTTGTCAAGAAGACCAAGCATAAACCTGCATTTAATTCTCGCCACGAAATTAATTTGTTCACTCTGTGCAATCCCATCCGAAAACGACATTTCTTTTCAATTTGGCATAACTGGATCAAACTGGAAAAAAATCATATTTGATATAAAATTAAATGTGAAATGTGAAGAATGTGTGCTAGTTAGTGCCACTCAAACATTTACATTCAGAGTTTAACTTTCAAGCGATGATGCAGGTATCTGCAACACTACAACAGGCAATATTTCATACCCATGCAGTCCCAGAGGCTCCACACTTTTTCCAGCATGTGAAACTACTTGGGGCAACTTTCATGCATTTTATACGGGACGGGCATGTTATATCAAATTGTAATTTCAGTTACACATTTCGAGACACATTTAAAAATGCACATTTGAAAGGATGCAGTTCAACAGGGTTAAGTGTAAAAGCAGCATGTGTTGGTTGTATGACCATCACAAAGCTGAACTTCGCCCTTGCTACTGTAACTTTTTAAGCATGATTCAACCAGTGTATTTTTATCGTGAAAAGCAGCAATAAAGGCCTGTATTATTATTATTCAATTTAAATTAACTTTTACACGGGCCAACAGAAACTATGGTTTACTTCTGCAAATCCAATATGTAAGCATCAAGTAAATATTTAGGCAACTTGATGGCCACCATGGGAAAGAATGTATGTAGACTTGTTTTGCTTTAGCTGGAAGGAAGTTCTGAACTCTCCTAAGTTACTTAGTTTTGTTAGATGTGTAGGTTAAAATTAAAATTAGGGGAAAGGTATATTAAACCTCCGTTAGATGTACATAGGTCCAGTGGACTCATGCAGCTGTATTTTGCTTATATCTCAAAATCTGTCTGAGATATCGGAGTGATCTTTATGATATCTCGTAAGGGTCTATCTACAACAGTTTGCTAAAGCTGCCTCCAATAACTGCCGTAGATTCCCGGTAATAATTGACAAGTAAACGGGACAGGTACATATATTATTTATTCGATCGGGCACGTATGAAGGTTTCAATAACAGCCCTGCTGGCTGTGGGTATCCTCTTGTGTCGTAGATTTGTTATGTAGGTAATTTAAGTCTGGCGAGGAAGGTATTTATCAGAAATGTAGTCGTTCGAAAAGTTTATGCCAGTATTGCTAATTTGCATTCGCCTTCGTACGATAAGGCACATACATATTATGTGGGTTTCTCGAGTAGCGCATCGTATATGCCCGAGGAATAGGTATTTTTCAAGCACATGTCAGAATTTTGCGTTAGTGCATGGTGCTAGAGTTTGGCTCTTGCTTATTGATAACTCAGACAGTCTTTATATGATGAGTTTGGCGTGGAAACCAGTGGTCTGCCATAGCTGCGCTTTAAAGATTAAACCATGTAAGTTCTTCGCTCAAACTGAGTGCCTCTTGGAAACCCACTATAAGGCATAAGTATAAGTATAAAGGGCTATTGAAATTATTACAATATCATAACATGTTTCGTACAAAAATACTTTTGCCAGAATGGGCTCATTGAGCATTATTTCAATCACAATATACTTTCAAGTTATACATCATATAACTCGACAGAAATTGACAACAACCGTGCGATTTCTAACTTTAGGGCTACCGGACCTACTACGTTATTCTAGGAACTTATTTTCTTCAGGCCAAAAGCAGGGGAGCTCATTTTTGGGTATTAGCCGTTTGCCTTTTGAAAGTTTACGGTGATTTTGCACAGGTTAGTTTATGTGTATTTCATTATACAATTATTTCATTATACAATTCCTTTGTTCACTAAATCACGTCAACAATTCTGGTAAATTAATTTAAATGGGTAGCAATTTGGTTTGATGCTCATTAATTTAACGTTTTTTGGAGTAACAAGTACCTAACTGCTTTATTTTGTAGAATGCTTTGAAAATGTGAACTTTGATGAATTGAGAAACATTTTCGTCTGTGGGAACTAGAATGGGGTCGTTGCACTAAATAGAAAATCGATATAATTTTGATAGAAATAAGTAACTAGGTGTTTATTTGCCCTCTGGGTTACATTGATTTACTCACCAATAGCCCAAAATTTAAACATGGCAATTTTAGCACGAAGCGCGCCTTCGGAGAATTAAACAGAAACACGTGCTGCCCCGGTTACGTCATTATAGCTTAGAAGCGCTTGTGATTAGTCATATGAATTGATGTTTTGATACCCAGAAAGATAACGTTGCGTGGAGTTTGAGCCGGTAAAGTAGGGAGCAATAATGTTAGGAATATGAATAATCAGAATTTGACATTTGGAAATTTATTATTTTTATTTGTATTGGGTGTATAAATACATAGTTCTCTTCCGTGTATTTGTCTTTATTCCTATTTATTGTGTCAATTAGTATATTTGTGTACGGAAAATAGAGCAAGATTTCGTTAAAGCTGATTCAGACAATTTACCGGTAGTTAGTATAGTGAAATGATTGACTATAATTTATCCAATTTGGACTCTATTTCAGTGCTGAAATCGGGGCTGAAATGAAAAATATTAAAATGAAACGGTGAGTGCTTCATTTATTTGGGAATTAGACAAACTGAAAAACAACACTGGACACTATCTGTCAAACCACTAGACTGCCGCCATGATTGTTTATTAATTCAGTTTACGTTTGACAAACAACGGTTATACTTTCCGGCTAATAGCGACAATTCTCGGCATTGCCCCGGGTATATCATCATTTAAAAGGTTTAAAGAGCCAGCGTCTTAACTTTGACTCTGGTGGTTTAGATGTCTAAAACGTTCGCTGTGAGAAAAATAATAGAATACGGGTCAAATATTTTACAATTTTCGGGAAAATATTATTTTTAAAAATTGTGCAACGACCCCATTATTGAAGCTCGATGAAATCCTTATAGCAGACCCTGGTACCTTACTTAATTCAATGGCAGACTGAAAAAGTCTAACGTTCAATTTTCAACTGCTTTGATAATCTGCACAACAGACGTGGTAGGTACCTATTCCTATTGACAAAAATGTCGGTTGTTTGCGTGATGCAAGTGCCGATTAGTTGAGTTACCTACTGGCGTTGATTGAGAAGTCCTCAATCAACGCTACTGGTCATTTCCAATTTCCTTTGTAGGTCTCATTACTTCAATTTATGATGTTAACGATCACATACCCTCCATTACGGCAATATTTCTTTAGGTTCGTTTTATTTTCCACTTATATTGGAATTTTAGACATTTATTATTTTGATTGTGTCTGGCCAGTAGATATTCGAGATTTGCTTTATTTGGCATATATACTTTTTATTTCAAATTATTGCAAAATATAACTGAAGTTTTACATCTTATTTTATTCCTTTAATGACAAATTGATATAATTAATTTCCTACAATCATTTTGCTCTTACGATAAACATAATTCAATTTCTGCCCAAATTGTTGTTTCTTTGACGACCAATAAAATTTCAAGCAAAAGCTTCTTGTAAGTATTGTAGAATAAAATCGAGATTATAAATTCAAAGACTATAATTATCAATCCTTCGCAGAGTTCTTAGTAATCAATGTATCACCTTCAATTTTCAATCACAACGTAAAATCCTACTTTGGTTTCACACGCATTTTGGACAGACCTGCGTTAGATACATTCAGGGTTGGAATGTTTTAAACACCTTGTTCAAACATGTTTTTAATTGTTTTAAACTAAATATGATCTGAATTTGATGAATATAAAATTATTAATAATACCTACCGCTTCATGGAGGTGATGCAGATCGCAGGTGCGAGGTCTGAGATGACACGATAATAGTGACAGATGAGCATTATGATAAAGCGTCATTTATTCAATGAGAAGTTCAGAACGATAATTTTATTTGAAGTCATAAATTAGGTATTGCTTATTTGATAGTTTTATTCGCGATTCTGCTTTTCAGGGTTAAACTGACATTTGACACTAATGTTTTAAACATGTTTAAAAACATTTTTTTCTTTTGAGTCTAACATGTTTTAAACATATAAAAAACACTTAACAATAAAAAAAATATGTTTTTTTTGTTTTTTTTTAAACCCGTTTTTTTCCAACCCTGTATATATTACATTATTATAGAAAAACAATTTATGTATACAAAATTCAATTTATTAACAATAAATTTTAATGATTACAAAAGTTAAATTATATATATGGACTTATTTTAAGTTGTACTCTATTTCTTAACTGTTGTAGTGACCATGCAGGTCTCTTTCGCAGTTTCCCCTCACTAGGAACTGAATACTGGTAATCACAGCAGCCAATTTTCTCGACTTTCAAGTACAGGAAATCATGGAAGTTTATCCAAAACTATCTGCAGTGTAAAATTCATAAAATTTAACGTATGTACTTAAATCAAAATTATTGAATGACTGTATAACGAAAAAATCAGTAGAACTGTTGAATCACGGACTATCATAGCGTATATTAATTCTTAAAACATCATGTTACGTTATATTAGATTTAAAGATAAAGTTAATGGAATAATTACCAATTCTCCTTGCAGGACCTGCAACAAATACAACCAAATTGAAAATACATATTAGCAAAGATGCGACAAATTTGAATTAAATAAAGAAAGTCAGTGAGGGCAAGAACAAATCATTGAAAGTTCATAATAGCGTATAATGGTATTCTCATCATGAACATGTACGACTTAACTGAAAATCAGTGAACTAATCATAACGTCCTCAGTCCAAAGACTGGTTGGGCGTGCACCTTTACCCTATCCTAACCTGAACAGTTATTCTGCCTTCCCTGCAACCACGAACCACATTAGTCATCCACAATTATTTCTTTATCTCTGTCCTTCGTTCCTACATTCGATTTTGTCATAAACCACTGTTTAAAAGTGAATACAAAATGTGTATAACCGTATTTAGTGGTTTCGAATCTAACCTAACCATAAATTAATACATTTTCATTGTTGTAAAAAAAATTTCTACACGGCATTGCTCTTCAACGCATAAAAATTCCTACAACCAAATTTCCTTCTTCGATTCTCCCTACGTAGTACATATTCAGTTTCTGAGGAACACACTTTACTAATACCTACCATGTGTAATGTGAATCCTTCCATTCCAATATTCCATAAAGATGTTTCGTCGGTCAGTAGGACAGACAATCAGTGTTGTATCAAGGGTTCTATAACAAAAAAATTTTTCATCACCATTTACGTGAAATTGAAACTGAGTAACGAGTGCAAGAAAAGATTCAGATAAAGTATTTTCCGCATAGAATCTTCTAAGACAGGGATAACTATAAATCATCATTTCAATTACAAATATGTAGACATTAAGGGTACTTTTACACGAAGATACTGTATGCAAGAGACCGGCATCTAGCATACACCTATTACGTTGCTTCTTATGGAGCCATTCAGATGGAAAACTTCACATACATAGCAGCATGCAAAATTTCAGAATCTGACAAATCCATTGCTCGGTAATTGCACGACTTCCGGATACTGATCGGTTATTGTTTTTTATGGATCCATTTTTTTTTTTTTTTTTTTTTTTTTTTTTTTTTTTTTTTTTTTTTTTTTTTCGTAGCGAAGTCGCGTACGCATCGACAACGACGCTCGTGAATTTTTGAGTAAATCTTGGTATTTTTTTGATAGAAAAATCTAATTTTTTCGGACAGTTATTTCTTGCGGGTTTGTGATAGTGCTGTGTAAACAAGAAGCTTGTGTAACTTTCGTGAAATCGTGCAGATCGATTCAGAGCTCTTGTGTTTTCGCTGTTGATATAGTTTTTTGTGGAGAGAAAAACTGCCATGGAACAAAAAATTGACCAAATACTTGTTCATCTGCAGAACCTGACAAACAAGATAGATAAAATCGATATTGAAATTCTACGTATGAATAAAAAATTTACGGACCTCGAGTCAGAAAATACAGTTCTCAAATCAGATGTTTCTAAGTTGAGAAGCAAAGTGGACCAGCTCGAAAATCAAAGTCGGCGTAATAACCTTATTTTTTATGGAATTTCTGAAGATACCCCAGAAAGCTGGGATCTGTCTGAGAAGAAAGTTCTTCAATTGTTGAGTAGATTTTTTAAACTAGACCTTAACGGAGACTTAGCAATAGAACGTGCCCACCGTCTTGGACAACCAGCTGGGAAGAACTATAGGCCTATAATAGCTAAGTTTGTGAACTTCAAGATGAAAGACGCTATTATAAAAAGTGCTGCGTGCCTTAAGGGTAGCGGTTTTTCAGTGTCCGAGGACTTTTCTAAATCAGTGGTCGAAGACAGGAAATTTTTAAAACCATACCTCCAGCTAGCAAAATCAAAAGGCTATCGGGCGCATTTATCATTAAACCTGTTGTCTGTCTCTGGGAGAAAGATATCACGTGAGGAGATTGCCAAGTCTGGGTTTCCTATAGACATGGTGGAACCTTCAACTAACAGGAAGCAGGAGTTATTGTATAATGGTGCAGGTCAAGAGGCATCATTACTATGCAGTCAGAGGTTAAATAGCCAGGAGCTCCCGCTGCCTTCTCAAGACTTTCAGGCCAGTCCCGATAATCTTCCGGGAATGAAGACTAGACTTGGCAGCAAGCAAAACAAACAACCTGTCAGAGGATAAAAAGAAAAATTTGAGTAGACTTTTATTGTTCTTAAATTTCTTTAAAGTGGAATTGCTGCCTTTTGTTTTCGTCGTTTTCATTGTTTTCTTTCTCTTAACAAGAGGATTGGTTTTTGTAAAATGCGGCAATTTCACGGGCTCTTATTTTGATTTAAGTACCGACCTTTTTTTTTTTCCTTTTTTTTTTAATTTTCCCTTCTTTTTATTGTTTCTTTTTTTTCTCTTTCTTTACCACTTGTGTATTGGATTGTAATATCTTACTTTCCCTAAGTATAGGTAGTTGAAAATAATATATATATATTTTTTTCCTCTCTTTTTATGTCTTATTTGAAATTTGCGCATCTGAATGTTAGATCCTTACTGAATAAATTAACGGATTTTCAGGATGTACTGCTTGGAACAGATTGCGATATCATGGCTGTGTCCGAGACTTGGTTAACTCAGGATACAGAAAATCTTGTCAATATTAATGGCTACAGGTGTTTTACCACGAGCAGACGGTCCAGGGGCGGCGGTGTAGCTATTTTTGTCAGGGATAGAATTAAGTGTACGATTGTCAATACCTCTGATAGCATCGAGCAGCTGTGCCTGCGCGTTGACTGCGGGGATAGTAATGAATTAGCTGTTTCTGTGATCTACAGGCCACCTACTACGAATGTCTTATCTTTCATTGTTGAGTTGGAGAACACTATGCTGGAGCTAGCTCCTATATTTGATGATATTATTTTACTGGGTGATACAAATATCAATCTGCTGAACAGAAATTTAGATGATGTGCATGTTTTAAACAATTTCTTAGATAGTTTTGGCTTATGTCAATTAGTAGAGTCCCCTACGCGAGTTTTTAACAATAGTTTTAGTCTCATTGACCATATCATAACATCGTGTCCTGATAAGTTGTCGAATGTGAGTGTTGTTGGTTGTCATATTTCGGATCATGATCTTATAGAATGTCGTATGTTAGTGCACACTGGGCGCCAACTTTCATGTTTTATTTCTTCCCGGACATTCAAGTATTTTGTACAATCTGAATTCTACAAAGATCTGATGGATTGTGGACTGGAACAAATGTTTTATGTAAATAATATTGACGACAAAGTTGCTATACTGAATAATTCACTTATAACTCTCTTTGACAACATGCTCCATTTCGAACTTTCAGAGCTACTAGAAAACCATCTCCATGGATATCTTGCAATACTCGACTGTTGATGTCTCAACGTGATCAAGCTAAAGCTAGGTATAAAAGGAGTAAACATTTGGATGACTTAAATTATTATAGGTCTATAAGAAATTTCACCACTCTAGTAATTAGGAAAGAAAAGGAAGCATTTTTTGAAAGTAAATTGAAAACGAATAATTCTGCACAGTCATGGAAATTTTTGAGATCCTTGAACATCTCCACTAAATCCAAAACATTTTCCACAGAATCTATATCTAATGCAGATGGTTTTTTAAACTTTTTCACACAGTTGCCTACTTTCACCGAGGATTTTTCTGAGACTATTGCATTCTACAACAATAACAGAAAGACCTCCTTTGACTCGTTTTTTGAATTCAAATTGGTCGATTCTAGCGCAGTGATGAAATGTTTAACTGAAATAAAATCGAATGCACCTGGGCTAGATGACATCACCCTTGTAATGATAAAGGCGTGTTGCCCGTATTTGTTGCAGTTTCTTGTTCATATTATAAATTGCTGCCTGATGCAAAACTATTTTCCTATCACATGGAAGCATGCTGTTGTCACGCCGGTCCCCAAGGTGCGTAATCCGTTGGAGCTGGGGCACTTCAGACCTATTAGTATTTTGCCATGTTTCTCCAAAATAATGGAAAAAATTATGTTTTACCAAATTGAAGAACATATGAACCATTATCAGATTCTACCTCTAAAACAGTCTGGATTTAGACGAAACTTTAGTTGTACAACTGCGTTAGCAAATATTACTGATGATATTATGAGAGCCACGGATAAGGGTTTATTGACCATCCTTCTCTTACTTGACTTTAGCAAAGCTTTTGATACTATTAACTTTAATATTTTGAAATCTATATTTCATTATGTCGGTTTTGGTGAAAATGCTAAACAACTTCTAACTAGCTATTTATCTGAAAGGGAAATAACTGTCAGGGTAAACAATCAGATGTCTAGGAGTGCTTTGGTTACATCGGGAGTTCCGCAAGGGTCGATTTTGGGACCTCTCCTCTTTTCAATGTATACAAGTAGCATAGTGAATTGCATAAAATATTCTGACTACCACATGTATGCAGACGATACCCAAATTTATTCCAGTTTTCCTGTAAATGATTTTCGAGAAGCAATAAAAAATTTAAACCAGGATTTGCAGAATATTGCGACCACGTCAGCAAGGCATTCTTTGTTGATTAATCCGAGTAAAACACAGGCTATATTATTTGGCAATAAGAATTTTTGTAAAAGTGTACTACCTTCTATTCAGTTAAGAATTAACGATACTGACATACCTGTGGTTGAAAGAGTGAGAGACCTGGGACTGGTGCTTGACAACAGCTTTCGCTATAGGGAACATATTGCTCTGTGCATGAGACGAGCATTAGCCAACCTAAAACTTATTTACTCTTACAAAAACATTCTTTCCATTGGAATAAAAAAAATACTTTGTAACTCACTTGTGCTTTCACATTTCAATTTTTGTTGTGAGGTATTTTCTCCATGTTTGGATCAAGCCACCAAATATAAAATTCAAAAAATGCAAAATTCCTGTTTGAGATACATATATGGCATTAGAAAGTTTGACCATATATCACATAAATTAATTACTAGTGGTTGGCTAAATGTGGAACACAGATTCCTTAAGCTTTCATGTATATTTGTTAATAAAATTATTTTGTTTAAAACACCACCATATTTATTTGAGAAACTAAAATTTAGAACTGATGTACACAACATTAATGTGAGATTTAAGGGCAGATTGTCTCCTCCTCAATACAGAACTGCTTTGTGCAGTAGATGCTTCTCTGTTTACTTTTGTAAAATCTATAACGAATTGCCCGCAAATCTCAAAAATTTATCCTATCTTCACTTTAAAAATAATTTACATAGGAAATTGTTTATTGTAATTCTGTGTGGTGCACTATGTGGTCTGCGATGTTGGTACGGTTGCTATCACGGACTATTTTATCGCTTTTGCCCTTGGCGACTCTTATTCCTGGTATCAGGTATCGTTGTCTGTTCCGAATGGTATAGTTTATTATAATATTTAATTTAATTTAATTTAATTTAATGTGATCTGTAGGGTTAAGTGGAAGAGCAGGGGGTGCTTTGGCATCCATCTGAACTTCGCCCTAAGCTAGCCTTTCTTTCAGTTATCTGTGGGAATTGCATACACTATGATTATTGTTTATCTACATAGTTTGATTTATAAAATGCAATTGTAACTGACACAATAAAGACACTATTATTATTATTATTATTATTATTTAAATTACGATACTTTTCAAGTAGCAAATTGTCAGTGTTGTTCGTTATTTGGTGTCACGGGCACAGAAAAATAATCATGGAACATTAGCTTTATTTTAATTTATTTCTTTAATCGATGCACTTTCAAAGAGGATTATTCCAATAAAACTAAAAGGCAACAGTGCTAGGCAGAAGTTTCCAAAGAAATGATTGAAGGATCTGAGGAGCTAACCTCGAGAAAACAAGATGAATATGGTAAATTTGTTTGCCGCTTCCTACTAGAGTATAATTATAAGAATGTCAACAGTCGCCTAGAAATATCTGAAAAAGATTCCTAAAGACTATCTCGGAAACAGTATCCTTGTGTAAAAGTAAAAGGGCTCTAAATTTCATTGCAAATTACCTTTGATCTATATGAAGTTCATAATACAGGTAGTGCTGCTTCTTCCAAAGCAGCCGCAGATTATCAAACTAAAAAAAAAAAACAGTGGATAAGATTTGATTACGAATATTACAAACACATTTGCTGAAGCTTATTTACGTCAGTAAAAAAATTGCAGCCAAATATTCTAATCAGAAATAATCAGACGGTAATTTTTATCATCACACGAACTTAATTTAATATTAATTGGCCAGAATGTATGAACTAAAAATTGAACTTACTTGCAGTTTGTGTAAATACCCTCGAGAAGAATACCAAGTTCGGTCAATTTTCTAAAACAAAAATAAGTTAGGTACAAAAAATATATTAACTAAATTAATCATTCAGTTTACATAAATTTATCAGATTAAATGTATCTTCATTATGTTAATCAGACATATGCTTGTCTTTATAATAAAAATCATCATGAAACAGTGGAAAACTGCATATATAATATACTAGCGGCCCGCTCCGGCTTCGCACGGGTATTAAAATATATAGCCTATGTCACTCACTGAAAAAATGATTAAAATCGATCCAGTAGTTTTGATTTATTCATTACTGCCCGTGGCCCGCACTCGTTAAATTTGGAGTAAAACAATTCCCCTTTCCCTATACCATGAAGATTTCCTACTATCTTTTGAATATCTAAATTCATACACTACACTTTGTTTTATACGACATTATTATTATTATTATTATTATTATTTTGATAAATCTCGTAGGGTTCAGCCTGCGTTTGCAATGTAAGCAGAAAAAATGTAATTATTTACGACATCACATTAGAAACCTCAAAAATAAAAGTATTTCTCCACTATTTAATGGATGTTATTATACATAATAAACCTTCCTCTTCAATCACTCTATCTATTAAAAAAACCGCATCAAAATCCGTTGCGTAGTTTTAAAGATTTAAGCATACATAGGGATATAGGGACAGAGAAAGCGACTTTGTTTTATACGATGTAGTGATTCATTTTCAAGAGTGTCGTTATTTTAAAAGATGGGGAAGGGAAATAACTAAATGTTTTTCAATAATATGGAGCAATCTAAATGGCTTTATAAGAATATCATTATGAACTCTTAAGAGTCCGGCAAAGCAGATCAAAAGTTACACCTGCGGGGCATCGGGTCGGTGAGGTATCCGTTAGAAATCGGAGCAAATTATCAGCTGTGTTGCAACACCGTTGCGCTAAACACATTTATGGACACAAGAACAACGCACATTCAAAGCCCGCGCGTTCGGTACCTAGTAAATGAGACAACGCCGCTCTGAGTTTACGCTCAGTCGACACCGGGCGGCAGCACATACCAAGCCATATTTTGCGTTTGCAGCGCTCTCGCTCTACCATGATTACACCTTCATCCTAGTAAATTTAGCAACACGAAAGCCTGATTATGGTAGAAGAAGGTATACTTTATGTCGCCATTGAAACAATTTTTCAAAAACTGTAAATCTCTTGGCGCTATGCACGCGTGAAGTTGGTCAATTTCATGAGTGAACTGACACTTTCTAAGATAAAATTTTTAAATTTTCTTTCAATGGAAACATAAAATAAAGTTTCGTTTATAAACTGTCAAAAATTCAACACTTCAATTTTCACCGTTTAGAAATGAGCGTAGCACTACGAAGTCAGTTTTCGGGTTCATTTTAAAGGGGTTTGCCGGACTCTTAAGCATCAGCTTACAATTTCAAGTCTTGAAACTGAAAACTAAGTAAATTTTGCAGTCGAGCTTCAGAGAATCAAGTCAAGTAGCTCAGAAGCCCCCCGGAGTTTGGACGTGAAAAACTGGTTACCACAAGTTAAAATTATAATAAATTTCATAAAGTACTTACTTCAATGAATATTTCAACCAAGATACTTCTTGTGGAAATGTTGCTTCTAATTTATATCCCGAATCTGCAAACAAAAACTGACAATGAAACACTCCCAAACTTCATCAATAAAGACTTATTCTGCAAAACTATTTCAGTTAAAAACCAATCAATCATACAATTCAGACTGGGGCGGTAAACAATGTTCATCATAATAAAGGTTTTTAATTTGTAGTAACAGCAAAAAAATGTTAGTACATGAACTCAAGAACAAGAAATAAAGACGAGAATAACTTCAAAGGCAACCGAATGATGCTATCTATATTGAAATCACACTATACCTCATGAATGAAAATAAGATAAAACAAAAGCCATCAAGTCATAAATAAGTGAAATATGGAAGCTAAAAATTGTACAACAAAAACTGTTGAAATGGAGCAAAAAATATTAAGGAGCGGTATATGTGGAAGACACGATGTTGAAGGATGGATACGTAGAACTTAAGACTGGAGAACCTGAATTTCAGCCAATAATAAATTACAGAGAATCTGATGGATAGGCAGAAGGGGCAGAATTCAAAACATTAGTCTTCAATGTTGTTCAGGACTTGGACAATAGAATGTCATAAATCAAGACTGAATGGAGAATAATTATTGTAGTGATAGAATCGGACTTTGGCATTGGTGGCTGATAAAAAAGTTACATCTTTCGCACATTGTTCTTTTAACCAATATGGACAAATGAACATTGCGGACAGATTTTTTGACTTATGAGTAAGTACCTAACTACACATATCAATAAGTTTAAAATTAGAGAATTATATTATTTGATATAAAAAAAATTAAAAGTTGAAATTATAAATTTCATAAAATTGCTTACTTTAAAAATATTTCATCCATCACGCTTCTTTGGAAAACGGTTCTTCTCTATATTCTGAATCTGCAATGTAAAAACTTACAATCACAAACTTGCACATTACTCCAACAATGACTTATTTTGTGAAATTATTTCAGTTAAAAACCAATCGTCATTATAATTCAGACTGGGGCGGAAAGCAACGATCATCATAATAAAGTTAATTTATCAATAACTTAACGAAAAATGTTCCACGAAATGAATTATAGAATACAATGATTGCATACAGCAAATTACACCACTCTGCAACAGTTGTGGAGCAGCTCACTAAATGTCTGCCAAATCCGAATGATACCGATCGCTCCGAAAGAGAATAATACAGTAAAGGACGCCAAGCCTTGATGCGAAGACAAACTACGCTCAATTCAAGCAGGTGGGGAAATTTGGTCATAACAGCTGCAACTGACCATTCATGTAGGCAAGATTGACATCCAGAAGTACTATTTATTACCATGACCTGGTAATACCAAAGACTTGGAGAATGGACCTAGCCTTCTTACGCAACACCTGACTCGCGGGGAGCGTTGTTTGTTATTATATTCAAGCAATTGACCAGGCGAGTGTTCCGCAATATTCCGTTTCCACGGCAGCACCTGTTTACTACACAACTGATCGGCTGTTTTTCTTTGGAAACACTGGGTCCAGAAGACGGTTCTATGCCGTCTAACTGTAACTTTATATTTGCAATCTTGAAAAAACTAACCTTAAGTATGGTGTACATCAGTTTCCTCCTTTAAAATACCACATGGTGCACCATCTTAACTTTCTATAAGGTTCTTTTGGTTTGCCATGTAGCATAGGTAGGTACCATGTGCAAATTTATAAATGGATGTTATACACATGTCTTATTCCTATTCATTATCCACATGTAATTTTACAATTTATTACGTTCTTTCATTTCAACAAGCGAGGCTAGCACGAGCATGTAACAATCAATCACCCAGTGCATCCCACGGTTCCACCGAACTCAACAGAACAATGAAATTCACGTGGAATAAATCAAATCTGGTTACCATCATCGCTACAAGTTTAACCATTGCTTTTTTGAATCGTGGGCGACTACGTTTTCCTCGTAAGTAGAACAGCAAATTTGCTAGTCACTGAAAAATTTTACGGAAATGTATCATTAAATCAACAATATGCCCAGGCAAAATTGTACATATAATTTATCAGTTGAATTCATTTATGGTATAATCATTAACCAATTACGTTCATACGAACGAGACTGAAAAATCATCACAATATATACGAAATAAAATTGTGATTATATGCGTATTGATTCTCACAGTTGAAAAATTTTAAATTGCAGAGAAAAAAAAGAAGGATGGCTATGATATTAAAATATTGTTACTTACCATACAAAACATAACGCCACAGAACAAGGAACACATAATTTAGGAAAGCAAGTACAGCACGTGGCAGTTTAGCAGCAGCACACAACCTTACGCCTCCAACTCCAGCTCCAAAAGAAAATTAAAAATAAAATGGAAGGACTATTCGAACTTCGAATGCAAAATATGAAAGTATTCGATTCCAGCAACAATTCGAATGTATTCGATTCTGAAATAGATATACGAATACTTGGAATTCGGGACCTAAGTGCCTCCGTCATACGTCAGATTTTCATTCCACACAAAACAAAAGCACGTGCTATTTGACGTTTATCGATATTATTTACAACGTCTTAAACTAGTTTTTGCAATATAATTATAGACGTTTTGCAGTGAAAACAGTTTATTTTCAATTTGTGTGTTGGGCTTACGCGTAAAAACTTGAAAACAACTATATGTAATCATAATTATATTCCAGAGGTTAGGTTAAAACGTCGGGAGATAAGTGGCGCGTCACAAACGTCAGATTTTCATTCCAAACAAAACAAATCCACGTGCTTTCTGACGTTTTAACCTAACCTCTGCAATATAATTATAATTACATATAGATGTTTTCAAGTTTTTACGCGTAAGCCCAACACACAAATTGAAAATAAACTGTTTTCACTGCAAAACGTCTAGAATTATATTGCAAAAACTAGTTTAAGACGTTCTAAATAATATCGATAAACGTCAAATGGCACGTGCTTTTGTTTTGTTTGGAATGAAAATCTAACGTATGACGGAGGCACTTATGTCCCGAATTTGGAAATAAAGAATGAACCGAATACTGGAATCAATGATGTGTATCCCTACTGAATACACAGTGCACACATGTACTGAAAAAGAATATCTCATCTGATTACCTATTTATGCGTTTATTTATATCCCAACTAGGTTTTGCCAATGCAAAGTTTTAGCGTTTGTTTACATTAGTAATGGCGGATTTTCTTTAAAAAAAATAGGTTTCGTGACGGGACACCGGATGCAACACACGGAATGCAAAATTCTGTAAGTTTAAACAAACTTCAGAAGAAAAAAAAGAAAAATTATCTGTTTAGATTTGAATAGAAACTTCCTGCACATCTTGGTACTGATCTAAACTTCTTACTTGTTTAGCATGCAGTTCAGCAGTCTATTAAAACACGTGAAAGTGGCCTACTTGGCAAAACCCACGACTATAGTATAAAACAGCATTTATTTGTCGAAACGTTTATTTTTCTATAACAAATCCTTCCTTACATGAACATCCAAATTAATCTTATAACAATAGAAACTAAAATAACTGCTAATGCTATAGGAAACTTTGATGGTCGAACATCTAAATTTTTAAGAACTTTTCCTGAAATTTCTCCTATATTTTGAGGAGTTACTAGACCTGGCATAAGAACATCATCCATTGGTTCACCAACCATGGAAAATTTGCTAGCGCCAGTAATACTTACTTTTACCAATTTTCCAATAAAATTTGTATCCAGGGGCAACAAAACTTGTTCATAAAACATATTATGTCCCACATAATGCTTTTTATCATGAGAAATTTCTGTCACCAACACTTCCTGTATTTCACCCACTTTGTGACTGTATGGCTGATAAGAATGAAATAGCTCTGTCAGCTTTTTAGTTCTTTCTTTCACTTCTTGTGTTGGTATTCGAGGCAATAAGGCTGCAGGAGTACCTGGTCGTGGATAAAACTGGTTGATGAATAAAGAAGGGAACTTATATTTTTCGCAAAGTGAAATTGTCTCATCAAAATCTTCTGCTGTTTCTGTTGGAAATCCGCAAATTATGTCTGTTACGATGGTCATTCCAGGTATTCTGAAAAATTAGTACCTACTGAAAATTTGTAAAGAAATTTAGTAATGAAAAAAACCTTTCTTGTAAAAACTCTACAACATGTTCAAAATCTTTTCTGCAGTATTCTCTTTTCATATCAGAAAGGACTTGGTCACTTCCAGACTGAACAGGTACATGCAAAAAGCTATAAACACGTGAGTGTTTCATAATTTTCGCCATTTCCTCCAGGTGCTCCAAAATGTATGGGGGATTGGTCATTCCCAACCGTAATCGACATCCTTCTGGAATAACATCAACTAGCTGCCACAGTAAAGCAGGTAGTGATGTACCTATATCTCTGCCATAAGTTCCTACAAATAAGATAAAAATTTCATATACTCTTATTTGCTACATAATCATGTTGCTATAAGAAGACATATAAAACTATAAATTACCTGTATCTTCTGAAGTCAGCCAAATTTCAACAACTCCTTCTAGAAATGCCTGTTTGGCTCTATTTATA
This sequence comes from Xestobium rufovillosum, assembly GCA_963966045.1. Classification (NCBI taxonomy): domain Eukaryota; kingdom Metazoa; phylum Arthropoda; class Insecta; order Coleoptera; family Ptinidae; genus Xestobium; species Xestobium rufovillosum. The sequence goes on from OZ014493.1 coordinate 34,253,502, forward strand.
ATTTCCTCGGGTGGATAGCTTCCCAATTCACCTCTAGCATGTTTCGTTTTACAATAAGTGCACTGATTTAAGCAACCTGTATTTATAGCAATAATTTCAATTAAAGGATTTCTTCGCACTTTGGGCAGCAATAAAGAAGCTCCCCCGATCTTTTTTCCTTTATCCTTTTTCATACCCATTAGTCGAACCGCATTTCCCTTTAAAGTTTCTTCGACTACTTCAACCACTCTATCAATTTGTTGCACACCAATAATACTCAAGCCTTTAATATATTGAGTTTTTGGTGCTCCTTGAGGAACACAACCAGCAATTACAACATACTTTCCTTGCTTCTGGGCTGATTCTATTTCATTTCTAAAACACAGGAAGTTCCTTATATTAATGTGAAATACTGGAAGCAGTGATTCCTCAAGTGATATGAAGAAAAGTTCATATGAGCTTGCACCCTAAAGATCGTATTTTCAAGATGCTCACATGCTCAGGTGAGTCATAAAAACAGATTATTTTCGCGGGTATTATATATTTTAAAGAAAAAGTGTAAAAGGAAGCTTTAATGCAGATGTCTTAATATATTTTCACGTACACATCAGGTGCCCCATTTCGACTAAATGTAATTTTGAAATAAATTGCATTTCCTAACAGATAAAGAGTAATTGTAACATTTAATATCCAAGTAAGTATTTCCAGAATGAAAAAGCTAGGAATTCGAAATTTCAGAAGGTAAATAATTTAAACCATTTGCGTAACGGAAACTGTAGAAATTAATTGATCAATTTTCCAAAATGAATAATGATGCTTATCTACGTTTTTTTATGATTCATCAGTTATAGAGAATATATACTGAAAATTGGCAGTTGTGCGAAAGAGGTCATTTAGACTAACTTAATTCCAAAATAGTTTTTCTAAATACGTTCAGCTCAAGACTGCTGCATGAAAAATTAACAATTAAAATTAAACAAACCTGAAATGATCTTCAGCAGGATTTTTAACTGTGCAACTGTTCAGCAACCACAGGTCTGCTACATTTTTATTTTGAGTCAATTTATATCCGTAAGCTGCCAATTGTCCGGCCATATATTCAGAATCAGAACTATTGTGTGCACATCCCCAAGTTTTAATATAAATGGTTTGTGTTCCTGGTATGTCCCCAATGATCATTTGGGGTATAATGTCTTCCTAAAATTTGTACTATTTTTGATCCAATACTGAATAAAATAAAGTCTACGTTACACTTCTTGATGACTTTGCTTTAATTTTAACAGCTTTTCGACTCGCATATCTTTCCTTGGGAGTTATGTCTTGTGCAGCTATTAAGTCTTCTATATCATCTATAATTTCACTACAGACTCCACTGGCTTCCATGTCGCAGTTGCAGTACCGTGGTTTTAATTTCAGTCAGCAGTTTAAAAAATAAAACAAAAAGCAGAAGAAATCTAGACTGAAGATTTACACATTGAAGTAGTCGATGTAAATTTGGTAATATATTGAATAGCCAGTAATAAATTCTCAACGTAAGTTAAAAGCTTTGAATGTGGCAAAGAAATGTCAGATTTTAGGTTAACTTGTCAAAATAAACAGAAGAGAGAAGACAGACAGAGATAGGCGGCAGTGTTGCCAACACTGATTCACAGACAAGGAAGAAGCAGAAGTCTCAAAACACCAGAAGTCACCAAAATGGAAAGAAAATAGTAATTTGAGTAAAATGAACCCCAAAACAACATTATGAACGTCATCCATTATTTAATTTATGAATATGGACAGCTGCCAATTGACAAAAATAAGTTTTCAAACAAATAAACTATGGTTACCCAAATTTACATAGCATGTCCTATGTGGACAGCTCTGTGCTGTGCAATGCTAAATTTAATTTAGCATGATATGGCATGGCCTATGTGGTGAGCCCCTTAAGCTAATTTTTTTCAAAATAATTATAGAAGTTTTGCAGTGAAAACAGTTTATTTTCAATTTGTGAGTTTCGCTTATATGTATAAAAATTTCAAAACGACTATAATTATATTGCATATGTTAGGTTAAAACGTCAGGTAGCAAGTGGCTTTGTTTTGTTTGGAATGAAAATCTGACGTTTGTGACGCGCCACTTTTGTGGTGTATCACCAGAAAATCACTTATAATACGAGTCGAAAATGGAAATGAATTAACAATAATAATTTGTTAGACAAGACTAAGTTGGTGCCAAAGTTATTATATAATATTATACAATATAATTATATTATTGTTAATATTATTATTATTATATAATATTATATAATAAGTTATTATATAATAACTTTGGGTTCGGTTGGTACAACACAACACAAATATGAGAATAAAATATAGGTATATTTCATAAAACTTGTAGGTACAGAACAAAACATAATATAAAAATATAAACTCTTTTTCTAACCAATACGAAAACAAAGTGCCTACCAAGTTCCCAACATTCTCAAAAGAAAATAATAATATTCATCTAGCAAGGAATGTAAATAATCTCTTGGCACTATGCACGCGTCAAGATGGTCAATTTCATGAGTGAACTGGCACTTTCTAAGATTAATTTTTTTAATTTTCTTTCTATAGAAACATAAAATAAAGTTTCGTTTATAAACTGTCCAAAATTCATCACTTCAATTTTCACCGATTAGACGAGCGTAGTTAAAGGGGTTTGCTGGATTATACTTGTAATCTACTGAAACTTTAGACTTTTCTTTTTCATTTCTGCTCAAGGTGCGTCTTGTAATACCTAGTTAATTATTATAAATAAATATAAAATAAAGTTTTCGCTAATCGCAATAAAAAAAAAACTGTAGCAAGGTTAAAGTTTCCACTGTTAACTTTTTCACACAGGTCGTCTTCACTTGCAAGAATTATTTCTAGGTGCATATTTTAATGATTTTCTGTAGACGAACTGACAGTATTGCTAGAAAATCCCTCATGAGAAGCTTGATTGATAGTTCTCGTTGGTTTAGACAAAATTTTGCTTGCCACGTTCTGGGCTAGTGCTGCTCTCCGTGTGAACGTGAAACACCTGAAATCAAATTATCGTTGAAATTATCCTGATTTGCGAGTAAATCAAATAATGGGCATACGTTTTCTGAACGTGTTTCCAAATCCTTTTTTTGAACACGAAAATGAAGAATATAAAAACTCCAAAGAGTGCATTGCAACAATCGGTGACGATCCAAACTTCCTTTGGAAAAGATTCAGACATCCACTGGACTATCCACGATATAAGTTCAATGGACCAGTTGATGCCCATGGCAAGAAGAAGTCTTACGTATAAGTTGAATCTAATAAAATACAGCGGGTTAAGTTTCGAGGAGCTACGAAAAAATTAGAAAATAATGAATACTGGTTAATTTTTATAGTTTCTGGTTGGAACTTAAGGAATAGATAGTCAGCTGACTGTTGCTCTAGACTGTACCTTTGATTTTCACTGTCGTTGTTGTGCCTTCTGCTGTCTTCACTTTTCCATATAGCGGCTTGTCTCTTATCCTTTCTTATTTTCAGGCCCGTTAAAATAAACAATACGACGTTGAAAATAACCAGGAGACCCATCATTGCGTAGAAATATAATGTTAGTGGAAGTCCCTCTGAAACATTCTGATTGTACTTCATTATTTAATTATTATTGGTGTCCAAAAACAAGAACAAGAATAAAATCAAAACAGCAGTGCCAAATCACAAAGAAAATAAATTTGCATTACTTATAAGTTCGCATAAATGAAAGGTCTCTCACAATGTTCCGCTTTTGCCACTTGTGCAGTGCTGGCATGTATAATACAATATTTCGGCCCCGTTTGGGACTTTGACAAGTTTCATTGAGTATACAAGTATGTAAATAAAACTTGAAATGTCGAATTTACAAAGTTTTTATAATATTATACTGTTACGTGAGAGAGTGGACCCACAAGCGACGCTCATGTTGTTTACGCGAGTATGACTTAACCCTGTTTTGTAAACAACCCGCATTTTCTTATTTCTTTCATTTTATTTCACATTTGAGGTCTTTTCAGTACTAATTTTGTACTGCACATGCTGATGTTGCATGCAGTCACACGTCACACTAGTAGGTATCTACTTAAACTTTACCTTTAATCCAACATTTAGGGTTGCCAATTCCGGGATGGAAGGGGGATTCCGAATCAAGTGTGGAGTTCAAAACAGCTACAGTAACTAGAAACAAAACAGGAACCCCCCAAGCGTAACAACTGAATTGAATGAATTTCTTCCTCGATTTTCTCTTGCTATCAGATAACCTTTGAGTACCACTGAAAATAATTACCTATAATAGATTAATCACTGACAAGGAAGCTGACGAAAGTTGAGGTCGAGTCTTTCCGATTACCATGGACTTTATTTATAACAGAACCATCGTAGCAGAAAAATGCACTTAGTTTTGTACAGTACCTACGCCTTAGTGCCGTTACACATTAACGCGGATCCTCCGCTCTCCGCGCTACGCGCGCGTCAACCGCTTCCGCGTCTGTTGTTTTCACATTTTGGCGTTTGCTAGCGCGGTGTGCGCGAGATCTTGCAGTTGACATTTCGAACGCAAGCTCGTCATGGTGAATTCGCTGCAATTAAAGGCTGTCGCAGCCCATTATATTTACAAAAAAAGAAAGTTCACTCGCCAGAGAAAGTTTTGGGTACACCCCAGCATTGTTGAACAAAGATGCACCAAACGTTCGTCACACTATACTCCAAGTTGCGTGACGACGAAAAGAAATTTTTTAATTACTTTCGGATGTCAACCCGTTCCTTGTCGCAAGGACTCAAGGCAGTCTAAAATCTGAAGAACTCAAACGAAATCGCATTTGTGTTTTTCGAATAATGTGACACCATTGCTTGATAAATTTGTTTAACAATGGATATGTTACTGTAAAAGCTCGAAAATTGGTTAATCCCAGGATTGACGCGTTAAACCTAGGATTTACCATTTAGATGTGGTAAAAGTACGAAAAAATATATCATCCGTATAATTTCGAACTTCTACCACGTCATAATGGTCAATCTTAGGATTTTCCATTTGTGCTGGTAAATCTCAGATTTACATATTTGCGCATGTGCTGGACAGCATTAATACCAGCTGATTCATTAGTAAACACGTGTTTTCCTGGTGAGTGGTGCATTTCAGTACAATTTAACGGTATAATGACTGATGCAAAGCGTTTTTATGATAAAATGAATTGTATTGTCGCTGACAAAAATGTAGAATATAGTAGCGTGTAAAATAAATAAATCTACTTCTTTTTGGAGTTTTTTGCTTTCTTATTTTTCAGCACTATTGCCGTCAACGCGTCAACTAGAACTGTTTTACAAACATAAACTTGCTTTTACCAACATGAACTGGAAAATCCTAAGATTGACCGCTATGACGTGATAGAAGTCCAAAATTATACGGATGATATATTTTTTCGTACTTTTACCACATCTAAATGGTAAATCCTAGGTTTAACGCGTCAATCCTGGGATTAACCAATTTTCGAGCTTTTACAGTAACAGATATAAGGATATAACAGAATAGACTACGCTTTTAAAATGCACGACAGTACTAGAAATAGATATATGTAAATAGTTGTAAATTACATGAAACAACTTGAACTGTCTTGTTTGTACCTATCAGTGCTGAGTTTTTGCAAAATTCTAAATCATAAATCATTGAAAGCTATACTCGAAAAGCTGCTTCAAAATTAATTTGTTTTAGTTCTTGCAAATAAACTATTTTATGTAAGTTGTGGGCCTAGGATTATTCCCAAAAAGGCCACCTTGCCTGCGGTAGATTCTGTTCTCCTTGTTTACAACGGTCTCCGCGCGAAATCTCCGCTTGATGTGTGTGCAAGCTTTGATTTGTTCCTGGGTAATTTAGTGAAGCGGATGGACCGCGCCGCGGAGGGGCTGCGCGGTCACTCCTCCGCCTTGCGGACGCATTTATGCCGATCCTACGCAGTATAACATAGCAACATTCATCGCTGCTTTTGTACTTACGGCAACGGGCGTATTTTCCTAATATACTATTTTCGTAACCGATCTTGGCACCACGCCTTGAGGGCTCAGTGGTGAATGTGCCAACCTATCAAGTCGCAACGTTGAGGGTTCGCACCTCGCAGTAGCTCTTTTTTGTGATGATGATTTCTCTTTTTTCTTTTGACCAAAAAATCTGTTCTGGTCCAAAAGGACAGCTAGGGGATCACCATCACGCGAGACAGACATCCACTAATTTGTTGACTTTTACTATTATTGATTTATTGTTGTTGCGCGGCAGAAATACACCAATCAGGGAACGTTGCATTAGCTCTAATGTTATACCGCGTAGGATCGGCATAAATGCCTTGCGGACCATCCGCGCAACTGTGAAAGCTCTGATTACGCTAAGGAAACTCAGACCGCGCGCGTAGCGCGGAACGCGGTGCAACCGCGTTAATGTGTAACGGCACTTATTTAGGGCTCTTATAGTCTATTAGGTATAACTAATCAAAGTGTATTAATTTAATTCAGCTGTTGGTATCAACAATATTGAAGTGAATCGCAGTTAACTCAACTGGTGTATGTTTGGTTGCATAATAAAGTTTTTGCAATGCACGTTGGGTTGCCTAACTCGTTTCGTTAGATAGATAGATGAAAGCGAAGAAAGGTTTCCCAAAACAAAATTGAATGGATTTCTTCTCACGACAGATTTTCCCAAATATAAGAGAAAAACAAATGGTTTCCCTTCGAGCAGTGAGTTTCAGGGAGGGCATGTTCTGGTTGTTTTATAAACTAAATGATTCTGCTACCTTACTCGCGAATGCTGAATCTCATCAGGAATGAAGTTAGATAATCCTCATTATCAGGGAATGCTTAGATCGATGAAGCAAACAAATTCATATTTACCTAAACGTCAACCAAATGTCAATGCACATAACATTCATCCAGAAGAATGACGTTAAGTAGAAAAAGTAGCATACGTAAGCTGGAACAATACAATTATAATGATTACAATGTTCAAATAAATGTACTTAATTTACTTACCCAGAATTTGACACGGAATTGGGCCAAAACGTGGATAAAGCATAAAAGATACAAAAAGAGCATAGACTAGCATGAGAGACAGGACGTAGCTCATAAGAGCTTTTCCGTGTACATTTTTGTCAGGCAATATTGCGTATACCAGGAATGTCATCAGAAGGAATACTATCGAGATGATCATACCTGAAAAAAACACAGCCTGTACGAAACTGAGTATGTAATGTACCATTGCTAACTTAGTTTTACTGGACCTACAACATCAGTTAAATGGGAAAAGAATTGACATTTTTTAAGACGAATAAATGGGTGAAAGCAAAAAATATAATAACTGAACATCAGTTCGAGCAATTAATTCACACAAACATTAATATACACCCCGTGTATTTTTAAATATTTTAGAAAGAGCAAGTTACTGAAAAAACATGAATTTTCAAGATCGAAATTGCCTGGGTATGTATGTCGCGAACTATTCCTTCGTGTCTCGCAAGGTGTCCTACCACATACCATCCTATTTCTCTTATTCGCTTTTCCCTAACTCTTTCTATTACCTCCCTATTGCCCTAGACCTCTGTCAAAACTGCTTGCATTTCGTTCAGAGCCATTCCTAATATTATTCTCTGCTGCTATATGATCGGCGAATCTGAGCATGTTAATAGTTTGGCCTTGCATATTAATCCCCGAGTCTGTTACGTCCTTAACAATATTAATCGCATTTTCGATACATAAGTTGAAACTAGAGGTGACAACGCACATCCCTGTCTCACTCCCTTTCTGATATCTACTACTCTTCGTGCTGCTCAAATTCTATAACTGCAGTTTGCTCTTTGTACAAATGATCTGTTTACGATCCAAAATATCTCTAGCTGCAAAATATTAACTATTTTTGATGCAATTCCATTCTGCCTCTATATCCTTAACAGCATTTTCACCCTCGTCCTTTAGTACTTCGTGTTTTTCTCGAACTTATCGCGCGAATCACAATCTTTTAATTTCTCGAGGCCGTTTCGATTTCTTAAAATATTAAATTTGAGATTGGCCTTCATAAACTCTTTGTTGTGCTCACTATCTATATCCGCTTCTGGAAAGAAGCTTCTGCAGTCCCTAACTTGATTTCTAAAAATCTTTGCCAAACAAGAATATATATCCTATTTGATATCGCCTTAGGTCGCTTGGCATTTCCCCTATATAGCGTCTCCTAACGTGATGTTGAAATATCCTTCTACAGACCCTGTGAGTATTACTCTAAAAATCTCCAGATACTGGCCAACGCACCTCATTAATACCTACCTACTATGTCTACTGCCAACCATTTCAATTTTCTAATTTTCTAACTTTCTTACTTGTTTCATGCTTCTAAGTTTCCACGCTTCGACTTGTGGAATGTTACACTTATTGATTGCTGATGACGTGATGACTTTCCGAAGCAGTCTCCGCCCGGAGCTCCAAATGTGGAACTATTTTACTACTGACAATAATGTGGGATTTTCCCTAGAACTACGTCAAGAAAAGTTCGTCGAGATAGTTTAAAAATTATTATTTGATAAATTAAAATGCAATTTAAACATTCTTCGGCACCTTCGCAAAATACATCTTTCGAAGCTTTGCACTGGCTGTATCTTTTTTTGCTATTTATCAGTGAACATGTATTGCGCTGCAACAAAGTTGCGTGCTATTTTTCTCGGATCGAAATCGGCAAACCATCAGCATTATACTATGCTCTATCTACATTTTTCAAATAATGTTGCTGAATTCTATCTTGCGAACGCCTTTAACCACATTGATCGATATTACCATAATAATACACCACAGAATATATAAAGTCACGATGTTATTAAGTCATGTCTCATGTTTGTGTTTAAAATACCTGTGCACTGTACGCGTTCTTGCCTAACAGTTAACAGTCGTTCTGGTTTCTGGTTGCCTTAGGCAACTTGCCTATATGCATGTTGGCAGCAACACAGGATGACCACGCTGGGCGCGCAGTCTAGAAATGGGAATGTGTATGATTCAAAATACAAAGTTATAAAAACAGTCAACGAAAATGAAATTTCTCAACATACTTGCGGTTTGAAGAATTCGAATTTTGGTATAATAAGGATCATCTTCTAAAAGGCAGAGTATACTGAGAAATCCACGATCATCAAAATAATCGATACAGTAATGATCGCTATCTCTTCTTTCTCCAGTTCTTGCTAAATGGGACCCGTCTTTCTGGATGAAGAAAGAAGGGTCTAACGATAAGATCCTTTTATTACATGGCATTATTCCAAAAGTGTATTTTAGATTTTCTGAAGTATTCGAGTGGAGTTTTTTGTCACTGTAGATGGCTACATCGAATTCCAATGTGATATTGTTGTTTGGAACACATTGTCTTTTTTCTACGCGAAAACCTGGCGCACAACATTTTCTAATACAAGAACCCTCGCACTCGCATGTAACTTTTTTAAAAACTGGATAATTCCTGGAATCGTTAACCACTTTTTCAATATCACATGAGGTAATCATGTTAAAAGAACTTATATATTTAAAATTTAGAAAAAATAAATGCACAAGAATGAAGAGCTTCATTTGGTTGCACTGCATTATTAGCACTGTCCAAATAACACGCTTTTAAAAATATATGCTAAAACCGAATAATTAACAGCAGAAGTTGATGTGTTTTTGAAATGGAGATAATACAGGTGTTTTGTAACGCAAAACCGGTTTTGTTATCTTTCAGTTAGAAGAAGACGTTTTCTTGGGGGAGGTATTCTGCGAGTGATTAATAAAATTGAACAAAACAATTCGCAAAATGAAATTCATGCAAATGGAATGTACCTATACCGTCAGTTATTCATTTTGATACAGATACGAAATTTAAACGAAGTAATACAAAACATAACATAAATAACATAATAAAATTTTTTATGGATAAATTGCCTAGTCCAGAATAATCTCGCAGAAAAGCAGAATTTATCTTGAGCGTCATCTTGAGTGATGGCGAGCGGTGGGGATGCGCACTAGACGTAGTTGCACTCTGCACCACCGCCTTCGAAAGAAGGTGAAGGTAGTGTACGAAACAATGGTGAAGCAATATTAACTGAGAAAAATGACGTAAAAGCTCTTCGGAGAATTAAACAGAAACACGTGATGCCCCAGTTACGTCATTAGCTCAGACGCGCTTGTGATTGGGCATCTGAATTGATGTCTTGATACCCAGAAAGCTAACGTTACGTGGAGTTTGAGTTGGTAAAGAAGGGAGCAATAATCAGAATTTGACATTTGGAAATTTATTTTTATTTGCATTGGGTGTATAAATAGTTCTTTGCCGTTTATTTATGTGTTTTTATTCCAATTTATTGTATCAATTAGTATATTTGTGCACGGAAAATAAAGCAAGGTTTCGTTAAACCCGATTCAGACAATTTACCGGTAGTTAGTAGTAAAATGATTGACAATTATTATTTATCCAGTCTGGACTATTTCAGCGCTGAAATGAAAAATATTAAAATGAAACGGCGAGTGCTTCATTTATTTGGGAACTAGACAAACTGAAAAACAACACTGGACACTATCTGTCAAACGACTAGACTGCCATGATTGTTTATTAATTCAGTTTACGTTCGACGAATTTGACACAAGATGACGTTTGCGCTAGCAAGCTTAAACAAACAACGGTTGTACTTTCCGGCTATTATCGACGATTCTCCGCATTGCCCCGGATACGTCATCATTTAAAAGGTTTAAATGGCCAGCGTCTTAACTTCGATGCTGATGTAAATGCCTAAAACGTTCGTTGTGAGAAAAGTAAAAAAATACGGGTCAAATATTTTACGACAGACTTCGGGAAAATATGATTTTTGAAAATTGTGTAACGACCCCATTGTTGATGAGCAGTGTATATGAAAAACAATAAGGAATAGGAGAGACAGGATGGAAGGACACCTTCTGAAACTCGAAAGTATATAGTTCGCGACATACCCAGATGTGCAGATAGGAATAAGGAGAAGTGTGGGTAGGCGAAGAATAAAAAACTATTCACAATTGTATGGAGATCGGTCTGGAAAGTTCAATGTAATTGTAATTGTAAATCAGGGAAGAACCCAGAACAACAGGGAAAGAGAAGGCAGAAAATTGAAACCACCCTTAGCGGGAGAAGGATGGAACAGTCCATTTCACGGGAGCTCTTAAGTAAGTGAAGTAAATAAACATATATGTTACTAAGATTGTTAGTATCTGTACGTCTGTTCATGCTATTATGAGTGTCTATGCAAAGCATTTCCAAAAAGAGACGTTTTTGTAACTTCTCAACCCTAAACAAGATGGAAAGATTATCAAAATTGGCTGTATGGTGTTGGACAATATAATGTTGAGCCAGAACACAGTTTCCTGTAGATTTCCTGACGGAGCTCTTATGAGAGACAAGACGAGCATCCAGATATGTACTGATAAGTCTGACCTACGAGTGTGTAGACCTGGGACAATAATTTGTCGAACGTGCGTTTTAACATACAAGTCAATCTATTTTGTTTATACGGATTGCAACTTTTGTGATCATAATAATTGGACTTATTCTGATGAGTTCGTTGTTATTTACGATGTACTACATATAAATTCCAAAAGTGGTGTTCCAGTTTGCGACGCGAATCGTTTATGTCGTACGTTGTATGTTTTCGTCAGCCCCGCCCCCCATAGACGATGTGATTTTTCGTTAAAAGAACATTATTATTTATCTATTTTTTGCTGCCCTTTGTTTACTAGTGCAAGGCTAACACGTTTGTTGTCATTCAAATAAAATAGTTTAGATCCGCATTCAAAACTTTAATTGGCGGACAGTTGCTAAGGTTTTTTTACCTCAGAATGTAATTGGTTATGGCATTTTAAGCGGAATTGAACCGTAAAGTGGAACAGGAATTTTGGCGTTTATAGTACGTGTAGGAAAAATTTCTACATCACTGAAAATCGTTCATTTTGTTTATTTTCCTTTATTGAATGTTGCAAAATGTTTGTATTATTGATTGTTCTTTTCAAATTTAAATATGTAGTATACTCACCTCCCCTTATTGAGTTTCAAGTATGTAATATAATGCTGTGGCATATTAATTGAAGTTGGAGTAATATGTTTTATTTTATTTCCATAATGAAAGCTATAAATAATGAACTCTCTAAATCTTACAATTTATTATTATAAATACATTTCATTGGGAATAGCACAAATAGGTAGGTATAGTTTGAAACACGATCAAATATAAGAATATTAAAGCACTTTTAGAATGCATAAACATCTTACATGTTTTGCGGATTGCCTCTAATTTACAGGGAACTGCAAAGTATGTACACAATTGATGGAATCCACTTTTCAAACAAACTCGCATTCAAACATTTGCTTCAATGGCGTAAAGACTCGTTAAGCTATCAACAGATGCATTTTTTCAGGTGCAATGTTTAGCAAATGCCGGCCAAATATTCGACGCGAATTTGTTATTTAAAGAACAAAGTGAGATAATGGGAGAACACCTCCACGACTAATTATTTCATATTAAAAATTAAGAAAAATTATGTAAGTATACAGGGTGGCCCGAAATTAGCGTGCAATATTTTACCCGCGTGTTCTGTGGTCAAAATTAAGACAAGAAATTCCTATAAGCGTATACCGAAATATGCTTCCCAAGGGAGCTATAGCTTCCTAAAAGAGAAGGCCTGAAAACAAGTCCAGTTAAAATTATGAAATTTGATGGAATGTGTAAGTACCAAATGCTGAATCTTTTGGTGTAAACATAATTTTTAAAATTTAACAGGAGCGTCTCAAATCTTGGGGTGGCGGAGCGGCGGAGGTAAGATTTACCCCAACTTTTTTCAGAGCATGTCATTCTCAATTTTTCCATAAAAATTTGCGACTTCAGTTTTTCTGCAAAAAAAATGTGTTCCTGTTTCGTTTTGATAGGAGGCACCGTTATCGAGCACAACCGATTCAAAAATTTCGCTGCATGACCAAAAAGTTCCTACAAGAAGTGTATACTTAAACGAAAAAGGAGCATATTTTTTTGAAAAAAGCCCCGAAGTTAAAAATTTTTATGGAAAAATTGAAAAGGATACGCTCTAAAAAAAGTTGGGGTAAATCTTACCTTTGCCACCCCCAGCTTTGAGACGCCCCAATTAAATTTTAAAAAGTATGTTTACAGCAAAAGATTCAGCATTTGGTACTTACACATTCCATTAAATTTCATGATTTTAACTGGACTTGTTTCGAAGATATTTAGAAGAAAACGTCCTCAGGTTTTCTATTTTAGAAAGCTTATAATAGCTCCCTTACGAAGCATATTTCGGTATACGCTGGTAAAATATTGCACGCTAATTTCGGGCCACCCTGTATATTACGCTAATAAGTTGCAGTGTATGTCATGTACAAAAATATAACTCTGTAAAATATACCTATACTGAATGAACAGTCAATGGCACATGGCACATGGCACATGGCAATTTTCATATCTCAAGCCAGTTGTTAATGTCTTTATAACAGCGCCTAATTTTCGTGGCCCACTACTGAGATTTCGGCCGTTATCTTACATCTCTGTCCAGTACGCGAAATGTTATTCTTTATTTCAAGAATTGTTCTAAATAAAACTTATTTTAAAGGAACTTTTACATTCTAGCTTACTCACTGTGGTCGAGGATTTATTGGTTCCTGTATGTCGTTCGCTGAGAGAGTTTGAGGTAGAAGTTTTCAGTGTCACATCTGCATCAGTTCAGAAGAATAAAAAATAATTAACTAAGAAATCGACAAATCTCACTGCACATAATTCTGGGTTTATGCGACGAGCAAAAAATGAGGGGGTGGGTATCTTAAGTGCCTTCTTAGCAGGGTGTGTGCATATTTCTGCCTTCTATCAGAGGAACTGAAGATTACTCCGATTTTGCTTTAAGTAATATGTGATTTCTCCTTCTTCAAAAGGTTTACTGAATCTTGCTATATTTATAATTTTTATGCAGAATGACTCAGAACAGGCGTCCACTAAGTTTTAAGGTCAAAATTTTGATGAATTTCGTGGAATTATTATTTTCTCGAAATAATTTTTGTCATTAAAAAGCTTCTTGGTGGGCGTCTTTCTCCGAAATTGCAATCAGAATGTTATAAGTTATTAAAAAAGTATTGCTCCAATTGTTTCAATTGTTTCAATTGTTTCAATTGTTCAATTGTTTCAATTTATTATCTCGCACAGAAAAAAAGTTACGGCGATTTGAACACGATAATCGTTCCGAGCGCGTAACTCTTGAAATCGTATACCTGACTTACACGCTCAGATTGATTATCGTATTCAAATCGCCATAACTTTTTTTCTATGCGAGATAATGAATTGAATCTTGGTGTAAAATAAAATTCAATCCTTTCTCTATAACTTTGCCGCCGAAAGTTTGTCTAAATTCTAAAAATGAGCATAGTTCCTCGATAGGTGAAAATTCCACTGCACCGAAAAAACAACGTCTCGAAAATCACAAAGCGGAATGAAAAGTAATTATGTAATTGCAATTTGAAAGATTTCGTGAGCATCCTGAAAATTTAAGAAATAATATTAAAAAAATTGCAACTCGAGAAGACAATTTTTGAGGGAGTTATGACATGATACATTTTGAACGCGCCACATTTCCTACGCGCGAAATATGGAAAATCGGCCCCTCTCGCACTCCCCTTCTCTTGCCTATAATCTCGGACAAATACCACTCACCTTTTAGCGGCAAGTCGGTACATTTGTCTTATCCACTTTGGTCGTTCAATAAGAGTTACTGGAGCATCCTAGAGAAATTATGAAATTATGAAATGTTAACTCTTTTTCTTATATTGCGATTTCCCAAAATACCATATTTCAGTTTTGTATTTATGATGAGAGAAGTGACTCAAATTAAACATAAGTGTACATATTACAATCAATCATAAATCTTTTACCGTCGAGTTAAGAGAACGTTGTTTCGGACAAATGGTGTGATTTGAAGAAACCATCCCACTCGCAATTTGCCATCTTAACATTTCAGGGAAAAATAATTTTATTTTCTCATGACTTTTTATTGAATGACGAATTAATTTTTTTTCGGAGAAAATTTTCAGTTACCTATTAAAGCGACCTTATTTTAAAAAAAAACTTTCGAACATCCCCAAGATTTGGGGTGGCAGAAATGATGCGTTAATGCGTTTTTTGAAAAGGTTTTAGCAACTGAAAAATGTTTCCAATTAAAGTTGCTTCCAAAAACTTTTTAATGATGTGTAATATGCCCCCTCGTTTTTTATTCGGCATTTCCGAGAAACGCACCCCCCTCCTTATTATTTGAGAAAGTGAATTTTTTTATGAGATTCCCCACATGAAGATATTTTTTTGCGAAGCCGTAACTTCAGTTTTACCGTAAAAAATAGACGCCCAGTCGGTCATAAACACAAAAACAGGTTTCGCCTATAACTAGCAGGCAGACAATAAATAACGAAAATTTATGATGGTCCTAAAATTCCCAGTGGTGGGGCAACGAAAAAATTGATAACTTGCACAAATAATACTTATGTAGGTGCAAAATTCTAATGATTTTGATTCGATGAATTGACAGTGGTATCATTCATAGAATATTTCTCTTGAGATACTTGACTTGTTGTTCTCGTCTGATTAGACATGCTGCTTGCCAAATTTTGGGCGAGAACTGCTCTCCCGGTGAACGTATAATATCTGAAATTAAATGATCATTGCAGTATTCGCGATTTCTGAGTAAATTAAATAATGGCCATACGATTTCTGGAGTTGTTTCCATATCCTTTTCTTGAACACAAAAATGAAGAATATGAAAACTCCGTACAGTGCGTTGCAAGAATCAGTGAGGATCCAAACTTCCTTTGGAACAGATTTGGTCTTCGATTCGACTATCCAAGAAATAACTTCCATGGACCAGTTAATACCCATAGCAAGGAGAAGTTTTAGGTACAAGTTGAATCTATCAAAATACAGCAGGTTAAGTCTTGAGGAGCTACGACAAAATTAGAAAATACTGAAGATTGGTTAAGTTTGTTAGCTACCTACAGATTGGAGTTTAGTGTTAAGAGAAGGAATAGAGGGTCAGAAGGTTCTTTCATATCATACCTTTGCTTTTCATTGTCATAACTGTGCCTTCTGCTGTCTTCTCTTTTTAACATAGCAGTTTCTCTCTTGGCTTTTCTTATTTTCAAAGCCGTTAAAATAAACAATACGATATTGAAAATAATCAGCAGGGCCATCATTCCGTAAAAGTATATCAGAAGCGGAAGTCCCTCTGAAAAGTATACATAAATTGAAAATTGTTTGTTCATCGTCGCTAATTACTATGTTTTAAATATTTCAAAAGCGCTCGGAGCGCCTGGAAGGCAGAAAATCACATCTACAAATATCTAGAAAAGTCAGGTGCTTACTATAAATCTTAAATTGGAATGCCTGCCTTTGTTATTGGCATTGACGCCTTAACAAATTTTATACCATACCATACTTTCAAAGAAGATTGCTTAGTAGAATGTAAACAACCAAGTTGAAAGTAGAAGGATAACATAAACGTGGGGGGTATGTTAGGAGGTATTGAAAAGTGATTTCGTCTCAAAAAGTCTCAAAAAGGATATAACCTGTTTCTGTTTGCATATACAAAATAATTAAATAATAATGTTGTAATATTCAAGTGTGATCGTACAGAAATTTCACTCTGCTGTATACTTCTTGTAACTGCATATAATACTTAAGACGTCGAAAATTCCTGACTGACAAATAGTCACTTGTTATTGACTTCGAATCTCTCAGCTCAATAAATTCATATGCAGTATTCGAGAAGAAGCCTTTAAGTTTGATAACCGCTAAGAATCAGAGGGCAACTGTTAGCTACAAAACCAAGTTAGCGTCCTGCGAGGGATATTACCACAATAAACATGCATTCTAGTTACATAAATCCAACAATATATTTGTTTGATTATAAGTAATTTGAAACGTATTAGTAAGCAGAAAATGTTTTATTCTGGGCAGAAGAGTGGAAGAGTGAAATGCATGTGAATACCAGTACACTTGCAGATAGTAGAATCTTTAGGTAAATTAGATAGAGGAAAAAGAACTAAAACATTTTGGACTACAAGGTTACAAAAGTTTCAGCTGAGTCGTTGGTGTGAGGATGGAAGATTCCTAGATGTAACGATCTTTCAAAAAGCTTTCCAAAAATGACATGGTGCCCTTAATTCCAATAAAAATATGTTTGGTGCAAACCACTTTTTAATACCTTGTGGAGGTATATTCTACCTCCATATAAGGGAATTTGAACGAAACTATTTGGCAACCGATTGATGCCTCCTTAGAAGCTGCATTATTTTTTCAGTATCTCCAAGTTTCGATCAACAATTTCAGGCTGTGTTTGGTATTTTATACTGTACCTACATGTTAAGGGTCAATACTTTAATTTTACCTGTAATCCAACATTTCTCGAGGCCAATCTTGGGATGAAAGGATGATTCTAAGTCTAGTGTGGAGTTGATGGTAGCCAAAGTAACTAAAAACAATACAGGAACTCCCCAAGCATAGCAACTGAACAGGATGAATCTCTTCTTCGTCTTCCTCTTGCTACTAGACAGTCCTTGCGTACCACTGAAAGCAATTATAATATTAGTTACTGCAGAGGCATGGTTGTAAAGTTATATACTGGTGAAAAGAATTATCATTTAGGAAGGACGATCCTCCTTTGAATCGGTTCAACTACAGTTGGAGGGTGCAATAATTATTGTTTGTCTGAAATTGGGAAAGACTGCTGATATGGACGATATGAGGAATGAGCAAAAAGTGCTAACCTCTCTGTAAACTACTCCAGTTGTAAATGCTGCTTGTTCTTAATTTAATTTTTTCCAAGTACTGCGTTGTATTTGTTTGTGCGCTTGGTTGGATATGAAAAATAGGTGTAATACTCGTAACTGTTGGTACCGTCAGCCTTTTGTGAATGTGTTATTTAGAGATTCCATATTGCCTGATTTTTTTGCATTAAAATTCGCAGTTCCGCCTCCTCGATAAGTTATTTCTAAGAACTAAGTATGTTACTTTGTTTATGCTGTAATTTGCTCGTTGCCTTGATTGATGAATGCCAAATTTTAGAATAGGAGAATGTATGCAGAAAATGTGAGAATAATATGTTACTTACACAGCTTATTTTCTCAACAAAATGCCTTCAAATAAAACCATTTGTATGGAAAATAAATGGGTAGGATTTAAGCGCGCATTAGTTTAAATACTTTGAGCATTAGATTAATTATTATGCGCATTAAAATTCTTCATATTGTGCAATAGATAAAGTTATTTTTAAAAATAAAAAATGTAGAAATGAGCAATATTTTGAATATTCTGAGAAATAGTTGTCAATATTTTGCGCCCTATATTGACTAATGCGCGCATTAAAAATTTTCATATTGCGCAACGTATAAACATATGCGTTTACAATAAAATGTGTTCCTTAAAGAATTATTTTAGCATTAAAAAATAAATGCACGCTTAAAATGATTGAAACGAGCATTAGATTGAGTAAAGCGTGCACTATACCTTGACAACAGCGTATGGTACTCGTAGATACATTTTGCGGGCAATCACCACGTGCACGCGGTCGCAGGTGAATACCGGTAGAGTTTTGAGAAGAAATCATCGTTTTATATGTTGCACTTACCTAGGGCCTAGGGGAGATAAAGAGTGGCAGACAGGATACTGTACTTGTCCTGCGTTCCTAAACAATATATTTGCAAGCATCTTTTTAGGAGTGACTATAAGGTCAAGTACGTGGAACCTCCACCCGAGGCAAAAAATTTGCCGATCGGGGAGAAACGAAAACGTGGTCGGCCAAGCAAATCTAAAAAAGCTTTACATGTTCAGTAAGGTTTTTGAATGTTTGTATTGTTTGAGAATTTTCTATGTTCAGTTGGTTTTACGTTGTTATACTTAAACGTTAGTTAATGTTTTCTTTAACTAAACCCTTTTATTTAGTATATACCCTGCTACTGTATTAGTGCGCAATATGCAAATCTGTACTTGATCTAATGTTTGTTAAATTGTTTAATTTCAATATTGCATGTTTTGAAAGTGTATGGAAAACCGCAGACCAACTGGTTTCGTCCTTCTAGGACTCATCAGTACGGTGCTTTCCCCTACACACTCAAACCATGCAATTTAACTTGCTATATATGCTGCCGCGCTCTGGACAGATATCAGCAAGTGACAATTACTTTGAGTAATTATCTGGTAGTAATCAGTGGTACTGGACCCTTCGAACAACTACTCCTCGGACAAATACTCAGCCAGGCATGGAATTATAGAACTAAATCCAGATTTTTTGTACTACGAGACGTCACAGAATGCTACCCCACCTAAGATGGCTTTGAAGCAATCATAATGTTTCTCCATGTACGTACTTGCTTTTAAGCAGGTCTTTGTTTAAATATTGCATGTTTTGAATGTGTATGGAAAACCGCATTGTTTAAGTGTGCAGTTATTTTTCGCTGCCTAAAATTAGTTTTTCTGAGGAACATCTTAAATACATAAAATACAATAAAATTATTTAAAAACTGCTAATATATTTTTAGCTTCCTACCATCCTACCTACTCCTCAATTAGTTATTTTAAAACGTTAATAGATAATCTAGGAAGCATTTATTTTTTAATGCACTCTTTACTCAACCTAATGCTCGTTTCAATCGTTTTAGTGTGCAAGTAATTTTCTAGTGCTCAAAGTTATTTTTCTGAGAAACAACTCAGATATGTAAGTGACAGTTAATTTAAATCATTGTAAATTAAATAATTTTAATGCAACTTTAATTTCTGAAGTGATAAAATGGTTTATTAACTGCTCATATATTTTTTAAATGTAGCAGACATACTGCACATTTAATTAGTTTGCAACGCAAATATATTTTCTAAGGAGCGTTAATTTTTTCCAATGAACGCAATTTCTTTTTTTGGTGTTAGTTAATATAATCTACTGCAAAATTATTCAAAACATTGCTGGTTAATTTTGTTTGCTGGCAATTGTTTTTTTCGAATGCTAAGATTTTTTATGTAATGCACAAATATATTATATAATGCTTAAAATTAATGCTTATTTAATATAAAATAATGCTCAGTTAAATTGTCCTGAAAATAAATTGAAACCGACGACTTATAAACACTGCAAACATTTTTGGCGGAAGTAGATGTTCAATATAATATATCTACAAGATTTATGATATGAAATTATTACCATTTGCTTTCGGTGTTATAAAGGTTGGCTATGCGTACTTTTGTCGTTTCTTAAAATGGGAGAAATTGTGCCCTTTTATATATCAAACGGGGAAGTTAGAAGAAGGTACAGGGAGAGAAGACGGAATAAGCGGTTCCTTTGGATTATGTAATAGGAACGCGCGGATTTCTGCTATTTAGGAAGTCAAATAACTCGCGATGGTAGGAGTACTAGAGATATAAAACAAAGAGCAGCGTCGAGTTGTACTTAACAAAAAGAAACAACTGTTATGCTCGGGAGCGGTCAATGCAGAAACTCGGAGGAGACTCCTAAAGACGTATGTATGGAGTGCGGAAAAATAGCTGTTGTGGATTGAGTGATATTCAAAATTCAGACCGTGTGCTTCAGATTAAAGACAAGAATGCAGTTATGGTAAATTATGTAAGTATGGCAAACAAAGTTATTTTCACTGCAGAAAACCCAACCGAAAATATTGTGTTTAAATACTGTAGCAAAATTTCCAAGTGCTAATGAATTATGTTAATGCCAAAAAAATATGTGGGGAAATCCAAACAGCAAAACAGACCAAATACAATTACCTACATAGCGCTATAAGTGAAGCAATTTATATAGTCTGATCATGGTTCCCGTAACTACCTTGTGAGATCTGAAAGGTGAATGAAATTAATTATTCTTACAAAATGTAGCTTTTAAGAGAGAAACAGAGGTATAGATATAGAATGACACAGTGAGTGCGCAATCGATTATTAAAAGTAACTGACGAAAAGAAAGTTTGAAATTTGAATGCTGTTCCAAAAAACACTTTCAGAGCAAAGTGTAATAAAAGTTCGACGAGGAGTGTTATTTATTTGTAGCATCACTATCTGTGATGCTCTTTTGATCTTATAGTTTTTATTTCTTTTAAATCACTATTTTTTATTCTCCTGTAATTATCACGTCTTGGGAGACGTTCCGTGATTTTGTTTCTCTGTATTTCCCAGAGTTTTGCGCCAACTGCTTCGGTTGCCTGCTAGATGTACGGTCTTGCCAAAGGTCCTTCTATTCGCCTTTTGTGGGAATGCTCTCTCTTTTCGTTTCTCATCGAGTTTCTTCTGGACTATCAAATACTCAGTATAACCTCTGGATGATGTGCCGAAGAACGATAATATAAGATGTTAACAGTCTTCCTAAGATTCCTCTTCTTATGCGATTACTGACTGCTTCATTAACGCTGTTTCCTGTCCAGTTTAACTGATTCCCGTTTTGGATGAGGTGGTCTGTCAAACTTGTACAGTGTGTTTCTGCAGATAGCAGCTTCATCTGTTCACACAGGTGATGGAATTGTAAGATAACTTCTGAAGCTGCTTTGAAGTCTTTTTGGAGTTTACTCCTTAAGAATCGATTTTCAGTTATAGCCCACGGTACAGAAATTTTATGAGTAGTAAAATCAAGCGTTACATTTCGCGTTAACTAAAAGTAACGCGTTACGTTACCTGTAACATTGAAATTATGTACGTATCTATGGATACGGCTGTTTATGTCTGGGCATGGAAATAGTAAAAATAGAGTGGCGTTTGTTCGTTTCTAAATTTGTTGAATCTTTTGATTTAATATGGAAAAACCTAATAAAATACTCCAAATATTGCTTAGTGCCGAAATGTGAATCAATGCCTATTCGAAAACCAGGAAAAGTATTTATTTCATTGCCAGTGGGATCGACGTTTAGCAGGTTGTCACTTAATTACTGAATTTATAAACAATTTATATTTTGATGTAGTCGGACATTTTCAAACATAACCATTTGATAAATACACATTTGGGAATAAAACTGACATTCGCGTGTACCCTATTATCAAGTGATTGAAGTTAAAATAATCGTTCGTAAGGATTAAACTCCAGTCGTGCGTCGGAGCTGACACACACAAGTTTCTTTAATTTAGTCCTTTTCGTTGTTAAGTTGTACCTCGTTCTATTTTTGTACTACCAAGATGTAAAATCCAGTTTTTGGAGTTTGTATAGTTATATTACCTATATTAGGCGTGGGATTGAATATGGGAATAGTAATAGGTATAATAAAATATTGAACTTGGCTTTATAATGATGAGTGTGGAAGGAAGGATTTTTTTGGTGATTTAATGGATGTTACGTTGCTTTGGAGGGTGATTGTCGAACTAGGATCATTTGAATCATTTTCAAGAATTACGGGTAGCGGAATAAGGGAGTGAATACAGCAAGCGTCAAACGTGATGACGAGCGACAGAGATGCGCAGTTGAGTAATCCCCACTATTCACCCACTACGCTGTCGACCGGGATTGGTTTTCGGTGGACGCAGCCAACTGTCAGTGGCGCACGATTAGCTTCATAATAAATTCATCTATAGTCAAAGTAACCTCGCGCCACTGCCTGAAAATGTTTTAAACTAGGGCGTGGCCTTACCTGCGCGGGCTCCCGCCATCACGTTTGACGATTGCTGTACATACCTATAAAAAACTTTGTCAAATCGATCTTTGCGCGTGTATCAAATTAAATGCGACATGCGCCACGCTGCTATGCCGTTTAATTCATAATATTATCAGAGACGGCAATATAAACGTACGTCTTTCAATGCTAAGACAACCGCTCAGAATCTCTCTATTTGGTTAAAAAGAGAGGCGTTTATCGTTTCATGTCGCAGTCGTAACGTGCCTTGACTTTGACATTGATTCAGCGGCGTCGAATTTGTTTGCGTATTTTTTCAATTTTTCATTAATTTTGGTTTGGAAGCTTCGTGTTTTTGTTAAGAATTATCTGTGTTACTGTTCTTTCATCGTTTTGTGTTACTTTCTATTGCGTTTTTGAAAGACTAATATAAGATCAGCAAATAGGTATCCCAGGCAAGCGCTTGAATTCGCAAGCAAGGTTTGTTGTAAATTTACTGCAATACTTTACGGCGGAAATAGACAATGGTGGTGTTTTAATATCTCTAAATGCCATTCAGCAGGTAAATGAAATTATTTTAATGATAGTTCCTGCTTATTAAATTTCAATGTTGCAGCGTGTTGCTGATGCTTGCAGATAAACTTGCGAACAGTTTTCGGCAAAGGGTCGCGCAGAACGCAATGAAACCCTTTCCAGTACATGCCACTGCTTAGAATCAGACTCTGCCTTGAATTTACTTAACCCATACGGTTACTATTTGTCACGTGTGCGTAAAGATATAGTTGACAGACTATACGTCTTTTTAGTTTGGTGTCACCCGATTTCTAAAGAGTAACCACTCGGATTTTGTCATCGTCTGCTAGATGAGTTTGCAATATCTTGGCTAGGGGCCATTGACTTGGTTTGATGTTATTTCCTTTGATTATGACAAGAGCACCAGTTTTTAGATTTTCTTCGTTTGTTTTTCGTTTATATCGTTGTTTAAGTTGATTTAAGTAGCTTATTGACCAGGATTTCCATATATCTCTATTTTCTGTATCAATCTCCATCTGTATGGAACGTCGGTATCTATGGCAGTATTGACTGGGCTTGGAGGTGAGATCAATTCTCGTGCTATCAGGAAGTGTCCTGGTTTTGGCGAGTGTGTCGTTTGGATCTTTACTTAATGCTCAGAGTGGTCTTCTATCTGTTGGGTAAGTGTAGTTAGTTCTTCGTAAGTTAAAATAGAGTCTTAAATGGTGTTTTATGGATTTAATACCAGCTTCCCAGAGACCCCCGAAATAAGGAGTTGCTGGAGGTATAAAGTGCCACTGCGTCGTAATGGAATCTTGGGCATTTGAGTGGCGAATGACCTAATTTACTTGTTTTTCTAACTTCTTGCTTGCTTGCTTCTTGAACTATAAAAACGTACAAAAAACATTTATGGATCTAGATGGTGCCTAAATAGAGAATATAATATTCACTGCAAACAAGTTAGATAAAAGGATGTAATTCAGACGTACCAAATTATCTGCACTTTCTGTAAATTGTTTGATAACGTTTCAAGTCTGTTTCAGACTATTGTCACTCATTAGTCATTAGGTAGCGTAGGCACAATATTTAAGCGTGTACAGTTTTCCGATAGCATAAGTTTGTGAAAATTTCTGTACCTTTCTTTGTTCTGCTTGACTACCCTATACAAAATACCTGAACGTAGACGCCTTCAGTCGTGAACCATGTATCAAAAAGTACGTCCAAATATTTACCTCTCCCGTCTTATAGTTTGTTAGTTTAATTTTTCATTTCAATTTTACGAAATCTGTAACTGTCGTAAGTCGCAACATTCTACAAGCAGGTTGCGCATTACAACTTAAATTAGATGAAATAAAAACTACTTAAATTTTTTATAAGGAAATACATACCTAAATGTCCACCAAATGTCAATGCACATAACATTCATCCAAAAGAATGACGCAAGGAAGAAAAAGTAGCACAAATAAGCTGGAATCAAAAATGCAGTCATGATTTATTACGCTTAAATAGGTAAGTGGAATTTACTTACCAAGAGTTTGGCATGGAATTTGTTCAAAATGTTGGTAAAGCATAATAGAAACAAGAAAAACGTATGCTAGCATGAGGGATAGGACGTAGCACATAAGAGCTTTTCCATGTATATTTCTATCTGGCAATATTGCGTACACCAGGAAGGTTATAAGAAGGAATGGTATCGAGATGATCATACCTGGAAAGAAAATAATATAGAGATTTTTGTTCAGATCTTAGTCACATGTGCTGGAGCTATTTTCGGAAGCAAATGCCACCATAAATCTTTTAGTTCATCAAAGTTAATATCTGCTATCTACTGCTATTGACCTGGTGTCAGTGTGGAACGGTAACTTTATACTAATTTAGAGAAGTGTTGCACCAGCCCCAATACAATAGGTCAAATTAAATTTAATTAGTGCCGTCTTGTAATGTACCTATAGGTATAAGAATGTAACATTTAATCAGTTGACAAATTAGACAGTCTGCGGGCCAGTTTGTTAAATGATGATAGTTAATGACTTGTAAACTGATTACGATGATAATTTACGTATACTTTTACATTTTGGCCGATATTTCAAATTATTCATTTTTGTGAAGAGTGCTTAGGAAAGTAAGTCGCCACTGAATGTTTTTCATTGTTATTTGGAGTGAAGACAAAACAGGTCGAAAAAGCTTTTTTGAACTCACCGCTCTCAAAATGACATTTCGCGAACCCGACAGACAAACTCAAACATAGTGTTCGCGCACTAGTGCGCGAAATCTAGCAAAAAGTACTGGCCCTTTCAGGCTTTCTAGAAATAATTTGACTTGATAGTAATAAAGTTTGGTTAACAAAACGCCATTTCTCCAATTTGGACGTTGAAAATAGTGAAAGAATAAAGATAAATCGCTATTAATTCGATTGACACTTTGACAACTCAATTCAATAAATTAAACCAAATGTCATTTTCTACAATAGTCAAATGGAAATCTGTCAATGTAACCACTTGATTTTTTGAAATTTTAAATTGGAAACGTATTAGATAATAATTAAAAAATTATAATGTTCGTTTCAAAAAAGATTGTACGAACCTCGATGCGCGAAGACGTCTTCGGCGCATTCGCGCAAATGAGGCACTCGCTCCTTCGTCGCTCGTGCTTGGAACATTGCGCTCATGCGCGAAAAATGTCGTCTCGCATTCGTTTCGTAAATAATTATAATAATTAATGCTTTTGAAAAGGAGTATTTACGTATGTGGTAGGTGAACTGTCAGGTGTTAATACATTAACACTTATTATAAAATTCATAATGGGAAATTTATTTAAACGGAACAATATAACTTTGTTATTTGAAGATAACAAGTTGTTTTTTCTTTAAATTACATAACTGGACGAAATTGGACGTATCGTATTACAGCGGTTTTACAGTTTTCGTACCATGTGCTAATCTGACAACTTTTTAGATATCTAATTTTGTTACATATAAATACATTAGTCGAATTACTTCAGCATCGACCCTGAAATGAAAATTCAAGAAATTTTATTATGAACTGTGCCACCTAAATTGTTGACGCAGACATCCTATACTTACATCAATTGTCGAAAAATTGTAACTTTCATATTATAAGTTGTATCACTTACTTACGTATTTCTTTATAGCGTTCCGAAGCACCTCAGAAATCAGATTCAACTTCTATCAGATTCATTCGCTTAACACTCGCAGACGGGGGACAATTTTTTATTCAGTTGTGTCACATTTATATTTTGGATCAACTTTTATATCTCGTTTGCGAATCGTTGAAGGAAGGAACACCTTTTTAAGTTTTTAAAAACAATTAGCTGAGCTGAAAGAGTGCATTAAAGATTTCTTAAAAATAGGGTTCATCAGATAAGAGTTAATAATATGGTTTTTGGTAGGAGAGATAGTAGACGAGGTGTACCGCAGGGACGTGTATTGTGACCTCTTTTATTTAGTGAATTGTATACACAGCAATTAAGAAACCCAGTTGTTAGTTGTTTTCTGTCTCAGGCATGAGTTGATTGTATTGTTAAATAATGAATAGAGAATCTTGTATGAGCGGCTTTGTCAAAATAAATTAGGGTTAAATAGCGCAAAAACGAAATCCATGATTCCAGGATGGATTATGAAAAATTTAATAATTCGGGATTTTTTCTTGACGGTGTTATTTAATTTATCTCGGAGATTAAGCATTTAGGAGTTAAATATTTTAGAAATCATGTGGATTACATGCATAAAAAGATTGATAAAAAATAAGGGTTTGTTAATCATATATAGAAGTATTTGTAGCAGTGGTGTAACTTCTACATGATTTTTAAATATACTCCCGTTAGCGATGTGCTGCAGTCATTGAATTGAATAAAAGTTGAGCGGTGTGTTGAGAGGGCAACTCTCATTTTGATGTATATGTAAGATCAGACACAAATAAATAAAATTTACATTATTGTCGGCGTCTACCGATATTTTTCTTTTTACTGTCAAACGTGGAGATGATAAGCTATATCACTGCAAAATTGTTACTGGTAACTGGAATCAAAGCTTTGGTAAAATTTAAGCGAGCTGTTGGCCTTTTGCTGTTGCTATTTCAAACCCGTTACTAGAAGAACTCAACAAATGGGTTTAGTGATGACACCGTCTTAATGTAAAATTTCGGACATAAACAGTTGGGCATTATAATAAGCTTGAAATCTGATAACGCGAATGTTCATTTGCAAATCTACATTCAAAATCCACTATATTAGAGTTTATATGAATACAGGGTATCCCACGACGACCTTACACGATCTGTATATAGAAAAGTATATACAGTAGAATTACACAAATTTGCACAAACAGGTAATCGAGGATGCTCAATTCGACTAAAATATTTTTGACTTTATGCGACTTCCGGTTATACCGGAAATAGACACCAACTTCCTTATTTTAAATGGAATGCCCACATTTTTATTACGGATTTAGATTTTTGGTCGAATTTTAAGGTCACCTTATGCAAAACATCATATGTGTAAAGTGCACCCTCTTCGAGATATTAGACGTTAAAAATCGTCATTTTTCAAATTTCATCAATTATAGCTTGGAAACGGTACGAGATAAAGAAAAATTACTTACATGTCCCTATCCTAGTTTTTAATTCTCTATCTATTGAGTGTGGAAAATACTGTCTCCTGATTGGTCAAAAAATGACAAAAAGTTGCCAATCGGGAAGCAGTATTTTCCAGACCCATTAGATAGATAATTAAAAACTAGGATAGGGACATGTAAATCATTTTTCTTCATTTCGTACCGTTTCCAAGTTATAATAGATGAAATTTGAAGAATGACGATTTTTAATGTCTAATATCTCGAAGAGGGTGCACTTTACGCATATGATGTTTTGCATAAAGTGACCTTAAAATTCAACCAAAAATCTAAATCCGTAATAAAAATGGGGGCATTCCATTTAAAATAAGGAAGTTGGTGTCTATTTCCGGTATAACCGGAAGTCGCAGAAAGTCAAAAATATTTTAGTCGAATTGAGCATCCTCGATTACCGATTTGTGCAAATTTGTGTAATTTTACTATATATACTTTTCTATATACAGATCGTGTAAGGTCGTCGTGGGATACTCTGTATACTATAAACATGACAAATTGTATCGTTTGCATTACATTAAAATAATAGGCAAATTAGTAAATACGGAGGTAAGTAGGTACTCTTACTTATGTTGTAAAATCTCTGATCGGATTGAATTTCATTCGATTGGGCGCATAACAATGCCTTTAATTCCCGTTCTTCTTCAGTTTCTACAATACAGTAACTACCCGCCGAATAATATTCATTAATGTGTTTCACCCATAAGTTTCCATCACTTTGGGCATAGAAGGCATCCTCCTCAGTTTCAGTTGGATCCAAAAGAAAGAAACGGCAGTCCATAATACCGTACTCATATTTAAAATATGTATCCGAGGTTTTATACAGACGATCCTCTTTGTAAACTTTCAGCGGCAGAAAAGCTTTTTTTGATTTAACACAAGACTTTTTACGTAATCGGTACCCTTCTGCACAACATTTTCTGATGCAACGCACATTGCATCGACACGTATTCCTAAATTCCTTGACGGAGTAACTTTCGTTTTTCCTTGTATTATGGTAACCAACAGAACAAGAATTATTACTCAAAACGATATGGAATAAAAGAACGAAGAACACTAATGACACTATTATTAATTTTATCACCATAGCAATTAAGTTTGCTCTAAATTCAAGGGACGATGTATTATCCTGAGTGTGACGCACAACTAACCACTTATGAGCATTATTACCTCAACAGGCAGGAAATACTGTATTATCAGAAGCGTGTTATGAGTCGTTGGGGAAATGAATATTGGCAATGCAATCATTTTTAAAAGCAGAAGAAACCTAGAATACGTAGGTACTAATTTTTGAAAGTCGCAGTGGTTGAGATGTTTTGGAGTTTTTAGGGAACTTTTGCCCAATTTAAAACTTCATTCACTGAGATGATAATTTTGTTTAATCATTATTATTTAGAAAATGACTATTGTAGATATAATCTCATATTCCAGGCAGTGCATTAAATCAGATTTGGTTAAATGCGAATTGAACAATGAACATATCTGACGGGCGTAAATTGCATATGGCTTGCTTATATTACAATAAATTATGAAAAATGAAATATATTTGTGCAACAAATTAAAATATTGAACAAATGTTTTATCAATATATGCAGAAACCTTATCCTTTTACAATATATGCAGGGTATATTTTTCCCTGGTGAGTTACATACTTTCAAATTTTAAAAAAATACAATTCTAGCATCTACCACTGATTTTTGCTAAAGATACCAATCTTTTATGACCATTTTGATTACATCTTAGGACACAATGCAATGGTAAAATAAATTAAGACACGCTTACAACCACTAGAATCTACCATACTCCTTAAGCCTTATTCAGAGTGGGAGCGTTGAGCGCAGCGTCGCGTTGTGTCGCGTCGAGCGCCGCGTCGTTTTTTAAAACAATACAATACAATTTGAATGGAACCATTCACAGTGACAGCGTCGCGCGCAGCGTTACTTAAAGCGTTCGCGTCCGAAACAAATCGGATTGTTTTTTTACAGCGTTTCAGTCAGTATTCAAAATGAGCTCAATAGAAGAAGACTTCTCGGAGGTGCTGATTGCGGAAATTCAGGCTAGACCAGCCTTCTGGAATACAAAATTATCTGCAAATAATCAAAAGTTCGGATGGACATTCTCATATAATTAAAAAATCTATCCGGATACTGTCTTAATTTATAGTATAAATGATGGAATTCGCCTTATAAATGTCTTTCTTTGTTTATAGGGTGAATTCCAACTTTTTTCTTTAATATCTTCAAAGTATAATAGGGTGCATCGAGTAACATAAAAAGAACTGCTCTGGTTGGGGCCATTTTGTACACTGACGCTTGCAGACGCTGTCACTCTGAATACATCAACGCGGCGGTAGACGCGAAGCAACGCGGCGGTAGACGCGAAGCAACGCGGCGGTAGACGCGAAGCAACGCGACGCTGCGCTCAACGCTCCCACTCTGAATAAAGCTTTAGTACCTATAACATAAATATTAGGCAAATTATTACAATACATTGTTCAGGACAAGCATTTTATTTGTCTTGCATTTTGGAGTTTACTCCTTAAGAATCGATTTTCAGTTATAACCTGTGATACGGAAATTTTATGAGGTGTAAAATCAAGCCTTACGTTATCTGTCACATTGAAATTATTTACGTATTTATGGATACGGCTGTTTATGTCTGCATAGAGCAAGGAAATAGTGAAAATAGAGTGGCATAGAGTAGATATGACAGTTGGCGTTGTAAAGCCAGCATTTGCAGTGTTTGTTCGTTAGTAAATTTGTTGAATCATTTGATTTAATATGGAAAAACTTAATATTAAATACTCCAAATATTGCTTAGTGCCGAAATGTGAATCAACGCCTATTCGAACACCAGGAAAAGTAATTATTTTATTGCCAGTGGGATCGACGTTTAGCAGATTGTCACTGAATTACTATATTTATAAACAATTTATATTTTGATGTAGTTGGACATTTTCAAACATAAACCATCCGATAAATATACATTTGGGTATAAAACTGACATTCGCGTGTACCCTATTATCAAGTGATTGAAGTTAAAATAATCGTTCATAAGAAGTAAACTCCAGTCGTGCGTCGGAGCTGACACACACAAGTTTTTTTGGTCTTGCATTTTTCTTCAAGGAAAGTCTATATTGGAGAGTTGAAATAGTTCACTAGAAGTTTTATTTAGTAAAATGACATAATAATTGACAACAGCTTTTAACAATTAATAGAGTTCATGTATGGGCCGCTTAACTCGCTGACAGCCAATCACACACCTTGCCCCATTGACTTCTATTGACAAACTGCAGGAACAGGACAGGGAAAACATGTGCACTGGAGCGCAGGACGGGGGCAGGGAGAATGCAGGGACAGGAGAAGGATAGAATCTTGACATGACAGGGGAAGGATGTTGACAGAACCATCAGGGACAAGTCAGGGACAAGTCAGGGACAGGACAACGATAGGCGACTAGGCGATGATTTCCATGCAGAAACAGGAATACAGGATTCCCACGACCAATTTCGGACATATATAAAGCGCGAAATCAAAGTTCCTGTCAAGATTGCAGAGGGCTTCATATTATATACTTTCACTTTCATAAAGCCTTATAAAGGGTTTTCCAAATAGCGAGTTAGAACAGTTAGAGCAAGATTGCTTTGGAATGTAAAAAATGTCAAACCTTGATAACAATAAATTATTGTGTTTAGTACTTGACTTATCTAGGTTTAGTACATTCTGTCAATTTAACATGGAAGGATATAATATTCAACAGCGTTTAGAAATGAAAATGTGTATACGGTTCACCAGACGTTTCGCGCGTTTGCACACAGTGGTAGGATCGAGAAGCTACAGCACTAACGTGCGTTCTTTTCAAGATTATACTTCCACGTGTATGCCGCCGCCACCCCTGATGTCTACCACACGATGAGGTACCATGTCGGCGGCGCTTTCGAGATTTTACGGAAATTTCTTCAATTGAGAAGTTTATTAACGGATAATGAATGACGAAAAGGGTGCATTTTGGGCTTGTTACTCTCACAAAATGAACGTTTGCAGACACTGTGGCAATTTTATTTTATTTTTGATGAGTAGATCGAAATATGGACTTTATAGTATCGAGGTATTGATGTAAGTAAACTATTGCATATGACAGCCTACGGCATCATACTTCATTTGAGTCCTATTAGAGGGTCACGAGTCCAACAATTTGCTCGAAATATAAATTCCAGTGGTGTCTAGGACCTATCTAGCGTTCCTGGAGTTTAAAAGCGCCTGAAATCCCAGGAAGTCGGCATTGGAAGTTAGGAAACTTTGGATATATTGTTAAGCCCCGTTGCACTAAATATAAAATCGATATAATTTTGATAGAAATAAGTAACTAGGTGTTTAATGACCCTCTGGGTTACATTTATTTACTCACAAATAGCCCAAAATTTAAACAATGGCGATTTTAGCACGAAGCGCGCTTTCGGAGAATTAAACAGAAACACGTGCTGCCCCCGTTACGTCATTAGCTCAGAAGCGCTTGTGATTGGTCATCTGAATTGATGCTTTGATACCCAGAAAGCTAACGTTACGTGGAGTTTGACGTTTGAGTCGGTAAAGTAGGGTGCAATAATGTTAATGTTGGGAATAATCAGAATCTGACATTTGGAAATTTATTAGTTTTATTTGTATTGGGTGTATAAATAGTTCTCTGTTGTTTATTTATGTGTTTATTCCTATTTATAGTGTCAATTAGTATATCTGTGTACGGAAAGTAGAGCAAGGCTTCATTCATTAAAGCCGATTCAGACAATTTACCGGTAGTTTAGTAGTGAAATAATTGACAATTATTATTTATCCAATTTGGACTATTTCAGTGCTGAAATGAAAAATATTAAAACGAAACGGTGAGTGCTTCATTTATTTGGGAACTAGCAAACTGAAAAACAACGCTGGACACTATCTGTCAAACGACTAGACTGCCATGATTGGTTATTAATTCAGTTTTCGTTTGACGCGTTCGACACAAAATAACGTTTCGCGTTAGCAAGCATAAACAAACAACGGTTGCACTTTTGGCTAATATCTACAATTCTCGGAATTGACCTGGATACGTCATAATTTAAAAGGCTTAAAGGGCCAGGGTCTTAACTTTGATGGTGGTTTAGATGCCTAAAACGTTCGCTGTGAGAAAAATAAAAAAATACGGGTCAAATATTTTACGAGAATCTTTGGGAAAATATGATTTTTAAAAATTGTGTAACGACCCCCTTGTGCCAATTTTCAGCCGTACTAAAATTTTCTGAAGGTTATGGCTGCTTTATTCCTGGACTAGGAATATGGAATTGAACCCCCATCCTTTATGTTTATGTTTTTAGGTGAAAGAAATTCAATACCAAGCGTCCGGGGTGATATGTTCTACGTTCTAGCTGACTTTCACCACCTGACAATAATTATTATCTAATATTCTAAACACAATTACATCATTGAAGTACCTTTTAGCAATATTGATATTTTGTCTCATCGTTGGCCTTGGTTATTACATTACTGTTTTCATTCTTACTTGGATCAACGTACGTATAAAAAAACCACAACGGGAGTACCGGTTAGCGGTTACTAAGATATTAATAGAAACAGTGAAAATAATAAAATGTATGTAATACAAAGATAAGTACCTATTATTACGAAACATTTAGGTTTTGTGTAATGTTTCAAAGTAACCTTGTCCAGTTGGCTGGTAACAAATTAAATGAAACTTCATATTCTGGTAATTCACCATTTCAGCCATACCTAATAAGTACCTAACAAGACAATTTTGGTTAACTCCACTCCCACATTTTTCATATTACGTCGAAAACCCATCCAAAAGCTGTGTAAATAGTTATTTACGAAACGAGTGCGAGAAGACATTTGTGCGAATGCGCCGAAGACGTCTTCGCGCATCGAGGTTCGTACAATATTTTTTGAAACGAACATTATATTTTTTTAATTATTATCTGATACGTTTCCAATTTAAAATGTCAAAAAATCAAGTGGTTACATTGACAGATTTCCATTTGACAATAGTAGAAAATGACATTTGGTTTAATTTATTGAATTGAGTTGTCGAAGTGTCTATCGAATTAATAGCGATTTAAATTTATTCTTTCACTATTTTCAACATCCAAATTGGAGAAATGGCGTTTTGTTAACCAAACTTTATTACTATCAAATTATTTCTAGAAAGCCTGAAAGGGCCAGTGCTTTTTGCTAGATTTCGCGCACTAGTGCGCGAACACTATGTTTGAGTTTGTCTGTCGGGTTCGCGAAATGTCATTTTGAGAGCGGTGAGTTCAAAACATTAAATACATTCATGAGATTTCAAATCCTAGCCGTCGTAAAATATTCCCCAGAAAAAGTTTGCGCAAAATTGTTTCTTGAGATATGCAGGTACATTTTTGGCATTTCTCTGAATAATAAAACAGGTTTTTGCATTGATGTGATAATAATCATCATTGTTTGAAGAGATGTTTAACGATTCTGTTAATGGACAACATTCTAAATTCTAATGTAAGTACCTAATATCGCTGGCGATATTTAAACCATGAAAATGTCAAACAAAAGCAATAAGGAAGTGAGATAGTTAAGTGTGTATTAAGGACGTAAAGAAGCATTCACGGCCAGAAGTGCGATTGAAGCCTGAGGCGTGAAGTACCGACTGATGTAATGTGGCAAAGAACGTTGAAGAGGTTTGTTACCGTGCAACATATAATATTTAATATTTAATGCAGTTGCCACACCACCAATAGCTACTTATGTAACAGTTAGGAAATGTCCCATTTTGCCTCATTTCGTGTGCTGATTTTGACATTTCCGTGATTTGAAATTTGTGACGGTAAGAATTGTGTTATAAATATTTATAATTTATTGATTAAATATGAATTTTTTCTAATTTTTGTATCATTTCATTTGTAATTGGTGTTGAAATGTAATATTTCATCAGTGCGAATTTTTTTCCCATTTCCTAACTGGTTACAAAAGTGGACGCTTCGAAACTTGTGAAAAGTGACACTTTACGTCAAAATCAGTTAAGAGTTGCAGTAGGAGGTGAGTTAAGGGTGACTTCCAGTAGTTAAGCTTCCTCACACTCGCTCTGTATATTATGTGACACTTCTACCTCAGTCAAGTTAAATTATGTCACCACTAGTCACTACCAGAAGCACTTACTCAGTGGCGTAACAAAGGATGACAGGGCCCGTATGCAAAACTGCTTAGTATGCCCCCCCCCGTGTTATAGAAATATTTTGAATGCGAGGTTTCAAAATTGTACGGAAGCGCTGGAGGATCATGTAAAATTTTTTCTTTTTCTCGACCGGTCGACTTTTAAACCCGACCGGTCGACTTTTAAACTCAACCGGTCGACTTTAGAAACTCGACCGGGCGACTTTTGGAACTAGACCGGCCGACTTTTGGAACTCGACCGGTCTACTTTTGAAACTCGACCGGTCGACTTTTGAGAAAAACCCGTCTATACAGGGTGATTCATAACGAGTGTAAAAGATTTCCAGGGCTGATAGAGAATGTCAAAATAATAAGAAAAAATCGATGAACGTATGTCCTAAAATTATTTCCAACAAAAATGCGGGGTGTTCAAGTTTCTCAAAGAAAACTGATTACATATTTTAATATTTCGGAAACTACGAAAGCTATTAAATTAAAGTTTTAGGGACAATTTGTCGCTTGCAGACCTCTATCATCAAAAAAATTACTTTTACAATTTATTTTTAGGAACAATTTTTTAATCGAAAATTCAGATTTTGATGTTTTTACAAAATGCTGTTTCACTCGGAAGTTAACAGTTGTACAGAAAAAATCAAGAATACCTTTTTTCTTTGAAATAATTGAATGCAGAATCCAAAACTTCAATATTTTCTTTAGAAACCAGTGGCGTAACATCCTGTAAGCCAAAGGAAAGGGCTCTCTAGCTTATAGCGGCGCCACTGGTGGCAGTAGAAAAGCAAACCTTTTTAAGACGATAGAGGTTCACAAAGGACAATAGCCCTCAAAATATGAATTCAATAGCTTCGGTAGATTCGGTGATATTAAAAATAATATTTTTTTCGAGAATTTTCTACACCCTGTATCTTTGTTAGGAGCGATTTTAGGACAGATGTTCATGAAATATTTTTTCCTGTTTCGACTTCCAATAGTCGACCGGTCGAGTTCCAAAAGTCGACCGGTCGAGTTCTAAAAGTCGACCGGTCGAGTTTGAAAGTCGACCGGTCGAGTTTAAAAGTCGACCGGTCGAGACGACCGGTCGAGATAAAGAAAAAAGTTTTACATGATCCTCCAGCGCTTCCGTAAAATTGGGAGCAACATAAAAGTTAAAAACTTTTTTTATTTCACTGCTAAATACAAATAAAATAAAACCCAGATAAAAACCAACGTATGTATTAAAATTATTTTCAAACTATAACCATCTTAATGACTAAAATATTATTTTCTTCTGGCCTTACTATTAGCAAAGCCCTCAACTAAGTCTTTGGTATTCTTTGCCGATGCAGCTGTATGCTCAATCGCTAGAACAGAAAGGTCATGTAGGCGAATTTGACTAGTCGAATTTCTCAAGTAATTTTTGATAATTTTAAGTTTACTAAATGACCTTTCTGCGGTTGCAGTTGTAACGGAAAGAGTCAAAAATAAAAGTAAACAGATTAGCACTTCTGGAAAGTCACTTTCTAGAAAGCTGTATTTTTGAAGCAATATATTTGTTAAGTCTCTCACATGTTTTAATTGATAAGTTCTTTCACCATTGAAACCGCATTAACAAACTGAAATGAACATTTTTTACTAACTGCTTCAGAATATTTTAACTGTATCCTGCCACAGCAATCTACAATTTCGCTGTCTTTCATACTAAGAAAATATTTGGGTTGTAGAAATCCAAATATATTTGTAAGTCCATGGAAACTTTTGAAACGGTTTTCAAGTTGCTGGATGACTACGTCAATTGTTAAATAGAACACATTAACCTTAATCCTTAAACAGCATTTCTGGAGTTTGAAAACGTGTACGGAGTGGTGAGCCAAAAAGCGAGGTCTCACGCTTTGAATACCATAGTCGGCGTCTTTGATAAGAAGGACGCAAAACAATTAAAATCATAACAGGACACGACAAAAAGGGATACAATTAGAAGCAAAAAAAGAACATAGTTAAATGTATAATTATTATATTACAACCAATCAAATCCAGGATCGAGCCCAGGAGAAATTCGAATCGGGGCTCTTTTAGAGGTACGGTCGGGTCGGTGTGGTCAAGGGCCCCCCTAGGTGTTGGGCCCGTATGCACCGCATAACAGGGCATACCCTTCGTTACGCCACTGCACTTACTTATCCCCTACTGCTCCATCTCGAAGGTCTCAACGATATCGAGACAAAAATTCGTTGTTTTCAATAAATATTTTAAAAGATCTTACAGCCATAATTTTAGAATCGCAGGTGTCAATGTGTTCACCAACGTTAAGTATAACAAAAGAAATTTCTTAATAGGTAAGTATAAACATTACTTATGGATTGTAGAATTCGAACGCCGACAGCATTGGGATCATCTTTTATATCTACACGGCACGCTAAACTGAGGAGCCCCAAATCATCAAAGTAATCGATACAGTAATGATCACTGTATCTTCTTTCTCCCGATTCTCCAAATATATGAGAGCCGTCTTTCTGGATGAAGAAATTATGATCCTTCGACAGAGTTTTCTTGTTACATGGCGCTATTCCAAATGTGTAGTTTAGGAATTTTGAAGTATTCGAGTAGAGTATCCTATCATTGTAGATGGCTACGTCGAATTCTAATGTAAGGTTGTTGTCAGGAACACACATTTTCTTTTCCACGTGAAAATTTGGCCCACAACATTTTCTCACACAAGAACCCTCACACTCGCACGCAATATTTTCAGAAATTGAATAATTCCTGGAACCGTTTAACACAGATTTTAACACATTATCAATGTCACACGAGGTATGCACGTTTAAAGAACTAATAAGTCGAAGACTTAAACAAATTAAATGCATAAGAAGGATGAGCCTCATTGTGACCGTTCTGAGCGACTAGCGCGGGCCTAATAACCTTGTTGTAATAAAAATTCTGTTAAAAACAAACAACTAACAGCAGAAATTGTAGATGTATTGTTTAAGCATAGATAATATATGTATTTTGGAACTGGTTTTGCAGTCTCTTTGATTTGAGAGTAAAACGTGATTATTAGGAGAGGTAAGTATTCTGCAAATGAAAGAGGGATTAACAAAATCCAACTAAGAGTTTCCCGAAATGAAATTCATGCAAATCGAATCTATTACATTATAGATGTTCGTTTTTATTATGGATTACTACTCCTATAGGAGAGAAAAGCAACACCTATGTAAATTACTTCGAGACTGTAATTGCTTTGTTGAATGGTGGGGAATGACTCTCATTAAAGGATTTGTGAGGAAGGTTGTAACATGATATCGGAAGTATGAAGGCTACAAGATGTAGAGACTTGCGTTAAAAATCAAACGTGGAGTTAAAAAAAATTGTCGTTTCAAACACCGCTGACCCAAAACTTTAAGTACATACGTCACCGATATTTTCCTCCATAAGGACATTGCAATTCATGAAATGATGATTTTTTGATAAAAAGGTAAGAGTAGAAGAGCATTGATTAAAAATTAGGGTGTTTTAGTATTAACACTAATACATATTTGTAAATTTCGAAGCATCTACACCTACATTTTAATTTAAAATCTTTCCAAGACTAAATTATTTCCTGTTTCCAATACCTATTCTATTTGTTATTTTCATAGCATAAGTATACTCCAAACTTACGGCAGCAAGAAAAACTTATTTATAACTTACGACGACCACTTAATTTTTCTTGGAAAAATTGTCACTGGAATTATTTTTGGTGCAGACTTTCATGGTATGGTGCTAGAAATAACGAGGCAAAAGTTCTGCTGGATGCAAGCAGTGCAGGTTCATAAAGAAAACTTCGTAAATAGGACATTTATTTTAAAAAGACTTACTTCAAAAGCAAGTGCAATTCTCTGTAGTAATACAATAAGTGGTCTGGAATTGTCGGAAATTTTACGAAAGCTGTTGCGTTGCTTGGTAGCCACGAGTGTAAATTTGACAGTTAAAAGATCACGAGCGCTTGCGCGAGTGATCTTCTGTCAAA
Organism: Xestobium rufovillosum; assembly: GCA_963966045.1. Lineage (NCBI taxonomy): Eukaryota > Metazoa > Arthropoda > Insecta > Coleoptera > Ptinidae > Xestobium > Xestobium rufovillosum. The sequence goes on from OZ014493.1 coordinate 34,292,452, forward strand.
TTTACACGAGTGGCTAGTAAAAGCAACAACTTGAGAAAATTACCTAAAAATTCCAGACCACGAATTGTATTTAACAAGATTATTTTTTAAATCGAAGCAAGGTAGTTCAAAACGAAATTTTATTTCAATTAATTCACATACAAAGAAATGTGTTGGGAATATTTGACTTTTGGCAGGCACTAAAGTAACTACATTATATATTATAAATGCACCTCCAAATTCGCAACTATGGCAACTTATCAACAAGCAAAATTATCGAAAAAATTGTAGAAATAATACACGCTTCTAGACCCAAATGAAATGTTCCTATTAGTAGGAGAGCCCGCTGCAAAATTATGCACCCATCTGTTAACGAAATGAAATGTGCGGCAAAGGCATGTAAAAACACCATACTCAACGGAACGGCACCCGTGCCGGTCACCATTTGGTGCAAAAAGGTAAAAACAATGGCACTTCCGGTACGGAAATTTTCGGAAAATTGCGCGATTTGTTAACGAGATGAAAGTAATGTGTAAGTTACTCCGCACGGGCAGTTGTAATAGTGCATGTTAAAAAGAGACACTTTCGAAAAGAATGTCTGGAATGCCGGTATGGCGATTTGCATTGTGCAAAAAAGGACGGTACATAAAAGTAGCCGCTGAATTGCATGCCGGCTTACGTTCTTTTCAGCGTTCGGACTGCTGGACTGAGTGACATTAGGATCAAGTTAAAAAAAGGACTGTATAGGGAGCAAGTAACTAGGTAAACTTTCGCTATTAAATCATGCTGCAAATGCAACGCGTGACACTGTTGCTGAATTTACGAACATAAAAACATTTCCAATATTCCAATGTTAAAAACTCGCGCGCGCCGAATGCCGATTTCCCTGAAAATGGCGCCGCGTAGCGCGTTATAAATCGGGCCGTGCCACCTACTTAGACTGCTTTGAATTGCGGTACGCTTGGATATTCGTAAAAGGGACATAATGCCCTTTCCATTGAATTTTATTTCAACTCGTTAACACATGACGGGAATTTGTCCGAGTTACGGGCTGCAAAAATGTCGCCGTGCCGAGGATTTGTACTAGGGTAAAAGATGGCACGGGTACCGATTTCAATTAAATTAATCGCAGGCTACAAGATGGCACAACTTTTATCTCGTTAACAAATCGCGCAATTTTCCGCAAATTTCCGTACCGGAAGTGCCATTGTTTTTATCTTTTTGCACCAAATGGTGACCGGCACGGGTGCCGATCCGTTGAGTACGATGTTTTTACATGCCTTTGCCGCACATTCCATTTCGTTAACAGATGGGTGCATAATTTTGCAGCGGGCTCTCGGACTATATTGGTCAATTTGACGATGAAAAAAATAATCTTAAAAAAAATATTGTACCTATGCAATTTTTTCGTTCACGCAGTTTTTTGATGTAATCATACGGTCCGAAGTTCGAAAAGAACTGGTTGATATAGACTTGATATCTAGAGAGCAGTCAGACTGTGGGAAGAGTACCTTTCAATAATTTATTATTTACTGAAAGAAGAAAATGCAAGATGAACATAGCGAGTTGATCGCTCTACCGATTTTAAACAATTTAGACACATTGCTCATTATTGTATTTTTCACTCGATTTTTCAAATTTTATAGCTGTAACTCTTCAGGAAGGCATATAATTTGCATCACCATAATAAGTTTTGGTTAAATAATCACATTAATTTTCTTAAGCATTAAAGGGACATTCCGTATAACTAATAGTACTTATATCATGTAAGGAGCATGGAAAATGACAAATTTCATACGAACGTGAAATTTTATGCACGAGGCGTAGCCGAGTGCAGAAATCACGCGAGTTTATAGGAAATATACTTTCCATTGAGTTATGTACACTATTTTTCCCACGATCCCTTAAGAAGACAAATTTATTCATAAAACAGTCTATGTTAACATATGTCAAAATTTCCAAGTAGCATACGAACTTACTATCAGCATAATATTTTAATAATTTCGACCGGCTCATGAATGACATGTTGATTTGTTCTCTTGTCCGCCAATTCATAAATGACCAGTTCGTATACTTAAAATATTTAGGTCTTCCACGGAGTAGCCATTAAAATGTTCAACTGCCGTACCTTTTAAGAGATTTCTCTGATAAAAAATTATTAGATTTAAAAAGAGACCCGGCAGGATATTTATTCAGTAAATGTCAAAATCTCAAAGCTGCCTACAAAATTTGAATGAACCTGTGCGATTTTCAAATATTGCAGTACAGTTGCGAGGTTAGCGCACGGGTAACGCAATTGTCAAGTTTCCGGCCTACTATGTTGTTGAAAAGTGGCACTTTATGTCAAAATGAGAAAAGAGTTTTTACTGACAACGATTATTTTTTGAACAAAAGATAGTAAATGAATCGCGAAATGAAAAATAATTTAAAAGCTATTCCACATCGAAAATATTTTAGAAACGGCTCGTTTGCGAACCCATTTTTATTAACACTGTTCGACATATTTTGGGCAGTGTTATGTATGTGCCCTTAAAAAATGTTACTTTTTCAACAGCTCGTATTTGTGAAATTCAATGGAATTGCTAGATTCATAGAGTGTTTTCACCATTTGAAGTTTTCTTGACGGTTTAAAACAGTAAGCTAATTACGAAAAATTGGTTCACTGAATTTAAAAGAATCTGCCACCACTAAAACAATAACTGCCGAGAAGTCCAAATTATTTTTTATAAATGTGAGTCAGGTTGAATGAGAATATTGGTCATAATTTTCCTTCAATTTCCAGTAAATGTTAATTTTGGGTAACGAACGTAAAGAAGGAAAATATAGGAAAAGAAATGCTTCAAAGTTTTGCTGATTACTTGGCCTAGGTATACGCTAATTAGTGGTACTGGATCGTTCGAACAACTACTCCTCGGGAAAATACCCCGCCAGGCATTGAATTATAGAACTAAATCCAGATTTCTTGTACTACGAGACGTTTCAGACTGCTACCACACCTAAGGTGGCTTTGATACAATCCAAATTTATCTCCATGTACGTACGTGCTTTTAAGCAGGTCTTTGTTCAAATATTGCATGTTTTGAATATAGGTATACGCGTTTCATGCGGTTTGTGCTTGTGTATGGTTTAAATTGTTTTTATTTTCTGAAAGGTAAATGAAACACCTTCTAATGCGGCATTATAATCCTATGAATAGGAAATCACACATATTGTACTCATCATTAATTTGTTGACTTTAATTTGATTTTTACTTTGCTGGATAAATTTTCGTTTTGAATGAAAGTTTGTTGCCCAGCCTAACTTTTTTTGCTGTCAAACTGACAGGATGCTACGAGATTTTATATGTATACATACAGGGTGGAATTTCCCAATGGAATAAATTCAATAAAAAAGTAGCCGGTTACTTGTAGCCCGGTCAAAGTAGACAAAAATATAGTGGTGAGTCTACAATAATTCGCATAGAGCTAAATATTGGTACAGGTCTTATGTACACTATTACAAATAAAATATCAAAAGTCCCCACCGATCCTACTTCTGATAAAAAAATTATTCAAGGTCAAAGGTCAAAAATATCGTTGTTTTTTTTTTTGCATTTTTCTCGTAAACGGTAACTGTTATCATAAAAATAGGTCAGACAAAATTTGTAGATCATGAAATTATCTACAAAAATTGCTCTTATACTTTTTTTTACGAATCACCATTCCTGAGATATCACCATTTGAAATATCGAAAATACTAATATGCACGCCTACGCCGCCTATACAGGGTGATTCAGAACGGGCGTGCCAAATTAAAATGGGCGCTAGAGAAACTCCAAATAAGACGAAAAGTTTATATGAACATAATTATATTCTAAAGTGACTACTAACAGAGATACAGGGTGTAAAAGTTTTAATATTTTTTCTAATATCGGAATGTAATAATTGATGTGTTTTCTCGTTCTTCTTGTTAGTTTGTTAGTGTTATTCTTAATAAACTATTTTTTTTTCAATTTTCACTTTCCTTGCATATCGGTGAAGCCATTATTGCATTATGGAAAATTTCAGTGCATGTGCACGATTTCACAAAAAGCTATTTCATTCAAAAACTAAGCATTTTACGAAAAATTTTGAAGATACCAATTTCTTCCCAAATTGAACGTAGATTTCAAATACATTAATATCACCTGCATTCGCCAGTGGCGTAACATTGGATTGGGGAAATAAATAAACGGCTTACCCCGTAGCAACGCTACTGATGGGGCTGGCAGAGCAAATTTTTTTGGAAAATTAGAACTTGGCAAATGAAAACGACACCTTAAATTTCGACTCAATAACTTTCCTTGTTACTAAGATAATAAAAAATTAATAAATAAAACTTTTGCACCCTGTATCTCTGTTAGTAGTCACTTTAGAACATATGTTCATATAAACTTTTCGTCTTATTTGGAGTTCCTCTAGCGCCCATTTTAATTTGGCACGCCCGTTCTGAATCACCCTGTATAGGCGGCGTAGGCGTGCATATTAGTATTTTCGATATTTCAAATGGTGATATCTCAGGAATGGTGATTCGTAAAAAAAGTATAAGAGCAATTTTTGTAGATAATTTCATGATCTACAAATTTTGTCTGACCTATTTTTATGATAACACTTACCGTTTACGAGAAAAATGCAAAAAACCGATATTTTTGACCTTTGACCTTGAATAATTTTTTTAGCAGACGTAGGATCGGTGGGGACTTTTGATATTTTATTTGTAATAGTGTTCATAAGACCTGTACCAATATTTAGACCTATGCGAATTATTGTAAATTAAAATGTCTATATTGACCGGACTATTGCCAGCAAAATTCTTAGACACGTCGATTTTAGATTTTAATTGTACATATTTTAATGTAAGTTACATGATCAGTACGTCACGTGATCACGAGTAATGTCGTCACACTTTATTTTTTCAAATAGCAAGATATATTAAGCAAGATATATTAAGCAAGATATATTAAGTTATACCTTGTTGGATAGGTTAGTTGAATACAAATACGAGTCAATTTGATTTTCTTTATATCTCCAGTAGTTTTTGAAAAAATGCATTTCAGAAATGCGTTGGGCGCCGCTTGAAGATAACTAGCTAAGAAAAAAATAAGGAATATTTTTATGGTCTACTTGGCGAATTGTTTGTTTGCCTCTTGGATTCAATAGCTAACTAATGGCCTTCGAAGATGTAAGATAAGTATCGGTGGATGGCATGTGAAGTCTGTTTTGGAGGAAGTTTGTGTGTAATGCCAAAAATTGTGGCATGATTTTTAGATGAATTTATAGTTAAGGGTTGCAGCACGAGGTGGCTTCCAGCAGTAAAGCTTCCTTACCCTCGCTATGTATTTTATATTACACTCCTATACCTCACCAATCTCTCAGTCAAGTTAAATTATCTCATCACTCTTCACTACCGGAAGCACTTACTTATCCCCTAGCACTACTCCATCTGGAAGGTCTCAACGAAACCAAGGAAAAAATTCGTTTTTTTTCAATGAATATTTTAAAAGATCTTGTAGCCATAGTTTCAATGTCAATGTTAAGCAGGCATAACAAAAGAAATCTCTTAATAAGTAAGTACAAACATACTTATGGATTGCAGAATTCGAACGCCGACAGCATTGGGGTCATCTTCTATTTGGCACACTAAACTGACAAGTCCAAAATCATCAAAATAATCGATACAGTAATGATCACTGTCTCTTCTTTCTCCCGATTTTCCAAGTCTATGTGAGCCGTCTTTCTGAATGAAGAAGTTATGATCTTTCAATAAGGACCTCTTTTTGCATGGCATCATTCCAAAAGTGTAGTTTAAAGATTCTGAAGTATTCGAATAGAGTTCCTTGTCACTGTAGATGGCTATGTCGAATTTCAATGTAAAGTTGTTGTCAGGAACACACCGTCTATTTTCCACGTGAAAATCTGGCGCACAACATTTTCTCACGCAAGAACCCTCACAACCGCAAGGAAATTTTTCAAAAACTGAATAAACCGTTGAACCGTTTAGCACTGAGTTTAACACGTTATCAATGTCACACGAGGTATGCATGTTTAAAGAACTTGTACATCGAAGATTTAAGAAAATTAAATGCCCAAGAATGAGGAGCTTCATTTTGACCGTTCTGCGCGACTAGCGCGGGCCTAATAACCTTGCTTAATAAAAATTATGTTAAAAACAAACAACTAACAGCAGAAGTTGTAGATGTATTGTTGAAGCAGAGATAATATATGTATTTTGGAACTGGTTTTGCACTCTCTTTGATTTGAGAGTTAAACGTGATTATTAGGAGAGGTAAGTAGGTACTCTGCAGACGAATGAGCGATTAATAAAATCCAACTAATTCCCGAAATGAAATTCATGCAAATTGAATCTGTTACATTAGATATTCGTTTTGATATGGGATCAATATATTAATAAGTGACTGGAATACTTGTATAGGAGAGAAAAGCAACTGACCTATGTAAATTACTTGAAGAGTGTAATTGCTTTGTTGAATGGTGGGGAATTACTTTTATTAAAAGATTTGTTGAGTAAGGTTGTAACATGATATCGGAAGTATAAAGGCGACAAGATGTAGTCACTTGCGTTAAAAACCAAACGCGGAGTTACAAAAAATTATCGTTCCAAACATCGCTGACCCAAAACTTTAAGTACTTACGTCACCGGTATTTTCGTCAGCAAGGACATTTCAACTCGAGAAATGATGATTTTTTGCTATAAAGGCTAAGAGTAGAGGAACATTTATTGAAAATTTGGAAATTATAGTATCAACTGAAATTTGGGAGCATCTATATATTTTAATTTAAAATTTTGTCAAGGCTAAATTGCTTCAAGTTTTCAAAATACTGTTTGTCATTTTCATAGCATAAGTACTCCAAGAAATGCTAACGACAGCGAGAAAAACTCATTTATAACATATGCCGGTCACCTTATAACAATACTTGATAGGGTGTATGCCATCCGCCCTCTAATAATAATAATAATTTTGCACGTCCAGGTTGAAAATTAACGACGTTCATGGGGTACCTTAAGGCGTGCTCTTATGATTCGAATTTTGTGGATCAATTAAAATTGGCGACCTTTTTGTTCACACGTTCCAACGTATATCGAATCAAAGTTAAAAAGGATTACGCCAAAAACACAATTTAATATTGCTAGTGAGAATTCACGTTTGGGAATATGCTTCTATAAGTTACTAGTGCTGAGGAAAATATGGCAATTTGACAAAAGCGTCGCAAACACCGTTTCTTTACAAACAATGACTAAAATCGTTAGCAGGATATGAAGAACTTTAAGAATTCCATATAATTTACGCACATTATATTTGTAAAAAGTTGTTTACTTCAAATGTATGTTTCCAAGAAATAACAAACACTCCAGACATAATATGTGCCTCATGAAACATTTCCCAGGGCTACAGGATACATATACATACTGTACGGCCAAAAATAAGTCTAAATAGTTTATACAAGGAATGCATTATTAAAATTTTTAATTTTAGTTCTATCAAGTTCTATCGATACAAGCAATATGAGGGTATACTGTCCAGCATTCAGAAACCAGCATTTGCCCCAGGTTGTATCATCAGTTGCAGAAATCTTCTGAGTGTTGGGGATGGAGATTAGAAAGCAGCAAGCTCTTCCCTACAACCACTTCAAATCCTCCAGTTTCAGATCCTTTACTGAGAAAAACTTCCCGGAACGGTACGAGAGCGTGCAGTTCTGGATGTGGTTGCTCGAAGATCAGCAACCAGATTTCTACGGTTTGTCGTTCGTCCTACCTTAATATTCAACTAACAAAGGATTTCGTAAAAGCTCTGGTGGACGATCTCATTGTTGTTACAGGGGTAAATGAAGCTACACTGCCGAAGAAGATCGGAGTACAAGTTTGGATAATACTGTTTCTAAAGCCAAAATAAAGACGTAGGTACACCAAAAATCATTTCTTTGGGAGAAGAATTATTCGGTCTTAGTTTAAAGTGACTGACGTAACTTGAAAACAGATTTTATTCGTAATGGTATTCCGAATCTTCTGAAGCAAATCACTTAGATCTAATTTATGCAGAGCCTGATGATTCTCGTTATGTAATGGAAGAACCAGAAGAAGAAGGGATCGAGGAAGGAAAGAAGGATGAAGAAAGAAGCTGTGGAAGATCAGAAAAAGAAGGAATAGAAGAAAGTGAAGCAAACAAAATGTGGCAAGTAAGAAAATAAGAAAATATTTTGTAGCAATTGTAAATAAGTCAGAGAATGAAGAAATAAGTGCGAGATTTTTGAAGCGACTTGGATTTCATATGCCTTTAAATATTCACCACAAGAAGATATATCTATGATTGGCTTGGAAGAGATTAAGTGCCTTTTATCATCAGAAGAGGAAAGCATTCTTTTGATTTTGACTGATTAAAGAACATTTTCTTCGGAAATTTCGATGCAAAATTTGAATTTCATTGCTTATCATCCGATGTTTAAGTTTTAAAATTCATACCTCAGTGTCAGTTCAAAGGTCATAAATGAGCAAATTGCTAATAGGTACCGATTTTTCAGCGCATTTAAATTTTAAAAAAGGCTCATGGGGGTGGGTTGTTCCATTAAAAATTAAGTTACTTTCGAGGAGTTCAAATGCGGACATCGGACAACTCTTGATAAGCGAAAAAAACAAGAGATCTTTGGACTTGCTTTGAGCATAAGTTATGCTTCTGGTGTGATAGCAGTTTTCATGGACTTCCTCTATTGGCAAATGAGTTAAAAATACCAGTACTACGAAATAGAAATAGAAATGAATCATCATAAAACCGTTAAGTTCATAGTATCACTTTTTACAGGTATGGATATGCAGTTCCCATTAATTCTCAAGTACACTTCAGTTTGCAGAAGCGTGCCTATTATCTTATCTTACAATTTATACGATTATACAGATATTACCAAATTCGGTGCCTGCAAAAGCCCATCGTATGTCTCGTTCAAATTATTAATGGCTGCGTTCTTTTACACCTACAATACAAATATTGTATTTTTGCTAGATAAGCCTACTACTAATTAACTGATAAGAAGGTAAAAGTTTTACCAAGAGATATAATATCAGTCAACACTTCAACTTCCACAGAAATTGAGAAATGTATAATTAGAATAGCAGTTGTAATAATTAATATTATTTTACTGTAACACGTACTTCCTACCTATTAATTATTGAAGATAAAGCTGTTGCTGGACGGCCCAAACTGGATGAAAGTATGGTCCCTTTTTTACATTCAGAGTTTAATACACAAAGAAACAAACAAACAATTATTTTGGCAAAAATCATTTTCATTTTCAGTTGATTAATCCAATTATCACGTCTCTCTTGGAAATAGGCTCTTAATGAATGAATTTTCAGTAAAGGCACACGCCTAAAGTAACTTACAATTAACCTAATTAATTGGTGGGTTCATTTCATTAACTTATTAAAAATAACAGACTTCATTATAATGTTCAAGGTTCAACTACAGATTAATAAAATGAAAGTGAGTGGGTAATCCAATACTTTCTACAACGTACTCTTTACAGTGGGAGTACAATTACAGAAATTGCAGTGCTAAAAGCAGTATTTAAACTAACGCTGCTTGAAGTTCACAGTTATTTTATGAAATACCAGCTCATTATAGTCATATAAAGTGGCAGGCAAAAAGTTGGTAACATGCGTGCATATTTGGGAATCTCAAAATCGATTTTGACATTTTTTGTCAGGTTTGGCGGATGTTAAAAAAATAATTTGAAACAGTATAGTATTGGATTATTTAACAAGTTAGTTGACAAAAGTGTCTAGAATTCAGTTTTGTTGCTTGGAATGCAAAGTCTAAGTGTACACATTGGAAAATTGAAAGTAGCAATTTCTTACAACATACTTGTTACTCGTACTTACATATATATACAAATTTCCCATTTGTTAACAAATGAGTTAACTGGAGAGTAACTTATTTATTTGGGTTTTTATTGGAAATAGTTTCTATTTCTTCCACACATTTTGTAGCTTTTGCAATTTCTAATAGCCATATCGAGATTTTAAGAGTAATTTCAAAATTTCATTGCGGTATACAAAGTTGATCCTGGACAATTTTTAACAGTAGGTATCTTTTAAGTTTATCTTGAGATAAACTAAAAAAAAACGCTAACAATACGTAAATTTTTCAGTTGAAACTAAATAGCTAAATAGGCATAAGGGCTTCATGCTCATGTACATGTTGACGTTCATGTACGGACACTGATTGTTAAATCACAATGGTTAGAATGAATAGAATTCAGCTTTCTGATTAATATCTGATGTGAAAACAAGTCCCGATATGGATGTTAAGAACAACCACTGCGAGAGTCAGCAACATAGGGAAAAGTAACTTTACAAAATCGAGTTCCTTCAAGTGCGAAAAAATTAAAAAAAAACATAAATAAAACATAAATAAAACATAAGTAGGTATGGGAAATATGTCAATATCGGTATTATGGTCCTGCACAATCGATTGCCAGGAACTATTTTTTAAATATTTATTTTAAAAACAGAAAAATCATGTTGGAAATTTCTTGCGGGTCACTACAAAACGTACCTACATAAACATTACTTGTATAGTAAAACATATTTTAAATAGAATAAATAGGAGAAAAAGTAATATTACACCAGATACATATGAGGCGGTACATCTGTTTCCTGGACACCCACTTTTGTAGTTAGTAGTACGAAAACAGCTTTTGTCCACGACTATCTTATAATATACTCTTTATACTTGTGTTTCTTCAATCATAATTAGATACATTAATCACTGCAGTGATTAATGAATATTATTCACTACACCAATAGGAACATCGCTTTGACCCTTTTTTACATTTATTTAGTAGGCCGCGATCGCGATGTGTCAGTTCAAATTGAAACGTCAAATCAGCATGGTTTGCTTTTAATTTGAAATGCATATTCTAAAAAAGAAGATATAATGAGTAGTGAGAGTGAAAACGAGGTTTTTTAACAGCACCAGCAATAAAAGAAGCTGCAGAACTTGCCTCATTAGATTCATTGCCCAAAAAACCAAGAAAAGTATACCTGAGAGCGTATGTATGAATCTTTCTTACACTGGAGAAGGGAAATGAAGGTAAATTCTTTCTGGGAATCTGTTTTGATAGTCGTGGACAAAGTATAGTATACAACTCGTTATAATGATGCTCGGATGATTACAAAACTCGCTCGTTTCACTCGCTCGTGTTGTAAACTTCATCCTCGGTAATAATAGCATTCATTATAAACTCGTGTATAATATACTATTCTTTTGTTTGATGTTGACCAATAAAAATTGAGTTTAATTTATTAACTACGTACAAATTATAAGTTCGACTTGTTCTTTACTCCATATAATTTCTGTTTCCACAAGACAAAGTTTTAACAAGTTAATGTTGTTTAATGAATCAGTTTTAAAATATATTTTAACAAAATCAAGGTAAACAAGGTAAACAAGGTAAACTCTTTTTTCACTTTAATTTATTGTTATTCACGAATATTTAATTTTATTGTTTTTCTTTTCAATTAACTAAAGTAGGAGCAAATTTCGCATTAATTTGTTGCATTTTGTTTACAATATTTGCTATACTCAGAATTCAGATTTTATTTTAGCAATTCTAGAAACTACTTGGGAATTTTGTTTTGGAATAATAAATGCGATATCGATGACACATTGCAATAATTATAATTGTATCTGGTAGTGTTACGAACCTCCTATTAGTGGACCTGGGGAATGTATTCTGGAAACAAAATAATGCGGTAAAGAATGGGGTTGATATATAATTGGGGACCGAAATAGCTAAGTTGTGGCTACCCACGAATTTGCGTAATCGCTCTGAATACCCAGAAGAAGATTTGTCATGGTTTCATATTGTGATACGGAAAAAATCAGGAAGAACTAGTCCCACTGCATACTTAGCGACAATAAAATGTTGTTGCTAATTAGACAACCACGATTCTGATGTTAAATCAACTCGATTTTGTAAATAGGACGGTGGAGCTCTGCTCTTATTTTTAAGTCACACTATGAATAAGTTACAAGGGTTAACTATAGGACTCGTTGCAACGGATTTCAATGACTGGACCACGGGTGGCCACCCTTAATTTTTAGGAAAGCGCTAATTAGGACATTTTGGGTAGCCTTTTGTTGGAAAACTGTAAATACTGGGTGAAATTTGCCGATTCGGTTTTAAGTTTATTAGTATATTTTGGTGTCCTCGAGTAAGTTATTATATTAACTTATTGAGTTTATTACTACTATGCCTTCTACCAAAATTCCCATAAGTATATGGGAAGTAATTCCCGAAAATGCATTTAAGGCAGTGACTTTATTTATTATATTGCAATAATTGGCAGAAAGCGTAGTAGTGATAAACTGGGTATCTGATTCGGAATCAGCACCTGATTTATTAAGGAGGAATCCCACATAAGGGAGGCAACGGAAAAGGTGGCAAAGGCAATGGAACAGATACGGAGTTTTGGGAAGAGAAGATTCGGGCACGTTTTCAACAGGAGAATGACGATATAAGTAGATAATAGCTTAGTTAAACCAATGATAATGTATGGGGGTGAAGGAAACAGTCAAAATTGGAGAGAGTGTAGGAGAAATATCTAATGTGGGTACTAGGACTGGAGAAGCAGACCCCAGGATATACTGTGCTTGAGGAGACCATAAGGGAAAATACAAGAATAGAAGAAGGGAAAAGAGCAATTAAATACTAGGAAAAATGTATGCAAGGCCCTAGAAATAAATTACTAGGAGGGGTTTGGGAGAAAACAAGAAGAAATAGAGGCTCAAATTGGGAGATGAAGAGCAGGAAATATTGTTAAAGGAATGGGTATTCTCCAGATGAGGTTGAGAGAAGAAGAGACAACCTAGGCCCCATGAAATGGAGATAGTGAGCAGGAGCAGAGAGGAAAGTTGGAAACTGCAAGGTGTAATAAATCCTAAATATGAAGACATTTTAACGCAGGAGTTCCCAAAGTACTTAAAAGAGAAGATGGAGAGAATGGCAAGCAGACGATATAGCGAGGTTTAGATTGACGAACGAGGAAAATTGGAGATTGGATGAGGGAGGAAGAGAAAGAGCAAACCCTCGAACACTTGCACAGACAATGTATTTTCACAAAGGGAGAAAGAGAAAGAACATCGGTTGGGTTACACGAGGATGGAAGAGGGACGAGAAGAGTGACGATATAATTTGAATTATAACTGTATTGTATATATTTTATACTTTTCTGGACTTTATTTTATTTAAAAAAATGGGGAAATTAAATTCTTTGTAGGCCGAAAGGCAACAAATAAATTACTATCTACTAAGCCTAAGGACCTGCCACTCAAGTTCAGCGATGGTACGTATGGTTTGCCGAAAGATGTGGAAGAGTGGGGGATAGGAAAGAAACGATTCTGTTCCCAGTCCTAATACAACTCCTGAAGCTGCCGAAGACTGGATCGAGACGAGGGTAAGCATAAGCGCATAGCAGATACCACATTATAAAGAACGAGCCGAATTAGTAATCTATCTCACGGTGTCAGCTGCAGGAAAAGCTGCATTAAATACTTATTATTCAAACCAAGTTGAAATAATTCTACTCTATTTCGTCTGGTTGCTGTCCAGAAACTAAGTAAGTACTTCTATCACAGTGATAATGTAGGTACCGGACTAAATGTGTAGCAGCAGCAGCAGCAGCAGCAGCAAAGGTTGTATTTTGCAAAACCTATTCCAAACCTGGAACTTTCTGATACACTAATTTAAGTGTGATATCTTCAAAATAGACTCATATTTGCTGTGGAAGGGCAAAACAATTTCCGCCTTCCTTTTTAATTGTGCCACATTTAAATTCGGTTTAGCAGTTTGAGCCACTTTGTAAGTAACATAATACGAAAACAAGAGGCTATTAGAACGGACACCACGTTTTCTAGTTTTTCGGATATAAAATTGAACAATATGTACCTACCTATTGAAATATAATCATTAGGAAATTCGTAATTGCTGAAAACAATATTATAATAGAAACTAAACAGCTTCAGATAACTAATTGTGCAACCGTATTAATAATTATTGCACTTAGTTTATTTTTTCATCGATTTAAGTAAGAAAGTATTAAGCATAAAAGCTTTATCGGCAAAATACATGGGTATGTCAAGTTTTGTAATTGTTAAGTTTTTGTCTTCAGGTTCTAAGCACCAAGATAAAAAAAAACATCGATCCGCAAATGTATGATTTGATTTTCTATATACAGAGAAGATAGAAAGATAACCATCAAAGATCTAAGTACAAAAGAAAAGGAAGGAAACAAAAATACACAAATTGTTAACTGGATAAATTACACAAATAATTTGATATAAGACAGATCATAGTTTCTGAATAGCTATAGCGCTGAAGACAAGAAAGGAGAATGTTTATTCATAGAAGACGATCACATAATACTGAACTTCTGAAAGTCGTGGCTGACATGGAAAATTGAGGAGCACTAATGAATTTGACCAAACTATTCTAAAAAATATGTTTAGTTGTTAGTCGTTTATGACCAAGAACACGAGGATGTATAAGTATTTAGAGGTTACTATTACAGAACGGGTAAGCTAAAGAAGCCATAAAGCAATCGAATGGTGTTCTGAGCTGCCAAAAACTCACAAGGCAAATGTGCTGCAGAAGTTTGAGAAATAGATAAGAGAAACAAGTAGATTAATTATGGTGCTGTGGACCACAAGAATGGACGAAGTGGGAAACGAAAACTTTATGGCACTGATGGGAACAGACTCCAAATGTTAAAGAAGTATAAAGAGAGCAAGTAGTTAGATTGCCAGAGACATGTTAGCCTAATGGTATAGAACACAATGGGCGAGGCTATTCGGTCGTTAACAAATGCATATATTCGGCCGCGAAATTTGACAGAACTGATTATTTGTCAGAGATTTTTATCAAAAATGTGCTTTCCACTGAGGAAGAGTAGAAAATTTTACACGGAACTGTCAGTGAAAGCAAACTTTTCACGATGGAAACCGGAATAATAGACGGTACTTCATAAACAATCTTTCCACTACTAATGAACATTGTTACTATACCTGTAACATAGTATGGATGGTAAGTTTCTTCATCTCCACATATTATTGCTTTTATAATATGTCTGTTCCCTACATAATCCACACAGTAATGATCTGTTCCATAGCTAACGTCTGAAGATGGCCAGTATAAGTCCCCATTTTTTCTTAGCACAAATTGATCTTCAGTATTGTTTTCAGGATCCAGTAGAAAGCTCGGTCCGTTGCACCTTCCTTGAATAAAAGCGTAATTTTCAATTTCACCCTCAAGAACCTCGGAAACCCTGAAATCGTCGGCAAAAGTTTCACACTCTTTGTTTTTATTTAGAAATTCGTTCAGAGCACAACACTTCTTCACGCACTGTTTGAAGTTGCACACACACCCTCTTGTTCCTCCATCGTGTTCATAATAATTATCAGGGCTGTACGTCACACCATCATCGGTGATATAACCGTTTTCGTCCTTGTTCCCGTCACTTATATCCACTGTTAACTCCACATCGCAAGGCAACTCCGCGGCTGTTAGGAAAACCGTGCTAAGAAATGTGATGCACGCAACACAAAAACAATTCATTTTGGCTTCGAGTCCGGCAGGAAACTGAGTAAGTATAGAAAAAACCCCTTCCGTTTCTATGTAAATGTTTATAATATGATGTGTTTATAACGACTTGTTGAATGATAAGAAGATAAGAGTTTCGTTGGAACTTAATCTTTGCTTTATCTTTTATCATTTCTTTATCGTAAACCGCGCGAAATCGGTTGATGGGCTAAGGCACTTTTTGTTGTACACTGGAAGTAGAATGGTTCAAGGTGTGACTAAGTGCTACTGAAGCCATGAAGACATTATGTGGAACGGAATTATTGCTAGTGCCTCGAAAATATATTTGTAAAGGGACAACGCAATTATTGAATAGACTTCTCTAGCTGGACCTAAACTCAAGAAATAATTTTCTAATTTCAGTATTAATCTATTCTTGAGTACCAATAAATATTACAGATTAAGTATTCAATCCAACTCTAACCGCAGTTTAATTATTTATCTCCTATCTGCAGGTACCGAATTTGCTATTCCTTCACGGCAGACTTGTACCTTGACGCAATTCTAGTATCTAATACTGGAATTGGTGGGATGGATTGTGTGCTTCAATGATCTAAAGAACCGAATCATAAGGTTTAATCACGTTGGTGGGGATGGGGGGGCTATCGAAAGAATCAAGACTAAATCAAGTTCCCGAAAGAAGGCATCAGGAGAGGCTGGAGCTCTTTCAGTAATCAGAGTGGTAGAATCGTGGGGGGGGGGGGGGCATTGCGACACACACTCGGTAATGTGGAAGGCAACGGTAAACGACCACATTATTTTGTCCTTGGAACAACTTACTGAAATTTAAGATGTTGGCGCCTTCTGGAGTAAAATATTTCGGAGATAAAATAGTTACACATTACGAAGAAGAAAATAGGGAAGGGCGTAGGTAATTTCTTACAGAAAAGTGACAGGGTAGTTATGATTAGGTACAGGGAGAGAAGGCGGAATAATCGGCCACTATGGAATTGGTAATAGGAGTTATTCGGAAATGTAGTAAAACGCAAGAACGATGGATTTATAATAAATGCAAAGAAGTGGACGGTAAGTTCAAAGTAGGAAGAACAGACGAAGTATATATGTTACCGGTAAAACCCGAATTCCGTGAAAACCCGTTTTGACTAGTTAGAACTAGAAATAACAAAGAGCCTTTGTGAAAACTAGTTTTAACTAGGTAGTCAAAACGCGAACTGACGGGACGTATTTGTAAAAACCCGAATAAATAATAATTTTAAATGGGCTTCGGGTTCTAACTGTGATTTTTAGTCTAAACTAGTTTTACCGAGTCGTTCGTTTGAGGTTGAGGGAACTAGTTTCAACTCATAGAATCAGTAAAAACCCGAAATTTGTATTCTTTTGCATAATATTAAAATCTCAGTTGAATTTAGGTTTTATTAAACTCTAAAAAACACAAAATATATTCATAATACCGTGTGTTCCGGAAATTCTGAAGCATCATGTTTAACATGGGAAATTTGAAAATTGCGATTTCTATGTCCCCAAAGTATTTTAAAGATATTTCGAGTATCAGAACACATACAATGTACACCAGAGAATGTTTCTGCGTAATAATTTTCAAAGTTTAACAAAATATTTTCAAAAATGTATCGCGAGGGAATCATCGTAGTGTAAAGAGCACGACAGCCATCTGGGCAATGGGTTAGTGAGTTCAATCGCAGAACGGCCGACATGGCATCTAGCATACGGAGGTTCGAATCCAACGGTGGTTATTTTTTTACCTGTATTGTTATTTTGAATGAACAACGATTGATTTCTATGAGTGAAGATGCATAATTAAACGTTTTATAATTTTTAATTAAACTGGCAATGGATTTAATATAAAATTATTCACGTTATTAAAGGCAGTAACATTGCAACAATACCTAGGAAATTAATTATTTGTTTACTTAAATGTATTAAAATTTTGCTTGTTCATTTTAATTTGTTGTGCTCTTGCATTTAAACTGAGTTGATTCCCACACGAGATACATTTTTGGAAATATTTTTGATATTTGTTTAAACTTTGAAAATTATTATGCAAAAACTTTCTCTGGTGCACATTGTATGTGTTCTGATACTCGAAATATCCTTAAAACACTTTGGGGGCATAGAAATCGCAATTTTCAAATTTTCCATATGTTAAACAGGATGCTTCAGAATTCCCGGGACACACGGCATTTCGAGTTGCATAATACCTTTGCTTTTTTGCACTTGCACATGTTGCTTGTGCATCGCAAATACCTAGCCCTGCACAGATCGAGCGGATCGAAAAAAATAGAAAAGATTGAAAGGTGGTGCTATAGACGCATGATGAAGATGGAAGACAATGCAGAATAGGAGAGATAGGACGGCACCTTCTGAGGCACGAAGGATTATAGTTCGTGAGATACGAGTACTAGAGTCGGAGACAGGAATAATAGGAGGTAGAGGTAGGCCCAGATTAGACTACTGCTCTCAAATTAAAAATAGCGGATGTAAAATGTTATACTTTTGGGGAAAGGGATGGAAGTATGCGTCCAACCAGTCTTCGGACTCAAAACTTTATGATGATGAACTGACTATTGAAGGATGAAAGTTTATTAATACAAAATACCAAGAGCTAAACATAGGAGTGTTAATTAACTCTCTAAGTACTACTTAATTCTGAAGCTTCGTAAATACATAATTTTGGTTAAGGTTACATTACAAATAATAATCCAATAATTAAAAAGGAAATGTAGTGCTGCACGAAAAAGCAAACCGCAAAGAACATTACGTCAGTCACAAAAATTAACGTTGTCCAGAGAAATCTGGTTAGCGCATCGTAAATGGGTGAAAGATATTGTAAAAACTTTCTGTAACCCTCCTTCTTTAGCAAGCCGTAGCTCCTCTCTCAATGAGAATCGGGTATGAGGTTATATGGGGATTTTTTAATATTTTTGGACAAGGAATCTGCCCATTAATTTCCGTAATCGAATTCTAAGTTTCAAATAAGAAATAATACGAATAAGTCTAGTAGGTAGCGATATTTGTGAGTAGATAGGACAAGAGGGCATACAAAGAATAAAGAAAATTTCTAATTTCATTGGAAATATTACATATATGCATATTACATATTATGCATGTACCCACCTGCTAAATGGGGAAGACCCGCTTAATCGAATTTATAACTTTTAGTACTGTAATATCAAGCATAAATAGAATATGTATCGCGTAGGTACCACGTAAAAATTTTGATTATGTGCCGTGCTGAACGAAAAATTTGCAACTTAGAAAGCAGCATGACCGGGATGGCTAAAACGCGCGCTTTCTGTGGCGTAGGAGACCTATCCGTTGCGCCGCGGTGTTTACGCGTCTCCCTGGAAAAAGTGGGAGGAGTCGAGAAATAAACGAGCGCTCAGGGTGCAAACGGATCGGTTTGCGCATGTGAAAATCCCTACCTAATCTGTCGGGCCCAGTGGTCAAATACGTCAC
Source organism: Xestobium rufovillosum (assembly GCA_963966045.1). NCBI lineage: Eukaryota > Metazoa > Arthropoda > Insecta > Coleoptera > Ptinidae > Xestobium > Xestobium rufovillosum. The sequence goes on from OZ014493.1 coordinate 34,311,534, forward strand.
CAGCGTCATTCAAATATTATGTCTCGAGCGTGACGCATGTTTCGTATTTAATTATGACGAAAAATAAGACTCAAATGTAAAAATCGAAAGTTGCGGAATTTGTTTTGGGTAGTAAACTATTCAATATGATCATTTTCAAAATTTGCGGGTTTTCCCCATTATAAAAAGATGTATCATTCGCCCAGCTTTAAAATGCTCTTTTATTGCTTAATTTCTTGTTAACTGCTTTTATGGAGTTTAATCATGATTTATCTCCAACAATATCAGTTGATACCGTTTATAGTAAGTTACTGATACTTAAATAAAAATTATTATTATACCTGTTCTATGGTATGGCTTGTAAGCTTCTTCATTTGAGCATATTACTGCCTTTAAAATGTTTCCGCTTCCAATATAGTCCACGCAGTATTCATCACTTGCATACGTAACGTCGGAAGATATCCAGTATAAATCCCCATTTCTTCTTATAATAAATTCATCTTCAGTATCGTTTTCAGGGTCCAGCACAAACATGTCTCCACTGCATAGAGGGAATGATGGAGCAGATACATTGACGGAATTTGCTGGAGAATTATATAAAATAGAAAAATATAAATATGCCACGGAGGGATTTGGTTAGAAGAATATTGGAAACCAATAGGAGCAATAATGAATAATTTGAAATTTTGCAGGTAACAGTTTCTGGATATGTTTATACATATTTGAAAAAGAATCGTGGTTTATATGGTCCCGTTTATACCTACCGGCGGCAAGTAGATAGTTGATAGAACTTAGCCAGAAACTGTTACCTGCAAATTTCATATCCCAGCTCTCATATTCTTCTAACCACTTTCTGCATTTGTTGCTATTGCTGCCTTAGGGGAAGACAAATTCCCAGCGTTGATGTAAGTACCTTTAATAAAAGCAAAATCATCTCTATCGCCCTCAATGAAGTCTGCAGGCAGGAATTCCTCATCTGTAGACTCACAGGTTTTGTTCTCAGTTAGAAACTCTCCAGACGCACAGCACTTCCTGATGCACTGTTTGAAATTGCATACGCACCCTCTTGTTCTACCTTCGAATCTGAAATAATTATTGGGGTCGTACTTTACATTGTCTTTGGTAATGTAACTGCTTTCGTCTATATTTCCATCACTTATATCAACTGTTAATGCTATGTCGCAAGGATATCCCGTGGCTGTAAAACAAGCCGCACTGAGAAATACCATCAGCAGAAACACGACACAATTCATTTTAGTATCGAATCCCGCAGGACACTGAGTAAGTTGAAAAAGCCTCTTCCGTTTTACTCGTTTAACTACAAATGTTTATATTATGGTTTATTAATAACGACGTGTTAAATGATAAGACTTCTTTTCACTGGAACAAGATCCTTGTTTTATCTAGCCGATTTTTTTATTGTAGTGAAGCATCTTGTTGTTTTTTGTACTTACTAGAATTAAAGCTGTTTAGTTCGCGATCAAGTGCTGCTGCGAACTCTGGGAAAATAAGCTGGAACGAAATTGTTACGAAAATAAATTGAAACAATATGCAGAAAATGTGACTTGTTGAATAACAAGCGAATTTGTATGGTTCTTTATTAAAACTGAACCGATTGATTTTTATTTGCAGCTAATTGCAACGATACAGCTGTGTTATTTCGCAAATAGACGTAGGTCAGTATATGATGTCACCGTATCGATATTTTATCAATATTTTCAGAATTTTTGACATTTTCTGTGTTTATTTGTTTTGTTCTTTGGTTTTTAAATGTAAGTACTGAAAATCTAAACTGACTTTTTGGTGATAAAGCAACTATAAAGGAAAAAAAGTAGTGACAGATGTGAAGCTTTAAAATGCAATACAAAATACATTCTCGGACTTCTCTGAGGTTAATACGGACGAATTCTCTCTAGAGGGCAAAAGTCCGTTGTGAACTACAATTTGCTTGATAGTCCGAGAAAAACAACCCAGAAGAGAGATTTGTCTTCACACAACAACGTACCACCGTACACAACAGCTCAAACTGCTGAGTTTAGTGAATCATTCTTTCGACGTCTTTTCCCGAATATCAAATGCGCCCTAGCCTAGAATCCTTAACTTTGAAGATGTTAATTTTAAAGATCGAAGGGAGACTATTTTCAAAAACAACTGAGCAGATTTTGAACATCCCTTTCCACACTGACTTCTCGTGAATTTATGATAAAAATAAGAATAATATTAAAAATTTTGAGTGGCTAAAAAATGCACCACCTCTGCATTTCTTTAAATTACTCTTGCTTGAAAAGTACTAAACGGTTTAAAGTTTTTCACAAATAAAATCGTTATAAGCAGGCCACTTCATATTATATTAATTTAAATAGCTGTTTATTATAGAGTTACACAAAATTATATATCCAACTTCACACTTCTAAAGATCACGAAATACTAAAATTTCGGAGTATATCAAAAAAGTCAGCCAGTTCATATTTTACTTCGGAAATTATACACGCACTATTTGCGTGAGAGGCACGCCTTAAATTTACGCTGATAAAAATTTCACAATTATTTCAGTTCCATTAAGGGGTACCAATGTGTTATTTACTAACGTTACAACCTATAAAATAAAATTTTATATTAACTAGGCATAATTTCTTTGCTGATAATAATTGAACTATAGGCAACTCATAATATATATTACTGACATACTAAATTATTAATTTAACGCTATGTTCACAAAGTGCAGTGTACAGGGTCAGTATAAAGTGAGTGTAGGTACTTCCTCAAAATTTATTGAAAAATGCAAGAACTATTCAAATTAATGTTTTAAACTTTATTTTTATTGACTTGCGTAAATACAAAAATGGGTAAGTATTATTTGAGATACTCGTATTTTAATTCCGGTGTAGTAGGAATTTGTCATTTACTCTACTGGGTTTACCACTTAATGCCAATGACTTCAGTATTCAAAAAGAAATTTGGTTTTGTGGCATTTTTCCTTTCTACAAGTGTTCCAACGTTAGGTAAATGAAAATAAAGTGGGCTTATACTAGCCAAGGGGTGCTTTAAAAACATGGCTTCTAATTTTTATCTCTGTACAAAATTCACTACATTAATTACATTTGTCTACAGTTCCATGTTAACTCGTTATAATAATTAGGCATATGACAGTAGCCAATAAGAGTTTTTCAAATCATAAACGCGCAGTTTGGGAAGTGCCAGCGGTGTTTTTCACTACTCTTCTAAATACTTTAATTTGACGAAAATTTTGAGACCCAAGTACCTAAATATGAATATTTGTCACAACTGAATACAAAATGGTCGACTTTCAATTTTTCATTGTGTTGTTTTCAAGAAAAATCTATTTATTTTTTCCCAGACTCCATAGAAAATTTCTTGCAATATCAGTTCCAAACAATCAATTTCGTAACATTATGCGACTGTTACTAATGGGCAATTTCAGATATCTCCAGGAAATTTTAATCGTGTTTGTGTTTCCTAACAATAACAATTATTTTTCTTGTGAATTATTACTAAATTTCTTCAAATTCTTGACTATAGTTTCGAGAATTAAAGAAACAGCATAGTAATTAGTTATGATACAGCAAGGAGCTTCCTTCTTGATAATTCGTCTAATAGGTGTCACTGCAAACAGCAAGGAGTCTTCTTAATTCAAATACTACAAGACTCTTAATTATATTAAGACACTCTATCTGTATTACATAGTGTTCCGGTTTTTATTACAATAGTTAATCATAAAATGTTACAATAATCGATTGTTATCATAAAATGTTAATTTGGAAATAAAAAAAAATACATATGTACTTATTTTTTTAATTACTAAGTAACTGCTCACTTGGCGGTGAAAGACTTGTTATCTGAGAGCAAATTATTTGATACAGAAAATTAAGCCCCTGTTATTTCCAATGGAGTAGATTGAGGGTGTGACTGTTTCTGTTACTTAATAATAATTTACTTCAACAGATACTGGACTAAGGAAACTACACGTACATATTTTAAATTAATCCTAAGAATATATTAACTTGCCTACTCTATGCTCACTCTCCTAAAAGATTTAATTTTCTCGTATCTAATTTGACATCTGACACTGACAACTCGGAAACTTGTGCAATCAAGGTTACCCAGTTAATGTCACATTTGACTTTTGGTCTTAAAATAGATGCAAAATCCATTTTTACGTGCTTCGAACTAAGACGGAAAATATTTTCTTGTCACACGCATTTTTTCAACAGTAATTTGACGAGTACTTTTTATTTTTCCGGATAAATTTCTGTTTTGAACGAAATTTTGTTGTTAGACAATTTAACGAATAAAACTGACTGGCTGTCAGTTTTATGAGTTTTATGAGATTTTATACATATTATGAATTAAATTATCTGTAGTAATACAATAAGTGGTCTGGAATTGTCGGAAATTTTACGAAAGCTGTTGCGTTGCTTGGTAAGCCACGAGTGTAAATTTGACAGTTAAAAAATCACGAGCACTTGCGCGAGTGATCTTCTGTCAAATTTTCACGAGTGGCTAGTAAAAGCAACAGCTTTAGTAAAATTACCTAAAAATTCCAGACCACGAATTGTATTAGACAAGATTATTTCTTGAATCAAAGCAAGGTAGTTCAAAACGAAATTTTATTTCAATTAAGTAATTCATATACAAAGAAATGTGTTGGGAATATTTGACGTTTGGCAGGTACTAAAGTAACTAGATTATACATTATAAATGCACCTACAAATTCGAAACTATGGCAACTTATCAACAAGCAAAATTATCGAAAAAAATTACCGTAGGTAAATACATAAAAGATCATTTTCATACATGTTTAATTGTATGAAAGTTTTATTGTCATGGCAAATGGCAATAAAATTTGAATACAATTTGAAATGTATTTATCTTATAAAAAAATGATCTCGAATGTATTTTAGGGAGGTTGATACACAACTACATTATACGGACAATTTAAAACGACGTTGCAAGAAAACTCGAAAATAATATGACAGTGACAGTTGCCAAGGTAGAAATTTCAAAACTATCATTCACAGCATAGTTGATTAAAAGTAAGGCGCATATTTATCAGTTATTGGGAAAGCTAGGTAGGGTTTTATCATTTACAATGACAGTTGATTGGTCGATTTTAAGAAATTGAAGAAATCTCATTGGCTCTTAGAATAGGCGTGTATTAACCGAAATAATACACGCTTCTAGACCCAAATGCAATGTTCCTATTGGTCAATTTGACGATGAAAAAAATAATCAGCGATATTAAAGTGTATATAGAAATAGAACGTCTTTGATATAAATGAACTTAAAGCTCAACTTTGCTGCCAAGGCAGTAAAAGCTACTTTTGCTGCCGCTCAAGTCGACAGTTTAGGAATTTCCTATGATGTTTTCAGCATTTTTACGGAGTTTAACATTTCAGAAGTGTGATAGGCAACCCGCGTGCTAGGAGAGCACGGTGGGCGAAAAGCACAAGAGGTTCGTTGTGCGTAGCGCGTTCGCGTCGCGTGCACTGAAAGTAGCCAGTGGCTGGGGTAACCGAGGACGGCTAGTTTGTCAGGACGGGCCGAACTGTTACAATCATAAGTATATAATATGGACGAGTAGGAAGAGAGCGTGGAGGTTGCCGATTAGCTCAATGGGTTGGAGCGCGGGAACCCGGGTTCGATTCTCGGTCGGCGGCATTTTTACGGATTTAACATCTATAAGATGGAATATTCAACCAGCGCTCGTTAATAAATTCAAGGCGGCTATAAAATACGTAATAAACTTATATTTACTATAACACATCCATTGCATCTGACGCGCCCAGACACAAGACGTCATCACGTCTGTTCTATTAGTAGTGACGCAGACACACCGGAGCATTAATAGGCGTATGTCGATAATTTACACATGACTCTAGAGGAACTTTGTTAGTTGTAAATTGAAAAGTGAAAACATTCAAGGACTCAGAGCATGTGATTTTATAGCTTCTTCTGCGCATTCGGTAAAAGTTCTATAAATTTGGTGAATGGATAGGTAACTAAAAACAAACTAGAGCAAGTCCCATTAAAAGTAACATAATCTTCGTCTTGCATATGCCTCCTAAAAAAAGTACGTTCTTTAAGCGGGTGCTTTGTAATATTGTTTAATTTTTATCTCAGCGATAAGTTTATTGCTATTTGACAGGAAGTTTTCATCCAGTTATAATATAATAATAGCCACTAACAGTTTTTCATATCAAGGAGTGAAAATGAATATTAATTTGTTCCAATTTAAATTATGGTGCTAAACTAAATATTAAAAATCAAAGAATTGTAAATGGGAATAAAAACGTCATTAGAATATATGTAATTATCTGGCCGTGCATGACGATGTTCCAACAAAACACAAAAAGCGATCCATTTTTAAGAAAGTCTTCTACGCGGAAAATCTTTATTCTATCTATTATGTAAATCAAGACGCGTCTTCTAAAAATATCACTGGCGGCGTGTGCCAGCATAAAACTTACATAAAATTAGGCAACCAAACATTCATTGCTAAGATCGATTTCAATGAATGTAGTTTGGATCTCATTTTTAAAATTTGGGAAGTTCCGTTGGAAGCGCTTTGGATTTTGAGCAACCGACCAAAATTTCAAAATAGCTTAATCGTTGATTTAAAAATACGATATACATATATGTACAGAGTGGTCCTTATGTATTCTAAAGGTTTTTAAGAGGCAGTTCGTTAACTATTGTGAGTCTAATATTTCATATGACCATAAGTATGTCTAAAACGGCTTAATTTAAAAGATGAAAAGTGTTGTTGAGGGAAAGAAAATGTTTTTTTGAGAGAGCTTGAAAACCAATGGAGATACCTACTTTAATGAAACTTTGTGCCCAATATTACTACCCAGTGGATAAACTTTTCATGCAACAATTTATTTTTTCAATTAAACAGGGGCGGGCACATTCTTTTAGAGAAAAATTCGTGCGCCACTGATTTTTTAAAAATGCGAGATGGTTTTTACGAGGTTTTTTATAAATAGTATTAAATAGCACAAAAAGGGTCTTTGCTTTTTTAAAAGAAAACTACCATTTTCAAGAAAATAAAGTAAAACAAATCTTTTTAAGAAAATTAATGTATTGTCATCAATAAAATAACAAACACGAACAAAGAAAGGATAAACACAAGTTGAACAACGAAGTTAAAGCAAATGTTGGAAGCGGCCACCTTGACTCATGACGCAAGCATCCGCTCTCCTTCGCATTGATTGGCGAACTCGCTCAAAGATTCCAGGTGTATTTCTAATTATGTCACACTGAGCCACTATGTTATTTCTAATATCTTGAATATCCTGAACTGGAGTAGCATACACCAAAGATTTTAAATGCCCCCACAGGTAAAAGTCTATTGGATTAAGGTCCGGTGATCTCGGTGGCCATGATTTATTTGGTGCTTCTGCTCTCCGATCTATCCACAAACTCACGAACTTGAATGCTAAAATGTGCGGGAGTATAATCATACATAAACCACATACGGTTTCTAATTAATAGGGGAACATTTTCCAGCAACGCAGGTAAATGGTCTTGTAGGAAAATGTAGTAAGAATCTGTTGAAGGGAGGAAAAATAGGCCGATTAAAAATTCTCCAACGATTCCCACCCACACGCTTAAGGGAAAATTGATTTTGGTGCAAGGTTTCTTGAATTGCATATGCTTATTCATATGAGGAAAAAGGAATTGTTGCAACAAAAGTTGATCCATTGTGTAGTAATATAGTGCAAAATGTTTCATTAAAATATCTCAATTGGTTTTCAAGCTCTCTCAAAAAACATTTTCTTTCCCTCAACTTTGGCCAATTTTACTCTACCAATAAAACGCTATCCACCTTTATTGGTTACATAAGCAACCATTAATTTTCTTTACTTTGCAGCATATTTAAAAAAAAATTAAACATTCTTGATCCCGAGAATTGATGATCTCTTGCATACACGTACGCAGATAGTTAGTTTATTTAACTAGCTTTTTTCTGGAAATTTATGGAAAAATTCGTCAGAACGTATGTAAATAATTGCTTTATTAAAGAAAGTACCATTACATTATGTCCTTCTATTTTCAGAATATGGGAATAAGTTACTGGAAAAAGTGCACGTAATTTTACCTTGACAGTAAATTCTGAACAAAATGCACCTAAATCTGTTCAGAATAACTTCTAGGATAGCCTGCTGTCCATTTGGTAGATTTGTCAAATGAACGATTGGAACTGATAACGCTCTATTCGTTTCGCTCGCTCCACTTGAGCAAAACCTAAACCTGAAAATGCTTACTTGAGAATAGTTGCGTCAACACTTAAGCACGTTTCCGCATACGGAAGTTAAGCAGCACTCATCGCGGCTTTCAGTTGGATGGGTGGCCGGTATTGGACTTTCTTCGTCAACCCGCTTAGACAGCGTAGCGTTCTAAGGCTGTATTCCAGGAGTGGAATGTAAACTAATTGGAAAGTTATTTGAAATAAAACCTTGCAACAGAAGGCGGCGGATGACATAATGAAATTTATTCTGCAGAATAACGGGTAGATAACACAATCCTCCAAGTAAAGTGAAAAATATTTTTTTAAATATTTCTCTAAACTGTGAAAGGAAGCTTCGAATTATCCTTTTAAAACTAGTCCTCTGCCTGTTTACATGTTTTGTATTTCTAACAGCAGTGATAGCCCAAGCAAGGACTCTAATATACATAGAAGTTTCATCACATCCTTCCTTCAAAGTTAAATAAGTACATAAGTTTATTTTTGTACAATGTAAACGCTGTATTCTAGATTCCACAGGAGAGGTATAAAATTTAGTATGCATAGTGTTAAAAAACATTTTGAAGGCTGAAACGCAAAATTTCTAAAACTTAAAACATGTACCCAAATGTTCATGAATTATTATAGAATTGTTACATTAAATATTAGGTACATAAACCTTGCTTCTGTTTTTATACCCATCACCATCGAAGGGGTTATTTTTAAGTACACATTATTAACGATATCAAAAGAACCTATTAAAATTCATCAAGAAAAACAAATACATAAACGTATTAAGATATAATTGGTTGCTCACTGGCTCCTGCAATGTAGTAAGCGCGCAATTCTACCCCAATAACAAGTTGGGAATCTAAAAATAGTACCCGATCAATTATTATTATTTGAAATGGATTGTTTAGGGCACATTACTGCGTACAAATGGACCAATAACTTTTCTCACGAACTCATTAAGGAAAAAAATGTGATAGTCATAACAATGAAAATTCTATTTCAGTTATTCATTTGATTACCAACGAAATTGTCCAGTTAAGCTTTCCAGAGTTACGGGAGGGGGCCAAAGGAAATTCCGTTCAACAATGATTTATTTGATATGTCGCCGTGAAATTTCATTTTAATAGTCTAGAATTGTGCAAAGAAGGATGGAGAAAAAGGCGGAAGAAATATTAGGAGAAGATCAGTTCGGATTTAGACGAAATAGAGGAACGCGCAAGGCCATTCTAGCTTTACGAGTAATTATAGAAAAAACGATAGAAAAGAGAAAGAGCGTCTATATAGGATTTGTAGATTTAGAAAAAGCCTTCGACAACGTAAAATGGGGGAAGATGTTCGAAGTGCTGAGAAAGGTAGGGATGAAATACAGGGACAGAAGAATAATACATAATCTCTACAAAGAGCAAAAGGCAGTTATAGAATGTGAGCAGGAACAAAGGGAAGTAGATATCCGGAAGGGAGTGAGACAGGGATGTGCATTGTCACCTCTAGTTTTCAACTTATATATCGAAGATGCGATTAATATTGTTAAGGAAAGAACAGCCTCAGGGATCAATGTACAGGGCCAAACTATTAACATGCTCAGATTTGCGGATGATATAGCAGTGTTAGCATCTAGCGAAGAAGAATTAGGAGCGGCTTTGAATGAAATGGAAGCAGTTTTGACACAGGGCTTCGGCATGAAAATCAATAAAAAGAAAACTAAAATTTTGGTATGTAGGGGATGTGAAAATAGAACTAAAATGGAAATACAAATTGGAAATGAGAAGATAGAGGAGGTCGCGGATTTCTGCTACTTAGGAAGTAAAATAACCCTTGTTTATATACATTATAGTTAGCCAATGAAGTCTATTAACCTTGACGCCTTTTAAAGAAGTACTCACATTTCCGCTAGATGGCAGACAAAGCGCGATCTGGAATTGTTTTGAGTTTCAAAAGTATAGATACGCACCTTCTTTGGCAGTTTGAGAAGAGATGTTTTAAATCTATTCATTGCAGATGGCGAACAAGAGTTTCGCATTAGCAGGTGGTCGTCGGTTTTCTTGAACTTCGGTGATCAAAACACGCCGCCAACTAATAAATTATGTACGTAGATGACAGCCGGCAAGCAATGTGATTTAAATGTTCTAGTCCTTTTTATTACTTTATAATGGATATTTTATATCTTTCCGAACTTCAAAAACCGGGTGCTGGCAGATATGGGCCTCCTGTTCCATAAATAAATAGGTACATACCTACTTAATTTACAAAATGAACAAAAATTAAAATTAATTAATTTGAGAGGAGCGGCACGGTTTTGGTTGAATGTCGGAGCCGCTCAAATAAATGGCTGGGTTAATTCTTACTTTTACGTTTTACCTATTCGAAAAGCATTTCAAGGGACATTTTTGTTAAAACCAAACAAAAGCAATAAGTGGAAAGTCATGCCCAAAAGGGATCCAGACAAGAATGAGAACATGATTGTTTATTTCTAGGAAAAAAGTAAGTTTAAATAGAGATTTTTTGGTTTCTCTTTCTATGAGATAGTGGAACAGATATAACCGTCGGACTATGAGAATTAAGCAGTTTCCTGATGGCAGGAGACCATGTTAACGAAGATGATTTATACCGTTTATACTATGCTATTCCAGCGCGTAAGGGTAGATGGTTGAGTTAGTAAGCATAGAAAAACCCAAGCTAAATCAAGGTTACTATAATAAAGACAGTAAGTACCTAAACCGAAAAAATTAAATTAATCAAAAAAATGTACATTTTAATGGTCTGTAAAAAAGGATTTCCGTACACTAAACAAATTTTAAGAAAGTGCGCAGTGTTCAAACAACGACTTTGTAGTACAAAATAATTAAGACAAATATTTATTCATTGAACATAAGGTGCATGAAGTACAAAATAATTAAAAAATACTTCCAGCGTTAACTCAGGGATTGAACAACCATGCCATACAGACAGGTCCGTAGCCCCCCCTCCCCCTAGAGCGAACAAAAAACGTTGATATAGAAAAATTTAATGACAGTCGAAATAGGAGACTGCAATAATAATTATTCTAGATTTCATATACATGGTGTTCACAATTAACGGGAAACGGGGCACTATTACTAGGTAACTTTGTTATCTTTGCAGCTATACGATTCCGGTTAAATGGACAAACTAGTAGTATTTTTGCTCAATTTTTTACGTAGATTCAGGTCGTGAAATCAGAAAAGGAATTGAACTTCGGGTTTTCGCGTTGTCAACAAAAATACCTTTTCTTAATTGAACAACCTGTATATTTTTTTGAAAGCGAAAGAAATTCTTAACAAATAAGCCTTAATAATTATAATAATTTTCGTGAAATGTAGAATAAAGAAGATCTGAGCCATTTAAAACACTACATATACAGGGTGTCCCAGAACAACGGTGCAATATTTCTGGAGCATATAGTTTGGGTCAAAATAACACTTAAATCATATAAAAAAAGAAATATCTAGGACGCCTCCCTTCGAAGCTATTCGCCCTTAAAGGTCAAGTCCCGAAGAAGGTTTCTTGCTGGTAAGTGGTAACTTTCAAACTACTGCATCGAATATGTTATAAAATTTGGAATTTGGACTGTAGACATAGTAAGCAAGTACCTGTGATCGAGTGACATGACATCTTCCATATCTTGCCTAGGAAGCCGGGGGTGGAACACCCCTAATGCTTTTCACCCCTTAACTTTTACGTTGATGCTTTTAACGAATTTGTAATGACATTTTTAAATTCCTCAAACAATTTTCTCCAAAACAGGTACTCTTTCTTGAAACCGTTAAAACGGCCCGTTCCCGAGAAAAAAAATGATACAAAGACATGATTTATCATTTTTACTACACAAAAACGTATGCGTCTACAAGGTGCTCACTTCAAAAATTTATTGTAGCTGCTATTATATGTTTGCAAAACCGATTGTTGATTGTTGTGTTGATTGTGATGTGATTGTTGTTCACTTCATTTTCATTTTTTCACATGTTTCATGAAGCAGTTCATATTTCATAGCCTGGCTTGTATAGTAAAAGTCGGTAAAAATGATAAACCATGTCTTTGTATACATTTTTTTCTCGGAAACGGGCCGTTTTAACGGTTTCAAAAAAGAGTACCTTTTTTGAGAAAATTGTTTGAGGAATTTAAAAATCTCATTGCAAATTCGTTAAAAGCACCAACGTAAAAGTTAAGGGATGAAAAGCATTAGGGGTGTTCCACCCCCGGCTTCCTAGACAAGATACGGAAGATGTCATGTCACTGGATCACAGATACTTGCTTACTATGCCTACGGTCCAAATTTTATAACATTCGATACAGTAGTTTGAAAGTTACCAGCAAAAAACCTTCTTCGGCGGACTTTAATTTTAAGGGCGAATAGCTTCGAAGGGAGGCGCCCTAGATTTTTTTTTATATATGATTTAAGTGTTATTTTGACCCAAACTATATGCTCCAGAAATATTGCCCCGTTGTTCTGGGACACCCTGTATACAGCTATGTAGGTACTTAAGGCCCGTTTGTGCATCCCAAATTAAATATTTTCTCCTCCTCTTCTGTACAAAAATATCTGTTTTGTTCCCTAATTTCCTGTACAATTTTAGGACGCACGTCCGGTTCGGCTATTCTTATCATCATCATAAGGTTCTCCGTCCGAAGACTGGTTGGACGCGTACCTCCACTCTTTTCTATCTTGAGCTAACCTATGCATTTCCCTAAAAGTAGAACATCCTACATCCCTAACTATTTGAGAGCAGTAGTCTAATCTAGGCCTATCCCTACCTCTTTTTATTCCTATCTCTGACTCTAGTTATGTCGCGAACTATTATCCTTCGTGTCTTAGAAGGTGTCCTACCATCCTATCTCTCCTACTCTTTATTGTCTTCCATACCTTTCGCTTTTCCCCAACTCTTTCTAATACTTCCCTATACCTTATTGCTAACCTTATCTATCCATGGTATCTTCATCATGCGTCTGTATAGCACCACATTTCAAACGCTTCTATTCTTTTTCGATCCGCTTCTCCTATTGTCCAAGTTTCGCACCCGTATAATGCCGTACTCCATACATACGACTTTAAGAGTCTCTTTCTAGTCTCTATATTAACCGTTCTCGAACATAACAGTTGTTTCTTTTTGATGTAAAACGCAACTTGCCCCTGCGCGCTATTCTTTGTTTTATATCTTTTGTGCTCCTACCGTCTTGAGTTATTTTACTTCCTAAATAGCAGAAATCCGCGACCTCCTCCATCTTCTAATTTCCTATTTGTATGTCAACTTTAGTTCTATTTTCACATCCCCTACATACCAAAATTTTAGTTTTATTTTTATTGACTTTCATGCCGTAGCCCTGTGTCAAAACTGCTTCCATTTCATTCAAAGCCGCTCCTAATTCTTCTTTGCTATAGCTGCTAACACTGCTATATCATCCGCAAATATGAGCAAGTTAATAGTTTGACCTGTACATCCATTCCTGAGGCTGTTCTTTCCTTAACAATATTAATCGCATCTTCGATATATAAGTTGAAAACTAGAGGTGACAATACACATCCCTGTCTCACTTCCTTCCGGATATCTACTTCCCTTCGTTCCTGCTCACATTCTATAACTGCCTTTTGCTCCTTCTAGAGATTATGTATTATTCTTCTGTCCCTATATTTCATCCCTACCTTTCTGAGCACTTCGAACATCTTCCCCCATTTTACGTTGTCGAAGGCTTTTTCTGAATCTACAAATCCTATATAGACGCTCTTTCTCTTTTCTATCGATTTTTCTATAATTATTCGTAAAGCTAGAATGGCCTCCCGCGTTCCTCTTTCCTCTATTTCGTCTAAATCCGAACTGATCTTCTCCTAATATCTCTTCCGCCTTTTTGTCCATCCTTCTTTGCATCGGCTATTCCCGCCCAAGAAATAATTCGGCGTAGCATGCGATAGATCGAAATTCATTTTTTATAAGCTTACTAAATCACACGTGTCCCAGTTTTCTACAAGAGTAAACGGCATGGTGAAGATGTCGATATAGCAGTGGCGTAACGAAGGGTATGCCCTGTTATGCGGTGCATACGGACCCAACACCTAGGGGGGCCCTTGTCCACACCGACCAGACCGTACCTCTAAACGAGCCTCGAATCGAATTTCTCCTATAGGCTCAATCCTGGGTTTGATTGGTTGTAATATAATAATTATACATTTAACTATGTTCTTTTTTTGCTTCTAATTGTATCCCTTTTTGTCGTGTCCTGTTATAATTTTAATTGTTTTGCGTCCTTCTTATCAAAGACGCCGACTATGGTACTCAAAGCATGGGACCTCGCTTTTTGGCTCACCACTCCGTACACTTTTTCTAACTCCAGAAATGCTGTTTAAGGATTAAGGTTAATGTGTTCTATTTAACAACTGACGTAGTCATCCAGCAACTTGAAAACTGTTTCAAAAGTTTCCATGGAATTACAAATATATTTGGATTTCTACAACCCAAACATTTTCTTAGTATGAAAGACAGCGAAATTGTAGATTGCTGTGACAGGATACAATTAAAATATTCGGAAGCAGTTAGTAAAAAATGTTAATTTCAGTTTGTTAATGCGGTTTCAATGGTGAAAGACCTTATCAATTAAAACATGTGAGAGACTTAACAAATATATTGCTTCAAAAATACGGCTTTCTAGAAAGTGACTTTCCAGAAGTGCTAATCTGTTTACTTTTATTTTTGACTCTTCCCGTTACAACTGCAACCACAGAAAGGTCATTTAGTAAACTTAAAATTATCAAAAATTACTTGAGAAATTCGACTAGTCAAATTCACCTACATGACCTTTCTGTTCTAGCTGTTCTAGCAATTGAGCATACAGCTGCATCGGCAAAGAATACCAAAGACCTAGTTGATGGCTTTGCTAATAGTAAGGCCAGAAGAAAATATTATTTTAGTTATTAAGATGGTTATAGTTTGAAATACGATTACTTTATTTATTCCAAAAAAACCTTTGCGCCAATCCATGAAATTTCTGTACGAATTTTCGTATTTTCTCTTTGATATTTTTGGAAGTAAATTTAAACAGGTTACTATCGCCATTTCTACGATACCTGGGGGTGTTAAATTTAATATTTTATTGTAACAATCGCTATCCATATTTACTTCTACTTAAGAATAGTGTTTTATTGCATAAATTGACTGAATTTATGGGGACTGCTTTGCACAGTGACAGTAATGCTTTGTCAAACTGACAAAGCCTCTTAGAGGCGGTTGATTCTCTATGTAATGATTGGGGTATGATTCCCTAATCATTGAATTAAAATGTCTCAATGACAGTTTAGTAGCCTATGAAACTCGGAGGAAATGAATATTTCCTTCAAAGACATTCTATATCTTTGATTTCCTTACAATGTGGCCGTAGGAAATGAAAATCCGTAGAAAATAGTATATTGTATAACAAGCGCGAAATGATACTCATTTCCCACGAGCAGGCACATGAATAGTTTGTAGCACGAGCGAAGCGAGTGCTACAAAATTCATGTGCCTACGAGTGGGAAAGGGTCATTTCGCGCGAGTTGTACACTATACTTTTTCTACGATTACTTTATTTACTTATTTTAAAAAATTTAAAAAACATTTCAAAACATTTGTTAGCAAATATTCATTATCAGGAACTTCTTTGATAAATTTGTTTATTTCTTCTGCTGTAAAAATTTTTAATTTTTTAGGTTGATACCATCCGACTGCCTTTTCAGAAAAGCTTTTAATTTGTTAAATTTAGATATGTATATCCAGAACTTCATTTATTCAACATTTAACATTGACTATTGGCTCCAGAGAGTGATGGACTTAAATTTTTTCGACATTTCTCCGAAATATGCTAATAAAGTATTCTCCGAAAATGAATGTATGTGCTGGTCTTTGCGCCAATCCATGAATTTTCTGTACGAATTTTCGTATTTATTCTTTGATATTTGTGGAAGTATGTACCTACCTAAATTTAAACAGTTTACCTTCGCCATTTCTGTGATACCTGGCGGTGTTAAATTTAATATTTTTTCATTGTCACTATCGCTATTCATATTTACTTCTACTTAAGAATAGTGTTTTCATGTACAAATTGACTGAATTTTTGGCGACTTGCAAAGTGACAGTGATGTTTTGTCAAACTGACAAAGCCTCCTAGAGGCGGATGATTCTGTAGGTATGATTGGATATGATTCGCTAATCATTGAATTATATTGACTCAATGACAGTTTAGTAGCCTATGAAACCCGTAGGAAATGAATATTTCCGTACAATTTGGCCGTAGGAAATGAAAATCCGTACACAAAGATGTAACTTTCTTAATTAATGGCGCGTATGAAACTTGTACGTTTCTTTATAATCGAAGAAAAATAATTTTAATACATACCTACGTTGGTTTTTATCTGGGTTTTATTTTATTTGTATTTAGCAGTGAAATAAAAAAAAGTTTTTAACTTTTATGTTTCTCCCAATTTTGAAACCTCTCATTCAAAATATTTCTATAACACGGAGGGGGGGGCATACTAAGCAGTTTTGCATACGGGCCCTGTCATCCTTTGTTACGCCACTGCGATATAGTCACGAAAATAATACGAAAACTCTCTAAACAGCAATAAGTACCTACTAATAAAAATTTACAAAGAATATTTATTGATTTCGACACTTGCCTTGTTCCTCGGCCTGTTTTGATTTATAGTGTAAAAGATGTATTTATATAGGAAGTGAGCGAATTTTCAGCCAGCGCCACCATTTAAAAGTTTTGGTGGTACTGGGCTGTCAGATTTGACATTTATAATTTTTTGCAGTTTTAGTTGTCATATAACGTTAAAGTATCCATTGCTTAAATTTACGCGGGAATGTCAAACTGACAGAGGTATCACCTGCTCTCTCAGTTTGACACTTAGTTACTACCAAAAGTTTATAATTGCGCCGCCTTGGTGTCGCTGCTAAGCAATATTCGCTCACTTCCTATAGTGTTTTACTTTTAAATGGAGTAAAACGTCTTTATTTTAAATTTTAGGGTAGCCGTTAATTAAGACTTTCTGTTAAGAATTTTTCTCTCCCAATATATGCAAAAATATATAGAGCGTTCCATTTAAAAAAAGTTATTTTTGCACATAACTCGAAAACCTGATGTTCAATCATTGCTTTTCTGTTTTCGCGACCGTAATCTATTAAGAAATACTACTAGTATTGTCATTTAACAGGAATCGTGGCTCCAAAAATAACAAAGCTGTCAATACTGCCCCGCTAATTGTTAACACCCTATACATATAGTTGTATTTTGTTTCATTGTAAGAAGTGAAGATTTTAGTTTATTGTGAAGTTCTACTGAATAGTTTTTCATTCTTCGTTGTCCATTTTTTTACAAGAATTAGTCATATTTATGTACTGTTTATTGCATCCATATCCTCAAACTAGGTATATAGGTATTTATCAATTTATCTAGTTTAGTAAAGTATTATAATTTCCAATTTTTAGAATAATTTTAATCGCATATTCCAAGAGACATCCTACCAAATATATTGTTTAGGCCCCCTCAAAAAATTCATAAGCCCCCCCCTAAGTTTTGACCCTGGCTACGGCGCTGCATACAGATCCTCAAAGTGTTTTCAAAAACGAAAGTTACTGGAAAAAACAAGTGCGTTTTTTGGTTTTTCGAATAATACGTTAAAACGTTAAAACATCTTTTTGGGCTGTCTCTTAATTTTTATTTTTGGGATCTAGGAAGTAAGGCCATTCAAATAATTGGGGCTGGTATATGTGAACAAATTCAGAAAGACAAAATTGGACATAAAAAGTATTGTAAAGGCATAAATTTCATGCAGGTGTTACCCCGACAAGCGACAAAGCGTGCCGCCGCGCTGTGCCCTGCGGGAACATAAAAGCTTATTTGATATCTTATTCCGCCGTCTCGCATCACCCCAGAATTAAAATCGCCGTGCCTGCCATCTGTTAAACAATGAAATCAACTAAAGTGCCACGATAGCAGATTGAAAACTGGAAGTTTACTAAGCGTATCGAGCCCCATCTAACCAGCTGCGTCCAGAACTAAAATACGTGGCGTCCAAAAACCGGTTTCCAACAAATTACATTGGATTAGCAGACTAGTATATATGATAGACAAGGAAATAACTCAAGACGGTAGGAGCACTAAAGATATAAAACAAAGAATGGCGCAGGGCCGAGTTGCGTTTAACAAAAAGAAACAACTGTTATGCTCGAGAACGGTTAATATAGAGACTAGGAAGAGACTCTTAACGTCGTATGTATGGAGTACGGCATTATACGGGTGCGAAACTTGGACAATAGGAGAAGCGGATAGAAAAAGAGTAGAAGCGTTTGAAATGTGGTGCTACAGACGCATGATGAAGATACCGTGGATAGATAAGGTTAGCAATAGGGAAGTATTAGAAAGAGTTGGGGAAAAGCGAAAGGTATGGAAAACAATAAAGAGTAGGAGAGATAGGATGGTAGGACACCTTCTAAGACACGAAGGAATAGTTCGTGACATACTAGAGTCAGAGATAGGAATAAAAAGAGGTAGGGGTAGGCCTAGATTAGACTACTGCTCTCAAATAGTTAGGGATGTAGGATGTTCTACTTTTAGGGAAATGCGTAGGTTAGCTCAGGATAGAAAAGAATGGAGGTACGCGTCCAACCAGTCTTCGGACTGAGAACCTTATGATGATGAGTCTAGTCCCATTATACCATCATCATGAAGTTTTCAGTCCGAAGACTGGTTGGACGCGGATCTCCATCCTTTCCTATCCTGAGCTAACCTACGCATCTCCCCAAAAGGTATTAAGCGCTGCCTTGTAGCCTGTACCGCGGCCTACGAGGCCTACGAGGCCGCGCCTGTACCCAGTCGTTCTGAGAGGCAAAGAAGGAAAGGCTCAGCCATAGTAGCGCTTGCATTATATCATAGTAAGTGGGTACTCACGGACGCTTATCTATTTTTTAAGCCTACTACAAGCCATCAGACTTTTGCCACCTTTTACCCTAGTGCAAATCCCCGGCACGGCGACATTTGTGCAGCCCGTAACTCGGACAAATTCCCGTCATGTGTTAACGAGTTGAAATTAAGTTCAATGGAAAGGGCATTATGTCCCCTTTCCGAATATCCAAACGTGCCGCGATTCAAAACAGTCAAAGTAGTTGGCACGGCCCGATTTATAACGCCTTACGCGGCGTCAAAATGTCACTTTTAAATCAATTTTAATGGTCGCGCAACATGTCGAATATTAAATGTTTTTTGTGTGGTGCACAATTGACATCTGTCACTGTGACATGTAAATGTATGCAAATTTTAGCCATGCACTTTTTACTTACCTTGGCCGTACCCTGAACTATATTAAGGCATCTAATCTTCTTATCAATCCCAGTAATGTCAACAGATAATTTTTCTATGCTCTATTTCATATCATCCTATTTTCTGTGAATTTTAGTAATGTGCTGAATCCTTTCTCATAGTACCAACATAGAACAACAATTCTAGTTTTGAAAATACTTTCAATATAGGTAATTCGCTAGGAAAAACAGTAATTAACACTGTAGGTACTAAGCGAAGTACTAAGGATGTAAGGATGGCCCAAGAACATTCTAAATTATTAGAACTGAATTTTTTTGACAGTTGTTCTTGTTAAAAATTTTGTTTGGAAAGAAACACCGAAATTAGCAAAAAGTTGCATGATTAGAACTAGGATTTCTAGTTTGCACTCATGTTCGTTAAAATGCAACACACATTTTCCTAAATGTACGTTAAGATTTTCGCTCCAAAAGTCTACAATCTATTTTTCCGAGTGTTGAGAAATATTATGCAGAGAAAAATATGAATGAAAGAAGATGGAAACCATGGCGAAAGAGGATGAGGTAATGGAAAGTCAGATCGCTATGTGGTAAAAAAGAAGAGAAAAAGAGGAGGTAAGAAAAGAAAAAGAACAAACAGATACTTAATCAAAGTGATACGACAAAAGAAGATAAACGAAAAGAAGCCGTCGAAAATATGAAAAATGCCTGGACGTGATCAAATAACAATAGAGATCATTCAAAATAATGAAATAAATACATAAATATCGAATAAATTTGTGCTCGATATAAATAAATAAAATTAGTTTCGATATCGTTTGTTGTCATTTTTTTCTAATGTCTCCTGAACGCGAACAATTATCATCTTCGAAGCCGGGTACTGTAAAATATACTTAATTTTACATGTAGGTGCACCGGAAGTCAAAATTTAATCGGCGTGAGGTCAGGTGATCTAGGTGGCCAAACAGTAGCTTCCCCACTCCCCAATTCGTTCACTTAAGAAACCTTTGGTTATGTCTTTCCGTAAGATTCCGTTGGAGTAATGGGCAGAAGTACCTACTAGAAAGCAGAGCTGGGGAAGATACTTCAAAAAAGTGACTAGATATAGGTACAAGATACCACAAGATACCAGTCAGGAGTTTAACATAAGATAAAAGATACGAGATTCTTTCCATCTAAAGTATCTAGATAGAAGATACTTTATTGTATCCAAGATACTTCAATAGAAATAGATACTTTTATTACGAAAAAAATAACTGAGTTTTAGGTTTTTATTGCTCCTACGATTGCACCTCGATAGTGCCTTCATTCCACCCGTCAAAAAGTCACCCGCTACAGTTTTTCTCAATTTAATGATTTTAATTTTCAACATTCCCGGCAAAATTTTAAAAAATGCCGGTAACACCATAAATAGGTATACCTGTATAGCTTTATACTAAAATCAGAAATACTCCCATATACAGGTTACTCTATTTAAAAAAAAAACAGCGTTAGGTATTGCGCAGAACAAATGGGCCAGTGTGTATAAGTGACGATAATTTTATATAATAAAAATCAAAAAAATAAAGAATCAAAAATAAAGTTGTGTCTCTCATATAACTTTTTCTCTGGAATGCATCACACGTTGTGTACCTAATGTTATTAAAAATATCAAACTGAGTTGAATATGGGCAAACGTTAAAACTATTTGAGCAATTATTATTGTCCAAAAACAAGCAGCGAAGATTCTTATTCTCATCATCATCATAATATTAAAAGCGAACTGGCACAACATTTTACGGATGGGGATGGATATCGGTCGCTCGGTCTCTTTTCAACTGGCGGAGATCGTATGGGTGAGGTCGTGCACTCGATCAGGTGTTTCTTTAACGCAAATAAGAAAATTGCATCGGTATCACTGACAACTTGCAAAATAATTCCTGTCTCTTAAGATATTCAAAAAGTATCTTAGATGCTTAAAAATATCTAAGAAGTATCTAAGATGTAAGATATTCCCCAGCTTTGATAGAAAATACTAGAAAGTTGAAAGTAGGTACTTTCCTTGAGGAGAACGGAATCAGCTGCAAATTTCCAAACTTCCATAAATTTCAATCAAAACTCTTCTAAAGACCGGTTAACAGTTATTCAATGGCCTTTATTCATTCGGAAACGCAAAAATAATGACCGTATAATTTGACGGTTGCACATACACTGGCATTATTTCAATTAGACTACAATAATATTTTCAGAAATGATAAACCCCAATTGGTTTAAAATTCTCAGTAGTTTTATCCCGTGATTCATGAAAACCGATGCCTATAGGTACGTTCAATTCTGAAAATTTGGGGCCTGCGCTACGAACTTTTCAATAAAAATATTACCGGAAATAGCTACCAACGTATTTTTTAATGGGAGGCCATATGTTTGAAAGTAGATTGCGACTTTGCTTGTTTTTATAAGAAAACTTTTATGATATAACCATCCATTCTTGAAATATTATTTTTCGAAATCCAGTTGCACCTTTCCCACGATGCGTCTAACGGCTAGTTTTTTAAAAATGCTTACCTATATCATAAAAGCACTCTTAACTAGCAGAATCGAAATTTATTGTCAAAAATACGGTATGACCGGAAGTTACAAGAGTTTGAAAATATTTTCACTGAAAATTTCGTCCAACCTCTTATTTTCAGAATGTTAATAAACTGTAAATGCATTGTATCAGGAAACAAAAGATACCGAAGTTCAAGTTTTAAATAATATGTATTTACCAAGCCCAATAATAGCATAATGAATCTGAATCATATAGGCAACCAAGGAAAGTCACCCCAGTGAGAAAAGAATAAGAAACACAATAATGAGAGCTTGAAGAAAAATACCAAATATAAATAAAATACAGAAAGAACCTGAATATGAAATCTATTATAGAGAATAGTATACGTGTATATGCCTACCGATAAGAAAAAGAGAAATAATGTGGAAGCGAATAAATTGGCACAAAACAGAAAATAATTGAGGAAGACACTCGGAAGGGTTCAAAGGCAAAAGAATTATATAAAAGACTATCGTAATGGTTAAATGAAAGAAACAATATCAAAGGCTAGTTCAGAAATTTTGACACTGTGAATTAGGTACCTATTGAGACTTCCAAAATTGCATGTACGAAAATGTGTACTGAATAGGAACAAAAACACTCAGTCTTTTGAAAGCTTATTATTTCCAGAAGACCCAAAACTTTTAATGTGAAGTAAATTGTTACGTGAATATTAAACAAACTAAAAAGAACTCATCTTTTGCATGATAACAAAACGATAATAAGTTTATAACTAAAGTTTATCGGAAAATCATTTTTATTGACAAATTTACTGATTCTAGATAATAAAAGACTTTGTAGCGGTACCACAGAAAACGTAGAAATAATGACTAATAGAAAATAACGTGTAAAGTTTAAGTAAATATGCACTATCTGATGTGTTACGTGAAGTTCCAAAAATTGTCAATTATTGATAAATTTGAAGCTTAAACCTGCTTAAAAATGAATACGTCACATGTCCATCAATTACGTATTGAAATAATAATATATAGGTAAGTTTTAAAACGACCTAAAATCTTTCTAGTGGCAAGAAAACATTCTGTGTCAAAAATTTGTGAATTTCAATTCAACATTTTATACTTCCTGTTCTCTGTGTCTCCAGTAATTGAAGGTTATGTTATTTTTATTAAAAGTGATTCTCACCTATTGCATGATCCTTTTCCATCGGATACTCCGGAAAACACACAATTGCTCTGGTGTCATTCAAATTATTATCGTCAAAAATATCAACGCAGTACTCTGTATAATCAAATGTTGCGCTTAAATTATCCCAATGCAGTATTCCACGATCTATAGTGAAGAAGTCGCTTTCGAACAGAAACGGTTCCAATAAAAACCGACTCTTTCCATCGGCACAAGTTAAAAAACCATGCACAACACGAACCGAATCGTTGAAATTTATATAATCCATATCTCTGAAGTCCACATCCGTTGGGTGGCAAGTTTTGTTGGAAACAAACTGTCCCGGTGGACAACATTTTCTTAAGCAATTTTCCACGTTGCATATACACCCGAAAAGTTCACCTTCGTAAAAGAAATAATCACCAGGATTAAAAGCAACCCCGTCACTAAGAATAGTACCATTCGCGTATTCGGTACCGTTACTGATTTGCACGCTGAACTTAATCGGGCAAGGTACTTCCATATTGTTTACAAAACATAGAAAAGCCAAAATAAGAATCTCGCGCAGGTTTTTCGGCATGCTGAAGGACCACCGGCAGACGAATTAGTCGGGAGGCGCTACGGTGAGTTGAATTAAGAAACTGCGATCTGGATCCCGCCTGTTGACTGTTGAGGACTCGCGTGTTCTCGTACAGTTTGCACAAGTAACGATATTTACTGATTGGTTGTCCTTTGTTAAAAAACAAACGACCCTGTATTGAATCAATAGCAATTGTTTTGACAGATGGTATGCATCCGACAAGACCCATATGGCTATGAGAAACATACTGTCACAGTATTGTCATAGTTTTATTATTTATAACTCATTTTTATAAACGAATAAATCGCTCCTTTCATGTTGGAGTACACTTGATTGGGACTGATAGACAAAGCTTTTGTATATTGAAACACTAGGATTATACCTGCCGTTACATACTTACTATTAGTCAGAAGATTTTAATGTTTGAAAACTTTTGCAGGAAAATTGAAATTGAAAAAAAGTCTTGCAAGTTGGAAGTACGAATGGTATTGTGAAAAATGCTGTACCAGGAAATTTTTCGCCATTTCAATTTCATTTGCAAAATAAAAACTATAATTTCAATAAATTTGTAGGATATAAAATGCAAAGAGGATATTTTTGGCGGAATTGTTACTCCAGACAATCATATTATTTAAGATTACGTAAATGCTAAATGCTGTGGAAAAATAATTAATCCCAATGCGTAAATGTGCTATCAAAGTAATTACAGAAATAAAAAAAGTAACTAATACCTGCAACTCTATTTTAAACAAATTTATTCGCTAACCGACATCAGCGCCACTTGTGAAAACATCTGAATTGTTTCGCAATACCCATCTTCTGTTTGTATCGACCTGTATTACCCATTCGCTACCAATATTTATTGTCAATTTAAATGTTGTCATGTCATCTCATTTTGGATTTCTTGATTTTTATATTTTATATTTCACGTCTTTATTGTGAATCTTGCCATGTTTAAACCGCATATTGTGGGATTACTTTCAGACAAGCTCGATCCTTACCCATTTGCGATTTTATACCTTATCACCCTATGTAGTACATAAAGCCACCTTCCACCACAGGCCACTTGGTTGCAATTAATTATCTTTTATTTCAAATTTTGTAATTTCGTTTCAGATTTTCTTTTGTACTATTTGTAAATGGAGTAAGTTATGTGGATTTTAGCAGTTAGAAATAATATTCTTTGTCTCCTTGCTTTAGTTTTTGCTATCCGTTTCACCAGATCGCGTCTCTGGAGGTGCAGATAAGTTGTTGTGGTTTATTTGAACTTGTAACATTTTCATCAGCTGTTTATTTTCCCTTCAGGAGATTATTTTTCCGTGAATGTTGTTTTCAGTCTCAAACGCGTGTTTTAAGCATGTTTTCATTAACTTATGGTTGTAAAAAATACACTTGGCAGCAATGTACCACAATAAATTATTCTAGATTGCTGGGACTCAAATTACTCTCGTCTTTACACCGTCAAATTTTGACAAGTATCAAAATTTACAAGTTGTCGTGCTTTCTCTAATTTTGTATCATAGTTACTTTTCTAGTAGTTATTAGTATTAGTTATAAATTATTCTTGTTTAATTTGTGCCAGTATAACTTTTAATATTTTAAATTTTATGAAATTTTGGCATACTCAATAAATAAATAACTGCTTATATAATCGATTATGGTCAAATTTTATTAAAATTTAAAACGTATAAAAAATATAAAATTGGAAATAAAATATTTGGCATTTTTTTTCTCCCAAACAATAAAAACCATTTATACGGTAACTATGATATAAATATAAAAAATTTAGCACTTTTGATTTTGGAAACATTTGAGTTTATGAAAGAGAAAAAGGCATATTATGTGTACATTTAATTTAACAATAATACTAAGAAGTAAGTAGCATAGAGTATGATTTATTTTATTATATTACAGTAAATTTGACTTAAATTTTGTATATCAATTCTATCATTAATAGAGTTTTTTTCTTTTTTTATGTGCCTAAATCATTTCTAAAAACAGTCTAGATTTTAAATTTGTTTCATATTCTAAAATTTTGGTATCATTAAATTCAAAAGTATGATTGTTGTTTTTTATGTGTTTACTTTATGCTGAATTACTGTTTTTCTATTTGTCTTGTTTCGGTCTGGTTTCTAAATGATTTTTGGATTGACCAATATAGGTAGGTATGTTTTTTCGCAGTCTTTACGTTTAATTTTGTATACAGTATGCGTTTTCATAGTTACTAGTTACCGTATAAATAGTTTTTATACATAATCTCTACAAAGAGCAAAAGGCAGTTATAGAATGTGAGCAGGAACGAAGGGAAGTAGATATCCGGAAGGGAGTGAGACAGGGATGTGCATTGTCACCTCTAGTTTTCAACTTATACCGGGTGGGGATTTAGTGTGTAATCGGTTCATATCTCTGGAACAGCTTAAGATATCAAAATGAAATTTTACACGTATGTGGGGAACGACATGGGGCATTTCGTTAAATTATTTATGTATATACAGGTTGTTCACATTCTGAGTACCAGACCAAAGTTTTATTTCTTCAAATGGAAACCCCACAAGTATTTGCGTGATTTCGATTCCCCATAAAATTTCATGAAAATTGGTATACTACATGATGTGGTTTTGAGTAGGGACTGTTAAGATATTGACATTTTTGTGTCATTATGGTCCCAAATTTATGACGCTACTGGCTTCTACTGACCAAAGCCACCTAATTATTTTTTATTGAAAGGGGTTTACACACTACTGTATTTGTGAAATCTATAAATATTTTCACCATAATACTTAGGATTATACAAGGTGGTTAAGGTATGCAAAAGGGAATTTTTCTCAAAAATTTCAAATAGAATACCATGTATATTATTTGCACAACTAACAGTCAGTTAACTAAGCTTTTAATTGATGTAGATATTGCCAGGTCTACTACTGATAGTTTCGGCAGATATTACGATTGAACATCAAAATTTTTGAATTTCATTATTAGTTTATACTCTTTTTGGCGAATTCCCCCTATTCTGTTGCTCAAAACTCACAAAAATGTTTATATTGTGTATTTACAAATTGGTATCAATATAAAGACAATAAATCTTATTGTAAAATTGTTTCTTGATGGTTATATTCTTAAATGTATAATGTCTTTAAAGTCGGGTATAATGTTCAAACAAGGAGTGCCATGGAAGAAAATATTATCTTTAAGAAATAATCTTGCAATGGGATTTTTTGTGTTAATGTAAACTTCATTTGCTAAATATTTTATAGAAACAAAATGTATACCTTTTTTGGAGTTTTTGGTGACAAAATAGGGTAGATCGTCAAAAATAATGTAAAATACTAACGAAACTCTACATTTTTATAATTCAATCGCACATTCTGTCGAAACTTTTACTGGTAGACTTGACAATATCCACATCAATAAAAAGCTTAATAAAATGACCATCAATTGTACAAATAATATACATGGTGTTCCATTTGAAATTTTTGAGAAAAATTCTGCTTTGCATAACTTAATCACCCTGTATTATCTCAAGTATTATGATAAAATTATTTATAGATTTCAAAAATACAGCAGTGTGTGAACCTATTTCAATAAAGAAATTTAAGGTGGCTTTGGTTAGTATGCGTCAGCAGCGTCATAAATTTGGGTCCATAATGGCACAAAAATGTTAATATCTCAACATTCCTTAGTCAAAACCACATCATGTAGTATATCAATTTTCATGGAATTTTATGGGGAATCCATATTATGCAAGGACACGTAGGGTTTCCATTTAAAGAAATATAACTTTGGTGTGGTACTTAGAATGTGAACATCCTGTATATACCTAAATAATTTTGGGAAATGCTCC
The DNA here is from genome assembly GCA_963966045.1 of Xestobium rufovillosum. NCBI lineage: Eukaryota > Metazoa > Arthropoda > Insecta > Coleoptera > Ptinidae > Xestobium > Xestobium rufovillosum. Next base: position 34,339,182 of record OZ014493.1, read on the forward strand.
ATGTGGTTCCGCACATTCGTGCAAAATTTCATTTTGATATCTTAAATAGTTCCAGAGATATGAGCCGATTACACACTAAATCCCCACCCGGTATATCGAAGATGCGATTAATATTGTTAAGGAAAGAACAGCCTCAGGGATCAATGTACAGGGCCAAACTATTAATATGCTCAGATTTGCGGATGATATAGCAGTGTTAGCATCTAGCAAAGAAGAATTAGGAGCGGCTTTGAATGAAATGGAAGCAGTTTTGACACAGGGCTACGGCATGAAAATCAATAAAAAGAAAACTAAAATTTTGGTATGTAGATGGAGTGAAAATAGAACTAAAATTGAAATACAAATAGGAAATGAGAAGATAGAGGAGGTCGCGGATTTCTGCTACTTAGGAAGTAAAATAACCCAAGACGGTAGGAGCACTAAAGATATAAAACAAAGAATGGCGCAGGGCCGAGTTGCGTTTAACAAAAAGAAACAACTGTTATGTTCGAGAACGGTTAATATAGAGACTAGGAAGAGACTCTTAAAGTCGTATGTATGGAGTACGGCATTATACGGGTGCGAAACTTGGACAATAGGAGAAGCGGATAGGAAAAGAGTAGAAGCGTTTGAACTGTGGTGTTACAGACGCATGATGAAGATACCGTGGATAGATAAGGTTAGCAATAGGGAAGTATTAGAAAGAGTTGGGGAAAGGCGAAAGGTATGGAAAACAATAAAGAGTAGGAGAGATAGGATGGTAGGACACCTTCTAAGACACGAAGGAATAGTTCGCGACATACTAGAGTCAGAGATAGGAATAAAAAGAGGTAGGGGTAGGCCTAGATTAGACTACTGCTCTCAAATAGTTAGGGATGTAGGATGTTCTACTTTTAGGGAAATGCGTAGGTTAGCTCAGGATAGAAAAGAATGGAGGTACGCGTCCAACCAGTCTTCGGACTGAGAACCTTATGATGATGATGTTTGGGAAACAAAATTGTAAAATATTTTATTGTCAATTTAAAATTTTTCATACGTTTTAATAAATCTTGACAAAGCCCCCGAACGGGGGGGAAACGTCGATTTATAATCAGTTAGTTATTTACGAGTATGCCAGAATTTCACAAAATTTAAAATATTGTTAATTATCGTGATTTTGTTTATTTTCATTTTCTTGTTTCGTTCACTAACAATGGATTTTACGTTCAAGGAGTATGCTGATACGTACATGGTAGCTGGTTACTGTAATGGAAATGGCGACTTGGCAGAACGTAAATATCGTCCAAACCGGAGGCATCCTAGAGGAAATGTATTTCGAAGTCTGGGCCAACGTCTTCGTGAAACTGATTAATTTGTTCCAAGAAATTTAAACACTGGTACAGTACAGCTGGAAGATATATAAATATAGTATAAGAAGATCCGTTCGTCAGCACCCGGCAGTTATCTGCAACATTTAATATTCCCAGTAATAAGACCGTTCATTTAGTTCTACAAGAAAACCTTCTTCATCCATATCAAGTTTCCAAAGTACAGCCCCTTTATGAAAATGGTAACACAGTCCGATTGAATTGAATTTCTGCGACACGATTTTAAGTAGAATTCACGACAAAGACGGCTTCTTGAGACATATTCTTTGGAGCGATGAGTGCCTGTTTACTAGAGATGCAAAATACACCAAGAGGTTATGTACAACTGTGTTTGCAAACAGACGGTTTTCAGTTCGAACAATTATGAATTATTATAAATTAAATTTATAAATTTCGCGAATTAATTGGCACCAGTAAGTAAAATATTTGTTGTAAACTATCGACGTTTCGCCCCCTTTCGGGGGCTATGTCAAGATTTTAATTAAAAAGGTATAAAAATATGTCACATTTTTTATACCATTTTAGTTTTTAAATAAAATCTTGACAAAGCCCCGAACGGGGGCGAAACGTCGATAGTTTACAACAAATATTTTACTTACTGCCAATTAATTCACGAAATTTATAACTGGGTAACAGAGCAGCATTAGAGTTCAGCAAAGAAGAATTAGGAATTGCTTTGAATGAAGTGAAAGCAGTCTTGATATATTGCTACGGAACGAAAGTAATATCAAAATCTTAGTATATAAAGATCGCGAAAATAGGGCTGAAACTAAAATATAAGAAAATGAAAATATGTGAAAACAATAAAGAGAGGAAGAGACAGGATGGTAGGGCACCTCATGCTGATATAGGAACGATTACTTTACGATTTACTGATGCAGGTTAAGGTATGTTCATAAAACCTCCAATAATGCGGGGTAATCACTGAAAGGCAGTATGATATATCCGACATTTAAGCATGGAAATTGCGATATACAGAGGTAATGTTATGAAGGAATGTTCGTGAAACATAGGACAACTCATAATTTAAAAAAAACTTACCAGTAGAATAAGCATGTTGAATGTCATCAGAATCTTCCTTCGAACATAAAAGAGCACTGTGGGGCCAACCCATATCTTCATCAGCAAATGTCTCTAAACAATAATCTTCAGGACCAAAGTGTTTGTTGAAGTCAGGAACGAAAAGCGACCCATCTTCTTGTAAATAAAACATATCAGCTTCATTCGCTGGATCCAATCGGAATTTCGTTGCGTTCCTTAAACAGTCTTTCCCGTAAACTTTATGAAAATGGTTTGTTAAAGATAAGTTTGAGGGGTAAGTTCCAGAAAATACTTCAAATTCGAACGTGTGATTTGTATCCCTTATACAGTTCTTGTTGTTCAATATGTAGTTTTCAGGGCAGCACTTTCTCACGCATGGTTTCACTTTGCAGATGCAGCCCATGATGGAGTCTTTATCGATGAAGTAGTCTGATGGAGTGTAAGTGTAGTTGCCATCATTTATGCTGTTTGAAGGCCCTCTTGTCCCCGATGTTATATCGACACTTGCATTAAAGGCACATAAACCGTTTTGCTCAAAACTGTATGTTGCTTGCACCAATAATACCGCAATAATTAGTTTTAACACAAGCATTATAGTTGCTGCTTTAGCTGCATAATTAAGAAAGTGTTTTCAAGACGTGGAGAAGGTAACCACTGACTAATATCATTGTAAAGAAGGGAATGTTTGTCCCCTAACAAGCTCTAAAACACACATACAGGTATTAATATCCGTTAATAAATTAACTGCAAAGAGTTTGCATATTCAACGCAGTAAATAGTCTTGCCAAAGTACCATATTTGCTTTCGGAACTTCAAGGTCCTCAAGGTGGAGTGAATGTTGATAAGCACTATCCAATAAGTGATGCTTTTATCGCATCTGCGGAAATTAAATTAGATTATACAGTACGTAAAATAATTTGGGGAATTAAAGGTAAGTAATTATTTCGTAAGTGATCAACCCTAAATTAATTCTTTGAAATTTTACTGCGTATTAGGTAGGTATAAATATGTAATAGATTGTGTGAATTATTGTGAACAATCCGTTTATTTTTCAAACGACCTGCCATAACCTGGGATCAAACATTGCTTTCAGCCTACGTGTGAATATCTTTGTTCAGGATGTTTTCCCAGATATGGTGTGATTCGTTAAAATATGAAAACACTGATTTACCTTTGTAATTTTTGCAAAGAGTGAAGTGGTACTTGTTAGACCCAAAAATAGAAAACAAATACAGTTGATTGAAAGAGAATGAATAAGTATGACGATGCGTTGCTAGGCACCTATAACAGAAGAAGTGGACAACAGCAAAAAAGCCTTTTTGATCCATTTTATGGGGAACTCAGAATGGAATTCTTACAAAGAGAGGTCGTCACGGATTTATGTGTAGAGGACGCGATGAGCCTAATGAATATTTGATTGGCTGACAGAATCGATTCGTGGCGAATACGTTACTGCATATTGTTTTATCTGGTGATACATGGCTCTGTAACAGTGGAGTTTTGCGCCTTTTTTGTGCTGTCTAGAGAAAAAATGTTTTGAATTCTCCCCATTTTAAAATTATTTGCATTTGTATAGATTGCTCCATTTATTCTTCACAGTTCCTTACTTTGTTTGTTTTTTTTTTAAATGGAACACTGTATTTTATATAGCATTTTTGAATTTCTGAACAAACTGTCCTTGAGATAGTATAAAATAATTTTCGCCTAAAGTGCATATTTGTGATGTTTTTTTTCTCCCGAAGGCTCAGATGCACTGCAGCCACAAAATTGGCTTATTGTGCTCATCCTAAATTCTAAGTCACACCCATTCCATGATCTTGGTGCCTTGGACCAAACGGTACAAGTCAAACATTGAATGCGTGGAAAATTCTTCCGGTTCCATCAGACATCGCCCGAAAATTCGCTGCCTCTTCTGGTCTAGAGCTTCACATCTGCACAGGATGTGCATAGCTGTCTCTCGTTCCTTATTACACAGGCGGCAGTTGTCTCCGTAATATTTGCAAATCTTCCACAGGTGTTCTTTAACGGTCGTGTGTCAAGTTAGGATGCCTGTTACGATTCTAATTTGCATCCTACTAAGGCAAAGTAGTTCTGAACATCTTTTCCTGCAAGGTCCCTTTATATACGACTTGCTGTGCCTGTGTCCTGGAATCACGTTCCAGTAATTGTGATGTTGAGCGCGAATCCATCCGTTTACTTGGTGTCTGACTGCATTCTTAGTTATGCCTAGGGCAGGTTCCGGTCCAACGCAAGGATCGTTGGAGCCCCGCTTTGCTAGGTTATCGGCTTCCTTGTTCCCTATCAGCCCACAGTGATCTCGAATCCAAAGCAGTCCCACTGCGTTCCGCATGGCTAGGATATTAAGTTGCTCGAAGCATTCCCACAACAGTCTGGAAGACATCTTTGGGCTCATAAGAGCCTTCAAAGCTGACTGGCTGTCTGATAAGATAAAGATCCGCTGATTTTTGTAGCCCCTCTTAATGTTTTCCCGCGCACATTGTAGTATCGCGTAGACCTCTGCTTGAAAGACAGAGGCATATTTGCCCAGAGAGGAGCTCTTGGTTTATCTCCAAACAGTCCTGACCCAGCACCTGTGTCGGTCTTAGAACCGTCGGTGTACCAGAAGACTGCCGGAAGGTATGCTGTTCAGAGTTTGGTTCTCCACTCTAGGGTCATCGATTGTGACCTGAAAGAGTGGTTGTGCGGTGTTCTTGGGGACCATGTAATCCGTCCTCGTGTCAAGCATGGGATCCTTTATGTCCTCAATAATGCTAGTATGCTCTGTACCCAGACGGACACGGTAAAAAGAGTTTTGCAGTCTGTATAGTGCCAGTCTCGCCTCCCCCTGTATCACGAAGTGGAGAGGGGGAAGGTCCAGAAGAGTCTCTATGGCTGCAGTTGGCGAAGTCCGCATCGCCCCTGTTATCCCTAGGCAGGCAAGCCTCTGAATTTTGCTTAGCCTTAGCCTAGTAGTTACCTGTTTGACTTTGGGCCACCATGCCAAAGCTGCATACATTATTCCTGGTCTTTGTGATGTTACCGGTACTTCTTTAAAGATTTAAAGAAATTTTGAACAATAAATATCTTCGCATTGAACCCAGTCGAAGCTGTAACATTTTGGAAAACGAGTGATTGCTACAATAATTGAAAAATAGAAAAATTATACAGGGTATGAACGGTTACATGATCAAATTAACATATTTCAAAATTCCATAGTTTAATTTTTTTAAATGGAATAATATAGTTTTTATGTTACAGTTATTTTCTTTTACAAATTCTCTTTCGGTTAAGATTGCATACAAGATTCTAAAGTTAATAGTCTTTGAGATAATCAACCTCATTTTGCTATCAACAGTAATTCTACAAGAAATTATGTAATATTTTCACATGGAAACAAATTAAACGTTCAGTATTATAAAAGTAATAGACGTTCAATATAAAGATAATAAATGTTTAGTAAAATAGTTTGTAATTTTGAACAAAGCCTAAAATAAATTTAGTATGTCCTGTGGGAAGGTCACGTCAGGTCAGGAAAGATCGGTTTAATAAAAATGACGAAAATATTTGTCCAAAAAGAGAGCTTACAGTTTTGCTCTTTTGAAATTTTCTAATTTGACCATGTAACTGTCAATTCCCTGTAAAATATTTTCGGATTTTTTAATCTTGGTGCAGTTGCTCCTAGATATTCCTCTTTTTTATCAGAACATCCCTGCTACAACTTTGTTCAAATCGAAAGTGTATGATTTTCAAAACTCTCTTACATCTGTTAAAACTTTCAAAGAAATGCCAATAAAGTCAAAAATATGCATTTTACGCAAAAAATATTTTGCATAACCTCAAAGTAAAATCAATTAAGAAATCCAAAAATTCAATCAAAATAAGGCTGTCTCAATTAATAAAACAAAGCTAGGTGCGGAAGAAATGGGACAATCTGTATGAATGAAAATAATTTTAAAGTATGGAAAACTAAAAATAATGAAAGTGGTGCCCCATATAGCTTATTTTTCTACAATGTATAATCCGGACTCAAGATTCCACTGAGGCACTCTTGCAGCTCGAACATCGAAACCAGAGAAATTATGTCACTTACCAATTATTTACCCTATGATTAAGGCACGCTGTTTTGCTAGATATAATTGCTAATCTGACAACCATGGGAGAGTGCCGGAAAAATCATCCAGAAGAAGCAGCTTATGGGTAGAGGCTTCCAAATGGAAGATATTTTGACGGTAGTTCCTTTTTGAACTTGAGGAAGAATCGACTCGAACTACAAAACAGGCTAGGTTTACTATTACCTGCACTAATTACACTAATCCTGATAATCCACCTCTGCTTAATTATAATTCTTAAGTGTTAACTAAATACTGTAACATTGCTTACTGTACATGATTGCCAACAATAACGCTTTCCTTCCCTAGATTTGTAGAGGGATGATGCTAATATATGCCGAGATGATTACCTACTTGAATGTCGGTAATTCATACTGTAAAGTCACTCTGAAAACCAGCAATGGCATCCGTAAACACCATTATTATCATTATTATGAGCACAAATTTAGTGTGAAATATGTGAACTTGATAACGAGACGAAAACAAGTCTCTTGTTGCCTATGTATATAAAACCTAGGTCCGGTTGTTCCAAAAAAGTACCTAATGCAGGCTTAAGTCTGACACCGGCTCAATTGTTATGACAACCAATCAGAAAGCCGGTATCATAGCAACTTAGCCGGTGTCAGACTCAAGTACCTATGTGTTACTTTTCTCCAACAGCCGGGCCCATACTAGTCGTTGCTGAATGAAAATGATCACTGCATTATGATCCAGGCTATCGTTTAAGTAATTCGTTAGTTGTGAACACCGTTGGTGGTTAGGTACCTATCGCATAGAGTTAGTAATTTGATATACTCAGGCTGGGTGGGATCGACTCCCATAGAGGTTTGATTTTTCTTACGATTTTACATTATCTTTTTTTGTAAAGTTAAGTGGTCTGTTTCAAAAATGTGTTCTGTCAGGTTTCCGTCAGTAAAGAGATCTGACAAACAAGAGATCGCGCTGACCGTATAATGGATTGAACATTGAAGTGCATATTTTCTTTCAGCAATGACTAACTGGTAGACGCAAGCAATCGCGGACACATAGAAGTAATCGAAAATAAATTAGTAACCAAACTGGAAAAGTAGTTAATATTTTCTGTCTTGACTATTTGGTAGAAATCCATGATGAAATAGAAAATTACTATGCGTACTACCAATAGAATAATTTTTATACTTATTGGTAGTACGCATAGTAATTTTCTATTTCAAACTGGAAAAGAGTTAGAACACAGCGAGTAATAAATTACTAGGTAAGTAGAAAATTGCGGAAACCGACATGGATCTATGGGAATTTTACCAAAACAACACATCGCTTTAAAAGAGAACCGCCACTATATGTCAAAAATACGAGGATGCAGTTACATGTAAGTCAGTATTAGTAAGTTGTTTAAAAACTCTAAATCACCCTTTTATCATCGACTAAGCTATCGAACAAACCACTGGAGAGCAATTGTCTTACTGAGAAACCCGCAACGCAAATCTGTGGGATGTTAATTATATTTCGTGCGCGTCGTTAACTTTTTAACGCATTTATTGCGATCAGTCAAAGTTATTTTGAAGATAGCACCTATAATAAAAAAAACCTGTAGTTTTACGCAATATTCAATAGCGAGGTCATTGCGAAAACTGTTTATTGAGAATTGCAAAAATACAATATCTGGATTGACAAAAGGAAGAAGATTCTTAAAATAGTAAATTCGGAATTTTGTTAATTCTGGTAATGGTGGCGACAGATGGTGACAGCACGAATCATCCTAAGCCAAGCAAATATCATTTCTAGTAAAAGTTAACATCTTACTTATGTATAAATATTCTCATTGAAGACTGGTATAGAAGGAATGTTAACAGAGGTTAAAAAATACAATTTTGTAAGAGTTACCTATAGCTATCTGACTTCAGTTTTGGAATACAGTTTCTGCTTTTACTATAAAACATTCTGGTCATTGAAATTTTAAGGGTAGTGTTTTTGAAAATATTCACGTGTTTGCTGATTTTACAGGAAATTTTTGAGATCGGCCGACATTTGGTAGTTTCAGCTTTTGCGATAACTTTCTTGTTGTTAAATTTTGTATAGGTTTAATATGTAATTCGAAAAAATATTTGGTGTTGTCGTCTTCTCGTGATGAGAGTGTCGAAATTTCATTGAAAATGTTGATAATTATATGTACTAGTATACACAGGCAGCTTTTAGAAAAGGAAGACAAAGACACAACCACATCAGAGCGTATTAAGGAAGATAATAGAAACAATAAAAGAGCAAGGAGAAGAATTGCACCTGGTATTTGTAGACTTGAGGGAGGCTTTTGACACGATACCTAGAGAAAGGATGTAGGAGTCACTAACAGAACTAAATTGACGAAGAAAATATTCATAATTTATATGGACAAAATAAATAAAATTTTCTAAAGAGACACGTCGAAAGAAACACTGGGGTACAGAAACATGAGATCAGTCATAATATCAGACATAATACTATTGGGAGAGGGGGGGGGGGGTAGTAAGGAGAAAATATAGCGAGTTGTAAAAAAGTGGACAGAAGTAATAAGATAGGTGGGAATGGAAATAAATACATGGAAGACAAAAATAATGAAAATAAATGGGGTAGAAGAGGACATCACCTGCGAACAAGATAACTTAGAACAATTAGTTATTACGATAGAATAGGTATCTGGGGGGACAATGATAAGTAACGATGGGAAGGTACGAAGGATTAAAGAGAGCAAAGAAAGCTACTCAAATATACTACCAGGAAGAATAAGCAGACCGCAGAAAACCATGGAAGACAGGATGGAAGTGATAGCGGAGAGGAACAGTCCAAGAGATGATGCAATTAACTGCCAATAGAAAGGGATGGAAGAAATGGGTGAAAACTCCTAAAACGTCGACGCCGCGCCGTGAGGCATAAGGAAGAAGATAAAGAAGAAGAATATTTTGTTCTGATTATTTTTGCTTGTCGTATATGCTGTTGAATTTCGTAATCCTAGTGTGTGCTCTTCATTGATTTTGTCGATTGCCTGGTTTGTTTAGTTGTTTTACCCAATACTATCTCTGCTCAAATTATGTTTTATCTAAATTTTTCATTATGCTATTTTTACTATCCACTCTAAACCCTCTGGCAAACTCTAAACCAGCGTGTTCGAAGAGAACCTTATTGGGCGGGTAGAACACAAGCACAATGGGAGGTCGAATTGCGATCACCGAAGTTAGACAAAGAGGTGAAATATTACCAGAGGTCCACTAAAACTTAAAACTTAAAATTTACTTGAAATTATTGATATTTCTTAAGCAAATATCATTATCTGGTCTGGGATTCCGCCAAACGTAAATAAAATTGTAAATTCAGTATTGGTAGGGTTTATCTGTAGTCTGTACACACACTAATTCACACACTTCTGCAATACCTACTTTTCATGGAATATTACACGGCAGAAGCACAAACAGACACTTTAAAAATTCATGAAGAGGCCTATACTTAGCTTTTACAAATTAATAATGAAAAACAACTATTTTAGGGACAGGAGAGCCCTCGAATATTACTTACAATAATGCACAGATGATCAACTGGCTTAGTTGCTTGGTTGAAAAACAAAATTTTATCTGAAGTCGTTTTTGATAGACAATATTGTGTTAGAGTAACTATTTATCGGCCTATAAGTCCGTCAGCAATGGTAATTTTAGTTGACATATCTACTAACGTTTGTTGAAAAGTTGATGGTTCCACTGCCGTTAGCGGCGGCACAACACTTGCGTTCTTGCTTTTTATGCCCATTTGTTAGCAAACCACTTTTATATTAAAAGGTACCAAAATGAGTTAATCTCTTTAACAATAGGTACGAGTACACTCTAAACAGTTCTGGTATTAATATCTAAAGAGTACAACATCTATAGGTAATAAATGCAACACTTTTAAATTTACCACCACTGAGCTATCATTGTTTGATTACTAGGTGCTTGATCGGCCATTTAGATAAGAAACACATGCAATGCTTATAACAGAAAATCAATGTATGATAATTGTAAATATTTGTAGAGGTATTTCCCGTCAGTTATCTCGTTTTTTATACCAATATAATAAGGATATCTAAATACAAGAAATAATGCTAAGAATAGGTTCCTTATGTACACGGTGCTCCACGCAAGCCGTTTATTAGAAGTTTATAGAGTTCCCGTTAAAACGGAAATTTGAAAATTTGCAGCTTAACATTGTTGATTTCGTTCTCCTCAGGCAAATATGTATTTTCAACTTTTTAGCACTTCCGGTTCTACCGGAAGTAGCTATCAGCTGTGTTATTTTAAATGGGAACGGACTATTTTCATACTTTTTTAGATTCCGAGTTGAATTTTGAACAACTTTTTCTAACGGTTTGTACACTCCCTTTTGAGCTATTTCCGTAATTTATTGTAGAAAATTGCATTTTATATTTGATAATCATTCATAGTAGGCTACGCATGAATGTTTAGCTTCGCTATGATTGTTACTTAAGCTAATTCAAGAAATTAAGAGCCCTTTTCTTGAGGAGAGATCGATACCAGCAGAGATATCTCCTGGGTAAGTTAAAAGTTACTAACCAATGAGACATCAGCTTCAAGATCGATATAACTTTGACTAGTTGCTGACCTGACCCGGCTTTTTCAAAATACGGGTGCTAGGGAAGAACTCCGTGTGCTTGCTTTCACGTTTTTGACCTAATTAGGTACCATAACTTAAAACATACGTGATTCACAGGCTCTCTATTGTTTTATTAGTTTCTTAACGTGTAATGTGTGGTGTTTAATATTAACGTAGGTATAATTTTGCGAGATGAGCTTCTTCTAAAGGTGATGAGGTACCTGAACCAAATAAGACCGTAGTCCAAATAAGGCCATACTGTTTTTTTAAGAAACTGCGCAACTCTCAAATTACAGTTTCCTACCATCGGACGGGTTTCTACAGTACTTCGTTCTGCCACAACGTCAGGCTAATCGGAACGCTTCCAGATGGCTCAACTGCAGCTAAACGTATGAAAGCGTCTACGCAGGTCCGTTGATAATCAATCAACGGCAGGTTGAAATGTAGTTACCAAACGCTTTAAAATTTTCTAAGAATTTATTTTACTTATTTTTGAAATTCCTTTTTATTTATACTTTTATATTTATATTTATTTTTAATTTTGTTGTTATTATTTGTCAGTTTGTTTGTATTTGCTAAAATATATGTTCCGTTGATTTTCATGACTTTGCGTCTGTATTGATCATGGCCATATTAGAAACCCCTGCGTTGCCTTATTAGAACATAGGAGTTCTTAATAAGGTCATGTGCAGTGTTTTTTAAAAAATAATCTAAAAGAAGAATGATACCGTTGAGAAGTGTCTCACACGGGACAGCATTAAGTACATAAACCTATGTAGCTGCAGCTAAAATTTCATGTTTTTTTTTGCTAACAGTATCTGAGTTATTGGCTTTCAAACATTAGCGTGGCCTTATTTGGTTCAGGTGCCTTATTTTATTTACAAGTTCAACAGTTTTTTAAATTGTTGGACCATTTAGCAGACTTAAATCCTGTATTAGCTAGAGTCTAGTTTTCAGTTTTACCAGAATGTAAAGCAAATTGTTCTCATTGTTCTCAGTTCTTTCTGGTTAATTCTGCTTTTTTTAATCATAGTCTTTCTCATTCCTATGATAAACTAAATAAATTAGTATAGTAAAGTGTTAAAAGCAGTGGCCTATGCTAGAGATAAGGTACAAGATTAAACGGGTAAGCCCAGTTATATTTATTAGCGGGTGGTATACCTAAATTAAATTTGAGGGTCACACTGAAAACTTTAGGTGAGAAATCCTCGTATAGTAAGTAACGTAGGTTCACGAACTTATCTCACATTATCTGCACTATTTACAAAAGCTACTACACTGCCACAGAACAATTTTCTTTCAGTGCAGTCTTTTAAGTACCTAAAAGAAATATAGGTCTTGCTGATATCTAACTCTAGTTTGCCAGTGACTAGTGAGTTTCGTTTCGTTCGTGGGTGGTACCACACTAATGAGTCCCAGATAGGTCGAAACCAGTGGTTTCAATTAGCATTTGGAACGAAACAATGTTTAATTATTAGTTTGTGTTATTATCGTCGAAACGTGAACATATAAATACAATAAAATAAAATAACAGCGGAAGATGTCCATAAGTACTGAGCAAAAGCGAGAATATATATAACTAATGAAAGAACTTAGTCTTTTCATTTATTTAATTATAAATATGTTATTCAGCATCTTTTACACAACTAAATATTGCTATAATAACCATAAAAAGATTTAATTGAAGTCCCGCGTGGAAATAAAGGAAGCAATAAAAAATTTAAACAACTATAATGTCAATTTGCACTGATTGTAATTAAGCAATAAAAGTTTATTTTTAGAATGCTAACAAATGTCTCCAGTTTGGAAGTTTGGAAGGACCAGATCGGAAAATAGGAATTTTTGGATGCGTCATTGCCATACAGGTTTCATCTTTCCTAGAACAAAACAAGCATATTTAGGTAGGAGACGAAAAACAACAGATTTCCGGATATAATAATATCCGCAATATACGTAATATATATACGTAGATGATAATATTAATAGACGCACGAATTTTATAATACATATATTTAATAATTTAATTACCTATTACATATTAATTTGGCACCCACACAAACATGCTGTTTTCTTTATTCAATTGTTTTATTGTAAAAATTAAATGTGCCGATTTAACGTCGTGTCTATTCTCACGCCATATACCTCAGATTTCACTTGTGACAAACATTAGAATTTGTTATTACTCTAAAAGTCTTAAAGCCTGTTTACAGTCGGCAATTTTCATTGCGTGCAACTTATAATTGCTGCAATTCCTAACATGCGCATGCGCCGTGAGCAATAAATTTGCAATTATTGCTCACGGCGCATGCGCATGGCAGGAATTGCAGCAACTATTATAAGTTGCACGCAATGAAAAGTGCCGACTGTAAAGAGGCCTTTACAAACAATCTGACATGATAAAATATACACATATATAAATGTATATCAAATGACTGAGACTTTCTCCTGCCGAACGGCCTTCGCTCAGTTGGCGGTAACCTGATAGACTTTTTGTTTAAAAACAAAATGGAATAAGAGACTTAAATTCCGCCAGCATCGATTCTGAGCCTAGCGAATTACTTGGTCTGGTGCACTATCCATTCAACCATCGAAACGGCTCGAGTCTCAGCCAGTTGGCAAATACCATACGGCAATTTGACGAAGGCAAAGGCAAAATAAAAAGTACTTACTCCTCAAATTAATGTTGATAATTTAATTCAAATGTATAAAATCTCGTCAACCGTGATGTTTTTGTTAGAGTGACAGTGAGAAAAGTTAACCCTAACTAATAACTATTACAGCGATATTTTTTTTATTTACCTTTTGCTACCATGACGACGTTTCAAATTTCGTATTTTTGATTGTAAAATGTTTAAAAATCAAGTCTCCCATATGCGTATTCATTAAATTATCTAGCCGAATTTGATTCGAACTTTTTATTTTGCCTGGATAAATTCCTGTTTTGAAACTCAATTTTGTTTCCAGACGGCAATTCGGCTCATAAAACTGGCTGCCAGTTTTTTCGTCAAATTGTCTAGCAACAAAATTTCGTTCAAAACATAGATTTATCCGGCAAAATAAAAAGTACTCGTCAAATTACTGTTGATAACTTATTTAAAAATATGAAATGCAAGCACCCGATAAGAACAAATCAAGCAATAATCGATCACGAATCCTGCGATTTAGCACTTATACTTGGGCCGCCGAACAGACGGAGTGATCACCCTGCAATCACGAGCTCTAGACGGGACCACTATCAATTTAGGACGACAGAACCTCAGTGATGCGCTTTCTTTAGACTCAACGAAGTCGCACCACTCCAATTAGGTCGTCGTAAATTAATATTGGCTCCGCTAGAGCACGTTCTTGCAGGTTGATCACTCCGTCTGTTGGGCGGCCCAAGTATAGCAGCTGCTGGTAATCACAGCCTTCCAGCAGGTAAGCATGTTTGTACAGTGATCGGAACGAGATAGCCCGAGCAACAGAACAGAAAAAAGATGTTTCAGTGACGGTAGGAATTAGTTTACAACATAGGTAGATTCTAGAGGCAGGTATAGGAATAAAGAAAATGGAGGTAGATAGTCAGATTAGGCTAGAGGAGACCTATTCTAATTCATTTCGACAAAAAGTAATCGAAACGACGTGACGTAACGTAATTTCGAGTAGAAAAGCGCATTTTGTTCCTGACCACACTGATCGAAATATTTGGTTACTTCGTAGTGGATTGCAGTTGCTGTGTTGGTAATGACAGTCCGGTTTGGTCGTTTGGCGATATTATGGTCATCTGTCATCTCCACAGATACGTATGTCATATTGTAATTATTTTGAAGAAATCTTCTAATATACACAGTGTCCCACTTAACTTGTTTAGTATGGGGAACTTTTAAACCGCTGTAGTTACAAGGGTGTTCAAATGGGGAAAAATGTTGCTTATTATAATTGTAATTTAGCAGTATCAAGAGAACTTCGGAAACTATTTCTGTTTCTGAGAAAATCGGGAAAAAGTGAAAATGGCCGAAATATTGTTTTTGTTCTAGAGCCCTTATTTGTTGATATTTTGATACGAAATCTTAAAGCAAGTTATGCTTGAAAATTCTCAATAGGCCGGTGGTATCAATTTTTGTACAGGGTGTTTAATTTAAGCGTACCAGAGGTTAAGTTTGTTTTTTCTTATGGCCGCCATATTGGTACTGGTCATATTCGAGTAGACGGTTTCAAGAGCTTTTCAACCATGTATAATAGTCCGCATAAAAAGCTTTAGTTAACAATGAAAATCGAAAAATTAGCCTTTAAGATTAATAGTCCATTAATAATGCCACATTTCTCTTCTCTGGCAAGCTATGGAAAACAAAGCATTATGTTTATTATGACAATTAAATAAGACAACTTAATTATCGCAGATAAATGTAGTTCAGAACGTTTGGTTGCAGCAGGATGGTGCACCTCTTCAAAATACACATAGGGTTCGTCAGTATCTAAATAATTTATTTGGTGGGAAATGGATAAGCATGTTTCAAATTTATGATAGTAATAAGTTATACCCAACGTATTTTCAATAAACAGGGAATACAGGATCAATACACTGGCCAGCTCGCTCCCCGGACTTAACACCCCTAGATTTTTTCTTGTGGGGTTACATAAAAACCGAGTATACAGTCAAGAATATGAAAATCAGAGCATGCTCTTCGGGCAGCTGTAGTGACCGCTCTTAGAGAACTTCCTCGTCAATTTTTGATAAATGCGGTCAACTCGGTGGAAACTCGATGCAGAAACAGTTTAGATGCTGACGGACCACTTTTTCCAACAATTATTGAACTAGATAAGAGAAGCTGTGGCATTATTAATGGACTGTTACATCTAAGAGGCAAATTTTTTGATTTTCATTTTTAACTAAAGGTTTTTATGTGGACTGTTATACATGGCTGAAGAGCTCTTGAAACCGTCTACTCGAATATGACCAGTACCAATATGGCGGCCATAAGAAAAAACAAACTTAACCACTGGTACGCTTAAATTAAACACCCTGTATAAAAATTGATACCACCGGCCTGTTGAGAATTTTCAACCATAACTTGCTTTAAAATTTCATATCAAAATATCAACAAATAAGGGCTCTAGAACAAAAACAATATTTCGGCCATTTTCACTTTTTCCCAATTTTCTCAGAAACAGAAATAGTTTCCGAAGTTCTCTTGGTACTGCTAAATTACAATTATAATAAGCAACATTTTTTCCCATTTGAGCATCCTTGTAACTACCGCGGTTTAAAAGTTCCCAATACTAAACAAGTTAAGTGGGACACTGTGTATAAAAATCTCGTGTCACGGTGTTTGTGGTCGCACTCCTCCGAAACGGCTCGACCGATTTTTATGAAATTTTTTTTGTACAATTGGTAGGTATGAGAATAGGTCGTAAAATATTTTTCACCCTCCTACCCCCACCCCCCAGTTTTTAATCGCGATTTTAGTATTTTTGTATGAACAATATCCAAATAATTGAAATTTTTTTGTACATTTGGTAGGTATGAGAATAGGTCGTAAAGTAATTTTCACCCTCCTACCCCCACCCTCCATTTTTTATTCGTGATTTTAGTATTTTTGCATGAACAATCTATATATAAAAAAATAATCCCTATTTCCTTTGGTCGCGCCATAACTTGAGAACGATTTAACCGATTTCATTCATCTTTTTTTATGGTTTCTAATACTTTGCAGAAGGTTCTTACGGAACGAAAAATTAAGAAAATTGGAAAATTTGAGAAAACGTAACGACTATTTTAACTTGGCGCGTTTGACAGTCTGTACGTGTGTATGTCACCGAATTCCTCCTAAACGGCTCGACCGATTTTGATGAAATTTTTTGTGTGTGATGGAGTGGGTCCCTGGATGGTTTACATTCACAATTGGACCCGGTAGGTGGCTCTGCAATCGGGTTCTAGGAATTTTTTGAACGGCTGGACCGATTTTGACGAAATTTTTTGTGTGTGTTGGAGTGGGTCCCTAGATGGTTTACATTCATAATTGGACCCGGCAGGTGGCGCTGCAATCGGGTTCCAGGAGTTTTTTTGAACGGCTGGACCGATTTTGATGAAATTTTTTGTGTTTGTTGGAGTGGGTACCTGGATGGTGTACATTCACAATTGGACCCGGTAGGTGGCGCTGCAATCGGCTGGACCGATTTTGATTAAATTTTTTGTGTGTGTTGGAGTGGGTCCCTGGATGGTTTACAATCACAATTGGACCCGGTAGGTGGCGCTGCAATCGGGTTCTAGGATTTTTTTTACGAATTTTTTTTAATGTCGGGCAGGACAACGTCTGCCGGGCCCGCTAGTATAGTATATATTTGAGTTTGTTTTACTTGTGGGTAAAGATGGAGGCATGTAAATTAAAGCGAACAACAAAAAAAATGGGTTGTTAGCATACATACATACATAAACCGTGTTGTCTTCATAAATAATGCAATTTCTTAACCTACAACCCAGACGGCCAGACGCACATAACTCGACTCGAAATTTTGAATTTGACACGCAGTTTGACTCGGAACCGCATTTCGACGAATCGAAAAGTAATGACGTCATGTACCGGTTCGGAAGGAATCCGATAGATGCGGAAAATGTGGCATTTCGACGCGATTATTTCGACTTGAAAAGATTTCGAGTCGAAATTATGATTTAGAATAGGCCTCCTGGTCACAAATAGTCGGGGATGTAGGAGGTTCTACTTGTGGGAAATTGCATTCATTAGCTCAAGTTAGGAAAATATTAATATGCTGAAGATTTAATATGTACATCTTGAGAAACAATTTCCTAATACGGAATTAAAAAAATCAGTGTTACTTAAACACATGCACAACTTACGGTGTAAATAATCAAACGCATAACGCACCTATTTGCACCAGGTGTTTGAAATTAAATTAATATTAATTATTATATTCAAGACCAGACACAGGCCTTCTCCTGCTGGTGCCATCTATTTGATTCATCACCTGATCAACAATCGGCTAGAAATTTGGAAGTCAGCTCTGTCAACCCACTCTGCTTAATCGAAGTAGTGCTACTACTCATGGAGAGGTGGCGACGTCTCTGATATCCCGCTCTTGCCAAGTTTAAATCTTAAATTCCAGAACTAGAGAGCTAACAATAGAAATATAAAATATTTAATAACTATTACATATAATTTAAATGTCAAGAAACAATTTTAAAGCAGTTGATTTCTATTTCCTCAAAAAGAGACAAAGAAATTAAAACGAGGATAACTATGTTCTTCCAAAATCCAAAATGCCTCTGCCTATGTGGTAAATGGAAACAGAAAACTAAGCAAAATAAAGCAAAAGCCTTTTATGAACAGTGTATGCGTTAACAAGAATTTGGGAAATATCTACCTACAATTTATTGATCGCGCCGGATCTGAGCGGTTTTTAATAAACATATCTAACTTCTTAACTTTATAGGCCCTACGCATTCCATGTAACATTTCCGGTAATTCGATTACCGAAAATTCTCTCCGCGTGTTTAATAAAAAACGTTCATCGCTTCTGTTAATCAGATTTCAGATCACAGAACAATATGGCAGGAGAATTTCCTTTATTTAATTTATCGTGCAATAAAGAGGAAAGCACGAGATTTTGACATCAAAATTCCGAACCAGAGCCCATAGCCTGTCGAAACGAAGGAGCTCCCACTTTCAATAAAGTTGGATTTACTGTAATACACCTTTGTCAGAATTGTCGGTTCGTTGATTCTGTTCGATCTAATCCCACAGAAATGACTAATTTATATTCATAGAATGTACAACAGTTGCGCTTTTATCAAAGAACAAAATTTATTTTTATGGCAAACTCAAAATGAATTTTGGATGTTACTTACTAGACAGAAAAAAATTTACGGAAAAACTAGTTCAGTGCTTGACCCGCGGAAAAATAAGGTGCTGAAAAAAATTGATATGCCACATTTTGAAAGTTGTCGAGATAATAATGGTATAAAAACCTAGTAAGCCACCTATCGAAGTCAAATCATATATACCTAGACTCATGTCCATGTTACCGATGATGTCTAAACTTTCTGAAAAACTTCTCTTAAAAAGAGTGAAACCTATTAGACAAAAGAATTTAATACCAGAACATGTTTGGTTTCAGAAATAAGCATTCCACTCTAGATTAGGTACATGGAATAATTGAGGAAATCGAAAAAAAACATTAGACGAAAAGGAAGATTTGTTCAACAGTATTTCTAAATGTAGGTAGCTTAAGTCTGACTGCAAGGATTAGATTGTAAATTAAATAAATTCATACCAAAACAATATTTTGAAATTCTAAAGTCGTACGTGTCCGACAGAATCTTCAGAGTGAAAAGAGATGTCGAATACTTCAATTAAAGTAGGTGTGACGCAGGGGATTGTCCTGGGACCCGTGCTTTACTGGCTTCATACGTCTGCCATACCACAATCACAAAAAATTAATGTAGCGACATTTACTGATGTACTAGCTGTGGGAAAAGCTATAGAAGAATCAACTAGGAAATTCCAACTGTCAGCAAACAGAATTTAGGAGTAGACAAATAACGCATTCAAGTAAAAAAAGCCAAATCAGCACATGTGAATTTCACACTGTACAATATCAGCCAGTGAACATTAGGATACCATTCTCCAACACAGGAAAATATCTAGGATTGAATCTATAGATATTGGACTAAAATGGAAAGAACATATTGAGAAAAAACTTCAAGAACTAGGAATTAAGTAAAGAAAACTGTATTGGTTATTGAACAAAATTTCGCAACTGTCAATCGACCATAAATTATTAATTTATAAACAACAAGGACTTATGGTACACAGCTTTCGAAACTAATATAAATAAAATCCAAAGAATTCAAAACGACGTACGACGAGCAATTTTAGATGCGGTATGTGCGGAACGTCGAACTCCATAGAGACCTCAGGATGCCTATAGTCAGGGAGCAAAGTGCTCTCATTCGACACCCTCTATACAACTCGAACACACACTCAAGAAAATGACGCTGATTATGTAAAATGACCTGCTGGATTCGAATTTTGAAGTCGCGAAAAGATCAGGAATTGCGAAAATGCCGGAAAATCGTTTTTTCGCAAAATTTCCCTAAATCAATTTTCGACTACTTTCAATACTTTTCTTGTATTTCAGCAACGAAAAGAGTTAGAGACCTCAATTTTTCGTGGAATATACACTGAAGTGTACTGATCATCACAGTGTACTCACGTTGCCTCTACAATTTTCCAATTTTACGAAAAAAAATTTTTCTTGCTAGACCACAAATTTGTGTAATGTATTTTTCATGTACCTGGTAAGCAATATTATTTTTCGGAATTAACATACACATATGCGAGATCAAATACGGATAAAGGCTCCAAATTATTTTTGGTGAAGAAACGAAACATTAATATTGTTGCTGAAAAAGGTTACAGCGAGTTAAACACAAATAATTTGTGCGCGCTAGCCGTGCCAAGCCGTTTTATATACAGCACACTTCCTCGACACATAGCTGCACGTCTCCAATGGGCACAGGAACATAGCGGCTGGCTTTTACTCCAGTGGCGCAATCTCATTTTTTCTGATGAGACAAAAATATGGTTAGTGATGACAAAAAAAATGGTTATCGATGACAAAAAAAACTTGCTTTTGCCAGAGAAGTTGCTCCTTATCATTTCAAAAGGAAATTGGAGAGAATTTCGGTTTTATGGACTATTATACGCCACGCCCCACCGGACAAGAAGGGTTTCCAATTTGCTACAGGAAGGGAATATTCAAAGAATGAATTGGCCAGCAAACTCATCTGACATAAATTCTTGTGAGAACGAGTGGGATATGCTAAAAGGGGCCATTTTAAATAGAGATAACCCTCCTTTCACCCTTCAGGAGCTAATTGTTGCTGCTCAAGAAGAATGGAACAACATACCCCAGGAAGCCATTAATAACCTTTCTATTGGAATGTACGCACGTGTTAATGTTTTGCTCGAACACATACTCGTTATTGACACCTTCGTTTCTCAATATTTTGCGAAGACTGGACTTTTCAAAAAAACATAATTCAGACATTTTCTTCAATTTAATTCCTGGCCGTGTACTCCTTCCATGAAAATAACCTTACATGTGATAAAGCATTTCAATAAAATGTAGAATTGAATCCACATATTTGTTAGAATTATTTTGTTTGCGTTTCAAATTAATTCTGGGCGCCAAGAGTTTTGGCTATGTGTGTATTATCAAGTGCGCGAACCCTTATGTCGCTACCTGTCAACCTATCAGCGCGGTTAGCGCGCACAAATTATTTGTGTTTAACTCGCTGCAACTTTTTCAGCAACAATATTAATGTTTCGTTTCTTCACCAAAAATAATTTCGAGCCTTTGTCCGTATTTGGTTTCGCATATGTATCTATATGTTAGTTCCGAAAAATAAGTTTACTTACCCGGTACATGAAAAATACATTACAAAAATTTATGGTCCAGCAATAAAACATTTTTTTTCATAAAATTGGAAAATTGTAGAGGCAATCTGAGCACACTGTGATGATCAGCACACTTCAGTGTATATTTCACGAAAGAAACAGATCTCTAACTCTTTTCGTTGCTGAAATACAACAAGAAAAGTATTAAAAATGGTCGAAAATTGATTTAGGAATATTTTACGAAAAATCGATTTTCCGGCATTTTCGCAAATCCCGAACGTTTGGCGACCTCAAAATTCGAATCCGGCAGGTAGTTTTACATAAGAATCAGCTTCATTTTTTGTGCGTGTTTGAGTTGTATAGAGGGTGTGATTAAAAATTTTGTGCAAAAACATGAAGAACGACTCCAAGACCGGCTGAGTGAAATGTAAACACTCAAGAGTTCGAGTTAGTGTAGTGTCCAGTGAGAAGCAAAGTATTGTAATTTGTAGTATAATTTCCGTAAACCAGGAATGTTAGAGAAGAAAAGAGGGATTCCATTTGGTGAATCCTTAGTTTTAAGTTATTTTAAGTCACGATAGCTTAAGTATATTATAAAGACTCGCTGCTGGTTGGCTGAAAATTATAATAAAAAACATTGCAGTTATTCCAGATTATCCAAGAGTGTCATCGAAACTCGGAGCAGAAGGACAATAAATTCGTTCACCCCACTAATCCTTAAACGTTCCCCCAAGCGATGTCCACTCCGAAAAACAAAATCCGTCAATTTGTAATCGCCACTAAAATCTGAAATGTCGCTGTATTTAACAAGGGATGTAAAGGATCCAAGAATTATATGGACCTACGGACGGCTACAATAATAACATTTGGTCATTACAATAAATCTTCTTAAATCTAAATTTTTATGGATTAATAATCAACGGTTGTAATAATACCTGCATTACGCGTAATAAATAATATTGGCACTAATTTTGTGTTTGACGAATGTATTTTCTGTTATATTCGAGTTAATTAAATTATGCGCGCCTTTCGGAGCACATTCAAATTAAAATTGGATCAAGCTTTTTAAATACAAAATGCAGTAATGAAAATGTCAAATACTGATGCTCGTAAATATGTATTTAATTCCGATAATTCAGAGGGAAAATAGTATTATTTCTTATGCATTTATGCTGAAATTAATTCCAGAAGGGCAATTTTTGTGTTCAGCAGACTGGAAAATCATTCAAGTTGATTGTGATCGATGAATTAGAAAAGAGGAATAATTTCTGAATACATTTTCTATAATTAGATTTAACCGAAAATGACATTGTAAACAACAAACAAGTTGGATATTTTCATATTTTTGTTTCGTTTATAAGTGAAGGATTGAAAAGAATCGCCATCGGCTTTACTGGTGTATGTTTGGTCGCATAACTAAACGCATATTGGGTTGCCTACCTCGGTTCATCAGAAAGTTAACCGAAAGTGAGGAAAGGGTTAGGTTCTCAGGCGCTGATAACTTTACTTGAAGGTTTTCCCTAACAAAGTTAAATAGATCTTACCTTCAAGGAGGATTTTCCAAAATATAAGAGAAATTTAATCGCCTTTCCCTTCGATCTCCGAGATCTTCGAGAGTGCAAGTTCTAGTTGTTATAATATAAAGTAAATTATTCTCTTATATTTCATTTGCAAATGCTGAAGACATTCAAGTTATTAAGTTACCTAATTTTAGTCTTTACAATTGTACTTCTGGTTGTTAATTGAAGAAACGGCAATCGCAACAATATGCAGGGTTTTGTTGGCATGCGACGTAGTTGTAGGTAGGTACAAGAAGAAATGTGTGTATGGCATAATCAGACTACCTATCTGTAGAAGCATTCATCAAAAGAAAGAGATAAGCCAGCAAAGTTGTTGGAGATGAAAAAGGCAAATGACATTTTCTAACAGCGAGAAGTAGTGCGACTCTATTTGAAAAGGAAAATCTCCGTATTCTAATTGTACATTATAATCTGTCCCGGCAAATTCTTTTGTACCTATCAAGTACATACAAATATTCTTTTATAGAGTTGAGGACAATTTCTAGCAAATGAACTTCAAAACGACTTAAATTTTTCTGGTATTCTGCACGGCGAAAATAGAAGAGGAAGTAATTTGTATAAAAATGATAATATGTAATATTTTTTTGAAAGTAACTTTTCAAAGGAGATTCTGAATGAAATAATTAAAATCAGTTCAGCTGAAATGTATTTCCTTTATTCAATTACATTTCCTATGCATTCGAATAAAGTTACTAAAAATCATATTTTTGAAGAACATCCCTAGTATTACACTGCGGCTTTTCGAATGTTGCCATATCGTATAAAGAGTAACCTAGAATAGTAACAAAATTGTAATCAAAGAATTCGCTCCTTCACACACACATCGGTTAAAATTTTTATGAACGCATTTCCGTATAAAATACAGGTCAAAGGGAAGTTATAGGTAACACAATATATTTCAGTTCCATTTCCTTTTGAACTTCCGTATGAAAAATAAATTGAAATGAATGTTTTATTCCCCGAAGAAATACCGGACCTCGGCAACGAATGTGACAAAATATGTTTTGAACACGACAGGAAAGCGCCGTAAATGGTAGCTGATAACATTTTATGAAGCTTAGATTGTGATTTTTCTGCCGGGGGAATGTGTCAAAAACATGCAGCTCTAAATAAAAAAAGGTGAGAGAGAACTTCAAACTAAACTTTGGGCTTTCTAAAAAACACCTATTCAATTTTTGAGCTGCTTCTTTCGAAAGAAACCTTTAATACTTCAATCGCCAAAGGGCAAGAAAATGCCCGTGCCACTTTGAAATTTTTGTCAACTGGAGGTGCAGTACACAAGTTCACACAAAAATTATTCTCCACTCCGTCGCATTAGTTTCAACTTTCCAAAGGGGGTGAAAACTTGCAACTTTGGAATTTTAGTATTGAAAATACTTCTGGGCGCCTGTATATGGGATTCATCTTACGAAAAATGATCGACACGCGACAGATTCTGTCGGCGACGCATGTAGTCGAGGCCGCTAATAAATTGAATGGAGAGCGCTAGCCAGATGTAAACTAAGGTACGGCGAGCGCGAGTACCGTTTAAGAGGGATATCGCGTTGCAATAAAAGTTCAAACAGTACAAAACGGATGCGTTAATATTTTGTTACGTATTGCGTCAGTTTGACTATGTGCCTTGTGCTTGTCACAAATCATTTCTTTTATTTTATTGTATCAATAATATTATACCAACTTGAAACGGCACAGATCACTTTTGTTGGACATCTTAGAAACCGAGCAGTTGTGTCGGTATTTTCAATACGCCTATGATACTTGCGTAAGATGCGAGGTCTGTGAATTTTTCTCAGTTAAAGATTGTCGTATATACTTACTTAAATTGGTGGGGAAATGTCAGCCCTCTAACTTATGAAATTATGTTTTCACCGCCGACAAGGGGTTGGCAGTAACAGTTTGTTTTTTGTTACGTTGGTAGGTACGTATTCTTTTTATCTGGAGGGAACCGTGCTTAAGTGTTTCTAAAAATTTCAGCGAATCAACTAATCGAATTAGGTTTTCACTCTCCATGAGGATGTTGAAGGTAGGTAAGACCTTTCCTCTCTCAACGGAGGTAACCGTGCTTAAGTATTTCTAGAAATTTCAGACCTCTTAGTTTTTGACTTCTGTAAAGGCGCAAAATGTTCCATGGGTGATCCTCGTGTAGTTCAGATAAAATTGCTCGTGATAAAGATACAAAATCTGGTTTTGGAGAGAAAATTATGTAACATCTTCGTGGAACAGGGGGGTTTATATAAAACCAATAATGCATTTACGTCAAATTGAAACGTTTAATTTAAAATTTAATGGAGTGAACATGGGCTTGTTTTATCACTCTATCATGCCGAAACAGTGAAAACGTTTTAATTTTGCAGTTAGTACTCGATGTTATCTTTTTATTCCTTTTCGATTCCTGTGTGTCGTTTTATGAAATTTGCTCTTTTTGCTACAGCAAAATCACAGTAATAAAATTACACTACATTCATGTACGAATGTGTACCAATAGGTAGGTAATTTGGTTAAAAATTAATTTCGGTTTTATTTTTTTCAAGTTAAGTACAATAGATTTCGTCCTGGATATTGTTTTCCGTGTGTCACGGAAATAATTTGTTAGATATTATACGAGTACACAAGCTTCGCCCTCTAGGACTTTTAATTCTTCATAATTTAACATTAATTTCACTTATACAAAGTGTCTATACGGTATCTTTCCGTTTCATGCGTTCCCGTTTCTTGCGTTTTTGGGTTTCTACCTGTTTTCGTGCCGATTCGAGCGTCAAGAATTTACTGGGTAATTAAATAGTGCCAGTTCGTGCATTGCACAACTATAGCCTTTACTGTACCTGTTGCAATAAAGGCATACAAAACGTACTGCTTTGTTTTATAGTTGGCCGTCAATGAATACGGCCAAAGAAGTTGTTCCATGGCCCACCATTTCCTGTCTGTGGGCAAGCTTAGCGAGCGAAGCGAGCTGAGCGTTTAAGTCTCCCCCCAAACAAAAACATAACCATTTGAAAACAATAGGAGAGAATTCAACATACACTTCCGCATTGAAGTCTAGTTATTAACAGCGTTGTGTTGTAAAGATAAACTCGAATTAATGGCTTACTGCATTATCAGCAGGTCAGCGCACGAAATGGGACTAAATCGTCTACACAGCACCCTACTTCGCTTTTTAAATACCCTAATCCATTTTACTAAGAATTTGTATAGGAAATTGTTTATTTAAATTGCACATTTTTGAGTTCTGCGCTTCTTCCGAAAATTTTGATAAATGTAAAGGAATTCTGAGTTGATTATTTTGCAATAGAATAAATGCAATAATAGTAATTTTATGGAATGAAAGCAACATCCAGGAGTATTTAGGGATATCTAGGAGTATCAAAAACTCGAAAATATTGCATGAGTATAATTTCAAAATTTCCTAAATTCTCTTTTTTAGATGACCACCGTATAATTTTTATTTCCCGTTTTCCTTTCACGTCGAATTTCCTTTTCTCGAAGTAGAAACAAAAAAGCCCTAATGTGACTTTTTGGATACCTAATTCCTTAATTCGACCAGTTCGACTAAAAACGGGTTTAATGTGACAATGCCCATCATATTATTTCTTTCACTAATTCCCATCATATTATTTCTTACACCAATATTCTAATAAGAATTTTATACCTTTTGTAGAATAGGCAACTTATTGTTAAGGTACACTCTTTTATAGTAATTTTATAATAATTCTTCCCTCTGTACAATCGAGAAAACGAACTACCCTTCTGAAACCATCTGCGTCCACCATTATCATCCAGGTTCTACCAATTCAATAAATCCAAAAGGCGAAAGAAACCTGTATCGTGAAAAATCGATTCAAGAGCCTTCGGCAACATTGTAGACATGCCTTCATATAAATAACTATAGGTGCATATACATAAATTTAGGTATAGACCAGGCCCGTGCAACCTTTTAAGCGAAAGGGCCATTTCCAAGTTTTATGAAATCTTAGCGGGCCGCACTACTGTCTATCAAGTGTTCCCTAGGTGTGATGGGTTCAAAGTATTTTGAATAATTAAAGACACACACATTAAATATTGAGATTTACAATTTTATAATAGAAAAACACTGTGAATTCTTAATAAGTTAACCCCACATGCGAAAAAAACAGTGACACAGTAATTAAACTCGACGCGTGTTTCGCTGACAACGTGAGGAGTCTTGGCATGTCAAAGTTCTCGATCCAACCACTGTGGATAGTTAACAAAGAACACTTTTTGGTAGAAACAAAAACATTAGGAACACTTGTACATGTGTAAAAATAAAAAAATATTTACCATCGAAACACAAATTATTGAGAAAAAATTGCAAAAAAATAAATATCATATTCTTCAAACAATTTTTAAAGGGAGTGACTACTACATCGTCTGACCGTTACATTAAATTTTGTTCCAACACGGTCGGACGTGCGCATTACGCAATGTCAATAAAATACGCCAACGGTCTCGGTGGGTGTACGGGTATCGTCTCAACCTAGCGCTAGATGAGTTCTACCCTCGTACGGGTTTGATTTGTTTTGCTTATGTTTTTACATCATCTTTTTTCTCAAAAAATGCGAGTGTCTGGTGCCCCGTCAGCTAAGTGGTCTGTTTCAAAAATGCGCTCTGTCAGGTTTTGTTTCATAATCATAATTATTTTTACACTTTCAATGTATTGACATTCAGTAATGCGCATGCCCGACAGCGTTCGAACATAATTTTAGGTGACGGTCGGACGGTGCAGTAGTCACTCCCATTTTTAAATGAATTTTCAACAAAACTTTTAGGTTACAATAAAATAATACCTAATAATTTGTCAATTTCAACAAAGAAAAGAATTATTCACACCTATAATATATGTGCTGTCACAGACGAATTCAAATTCGTCTGTGGTGCTGTACATGAAACGGTGCATTTTATGTGTTCCTTGTTGAGAGAGACGTTACATTTTTTAATAGACATCACTTTGTTTTTTTTTTAATATTCAGTTCTGTGCCACGCGGGCCGCACAAAAATATCAGAGGGGCCGCATGCGGCCCGCGGGCCGCAGGTTGCACGGGCCTGGTATAGACAAACATCCTTCAGGCGTTGATTACCCTTCAGATACGACGTAGACATGAAATGTGTATTCCAAATTGCAATTAATTGTGTTTGAGTCTGGGGGTGATTTTAAAATCAGAAGCAAATGAAAATAACAATAGGCATTCAGTTTATTAAATCAAAACTCTTTGTTCTCACAAATTGCTGCCACGAAACCCGCATTTTGAAGACATTTATTTGTTTCTCTTTCTTTAGCATAATCATTTGTTTATTATGTGTCTCACTGCCGTTCGTACGTTGTACGTTGTAAATTGGGGATGTTTTCGTTCTACGAAAACTTTTTTTGATTTTATCCAAAACGAAAACGTTTGTTTATGGTGCTTCTAATAATGAAAAATTAATTTTTATCAAGTTTGAAAATGAACTTTTATGTATTAAAAATAAAATAAGTCAGTAATACAATCATAACAAATTAATAACAAATAGTTAACTTTAAACCAAAACTTATTTTTATTCAATGTGTCCCATAAACTTTGCAACATATGCGAAACATTTTTGCTGTAAAACTAGTTCATCTAAAATCTGGCAACAGTTTGTGTGATTTTCGACTTATGATTTATTGTGATCTTAAAAGCGACGGATTGCTTAAAAGGACATCATGCTGCTTCTGTTGACGATCTTCTAACTTTAGGTTGATTTGTAGTTGGTTCACGTAATTATTCTAAATGGGGAATTTCGTTCGAGGGGCTACCAATTTTTTGAAGTCGCTTCTATTGAACCGGTTACAAAAGATATTAACTTTGTCAATGCAAACGTATTGGAATATCTCGGGCAGAAAATAATAATTTTGGTCACAAAATAGTTTGCTAGTCAATGGAATGCACACAAAGTCCGAAAAAGTAAAGTCATGCAGTATTTACAAAAGTTCCAATTAAACTTTCAATTAAAGCGTAGCAAGTAAATGTGCGAGATGAGGGGATAATCGATATTGATTAACGGAACTGAGATTAAGCTGAGACTAGTAGAAATCGATTGCAAGTGCGTAGTTACCAGAACGCTTCAACAACTTCTAATGAAGTTTCCTCAGCATCACTATTACTTATCCAAATTACGATCGTGCTGGACTGGTAATGGCCCTCCTGTGGAATACAAACAACTGCATTAGTTTGTTTCATAACACGAAATGGCCGTCTGCGGTGAAATTGGAGATAAAAATAAAACCTCCGGCAGTCGTTCGGATATAAAAAATACCCTTTTTACTACGAAACTTTTTATGGAACGTAAAAAATGCACAATTGAATAATTACAGAAAGTGGAGCGAGCGTTCCCAACATATACTGTACTAATCTTATATTCCCCAAACCAATCTCTTTGTTATTCTTATTTAAATTCAAATATGTACCTGTTCTATGGGGCCTATGAGAGAACCACATTACTCAACAATTATTGTGTTTCTGTCTTTTCGAAAGATATTTTTTATATATTGATGAGAGGACGGTCAGTATGGCGGGGTACAGATTTTTGAGGGTTGATCGTGGAGGTAGGGGTGGTGGTGTAGGCATGTATCTTAGGACGTCAATTGTTTATGCACAGGTTGATGCAGTTCAAGAGCAGTCACTGGAGCAACTCTGGATTACAATTTCACTTTCGGGTAGAGTTAAATATGGAATAGGAGTTATATACAGACCCCCTAATACGAATTTTAACGAATTCATATCATCTTTTGAGGAAACTCTTTCAAATATTATTCTAACTTGCGATCAGTTTATTGTTGCTGGTGACATGAATATTGATTTTTTTGGAGGGGTTGCAAGAATACTAATAATTTTGTATCGCTGTTGGACGTTTTTGGACTGCATCAGCTGATAAATGAACCTACTAGGTACTCATTAAATCGTATGTCGCTCATTGATTTATTTATATGTTCAGAGTTATCCGACATAAGTGGCAGTGGTGTAGATCATGTAAACCATTTAATAACTGATCACGAATTTATATTTTGTAACCTTTGTGTACCTGGGGGCCATCATAGAATAATAAAATATAAATCATTTAGAAATCTCCGAAATTTCGATGCAATAAACTTTAAGATGGACCTGGAATCTTTACCACTCAATAACATTATATATATTTCGAATATAGATGATAAAATTTGTTATTTAAACTACTTAATTTTGGATTTGTTTGATAGATATGCCCCACTTGTGACTCGCAGAATAACAAAACCGAGGGCTCCTTGGCTGACCGGCAGTATTTTGCTTCTTATTAAATTAAGGGAAAAGGCACTTGCTACTTATGGGAAATCTGGGAAGCCTGAACATTTTCACTATTATAAACAACTAAAAAATTACACCACAACTGCTATTAGAAATGAAAAAAAGCCATATAAGAACTCTAGATTGCAAACTTGTGGATCTCAAGTAGTGTGGAAAGAATTAAGGAAATTGAATATTTATTCGGGGAGGAAAGTGAGTGAAATTCCGCCGCATTTGTCCAATGTTGACGAAATAAATAATTATTTCATAAATAGCGTGAAAAATTTGCCTACTGGCAATGTGGATAGTGTGGTGGAGTTTTACTCGAGTACTCTTAAATGTAACTTTTCTGAAAGATTGCGCTTTTCCTTGATTGATGAAAAAACTGTGCTGGACATAATATATTCCTTAAAAAGCAAAGCTGTTGGAGCTGATGATGTGTCACTTGAAATGTTACTGCTTTGCATTCCGTGTATCTTGCCTTGTATAGTTCATACCATAAACTATTGTTTAGAATGTGGTGTAATGCCCAGAATCTGGAAAACATCATATGTTACTCCTTTACCAAAGGTCGGTCAGCCACAGGAGTTCAGTGATCTCCGTCCTATTAGCATACTGCCTTGTATTTCTAAGGTGCTGGAGAGGGTGGTATACGGCCAGATTTTGAATCACTTAAATAAATACAACATAATTCCGTCATACCAGTCTGGCTTTAGGAAAAACTTTAGTTGCGTTACAGCTTTAACTCATGTTATTGATGAAATACTACAAGCTACAGATAATAATAATTTAACAGCATTGATACTTTTAGATTATTCTAAAGCATTCGATACCCTAAACCACCGTGTTTTGCTGTCCATTTTTTCCTACATTGGTTTTGGCCAGGATGTTATCGACTTCTTTAGTAGTTACTTGGATCGTGGAGTGCCACAGGGATCCATCCTTGGCCCGCTTCTCTTTTCTATTTACACCTCGGATCTGTACTCCTGTTTGTTAAGTTCAAATGTGCATTGCTATGCAGACGATACACAACTGTATAAATCGTTCACACCAACTGACATCTTGCAGGCCAATGATAGCATCAACATGGATTTAGCTTTACTGACGCAGGCATCCCTTGATCATAATTTAATTATTAATCCTAAAAAGTCTGTGCTGATGTTGTTCGGAAAGCCTAAACTTAGAAATCGGTTTAGCGATGCACTAAATATTAACATCAATGGAGCCCGTGTCAAATGCGTCAGTGAATCCAGAAGTCTGGGATTAATAGTTGATACTGACTTGCGGTTTAAAACGCATATCAAGAACTGTATTAAAAGAGCATTCTGCAACCTGAAACTTATTTACTCAAGTAGAGATATTCTGGAGAGAAGAACAATTCGCATATTGTGTGATTCGTTGGTCCTGTCTAGTTTTTCTTTTTGTGATGTTCTCTATGGATTCTGTATTGATGCGCATACGTCCAGAAGGATACAGGTGGTGCAGAACTCTTGTGTCAGATTAATTTACGGTATCTCGAGAACAAGTCATACATCTATAAAGATTAAAGAGCTTCATTGGCTGAATATGGATAATAGGAGATATCTGCACGCCTGTGTTCTCTTTCATAAATTTGTTACTACTGGCTGTCCTGCTTATCTTTACAATAAAATTCGATTCCGAACGGATGTTCATAATATTAATCTACGGCGTAAATCATTGATAACTCCACCGTTTCACAGATCTGCTGTATTTGAGAGGTCGTTTTCATATCGGGTTAGTAAGATTTACAACAATCTGAGTCGAGATATTAGACGAACGTCATTGTCATGTTTTCGCCGGAGAGTGAGGAGAGTCCTGTTGATGGAGCAGTAGGTTTCGTGGATCCTTGGAGACAGCATGCGCATGAGCCTTCTTCTTGTTTTGAGACTTTTTTCTGTATCTTTAGTTATAAACATTATCTCTTTCATATTTCCTTCTGCCACAATTGCTTCATTCTTTTTTCATCTAGCGTATTGTTGTTTAATTCTTCTTCTTCTTCTTCTTAGTTTTTCTCTTTCTTCTTCCGCTTCCTTCACTCTAATCTTTTTCCTTCCCTTTTAGGAATGGAAAATTTAGTTTTTAGTTTTTAAGCTTAAATTTTTGAAAGGGAAAAGTGTAAGAACAGCTAAGCTGAACTTCGCCCTTGTGGGCAACATTGTTTAAAGATTGTATTTTTTACTTTTTATTGTTGTGCCCACAATAAAGACATTATTATTATTATTATTATTATTATTATAAAACTGGTACTAAGATGATATTACTAAATTTCGAATCTGTACATTATACGACAGGTAAATGGCCGACTGTCCAACGATTGCGTGAACACCCGGTATTACACATTCTTTTGGAAATTATTTCCAATACTGAAGCTGCTTTAGAGTTAGATCAACGTTAACCAGAACACTATGCTGCAAACTTCAATAAATTTATTAAATTTATATTATCCAGACGTAAACCCTTTATTAAAGCTGAATTGTCTATAGACTAGACATAATAAAAATAAAAATTATATACTTGAAAGTAAATATTACTTATATATAGCTAATTCTGGCCAACGACAATATAGTAGAATATTTCTCTCTTTTACAAAAAAGTCAATAAGAGGAATGCAATGATCACCGAATTACAGCGATAATTTAATTCATGCATATAAAATCTCATAAGCCGTGATGTTTCTGTCAGAATGACAGCAAGAGAAGTTAGCCCCAACTCTTACAGCGATAATTATGTTATTTACCTTTTGTTACCATGACGACGTTGCAAATTTCGTATTTTTGATTGTAAAATGTTTAAAAATCGAGTCTCCCATATTGGTATTCTCACATTTATTAAATTATCTAGCCGAATTAGACTTGAACTTTTTATTTTGCCCGGATAAATTTCTGTTTTGCAGACTCAATTTATCCGGCAAAGTAAAAAGCTCTCGTCTATATTACATTCGATAATTATACCTCGAGAGCGATAATTGCATGTTAGGAAACGGAAACGTCAAAAATTGTATAATATAATTGTAAGCTTCTCTTGCGAAAAAATTGTTTCACTCTGGAAAAACTTTGAAGGGAAATAAGATTACATCCCTTCAATATTCACCTGTGCCGGCGGCAACTTCTCTGCAGGAAGAGGGTTTCAATTTGCGCTGGGGATGTCCTTTTATCTTAAAATATTTCTCATAATTATTAAAAATTACGCTCACGTCTCGGAAACTTTGATGAAGGGTAGACACGAACAGGCAGGGAAAATGAATTAAAAAGTTTAAATTTTTTCATGTTGCTGCTACCCACTTAATGACGACACTAACTTTCTCAAATGTTTTGGAGGGTACTCTTTAGTTATGCGTAATAGAAGAGAATCTAGAGGAAGGGTTCACTCAGTAAATATTTCAGGAAGCGGAAGATAATAATATAAGGATGTTTCCTAGCAGTTTAGTCAAAAAAGCTTATAGCAGGCAAGAAGAATGGCATAAATTCAATCGTACCTACCTACAACTTTACTGTTATGCAACGGATGTTTTGAAAAGGTTCCGAATGCAATACCACCCTAAAGTCTATTGATAGAATCAATAAACCTTGATACTACCTATGATTTATACCCTAATTATTGTGATGTTCCCAACAAGCACAGTTCTTTTACAAATTTAAATTACATAACTAAACCTTCATACAGATGATTCGTAGTAGCTTTTCCATTTGTAGATATGGTTTTTAAAAATTTGGCTGCTCTTTTTTTAGTCGTGTCATGTCTAACGTCTGTGAATTAACATATGTTATAAGAATATGTTTTGTGCTTATTTTATTGTATCTAACAGAATGGATATTTCGAAATGGAAAAAAATAAAAAAAGCAAAAATACAAAAGTAAGACCAATTATTAAATACTTAGTAGTTTGATAATGTACAATACAAAACAAAGCGAGTAATAAGTTAAACTTATCTACCTTATTTTACAAAGGGTAATAACAAATAATAAACAAAATATTCAAACATAAAAATAGGTCATGCTCTCTTTTGTCCACAAAATGGTCGTACTAGAAGGACTATATGGCCACTATAATAGAGCAAGCGTGACTTAAAGCTGCTCCTGCGTTAATTTTATAAAACAGAATTGTCTTATAACTTCTGTAATGAAAGCTAAATTGTTTTATAAGTGCTACAAGAAGAACTGAACTATACGCCATATTTTTCATCGGCATTTTATAACAGCGATATAATTTACAAAGCTCTTACATAGTTTGTCGTATTTGAGGAGTTTTGGGGGCACATTTATATGCAAAAACATAATTTCAAAGCATATTGGACATAATGAAATTGATCTGAGGCAAATAACTGGCCAATTGTGTCCAACATTTTTCCAGTTAGTCGTTTTAGGTCATCATCATTGCTTTTCTAATACTCTTTTAAAACATTTTTATCATTGCTAAGCACATTCGGAATGCAACAATAAAACATGTTGGTTTTTAATTAAATAACAATAGGGTCAGAGCACTAGTTATGGCCACTAGCCCCCTTTTGGCCAGTCAGTCCAATTTTTCACAAATATTAAGTTGGCAATGCAAAATACTGATCTGGAATTATATTCTACATGTAGATCCAATTATCGTGAATATAGTAGTTTAAACGCGTAAAGGTTGGCACTACTGCAATAAAAATGGTGGCGCGACAAAGTTTCGCGTAGTCAGTTGTGTGTAATTAGTTAACAAAAACGTTAAGGTGTAAGGGTAAGTACAAATGCAGATAGCTAATAATAATACAAGGAAAAGCATGGTCTGTGAGTTACTTACGTTGTGGATGTTACTGCGGAGTTCATTTGAATTGAGTTTGCGAAGCTAAAAGAAAGAATAAACGCAAATTCAAAAGTGGCCAAAAGTAGATCCCAGAAGTGAACTTTTCTTTAGATTTGGCCACTGCAGTGTCCAAAACTAGTTACTTAGAATTGCGTTTTGGCCAGTCTGACCAAAACATGGGTCTATCAAAAGGGAGACAGGTTTTACTTTTGGCCACTTCGTCCCTTGAGTGCTGAAATCTAATAAAATAGGTACATCCTGCGTTTATGATCTGCGATTTTTCGGTTTTGCGGTTTTTTACCAATCACGTACGAACGGACAGTAATTTCATTCCAGAGCTCGTATCACGTACTAAGTACCTATCTCGGAAACAAAATTTTCTCCAGCTTGTATATCATTGGCCCCAAGAAACCGAGCAAGACAGCAGAATTCCAAAATTGCAAAATCTCAGATCATAAACGCACCTTAAGGAAGATGCATCTTGCAAAAAAGGAAGAGCGCAAAAAGAAGAGAGAAGAAGCTAGGAACACCAAAGCAACAAACACTAAGAAAAAACAAGTTTCTGCGAAGGAAAATGAGGCCGATAATAGCAAATGTAAAAGTCAATTAAAGAAGTTAAAGTTGTCGAAAAGTGGCAGAATGGTGAAAACATCTGTTAGAAACATGGAAAACGAACCACTTGAAGTAAATCTAGGTACTTTCGTCATTGTCAAGTACCAGGGTAACTTTTTTTCGGGTAAGGTTATTGAAGTAACGCCCGAGGATTGCACGGTTTCGGCTATGGCATGGATTGATTCCAACTGGAAAAGGCCCGAACATAAGGACGAACTTTTGTATGACTACAGTGATGTACAAGAAACTATTCAAGAACCAGTCCTCAAAAACAGCCACGGTAGCTATGTGATTCCAGAAATAGAAAAGTACTATTAGGATCGTTCTGGAGCGATCAGAATCATTGCCAAAAATGTGTGTAGGTACTAAACCAGTTTCCAGAGTTTAAATGTTTATTTTTTATTGGTTGTCGAGTTCAATGTCTATGTTTTTAGTTTATGGAATGTTACGGATAAGAATAAAGTGACATTTATACTAAAATTGCTTTTTTGTTATGACAAAAAGTATATTATCATTGCCATCAGAAGATAAATATAAAAAGTTGTTGTATACATAGGTACCTAGTAGGTATCTACCTAGTTTATCAGTTTTGACCACAAAAATCCAATGGCCACTACTAAAACACCGAGAAGGTCCACAAATTTGATTTTGGCCATGTACACGGCCAAAACTAAATCAACTGGTGGCGACTACTAACGCCAGGGTGGCCAAAACCGGCGAAATCGCAATGAAATTACATCACAAATTTTGTACAAAATATCGGTTATTCTATCCTTCTTTTACTCATGTTACATGAAAATAGATACTTCAAGGAAGAGAGACAACCGTATAGGCGTAAAATTAAATTAAAGCTGATATTTATTATACATGCTTAAACCTATTAAATGTCTTAAGGTGGCCAAAACTGGGGTCTTGACCCTACAGCTGCTGTGAGAAAGTGTTAATCTTCAGTGCAGAAATGCCCGTAACCAGAAATATAGAGGACATTATGCTGTTATGCAGCACTTATACGAATTTCTCGATTGTTGTATAAGCGTATCTGGAATAAGTTGTATACGGTCTGTAAGAACAGCTACATGAATCAGCAAGTTCGCCACGTATAAGCTTTATCCACTCAAAGCGTAAATTGTTTTATAAGACTGGGCCTATTTCTCACTTATAGCGGCTGTTAAAGAGTTTTAAGAGCGTTCTTATAACAAAATTAGTAGCTACTACTCTTAAAGGATTTTGCTGTATAAACGTTCTTATACAACGTTCTTACAACGTTTATAAAGCATCATATGCGCTAGTTGAGTTACTATTATAACAGTTCCTTGGGTGGTGATTGAAATTGTTATATGTTCGCTCGGCCAGTTGGATGTATAGTTTCTATACCATTGCATGGCTTCTTTCAAATTTATCTTAGAATGAAGTGGTGAGCTAAGTAAAATTTTTGCAGAATATTTTAAGAGAGAATTGGTTTAGTACCGAATACCACGCGTTACTTTTTACATAAGTTTGTACTTGTATAATTTTTTATCTAAACTATCTTTTATGTCCAGTGTTAATGGAAAAATATTTATCACATTATTAGCACATTATTAATAACATTCCCCACATTATTTGTATGCAAGCCTTGGGTTCTCAGTTTTTGCTATTCTCTCGTCTGCACATAAATTTTAATTTATTTTATCTTAATGTTGTTCTAAATCAAAATGGTACTTACTTATATGGTCGATGTTAAAACAATGCTATATATATAAACTGTTGGAATGTGCATTAACTTTTACAGTAATTTATTATTTCAGTGGAGTACCAGTTGGGATGTTGGTCACTGAGGTCTGAGAAGTAGTGAAAGTAAATAAATGGTACGACTTAATTTACAGAAGTCATACTTGTGCGTAATACCCTTGTTTATATATATGATAGACAAGGGTAATACTGAACCTGTGTTGCAGCTAAACCTAGGGACAAATTGTTAAGAACATATTTAAGGATGAGTTTTGTAAATAACTGAACTGAATATGTATAATTATCATCGGTCTGTCGAGACAATAAAGAATAGGAGAGATAGGATGGTAGGATACCTTCTAAGACACGAAGGAATAGTTCGCGATGTACTAGAGTCAGAGATAGGAATAAAAAATGGTAGGGGTAGGCATAGATTGCGGACTACTGCTCTCAAATAGTTAGGGATGTAGGATGTTCTACTTTTAGGGAAATGCATAGGCTATAGACCGAGAGCTCGCGTGCAAAATACATAACCATCGGGAACAAAATTTTTGACTTTCTGGGGAGAAAGGCCTTTTTATAACAATCATTTAACCACCCGTCTGCCGGACTTAAGTTGTCAACTAACTGCGGGGGCGGCAACTGAAAAGGGGTCAAAATGCAAAAATAGGTAACCATCGGAACAAAAGTAATTTTTTTGCAGTTATTTTCGGAAAGTTCTACATAAGCGAAATCAACACGGCAGACGCATTTTTCTTGTCAACTTTTTAGCGCAGACGCTCTCAAAGATACCGAAATTTCCGTTAAAATGTACCTAACTATAAGGAACATGCTATTTAAATATGTCAATTGAAAGGTAATTAAACGTAGAATTCAAATATTCAAATAAATTTTTGGCAGACGGCCGCATAACGACAGCAGACGCCGTCAAAGTTGCAAATTGCATCTCATTTTAGCTCCTAAGATCTTACGCGCTTGAGTGACGCGCACGGTCGGATATTAAAAACGTAAAAAATTGATAGGCAGGAACAACAAAATTAAGGGTTTGTGGTTATAAACGTTCTTATTTATTACACAAACATTTATTGTATTTATTAATAACAATAATGGGAACAAATTTAGGAACCTTAATACGTACATTATTTTATTCACAACTTATGCATAGCCCGATTGGAAGGCAATCAGGGAAAATAAGGAACAAAACGTGTAGGTATTCTAGAAGTCATTCTTTTACTTTTACATATTTTATAAATAAAATAAATTTTATTCTTCCCCTTAGGTATAGGTACGAAGTAGGTAACAAGAAGGGTATTCTAAATAACATGAATAAAATAATTAAATAGTATTTAAAATAAAAACGGAAGACTGTCATAAAGCATTTTTATAAAAATATTTTTTACTTTTTCATTATATTTCTTCATCAGTAGATGATAAGTAAACGTGGTCTTCGTTTTTTTCTATTGGTACTTCGTTTGGTTGGGGTTCCTTTAAGCATATTTCTTCAACACATGTTGGTGTCTGTCGACCCTTAAATCATTGAGGCTGTAGTTTGCCATCAATTAGAAATTAGAACCCAACCGTGTTCCAGAGAAGAATAAAATGACTGTTCTTTTAAGGTTAAAGCAAATTTGATTTACCCTTTTCAATTTGCATAATGGAACGTCTTTACATGGTGGTAATAGACTACCATCAAATTTTTTCTTTCCTTCTAAAGGTTTTCTCGACTTTTTTCGTTTGTAGCAGTCCATAAAAATATGAAACCGCGCTTCGTTGTTATTATTACTGTATTTTCTGCTGCATTTTGCATAGCAAATCTTCCATTTCTCTAATTTGGTCCTCACTTAAACTATTACTTTTTCCAAATGAACTAAAAGCTTTTTGAGCCACTTCATCTTTTTCTAATAAGTTGAAAGGCCTTATCTTACCTTTTCTAAAAAAAGCTGGAGTATAGTCGCATCCTGTGAAACTATGAAATGCTGGCAAAGCTTTGCAATAATCTGGCCCTAAAGACTGCGCTATGGTGTTAACATTAATTTGTCTCAACGTATTTTTTGATTTTATTTCTACTTCTACCCACATAGATATGTTTTCTGGAAGATTATGAATGTTTCCTAGAACATCTGTAGGTAGGTATCTGAAGTTTTTATTATAACTTTTGACTTTTAGATGGCATTTTTGATAAGTGGTAGACAATTCTCTGCTATCAGCTTCCTCGTATGTACAAATCAAATTCTCGTCTATGTCTCCTTCTACACTTTAGAACTTATAGCAAATACTTCACAATTAAGGTACCTACAAATATTTATTATGCAAAATGGGTGCATGAAATGGTAATTATAAAACATCGTTAGTAAAATTTATCTGTAAGAATTGGCAGAACGATTGTTATGCACACATTTTGCATAACAATTTTTTGTACGTTAATAATTGTGAAGTATTTGCGATAAGTTCTATAGTGTAGAAGGGTGCATTTATAGACATAGACGAGAATTTGATTTGTACACACGAGGAAGCTGATCGCAGAATTATTGTCTACCACTTATCTAAAATGCCATCTAATAGTCAAAAGTTATAATAAAAACCTCAGATACAGATGTTTTAATTATTATTCTATGAAACATTCATAATCTTCCAGAAAACATATGTGGTTGGAAGTATGAATACAATCGAAAAATACGTGGAGACATATTAATGTTAACACCATAGCGCAGTCTTTAAGGCCAGATTTATGCAAAGCTTTGCCAGCATTTCATAGTTTCACAGGATGCGACTATACTTCAGCTTTTTTCTAGAAAAGGTAAGATAAGGCCGAGGATAAGGCCTTTCA
This sequence comes from Xestobium rufovillosum, assembly GCA_963966045.1. Classification (NCBI taxonomy): domain Eukaryota; kingdom Metazoa; phylum Arthropoda; class Insecta; order Coleoptera; family Ptinidae; genus Xestobium; species Xestobium rufovillosum. Next base: position 34,379,489 of record OZ014493.1, read on the forward strand.
ACTTATTAGAAAAATATGTAGTGGCTCAAAAAGCTTTCAGTTCATTTGGAATAAGTAATAGTTTAACTGAGGACCAAATTAGAGAAATTGAAAACTTTCTATGCAAAATGCAACAGAAAACATAGTAATAATATCAAAACGAAGCGCGGTTTCATATTTTTATGGACTGCTACAAACCAAAAAAGTCGGAAAAACCTTTAGAAGGATTGCAAAAATATGATGGCAGTCTATTACCACCATGTAAAGACGTTCTATTATGCAAATTGAAAAGGGTAAATCAAATTTGCGTTAACCTTAAAAGAACAGTCATTTTATTCTTCTCTGGAACACGGTTGGGTTCTAATTTCTAATTGACGGCAAACTATAGCCTCAATGATTTAAGGGTCGACAGACACCAACATGTGTTGAAGAAATATGCTTAAAGGAACCCCAACCAAACGAAGTACCAATAGAAAAAAACGAAGACGACGACGACGTTTACTTATCATCTACTGATGAAGAAATATAATGAAAAAGTAAAAAATATTTTTATAAAAATGCTTTATGACAGCCTTTTGTTTTTACTTTAAATAATATTTAATAATTTTATTCATGTTATTTAGAATACCATTCTTGTTACGTACTTCGTACCTATACCTAAGCCGAAGAATAAAATTTATTTTATTTATATAATATGTAAAAGTAAAAGAATGACTTCTAGAATACATGTTTTGTTCCTTATCTTCCTTGATTGCGTTCCAATCGGGCTAAGTTGTGAATAGAATAATGTACGTATTAAGGTTCCTAAATTTGTTCCTATTATTGTTATTAATAGATACAATAAATGTTTGTGTAATAAATAAGAACGTTTATAACCACAAACCCTAAATTTTGTTGTTCCAGCCTATCAATTTTTTAGGTTTTTAATATGTGACCGTGCGCGTCACTCAAGCGCGTAAGATCTTGGGCACTAAAATGAGATGCAATTTGCAACTTTGACGGCGTCTGCTGTCGTTATGCGACCGTCTGCCAAAAATTTATTTGAATATTTGATTTCTACGTTTAATTACCTTTAAATTGACATATTTAAATAGCATGTTCCTTATATACTTGGGCCGCCCAACAGACGGAGTGATCACCCTGCAAGCATGAGCTCTAGGCGGGACCACTATCATTTTAGGACGACCGAACCTCAGTGATCCGCTTGCTTTTGACCCAACGAAGTCGCGTCACTCCAATTCGGTCGTCATAAATTAATATTGGCCCCGCTAGAGCACGTTCTTGCAGGGTGATCACTCCGTCTGTTGGGCGGCCCAAGTATAGTTACATTTTAACGGAAATTTCGGTACCTTTGAGAGCGTCTGCGCTAAAAAGTTGACAAGAAAAATGCGTCTGCCGTGTTGATTTTTCTTATGTAGAACTTTCCGAAAATAACTGTAAAAAAATTACGTTTGTTCCGATGGTTACCTATTGTTGCATTTTGACCCCTTTTCAGTTGCCGCCCCCGCAGTTAGTTGACAACTTAAGGCTGGCAGACGGGTGGTTAAATGAGTTTTATAAAAAGGACTTTCACCCCAGAAAGTCAAAAATTGTGTTCCCGATGGTTATGTATTTTGCACGCGAGCTCTCTGTCTACTAGCTCCGGATAGGAAACGATGGAGGTACGCGTCCAACCAGTCTTTGGATTGAGATCCTTATGATGATGTCGAGACTTAAGTGTTTCCAAATGATTAAATTTTGTTAACAAGTTTATAGAGTTTATTTTTTGTTCTTACTATTTGCCACTATTTGTATGAATGTAGTCGTAGCAGTAAGAAACTTGGTGTCTGTTAGGATGATAATCGTATGACTAAACAGAGGAGGGTATGCCACTTAGTTAGTGCCTATTAGGGCATCCAAGTCCCGGGACTAAGGGGCCAATCGGGACTTCGGGACCTGACCAAAAAGTCCCGGGGCTAGTCCCGCAGTCCCGAATATATTAAATAGGCAAATTTTTATCTTATTTAAGATGTGACTACCACGAATGTTGAATAAAATAACTGTCTAACATGAAAAAAAAACGTTGCAACTTTTATTAGTGCATAACAACAAAATAAATATGTAACAGAGAAACACAAAAGAAAAATGTACACAGGGTACATAAATAAGAGTAAATAAATATAAAAAACATACACGAAAGTTTTACATATAAATGAAACAAAATGAAACGCCCTTACGTCATTTGATTGAAAACGTGCTCAGTATTGTGACGCGAGCGCAATCTCCCACCATTTTTCGGGACCACGGTAGGTCCCAGGACTAAAGCTGTGGTCCCGGGACCTCCAAAATCACATGTAGTCCCGGGAAATCCCGGTCCCGGGATCCCGGGACTGGATGCCCTAGTGCCTATTATACTACCAGTGTATTTAGCTCGGTTATGTGAGCGTTTTGCAAGGGCTTACAAAATGAAATTTTGATTTTGTGCTCTCTATTACTAACCGATTTTAATTTTAAAAACTGTTCTGGTATCGGAAAATGTTGAGCATATTGCCTAAATCGAGTTTTTCTCATAAGATTGCGGCAATAAAACGTAGCGCAATCTACATGTGTCTGAAATAACGTTTTATCATTCAGAAACTCAAGTTTTGTTGCGGATTTGTACAGCCCACAGTCCAGCAAAATTTATTGCCTTCTGCCCAACATACCGAATTTGTAAATTCAATATTCATATTACTGAATGTTTAGTGAAGGGAGAGATAATAAAATGATTTACCTACATTGTGTCGGAAACATGAGTGTTCATTTGATGAGGGTTTCCATTAATTAAAAATTGGAACCTAATTTAAACTTTAATGAAACTCTTCGTGTTCGTGTAAACTTTCTATTGCACTTAGTAATGCTTTTAAAAGGTATCTAATGTTCGAGTCAAGCTGGTTTAAACTTCTAGTTTTCCCGTTTTGCTCTCGTACGTAGAGACGAAGTAAGCTGCTAGATTAATGTAGTGCCTTGACACAAGTGAAAATCTGGTTACGCTGCACAATGTGTAGGTGCTGCTTCCTAATAATTTGAAGCCGTCAAGAATTTCCCACTAAATCTGTCACAGTGTAACTCTTTAATTTATGTACAAGTATGGTGTTCAACATGGCTAATTAAAGTAATGAAATTGGAAAGCCGAAGCAGGCTCCTTGAAATTAGCTTTAATCAGATAAATTGAGGACGTAATACTGACAATTGCATGTATGCAAATTGCAATCAAATAAAATTTTGTTAAGAGAAATACGTAAAATTTTCATTTTACAGATGTTGAAACTATTATTATGTATTATTATTTATTTTTCTATCGCTATAGTACTTTATAGCGACACCGTCGACACCGCTCCCGACACTAAGCAGGCTCTCACACACCGGCCCACTACGAATACTTAACAAATAAAATCGTAAGTGATGCTATCTATAGCCTCCGTCAAGAATGATCTGTTTCAAAAAACCCTCATTTTTGACATAACCCTTCACGCTCCAATTTTCAATCACGCTCCCCCCGCTCACGTTCTCCCACCGTTGATGGGACTGTTGGTATCACCACAGCTTACGAACCAAGACAAAGAAATGTACACCGTTTTTCCAAGCAGGAAAATTTCCTTGCCCGTCACCAGCAGTGACCTCCAGTGGCTCGGCTAATGTAATGTGAAGCCGCCTTCTCATTTCCGGTTGGGACACTGGAACACCAGTTTCTCATTGATACATGCTCTGAACTCTGTGTATTCCCTTGTACAGAACTTCGCGGTCATCGACCCAAGACAATCTTAAAGCTTCTAATGGCACCCTCGTTCACACATTGTTTCATTACGTTCAGTCTGAACATCGGACTGAGAAGATCTTTCCTATGGAGATTCATCGTCGCCGACGTATCCAAACCTATCATCATCGCACATTTTTTGAGCCACTATAACATCTTGGTAGACGTTCTCCATCGACATCTCCTACATATAATCCTGGAGCAATTCCCAGAAAACACCCGACCAAAGGGACAAACTAAGCATTAATTCCAGCACTACACTCGAACAGCACCCCTAGATTGAATCTTGCTTCACGTTGTTATAATTCTTATTAAGAAATTGAACATAGGTGTGAATGACCAATGAAATACAAGAAAATAATTGTTAACGAACAAGAAACTTCAGTGAAACATATGTTAAAGGTTTAGAGCGATTTCTAAAGGAGTACTCTGCTTTCTTTCAGAATAGTTTAAGTACAAAATTGTGTAGAAACTTTGTAACAGGATAACGAGAATTGACTTTTCATCGTCCGTGCACGCGTAATGTCTCTGGCAATTTCCTTCATCAGTTACAAAGGCTCCTTGGTCGTTACTATAAATACGCTACGAGGCTGACTTATGACACACATAATTTATACAGACAGTATCAAATTCAATGTACAGTAATGAGATCTTGATTCACTGCGGGTTAAAACTTAGTAAAGTGCGTAGTCGGTTTATATCTCTGGTTCTATTCAAGATATCAACATGAAATTTTACGTGTATGTGAAGGACCTCACGAAGCTTCTATTAATATTTTTATATAAACAGGATGTTCAAGTACCAAAGTTACGTTTCACCATTGACAATGTTATTAGCATCCTAGTATGGGTATGATATTCACCGAAAAGATTGTGTTACATTTGCCACATACGTCACTCGTTAGAGCCGAGCGGTAGCGGTTACAGTTGAGCCGCCAGGCGCTGGACCGCTCAGTCTGAGTAAGCTTCATTCAGAGTGGGACCATCTAGCGTCGCAAATGTGAGAAAATGCCACAACAGGAATGCAGTTATTATAAATCGGTGCAGGTTTTTTTATGAATAATTATTTAACACGCTATCGTGTATGGGGAAATATCCCAAACGCACAAGGGTTGCAGTCTGCTTCGTCATTTTCAGTGTCTCTCCCGGTTGCATCTTTGCGAAGGCTGTGAATTTTTTTAAATGGAATGCCCTACATTTGTTTACATATTTGGATTCTCAATAAAATTTCATTAAAGTTGATATGCTGCACGGTGGGGTTTAGAGTAAGCTATGTCAAGATATGGCCATTTTAGTGCCAGCGTAATCCCAAATTTGGGGAGCTACTGACGTCTGCTAATCAAAGCTACCTAAAAAATTTTTATTGGACTAGGTTCACAGAATACTCTATTTCTAAAATCCATTAATGCTTTTCCAAAATACTTCATATTGTACAGAGTCTTCAACTTGTACAAAATTGAACTTTTCCCAAAAATGTTATATGGAACACGCCGTATATTATTTTCAGATTTGATAACCAGTTTATTAAGCTTTTAAGATGCAGATATTGGCAGGTCTGCGACTGATAATTTAGACAGAAATGAAGATTGAACAGTAAGAATTGAGATTTTTGCGGTAGTTTTGAACCATTTTTGGGGAATCTCCCCTATTTTGCTACCCAAAACTCAGAAAAATGCTTACCAGTACAAGAAATCCCATTGCTAGATTACTTCTTGAAAAGGCTGTTTTCTTCCATGGCATTAGAGAATTTTTATTAAAGTACTGAGAAATTGAAAAAGAAAGCATTTTCATGAATATTTTTAAGTTTTCAAATAGGTTGTGTGCCTTCTTTCCATCTTTGTAACCCCATCCGGGGACATACGGTATATTTCTTGTTGTTTTTTTCTGTCCAAAATCTCTTGAGCTTAAAAGGCTAAATGTAAATCTAGAGAACAAAAAATACATTCTACATAGCGTGCACCCTCTTTTCTCATTAGTCATTGTCCCATGGATTGATTCCAAAGCAAATTTAAGCTCTACATTAAGGAGAAACGAAAATAAATACGAAATGATCAGATTACAGCATGCAAATTCAAAATCAGTGATGGCTGATGTAAAAACATAATAGAAATTGTTACTAACGACGTTTGAGACATCTCCATTCAAAATATAAGTATTAGGAAGTATTGTTGGGGTTCATACATTATTTCCTTTTATAAACATGAACTTCAGTGCCGATAAACTCGATCTGAGTTGCACGTAAACACTTTGTTCATTATCAGAAAAGTTTGCAACTTTTTCCTTGTTTAATCCGCGATATTTGTAGGTAATTACTTTAAAAGCTCTTGGATTAAGTATGCAATAAATTGTGAACAAGATAAGCTTTCATTTTTATAATAATTTGTTGGTAACATTAATTAATTTTGTCCACGACTATCTTATAATATACTCTTTATACTTGTGTTTCTTCAATCATAATTAGATACATTAATCACTGCAGTGATTAGTGAATATTATTCACTACACCAATAGGAACATCGCTTTGACCCTTTTGTACGTTTATTTAGTAGGCCGCGATCGCGATGTGTCGGTTCAAATTGAAACATCAAATCAGCATGGTTTGCTTTTAATTTGAAATGCATATTCTAAAAAAGAAGATATAATGAGTAGTGAGAGTGAAAACGAGGTTTCTTTAACAGCACCCGCAATAAAAGAAGCTGCAGAACTTGCCTCATTAGATTCATTGCCCAAAAAACCAAGAAAATTATACCTGAGAGCGTATGTATGAATCTTTCTTACTCTGGAGAAGGGAAATAAAGGTAAATTCTTTCTGGGAATCTGTTTTGATAGTCGTGGACAAAGTATAGTATACAACTCGTTATAATGATGCTATTATTACCTCGGATGATTACAAAACTCGCTCGTTTCACTCGCTCGTGTTGTAAACTTCATCCTCGGTAATAATAGCATTCATTATAAACTCGTGTATAATATACTAATTTCGTTACTAATTGGCTGAAAATTTACAGACGGTTTGATTCGTAGTTTAATTCGAGGCGGTTTATTCTTTACGCATTAAGGCCAAAAAAATGTTGGTGTAAGCGAAGAAAATCTTTCCTTTTTTCCATCGCATCATTTTCCCGTAGTTCCTAATCAAACACATATTTTTTCATGACTGTTAAAAATATTGCTGCTGCTGGATTGAAAGTTTATTAAATGAGCTGTTCACACATAACATAATTTATACCGTACTTATGCCATTTTTAATAATCATGAAATACTGAGATTTATTAAGATTGTACGGGGTGGAGTGTAATCAAATGATAAAAATTTAGCATGGAAATCTTTAGCTTCGACCAGTGGGGGAGCTAAGAATAGGTCAAGGGGGGGGGGGGCTTGGGTAGGCACGGGGCTTTAAAATGATGTGTTTAGAAGTTATTCATTTAATGATGGTTTATAAACAATTTTAAATTAAAAACTAAAAAATATTCAAATTCACCAGTTTGACAGTTCCACAAAAAGTATTTATGACATCATTTACATATATCAAGTTCATGTGACTTATTGATATTAGCCAGTACTAAGCCATTCAATCTTTCCTCCCCCATAGTGCTCCGCAGATAAGTTTCCTCGGTGTGAAAAAGCTTCTTTCTGCCGTTGCTGTCGTGACCGGTAGTGTAATGAAGAGATGCAATAGCACTCTGAAAAACATTTCATCACATTCCTTAAGTGCATCAATAGCAGTTTCTGGACATTTTTTCTCACCATGCTACTTCTGCCTCCAAAGTGTTAGTTCATATTTAAGTTCTAAAACTGATCCTGGTATATCTTGGCCATAAAACGCGGTCGCTTCTGTTATTTTTGAATTATCGTATTTGTTGAAATGTACTGGAAGAACACCTTCAAGACCAATCAGCCGGCTTCCAGTACCGGTACGTACGTCCGGTATATAAATATTCTTGTATTTATGCCCATTCATGGGGGGGCTTTAGCCCCTATAGCGCCACCCTTGTATCCGCCACTGGCTTCGACTGAATATATGCCGTGTTTAATTTCTAAATTATATCTTTCCATGTTATCTTCTTCATACTTGTTAGAAAGACTTCTAATTTTCTCCTATCTGATGCTTTACCAATCGTCTACGTTTCGCACACATTATAATGTCACATTCCATTTCTCGTTTCCAATTTGTACGGATTTAATTTACTCATATTTTCGCATCCCCCTACATGTGCGAAGATTACGAGTATGTTTATTAATATTGGCACCGCAGATCTTTGTCAAAACTAAGACGTTGGTGGTCCATCTTGAGTTATTCAGCCTACGGTAAAACTTGGAAATACATAGAATTGAGAAATATGTAACCAAAAAAGGTTACTTTTACTTCCATAAAAATCAAGGTGGCACAGGTACAATTTAAAACGAAGAAAGATTTAAAGCAACTTGACGAAATGTCGATCTAAATGTACCTGGAGGAGCTACTTTTTGATTATTTGCTCCATACTTATACTTAAATTATAAAGAAGGTACTATTGCAGAAGGATCCTAGTGAACAGAAAAAATATGTGCATTGAACACCTACGTTCTTTATCGGTTTGCTAATGGCCATAACAAATCATACAAATAGGAAATTTACAAAACTATTTAGAGACATAATTACCTATGACCGATATTTTGTAGAGAGGTATAACAGTTCCACTAAAAATCTAATCTGAGATTTCCCAAGGAATTTAAAAAAAGGTATGGCCCTTACCTTACATGATTCCTTGATTCCTCTCGGACGAAATTGCGAGACGCGACCGTCAAGCCATCGAAAGAGGATTATTGTTATATGTTCTGCGGTTCCATATCGAAGTCTTAAAAGCTGCAATAAAGTGATACGTATCTGTTCTGGATTGAATGCGATTTCATGTATTAAATAGAACAAGAAGTGGTCTAGTCATAAAAATTTTCTATCAGCAATAAATTTCTATAGCATTTTCTCTAGTTTATTCAATATTCTCTTATTGTTTTATATTGAACCATTTTTTCTTAAATAAAAATATGCAAATGAAGTTATCAGCTCTTGATGTTTGATCCAAATAATCATAAAATTTTCATACACAGTAGTTGGATCAAGAACTTTGGCGTAAATTCACTATGAATTCTTGATAAGTTAACCCCACACGCCAAAGAAAGTGACACAGTAATTAAACTCGACACGTGTTTCACTGACAACGTCAGCATCTTCAGGAGTTGAAGATTAAACTAAATCTAATCTTACATTTCATTGCTATATATACCCACCCCCACTACTGAAGTAAAATGACTCGATAAAACTGTAGGGTTTCTTAGAATTATTTCGAACATAGGAACAATAAAATTGGTTTCTTAGAACTGGAGGGTAAGTACTTATGGCTAGTATTAATTCTATCTACCCGATAAATTTATACGGGGTTGAGCTCGGAATTGGACCATAATTACTGTTAAGACATTACGTTTATTTTTATATGTCGCTATACTTTCCAATGCGTTCAAATCAAATTTATTATTTCCTGGTTTTAAGAGTTTGAGATCATTGATATTGAATTTATGGTCTGTCTCCAACGTGTGTGACGCCATGCTAGACTTATCAGTACGACCGTATTTGTAATGGGCTTGATGCTCCTTGAAGCGAGTTAAAGTAGACCGAGTTGACTACCCGATATATTTTTTGCCGCAATTTCCGCATGCCATTTCGTAAATTCCCGTTCTATGAATGGATTCTGTTTTATCTTTCGCATTTCCAAGTAGATTTTGGAAATTGTTGCTCGAAGTGTGAACCACTTTGAAGCCTGCTTTCCCGAAAATAGTATTCATACCTCTAGTTATCTGCAGTACATATGGTATTTTTATAAATTTAGTAATTTTAGTAATTTTATTATCCCCATTTAAAGTGGCAGAATAGCATTTTAAATTTTCGTTTCCTAATTAACCTATTGACAATTTTTGGATCGAAGCCGGTGAGCGAACGGAATGGTGTTTTACGTAGTCAAACACGGGAAATAGTGTACAGAGTGTTTTTTTTATTTTAAAAGTGAGAAAAGTGAAACAGAAACATTGGAAAGTGCGAAAATTAAGGGATCTGTTGTAAATGCCGGTTGCGAAAAGGGCTTTATACCTTGGATGTTTGTTAATATTTATATCTGAATCTAAAACCGGCGATTACCATTCAGAGAATTATGGCAAGTGGATGCAGCAAAAGTTGATTCCTTATATACCAAAGTACCAAAGAATTCTCTAGCACAACGTCCAGGCAAATCCAGCACCCACATCAAATTCTAAGAAGGCAGATATGATTAAATGTCTTTTTACATTCTGAATTACCTTGGGTACTAATAATTTTCTTAATACACGTTGAATATTATTTAATGAATTTTTATTATTTAATATTTATTCCCAAGGGTAAAAAAAGTCCACACAACTGTTGCGCTGAGTTAGTTGCAGGCTGTGGCAAGCGTCAACGCGTCGCAACCCCACCCTTCGCCAACTTAAATCTGTTGGGCTGTACTAAAGTTTCTTAATTCAAATACTTTCTCTGCTCTTATGGTACGCTTATTGTATTAAATAACTTGCTATTGTAAATAATACGTTACCTGTTCGCCTAAAAACTACATTATTTGTCGACAGATTATGAACCTGGTCAGTAGGCAAGTAAATTATTTACAGTAAGTCCGCGATTAGTTGTAAGTTTGGTACAGCTCCACAATCTGCACACTTCATTTATTGACTATTAACAAGACGCTTTTAATTTAGAAAACAACTCATTAAAAAAGTATGCATCGTTTCTGTCGAAAATTAACTTCTTGAGTAAAAAAGGTCACCATAATATGACGAGGGATATTGTTTAAGAAAGTTTCAAATTGTGAAATATTAACGAGACAGTTTTATTAATTTCAGACATTAAAAATGCGCACAAAATCGAAACTTGACAAGTGATTTATTATTTATTACTAAAAAGACGCGTCATGCGCGCTAAAATCACAGTATCCCGTGGTCCATTGAGGCGTTTCGTTGAGCGCCACGACGATAATTTTCAGGCGCGCGTCAACTTTCGCTCGAATAACATGTGGGTGAAACTCCCGCATGAAACACGCGTGTAACATTCACGGCATGCGAATTACGAACCTTGCGAATTCAATACGAGATGTGAAGTTAGTGAGCCGCGTTTGTAAACTAGGTTAAGTATTTCCAGTACACAATAATGTAAAAAAATCTATTTAAATTTTAATTCTATTTAAAAAAATCAAAATGAGCAACAACACTACGGTTTATTGTGAATTAAAAGACTTTGCCGAAACTTACAAATACATGCATGGATATCTCAGTTTATTTGTGTGCGTTTTTGGTTCTGTTGCGAATGTACTGAACATCTGCGTGTTGACCACAAGGGACATGAGGGGACCCACCAATTTCATCCTCACTGGATTAGCTGTGGCAGACCTTCTAGTGATGCTGGAGTATATTCCGTTTGCGGTTCACCGCTACATACAGATCGACACTCGGTTCTATATAGCCCATTACTCGTACGATTGGGCCTTATTCCTCATCTTCCACGCCCTCTTCACGCAGATTTTCCATTTTATATCTTGCTGCTTGACGGTTATTTTAGCCATCTGGAGATACATTGCCATATCTCACCCACAGAACAACAGCCAATTATGCAACGCACATCGCACCAAAATGACAATATTTTTGACTTTTGTTTCGTGCCCAATAATATGTCTCCCAATGTTTCTATCTCTTAGCGTTAAGGCACTGTCGCACACGTGCGACAGCAATGGCAAATTCGTCCAAAACAACCACACCGGTGTAATTTACAACAGAACTATTTATTTGGTTAGCAACGAAAGCGAAAAATACAGATACGTGAGTTTCTTAATGTATGGTGTTGTGATTAAATTAGTTCCTTGTATCTTGTTGACTGTTCTTTCGTGGAGACTTATAAAAGCGTTGGTGGAAACGAAGAAGAGGAGGAGAAATCTCCTGGAAACTTCCGTCCCATTAGATGTCATCAACGACAGAAGTGGGAAGAAACACAGACAAATAGATAAAGAACGACAAACAGACAGGACGACAAGAATGCTTTTGGCAGTGCTTCTTCTCTTCTTGGTGACTGAGTTTCCCCAAGCTATTTTAGGACTCCTGCATGTTATCATTGGAGAAAAATTTGAAGAGCAGTGCTACAGACCTTTAGGTGAGTCTTTTTGTTTTACCTTTATGCGACATATATTATTCGGTGATGTTCTACATTATTTCTCAAAAGACGAAGAGGTACCAAGCAAGTTCAATTTTTTTTTTATTCTATAACCAACTGTATAGTTAGAAAATTGTCAAGTTTCTTATTGTTATTAGCAATAACTGACGTTCGTTCTGAGCCCGTTTATTTCATTTTAAATAAAACTTACATAATATGATGAGAATGTGGAGCAGAAAGAGACAACGTTTTAACAGAAAGGAAGTACTTACAGAAGAATTTCATAAAATTAAAATTTTGTATAAATTATAAATTGTGGAATGTAGGTATGTAATTTTATCTTGGACCCTTGGAAGTTGAAACACACAAAGCTGGAATGAAATGCAGCTCATTATTTGGCTGGCACAGTATTATTAAAATGTGTGGGGTAATCAATCTAAACAGTAAAACGTAATGTTTTTGGATGCAGCATATTAGTATTTACATTTAATATCCAGCATTTTAGCCCTATTTTACAATTAGTGCAACTTTTTACTCGAGCTAAAAATATTTTTAATAAAATCACCCTGCTTGTTTCGTTATCCATTAATTTCAATTACTAAGCCTTATAATGGAATTTCGTAATTTTAAATGATTTATCATTCTTTTATATAAGTAAATAGGTTATTCTGAAGTTAAAAGGAGGGAAACTACAAGTATTCAATAAGTATTCAATAAGTACGTTCTTCCATACGTTTTTGAACAAGTGCTGAATATTTCGTCTTCTCTTTCGGGTGTTATCGTTCAATTTTATCAAACGTATCTTTCATAGCTCTTTTGTTGGTTTAAATAAACCACAAATGATAAAGCGTAAGAAAAGATTTTTTTCGGCAAACGTTAAAAAAACATTGCTTTAGCGACTCTATGAACGACACCAAACTGTCACTTTTTATGTTCTTAGCAACCAGGAGCCAGAAAAAAGTGTTATTACTGACAAGTCTATAATAGTATATTATACACGAGTTTATAATGAATGCTATTATTACCGAGGATGAAGTTTACAACACGAGCGAGCGAAGCGAGCGAGTTTTGTAATCATCCGAGGTAATAATAGCATCATTATAACGAGTTGTATACTATACTTTGTCCACGACTATCAAAACAGATTCACAGAAAGAATTTACCTTCATTTCCCTTCTCCAGTGTAAGAAAGATTCATACATACGCTCTCAGGTATAATTTTCTTGGTTTTTGGGCAATGAATCTAATGCGGCAAGTTCTCCAGCTTCTTTTATTGCTGGTGCTGTTAAAGAACTCTCGTTTTCACTCTCACTACTCATTATATCTTCTTTTTTAGAATATGCATTTCAAATTAAAAGCAAACCATGCTGATTTGACGTTTCAATTTGAACTGACACATCGCGATCGCGGCCTACTAAATAAATGTAAAAAAGGGTCAAAGCGATGTTCCTATTGGTTTAGTGAATAATATTCATTAATCACTGCAGTGATTAATGTATCTAATTATGATTGAAGAAACACAAGTATAAAGAGTATGTTGTAAGATAGTCGTGGACAAAAAATTTTTTACTGACGCTAATCTAAAGCAATCTATCATACAATAAAAAATAAATGTCACTATTGATATTTTTTACTCTTTTTGCAAACAAAATAATGATGTTTGTCCACGACTATCTTTTAATATACTCTTTATACTTGTGTTTCTTCAATCATAATTAGATACATTAATCACTGCAGTGATTAATGAATATTATTCACTACACCAATAGGAACATCGCTTTGACCCTTTTTTACATTTATTTAGTAGGCCGTGATCGCGATGTGTCAGTTCAAATTGAAACGTCAAATCAGCATGGTTTGCTTTTAATTTGAAATGCATATTCTAAAAAAGAAGATATAATGAGTAGTGAGAGTGAAAACGAGGTTTCTTTAACAGCACCAGCAATAAAAGAAGCTGGAGAACTTGCCTCATTAGATTCATTGCCTAAAAACCAAGAAAATTATACCTGAGAGCGTAGGTATGTATGAATCTCCTTACACTGGAGAAGGGAAATGAAGGTAAATTCTTTCTGGGAATCTGTTTTGATGGTCGTGGACAAAGTATAGTATACAACTCGTTATAATGATGCTATTATTACCTCGGATGATTACAAAACTCGCTCGTTTCACTCGCTCGTGTTGTAAACTTCATTCTCGGTAATAATAGCATTCATTATAAACTCGTGTATAATATACTATTTTCTGCACCTATTTAATTATATGACAATTATTAGCATTTTCTTTGTGAAATATCGTACCTGTAATTCACTGTAGTGAATTATGAAATCATAATTCACTGCATTTGGCCAATCACAAATATACATTCAATAATCACTGTTTCCCTGATCCAATGATATTTTATATCGACCGCGATCAACTCTTGCTGGAGCTGACAATCGACTCGGATGACAGCCAAGTGTATTGCCATATTATTTGTATACGTTCTCCAACGTATGCACTTCGTCCTAATAGGTACCGATTAATCCGTGCAAACTAACAATTCAACCACTAAAACTGACAGAATTTAGCAACGGAAGGGACAACTCCAAATTTATATATTACTAACTACACAAATTTCAATATATATTATCCTAGTAAGTAGTTCATTTATTGAAAAATAAAAATTAATGTATTATGATAGTGTTCCATTAAAGTTATCAAATTTGAGTCTAATTTATTTGTTTAATAGGTGTAGAAAAAGTATAGTGTTATATTCGCGATTCGGCTCGTGGGCTCAAACATCATCTTCGTCAATAATGGCTGTCATAATCGCTCATATAATAATATACTGCTATTGAAATAAGTGTGTCGACGTTTGCCGAAAAAATAGCATATTTTATGCGGAGTTAAAGTGCTTTTTGTGGCTCACCTGTAGTTGCCGGACTTACTTCGTTCGTCCGTCAAACGTCTACAGGTTCGCCACAAAAAGTATCACTTTAGCTCCTTATAAAATAAAATGATATTTTAATTAATCACATATTTTGATAAAGTTTGTGAACTGTATTAGCATATGAAATATTTGTATATACCTAATCGAAGTTTCGGCTCTCGTTAACGGCTTGAACAAGATTTATTGATTAAAAATGTTAAAGTGTCATATATTTTTAATCAATAAATCTTGATGCCAGCCTTTTTTTCTTGTATGACAAAATGTCAAATCTAACCGTTTGTAACTGATAAAATGTGTGAAAATCAAAGATTTGCCTCTCAGCTCAGAAATGCAGTTTTTGTGGTTCCATCAAAAGTCTGCGTCAAAAAATAATTCTCTCAAATATCACTCAAGAGTTCGGTAAATTGAAAGCTCGATGGAAAGTAATTCTTCAGTTTTGTTTCCCAAAGTTGTTGCCATTCGGAAATACCCCCTCCAGCCCACCGGACTGTCCTAACTATTGCCTGACAACGAGTTTTCGAAAAGCTGTCGAATTATTTTCAATTTATTCTCACCTCCTTGTGATATTACTATTAATTATTTATTCAAACATGGAAAGTAAAAAACTAAATAAAAGATGCTGGTCATCGAATTCGAAATGAATACCCTACATATTGTTAATAGGGCATTTTGTTGTATTCTCTACGAAAATAAGTCGTTGTTTAATGCTGGCCATAAATGCAAGACTGAACCCTTTGTGCGATAATTAATTAACAGCCGCTCTTCAATTTGAGTTTAAAGTAGCAATTAACTTCATTTAAAACTTGAAAGGCTGGTAACAAGAAACTAATAGCAACGCTTAAAAAAGCAACAAGTTTTTGTAATTTGCATCGAAAAGAATGGTTGAGGTCCATGTGCTCGCAACAGCATCGATTTCAAATTATTCCATTAAAAAGAAAATAATTTTTGGGACTAAACGTCCAATCTCTTTAAAGAAAAAGTTTTTACTGAAGCATATTTTTAACTAGAAATTGTTTCGAATAAATGGAACTGCGCTACTACTTTTCAGCTTTAAAAATCATGGCAGTCCAGCAACTTTCACAGGAAGAAAATAATTCGTGTTTCATTTAGACTCATACATGACTTTTTACTTTTTTGACATTTGAATCAAAAGTGAAACTACAGCAATCGTCAGACGTGATGGCGAGCAACAGAGATGCGCAGTTGAGTAATCCCTACTATTCATCCACTACCCTCTCGACCGGGATTGGTTTTCGGTGGACGCACGATTAACTTCATAATAAATTCATCTATAGTCCAGGGAACCTCGCGCCACTGCCTGAAACTAGGGCGTGGCCTTGCCTGCGCGGGCTACCGCCATCACGTGTGACGTTTGCAGTACATACACTGAAAGAAATCTGTAACGTAATAGTGATCATTTAATGTTGTTGTTAGATTTCGGTCGTCGTAACCATATTTATTATTAGGTGTATTTAGGTAAATTGTTTGAAATTACAATTTACTTATTATTGCTTCTGCGATTGTCAATCCAGCAATACAACATATTTGGGTTCATAATGTCATATGGTAGTGTAATACATCTAATTAATACAACAACTTTTTACTTTTAAATTTAGGGCCAACAATAAAATATCGTCGTACACAACACATGTTATAATACCTCCCCAATTCACAATTCACCATCTTGAAATTTGCTAAACGGCGTCCACTTCTTGTCGTGCTTTGGTGCTTTTTACTTGGACGGATGTTTTGTGATTGTAGTGCACACAATGGAATCTGAAATCGTTAACACTTGCCTACAAAAATGGGGCTTGCAGCATCTGATAAAAATTTGAAGGTAAGAAAATTGAGTATCCATAATTTGTTGAATATTGGTGTGGATAACGAACTTGTAAGTAGGTACCTACCTATCTAACCTTTAAAGCTCATTCTTCAATCGAATTATTTGCACGCGTGGTTAAACTGCTTTGTGAAATGGATAGGTGCGTTGCAACTTGCAAGTTGGTTATCTTTGCGATTATTAGGATTATTAAAATGTGTGTTGTTTTTAAAAGTATGGGGGTCAGACACTTTTGAATTATAAAATGAGTAGGTACGTGTACACGATTTTTTTAAATTTTGAAGTACCTAGTAGTACATAATAAATTATCAAGCTTGATATAATATTGTGGGTAACCAAAGCTATTGTTATGGTACCTACCTATTATTTTCTTGATATCTGATACTTACATTATTAAAAATATTATTTAAAGCAGCTAAATTCTTCAACTATTTCTATGTAGATAACGTAACCTTAATGTGTTGTGAAAATGTAACGTGTGTTCATTAGAGATGGGTTTATCTCTAAAATTCTTATTTTCAGATAATACTTATGGTGGTCCCGATGAAGACTTGCATTAACTAAAAATGTATGGAATATTTTCCTTTAGTTTCATCAGGCAAAATGTTTGTTACATTTGAAAAATTATTTTGTATTTTGTATATTTGTACCTATGAAGTTTTCATTAAATAAATACATAAATAAATATTATCAATATTAATGTTAATGTTATTATGATTATTATTATTTATTTTTGTAACTGATTGGTTCATTTAGGAAACTTTATCATGCGAGTAATTAAGCTCTTTCGTTAAAGAAGAAAAAATGTAAGTGTTTCTACAATTACTACATTATTTGATAGTTACAAACAGGTAAGTTAACAAGTTTACCAATTTTATATTGTTCTGTAGGCTGACTGGTTGTATAATATTAATTAAATATTATAATTATTTTAAATATGTAGTACATTAAATATGCAACATTTATTTGTTGTAATAACGGGTGGGTTGATTACGGTTATAAATTAAAAATAGTACCTCTAACTTGCATGTTGTTTCTGACAATTACTGTGTGTAGTTGATTTAACAATACTTGTTAGTTATGTGCGCAAATTATTCTAATAATAACAGTTTTGTTTTGATGACCAATTTTCTGGTTGTCCCTATATTAAATAAATAATATCGCTATGTTTATCAAATTTTCAATTGGATGAACAAAATTTTTTTTCAGTGTATGTATTGGCACGGGTCAACGACAAGTATGATCATTCATGCGTTCATTGGTTGTAGTATTTAGGCGGGAAAAGACTTTTAAACAGTGGGACCCTCCTCATTGGTAAAACACAGTTTACTTCATCAAAGTAAAATTGCAGCAATCGGAAAAATTAATTTGGCAAATTGGGCCTTTGCAAGTGCATTACATAAAATCATTTCGCATAAATTCTTAATTATTATGACGACTAATGTATCGAGGTGGTATTTACTGCAATGTTAATAGATAATTTCCTAGATTTAGGTATATTTAGTTACCCTTACAATTACTTGAATTCATCCTCTACAAATTTTTCCTTATGTGATAAATTATTTACTAAGGCACTGGTATTCCTCAAATTTTGAAATAAATTGGAGATAAAACGGACATTCTTCTTATTCTGCATGTACATGGCCATCATCAGGAGCAACCTGGTCCGAAGTGCCTGCGCGTAAGAAATTAATACAGTAAATGATTCATAAAGAGTGTAAAAATACTGTAAATACGCTTTTATGAAATTTAGCTGCACGCCTTAAATACATGCGATGGCATTTTGCTGCAAAAAAGAAATAAAAATATGCCGGAAACTTCGCGCGGTAGAAGTTAAACTTTTGAATCACATCTGAGGCAGTAATAGGATCGTTACACAATTTTTAAAAATCATACTTTCCCGAAGATTCTCGTAGTTTTTTATTTTTCTCACAGCGAACGTTTTAGGCATCTAAACTAGCATCAAAGTCAAGACGCTAGCCCTTTAAGCCTTTTAAATGATGACGTATCCGGGGCAATGCCGAGAATTGTCGATATTAGCCGGAAAGTACAACCGTTGTTTGTCAAACGCGTCACACGTAAATTGAACAATCATGGCAATCTTGTCGTTTGACAGGACAAATAGTGTCGCGTGTTGTTTTTCAGTTTGTCTAGTTCCCAAATAAATGAAGCACGCACCGTTTCGTTTTAATATTTTTCATTTCAGCAATGAAATAGTCCAAACTGTATAAATATTAATTGTCAATCATTTCACTACTAACTACCGGTAGGTAAATTGTCTGAATTGGCTTTAACGAAACCTTGCTGTATTTTCCGTACACAAATATACTAATTGACACAATAAATAGGAATAAAAACTCATAATTAAACGGCAGAGAACTATTTATGCACCCAATACAAATAAAATTAATAAATTTCCAAATGTCAAATTCTGATTATCCTTAACAATATTGCTCCCTACTTTACCGGCTTAAACTCCACGTAACGTTAGCTTTCTGGTTATCAAAACATCAATTCAGATGGCCAATCACAAGCGCTTCTAAGGTAATGACGTAAGCGGGGCAGCACGTGTTTCTGTTTAAT
The DNA here is from genome assembly GCA_963966045.1 of Xestobium rufovillosum. Lineage (NCBI taxonomy): Eukaryota > Metazoa > Arthropoda > Insecta > Coleoptera > Ptinidae > Xestobium > Xestobium rufovillosum. The sequence continues at coordinate 34,398,788 of OZ014493.1, forward strand.
TCTCCGAAGGTGCGCTTCGCGCTAAAATCGCCATTGTTTAAATTTTGGACTATTGGTGAGTAAATAAATGTAACCCAGTTACTTATTTCCATCAAAATTATATCGATTTTCTATTTAATGCAACGATCCCCCCTACCCAAAGGACTTGTACCTTGACGCAGTTCTAGTAATACTGGGACGGGTGGGATGGCTTGCGCGCTTCAATGATATAAAGAGCCGAACCATAGGTTTAACCATATTGGAGGGGTTTTTATTTGAGAAGCCAGACTAAATCAAGTCCCTGGAAGGGGGCAGCAGCTCTTTCAGTAATCATAGTGGCAGAGATCGTGAGGGTCGGTATGGCACTGTGATACACACTACTGCGATGTGGAAGGCAACGGGAAACCACCACATTATTTTATCCCTAGTACAGCGTACTTTAATTTATGATGATGGCACCTTCTGGAGTAAAATATTCCGGAGGTAAAATAGTCCCACATTCGGATCTCCGGGCGGGGACTGCTTCGGGGGGAGTCATCAGAAATGATAAGTGTAACATCTCACGAGTCGGAGCATGGAATGTTAGAAGCATGAAACAAGTAGGGAAGTTAGAGAATTTGAAAATTGAGATGGATAGGTTAGCATTAGACGTAGTAGGTATCAGTGAAGTGCGATGGCCAGAAGCTGGAGACTTCTGGAGCGGAGATTTTAGAGTAATACACACAGGATCTGTAGGAGGAAATTCGGGAGTAGGAATCGTTATGCGGAAAAAAGTAGGGCAGAGTGTAGAAAATTTCTTGCAGCAAAGTGACAGGGTAGTTATGGTTAGGTTAGATTCGAAACCTGTAAAAACAGTAATAATACAGGTATATATGCCCACTTCTAACTACAGTGATGAGGCCGTAGAGGCAGTTTATAGTGATATTGAATATGTGATAGATTTTGTGAGAGGGCACGAAAATTTAATAATTATAGGAGATTTCAATGCAGTCGTAGGCACAGGGCGAGAGGGCGGAATAGTTGGCCCCTTTGGAATAGGCAATAGGAACGATAGGGGAGTTAGACTGATAGAGTTCTGCGATAAACATAACTTAACGGTCGCGAACACTCTATTTCACCATCATGTTAGGAGATGCTATACGTGGAAGATGCCAGGAGACTTAGGGAGATATCAAATAGATTACATTCTCGTTAGGCAAAGATTTAGAAATCAAGTTAGAGATTGTAGAAGTTATCCAGGAGCAGATATAGATAGTGATCACAACATAGTCGTTATGAAAGCTAATCTTAAATTTAAGATTTTGAAAAAACGAATCGGAAGAAGGTATCTTGACCCAGAGAAACTAAAAGATGATGATACGCGCGATAAGTTCGAGAAAAAGACAAACGAAGTACTAAAGGGGGCGGGTGGAAATATTGTTAGGGACATAGAGGCAGAATGGAATTGCATTAAGAATAGTTTAGTTTCCTCAGCTAGGGATATTTTGGGTCATAAACAGAATGAAAGTAGGAAACCCTGGATAACAAAACATATTGTGAGTCTAATAGAGGAAAGGCGAAAATATAAAAATAAGTTAGATGAAATAGGGAAACAAAGATACAAGGCGATCAAGTGGGAAATTATTCGGGAATGTAGGAAAGCGAAAGAGCAATGGATCGATAATAAATGCAAAGAAGTGGAAGATAAGTTCGAAATAGGAAAGACTGATGAAGCATATAAAATAATTAGGAGAAATTTTAGAGAAATTGGATCTAGTACCAAAAATATTAGAAATGAGGCAGGAGATATCCTAATCGGAAGCGGGGAAAAGGCAGATAGGTGGAAAGAATATTTAGGAAACTTATATGCGGGACAGGAAGTGCAAGATATATTAGAAAGCGAAAGCAGTGTAGAGGGGGATAACCTAGGGAGTCCTATAATGAGAGAAGAGTTTGAGCTAGCACTAAAAAGTTTAAGGAATAATAAAGCGCCAGGTATAGATGGCTTGCAGGCAGAAATCTTAAAGTGCGCAGGTCAAGAGGTAATAGATCGTTTATTTAAATTAGTTAGTCGCATATACCTGACAGGCGAGATTCCAGAAGATTACAAACGGAACATCATAGTAGCTTTGCCAAAAAGGAAAGGCGCGGATAGATGCGAAAATTTTAGAACTATCAGTTTAACTTCCCATGCGTCAAAAATTTTAACTAGAATTGTGCAAAGAAGGATGGAGAAAAAGGCGGAAGAAATATTAGGAGAGGATCAGTTCGGATTTAGACGCAATAGAGGAACGCGCGAGGCCATTCTAGCTTTACGAGTAATTATAGAAAAAACCATAGAAAAGAGAAAGAGCGTCTATATAGGATTTGTAGATTTAGAAAAAGCCTTCGACAACGTAAAATGGGGGAAGATGTTCGAAGTGCTGAGAAAGGTAGGGATGAAATACAGGGACAGAAGAATAATACATAATCTCTACAAAGAGCAAAAGGCAGTTATAGAATGTGAGCAGGAACGAAGGGAAGTAGATATCCGGAAGGGAGTGAGACAGGGATGTGCATTGTCACCTCTAGTTTTCAACTTATATATCGAAGATGCGATTAATATTGTTAAGGAAAGAACAGCCGCAGGGATCAATGTACAGGGCCAAACTATTAACATGCTCAGATTTGCGGATGATATAGCAGTGTTAGCATCTAGCAAAGAAGAATTAGGAGCGGCTTTGAATGAAATGGAAGCAGTTTTGACACAGGGCTACGGCATGAAAATCAATAAAAAGAAAACTAAAATTTTGGTATGTAGGGGGTGTGAAAATAGAACTAAAATGGAAATACAAATAGGAAATGAGAAGATAGAGGAGGTCGCGGATTTCTGCTACTTAGGAAGTAAAATAACTCAAGACGGTAGGAGCACTAAAGATATAAAACAAAGAATGGCGCAGGGCCGAGTTGCGTTTAACAAAAAGAAACAACTATTATGCTCGAGAACGGTTAATATAGAGACTAGGAAGAGACTCTTAAAATCGTACGTATGGAGTACGGCATTATACGGGTGCGAAACTTGGACAATAGGGGAAGCGGATCGAAAAAGAGTAGAAGCGTTTGAAATGTGGTGCTACAGGCGCATGATGAAGATACCATGGATAGATAAGGTTAGCAATAGGGAAGTATTAGAAAGAGTTGGGGAAAAGCGAAAGGTATGGAAGACAATAAAGAGTAGGAGAGATAGGATGGTAGGACACCTTCTGAGACATGAAGGAATAGTTCGCGACATACTATAGTCAGAGATAGGAATGAAAAGAGGTAGGGGTAGGCCTAGATTAGACTACTGCTCTCAAATAGTTAGGGATGTAGGATGTTCTACTTTTAGGGAAATGCGTAGGTTAGCTCAGGATAGAAAAGAATGGAGGTACGCGTCCAACCAGTCTTCGGACTGAGAACCTTATGATGATGATGATGATGATGCAACGATCCCATTAGAGCTCCAACCTCCAACTCACCGTGTACGCTATCCCCATGCTCTTGGCCTCACATTTTCGTTTCATTGTTGAACTCGTTGTTGAACGATTTTACGCCTACCGCGAGATAAGAAGTTTCACTTTAAAAAGCAATAGAAGTCTACTCTCTACAAAGGATAATCACCACAAAAATTTCAATTCAATAGCTTCAGTACTTTTTGAGGTAATGGAAGCTTGTCTTTACACTCGTTATGAATTACCCTTTATTTGAACGCTGTAATAGATACTATTTAACTGGGATGAATGCACAAACTTCAAAGGACATATTATCTATTTGTCAATGCGGGCGCTTCGATTTCATTACCGAAATGTATTCCTATTCAGTGTTCTGTGATTAGCGCTGCATGGGGCAATAATTGCATACGTTATGGTGGATTTTCTGCATATATTTTTGCACTATATATAGTTTAATATAATTATGCTGGTAATCGAATATTAAACTGAAAATACGAACACGTTTATCATCCAGTTACGGTTTGGAATTAACAGAAAATTTTAAATAAAAACGCGTATAATAATTCATTATAAAATATGAACAGTTTTAGCATATATTTACCCATAAGATAAGTACCTACGTGTGTAAGAAATACTCTGAGTCTAATAAATTATTGCCGCTTGGGAATCAGACGAACATTGTATTACTCGAGGTAATGCAAAAGCAAATTTAATACAATGCGAAAAGTAAATACAAATATTTTTAAATTCTGCACGCCTCATTTCACAAAGAAAACTGGAATACTGTAAACTGCGTGTATTTACTACGAGTCTCTGATTTAATGCCAAGTAATGTAAAGAGACGCCCTTGCATATTTTCCTTCAATCAATAATAGTTTAGGTAAATTTTCTTTGGTGACGTATTTCATATTTTGGTAACGGAAGCGACAGATAGGACCTGCGGCGGCGCCACTGTTTAAAAAGTATTTTTAGTGAAACTGTATATAACGATGAGAATGTTTGAGGTATACTTATAGATGTTCAAGTAGAAATAGAACTGCAATATAATTTGGAAAACAAAGGTTAGGTATACGGAAAACTAAATAAAACTCTTTACTCACGAATGTAGTTCACGATACCGTATTACGAAAATGTAAATATCTTATAAGTTACACAATCTATACGCCTAGAAATAGACTCTATTAGGATTCTAATATCACCCTGATCAATTTGGTCCCATTCTTCTTCAAACGCTGCAGCAAGCTCTACCAAACTGCATGGGCGAGGAAGATGCGCACGAATCCGTCTACATAGCCTGTTCCATAGATGTTCTATGGGATTCAGTATGGGATTCAGTACTGTTGAATGGTGCAAACGGGAACACATGATCTTCCAGAATGACGTTTATGTACCTTCCTGAAGTTATACTACCTCCTTTACCACTAGCTCCGTACGAGCATTACTATGTTTATATCAATCCATTCCATAACAAAGCTGGTTCTTTCGAGGATATTGCACTGGGCAAATCGCTCTCCCTCCCTCCTTCCCTCCCCCCTCCAAACTCTCCCATGACCATCTGGAAATCTCAAACAAAATCTTGATTCGTTTGAGAACAGGACGTTGCTCCAGTATTATTGAATATACAGTGAGACCGAGAAACCATACTTAGTTTGAAATACGTATCTATAAAGGGCAAATCACCAGATAAACAGTTTTCCAGACTACCAAATTTGGTATTTGGAGAGCCAACATTCAAAACAAATGAACTTTTTTCTGAATTAATACAGCGTGAGAACGTTGACTAACGAATGTCGTTAATTCGGGAAAGAATTTATATTCTCAAATGTTTATCGTGGCAGACGACTATTACTGAAAAATATGAGGCTGCTGTGATCATCTTCAAATGCTCTGGTAGATTCAGGGATAGTTTAATCTTTGCGAAATAAATTTTCAGAGAAATAAATTCTTCCGCCCCGCTAAAAGAATTCTTACAAAACTAGTATATCACGGTGAATGTTTAACTACATTCATACGTAAATAAGTAGAAAAATTGAAAAAGTTGCTTTTTGTCGGCTTATGCAAATCTGTAACACTTTACATACTTCAATCGCGTTCACTGTAATTCTTTACTGGCACCTGCACCTCGTATAGTTTGCAGAAAATTTAGATTCTTCTAATTCTCTTTGGGAATGTGGAAGCATAGGTATCACATGGTTACATAAGAATATATTTACTGAAACTGAAAAACTTTCAGGCATAAAGGTAGGTAGATGTGATGGGGCTTGCTTTTAAGATTGAAACTTCCCGATTAAATCGAGTCCATACCGATAGAATACCTTTCTACCGGGGTCTTTCTTATTCAAAGTCCATCAGCATTTCTAGGAGTATGATTTTAACTTCAGTAAGTGACAATACTATCTAGTCTCTACTTTAAATATTAAATCACTATGAAAAATTGAGTATTCCATGACGGAGAAAATGCGTGTAATTTTTGTTAGCGCATTTTTAGAAAAACAGTAAATTCCAACCAAAATGACGCTGTTTTCTCAGGGTTGCTGTCATTTTCCTCAACTCAAAACACATTAAAAAGCCTACATAAAAATCCACTTATATCCTTCCTGTTTTTTTTCACATTAATTAGGTGGAAATATAATATATTATATAATACTATTAGACACCCTTTTTAACAAAGCAACGAAACAAGCCATTACTGCATGGGACCAGTAGCAAAGGTTCAATTCTCCCAGACACAAATCTCTTGGTAGCTTGCTCTTTATTACGGATATAAGTAATTAAGTAGTGAATTTATGGTATTTACCTAGGAATTGGAAAGCCCAGTTTAGCCCAAAAACCCAATAAAATCCAGTGGGCCGGGCTTTTTTTTAATCGGGCTTTTTCTCAACCTTGTGTTCTCTTGAACACTTGAACATGTATTGTGACGTCACTGGGCCCGAAATTGTAGACAAGATAGTGTGCATACGATTTGAAGTAAACGTCAAAAATATTTTGTTTGAACTTTTTCCGAGACTTTTTCCATATTCAGAATTTTTCCAGAAATAGGTAGGTACATGATGGATGGTTCGTCATCATAAGGTTCTCAGTCCGAAGACTGGTTGGACGCGTATCTCCATTCTTTTCTATCCTGAGCTAACCTACGCATTTCCCTAAAAGTAGAACATCCTACATCCCTAACTATTTGAGAGCAGTAGTCTAATCTAGGTCTACCCCTACCTCTTTTTATTCCTATCTCTGACTCTAGTATGTCGCGAACTATTCCTTCGTGTCTTATAGAAGATGTCCTACCATCCTATCTCTCCTACTCTTTATTGTCTTCCATACCTTTCGCTTTTCCCCAACTCTTTCTAATACTTCCCTATTGCTAACCTTATCTATCCACGGTATCTTCATCATGCTTCTGTAGCACCACATTTCAAACGCTTCTACTCTTTTTCGATCCGCTTCTCCTATTGGCCAAGTTTCGCACCCGTATAATGCTGTACTCCATACATACGACTTTAAGAGTCCCTTCCGAGTCTCTATATTAACCGTTCTCGAACATAACAGTTGTTCCCTTTTGTTAAACGCAACTCGACCCTGTGCTATTCTTTGTTTTATATCTTTAGTGCTTCTACCGTCTTGAGTTATTTTACTTCTTAAATAGCAGAAATCCACGACCTCCTCTATCTTCTCATTTCCTATTTGTATTTCAATTTTAGTTCTATTTTCACACCCCCTACATACCAAAATTTTAGTTTTCTTTTTATTGATTTTCATGCCGTAGCCCTGTGTCAAAACTGCTTCCATTTCATTCAAAGCCGCTCCTAATTCTTCTTTGCTAGATGCTAACACTGCTATATCATCCGCAAATCTGAGCATGTTAATAGTTTGACCCTGTACATTAATCCCTGAGGCTGTCCTGTCCTTAACAATATTAATCGCATCTTCGATATATAAGTTGAAAACTAGAGGTGACAATGCACATCCCTGTCTCACTCCCTTCCGGATATCTACTTCCCTTTGTTCTTGCTCACATAACTTATGTATTATTCTTCTGTCCCTATATTTCATCCCTACCTTCCTCAGCACTTCGAACATCTTCCCCCATTTTACGTTGTCGAAGGCTTTTTCTAAATCTACAAATCCTATATAGACGCTCTTTCTCTTTTCTATCGTTTTTTCTATAATTACTCGTAAAGCTAGAATGGCCTCGCGCGTTCTTCTATTTCGTCTAAATCCGAACTGATCTTCTCCTAATATTTCTTCCGCCTTTTGCTCCATCCTTCTTTGCACTTTGCATATTGTGTAGGTGCAGTGAAAGTTTAACTTATGGAAAATTTGACATTAATCAAAATTCAGGAAAAAATTGTTGTGAAAATACAGTGTGTCCACGGATTGATGCAACAAGTTATATAAAGGAAGACTTTCTTAAATGGAAATTTGCTTGAAACTAATTTTAAGCAAATTTTCGATTTTTTTAATCAATGAGACCTTGGCGATAGATAAAAGCATTTTTATTTGAATTCAATTGAAGTATTCTTTCTATTCTAGATATGACAAAATTTCATTAAGATAAGAGGTTGTTCAAAACGTAAAATTTTGCAAAATTTTGGTATGGTCGGCCGACTTTGGCAAAACAGTTATTTTTCAGATAAATTATCGTTTTTCCAAGAATTAAGAAACTTTTCTGTCAGAAAATGTTATTCATAATACCATTGTTTAAACATCTTTAAACAATGGTAATAAGTAGTAGTACACTGAGAAAAATGTACTTATGGCATTTAAAGCTACCAGTCTAGTATTGTTTTTCTTTTTCTGAAAACTACAACAAATAGTAAGGGTTCTATCTAGTAGACGCAACTGTCCCAACTACACCTTCTAAACATACAAATACAAATTAGTAAACTGTATTAGTAAAAAACACAACTGCGTTTGTATGTAATACTATATCGTAGCTGTATAAGCTAATATTCTAATAAAACAACTATAACATTGTAAATAATACTACTACGGGAGCAGTTTGCAATACGATTGGTTGACTTAAGTGACCAGTTTTAAAAGGTGCACATGCGCCAAGCAGACCGAATTCTTCAAGTTTGTACTCTACAATCGCAATGCTCAACCGTCGTCCGTCTGCAGTCTCCTTCGCGTCCAGCCCAACCGCCGATAACGGGTGTACAGCAGCATTTTCTTGCTTCCAATTTACATTTACGTGTACCGCGATTTACAATTTATTTGTGGTACGTGAAGTTAAGTAGTGGTCTCGTCAGGGTGTTTTATTTAGAGTCGGTGCCCTTCATCATGGAGAAACATTTAGAAAACGAATCTGACTGAACTAATTCCGGTTTTAAAGGTAAAGTGCTAGTGTGGTGCAGGGAATTCATTTAATTATTAAAAGCATGTATTTGTCGTGTGGCGTTCTGATTCTGAAATCATAATTCAAAAAGCACAAGAGACCCATGTGTATTTTGTACATAACCTCAAATATTTCAAATCTAAAACCACAGATGGATCAAATTTATCGGTATTGAACTAAAAGTACTCTCCACACCATTTTTGCTTTTTGAATTACTCTGTGGGTTGTGTGTGGGTGCGTTGATGGAATACATTTTTGATTTAAATTAATTTGATGTCAAGTAAATAGAGTTGGCATTGTTTTCCTATGATTGCCAACAACAGAAAATTATTGTAGCAGCAAGGATTATAACGGATATTTCTAATTTCTTTGTTCTTATATTTAGATAATTATATTGACGAAGAAACAGTTAAACTTCTATTGGAAAAAGAATGATTTCCCAAAATGGATTGCTTGTAAGGGTGCATCGAGGGGTGCTTCAGCGTTGGAAAACTGCATTATTATTTATATTAGACATATTTTATTTGTTTATTTCAGAGAAATAAATATTTATTTTTTTAAATATGTTATACTTTTCCACCCTGCATGCAGCAACGTGGCTTTGTTTGCATCCATGCGTGCATACGTACGTGCCAGTGCGGTACGCACACCCAGTATTACACAAAGTGGTTGGATCGAGAACTTTGATGTAAATTCACTGTAAATTCTTAATATGTTAACCCCACACGCCAAAAGACAGTGACACTGTAATTGAAGTCAACACGTGTTTCGCTGACAACTCCTGAGGATACAGACGTAGTCAGCGAAACACTTGTCGAGCTTAATTACTGTGTCTTTTGGCGTGTGAGGTTAACTTATTAAGAATTCATAGCACACATAGGCCCGGTTTTTCAAAGAATCCAACACCGGATTAAGTCTGACACTCGCTTCGTTGCTATGATACCGGCTTTCTGATTGGCTGGCTTCATAGCAACGAGGGCGGTGTCAGACTTAATCCGGTGTTGGATTCTTTGAAAAACCGGGCCATAGTATTATAATACGAACAATACTGAGAGTATTTTATAATAAAGATTATTGTAACTGTATACAAGAAGAAATGTTATGTTTTATATCATAATAGGCACTACATAAAATGTATTATGAACTATGCAATACAAACAAGTAGTTGTAAAATTAAAAAATACGCACCCAGTGGGTATACTACATTGTAGTTGTAGATGATACAACAACTGGTAAGTGTAACATTAATAGTTATTTAGAGCGTAATATACAACAACGAGTATATTAATTTGTAGTTGTATTTGATATTATGTGTTGTTTTTGGCGCCTATTTAACAGCTACGAGTAGTAAAAGAAAGTGTTTTTCTTGTATATGTAACAACGCATTTTTCTCAGTGTACCACGATAAATTAAGTCAATTTCCTAACTGATGAATATTTAGTTGAAAAATAACGGTTTTGTCAAAGTAGCCCGATCTTCCCCAAAAATTTACGTAGGACCATAATTATTATTTTACATTCTGAACAACTTTTCTTATATATTTTATCTGGAGTATAAAATGTTTGCTTATCTGCCTCAAAGTTTTCCTCGATTTAAAAAATTTGAAAAATATGTTTAAAATTAGTTTCAAGCCAAGCAGGGCTTAATTCCTAAATATGAAATTGCCATTAAAAATTCTTCCATTGTACCTCTTGTTGCATCATTCCGTGAATTCACTAGTTATAGTTACCTTCCTACCTTTGCCCATTTTTAAGGTCTCCCATATACTGTTGACTTGATTGCCAGCATACGAACGCAGAGCCCATCTTTTAAAATGTCTGATAAAATCACTGAAAGGTAACGTTGACCGTAAAATACAGCATGGCGATACCGCAGTTACAACAGTTCCGTTTTAACAGGTCCTTTCGAATTGTGAGACAGTAAGACGTCATCAAATTGCTCATGAACCCAGAAACTTCGGACCGAATTCTGAATTTTCTTCCCCAAGTTTACTAGAATACTGTTACCTATTAAAGACTCATTACTATTACGAAGCTAATGAGGATACGTGATTAGTTTGGTAAGTTTTAGTTACGGTAGGTCATAGGTTTAAGGTTAGTGAAAGCAAGTAGGATACTGTACATAATATAGGTTCTTCTAGCCGCTATCTATATCGTTAAATAAAAAAGATAAAAAAATCGCAAAGAAAGCATTATTTTTGGGTAAGAAAGTCTTGTGTCTTCAATTCAAGTTAAATAACAAGTTTTCTCCAGTATGCTTCTAATGGAAATAAAACATAATTATTAAGATACGCAGTCACGAACTTCATATATACACTTTCTACGAAAAATGAACCAAAGAGCTTTTTTGAGCTTTCCAGTAGGCGAGAGTGGAATCAACCTTTATTGAAAGTCTTCTGCGTTGTTTCTACGCAATTAAATAAGAATCCTCGTTGCGTTAAATTAAGAACTGACTCAAAAATAACTCTGCAATATTTGATTCAGGATACTGACATTACATTATGTAAATATTCAACGTTCTTCGGCTTGGGAAGTAATAAAGGTTAAACGAATAGAAAGCGAAAACAGAACAAAATAGATTGCGTTCATCTTATTTAAAAATAAAAAAATCAGACAGGAGGGAAACAACAATACTAGCAATCATATCGCGTTGCTACACAGAAACCGCAGGGAAAATTAATTGGGTCGTTAGAAAACTAGAAATCTCCATGCCTCTAACCGTAGTCAATCCATTATCTATGAAATAGAGATAGACCGATCGACTCCGCGACCTTCAACAGCACTTAATGTTGTCGAAAGTATCTTCTATATCCAGAAAGGTCTCCAGGACTTTATAAGGATCTATACGATATATTTAAAACAGAAGATTAAAGTATTGCACTGCATCTGCAATTTAACAAGCAAGTAATGATGATTTATGTATAATATTCCTGTCTTCGCTCATGTGATTCAATGAATTATGAACACACGCAAACAAACTGAGAGTGCTGCCAAATATTTTAGCTGCATGCTAAACGTTAAAAATGACAACCACTTAAATTTGGAAACTATTCATTTCATCATTTTGTGTAGGTTCCAGGTTCCTAAACAATAGTGACCTCCTTTTGTAGCATAACAATCAGGAATTCATTAAAGACCTATTCCTGTACCTTATCAAGGAAAACATTGCTGTAACTTATATTACTGCAACCTCATTCTATTTTATGGCTTTGCAGCCTTGTTGGAAATTCAATCAGTACTCGACGTGTCAATAAATTTGTCATATGACGCAGACATTGTTAAATTTGGCGTACCTAACTCCATAATGTTCCATAGTGTCTTTTGTTGCCCTATAAAATATTCGTAGGTGTCTATATTTTCAGTAGACGTTATTAAAGATCCTCATTAAATAGGTACATATTTACATTGACGCAGTGATTTAATGTATTCTTTTCTCGCACGTCTGCTTGTGATCATGCAAATGATATTCAAAAGCAATAATTATCATTATTGATTGTAGATTAATGTTATATCTGGTACTATGATAATTGAACACGATAGATGTGAATATATTGTATAATCGAAGTGAATTCAACCAAGTTGTAGCGAAATTAATACAGTTATTTAGTCTAGTTTATGTCTATGTTGACATTATTGGAGTATTTAGATTTGTATCAAGGTGTGTTGTCAATTAACAAAAGTATATAAACATTAAAAGCCTTATATAGCAATATCGGCATTTACAATATTGTTATTTATTCATGAAGCGAACCCATGAGTCGAATGATATAGGTACATAATATACACGCCTTAATTAAATTCATGTTATTCGTGATACTGAAATATGGAAAATAATTATTCAAGTTGCTATTGTCACCTCGAAAGGATGGCTTGTAATATTTAGGTAGTAATGGTGATTGATGAATATTGGTGAAGTAAGCCCAGGAGGACTCGTTCTTATAAATCTTAAATGCAGCACTGCCCGGAATCTGTCAAAATGCATGACTTCGATATATTAAAAAGTACGACAGAGATCCGACTGACCGTCGTTCGTATAGATAAAACCCTCAACCGACCCTCTACTAGAAATTAAAAGGTAACCGAACAGTCCCTCGCAAATCTTTTACTTCCAAGCATCGAAACTAGGTTCAGTGAAATTGTAAAAATTACCTTCCTATCCTGAGCCAACCTACGCATTTCGCTAAATGTAGAACATCCTACATCCCCAATTATTTGAGAGCAGTAGTCTGATCTGGACCTACCCCTACCACTTTTTATTCCTAGCTCCGACTCTAGTATGTCGCGAACTATTCTTTCATGTCTCAGAAGATGTCCTACTATCCTATCTCTCCTATTCTTTATTGTCTTCCCTACCTTTCGCTTTTGCCCAACTCTTTTTAATACCTCCCTATTACTAACCTTATCGATCCACGGTATCTTCATCATGCGCGTTTGTTGTCTGTAGCATCACATTTCAAACGCTTCTATTCTTTTTCGATCTACTTCTCCTATCGTAAAAGTTTCGCACCATTACAAAGGTTATCATGGCGCATCATGACTATCATGATTATCATGACTACCAAGTTAATGAACTTTATATAGGCTAAACTCAATGCCTGTGCGAAGGAATTAAGGATCTGACTACATGAACTCGAAATTGAATGAATCAAAACACTTGAATGAGTTTCAAGAATTTTTTTAATAACTCTCCAATATTGTTTCGGCTTCTTAGGCCATCATCAGGATGATGATACGATACTAAATTCTAACATCTGAAGCGCCTTAATTTATATGTTGTTTACAACACAGGCAGGGGAGGGGGAGGTTTACAATTCTTGGATATACATATTGAAAGATAACAACGGTGTTAACTGGAAGTCTGTGTGGTCATTGGTTACAAATTTTTCACTCTTATTGAGAGCTTTTTTAATTTCTAAGTTTTCTATAATAAAGTTAGTTTTTTTACTTTTATCAACAGAATGAAGTGTTTTGAAATCTATTGGTTGAAACTTATGTTTGTTGGAGATGCAGTGTTCACTAAATCCTGTTCTTATGTTCTTGAATTCTTGAACTAAATTTGATACGCTCCAGACTTATCCCATTTTGAAATCTTTGGCTTATTGTTTAGTAACATTTTACCCAGATTATTTTTATTGACTCATATGGTTTTAATGTCTGATGCTTTATTAAGATTTGTGCATATAATGAACTCGAAATGGACATAGTGATTATTTTTATTACTATCGCAAGTTCGTTCTGCAGTACGAGATATATTTCGAGAGAGCTTCAGAGAGACAGTATAGATACGTAATATCTTTTGAACGAACTTGAAGTTGACATTGTAGTGCCTTATTTCCTAAGTGTCACGAACAGAATTGCATTTTATGAAAGTTTAGAATTGCAACATTTGATATAACGTCGGCTACAATCTCGCCTACAATGTAATAGTATATTAAATAACAAGTATGGAAAGTGACAAATTTCGCATGAGTCAAAATTTTAAAGCTGCCTGCAACATTGGTCTACAGTCAGAATCTAACCCACTTGTCGGCTAAGATTTCCTCCGTAGCTTCTTTCCGTGCGCTTTCACTACAAGGGGACTAAATACTGGGGGTACTTCAATAGTCTCGCTAAACATGCCAGCAAAAACATGTTTAAGAAATTTTGCATCTCAAGAAAAATTGTGGTCGTTGGCTAATACCTCTTTCTAAGAGAAACTATGAGGAAACATTAATTTTTTGAATAGGTACAAGATTTTAATGCATAGTGGAACCGACTTGACATACGAGTAAGTATAAGAATTTTCTTTTCAAATGCTTTTTATCCCGCGCGTCGTCACTCACATAGATATGCAATCTTATACAATCTTAGAAGAACGTATAATATACGTCTATCCTGTGCAGTAACTCATTTTTCACGAATCCATTCTGTCAGCGAATCACTGCGCCTTCTGCTCAGATAGCCCTTATTTTCTGTTTTTCTGATAAGAGTTTTATCACTCGATCACAGAATGCTGAAATTGTTTTAGAATGCGCCTTGTATAGCTTACACTAAAGTTATTTCACGATAACATTGGTACTTATTTTATGATCCCCCAATGTTTGTTTTGAGTTTCTTTGTGTAGAATTTCAATAAATTAAGTTTGAGTACATTTTTATAGATATACATAACCATCACATATTTCGTCAAATAAACCTTTTTGGCCGCGAAACTACTAAGTAAATATTTTATTTAGTTTCGTAAGAGCAAAAATTTCATTAGTTTAGACAATCAGGCTAATGGTAAGTTCTCCCACATTGTCTTTTGAAATAAGTAAGTTAATGGATAGTTTAACAGATTTTACGATATCAAATAGATTATTATGAGACTGAAATTAATTTTTGTGTTTTGTTTCTTACGATCGTCGTGGTCGACATTATTATTATTATTTGCATTACCTGAATAATGAACCATTATTCAATAGGCTGCAATCAATCGAAGTATTCCTATTATAGCATATCGAGATTGCTGTGACGTTGAAAACGCCAAATTTATATTTACTTGTCAAAAAATCGTGAATACGTGTTGTACGTTGCTATAGCAACTCTCGTTCTGTGTACACTTATGCAGACCGAGGGGTTTAATCTTCTAGCTTTACAAGTGCAACTTGCAGATAGCGTACAGTATTTCACTCTCGAGTTAGGGATCTTCAACGGATGAGGATGAAAGTTTGAAGCATATGCGAGCCGAAGGCGAGTATTTTAATTCATCCTAGTTAATAATAGCCACAATAACTCGCTTGTATATACATGCTACATATTTATATAAAATTTTGGTTGAAAATTCCTCTATGTATTTTTTCCATGCTTTCTCTTTCCCCAGAATAATTAATTTTCCACGTTTATCAGAAAGCTTGCTCATGTTACTTTATAAATTCTACTGCCCCTTAATTTTTCGGTATATGTTGAAGGCATCACGCTTTCATTCCAGCTCTTCAGTCTCTCCACAGTTCTCCGTTAGTCACACTTCATTTTCTTCTTTGAGTATTCTATTTATTTTTATATCTAGTTATACTTGTTGTTGCCGTTCCTGCATGTTCGCCTTTGATTTATCAATACCAATATTTTATTCGTCGATTCAAGCTCGTCAACTCAAAAAATTAATTTCATTCTTCACTTTTATCAACGAAAAGTTAAACTACAAATTTTTCCTGCAAAACAAGCGTGTTGAGAAACACTGACAGAAGTATTCTGACATGTTTATTTAATTCGAGCCATTTGTTAACTGCCTACATATCTTAACCGCAAAACGCAGCTTGTGGTATTAACTTAAGGGTGGAACTCCACCGCAAGCTACTCCAATTTATATTAAGGACCTTCAGCTCAGACGCGAAACATTTATTTTCTTGTCAAAGCTTGGACTTAACCAGTAGTAAATGTAGCCCTAAGTCGAATAGAGACTAAAAGTACGGATGTTGATATATATTTTACAGCAAGGGTAGGTTGTTTTACAAATTGCGGCAATGATAAAAGCGAGGTCGTTTTTCTGAAACAAGTCTCAGTGAGTCACTTATTTGCCAGAATGGCCAATCTTAAAAAGGTAACGTATACAGAATTGCATAATATGTAATGTAATATTACATTTGACCTCTAATTTTACTTGTGCAATTTAATTCATCATTTTATCTTTCTCTAAATGGTGCAGTAGGATAAGTAATTTTCGGGTGTGTAATTCTTATTTTTTAAAGCAATTATTGAACCAGGGAAAGTGAAAAATTATGTTGTTCTCTATTTTATGTGCCTTGAAAAACAAAATTTTGATGTTTGTGATCCTAGCTTAGAGACTATCTTGTCGTAGGTCAGTTTGAAAAGTTGCATCCCGATTCGTATAAAACTTCACAGCATTGGTTGTTCTCGAAAACATCAAAACCTATAATACGCAACGGTAAAGAGTGGATAGGGAGGCGAACGTTTACGTGAAAAGTGTGAAAAAGGTGTGCTAAACTTTTAAACGTCCTAAAAAAGTCCTAGACAACCTGGAGCGAAATAAAGACTTCTAAATTGTTTGCAAAGTGTTCTTTCAGGTTGAAGTTTGCATGCTAATGGAAAGCAATTTCACTGCCTTTGAATTCATTCCTTATATCTCCATTCATAGCTAACTCCTGATGGAGTAATCATACACGCACTCACTGAAATATTCCGAATTTAAATTTTATGCAAACTGTTAGCTTTGGCGCTTTATCTATATCCAACAGTTACCTAAGCCAAAATCTAATTTGACTAACGTTATACCAACATCATTATATTTTCCGTTATAATAAAGGATCAGCCCAAAATTCCAGAACGTATCTGTGAGCGGTTCCAAATGCCAAATATCAGCAAAACAAACAATGCTATTTTGGGTTAATCAACTGGATATTGATAAAAATGTGGCACATTGCAACAGTTTTTCAAAAAGTGTCCATTACTGCATTTTCTAAACTATGGGGTGGTTAAACGTTTCGAAATTTTATTTACTACGGCGAGTAAATGCCTGTTAGGTATAATAAGTGGAAAACTAAAGGCAGTTGGCAGGAAAGAGGCACAAACGGAGTTCATTACAAAGAGTAGATAATCTTAGCGCTCGATATTTCAGTCACGTTCTCGTCTTCTTGTTCACCAACAAACTCGCGCTGATTTCTTTGAAACCAACCAAATGAAACAAAAAGAAAACCCGCAATGAAGGTGCAAACTTTAAAGGCATCGATTCCGAAATCAGTGGAGTAACTTTAAATTGGTTTTTAGTAAAATTTTAATCAAAATATTCCCCTTTTCAGCTTAATTTCTGAAATACATCTCAGATAACGTTCTGAAGTTCTTAATGCTTTTTGTAAATAAAGCCATCGGGCTTTGTTGGAACACTGGAAGGAAAAACGTAGATCTTCTCTATTATTGTGTAGAACAGTGCTGGAAGCGCAGAAACTCTCGCGGATTTCTTGTAAAGCTTGCGAATGTAATATAAATAGGCTTAAATTTTGATAACATGAATGTATCTTGGAGTTTCTAACTATTAAATTCTATTATTATCATTAAGCCTACTATAAAGTTCTGAATGGTATAATAGTTGCTTGTTAAGTTATTGTACCTAGAAGATGTATTACAGCTGTTGCGGCACAAATTTGCTAATGAAATGCATTAATTATGACTAACACAAAGTAGATTCTATATACAGAAAGAACTTTCATAATCTATTACTTACAAATGTACGAGTAGGTTTTTTATAGCACGCAACCACTGTATCGTGTGTAAGGATTCTTAGAAAAATATTTTTTCTTTTCGAAAATTACCTCCGTCGAAATAATACGCAGGGTGGGGGGGGGAGGTTTCCCAAAAAACAGTGGTAACTTTTATTACGTTCATGAAAAATGTTGAAATATAAGCCACTTTTGTCTAAGAGTTTCTTTAATTTGTTTCGACTATTTCGAACTGAATTAAGAGTTTCAATGTTAACCGTCTCTTAATTTTTTTTGATTTGGGTGCCATTTCGAAACGGTTGGAGCAATTGGAAAAGTCAGAAAGTGCTTATTTATTTCAATGCCTTTTTAATGACAAATAACATGACAAACCTCTCTACTTTAGGTTTCTGAGAAATACACCACCACCCAGACCATCTCGGCTGAGGCGATTCAGAGAATCATCATCATAAAGTTTTCAGTCCGAAAACTGGTTGGATGCGTACCTCGATCCTTTCCTATCCTAAGCTAACCTACGCACATCCCCAACTAATCTGGGCCTACCTCTACCTCTTTTTATTCCTATCTCTAACTCTAGTATGCTGCGAAATATTCCTTCGTGCCTTCCATTAATTTCGCTTTTCTATTTCTAATACCTCTATGTTGCTAACCTTATCTATCCACGGTATCTTCATCGTGCGTCTGTAGCACCATATTTCAAACACTTCTATTCTATTTTTCTCGATCCGCTTCTTCTATTGTCCAAGACTCGCACACGTGCAATGCCATACTCCATATAACAAACAACCTGTCAGAGGATAAAAAGAAAAATTTGAGTAGACTTTTATTGTTCTTAAATTTCTTTAAAGTGGAATTGCTGCCTTTTGTTTTCGTCGTTTTCATTGTTTTCTTTCTCTTAACAAGAGGATTGGTTTTTGTAAAATGCGGCGATTTCACGGGGCTCTTATTTTGATTTAAGTACCGACTTTTTTTTTCCTTTTTTTTAATTTTCCCTTCTTTTTATTGTTTCTTTTTTTTCTCTTTCTTTACCACTTGTGTATTGGATTGTAATATCTTACTTTCCCTAAGTATAGGTAGTTGAAAATAATATATATATATTTTTTTCCTCTCTTTTTATGTCTTATTTGAAATTTGCGCATCTGAATGTTAGATCCTTACTGAATAAATTAACGGATTTTCAGGATGTACTGCTTGGAACAGATTGCGATATCATGGCTGTGTCCGAGACTTGGTTAACTCAGGATACAGAAAATCTTGTCAATATTAATGGCTACAGGTATTTTACCAGGAGCAGACGGTCCAGGGGCGGCGGTGTAGCTATTTTTGTCAGGGATAGAATTAAGTGTACGATTGTCAATACCTCTGATAGCATCGAGCAGCTGTGCCTGCGCGTTGACTGCGGGGATAGTAATGAATTAGCTGTTTCTGTGATCTACAGGCCACCTACTACGAATGTCTTATCTTTCATTGGTGAGTTGGAGAACACTATGCTGGAGCTAGCTCCTATATTTGATGATATTATTTTACTTGGTGATACAAATATCAATCTGCTGAACAGAAATTTAGATGCTGTGCATGTTTTAAACAATTTCTTAGATAGTTTTGGCTTATGTCAATTAGTAGAGTCCCCTACGCGAGTTTTTAACAATAGTTTTAGTCTCATTGACCATATCATAACATCGTGTCCTGATAAGTTGTCGAATGTGAGTGTTGTTGGTTGTCATATTTCGGATCATGATCTTATAGAATGTCGTATGTTAGTGCACACTGGGCGCCAACCTTCATGTTTTATTTCTTCCCGGACATTCAAGTATTTTGTACAATCTGAATTCTACAAAGATCTGATGGATTGTGGACTGGAACAAATGTTTTATGTAAATAATATTGACGACAAAGTTGCTATACTGAATAATTCACTTATAACTCTCTTTGACACACATGCTCCATTTCGAACTTTCAGAGCTACTAGAAAACCATCTCCATGGATATCTTGCAATACTCGACTGTTGATGTCTCAACGTGATCAAGCTAAAGCTAGGTATAAAAGGAGTAAACATTTGGATGACTTAAATTATTATAGGTCTATAAGAAATTTCACAACTCTAGTAATTAGGAAAGAAAAGGAAGCATTTTTTGAAAGTAAATTGAAAACGAATAATTCTGCACAGTCATGGAAATTTTTGAGATCCTTGAACATCTCCACTAAATCCAAAACATTTTCCACAGAATCTATATCTAATGCAGATGGTTTTTTAAACTTTTTCACACAGCTGCCTACTTTCACCGAGGATTTTTCTGAGACTATTGCATTCTACAACAATAACAGAAAGACCTCCTTTGACTCGTTTTTTGAATTCAAATTGGTCGATTCTAGCGCAGTGATGAAATGTTTAACTGAAATAAAATCGAATGCACCTGGGCTAGATGACATCACCCTTGTAATGATAAAGGCGTGTTGCCCGTATTTGTTGCAGTTTCTTGTTCATATTATAAATTGCTGCCTGATGCAAAACTATTTTCCTATCACATGGAAGCATGCTGTTGTCACGCCGGTTCCCAAGGTGCGTAATCCGTTGGAGCTGGGGGCACTTCAGACCTATTAGTATTTTGCCATGTTTCTCCAAAATAATGGAAAAAATTATGTTTTACCAAATTGAAGAACATATGAACCATTATCAGATTCTACCTCTAAAACAGTCTGGATTTAGACGAAACTTTAGTTGTACAACTGCGTTAGCAAATATTACTGATGATATTATGAGAGCCACGGATAAGGGTTTATTGACCATCCTTCTCTTACTTGACTTTAGCAAAGCTTTTGATACGATTAACTTTAATATTTTGAAATCTATATTTCATTATGTCGGTTTTAGTGAAAATGCTAAACAACTTCTAACTAGCTATTTATCTGAAAGGGAAATAACTGTCAGGGTAAACAATCAGATGTCTAGGAGTGCTTTGGTTACATCGGGAGTTCCGCAAGGGTCGATTTTGGGACCTCTCCTCTTTTGAATGTATACAAGTAGCATAGTGAATTGCATAAAATATTCTGACTACCACATGTATGCAGACGATACCCAAATTTATTCCAGTTTTCCTGTAAATGATTTTCGAGAAGCAATAAAAAATTTAAACCAGGATTTGCAGAATATTGCGACCACGTCAGCAAGGCATTCTTTGTTGATTAATCCGAGTAAAACACAGGCTATATTATTTGGCAATAAGAATTTTTGTAAAAGTGTACTACCTTCTATTCAGTTAAGAATTAACGATACTGACATACCTGTGGTTGAAAGAGTGAGAGACCTGGGACTGGTGCTTGACAACAGCTTTCGCTATAGGGAACATATTGCTCTGTGCATGAGACGAGCATTAGCCAACCTAAAACTTATTTACTCTTACAAAAACATTCTTTCCATTGGAATAAAAAAATTACTTTGTAACTCACTTGTGCTTTCACATTTCAATTTTTGTTGTGAGGTATTTTCTCCATGTTTGGATCAAGCCACCAAATATAAAATTCAAAAAATGCAAAATTCCTGTTTGAGATACATATATGGCATTAGAAAGTTTGACCATATATCACATAAATTAATTACTAGTGGTTGGCTAAATGTGGAACACAGATTCCTTAAGCTTTCATGTATATTTGTTAATAAAATTATTTTGTTTAAAACACCACCATATTTATTCGAGAAACTAAAATTTAGAACTGATGTACACAACATTAATGTGAGATTTAAGGGCAGATTGTCTCCTCCTCAATACAGAACTGCTTTGTGCAGTAGATGCTTCTCTGTTTACTTTTGTAAAATCTATAACGAATTGCCCGAAAATCTCAAAAATTTATCCTATCTTCACTTTAAAAATCATTTACATAGGTTTCTGTTACAAAACCAAAATTGTTTATTGTAATTCTGTGTGGTGCACTATGTGGTCTGCGATGTTGGTACGGTTGCTATCACGGACTATTTTATCGCTTTTGCCCTTGGCGACTCTTATTCCTGGTATCAGGTATCGTTGTCTGTTCCGAATGGTATAGTTTATTATAATATTTAATTTAATTTAATTTAATTTAATGTGATCTGTAGGGTTAAGTGGAAGAGCAGGGGGTGCTTTGGCATCCATCTGAACTTCGCCCTAAGCTAGCCTTTCTTTCAGTTATCTGTGGGAATTGCATACACTATGATTATTGTTTATCTACATAGTTTGATTTATAAAATGCAATTGTAACTGACACAATAAAGACACTATTATTATTATTATTATTATTATTATTATATACGTTTTTAAGAGCCCTTTCCGAGTTTCTACATTTACCATTCCCGAACATAATAGTTGTTTCTTTCTGTTAAATGCAACTCAGCCCTGCGCTTTTCTTTGTTTTATATCTTTAGAGTGCCTGCCATCGCGAGTTATTTGACTTCCTAAGTAGCAGAAATCTGGAACTTCCTCTATCTTCTCCCTTCCGATTTGTGTTTTAGTTTTGCTCCTATTTTCACGCCCCCTACATACCAAAATTTTGGTTTTCTCTTTATAGCCCTCCGTCAAAACTACTTCCATTTCGTTCAGAGACCTTCCTAATTCTTCTTTTCTGGATGATTCAGGAAATAGTGGGAATATTTTCATGGCATTCTTCGCATATAATTTTGTTACCAACTGTATTTCTGGAAGTGATAACTCAAGGGATTTCCCCTATAGAAAGTTGTAGATGCCTGGTCTTGAACTTTCCGTATATTGCCCTATACCATTTAGTCTTGCTTTAACCAGGTTGCTGCTTTTTTAAAAATGTTTTTTCTGCAACAACACATGAACGGTGGAATTTTTCCTCAACTCTCTCTAATACTTGATTTGACTTTACCTTCATGTAGCATCACTGGTGTTTTCATATTTGGAGACAAATTGTAACAGATAAAAAACTGTTTTGGCGTGTACAGATTCTATTCAATGAAGTCTTTAGCTGATTTACGATATCACCCTTTGGCTGAAAAATGTTATGGAAAAAGTTGTGTCTTCGTTAGGAGATTTAATATGGGTGGTAAATTTAGACCCTTTCCACGAAATAGATGTGATATTATCTTCAAAATATTTCTGTCTCTTTTGTTATTGTGTTGCTCCAAAAAAAATAATTTTTTCATGGCTAGCGTTCTTTTTTTTTAAAAAGATTCAGGAGATGCCAAAAGAAGGTGTTCATATTTGCTTTCAACTGGCCTATCCGACGAGGTATAACTTAATATATTATTATTTTTTTAATATGTACATTGTACAGGGTGACCCAAATTGGGTGCAAGTATGGGGTATCTTGGTAAATATTAGTGATAGAGAAAAACTGATAAAGCACTTGCTAGCGCTTTTTTTACGTTCAAGTCAATGGTGCAGGGAAACTTTTGAAATTGTTTTTTATTTTCGAGCTATGGACGAAAATTGAGTTTTTTGACATTTCCAGTAATGCTTGTATCTCGCTTATTATAGGAGTTGGTGGGATGCAATGCAGACATTCTTAATGCACTTTTTTAAGTAAATTACAGTGGCGTAGTCAAAATTTTTATATTATAAAGGGTTTGGCAACTGCAGGCCAAACTTTGAAATTTTAAATGGCGGCTATATTTGATTTTCATTTCGTTGAATAGAGGAATTTTTTCTGCTTTCAAAAATGTATAATTTGACATATCTGACTTCAATAATTGCGGAGTTATGGCGAATTTTATGTCTTAAGCATTACCTATAAGTATAGGCTTATTTCACAGTCATAGCCATCTTATGTTTTCGACAGATATAATAATTATTGTCCACATCGTCACTACTTTTTAAATTGGCATGAATATTTATTTATAACATCGAATTAAATTATGCATGTAATGAATGAATAAATACCTATATATCAAATTTTTATCACAAATAGACATACAAAATGATACCATTATTATCCGAATTAATTAATGAAACAGAAAATTCGATATAGCTCCGTTAATATTGAAGTTAGATTTATCAAACTATATATTTCTGAAATCAGAAAAAAATCCTCCATTCAGCTGTGTGAAAATCAAATATGGCCGCCGTTTAAAATTACAAAAGTTTGGCACGCAGTTCATAAACCCTTCATGTCATTAAAAATCTGACTACGCCACTGTATTTTACTCAAAAAAGTGCATTAAGAATGTCTACATTACATCTCACCATCTCTTATAACAAGCGAGATACAAGCATTCCTCGAAATGTCAAAAAACTCAATTTTCGTCCATAGCTCGGAAATGAAAAACAATTTCAAAAGTTTCTCTTCACCATTGACTTGAACATAAAAAAAGAGATCGCAAGTGCTCTACCAGTTTTTTTCTATCACTAATATTTACCGAGATACACCATACTTGCACCCAATTTGAGTCACCCTGTACATTGGGAAAATAAACTGTGGGACTGTGGCGTCATTGCTCGTGACTACGTGACGTAATTAACACGGAACTTACACTCGAATATGGGCAATTAAAATCGATGTGTATAAGAATTTTGCTAAAGATTCATCGGTTAGGTACCTACTTTTTTATTCAACTGATTCCATTAGAAAATCTCCCGCCGTGTATATTGCGCATAATCGTAAATTTTTTGAAATCGTAAAGTTCAAACATAAAATAAATTTCACCCCCGAATAATTCTCCAAATACTCCCTTAAATTACTTTCTGTACCAAAATAGTGGTATCTCTTAACCCTCAACAACGTTTACAGATCATTTAACGCGTTAACACTAGCGAAGCTAATAGCAGGGTTAAAGTTTGGGAATTTAAATTAAATCCTGAAAAGGTGCAGACGTACTGAGAGAGACAGATTGGCACTAATATTAGCAGGAAAATTCAAACTGATCATTTTCGGCGATGGTCCGTTATTTGACAAAAAAATAATTTAAATCCTACGAGGATGTGTTGATATCTAGTTAGTCTTGACCATCTGGAGTGCATCAACAAAATCGCGTTTCCAAAGCATCAAATTATGACTTATTAGAAGTGTCGGCGAAACAAGTGTCGAGTTTAATTACTGTGTCACTGTCTTTTGGCGTGTGGGGTTATCTTACTAAGAATTCGTAGTGAATTTACGGCAAAGTTCTTGATCCAACCACTATGTGTTTAAAGGAAGTGTTACAAAAAAGAAGGACCCGCGAGGTGAGCTGAGAAAAGAACAACCAGAAGTTACAACAGAGTTGCTAGCACACTAACACACAGTGGGACCAATTACCCAAAAAGGTGGCCAAAATTAGGTTTCAAGAATTTCTTAGAAGCGTTGCTTAAACGGGCTTATTTTAAAGAGAAAATCCTGTAGTTTACCATGATATGGCTCATAAAGGTATTATTCGGTAAAACTAGAAATTACCGGCACTCAAAGTGCGAGGTCTTGCGCCTCGTTTGCATTTGCATTTGCAGTGGGGGGTGCGTGTGAAGTTTAAGATTGTATGTACTATAAACTCCAAAAGTGGTGTTCCAGTTTGCGATGTGAATCGTTTATGTCGGACGCTGCTATGTTTTCGTCAGCCCCGCCTCCCCTTAGTGATGTGATTTTTCGTTAAAAGAACATGATTATTTATCTATTTTTTGCTGCCCTTTGCTTACTAGTACAAGGCTAACACGTTTGTTGTCATTCAAATAAAATCGTTTAGATCCGCCTTCAAAAACTTTAATTGGCGGACAGTTGCTAAGGTTTTTTTACCTCAGAATGTAATTGGTTATGTCATTTTAAGCGGAATTGAACCGTAAAGTGGAACAGCAATTTTGGCGTTTATAGTACGAAATATTTTGCTCTATATTCTTAAGAATTACGTTGTAGGCCAATTAACTACAGGTATGCAGCAGATTTGTATATGCATAGCAAATTTTTGATACATAGCTTTTCCGTATACTTTAGATTTGATGCAGTTTCTGTGTTTTCGTGTTTCTTGTTATAAACAAATCCCCAAACTTCGTGTTGAGCTTTAAAGTTAGTCACGCCTAGTCACGTTGAAAGTAAAGTCCATGAGGGAGTAATCTACTGTAAACAACTTAGCTGCCAATATTTACCCGTTTTAAAGACATTGATTTTTTTGTAGTGGAGAGTTTGAAGCACAGTAGAGACATGCTGGTGTCAATAAATGTATTATTGTTACTTTCCGTGATTTAATTTTTTAGATAATTTTTGTCAGCGAGGAATCGACGTTTTTCTTGAATGTACAATAAGCAGAATTGCGGATACTGGGAATAAAATCCACAAGTTTGCCTTGACACTCATACTTAGTTTCTCGAGAAAATAAATTATTCTCTTTCTATCGAAGGCAACCTAAGAGCACAAGTGTATCGTGTTCCACTCATCGACCAGTTGTTAGAAAGCCAAAGAAAATATGTTCAAGGATTACTGCTTTTATTCTCAGTACGATGGTGGTCCAAAATACATCGATCCACTGGATGGATAAGAAGAAGACGTTATTTCAAATCGCAGATGATACCACTGACCTTATTTCGCTAAGGGATGAACAAGTTCAATGTTTTTTTGTGCTAAAAGACATTATTTTTGCCCTTTCGAATTGTGAATCACAAGATAGGGGATTTAGAAGTTTGGGTGGCTGGGAATAAATCGGGTGGATAAAAGATAGCATAGTTTTGAAGTTCCTCTTCGGTTCCTAAATCACTGTTCCACCATTCCAGCAAACACATTATGGGTATTCTCAGAGTTCTTTGTGAACTTTAGAACACAAATTGGCTGAATATATAAATTTTTATCGAAAGCACCTACTCTATTTTTGTAAATTTATATTCGGCACATGTTTAAAATATTTCGCTTCATCTACTTATCTACTACCCTCGCCACGGCAAAATATTGTAACAGTTCCGAGGGGAGAGTAAATTCCATATACTTATTGATGATATTCTGTTTCCTGTAAAGGCTTTGACGGTCTGCGTCAGTTGGCACACACCCCACTCGTAAATTTGCATTTTTATTACAAGACGAAGTTATTTCTAATGCGGAATAAACGAAAATCGATTATAGAAAAACGGTATCGGTTAAAAAAACATGAGTTTTTACGAAAATAACTGGATTAACTCTGTTTCTGTGGAAAATAGGATTAAGCACTTAGCGCGTCATCTGACCTTGATGTTCATGAAAGAGGGAATAAGGAAAAAAATGTTAAATGGCAGATAATGGAATTTTACGTTTCCATTTGCGTGTTTTAGAGGTCTTAGATGAAAATAAAGTTTCGATGTATTTTCTGTAGCCTATAACAATACCGGAATATTGCAAATTCTTTATAATCTTGAGAATGGCATTGAAAATGCAAAAAGTAGGGACGTTTTTAACGCTCCTGCTCATCGACCTCCCTTCACTACTCGTATTCTGGCAGAAACTCAACGTTATTCTCCCCATCAAACAATCATGTTCCCAAAAGTAAATGAAATTTTGAACCTGCTCTATTTTCATCGTCTTGCTGCTATAGGAACTTTAAGGCTATACATACAATTTATTTACGGTCTCATCGCATAGATCTACATACTCCTGAAGATGCTGACGTTGTCAGCGAAACACGCGTCGAGTTTAATTACTGTGCCACAGTGTTGGTGCGTGGGGTAAACTTATACAGAGTGAATTTACCATCCAACCATACCAGCGTGTACTATTTAAATTGCTCAAAAGGTTTATGAAGTACCCCCTGAAATTTCAATTTCCTGCAGTTTTCTTTTCGGAGATATTAAATACAAAAATGAAAGCTTTAGCTGTGGAAAACAGAAAATTACAGGAAATCTCTTACAAAGTTATTCTAAATTTACTGACCAATGAATCCAAGAATATAATGTCAAAGTTGGTTGCTGCAAGGGTGAAATGGGTACCTTGTAAACAAATACGTATTTTAGATCGCGAGAAATGAGCAAATAATATTTAAAATATAAATATTTTCCTGGTCTGAATTTTTGCAGACATTCAAATACATAGTCCAGTGTTTTGTAAGTATACATCTTTTGAATAATTTACAATAAAATATTAGGTAAGATTTTTAACTAAACTTCTTTCTTACCTACAGATCCCAATTTTCGCTTTCGCTGTAACATAAGTTTATTATTTAGAATTTTATACTGCACTGGAATACTGCCAAAGTTTTAGATGCTGTTCATAAATTTTATGCTGATTTCATATTTTACAAGTTTTGATATACTGAAACGGCAATAATGCTCCGTCTGAGTATTTTAGTATTCCATATTTTGCAGCCAAAATGTCTGAATTTACTATAGCTGTAATTTATTTTTATTTGGATTGAAGCAGTTTTATTCTCGGTGTACAGCATACAGAGCATCTCTTTACTTGAAATAATATAAGAATGACTGAAATACAATTCTTGGTTTTGATAATCGCCCATTTGTATTTTACTTAAATCTTAGTATCACCCGAAGTATCACCAATGCACTAAGTATTTACACTCAAAATATTAGGTAACGTACTAGAAAACAAAGTTTTAACATTGGAAATGTTATTAGTATCCTAGTATAGGTATGATATTTACCAAAAAGATTGAGTTGCATTTTCCACATACGTCACGCGTGAGAGCCGAGCGGTAGCAGTTAAAATCGAGCGCTGACCGCCAGGCGCTCGACCGCTCAGTCTGAGTAAGCTTCATTCAGTGAGAGACCGTCTAGCGTCGCAAATGTGAGAGAATGCCACAACAGGAATGCAGTTATTATAAATCGGCGCAGCTGTTTTATGAATAATTATTTAACACGCTATCGCGTATGCGGAAATAACCCCAATGCACAAGGGTTACAGTCTGCTTCGTCATTTTTAATGTCTCCCCCTGTTGCATCTTTGCGAACGCTGTGAATTTTCTTAAATAGTATTCTAAATTTGGCATACTTAATCGATAACTTAAAATGCTCTTGTTGTTTGGTGTTGTATGAATGGTGACGTATCTTGTAGGAAAAGTGTGTGCAATTTGGTCTGCCGTATAATACATATACCTATGTACCAATCAAAGTTCTCAAAATTAAACCTTTGGGCGTGATCTGAGAAAGTCCTAAGATTGACCGATTCCAAGCGCTAGAGCAGACTGCCGGTTTTTAGTTTCCAAGAGATAATGAATAAAAGTCTGTTATCTTACATATATTGTTTTTATATCAAATGACACAGACTCGCTCCGGCCTAACGGCCTCAGCTCAATTGTCCTTTTGACCTGACTGATTTTTTTATGTAAAAAGATAAAAGGGTGGAATATAAAAAAAAATCGTCGAGATTTGGATCGAACCCGAGTGCACTGGATCACGAGACGAAAAGGCTAACCATCGCGCCGCACTCGTCGGCGGTCGTTGTAAAAAACTAGGTACAAATAGTGAAAGGCATAAATATTGTCATGGATCCAAAAAATTTTACTGCAATGAGACACTCGTGTTAAAAGTCATACGCAAAATGTCTGAAATGCTAGTTTGGAAACGAAATGTGAAATTTGAGAGTGCAATCATGCAACGTAAGACATTTTCTAGTTCTCTCAGTTATCGTGGTAGGCTCATCCCTTCAAATTGGGAGAACCACCCCCAAATACGACCCAGCTTATTTATAAATATGCTAATATGTAAAAATATTGGCAATTAAATTTGAAACAAGAAATGTTTTATTCATTTTTTGCATGTGGTGAAAATACGCGCGCAAAAGCTGTTCGAAGACGAGTGCAAATACGACTGCTGTGTGCGATTTACTGTTGAGCATCGTTTAAGGCTTTCCTTTGTAAAGAATTTCTGACGTACCTCAATGATTGAAAGGATAGACAAATCGCACCTTTGCAATTCTTTAAAAGTTCGGACGACTGTAAATCACATACTAGCAAACAATTCAAATAGGATTTGCATCAGAATAATATTTTGCGTAACTATGCGCCATTTCTTTTGGAACAACATGCATGCAGCGAAAAAATGTGGATGTACAAAAGCAAGTCTGCGTTGTTCAACAATGTGGTTCCATTGCCATGGCCAGGTCTGCCTAAATGCTGATAGCGCACACACTATCGAAGACGATGCGGACTTGTAATTGAATACACGGAACTGTGGAACACCACTGGATAGACAAAATTACAAGAGTAATGCCAAATTACGCTACAAACCATGTTTTAAATAAAAAAAATTTCATTTTAATTTGTTCACAAATCACAGTCCATCTTTGTTGACCATCGGCATTAAAATTTTTATATAATAACTTTGCATCGGCATGACAATTTATGTGTTCTTTTGGGCATGTCCGAAAGAGACAACCCTTACACTGTGTACCACTGACCTGTAAACTCTGCGAATATTCTATGCACATGAGGTGCAAGCAATGTTAATCCATCTATACATCGGTGGTACATGTAGGTATGTTATGTAGCTTATACCTAATACATAGCTTTCAATAGACGTAGTGACCTTACCTCATTCCATTATAGTTTATGTCATTAGGAGAACCCTATTCAAATATTTCGGTATATTCTACTGGGTTACATGACGATATTGTCAGTATCACTCAATGCAGAAAGCCTCCGCCCAAAATGAATTCTCGGGACAACTATAGATTGGTCAGCTAACCCACCGGTCGAATAAATTAATCCAAGTGCCTGACACTTGACATGGAGGAATGGATAGGCAGCGTAATTTTAATCGAAACTCTGTCACCAAGCCTTTAACTAGAATTAATTTCCAGATTTCTAATTCCATCGGAATCACTAAGTGAACTTGTTCCTTTCTACAATGGCTTTCAGAATGATCTCAGACTAACTTGTTTGAAACTTTATTTCAGTATTTCCTTGATTTCTGTTTAAAAGATTTCAACAAATAGATCGCTTCATCTAAATGTCAAAGAGAATTTTGTTTCACGCATTCACAGTTTACTGCAATTAATTTCTTAATTAAACTTAACAACTCTGAACTTTCAGAATTTCTTAAACTACAATTTATTTTATGCCAAGCCTTAAAGCGGCACACTTACTTTAATCGGGAAACTGCAAAGTGTTTGTGCAGAAATGGGTATGTACCTATGTAAATTTTACTCTGATAACGTGATATGGAACGCAAATCCCCTAGAGTGAGTATTTCATCATCGTGTGAAAGCAAAAATACTCCGGAACGAATAAGAATATAGTCATTTATTATTGAGCATTTGTCTGGTAAAAGTATCCTCTTCAATTTGAATAGACCTTCAATAATGTTATAGGCTACAGTCCATTCAGAATAAAAAGAGTTCGGGGGCGCTAACTCACTGATTCATAGGATCTCTTTAACAGACTAATCGCATGTGCATACGATAGACGCCACTAGAAAATCAAGCGGCTGTTCTCTTCACTGTCAACACACAAGCAAAACCCCGCTTACTGCGCATTACGTCACTGTGACTTGCTTGCCTGGCCTCTTTAGATTGTAAACGGACTGTACGTTCAACGATATATGAACGTACAACGATATATGAACGTACAACGATATATGAACGTACGTAAATTTAATAGCCGTAGCAGGCAGCCACACTAACCATAGGTTCATCACAACTGGTCACTCCATGCTTCTGATTTCTGAACACATAACAGTGATATTATAAGGTAGAAATTGTTTCACAGGAGAACGGAATGTGACGCAACAGAAAGGATACACTGCGGTTGCTTGGCAAAAGTAAGACCCTGCGTGTTCGCATTAGATAGGATATTAATCACACTAATCTGCTGATACTATTACAGAAATTTTCTGAGCGCTGTTTTTATAATTTTGAACATATGCAGCATTTTAAAAGGAGAACGTATCTGGGCTGAATAGCATACAGTCAATTAAATTCCGGAATTCATCTCCCCGCCCTTAAAATATCTGAAAGAACACTTTTGTGAGAAGTAGACTTGGTTCTGCTTCTGACAGTTTAATATCTGATGTAAAAGCTTTTGGTTTGGTCAATAGACTCCTGAAAGTACCTACAAGTGGTGCTAGTACGAGAAGATAGAATTAGTGGAAACAGTCGAAAATGTTGATTACAGAACCTGAATTTCACATGCCACAAGTATATTTTCCTTTTCAGTTCAGTAGTTCTTTTCTGTTTAGTATGCAGATTTACTTTAATGAAACTGAAAAGACTTTAATAAATTGGAAGGATATGATTAGCAATTCGTTAATGTAAGAAGTAGGTAGTTACTTTGTTTACTTCCTTTAATAGATATGTATTTTGTATTTTCCATCGGCAAGTTCTATTGAGAACATAACGATAAAATTTAATGCAGCAGTTACACCAAGTATATATTGTGTTCAGTTCGTATCCTGCAGTTAAAATTGAACGTCCTTGTTTCACAAGCCATGAAAAAATAAAGTGCTTGCGAATCCATTTATTGTCACGAGGAATGTACACCATTTATTGTTACTAGCAGAGAGTTTGCATTTAATAAAAGAAACAACTATTATGCTCAGGAATGATAAATGTAGAAACTCGGAAGAGGCTCTTAAAAACGTATGTATGGAGTACGGCATTGTATGGATGCGGAACTTGGACGATAGGAGAAGCGGATAGGAAAAAAATTAGAAGCATTTGAAATGTGGTGCTATAGACGCATGACGAAGATACCGTGGATAGATAAGGTTAGCAACAGAGAGATATTAGAAAGAGTTGGAGAAATGCGAAATTTAAGGAAGACGGTAAGGAATAGGAGAGATAGGACTGTAGGACACCTTCTGAGGCATGAATAAGGCTTAGTACGCGAAATACTAAAGTCAGAGATAGGAATAAAAAGAGGTATGGGTAGGCCCAGATTAGACTACTGCTCTCAAATAGTGATGTAGGATGTTCGACTTTTGGAGAAATGCGTAGATTAGTTTAGGGTAGGAAAGGATGGAGGTACGCGTCCAGTCTTTGGACTGAAAACTTTATGATGATGTTTTGCGTGTGGGGTAAACTATCTCCTCTGATCATGCCATTCACACACAAA
Source organism: Xestobium rufovillosum (assembly GCA_963966045.1). Lineage (NCBI taxonomy): Eukaryota > Metazoa > Arthropoda > Insecta > Coleoptera > Ptinidae > Xestobium > Xestobium rufovillosum. The sequence continues at coordinate 34,431,652 of OZ014493.1, forward strand.
TGTTTCCTTGGGTACACCCAGAATGCCGTCCACCAACACATTCTGCACGTTCACATTTTAACTGCTGAGACCAATTTTCTATAGGTACATTTGATAGGGAGGAGCAGATTCACCAAGCACGCCAATTATTTCTGTATGAAGTTACCTTTATCTTGTAAGTATACAGGTGTTCATGAATGAAGTTGCATAAATGCTATCAGAGACTATAGAGGTCAAAATAGGCCGATTGAACCAAACATACCTTTATTTATCCAAAGTTGCACCTGTGCGTTTACAGCCTCTTAAAATTTACGGAAAATATGACATTTTTATTTATAAATCGAAAATTCTTTAACACACAGTGTTAATACTTGGTACAGACACTTGTGTATTGACGGCACATATTATGTATTAATATTGTCTAAACTTGTTCATAGGGGGCCACGGATTTCCCAAAAGAATCTGGATATCCAACATGCGGTAGTGGGGATATAATAAAATGGTTTGGGTATATTATCCGCCATGATGATCTCCTTTTTAGTGATTTTTGTCTAGTGCCTAGTGCGGAACTCAGTATTGTTGTGTCGTAACTGTTTGTCAAATAATGTCAATTGTGTTTTTGTGACCCAGTTTTGATTTGACGTTCGTCGTTTTTGTACGATCCTATTGTTTTAACAAATTAAACTTGGTGCTTAATATATAGATTTTATTAATTTCATTGTGCAGATACATTTTATTACAAAACATAATTAGCAGTGGTTGACAGGGTGCATTTTAAAAGTTTGTTTTCATTATTTTTTCATCATGGTCCATTGTTTTGTATTGGGTTGGAAAAATGCTCATAAGAATACCAAAGGGAGAAATATAACTTTTCATATGTAAGCTAATTGCTAAATTGTTTTTGGCCAGTATCTAATCAGTAGCCATAGATCATATATAACTATATGAATATAGGTGGTAAATACCTAAATGTTTCTAGGATTCTAGCCATTGCATTGGTCGATAAGTGTAAATAAACTTTTCTTTTAGTATTCCAAAAAGAGCTGTAGGCAAGGAGTGGTTGACATTAATTGGCAGAAGCGCAGAGACATTTTTAATCAATCAACGAATATGTTCTGTACATTCACACAAAAGAACAATCTCTTACTAATGACATATCAAAACATAAACAACAGCTACTTAATATGAACAACTACACATTTTGCATAAAGAACAAAACTTGAGCTGCCCACACTAGTGCCTGTGAAACTACTGGTCTGTAATTCAACACCTCCATAGACTAATCTATGACACCTCGGTACCTAAATTTAGTGCTATTGCTGTACTCTAAGATAAATGTTTAAAAATACTGATAATTTTTTCACTATTATACTTAATAAAATTGTTACCAGTAACTGTTTGCATTATTTCATACTACATAATAATATTTAACTTGATAATTTTTTTGGAAATATGCCTGGCTTTATTCCATTCAATTTCGTTGGCGCGTGAAGTTAATCCTCCAATGAAAGCGGAAAGCAATAGCTCTGTTATTGGTCGGCGGCAACCAATCAAAAGGGAACTCAACATGGCGGCCATTATGGCGGCCTGCATACGCAAGTCTGTTTCTGATGCTAACTAGATATCTATATATATTTTTAAATCTGTGTAGGGGGCGCAGCAATCGATGATGTCTACCATGTTTTCTCTATAATTTTTTTTGTTCTATTCGATACGTGTATTAATTTATCATATATGGATACATCGGTTAAAATTACATATTTTTTGTAACTTAATTTGTTTTTTCATTTGGACAAACATTTTTGTGAAAAACGCATAAATACTTATGCAGTGATTTAAATGTTGTGCGGTTAAGCAAGCCATTTTACCAAAATCGTAGGTTGCTTTGGCAAAAAGGGTAATCTAGTTAAGAGCCGATTCACACGGGTCCACATCAGAAGCGAACGCGTGCGATCGCCACCGGCTTCTAGTGCAGCCACAACGTGCATACGTTAAACTGGTTATAAAGTTATAACTAGTTACTATAGTATTTTTCAGATTTGTTGGCGTTTGCGCCGCCATATCCGATTATCCAAGCAACCACCAGCAGTTCAGTAGTTTCCAAAATTTTGCTGTTGCTAGGATCCGCAACAAGCGTGTGCGCCGCGACTCTGGACACGACACACGGCATTTTGACGTTTTCCCTCAAGAAATGTATTCTTTTACCCACAACATTAGCCCGTTCACACAAAAGACGCCGGTTATTTTCTAGTTTGTACTTAAATCTGCTATTGGTTATAAACGCCACAACCTTTTGTGCCAGAAATATCTACCATTTGTTTTGATTTTAATTTGTTATTTAAAATTTTTAATGTAATGTGTTATTTCTTTTCTTTCATGAAATAAATAGCATTCCTTACTTCGGTTTTAATGCTGTCAGTTACATCTTCAGTTTTTAATTTTGATTTGCCTTTTTCCGGGCGTTGCAGCAGACAAACCTCGTTTTTCCTCTCCAACTATGCGCGACACGCTGCGTAGAATTACTTTTGATGCATCGGCCAATCGCTCCTGGTCACAAGTTAAAGGCAATAGAGGACCATTATTTTCCTTCTCTCGAGTAAAGTATTCAAAAATATTTCGTAAAACTTCTCGACACTGTTTGGTAAAAACATTTCCAGGCATCTTTACACCTGACAATCAAACTGACAGTTATACTTGAAAGGCAATAATTTTTAATACATTGCTTGGTGACCACTGGATATTGCAAAATAAGCATATTAATACTGAAACCATTTTGTTTCACACAACCATAGTAAGAAAGAGTGAGATCAAATACGGAAACGTGAGAATATTCTCAAGTCATCTTACGGCAGTAATTAAAATTCAACAAATCCATTTTACAAAAGGGAGAAAGACATATGAACGTAATGCGCAGATTACTGCACACACACGCCAAGATATCTGAAAAGAACTATATAATACTAGCGGCCCGGCAGACGTTGTCCTGCCTAAAATTACTTTTCGTATTGAACTTTTGATTCATTAACCAAATCGTTTAGTCAATGTGAAACATTTTTCTGATTACGTTTATGTTCAACCAAATATGTCGTTCCTATCGTCAGTTATGATCGCGAGCGCATACAAAAAATTATGATTTTAACAGTTTGTCCGAATTTCCCGATTTACGCCTATCCATATCGTACAAAAATCCAATAGAAAAAAGCACTTTCAGTTTTTCCGAATTTTCCAATTTTCCGGGCAACTTTTCCAATTTTTCGTTGCTTAAAAACCTTATTTTTGAAAAGAATTAGCCAAATCGGTTCAACAGTTAAGCACTTTCAGTTTTTCCCGAATTTTCACATTTTCCGGTGGATTCTCCAAAAATTTTCTTTCATACAAACCTTATCCTGACAATTACGATCACAACAAAAAAAATCAGCCAAATCGGTCCAGCCGTTAAGCACTTTTAGTTTTTCCCGAATTTTCAAATTTTCCGATGGATTTTCCAAAATTATGATTTTTACAGTTTGTCCGAATTTCCCGATTTACGCCTATACATATACAAAAATCCAATAGAAAAAACCATTTTCAGTTGTTTCCGAATTTTCCAATTTTCCGGGCAACTTTTCCAATTTTTCGTTCCCTAAAAACCTTATTTTTGAAAAGAATTACCCAAATCGGTCCAACCGTTAAGCACTTTCAGTTTTTCCCGAATTTTCACATTTTCTGGTGGATTCTTCAAAAATTTTCTTTCATACAAACCTTGTCCTGACAATTACGATCACAACAAAAAAAATCAGCCAAATCGGTTCAGCCGTTAAGCACTTTTAGCTTTTCCGAATTTTCAAATTTTCCGTTCGATTTTCCAAAATTATGATTTTTACAGTTTGTTCGAATTTCCCGACTTACGCATATCCATATCATACAAAAATCCCATAGAAAAAAGCACTTTCAGTTTTTCCCTAATTTTCCAATTTTCCGGGCAACTTTTCCAATTTCTGGTTCCCTAATGCCACGTTCGGCCTCTGTTTTGTCGACGATCCAAATTATTTTGTGCGTAAGCTCCAACTGAGCGCGTCGAACTCGACTGTATCCGTTGTTCCGGAGTTATAATGGATCGCGCTTGAGGCTTGAGAAATTCTTATTCGACTTTGCTCCAAACGCTGTCTACGCTCTTCGCGTACGCCGACCGATATTTCGACGCCTCACTGGTGGCATTTTTTCCAAAGAACCACCAAATACATGATCACCACCGATAACACACTGACAATTCAATTTTTAGAACTGTCAAACTGAACGTCACATTTTTGTTTGTCAAACAGATTTTCATACAAACTTTTACCTTCCAAATTTTCAACTTTCCCGGTGGATTTTCCAAAATTTTCTTTCATACAAACCTTGTCCTGAAAATTACGAACACAACAAAAAAGAAATCAGCCAAATCGGTCGAGCCGTTCTCAAGTGATGAGCCACAGAACACCTAAATAAGAACGCGCAGCTCAATGTTAATAGTTGGAACTGCGTTTAGCGCCATCTCTGTCGGTTTACAAGAACCAATTGTATAAATATAAGCGCGCCTAGACAGAATTGAAATTTAAAATTTATTTTTTTAATATTAAAAATCCAACTAAATTAAAGCAGTATAAAGAATGCTAATTTAGTTGGATAATTGCATTTTAACTGCAAATGAATTAAAGAAAACAAAGACTATGCGTGCTTATTATGTAGGTAGGTATCAACTTTATTTAATTAACATTTTACATTGTAAGTAGAAACACAAATAACTGTAAGTTGTAGGTACACTTTATAGCAAACAGTTTCAAAAAATATTTTCTGGTACGTACTTCACAATCTGTGAAGTGAATTTCTAGGCAAACTAATACTAAAACCAACTGAAACTTACTTGTAAACGTCAATTACAAAATTTGGGCAATTTGATGTATTAACTCAACACTGGCAGATGTTGAAGGAAGACATTTCATAGTCGCATTGCTGCTAACTCCTCATTCGCAGAGATGTCAAAAAAGTACCTACTGACGGAAGTCAAAATAAATACGTACCGGCCTGCTACTTTTCTGTTCATAATTATTATTTCTTTATTATGTACCTATTTCTGATTCAGTATTATTGCGTATCGAGAAAACGTAATCATAATTAGGTGTTCTGTGAACGTAACCACAGAATCTTAAACAACGCACAATTTTTAAATTTTCAATTTTGTCTGGCAATGACGGTTGCTACAGAAATAACAACAAAGCGCCTACTTCAGATTTAAATTTCAGGATATCGGTAATACAGAGTTTCGATGGCAAATGTCAGAGGCGTAGTGCCATCTAAAGCGGTTTACAGAAACTGAAGCTAACATGGTCCAAGGTCGTGCATAACAGTGAAACCCCCCTGTGATGAGCTTACATACATGTGGCAATTGATTTTTATTTATATAGATTATGTATGTATTTATTACCTGTTTAAATAGCGTATTCTTGCCAAAGCAACCTATGATTTTTGCAATATGGCTTGCTTTGGCATATAATAATTAAATCATTGCTTAAGTATTTATGCCTTTTTCATAAAATTTATTGCTCAAATCAAAAAAATTAAAGTTACAAAAAATATGCAATTTGAATAAATGTATTTATTTATAATAAATTAATACGCATACCGAATAAGGTAAAAAAATGTGGAGAAAATACGTTAGACATTGTCGATGGACAAGTTTAGACAATATTGATACAAAATATGCGTCATCAATACACAAGTGTCTGTACCAAGTATTAACACTGTGTGTTAAAGAATTTTGGATTTATAAATAAAAATTTAATCTTTTCCGTAACTTTTAAGCGGCTGTAGCTACGCACAGGTGCAACTTTGGATAAAGGTATGTTTGGTTCAATCGGCTATTTTGACCTCCAAATTCACTGGTAGCATTTATGCTACTTCATTCATGAACACCCGCTGTATATTGATAACAAGAAGTTCAGTTTTTCATTTCTCAGAATATTTATTAAACCACTAATTTCAATTTCTATATCTATCTTTTATATTATTCAAAGTTCGACTAATCATATTTAACAATTTGTCAATAAAGTAGCAAAATAGGTGTGGTAGCAAGGAGGCAACGTATCTCAAAGCCGTCACCCTTACATCAACGTTAGCGTAAGATGTTAAAAGAGCTGGCACAGTGATTCTTAGGGAATCAGACAATAGCCAACTATAGAATCATTATATTACATTCTCCTGCCGATATAGACTCCGAGGGTACACACCCCTAAGCCATTTTAGATATATTAGCTTCATGAAACTACAAAGCAACTAATCTTAGATCCACGTCTACATTAATTTATAAGTTTCAACGTTTTAAGGATGCTGAGTTTAATATTTTAATCTATCGTTAACATTGGGCACAGAAGATATTCGCTCTGTTCTAAACGCGGAATTCCTAATTACTAGGGCTCCATGATAATTTTACAATTACAACATTTAAATTCAGTTCATTAGTTTAGAATACGGCTGTGGTTGAGATAAAGATGAGTGGGTAGTAAAACCCCAAGTGGGGCTCAGCTTGCGAATTTTTGACATCCCCAACTCATTATGCTCAAAATGTTTTGATCCCGTTCATAGGAGATGCCTAGCCTCTACTATTTTTCGAACCTTTATTCGACGACCTGCAATTAACATAACGTAAATCAAGTCGATATTTTCTTCAGTGGTTGCAGTTGCAGGCCTCCAATACTTTTTCTACCTCGTTTAAATACACACATTGTGTATACCCACATTGTGTATGAAGGACAAGATATTTCCAAACTGTTCGCCATGTTTTCATGACTTCGCTTCGGTGTCAAGCTTTTCTTGTGCAGGTAATAAATATTTGGTCACTGCTCGGTGTTAAATTTTTTCCATTTTTGGAAAAGTCGATGCACACTTCTTCAAAAACTCCACAAAAGTCACAAATTAACAGATTAAATTAAAACTTTCCTGAAACACTAATGAGACTGACAGTTCACCTAACCTCACAACAAACAGTTATGGGTCTAGTGCTGCCCTCTCTAGGTCATGGCACATTCGAGTAAACACTGACCTGCAATAATTATTTTTGTATTTAAATTTTGAATATTGCTAAAAATTATTCAAATTGGTAAAGATGTTATCAGTTTGTTATTTATATGTTGTTAGGTAGGTACTTGAAATATTAACACATTCGATTAAAGTTTAAATCATATAACTTGGCGTATGGGTTGACACATGCATGTGAACTAATTTGTTTCGACATTGACAGTCCTGTGACACTGATACTAGTTTCCATGATAACATACGAGACAAGCAAAGACGTACAAATACATTGTTATCCAACATTATAAATGAGAATGAGTGAAATAAAGAGTTACAATGGAAAATTTGATTATTTCATCTTACGTTAATAATTAGCTGCCATATCAACTAGTTGCGTGCGAGAGAGACATCAAACTAACATGGTGCGTAGATTATTTCAATCATACGCCAACTTATATTATTCAGACTTTAGGTAAGTGAGTAGACGTAAATTTTAATAAAGCTAAAAGGGATGTCAGCAACCAGTCAGAGGCAGACTCGAATCACTCTTTTTTATGTTCAAGCTTTCGGCAGATTTTCTGCCTCCCTTACTTATTCAGTTTGAGATTTTTAATGAACTCGTCTCCGAAGCACAGCACAGAACGAATGAATGACAAGTGACAAGCTTCGGCATGAAAAAAGAGTGATCCGAATCTGCTTCAGATTGACATATGTATAATTTAAATTTGTTAGACTTTAACAACTGACAAATGTACTAAAAGCGCCATTTAATTTGTGACATTTCTTGCTAAATCTGAGATACCTGCTAGGAAATCTCAATGGCCTCCAAATCATTTTATTCTTACTTCCAAAAGAACTTTTATGAATAACAATAAATACAAAACAAAACATGTTTTCATCAAATTGCGAGATATGTTAAACTTCCAGCAGCGAGGGGTTTCAATATCCCTTGAATAATCCGATCCTTCAATATGTCGGAGTATTTTTTGACGTAAATCTGTAACACCTTATCAATCTCCCGCGGAGGGGAATCTCCCCATCCCGATACCGATAGTCTCCGTGCAAACACGTCTAATAAAATACATGTTTACGCACAAAGCCTATTTGTCGCAAATTCTAGACAGGAACGACTTTGTTGTCAACAAGAGTGAACTTAAAAAGTATTCCAACGCCATCGTCGATCACTGGTATTTTTACATTCTGAAAAACATTTCACAACTGTTGATGTAGATAATGGCATCAGCTACTGTCAGCTGTCAATGTGGGGATAAATAATGATTTAAAATTCTCTCCAAATATTCAGATGACTAACTTTAAAAGAAAACTCTTTTGACCCTTTCTTTCTGCTATTTCATCTTTTATTGTATTCTGGGGAAATAATACAACCGGGGTAATTTAAACTGTCTTTGTCCAAGATGAAATTGAATGTCTCGTTTTCATTTATTCCTGTAGTTATAGATTTTTACATATCCCAGAGTGAAGACAAAGGTTTATATTATTTCACAAATTTTTAATTCAGATATAGTTTACCTGCTTGCAGAATGAAAAATCATTCCTATAGATAAATTTGTCACTGCACGCAACACGTACCTAATACGCATTCTCCGTCTGACGTCCAAATAGTGGACATACAATTTAAAAATTGAGAAATCGTTATTTACGAAACGAGTGCTTTATTTGGGCGAATGCGCCGAAGACGTCTTCGCGCATCGAGGTTCGTACAATATTTTTTGAAACGAACATTATAATTTGTTAATATTATTATCTAATACGTTTCTAATTTAAAATTTCAAAAATGAAGTGGTTACATTGACAGATTTCCATTTGACAATAGGTATTGTAAAAAATGACTTGGTTTAATTTATTGAATTGAGTTGTCAAAGTGTCAATCGAATTAATAGCGATTTATCTTTATTCTTTTACTATTTTCAACATCCAAATTGGAGAAATGGCGTTTTGTTAACCAAACTTTATTACTATCAAGTCAAATTATTTCTAGAGAGCCTGAAAGGGCCAGCGCTTTTTGCTAGATTTCGCGCACTAGTGCTCATCTGCCTCCCCTCAATAGTAATGGACTGTTCCATTTCGTCGTATCGGGAACGAATTTCTCTCGGCTAAGCATGAAGGTGAAGGAGATTGACATAATCTAGTAGTGAATTATAATAACTCACTTGTGAGTTATTATACAACACAGTTTTGAGTTTAGCGCACGGGCAATGCAATTGTCAAGTTTCCGGCCTACTATGCTGCTATGCAACGTGCCGCTTTCCTAGGGGGTTGTGGGAAATAGTATATTACGTACCGAGGTGGAAAATCTTTCATTACAGCCGAGGGCTAGATAGAAGACCAAGGCGCGAAGCGCCGGGGTCATCTATAGCGCGAGGCTGTAATGAAATTTTCCAGCGAGGTATGTACACTATTTTATTCACAATCATTAGTTTTAAAGAACAATTACTAAGGAATAAATATTTCATATTATTTTAAACATTTCACTTTCGATATCTCTTGGTAAGCGGCGAAATTGACAATTATTAATTATGTCAATATTACACATCATATTGAAGAAAATTTAAGCAATGCACTTTCGATAATTCTTGGTAGGCAGTGAAATTGACATTTACATATATTTTTATTAATAATTATTAAACTGACAAGCATCGTTTTTTGACAATAAAATAGCTGAATATGAAAGAGCATTTCTGGTGGTAAAGTATATTTGGCAGTCAGTTGGAGTACACAATATACTCAAGCAGAACTCCCCGAGACCGCAGAAAAAACGGTACAAAATTGTATTCAAAGTTTATTACATAATACATACTTAAGTATAAAATCAAATAGGCACTGATTTCTCAGGTTGGAAAATTTTCCACCGCGGTCGGGAAGTAGAAGTCAGGAATAACTTACTTGCAAACTTTTTAAAATTTGGCAATTGACTTATTATTACTAACCGATTGTGAATAATAGTATATTAAACACGAGTTTATAATGAATGCTATTATTACCGAGGATGAAGTTTACAACACGAGCGAGTATAATAGCATCATTATAACGAGTTGTATACTATACTTTGTCCACGACTATCAAAACAGATTCCCAGAAAGAATTTACCTTCATTTCCCTTCTCCAGTGTAAGAAAGATTCATACATACGCTCTCAGGTATAATTTTCTTGGTTCTTTGGGCAATGAATCTAATGAGGCAAGTTCTGCAGCTTCTTTTATTGCTGGTGCTGTTAAAGAAACCTCGTTTTCACTCTCACTACTCATTATATCTTCTTTTTTAGAATATGCATTTCAAATTAAAAGCAAACCATGCTGATTCGACGTTTCAATTTGAACTGACACATTGCGATCGCGGCCTACTAAATAAATGTAAAAAAGGGTCATATTTTGTCCACGACTATCTTATAATATACTCTTTATGCTTGTGTTTCTTCAATCATAATTAGATACATTAATCACTGCGGTGATTAATGAATATTATTCACTACACCAATAGGAACATCGCTTTGACCCTTTTTTACATTTATTTAGTAGGCCGCGATCGCGATGTGTCAGTTCAAATTGAAACGTCAAATCAGCATGGTTTGCTTTTAATTTGAAATGCATATTCTAAAAAAGAAGATATAATGAGTAGTGATAGTGAAAACGAGGTTTCTTTAACAGCACCAGCAATAAAAGAAGCTGCAGAACTTGCCTCATTAGATTCATTGCCCAAAAAACCAAGAAAATTATACCTGAGAGCGTATGTATGAATCTTTCTTACACTGGAGAAGGGAAATGAAGGTAAATTCTTTCTGGGAATCTGTTTTGATAGTCGTGGACAAAGTATAGTATACAACTCGTTATAATGATGCTATTATTACCTCGGATGATTACAAAACTCGCTAGTTTCACTCGCTCGTGTTGTAAACTTCATCCTCGGTAATAATAGCATCCATTATAAACTCGTGTATAATATACTAATTACACTCTGTGCCAGTCATCAGTTCGATTTTTTAGTTGGGACGTTGAGAGTTATTTTTTTTGTTACAAAATAACAGTAGTTGATTTTCGCCAGTAAGTAATAAATTTAACTCAAAACGTACAAACCTTCTAGTTACAGTTCCTAACTTTTGAATAGTGCTGACATTTTAGCGATTCGCTCAACTATGAAAGCAGTAAAGTTCAATTGGCAGCCTTTGCAGTAACTAGGAAATTCACGAATCCATCTAAAAGTCTAGCAGTATTCGTGGTTCGTTAATTACAAACTTAAGTGGATTATGATTTCGAATTCTACTTCATTAAACAAATTACAATTGGATTAAGTATGTGGAACTCATAATATTACCGCCAGATATAAAATATTCACAAATGTCCAGAAAAATATATAATACCTACATGTTCTTTAATTATACTCATTTTTGTTCCATCGCAAAAATCAAATATCGTTATCTACGTATTATCAGAACACTCCCTACATCACTAGATCCTCGGCAATCCCAATAGTGTACTAGTATGTGCAAAATCGGTTATTCGAGGGAATAATAATAATTTATTCTGTCGACGGTCGAATTCAGATAATCTAAGCTCATACGAGTAGAATTATGGACAGACGACTAACCTAATATGAGGCGATACTTTATGTATTTTCACGTAAAGATTTGAACGTGTTACCGAGTACTTTACCCTTGTATTGCAATAGCGTTATGCTCCATTTTCTGCTGAAATATGGTGATTGAAAATCTTACTTCAGGAGTTTGCGATAAGTACCTATATACTTATTTTACTTTTTTTACTGACAAAATCTGTTTCACAAGACTTGCTTTATCTCAAGAAATAGGAAGTGGTATAATACCAGGGGGAACGTAAGTAAATATTGATGTTGAGGTTACATTTCTTCAGCTATTACATTTTATAGAGCTCTGCGGGCTCTTTCGTGACAAAGAAGTTTGAAAGTAATAATAAAATAAGTGAACCAAAGAAAAGTTGAACTATCTACGTGTCAACAGGAATTGTTTCATTTTAGTTCTACGCACGTAGGTGTGTTCGTTCATCACTTATCCAGCTAAAACTTTTAAATCCTGGTGAAGGATCCAGTGTAATTGATTAAATAACTAATCATTTGGAGTTTTCCAAGAATTAGAAATGTCCTTTCTTGTTTTGTTTATTAATGGTCGTGTTTATTATTTCTTAAATTATTTATAACCGAAGCTTGTACTACAGAACACACTCCAACTTAATGATATTGCCCAATTTCACAGTTCACCAATTGGAAGAGCCCTGTAATAATCTGGTTAGGATTATTAGAGATGCTATATACATAGGTATTTTGCAAAAACAAGAAGTTTGAATTTATGTGACTTGGGCCAGAAATTTTCTCTCCATAAATTGCGCCTTATTTTCACTGTTCAGTTCAATTTGTGTTGATTTACTTTAGAATTTATTATCTTAAATTAAATTATAAATCCGACATCTTGTCATTGTCGGATCGGAGAAAATAGAGACCTCATTAATATTTAATTTAATTAATAAACTTCTCGAATTGCATACTAATATTTTCAGTGTTTCAGATATACATAACAGAAAATTAGAAAGAATCTTATAAACATTAATGATGCTAAAGTTTTATATTTATTGAAGCGGAACGAAAGATAAATGCCTGCTTCCGGCGCAGAAATTAATTAATTTTTAACAGATATTGTCCCTGGCCCATCGACTGTGATGAAGACAAAAGCAAAATCCGGCTAATGGTCACTGCGTTATTTCGTTGAGAAAAAAACAAAAAAAAAATTCACAGACCTCGCATCTTACGAATCATAGGCGTATTGAAAATACCGACACAACTGCTCGGTTTCTAAGATGTCCAACAAAAGTGATCTGTGCCGTTTCAATTTGGTATATTATTGATACAATAAAATAAAAGAAATGATTTGTGACAAGCACAAGGCATATAGTCAAACTGACGCAATACGTAACAAAATATTAACGCATCCATTTTGTACTGTACTGTATGGACTTTTATTGCAATGCGATATCCCTCGCGCTCGCCGTACCTTAGTTTACATCTGACTAGCGCTCTTCATCCAATATTATTATTAGCGGCCTCGACTGCGCGCGCCGCCAACAGAATCTGTCGCATGTCGAACATTTTTCGTAAGATGAGTCCCATATACACTAGCCCAGAAGTATTTTCAATACTAAAACTTCGAAACGGCTACCACGCATTTTATAGTTGCACTGCAATCCGGATGCCCAACTATCGATTCATATTGGTTTGGTCGGCTACGTTTGGTCCATATGTATGTAAATATTCTACATCACGCATTTTATTTTCCTTTATGTACACAAGGAGTCCTAAAAGCTTTTTCTATATTCGAACAATTTTTGTAAAAATGAACCACACGGTCTTGTTGATATGATTTCCCCGAAGGCAGAATAATGAAAGGGACCCTATCAAATGTACATAGTTTAAAAAATGTGTTTGGTTACGTGCGGTATCCTTTATGTAAGTAGGTAGGTACCTAGGTATGCAACAAATGCAGAAAGTAATTAATTTTATTCACAATCGATTAGTAATATGAAAAGGTTTGTGTACTTCAGCATTGACTAGTAATGCCTTAGAGCGGCCGATAGGTGGCGGAGAGCTATTTTTCGAAATTGGCGCTCCCTTACCTATGTGGCCCGCTCGCTTTTATAGTCTAGGGGTTTCTTTTGGTTTGTTCGCACACAGCTGCACCGTACTGATGAGCTCCAATAGAGCGAAATCATGATATGCGGTTGTTGTGTGCGAACAAACCAAACTTTCCTTCTTTTCTTTTTCGATTAGTAATAAGTCAATTGCCAACTTTTAAAAAGTTTGAAAGTAGGTTATTCCTGACCGGGTTGGAAAATTTTCCACCAGGATGGAAAATTCAGTGCCTATTTGATTTTATACTTAAGTATGTATTATGTAATAAACTTGGAATAAATTTTCTGCGGTCTCGGAGAGTTCTTCTGGAGTGTAATGTGTACTCCAACTGACTACCAGACATATTTTACCACCTGAAATACTCTTTCATATTCAGTTATTTTATTGTCAGAAAACGATGCGTGTCAGTTTAATAATTAATAAAAATATAAATGTCACTTTCACTGCCAACCAAGAATTATTGAAAATGCAGTGTTTAAAACATAAAATGCATTATTTATTCCTTTATTGTTCATTAAAACTAATGATTGTGAATAAAATAGGATGCATACCTCGCTGGAAAATTACATTACAGCCTCGCGCTATCTAGCCCTCAGCTGTAATGAAACATTTTCCACCTCGGTACGTAATATACTATTGCCCACTTCATGCCATGCATCGTTAAGTGGAAATGTGTAACTGTGGAGAAACGTGCTCGGTCGCTCAGCCAACGCTAGTTATTTTTTTCGGCTGAAAATGTTTAGTTAAAGATCCGAAGGACAAAATATGGAGTTTTTGAAATCTACCACGAGTGGTAGCTGGGTCACTCGCGTTACAGACGAGTAACTTGGTGGGCCCAGTCATGACCGGTTCGAATCCGGGGGGACCTAATGTGAGAGATTTGGTCCTGGTATGGATATTTCGTAAGTGTATGCTTGTTTGCAGACTCATAATAAACAGAGTCAACATTATAAAACAACATCTGCGGTTTGTTTGAATCACACTTCGCGTAAACAACCATGCATGGCCATCGGTATGGGGGTCATTCTCGTAACAATTTACGAAAAACGCTCAGCATTTTACGGAGAATTCCAAAGCGTAATCAAACAGGGAGCGATCCATTTAAAAAAATGCTTTATTTTGCTGCATTACGGTACACCATCCTTTATAAAAATGTCAATAAGTCTTAAGCCGGTCCCAGACCATGCCCGAATGGCTTCGCAAATATGATCGAATATGACCGAATAATAGCAAATATTGTCGTGTGGGAGGTTAAACAAGTAAGGGCGATGACGAATAATTGTACTCGGCCATATTCCGACACGACGCGGTTTTTGGGTTCCGAGTCAAAGGCTAGCGAATATTCGGTTACGCACTCGCGTTATTTCGTTGCACCTCCCAGACGATGCGTTTTAACTCGGAGAGGATTTAATGTACTTTACAGTGTACAGTCAGTTCCAAAACAGTTTCCAGCCAAGTTTACTCCTATCTTTAAAGCCGTCACATAACTAAGTACTTACATCCATGTTTTTGATATCTTAAATTAACAAAAAGAAACGGGAAGCAAAACTTTAACATGTACCTACTTACGACAAATTTTAAAACCTATTTCTACACTGCACTGACTGTACTAAATACAACAAGTGAGCGATGAACGAAAGAAATATTTTCGAGGAGACTCGCGAATATCTTCGACGAATAGTGTGGGAGCGCTAAACTTGAATATGGCCGAATGTTCGGGAGCATTCGCGAGGACCTTTGCGAATACACTTGCGCTTGGTCTGGGACCGGCTTTAATGTCATACCTATTCATTCGTTCACTCACATTTTAATTTCACGAACCGTTAAGGAGCTAATGGACTTGATTGGCCCACCCTGTGTGTGTGTATTATTAATACCTACGACGAAGGTCACAAGTTATGGAAATAAAGTCATGCTCAAGATGGATGGATGAATATATTTTAATTAAAATGTATGAAAGGTTTTAATGGCTCAGTTATTCCTTTCTGTATATGATTCTCGACAATCGTTTTCAGTAAAGCCATTTATCATACTTTTGCCGCTTAGCTGTTGCTTGCACAGTTATCGGGCGTTATAGAGCGGCCTTTTTAGAGTGGTTTCCCCTAAAAGATTCAGTTGCTAAAACGTTTTAAATCAAGAGTATTTTTGCTCTGAATTAATTTAATTATTACTGGATGACCGCATAATGCAGAGTGCATAATAAATACTAGGTATTTCGGAAAGAAATTTAATGCCGTCCATGATTTAGTTTATATGATGCCGATTCATTCACGAGTATTGCATTAACGCAAGCACTATTGAGTGGGAAATTACTCGCGTGTAGTATTTACTATTTGCTCCACTAAATAGTACGTATGGAGCTTTGCATATTCGTCTATTTACAATTTACAAGTTCCAAATTCCCGGAGTTCTAATAATGTATAGAAGCTTAACAGTTCTAAAAAAAATAATTGGCTTTGCATCTAAATAACGTCATCAAATGTGCCCTATGTTTTGGCATTTATGTGATTTGAAAACATATGGTGAAATATGACATTTGACAATTTTTGACATTTATTTCTTTGTAGATAAATCGGGCATGCTTTTACAGAAAATAATATTAACTCGACATTCTTGTGGATTAGTAAAGGTTGTCTATGTCTACGAGAATCAGATAAATACAATACAATTTTGTAAAGTTGAGACTTGATTGCGTGCAGGCAAGTCAACTACATTATGTGATCATTATGATCATATAGTTCTCAGTCCGAAGTCTGCTCGGATGCGAGTCTCCGTTCTCTCCCAAAGACTTTTAGAGGGGGCTTAGCTATTTACATTTACGACTGAAGCAGGAATACTTACAGTCTAAGCATTTGTGTGTGGAAAAGGCAAAACAAAGCAGCCGACCAGTTGTGTAGTAAACAGGTGCCGCCGCGGAAACAGAATATCGCGGAACATTCGCCTGGTCCCCGCGAGCCGCGACCCGCTGGCCAACGACCGTGTAGGCTTCACAACAAAATCAGCTGTTGCATAAGGACGCCAGGTCCATTCTAGAAGTCTTTGTTCTCTCCTATATTGTACCTACCTCTACTTCTTTTCATTCCTATCTTCGCCTCGAGTATGTCGAGAACTAATCCTTCGTGTCTCAGAATATTAGCGCATTTTCCATACACATCAGTCATTTGAGTTGGTTTGCCCATATTAGAACCCTTGTTCCCGATGGGCCATATTCCACGACATTTAAGAAAAATACACAATGCAGCTTTTAAAGTAATGTTCTACCCAGAACACTGTACATCCGTAAATTTAATTGCGCCTTGTTTAAAACTTTCAGTAAAAGATGGTGATGAGTGGAGAAGAAAGATCAGTCCCCATCGCAATCCCCATTTTGGTGCCTGGAGTTTATAAAATATTACAAAAAGTCAGTGTCGATTTCCGCAAAAATAATCTAGTTCTGCTATTTCCTGCTTAAATGTCTCTTGCACTGCGAAACACGTACGAAACACACAACTTTACAACTCTTTGGATTTGTTGACAGAAACTCTTGGAATTGCCCACGTGCAGTACCTCCTATGAGTTTCCTGATGTTTATTTGCTTTATTTTTCGCTGAACTTGTTACACGAAATATCCTTTATCTCGGAAAATGTGGGAAGTATAATCTCCGCGGTGTAATAATAACAGTGCTAAACGTAAGGTAAGCTAACGTCAACGGCAAGTTGACCTCACATTACTTCATTATTACGCTCTGCAGAGGTCGATGGTCGGAAAATTCAATACTGTGTCTGCCTCTTTTGTTAAAATGAAATGTGTGTGTAATTTGTTATGTTTTTCACAAACAGCGCCAGGCTTTCCAGCAACCTATTTTACTTTACTTTTCACTGTAATAACGAAATGAATAAATCTTAAATATTGAATTTAATTTAAGGATGGATACCTGGGAGAGACAGAAAGACTAAATTAAATTTAAAGACATGCTTGGCTCGAAAATAGTATGTATAGTATCGGTCAAAAGTAAAGCATTTTGAAAGCGTACTTTTTCAATTTTACGAAATTTAGTAGGGTTGTGCATTTCTCGTCTCGATTCTCGCCGAGATCGAGAGTGAAGGAAAATCTCGGGTGCGAGACCGAGACGAGAACTGTCCAATGAAATCGAGATCAAGACCGAGAGTCAATTGCACGAGATCGAGACTCTCGCTCGAGAAATCGTCGAGAGTCTCGATCTCTCGACATTATTTTTTTTGATCAATGTTATTTTTCTGTCAAGAATAATAGGTGATAATTAATAATACTAAACTAAACCGTTATGTGAGAAAAATATATTTATTTTTGTAAAGCAAAATAAAGGAGCTTCTAGAAATAAACTTATAATAAAATCGTAGTAACTGCATAATTAATATCCTCGTTAATATCACAACAAAAATACTTATTTGGGAAATAATAAATTGATAAAAATAATGAAGAAACAGTGCGAAAAATGCTGTGTCCGTTTTTTTCAAATTTCCAACGGATGCAAATAGGTAAGTGTCATTTTGTTAGATTTTGTAAAATATAATTGTGAAGTTTTCTCCTTGATAACTTTTTCGCAATAACTCAGTTTTACTTAATCATTGCGTATTTCAGTCACTAAAACACAAGAAACGTTGATTTAAACACGATATATGTACAATACATACATTTCAGTGCAAAAACAATACGTTACAGAACAACTCAAAAAAACAAAATTTAATCCAATATTTACGGATCGCGTGTGGTTTTACTAATAGAGATGGAAAAATAAAAACCCTTGCCACAATATTTCAGGACATTGAAGTGTACTAAATACGTATTTCGGCAGCTAAGGTGCCATCATCAGTAGTCTACGAGCTACGAGATTGTGTAGCTGTACTAAATACGTATTTTGGCATATTTGCTGACAAAATGCGTATTTAGTACAACTAAATTTTGTGAAATATTGTGGAAAGGGCTTTTATTTTTCAATTTTTAAAACTGCATCCGCTTATAGAAACTTTAGAAACTTTTACAAAGGCATCTTATTTTAAAATCCAAACTTAACACAATATTCAATCGTTCAATAACGAAAAAGAAAAGGTAATTATTTTGTTGTAACCTGTGGTTCACTTAATAAGATCAGGTCTGCGTCATTAGGCCCAAAAATGTTCTTCAATTCATAATTAGGAGGGTGGTATTTTGATTGGATCATCCTGTACCTTTTTATAAAACGTTCTGTTAAAAAATGTTTTGAATATGTATTTGTATTCTGGACATTTTTTATTTCAATATTCTGCGTTCTAAAAACGTTCCCGAGCCCAAACAAACTGTTCTGAATGCGGCCCTGACACGAAAACTGCTGGTGCCGCGTTGTGTGATACACCATCCTCTTATCGCAGGCGAAAATCGACCGTATGGTACTTGACTTCCAAAGTACAAAGGATACCACCTACCTCTTAATAAATTCGAGATCGAGAACCGAGAGTCTCGAGGCGAGACGAGATTTTCGCAGTCGAGAGTTATTCGAGATCAAGACGAGACCGAAGAGGTTCGAGAATTTTCGAGATCGAGACGAGAGTGGGCCAACTCTCGCCGAGATCTCGATCTCGCCCAACCCTAAAATTTAGATATAGCTTAAGGACGTCAATTTGGACAACCCAACATAGGACATGCGGCTTTGAGATGCAATCCTTTAGTGCATGACGTACACTGATTAGTGTTGCCTGTCGCATTCTTCCTGAAATATATCTTGAAATACTTGACTCAGAAATCTGGATGTGAGTGAAGCGTTACAGCCGTCGCCGGTAGCTATATAAATATCTGTGTCTCTAACAGTCGGCTAGCAGTTGGTACCGCCCATCTAAAGTCTTCCCCGCTCATGCTCTGAAAGTTTTTACTAAATAATTTTCTCTTTTACCATCGCCTCCTCCTTTTCTTATTAATTAAGACCTTTACTAGACACATGGCTACAACCACCATTTCGAAAGATATACCGCACGCTCTGGTGGTGCTTCGAAGGAATTGGTTTAGTTCCAAAATGCAACAATTTTCTCATAAAAATTACGAACGCTACTCATTTTTACACCAAAAGTGTACAATAGACCTTATTTTGATTTTAACTGCGCGTGCGCTAATCAGCTAGAAAGCTGGCTTTGCGTGTGACAGTGTGCATCGCCGCTTTTGACATCTGGTGCGTTCAGAAACGAAACTGTTGTTGCAGTATTTTCCTTTTGAATTATGTGATTTTATCACCGTTGTGCAGTCAAAGTATCACAAGATTACGAACGATTTTAGTGATTAACATGATTTCACATTTTTTTTAGGTTTTGACGTACCACAATAGGTGAACAATATTAATCATAAAGCTTTGAGTTTGTGAACAATTTTCATGAAACGCTAACATTCGAACGCTGTTTCTGAACGGACTCAAAGAGCCATACAATGTCACTGTAGAGAAGGTATCTACCAGAAGGCGCTGCACGTTACAAATAAGGTCTTTTCTCCCAAACATTGTCCAGGGAACCAACTCCATAGCTGTGAATGTGTCATTACTGCATTGCTTATCTATCCCTAATAATGACGCCACATAAGTACATATAGGCACGTTATGGATGTTCCAAGGCCAGCTTAGCTGGTTTAGCATTCTTTAGATGCAGTTCTATAATAATTACATTCCAGGCGGGGTACTTGCTTGGGAGTAATTTTTCGAACTGTCCGGAAAACTCATCACATCTTGTTGAAAGTAAGTTACCTTTATGTTGAATGTACTGAGGCAAGCTATATACTTGCCCGAGTAGTAGTTGTTTAAAGGTTTACAACAAACTTAGATTGGCAGTAATTATTTTGTTATGCTGCATCAAATAAAAGATCGCGACACCTGAGAAAAAAGAAAGATATGGAAGTACGTCATACGCGTTAGTGAACAGAGGGAAAACTGAGAGAGGGCACACAGGACGCGTTATGCCTTGTTCGCGTTGATTAATGGGAAGAGCCAAGAATACGAACGGGAGTTTCCGAAGAATGATGGAAAAAGTAATAAAACCGCTTGTCGACCGGAAACCAAAAAGTTTCTCGATCAGACATTCTCCGACTAACTTTCTGCACTATTGAAAGTACCTGACTACCTGTCTTACGTTGCGTGGTGTGATTTACTGTTGTACAGTAAGTAAATGTCGGAATTTAATTATTGTTGCTGTGAGGCTACCAATAAGCTTGTTCTGAAATTCTACGGGTGCAGTGAATATTCAAACCATAAATTCGCACAGGCTGAATGTATTCAGTGTCGTGAAAATAGCACACCTCCATTCAACCACACTTCGGACGGAAAACTTTATGATGATGATACATAAAGAGTTGGAAATTGTTCCACTCAGGTATTCCCTTAATTTCACCATTTCTCGAGCAATTCATTATCATTTCTTTTGTAATATTATGTTATGTCGAATATAAATACTGAATAATTCATTAACTATGAAGTGTCCAATAACAATTTTATACAAGCCTTTCAAGAGATTAATTATATTTTTTAACTTTTTAAGAAGCTATTAATTTGTCACTTCAGAATAAGATTATTCTCATTGAAGATATTTTTTATCTGAAAACCCGGAAAGATAGGACTTGTTTCCTCGGTATAATAAATTTTAGAGCCACTACGTCTTCAAGTATTTAAATTTTTAGGGATATAATCCTCTTCACACGCTCTGTCGCTTGCACCCTTCCGAACCTAACGTTCAATTTAAGGTAAAATGAACGCTTTGATGTTCACATCTTTTCAGAAAAGTGGGTACGAAAATTTCCCATTCATCATACCTACACGCAAATCTATCTAGATTACCAACAATTTTAACCACTTTCAACTTGGAATCATTCATTTCCTTCTGCTACTGAAGTGAACAAACTTGTGATTACTTTACAAAGTAAAATATCGAACACCAATTTAGCTTACACTACACAAAACTTTTCCGAGATTAATTTCAGAAAATGATTAAAATATGAATTTATGGATATTTTAATTAGTATGCAAAAGGGCCGCCGGAGAACTTAATTTATTGACGGCTTACTTTCTCCTTACGGAAATTTATTAAATTCGTTACTCGCTGTCTGTTAAATGTGAAGTTTTAATTCCACTTGATTTCGTTTCCACTTAAACGAAACAAATCGACGAAGTTCTCAAAATGGTTAAGAAGCTCCTAGAAAATTTATCACTTGAGCTGAATTAATAGGTATGCAGTTTGAAACGTTTAAACTTATAATAATGATACCCGTAAATAAGTAACAGCAGCTGCGACACCTCTTTAATGATTAATGAGAATACTACAAACAAGTGTTATTTGTCACATGCATTTCAGCAAATAATTCACCACCGCTTTAGCCTCTTGATTTGTTGGTTTGCTTGCAAACGCAAACGCAAATGAAAATGAAAATCAATTAATTTGGTTGCAAAAATAAATGAACCTCTTTCCTGTTGCACAATAATATATGAATTTTGAAACTTACTTTCGAATATTATTGCACTCTTGCTACTGAAATAAAGGACCCTGACTTGTACGGATACGGATCACTGACCAGACCCCCCCTCTTATTACCCTTATCTGCAACAAGCTTCACACTAATATTCGTGTTGTTTATAGAACACGATAATTTACGACGCAAAGTTAGGCAGGAAGATTAAGGATGTTTCAGGAGGAATATTCCAGGTGGTTGATTTATCATCCCCATTATTTGTAAAAGTCCCTTTAGAATCTGTTTTCTCGTCTGATCGTTTTTCGTAAATCTGTTTAGGGTGGTTTGACTCAACAATATTCATTCTTGCCGTTACCAATTTTATTTTACTCCCATAAGTTGAATCCCAGAGGACGCTTTTAAATGCCGATATTATCGGTCCAGGTGTCGTTATAGGTTATTTAGTTTTGAATGTTATCTTTCAAATAATCACCGATCAACCTATTCCTTGAAGTTCAGAGAGGAAGCGCATCTGGATTGTCCTAAAACAGAGGACGATTTCAGAACTAAGTTAGTGGAAGAGAAGCCATGCTTATGTTTATAGGGTGTACTTACCTACCCAACACGGCAGTTTGCGCTGTTCGCTTATTTCCTGCATGCAATTTATTTTTTATCAAAAACGATCGAGACTTGCTCAAACAACTACTCCCCGGGTAAATACCCCGACAGGCATTGAATTATAGAGCAAGCCCAGATCGACGATGTGTACTAGACGGTGGCAAAACAAAACGAAATCTTACCTGCTCTCTACTAATGCACGGATAAAGATTCCAACGTGCCCCCAGCGTACACACACAAAGCAGTATATACAATAGCCCTGCTGTAGCTAAATTATAAAGAAGAAAAGAAGTGTTTGGTTTATTGTTTATTCGCACACAGCAACTGTATATCATGATTTCACTCTCTTGGAGCTCATCAGTATAGTGCAGCCGTGTGCGAATAAATCCAACAAGCAACTAGCCTTTAAAGGCGAGTAGGATACATCAGTAAGCGAGCGCCAACTCAAAGAATTAGCTCTCCCTCACTGACCGCCGTCTCTATGACATTCCTATTCAATGTTGGAAGATAAAAATATCAAAAACGATCGGGACTTGCTCAAACAACTACTCTCCGGGCAAATACCCCGACAGGCATTGAATTATATATATTTATATTTATTTTTTGGTCTACAAATTTTAGTCCCGTTCCTGTTCTAGTCACAATTCTATTTCGATTGTACTATCGGTTTATGGATAGTTTAGTGACTAGAGTCTGTTCAACTTAGACAGAGGCCAGGGGCGTGGCCAGTTGATGACGTATTTTGCGCGAACCTTGTGGATCCACAGCTGTTGGCAATTGAGTGACAGATCCAGTGGCGTAACAAGTGAATTTTATTAGCTGAAGCAGTAATTACTTAGAATATGTAGGTAACAAAGATATTCTATTTCTATAGATACCAAGATGCAATTCAATATAGCTGAAAACATGTGTGCGACAAGAAAATATTCTCTGTTTTCGTTTGGAGCACGCAAAAATGGATTTTGCATCTTTCTTAAGGTAAAAAGTCAAATCTGACATTCACTGGGTAACCTTCATTTCACAAGTTTCCTAGTTGTCAGTGCTAGTTGTCAAATTGGATACGAGAAAATTAAATCCACAAATTAAACAGTATAGTGTCTAGTTTATGATTAAATCTTTTAGGAGAGTAAGCATCGAGTAAAATGAAATGTATTTTGGGTGCTTGTCAGAATCCTTGTTACTTAAATGTGACAATCGCCGTATTTTAGTACGTTTTGGTATGTGTTGAAGAAACTTACTTGTGAAATGAGAGGGTACCATCTTTTGAGTTGGCTCCACAAACACCACAATATGAAACCATTTCTTAAACCAGATACCAGTAAAAAAAAACACAAAATAAATACTTAACAACAAATAGAACAATAAACCGTAGATAGTAATAAAAATTTCTTCCCGCGTACGCAAAATAAAAATTCGAATGAGAAGATGATTTGACGTTTAAATTTCATGCAATTTAATTAGCGTGCTACGCCAAAAAAATAATTTTGACTTTTTGCCGAAAGAGAGATGACGTTAACACGACAAAATTAGGTAGAAAAAGTGGGAGAGAAAAAGGCACGTCTTTTATGTTGGAAATAAGGTACGTATGCTGAATACATGGGCTCTTGGTGTCTATTAGTATAGAATGTCTTTGGTAGGTACCAATATTATTAGTGCTTATCATTATATTCAGTTATATTTAATAGGTATGCTCCGTACTTTAAAGCATGATTTAGGATGGTACAAGAAACAAGACATGTTAATAAACCCGTGTTCAATTTTCAACTAGTCCGAAAATTTTCTACGTTTTGCATCACTAATTTTTGAAAACAATATACATGTGAAAAAGTAAACTAATACATACTCAATAGAGTATTGGTTTCCTTATGTGATAGTCCATACTTGAAATTAGAGAAAATACTTTGCGTACTACAACTTTTGAATAAAAAATTTCCCCCAGACGGTGAATATTTCAATATTCTAAATGAGTTGGAGAATTGATTAAATCTGGTACACCGACGGTTCCAAGACAGACACAGGTGCTGGGTCAGGACTGTTTGGAGATCAACCAAGAGTGAAACTCAGCTCCTTTTTGGGCAAATATGCCTCTGTCTTTCAAGCCATACTACATGAGCGCGGGAAAACTAAGAGGGGCTACAAAAATCAGTGGATCTTTATCTTATCAGACAGCCAGGCAGCTTTGAAGGCTCTTATGAGTCCAAAGATGTCTTCCAGACTGGTGTGGGAATGCTTCGAGCAACTTAATATCCTAGCCATGCGGAACGCAGTGAGACTGCTTTGTATTCGAGGTCACTGTGGGCTGAAGGGAACGAGAAAGCCGATAAACTAGCAAAGCGGGGCTCCAACGATCCTTTCGTTGGACCGGAACCTACCCTATGCATAACTAAGAGTGCCGTCAGACACCAAGTAAACGAATGGATTCGCGCTCAACATCACAATTACTGGAACATGATTCCAGGACACAGGCACAGCAAGTCGTATAGAAAGGGACCTTGCAGGAAAAGATGCTCAGAACTACTTTGCCTTAGTAGGATGCAAATTAGAATCGTAACAGGCTTCCTAACGGGACACAGGACCGTTAAAGAACACCTGTGGAAGATTGGCAAATATTACGGAGACCTTATCTCCCACTTGTGTAATAAGGAACGGGAGACAGCTATGCACATCTTGTGCAGATGTGAAGCTCTAGACCAAAAGAGGCAGCGAATTTTCGGGCGATGTCTGATGGAACCGGAAGAATTTTCCACGCATTCAATGTTTGACTTGTACCGTTTGGTCCGAGGCACCAAGATCATGGAGTGGGTGTGACTTAGAATCAGGGTGAGCACAATAAGACCATTTTGTGGCTGCAGTGCATCTGAGCCTACGGGCAATGAAAACATTATACAGTGAATTTTTTGTTCAAAAGTGATAGAACGCAAAGTACTTTTTTATCTATAATGTCAATAAAATAATACAATTTCCTTGTTAATTTCTGAAGTCCAGAAGTATTTCAGTATCGAGATGTAATTCAATTTTCCGTACAGTACAAATTAATAATGGCATTTCTTATTTCTTTTAGTATCAACAACCGCTGCTTTTATATACCGAGCTACAAACAAAAATTTAAAAGAAAACAAACTACAAGATTTTGTGTTGATTTATTGTCGCAAAAACAAAAGATGGAAACATTAAACTTAAACTATAGTTACTTTTGATATTATGACAAAGATGTACACAGGGTATCTATTACCCTGGATGTACATAACGTGTGGACAACGCTATTATTAAGATCCACAAACCTTGGATCTTGTTCCTTAATAATTCCGCAAAACTCCGGCTCGTTAATGTCTCGATAAAGTCCACATTTGTTCCCTCAGCCAAAGAATCATATCAATCTTTTTCGTAGCCGTTGTAATGCTGATTTCCGTTTTTACGTTATGATACGATGCATTGTCTATAACAAGCACCGATCCGTTGAGCAGATTGGGAACAATGGGGTCGTTCACCATTTTCTGGAAATCGGCTAAAATAAAAGATTTTATCATAAAAAGATGCCATGTTTGTGTGTTGCTTGTGTTTTAAATCCTAGAAGGGTGTTATACCTTTTAAGTTATATTCAGAAAATAAGTTATGGAATCTTATCTACTTTTAACAGCCAAATAAGCAAACAAAAACACGAAAATTCCAAATTATAACCTCAAAACTTGAGAACTATGTGAATCAAACAACTAACCAACTAACCGTCGTGCGCATTTTGCTCCACCAATGGATGTGGAGCATACGCAAGGGAATTATTTTATTGGTAATTCTCCTTAACACGTCACAAATGTATGTAACCTAAAATTAATATTGTCGCCTAAATATATGAAAATATGCTGCTAAGTTTTCACTGTGAGCGTTAAAAGTACTAAAATGCAGAATTGCGGCAATAATATGCTTAATTTGGAATTAAAAAGCTGGTGCATTAGTTGGGAATGAACCTATACGTCCACTGAAATAGCTACCGATTGGCGCATTTTCTATTATTTCATTGTTTGCTCTAATCATGTGTTGGTGTGTTGTGTATTTCTTCTATAGTAAATGTGTAATTTTAGATGTATAGCAACGTTATTTCCTTTGAGTACCTTGCTCTTGCTCTTGAGTGCCTCAAATAAGCTTTGGACATTTCAATGAAGCCTACTACATAACGCTGTTTCATTAAATTTAACAAACTTTTCTTTTGTTGTATTGGATTCGTATAACATTTGCAGTGGATTTATCCCTACGATATCATTACAGATTTTCTGTTTTCTTTTTGTCTTCAAGTTAAACTGTTGACCAGAGAATTTTGTTACGAAAAGTGGCGGTATTTCGTTTATAAAAATAACTAGAGGAGTCTTTGCATACAATCCCGAAAAACTTATTTACCGATTTTCAAAGGATGCGTAAATATCTTGTTTGATGTATGTACTTTTAGCCATTCGTTTAAAAGTAGGTAGTCATAAAATCGGAAGATAAAATAAACTGTAAAACTTTGTAAACAGTAAGACAGTATATATCTTAACGTTTGACTTAATCATTGTTCTGAAACGAAAGGAAGGAAACCTTGTGAAAGGGTAAGTGGAGGATGAAATAGATACTACCAAAGACTCGGCGAATATTGCTAGCAGAGTAATAAATTCATAACTTTATAACTTACTAACCCGTAAATTAAACTTGTTTCTGAGAAATTAAAAACTGCACATCTGACAACATGAACCATTACATTTTTGCGTTTGTCGACAAGTTTCTCTAACATCAAAATTAATGAAATTGATGACCAAATTAAATGAAACATCTAATAAAGCCAAGAGCAGCTGTGTAGCTGGGCAAATTCGGAATTAATTAAAGGGCTTAAATTGATTACACTCACAGGAACTAGCTGCCAATCGCTAATCACAAAACGAAATAATTAATATCTTTCCGGCAAGAGTTACAATGTTAAAGTTGAACAATAGAATTGAAATGAAGACAATATAATGAAAGCTACTGCCGGTTCAGTACTTCTCACTAATACTATTGTCCAAGGATTCCATGTAGGTATTAGCTAATAGACTTTAATTTGATGAAAATGGTAAATACTAGTAATTTACAACGCAAGTATGTAGAGAGAGGTATACAGGTGTCCGGCAAAGGCGTTCCATAAGTTTGAAGTGATAGATAATTGAAAGGAAAATAGAGTTTGTCCGGTAACATTTTTGTCTTAGGGACATGGTCCTTGAAGGAGTTTCGATCATTGAAATACTCCTTCGAAAGTTTCAACAATGTATCTACTGTATTTTAGCTATGTCGCAATGAAGACGTAATCCTTTTAAAATTTCAAGACCTACATAAGACGCATTGTCACTGCATACTTAGCTGAAGCTATATAAGAAACACACAAAACGAAAAAGTTATGTTATAAACAGTGATTTTTGTAAAAGTAAAAGTAATGTAGTGTGCGTTGCGTTCTCTGCTGGAAGTGGAACGCGAGTGAGCAGTCCTGCCTTGAGTCGCACGAGTCTACACCAACACTTAATGAGCGATGTCTTCCTCTTCGATTGAATGGAGAGCTGTCATGTTCTGCCAGACGCAGCCGCTTCAACTGAAGGAACAGCAAACAACAGGTGGCCGACAAAAATAACTGCGGATGTCATATTCAAGAACTCCAATCGGGCGAAGCTGATATTGGGGGCTTTTCTTCAGAGGACGGGGCGTGAGACTGCATTCCCGGTAGTGGTCATTATTCAGTAAATACTGTGTTTAAAATAAAGTTCAAGATTTCCGATTTGTAATTAATTAGTGTGTGAAATGAACATAGGTATTAAAAAAAAGATTAAACCGTAATAATAGGTTATAAGTCTTAGAAGCAGAAGAAGAATCAATATAAGAAGATAAATTGTTGATATTTGGTATGAAGTTCACTTACTATCAACTAGTTATAATGTCCACTTTAACCGATAAAAGTTCTTCAATTCAGGGGGTTGCAATTTGCGGGGTAGTTTCTTTTAATTTAGGCTTAGAGTATGAATATTTTTCCAACAGGCCACAAAATGTACTTTTTCTCAATATTTCCATCTTTTGTTATTTTCAAGAAAATTTGTTTTACTTCCGAGAACCCATCATTTATAACATTCTTTTCACGCGCTCAATGGAAAATGTTCACACTGTGCAACGTTATGGAAAACCCTTTTATTATCGATTTTTGTCCCAAAATTTTATTTAAAAATGACATTGGTATTCTTTCAAAATGGGCCAAAATTAAACTACCTAATTTTGTGAAGAAAATACTATGCAGGGTATCTCACGACGACTTTACACGATCTGTATATAGAAAAGTATATATAGTAGAATTACACAAATTTGCACAAACAGGTAATCGAGGATGCTCAATTCGACTAAAATATTTTTGACTTTCTGCGACTTCCGGTTATACCGGAAATAGACACCAACTTCCTTATTTTAAATGGAATGCCCACATTTTTATTACGGATTTAGATTTTTGGTCGAGTTTTAAGGTCACCTTATGCAAAACGTCATATGTGTGAAGTGCACCCTCTTGGAGATATTAGACGTTAAAAATCGTAATTTTCCAAATTTCATCAATTATAACTTGGAAAGGGTACGAGATAAAGAAAAATGATTTACATGTCCCTATCCTAGTTTTTAATTCTCTGTCTAATGGGTCTGGAAAATACTGCTTCCTGATTGGCAACTTTTTGTCATTTTTTGAACAATCAGGAGGCAGTATTTTCCACACTCAATAGATAGAGAATTAAAAACTAGGACAGGTACATGTAAATCATTTTTCTTTATCTCGTACCGTTTTCAAGTTATAATTGATGAAATTTGAAAAATGACGATTTTTAACGTCTAATATCTCCAAGAGGGTGCACTTTACACATATGATGTTTTGCATAAGGTGACCTTAGAATTCGACCAAAAATCTAAATCCGTAATAAAAATGTGGGCATTTCATTTAAAATAAGGAAGTTGGTGTCTATTTCCGGTATAACCGGAAGTCGCAGAAAGACAAAAATATTTTAGTCGACTTGAGCATCCTCGATTACCTATTTGCGCAAATTTATGTAATTCTACTATACATATATATACTTTTCTATATACAGATCGTGTAAGGTCGTCGTGGGATATCCTGTATAGGAAAGTTGTTCAAATATAAAATATGAGGTACACAAGTCAAACTATGCTTAGGTACTTAATGGTTTTCCCTTTTTTATCGATTTTTCTAGAACGAGTTACATTGCAATAAACTTAATGTTATATAAAAACCCAAATGTTTAAACTTTTTCAGGTCGCAACTAAATTAAATTAAATCAAAATACTTACTTTATGAAACGGATCCGTTTACTCTGACTGTTCTCAATTGGAGATATTTGACAAACGGATCCGTTTGCTAAAGTTGCATTCGCCTACAATTCAATGTATTACAAAAATAAACACATTTGGATCCGCACCCATTTCACCAACGGATGCCTGAGGTTGATAAGCTTTAAGGCCGGTACACATTAGAGGCAGAGGCAAGCCAAGGCGAACCGAGGCCAAACAAATGCTCTAATGTGGACGTGTACCCGAGGCGCGGCAAACGGCTTGAAATCGTTCGGCGAACGGCTTCAGCTTGAGCCAACTGCTGTCGGTATGTCAGAGAGAGGCAGTGCTCAGTGTGGACGGCATTCTGCGAACACCGAACGAGGCAAAGTTTTTTTTACGCAATTTACGCAAACAACTGCCGCGCAGCGGAGTCTATGGATCGGTGGCGAATGATCCTCGTTCTGCCTCTGCCTCGTTGGGAATTTGTCGCCGCCACGATGCGTTCGGTTCGGCCTCAGATTGCCTCGGCTTGCCTCTGCCTCTAATGTGTACCTGCCTTTAGAGCCATGCGCAGATAGCGCGATGATATGCAAACGTTGCGCCAGCAAGCACGTGACGGATAACTCTCGCGAGCAAGCTAATGGATCATAGGAACTTTGCGTCAAATGTGATTAATTTAGGTTGATTGGTTATTGGGATAAATATTAAAAAGCAACTGGGACTCGTATCTAGGTTTCTTACTTTCCAAGCGGTCGCTGTTTAATTCAAATTTTTCCTTCGGTCTCTTAGTTGAAATTAATTAAGGACGAGCAAATGTCGACAATTATAATATTTCAACGCAACAGGTTGCGTTTATTGTTTAATCTAGCTAGTTAGTTCAACATTTGCGGAGCACAGATTGGACACAGATTATCAAATCAATTTCTCTGATATTAAAGCGATAGCTAACTCCAGTTTCTAGGAGGATTAGAGAATCGATCGAAATCGTCAAAAACTCCTCCTATTTTAAGCGCGGAAGCTGCTTCTACTTTTCTACAAATTTTGACTCAATTTTTTTAAATTATTCCAATATAAGCAGATGAGAGTTGCCAAATAACATGTATACCTATAATTTTGTCAAGCATACCTATCTTATCAGAACAAAGCTTTATTGAAAATGATATGAACTTACGTAGTAACGGGTGAGTTAATGAATAATAATATTTACTGCTAAATTGTTGTTTACTAGATACGATTTTCCTGTGTAGTGACAGGCTGTTTCCAGTTTTACGCTGCTATGCTTCTTGTCAATATAATACATAGATATACAAAGAAGTTGCTGTTTTCAACGCATTTTCGAACAGGAAATCATGAAAATATAAACAAAAGGAATCCAAGAGAACCAAATAATCTCGAAGATCGACATTCGACACGTTAATCGATGGAGAATGCGCAATTGTAAACGTAGAAGGAAATTACATGTTTATTAATAAATTGTTGAACTACACTTTGCGAGAGTGCTTCCAATATCGGCTATTAAGCCACGAAGAAACTCATTATTCCTAAAATGATTATTTAAAGTTGTTATTTTTCTTCGCTTAACATGCGGTACTGTTAAACCGAGAAAATAGGTATAACTCTGGTGGTAAATTTGCATGTTAAAAACTGCTCCACTTTTACGCTGTCACATTGTTAAAATTTTTAGCATAAAGCAAAAGTTATTCTTGTTCTTCTGATTTTCAATCGATTTTCTCGCAAACCCCGTACAAATCTATTAATTTCATAAGGATATTAGCAGTGTTAAGCAAGTATCGATTTTCCGTCGTAAACTAACATTGTTTAGTCAAAGTAAATGTAGCAAGGCGCCAATAGGTAATATTAACCTGCCCTGATAATGGGGTTCATGTCGAGTTGTCGGGAAATATCTATACTTAATTTAGACGTCAGATGAAAAATAGGGGAGCCTGATGAAAAACTCGGGAAAATTTGACACTTGGTGGATTTAGGTGTCCTGAAGAACATACTACCCACTGGAAAAAGCGCGGCAAACATGTTTTTTTTTTCAAAATATCTCGCTTCCGGTGAACATTATGACAAAAAATTATTCGCTAACATTTTAATTGTAAAGTGAATAGTTGAATAACTAGTCGCAGTCTGTTTGTTGTTCATTGACCATGATCATCAGATGGTTCTCCACTGATCCGTTGAATCGCTCAAACTACCATCTGACTGATCGCACATTATACTGGCATATTCTGCCACGGCTCATTGTCTTGGGTCCCTTACTCAAACTCAACGCGCAGTCGACGCATTTCCGGCACCAGTTTATTATGTCTGTCCTTAGGCCAACCAACAGTATCTCTCCCGGACCTTCATCGTTGTCTTATTGACACCTAAGTGTCTTCCACACATCCCATTGTGAGCCTCTGCCAAGAGTTTCGGAAACTTCTCCTTCAGCACCACGACTTATGGCTGGTTTTCTCTCTCTTCTGGCAGTAATCTCCCACTTTCTCTTCAGAAGACCGTCTTCAATCACAAGAGAATCCTATTGCGCCCAGTATGACTTCAGAGCTACACTCTTGTTGGACACTTCTACTCCATCCAGTCGTCTTCCAACTTCCTTCCATCTCATCAGACGTTCTCACATCTTTCCGCTGGGCGTCTCTCCAGGATTGTAAATGTTCTTCGTCAACTTATATTCAAGTTCAATGCCATCTGATGGGGTGTACATGTTTTTTCTATTCTTGCCTCACGCAGTACTTGCAATCTTCTGGGCAAGGTCTTCTCGAAGCGCATATAAGCATTGCCATGTTTTTGCCCTATCCGTATAAAGCTGCAGCCTCTCAATCTAACGTTCTTAAAATTGAACAAGTTGACTATTTGGAAATTTCCAATTGACTATTTGGAAATTTTCAGATATTATTTAGAAATTTCCGGTTTATAAAAAAATTACCTTGGTCGCTTAGGGCTTCCGTACTTTTCAATACCGTCATGAAGTGGCATTTTTGTAGGCCTAACCGCAAGCATGCTTATTGCAGTTTTCTTCACTTGGATCTTATCGATGGTTCAGGTGCATCGCTTTGGCATTTAGCAGCAAATGTTCTAGATCAGCAAATAAATCTGTACTGCTGTCCTACGACGAAAGGAAAGTTTAGAAGCGTGAATCAATATCTTCGTCCTCATTAGATTCATTGTGTATCTCTAATGTCTAAAATGTTCATTGCGGAAACCACAATTAAACTGGTTTATCTTCACCACATGTTGCTTCGCATTTTCTTTGCATTTGCATAATATAATTTTTTTTAAAGCAGTCTTTTAGTGTTGTAATTGAACTCAGAGCAATTTTTTCCACACCAGTTCTTCTTGAATATTCTGCAAGTCCTTTCACCATTGGACTTCGTGGTAAGTCCTTAGTGAATGCTGGCGTGCGGCGGTACCAGACGATGAGAAAGACTTCAGGTCGAATGAACTTTTAGTTAGTGATCTCAAGAAGCAATTGTTTTTGTTGAAGGCTTACAGTGCAGGAGGAAAACGGTCTTCTTTATCAGCAGTTTCGTCTGGATGAACATTTAACTTTCTTAATACCTGAATTATCTCGTCCAAATATTCCCGCCGCTGCACTGTTGGGACTATTATCTTTCCTTTTTTCGATGAGCTGCACCCACGATAATAAAATAATTGGTACTTTATATAGGGTGATTCAGAACGGGCGTGCCAAATTAAAATGGGTGCTAGAGGAATTCCAAATAAGGCGAAAAGTTTATATGAACATAATATGTTCTAAAGTGATTACTAACAAAGATACAGGGTGTAAAATTTTAATATTTTTTTAAATATCGGAATGTAATAATTGATGTATTTTCTCTTTCTTCTCGTTTTGTTAGTGTTATTCTTAATAAACTATTTTTTTCAATTTTCACTTTCTTTGCATATCGGTGAATCCATTATTGCATTATGGAAAATTTCCGTGCATGTGCACGATTTCACAAAAAGCTTTTTCATTCAAAAACTAAGCAATTTACGAAAAATTTTGAAGACACCAATTTCTTCCCAAATTGAACGTAGATTTGAAATACATTAATATCACCTACATTCGCCAGTGGCGTAACATTGGATTGGGGAAATAAATAAACGGCCTACCCCGTAGAAACGCTACTGATGGTGCTAGCAGAGCAAATTTTTTAGAAAAGTAGAACTTGGCAAATGAAAACGACACCTTAAATTTCAACTCAATAAGTTTCCTAGTTACTAAGATAATAAAAAAAATATTTAAAAAATATTAAAACTGTATACTATACAGGGTAATTCAGAACGGCGTGCCAAATTAAAATGGGTGCCAGAGGAACTCCAAACAAGAAGAAAAGTTCATATGTACATATGTTCTAAAGTGACTACTAACAAAGATACAGGGTGTAAAAGTTTTAATGTTTTTTAAATATTTTTTTATTATCTTAGTAACTAGGAAAGTTATTGAGTTGAAATTTAAGGGGTCGTTTTCATTTGCAATGTTCTAATTTTCCAAAAAAATTGCTCTACTAGCCCCATCAGTAGCGTTGCTACGGGGTAGGCCGTTTATTTATTTCCCCAATCCAATGTTACGCCACTGGCGAATGCAGGTGATATTAATGTATTTTGAAATCTACGTTCAATTTGGGAAGAAATTGGTATCTTTAAAATTTTTCGTAAAATGCTTAGTTTTTGAATGAAATAGCTTTTTGTGAAATCGTGCGCGTGTACTGAAATTTTCCATAATGCAATAATGGCTTCACCGATATGCAAGGAAAGTGAAAATTGAAAAAAATAGTTTATTAAGAAAAACATTAACAAAACTAACAAGAAGAACGAGAAAACACATAAATTATTACATTACGGTATTTAAAAAAAAACTAAAACTTTTACACCCTGTATCTTTGTTAGTAGTCACTTTAGAACATATGTTCATATAAACTTTTCGTCTTATTTGGAGTTCCTCTAGCACCCATTTTAATTTGGCACGCCCGTTCTGAATCACCCTGTATATGTATACGGCCTCTTGGTATTGTGGAAAGAGTATTTTAGCTGTGAGAGAGACTGTATTATTCGAAACGTGAAGCATAAACTTATAAAATCCTATTCTGCACAACATGTTGGTCGTCTAGAAACGAATCCACCCTTCTGTATTGATACTATTATTGATGAAAATTGTTGATACGATGACTGCGAGTCTAACATTAGATTTTTCGCGTTGACAGAATAATTATGCTTTAGTACATTCGGCCGTTACCTAAAATTTACTTATCGTGAATGTTCATTATAACACTATTTTCGTCATTAGGATGAGGATTAAAAAATACTTTTTTATATCTTCATTTCCCAGCAACAAACGTTCGATCTACAAATTAGCCAAATTTGAAAATTTGTTCCGACAAAAATTTATTTCAATTACATAATAATTATGGTTTAAATTGAAAACTACTTCAACCCCAGTTTCACAAAAATATTATTTTGTTTTTGGTGTTAAAATAAAAAAACTAAATTAAATGCACAGTAAAGTTTTGACAGTGATATTTTTGTTAAGCTTGGGGTAAGTATCATAAATTCATATTTTTGTATGTATGTGCTGTTGGGTTGAAGGCCGGTATAATTTCACTTGCAATATAATTTATGGAGATTAAGTAGGTACTTGGCGGGTGCATTAGCATATTTCAATTACACAGACGTGTTCCATAAAATGAAAATTTCTAAAACTTTTCAAGGAAATGCACACCTAAATAATTTATGGCAAATGTTAACAGTCAGTTATTTCTTGCAACTTCCTTCATTTATTTTTGTCCCGTTTCTCAACTTTAACCCAGTATGCTAAGATAATACAACCATCTTAGTTATTTTGTAACTGGTATGAATAAATTTATTACTCAACAGTGGGCAGAACTAAGAATTTACCTCTGAAATGAAAATTTCACAATTAAAGATTCAATTCCATTAAACCGAGTACCAACATGATTTTATAGAAATATTATAACAAGGGGTAACCACTTTGTTCGGTGTTTTAATAAACAAGTAAATCGAGGAAAAATTAATAAACCATTTTCTATTTGTGAAAGGTATTCCAAAGTTCGCATCTAGTAAATTAAAAATTTTGAAAGAAACTAAAAGAATTCAATAGCTCATCGGCCTCATCCAAAATTTCCATAACACAAGGGCACAATAATGATTTGCTGTTAGAAAAGATACTCTTCAGTTGAAACGCATGTACGTGACTTACCATATTTTTCATATAATTAAGATGGTTGTATTGATAAAACATAATGTATCCATGAAATATATAGCATGCTCCTCCAACATTTAAAAAACGTAGTCTGCATAATAAATCATTGTTGTATCAAGATTTCCGCGTTCAACTAAACTCACTTTATTATTTTTCTTTTTTTCAGGAGACCTGCTAGATTTTATCGCCCTCACCAATTCAGCTATAAACTTTATCCTCTACTGTACCATGTCCAGACAGTTTCGAGTAGCTTTTCAGAAAGTTTTTAAGCCTAAACTTCTAAGCCGCTGGATTCCGGTTGCTCAACACTCTCCAATAAAAGACAGAACAGAAACGCAAATGACGATTGTCTAGCACAGGAAATTAAGGGTAGGCGCTCTAATATACGAAATACACCCTATGGATGGAGTGATTAGATGAGTAACTAACGAACTGACTGTGATTTTTATGGTAATTTGTGTAGATGTACAAATTTTCAATGGGCAGAATGCTTTTCATGAAAAATTCAGGATTCAAACGGAATCTGCCGCTGATTATTGATTTGCTGTATCAAATCAGCTGGAAAAATTAAAATTTTTGAATAATAACTCGAATGACGCAAGTCGGGAAGGAAAATCGCAACAATATTCTTTTCACGCTTTGTTAACATTTTAAATTCTTCCCCCTTGTCGCGCAAATAAGGAAGTGCATGAAAAATGTTGACCGGTCTTTAAAAATTAATTAAACAGTTCATAACTCTCCAGAGGAATTCTTTTAAAGAATAAGTTAATATGACTTTCAAAAGCGTATTTTTTTCAAATAGGAACAAAAAATGTACAAAGTTCTGCATATTATAAAGAACTAACAAACGAAGAAGGGAGAAGTTTTTAGTTGCCAATAAGCAGTAAATAGCACTCACTGTTAATAATTCTACGATCAGCCGAGACAAAAATAATTAAATAAAATTAGCCAATCTTCTGCAAAAACGAGATATGTGTATCTTTGGAGGTAGCTAACGAATGGGGAACACTAACTTAATTGAAAACATAACTTTTAGTATCTACTATAATATCAAGCACGAATAATACGTATTGCATGCTACATAATTTTTTTCACAAGGTGTTGTCCTAAGCGGAAAATCTGCAGTAGAAAAGTTGATTAAACTGGGGTTAAAGAGAACGTGCGTTGGGTGACTGTGTGTGACGTAAAATTCCGACTTTACATGCGGATTCGACCCTCACTCGCCTTCCCCACTCCTTGGGTCTCCTTGTCGAATGGTGGATGATCCCTGAAAAAAGTTAAGACAAAATCAACGTGTTTGCGCTTGTCAAAACCCCTACTCAACGTCAGGGTCTGCCATGTAAATATTGCTTTTCAAAGCGATTGCAGGTTCCGTATTTAATTTGGACAAATTAAGTATCGGCTCGAAAAAACGAAAGTTTTGTCCAGGTAAAATCTGACATTTGGAGCGTTGGCCTGCTGGTATACCCTAATTTTCTTGCTTAGTACTGCACTGAAGTCTTCGTACTACTAGCGCAGTGTTTTTTCTTCATTCTGATCCCTAGAATTTCCGCCTTCCGTATAGTTTTGGTCCTGATTTATTAAGTGGCCCTACCTTCAT
The DNA here is from genome assembly GCA_963966045.1 of Xestobium rufovillosum. Lineage (NCBI taxonomy): Eukaryota > Metazoa > Arthropoda > Insecta > Coleoptera > Ptinidae > Xestobium > Xestobium rufovillosum. The sequence goes on from OZ014493.1 coordinate 34,469,490, forward strand.
AGTTGGTCTTCTATCACATTATTTACAGGTGATACCCTTTTCTTCTCTTTTCTTCTCCTTTCTTCTCCTTTCTTCTCTTCTCTTCTTTTTTCCTTTCTTTTCTTTATTTCAGTGCCCTTAATTTTGTCTTTCTTTAGGAGGGGAAACTTCACCTTGGCTGCATGTATCCTACCCTTATGTTATTTAGTGAGAACCCATGATTCGGTGCTGTATGTTAGCGCTGGTGCACATATATGGTTTTGAAGATAGTTGTCTTTGTTTCCTCCGATGTTCCTTTCTTATTCAAAAACCCTTTACTTAGCGATTGATACAGCATGGCCGATGCATTTATTCTGTACTCGTGGAGTCCATAATATTTTCCCTACACTTGTTCTAATTTAAGAACATTGATATCGGTCCTTAGCATCCTACTTTGTTTCTCAATTCACATTACCCTATATTTGCTGGTATTAATATTAAAAGATTTCCTTGTTAATTCTTACCTACAGATATCGACAATGTCTTACAGCAAATCACCATATTATTCTCTAAAAGACGCGAAAATATTTTTATTGATTTCTTATTCCTTTATCTGATTTCGTAGTTTCGAAGTTCTTCTACAGCACAAACCATAGTGCACTCATTTTGCTGTTCCCTCTTTTTAGATAATGTAATTACTTCACTTTTCACACAATCTGATTAGGCCTTTGCTTGTAACTCTTCCTTTCTTTACACCCCATATTTCAATTCTCTGTACTGTACGACATATTTTTCTGAGGGAGAGGAAACCTGGCGAGGTAGAATCAGATTCTCACTTACTAAAATCTTCCCTTGTCCCGGGATATTATGGTGGGGTCATCTGCTGTAAATTTATTTGCCACATTTACTGCTATCTTTCAATTTAGACTTGCAGGCCTTCTTTGTATATTTTTCTCATGTATTATTTACATTTCCATTTTTCTTCACACTCTACGTTTGCACGTGAAAGTGCCCCACTACTTGTATCGCCATGACTACTTCCTTGTCTACCCAGCTTCTGCAGTTGTGTGGTCCCTTTACTCTTCCTACAGGCTGAATCAGCTGGTGCTGAAACTGTTTTCATGACGGCCATTTATCCGATTGTTGGAACACCCGTTACCCGTGATACGCCTATAGTAAGCTTCAGTTGAAACACCTTGTATGTAAAATTTTCGGTAGCTTATAAAACGAAAAACTGGGCAGGGATTGTGTGAGCAGGAAATTGAATTCATTGAGTCTATCACAAGAACGACTTGAAAATTAATCGTCTTGTTTCAACGAATTAACCGTTTGACCCTTAATACGGAAAAGGTAACATGCCAACTCAGAGATGTGCGCTTCTTACAAGTGTTACAACACCTGAAACCTAAATACATAGTTCTCATAATTTTTATTTAAAGATATCTGGATGATAATGAACACGCTATTGGATCGTCGTCGATGTTGACACTTGATTTGGTGTTGATTGCAACTGTACGTTTTGGTGGTTCAAATAAGAATACTTCCGGAGGTACAAATCCGAACACAAAAAACAGTCAATGAATGATGTCACCTTATTACAACGGTTTAAAAAGTTCATTTGGACCGTCGCTCTAAAAAATTGTTCTAAAAATTGAATTAAGTCGGCGAGCCAAGATCTTTTAAGACTTTAAATTGTCGTTAACTCCGAAGCAATGCATAGAACGACTTCGAAATACATTTGACAAGGAAGCACCATCAGAGAGGAAGGTCTCTGGGTGGTATGCACCAGTTCAGTCGCGCATACGCGACGAAGACCGCTAAGGTAGTCGAAAATCTGCAGTTATCGAGAGAAACATCGATGCTGTACACCGAATACGAGAAGAGGACAGACTAACAACCTATAAGAATATTGAGGCATCCTTAGGGGCCTCAAGAATAGCCATCAAAACCATCGTGCACCAACACTTGCTGTGCGCTCGATGGATTCCGAGCACACTAACGGAAACTCAAAAGATAACTCAGTGAACTGGTGCAAGCAAATGATTACTAAATTTAATGACGGTCAATCTAAGCACGTGTTTGGCATCGTAATACGTGATGATACGTGGACCTACTGTTACGATCCGGAAAGCAAACGACAATCCTCGCAGTGGGCCTTCCCAAATGAAAAGAACGCCCAAAAAAGTAAAGAGAGCTCGCAGTGCCGGCAAAAGGATGACCGCCTCATTCTTTAGACGAACGGGTCCAGGGGCCACTATTTCATTAGAAGACCGTCAAACTGTGCATGCTGAGTGGTACACGACCATTTATTTATCCACAATTCGCGAAAGGCAACCACGAAGCCGCTTGATTCTACATCAGGACTCTGCAGCTCGAACTACAGAGCTTTTGAATCATTCTGGTGTGGAATAAGTCGAGGAATAACCTGAAACTATTATATCATATTTAAGGAAGAGCTTATTATGTATATAAAATGTTTTATTTAAAATATCCTGGAAAAACCATTAACAAGCGCTTAGAAGAAAAATCCATGTTCTACATATAGCACTATCGTCTCACAAAATTAAAGATCCACTGTGAGTTTGTATGTATATTAAGGACAAACAGCTCATTAGAGTTGGAACACCCACATGCACACTCCCAAAAGTTTGTATGTATTTCGATCTGAAATTCATTAGTTTATAAATTCCTCATTTTATATACAATAGGCTGAAATATTTTGATCTGGCTGTTTAATTTCTGCACTTTACATAAACAACAATTTCAACACATTTAATGAAATCTTGAAAAAGAAACTGGCGCGTTTTCAGTGCATCTTCCATTGTTGATTTCAGAATGAGCTGAACGTTTGTTTTGCATTTAAAGTTAGAAAGCTGACGAGAAATAGTTAAACATACTGATTTATTATTAACTTATGATTTAAACGGCTTTTTAATATAAAAGCTCTAGTGCATTTGATGTAGGAAATTCGAATTTAATCATGAAAAGCAATCTGTACCTACTTTGGATATGGCTGTGTTTGAGTGTAACAAGTTCATTATCCACGTTTTAACGAACAAACGTGAATAGTTGAGTTATTTTTGTAAAGAATTTTAAGTACTTTTCTATATTTATTAACAGTTACATTTTGTAGATTTTATAATAAAAATTATATAGTCTCTTTGTATAGATAAATATTTAGTTGAATGTTCTGCTCTGGTTTTCGTTTGAAGTCTGTGACTTGCTTTTTAAGCCCGGGCAGAAAACATTTGTCCTATTAAATTTAAATTGCAAGTTATGGCCCTTAAACCAGAGTGGAGAAGTAGCAATCACATTTTATGGTTGTATTGGCATTGCAAATTGCGCAATAAAAATTATCATGTTAACTCAGTTCTGTACTAAAGATTTTATCGTTGTTATGATGTTATGAAATTATATTTAATTTCCTGTATCCATACTTAGTTGTTGCAAGAAAATTTATTTCTACCCTACTCTTAATTAACTGCTTAATATAAATTTTGGTGAATGTAATTTCAATGGAAGGTAATTATCAATTTAATTTTGATTGGTTTATATTTTTTGTAATACGAGGAATGTCAATTGATACTGTACATATTTTGTAAACAAGTAAATGTGTTTAAAGGAACGATTAGACAGTGCAATTAAGTCCTGTGTTTAGGATCTACTAAATTCTTCTCCACGAGTGCGTTCAGCAAGTACTCTGTTGCTATTTGGAAAAGTTACCATCTGCTGTAGTTATTTTACATTTTTTTTTCATCTAACCCTAATCTACAAATGAAATTCTCTCTGGTCAAATGGTGTTAACAAGAATGACGAGAAAACTATATTATTTTGCTAAAAATATTGCAATATTCCCCTTTTTTAACGTATGACTTATACAATTATATAATTACGGTTAGGCGCCCCTTTTTCGATGTTTTAGCACTAAAATTTTGTAAGGTTTAGGGAAAAAATTATTCACCTTAACATCCGCTTTGAAAACTACCCCGTCGGCTCCTTCTCAGCCGATATTTTTTTTAAACTATTCTTATTTTGAGGGCTCCGTATCTCGGTCGTCAGTAACCCCGGAGTGACGAAACCAGACTTAGATCTGTAGGACCTCTCGGCGGATGAAATTCGGCGTTTTCAGCCATATCCCTCAGGCACATGTCTGGGATTAGTGGGATATTTAATCGGGTGTCGGGAGTCCGTCGACTTTGTTATCGCTTGACTACGGGCTATTTTAACGAAGATTGAAAAATCGCGATGGTCCCTGCGGATCCGCGACGAATTTATCGATGACCCTCGAAAATTTCATTCCGATAGGCGGCATTTTCGTTCTTCAGAAAATTATTTTTGATTTCTCACATTTTGCCCCAATTCGCGTCAAGCCCGCTAGCTTGTCGATCGGACATAAAAGGTAACTGGTGAAATTTCAGGTAAATTGACAGTTTAAATTTTAGAAAAATTTAAAGTAGGTAATTAAGTAACTCTCAATAGCGGGAGAGATATTTCCATTAACTAACCGTACCATAGACTAATTATATGATTAGTCTATGGCCATACAGGAAAAATTAAAGCAATTTTAGATGCGCTGTACCTATACGTCATCAGTTAATGAAATTTAATATTATTTATGGAATTTGGATTTGCAGTGTTCAGTCAGCGCCTGTTGTTTATTCTGGTTATAGAGAAATGTATAGTCCTAAGAAAGAAAATTTGTATGGCTTAAAAACAGTTGTCATTGAGAATAGAAAAGCTGTGTTATTTGGAAATGTACTTATATGGTCTGCTTCTTAGCGCCCTGTATAACATTTTCGTCTTTTTATTTTGGCAAATATTAGTCCTAGATATTGGTTTCATTTCATGAACATTTCTTTGCTACAATTTTCGTCAATTATAAGAAACGCCATTTTCAAAATTCCTCTGCATATGCCAAAATTTTCAAAACAATATGGTGGCAATTTAAAAAATAATAAGTTTAATTTTGCACAGCGTCATAATAAAATGAATCAAAAATGAACTTGTATAGAATGTTCTTACTTAGTATTTATAATTTCAGTAGTTAGAAAATGAGAATACTGGGCCAGGCCATCGAGTTCTCCAGGTGCCATCCACTTCTTCGGCAGTGACCTTGAAAGAGACCAGAGGCTGCTGAAGGAGTCCTTGAAGAAGAAGTGGAAGTCATGTCTTCAGCAACGACATCTTCAGCAGCCTCTGGTGTCTTTCAAGGTCATTGCCGAAGAAGTGGGCATGTCTTCAGCAGCCTCTGGTGTCTTTCAAGGTCATTGCCGAAGAAGTTGTCTTCAGCAGCAGCAGCAGCAGCAGCAGCCTCTGGTGTCTCTCAGAAGAAGAGCCTCTGGTGTCTTGCCATTGCGCACCCAAGCCGCCATTTTGTGGTCTTTGGCTGTGGGTCAGGCGCCTGCGCCGGGGCTGTCGTGTACAAAGCACGTGTTGCTCATTGTTCAGGCCAGTCCATCCAGGTGCCATTCACTTCTTCGGCAATGACCAGAGGCTGCTGAAGGAGTCATGTCTTCTGCCTCTGGTGTCTTTGGGGCTCTTGGTTGTGGCTCAGGCGCCTGCGCCGGGGCTCTGAAAGTACACGTGTTGCTCATTGTTCAGGCCAGTCCATCCAGGTGCCATCAATGACCAGAGGCTGCTGAAGGAGTCCTCGAGTAATGTCTTCAGCAACGACTTCTGCCTCTGGTGTCTTTGGGGCCTTTGGTTGTGGCTCAGGCGCCTGCGCCGGGGCTTAAAAAGTGCGCGTGTTGCTCATTGTTGCGCAATGGAAGAATGTTCTGGAAATGCTGATGCAATAGTACGCAGATGTTGCAGAATTAATGTTTTTTCTTCTTCTACGTGTTTACCAGAATACGTTCTAAGTTTTGAAGGAAAATAAAAAACTGTTGAATTTATATTTTTACGCCAATATAATTAAAACAATAACTACAATTTGTATAAATAGTAAGCATGCATTTACTATAACGCTAAACATATTTAACCTATAAACAAATAATGAGAATATATTAAAAGGTTTAATCTTTTCCTGTTTTACAAAACTGGCAGTCTTTCTGTAGTGGTGGAGGACCATCAATAGTGTCGCAATCATATGTTGTTGACTCGAATCCCCAGTGATGGTAGCAATAAGTGTATGCATGAGAACTTATATTTTTCTTCTGCTCTTCGGTTAACATACCCAGTTCGACACATCTGCGTAAGTCTGACGGATGTACGTAATATTCTAGGAATTCCTTGGGCAGTTCGGCTATGTGTGTGGGATCCATTAGCAGTAAATGCTCACCATTGTTAAAGAACTTGCCAATGGCTTTCCCCACACGTTTTCGCAGAGTTAAAGTTTGCTCTTCTGGTTGATGTTCTTGCAATTCTGGCGGTTCCAGGTATTTCAGGATCCAGTTCCGCAGCAGTTGAGCGTTAACTTCGGAACAGATGGCGCTGCTGTTTGCGTAATGCTGAATGCAAGGTTCGATAACACAGGAATTTTCTTCTCGAAGTTTCTTTAGCGAGGGGCAGCAGTTGAGCGAATCCAAGTCGAAACACTCGACGTTGTCGGGAAGCACGTTTTTCAACCAAGACACTTTATCTTTACCCTTCACGTAGATCCTATCACAATCGGCCACCGATGACTTTAACTTCGATCGGATGTCGTCGTAGTTCTCCGTGCCACAATTCCAGCTCAAGCCGTGGTAGAAACGTGTCAACCAATGAGCTTGACGTCTGTCACACTCCCTCAACTGGTTCAGGTCGAATGGTGGCTTGAATACCCAGTGGTAGTTGCTGCCGCCGCCGCCGCCTCGATGATTCAACGCAATGAGTGAAACTTCTTTGAATATGAATTCACCGACTGCAGTCATGAAACCCTGAACGTCCGCGACGTACTCCATGGTTGACATGCGAACAAACCCAACGCGAGACTGGAGAGCTCGGTGTGCTTGTGCGACTTTTATACCAGGCGTTTGACAGAGCCGGTGGAGGGGGTATACTCGACGATGCGGTCATGCAGGATGAGACAGTAGGCGGTTGTGTTGGCGGGGAAATTTTCGCTCGACTCAAATTCCAGACGAATGTCCACAGGACCGGACTTGATGCTTTCCGACTGCTTTGATGCGTCAATGACTGCGAGTGGGGCGCGATTCTTGAACTGCTCCCTGCCGTATAGCGGCTCGCCAACTTTTCCATAGTACGAGCACTGAAAGTTCTCGTACATCTCATACAGTAAGGCGTATTTCCCGGTGGCGAAATCCAAATTGAGATTCTCGTAGGGGAACGACTCAGAGTTCAGATGTAGTTTGATGTTTGTCAGATTGCAGTGGTCAAACTGGCTCGAGTCCGTGATCGCATTGCCCTTGCGATTCGTCTGGAAGGCCACAATGACGTAGCGCGGTTTCTCCAAGTGCGTTGCGGTCTTGATTGCCCACGTCTGTTTCGTCGCTTGCGGCAACAGCGGATACTCGTAAAGTTCCCAGCTGCGAAAGCACAGTTGAAGCGTTCTCTCCTCTTCGACGATCTTGAGGAGATTTAGACGTTCCAGATCGGAGGGGTAGACATACGGTACCCTCCAATGCACCTTGCTCAACTCGATCCTGGTGTTTGCTGCGTTACCCACGAAGGCGTTCCTATCGCTCTTCGAGCGATTCAGAATGAGCTCGTGACGCACATTCAACAGCACCTTGTGGTAGTCTTCTAGGAATCCGAGTAGGATTCTTCCCGGGATGCACACGTTAAAGTTCCCGTTCGCGTCAAGCACATGGGTCGGCGCATCACCGGTCGTCGTCCAGCCGGCATTCTCCAGCGCACGCGCCTCACCCTCATTCAGAGAAGCTATACCCTTTAATGTGCTCGTGATGCCCACGTTCTTCGTTCGATCCACCTCCACTCCGTTGATTTCGTAGCGGACGTCGTCCAGCAGGAAAGTGAAAGCGTTGTTTGTGAGAGCGGCAGCGGCCCCCTCACCCTCACCCGTCACGAATCTACCTTCCATGTAGATGCAACTGAGGTGCGGCAGTATGTATGCGTCCTGTTGCTGCACTGGTATGCGTATTTCATCGTTGGCGTTGAATGTCGTCGACACGTACGGTTGATGCACGTGCACCTCTACGCGCCGTGCGGACTCGTCCAAAACAGCACCGTCCAGAACACGAAAAGTATCCACGTTTATGTTTGTCATCTTCAATAAAGTTCACGTGACAGACCGATGACGTAAGACAGTGAGAAGTAAATATACCCCTCAACCAAGCCCACAATAAACTCTTCTTGGTACTCAAGTCCTCTTCCTCCTTTGTTTCAGTCGATATCCCAGGGACGTCAATATTGCTTTGCTATCAGTGCTAAGCTGGCGGATTTGTCGATGAGCTTTGTTCGCGTGGTGTACAGCTGGACTGTTGCTTGTCTGCTGTTGCTGCTGCTGCTCTGAATCACAAGTGATGCCCGTTCCAACAACGTACCCGCTTATATACCTGTTTCGAAAGGCTATGCCCATAATGCTCGCTATAATGCGTCCAAGCGAGTGTCCTCCCTCGCTATTTATAGTCTCTTTATGTGCAACCGGACAATTATCTCTTCACCGCGAAAATTCACCAGTGTGCCGTTTTGATCGACAATGCGCACCGTCACGTTGTCTATACTGTTGAGAGTGATGGGCAGGTATATTACGTTGCTGGGCACCTCAACAATCTTGTAACCGGGCGGCACGAGGGGGAAAAATTCGTGTACGGTGTGGACTAAGTTACCATTTACGTACGATCCGGTGGTGATGTTGCACTCTACGCGTATCACGTCCACTTTCAGTATGCTGACGGGCAAGTCCGACTCGTGCCATCTATTCGGTGCAAGTATGCGTCTATTGAATCCAAGCAGAGAAGCCAAACAGTTGTCTCTGTCAAAGTTTATCTGTTTCCCGAATTTAATTTCGCACTTCAGGGTGCTGTTGTTGGCGCGCAGAATAAAGCTGGTATCACCCGAGGGTAAATTGTTGCGCAGGTACTCGTTCAGGTCTTCGATCTCATATGAACCAGTGGGTATGGCGAGTTCCGCGTCACCGCTACCATAATAGAACTTATTGTTTGATTCGTCCACGTTCGGCACCGAGTTGAAGGTTTGGAACAGTACAAGCCCCAGCACGTAGTTGCCGTCCTCCAATTCGATAGGTGGGAAAAAATTGCTGCTCAAGACCGAACTGTTTCCCGTCAACGACACCGTCAGAGACTTGGTGGTGGTCATGATCCGCCGTTGTTGTACAAAAACTTTAAGCACAGGTGTCCACAGATGGGTGAGTTGAAGCTCTGCTCCCAGTCGTGATTGTACTGTATGGTGGTGGTGCGGCTACCGAGGTATTTAACGAGTTCTGCGGGCGGTCGCAGGTTGCCAAAACTGTCAAAGTAGAGGACGCGCGACCCTCGCTTTATGTACGCTACCCAGTGTGTGCCAGGACCGCTTGCGTCATCCAAATTGACGATAGCTGACTCGTTGCGTTTGGGTTTCCCCGCGGGCAAGCCGTTGCGCATGAACACTCCCCGGAAGTGGGGAATTTTCAGATCGATTGAAGCGTACTTGTTTAGATCGATGTCGGTGAGTGGTCTTCTCGGTAGCCTCAGTAGCGGTTTTTTGCCGGCGCCAAGTACAGACCCAAGCCTTTGCGGTATGGTTTCAGGTAGAGTCCGCTTCCCGGTTTACCCATAGCAATGGCCTCCATGGTCTGATTGTGGCGTTGATGTTCGCCTAGCTCTTTTCGGGCCTGTGAAGCATCGTTCACTGCCTTAGCTACACCTGCCGCCCCTCCAGCTAGCGCACCGAGAGCCGATAGACCCGCAAAAATTGGTATCAGGGGTAATATTCCACCAGTCTTCGGCACCGGGATGACGCGCGGCAACGGCTTCCTCTCTTTGCGTCGAATTACTTGCTTAGCCGCTGCCAGGGCTCTGTTCACCGCCATAACCGTATCCTTGGTGTTCTTCACTGCAGCTCGCGCCTCTCTCGTCACTCTGCCGAGCGAAATACGATCTTTGACCGTCTTCTTCTTCTTGGTGCCGACACCCATACCCAACTTGACTTTAGCTTTCATTGCGTTAGTTATGGCCCAAGCGGCTGCACGTTCACCCAGAGATGCGTCCTTTGCCAAAACCCTGTGCCACGCACTGTCCGCCAGTCTTCGGTCAGCTTCGTGTCGTTTCGCGAGCTCCTTCGATTGCGAGTAGGCAATGTCGTGGGATCTGCACGCTTCGTCCGTGGGATTTATGCCCCGATCACCTCTTGCCAATCGCTCCTTAAGTTTTGTACCTGGACCACAGAAGTTGTAACCGGGCAGGTGCAATTCCACCGGTAGTTTTCCAATCAAATCGTTTAAGAGTCCTTTCCCCTTGCGTGGTTGTCGTCGTCGTCGAAGTGGTTTGACTGTCGGAGACATACTGACTGGAGTATAAAAGGTTTCGACGCGTCTATATATACTAGTTCGACGACGATGAAGTTCGTGAAACAATCGGAGAGTTTACCGGTCATGAATGTATGCGGCGCAGGCTTCGAGCCACCCGCCAACAAGAGACTCAAACACGGACTCCTCTTCCCCGACACCGTGAGATCCATCATCTGCGGTCCCTCGAACTGTGGCAAAACGAATTTGATTTTGTCGCTGCTGTGCGCACCGAACGGGTTGCGTTTCGAGAACGTCTACGTCTACTCCAAGTCCCTGTACCAACCAAAGTACCAACTGCTGGGGGAGATTCTGCGGGCGGTGCCGGGTGTCGGCTACTTTGCCTACGGAGATTGCGCGGACATCGTGCCACCCGAGAACGCCCTGCCCAATTCCGTGTTCATCTTTGACGACGTGGCCTGCGACAAGCAGAACGTTATGCGCGACTATTTCGCCATGGGAAGACACAAGTCCACAGACTGCTTCTACCTCTGTCAGACGTACACGCACATCCCCAAACACCTGATACGCGACAACGTCAACTTTCTGATCCTCTTCAAGCAGGACGACTTGAACCTACGTCACGTGTACAACGATCACGTGAACACCGACATGGACTGGTCGGTGTTTCGTTCAGCGTGCGCCGCATGCTGGACATCCAAGTACGGATTCCTGGCGATAGACAAGGACAGCGATATGAATCAAGGGCGGTACAGGAGGGGCTTCGATCAGTACCTGATCATATAAAAGGGAAGCTGTTGACACAGACAGCTGTATTCGCTAACATCATGGCTGCTGACACAAACAAGAATAGGAAGAGAAAAAAGGATCGGATGCTTAGCAAAGAGATTATCAAATCAGCTGACGCCATTCGACGCAAGTACCGCTCGCTCAAGTCGATCCAAACGAGTGCCGAGGAGCGCCTGAGACGACGCTTCCAACCGCTCACCGAACCGCTGCAAGAAATGACCCGCAAACTGGACTCTCTCAAGGAACCCTCAACGCTAACGCCCGCGCTGACGCAGCCCCCTAGTTTCGCCAACGACCTCATCGATCTGGACGGTGAAGCGGCAGCAGCGCCATCTTTCGACTACAACACTCCGCCGCCTACACCTACGATGCCCGGTCCCAAGGTCAGCCCGCACATTGAGAGACTGCTGCGCAATGAAAATCGCAGAGATTTGGACACCGTGTACGGAGTCAGAAGACAAGCCGGCGATGACTACGACTCGTTCATGATTGGAAACGCGGCCATTCAGTTTGTCGACGACGATGTCTACGTGCAGGACAAACGGTATCCGGGCACCAGCGGTCTCTACGAGCTGCTCTTCTACAAAGACCCGCACAATTACACCAAGCGTGATTTGAACGTGTACAAGAACATAATACTGGCCACGAATGCTCACAAGGTGGGCTATAGGGATGAAGCTCGTACTCGGGGCACCAACAGCACCAAGTACAAGAGCATCATCAAACGGTTTACAAAGGAGGGTGGTGGTGGTGGTGTTGGTGGACTGTTGATGGGCGTCACAGATAAAAACAGCGAATACGTGTATTGGAATGACATAAATGAACTGGTTCAACGTTTGTACTTGCTGCATGCCTCCAGAGCGGCCGGCAACACCTCACACGGCAACGAGATTGCGTCTATTGTGGAAGAGCTTATGGAGGAGGGGGTTATAGTATAAGAAGGGGAGCAGCAGCAGCAGCGCGAGCCTCAATCATGTCCGTGGACAAGTTCGGACGACAGCTGGTTGGACGATCCAAGAAAGCATCTTCGCAGGCGTTTGTTCTGCGCGGACCGCCTGGAGTTGGTTTCCTGCTGACCCAGTCCGGGGACTATAACATAGACAACAAGCGTCTGACCAATGTTGCTAACGCAATCGAAGACCCCGACGCTACCAATAAAGCTTACGTGGACAGTTTATTTGCAGCACTGGGACTGTCAATTGATCACGCGGTGCGTACAGGAGCGGTGGCCCCTCTCGGCCGGAAACTAGAAATAGTCGAGCAAGACCTGGAAAAGGTCAGAGATAGTGTAGCGTTGCTGTTTCGCGAACACAGTGATAGACTGCACGCGCTAGAATTAGGCTTGGCGCAATTGCAAAACGACAAATATTTGGTGGGGGAATGAATGAGAAGAAGGGGCTGATTGACGAGTTACACAAACCCGCACGACGAAACTTCCCGAGGCGCAAGGTGATAATCCGCGGTTTCGACGACCTCTGGCAAGCGGATCTGGTGGAGATGATCCCGTACGCGAAGGTGAATCGCAACTACAAGTACATTCTCATGGTGTTGGACACGTACTCCAAGTACGGGTGGGCGGTGCCACTAAAGACGAAGACGGCATCGGATGTGGTGCAAGCGTTCGCCCCTCTGCTGCAACGACAACGATCACCGAAGAATTTGCAGACCGACGACGGCAAGGAGTTCTTTAACGCACGCTTCAAGGCTCTGATGACTGAGCACGGCATCAATCATTACTCCACGTTCACGGAGAAGAAGGCGAGTTGCGTGGAACGCTGGAACAGAACCATCAAGGAGAAGATGTGGAGACTGTTCAGTTTACAGGGCAACCACAGATGGCTCCACATTCTGCCTCAACTGGTCGGCGAGTACAACAAAACAGTGCATTCTGTGACGGGAATGCGCCCCGCTGATGTCACAAAGGATACGAAACTCAATTTTGGAGCGGCGGCAGCGGTCAGGGTGCAGACAAAGTTTAAGCTGTGGGACAAGGTGCGCATTTCAAAGTATAAGCACGTCTTCAGCAAGGGATACACTCCAAACTACACCACCGAGGTGTTCACCATCGTCAAGGTGAAGCATACGAACCCAACCACGTACCATCTTGAAGATTACCAAGGGCAACCGATTCGGGGATGTTTCTACGAACAAGAGCTGCTGAAGACCAATTACCCCAACACATACCTGGTGGAGAAGGTATTGCGAAGGAGGGGCGATCGCATGTTTGTGAAGTGGCTCGGATTTGATGACTCACACAATTCGTGGATAGATAAGGGTGACTTGTAATAAATAAAACAGGAGTTGTTTACATAGAACATTTTTATTGAAAATATAGATAATTTATCAAATACATGCGTTTATTTACAAACTATTCTGGTCCATAATACTATAGTGCCCGAGAGGTAGTGTGTTTACACCATCATCGAGCGTGTGGCGTTTGTCATCTTCGGCACACAAACTTTTCTTGCTAATCTCGTACGAATAGAGCTCGTGATTTTTCGATCGAATCGAATTAAAGGTGGCCTGAAGTTTCAAATTGCCAAATAATACTCGTTTATAGTCGTTATGCGTCAACTCCTTGACTGCTGAACGGCCGATTCCCTTGGATTTTTTAATTTCAATAGCGTCGTCCTCGCACAGAATAGAGTACATTTTCGGTTTTAGTGCTACCAACTCTGTAATAATTTTACCATCCAATTCATGCTTGAACTTGCCAATGACTTTTTTGTTTACCGGCGGAATATTGTAGGGATTCCCGGGGGGATAGCCGGAAGTGTCAAAATGATCCTTCGCATCGGCTCTAATTATTTCATATAAATCGTCAGTGCAGCACTCGTAAATAAAACTGTCCGTATCCGTGTAACAAAGCGAGGCATTTAAATTTTTGTGTTCTTTTACATAGTCGTAGTGAAATTTGTACATCAGTTCTTTTGCCAACTCCAACACGCAAAATCCCACATAGATTGGCTTATTGAAGACTATTTCTGTCTTTTGTAATTCAATGGCCACCAAGTTCTCCGAAAATATCACGCAGTTCTTAAAATTGGGTTTTGCTATCAGAGACGACGCGCCACATTTACCATCCCAACGCGTCACCAATTTGATGTCGCGCCGTTTCCTAATATTTTCAATTGTTTTCCCATACACTGCATTATTCATGAATTTGTACTGATCCTTTTCAAATTCATCCTTGGACTCTGTTCGTAATTTCGTGTTCAGATCTATGTACGGTTTGAGCCATTCAGACTGCTTAAATCGCAAAACTCTGTGGACCTTTTTTAACAGTAAACCGTGATTTAAACATTGCTGTAGATTTCTATAATGGATAACGTATCGAGATTTATCGTGAAGGGTTAGCATCAGTTTCGATTGGTTGGATAGGTCTGATGTGCGATGTTCTGAGCAGAAGGGGAAGTCCGCGTGATGGTCATGTATTGTTTCCGGATACTCCAGATCCACCTCTAGCGCATACCCATACTCTTGATCCCCTTCGAATAAGGTGTATTTTTTCTCCAATAGCTGTTGCTCGATCACGGCAATCTCACTGTCCTCCAACCACGCAAACCCTCCGTACGGCAGCGGTTGTGACAAACTGTGTCCGTACAGATTGTTTGCATCTATGTAGAAGAGAAATTTAGACGGTTTCGACGGATCAAAATTTTTCATATATTTGTTATTCGCTCTAGAAAATTTCTTGTTTGCCACAACCACTCCTCCTCTCAGTGAACGTTCGAAAAAATTTATCATTTCCACGTCTGTCAGCAGTTCGAGTTTGACCTTTGTCATCTTGAGCATTGCTTGAAACGTGTATCCCGCTAAAGTGAAACAGTGAAATGGATCCAACGAATACGTTTCCAAACACACGGAACGAAATTTATTCACTACATCTGTCAGAATTAATGTGTCCAGTTTGAGGTAGATGTCGGAGTAGTCTGCTAGAGTCTGACAACCAAATGTCCGCCAAACCTTCTGCGCATGTGCATAGTCCTCTTCCGTAATGTCACTGTCGTTGAGTTTACTGTAAAAAGCATTCTTCGGTGGAAGTTCGGTTTCTTCCAGACGTTCCCACGAGTTCACGTAATCATATGGGAACACCCCCTTCCTACAAATCAACTGTAAATTTTCCGGATTGGAAAAGTATCTTCTGGTTACGTTGTACTCGTTTGGATTCAAATTCTGCGCCAATTTCTCTAAGGACGATGGTATGAAACGATACGAGTCTAAAAAGCGCATTTTAACCCCACCCATCTTTTTCGAAAACGAAATGTAATTTTCCATCGTTATGGGCAGTAGATCAATTGGTTCCGTGTCGTAGGCCAACTCCTTTATGATTAAATGTCCGTCGTAACCGCTCAAATTGTGAAATAATACGGGTACGAATCTGCAAGTTCGATATAGCAAATTGCATTGCGCATGCGCAGGTCCCCGGTACTTCCCCGTTATGTGATCGTGATCTTTCACTCGCTCTTCCAGTAAACCAAAAGGTTTCTCGCACATGTGGCAAATGTTACACGTTTGAAATTCACGCAGCTGGATGTCATTCAATGGTTCCATACCCACGTCTCCGGTCACTATTGGCTCTATAACCGCAGCTATTTCTCGAAGTTTCGAAACAAACCAGCTGACGCAATCTTTTCCGCGATAAATCTCAAACCTTGACAGGCTATCGTCATAGTTACAAATCAGGTAAAAGGCAACGCTATACGGCTCGTGTTTCTGATATGTAAGCGTACTCGAAATGTCGGGATCATTTTTACATGCGGAAATTGGGCGGGTGAATGCTTCAAAATCACCGACGATGAGGAAGGGCACCGGCTCTTTAAACCAATAATTTTGAAATTGCAAAATGTCATTATTCCCATCCGTTGGTAGCGTAATTTTGACGTGAGATTTTTTTGCTGAGCAATCTGGCATATGTCTATCGTACTTTTCTATGGAATAAAAGGTGACTAAACACCGATCGCAAACGTGAATCTGACCGTGGTGCAGTGAAAACTGAGGTGAGCATAGACGCGACATATTTTTAATCCATGCGTAATGCCCTATGCTATTATTCTCATTCGTAATGTATAATAAATTCACATGCCTTTCCCGTTTCTCCTCGGTATAATACAAAGGACCAATTACGTTACACTTATTGTCTAATCCAAACACATTAATAGATATGTTATTCAGTCTTTCAAACTTGGAAATGTCTGTCAATTTCACCGGAATGGAAATACCTGTGGTGTCCAAAACATTCGTATACTTTGGATAACTTGACACTCGATAACTATGTTCCTTTGCGGGATAGATCGCACAAACTACAGCGTGGAAGAAACAAGCCATATCTGTATTACGTACATTGATGACAGCCTTCCGTACAGCTATTACTTCTGGCAGTGGTAAATAGCTGGACGTTCCACCACGCAGTGGATTGTATTTATTAATATTTACGGCCAACGAAATGACTTGGGTGAAGGACCAGCCACTGTTTTTCGCAGAAAATTCCACTAGCTGCAATAGTATGAACAACAAATGTTAGTGACACGGCACACACAAGAATTGATTTGTAAACAAGTGAGCTCGCATCGTTTTGAATTGTGAAGATGAGGTCGCGCATTGGTTTCATGAAAATGTACGCTTATAATGAAACAATAAGAAACATTTTATATAGTAGTCAAGCCTTTAAAGCAAACCACCCCCATATTCCGATCCCCCTCGTCGAGTCCTTTAATTTGATACCCCACATCACATAGTTTTCCGTAGTTGAAGGCCTAGATTAGACTACTGTTTTCAAATAATTAGCGATGTAGGATGTTCTACTACCGAGAACTAAGATGTTTACACATCAATAACTATATGGTCTCTTAAGATTATAAGTTGATTACGTACCTTGGTTTTAAGTTTATCCGTTACTTCCTTGTACCAATTTGCCATCTCGGACGAATCAGAGAAAGACGAAGCGGTAACTATTGTATTGCTGGAATTAAAATATTTGCACTCTTCAGCCGCAGTCTCTCCTTGTCCACATAGTTTAAATGTGCAACAAAGGCTAAAGTTGACCTTTGCTGCAGCCTCTCTCTTTAATATATTCTTTAGTCGCGTCTTAATGAGATGGTAACAATCTTCAATGAACGCATCTGGATCAGTATGACGCTTATTGATTATTAAACCGGTCCTTATTCTACTGGTAAAAGCCGAAGCGATGTCTCTCCAAATAATTCGACCAGAACGCTTCTTATTTGAATTTGATGCAATTCCAGAACCCAAGTGCCTCTGGTTTTGTATTATATTTAAACACACTTTAATATTTGATATGTTGCACTCTACATGTCTGCGCTGACCGAGAGTAAGTTTATCACCAGTTTTCAAATATTTATAGTGGGTCCTGAGCATGCGCTTACATATCTTCGAAAAAGAATGAATTTGTTCCACAGACAAACTCCTTTTATTAGCACATACCTGTCAATTATTATTCGAATTAGCGCATGCAAAAATATGTGGAAACAAAGAAAACAAACTTACTTCAAATAATTTTTTCACCATATCTGATGAAAGTGTCTGTATTTCAGATTGCGATTCCATCGTCAATACTGCCTAATCACTCGCACCACAAAATATTATGTCCTTTGTTGAAACTCAAAACGTAATGTCAACACTGCTTTATTACTATAGAACGGTCATAAAACAACTGGCTGATGCCACCCAATCTCGCTCTATTTATACAGATTCTTATCTTCGCAGAACATTCCAGAAGAATCCTTGAGTGTTATCAATTCTAAGAATTACTTTAGTGCCGCGTGCAAATAATTTATGTATGTGTCACGTCTTATCTCCTTGTTCCAGAAGAAACCTTGAATTTTATCGCTTCTAAGAATTAATTGAGTGCCGTGTGCAAATAATTTATGTGCGTGTCACGCCTTATCTCCTTGTTAATCGAAAGTTCCAGAAGAAACCTTGAATTTTATCGCTTCTAAGAATTAATTGAGTGCCGTGTGCAAATAATTTATGTAAGTGTCACGTCTTATCTCCTTGTTAATCGAAAGTTCCAGAAGAAACCTTGAATTTTATGGCTTCTACGAATTAATTTAGTGCCAAAGCGGTGAGGAAGTCTTTGATCTTTATCAACAAATAACATAAATTTTTCGAATTGATAATCATGTTTATTTTGACAGGGTCTTTAAACACTCATGAGTTTATTTTTATAACGCTGTTTAATAGAATGTTCCAGAACAAATCGGTGAGAAAGTCTTTGATCTTGCTCGATAATCATTAATTATTCGAACTGATAACATTATGCTTAATTCGGCAGAACTTAAGTAAACATGACTTCCCAGAATTTTGTTTTTATGTCATGGAGGGGAGGTGTCCATCGTACTAATTGTTAATGTCAAAAAATCACGCTTCTAGCATACATTTATTGAAAAAAGCACACAACAAATTAATATTCTAACATAATGGTGAGTATTATTCAGTAATCAATTCATTAGTTCAGTTGATTTCCACGGAATACGGTAAATTATACCTATAATATAATTTATTATATTAAAATACATTTTGTCAATTAAAATAATATAATAGTGTTCATAATATGATCTATTAAAATACATTTTATTCATTAAAATAATATAACAGTGTAATCAAGCTCGTGACGCTGCTTATACATCGTTGGCTGCAACAAGAGAAAAATATCATAGTTAAAAATTATACTAGTAAACAAACAAACAAACAAACAAACAAACACACAAAAACAAACAAACAAACGAACAAACAAACAAAGATGAGAAATTATACTAGTAAACAAACAAACAAACAAACAAACAAACAAACAAACAAACAAACAAACGGGCGGACAAACAAAGAAATGCATTCATTCATTATAAAAACAATTAATTTTCCACCACTAGAATAATTGTGAATCAGAAATCCCAATTTTCCACTACTAAAATTGCGAATCAAAAATCCCCAATTTCACACTACTATCACTGAATATTAAAAAATCTAAATGCTTTACTTACGATCTACAATATTGACCCAAATGACCACAAGTTCACTGCACGATTCCAACAAAATTATCGTTGTTTCTTTCTCCATGAATAGGCCCGAAAATAACACATTTTCTGTTGTTGTTGACGCCATGTGTGGCACATTTCCACAAATTATCATTTTGGGTCTGTTCTAAATATAGAAAATAGTTTACAATTAGATAATATGTATGCTTTTAATTACTTATAATGAAATTATTATGAGATTATGAGATTTATTAACATACTGCTTGGACAATAAAAGAAATGATTACTGCAAATGGACTTACTTTTATATTTTCCGGCAAGTTTTGCAGGATAAAATGGTACAATAAAATATCCCCAACATCGTCTTGGCTAATTACCGCATCCATATTGGGAAACTAACTTTTACCGCACCTATTCCGTGGAAATCAACTGAACAATTGAACTAACTACTGAATAAAATGCTCGCGATTAGATTCGTTCTATTTATTTCGCAGCTTTTGCCGAGTTTGCTAAATTTTGATAACATGTAGAAGTTATCAGAAAAAACAATCAATTGAGCATTGTTTATTTATCTGGCGGTAAGCTTCGAAAATGTTCTTATTTTATTGTAATAATACAAACAACAGGGTATAACATAATCTCGGTCATCTTGTAGAGTTTGAACATATTAAGTGCACATGCACTTATTGGCATGCAGACCGTGGGAGTCAAACCAAACAAATATACATATCCTATCGGCAAAGTTGAAAGGTTTTTCTAGAACGTTCTTAGCTATTAATATTTAATCATAATAAAAACAATTATAACATCTCTTCGGACATGTTTCTTTCTCAAACTTTGATAACAATATTTATTTAGTATAAACAATTGCAAACGTTCGAATTTCCGAGAAAAAACATTAATTCTGCAACATCTGCGTACTATTGCATCAGCATTTCCAGAACATTCTTCCATTGCGCAACAATGAGCAACACGCGCACTTTTTAAGCCCCGGCGCAGGCGCCTGAGCCACAACCAAAGGCCCCAAAGACACCAGAGGCAGAAGTCGTTGCTGAAGACATTACTCGAGGACTCCTTCAGCAGCCTCTGGTCATTGATGGCACCTGGATGGACTGGCCTGAACAATGAGCAACACGTGTACTTTCAGAGCCCCGGCGCAGGCGCCTGAGCCACAACCAAGAGCCCCAAAGACACCAGAGGCAGAAGACATGACTCCTTCAGCAGCCTCTGGTCATTGCCGAAGAAGTGAATGGCACCTGGATGGACTGGCCTGAACAATGAGCAACACGTGCTTTGTACACGACAGCCCCGGCGCAGGCGCCTGACCCACAGCCAAAGACCACAAAATGGCGGCTTGGGTGCGCAATGGCAAGACACCAGAGGCTCTTCTTCTGAGAGACACCAGAGGCTGCTGCTGCTGCTGCTGCTGCTGAAGACAACTTCTTCGGCAATGACCTTGAAAGACACCAGAGGCTGCTGAAGACATGCCCACTTCTTCGGCAATGACCTTGAAAGACACCAGAGGCTGCTGAAGATGTCGTTGCTGAAGACATGACTTCCACTTCTTCTTCAAGGACTCCTTCAGCAGCCTCTGGTCTCTTTCAAGGTCACTGCCGAAGAAGTGGATGGCACCTGGAGAACTCGATGGCCTGGCCCAGTATTCTCATTTTCTAACTACTAATTTCTATAGGAAATACCGCCATAATCCAACACCATTGAATAACTTGTTTTGTTATTTTGGCGTTTCCAATCGATTCTGACTCCCAAGTCCAAATGTTTCGCCTTGAAATTAGTTGACATAATATATACTCACCGACAGAGAAAAGGCCACCCGCAAAATTTAATTTCATATACCTATCTACACGTACATATATGGTGTTGATTGAAGAGCCACTGATGTTCTCTTGTTCGGAGGGACGGTTATTTTAGGTCACCCACTTCTCTATGCTAGAAGAATGTACCTATTTTCAGTGATCTACAGTGTGACCATGGAAGAGATGTAAAGGCATCCTACAATCCTACGAAGAAGTTCAAGAAAATAATTATTTTAAGTCATCAACTAATTGTGGTAGAGGAATGTACCCATCTTCAATAATCATTCATTGTCACAACACTTTTCCATAAGCATAAAGTCGCTTCTTGTAATTGTCTCGTCATTGCGGCAAATCATACGAAAACCACCAAGTTAGCCAAGTTATTGTTTCTCTATTATTTGTTTAAAAGGAATTTAAGTTCTCATGGAGCATTCGTTGCATGTAAACATGAGGACATCGGTGGTGTTGATTTAAACAAAGGCTGCGTATTTTGTATCCTGCAAATATCGCGGCTTGTTCTTCAGTAACAATATAGGTATTGACAGAGGGAGTCCCAACAAATGTCCAGGATCAGAAAGGACGAAATGAGGGGAGTAACAAGTGGTATTGATATTCTTTATTGTATCCAACCACCAGTAAGTAATTATTGAAGAACTCCAAACTGTACGACTGGTTGATGTAAGTGAAAAACGGCAAGGTGAAGACTTAGAGAAAGTGGGAAGGCTCGCGCCAACAGGTGGTTTGCAAAATGAGAGGTTTCCAGACAACGCTATCTTCGAACACCCACCAAATGGTGTTCTCAATCATTGTCTATATACTAAATGAATTCGCACATTTTTAACATCTATACCTATAGGTACATCATTTCATTAGTGAGAATTCTGCTTCAGTGGTGACATTTTTCTTTATCTGCTTTCCTATACGCCAGTAATTATTGAAATTCCTTAAATCGATATGTTGTTGAATTCGGGCCCAGGGTCAAATATTTATAGGCAGCCGGCTTTTGCCACCGACTGCCGCTGAGTATATTTTAAGTTCCTGCTTTGGTATTTCTTATTTTGCATAACAGTCATAAAGTTTTCAGGCAGATGATATTTTCAGCAGTTTTGGAACCTATAGCACAGAAATCCAATGTAATAAGTGAATTAACTGCATGTTTCGGATTTCTGTTCCTGTCAAGTTACGCCTGGTGGAATGTTAAACGCTGTCGGCAAATTTATAGCAATTGGCAAATTTGCAAGAATATGCAGATTATATGGGTTTGATATGTTTTCACTTCTCCAAGGAAATAAACTTTTATGGGGTTCGCGGCATTCAGCGCTGGCTTATGTATACGTGTGCTACGTGAGAAATACCATAGAAGAAATTTTAGAGTTTGGAAAATACCTTTTATTAATTAAAATTGAATATCGAAGCGCTGCACTATTCCATCGGTATTCTTTCGTTCGTGAATGCTAAGTAGCATCCATTGTGGTTGTCGTTTGACTGTCTACTCAAAAACTACCGATATTGATTACTGAAGCCAGTATAATCTATTTAATAGACACTGCACTTGAAATGTTTTTCAGTATTCGATAAACTTATTCCCCAGGCCTGTCATACTAAGTTCTTAATAGGTGAAACCGCAGTTCGTTCCTCATGTAGTTCCGAGTCACTTACAGCGACCACATTTCAGCACTGCATTGCCGCTTTTAGCAAATTGCCATTTTATTGTATTGCCAGAAGTTCAGATATTGACGACAACTTTGTCAAAACTAAAATTTCCTATAGGTATGACGATGCCTTTAGAACATAATTAGTGTGAAACTGGTACTGACACTTTGTTGTGTGGATTTTATATTTATTACGAAAGGACTTAATTGCATTGTCAAGAACAAATTAAATTAATCACGTATAGGTACTCACGTTGTGATGTTAAATACAAGAAATGTAAATACGTAATATTTGAACCTATTTTAAACATTATGAATTCATCTTTGCCATGCTTTTTTATGAATTCAATTGAAGACAATTTTGTGTGGTCTATGCGAGAGCCCCGCATAGATATTCACAAATATTTGCTCTTATTTATTTAACAAAAGATAATAAACATTGTAAATATGTCACATTCACTTGGTAGTATATTTACATATAAAATGTGATCTGTAAATTTTAATAAAAATGATTTATTGTTGAACCTGTTGTATTCTTCTATTTAAAACGATTTGTTATAAATGCAGTTACTAAGCGCTGACGATAAGAGAAACAGGTAAAAGTCCAGGAAAAAATAAAAAATAGCACGCACTTCAATTTTTATTTCACAACAAAGTCATTTTTGTAACAAAAATAGTCGCAGATTAGCTCTAAGCACACCTCTACACTCAGTTCAAAAAAACTAT
Organism: Xestobium rufovillosum; assembly: GCA_963966045.1. Lineage (NCBI taxonomy): Eukaryota > Metazoa > Arthropoda > Insecta > Coleoptera > Ptinidae > Xestobium > Xestobium rufovillosum. Next base: position 34,492,786 of record OZ014493.1, read on the forward strand.
GAGACTGAGGGGCTCTCAAACTCCAGAACGTCGAGGAATTGTGGATATTACTTTTTATGTTTTTATCACAAGTTTCGGGAAAAGTAATCGTCCGAGATTTCAGTTTTTGTCTCGCCTTCGGCAAGTCTCAGTGGGAGAATGCGATAAGCAAAGAAAGCCCACCTCTTACATGGTTCAAACTTCCTCCCTTCCTTTATAGCCTTTCACCCTTATGTAACTTTCACTTCATAAAATGTTTCAAATTACATTCTGCATGAAAAAAATTCGATATAAAAATAAACTAAACAAAAGCTTGCATTAATCTCAGTTTGTAAGTTTATTAATATAGCTCAGTTGGTTTTGTACGAAGAACTTTAGTTTGCGAACTATTTACATACAGATGAAGAAGAAGAGACTAATGGCTGAAAGTACTAAGAACTCGAAACTACAACGAAGTTAATAAAATCAAAAAATCAAGTAGTGTAGAGTGGAAAAGGCATACATAAATGTCAGAGCACGAGCAATGAAGAAATTGGAATGCGCGCCAGAACCAACAAATGTGTGAGGTGAGCAGAGTCTCTGAAGCTTCGTGTTCTCATTCTACCAAAAAAACAGAAGAGTCTGTCTCATATGAAATGAGATGTTGGACGGGCTTACTAAAACACTTACCTACACGTCCTTGTATAATATAACATGGTAAAAAAACTATTAACACAGTTTTTTGCACTATCTAGCATAAAAACAAACAAAAAAAACAGCCAGCCGTAGCAGTATCTGTTTACTACACATGCTTTTCATGATTTCAGTACAGGTGCATCGTACTTGACCTTCAGAATCTAGGTGAACCCACTTGACGTCGGTCTGATACCTATTGATACCTATTGGACATTCCACAGGTCACTTAAGCGGCCCCTACAAAATTTGCTACAAACGTCATCATCATAAAGTTTTCACTCCGAAGACTGGTTAGACGGGTGCCTCCGTCCTTTCCTGTCCTGAGCTAACCTACGCATTTCCCCAAAAGTTGGACATCCTAAATCCCTATAACTTTTTCAGGGCAGTAGTCTAATCTGGGCCTACCCCTACCTCTTTTTATTCCTGTCTCTGACTCTAGCATGAAGCGAACTAAGCCTTCCTACCTTAGAAGGTGTCCTACCATTGTTGTGATCTATATTTAATTAAGAAAAACAAATACTGTCAGATGAAAGATTGTATTGCATTCGCAGAATGTTTATAAACCAATGCTTATCGTTAAGCTTGCTTGCTGATTCATGTTATGGAAGTAGTATGTAGACGGTCGCGAGAGGCGAAACTGTATTCGTTTTAATCGCTTATTCATTTTCAATAAATTGCTAGTTATTCTTGAAGTTGTCTGAACTTACCACTCAGAATTCCACAAATATCCACAACAGGTTATGGGCCCAGGTGTCGCAGGTGGGTTGTTAAGTTCATTGTTGACTTTGAACGGTTAATTCAAGTTAGAGTGTGACTAAAAAAGTTGTTTAGTGCATTAAAATTGTTTTAACGCGTTATCAACAAAATGGAGGTTGATAAACTCAAAGTAGAGAAACTTCGAGACGCTGATAACTGGCCGCAATGGCAATTTGTCATGCGAACTTTATTGGAAAGTGAAGATGCTCGTGACGTGTGCGATGGCACAGTTAAGAAACCTGAAGTTGGTGATGAGCAGTATGAACAAAAACTGAAGAGATGGACAAAGGCTGATCGACTTGCGAAGAAACTCATAGTAACCACTGTGGACTCGAAGCCACTACAATTCTTAATGAGTTGTGAAACCGCAGAAGAAATGTGGAAAAAGTTGCACAGTATCTATGATATGAAGTCTGATGAGAGCCTCTCTCTCGTTCAGAAGCAGTTCTTTGAATTCCGCTGGGATCCTGCTGGAAATGTAGCTCAACACATCTCTAAGTTGGAGCAGTTGGCCAATAAAATGAAAATGTTGGGTGAACAAATTCCAGAATCCATGCTTCTCACCAGAATTTTGTCGACGTTGCCATCAAAATTTAATCATTTTCACAGCGCATGGGACTCGACTGATCCAGGTAAACGAACCATCGACAATCTAACAACGAGACTCATGACTGAAGAGTTACGCCTTCAAAAGCAGGTAACTGAAAATGAGGAATCAACAGTCGCATTGTTTTCGAAACTAAAATTGGGCAAGAAAGTTCCGAATTTTAAGAAAAAGGCTGGTTGTTTAAATTGCGGAAGGAAAAACCATGTTCGCGAAAATTGTCGTGGTTGTTATAAGTGCGGTTCGAAAGACCACATTCTGAAAAACTGTCCGAAAAACGAGTACCAACCAAAAAGTGGTAAATCCGGTGACGATTCATCGAGTGAACAACAGGCGTTTGTAGGAAGTGCTGACGTAATAGTAACCAGAGACATTTGGTTAATCGACTCAGGTGCATCTGACCATATAACCAATAGGCGTGATTGGTTCATGGAATTTAGCGAGTTTTCAAAACCCGTGATGATAAGAGTCGGAAACGGTCAGCAGATATCGGCGTTTGGTCGCGGGAACCTTAAAGTCGAAACGTTTGGTGAAACGACGTGGCTACCCGGTGTAATTTACGACGTGCTGTATGCTCCGGATATGACTCACAATTTGTTTTCGGTAAAAGTAGCGGCTAGCAAGGGCCTTGATTTTTGTATTAACAACAATGGCAAGCATTGTGTGTTTATGAAGAATGATAAAATTGTTGCTACAGGAGTAGAGCTCAATAATTTGTATCAACTTCGCGTTCGGGTTGTGCATACAAATAAAATTGTTTATTCTGCTGCTGCTAATAAAATCGGTTCGCTACAGTTGTGGCACGAACGGTTAGCTCACCAAAATAAAAAACATGTGCAATCGTTTTTAAAATTAATGGGAACTGAAGTGACCTCGGACAATACATTTTGTGATGGTTGTGTTTATGGGAAGCAACATCGAAGAAGTTTCAGTCAAAGAACAGAAGATACTACAAATGCTCCTAGGGAATTGGTGCATTCTGATGTATGTGGTCCGATGAGCGTGGAATCAGTTGGTAAGAAACGATACTTTGTACTATTTAAGGATGATTTTAGCAAGTTTAGAGCTGTTTACTTCATTCGAGAAAAGTCGGAGGTAAAAGACAAATTGAAATCATTTTGCAACGAAGTACACACAAAGTTTGGGCATCAAATTAAAGAGCTGCAAACTGACGGAGGCAAAGAGTATGTAAACAATGATGTTCGAATGTTCTTGAGTGAGATTGGAACTAAACATATTGTAACTGCCCCGTATACACCAGAACAAAACGGAGTAATTGAAAGAGAAAATAGAACAGTAGTGGAAGCTGCTCGTTCTATGTTATACGCAAAATCCTATCTTCCACAGAAGCTTTGGGCAGAGGCAGTAAACACTGCGGTTTACGTGCTTAATCGAACTGCACCAACAAGAATATCAAAGAAAACGCCATATGAGTTGTGGTATGGAAAGAAACCAAAAGTCACAAACTTAAAGGTCTTTGGGACAGAATGTTATGTGCACATACCCAAAGAAAAGAGACGTAAGCTAGACAAGAAATCCCAAAAAGGATATTTTGTGGGGTACACAGAAGGAGTCGAAGCTTATCGCATATGGGTTCCTGATGTCAATGATGTCATCGTAAGCAGAGATGTCGTTTTCAAAGAAGAATCAACATTATCTGTAACAACAGAAGTTGACACAATTGGTACCTCTGAATCTGCTGAAGAAGCGGAAGATGTTGAATGTTCAGACAACAATTCCGAGTCGAATGGTGAAGAAGACATACGCAAACTGAGAGATAGGAAAACACTGAAGAGACCTGATTATTATGGTGTTCCTATTTGCATGACGGCTGAAACAGAACCAACGGATTACGATGATGCAATGAATTCTGAAAAGGCTGAACATTGGCTCAGTGCAATGACAGAAGAAATGAAATCCTTAGCCAAAAATAATACTTGGGTTTTAGTTGACAAGCCGGTTGGTAAAAAGGTGCTTGATAATCGTTGGGTATACCGAATTAAATATCACCCCGATGGCTCTATAGATCGCTATAAAGCGCGATTAGTCGTGAAAGGGTGCTCTCAAAAGGAAGGTTATGATTACAATGAAACCTTCAGTCCAGTAGTACGTTACGATACTATTCGAGCAGTCTTAAGTGTGGCATCATCAGAAAAATTAATTCTAAGACAATTCGATATTAAATCCGCGTTTTTGTATGGCAATTTGGATGAAGAGATTTTCATGAATCAACCAAAGGGATTTGAAAATGCTTCGAGCAAGGTTTGTAAGCTATTGAAAAGTTTGTACGGCTTGAAACAAGCTCCCAGATGTTGGAATCGAAGATTCACTGAATTTCTGCAGAATTTTGGTTTGAGGGAGAGTACTTGTGCCACATGTCTATACATACTTAACGATAAAACGAGAAAATTATTTCTTTTGCTATATGTTGACGATGGGTTAATAGTTGCTTCTAAAGCCGAAGATGCTGATGAGTTACTTGAACAAGTACAAAGCAAGTTTGAGGCAAAAATCGTAACACAAGTAAACAGTTTTCTTGGTATGGAAATCGAGCAGAAGTCAGATGGCTCAATTTTTATTAATCAAAGAAATTATGTTCATAAGATTCTGGCGAAGTTTGGAATGAAAGAAGCAAAGTCTGTGTCAATTCCAATAGAACCTGGCTGGAATTCCAACGGTTCTAATGAGTTAGCCAGAGATTTTCCTTATCGTGAAATAGTAGGAAATCTCATGTATCTTCATGTCATATCCAGACCTGATATAGGATTTGCACTCAACGTTGCATCAAGATCATTGGAAAAACCAACGGAAGCGCATTGCAATTTGGTTAAACGTATACTTAGATATCTCAAATATACAGAAAATCTTGGACTTCTTTATGGAACAAATGGAAGTTTGGAAGTGTACAGCGATGCAGATTTCGCAGGTGACACTACCACAAGGAAATCAACTACAGGAATAGTCTGCAAATACAGTGATGCGGCAATTACTTGGCAGAGTAAAAGACAGCAGTGTATAGCATTGTCAACAACTGAAGCAGAATTTATAAGTGCGGCAAGTGCGGGGAAAGAAATGGTTTGGTTAATTCGTTTGTTTAATGAAATTGGTGTATGTGAAAATAAAATTGAAAAAGCTGTTTTACGTGTTGATAATTTAAGTGCGATCAAGTTGATAAAGAATCGGCAGTTTCATCAACGTACTAAACATATTGATGTTCGTTATAATTTTATACGTAATCTGTATGAAGAAAATAGGATTAAGTTAGAATATGTACAAAGTGATGAGCAAATTGCTGATGTTATGACTAAACCACTGTCACGTCAAAAGTTTGATTATTTGAAAGGGAAACTTGGTTTAACAACTAATAAATAGGTTTTGTATTGTTGTTATCTGTCAGTATGTTTTTAGGGAGAGTGTTGTGATCTATATTTAATTAAGAAAAACAAATACTGTCAGATGAAAGATTGTATTGCATTCGCAGAATGTTTATAAACCAATGCTTATCGTTAAGCTTGCTTGCTGATTCATGTTATGGAAGTAGTATGTAGACGGTCGCGAGAGGCGAAACTGTATTCGTTTTAATCGCTTATTCATTTTCAATAAATTGCTAGTTATTCTTGAAGTTGTCTGAACTTACCACTCAGAATTCCACAAATATCCACAACAACCATCCTATCCTATTTCTTACTGTCTTCAATAAATTTCGCTTTTCTCCAACTCTTCCTAATACCTCTCTGTTGCTAACCTTATCTATCCACGGTATCTTCATCATGAGCCTATAACACCACATTTCAAATGCTTCTAATTTTTTCCTATCCGCTTCTCCTATCGTCCAAGTTTCGCACCCGTACAATACCGTACTTCATACATACGTTTATAAGAGCCTCTTCCGAGTTTCTACATTTATCATTCTCGAGCAGAATAGTTGTTTCTTTTTATTAAATGCAACTCGGCCCTGCGCTATCCTTTGTTTTATATCTCTAGAGGTCCTACCAGTTACGAGTTATTTGATTTTCTAAATAGCAGAAATCTGAGACTTCCTATATCGTCTCATTTCCAATTTGTATTTTAGTTTTAGATCTATTTTCACGACCCCTATACACCAAAATTTTGGTTTTCTTTTTATTGATCTTCATATAGTTTGATCTTCATAGATTAATACTAGGAAATACTACCTAATAAAGCATTATTTGAAAATAAAAATATATAATCTAAAAATAAATTTATGGTCAAAATCTAACTCGCATCATTCAGTGCAAGATCAGGTGTAATTCCTTGAAACAGTGACATGTCGGAAAGAGGTATTGCTCTTGGAGCACCACCGACACCTCCTATTATTAATGTTTTTCTCGTCAGGTACATTCTCATGATAGTGATGAACTTGAAAATTTACCATTGTTGGAGCTGCTTGAATGCTAATCACTTCTTTTATTATTTCTTCACAAAATTTCCGAAGAATTTTATTTGTGTCGTTTCTTTTTCTAAACATGTTGTATCAAAACACAATATATGTGGCATTCATAATTTGTTCTGAGAAGCCACTACAGGTATCAGGCTCCCAGAAAAGAGATAGGGGAAGACAAGTCTGACGTCGACCATATATGCGTGTATATGGATGGGATAAGCAAGCGCTCGCCGTTTGAGAAGGAAGACAAGCGAAAGCAAATGATTGCACACGACCCGACTGTGACGCTTATGGACCAACGTCACAATTAGTGCTGATGGCACCAATTCCCCTGTTGGAAAATCTCGGAAGACCGCAGAATTCAGACAAACTACCGTTGCACAACAGAAGACATAAGTAACGTTGCAACGTAAAACGTGAATCAATGGTACCATGGTCATTAAAGGGTGCTGTAAGTGATAGGCTGTGCGTAAAATAGACCGATGGAATATTACGAAGTTTCATTCTTGAGCTGAATAATACTTAGTTGAAACAGCTACGAATTTGTGGCCACTGTAGTGACCATATGGTTCACCACTTGAAATCGCAAAGGCTAATAGTTTTATGCGAGGATGTAACTTTCCTGAGTGGAATTTTTGTAAATGACAGTTGGTATTGTGATCTCAAGTTAGATAAGACGTAACTAAGGCATGTGAGACAATAAATCACGTTGTTTATTGTTCAAAATTAACTTTACAGTGGAGAAAGCTTCTCCTCTAGAGGTTCACTTCCGCTCCTGCCGTTGTGTGCTAAGTGTTTAGCGCTAAGTTTGTTAATATTTCCCTTGTTAGCATAGTGTTTCCTGATTAATTATCATTCCTGCTTTCAGAGCACTTGTACATTCACATTTATCAGTTTCATATTTCAATGTCTTTACTGACGCATTAATAGTTTGAAACTTCAAGACTTTTCTTCAATTATACGTTGCTATTATCAGGGAGTCAAGTTCAAACGATGAAGGATTGTAGTCATCCGACACTTTCTTGTTTAAATAAGTTATGAGGTTAAATTAATCGTTTTCGTATTTCACTTCGTACTAAAGCAATCGAATGGCTTTATTGCTGGTTTGTTAATCAATGCTCTTTATTGTTTATGCAGTGCGTTGATGAATTTTGATGCATGACCGAAAATTTATCAAACTAAAAAATTAATAAGTTTCCATTTACTTTTGTTTTTATCTGACAATGTCATTTGATAGTATTCACTTAATTTTGCGAATTTACCATCTTTACACCCCTAGCTCGACCCTTAGTAATAGGCAGGTTCGGTAATTTTGAAATTTCATTAAAATTGATAGTTTATTATACTGAAGGCAGTTATGTTGTTAATTTCTGTTAAAAAAACTTCCTTCGCCTGTGAAGCCGTTGCAAAGTTTTCCGTCGGTGCGAGGCTAGAAATCGTACCTTGCAGCGAGTACGCCGCGTGACGTCAGAACTTAGTATAACATACAAGTCCCAGCTTCAGCGCGCAGCAGTCCCATAAGTATTATGCATATGCATGTGTAGTTAAATTGTTAAATATTATTAACTGGTTCTAACTGGTGTTTTCTGTTTTGTACCCAGACTAATACATCGTACAGCACACCAATAAAACGGAAAAAGTGGTTCGTTGGAGCCAGAAGGAAAATCGGTCAGCATTATCGATATTTTCGCGAGTTAGTTTATCATTGCAAAAGTTTATAAAATTATCGGCTGCCCCATTGCAGCCACTCTAAATAAAATCGAACATAATGTAATTTATCGACAGTTTTCTGGGACCCCTTGGTACTTGGCAACGTGTTACGGTTAGCATAATTTGAAACAGGATGCTAGGAGCATGACGGAGCCAAATACTGAATCGCCGTAGCGTTCCCTCCCTGAACTAAAAAAGAAAATTTTATTAACTATTCTACAATAATAATTAAATAGTACGTCATCATAAAGTTCTCTTTTGAAGACTGGTAGGACGCGTACCTCCATCCTTTCCCTGAGCTAGCCTACGCATTTCCGTAAAAGTAGAACATTCTACATCCCCAACTATTTGAGAGCAGTAGTCTAATCTGCTCCAACCTCTACCTCTTTATTCCTATCTCTGACTCTAGTATGTCGCGAACTATTCCTTTGTGTCTCAGAAGGTGTCCTACCATCCTACGATCCTATCCCCTATTCTTTATTGTCCATACATTTCTCTTTTCCCCAACTCTTTCTAATTCCTCCTTATTGCTAACTTGTCTATCCAGGGTATCTTCAACACCCGTCTGTAGCATCACATTTCAAACGCTTCTACTCTTTTTCAATCCGCTTCTCCCATTGTCCAAGTTTCGCACCCATAGGTATAATTTCGTACTCCATACATGCGTCTTTAAGAGTCTCTTCCGAGTTTCTACATTAAGCGTTCCAGAATATAGCAGTTGTTTCTTTTTGTTAAACAAGTACCTAGTGCCTACGTAGCGTAGTTTTTTGATTCGCGTGAGTTGTATTTGTTTCCTTTTTTTTAAAAAAAATTCCAATCCGTTATAAAACTGTTAACTTGATAACTTGTCAATCACTTAGGTATACATACCTACATAAATGAGTAGGTATGTATTGTATTGTATTAGAGAATATAGGTAGGTACATATTTTACAAACAGAAGTAAGCAGGTATCTACAATCTACATACCTACTTATACTGAATTATAAAAGGCATGTACAGTTAATAAATTGTTGACTTTGTTTTACTTATACCGGTCTGCCTTTACACTACTGTTTTGAGGTTGAATGAAATTGGGGTTAGATGCAAGAATCACACACCATTTCCACATTTACCGGGACATTTACCTACTACATAAATATGGCAAATTATGTGAATCGGACTTTTGATACTCTTGTTGCATCATTATATCGATTATGTTGTCTTTGTTTTATGTTTCCTTGACACCTTACTTTAAAAATTCACGCTCGAAATAGTCCCAATAAGTATGTCATGAGATAGGTACCGCTTCACGGGCACTTCAAGAGAAGTGGGATGAGCGCATTACGAATCTCTGACGTCAAACCAATAACAAAGCGAACTAGCATGTGGGCGTGATAAGCTAATTTCTTTCGCTTATTTCGCCGCAAAAAAATTTTGTAGAAAAAAAATTTCGCCGTAAATCAAATACAATAACAATTTTCTGTCATTTTCATGCCAAAAATAGATATCTTATTTTTCGTCGAACCTCCCTATTCCTGGTTATGGCACCCGATGACACCAATGCCAAAAAAGCTCAAATACTATGCACAACAGCGCAAACTCTCGTAACGTACATATAAATATGGACTCGACTGTACACTATTTGCACATCTGCTCAGAGCATACTCCGAATAGGTAGGTACCTACCTTAATTTGCTGTGGTCGTATCTGTCAATAAGTGCTGGAACCCACAGAATAGGGACATCTATTTAACTATCAAGTAGACCCTAGTGAATTATCCGAATGCTTAATGTGACTGCCCCTCATGTTCTCATGTTAAACAGTAAAATAAGTATGTTCAAGTTCTGAGTTTGTGGGTATTGTTGGAAGTTATGTTGAATCCTATTCTCGGATTCTCCCCATTTCCATTATCGATTGCAAATGGTAATTGACTTGTTAAGACCTAATTAAAAAGTTCTTTTACTGAAAGTGTTTCAAATTGAATGTCAAAAAATTGTATGAAAGGCACCGTGTCAACGGAAATATCAAGTGGGCTGATTTTTAAAATAAATTGTGGTTTGGGTAGTGGGCACAATTTAATTACATATTATTCTTGCTCGCGGAACTTTCGTTTATAGTCTTGCGTTCTTGTAAAAGAATAATGCTTATTTAATTACATAAGAGTGAGAGAGAGAAGCTGGTATAATATGTATATAATCAAGGATTTAAGGAATTGTACAGCGAAACGAATATAACGGGAATAATAAGAGGTCAGAGACAAAACTGGCTGGGGCGCATAATGAAGATGTCAATACGAGATGACAAGGAATGCATAGAGACAGAAGAAAATTGGGTGAAGGAAGTAATAGGGAAAATTAGAGTTAGTGACTGGATAAGGAAAACGCCGGATAAGAAAAATTGAGAGAATTGGTCAATCAAGCTTCGGCCATCTTTTATTTACAATATTTTATGTGGAAATACTGGTAGTTACCTAAATAAATTACTAAATTGAAAATATTTAATCTGGCCAGGCAATATTCACGTTAGTTCTTAAATATTTACGAATTTATGTCATTTTATCAATAAAACATATTTACGTATATCTAGTACTTGATATATTTTCTCCTTTTAATATATTGATGTTTATTTTATTCATAGATAATTCTGCTTTAAACTGTAAAGGCGGATTCAGGATAAATAGTTAAAGTTTGAAGTACATATCTATTATTTTATAAAACGTTACAGTAAGGCGGCCCCTAGACGGTCAGTAATATTGCGCAATACTTTTATTGTGCAATATTATTGTATGACCCCTCGAACCCACACGATCAATATTTATTGCACAATAATATTGACAGCTCACAAGCGTCAATATTTTCGCCATGGGCGCGCTGCAACTGTCGTGGTGGTGCTTAAACTTACAAACAAGCGAAAACGTCGCTGGTTGAAAGAATGGTTCAAAAGAAGGCAAAAATATGCTCACGAACATCTTTTAAGTGAGGTTAAGGACTTCAAGAATTTCGTAAGAGTGGATGTTGCAAAATTTTAAGAGTAACTAGACTTGGTTACACCGTTGATTGAGAAAAAATACAAATATGAGGGAAGCTATACCACCTTTTCAACGCCCATCAATTACATTGCGATATCTTGCAACTGGAAACACCCTCGAGGATTTGAAACTTCACAGTGCTATTGCACCAGTCTTTACTTAATAATTATGGAAACCTGGGATGCAATACTCGTACAAGTTTTAAGACATTTACATAAAACCGTTTATTTATTAAACTTTTAAATACAAAATACAAACTTATTGATCTGTAAATTAAGTTAAATATTCAGCTAGTGAATCAACATTTTTGCTTTGCTTTTAACGTTCCATAGAGCTGGCAGCTCTCTGTATAGCTGGATACAATCAAGAATAAATTCTCTTTTCCTTTTCATTTTCTGCTTCTCCGCCATTTTTTTCGTCTTTGCTCTTCGAATTCTAAACCTTGACTAAACAATATTGCGCAATATTAACCCTATACGGTTCAATGAAAACATATGGTGCAATAAAATTTAAACTCGTTCAATCTTTTGCCCAATCATTGTGCAAACTTCCACACTAAGCCTAGATGGTCAATATTAGGAATTGCGCAATATTATTGACCGTCTAGGGGCTGCCTAAGAGTACAATATATTTGGTTTTCTGTTTGCATTAAGTGGCATTGGGGAAGTCTCGTCTATCTCGCTCACTCTCGCTGATTTTCCCTGGGAACTAGGTGTTCGTTTTTTAAAAACACAAACAACTTTCGGAGTTTCTACCTGAAATTTTATATACTTAAAGTTTTTGTTGTGTAAATGTGCACTATGATTTCAGTTTTTCTAATTTCAGAAGGAAATGTCTTATTTCCAATTCAAAATATGAAAAACATATCAATTTTTAAGTAAGCAGGAAAAGCTTCCTTTCTAAAATTATAAAGAACTAAGACCATAGCACTCAAAGTTGCTTGTGTAATCTTTGAAAAACGAACGTCTAGTTTTCAGAGATTATTAATGTGCGCGAGTCTCCTTAAAATCATTTCAATTTGTTTCAAATATGAAAAAGAAATCAAAATTCTATAAACACCCATATAAAAGTGCCGTTAAAAGAAACATTAAAAGCACCTTTGAACTTATATTATTTCAAAATGGAAACAAGTCGAATAAAAATAGTTAATACGGAACGGGTCCCAGCATTACGTAGTTCATTGCCAAATTTTATGTTGCTTTAACGGACACCCGTCTCGTTTATGAACTTGATGCAGAACCTACACAAACAGAAAATAATAGTCGAATGGAACTGGCATTCGACTAACAACAGCCCTGACACTCGGACCCTGTCATAAAAATAAAATTTTCCAACCACGTAAAATTGTACCCCCTTTGGAACGTTACATAATTCAATATGTGTATATGAAATTCGAGGGTAGTACTTTAAAGAAATCGAACGAGCATGCTACAGTTGCTGTTTTGAAAATTGTTGTTCTGTTTCTTTCGTCAGCATTCCAAACCTTCTCGAAGTACATGGACCTGAGTTTATTTACATTTTATTTTTGTGTAACATGCTAATTATTGGGGTTGCTGGAAGATCAGAGGCTTGATTGTTCGGTCCACGTGTAGCAGCTCCGAGGGATTCCACTTCACTTATTGTGGAAATGTCTTCCTGCGGTTTTTCTTTATTTTTATTAGATATATTCTCTTTAGTGAGCATTATCACAAAATTCAAACTGTCCGAGAAATATGCACTTGTAATCTTGCAATAGGTATGTACGCAAATAGAATAATGGATCCCTTGCACACATATTCCCAAATAGAGCATTTCACACTTCTTCAGTACATAATATGTTCTTTTAACTCTATATGAATTTCAAACGGAAAGACTATTTACTTTACTACACAATCATCCTTTGTTTGGCAATTTGAAATTTGAAAAATCCTATAGGAAAAACTATTATTTCGTACTTATCTGAATTATATTGCTTGAATTGTTTGCTTAAATATAACGAGCCTGCTAATGCTACATTTAAGAGAATCTGTCGGAAACAAATTTGATGGAGTATCGCTTGTTTGGTCAACGAACTTTGTTTGCGTTTATCTTGTAATTTCCTGAATTACGAAATTGTTGCATCTGTGGGGATTTTGGCTTCGAGAGATAAATACCCGGAAGTTTGGGTAGAGAGGCCTCGACTTTTGGTATAAGTTAATGAAGTTCTGAAATTCTCTTCTACGGCTTAGTACAGTTATCAATATAGCGTGGGTTCTGATAACAGTGTTTGGATCAGATTGAAATTGCCTGCATTTGCTTACAGGAATATGAATATGTATACACATAAGAATACAATATAACTAACATACATATACGTAGAAAAAATCTTCAAACTAATTTTGCACGAATCCGACTGACATATTTTGGTGGAGGAGCCGGACGATATGAATCATATTGATAAGGACAACTGACGGAGTAATTTCGGTTTTAGATTCTCAGTCATAAAAGAATGTGAAAAAGGAAATTGCGAAACTGAAAATTTTATTTCTGTCAGTTTGTTTAGTATTCCAGTCACTGTAGAAAATTTTGGGCCATAAATTACAAACAAGCTGAATTTATGGATTCCGGTAGTGAATTAATCGTAGAGTCGGAGTAGATAAGCTATGCCGATACGGGCTCAAAATCCTGGCTTCTGATTGGTCCATTGAAATTTTTACTTCCGGTCCGGGACAAGAACCTAGAATTAGTCTGGACAACAACCTAAAATATTCAGGAAACGGTAATGGTGGAGGTGACGTTCAACTATTCTCCGTCAGATGGCGTTGTCGTCAAATAAAAATTAAACTATTCTCCGTCAGATGGCGTTGTCGTCAAAATTAAAAATGGCGGCCGTCGCGGCGACGCATTGACAATTTTAAAATTGACAGGTAAAAATTTGCAAATTAAAAAATTGGCAGATGGCGTTGTTATCAAAATGGTGGAGTAAGTCATCACGCTATTGCGCGTTAAATTGCGCTACTGCAACAGAGTGGGAGAGGTAATTGAGTAATTACACGTATGTCAAAACAATAAACAGTTTATTTAATAATAATCGATAAACATACACTTAAAAGTAAAACAAAAATAAATCTATTAAGTGGCACATCCGACATCTTCAACTAGGTGCAAACGGAAAATACTTAGTATTAAGAATAACAAATGTTGCACGTTTGTGAGAAAATATACAGAAATAAGTGTCGATCACAGTTACAGCAATATACAGCGCGGCCGAGCTCTTCATAATGCCAAATGGTTGTAATTGTGTGCTTGGAGACGACGGCGACTTCAGCGATGGAAACGATATTTGCGTGAATGAGGCAGTAATGGCAATAACAGTTGTTTTCGTTGTCAATAAAATATGATTCTATAACGCACACGTTCTCAAACGTGTGAGGATTATTATTAGTAATATCGGGCACCACCACAATTTGCTCATCGGTCACCTCTGGTTCGGAACTTGACTCATAATCGGATGAACCACTCATATTTTAGCAAGTAAAAGTTACGCGAATTCGAAAATGTTCGCAGCAGTGGGCTTGCCCACGTTCTTGGTACCACGATAAATAATGGAGAGTTCGTTTGGCACCAGAGAGTCGATCATCGTTTTGGTCACATGATCACTCATTCGTTGTGGCAGGAACAATATATTTTTATCCAGCTCAACTAGCACACTTTCCCCGAAAGACGTTTTAATTTTCCGCATTCCTATTATGGGATATTTACGGTTAAGAATCATATCAGCAGGAGTAAGTTTTGGTTTGAACTCACACTGGGCCAAGTCATTTAATTTTTTAAATTGAGCCATAATCTCTCGTACTTCGCGCAAATTAAACCGTTTACTAATCACACCACACTGTTAACAGAATGAGCCAGAATTTATGGAGTTCTATTTTTATATAGATATACAATAGAGAGGGGATAAAACGACAAGAATTGACACGCGCTAGATTTTCTTATCAGCAGGACACACACATCCGGGACCCGCGCTTTTTAAAAAACCCGCGAAATATTTTCAGTTATAAGTGTGGCCGCGCCTTTAGCCCAGTTTCCAGGGCCGCTCGCCGGATATTTATGATAACAACAGGAAACTTGCTCTAGAAGCGCTATCACCAGCAAAACATATTTATTATTCGATTTTAACCAAGTCTTTGAGTGAATGAATATTGTGTTCGTGTTTTTAGGCGCGGCATTTTACCTGAAAGGGATAGTATTTTACCCAGAAGACGAACGCGGAAGAAAGATAAGGTGAGTGTTGTATTCTATAATATTTTTCCTTACATAAATGAGCTCAAACGAGGTGGTTAGTACTAACTATTTAGCCGACGCATTTTGTTAAAAATTTGATATACAGGGTGGCTTGGAAAATTTTAAATATGTGTTAATGCGTTGAATTAGATATGCGGGTTATGTAGTCGCCATAAATTTCAACAATTATTTTTGGTACTCTTGATTTCAGAAATACAGGGTGCGGCCAAAAGGTTGTAAGTATTTTGTATGACATATTTTTAGCGGTTTTCATTTCAGGATTTGTATTTTAACTTTAACGTTCTGTAACTAATACGCAATTGTTTGTTTTCCACAGAAACGGTGAGAATTGGTATTCCTGGAACATCTTATGACTAAATGGAGAAAGAGTCGATTAGGACACCCCGTATGATCTTCAGCGAGAGAGAGGAAAATGGGCTGTTGGACATTTCGGATTTTAAGACGACATTAAACATCAGGGAACAAGCTGAAGTGAGTACATTCCTTAGACTTAGTAAATTTCAATTACACATTATTTTTGCTGCTCTAAACTTGCTATACGTGTTGTTTTGAGGGTATTTAGGGGGCAAATTTCAATTATTATTTTTAGTGCTCTGGATTTCTGAAATACAGGGTGCAGTCGGAAGGTTGTAAGTATTTTACGGCCATGTATGACGTATTTTTAGTGTTTTCCATTTCAGGATTTATATTTCTATTTACTATAACTAATATTTATTTGTTTGTTTTCCACAGAAACGGTGAGAAGTGGTATTCCTGGAACATCTTATGACTAAATGGAGAAAGAGACGATTAGGACACCCCGTATGATTTTCAGCAAGAGAGAGGAAATTGGACTGTTGGACATTTCGAATCTGGAACGATGGTGACGTCATCAATCTTCAAGTCAGCTTCAAATGACGCGACTCTTGCAAGTATTTTATGCTACCTGGTGATGCTCTTATTCTAATTTATACAATAAAAATCATTGTACTTAATCGTCGAATTTATTTAATCTTACATTATGGTAATAATTGACTTACATAAGTATATAAAGTGAAGCAATTTCTTATTGCACAAACACAATAGGTGTTATTAAGATGACTTAAACAATATGGGATATTTTTCTCAAAATTTGGAACAGATTCACAATCTTCGGTTTCTTCAAGGTTGATTATGAGAGGGATCGAAGTAGTAGTAGTCGATGCTGGAGAGCTTCTTTCACGCATAACCACACTCTCCAAGAATTCCTTCTTTTCGCGTCCTTTTACGTACACCCTTTGTACATCGGTAGAGCACAAAAATTCTCCCAAAACATCGCCCACATGTTCGTATTTAATGTGACCACTGCTGTACCTGATACAATGATGATTAGATTCCAAATACCTGACTTGTCGTGCTTGTTCCACAGATAAAGACGAATAATTTTTCGGCGGCCCAAATATGAAATGTGCTGTTCTCATACCATCGTTTATGGCGACTTCTTTCGCCACAAATTCGGGAATACGAAACCCCTGTATGTCTACAACTAGAAACTTCATCTTTAACTCTCTCCGTCCTTCCTTCCTTCCGGGCAATCTGCTCAATACTGAGGGTTAAAATTACATTATATTTCTAACGGCGCCAGACAGAGGTTTATACTCTACTACGCAGTCGTGAATAATTATGCAGTAGGCTCGGGTATTTTCGGGAAAATTATTCGAACTTTCGAATTCCAGTTTGACATCTACGGTTGACGACTTTAGAGCCTCGTTTTGCTTGGAACAGTCAATAACAAATATTGCTTTCTTGTGGAACTCGTAATATGAGAGTAAAGGTTCAGGGCGTAATTTTCCGCGGAAACTTTTTTGAAAGTCCACGTACATTAGGTATGCGTCCATGTACCGTTTTTTCCTGAAATCCATTCGCAGAGATTCATACGGATAACACTGTGAGTTTAAATAAAGTCTCACGTCAGTTAAATTTACGTTGTCAAAGTAATCAATATCTCCTGTCGGATTATCTTTTCTCCCTGTTTGAAATGCCACAATGACATATCTGGGCCGTTCAACGTTTGTTGTAGTTTTAACAGCCCACACATCCCGATTTGTCTCTCTCAGTGCAGGTAACTCGTGAAACTCCCATCGCCTGAACGGAATCAGTATAGGTGAATCTTTCGATATTTCGTTCAAAAGCCTCAATTTCACCGCGTCATTTGGATATACGTGCTTCACACGTAATTCGATGTTAGTAATTTCAATCGATGCCGTCTTAGTGCTGGCGGGAGGAATTTGAAAACAATTATCATCGGTTCGTGCTCTTATCAAGCGCAGTGTATGCTTTCCGCTAATGACCCGCCTGTAATCTTGGAAGACCCCCAACAAATAATCCAAGGGCATTCCAACTGTATAGGTCTTATCAGTATGGAGGGTTGGAATAGGGGTGTCGTCTCGAGGGTAGTTCCACCCTAATACGTCGTAGGGGACGCATTCGCTGGGACTGAGGGATATGTAGGTGCGTAGAGAGCTAGTTGTTCCGGGGTCTCTAATTTTATCCACTTCTTTTCCATTTAATTCGTAAGTTATAGATTCAAATAGATAAGCCCCCGAATTATTTGAAAGCTTCACTTCACCCACACCTTCCCCGCCAATTTTTAATTTTGCTTCTATATGTAAAACGGCCTCATTCAATGACACCAACACATCCTCTTGATTGATTGATATTATAATTTCATCCGAATTACCGAAAGATTTGGTCTGGGGGTGATACGTATGTATTTCTTCCCGGACGATAGAGTCATCAAAATTTGGGTCGCCGAATATTTCTAGTTTGCTTGACATGGTGCCCCAGAGACCGAAGAAACCTGATATTTTCTAAAGTTAGAGTTGCTCTGTTGCGTTGTTGTTGTTGTTGTTGTTGTTCTTGAACTGTGTCTGCTAAGACTGAATCTTTCCGAAACGGCTCTGCTTTAATATACTCTGCGAAGGTTAGACCCATGATGGTAGTCCATTGAGGGTGAAGGTCTGAGACATGACTGATAGAAAAACTCTTTGGTACACAAATTTATTTATTTGCCAAAAATTCTAAGCACAAATGACCGCAGTTAACGCTTCCGTAGTTTTGATATCTGTTGTAATTGTATAATATTTTACATCCGCGAAAATAATTAAGTAATTCGAGAGGGGGTTTGAGATCTCCAAAACTGTCAAAGTACTGCACAACCCCGTCCCGCTTCTTGTAAGCCACCCAGTGTGTCCCCCGTCCAGATTCGCTGTCCAAATTAACTACTGCAGACTCGTTGCGTTTGAAGGTAGCCGGCATACCGTCACGCATAAACACACCTCTGAAATGGGGAATTTTCATTTGTTTTGCGTACTTTACGATATCTGAGTCCGTCAGAGGTCGTCGACGATTATTGATTCCTACCGGCATTTTGTTCAGTTTTTTTCGCTCTTGAGAAAGAGACCCATGCCTCTTCGATACGGTTTTAAGTATAGACCGCTTCCCTTTTTACCCAACGCAATTGCTTCCATAGTTTTGTTGTGCCGAGATAATTCGTCGAATTTCTTGGTTGCTTGTTTCGAGTCGTTAACAACCTTCGCAATGCCTGCGGCGCCCCCAGATAGAGCTCCCAATGCTGAAAGTCCCGCGAAGATGGCCGGCAAGAGAGGTAAAAAACCGCCAGATTTCGGAATAGGTATAACTCGAGGCGTTCGAACTTTCTTCTTACCTCCAGCTTTACGTACTGCGTTCCGCGCCGCTTCTAAAGCTAATTTAACGGCATCATTAACATTTGGTGCTCTAGCATCTTTTATCGCTTGCTTAGATGCTTCTATGATTCGTCTTAAAGCGACCTTCTTTTTCTTGGCCTTTAATCGTTGTTGTTGTCTTCGCCGCTTCAAGCCCATTCCTAGTTTACGTTTAACTTTCATCGCGTTCGTGACCGCCCAAGCTGCAGCCTTTTCACCGAATTTTGAATCTTTTGCCTTCACGCGGTCCCACGCCTTATACTCGAGAATTTTGTCGGCTTTGTGTCGTTCCTCAAGATTCTCACTTTTGGAATAAGCTACGTCGTGGTCTTTACACGCTGCGTCTAAGGGATTAATACCGGTATCCCCGCGTTGAAGTCTTTTTCTCAATTTAGTACCAGGGCCACAATACTGATAACCGGGCACGTGAAGTTCAAACGGGAGCTTATTTATAAGAGCGTTTAAAACACCCTCACCTTGATAGGTTAACATAGATACTGAACCGGCCACGAAGAGATATGCTCTATAAATAGGCGCGTACGTGTAATGTTCGATCAGTTAATAGAAATGCGTATAATTAAGCAAACCGCCTCGCTGCCAATAAGAAATCTCGATGATGTTGCCGGATCTGTTAAACCGAAACTATCAAAGCACGGGTGTCTGCTACCAAACAGCATACGTGCTCTAATTTGCGGCCCCAGTGGATGCGGAAAAACGAACGTCCTCATAAGCCTCATTTTCGATCCTAATGGACTGCGTTTTGAGAATGTTTACGTGTACTCGAAATCATTGAAGCAATGGAAGTATGAAATTTTGCAGAAAGTTATGTCACGTGTTGATGAAGTGAACTATTACCCCTACGAGGATAATGATAAAGTATTAGATCCATCGGAAGCGAAACCATATTCTCTGATGATATTTGATGACATCGCGTTTGTTAACCAAGCCAAGGTTTATCCATATTTTACGACTGGGAGACATTGGGAAATTGATTCTTTCTATTTATCTCAAACCTACACTAAGATCCCGAAGCATCTCATACGAGATAATGCGAACTGTATAGTGTTGTTTAAACAAGACGCTTTGAACTTGAGACACGCCTACGATGAACATGTGACGACAGACATGACATTCGACCGGTTCAAAAATATTTGTTCCGAATGCTGGAATGATAAGTACGGCATGTTAGTGATAGTAAAAGATAATGCGATTAACGAGGGAAGATACAGAAAAGGGTTCGATGGGTACATTGTAATATAAATACAACCGGTTCATTGATTATCGGTTCATATCAATTGGTGAATCGGATCTGATCAGTTCATTAGAAGTGACCGCTCAAGAGACCAAAGAGGCCGATCGATGGGGTCAAAGAGACCGATCGAAGGGATCGCATCACGCGGTCGCTTCCATTCGAAGGGCTCAAAGAGACCGCTCATGCGCTTTTCAAGCGATCCCTTTAAGCGATCGCTTGGACCCATTCAAAAACCGGTTGACCGGTCGGAAGCGATCGCTTGGACCCATTCAAAAACCGGTTGACCGGTCGGTTAACCGGTCGGTTAACCGGTTCAAAACCCGTTCAACACCTTATCAAAACCAGTTCAAAATGACGGGAAGACATAATAAAGTTAACCATGGCCCTCGACGTAACATCAAACCACCCAAGTCTACACAAATTACAGAGGAACTTATTAAAGCCGCCGATAACATACGAAAAAAATATATGGCTTTAAGGTTGGGAAGAGCCGAAGAGGATGAATCAATCGGTAGACTTATGAAATCCGTATCAAAACCCTTGAGTCACATAAGTGAAACCGCTAAAGCAATCGCTCAGGACGTAATTCAAATAAAAGAGGAACGTAAAGTTAAAGCGGAACCGCCGCACCAGGAACATCACCATCATCACCATCATCAATTCGACAGCCCCCCTTCAAAATTAAAGCGGCGAAAATTATCCTTTGTACCGTTAGAGAAGATTGCTGAAAGTTCAGACCCCGAAGAAGAAGACGCAGCAGAGGGGCCCTCAAAAGACGCCGAAGATGATGTGTTTGAAAGTATGCGAACTGAATACGAAAGGACGCCGGAACAAATTCAACAAGAGTTTCTCGAACAATATCCGCCGATAGCGAGAAATTACATAGAAGGTTACATATTGGACAAAACCCGCGAATATGATTCGGCTTACGGCATTTATTTCGATGGGAATAAGTGCAAATTGGGGAACAAGATAGTCGAAATAGACGATATTGGCAATTTTATAATTGAAGGAAACAAATTTAATGCGACCCGTGGGTTGTACGAATTACTTTTCAAACGTGACCCTAAGGAGACTCTTTACAGCAAAGAGGATCAGCGGAAGTATAAAGAGATGCTGGAATTGACTAGCGCACACAAACGGAATTTCAATCCGCTGGATCAACTCCAGGGCACCAAGTCTCTAAAGTACACGAAAATAGTGAAACAGCTGTTCCCCAAGCAACGGTCAAAGTCTTATGGAGGGGAGGGTTTATTATATAATCAAAAAATCTGTACAGACAAACCAGTTGATTATATTTATTGGGACGATGTCAACGAGCTTGTAGATCGCTTAAAGTTATTAATTGCTTCACAACTGTCGGGTCATACCAATCATCAAAACGAAATTTTATCGATCGAAGAAGAACTGAGGGAAGCCGGCGTGATAGCATGAGTATCAACAAGTTCGGGAGAAGCGCCCAACATAACGCATCAGCGGTTCGAGGGCCTCGAGGCATCGGTTTCCATCTGACCCCAGAAGGTGACTTTAACATTCAAAATCGTAAATTGTGCAACGTTAAATTACCTACCGGTGAAAATGATGGTGCGACAAAGATCTATATCGATTCAATCAAAAATATTCTGGAGACAAAGATCGATACTGTTGATCTGATGTTGAAAAACCACATAACTGCAGCAAATCAAAACATACAATCTGCGAATGGTGTTATTAAAGGAATGGGAAAGTGGCAAGAGGTTAAGGCAAAAGAAATTCAATCGATGCAAGAGAACAAAGCAGATAAACAATACGTGGACGATAAGATAGAAGAAGAAATTGGTGCTGATGTGAATAAAATGGAGCAGTTTATAACAACTAATTTACAGGCGTTCTTTACTAAGGAGCGCCAGCAAGATCTCACTAAATGGGAGAAATTATTCCAAGATAACAATCGTATATTAACCGATAGAATTAATAAATTGGAACAGAATATTAAAAGCTCTTCGCCGAAACGTGTAAAGCCCACGCCCACAACGACAATCTAAGATATGCCGCCGAAAATTAAACCTTCAACGGGAAAATTGCAAGTTGTTCGAGAATTGCATAAGCCTGCTAGAAGGAATTTTTCGCGTAGGCGCACAATTATAAAGGGATACGATGATTTGTGGCAGGCGGATCTGGCGGAATTCGGTCAATATTCAACAACAAATCGAGGACATAAATATCTTTTAGTGGTAATTGATTGTTTTTCAAAATACGTGTGGGGAAAACCTCTAAAATCAAAGACCGCTCAAGAGGTTACGAACGCTTTGGCGGCAATTTTGAAACAAGGACGACGTAAACCTAAAAATCTGCAAACAGATCGGGGTACAGAGTTTTTCAATGTGCATTTTAAGAAGTTGACTGATAAGTACAAAATCAATCACTACAACACGTACAGCGTTAAGAAAGCGGCGATCGTTGAACGGGTTATTAGAACCCTAAAAGAGAAACTTTATAAATTGTTCAGTTTAAACGGGACATATAAATGGATAGATCTAATTGATGATGTAATACTACAGTACAATAATACGGTGCACAGAACCACAAACAGGAAACCTACAGATATAACGAAAAATATGGAAAATGCGGTGTTGAATTCCTCGTTTAACCACACAAAAATCGCGGGAAGGCCGAAATTTAAAAAGGGGGACATCGTGCGAATAAGTAAGACAAAATTTCAATTTGAAAAAGGCTATACACCCAACTGGTCAACGGAATTATTTAAAATAGCGAAAATACAAATTACCAATCCGTGTACGTATCTGTTGGAAGATATGGAGGGGCAACCAATCAGCGGGGGATTTTACTCTGAAGAATTACAGAAAACTACGCAACCAGATGTTTACTTGGTGGAAAAGGTTCTGCGCAAAAACAAGAGGGGGGATTTGTACGTTTCCTGGCTTGGTTTCCCGGCAAGTCATAACTCGTGGGTGAAATCTTCAGACGTAGTTTAGTCGAGGTGAAACAATTGCCGTGTAAAGATGTCCTCCGAAATCAGTAGCACCGATAGCTTCCTCGCCAGCCCGTGGAGTTTTATGGAAAATCATTTGTCGAAATACGAGGAAGCAATTAAGAATGAAATTCGCTTCATCTACGAGACTCGTTACAAGTGCGCGAATGACTTTTCTTTAACCTGTGGACTTAGTCACGCGAGAAATTTCGAACCCGCGGTGAAAATTTTCAATAAATTCACCGTGGTAAACAACAGAGTTTACGATATGGATGAGAAGTCAGAAGATATACCGGGATTCAGAAATATGTAATTTGTTGTTGTTGTTGTAATTATTGTGAAAATTAAATTGTTATCAGCTTCCTACCTGGCTTATTTGTTTTAATTTTACGCTTTTACTACAACAACAACAAATTACATATTTCTGAATCCCGGTATATCTTCTGACTTCTCATCCATATCGTAAACTCTGTTGTTTACCTGAACCACGCAGTTAAACAAACATGCTCATAAAAACTATTTTTGCGATCGTTGTCTTCATTATTTTTATTCTGAAACGAAATTAAATAAGCACTATGAGGACTGCAAAAATATGAACGAGTGTAAAATTCGTTTACCAACTGCTGAACAGAAATATTTTTCATTTAAAAATTGGGCTAATAAAATAAAGGCGCCGTTCATTATTTATGCGGACTTGGAGTGCATTTTAGAGCCGAGTAGTAAGAAAAATGAATTTCAAAAACATGTGCCCTGCAGTATCGCTTATTATGTTAAATGTTCATATGATGATTCACTATCTTTCTTCAGATTTTACCGTGGTGAGGACTCAATCCAATGGTTTGTCCGAGAACTGGAAACTTTTGCTGAGGATTTGGAGACCGTATTTCTTTGTCCTTTACCTATGGACCCGCTGACCTTAAACCAACAAATTCAGTTCGCCAACACCTCAGTTTGCCACATTTGTGAGCGACCTTTTACACAAGAACAGAAAAAATTTCGAGACCATTGTCACTTGAGTGGTACATACAGAGGCCCCGCTCATGAAAATTGCAACCTAAACTTCCAGGATAGTCACGTGGTTCCGGTGGTTTTTCACAATTTATCCGGTTACGATTCTCATTTCATCATACAAAATTTGGCTACGGATTTGAAAGGCCGCGTTGATTTGTTACCTATAAATAAAGAAAGGTACATTTCCTTTACCAAACATCTAGATGAAAATCTTATTAAATTTCGTTTCATAGATTCACTTAGATTTTTGGCTTCCGGTTTAGATCAGCTCGCGTCATATTTAATCAAGTATCCGACACTAAACTCAGAATTTCCCAATTTAAACGAGGAGCAGCTTCGTTTGCTGCAGAGAAAGGGTATTTACCCCTACGACTATTTTGACAATTTTTCGAAATTTACCGAAACTTCCCTACCGCCGAAATCAAAATTTTATAATAAATTGAATGATTCCGATATTACTGATGTCGCCTATGAGCATGCGCAACGGGTTTGGCGTGACTTTGGAATTCAAAATTTGGGCGAATACTCGGACCTTTATTTAAAAACGGACGTGTTACTCTTGGCCGACGTTTTCGAAGAATTCAGAATTAGTTGTCTAGAAACTTATGGATTAGATCCCGCTCACTATTATACACTCCCCGGCTATACGTGGGACTGCATGCTTAAACATACCAACATTACTTTAGAATTATTGGTAGATATTGATCAGATAATGTTTTTCGAACGGGGGATAAGGGGGGGTCTTAGTCAGTGTTCCAAGAGGTATAGTAAATCGAATAATCGCCACATGCCCAATTTTAATCCCGCAGAACCATCAAAATTTTTAATGTATAACGACATAAATAATCAATATGGTTGGGCTATGTCCATGTATCTCCCGTACGGGGGTTTTGAGTGGGTGGGTGAAGATGATTTCGGCAGTTTAAATGTAAATGATGTAGCTGATAATTCTGATGTGGGCTACATTTTCGAGGTCGATTTGGAATACCCCCAAAATTTGCACGACTCTCATTCGGACCTCCCATTCTGCCCTGAACATCTTAATCCGCCGAATTCTAAACAGCGAAAACTTTTGGCCACCCTGCATAACAAAGAGCGTTACGTCATTCATTATCGAAATTTAAAACAGGCTTTGAAACATGGGCTAAGAGTAACAAAAGTTCACCGTATTCTTAAATTCAACCAATCAGCTTGGCTGAAATCCTACATTGACTTGAACACGCAGCTTAGAACAAATGCTAAAAATGATTTCGAAAAGAATTTGTTCAAATTAATGAACAACGCGGTTTTTGGCAAGACTATGGAAAATATTCGTAAACATTCTATAGTAAAATTAATTTCCAAGTGGGAGGGGCGATACGGCGCTGAAGCTTTAATCTCAAAGCCTACATTTAAGGCGTCAACGATTTTCTCGGAAAATTTGGCCGCGATCGAGTTAAATAAATCTGAAATTTACTTTAACAAACCGATATACGTGGGTATGTGCATACTCGACATCAGTAAAACAAAAATTTATGAATTTCATTACGAATATATGAAACGAAAATTTAATAATGCCTGCAAAGTTCTTTACACCGATACCGACTCCCTTATTTATGAAATCGCAACCGATGATTTATATGCAGCTATTAGGGAGGATTGTCACAAATTTTTTGATACCAGCGACTACCCTGCGGATAATATTTATCAAATTCCGTTGGTAAATAAAAAGGTGTTGGGCCTCATGAAAGATGAGAATAACGGTAAAATAATGACTGAATTTGTTGGTTTGAGGTCGAAAATGTACGCTCTTAGAGTGGAGGGTAAAGATGCGGTCAAAAAATCCAAGGGCGTAAAGCGGTGCATTATTAAGAATCAAATAACCTTTGACGACTATTTAGAATGTTTAAATTCTTTTCGTGAAAAATATGTCAATCAAAATTTAATAAAATCTGAAAAACATGCCGTCAGTTCCATCACCCAGACGAAAATTGGGTTGAGCCCTCACGACGATAAACGTTATCTACATAAAGGTGATTTTAATACGCTACCATGGGGGCATTATTCTATTTTAGAGCAATAGATTGTTGTTTTAGTTGTAGTCTTAGGGTTTTAATGTATAATATAAAGTATTTTCTGTTTTCAAATAGTTTAGGATGTAGGATCTTCTACTTAATAGATTTTACTTTTATTCTGTTTACAAATAGTTGGGAATGTGGAATGTTCTACGTAATATATTTTATTTTGTTTTACTTTTTCTGTTTACTTTATCGATTATTATTATTAAATAAAACTGTTTATTGTTTTGACATACGTGTAATTACTCAATTACCTCTCCCACTCTGTTGCAGTAGCGCAATTTAACGCGCAATAGCGTGATGACTTACTCCACCATTTTGATAACAACGCCATCTGCCAATTTTTTAATTTGCAAATTTTTACCTGTCAATTTTAAAATTGTCAATGCGTCGCCGCGACGGCCGCCATTTTTAATTTTGACGACAACGCCATCTGACGGAGAATAGTTTAATTTTTATTTGACGACAACGCCATCTGACGGAGAATAGTTGAACGTCACCTCCACCATTACCGTTTCCTGAATATTTTAGGTTGTTGTCCAGACTAATTCTAGGTTCTTGTCCCGGACCGGAAGTAAAAATTTCAATGGACCAATCAGAAGCCAGGATTTTGAGCCCGTATCCGCATAGCTTATCTACTAGTCGGATACATAAAAGTTTGCTGGGGTGTCCCTGCTACGACTTCCAAAAAATGGGAGTAATTGACACAAAAATGTTTTTGTCCAGTTATATTCTGAAAATTTGATAAAGCAGTAATACAATTTTCAACTAACCATCTAATTTTTTGGCAGTTATATAAATCAAAATTTAGACATCCAACTAATTGAAACGTAACAAATAATTTCAGGCACACGTTCATTTTGTATATTTTTTACATGCCTGCATCAAATCGAGTACTAGTTTGCGCGGAACGAACATTTGAATGGAATCGACAGTCGTATTATACTGTTGGCGGAATTGTATTGTTTCAAATACATGACGCGAGTAAGCTTATGATCCAACAGTTCGTTATAAAAGTACGCAACTTTAAGTTCGCTGTTCCGCTATTTTGAATGCTAGAGTATTTTAATCATTTCCATTGTAGTTACTTACAGCGCCATTAAACCAGGAGTTCTAATTACGAAAGTACTAAAAGGTCTCGGGTAAAATGATTATTTCTGAAGTTGCGAGTTAGCAACTTGCAATTTGAATTTTTCTCCCATTAATCATAATTTTGTTTTATTTTAGTAAGTTTCTTATTTCGTATTTTATTGAGTTCCTTGCATTTCCACTTCTCAAAAGATTTCTTTAAAATATTTAAAAACGTGTTGAGCTACCAGATTTTGTAATTTAGTATATTACATTGTAAGCAGCAAATTTAGGGAAATAGTCATCATGGTAAGTCAGTTGTTACATTCTTTTGCTCTTACTAAGATAACGTGGTCACACTTATATGTATATGTAAATTCAGAAAATACTTTTGGGAATCTGACATTGAAGATGAATAGGTAGGTATTATATTTTTGCTACAAAAAGGATTGTGTGCGAAAACTGTCAACAAACTTTTACATCCAGTTGGTGATGGATATGACAGTAAACGAATAGAATGGAAATCAATCTGCCTATATTGCTGTTCATACGCGATAGGCGACGAAAACTTATACATGCTTTCATGTTCGCACGTTAGCAGGAAAGTATTTTACGTTCAGGTTCACAAAATTACAGTTGTTCTCTCTCACAAACAGAAATGTATTACAAGTTGTCAATAATCTCAACCATACACTTTTTGTGATTTCATACTTGATTCCAAATTCATGCTGGATACTTTTAGAGGAAACTTTTACATTGTGAGTTTATAATTTGTTATCTACACTCCACCAAATTTCAGCATAATTACAGGAAACTGTCATTGGTTCAACTAATAAGTGATTAATAAAGTAAGAATTGAAGTTTGAAAAAAAAATTACTGGCATTAAATAAATAAAAGAATAAGAACTTGTAACGTTGCAAAAGTAAATACATTGCATAATCAAAATTGATTAGTGTTTACTTTGTACGTTCTGACGTCACGCCGCGATCCAGAAGATAGGTACGTCATCTGTGTTCGTCAACACAGGTGGGAGAAGCAAGCGTGCGCCATACGAGACAACAGTCGGGGGAGATGGATGGTAGTTGCGCCCGTCACCAATGTGACGTCAGTACCTGGTCGTCCGGCCCTCAGTCAGGACCAGTGCTCCCAGCATCTGAGATGATGCTGGCCGCTCCGAACCGAAACATCAGAAATAACTATAATAATTGAACCTGCCTAAGTTCGCCGTGTGATTAACTGATATGCAATAAATAAATTTGAGTAAGTGCCCGGTGTATGATAGTTGGTATTGCAGTAATATTAACTATCAAACACAACCTAGTTGCGAGTGGACTAGATCCAGCTTTGCGTAGCGAGGGAATAGATACAGCAGGAGCTAAGGGTGTCTGCTGGTGTGGGTTGGATCGATCCGGCAATCTCGTGGTGACATAAGTCAACAAATGAGACGATGTATCGGCGGGGATCGATCACACCTGGCCGAACCGGCGGCCTTTAGTACAATCCAGCTGTAATACCGTCTATTTCTCCGATACGTATAACCCGGTGATATTCCAGAGGAGATTGTATTCTGGGGCTATCACGAAAACTCCACGAAACCGATGGTAATTCAGTTTGATCATACGACGAGCCCGTGGCGTGTCCAATCAGGATACACCGCGAAAACCCATTTAATTTCATGTAAATACCGATTTTGCTGTAAATATTCTGTTAGTCTTATTTTATCTTGTATATAGCTACAGTACCAGAATACCGATATAATTTCCTTATGTGTTGTTATTTTAAACGTCGTTTAGCAATAGTAAGAGAACCCAACCCTTTCTGCTACTGAAAGCTAAGGGTAGCAACGAATAAGTCTCATACCGACCAGATACAACGAAAGAAGTTGTTCATAAGCGAACGACCAGATCCCCGTAGATATACACTGTGTCCCAATACGTGATACCGAGGGATACAGCTGTATATCTAACGGCCCGAATCCAGAAGCACCGAGAAGGATTAAGATAGTCATTCTTCCAGTGACGTCTGAGAATAAAAACAAAGAGACAGTAACGTTGTAAACTATAAGTTATAACGGGACTTACGCCCAACTCAATTATTGGAGGCTTGAACAACTATTACGCAATCTACGCCAGCTGAAAAATAAACCCTTTTTCAGGGTATTGAAGAATATTTCGAACTACTATAAAGATTTTCAATAATATCTAACTTTTTGGCAAAATCCGAACGAATTCCGGGGACAAAGGAGTAGTCCACAACCAAGTTAGGTAATCTGCAGTGCGTAGTCAGTCGAAGTTGCAATCGAAGTACCGCAGGTCCGGGCCTGTCGCGAAGGAATCATTTCAAAAAAACAAACGACACAATTTCCAAGAATATGATACTAGAAGAGCCATCTACCGGGTAGCGAGTAAAAGGCTATCGATAATCCTCGTGAAGAGATTGATAATATTCTAGGCCTTTAAAAACAACTACAGTAAGCCAATACTAAGGAGCTGGCTATTTTAAATAACGAACTCTAAGACAAATTCTGTCTGTAACAAAGCCCAATGGAGAAGATTACAAAGAAGTGGTCGTCATATGTGGAAACCTTGCAACAACAGAATTTCATTTTTGTGACTAAAACCGTTTCCCTCCACGATTTTAAGTAGGGCACATCCAGGTTTGTTCTTTTATTTTAAAAATCTGAATGTTAAACAGAAAACTGCATATTTTATACTTAGTCTCTTGTTCCTATGCAGATCAGACACATAATATTCCGAATTTTGCATGAACACGATGACGAGCGCATTACTTACATCTAAAAAGATTCAGAGTATTAGCATACTTGACGTGATTTTAGAAACTACTCGTGAAGCTTTCCGGAGAATACAAATAATGTAAGTATATCTTAAGTTTGCGGAGCAGGTACTTTAAAATTGATCGCAGAAACAAAGTGCAACATCAGATCTCTGAAATTCACGTATACCTACCGAATTTATATCTACAATTCAAAACTCGCAAAGCCCATTCATTCAGGATGATAAATGCAGTGCTGCAAATTTTGCTAATTTGTCAAGAATTGGGTATCTAATACCAGAATTTCTCTGCTCAATGTCTTTATTAAGTTTGTTTCATTTAGGTGTCAAGTAAAAAAAATGTTTTTAAGTTAAACGGTTTTATTGTAAAGGAACATAAAAATGATGCAGATAATGTACTAAAAGCTAAAAGATAAATGGGTAGGTACCAGGTACCAGTCATCACACTACTCTCCTCATCAATCTAGAGCATTGATCAGACTAAAATAAAATCGTGGGGTGAGTCGAATTTCTATTATATACAGTCAACCGCTCATATCATTATAGGTATCCTTTGGATGCACCTTCTCAATAGACAACATCGCAGAACGATCATTTACATATTTACTCAGGTTACGCTACGCCCCACGATTTTATTTTAGTCTGATCAATGCTCTAGATTGATAAGGAGAGTGATGTGATGACTGGTACCTGGTACCTACCTAATTATTTTTTAGCTTTTAGTACATTATCTGCATCATTATTATGTTTCTTTGCAATAAAACCGTTTAACTTAAAAAATTTTTTACTTATTTTATTTTCAAGTTTTTAGTTTTTTTTTGTTTGTTTTTGTTTTGTTATTATTTTTCATTTGATACCCACATTGAGGGGATTGGAAAAAAGTAATCCGTCATTTTGTGGTGGCGGCCATATTGCATTTTCAATTTTTCATGGTGTACTGTATTCTACTAGTTAAGCCCTTTCATTTGATACCCATATTGAGGGGATTGAAAAAATATGTAATTCGCCATTTTGAGGCGGCGGCCATCTTGGATTTACAAATGATACTGAATATACATAATTGTATTGTCTGTAGTAATACAATAAATGGCCTGGAATTGTCGGAAATTTTACGAAAGCTGTTGCGTTGCTTGGTAGCCACGAGTGTAAATTTGACAGTTAAAAGATCACGAGCGCTTGCGCGAGTGATCTTCTGTCAAATTTCTCTACTTCTGTCAAAATTTCTAAACAAGTGCCGGTAACGTGACAAATGTGCACTTTAGGCAAAATAATTATACAATCTCACAGTAAAATTTGTTGAGAAATCCAAAAATGCTATCAAATACAGGAGGTTCCATTAAAAAAGAAACAAAGTTGGAGGGTGTGGAGAATAAATGGACCAACCTGTATAAATGCAAATAATTTTGAAGTATGCAGAATTAAAAATAAGAAGGTATCTCTCTTAGCATTTTTCGCTCTAAAATGCATAATAAAGTTGAAAAACTCCGCTGAGGCACTGTTGTCAAGAAATCATGTATGAATTGTATGTTTCTATAGGAACGTTCGTTCCAAGTGCTACTTTTTGTGTACATAGTACATTTTTTATTTAGACGAAGGGATTTAAAAGTGAACTTCCTATGAACTTTTGCAGATAAAGTATAGTATAATAAATTAGGGGGTATTATTAACTCAGATGAATTAAAACACTCGCCTGTGACTCGTGCTTTAAAATTTCATCTCCTTAATAAGAGACACAATAATTCGTTCGTACGACTAATAATAGCACAGAAAATACTACGAGATCGAGTTAGAGAAAAGGAAATAAAAAGGATATGCGGGGTGGAGGACATATTTAGTTAGGTTTATGATAAAGAACAGACCAAAGAAGTGAAGATTTTTAAACTTGGTCTTGCACATATTGTCACATAATGTGACATAAGACTTTCAACAACTTCGAAACAAACACCCTGTATTTTCTAAATAAGTAAAGTAATAATTAATTTAGCTAGCGTTAGCAAATACTCGCCTGAGCGAGGCACGCGCCTGGGTCGGGGAGCCGCGCTGAGGGTTCCGTGTGGTGCACACCGTTAGCCGAAGAAAGCCTTTCCCGCTCCATAAAAATGTAAGTAACATTATTTGTTAATCTTTTGTATTAGAGTAGTTATGTTTTCACTTATTGTCACTTTCATGTAAGGAATGCAATTTTATTTCGTTTAGTATTAAATTCTATTCATTGTTTGTCTTGGGCGTTTGACTTATACACAAACCCCCTTAGGAGAAACACCGGTACCTCTTACCACCGAACCCGCAGATGCGACACATGGTGGAGGCGCCCTTTTAATAAATTATAAGTCAAATGTTCAATGATAAACGCACTACAAGAAGCGGGGCCAAAAAGAATTTAGTAATCAATATAGACAAATCACAATTTGAAAATTTTATCCCCCCTTCTCGCAGTACAGAATTGTTTGAAATTAACCCATTTTTACCTAACCAAAATATAAGTCGGAGTCCTACGTCCGCTCCCGCTAAATTAGAAGAAACTGTCATTTTCAATAATTTTGAAAATATAACTGAAGCTATTGAGTCAGGGGAAAGTTTAAATAAGTCACCAGAAAATCGAGTGCTAAATTTAGAACAAGTCTCAAAAGAAAATTTAAATAGCCCCAACAATAATAAAAAGAAATCAAATAACTTACAAAAAGAAATTGAGAGCACTATGGCAAATGTTACAGTATCAGAAGCTTTCAATACCAATAAACTACCTGCAAAACCAAAATTTATCAGTCCACAAATATTTTATCCCGCTACTTCCAATCCAAACGATTTTATTAATAATTATATAAGAACAAGCATTGCGAACGGCTGGTCAGACGACCTGAAGATTTCTTATTTTGGCACCTTTCTTGATGGGGCAAGTAATAGGTGGTATGAAAGGTTTGTTAGAAGTAATCCTGATAGTACTTGGTTTGATATCGTAAGAGAATTCAAAAACGAGTTTGATGACGGACTGGAAAACAAAACAGCGGAAACAGCGTTTGATAATAAAGTGCAGAAAAATAATGAAACTCTAAAAACCTACTTCTACGATCTGAAAACTTTGGCATATGATTACAATCCTGAAATGGACGACAAAACTTTTATAAAACAGTTTGAACGCGGCATTTCACCTAAATTCATTTCGACATATAAAATTCTAAAGCCTAAATCATTATCAGTTCAAATACTCAAAGAAATCGTTGCCAGGGTAGATGACATCGTGCAAGCAGAAATGCAATTATCAAATTCAAATCAAAACCAAAGTATTCAAACTTACCAAAATGACGCTTTACACAACTATCCCACACAATCAACTCCTTCTCCTAACACATATCCGAACCAAAATAAAATTCAATATTTCAGACCCAACGTATATCAAAATCATACTCGATATCCAAATCAAGCTCAAAATTTCCGACAAAATAACGAAAATGTTGCACAGTCAAACAACAGGTTTAACCAAAATTTCAATGCGGATTTCAGATATCCTAAACGAAACAATATGACGTATCAAAATAACCAAAATCGATATTTTCAACCTCAAGGTTTTCAGTACCAAAGGCATCATCCTCAATTTCAGAATTACGGGTTGCAAAATAACAATATCTCTACAAATCAAAGATGGCGACAAAATAATAATAATAATAACTCAATAATATGTTTTATTTGTGGGAAAAATCACTACACAAATTCATGTAGGTTCGCTCCGCAAAATCAACCAAAAAACGGAAATGGGCACTATTAAACCCCCATAGTGCAAAAAATTCCTTTGGGGTACAAAACAATACAAACTCAAATCTTTTGGTTACCACGGTACAAATAAACGACCGTAGTATTCTTGCATTAATAGACACCGGAGCTGATGTAAATGTGATTAGGGAAAGTGAATGTAAAAATTTAGCAATCGTCAAAAAAATACCTAAACTTTTTCTTTTAACAGCTGATGGAAATCGTGTTAAACCAATCGGTTCAGCAAAATTTAATTTAAAAATTGGTGCTTTAAAAGCAGATACACATGCAGTCATAATTCAAAATTTGCCGTTTCCCTTAATTTTAGGGATGCAATTTCTAAGAAAATTTCATGCAATTATAGATTTAAGACAAAATTTCATTACATTAGAAAACAATTAATTTCGTGCAAAAATAATATTACATAAAAATCTAGGAAATAAACTCAAGTCATCGGAAAATACACCATTTCATAATTCGCATTTACATGCAGTTCACAGCAGGAAACATAGATCGAATGTTGATAGAGCAAGCAAAATTCAGAAATCAGAAAATTACACTGCTAGCACGGTTAGCGACCTACGACTTGCACTTCCTGTCTCTACTATTCTGTCTTATAAAAATTACAAATCAGCAAACATTGATCATGACAACTTAATAACTAAATGCTATGTTGTTTTAAAAGGCGAAAATTACGAAAATAAATCAGATTATTCCTGCATTAAATATAAACAAAGTGACGTAGAAAAACCTAACTTATTAGTAAAATTAAATCATGGCATTAATTTCGAATTCCACAACAAAGTTTTAGATTACAAGGTGTTCTGGAATTTACTCGGACAACTCAAAAATGAAATTATCACTAGAAATATAAAGAAAATAGCTGTAGAACTAACACAACTTAAAATTAATAAATTAAATACCGCAGAAATATTGAAAATCATCACATACATTTTCAGAAATATAGAGGTTGAAATTATGGTATATGAGGAAAAAGAGATTGAAAATAATAACTTGCCGCTAATAGGAAATAATTTCGAACCGTATGTGGAGCACGCATTAATTCATAATCCTAAAGAGTTTCCAAGCTCTTCGCCAGATAACAGGGAACCAAAAATAAAAAGAATGAACAATATTGCAACAAAAATTAAGGTAGTCTTGGGAGACGACTATAAAATAGAGCCATATCAAAGAAAAATTGTAGATTTTAAAATTTTAGGAGAATCTAGTGACAATCTAACATTTTACAATAAGCACGAATTTTTAACAAAAAATAAATTATTATTAACACTGGATAATGAGGCCAATTTTTTAACAAATGCCGAAATAGTTTCTTACAATCCTTCTCCCGTAATTTTATTTAAAGGTACTACAGTAGGATTTTTAGAACACAGGCCCATAAAAATAATAGCTTCTGTTAACAAAATTCCGAGAAAAATTAAGAAACGTAACTTTAACATTAATTTAAATAAATTGTCAAATGAAGATTCAGAAAAACTGTATAGTCTGTTAAAAGAATACGATGACATTTTTGCAGATGACATTACAGAAATAGGTAGAACTAATTTAATGCAACATAAAATTGAGTTAACAAATGATACTCCATTCAAAAGCAAACCTTATAGAGTTAGTCCAGCGGAACGGGAAACAATTGGTAAACAAATAAAGGAGATGCTGGAGCAAAACATAATCAGACCATCTCAATCGCCATATTCATCTCCAATAGTACTGGTCCATAAAAAGGGAGAGTTGGGCAAAACTAGGTTTTGTGTTGATTATAGAAAGTTGAATCACGTTACAAAAAAAAGTAATTATCCTATCACTGATTTAGAATCTATTTTAACATACATGGGAAATTCAAAATTTTTCAGTTCAATAGACCTATTCTCTGGATTTCACCAGTTGCCACTTGAGGAAGAATCAAAAAAATATACAGCTTTCATAACACCAGGTTTCGGACTTTTCGAATTTAACTGTTTGCCTTTTGGTCTATGTAATGCCCCTTCATCTTTCCAGCAATTAACAGACATGGTTTTACAAGGCTTAAAATGGAGTTCCGTGCTATGTTACTTGGACGCCGTTATAATTTTTTTAGAGTCCATAAACGAACATATAGAAAAATTAAGAAAAGTATTCGACAGATTACGCTCCGCTAATTTAACAATTAAAACAAGTAAATGCGAATTTTTTAAGGAACAAATAAAAATTTTAGGCCATATTATCGATAATAAATCAATAAAACCCAACCCAGAAAAACTAATTTCCATTAAAAACTTTCCAATTCCAACAAGCAAGAAACGACTTCAAAGTTTTCTAGGTTTATGTTCCTTTTACAGAAAATTTATACTCAATTTTTCTAAAATAGCCAAACCGCTCTATAAGTTAACAGAAAATAATAAGAAATTCATTTGGGCTTCTGAACAACATCAGGCATTCGAAACTCTAAAAACAAAATTAACAGAGCCTCCAGTATTAGCTCACTTCAATCCAAAAATTGGCTGCGAACTTAGAGCCGACGCCAGCAAAGACGGTTTAGGTGTAATTGTGTTACAAGAATTCGAAGGCGAAATGCACCCAATTGCGTACGCCTCTCGCGCTTTAGAAAAATCGGAAAAAAACTATACCATCTCAGAATTAGAAGCATTGTCAGTTATCTACGGTTTAAAGTATTTTAGACATTTTATTCATGGAAATCCGGTAACAATAGTTACGGACCACCACAGCCTCTGTTATCTTCAAAAAGCTGAAAATACAACTGGAAGATTAACTAGATGGCTGATAAAATTGCAAGATTTCGATTACAAAATTGTTTATAAAAGTGGTAAAAATCACAACGATGTGGACTGTCTTTCGCGAAATCCTGTACTCCCACCAAATCCTGAAGATGATGACATGTTTGATATCCCCACATTTTTAATTCAAAGTTACGAATTTGAAGTAGAACAACGAAAGGATAAAGAAATTTTAGATATAATGAATGCGATTAACGCCCCAGACGGTCAAAACATCCCAATCGGTTTAAGACGCAGAGGAAAAAATTTTAGAATTATAGAAGGGATACTTTATAAAAGAAACGCGCAACTTACAGGTAAAGATAATTTACTAGTTATTCCGAAACATTTGGTACATGAAATTTTAATTGCAAATCATTCGGACCCTTTAGCTGGTCATTTAGGCGTCAACAAAACTTACAGAAAAATAGCCCAAAGATTTTATTGGACAGGTTTACAACGAGATGTCGAAAAATTTGTTAAAGCGTGCCCAGATTGCCAGCACAGAAAAGGGGCTCACAATAAAAAACCACAAGGTTTGCTACAGCCAATTGAAGTAGGTACGCCTTTTGAAAGAGTCGGCATTGATATTTTAGGACCTTTTCCAAAATCAGAGTCGGGTAATACTGTTATAGTTGTTGCAACGGACTATGCTACCCGCTACGTGGAGTGTCAAGCACTTCCAAACAGTCAAAGTTTGACAGTAGCTAAATTTATTCTAGAGAACATCATCTGCAGGCATTCTTGTTTTAAATATTTACATTCAGATAGAGCACAAAATTGGCGTTCAGAATTAGTCAAGGATCTTCTAAAATTAATGAAAATTAAACCTACATATACAAGCTCGTATCATCCTCAATGTAATGGAGTTGTAGAGAGATTTAATTTAACAATAGCTAA
The DNA here is from genome assembly GCA_963966045.1 of Xestobium rufovillosum. Lineage (NCBI taxonomy): Eukaryota > Metazoa > Arthropoda > Insecta > Coleoptera > Ptinidae > Xestobium > Xestobium rufovillosum. The sequence continues at coordinate 34,530,461 of OZ014493.1, forward strand.
CATGATTTCAAAGTTCACAGATTCACCACAGAAAAATTGGGATTTAATTATACCACATGTAACATTCGCTTACAACACTTCAGTACATGCAACAACGAAATTTTCCCCCTTCTTTTTGGTTTACGGAAGAGAAGCGATATTACCAACAGAAGCGAATTTAATTCATTTACCCCAAAACAAAACTGTTCAAGAAATTAGAGAACAAGTTTTAGCGGCAAGAAATTTAGCAGTAGACAATATTCACAATAGACAAATATTAGATAAAAGTAGGTACGATATGAAGCATAGACATGTTGAATTTGATCCAGGAGAACAAGTTAAAGTGTTTTATCCCACGAGAAAAGTGGGAAAATCAGAAAAATTATTATTAAGATGGCAAGGTCCATATTATGTAGTTAAGAAAATAGGGGAAGTCAATTATGAAATAAAGAAAGGAACACACCCAAATTCTAAAACCGAAATCGTGCACGTTTCAAGAATACTACCTTATTATGAACCCTTTCTTCCCATCCCAATTGATAATGAAGATACACAATCAACTGTACCTTAAAATAACATGTTATTTTTCTGTAATAGGAAAATCGCCGAAGCAGTTTTATTGTCGATCTTATTGATTTCGCACTCTAAAGGAAACCAGCTGGAAGTTTCAGCCGGGGCATTTTTGAGGCCCATATCAGATGGATTGCCTACGAAGCCTCAGCACACGAGTGGAGAGAATTAGAGCCCGTTCAATTTAAAATTTTTATGGCAGTTCTAGAGAATCAATATAAAATTTTTAAACGTTCTATTGAAATTACAAAAATTATTGAAAAACAAAACGTAATAAATTCGTGTAAACAAAATCAAATTCCATCACTAATACTTAAACCAAAAATATTTAAACATGATTTAGAAAACTTGAAAGTACAACTTCGAAAAGCTGGACAAGGCCTGGCCATCCTTGATTCAGACTTTCTAAGATATTTTCAACTTCCTATTTGTCATTGCGCATTTATAAACTCAAAAATTTATTTACATATTAAAATCCCGATTATCACACTAAATAATTCATGGAAACTACACGAACTTATTACAACGCAATTTACGTGGTTAAACCAAACTTGCTCAATAATATTTTTCATATGGAACACAATTCTGTCAATAGCAGTTGCATACATGTTGTTCAAAAACATGAACGGTCTCCTAATTCTCGCACAAGCAAATCAGGCACGAGCCGAAAATGAAGTGCATCATGATGTTTTAATTAGTGTAATTTCAAGTCATCATCATCATAAGGTTCTCAGTCCGAAGACTGGTTGGACGCGTACCTCCATTCTTTTCTATCCTGAGCTAACCTACGCATTTCCCTAAAAGTAGAACATCCTACATCCCTAACTATTTGAGAGCAGTAGTCTAATCTAGGCCTACCCCTACCTCTTTTTATTCCTATCTCTGACTCTAGTATGTCACGAACCATTCCTTCGTGTCTTAGAAGGTGTCCTACCATCCTATCTCTCCTACTCTTTATTGTTTTCCATACCTTTCGCTTTTCCCCAACTCTTTCTAATACTTCCCTATTGCTAACCTTATCTATCCACGGTATCTTCATCATGCGTCTGTAGCACCACATTTCAAACGCTTCTACTCTTTTTCTATCCGCTTCTCCTATTGTCCAAGTTTCGCACCCGTATAATGCCGTACTCCATACATACGACGTTAAGAGTCTCTTCCTAGTCTCTATATTAACCGTTCTCGAGCATAACAGTTGTTTCTTTTTGTTAAACGCAACTCGGCCCTGCGCCATTCTTTGTTTTATATCTTTAGTGCTCCTACCGTCTTGAGTTATTTTACTTCCTAAGTAGCAGAAATCCGCGACCTCCTCTATCTTCTCATTTCCAATTTGTATTTCCATTTTAGTTCTATTTTCACATCCCCTACATACCAAAATTTTAGTTTTCTTTTTATTGATTTTCATGCCGAAGCCCTGTGTCAAAACTGCTTCCATTTCATTCAGAGCCGCTCCTAATTCTTCTTTGCTAGATGCTAACACTGCTATATCATCCGCAAATCTGAGCATGTTAATAGTTTGGCCCTGTACATTGATCCCTGAGGCTGTTCTTTCCTTAACAATATTAATCGCATCTTCGATATATAAGTTGAAAACTAGAGGTGACAATGCACATCCCTGTCTCACTCCCTTCCGGATATCTACTTCCCTTTGTTCCTGCTCACATTCTATAACTGCCTTTTGCTCTTTGTAGAGATTATGTATTATTCTTCTGTCCCTGTATTTCATCCCTACCTTTCTCAGCACTTCGAACATCTTCCCCCATTTTACGTTGTCGAAGGCTTTTTCTAAATCTACAAATCCTATATAGACGCTCTTTCTCTTTTCTATCGTTTTTTCTATAATTACTCGTAAAGCTAGAATGGCCTCGCGCGTTCCTCTATTTCGTCTAAATCCGAACTGATCTTCCCCTAATATTTCTTCCGCCTTTTTCTCCATCCTTCTTTGCACAATTCTAGTTAAAATTTTTGACGCATGGGAAGTTAAACTGATAGTTCTAAAATTTTCGCATCTATCCGCGCCTTTTCTTTTTGGCAAAGCTACTATGATGTTCCGTTTGTAATCTTCTGGAATCTCGCCTGTCAGGTATATGCGACTAACTAGTTTAAATAAACGATCTATTACCTCTTGACCTGCGCACTTTAAGATTTCTGCCTGCAAGCCATCTATACCTGGTGCTTTATTATTCCTTAAACTTTTTAGTGCTATCTCAAACTCTTCTCTCATTATAGGACTCCCTAGGTTATCCCCCTCTACACTGCTTTCGCTTTCTAATATATCTTGCACTTCCTGTCCCGCATATAAGTTTCCTAAATATTCTTTCCACCTATCTGCCTTCTCCCCACTTCCGATTAGGATATCTCCTGCCTCATTTCTAATGTTTTTGGTACTAGATCCAATTTCTCTAAAATTTCTCCTAATTATTTTATATGCTTCATCAGTCTTTCCTACTTCGAATTTATCTTCCACTTCTTTGCATTTATTATCGATCCATTGCTCTTTCGCTTTCCTACATTCCCGAATAATTTCCCACTTGATCGCCTTATATCTTTGTTTCCCTGTTTCATCTAACCTATTTTTATATTTTCGCCTTTCCTCTATTAGACTCACAATATGTTTTGTTATCCAGGGTTTCCTACTTTCATTCTGTTTATGACCCAAAATATCCCTAGCTGAGGAAACTAAACTATTTTTAATGCAATTCCATTCTGCCTCTATGTCCCTAACAATATTTCCACCCGTGCCCTTTAGTGCTTCGTTTGTCTTTTTCTCGAACTTATTGCGCATATCATCATCTTTTAGTTTCTCTGGGTCAAGATACCTTCTTCCGCTTCTTTTTTTCAAAATCTTAAATTTAAGATTGGCTTTCATAACGACTATGTTGTGATCACTATCTATATCTGCTCCTGGATAACTTCTACAATCCCTAACTTGATTTCTAAATCTTTGCCTAACGAGAATGTAATCTATTTGATATCTCCCTAAGTCTCCTGGCATCTTCCACGTATAGCATCTCCTAACATGATGGTGAAATAGAGTGTTCGCGACCGTTAAGTTATGTTTATCGCAGAACTCTATCAGTCTAACTCCCCTATCGTTCCTATTGCCTAATCCAAAGGGGCCAACTATTCCGCCCTCTCGCCCTGTGCCTACGACTGCATTGAAATCTCCTGTAATTATTAAATTTTCGTGCCCTCTCACAAAATCTAGCACATATTCAATATCACTATAAACTGCCTCTACGGCCTCATCACTGTAGTTAGAAGTGGGCATATATACCTGTATTATTACTGTTTTTACAGGTTTCGAATCTAACCTAACCATAACTACCCTGTCACTTTGCTGTAAGAAATTTTCTACACTCTGTCCTACTTTTTTCCGCATAACAATTCCTACTCCCGAATTTCCTCCTACAGATCCTGTGTGTATTACTCTAAAATCTCCGCTCCAGAAGTCTCCAGCTTCTGGCCATCGCACTTCACTGATACCTACTACGTCTAATGCTAACCTATCCATCTCAATTTTCAAATTCTCTAACTTCCCTACTTGTTTCATGCTTCTAACATTCCACGCTCCGACTCGTGAGATGTTACACTTATCATTTCTGATGACTCCCCCCGAAGCAGTCCCCGCCCGGAGATCCGAATGTGGGACTATTTTACCTCCGGAATATTTTACTCCAGAAGGTGCCATCATCATAAATTAAAGTACGCTGTACTAGGGATAAAATAATGTGGTGGTTTCCCGTTGCCTTCCACATCGCAGTAGTGTGTATCACAGTGCCATACCAACCCTCACGATCTCTGCCACTATGATTACTGAAAGAGCTGCTGCCCCCTTCCAGGGACTTGATTTAGTCTGGCTTCTCAAATAAAAACCCCTCCAATATGGTTAAACCTATGGTTCGGCTCTTTATATCATTGAAGCGCGCAAGCCATCCCACCCGTCCCAGTATTACTAGAACTGCGTCAAGGTACAAGTCCTTTGGGATAGTAATTTCAAGTACAATTATAATTTTTATAATAAATATTGGCTGGAAAATATTGAAAGTTCTATTTAAGAGTAGAAAGGATCAAAAGAAGACAAACACGACAGAAGATATAGAAATGAATGAAATAAGGAATTCCGAAAGTCGATTTGAAATGGAAATAGAGAATATCAGCGACGTAGAAGAACTAGAAAGGGCCCGAAGAGTAATATGCATATTCCGACAAGTAACTTAGAAATAAAACCCTACGCGCTGCGTATTAGCTTAAAAATTAACGCTTTTCAGAGAAAAAATGCTTTCTAACACTAACATAACATAGTTTTGAAGGTACCTTCACATTTTCTTTTAAACAATTTTTTAGCTATAAGATAGACAATAGACTAAGAAGGATTAGACTGCAAATATGCATTGTATAAAATTTTATTTTTAATGTTTACAACTAATGACTAATTCTTATGTTTTTTTTTATTTACAAGTATGAAATACTCGTATTTGGGGAAGCCTGACACCATGCAGTTATCAGACCCTATATGAAACCCATGAGAACGAAAACTCACAGAAATGGAACCAAGAACAAGTTATGGTACGCCCGAAAATGCAAGAATTTTTCTACAACTGTAAAAGTCTTTGTCATCAGTTATCCAGAACAAAAACTTGTTCAACATCCTTTGTCAAGACAAATCGTAATGGACAAATTTAGGTTCCGCTCCGCAAACGCCAACAGTTCACAACTTCCATGATCAACAAACTAATAATCGAAGTGTGGTGGTAAAGAACTCAAGACTAAGGTACATACAAAAATTGTGAGTGAGTAGTTTATATTTAACTTTAGGGTGCAAATAAAAAGAAACAATGACATTCAGAAGTGCAGAAGTGTTAAACTATTTTGAGGTGTTCATGGTGTTCCCCCAGACTTACAATATTAACTTGTTTAGGCTATAATTAGATTCTATTGTTATTTTACACAGAAATTTTAATTTGTATTTCGTTTTGTTTGTTTAAGGGAAATATTCGCCCTTCGGGGAAGGGCTTTCTCCAGGCGGGCGGAAGTGTCACATAGTGTGACATAAGACTTTCAACAACTTCGAAACAAACACCCTGTATTTTCTAAATAAGTAAAGTAATAATTAATTTAGCTAGCGTTAGCAAATACTCGCCTGAGCGAGGCACGCGCCTGGGTCGGGGAGTCGCGCTGAGGGTTCCGTGTGGTGCACACCGTTAGCCGAAGAAAGCCTTTCCCGCTCCATAAAAATGTAAGTAACATTATTTGTTAATCTTTTGTATTAGAGTAGTTATGTTTTCACTTATTGTCACTTTCATGTAAGGAATGCAATTTTATTTCGTTTAGTATTAAATTCTATTCATTGTTTGTCTTGGGCGTTTGACTTATACACAAACCCCCTTAGGAGAAACACCGGTACCTCTTACCACCGAACCCGCAGATGCGACAATATTATAGAAGTATTAGGTAATCACTTTAATATGGATGATTCGATACGTAGAGTGTGTTATCCAAAATTAGTCTGGACCCCGTAGAAAATTATGGTGGATATTACTACCTATGTACCTATTGTAAATTCTTATATTTTAGCTATGTTTAGTTTGGTACATTATCATAAAAATATTGTGAAGAATTTTTTTTTAGCTATCACCTCTATGAAATACGCTGAGTTCGAAAGCAAAAGAACTTTAGATATACCTAATTGCAAAGTACTAATTGGAATCGAATGTGTAATTTATATAGAGCGATCTGTAGTGACGTAGTCTATGTCTGGGCCCCAGATTTAGATAAAAAATTCAGCAGATACATTATTAACTCTACTAATTGGAGTCAGCAGTATCGAGTCCTTTTTGTTTCAGAAAAAAGGCTGAACGGGTGGTTTTTCTTTGTTCAAAATATATTTAACGAGATGGAACTGGTGGCCTACATGCTATATTCAAAGGTTTCATTTTGTTGTCACTGTGTGCTATTTTGAACAGTGTAAAATCATGAATACTTACTCCACCACAATTTTTTTCTGTTTCTATGTTCTACCTTAATTATTCAATATCTGTTATATTCATTTATTTGTTTCAGTTATTGTAAGTCGCGAAAATGTGGTTTTAGATATTTAGATGGGTATTTTTTGAGATAGGGAACAATCAAAATAATCATAAATAATAAATAATTAACGAAATCGGCGGGTCATTTAAAAAATTAAACCTAATCTCGAACACACTTACTAACTAATTTTCACGGTAGGCAATATTCTCGCTAATAAAAAGTATCAAGAGCAACTTTCGTCACGTCTGATGCGATTTAAGATAGATTATTCGTCGAATAGGTATGTTATACTGGCAGATTAGCCGAGTTATAATAATTAGTCCACGCATTCCCGCCCAAGGGCTTTTATCTGCACAGAATTTAAATTCAACTTTAATGGCAGTTACGTGAGAAAAAGTTATGGAGTACGTGATGGCGTGGCTTTAGCAAACCATTGAACACGAACGTCAAACTTCAAGGGTGGAACAGCTTAGGTACGCTGCAGAAAAAGAAATTACAGCAGGAAAATAAAACGTCATTGCAAAATATAGTTTGAACGTGAAGTAGAATAACACAGTGCCTCGTACATGTTGACGTCTCGTTCTTTTTACTTATATTTACAATGTGTGTATAAAAATCAAGTATCAACATCGTAAGGTTCTCAGTCCGAAAACTAGTTGGACGCGTACCTCCATCCTTTCCTATCCTGAGCTAACCTACGCATTTCCCTAAAAGTAGAACATCCTACATCCCTAACTATTTGTGAGCAGTATAGTCTAATATAGACATACCCCTACCTCTTCTTATTTCTATCTCTGACTCTAGTATGCCGCGAACTATTCCTTCGTGTCTTATTAGAAGGTGTCCTACCATCCTATCTCTCCTATTATTTATTGTCTTCCATACCTTTCGCTTTTCCCTAACTCTTTCTAATACTTCCCGATTGCTAAACTTATCTATCCACGGTATCTTCATCATGCGTGTGTAGCACCACATTTCAAACGCTTCTACTCTTTTTCTATCCAATTCTCCTATTGTCCAAGTTTCGCACCCGTATAATGCCGTACTCCGTACAAACGTCTTTAAGAGTCTCTTCCTAGTTTCTACATTAACCGTTTCCGAGCAGAACAGTTGTTTCTTCTTGTTAAACGCAATTCGACCCTGCGCTATTCTTTGTTTTATGTCTTTATAGTGCTCCTACCATCTCGAGTTATTTTACTTCCTAAGTAGCAGAAATCCGCGACTTCCTCTATCATCTTATTTTCTATTTGTATTTTCGTTTTAGTTCTATTTTCACGCCCTGTGCACAACAAAATTTTTGTTTTCTTTTTATTGGTTTTCATGCCATAGCCCTCTGTCAAAACTTCTTCCATTGCATTCAAAGCCATTCCTAATCCTTCTTTGCTAGATGCTAAAACTGCTATATCATCCGCAAATCTGAGCATGTTAATAGTTTTACTCTGTACAGATAGATAGATCAATTTATTCACTGGCACAAGCGTAGAATATACAAAAAAATCAAGAAAATGACAGTTACAACAACAACAAAAAAAAAACACACACACATACACAAAGCACAAAGATGTAAAAATGTAAAAATATAAAAACGCACAAAATACAATATATATACGTATATGGATATCACAGTCAACAAAACAGCGGCAATAAACCACACAAGACAAAATATAACAGGTAATAGAGCACCGGATCACATCAACCACACCATCCTCATCACAGCACCATATTCGTATCACAGTCAATTTTTGGCTTAAGTAAGAATTCGTTTAACGTGTAGTATGTGTCCGAACTCAACAGCAATTTTAATTCTTTCTTAAATAGCTTAGTTTGCGTGATACCCTTTAGGTCATCATTCAATCCATTGTAAACCCTAACAGAAGTACCAATAAAAGAATTGTAGTGCATATTACTATTTGAGTGCTGTGGTCTAACGTTATTGTTTCTAGTGTTATAACTGTGCACATCATTACTTCGATCAAAAAGAGATTCATTACTGTTAACAAAGAAAGCACCCTCGTAAATATACAGATTTATGGCCGACATTATTCTAAGTTCCTGAAACACTTGTCTGCAAGAATCACGCATACCCAGGCCGGCAAGCATACGAATAGCTTTTTTCTGAATTTTTAGGATAGGCGTAATGTATTGAGAATTCCCCCAGAAAAGTATCCCATATCGAAGTATGGACTCAAAATATGCAAAATAAACCATTCGGAGAGTCTTACTACTACAAATAGGCTTTAAACGACGCATGGCGAACAGTGCTCTATTTAACTTCAATCTCAAAGCTTCATAATGGGCTGTCCACCTCAAGTTTGCGTCAAAATGCACGCCCAACAACTTGCACTTTTTTACAAAATCAATCTGCCCATTCCCAAAAGTGATACCCCTCAACTCAAGTTTCCGACCATTACTAAAACTAATTATATTGGTTTTTTCGATATTAATTAGCAATCTGTTCATACCAAACCAAGATGTAGCTTGTTCCATCGCCAGCAGTAGGTTACATTCTAATTCTCTCTCGTCCCCACCAGAAACAACAATGCTCGTGTCGTCTGCGTACATCGTCACATTTCCACTTATATTTCCTGGCAGGTCATTTATAAAGATTATGAACAACAGGGGTCCCAAAATCGAGCCCTGATGCACTCCACAAGATACATTACGAAAATCTGATTTATATGAAATATGTTTATTATTTAATACGTTGTTAATCTCCACATATTGCTTTCTGTTACTTAGATATGATTTGATCAAAAGTAGTGCAGGACCGCGTATACCATAGTTTTCTAGCTTGTACAAAAGAATGTCGTGATCAACTAAGTCGAATGCTTTCGACAAGTCACAATTTATACTGGCAGTAAAGCGGTTTTTATTTATATTTTCATAAACATGAAATAACATATTTTGCAAAGCAGTGGATGTGGATTTTTTAGTCTGATAACCATGCTGGTTTGCACAGAAAAGGTCTCTTTCAGAGAAAAAAATTGATATTCTGTTCCTTATGCTAAGTTCAAAAATTTTTGAAAAAACTGGAAGTATTGAAATAGGCCTAAAATTTTTAATGTCAATATTGTTTTTCAGTTTTTGCAAAGGAACAATTTTTGCCGTCTTGAGTTGGTCAGGGAATACACCGTTCCCAAAACTAGAATTAATTATATGTGACATAGGGGTGGCCAAGAAATCTGCGGCTCTTTTAATAACCTTTACTGGGACATTGTCGATCCCAACCGAGTTAGAATTTTTTAACTGTGCTATTAATGATTTTATTTCATTATCAGTTGTGGGGAACAAGAATAAGGAATTTTGACTATTAACATTTTTTAAATTAATTTGATCACTTTGCACTGTGACTGGAAGCCCCTGTCTAAGTATTTTACTGCATCTGCGAAACAATTATTAAATTTATTTGCTACTTGATTAGGATCAGAAAAGACTGTATCATTTTCGGAAACTACAATGTTTCCACCATTTTCGTTATGTTTATTAATTTCCCTGTTGATAACCTTCCATGTAGCTTTTTTTACGTTATTGGATGCGCTAATTAAATGATCCACATGCGTTCTTTTGGCCTGAGCAACAACTCAACAAATCCCTGAACCTGTTCTGTCCTTAACAGTCTTAAAGCATCTTCGATATACAGGGTGTCCCTGTGAAAGTGGGAAATCTCTCGGGGCGTATATATTACTCGAAAATAACACCCGGAGTTCATATAAAGTTAAAGTTAAAGATATTCTCCCTTAAATTGGAGAAATTAATTTTTTTTTTACTTAAAAGTTTTATTTTTAATTGTATTTCGATAATTTTCTTGATGACGTACGTAGTGATTGAATGTCGATAAAATAATGCAACCCGTTTTTTGATAGTACATCCAGGGAGCAAGGGGTGAACTACCCCTTACCTTCTTAACTTCATATTTCTTAAGGGGCTGGATATTTTTAATTTTAACTGCATTTTTTGCTTCCCCGAATATTTTGCTAATAAAAAGTTGCTCTTGTTAGGTTTCGATAAAATGAAGCGTTTTCGAAAAAATAAAACGCAACGAGCAAGAGGTACCGTGTTTCTACGATTTTCGTTTTAATTTTTTCTGCCATTCGAAAAACCGAAAGCAATTTTTTAACATAAATTTTCACTACCTTTCGAAAACTGTTAAAGTTATTTTTGTACGACGTTTCATCTGTTATCTGCATCGTCAATTTTTATATTTCTTAATACGGACCTGGACAATTTTTAATGAATTTCAAAAGAAATAGCTAATGTAGGGTCAAATCATATTTTAAAAAATCCTAAGAAATAATTTATTGAAAGAGCTTACAATTTTTTAATATCTTTGAAAATAGTGCCAGAAAAAATAAAAACGAAAATCGTAGAAACACTGTACCTCTCGCTCATTGAGTAACTTTTTATTACCAAAATGGCCGGGGAAACAAAAAATCCTGTTAAAAATTAAAATTAAAATTAAAAATTATTTTACCGACATTCAATCACTACGTGCGTCACCAAGAAAATGATCGAAATACAATTAAAAATAAACATTTTATGTAAAAAAAAGATTTTCATTTCTCGGCAGGGGAAGGTCGTAGGAGAAAACTTTATATGAAGTTGTGGTGTTATTTTCGTGTAATCTATACGCACCCGAGAGATTTCCCACCTTCATCGGGACACCCTGTATGTATAAGTTGAAAACTAGAGTTGACAATGCACAGCCCTGTCTCTTCGTCCTGATCATATTCTATAACTACCGTTTGCTTTTTGGGAAGTTAAATTGATAGTTCTAACATTTTCGCACTCCCGTGCCTTTCCTTTTTGGCAAAGCGACTATGATGTTCCTTTTGTAATCTTCTGGAATCTCCCCTGACTCGTATATACGGCTAACTAGTTTAAATAGACGCTCTCTTACCTCTTGACTTGCGCACTTTAAAATTTCTGCTTGCAATCCGTCTACTACAATAAAACAACTCGTCCGTGGATTCGTTTTTATTAATGTAGCATTTTGTTCGCCATCCATATATGTAATAAGTTACGCAATTGTAGGGAGAGGGTGCATACGAAACGTGACTATGGGTGACACCGGGGGAAGACACACTTATGTTGCGTGATGTATTGCATTTTCGCTTCACTTTACATGATCTATGTTCCCCGCATATTGCATCTGTCAGGAAAAATCCAGTACGGTTTTACAGGAGCGACTGTCATACATACTAGCCTAATTTCTAAAGTTCTTCGTCTTCCAATAAAGCAGCGATGTAAACTAAATTAATAAACTGTGGATGCAAGTCACGATTTGTTAGAGGACTATGATAACTTGAAATTTACAGATAAAAGTTCATATATGTCGCAAACAAAATAAACAGATAAAGAAATAACTGGTATTCAAATTCTCCCAGTAGCTGCTTAAAATGCCAATGCAGCACTTAGTTGAACAATTAAGGTACATATTTAGTTTTCATTAAGTAACTCCTGAAATTCTGATGCCAGGACTCAAGAGCGCAATGTGAAATAACAAACTTATTTCCTTTGTTGCTGGCAGTGCTCAGAAATCCACAAAGGCATTAGGAGATTTACAAATAGGTTAATAACTGCTACATCCACGGATAATACGCAAAGTGAGTAGCGTAAAAGCTACACGCTCCCATACATCCACAATTAAAAATTATGGTCCGTGAACCACGAAAGCACAGGCTTAAGTATAACTGATTATTTTGGGTGGAGAAATAACCCCAAATGGCTTTACGCTTACTCCCAGGTCGTATTTATTATTATTGCCCGGCGCCTCCACCACTTTGTCTGGCCTTTGTTAAACGTCGCTTTTTATTCCCTACTGAGTACAACAGAGGTACTTAGGAAGTTTCCGGAGCTAACAAGTCTCCCAAATCGGTAATACTTTCAATTTGTGTATTTTAAAGTCAGTAAAACTCCGCAAACCAAGATCGTAATATGCGCTTATATTAAAAATAGAAGAGACCGACAAGACTATTTTCATAATAGGTTTATAATATTCTTAGTTCATAAAACTTGCATATGGTTAAATATAATAATATAATAACCATAACCAAATTAAAGAACATGGAAAAGTTTATCCAAATTGCCGTATTAAATAAATTATTATTGGGAATTTACAGTTACCCAAAATCGCTGAATCTTATAGCTACATCGTGGTTAAGTCAGTATTCGGAAGCGAAGTCAGCGTTATATAAAGGACAGTAGACCATAAATTTTATTGCTCCAAAATGTTTTTAGACTGGGGTCGTTTTAGAAATGGGAAAACGGGCTAAACGTTAGGATAAGCTTTTAATAGGTGTTTTTTTAAATTACCGGGTCTTTCAGTTTTATAGCCAACAATTCAAGCCACGAGAATATATCGATCTGAACTGGGAAAACTTACAGCAACCTGTTTGAATAAAGATCTCTGCTGTGAGCTCAAGGGACTTACTTTGCGAACTATTTTAAGAAAACTGGCGACAACTACTTTCTTAGAAAATAAATGATAGCGTTCCATTATCAATCAAGACTTTATAGAAAAGGAAAACTATGGAATACCTACTCAGCCATTTCAACAAGTTATTCGCATCAATCGTGTGGTCGTTTCAATCCAGAATGGAATTATAAATAGGTAAACTATTTTTCCAGACAAATAATACTGAACTTTGGCAACAGGCAAAATTTTATTACCAAGTTTCAGTAAAAATTAACACATAAAATAATTCATAATACTGAGTTTACAATTCGTTATTTTTTGCCATAGACAACTTGTAGAGTACTCGATCGACTGTTGTTAATTTTTTAACTTATGTTACGTTCTAGAGACGATTTTGAATCCATTATAATACGCAATCTATCCATTGGTAGGTAATATGCACTTCATTTTTTACTGAAGTAGTGTCAATGATACCACAGAATCTAGGCCATTTCAGGTATTTTGCAGGTGGAAACTGTATCCAGTGTTTACCGGAAGATGCCTGGAATTTGTGGGGTAAGCAGGATATTTCTATAATCATCGGAAAAGAATTAACTGTACAGAACTCCACAAAGCAAAATGGAAATCTGTGTAGGTACTATTTTGCTAATGAAGCATAGCCCTTTTCGAAAATTCGAGAATTTTTAAGAGACAGTGTGGTTAACAGTTAAAACTGCTCAATGTTGTAGTCTTAGGAGCCCTGCTGAAGAAGGCTTGATAAGCGACTCTTAAATAAATGGTTGCCTAAAATAACGCCTCTGATGCCTGCATCTATCCCAGGCTAATTTCAACATCGTAGTGATGTGACAAATTGATTTCAGTTTTTAATGTAAGTTTATGCCATACTTTGTCATCACTTGCCTGAATAACATAAAGAAAGCCAGCTGATCAAAAGTTTTTTATTCTTAAGTTTTCGTTTTGTAAATAACCAACGGGTACCAATCTATGTAATTTTTTGTTCAGTAGTAGTGAATTTATTCTTATCAAGGACAAGTTCATGCGAGGGGTTAACGGAATACAATTATTCCGTACACCGAATACAGATTACAGATTGAATACTTAAGACTACAGTTAAATACACAAATACAAAAGAATACAAATTAAATACATTGAATTCATTAGACTGCAATGGAATTCCTTAGAATACGGGTGAATACAGGCATGAATTCAATGAATACGCTGATGAGAATAAATAAATCTTCTGTTATATTCTCGGTTTTATTATATTTTATTAACCGTTATGTTATAGATAGATCGGGAGTATTGGAAAATAAAATGGTCCCATTATAGGAAAAAATGTATTTCAAAAATGTCAACGTAAAATAAAAATGCTCATTCAAACAGAAGACAACAGTAGGTACCTACATCGAAACCTTCCTATACTATAACTTTAAAGAGAAAATGATTTCTTTCTTAGAGCAGAAAACATAAATTAATAATATTCTTCCAAAAAAACAAACAATGACTGCAGGGCATTTTTTAATCAGTTGTAAAATGGTATCTTTATCTTGTGGCGATTCTAACTCGGATTCTAAACAAGTTTCCCCTTGCATTTTTTGCAGCCGTCGATAGTACCAAATTGCACCCGTTTAGCACCTGTTAGTACAGAACCCTTGACAGAACCTGAAGTATTTGGGCTTTCCATACTTTTCCAAATGAACAATTTTGGGTTATTTAGTACAAAATTTATCATACTGTATATTAGTTTCACATGCCCAAAAAGGATTTTAAAGTTATCAGTTTTTATGATAAACTCCATAAAAGTGTGAAAGAGGTAGTTCTTCATCAATTAACAACTTCATATCTTTTCGTGCAAATTTCTCCATGTTAATGTCTACCTCGTCAATTTGTTTAACAGAAACAGAAGTATCAAAACCACAAAATGTCATTAAGTTTATAATGTACTCTGGAACAGCACAATGTAATCCAGCCTGAATTTGTTACCAGAAATAATCGTTGGTTTTATTAGAAGCCAGTGCATATGGGGGAACTTCAGACGAAGTTGTTTCTTGAGCATATTCCTGGGCAACGTCACAGCATAATACAGCAGAACAGCTCTCCCTAAATTTTCTAGCTCGCGTAACGTAGCCCGCGCAACTTCTCAGGCTACGCACGTGTTCTTTTTCGTTTGTCGCCGAGTTAATACCGGCGTCAAACCGATTGATAAAACGCCGCGGTAGTAAATCACTTACAGTTGGAAGTCACCAAATGCAGCTAAAATAGTTCAAAGACACCGGCAAAAACTTTAACTGCTGTATTATGCTGTGGCAACGTCCTAAATAGAGTATATATTGAATTAATTTTTTAACTTTAAAAAGTACACCTGTTAGGTATATCAATAAATTTTTGAAAAGATTATTCTGAGGCAAAATCAACGATACCATTATACCATACTTATTAGCGTTTTATAGTAAAATAAAAATATTTCTAGTAAAAAAACACTGAAAAAGAATAAAACCATATCCTAGCAAGCAGCAACCAGTAAATTAATAACGCTGTCGGTTTTGTAAGTAACTTTACTCGCAAAATTTACCAGAACACAGCAAGAGAAGTAAAAGAAGAACCCCCGCAAATTAATTTGTCAAGCCTCTTCTAGATGTATCATTTACAGAAAACCTCGTAGAAAACATTCAGCTCAATATAAATAAGTATATGCTTACGTTAGATTTGGAGCAATAGGGATTAGCCTCACTTTAAGATTTGAATAAGACGCCTTTTTACAACTAAACAGAACTCGGAAGTCGCCAGAACTAATAGACTTGATGAAACATGGCTGTCAGATGCCAGATATAAGAAATAGGAGGGAAATTGGAGGGAAAACATACTATTGGTTCATCAAAGATCCCAGTGAATACAGTTAAATACAGCAAGAATGCGCAATGAATTCACGAATACACCGTGAATACACAAAGAATTCAGAAGAATACAGGAATACATTCGAATACATTTAGACTACACCAGAATTCAAGATTACAAATGAATATGCATTCGAATACAGATGAAGTGTACACCTGAATTCACGATCCGTTAACCCCTCCAGTTCATGCATTTAAATTTTTGAAACAAATTCACAATTCCTAACATGTCCCTGTTTTCCTCGCCTTAATGAAGCTTTACTCAACCAACTTACTGATTAATATCAAAATCAGTATTCTAATTTAAATAACAGAAACATTTGGAACTATACATACCTAGGTATTATAAATTGGAATTTCAGAAGACCACAAGCCAACTAATGTGTTTAGTCGTGAATACCTCTCTAATTTCGTGAACCTATTCCCTTACAATAATCTAAATTACTGAAGCCCATGATACCTATACGTTTACAAGCAAATTAATTTTCAGAGACAGTAAGCAAATGTTCGTTGCCTGCTTGAGCATTAAAATCTCCATCTAGTAATGTCTATTTATAGACAGTCTCACTTTTATCCGCATGGAGCAATAATTGTGGATGACCCTACTACACTCAGCAATTTCAGTTGGGCGTTATCAAATCCGCGTTTGGTGGAATAAATTTAGGCGAGAAAGTTCGACTTCTTTTAAGAGAAAAATAGATTGACAATAGAATTACTGAAAACCGACACATATATTATTGTTAAATGACAAATGTTCTATAGCAAATGGTATATTATTTAATTCAGAAAATGTGTGAAATTTTCTAATTATTTATTGTTTATTGTACAGGGTGTCCCAGATAAGCCTCGAAAACATTGCTATCTCACTTATCTTTAAAGACGGAAAAAGTTTCACAATTTGAAGCTCTTTAATATTCCCTCACAAAAATCGACTTTACTCTGTTGGTTTCCTGGATATTTGAAAAAAAGGAAAAAAATGTAATTTGGTTTTTTGTTAATAACGTCGTTATTTATTAACATTTTGATGATTTGTAAAAACAGGTCATGGTTATTTAACCAGCATATTTTACAGTACTCTAAAATTGTCTCCGACGTTTCATACACTTGCAGTCATCATCAGGTTTATTTTTTTTCTTAAATGGACGTCATAATGGATTTTTATGTCATTAAATAGCTTATATCTTGCTGAAAATAGCAACCTATAACAAATGGATATTATTTTGGAAAACAATTTAGTTGGTCTTGGAAAAATAGATTTATACGAAGATGTAATTTCACAAAATATGAACTTTTAAACAATAGGAAAGTGTGAACGAAAATCTTAACGAAGAAATTAGAAATAAGTTTTATTTTTCAGTTTTAAAGATTGTGTATTCCCAATGCATACTTTCTTTATTTACAAAACAGTCTGTCTACTTATAAAATCTTGAATTAAGGTATTCAATAACTTGCACGATTTACCTACGACTCCAATTCAATCAAGTTATTGAAGGCCTAAAAATAAGTCGTACAAAGACGCGGAACGCTACCAGCTCAATTGTAGTACGACCAAAGCGAATTCGCATCGAGAATGAAGGCGCACATTTTGAACATTTGTAACAATAAAATTTTAAATAAGTTGTTTTCGTTTGTTTTGTAACTGATTTTTATTATTCTATTGATGTTTTTTGTTTTCCAATTTTGTAATTATAATTTCCTGTGGCGGCAAATACAATTTTGAACTAAACTATTTTTTGGCAGTTTCTACTGCTACAAATTATGGGTGTTTTATTGATTTCTACTAAACGAAATAAAACGAAATAAAACTGTAATAATTCTTGCAAAATTACTCCTTAATGAAGTTCTTTTTCCATGGATAACTAAATTTTTCCACTAAATTATGAATAATATAAATTTTATTTTCTGAAGCTATTATTTTTGTTACAGGTTGCTATACTCAGCAAAAAATAAGCTATTCAATGGCATAACAATCCAATATGACGACTGCAAGTGTATGAAACGTCGGAGACAATTTCAGAGTACTGTAAAATATGAGGGTTAAACAACCATTTAAACGTGTTTTTACAAATCATCAAAATCTTATGAAATAATGAAGTTATTAACAAAAAACCAAATTTGCTATTTTTTCTTTTTTTCAAATATCTAGGAAACCAACAAAGTTAAGTCGATTTTTATGAGGGCATATTAAAGGGCTCCAAATCGTAAAACTTTTTTCACATTTAACCGTGTTTCTATACCTTTAAAGATAAGTGAGACTTATCTGGGATGCCCTGTATAATCCCTTCTTCATTTCCATGAGATTGTCGAAAATTGATGAAATTTCACCACTTCCAGGTATTTCAATATAAAATATTATTCCCTGCCAATTAGTGCAGAATTTTCGTAGACGTTCTACCGGAGAAAATAACACAAATTGCAGAAGATAGTAAAAATTTGATACAATTCCAAACATTTTACAGACATTTACACCATCTTGCAAACCAAAATTCATATAGGTAAGCATAATTCAACCATACAGCTGAATGACTCCGTCATCATTGTACTTAAATGAAAGCAGTGATACAAAATAAAAAAAATCTTATTAATATTAATGGGGAAACTGACCTCAAGCAAACGCTACATGGAATGAAAAACACATTTTCACTGCCGTTAACCGAACCCGATTCCCGTCGAAACCGTCACATTTGTAGGTTCTTTTTGGTTTATTTGTACACGTGTTTTTGCAATAAAATCATTCTTGTTTTCGTTAAGATTTTAGAGCTTTCATGATTGAATCTGAGTTTCAGTTGTTAACCCTAGCCTATACCTACTTTTGTCTATTATAAATTCAGTAGACAGAGGAAACGGCACATTAGAGAGAAAATCAGAAGTCGACTTGGGCAAGTAGGTATATTCATCGGCTAAGTAAGGTTCCTTTACAGTAAAGATAACTGATTGAAGAATCATTCACGAATTTTATGAAATTTCGAAGGAAAACGTACTGAAAATGTGTTTAAGGTTCACTCGTAAATGAATTTATAAACGAAAAAAGAATTAAAATACCTACATATTCGAAGGTGTAGTTTAAAATTTTGATAAAGGTTTAAACACATACCTTGAAATTTTAAATTAAGTAAATTCAAATTTTAAAAGTCTAGAAAACGTGAATTGCTGTTACATTAAATTACAGGCGTGTAAATTCTTAAGTTCTTTCGTATCGAAATTTCTGGTTATTTTTATACAATTTTTATCGAAAGTTATTTTAGCAAACATTAAAAGATCAATTTGCCCGTGGTTTTAAGAGCTTAATTTCGGCTCTTCTGACAAATATTTTTCAATTAAGAAAGAAGGTCAGGTCTATAGGAGCTCTGACTAAATTTAGACTCAACTTATTTGGATCCATAAATTAAAATTACAGCGCTAGACGTAATATGAATTCGCAGCTAAATCGCTCAAAAGTACTTCTAAAATCAATCTCTAAATAATTTAGCGGATGAATTACAAAACCCGCATTTTTAAAATGTGTTCAATTAGTATAGGATATGCAGTGTTGACACAAAAATATTTTGACAATTGACATTTTAACAGGAACTGAGATTTTGTGGTTATGATTGTGTGCAAATAATGCTAAGCTCATATGTGAAATGCACCGTCAAACAAAGCCTAATTTATTGTTCCTAAGACAATATATTGACTTACTGTAGTAATAACTCTGATAGTTAAAATTTTATTCATTATAGATTGTTTCCGCAAAGACTTGCTGTATGCCCATGAGTTTCTCGTATTACATCTTATTATTCAGTGTGTTTATTAAACCTTTCTTTGGGTCTTTTTCTGTATTCCTATCTTTCTGTTCCCTTTCTTTCCTTCTCTCTACTCCCACTGCGGCGCCTTTTCCCTAGCTCAACGTCTTTGGTACCTACCCTTTTCTCATCCCCAGATCCCTAAAAACAATAATTAAATCAGATTTTGTTCTTTCCCTGTGCCTACTAAGATATTTATCTTACTCGAATGAGTACTTTGGCTTCCGTTTCCTTACTTCCGCTAAAATAACCGTGATTAATGTGAATCTGGCCCATCCTTCTCGTTTCCATCTCATGAACCTGATACGTCTTAAATGTTAGCCGATGCGTGAACAAAAAACTAAATAAAATATGCATGGCTGAAATGCTGGCTGATATTTCGGTTCAACGAAAGCAATGCGAACGCAATCTTATAAATCAGAGTTCGAGGCAATAAAAAACGATGAACGCGCGATCACACGATTTGCAAGTTGATGAAATACCCTACTGTGTCAATAAAATAAGAGAAATCAGTTTTGGAGCTCGCCTTAGACCCAGTCAGTAAATACGGCTGCCATGCATGCAGTAATAAATAAAGGGGGGTTTTATATTATCTTGTTTCCCGAAATGGGTACCTAGTATAAGCAGTTTTACACGACGATTTGTTGCTTTATAGTGGTTAGTAGGGGGGGGGGGGACAAATGCAGAAAGGTAAAAATGTATTGAGTATATTTGAGGTGGTGATAGAGGACGTCAATGGTAGCCCAAAAATACAAAAGAAATAAGAGACTTAATTTCCGAGAGGCAACATGGAGTCTTATGATGCAAAGGCAAAAAGATTAATTTGAAATTGTAGGTACATAGATTCTTTAAAATATCTTTGGACATCTTTACCTTTCAGTTTTGGTTTCGGTCGCCCACTTTCCCTTTTTTCAAGCCGGCGTTCATAATTTAATGTTCCAGCTGACGTTAAGGCAAATATCTCCTCAACAACACTCATCTTGTTTTGCTAAAAGCAAAATTTCACAATAATCACAACCGCAACTATAAACACTTCCGCAATATGTCTGAGAAGAACTGAGAACGGATTAACTCGATTCTGCACAGTTGTCATCGGCCGTATTAGAGATATAGGAGTAAGAGGTGACTCTCACTTTCACTCAAGAATCCGCTATCTGCTGTCACTGTTCTTCTTTACGTGCGTTTCTCCATAAGCCATAAGAGCGCGACTTGACGCTTGACTATTTCTAGTATTTCTGCGAATGCAGACCGCTGACGATTTTAAATTTGAGACTGTTAGACAAAAAATATTTTTATTAGAATTATGGTTTTGATTAGAATATTTTAGGAGGGTCATTGACCAATTGACCTTAAGGAGAAACCGCCACTAGGTATGGTAAGATTCGTTCATTTTTACATTTTTTATATTAAACAGAGACTGGAGCAGTAAATCTCTCATGTCGTTCCGATGTATGTCGCCACTCTAGGAATAAAGAAAATGGATGACGTATAACGGAAATTAAACGTCTTTTATAAAACTTCTAACTCAATAATCTAAAAAATTTGCCACTACATCTTTTAAACATACTCGGTTAAAAATCGCTATGAATTAATCGAATAACAATTTCTTGGAATCGAATCAATAAGTTAATAAATTGACTTCGAATATTCCGTAAATTGTGTTTACTCCTTCTTCCCCTCTCCCGTTACGTGAAATTTACCACCTGCATTGAAGTTTAATTCTGTGCAAAGCGTATAGGTACATATATCGGTCCAATAAATTTCTGAACGTTGAAAACTGATTAAATGCATTCGTTACAATGTTGCACCTGCAATTATGTACCACGTTTCAGCAAGTAATTTGTGATTTATGTGTAAAAAGAGCGAATTTACTAAAAAAAGTATTCCAATTACTGCAAGCGAATACAACTGAAAACGGTCATCAGATTTGCAGTAAATGCAGAATAAAATCAATTGCTAAAGCTGCGTCCTCCCTCCTCCCCAAAAGGTAAAAAAGGAAATTTATCACAGAAAACAAAATTTGTATCCATTTAAAGAAACGAAATTAACTCGGCTAATTTTCGGTTTTTTTATAACTGCATCAGTTATTCCTACAGACCGCTTCCTGTCCACCATTCCTATATTGCTACAGTTTTCTCACTTGGTCGAATTTAATTTTCAACAGTAATTAGATTTTATTTTGCCGGATAAATTTCTGTTTAATTGATTGTTTGGACTCAATCCAAATCCACCTACCAAGATAATACAGTCCACTCTTCAGAAGGAACCAGAACCTCCGCAGTTGTTATTACTTTTATCTCAGGCCTTTATCTATGCTTTAAATTGCTTAAGCGAATAATTATCGTCACTAATAATTTTTGTGAGAGAGCCATAAACAGATTATTTGGTTTGCACATATGTATTTACTTTTATTAGTTGATTAGGTACTCTTATCTGGAAAACGATGAAGAGCATCTGCCGTAGTTTGCTTTGCAATTAATCAGTTTAGCAAATTTCGTTTTTGATCAGCAGTTAAAAGGGGTCAGTAGGTGAAGTGAGGATTAGCATACGACCTGGAAATACGCATGCCGTTTTTTTAAAATTAGCGTTCTTGTGTCACATTGATATCATAAATCATCAAAAAAAACTAAGAAAACGTTCAAAACACGAACATATTTTAAGATTATGTCTGATATAGGGGATGTTTAAAAGTATGCTATTTTAAGGACATACATATTTGCTTTTACATGTTTTGAAAAATGCACTTGTATCCAAAAGCATTAGCGGTAATTATAATTACCGGTTCTTGTTACATTATAATGTAACAAGAACCGATAATACTTTATCAAACCAATAGATTTCATGTCATAAATACGCCTTCAAATGAACTTTTGTGAGACATTGCCTTATTCATATAATAAATAGACTATGTAAATGCATTATTTTCTGTGGAATTGGTGGCAGTTCCGTACATCCAATTTCCGTACAAGGCGAAATCAGTGACAGTTCCGTACACGATGGACGTGTCGCGATACTGAGGATCATTTGTAAGAAACGGTCATTAGCAATAGTGGTAGTTGCGTACAGGTACAATCCCTTAGTTTACGTAGGTACCTGAACATAAAATTTTGGCTTTAGTCCCATTTCGTGCGTTCCCGTTTCGTGCGTCTATGAAAATTTCTCCCCTATTGTTTTCAAATGTTAATGTTTTTGTTTTGGGGGAGGGGAGGAGATACTTAAACGCTCCGCTCGCTTCGCTTGCCCACAGACCGGAAACAATAAACAGGTGTTTGCAATGTCTTTTGATTTAACAGCTCTCAGAGTCGTCCTCCGCATCCTATACGCCAAGTGTCGCGATTTATCCAATCATACTTTCATGGAAGATATGCTAATAACATCATCTTCAAAGCAAAACACGATGTATTCTGCAAGCACACAATCCATACAATGCATAGTAGTAAAAGGTGACCAAAATTCTTGTAAAGCGGCTTGCAATGAGGCAGACATTTATGGGAAAAATTAAATCGTAAAAGAGGAGTTGTTTTCTAGGGGTTGAAAAAAATATGTTGACACACAAATTTGAAACTTTGGGTTCTTGTTGAATTTAAAAGGATAATAATTGGAAGAGTTTTTAAAAAATGCTAGTGTACAAAGAGGGTGTGAAAAGAACATGATATTCAAAAAAAGTTTATAACTTGGAATTTATTTTTGACCACCTTGCGGCTGTGGCAATAGGAAAAGCGTTAAAACATAAATTTATGAAGGAGTTGTTATAATAATAATAATAATATTAATACCAACAATAATAATAACATGAACATTGATAATAGAAATCTTTATTGATCGGTCTTTCAGCTACAATATTTCGAAACTGTACATGTAATAGTACACCTGCAAGGTTGTATGTTAGAAAGCAACGTGGTCTGTAGTGTTTGTACAATCAGTGATTTCCTTATTTCCTTCTCTTTGTCCGATCTCGAGTACTTTTTGTATTTTTTTGTTTCTCTTTTTTGTAACACTGTACATACGTGTATATGATACGATACATTAGAGTAGATAATTTAATAGGCATGTTACGTTAATCAACAATATATGATTATATGATGTCAGGGATTGGTGGTAGACTGAGAAACAGCTACAAAATGTTTGTACTTTTTCTTCTTATGTATTAAAAATTTACAGAAGTTGCAATTTAGCAACCTTCGTTACTAAATATAAATTAATATGAATCAACGAAACAATTTGTAAAAATGAAATTTTCTCTAAATCCAAACAATGAGAATGATAATTTTTTTCGATATCGAAACAATGACAGACGTCCGCACATTGCAACAAAACAAAACAGTGAGGAGTGCAATTTCAATTCTTTTAAATTTGTACTGATTCATTATTAATGTTGTTGTTGTTGCTGTTGCTGTTGCTGTTGCTGTTGCTGTTGCTGTTGCTGTTGCTGTTGCTGTTGCTGTTGCTGTTGCTGTTGCTGTTGCTGTTGCTGTTGCTGTTGCTGTTGCTGTTGCTGTTGTTGCTGCTGCTGCTGCTGCTGAATGGATATATAGAGTTGTTCGGTTGTTCCTGTAGCCCTACCAATCTCAAAGCTGCATGTTGCAAGCAGGGTGTTATTGAATCCATGCTACAAGCTTGAGTTCGTGATTCCTACAGAAATTTTTTGACGCGAATTTCGAAATAACAATTAAAATGAAAATTGATTAAATGCCTACATAAATAAATATAATTATTAAAAATCTAGATGTTTTTATTAAAACTAATCGCCAAAACCAATCTTTTTGTTTGTGAAAAGCACAATTAATAAATGAGCACCCTGTATGTAGAAATTTTCAATGGCTTATAAAACGAAACACTGATGTTGTTTGGGGAATATGTGAGCAGGAAATTGAATTGAATCTATCACAAGAACGACTTGAAAATTAATCGCCTTGTTTATAATAATAATATATAATAATAATATCTCTACTCACTCCTACTAACCCTAAGGTTAGCCCCAGAAGCTACCTATATATTACCTAAAGTGCCATTCGATCCTTAATTCGGAAAGGTCACCGTGATGGCCCTGAGAAGTGCACTTCTTACAAGTGTTGGAACACCTGAAAAATAAATCGTCCTCATTAATTCTCATCCAGATGGCATCTGGGATGGCCATGTCTAGCACCACTTAGGAATTAAGTGCAATGCCTCTCTCATTTAGTAGTACCAGTATTACATGAGTGAATATCGCCCAGCACTATAAATTCTTCGACTTTTATTTTTTTATTGTATAATATTGCAGTAAAATTTATTTATGGGAGTTTTCAGTGCACTTTTAGGAAACATGCAGAGAATCAGGATCTTTACGTTTTAGTAGAAAATGATAACTTTATTACCTATCGGAAACTTCTAGGAAACATACCTAACTAGAGTTGCAAATTCTACAGCAGAATTTATAAAGTTCGTGAAAACTTGCGCTCGAAAAACTCCCTACTCGTAGGTAAAATATGCGGAAACGCTGAAGGCATCTGCGAGAACAAATTTTATATGTTGTTTGTTTTATATTATGAAAAATCAAATTATGCCATCGCAGCTCCTAAATAACAAGACCGCATCCAGCAGCAAATAAATATGTATGCGTACACATATATCTAGCAATCTTTCTGCGATTCGAATCTTCCGGGTCTGAGGTTTCACAGCTTCGTACCCAAACATGAATACAACCATCTCGATAAATGAAATATTATATTGTTGCATTTTAAATTAATTTTAAATTATACTTCAATAATGGGCAACTGGACGACTTTTCTATTCCAAATATTGAAAATTTTTATAAAAATATTTTGACCCCTGCCTTTACGTTTTCCCTGTGCTTCATTTTTAGATAGAAAAAAAAATTGTAACTTTAGTTCACACAATATGTGAAGTCGCGTACATCCGGTATTGTCATTATGGTATTCGTTATAAGCGTAAAATATTTTAATTGTATCATGAAAAAGACAATGACAATGATTTTGCCATCTCAAAGTATTTGTTCAAATATTGCATGTTTTGAATGTGTATGGAAAACCGCAGACCAACTGGTTTCGTCCTTCTGGGACTCATCAGTACGGTGCTTTCCCCCACACACTCAAACCATGCAATTTAATCTTGCTATATATGCTGCCGCGCTCTGGACAGATATCAGCAAGTGACAACTACTTTGAGTAATTATCTGGTATTAATTAGTGGTACTGGACCGTTCGAACAACTACTCCTCGGGCAAATACCCCGCCAGGCATTGAATTATAGAACTAAATCCAGATTTTTTGTACTACGAGACGTTTCAGACTGCTACCCCATCTAAGATGGCTTTGAAACAACCCTAATTTGTCTCCATGTACGTACGTGCTTTTAAGCAGGTCTTTGTTCAAAACATGCAATATTTGAACAAAGACCTGCTTAAAAGCACGTACGTACATGGAGACAAATTAGGGTTGTTTCAAAGCCATCTTAGATGGGGTAGCAGTCTGAAACGTCTCGTAGTACAAAAAATCTGGATTTAGTTCTATAATTCAATGCCTGGCGGGGTATTTGCCCGAGGAGTAGTTGTTCGAACGGTCCAGTACCACTAATTAATACCAGATAATTACTCAAAGTAGTTGTCACTTGCTGATATCTGTCCAGAGCGCGGCAGCATATATAGCAAGATTAAATTGCATGGTTGAGTCCCAGAAGGACGAAACCAGTTGGTCTGCGGTTTTCCATACACATTCAAAACATGCAATATTTGAACAAAAACCTGCTTAAAAGCACGTACCTACGTACATGGAGACAAATTAGGGTTGTTTCAAAGCCATCTTAGATGGGGTAGCAGTCTGAAACGTCTCGTAGTACAAAAAATCTGGATTTAGTTCTATAATTCAATGCCTGGCGGGGTATTTGCCCGAGGAGTAGTTGTTCGAACGGTCCAGTACCACTAATTAATCTCAAAGTATTCCCAGGGAACAGAATTGAACTACTAAAGAATCGGTATGGAGAACCATACATGACTTCATGTTCAATGTATATAACAAAAGAACACTTAAGACCATTATCTGTTTATTATTGGTTGTTTTAGTAACCACGAGTATCTATCAAATTGACACTATTGTAAATTACTGTCAACTGTCTATAATAATTATAAACCCTATAGACTAGAGCATAGATAAACTATATTGACATGTCTAAAAGAAGAAACATTTTTGCAAAAGTTCTTAAAATACTAAAATGTTAAAATATTTCAGCGCTCTGACGAAAATTACTCAGTTAGTCATGACTTTGTTTCTGTGCACGCTTCGGGCGCAACACAGGAATATCCGTATCACAGCATTTTCCGTTCAACAATGAATTTGAAGAAAAATATTTGGAAAATTTAAGTTTATAACACAATCACTATTTACTTTTTGGTGGTCTATGTGAAATCTTAAATTCGCAACATTTCTTAAAATACGAAAATTTTAAAATATTTCGGGGCGCTGACGGATTTTACTAAGGTTAGTCATGACTATGTTTGTGTGAACCCTTTCGGGCGCAACACAGGGTTGTCTGCATCACATCATTTCCGGTCCAATAACCAACTTATTTAAGAACGCCACTGATTCCACTGGAGAGTTACTCATTTTCTTGTTATTTAATTGATTGCAATTTTCACCTAAAATGGAAGGATAGTCAGTTTGTTTCAATTCAAAAGAGATACAACTGATTTGAATAATTAAAATTTTTATAACAAAAAACCGTCAAACGTCAACGTATCACCAAAATCAATAGGTTTAGAGCATAGATAATAAAGGGCTGGAATCTCGGTCGAGGCACATTTAAAAAGATCATTAAAATTAAGATTAGCTGACTTTGACGGGAGTTATACTAAAATAAAAAATCTGAGCTCTCACAATATCTATGCACAAAAGCATGGGCGTGTGTCTGAGCACAAACCATACAGAAGCCAATATAAAAACAACTTTCCTCGACGTTCTGAGGTCGGTTCAATCTTATCTCGAACACTTTTCCTTACCGAACATCGGAGTAGTAGGGTTTCGCAAGACCAAGACAAGACGAGACTTACATCAGTCTTGGTATTGGTCTTGCATCCTCGTGTTGGGCTTGGTCTCGGTCTTGGTCTTGAACCCCAAGACCAAGACGAGAACCACATAAGTCTTGGGCTTGGTATTGTTTTTTCTTGGTCTTGTTTGGTTTTTATGAGAGTAAGAGAAATTTATGAATTTCAATGTTTCAACACCCCCTGAATGGGAGATAGTTAAAAAATAAGAAGTCCTATTTCATATTTGCATAATTTCATAATTTTTTGTTCGGAAAATACCTAATGATTCAATAAGTTGTACAGTTGACTGAATACAACTTTTGTATTTAGTTCATGTCTCTACTAAAATTGGTACATATTTTGTGTTAAGATGTAATATAATAAACTTAATTTAAAAACCAAAATGAAAGCTGTAAAAAGTTATCCGACATCTGAAATGTACAAGGTGTCCCAAACTGGACGCGTTCTTATGGGAACACCCCTTATTTGAAGAGATAGAAAAAAATTAACCAAGGTGTCTGGAGCTCAAATTTAATGAGAAAATCACTGGCGCAAACAAAACTTTGCTATCTCTTATCGTTTGGCCGCTAGAGGGCGATTTTCAAATTTCGTCGATTTCTTTTATTAATAAAGATAATTAATTTTGGTAAAAACTTTCTTAAGGCACTTTTTTCCGTAAAATCCATTGCAATAGGCAGTTTTTTACAGGGCGTTTAGATTTTCGTGCACCACCCCAAACTGATTTTTTTTATATAGACCACCCTATATATTATGAGATTTTTGAAAAGCTCATAAAATTTCCTAAATTTTGATGTATCACTTGTCATGTTTATCTTAAAAACCATTAGCAACATTACGATTTACAAATTAAAATATTGTGCCTACAGAAATCAAGATTGCCATGACTAATAAAATGACATAGGATGCTAGAGTCTGTAAAGTTAGAGACTGGGCCCGGACAAGATGGTGGCTGCGCGAAAATGTAGCGGGAAATATGATTTTGACAGAAACAGTGGCGTACCGGCGTATATGTGAAATTTATAATTTTTTAACAATGAATTCATAAAAGTTACATTCAAAACAGGAAAATTGGCATTTTAAGGCATGAAAAAATCGCGAAACACATTAAGAACTTGAAGAAAGGGGATTTCGTCATACAGATAAATTATAAATGTGACGTTTGGTGTGAGGTTATGTCATTTACGAAATCGGCATGTTTATGTGCAAATAATCTTAATTACATAATTATTATAGTTGAAAACAGGTTTTTGAACAAGTTGTTTACTTATGTGACAAAAGAAAATTAGAATAAATCATAAAGGAAGCCGAATAATCCAATTTACTATTTTTCAGCACTGGAGATAAAGAATTGCTAAATAAACTTATTATTCTGTAATTAAAAATTTAGAGAGTTCTATTAACTACCAAAAATAAATAATTGGAATTCACATATATTAAGAACTAAACACCTTCAGAAACCCTTCAAAAAATAACAATCCTTGGTGCTTGAGGTATGTCATGTCGCACCACAAGGTCTAATGATAGAAAGTCCTGGCATTTGTCCTGCTGGAAGGAGCTTCGGGCAGGACAGCTGGACAGAGCCGCTAGTCCTGCCAGCAGGACATTATTTTTAAATGGGATTGTCCTGTCGACAGTACGTGCGCGACTTCCAGCAGTACGGACTCAAATTTCATAGGCGACGTAACAATTTTGCTATTTATTAAATAAAACAACTGCTGAGAAACATTTTTATTCATTCTCGTACAAAATAACTTGAAAAACATTAAAAATATAACACTGCACCCGCGATGCTGATTGTTTTCTGAATCTGCGTAAAATAGGAAATTTAAATCTAATTAAATGAATTGAAAACAATAGGGTTGAAAATACGTCCTGCCAGCAGGACGCTACGTACTGCTGGAAGGACGCTTGGACACTCTATCAACTAAGAGTTAATCACTTGGTAGTGGTTGTACTCCTAAATCCTCGTCTTCGTCGTCGTCTTCATCATCATCATCATCATCATCATCATCATCATCATCATCACCATCATCTTCAGTTGTGACTTGATATTCTTCTTCACTCTCCTCATCAGATGATCCTGTGTTCACAGTGAACTTCAACGAATCCATTGCATCGTCCATCAGATGCTCTTTCTCCAAGAAAGTTTTTTCCACTTTTTGCACATGGCCACATATATCTTTCCACTCTTCTGAGCTAATATTTGAAAATTTTCCACGTGCTAATTCCTCCACATCACCTAATTTAAAAGTAACGTTTCTGCTAGCTACCCAGTTCTTTACAGTGGCCCATATCTTCTCTATAGGGTTCAATTCCGGGTGGTAAGGGGGGAGTCGTAACACTCGGTGACCATGGGCTTCAAGAAGCTCATCCAATTTGCATTTCTTTGGGAATCGATACAAATTTTGTTTGATAAGACCATAAAGCTCAGGTTTTGTATTTGAGCCATCAAAATGTATTTGACGTTCTTCAAGCCACTTCACCATCTCACCTTTTCGGCTCGCAGATGTCAGGTTTTTTCCACCAGGACATTGTGATATGATGCATTGTCAATCACAAGTACACAATTAGGCGGCATGTTGGGCAGTAATTGTTTCTGCACCCATGTCATGAAATTGGCATTATTCATGTCATCGTGGTAATCTCCTGATTTAGAACCTAGAGACAATGTTTGGTTACATTTTGATATTAAAATTACTTATGTATGTGTTACCTGATCGAAAAATGAGCAACGCATTGGGAATGAAACCATTTTCACCTCCGGCATGTACAATAATCAGCCCTTGGCCTTTAGAAATCGGCTTCTTTAAGTTTTTAGTCGACTCATCATACCACCCTTTCGGCTGGACATGGCTGCTGTGTATATACGTTTCGTCCGTATATATAATGATTCGGCCTTCTTCCCGGTATTGCAGAATTTGTTTCAAGTATTTCATCCTTTTCAGGCGAATGTCATGGGTTTCCATTAAAATCTTACGGTTGTCTTCTGTCTTTCGCCACCTTAAATAGAAATAGAAGTATACAAGGTGTCCCACTCAAGCAAGCTCACTATTGCTATCTGTTGTTATAAAAGTATTTTCTAAACATAAACATTTAATGAAACAGAAATTTGAATATACATGTAGTAACGGCATCTGAAATATTTTGACTTTGCATATAAGTACAAAAGCAGCCATACCTGAATCCAATAGATTTCAGAAAAACCCATAGCGACTGCCTCGAGCCAGAAAAAGAAAGTTCAGAATCTTTAATCTTCTGTAGAATACCTGGAATATAAGGTGATATTAGGCTAGATAACATGATAGGTAGGTATTTAAATGTAGCATTTGTTATTTCACGAAAAAGCAGTCATTGCCATTTGTTCCTAGAATAATTTGTTCAAAAAGCCCCTGATTATTGGGATTACTTTCTGTTATTGCATACTTCATTCATGTTTAGATGAAAAATATACTATACACATTCAAAACACATCGTGAAATATAATGGTCTGAAAAATAATTGGGTTTCAACAGAAAGTAAGTTTCTTGAAATTTATCTACAATCGAAGTCGGAATCCAAAGCATTCCATTTACTAAAATGTAAAATGCAAGTGTGATTCATACTTTCATAACTTGGCTACGCAACAGCAGCACCCAATTGGTTTTTTGATATTAAATCCAAAAAATACACGAAAATATCTTTCTTATTACCACGTTCCCTCTATTTATGAAAAAAGAAGTTCAGCAAACTTTACAATGAATCACCCCGTATTTGACAAGTAACAACTGCCAGCAGTTGCAATGAAAACACACCTTAACGAAGTTTTCTTTTTTATAATGGTAGTTACTTACAATTCAGAGATGGATTCCTTTTCTCCAAAATAAAAAAATTATGTATAATTTCCCATATTGTTTCCATTTCTCCCACAGAAATCAGGCCGAGTTTACGCTTCTTTCGCGGTCGTTCCTTATGCTGTGTAGCAAAGGAGGTGCTAGGCTCAGCTTCTACGCTTTTCGATTCCTTCAAAATCTTCAAAATCTGTGTTTCTCGAAACACCTGTTGCTTCTATAACTCTTTGCCTTAAACACACAATTGGATCTTAACAATAATCAAGCTCATTATGAAGTAGGTACCTACATACCTGTAATTCTTTAAAGGAATCCTAATTCCATTTTGTGCTTCTTCCCACATAAACTTCATCACGTTACTGATAATTTCACGGCCTTGGCTATGAATTACCATGCTGGATTTGCCAATTTTTTGGGAGACATTTCTAACCTACAAACGTCAAAAATTTCAACTTGGATTTAATGTGTAAAATTACTTTGATTGTAGTATTACCTGGATAACAGATACTATCGACGATTTTTCAAAAGTCTTTTAAATAACACCGAGATGACAAAATAAGCAGAATAATCTGCAAACCCAAAAAATGTTAACCTTCAATTCAGTTCCACGAATTTGTAGTCTTAATTACCTCGATCAACTCCGTTTTTCGTATAAAGATGATAGTTTTTTAGTCTTTTAAGCAACACTCACAATAAAAACGCAAAATAAAACAGAATATCCACTAAAAGATCACACTCAAACATAGGTCAACAAAACAACGTCAACAATGGACGCACAATAATCTTGAAGTTTTTGAGGGCGCCACTGGATTTACGAGTTCCGCCTCCGGACGAAAACAGGTCTATTGCGCTGATCACGTGACAGCCCAGTCTTTAACTTTACAGACTCTAACATGTTATGATTAAAACCACAGATCTAAACTTTCATGATAAGATTACTCATAGTTATTATATTAAATTAATAATTCTTTAAATGTTGCTAATGGTTTTTAAGATAAACATGACAAGTGATACATCAAAATTCAGGAAATTTTATGAGCTTTTCAAAAATCTCATAATATATAGGTTGGTCTATATAAAAAAATGAGTTTGGGGTCGTGCACGAAAATCTAAACGCCCTGTAAAAAAACTGCCTATTGCAATGGATTCTACGGAAAAAAGTGCCTTAAGAAAGTTTTTACCAAAATTAATTATCTTTATTAATAAACAAGTTATAGGACATAAAAGAAATCGACGAAATTTAAGAATCGCCCTCTAGCGGCCAAACGATAAGAGATAGCAAAGTTTTGTTTGCGCCAGTGGTTTTCTCATTAAATTTGAGCTCCGGACACCTCGGTTAATTTTTTTCTATCTCTTCAAATAAGGGGTGTTCCCATAAGAACGCGTCCAGTTTGGGACACCTTGTACTTACTTCCCATAAAATTTATTTTATTTATTCTAATACAGATTATAGTATAAGGATATACAGTGTGATCATTTAAAAATGAGCCACCTCAAATATCTAAGAAACTAATAGAATTATGAAAAAACGCCGATACACTAAATTTATGACGCAAGGGGGACAGATTTTGATGTATAGTTGATGTCTCTAAAACCTACCCCCTAGTCCCCAGTCACCCTCACTTTAAAATTTCAAATGGCATCATATCGCTTGTGATATCTCATTTTAAAGGAAATCGAATGAGGAATACAGCAGCGATATTATTTATTTTTTAATTATTCCTTATTTTGAGCTTTAAAAACTAAAATAAGGTCATTTCAACCTTTCAGTAAATAAGAAAAAGGATGGGTTAAATTTGAAACAAAATAAGAGTTAAACCTTGTAGATATCAGATAATAAACATTTCATACAAAAAAGAAGCTTTGGAATTTAAAACAGAAAAATATAACTTGTAGAGTAATTTAAGGAAAATCTATCTTAGATGCTCAAAAGTCAAAATGGGCCCAGTTATTTGCAAAACAATAATAAAGCCTATATTCTCGAACTACCTTCTTGCATTTAGGAATGTTTGGGAGGGAATATTTCGGCATGTTTCTGATATTGTGAGCCTCCAATTAATTAAATTTTCTGTGTGGGTTTGACACACTGCTGATTTAGCATAGCCCCAAAAGAGAAAAAGTAGCAGGCTGAGATAGAGTAATTAAAAAATAAACATCACTGCTGTATTCTTCATTCAATTTCCTTTAAAATGAGGTGTCGCAAGCAATATAGTGCCATTTAAGATTTTAAAGTGAGGGTGGCTGGAGGTTGTTGGGTTGGTTTCACCATCGTCAACTATACGTCAAAATGAGTCCCCCTCGATTCCTAAATTTACGTGTCTCGGCGATTTGACGTATTTCTATTCGTTCCGAAGATATTTGAGGTGGCTCGTTTTTAAATGATCACACTGTATAGTATGCTCGGTAGGCAGCCCAATTTTGTCACCGCTCGCGTATGACGTAGGTGCGAAATAGAGATTCGCGGGAAACACTTCTCCGTGCTGTACGAACGCAATGATCAATGATGGGATGATGTTAGTATTTTGTATTTCGAGTATACGAATTTTAAGCATTATTTCCAATTTTTGTTATGAAAAATTGCAGTTGTTTTAATTAATTTTTCTATAAACTAAAAAATAACTGTCAAACATTTTCTAAAATATCAAGACCAAGACTTTCCCAAGACTCTTGCTCCAAGACTCTTGGTCTTGGAGGTTAAGTCTTGGTATTGGTCTTGGGTCATTTATGTTAGTCTTGGTCTTGGTTTTGGTCTAGAATTCAAGACCAAGACAAGACAAGACCAAGACTTTTCTTGGTCTTGTGCGAAACCCTACGGAGTAGGTAATTGTTAGTTACGATTCAAATATCATAACAGTTCATATTACGATACGAAATGGAAAGATTTCGGTTCCATTTGATAACCCATCGAGTATCGCAATATGAAGTTATGGTAGGAGTAATGTACAACGATTTATCTACTATCATCGTGATCCTTAGGGATCATGGAAGTAAAAACAAGTTTCATTATCTTTCTTTGCTTGTCAAGAAATCGTGTATATACATTTATGTATTGTACGTTTCTATAGCAACGTTCTTTCTCAGCGCTACTTCCTATAACTATAATCAGCAAAAGTGGTGTTCCAGTTTGCGACGCGAATCGTTCGTGCCGGACGTTGCTATGTTTTCGTCAGCCGCCCCCCATAGACGATGTGATTTTTCGTTATCCGATCTCGATACTTTGAATTTGTGATGCATTTAAAATTAACAATGATAAAGGAAATCGGTCGGTTACATTTTTATTTCTGTTTTATTGTAATAGTAATTTTATTGTATTGCATTTAGCAATTATCTGATTTTATAAAAATACGACAAAAACTATAAATTATTATAACAAAATAATAACTGTCTAATTTATTTGAAAAAGTCAAGAATTCGCCAACTGTGTTAAAAGAACATGATTATTTATCTATTGTTTTGCTGCCCTTTGTTTTGTTTTGTTGTCATTCAAATTAATAAATAAATAAATCGTTTAGATTCGCATTCAAAACTTTAATTGGCGGACAGTTGCTAAGGTTTTTTTTTACCTCAGAACGTAATTGGTTATGGCATTTTAAGCGAAATTGAACCGTAAAGTGGAACACCAGTTTTGCTGTTTATAGTACATAGTATAATTATTTATCTGAAGTGGTTCAATTATTTAGCATTAAAAGTGCAACTTCATTCAAATTTTAGCAGATAAATTAAGTTTGAAAATTAAATATTTTGGGATTGGACAAATACCCTCTCGAAGAATTAAAAACATCAAGGGAAGTCTATATTACTTCACAAATTAGATTTGTTTAGAATTATCGACAGATACCTACATAATAAATGTGCCGGAAGAAAAAGTGGTAAGATGGACGCCCGTCATGTAATATTTGTGATTAATTTTATGCAATCCTATTTATAATTTCAAATTTACTCCTGCATGCCTAACCTACGCAAAAGGCATTGAGCAAAGAGCATCCTAAGATTGAATTTCTCATGTTATCTTAGAATGAGAACAAGCACTGGAGGCTAGACGAATGGTTGTTATATATACGCACGTATGTCTAAAATAACGAAAGAACTTCTAAACTAAAGTAATTCGATTTCTATTCGAATAAAAAGGATTTCTTAAAGGTTATAGAACTATTGATTTCCAAATAATCTGCTAGCTCTAAACTAGCGCGTACAATGGGTCCCATGTCTGGCCTTTATTGGCTACCAAGAGGCTTTCAATTATATACAGACAGACAAGTTAAGGGATTGAATTGGGTATTATCTTAGACACTAGAAATGCTGTGTTTAAGAAACTAAAATCAGAAAATTCCAGATTTTATGCTGATATCATAGTAGTGTGGTTGGTATTGATGTTCAGTGATGGTGGTAGGTATATCTACAGCCTATACAAACCAAAGCAGCTGTTCGCAAACTGATCACGAATTGTTATTGAACTATTCACGAATAATTTGCGAAAAATACGTTCACACCTCTCATACGAACACCGTATTGCTAACGAACTATACACTGAAGTTTCCTCCACAATATAGAATGCATCAGCACAATTTGAAAGCTTACTTACTCACTTATGCGCATCGCACCAATCAGAAATAATTCCAGTAGTGTACTAGTATGTGCACAATTTATTGTTTTTTGATTGAACAATTACAACGTTAGCCGGACAGCATGGAAAGTGCTATTTAGACAAGGTTATTCCCTGCCTATTGATTTAATGGCTAATTAAAGCATTGGCTTTGCCTCACACTGGCTTATCTGCATAGAGTCACATATATTTAGTGAGTGTGTTATTTTTTACATAAACTACAACCTATACATATACAGGCTTTAAAATATGAAAAAAGAAACTCGATTTTAATTCTATCTACTAATTTACTTCCTAAAGCTAAAATTGGTGCGCAATTATATTCTTGAAAAAATCGCCTCTAGCAAAACGTTAAATTGCATCTATTAGTAATTGCAGAACATTACACTAGCAGGGAATGTGAGTACGTATAAAAGCAAATAGCTCCCCATATCTACCGCTACCACACGTTACTCGAGATGTACGTAATTGCAATCTACATGTTAAAATGTATGTCGCGCTATAGCATTTACGATAGCTAACGCGCTTTACAATTTCCAAAATAAAATAGGAGCTTGCGGCTGTCTCATTTGAGCTAGATTGGAAACTGTTACAGTTTATTTGTTGAAACTTGAGTAGCAAGCAAAGACAGCTTTCTCCTTAAAACCGTATTTGAATAATTAATACATTTGCCTTTCCCTAGAGTGCCATTGGACTGTTTATGCTTAAAACTCCCATCTGGAACTTTTCAGTCGAACGTTTATGATAACGCATCTACGTAATTGATAAATATTGATAGAGAAAACATATGGTGAGTGGCATTTTTGGTCGATAATTATGTAATTAATAACTACTCTTTATTCATAATGCCGCCAATTTTTTCCGAGAATTATCTCAACTGAAGAATGACATGTTTTTATAGCAAAGTAGGTACCTACTCAGTTAGTTTTTAGTTTATAATACACAGGAAAACAGGTTACTCCTATCAAAAATTATTTAAAGTTTCCATTTAAGATTTCGCTTTTGTGTGTAAACGAAATCTAAGATTTTGATAAATAAGAGTGGAAAATATTTGTAAATTTTTCATGATGCAGTACTAAAGAGAGAATTAATTAATTTATTTATTTACAATTTTACTTTATGTAAACGTATTCTGATGATGAGATTTTTTAAATCTTGAAACCGGTCAATACTATAATATAATAAATATAATAAATTGTGACATTGGTAGTCCGCAGAGTACCCATTTAATTAATTCAAAATAACGAGTATAGCTCCGACACTCACGCATTACCGCCAAACAATGAGTAAACGAACTTACTTCCAATTACCAAAGCGTTATCCTTTGTACGCATACTAAAGTGAAATAAAAGTGATTTTATATTTTTAACCAGGGGTGTCCCAAGCCGAGAGGTTGTGGGATAAAAATATCCCCTATTTCTTGTACGCAATTTTTCAGTTTTTGACAGTAAAATGAAAAGTTTTTTCGTAAAATGGTTACTCTTATTAAATATCGATAGAACGCATCATGTATGAGCAAATTCAATCTAAAAATTTCGTCACCTGATAATCGTACGTATTGGGGATTAAAAATTAAATGGATAGTACGTTTGTTGTCATTTTGTATGTTTCGTTAAGCCTTAAAAAGATTACTTGTTTGTACAAAATGCAATGATTAAAATTTGTAGTTTACGATTCGGTTCGTGTTTACGGAAATTTGTAAAATGTCAGTCACTATAGTAAATGTGTTATTCGCAGTGAAGCACGAGAATTTTTTACCGTGTGTTCAATCACTTCAAGAATTTAAAAAGTGAGACGGACAGATTGACATCAGGAGTGACGGGTATTTCGGTAAAGAGCATGGAAAGAGTGATTAAGGAAGGTGAAGGTAGTGTACGAAACAATGGTGAAGCAAAGTTCTCAACTCCATGGAAGAAGCATCTAAGAAAAATTCCAATTACAGATCTGCCAGAGTATAAATTGTGTAACATTCGACGCATAATTTACGCATTCCACAAAACGGAATGATGTCGTGTGACATTAGGACGGTTAATCAAGAAACGAAAGGAAGAATTAGGCTGGAAGAGATGCAAAGATTCACTCGGGACAATTCTGGGTAAAATGGAATTCAAATGGAGACGAACACAAAACAACAGAAGAGTGAAGAGAAATCAAGTGAGAGCTCTTCGAATATCATTTACAGACGAGACATACCTACACAGTGGACATACCGCTTCTAAGAATGGACAGATGAGATAACAAAAGGATTGTTGGCCAATATATCGAAGGGCATTTAAATTAGAACGTGCCCGAAAACTCGCAGAAGACTAATTTGCACAAATAACGAAAGAAGACTAGCAAAAGTGTTGCCAACATGTAATAGAAATGCCTAGAACATAAATATTTGGAAAATGAAGTAGTAATTGACAACCGCAGGGAAGTTGAACCATTAATTATCAATTTACAAGATAGTGACTCTAGTGAAAGTGCCGATTATTACGAAGATTATAGTGATTAGGCTCTGTTGTCACATTTTTGTGTGTATATTTATGATTTTTAATGGAAACCATATGCGACTATAGCGCCACTAAATAGCATATTTTTTGCTGATTTCTGTTTGTCCATGCTTACATGAATATTTTTTTTCAGTTTTAGGGTATAAAATGCATAAAGATAAAAACAATTGGTAACTGCAAGTTGAAGGTTTACTACGCCACCGTGATTCACTTTTAGGTACATACTTATTTTTTTTTGTTTTCCATGGATAACTTGCATCTTTCATTCATTTAATATTGAAAAATGCTTATAACTCCTTCATTTTTTAAAATAAATATGGAATATGATATATCGTCGAAATCAGCAAAAAATATCCTATTTAGTGGTGCCATAGTCGCATACGGTTTCCATTAAAGAAAACATAAGTTTGCATTATTTCTCGAACACGTCTGGTATAATACAACTTTTGATTATTTGAAATAGTACTAAGTCTCATTCTGTACAACTTTTTCCTTTGGCATTTTTTCATATTTTGTGTTACAAGCCGGCTAGAAAATATTTTTAAATCTCGCAAAATTTGATTTTTCCATTTTCCATTTTCGAAAATTTGAATTGGCTCTAAGAACTGCACTTCTTTCCTCATTTAACCTACCTTCCATATCTCTGCTGGTTTCCAAGATCCTTGTAGTAAAAATAAAAAAAACTCATCCTGTATGTAAATACGTACGTACATTAAGGTGGGTACAGACTTGAGCAAATTTGCGCGCACGAACAGTTTGCGCGTACGAATGCTCAAATGTGGACGCTTATAAATTGGTTCGCACGCACAAATTATTCGTGCGCGCATAACCCGCACGCAATCCGTTGCTTGTCGGTCTCGGTGCCATGCTCAAAGGAAATTGTGC
Organism: Xestobium rufovillosum; assembly: GCA_963966045.1. Taxonomy (NCBI): domain Eukaryota; kingdom Metazoa; phylum Arthropoda; class Insecta; order Coleoptera; family Ptinidae; genus Xestobium; species Xestobium rufovillosum. Next base: position 34,569,982 of record OZ014493.1, read on the forward strand.
GCGCAGTTTGGACGGCAAAACATCGGTCCGTGTCAATTCTTGTTTAGTTGTCGATGCAGAAGTACATATGCAGGTTTATAAATAATGGAGTGGACGACAGAAAATGTAATCCAATTAATTGATGGATACGAAAAATTTCCCATTTTATGGAATCCAAAAAATTTCAACCGAAATAAAAAATTCTATGCAGGAGCTATGTCGTCCATATTTTCGTGAAATCACACGAACAACTGGATCACGTTCGTGCGCGCAGGCAAGTCAAGATGAACGTAAACAAATTAAATCAAACGCACGAATGTTCGTGCGCGTACACTGTTCGTGTGCGTAAATTTGCTCAAGTCTGTACTTACCTTTAAAGACCGCAAATTTAGTTCTGTGTTTTTATTCTTTGAAATTAATATGTGTGTTTACACACACGCCACTGGTATTTTGTGTTACTGTCTTGTGCCAATTACGTTACGATTGGTCGGGATATTGCCTGCGCCATCTAACCCCCACCACTTGCCATCACTCGATCGGTTTACTATATTTAATTTAAACATACAGACAGGGGTTGTTTACAAACGAGTTTGAGCAATGGGTTTTTGCCGAAATCTGTCTGGTCGTTCGTCACTACTTTGTTATTGTATAAAACCTTCCTTATTTCATAATTCTCCCACAAATTCATTTTTTTAATTGTGAAACAACCCAGTGTTTTTGTACAACTTTCTACTACATAATATAACCTTTTTAAAATTTTCAGTTTTCTGCTGCAATGCAGAAATCCTAACAATTAGTTGGAAGCAATAAATTCATGGAGCCATTCTCATCATGTTTTGTCGTGTGGATGTCACTTTGCTTTGTACTCAGAACACGAAATGCTGTAAATTGAAAAACATCAAAGCAACTTTGTGAGAAACTGAATGTCGTTTGCGAACGTATTTTTAATTGTTTACGGTTGGTTGCTATTCCTCTAGCTACCTATTTACAACAAAAACAGAATCTAGTTTTCCAGTTTCCATTTGGGGCAACACTGACGCGTTGTGTAAACTGAAACCAGAAAAAGAAGTAGATAATTTGGTTGTTTCCGGGGTTGCTTCAAGAGTACGGAATAAGTGTTTGCTTTCAAAAATGGTTTGCAAAATTTGAATTCTCATTTTTCAACCGAAATTATCTCAGTCACCTCCGTATTTATATGAAAAGATCAGGTACAGATGTGATGTTCACAATATAAACATAAGAAGGAAATCATTAATTACCCCACCCTTGCACAGGACCGCACTCTTTGAAAGATCATTTACCTATAACATTAGCAAAATTTATAATAGTATTCCTAAAGAACTAAAGATGTTAAACCATAGCGGGTTTAAATTCAGACTCTTTAGTCAATTATTATCCCTCCAGTGAATTTATCGTACAAATTTTTCTCTTACTTTATTATATTTCTCTTGCATTTAAAAATATTATTTTCTTGTGTGCATCACCCGTCTCGTTCTTCTTGGGGAGGCTCATTTTAGTAATAACATAAGTTTTTCATTTTTGGGTTAAGTGGTAGAACATCTTCACGTGCTTGCATGTGTAAGATGAACTTCGCCTTTTAGCATAGATCATTGTAGTAATGATGTTTGTGCAATACCTGAGTGTATATCTATGCTAATAAAGATCTATTATTATTATTATTATTATTATTATTATATCTTATATGGTTAAGTCTACCAGTTTCGTAACGTTCAAAATTCTCCTTAGAAGTTGCACTTAATGAAAACATTGGCGAATTTATAAGAGTAGTGCATTTTGTGTGTCTCGGTTTTTAGTTTTAGCCTTAAATGTAGGTATCTTGTTTAGCGTGTTGACTTAGTGTATAAGTTCCCGAAGGTTTGTTTCGTATTAACACCGAATAAAATTAAAATCGTAATTATTCGTAATTTTTATAGTAAACTAAAACATCGTCGTGAAGTTTTGAATACTATCAAAATTAACCACTTTATTCCAACAGCAGCTGTTACTAGAATGAAATGAAAATTGATCAAAAAAAGGTTTTCTGTAATTCTTTACAACCATCGAACTGTCTTTTAACTCAGTTATAACGGAGCATAATTCCCTACGAAAGTCTCAATTTTATCAAATGTTTCGTGACTGATGTGGAAGCGTGACAGTTTACAAGATCTTTTCACTAGAACTAACATCGTGCTGAACTTCCAGAAAATCGTAGGACCCCTCATTAGCTTTATCGGTTGTTGTGATGTGGCTCTGGTCTGAAATATCAACAATGGAACCCTACTTTTAAAAAGGAAGCTTCCCTATCTGCTTATCTCCTTTGATGATGTTCGCAACATCGATTTCTTTTTATACGTTTAATAAGGCGTATTATTTATTGCGCCTCATTTCACACAAGAAAACTTAACAATCAGAATATTTATATTATGATTAGTACAGAAGTCCGAACTTTTAAAACGTTGATAAGTAGAAATTTGCACGGGTGGGGGTAGGAGATCATTACAATACATATTTCCTAATTGCAAAGTCGCAATGATATTCCGAGGCCGTCAATAGCTAAAAGGCCGGAAGCATCACAAGTGGTGCAGCACATGTCGGGCATCGGCCGGATGCTGAAGTTCTAACCCGAACGTCCAATTTCTGCATAAGGGCGCACAATGGAAGCCCTCAAGCCCTCATAACCACTCTTCTAAATCATTTACGCTAGATAATGGCTATTCTTCCTGATCATGTTTATGTCAGTTCAATGCCCGCCAACCAGCCTGAAAATGTCCTTTGTGACAGTGGACGAAACGTTGGCATGCAGACAATCTATGATGTGGCCTTTACCCATTTCATTCCAAACAATTTTCCGCTTAGACGTAGCAAACATTTTCCATATTGAATTTGAATTTGTTAATAAACTGGTTATAAACGCATAATTAAATTCCTGTAGACCAGGTCATGAATTTCTGTTTGCTCCTTGTTAAGGAAATAATTTTAAGGAGGCAAATTTAGATGGTATTTAATTGCCTCGGTGTGCTATAAATATTCCATATTTTGAATTCTGAAATAATCTATTTGCGTAAAGTTCTCTCGTGAAATTATTTCAGCTCTTCTTGGCCCATTCATTCATAACAACTTGCCGCTTTGTTGAAGTTCTTGCCAGTTCTCGATATATCTGCGCAGTTACGTGGGTTGTCACATATATAATGCTCAAACTTCTTGAATACATAATTGACAATTATAACAAATTGTGGGATTAGCAAATACTTACCTTGGACTGATTTAGATTTGACCAGTCAAGTAAACTTGATTTGTGTGTCTGGCAAAGAAATAAAATATTATGTACTTACTGTTCTTCAAAATACTTCTGCGTATTTCGAAACAAGCGTTTCAAAGGTATCATGAAGCGGAAACGCGAATTTTGCTAGAATAACTCCGAAAAATTTTGAAAGAGACCAACAAATAAATTACGCGTATTGTACTACTTTTTCGCACAAATAATGTAATTAGCGGCTTCAACAGCAAAAAAATCTACTTCGCTTAAACCTTAATGATATTAATAAGTTAACCCCACACGCCAGAAAACACAGTAATTAAACCCGACACGTGTTTCGCTGACGACGTCAGCATCTTCAGGAGTTGAAAATTAATCTTCACTGGTTTTAAGTATTTGCCAAAATGTTTTGACCTCAATTTTTGGGGGCTCTGGTCAAAGCCGCTAAATGTAATCAGCTTAATCCTGGAGAGCGACATACATAGATGTTTCTCCCTTATTTCAGGTTTCTGGTCGTTCGGTATGGAACGCCGTTTGTATTCTTATGTTCGAGGATAACTCCCGTATATTTATAAATATGCATTTAAATAATTTTGTATTTCGAATACTGAACAAGAATTATTTTTATCTGTAAGTAATTTATAATTATTTAAAAATATATGTGATATATTTTTAATTCAGTAATTGTGGATATCTAAAATCTAATTACGCCAATTCTTGGGTATTGTACAGCTATTAACCGATGCATATAATACGTTTGATCCTTGTCTGTCATACAGGGTGTTTCAGGAGGAATGCTACATACTTCAGTATGTTATAGTATCGCTCATTTTGAACAAAATAGTTCATGTGAAAACATGTCTAATTCTCAATGGTTACTGAGTTACAGCCAGCTGAATTGCTGCATAAAAGAATTTATTACTTCATTAAATCTGACAGCTATCTTTTGATAGACAAAATAAAGTATATATTTTAGAGGAATGGCTCAAAAATCCCACCCCCAAACTTCGCAGTTCTTCCTGGCGCTCGTTTATTCTTGTAGCACTGACCATAATACGGGCGATTAATTCATCACGTGTGCCTATTTTTCTCTATAAACATCATTTTTCATCCCTCCCCAAAACCCATAATCCAATGGAGTTAAGTCCGGGGACCTAACTGGTCAATTGATGGGATCTTCATGGCCGATCCTAATAGTGCTAAATGACAAATGACAATTATTGTTTTACAGCAGCGTACTGGATAATTGCTCTGTAATGCACTCTACATTAAAATTGCTGTGTCTCAGTAACCATTGGGAATTGGACACCTGTTCATATGAACTTTTTTGTTCAAAATGAATGTTACTATAACATACTGAAGTATGTACCATTTCTCCTGAAACACCCTGTATATATATAAACAAGGGTTTAATTCACAAATGCAAAGAAGTTTGTTCCTCAAAATAAGATGACGCCACAATTTTGGATATCAAAACTTTCAACTGATATCCATAAATAATTATTTCCATCTGACAGATATTTTTAAATCAGCAAAAATATCTATGGTATATCCATAATTTATTCATGGTTTAAAAATATCTGTGCGATAAAAATAATTATTATTATTTATGGATATTTTATTTATTTAACAACATCTGTTGTACTCTGTAGAATAGTTTTTAATTAATTCGATTTTTGTTTAGTTCTGACGTAAGTAAGTACGTAAATATTGCTTAAAGAACTACATACGAATTCTAAAATGAACAAAAATCTAATTTATTTTAAAATATCCCACAGATATTTTAAATTATCAACGAAATATCGACAAATAAGTATTTTTATCACACATTAATTTAAATTATGGATATCTCACAGACAACTGATTTTAAATTATCTGTAAGATCGAAATAATGAGTAATTATAGATATCACTTACTAATTTTGATATCTAAAATTGTAGCGCCCTTTGATTTCGGAAATATCCATAATTCCTGAATTTAAAATATCTCGCAGGTATTTTAAATAATTATAAATATCTTACAGATAAAAATAATTATTGTTCAGTATTCAATATTCAAAATTATTCAAAAATATCTGCGAGATATTCTTAATTGAAAAATTTCTGTGAGATATTCTGAACCATAACATTAAAGACACAAACAGCGTTCCATAGTTCGACAAATTATTTCTTAGGTAGGCAAGTGGAGGTACCTACCCAAAAGGATACAGCAGTAATCGAGACAGTAACACTGCTTACGTATACCTTCCAGATTCTCAACAGTCTGATACACATGTTACAAGATTTTCCACCCCAACGTAAAGCGGAATCAAAACATTCATGATTTGTGAACAAAAAACTGCTTGTATCGTATTCAAAGCAACAGGCTGTTATTGACATGGTTTATCAGATGCGATTAAGGAAACGAAAGTCACTTCACTTAGCCCTTTTCCGAACACTGGTTTGCGTTACTGGCTGATGTCGCAGAATAACTGCCCGTTATGTAGCAAGAACATGTTCCATGTTGTCGCAGATTTTGCAAGGTCTTTGAAGGGCACAAGACTTCCACCCTATAGCCTGGTACAGACCGTAGCCGACCGATAGTCGGCTACGTACAGACCAAGATTTCTTAGGTTGAAGTGTCTGTCTACGAGTATTTGGTTCCAGTTGCGTGATAAATTGTAGTTTAAACATGAATGAAGACGAAGAACGTGTGTAGTTCTTGAAGCGCTAAAGAATATTTTAAAATCTATTGCACTCATATAGTAATGGGCGGCTACGTCTCATGAGAGGTATGTAATAAATTTATGTATGCCCCATTCAACTTTAATACCTAACATACATATACATTCACGTAACCGATCAATCGATGAAACGAACTGTCAATAAATTCTCCGAACAAAATATGTATTACAACCCCGTATACAAAAAACGTTTACACAAAAATAAAAAGAATATAAGTAAGTGCCTGGTTTGATCTACAATAGCTATTATTGACTTCACAGAAATTTTAAGTCTCTCTTCCAAGAGATATATATATATACAACATTTACATAACAAAAGGCAGAATAGAATTTCTATTCACAACAGAAAACATGAGGCCTTAGAAATTCTTTTTGTTACTGTTTGGAGGGTCGAGTTTGTATTTGAATGTATCAAGTAGGTAAAGAAGTAGCACAAATTTTATTATACAATTGAATAGGACACCTATAACAGATTCTCCTTAAATATCATATTTCTTTAATATCTGTTGACGAAACCAACGAAATTCTGACCACGTTTCATATTTCTTATTCGCGTCATACATCCCAGGTGGGATCGATTTAGCACTGTAATCCGATTCTGCTACCCTCACATGCAATTCCTCTTAAATAACGTATCGAGCTCGACTTGGTGCTGTGATTTAAAATGAGACTGAGCCTCTCCTTATCGTAAAAGTTACAAAAATTCCCAAGATTCTGACGAAACAAATATGTGCACAAATATTTTAGATTCTTTCCAAAGGAAAAAATTGCCTATAGTTTCAATTTTGTTTTATTTTCTTTTTTTACTTAAGTTCTACCTTGTCGGTCTATTCATTATTTTCACATTTTTGCCGGAAATACCTTATCAGAATCGATACCCCCTTCTCATATTTTATTGTTTTTCTTTGGATTAAGTTTTACTTTTCATTTTGTCTATTGTTAGTTTTGAGTTGCTTGTTTGTGAATTCATTATTATAATTTTTGCCGTAGTTGCTGTCCCTTACTTCTAAACTTTTAAAAGACAATTTGGAAAGAAACAGCTAAAAGTTCTGAAATCCATACCAATGCGTCTAAATTTAACGACTGCGGTTTGTAGTGTTTACTCCTTACACTTATTTTAAATTTCTTTCTATCCGAAAGTGACGTCCCTTTCATTTTAAAACTCCACCGTTTCATGAAAGTTAGAGAGCACTTAGACTACACTTAAGAGATTATTCGGCTTTATAGACACTTCAAAGAGGCGCTATTAGTAAAAGAACTCTCGATTCAAGGAAAGAAATTAGCTAGTAATATCCAACAGACCGTTCAGAATAGTGTTAAAACTTCTTAGACGACCCTCTTGTACTCCCGACTAAAGTATAATTCTGAAATAAAAGGTACCTAATTAATAGGGAGGATCGGAGATAAATAAGATATCTATTTTTGGCATGAAAATGACAGAAAATTGTTATTGTAATTGATTTACGGCGAAATTTTTTTTCTAAAAAATTTTTTGCGGCGTAATAAGCGAAAGAAATTAGCTTATCACGCCCACATGCTAGTTCGCTTTGTTATTGGTTTGACGTCAGAGATTCGTAAGGCGCTTCTCCAACTTCTCTTGAAGTGCCCGTGAAGCGGTACCTATCTCATAACATACCGTGGATAGACAAGTTAGCAATAAGGAGGAATTAGAAAGAGTTGGGGAAAAGAGAAAAGTATGGAAGACAATAAAGAATAGGGGATAGGATCGTAGGATGGCAGGACACCTTCTGAGACACAAAAAAGGAATAGTTCGCGACATACTAGAGTCAGAGATAGGAATAAAGAGGTAGAGGTTGGAGCAGATTAGACTACTGCTCTCAAATAGTTGGGGATGTAGAATGTTCTACTTTTACGGAAATGCGTAGGCTAGCTCAGGGAAAGGATGGAGGTACGCATCCTACCAGTCTTCAAAAGAGAACTTTGTGATGACGTACTATTTAATTATTATAGTAAAATAGTTAATAAAATTTCCTTTTTTAGTTCAGGGAGGGAACGCTACGGCGATTCAGTATTTGGCTCCGTCATGCTCCTAGCATCCTGTTTCAAATTATATGCTAACCGTAACACGTTACCAAGTACCAAGGGGTCCCAGAAAACTGTCGATAAATTACATTATGTTCGATTCTATTTAGAGTGGCTGCAATGGGGCAGCCGATAATTTTATAAACTTTTGCAATGATAAACTAAGTAACTCGCGAAAATATCGATAATGCTGACTGATTTTCCTTCTGGCTCCAACGAACCACTTTTTCCGTTTTATTGGTGTGCTGTACGATGTATTAGTCTGGGTACAAAACAGAAAACACCAGTTAGAACCAGTTAATAATATTTAACAATTTAACTACACATGCATATGCATAATACTTATGGGACTGCTGCGCGCTGAAGCTGGGACTTTTACGTTATACTAAGTTCTGACGTCACGCGGCCTACTCTCGCTGCAAGGTACGATTTCTAGCCTCGCACCGACGGAAAACTTTCCTCAAGATACTGGATATGAACATCCGTTCAAGATTAAGAACCAAGACAGAAAGCAAGAGAGCCCATTTCCAAAATGAGGAAAGATGTGTGAATGTAATATACTGTAGACAAAAGAATTACAGAAGTTGAAATGTAGTAACCTTCGTTATGACATTGAAAATGGATTTGGCAAAATTTCAAGTATACTCACTATAAATCAACGCAATAATTTGTAAACAACGAAAATGATAAAATTTGCACGAAATCCTAACAATGACGTTCGCACATTGTAACAAACAAAAATGGAATGAAACAGCGACGAGTGCGTGAAACGTAAACGACTATACGTCGGCAATGGCCGTCTGCCAATAAGCGCCGCGCGGCGATGACATGCCCACGAAATATTGTTCACTGTTTTCAAGCTTTTATTAAGTTTGGCATGTTTATCTGTCTGTTAGGGTAAAATGTTGCAATAGACGTTTAACAGACTTCCCCATTTTGAAGCAAAATTTGAACTTGCTAAAAACGTACCTCAACTTTATAGCCCTACAATATCGATCCCTTGCAACGCAGACCTCAAAGACCAACGAATACGATGAACACTGGTTCATCCTATTTTCAACTAGTCCAAAATGAAATTTGAAGTTCTCAATTGACGAAATCTTCAAAATGACACCAAAAAACATTGATCTGGCATAAGTAGAAATCGCTACTCTACTGGGACCCCCGTATAGCACCACACTTCCAATTCGCTAAACATTTTCAATGCTAAAACGATGTACAGGAGAAGGCTCCAGGCCAAAGTTTTATGCAAGGTGTCTTTATCGTGAATTTTGAAATGACAAAACGAAGGCACCTAAACTTATTTTTAAATGCTGAATCGAAATCGCACCACATGGATGTCACTGAAATTCGCAAACGATGTATCGGCGATTCCCCTCGGCAAAGCAAAAGACGTTTCTGAATGCGATAAGATATGTGAAATATGATGGAAATCACAAAATGGAAAAGAATACAAGAGCTAGGAGCGAAAAACATAATAAATGTTGAAATTTATGAAAAGCATTTCATTTCATAAAAATTAATAACTTTATTCTCTGTCTATTTTAATAATTTAATAATCTTCTAGTACCTGACCAGCTAACTGCATTATGCAATGCGCTTTAACAAAACTGCGCTACAATTGTTTCAAATGTTCGCTTCCCAGTTGCTCTGTTTTCTCGCTCGTATTAATTGCTTGTAGGTTCAATCGAGCAGACCAGGCAATATTGAAACATAAGTGGTAATTCGTTTAAGGTTTACCGCTGAGTTTGACGTCCAGAAATTCCAATTTCTATAGCACAATATTGCGGAATGCCGTAGAAAATGTCGGCCGTATTTCATCACAATTAACAAAAAATACGCCTGAAAAAGGCCGCTGATGTTTTAGACACTATATGAACTAAGATTCATTTTTAGCTAATGAAAGATTCCTTCAATTTTCTATACATCTCAGCTCCATGGCACGGAATAAACAACTTAAAAAATTCGGGATATTTTTCTTCAAAGAGTAATCATGCAAAAATTACTTCTCGGATGAATAAGTACAAGATTCAAGGTTCTTGGGGTGGTAGTACATATAGATTTTGGTGGTGTAGTTTCGGATGTTCTAATGTTATACAGGGTGATTCAGAACGGGTGAGCCAAACTTCAGGAGAAGGTATAGAGAAGCTCAAAATAAGAAGAAAAGTTCTTATGAACAAGTACCCAATAGTGACTACTAACATTTCAGTTTCAGTAGATACTATTTGCGGTGGTTATGAAACTGTCGTCTCATTATCAATACTTGGATGGAAATTCCGCCTACGTCTGATGGCGTAGGATATTCTGTCCCCTCTGGGACCGTTGGCACATCTTATGAAATTTCCGATAACCTATAGCTACCGCGTACTCACCTTTAGGGTTTCGCTCTCTAATATCCCTGAAACAGTCATTAATAGAATAACTTTGACCTACTCTAGCTTTATTAGGGCTATTGTTCCCCATTTCAGATATCTGATCCGGAATATGAGACAGAAATAGCTAGAATTGTTAACACCTCATTTCCACTCGAAGGTCATCTTGAATTGTGGGGCATTAAATAAACTTTCTCGATGACCATCTACAGTTACACAGATTCATATTATAATATTAATAATTAATATTAAGCTCGGGAACGGTACATTGAGAAACTCTAAAGAGACTTTTAACAATAAGAGGAAGCAATATTGATTGATTGAGGGGGCGTTGCGTTGTATGTTCGGGATGTTTTGAAGTTTGAAGTTTTGAATGAATTAAATCATGAAGCGTTAGAACAGATATGGATTAAGATAAGCTTAAATAAAAAAATCTTTGTAATCGGCTCCTTATATAGACCACCGAATAAGAACTTATTAGATTTTTTAAATGTTTTTGAGGACTGCATCTCAAATTATATACCTATTTGTGATTACATTATTTGCGGGGGTGATGTAAATATAGATTTTCTCGACGGAGAGAATAATAAAACAAAGAAATTTAGTGAGTATATTGATTCTGTTAACTTGAAACAAATTATAAGTGGCCCTACTCGTGTGACGGCTAATTCATGTACATTATTGGATATTATATTGATTTCAAATCAGGAAATATTGGAGTCTTGTGGTACTAAGGAATTGCTTAATGTGTCAGATCATCTACTGGTGTTTTCTTCTTTTCGGGTGAATTTGAATAAGACGGAGAGGAACATATCTGGGGCACGTAGCTTGAGGAAAGTGGATATAGATGTACTGAATGAATTTCTCTTGGGATCTCCTTTGCAGTCCATGATTTATCTGAACACTCTTGATGAAAAGCTGAATTTCTTTAATATCATACGTTTAAATATTTTTGATGTGTTGGCTCCTAAGAAAAATTTTCTCGTTAAGAGGCAAAAACCACCGTGGCTAACCGATAATATTAGTTTAATGATTTCTCTTAGAGATAAAGCATTGCGAAGGTTTAGAGTTTCAAGAGATATACAACATTGGGTAAGTTACAAAAGCTTGAGGAACCAAACAAATATAGCCATACGAAACGAAAAAAGGGGTTACTTGAATTACTGTATAAACAATTGTTCTAAAGAATTATGGAAGAGGATTAGGGACCTAAACGTAAACAATAAGACCAAAAATAATGACTTACCTGATCAATTAAATGAAACTAACGATATTAACGCGCATTTTCTCTCTCACTCACGGAATGTGAAACCTCCAGATAGAGATCTGCTTAATTTCTATAATAATAACTATAAGGAGAATTTAGAGTCTTTATTTGGTTTCTCTACTGTGTCTGAGGATGTTGTTCATAAATACCTTCTTGAAATAAAATCTAAGTCTGTCGGATCAGACTCGATCAGCATTGATATGATACTTTTGTGCTGTCCCTATATTTTAAAGTTTGTCACTCATATAATTAATTCTATGATATTGGATTCAGTATTTCCCGACATATGGAAGATCTCTAGAATTGTTCCGATACCTAAGGTTAAACACCCTACTTCATTAGCAGAATTACGCCCAATTAGCATTCTGCCGGCATTATCTAAGGTTGCCGAAAAAAATTTTAAAGGATCAGATCGCAATGCATTTGGACAGATATAATATTTTACCTTCTCACCAAGCTGGATTCCGTCAGAATCATAGTTGCGTAACCGCACTTTTAAATGTAACAGATGATATTATCCAAGCTACAGACTGGGGAAAAACGACCGCTTTGGTTATGTTGGACTTCTCAAAAGCTTTCGATACCATAAATCATGATTTGTTGCTTTCCATATTACATTTTGTGGAATTCTCGGGGGGCGCTACTGCACTATTGAAAAGTTATCTGAGGGGCAGAACTCAGTATGTTGAAACTGTGCGCGGAAAATCTGAGAGAGGTGAAGTCATGTGTGGAGTTCCACAGGGTTCTGTTTTGGGGCCACTCTTGTTTTTTATATATATACTTGTAATTTAACACAGTCTCTGTTACTGCAGAGTGCAATTGTACGCGGACGACACTCAGATCTACCATTCTTTTTGTCTTCGGACGTGGGAAACGCCAATGAATGTATTAACGTTGACTTGGAGCATTTGGCTGTTGTGGCAAAGAAACACAATCTTTTAATTAATCCTTCTAAAACTAAGGTTCTCATATTTGGTAGGAATAGACGACTGGTTGAATCGAGGATGCATCTGAGTGTCGGTGGCGTGGATCTGGAGTGTGTACAAGTTGCTAGAAATTTAGGATTGGAAATATCCGTGGATTTGCGTTTTAAAGAACATATAAATAAGTGCATAAAGAACGCCTATAGTAATCTGAAAATGCTCTACCCAAGTCGTAGTTTTCTGTCGAAAGCACTTAGAATTAAACTAATAGACTCACTAAGTCATTTTAATTACTGCGATGTGGTATACGGACCATGTTTGGACAAGAGAACATGCGACAGAATTGAAAAGGTTCAAAAATCTTGTCTAAGATACATATACGGTATAAAGAAGCATGAGCCTATATCATACAAATTGAAAGACACAAAATGGGTAAACATGAATATAAGAAGAAAATTGCACATGGCCTGTACATTTCATGGAATAATTTTAAACAAATCACCTCCGTATCTGTATAACAAAATGAGATATCGTAGTGATGTTCATAACCTGAACCTTAGATTTAGAGGTCAGATCTCACCGCCTCCTCATCGTACTACTGTCTTCCGTAGGTGTTTTCTGTTCAATATTTACAAGATATATAACTTCATCCCTAGCGTGTATGATTCATTACGCCCAGGTGTATTCAAATATAAAATGAAGAATACTATACTTAATTGATATGTTTGCTTGAGATCTGTTTTAAGTAATGTTTGACCTCATCTTGCACAAATTCTTCTATTTATTTTTTTTGTTATGGTAAGTACGTACATGTAAATAGTTGTAATCTCTGCGTCATTGTTAAGACGGAAATACTCATTTAATTAGTTATATCATTGTTTTTTTTAATTTAGGGCTGAGACTAAGATCAACATGTTGTTGTTTTCAGTCCTTTTGTAATTTGCATATTATTATTAGTTTTTGTTCATATTTTGTTGATTATTTTTGTAGGTATGTTGAGAATTGCAATAAAATTATTATTATTATTATTATTATTATTATTATTATCAAGGACATTTACCTATAAATTAATTTATATGATAATTACTCCCTTATAACTTATTTGTCAGTCACTCTATATTAAAAAATATCCAACTCTCACTACAAACAATCACGAATTCAAACGGCAAAATCCTGGAACAGGAGCGGAAATTCGATTACCCGGAAATTTTAGTACGAAGCAATTGAAACGAACAACTAAAAACGAATTGCTCATTTGAAACAATAATGAAACAGTATTTAGAGCTTTAAATTGAATTCCAGGAGCTTCCTAGTGTACTCACTGTACCGTTTCAAGCAGGTAGGTACATTATAGAAGTTTTTGTAGACGTAATTTAAACTCGACATCTAGGGATTGTTTTGACAAGAACCTGAATTATTGAACAAAACAAAAAGGCAAGCCGAGGTCTTTTTTAAAAGGATTTAGTTTTGGTCCATTCCTAAGTCGCATATTTATTACGAGATTTTGTTGGAATCCATCTCATATGTGAAAAATTTGTGTATACCGTGTGACAAACTTCCATGTGTACATGGAGAAATAACATGGGCAATTACATTTTTGGGGATTCCTGCTCCCCATGTGTAGTTACAGTGGTGGTAAAGGTAGCAATCGAAAGACTATTTTTTTCTGCGTATGAGGATATCAAAAACTCTGCAATTTTCCAATTTATTAAATCATTAAAAGCAAAAATTATACTAATAATTTTCAAATTAAAACACGGATATTCATCAGATTACGTGTGACAATTTAATTGATTCTAATCAAAGACTCCCTTGATTCTAATTTCTAATTCGTCTGAACTGTCAACATTATTTATCGACAATTTAAAATTTTGGTTTCAAAATGAAGAAAAATATTTATTCAGTTGAAGAAAAGGTTTTCATTGTGAAAACATTTTACGGCGACAATAGTCTGCGGGTAGTCCGTGACTTATTTTATGTAAAATTCAATAACAATCCTATTCCTTCGGTAACAACAATAAAAAATTTAGTTAAGAAATTTGAAGATACTGGGAATCTTTCATTGAAAGAAGGTAATTTTTACTAATAAATTTACTTGGTTTTTATTTAGATAATTCTGATTCGCTTATTATTATTACCTAGTTGCTAATTCCTTATTGTTCGCTAACTTAAATTTTACTGGGGTTATGAGAAATTTAACAAGTGATAACGTGGAGTGAAACAAAACTAAAATTAATTTTATCATTTATTTTTTTAGTCGTTCCAAGAAATCTAAATGTTGAGGTAGAGGAAATGGTAATAAGCCTGATAACTGCTAGTCCAACATCTAGTTTAAGGTCTATTGCCCTAGAATGTAATGTTTGAAGAGAAACTGTCCGTAACATATTAAAAAAAAAAACAAATATCATCCCTTTCAATTCCAATGTCACCAAGAGTTACTTCCTTTTGACGAAGAATCAAGGCAAACTTTCTGTGAAGAAATGCAAGAACGGGCTAATCGGGATCGCAGCTTCCTCTCATCAATTTGTTTTACCGATGAGTGTACCTTCACTTTAAATCGAGAGCCAAATTCACAAAACGTTAGGCATTGGGCCCAGGAAAATCCCAGAATAAATCTAGCCACTACAACGCAATACCCTAAAAAATCAATATTTGGGCAGGCAGTTTTAATAATCGCATTATAGGACCATTTGAAATACAGGGAAATTTAAATTCAGAAGCTTATTTAGATCTTTTAATTAACCATATTGGCCCTGCCTAGAAGAAGTTGCACATGCGAATCGGGAGGTCTGGTTTCAGCATGACGGATGCCCAGCACATTCCCAGCACATTCCCAGCACATTCCCAGCCTTCAAATTTCTTACTAAATTATTTGTTGTTATACCGAAGGAATAGGACCGTTATTGAATTTTACAGAAAATAAGGCACGGACTACGCGCAAACTATTGCCGCCGTAAAATATTTTCACAATGAAAACCTTTTCTTGAACTGAATATGTAAATATTTTTGTTCATTTTTAAATGTTGGCAGTTCAGAAAATCCATAAAAATCAAAGACGTCCGTGATTAGAATAAATTAAGTTGTCATGGATAATCTGATAAATTTCTGTGTTTTAGTTAGAAAATTATTGATGTAATTTTTGCTTTTAATGCTTTAATAAATTGGAAAGTTTTAGAGTTTTTGATATCCTCATACGCAGAAAAAAATAATCTTTCGATTGCTACCTTTACCACCACTGTAACTACACATTGGGAGCAGGAATCCCCAAAAATGTAATTGCCCATGTTATTCCCCTATGTACACATGGAAGTTTGTCACACGGTATAGGCATTTTTGGAGGTTCCATTTTGTTTGACCCTTATGCGTCAGTACAAATTGGAGGCTATGTTCTTTACACTAAGAAACTAATTTCGCTATTGTCTCATCTATTTAAAAATATTCGTAAATCTGCACTCTTTAAAAAAAGTATTAACAGATTAGGTAAATACCAGTCACATTAGGGGTTTCACGTCGGAATGAGATATAAAGCTGTAAAGTTGTATAAACCTTTATTTTGGCATTCTAAAAGTTGTCTCAAAAGTCTCATAAAATCTCGTGTCCGCGTCTTAATATATTCAAGGTCAAAGGTCACAAAATCTTTTCTTTTTTCCGCAAATATCTCGCTTCCTATGGTTTCAATGATATTTGCATCTATTATGAAAATTGTAGAGCATAAAATTCTCTACAAATTTTATGAGACTTTTAAGACAACTTTTAGAATGCCAAAATAAAGGTTTATACAAGTTTACAGCTTATTATCTCTCATTCCGAGGTTGACCCTCTTTTCTGGCTTAAGTGACTGTATTAATAGTATCTAATATTTGATATACATATTATGTTAACTTTGATATTACCAGGGATGTGAAAAATTATGCCTTTTAGGAAGTCGTGAAAACAAATGAATTCCGAGCAGTTTTTGCTTTATATAACACTCTTCAAATCCACATTTCGTTTCTATTTTGATAAATTAATTGAATCACCTTTCATAACATTCATGCTGCTCTTATGTGTTATTTTAACATTTAAGTGTTCTGGATTGTGAAAATATTTTACTTCACTGTTATAATACTGAACAACTGAACTAACTTGCTTTCCTTGAAAGTAAATCTGGATTCCATCACAGCTCCAGGAATTCTACAGCATCCTGATCAAGGACCTTCTAACTCTATACATAGATCCAAAGTAACACTTTCAACTTTGTGGAAACATGAACCGTATAAAACTCGACAAAAACAGATCTTGTTTCCTCGTCAAATAAAAAGTCAAATCTATTTACTATTAGCTGGCACTATCTTTTACGGAAAAACCTCTCGGATTACGACCTCGGGAAAAATTCATGATTACAAAATCACTTATGAAGAATCTCAAGAAAATATTTTCACTTTCCTCAGAATCGCCTACTCGGCAATAATGGATGCCTTTTTCCAAAATTTTAAATATAAGAAAAGTGGTCGTGTTGTACGTAAATAGAAAGGTATCGGATAAATAAGCAACTTTCTTTGCCTGAAAAGTTGTTCAAGGACTACAACTGTTTTAAAATTGCGGTCGATAAAGGTAAAAGTGTCCTTGAATTATTTTTTACTCCTGGAGGCTGCTGACGTTGTCAGCGAAACACGTGTCGAGTTTATTTACTGTGTTACTGTTTTGGCGGTAATCTTATGAAGAATTCGTTGGGAAATTTTGCGGGAATTTCTTCGTTGCACAAAATGAGCCACTTCTACAAGGGCACCCATAGAGAATTTTCTAGGAGGGGGCAAAGCAAAAATATGTGATATGTATGTAAAAATTGTTAATGCGCCGCAGGCGAAAATGTTGAATTTTCAAGGTCAGGATGTGATTTGCAAGTTACAAAATAAAGTATCAGGCACGTAGGTTAGGGAATCCAGCAATCCAGGGAGGGAAGGCAAGTGCCCCCCCTTGCCCATGCCTATGGGCGCCCTAGCCACTTCATAAATAGCTATTTCAGAGTTGATGTCGAAAATAGTTCATTGCATTACAAGTGAGGAAAGAGCTTAATTGTAAAATGAGCAAGATTCCAATCGCACCAGTTTTCAAACTGGTAAAGCAAACAGTGATGAGGCCTTCGTAATTTTCTGAATTGAGCTATTTTGATAAAGTCAAAGACACTCTTATAAGTCGCATCTAACGTCATGTAATCATCTGAATTAAGTAGGTACATCGAAAAAAACAGAGTTTATCAAAATGCGCGAGAGAAAAACTTAGAAAACAACTACCAAAAAACAGATAGCCATATTTAAAGTAGTTACGAATCTATATTTTTGTTTGTGAAGTTTCAAAATCCTATTAAAAAAAATTCTAGGCTCAATTATTAAGAGTGCATACTTAAAGAGTAGTTGCCTACTCAAAGGAATAAAAACAAACATCACAGCAAATTACCGACAGAGCCTGCACTCTTGTTCAAATTTACGTATCTAGTTTGGCCTCAAACCTAGTTTGCCTTCTTATCGCACAAGGCGCATGCATCAGAGAAAAACGTGAAATTAAAATCTTTGCTTTCAAAATGAGGGCCTTCATGATTCAAAACTTGTAAAGCTGAAGCATTCTTAATTTTTTTAATCAAGTCGATCCCGTTATTTTTCAAAAATTATCACTATCACGCTAAAGTTTTATTTCGCAAATGTTTAGAGTAAAGCCGTAAGATAAAGCTAAGCAACGGATCCATTGCTAGGCTTTAGAGAAAAATTTAAAAAATCTCATAAATGAAAATATAAGTTAAACCGTATCTGGAATAGAACTTAAGAAAACCCAAAATTCGGCGAAGTTTATAACACTGGAAACTTGAACTTGCAGAAATTTGGAAAATTGCTCAGAAAATTGACACCTATTTCAGCAGTAAAAATTCGAATTGTAAACTGAACCTGCCTGTTACATTACAATGAAAAATCAGGAAACGCGAAATAAATAAATAAATAAAAGTGTTATTTTTGAACTGAATGCAACAAAATAAATATTCAGTATTAAGTAAAGGACCTTTAGAGACCTTTTAGAGATCCTCTGTATATTACCATCCTTATGTATGAACTTACCTTTGGCAGTTGTCAAAAACTTGGGAGGAATACAGTCATCAGCGATGGCTCTAGCAATAAAATTTCCAAGCACCGTTGGTGCATCAGGTATATCCAAAATAAGATCGGGTAGGTCTGCAAGCAGGTTCTCGAAAGCTTTGGTAATGTCATCCTCATTAATCACATGTCCGAACAAATCGGAAATAAGAACGGACATCATTTCTCTATGGGATGGCTTATGATCCAAGGCAATTTCAATAGCCTGTTGGACTAGATAATCACGGTGATTTGTGGAAATTGTATCCTCAATGGATAACGCAGCTTCATGAGTGTCGCCATTTTCAAAATATTCCAAAATAATTGGTTCTACTTTCCTCTTAATTTCTTCAGGAGAGATTTCAGGAACAACCACCTTCAGTTCAATATCACCATTTGAGAGATTTTCAGTGTCATAGTTTGGGTCCTTCTCATCTTCGTATGTCTCAAGCAATTCGGAACCTGGTAAGCCCCAAACTCCTTTGCCGCCACCGCCACCTTTTTTTGGAAGCCCGCGCCCATAGCCACATCTGGAGCGGCGACTATTTTTCCAGCTACGAGGTCCGTGGATGAATCCACTTGCCACATTATTTTCCTTGCTATTTTGTCGACTGATTTTTTTCTGTTTACGCCGACCACAAGCATCACCTGCTGCAGCAATCGGCACCTCCTTATTCGAAAAGTTTTCTTCTATAGTTTTATCCACGTCAATTTCATTTTCAAAGTCAATTTTGGAAGCACTTCCTTCAGAAGCCATTCTGAATGAAAAAGGAAACTACAAGTTATTCCAACTTGGCAATGTTTATCAATCAACTCCACAAACAAGTTTATCTGAAAAAAGAATTAACTTTTATCCAGAATATACAAATTAAACTTAAGAAGGCACACGAGTCTCGTTTAAAATCGGTGGTCTACGTGACCTTACACAACACGTAAATAATACGCAATGAATGAGCAAAACACAAAAACATTGGGAAAAGCCTCCGAATAAAGCAAAACGCAGGCAAAACATTCTAAATTACTGTTTAAGAAAAGGAAAGTTCTTCTAGCATGTCCGATTAAAATATTTCGTAAACAAAACAAACAGCTGGGTGGGATGTTATAAAAAAAACAACAATACCGGCAAAACACGCCAGAGTCCGAATTAAATGCATTATCGTTGGTATACATACCTTCTTGTTAAGGTCAACAATTTACCCACAACTTCCGAAATAAAAAAATTAAACCGGGAATGGATTCAATTTTTGGGTAATATTCGTGGCGTAATACAACACAACTGCTGTCTGCCATAAACAATATAAATCGCATTGTTTTGACTGTGCGGCGTTCAGATCGACAAGGGAGATTATTTCACTTTATTTCGTTAGTTAAAAAAGGATCGACGACGAGTTGCGTTGACGTATGCATCAAAAAGGCCTAAATATCTCAATGTACCGATGGAATCGAAATCCAACCAAACAAAACAAAATACTTCAACTCTTCAACGTGGAGGGAAGATCCAAGACCAAAACAGCAAACAGCAAATCGTAATCGAATTAACATTCCAACTTACATTTTAAAATCCCAGCAAATCGCTTTTTTTAATGTTGAATTATTATTTTTGTTATGAATATGATTCAAAAGAATTAAAGTTTAGCAAAGATACAGTATTAGGTAGGTACCTATTAAACTTTCTAAACAGAAGGGAAAATAAACGCAAACAAATCTGGGCTTGCATACAAACAGAAATAATATGCATACCTACCTAATTCCAAAGTTGCAACTTTCATTTTCCTAGGTAAGTAAGCTGTATATTTTATTACGAGCAAAGCCGGAATAAAATTTATCTTCTAATAATACATATAGGACCTGCAGGCAGAGGTTTCTATTTCTATTTTTACTTTGTTATTGTACTGCTGAAAAACAATAAACATAGGCGTTACTCAAAAAAGGGTTTAAGGGTGGGTCAATCCAACGCCTGACCTGGTCTGGAGCTGGCGTTGGCCTATCTTTTTTGTAACTGCAATAAATTAGTCTATGAAATTGTATTATTTAATTAAATTATAATTTATAGATATACCTACCAAATAAAAATTCTTGCTGAATTTTGACCATACCCCGTAGAACGTAGTCTATTGCAAATTGATGCCACTTTTTTGTCACAGTGAGAAAATGCTAAAATTTAATTTTTTCTGTTGTCAAGCCATAACCACTGTAAAATTTCAAGTCAGAAAGGCCAATTTATTAAATGTTCAAAAATTCAGATTTATGAGCTTTTGATATGACAGGGCTTTAACCATTTTTTGCAATAAACAAGAAAAGCAAAGGCAGTGCATACAAATTTGTACCTAAATGAAATAATACAAATAATGGAAATTTTAAATAATATTTAATTATGTATTCCATATTATTAGGTACAATACATAAAATAATAATTACATATGCATCAGCGTCGCCTCCAAAATTTCCAGGGGGGACGAAGCAAAATATTCTTAGCATATAATTGTTTGGTTTTCATTATAGTAATATAGTAACTACCATATTTCATTATGTACCAAAAGCCCGGGAGGGGGCGGAAAGCCCCCCCTGCCCCCCCCCTTGGCGACGCCCATGTACGTATGCATACTTGCATACAGAACGTTGAAATACCCACTTTTTACGTAGGTACTTCAACTATTATAAGGATATACTTAAAAACATGGGTAACTTGGTAATTATAAGATTTATTGCAAGATAGAAAATAACTTAATTTTGTGGCGGTAGAGAGTACAAATATTTACAGGTACATATTTGGACACAGGTGGGAGGTGGGAACATTTTAGTGCCGACAATTAAGCCCTTTAACGTTCTCGAGAACGTTAAGGGTTACGATTATCACTAATTGTAACAATCGATGCTCGGTCGACGACAGACGACCGAGCAAAATGCTTCCAGAAAATGTTCTTCGCGCCGTTCTTATCCCGGTGGATACCCTTACGGCATACGCTGCAGTATACGTAACGGTGTCCACCGGAATTGGCTATTGTCATTCCCTCTAGGCGATGGCAAATGGAGCAAGTTTTTGTCGTGTACGACTCGTCCACCACTTTCACGGTCAACAGGGGGGAATAGTGTTGCCGGATCGTCTGCACCAGCGAGTCGTGGAAGAACTTCCGGTGACCCCGGAAAGTGGCGGTGTTCATAAACTTGCACCCATCGCCGTACAGAATTAGTTTCCTCTCTTCCGAATTGTCCACGAAGTACTTCCGGATGATGGCGTGCCGAGTTTTCTGCTTACGGATATACCTGTCGAAATTCAAGCGCACCCTGTTGCGCCGTTCCTCGCTGCGCTGCTTGTCTTCGAAGTGCTTGAATTTGAAACGCAGCATTTGCGCGCACTTTTCGAACTCCCCCCCGTGGAAGGTGCGAGTGTCGTCGGCCTCGAAGTCTTTCTCTATCGCTGCTTCCACTTTCCCCGTCCAGCGTCGTAATTTCCTGCTCCTCAGGTGCTCTCCCATCGTGAAGTTGACACTCGCTTTCGACATCATGCGGAATTGGCCCGTGCTGTCGTACGTCACTATCGGGGTCTTCGCACCCGGATCGACGGCAATGACCCGATCATACTGCTCTCGACTACTAATTTCCGATGCACTGTGTCCCGATCGCTTCCGAAGTGGAGAACCATTGTTCTTGACGCGTTTCACGGGGCGATTCATCGACTTCGAAACGGCCACGCCATCCGTGCTGAAGCAGCAGCCAAACATCGGTAGGGCGTGGACGTCGAAGTACCGGCACCAATGCTCTCGAGCGCTGTCGCGGAAATCCACCACGGAACCAACTGTCTCTCCTACACTGGACAGCAATTCGTACAGGCCCATTGTCGTGTAAGTGATGTGTTTCACCGACTGTTTGTAAATGGGGAAAACCTTGCTGGCACGCACATTCTGCGTGCACTGCAGGGCTTGCAGGTCGAACATGAAAGGCACGTAGGAGATTGGCGATTTCTCGACTAACTTAGCACGCAACTTGTACAGGGCCAGTGTTCTGGAAATTTCACTGTCGTTGTCGGCTCCATCCCCGTAGTAATACTTGTGGCACGCTTCGTGCACTCTTCGGCGATCTTGTTCGAGGTGCAGCAAGCGAACGAATTTCTTCACACGATCAAACATGTGCGTTACGATATTGTTGCTGAACACTGTCGAATACTGCTTGCACGCCTCTTGAATGATGTACGTTCGCAATTTGCAGTCGTAAAAGGCACGAGATGATGTTCTGGACTCCTCGCGCAACTTTAAATACTGCTGTATGAAATTTAGGGGGTCGTCAATTTTGAATTTATTCGAACCTTTCAGGACAAACGTGAAGTGTTCGACGTTCAGTTTGTTGAAGGTTTTTCCGGGCATCTTTTCGTGATAATATTGGTAGAAAGCATTTACGAAGTACGACGTTTCGATCATGAGGCGGGAAACTACTTTCACGTCGTCATATATTTTACGTTTCAATTTCGATCGGGTGTCTTCATCTAGAAGCGGACAGAAAAATTTATTCAAGCCGTGCTTGATTGTATAGACGGCATATTCCTCATCAGCGGCCAAATTCCTTTTCCTTATGGGTGGTTTGTACAACGGGCATTTCTTGCTACTCGACCTAGCGTGGTCCGTGCCTTGGCACGTGGGGCACTTCGCCATATTTTCATCCGCTTACACCTGATGGAAAATGTTGTTGTCAGTGTAAGGCAAATAAATAAGTCGATCGGGTTGGGCAGTGTTGGTGTTGAGTTGGTACAAATAAATAACAGCTTCAGTGATTTCAAATTAATCGATGTTAATGATCTGAGGAAATTAATCTTTGACGTGAAGAATAAGAGTAGCACAGATGGAATCGAAATAAGGAATTTTTTCAAGAAATTAAATAGGTACCCCTTGCAGCACTTGATTAATGTGTCAACTGTACCTTTGGTTTGGAAGTTGGTTACAGTTGGAAAGGTGAAGGGTACGGCAGATTGTCAGGAGTTTGGACCAATTAATCTGCTTCCAGCACTCGAAAAAATCATAGAGAGAACAGTCTATACAGGGCGATTCAGATATGGTGAATCAAAGAGAAATGGCATACTCCCCATGCGAAAATAAGACAAAGAGTCTAATATATCCCTGTCCGAAGTTATACCCCTGAGGAGATATAGCCCCCCAAAGTCTTCCCTTAAATGTCGATAAAAATTAATTTCTCAGAAACTACAAGACTTACAAGGTTCCAATGTGGTGCATAATTTAGAAACTTTATAAACCATAACTGATGTGAAGTTGAAGTTAAAGGAAATGGTGCAAGGTGTTTATTCGGGGTGGGTCACCCCTACAGTTTCATACAACTATTTGATCCATTAATTAATTTGAAAAAGTTTCACGTCACTTCATGCAAAATTTAATTTTCAAACTTTTTTCACTCCTAGTACTTTTCACTGAAATGAATAGTTATTGAGAAAAACGAAAATTGCTTAAGTAAAATTTGAATTCTTTTACTTCAAAACTAGTGGTGACCGTAGTTGTGCGTATCCTAACGGGCACAACACAGAAGTGCTTTGTGGTGAAATGGTGGATAGGTGTGGGTTAGGTGTTGAAATAATGCGATGAAAGTTTCGTTCGAAATTGGAAAAACAAAAAAAAAGCAACTCACGATGACAAGTATGCTGAGGATTGTCTGCGATCCCAATTTCTCCATCAGGCAACAAAGGTTCACCGCCTGCACCTCCAACATCGATAGGTAGCTGCCAACGAGACGCATCCTCTTCGCTTCTCGAACGGGGAAAGGAAAGCGACAAGAGAGAGAGTCCGAAGAACTGCCGTGGTGCTCCAAAAATCGTGTTACAGTGCCTGAAAGATTAAGTTCATCAGTGGGATCGGACCGGAATAATGCGATGGCAGTTTCGTTCAAAATTGGAAAAAAGGAAAAAAAAGCAACTCACGATGACAAGTATGCCGAGTCCTCTACGCCTTTAGAACGGGGAAAGGAAAGCGACAAGAGGGAGAGTCCGAAGAACTGCCGTGGTGCTCCAAAAATCGTCTCGCAGTGCCTGAAAGATTAAGTTCATCAGTGGGATCGGACCGGAATAATGCGATGGCAGTTTCGTTCAAAATTGGAAAAAAGGAAAAAAAAGCAACTCACGATGACAAGTATGCCGAGTCCTCTTCGCCTCTAGAACGGGGAAAGGAAAGCGACAAGAGGGAGAGTCCGAAGAACTGCCGTGGTGCTCCAAAAATCGTCTCGCAGTGCCTGAAAGATTAAGTTCATCAGTGGGATCGGACCGGAATAATGCGATGGCAGTTTCGTTCAAAATTGGAAAAAAGGAAAAAAAAGCAACTCACGATGACAAGTATGCCGAGTCCTCTACGCCTTTAGAACGGGGAAAGGAAAGCGACAAGAGGGAGAGTCCGAAGAACTGCCGTGGTGCTCCAAAAATCGTCTCGCAGTGCCTGAAAGATTAAGTTCATCAGTGGGATCGGACCGGAATAATGCGATGGCAGTTTCGTTCAAAATTGGAAAAAAGGAAAAAAAAAGCAACTCACGATGACAAGTATGCCGAGTCCTCTACGCCTTTAGAACGGGGAAAGGAAAGCGACAAGAGGGAGAGTCCGAAGAACTGCCGTGGTGCTCCAAAAATCGTGTTACAGTGCCTGAAAAATTAAGTTCATCAGTGGGATCGGACCGGAATAATGCGATGGCAGTTTCGTTCAAAATTGGAAAAAAGGAAAAAAAGCAACTCACGATGACAAGTATGCCGAGTCCTCTACGCCTTTAGAACGGGGAAAGGAAAGGCGACAAGAGGGAGAGTCCGAAGAACTGCCGTGGTGCTCCAAGAATCGTGTTACAGTGCCTGAAAAATTAAGTTCATCAGTGGGATCGGACCGGAATAATGCGATGGCAGTTTCGTTCAAAATTGGAAAAAAGGAAAAAAAAAGCAACTCACGATGACAAGTATGCCGAGTCCTCTACGCCTTTAGAACGGGGAAAGGAAAGCGACAAGAGGGAGAGTCCGAAGAACTGCCGTGGTGCTCCAAAAATCGTCTCGCAGTGCCTGAAAAATTAAGTTCATCAGTGGGATCGGACCGAAATAATGCTATGGCAGTTTCGTTCAAAATTGGAAAAAAGGAAAAAAAAGCAACTCACGATGACAAGTATGCCGAGTCCTCTTCGCCTCTAGAACGGGGAAAGGAAAGCGACAAGAGGGAGAGTCCGAAGAACTGCCGTGGTGCTCCAAAAATCGTCTCGCAGTGCCTGAAAAATTAAGTTCATCAGTGGGATCGGACCGGAATAATGCGATGGCAGTTTCGTTCAAAATTGGAAAAAAGGAAAAAAAAAGCAACTCACGATGACAAGTATGCCGAGTCCTCTACGCCTTTAGAACGGGGAAAGGAAAGCGACAAGAGGGAGAGTCCGAAGAACTGCCGTGGTGCTCCAAAAATCGTCTCGCAGTGCCTGAAAAATTAAGTTCATCAGTGGGATCGGACCGGAATAATGCGATGGCAGTTTCGTTCAAAATTAGAAAAAAGGAAAAAAAAGCAACTCACGATGACAAGTATGCCGAGTCCTCTACGCCTTTAGAACGGGGAAAGGAAAGCGACAAGAGGGAGAGTCCGAAGAACTGCCGTGGTGCTCCAAAAATCGTCTCGCAGTGCCTGAAAGATTAAGTTCATCAGTGGGATCGGACCGGAATAATGCGATGGCAGTTTCGTTCAAAATTGGAAAAAAGGAAAAAAAGCAACTCACGATGACAAGTATGCCGAGTCCTCTTCGCCTCTAGAACGGGGAAAGGAAAGCGACAAGAGGGAGAGTCCGAAGAACTGCCGTGGTGCTCCAAAAATCGTCTCGCAGTGCCTGAAAAATTAAGTTCATCAGTGGGATCGGACCGGAATAATGCGATGGCAGTTTCGTTCAAAATTGGAAAAAAGGAAAAAAAAGCAACTCACGATGACAAGTATGCCGAGTCCTCTTCGCCTCTAGAACGGGGAAAGGAAAGCGACAAGAGGGAGAGTCCGAAGAACTGCCGTGGTGCTCCAAAAATCGTCTCGCAGTGCCTGAAAGATTAAGTTCATCAGTGGGATCGAACTGGACGCTGTGTTGGTAAAACAACTTACGCAAACGTGTAGGGTATTTTCCGCCGCTGACTGGTATTATTTGGGTCCTACAGCGTGTAGTAATATATCGGGCAGGAAGGGCATGTCCTTGGGTTACTCTAACTTCGCCTGTTCGGCACTCTGAAAAAGGAAATCGAGATTAAGGAAAGTTGATATAAAGCGGTAGGAAACAAGAAAAAATGGTGCATAGAAAGCCACGCGGTAGAAGTGAAACTTGGCGCCACACCTAAAAGTTCTTGAATCTAATTTATATTTATATTTATATAAGAATCAATTAAATTTGGATGGTTTTTTGTGTGAAATGAGAAATGTGACGTTCAGTTTGACAGTTCTGCTTCTGTTCCGTTCTATTTCCATACATGACAGCAGAAGAAACCGGTAGTACTTTGCCGAATGTAGTGGAAACCACAGAAACAGCTTCATTTTCAACCTTATGTTGCAAAGTTAAAGTAGGCCATGGGCATGTAGTATTCATAACACAGCATGTTCAATATTAAGTGCACTTACGCTGAACTCTTGTGGTGTTAAATCGAAATCTGCTGTATTCTGTATCCCACGATTCTACTGGAAGGCGCCAGTCAAGAGCATCGGATGCTGCAGCTGCTACATTTCTAGTTTGTAGAGAGGGTACCGGCACATAATCAGCTACCATTAAAGGGATGGAAAAAATGTTATTCATAATAGATAAGATTTCTGTATATTAAGCGCAAGATTTTGAAAGATAGCGCTTCACATGCTAGATCCTGAAAGATTTACTTTATTCTTTAACTGTGTAACCTATCAGTATGACATTTTATTTTGTTGACCGATAGTACATATAGTCATAATCTAAAACATAACATAGGTACGTTACAATACTTAATTACCGGAGATTATGAAATAAACAATTAAATTTGAAACAAGTTTTTCTTACCGAATCTTGTTCACTGGCTTCTTGTGTTAATGCTTCTCGAGTGTGATTCTCTTCAGTCGTTATCTTATCACCGATAAATGGCAATGCTTCTGTTTGGGATGGTGCAGTTGAAGACGTTAAAGGGTTCTCTGATGTTGGAACTGCTATTGCTATACTTTCACTGCTACTTACGCCACATTGCGCTGCGATATTTTCAATTTCTGTCTCTTGAAAAGATATCTGAAAAAAGAAATAAAACTAGTAGATTTGAACAGCATAAATTGTCAGTTTCAGATTAAGGTAACTTTGGAAGCGTAGAAATTAACAGATTACGTAGTTTTGATAGGTGCTTACTTTACATGCTAATGAGAATAAAAAATTTAATATCCATTTATGTGTTTCCGCCTGAAACAAAAGAAAGCCCACATTTAAGTATAAGTACCTTTGTGAAGAATTTTCTTTTAGGTATTATACTGCAGAAGGTCATTTTACGAGGGGCTATCCACTACCCAAAATCGTGTACCTACCGGTGTGTTCAATAATTGACAATAATTTGTAGGAGGTTCTTTTTCCGCTGTAATACATCAATATATTCAGAAATGGCGAGTTTGGATTGGTTTAAAATTCGATGAGTGGAATAGTCATTATTAAACAATGGCGCCTCCATCGATAAACGGCGACTCTCCGGCTTTCCGCTCAATTTTTCAAATTTTAAAATGTCGTGCAACAAATCACCACTATCCGTAAGGAATTTAGCCATCAAACTACATATATAACTTTGATTCAACAGCCCCGATAATATCTATATTCTTTGCTCTCATCAATCGATAATTTTAAATGGCGACACAGTTCATATTTCGCATAGAAATACGCAGTCACATGTTCCCGCGGAAGCTGCTTACGCAACCGTAGTCGCTCCCATCTTGCAGTAGCGCTTAGTTCAAGCACAAACGTTTTCCGAAATGCTAATTTGAAATCTACCCAAGTTTCCATTACAAGAAGTTATACTTAATTGTTAATTTCTAATAATGGATGTGCGTTTTTATGTAAAGTGGATATGAAACAACACATTTTGCAGTTTTATAATCCGCATTAATAACCGAGGAAACCAAAACTGGCCGTTTGTGCATTCGCTGCCGCGTGTTTTTCCGGGCATCTAATTTATCCATACGTGGAACATAACGGCGTATTCTACATGTAATCAGAAACATTATACTTACAATGTATGTTGAAAATAAATATCTTACAAATCGATAATTGAAGAAATCACTGCGAATGTACAATTTATTCTGTCTATGAAAATGGCGATTTTCTACTGAGAAAACTTGTTGATTTTGCATAGTTACGTTGAAGAAACCTAGCAACGCCGTCTGTCCAATGAAACGTTGTAATGGTGCAATATATTTCAAAGAGTATTTGATTTCGCGATGACGCCCGCCGCGCCGGTATTTTGGAAGAATAATAATTGCAAATTGTTGTGCATCGGAAACGTCCGAAGAAGAAAATATGTGAATTTATTGTGCTTGTTGAAAGAGTCCGATATTGGAAAGCAATTATCGTTTTAGGATACGGGAGCATTTGTGGGCAGAGTTTCCTTAAATATTCAGTGCGAACGCGTTACCATGTACCAAGCACAAAAGCAATGGTGGCAGCAAAAATCTGCCCTGTTTCAATCACAGTAACATTCCCTGGAGTAACGAAGCTTGAAGAGGATACAGTAATATCCTTGAACGAAGATGTACAAAGAGACGTAGCGCATATTAAACATTTCAATTCATGCAGAGCCCTACAAAGCATTTCTCGAAAGAACTGTCCGATATATAACAAAAATTAGTTGGAATAATTGTGGGAAGAGAAGAAATGTAAAGTTTGCGAATTGCGACACATATGTTGTATAATAGGTACCAACTTGTAATATAGTAAATGGAGGTATACAGAAAACTCACAATATTAAAAAATAAATAAATTTCAGAAAATCGTGGAACACTATTTATTTGTATTGAATTAATAAGTTAGGTTACGTTCAAAGTTGATAAACAATCGTGAAATTGAGTGAGAAAAGTAGGTAACTGTATTATCGACACGGAGTTTGGTATTTGATTATTTGCTACCAAACAACCAAACTAATCATAACGACTAAACAAACATACAATTAATAATTTTTATTTTCAGAATTATTTAATAACATTTATTTAAATGCTTATGGACTCAGAAAGTGAATGCAGGGGATCATACTATGTGTAGGAAAAATAGCATTTCCTACTGGAGATGAAAATACACGGTTTTCTTCGTGGGCAAATTCTCATCATCTCACGGAAAAAACAGTATTTTCATCTCTTGTAAAATATAACATTTTCAGAGGTTTTCAAGAAATATGTACGGCACCAACAGGTAGTGCTAATATTGGGAATTGGGGATTCTTTCTTTTTTTGTAATGTTTTTGGATTTCTTTCATATTAGTAGATAGCGTGTAGCTAATGGAATTATTCTTATCTTAAAAACTAATATTTGCTGAGAACAATTCACTCACCTTACAATTTAATAAACCATCGGAATAATTTCGTAGGACTAGAGTTTGCACAATCTAATTGTTTGTTTATTCGGTTGCCATGGATGGAGCCCCAGAGCTACCTTGGTAAAAAAATATTTTCATGTCCACAAGCGACTTTGATTAAAGCTCTCCTTGTTATAAGCCAAGTTAATGAGTTAATGAGCTCTAGATGTAAGTACATACCTGCAATAAAGTTGTCAATAAATAAATAATATGTCCAGTGGCGGCTCGTGACTTGTTAAAGAGGGAGGGCTCCGCTAAGAAACCTGACCAATTTAGGTAGAACCTTAACTCGGTCTGAAACAATGTGTTTTCTCCTCGCGGTTTTCTTTCACTTGCTCTTCACGAGAAAACAAGATAAGAACCAAGAAGCCAATAATGTTTGAAAGTAAAGTATAAACTTCTATTTTCATTTCACATAAAACAACGCAAGAATCAAAAATTAATCTAAAAGAAAAGTCCAATATTTTACAATTCAAGGAAACTTAAAAGAGTTGTAGATTTTGGTAGTCTACTTACCGCTTAATACAGACAGTTCTATTCAATTATTTCTCATAGCTATAATTTTTTGGCTGGCATAACATTTGCCGCTTTCGTGTGAATCCTAACCAATTCGAGAATCATGCGTAGCAGCATAGCGAATTTTAAGCGAAATGACTTGTTTTCACTCCCTGGAATTTCTGATTATAATCTATTTTGTGTATAGGAATCACATTTTTCGACAATTACATTATGGAGCATTTGTTTGATACCACGAATTTGGACAATGTGTCATTCACTTCATAGAACTACCCTATTTGAAAGGGAATGTTTCTATCAGTACTTTTGATTGTTTTAATTTCTTCGAATCAGCGTGAAAAATATTGCGTCTCAAAAAACAAGTTCTGAGAAAACTACAATTAACTTTCGAAGCATGCTAACAATTATTAATTGGTAATGATGTCAAAAGCGAGTGTCAACTTCACGATGGGAGAGCATCTGAGGAGCAGGAAATTACGACGCTGGACGGGGAAAGTGGAAGCAGCGATAAAGAAAGACTTCGAGGCCGACGACACTCGCACCTTCCACGGGGGGGATTTCGAAAAGTGCGCGCAAATGCTGCGTTTCAAATTCAAGCACTTCGAAGACAAGCAGCGCAGCGAGGAACGGCGCAACAGGGTGCGCTTGAATTTCGACAGGTATATCCGAAAGCAGAAAACTCGGCACGCCATCATCCGGAAGTACTTCGTGGACAATTCGGAAGAGAGGAAACTAATTCTGTACGGCGATGGGTGCGAGTTCATGAACACCGCCACTTTCCGGGGACACCGCGAGTTCTTCCACGACTCGCTGGTGCAGACGATCCGCCAACATTATTCCCCCCTGTTGACCGTGAAAGTGGTGGACGAGTCGTACACGACACTGTGAAGTGATTTTTGTGAATGTTTAATGAATTGTTTTCTACAGCAAAGAGGCGCAGAATGAGAACAAGAGGAAGAACAAGTAGAGGCAGAAACGAAATAGCCCCTCTGGAAGGTGTAGAAGAACCAGAAATGCAAGCACCTCAAGAAAAGCCTGTGGAAAGGAAGAAAGAAAAGAAGAAAAAAGTGGCCAAGAGAAAGCCAAGAGAAGATATATTTGATGATCTAAGTGTATGTTAGGGATGCAACGTTTAAACGTTTAACCGCCCGTGTGGACACTACCCGTTTAAGGGAACGTTTAAACGCAAGGCAGATAAAATTTAAATATCATTAAATTTCAGATAAACAAAGCCGCGGCTAGCGCTAGGCGCGTACCGCGTAAGAGCAAAAGCGACGCGTCGCGACGCGTCGCGACGCGGCCGCTTAGATATTGCAAAACCGGCATGTACTTTTCAAATTTATTGTTTGCATCCCTTTGACGACTTTCGCCGCCGTTGTGGCGGCCATCATTCAACGGAATATGTATTATTTTATGATTTATAACCCAACTTACAAACGACGTTTGATATTTTTCTAATTATTAAAGTTTTAAAACAATATTGCAATATTGGTAAGCTACGCGTAGGGTACGCGTTTAAACGCCGTTTAAACGTTTAATATACGCGTTTAAACGTTTACGAAAAATCGCTAAACGTTGCATCCCTAGTGTATGTCACTATCAAAATTTCCGTACGTCTGTTTTGATTAAAAATTTCATTGTTAAAAACGCACCTCACAGTTAAATAACCATCGCAAGAATTAAATAGGACAATAAATTAGTACAATCTAATGTTTTGAAGTTTGTTTCCTAAGTTTTCAAGATCCACTGAACTGGCGACCCTAGTTATGTTTTATGTCTCGCGTATGAAATTAATTAAATACAGTTTGCTAAAAACAATATTAACACTATTTTTAAAATTAAACACCTTATGCCAATAAAGAAAACCTGTGCATCTTTTACCTACCTACGTTGTGTCTACAAATTTTGTTTTAATGAACAGTAATTAAAGAACGTGGCCTAAGACTAGAGGTCTGGCAGGTTGATTTGAGAACGGTTCCCACAGAAACGCGCAAAAAATTACACCACTGAAAGCAAAATAAGGGAGAGCCGAGAGCATTTCTAAAATTGCAATAACATGCACGCAAAACACGCCATTACTTTATTTGAGAAACGGCAGGAGCCGTTGTTGGGAATGCGGTTTCTGGGAAAATGTTGTCGTCCCTCCTGCCGATTACTTAAAATGCTTTTCTCTAGTAGGGGTTACTTTGGCTTTCGGCACTTCAAAGGGAAAGGTACAACTTACAAGCTTGTGGACACATTTCTCCTTTAAGAGAAAATGCGTCAAATTGTACATGAATGTCTGTTACATACTACCTAAAGTTTGTCTTTCGTATTGTACCCTGCTGGACAAAAAATGTATTTCTCACAAAATAACGCATACTATTAATTTATCATTGATTTTTGAATTGATACTAATTTTGATTAATGTTTCACTAAATAAAGAGGCAGACTTCAGAGAAATAATTAAATTAGGTAGAGAAACAATAAAAGTAAATAATACAACAACGAGAATAATAAAACAAGATAGAAACAAATTGAAAAATGCCCGTATTAATCCAAGCAAGATGAGAAAATATGTGCCTTTTAGTATCGACTCTTGTCTGTATTACTGCCTGACGACGTTTGCTGCTTATAAGGTCAAAGATGAGGTCTTGAGGTAACTGTTCCTATCCATCCAGACGTTACGCAGCGCTGGAAGTGTTTCTGAGACAGGTTATCACGTTATCAGTGCAGAATGCGTCTTCCTATAGCATCCCAAACATGCTCAATTTGACTGAGGTCCAGACTAAGTACTGACCACACGAACTGCTGTGTTGCAACTTCATCAAGGTACTCTGTAAAGATCCTTGTCACATGCAGCCTCGCGTTGTCCTGCATGAGAATGAAATTCTGGCTCACAAATTCAGAATATGTCGAGATTGCTCCATGTTCTAACACTAGCAACTCTGTATGAGCCTGTAAAAAAATTCCACTGCACGCTAAATGGAGTTCTAGATGAAATGCATCTTTTACGCCCATCTGGAGACCTTAAAGTGAATTTGAACTCGTAAGTGAGTAGAAATTTTCCAACTGTTCCAAAATCCAATCGATATGTTCTCTGGCGAATCTCAGTCTTTCCATTTGATGAGCTAGGAGCAGTTCGGGGCCTGCTGCGCTTCTTCTAGACGACATTCTAGAATCTTTGAGCCTTTTTCTAACAGTATATGAAGGGATGTTTGTTGCACGAACATTTGCCAGCCGTTGGCAAATATATAACAGCTGCAGACTCTTGGACTCGTTTAATAACACTGATATAAGTGCTATTAAAATAACTTGCTTTACAAGAATGTTGAGAATTTCATACACTACTCACAAAACCAAGGTTCACTTCAACGGAAGACAGCAAGGAAAGACTTCTTCCAACCATACGAAACAAATTCTCAAATTTGTAGGGCACGTGGTCAGAACGGATGCATGGAGAAATTAGTGGTGCAGTCGATGGTAAAATAAGATGTGAAAGGTATCCCAACAGCTTCATCGACTAAATAAAATTCAGAAGATCGATCATCATGGCGAGCTTTAGGCTACGATAGAGTATACCTATTGTATTGTGCCGCGCAAATCAGAACAAAATAGTAGAGTGTTGAAAGTGTCAATATTTCGAATGTCTTGGAAAACAGTAGATACTGGTTTCGTTTTTGTGGACGCACTCGAATCATGCAATATTAAATTTTTTACTTGCCGTACTGACTCGCTTGGGTCAGGTAATCAGCAAGAGCTGATTACTGCCAAATTATGCGGAAGAGATGAGTGGTACTGGATCGTTCGAACAGTATCACTCAAAATAGGAGAGTGTTAGGGGAGAGAAAGGCTAAAACTAAATGAAAATTATGAAAGGAAAAAATAATTATTTTGTATATAACATTTCTTTGCTGGCATTCTGCATGTGACGAATCAACTCAAGGTAAAGTGCAAACAATCATCTCAATACATTTTTTGGAGTTTACTCCTTAAGAATCGATTTTCAGTTATAGCCCGCGGTACGGAAATTTTATGAGGAGTAAAATCAAGCGTTACGTTAACTGTCACACTGAAATTATGTATGTATCTATGGATACGTACATTGAAATTATGAATGTATCTATGGATACGTATATTCATTACGGCTGTTTATGTCTGACTGCATAGACAGAGCATGGAAATAGTGAAAATAGAGTGGCATAGAGTAGATATGACAGTTGGCGTTGTAAAGTCAGCATTTGCAGTTTGTTCGTTCCTAAATTTGTTTAATCTTTTGATATAATATGGAAAAACCTAATATTAAATACATACTCCAAATATTGCTTAGTGCCGGAATGTGAATCAACGCCTATTCGAACACCAGGAAAAGTATTTATTTCATTGCATTTCAGTAGGATCGACGTTTAGCAGATTGTCACTTAATTACTGAATTTATAAACAATTTATATAAACCATCTGATAAATAGATAAATAAATAAATAAATAAATACACATTTGGGTATAAAACTGACATTCTGTACCCTATTATCAAGTGATTGAAGTTAAAATAATCGTTCGTAAGGAGTAAACTCCAGTCGTGCGTCGGAGCTGACACACACAATTTTTTATTCTAAATAAAAATCAATAATTTTATCTAAGTATGTATATGCTGTGAACTCTGACCTACCCCGACCTGATCCAAGTCTGACCCCACATGACCAGAAATGTTTTGAATATTTAAATATTCAAAGTACGCTGCTTGTCAGAGTAACGGTAATGAAATAAAGTACAATGGTAACACTGTGACCAATTGACAACGACACGACTATCCAAACACTAGATTAAATAGAAATTAGAAAAGTTCTGGAACTTCAACTGCAGGCACACTTGATTTTGATGCAGTTCGGCTTTTTCATAAATTATATAAAATACGCAGGTCTTATATGTAAGGAACCTTTTGTATGATGTATGTAGGACTGTAGAAGAGGTAGAAAATGCTACACATGAACAGCCCGAGCACTGGAAAGGCCCAATGGAGGAAAATAATATCAATAAAAAGAGAAAATGTTGGATTCTGTAATTGTTTGTTAGGTTGTAAATTTCCGAACTTTTCTGTTCCTGGCGTTAAGAAGAGATATATTGGTGCCAGTTTATGGAGGGTATATACATATAATGTATACGTGGCAATAAATATCTTTCGCCACTGATGGCTACGGCAGTAGGAAACACGTACATTCTATCATTAACATACAATTTTTACTGGAATTTTTACGCCATGTTGTTCGTCCGTTGTCAGAGCCAAGCAAGGAAGCGTTTTTTCTGTTATACATTTGCCATAAATTGAAATAAAAACAATTTGCGTAATACCTTCCAAAAGTTCTGCGAATTTATTCTTTAACAACTTTTCGGCCGCTCCCTGAGAAAACAAATTGCATAAATTTTTGATCCAGATGTTTTCTAATTGCCTGCGTTAATTTGCAAAACAAGGAAACGAGAACAAAAGCAGAATATAAAGGCTGTCGTGTAGGGAAATATGCGTAGGCTGTTAAGAAAGGAACAAATTAAATCTGAGCACAAAAAGTTTTCCGCGAGTACTTAATAATTTTTAAGGACTGCTTCGAAATTATTGTTAAGCAGAAGTGGCAAATTTCGTTAACCGAGTGAAACACTGATACAGAAAGCTGTAAAAAGTTACAAATCGGTAACCTTCAGTGTTTTCAACTACAAATTTCAGTTACCGAACATGACTTTCGCACCAAACTCTTTTCCATTTTAAGAGAATTTCAATAAATTTTAGATAATCTCCAAAGTAATATTTTCCATACAGGGTGATTCAGAACCGTGCAGGCTTGAAAAAAAGCTCTAAATGTTTTCTTACAACGTTTATCACAAGATTTTACCACCCTTATGCTTATGAATTCATATGGAACACGGGATGGAACCTTTCCAACATCTTTTGAAGTCATGTTTGTCAATATTGTATTGTTCTTCGAATTTCATTAAACTTCTGTCGTTCTGCCCTTTGATTGACATTATTTCGACTTTCGGTTGACACCACAAAGAAATGCGGACAAAAATTCATTGGTTATTTTTTTAATCGCGCTGTTTTATGCACTCTCATCTTCGAAAACATTGAATAATAAATAATTTTTCTCAGAACCCCTCTTTCCATAACAAGGCCTAAATAATTCAAAAACAATGCACTTATCTTTATCATATATCCATTAAGAACACTGAGTGCAATTTATTTTACTTACTGCCTTAGAAAAACTCGAGAATGTTCTTAGTACCTACCCACTACCGAAATTACATTTTATAGCACGCATTCGGAATAAAACTTTTTCCTTTCTTAACTTGAGGTCGAGAAGAAATCAATGTTGACACTTCCTACATAAACTGAAATTGTGTCCTTTTATTTTTCTTTATACTTTACCAAGCACGAATGCTCTCGACGTACTAAAACAGTAAATTTCAAAGGTTTTACACCATTTTCCGGTCGTCACAGTTGTTGATAGACCCTTAAGGAAACCGAAAAACTACCCGAGTTTTTGCTCAAAGAAAACAAACGCTTCTGTACTTTAGTTAATTGGATTTTTTGTGATTTAAGGGAGATAAATCTCATCATTTACGAGTAATTTGGGCAGTATTAAGTTTCATTGGAACCAAAATATTCTTTCAACCTCATTACGTACTAGTATAACCTACAGGATTAGAGATATGTACCTATTTCTTTTTATATTAAAATTCTTATGTTCATAACATGTAAAGCAAGTACGTCAGAATATTCGCCGTAAAAGCCGAACCAGCAAGAATACAATCACATAAACTTAAGCTATGTCTAACTGGAATTTGCAATGCTGATCTAAAATTTGAGTTATGGAGACGGGAAAATCATCTAATTTTTTATAAGATCATCATTGCTTATTTTCCAGCTGGGCAAGAATTTAATTCAACTTTTTTTTCATGTTGCAGGGGACCTAATGGATTTTCTGGCTCTTACGAATTCCTCAATTAATCTGACGCTGTACTGTGTCATGTCTAGACAGTTTCGAGTTGCATTCCGCAAAATCCTATCTGTGAGGGTGCCCATTCCATTTATGCTACAATTTATGGAGGAAGACTGCATTGAAAATCAGGTATGTTTCGATACCCATTTCCACTATTTTATACTTTTATGTGATAAGAATGAATTAAGGGATATGCTGCTTAAATAATAGGCAGGTTCGGTAATTTTCAAATTTCATTAAAATTGATAGTTTATTATACTGAAGGCAGTTATGTTGTTAATTTTTGTTAAAAAAAATTCCTTCGCCTGTGAAGCCGTTGCAAAGTTTTCCGTCGGTGCGAGGCTAGAAATCGTACCTTGCAGCGAGAGTAGGCCGCGTGACGTCAGAACTTAGTATAACGTACAAGTCCCAGCTTCAGCGCGCAGCAGTCCCATAAGTATTGCATATGCACGTGTAGTTAAATTATTAAATATTATTAACTGGTTCTAACTGGTGTTTTCTGTTTTGTACCCAGACTAATACATCGTACAGCACACCAATAAAACGGAAAAAGTGGTTCGTTGGAGCCAGAAGGAAAATCGGTCAGCATTATCGATATTTTCGCGAGTTAGTTTATTATTGCAAAAGTTTATAAAATTATCGGCTGCCCCATTGCAGCCACTCTAAATAAAATCGAACATAATGTAATTTATCGACAGTTTTCTGGGACCCCTTGGTACTTGGTAAAGTGTTACGGTTAGCATAATTTGAAACAGGATGCTAGGAGCATGACGGAGCCAAATACTGAATCGCCGCAGCGTTCCCTCCCTGAACTAAAAAAGGAAATTTTATTAACTATTTTACAATAATAATTAAATAGTACGTCATCATAAAGTTCTCTTTTGAAGACTGGTAGGACGCGCACCTCCATCCTTTCCCTGAGCTAGCCTACGCATTTCCGTAAAAGTAGAACATTCTACATCCCCAACTATTTGAGAGCAGTAGTCTAATCTGCTCCAACCTCTACCTCTTTATTCCTATCTCTGATTCTAGTATGTCGCGAACTATTCCTTTGTGTCTCAGAAGGTATCCTACCATCCTACGATCCTATACGCTATTCTTTATTGTCTTCCATACTTTTCTCTTTTCCCCAACTCTTTGTAATTCCTCCTTATTGCTAACTTGTCTATCCACGGTATCTTCAACACCCGTCTGTAGCATCACATTTCAAACGCTTCTACTCTTTTTCAATCCGCTTCTCCCATTGTCCAAGTTTCGCACCCATAGGTATAATTTCGTACTCCATACATGCGTCTTTAAGAGTCTCTTCCGAGTTTCTACATTAACCGTTCCAGAATATATCAGTTGTTTCTTTTTGTTAAACAAGTACCTAGTACCTACGTAGCGTAGTTTTTTAATTCGCGTGAGTTGTATTTGTTTTCGTTTTTTTAAAAATTTCCAATCCGTTATAAAACTGTTAACTTGATAACTTGTCAATCACTTAGGTATACATACCTACATAAATGAGTAGGTATGTATTGTATTGTATTAGAGAATATACCTAGGTAGGTACCTATTTTACAAACAGAATTAAGCAGGTATCTACAATCTACATACCTACTTATACTGAATTATAAAAGGCATCATCATCATCATAAGGTTCTCAGTCCGAAGACTGGTTGGACGCGTACCTCCATTCT
The DNA here is from genome assembly GCA_963966045.1 of Xestobium rufovillosum. Classification (NCBI taxonomy): domain Eukaryota; kingdom Metazoa; phylum Arthropoda; class Insecta; order Coleoptera; family Ptinidae; genus Xestobium; species Xestobium rufovillosum. The sequence continues at coordinate 34,609,341 of OZ014493.1, forward strand.
TTTCTATCCTGAGCTAACCTACGCATTTCCCTAAAAGTAGAACATCCTACATCCCTAACTATTTGAGAGCAGTAGTCTAATCTAGGCCTACCCCTACCTCTTTTTATTCCTATCTCTGACTCTAGTATGTCACGAACTATTCCTTCGTGTCTTAGAAGGTGTCCTACCATCCTATCTCTCCTACTCTTTATTGTTTTCCATACCTTTCGCTTTTCCCCAACTCTTTCTAATACTTCCCTATTGCTAACCTTATCTATCCACGGTATCTTCATCATGCGTCTGTAGCACCACATTTCAAACGCTTCTACTCTTTTTCTATCCGCTTCTCCTATTGTCCAAGTTTCGCACCCGTATAATGCCGTACTCCATACATACGACGTTAAGAGTCTCTTCCTAGTCTCTATATTAACCGTTCTCGAGCATAACAGTTGTTTCTTTTTGTTAAACGCAACTCGGCCCTGCGCCATTCTTTGTTTTATATCTTTAGTGCTCCTACCGTCTTGAGTTATTTTACTTCCTAAGTAGCAGAAATCCGCGACCTCCTCTATCTTCTCATTTCCAATTTGTATTTCCATTTTAGTTCTATTTTCACATCCCCTACATACCAAAATTTTAGTTTTCTTTTTATTGATTTTCATGCCGAAGCCCTGTGTCAAAACTGCTTCCATTTCATTCAAAGCCGCTCCTAATTCTTCTTTGCTAGATGCTAACACTGCTATATCATCCGCAAATCTGAGCATGTTAATAGTTTGGCCCTGTACATTGATCCCTGAGGCTGTTCTTTCCTGTACAGGCATGTACAGTTAATAAATTGTTGACTTTGTTTTACTTATACCGGTCTGCCTTTACACTACTGTTTTGAGGTTGAATGAAATTGGGGTTAGATGCAAGAATCACACACTATTTCCACATTTACCGGGACATTTACCTACCTACTACATAAATATGCCAAATTATGTGAATCGGACTTTTGATACCCTTGTTGCATCATTATATCGATTATGTTGTCTTTGTTTTATGTTTCCTTGACACCTCACTTTAAAAATTCACGCTCGAAATAGTCCCAATAAGTATGTTATGAGATAGGTACTGCTTCACGGGCACTTCAAGAGAAGTGGGAGGAGCGCCTTACGAATCTCCGACGTCAAACCAATAACAAAGCGAACTAGCATGTGGGCATGATAAGCTAATTTCTTTCGCTTATTACGCCGCAAAAAAAAATTTTAGAAAAAAATTTCGCCGTAAATCAATTACAATAACAATTTTCTGTCATTTTCATGCCAAAAATAGATATCTTATTTTTCTCCGAACCTCCCTGTTACTTAAACAGCTACTACACTTCCACATAATTTAGGGAGAAATGGGGAAAAGTTGCCGTTCTGTATCTTGTACGCCTTGAAATACAAAATCTTGTTACCTTTCATTTCGACATTTTTGTGTTCTACTCGTAAATCGGTTTGAAAAGTTTTGTCCGGGATTCATATAAAACTTTAACTTCGAAATTCTTCCATGCTCAGCCTATTCGCCGAATCTTGTACACTCTGATTTGATCTGTTCGGGAAATTGAAAGTTCTTCGTGAAACGCATTTCAGGCGCGATAACAATTCGAAAACTGAGGTAAATTCATACTTAGAAGTTCAAAATGTGAACTTCTATTAGGAAACATCGCCGGGCTAAGGGTTGTGGGTCGATTTGGAAAACTAAAATATATATAGAGTACCTTGACCTAAGATTCATGTAGAAATTCAGAATTAAAGCATCGGTGGTTGTCAAAAACTGCATTTTCTCATTTTCCTCGTATAGACAGAATAGAAATATGTACTTTGTCTTCAACCTCATTTATCTGACTTAGAACAAAGCCCAATTCAACTCATTCCAATCATTTCTTAGTTTTGCGACAGAATAATAAAATCTCATTTTCTGACATCCTGTTCCTGCCACATTATTCTTTTTCTTTATAATAGTCGTCATTTTTCTTGGATTGCGGAATAAGTATAATGCATTTCAAGCTCATTTATTCTTAGGAAAGCGATAATGATTAAGCATTCATCGTAAAATCTATTTGAAATCAAGTTTTTTAGCGTCCCTCACACAATAAATTTTATGCATAGTAAATTACAAAGAACTTATGCGAATACTAAATTACAACTGAACTGCAGATTCGGAGAGAACAAAAACACTCCGACAAAAAGTTACAAACCCCTGTCAGTGTCAAAGTAATCTCTACCGTATTTCTAAATTTCCAAGTTCCAAAGAAGTATGTAAATACACAATATCGATCTCTTGCACTCGCAGTAAGCGTATTCGACATAAAAATTCGTTCCCTGCTTAAAATGCATTACACTGACATCCTCTTAAATAATAAAGTATGTCAGAAAAATAGCAGCCCTGCTCCATTAGCTTGCCTGACTATGGATTTTCTAGATTAACCCCTGATGCAAATTTCCAATCTTTACAAGAAAAACATGGAAGGATACAGATGTATGTTTAGTACAGGTTCTTGATTTATTACAAGATAGGGTCAAACGAGAGATAGACCGTAAAGCTCTATACATGTGGCCGGAAATTAGCGTGCAATATTTTACCAGCGTGTTCTGTGGTCAAATATAAGACAAAATTATCCTATAAGCGATACCGAAATATGCTTCGCAAGGGAGCTATTAGCTTTCTAAAAGAGAAAACCTGAGGACGTTTTCTTCTAAATATCTTCGAAACAAGTCCAGTTAAAATCATGAAATTTAATGGAATGTGTAAGTACCAAATGCTGAATCTTTTGCTGTAAACATACTTTTTGAAATTTAACAGGGGCGTCTCAAAGCTGGGGGTGGCGGAGGTAAGATTTACCCCAACTTTTTTTAGAGCATGTCGTTTTCAATTTTTCCGTAAAAATTTCCAACTTCGGGGTTTCTTTCCAAAAAAATATGCTCCTGTCGCGTTTAAGTATACAAACGAAGTTCTCCACTTCTTATAGGAATTTTTTGGGCATGCAGCGAAATTTTTGAATCGATTGTGCTCGATAACGGTGCCTCCTATCAAAACGAAAAAACTCTGAAGTTGCAAATTTTTATGGAAAAATTGAAAATGACATGCTCTGAAGAAAGCTGGGGTAAATCTTACCTCCGCCACCCCCAGATTTGAGACGCCCCTGTTAAATTTTGAAAATTATGTTTACACCAAAAGATTCAGCATTTGGTGCTTACACATTCCATCAAGTTTCATAATTTTTACTGGACTTGTTTCGAAGATACTTAGAAGAAAACGTCTTCAGGCCTTCTCTTTTAGAAAGAGCTTCCTTGGGAAGCATATTTCGGTATACGCTTATAGGAATTTCTTGTCTTAATTTTGACTACAGAACACGCTGGTAAAATATTGAACGCTAATTTCGGGCCACCCTGTATACATATTATTTCATAAATGCCGTGGGTAGACTACGAGCGTTGACTGATCAATGCTACTAGTCAATTTCATTAATATCGAGCATGTTTTAGTATCCAGGCTTTTTATTTCTTTTATCTAAATTAATAGGAATTATGGGGCGATGTTTGAAATATTTGGTGAAGGGCAACAAAATACGTGCATAACCATACGTAAGTGGCAATAGTGCAGAACAGCTTGCACATGACTATTTTTAAAAAATCAAACCAAGATAATAATTATTGGTATTTGTCTTAAGATTAGAGACGACCATCCTTGTAATAATATCACCATAAAGGAATTGCGCAGAATAATTCGAATGGTACTACACTATTTGAAAGTTGTCACCTCCTACCAGGATGCTTCTTCTTCTTCTTCTTTTTCTTCTTCTTCTGCCCCTCCTCCTCCTCCTCCTCCTCCTCCTCCTCCTCCTCCTCCTCCTCCTCCTCCTCCTCCTCCTTCTTCTTCTTCAAATTAATTTATAAATTGTAGCGGTCAACCCTAGTATCGATAAAACGTAGCTAAATCGGACGTGCCCTAGGGGGGAAAACATACTCTTGTAATTATTCTGTATTTATTATGGCTGTTTCGGAATATTTATATAAACATACCGTAAAATAACATACATATACCCACATAACTTTGGAAAACAAATCTGCCCCCGTGCAAGTGTAAGCATATTCAGTAAAGAAGCGTTGTTCTAAAATGTCTAAATGAAGTTTTAGGGCCATCAGCGATTTGCATTTCAACAATACTTACCTGCATAAATGTAGCACCTTGGTAGAAATTTCATATTTCGGATCTGATATTTAAATTAGTAGAACTTTACTCATTTCAAATTCACAGATTTAGCAAAATATTTAGATTAAGTTCATTCTTAAGAGCTCAATGTATTCTTAGGAAGATAAATCACTTTTATTAATCTACCTACAGAGCTTTCAAACTTCTAGAAGTCATTAAGAAAATACAAAATCTTGATAAAGCAAGAAATCAAAAAATTCTCCTTATTTGCTAAATTGACATTGATTGAATTTGTCATACTAACTTTTTAAGTCATACCGTTTAACTCATTTTTATAAATGGTCATTCCTTGTTCTGAAGTCTTTTACTTGCTATACAGGATGTCCCAGAATTGGACCAAGAAACTTTAACGTATTAATCAGACGTAATGAATGTCACTGTTCCTTCCAATATTTCATTGTATATCAATTCCATATAAAAAAACTACCTATAAAATTATAAAAAAGTAAATAACGAAATCAATCCACATAGGTATACGAATAGTTTGTCAATTTTATAATATAATATTGTTTTTTTTCTCCAGCAAAAATCAAGCCTGGTGGACGACTTCTTCTGATATTGCGAGACGAATAACGAAACAACATTTCTGTAAAATCGATTCCAACCTGGAATCAACTCTTTATCACACGCATAGAAACCAGGGATACAAAGCGTGGTAAGTGAGATACAGCTATTTTACATGTCGCTCTATAGATCCTGAAAAATTATGTTTGTACTACCCTAGGGTTAGAAGGCATTGAAATACAGTTTCGTCTTGCAATCTGATGAAAAGTGATACGTTCGAAATATCGGTTTCTACTCTTTCATGTGGAAATATGTATTTGACTAATGGGTCTCTAAAACTGGTTTGTCTTTGTAAAATTGTTCAAAAGGATTTCAGACGTATACATATACATATTTCATATATTTTCCTATCAGAATTACTATTCCCTGTCACTTAATTTTATTATTTATATTATGGTTATTGGTCGTATGTAAAATTACTTCTTTTATTTGTTGAAATAAAAAATTAATGAAACTTTATACTAAAGGTACCATCAATACGCCCTCTAACAATATTCACATCCCGTCTTGCGTTACAAAATCATAACCTATTCACTTTATGAAGGGGAGACGACTATTCAAATAGAACAGATGCTAATCTGATTTCAAGTAATTTGAAATCATGTGCACTGATTTCTCAAAGACGCTTCAAGTAGAAAATACACCTACGCTTAGGATTACCTCCCTTCAAAATTGTTGCGTTTCATTATGTGCTTCAGAGCATAACTTTGAATTGCACATCGTTATATGATAAGTATTAAGTACGTGTTTATCAGATTATGATTCGCTCATTTACGGATATGGAAACACGTATCAAACACATTATTTAGAAAAATGGACACTCGTTAGGGAAATTTAGCAAATCGAAATACTAGGCGGGTCACTCGCCGTAATATTAAAAACGGAAAACATCATTTATTCGCAATGAATATTCATACCAGATATTGCGGTCGACCTGGAAGCAGTTTCTTGGTTTCTTGGTTTAATATTGATTTTCTGTATATAGTTAATGTATATGTAACAGCGATTGTTTATTTTCATTTTGAGAATTATTTTGGCTTTATTTACAATAGTTACAGAGAATCGTTTCCTCAACTTGAGGGATTATCGACGATCAGATATCCCACAGACCGACCGAAGCAACACCCTGTATATTTGTTTAAAGCTGAGAACAGGATAGTCTCATTTCTCTATAAAAACCTATGGTTCGGCTCTTTAGATTATAAACACCCATTTCAGTATTAGTAGAACTGTACCAAAGTAGAAGTAAATTCTTTTAGGGAACTATACAGGGTGTCCAGGTGAAGGTGGGAGATCTCTCGGGTGCGTATAGATTATACGAAAATAACACCACAAGTTCATATAAAGTTTTCTCCTACGACCTTCCCCTGCCGAGATATTCTCCCTTAAATTGGAGAAATAAAATTTTTTTTTTCATTAAATTGTTATTTTTAATTGTATTTCTATAATTTTCTTGGTGACGCACGTAGTGATTGAATGTCTATAAAATAATTCGACCCGTTTTTTGATAGTGCATCAGGGAAGCAAGGAGTGAACTACCCCTTACCTTCTTAACTTCGTATTTTTTAAAGGACTGCATATTTTTAATTTTTAACCCCATTTTTTGTTTCCTTGGACATTTTGATAATAAGAAGTTACTCTTGTTAGGTTTCCATAAAATGAAGCGTTTTCCAGAAAATAAAACTCAACGAGCAAGAGGTATCGTGTTTCTATGATTTTCGTTTTTATTTTTTCTGGCATTATTTTCAAAGATATCAAAAAATCGAAAGTTTTTTCAATAAATTATTTCTTAGAAATTTTTTAAATATCATTTCCGTCGACAGTGTATTTATAAATATGATTAACAAACGCAAAACAGATCGTTAATGACCCCTATTAATGAACGATTTCTATTAATAAACGATTTTAGTACCCTAGGCAACCAAACATAGGTTCATATACAATCAAATATCCAAATCAAGTTGTCATGTCATCAAGATCTGTCACTGTCAAGTTTATAGTTTCTGAAATCGTAATTCCTACAAAATTTAATAAATGGATGTTGACGAAGATTTTACGTTAAAAGTCGACGGAAAAATTTTGTAATGAACTCTTATATTAAAAAGCGATTAATAATCTCGACAATTAACTCACTCGCTGCGCTCGTGAGTGAAAATGTCTCGATTATTAATCGCCTTTATTAATACACTTGTTCGTTAAATAACTATTTGACCCTACATTAGCTGTTTCTTTTGAAATCCATTAAACATTGTCCGTATTAAGAAAAAATAAAAATTGACGATGTAGACAACAGATGAAACGTCGTACAAAAATAACCTTAACAGTTTGCGAAAGGTAGTGAAAATTTTAATTAAGAAATGGTTTTCGGTTTTTCGAATGTCAGAAAAAATGAAAACGAAAATCATAGAAACACGGTACATCTTGCTCGTTGAGTTTTATTTTCTCGAAAACGCTTCGAAACCCAACCAGAGTAACTTTTTATTAGCAAAATGTCCGGGGAAACAGAAAAAGCGGTTAAAAATTAAAAATATCCAGCCCCCTAAAAAATATGAAGTTAAGAAGGTAAGGGGTAGTTCACCCCTTGCTCCCCTGATACACTATCAGAAAATGGGTAGCATTATTTTATCGACATTCAATCACTACGTACGTCACCAAGAAAATTATCGAAATACAATTGAAAATAAAAATTTTATGTAAAAAAAACAATTTTTATTTCTCCAATTTAAGGGAGAATATCTCGGCAGGGGAAGGTCGGGTGTTATTTTCGTGTAATCTATACGCACCCGAGAGATTTCCCACCTTCACCGGGACATTCTGTATATTCAAATCTTATATGTATCTGGAAATGTTTCCGCTAGGTACATTTATTCTTGAAAAAACAAAACGTTGAATTATTACATAAGATCATACTAATATTAATGTGTATTTCTGTTTCAGGCTTTGTCGTCGATTCCGAACATCGAAATCAAACTTCCAGCCGATAATATACAATTGCTATAAATTTTTTGTAATATCTTGTTGATGTAAAATATACATTTTTTCATTCTGTTAAGTGTTTTCATCTCCTCAAACATGTTCTGGATGCTATTATGATCTTCCAAGTAGCAAACAACACGTTCAGTCAATATCCGCAAGAAAAGCATATTTTCCTGGAGGAAAATACAAAATTTATTACGTTGTTAAAGCGGGTACCTACGGTTTCATAAAAATCTAAGAAACAGGCTTCGCTTGCGGGATATACTATGCAAACAAGGATTGATCTCAATGTGGGTATTATCCGTAACCCATGACCTAAAATGCAAAAAAGAAATATTCTTAAGTTATTTATTTCGATGCGAATCTACTTATACGCTCTCCTGATCTAAAATATAAAATAGACTTAGAGTAACGCCATTACCAGACTTGTATTCCCAAAAGAATTGCCCCTTCCTCTATTCTAAATACATTTGTATGACGGGGCAATTTCCTTTGGAAATTTACGGATCTGCAAGGAAAGTTCTGAACAAGGTTAATAAAGTTGGTGATTTTACAGTTACAAGCAGCGCCGCTGTCGATTTTACGAGAAATAAATGGGGAATAATTTACGAAATCTTGTTCCACTTTTTTGACGTTATCAGAAATAGCGAAAAACTAACAATACTTTTTCGATAGAATTTGTGATAATAAATATAAACTTTCTAGGGCATCAGCCGCATTTTCAAAAATATTTACGTTGACTAAAACTAGCGTAAAACATAATTTAACCACTATGTGTGATACATCATAGGTGAATTCAGAATAGAAGAGGCTTCCAAAAACCGTTAAAAATTCCAAGTCCGTATTTGATAAAATTAAGTTGATGATGGTTTCATGAAAAAACGAAACGTCGTAGAAGAAAAGTGCCATTGCCACATTAAAGCTTATCACAAATTGCAACGACGAAGCATTTTTAGTTCTTCCCTATTTCTTACAACGCGAAAAAGAATTCAAACTAAATTCCAAAAATTAACTTTTCTAGAAATAACTCAAAAACGAAAAACAATTTTCGAGATATTTAAGACCGTTCCCTTACTACGCAACTTTCTCGCCATTTAACCGAATCTGTATCTGTATCATTTCCAATATCCACAGCCTGTTACCTCGGAAAAAATAACTTTGTCGATTGTCGATCTAAATTCGTAAGGAGATCCTGGTTGCAACCATCACCAAGAAATTTTCAGTCAGAAAACGGATTGGGCAGTTGGGCACACACCTCCACCCTTCTTTTTACTTGAACTAACCTACACATTTCCTCAAAAGTGAAACATTCCGCATCTTCGACTATTTACGAACCAAATACTCGACCCTAATGTGGGAATACTTGTACTTCTTTTTATTTCTACCTCCGCCTATAACATGTCGAAAACTAATATTCCTGCCATCACATCTCTCCTATTCTTTTTGTTTTCCATATATTTCTCTTTCCGCTAACCGCTTCTAATACCTCCGTGTGTTTAACTTTATAATATCTACGTTACCTTCATCAGTCAGCTATTTCTTTTTGTTAAACGAGACTTGGCCGTTCGATATTTTCTCTATGTCCCTTACTGCTTCTAACCAACATGAATCATTCTACTTCCCAATCAGAAATCCTTCTTCAATCTCGCTTCTCATCTGCTATTCAGTTTTAGTCGTTTTAGTGCACTCTACCTATACATCAAGATTTTCGTTTGATTTTTATTAATTTTCGTACATCAGGCCACTGTCAAAAGTCTCCATTTCGTTTATTTTTTGTCCAAACTATGTATTACTAGTACTTTTTACTTTTTAGTTTATCCCTATGTTAATAAGCACTTCGAACGTCTTTCAAACTTTACATGGCCGAAAGCTTTTTCGTAATTTACAAATCTTATGTAGGCTCCAACTCTTCCATCATAGTAGGATATAACATAAGTCTTTTCCTTGTTCCCGATTAGGATGCCAGCCCCCTACCTCCTTTCTATTACCTAAAACGTTTTCTTCATGATGGTTAGATTAAAGGTGGTCAAATATTTGCTTGGGAATATCTCAAAAACCACTCATTTTGGGCAAATGGATGCTTATACTCAATCGAAAGGAAATTTGGCCCAGAAAGCAAGTTTTTCCTAATTTCACCATTTGCAAGGCCCCAATGTTTTACACTGTATAAATAGAAAGCCTGTATAAAGTGTAAACGGTATTCCACTAGTAAAAACATGGTTGGGTGCCTTGTAGAAGGAATGAGAGGACCTGTTGAAGCGAAAATAATTATAAAGCACAGAGAACTAAAAGCATTACGTTGTTTTCCACTATATTCATCCATACATTAACGCTGAACTCCCTCTGAAAACTTCTAGCAACCATAACATGATGATTTTCAGTTTACCACACCCGTAAATTATGGTAGTTGACAATCCCTCTTCTGGTGAAGCACGACTCGTCACTCCAGAAAACTTTAATAAAAAGTCACGATCTTGACCTAGTTTTTGATTTAAAAATCTGCAATATTCAACTCTTCTATCTTCATCGCCTGAATGTAACCCTTGCACTTGATGTAAATGATATGCTCTGTAGTTGTTGTTTTTTAAAGTTCTAAAAATGATATTTCTTGGTATATTTGCCTGCCTGGCTGCCCTTCGTACACTTATTCTGTTATTTCTTCTAAAAATGTTTAAAATTTGCCTTTGAATTCCACGTTCAGGTCCTCGTCGACTACCCAATCCATGTTGTCAAAAATGTCTATGGTCACTGACAAAAGTAGTGTGATGTGGTAGACGACGATTTGGGTAGCGCCTGGCATACTCACGTACAGCTTCTCTTGAGTTACCGTTGGTAAAACCATAAACAAAGTGAATATCGACATATTCTGCACTAGAACAATTAAATGGAATGCTTAACTCTGAACTGAAACTTCTTTGCAAGAACCCTAATAGATTACTAACTTGACATACAGATAATTGTTTTTCCATAGAACCCTTCGAGAAAAAAATACTTCTTTGCAAGAACACTAACAATTTTGTTCACTACAGACATATCATTTTTTTCCTATGGCAACCTACGACAAAAAATCATTTTGTTTAGGACAGATTATATAATTGATTTTCCAAGGCAACTTACGACAAGAAACTTCAGTGTTCATACAAAAAAAAAACTTTTTGAAGTCCCTTTTTGGAAGGGAGTAGCGTCCTTAGGGAGAATGTGTCGACATATGTTTATATAAACTTTTAATCTTAAAATTTCGAGTTCTGTCACATATTTAAGTTTGTCTGTTTAAAAACGGGACACCCTGTATATTAAAACATCCAATACTCTTGTGTAACTGCATATTGCAAGAGATTGAACCAGTTACATACAAATTAATTCTTCAACTGCATGCCAGAACAATAGAGATTTAGCTTCCAAGAAATTAAGATTGCGACTATCCTCACTATAGTCTTCCATTTACATTCAAATGTGTATTCCCAGTTTCAATTCCACAAATATTCGACAACAGTTTAAACTGAATGAAATTCGAATGAATCGCTTGAACCTTTTTGGGTAATGTTTTCGCACAGTAATTTCATCTAGGTGTATTCGTCCCTTTCACTCAAAACAAATCCTTTAAATCTGTATCCGAAAGCAGCGTTTTATACGATGATGTATTTGAGGTTCTCTTGGAACAATGTCTGTTTACTGATAAGGAATTACCACCGAAAAGTGCTTTAATCATATCCTGGTTGGCAAAGTTTAAATTGAAAATTACTGCCATTAATGTATTCAATGCGGCAGTAGAAATAAATTAAATTTTACGTCATTTCCTTCTGCAGTGTACGTAAATCAAAAATTTCCACATTTTTTTGTACTTTAAGAAAAATTGATGGGTTGTTAAATAATCTTTAAAGATGGGGGGGGAATGTGGGATGGGGAATATAAGGTGCATTTTAAAAATAAAATTAACGTGCCCAAGAGCTTTCCCGAAAAATTCAAACCGAATTTGAAATGAATTTATTTAAATGGAAAGTTCCTTCCTATATAAAAATTCACAGACCTCGCATCTTACGCAAGTATCATAGGCGTATTGAAAATACCGACACAACTGCTCGGTTTCTAAGATGTCCGACAAACGTGATCTGTGCCGTTTCAAGTTGGTATATTATTGATACAATAAAATAAAAGAAATGATTTGTGACAAGCACAAGGCACATAGTCAAACTGACGCAATACGTAACAAAATATTAACGCATCCGTTTTGTACAGTTTGGACTTTTATTGCAACGCGATATCCCTCTTAAACGGTACTCGCGCTCGCCGTACTTTAGTTTACATCTAGCTAGCGCTCTCCTTCCAATTTATTAGCGGCCTCGACTGCGCGCGCCGCCAACAGAATCTGTCGCGTGTCTATACATTTTTCGTAAGATGAGTCCCATATACACGAGCCCAGAAGTATTTTCAATACTAAAAATGTAGACAATTTATTGGTATTTATCACAAGTCTACCGTCTGTTTTCTGTCGAAAAACACCAGACCTTCCATTTCCTTGAACAGTGAATTATTTCTTTTGAGATATCAGTAATTGTGTAGCACTAGGTACCTACATGCATCGTATGGGGCACTTAATACGTATATCAAATTTAAAAATCTTAAAAGTTGTCATGCCATATCCATATTTCTTGCTCTATCGCGTGTACAACAAAGAAGTCAAGGTTAATGTCGTGCCACCAAAAAATTAAACGCAACTGTTGAAGTTAATCACAAACTCCAAAACATTTTTCTTGACAATTTGATTAATTATACGGGACGTTTTCTTCTAAATATCTTCGATACAAGTCAAGCTAAAATTATTAAATTTAATGGAATGCGTAAGTACCAAATGCTGAATCGTTTGCTGTAAACATAATTTTTAAAATTTAACAGGGGCGTCTCAAATCTGGGGGTGGCGGAGGTAAGATTTACCCCAACTTTTTTGTAGAACATGTAATTTTCAATTTTTCCGTAAAAATTTGCAACTTCAGAGTTTTTTGCAAAATAATGTGATCCTGTCTCGTTTAAGTATACAAACAAAGTTCTCCACTTCTTGTAGGAATTTTTTTGGCATGCAGAGGAATTTTGGAATCGATTGTACTCGATAAAGGTGTCTCCTATCAAAACAAGACAGGAGCACATTTTTTTTTGCAAACACTGAAGTTTCATATTTTTATGGAAAAATTGAAAATGACATGCTCTAAAAAAAGTTGGGGTAAATCTTACCTCCGCCACTCCCAGATTTGAGACGCCCCTGTTAAATTTTAAAAATTATGTTTACAGCAAAAGATTCAGCATTTGGTACTTACACATTCCATTAAATATCATAATTTTAACTGGACTTGTTTCGAAGATATTTAGAAGAAGACGTCTTCAGGCCTTCTCTTTTAGAAAGCTATAGCTCCCTTGCGAAGCATATTTCGGTATACGCTTATAGGAACTTTTTGTCTTATTTTTGACCACAAAACACGCTGGTAAAATATTGCACGCTAATTTACGGCCACCCTGTATAGATTAGATATAGACAGTGATCACAATATGGTCGTTATGAAGGCCAATCTTAAATTTAAGATTTTGAAAAAACGAAGCGGAAGAAGATATCTTGACCTAGACTAAATAAAAGACGATGATACTCGCGATAAGTTCGAGAAAAAGACAAACGAAGTACTAAAGGGCGCGGGTGAAAATATTGTTAGGGACATAGAGGCAGAATGGAATTGCATTAAAAATAGTTTGGATTCCGCAGCTAGAGATATTTTGGGTCATAAACAGAATGAAAGTAGGAAACCCTGGACATGGATAGAGGATAGAGGATATCCTCTATCCATGACCCTGGATAACAAAACATATTGTGAGTCTAATAGAGGAAAGGCGAAAATATAAAAATAGGTTAGATAAAAGAGGGAAAGAAAGATAGAAGGCGATCAAGTGGGAAATTATTCGGAAATGTAGGAAAGCGAAAGAGCAATGGATAGATAATAAATGCAAAGAAGTGGAAGATAAGTTCGAAGTAGGAAATACTGATGAAGCATATAAAATAATTAGGAAAAGTTTTAGAGAAATTGGATCTAATACCTAAAAACATTAGAAATGAGGCAGGAGATATCTTAATCGGAAGCGGGGAGAAGGGAGATAGGTGGAAAGAATATTTTATTTGGGAAATTTATATGCGGGACAGGAAGTAGGAGATATATTAGAAAGCGAAAGCAGTGTAGAGGGGACAACCTAGGGTGTCCTATAATGAGAGAAAAGTTTGAGCTAGCACTAAAAAGTTTAAGAAACAATAAAGCACCAGGTATACTCGTAGATGGCTTGCAGGCAGAAATCTTATAGTGCGCAGGTCAAGATGTAATAGATCGTTTATTTAAATTTGTTAGTCGCATATAGCTGACAGGCGAGATTCCAGAAGATTACAAACGGAACATCATAGTAGCTTTGCCAAAAAGGAAAGGCGCGGATAGGTGCGAAAATTTTAGAACTATCAGAAAGGTAGGGATGAAATATAGGAACAGAAGAATCTCTACAAAGAGCAAAAGGCAGTTATAGAATTTGAGCAGGAACGAAGAGAAGTAGATATCCGGAAGGGAGTGAGACAGGGATGTGCATTGTCACCTCTAGTTTTCAACTTATATATCAAGATGCGATTAATATTGTTAAGGATAGAACATCCCCAGGGATTAATGTACAGGGTCAAACTATTAACATGCTCAGATTTGCGGATGATATAGCACTGTTAGCATCTAGCAAAGAAGAATTAGAAGCGGCTTTGAATGAAATGGAAGCAGTTTTGACACAGGGCTACGGCATGAAAATCAATAAAAAGAAAACTAAAATTTTGGTATGTAGAGGGAGTGAAAATAGAACTAAAATTGAAATACAAATAGGAAGTAAGAAGATAGAGGAGGTCGCGGATTTCTGCTATTTAGGTAGTAAAATAAATCGAGATGGTAGGAGCACTTAAGATATAAAACAAAAAATAGCGCAGGGTCGAGTTGCGTTTAACAAAAAGAAACAACTGTTATGTTCGGGAACGGTTAATGTAGAAACTCGGAAGAGACTCTTTATTAATGTCGTATGTATGGAGTACGGCGTTATACGGGTGCAAAACTTGGACAATAGGAGAAGCGGATCGAAGAAGAGTAGCAGCATTTGAAATGTAGTGCTGCATGATGAAAATACCGTGGATAGATAAGGTTAGCAATAAGGAAGTATTAGAAAGAGTTAGGGAAAAGCGAAAGGTATGGAAGACAATAAAGAATAGGAGAGATAGGATGGTAGGACACATTCTAAGACACGAAGGAATAGTTCGCGACATACTAGAGTCAGAGACAGGAAGAAAAAGAGGTAGGGGTAGGCCTCATCATCATCATAAGGTTCTCAGTCCGAAGACTGGTTGGACGCGTACCTCCATTCTTTTCTATCCTGAGCTAACCTACGCATTTCCCTAAAAGTAGAACATCCTACATCCCTAACTATTTGAGAGCAGTAGTCTAATCTAGGCCTACCCCTACCTCTTTTTATTCCTATCTCTGACTCTAGTATGTCGCGAACTATTCCTTCGTGTCTTAGAAGGTGTCCTACCATCCTATCTCTCCTACTCTTTATTGTTTTCCATACCTTTCGCCTTTCCCCAACTCTTTCTAATACTTCCCTATTGCTAACCTTATCTATCCACGGTATCTTCATCATGCGACTGTAACACCACAGTTCAAACGCTTCTACTCTTTTTCTATCCGCTTCTCCTATTGTCCAAGTTTCGCACCCGTATAATGCCGTACTCCATACATACGACGTTAAGAGTCTCTTCCTAGTCTCTATATTAACCGTTCTCGAACATAACAGTTGTTTCTTTTTGTTAAACGCAACTCGTCCCTGCGCCATTCTTTGTTTTATATCTTTAGTGCTCCTACCGTCTTGGGTTATTTTACTTCCTAAGTAGCAGAAATCCGCGACCTCCTCTATCTTCTCATTTCCTATTTGTATTTCAATTTTAGTTCTATTTTCACTCCATCTACATACCAAAATTTTAGTTTTCTTTTTATTGATTTTCATGCCGTAGCCCTGTGTCAAAACTGCTTCCATTTCATTCAAAGCCGCTCCTAATTCTTCTTTGCTAGATGCTAACACTGCTATATCATCCGCAAATCTGAGCATGTTAATAGTTTGGCCCTGTACATTGATCCCTGAGGCTGTTCTTTCCTTAACAATATTAATCGCATCTTCGATATATAAGTTGAAAACTAGAGGTGACAATGCACATCCCTGTCTCACTCCCTTCCGGATATCTACTTCCCTTCGTTCCTGCTCACATTCTATAACTGCCTTTTGCTCTTTGTAGAGATTATGTATTATTCTTCTGTCCCTGTATTTCATCCCTACCTTTCTCAGCACTTCGAACATCTTCCCCCATTTTACGTTGTCGAAGGCTTTTTCTAAATCTACAAATCCTATATATACGCTCTTTCTCTTTTCTATCGTTTTTTCTATAATTACTCGTAAAGCTAGAATGGCCTCGCGCGTTCCTCTATTTCGTCTAAATCCGAACTGATCTTCTCCTAATATTTCTTCCGCCTTTTTCTCCATCCTTCTTTGCACAATTCTAGTTAAAATTTTTGACGCATGGGAAGTTAAACTGATAGTTCTAAAATTTTCACATCTATCCGCGCCTTTCCTTTTTGGCAAAGCTACCATGATGTTCAGTTTGTAATCCTCTGGAATCTCGCCTGTCAGGTATATGCGACTAACTAATTTAAATAAACGATCTATTACCTCTTGACCTGCGCACTTTAAGATTTCTGCCTGCAAGCCATCTATACCTGGTGCTTTATTATTCCTTAAACTTTTTAGTGCTAGCTCAAACTCTTCTCTCATTATAGGGACTCCCTAGGTTATCCCCTTCTACACTGCTTTCACTTTCTAATATATCTTGCACTTCCTGTCCCGCATATAAGTTTCCTAAATATTCTTTCCACCTATCTGCCTTCTCCCCGCTTTCGATTAGGATATCTCCTGCCTCATTCCTAATGCTTTTGGTACTAGATCCAATTTCTCTAAAATTTCTCCTAATTATTTTATATGCTTCATCAGTCTTTCCTATTTCGAACTTATTTTCCACTTCTTTGCACTTATCATCGATCCATTGCTCTTTCGCTTTCCTACATTTCCGAATAATTTCCCACTTGATCGCCTTATATCTTTGTTTCCCTATTTCATCTAACCTATTTTTATATTTGCGCCTTTCCTCTATTAGACTCACAATATGTTTTGTTATCCAGGGTTTCCTACTTTCATTCTGTTTATGACCCAAAATATCCCTAGCTGAGGAAACTAAACTATTTTTAATGCAATTCCATTCTTCCTCTATGTCCCTAACAATATTTTCGCCCGCGCCCTTTAGTACTTCGTTTGTCTTTTTCTCGAACTTATCGCGCGTATCATCATCTTAGGGGTAGGCCTAGATTAGATTAATGCTCTCAAATAGTTAGGGATGTAGGATGTTCTACTTATAGGGAAATGCGTAGGTTAGCTCAGGATAGAAAAGGATGGAGGTACGCGTCCAACCAGTCTTCGAACTGAAAACCTTATGATGATGATGGTACTAAAGTAAAGAAATTTGTTAATGCTGTAAAATGAAAAATGATGATAGAATAAAAAACTGTTTAAATCAAAATGTGTCTATAAATCGCGTACAAAACTGCATTGCTTGTGTTAATAACTTTTCTCCAGGAAAGTTAGAAGCATTTTATAGATAATTGTATAAGTTTTAGATTTTGTCGTTCTGGAAGATAAAAGTTTATACACAACTCACAAGTATATTTCAGTCTTCTGAGAAGACTTCTCATTAATTTAATTTCCTTGGAGATATTTAGGGAAGGGACATTTTTTTATTCTGCAGAATAAAAAGCTTAATTATATCTGCAGGTACTGTAAAAGGGAATATCTGATCCTTGTTTATTTATGACATGAATATGCGCCTTGAACGGGTTTGAAAATACATTTCTTGGTTGCTTTTAATTAAATAAAGAGTTACGTAAGGGCCAAAATTGTCTCCTTAATTTCAGTTTTGAGTATTTCATTAACTTCTTAGTAAAACTTCCCAAAAATACGCCACACCTTTATATTCCCTAGCATTAGGACAACGCGCTAACAAAATTTCTGGTTTGATGAAGTACATGTCTTTACCATCCCTATGGAACCCTTCATTATTCCAATATTAATCAGAGCTGTTACGAGATATCACAAAATTTCCTTAATAAACATGTTGCCTCGTGATGTACGAGTATGCACAAATTTGGTTTTGGTGCTAACATTCTAAATGTACTTATTCATTATTTTAAAGTTTCTAAAGTTTTAACACTTTCCGCTATTTCATTTTTGTTTTCCATTTTCGTTTATTGCGCATTGGTTTGCGAAAAACACGTATTTAAGGAAAATTAAAGGTTTAAAGAATATGTCAACTAAATTACTCGTAATTTATTTCTGGATGATTGGAGAAAATCTGATAAATTTTTCCATCAAACTTGACGAGACCCACTTTTATTAAACTGACGTAAGTAGAGAACTGGGTTACTAGGTTGTGGTCCAGCGAGTGTTGTAAACGCCAACCCCTACGTTCCCCAGTCTACTTTATTTTAGTCTGTCTGACATCATCAAATTTCTCTCATTCGCACGACTGAACACGACAATGAATAATAATGTTAACGTCAAATAAGCCAGTGTTATAAAGATTTACCTAAGAAAGAATGTGCTATTTTCTTACAATTAGATTTCTCGTGATCGTACGAGGTCTACTAAGAAATTTGTACTTTGTAATACAAATAATGCATGTTTAATTTTCTTGTAAACCAGTCTGAAGAGAAGAGATGTGAAAGAAATCTTATCCTGTGAATCACGTTAAGTTTCAAAACTGCGTTAGTATTTCCGGTATAAACCCATACTGGCATAATAATGTTGTTATACATATCCAAGTAATTTCGATTTAGTTGAGACACAAATCGAACAAGAAATGTTCTTGGGGAATTCGAAATGTGTTGTCTGCAGTTTTGCAGCCCGGTTGTCTAGAAATTTTGATATCAAATGATTGAATTATATGAAGTCATTGGTTTTCCATTTGCAAAAAGTATTAATAATGTAAAAAATTTCAATTTAAATAATTCACGCATCGATTATTTTCGAGATATACTTATTCTCAAAGCGAATCATTTAAGTGCAAGCTTTTTCAATCATAATGGCTTGAATTTCTATCTCTTTCACTCGATAACAGAGTATAACAAACGAAATGAATTTTTCCAAATTATTGTATACCTATCTGAAAATCAGTTTTCTTCGCACGACGCATTTTTAAAATATTACCTATGAATTGTAGTATAAACTTGAGTCGAAGCTTCTTACATATCTGTACAGGGTATCCCCGTTTTTTGGTTCATAACTTTGGTATATGATAGATCATATGAGAAGAATAGGAGTCTTCCTTATAACATTTTTCTCTAAAACACTTCGTTGTCGTGATACAGGGCGAATTTTAATCAAGAAATCTTTATTTGTTTATAGAAGATAAAGAAAATTACATGATTTCTTAAACGTATCAGGACAACAAAGTGTTTTAGAGAAAAATGTTATAGAAAAGACTCCTCTTCATTTTATGTGATATATCCTTTTCTAAAGTTATGAATGAAAAAACGGGAACACCCTGTATAAGAAAAACTTTGGCCTTTAAGCGAATAAGTTATGGGAATTCCGAAGGTCGCATATTATTCTTTTTACTTTTGTGGCAATGCAAAATTTTGTTATAGCAACAGCTCCATCGCATAAGATACTCCCAATAATTTTGTAAAAGGTCCAGCAGGTCAGAACAGGACATCCAGTTCTCCATTCCCGCCTTCTTTCTTGCAGAAACTTCTAGTGTCTTTCAAAGTATTTGAAGTCTTTTAAATGCCCCTTTGGTAGAAATTTCAAAAGTCGGGAGTACTTTTTGTCAGTGTTCTGAAATCTGGAAAACACATAAACCTTAGTAGTAGAATTTTGATAATTGAGGCACCAAAAGTTTTTGAACAGTTTGGTATCAGACAAATCTACACCTAAAAATTATCGAACTGATTCTGGAACAAACTGTACGCTTTTCGACTGCGTCTAACGATTACACTAGGTATAATCTATCAAAGAATCCTGTGTTACATTTCTTTTTCTATCCACAAGAAGATTATTTCCAGACAAAAACAAAACTAATTTCGATGACTGTCTTATATGAAACTGTTTACGAACTGGTTCAGAAGTGTTTCTTCTCCATTAATTGACATCACCTATATCATCCCTTTTCCTTTACCCTAGAGTAATCCCGACCACCCCTCATATTGGCACCGTTATATCCGCAGTCGGAGTTCCGCTTATTTGATTTATTTCCTCGTGGCACAGAACCCGTGAAAATTTATTGTCGGTTCCTGGAAGGCATCCTTGTTCAGTGGCGTAACGAAGGGTATGCCCTGTTATGCGGTGCATACGGGCCCAACACCTAGGGGGGCCCTTGACCACACCGACCCGACCGTACCTCTAAAAGAGCCCCGATTCGAATTTCTCCTGGGCTCGATCCTGGATTTGATTGGTTGTAATATAATAATTATACATTTAACTATGTTATTTTTTTGCTTCTAATTGTATCCCTTTTTGTCGTGTCCTGTTATGATTTTAATTGTTTTGCGTCCTTCTTATCAAAGACGCCGACTATGGTATTCAAAGCGTGAGACCTCGCTTTTTGGCTCACCACTCCGTACACGTTTTCAAACTCCAGAAATGCTGTTTAAGGATTAAGGTTAATGTGTTCTATTTAACAATTGACGTAGTCATCCAGCAACTTGAAAGCCGTTTCAAAAGTTTCCATGGACTTACAAATATATTTGGATTTCTACAACCCAAATATTTTCTTAGTATGAAAGACAGCGAAATTGTAGATTGCTGTGGCAGGATACAGTTAAAATATTCTGAAGCAGTTAGTAAAAAATGTTCATTTCAGTTTGTTAATGCGGTTTCAATGGTGAAAGAACTTATCAATTAAAACATGTGAGAGACTTAACAAATATATTGCTTCAAAAATACAGCTTTCTAGAAAGTGACTTTCCAGAAGTGCTAATCTGTTTACTTTTATTTTTGACTCTTTCCGTTACAACTGCAACCGCAGAAAGGTCATTTAGTAAACTTAAAATTATCAAAAATTACTTGAGAAATTCGACTAGTCAAATTCGCCTACATGACCTTTCTGTTCTAGCGATTGAGCATACAGCTGCATCGGCAAAGAATACCAAAGACTTAGTTGAGGGCTTTGCTAATAGTAAGGCCAGAAGAAAATAATATTTTAGTCATTAAGATGGTTATAGTTTGAAAATAATTTTAATACATACGTTGATTTTTATCTGGGTTTTATTTTATTTGTATTTAGCAGTGAAATAAAAAAAGTTTTTAACTTTTATGTTGCTCCCAATTTTACGGAAGCGCTGGAGGATCATGTAAAACTTTTTTCTTTATCTCGACCGGTCGTCTCGACCGGTCGACTTTTAAACTCGACCGGTCGACTTTCAAACTCGACCGGTCGACTTTTAGAACTCGACCGGTCGACTTTTGGAACTCGACCGGTCGACTATTGGAAGTCGAAACAGGAAAAAATATTTCATGAACATCTGTCCTAAAATCGCTCCTAACAAAGATACAGGGTGTAGAAAATTCTCGAAAAAAATATTATTTTTAATATCACCGAATCTACCGAAGCTATTGAATTCATATTTTGAGGGCTATTGTCCTTTGTGAACCTCTATCGTCTTAAAAAGGTTTGCTTTTCTACTGCCACCAGTGGCGCCGCTATAAGCTAGAGAGCCCTTTCCTTTGGCTTACAGGATGTTACGCCACTGGTTTCTAAAGAAAATATTGAAGTTTTGGATTCTGCATTCAATTATTTCAAAGAAAAAAGGTATTCTTGATTTTTTCTGTACAACTGTTAACTTCCGAGTGAAACAGCATTTTGTAAAAACATCAAAATCTGAATTTTCGATTAAAAAATTGTTCCTAAAAATAAATTGTAAAAGTAATTTTTTTGATGATAGAAGTCTGCAAGCGACAAATTGTCCCTAAGACTTTAATTTAATAGCTTTCGTAGTTTCCGAAATATTAAAATAATCAGTTTTCTTTGAGAAACTTGAACACCCCGCATTTTTGTTGGAAATAATTTTAGGACATACGTTCATCGATTTTTTCTTATTATTTTGACATTCTCTATCAGCCCTGGAAATCTTTTACACTCGTTATGAATCACCCTGTATAGACGGGTTTTTCTCAAAAGTCGACCGGTCGAGTTTCAAAAGTAGACCGGTCGAGTTCCAAAAGTCGGCCGGTCTAGTTCCAAAAGTCGCCCGGTCGAGTTTCAAAAGTCGACCGGTTGAGTTTAAAAGTCGACCGGTCGGGTTTAAAAGTCGACCGGTCGAGAAAAAGAAAAAAATTTACATGATCCTCCAGCGCTTCCGTACAATTTTGAAACCTCGCATTCAAAATATTTCTATAACACGGGGGGGGGGGGCATACTAAGCAGTTTTGCATACGGGCCCTGTCATCCTTTGTTACGCCACTGTCCTTGTTAGAAGTTTGACATTGTCAACTTAAGGGTAATAGTAAGCATCTCGTAACATATCTTGCTAATTACCAACTTTTCAATAAGCGTAGCAACAAAATAGAGCAAAATTTTTAAACTAGAGCACGTAGGTACGAGCGAGGACAATGAGAGATAATATTTCGCTACTGTCTGAAATATGACATCTTAATGAGCACGTCGCTGTCCAAAGTGGACTTTTTCCGATTGTGAAAATTTAAAATGAAAATGCACCAATTTTTTATGTTCAAGTAATATTATTCATCTTCAAAATAACGCAAAATATGTTAAACTTTCAATATATTTTGCATGTGTGTAGCAATATAATTGTGTTGCAGAAATTAAATCGGGCTGATACCATTTTCATAAAGGGGCTGTCGAGGGGGCTGTACTTTGGAGACATGATCTGGATGAAGAACCAAATGAACGGTCTTATTACTGGAAATATTAAATGTTGCTGATAACTGCCGGTGCTGACGGAGAGATCCTCTTGCAGTGCATCTAAAATTTGCTCTTCTAGTTGCACTGTGCACCGATGCCTTGGTAGACCAGCGCTTAAATTACTTGGACCAAATGAACCAGTTTCACGAAGACATTCCTTACAGTCTTAAATAAATTTCGCTTTTCTCCAACCCTTTCTAATATACCTCTCTGTTGCTAACCTTATCTAACCACGGTATCTTCATCATGCGTCTATAACACCACATTTCAAATGCTTCTAATTTTTTCCTATCCGCTTCTCCTGTCTTCCTACACACCAAAATTTTGGTTTTCTTTTTATTGATCTTTATACCGACTTCCTCCACCAAAACAGCTTCCATTTCGCTCAGAGCCCTTTCTAATTCTTCTTTGCTCGATGATAACACTGCTATATTATCCGCGAATCTGAGCATATTAATAGTTAACCCTGTATATTAATTCCAGCACCTATGATGTCTTTAACAATATTAATCGCATCTTCGATATATAAATTGAAAACTAGAGGCGATAACGCACATCCCTGCGTCACTTCGGATATACACTTCTCCTGCTCAAATTCTATAACTGCCGTTTGCTCTTTGTATAGATTATGAATTATTCTTCTATCCCTATACTTCACCCCTACATTTTTGAGCACTTCAAACGTCTTCTTTCACTTCTTCCACTAAAAGTTAACAGAAAATTACATTAAACGGTCCGCTTGCCCACAGACCGGAAAGAGTGGGCCGTAGAACCACTTTTTTGGCCGTATTCAGTGACGGGCAACTATAAAACAAAGCAGTACGTTTTGTATGCCTTTATTGCAACAGGTACAACATGTTCAAAGTAAAGGATATCGTTGTGCAACGCACGAACTGGCACTACTTAATTACCCAGTAAATTCTTGACCCTCGAATCGGCACGAAAACAGGTAGAAACCCAAAAACGCACGAAACGGGAACGTACGAAACAGGAAGACACCACCTAACCTATATACAGGGTGTTCATGGAATCATTCTACAATGGCTAACTTTTTTATTTGCAATCGGAGAAGGTTCGTTAAATAGACAAAGTTTAATAATTTCTCGAGAAGAATTTGATGGTGGTGGCAGAAAAACAATCGAGCATGGTATCTTTGAGATATCACTATCAGCTTCCTTAACTTAAATGGAACGACCAACTTTCAATTACACCATCGCATTTAAAATCAAAAAATACGCAAGAAAGTATAAGGTGACCCACCACCTACAGTCAACTGTTTTGGAGTTGCCGACAACTGTTCACGGAATCATTCTACAATGGCTAACTTTTTTATTTGGAATCGGAGAAAGTTCGTTAAATGGACAAAGTGTAATAACTTTTCGAGAAGAATTTGATGGTGCTGGCAGAAAAACAATCGAGCATCGCATCTTTGAGATATCGCTATCAACTTCCTTAACTTAAATGAAACGACCAACTTTCAATTACACCATCGCATTTGAAATCAAAAAATACGCAAGAAAGTATAAGGTGACCCACCACCTATAGTCAACTGTTTTAGAGTTGCCGACAACTGTTCACGGAATCGTTCTACAATGGCTAACTTTTTTATTTGGAATCTGAGAAAGTTTGTTAAATGGACAAAGTTTAACAACTTTTCTAGAAGAATTTGATAGTGCTGGCAGAAAAACAATCGAGCATCGCATCTTTGAGATATCGCTATCAACTTCCTTAACTTAAATGGAACGACCAACTTTCAATTACACCATCGCATTTAAAATCAAAAAATACGCAAAAAAATATAAGGTGACCCACCATCTACAGTCAACTGTTTTGGGGTTGCTGACAACTGTTCACGGAATCGTTCTACAATGGCTAATTTTTTTGTTTGGAATCTGAGAAAGTTCGTTAAATAAACGAAGTTTAATAGTTTCTCGAGAAGAATTTTATGGTGCTGGCAGAAAAACAATCGAGCATCGCATTTCTAAGATATCGCTATCAACTGCCTTAACATAAATAGAACGACCAACTTTCAATTACACCACCGCATTTAAAATCAAAAAATACGAAAAATTAGAAGGTGACCCACCACCTACACCCTACAGTCCATTTAACGAACTTTCTCCGATTTCAAATAAAAAAGTTAGCCATTGTAGAATGATTCCGTGAACAGTTGTCGGCAACTCCAAAACAGTTGACTGTAGGTGGTGGGTCGTCTTATAATTTTTTGCTTATTTTTTGATTCTAAATGCGATAGTGTAATTGAAAGTTGGTTGTTCCATTTAAGTTAAGGAAGTTGATAGCGATATCTCAAAGATGCGATGCTCGATTGTTTTTCTGCCAGCACCATCAAATTCTTTTCGAAAAGTTATTAAACTTTGTCCATTTAACGATCTTTCTCCGATTTCAAATAAAAAAGTTAGCCATTGTAGAACGATTCCGTGAGCAGTTGTCGGCAACTCCAAAACAGTTGACTGTAGGTGGTGGGTCACCTTATAATTTTTTGCGTATATTTTGATTTTAAATGCGGTGGTCTAATTGAAATTTGGTCGTTCTATTTAAGTTAAGGGAGTTGATAGCGATATCAAAGATCCGATGCTCGATTATTTTTCTGCCAGCACCATCAAATTCTTCTCGACAAACTATTAAACTTCGTCCATTTAACGAACTTTCTCAGATTCCAAATAAAAAAGTTAGCCATTGTAGAACGATTCCGTGAACAGTTGTCGGCAACTCCAAAACAGTTGACTGTAGGTGGTGGGTCACCTCATTATTTTTTGCGTATTTTTTGATTTTAAATGCGATGGTGTAATTGAAAGTTGGTCGTTCCATTTAAGTTAAGGAAGTTGATAGCGATATCTCAAAGATGCGATGCTCGATTGTTTTTCTGCCACCACCATCAAATTCTTCTCGAAAAGTTATTAAACTTTGTCCATTTAACGAACTTTCTCAGATTCCAAATAAAAAAGTTAGCCATTGTAGAACGATTCCGTGAACAGTTGTCGGCAACTCCAAAACAGTTGACTGTAGGTGGTAGGTCACCTCATAATTTTTTGCGTATTTTTTGATTTTAAATGCGATGGTGTAATTGAAAGTTGGTTGTTCCATTTAAGTTAAGGAAGTTGATAGCGATATCTCAAAGATGCGATCCTCGATTGTTTTTCTGCCACCACCATCAAATTCTTCTCGAAAAGTTATTAAACTTTGTCCATTTAACGATCTTTCTCCGATTTCAAAAAAAAAAGTTAGCCATTGTAGAATGATTCCGTGAACAGTTGTCGGCAACTCATAAACAGTTGACTGTAGGTGGTAGGTCACCTCATAATTTTTTGCGTATTTTTTGATTTTAAATGCGATGGTGTAATTGAAAGTTGGTCGTTCCATTTAAGTTAAGGAAGTTGATAGCGATATCTCAAAGATGCGATCCTCGATTGTTTTTCTGCCACCACCATCAAATTCTTCTCGAAAAGTTATTCAACTTTGTCCGTTTAACGAACTTTCTCAGATTCCAAATAAAAAAGTTAGCCATTGTAGAACGATTTCGTGAACAGTTGTCGGCAACTCCAAAACAGTTGAATGTAGGTGGTGGGTCACCTTATAATTTCTTGGGTATTTTCTGATTTTAAATGCGATGGTGTAATTGAAAGTTGGTCGTTTCATTTAAGTTAAGGAAGTTGATAGCGATATCTCAAAGATGCGATGCTCGATTGTTTTTCTGCCAGCACCATCAAATTCTTCTCGAAAAGTTATTAAACTTTGTCCATTTAACGATCTTTCTCCGATTTCAAATAAAAAAGTTAGCCATTGTAGAACGATTCCGTGAACAGTTGTCGGCAACTCCAAAACAGTTGACTGTAGGTGGTGGGTTACCTTGTAATTTCTTGCGTATTTTTTAATTTTAAATGCGATGGTGTAATTGAAAGTTGGTCGTTCAATTTAAGTTAAGGAAGTTGATAGCGATATCTCAAAGATGCGATGCTCGATTGTTTTTCTGCCACCACCATCAAATTCTTCTCGAGAAATTATTAAACTTTGTCCATTTAACGAACCTTCTCTGATTTCAAATAAAAAAGTTAGCCATTGTAGAATGATTCCATGAACACCCTGTATACCTACATTTCCTGCCTGAATACTGTCGTTCATGGAATTGAGGAATGCCAATAATTGTCTGGTAAATTCTGTAAATTATGAACTTGATGATGTATTATTAAATTTGGTTTATAATACCTGGGATTCTGTAATCTCTTGTTATGCAACATTGGTAATTAGAAAGAATGTCATACATACATGTGCGGCCGTGTAATCTACTACCGTCGGGTATTTAATACCGCAAATACATACCTATATTCAGACGCAAGGGAGTGTCAGCAATTTTATCATTACATTATTGTCTATACAGGGTCCTGCATCTCACCTCTCGTCTTCTACTACACATAAACGATTTATTTTAGAAAAATGATTCAAACGGGACAATAGGCTGTTTGTTAGAGAGCACATTTTAAAAATATTTACGAATATACAGGCTGTCCCGAAAATTGGTGGTGCATCAGAGTTGTACTTTTTTAAATGGAACGCCCTGTAGTTTTATTGATTTTTGAGACCCTTTAGAGCTACTGTACATATCGCTAGGATATTATCAAATTTGATTTCATAATTCCAGAGGAATAAATAGTGCAAAATCGAAAAAAAATTGTCGTATTTAAAAAAAAAATATAAAAAGTAGAAGAAACATCTTCAAACAAAAACTAAGCAGCATGTTGCTTATAATAAAAGGTTAGTTTATCCTACTATGAATACTGTAAAAATAACATACAGAATGTTTAAAATTCAATGCCAAACTTTTCAAAATGTAATGCTATTTCTCTCCAATTTTTCATATGGGACACCCTGTATATTTTCATCCCGTCGGATGCAGAATTAGCAGGCAAGAGAGCAAATCAACCAACCCCCCAACCCCCAGCCACCATCACTTTAAAATCTCAAATCGCACCATATTACTCGCGGTGCCTCGTTTTAAAGGAAATCGAATGAGGAATATAGCAGTGATGTTTATTTTTTAATTATTCCTTATCTCAGCCTGCTAGGTTTTTCTTTTGGGGCTGTTTGAAATCTGCGGTGTGTCAAACTCACCCAGAAAATGTAATTGATTTGAGACGCACAATATCCGAAACTTGCCAAAATATTTCCACCGAAACATTCCTGAATGTAAGAAGGCAATTCAATAATATAGGCTTTATAATTGTCATGCAAATAACAGGGCCCATTTTGAGCATCTAAGATAGGTACTCGCGTAAATTACTCTACAAGTTATATTTTCCCGTTTTAAATTCCAAATCTTCTTTTTTATATGAAATGTTTATTATCTGATATCTACAAGGTTTAAAACTCTTATTTTGTATCAAATTTAATTCATTATCAAAAAGCGCTGAATGGTTGAAATGACCTTATTTTAGGATTTAAAGCTAAAAATAATGAATAATAATTAAAAAAGAAATATCGTTGCTGTATTCCTCATTCGATTTCCTTTAAAATGAGATGTCAAAAGTGATATGGTGCCATTTGACATTTTAAATGAGGGTGACTGGGGGTTAGGGGGTTGCTTTTACAGACGTCAACTCGTCAACTATACATCAAAAATCTGTCCCCCTTGCATCATAAATTTACGATTTTTCATAATTATATTTGTTTCTTAGATATCTGTGGTGGCTCGTTTTTAAATGATCGCACTGTATACAACGTGTCCAAGATAAGGAGGGCCAGTATGGGGATATTGGAAATGACAAGAGATACGGATTTAGTTAAATGGGAGAAAAGTTGCGTAATTAAAGGATCAATAAAATGGCGCCTAGAAATCCTTGATATAATTTTCCGTTTTTGAGTTATTTTGAAAAAACGGAATTTATGGATTTTTAACTATATTTTTTTCTGACTTTAATATTAAAATCGCGATTAAAATTAGAGCGAAACTAACAAAACTTCTTCGTAGCAACTTTTGATGAAATTAAAGATTTCATTGCCATTTTTTTTATTCTACGTTTCGTCTTCGGGCAACCATCATCAACTTCATTTTTTTAAATACGGTCCTGATTTTCTGATGTCAAATTTTATGAGCCCTTCTTATTCTGAATTCAACAATGTACCACACATTATGGTTTTATTACGTTTCTACCCGATTTTGACCATCATCAAGAAATTTTTAGGATACGGACCTGCATTTCTCTTAATTTTCTAAAAATTATGAGAAATACAGTTAGTTGGGCTTTCTTCTGATATCAGAAACGAACAAGATTTTCCAAAACTGCAAGATGCGCTATGCTTAGAGTAGGGTAGGTGCTTATTGCTAGTATCATCTAACAGATTCGTAAAACTCTTGTGGTGCACTTAAAAATTGCCCAACTTATACTGTATGTACATATTTTTTACAAAACTGTGAGATATACAGGTCCGTATGTTAAAAATTCTTTGATGATGGCCAAAAAAGGGTCGAAACGTAATGAAACCATAATGTGTTGTACTTCGTTGAATTCAGAATAAAAAGGGCTCATAAAATTTGACATCAGAAAATCAGGACCGTATTTAAAAAAATGAAGTTGATGATGGTTGCTCGAAGACGAAACGTAGAATAAAAGAATTGGCAATGAAATCTTTAATTTCATCAAAAGTTGCTACGAAGAAGTTTTGTTAGTTTCGCTCTAATTTTAATATTAAAGTCAGAAAAAAATATAGTTAAAAATCCATAAATTCAGTTTTTTCAAAATAACTCATCATCATCATCATAAGGTTCTCAGTCCGAAGACTGGTTGGACGCGTACCTCCATTCTTTTCTATCCTGAGCTAACCGACGCATTTCCCTAAAAGTAGAACATCCTACATCCCTAACTATTTGAGAGCAGTAGTCTAATCTAGGCCTACCCCTACCTCTTTTTATTCCTATCTCTGACTCTAGTATGTCGCGAACTATTCCTTCGTGTCTTAGAAGGTGTCCTACCATCCTATCTCTCCTACTCTTTATTGTTTTCCATACCTTTCGCCTTTCCCCAACTCTTTCTAATACTTCCCTATTGCTAACCTTATCTATCCACGGTATCTTCATCATGCGTCTGTAACACCACAGTTCAAACGCTTCTACTCTTTTTCTATCCGCTTCTCCTATTGTCCAAGTTTCGCACCCGTATAATGCCGTACTCCATACATACGACTTTAAGAGTCTCTTCCTAGTCTCTATATTAACCGTTCTCGAACATAACAGTTGTTTCTTTTTGTTAAACGCAACTCGTCCCTGCGCCATTCTTTGTTTTATATCTTTAGTGCTCCTACCGTCTTGGGTTATTTTACTTCCTAAGTAGCAGAAATCCGCGACCTCCTCTATCTTCTCATTTCCTATTCGTATTTCAATTTTAGTTCTATTTTCACTCCATCTACATACCAAAATTTTAGTTTTCTTTTTATTGATTTTCATGCCGTAGCCCTGTGTCAAAACTGCTTCCATTTCATTCAAAGCCGCTCCTAATTCTTCTTTGCTAGATGCTAACACTGCTATATCATCTGCAAATCTGAGCATGTTAATAGTTTGGCCCTGTACATTGATCCCTGAGGCTGTTCTTTCCTTAACAATATTAATCGCATCTTCGATATATAAGTTGAAAACTAGAGGTGACAATGCACATCCCTGTCTCACTCCCTTCCGGATATCTACTTCCCTTCGTTCCTGCTCACATTCTATAACTGCCTTTTGCTCTTTGTAGAGATTATGTATTATTCTTCTGTCCCTGTATTTCATCCCTACCTTTCTCAGCACTTCGAACATCTTCCCCCATTTTACGTTGTCGAAGGCTTTTTCTAAATCTACAAATCCTATATATACGCTCTTTCTCTTTTCTATCGTTTTTTCTATAATTACTCGTAAAGCTAGAATAGCCTCGCGCGTTCCTCTATTTCGTCTAAATCCGAACTGATCTTCTCCTAATATTTCTTCCGCCTTTTTCTCCATCCTTCTTTGCACAATTCTAGTTAAAATTTTTGACGCATGGGAAGTTAAACTGATAGTTCTAAAATTTTCGCATCTATCCGCGCCTTTCCTTTTTGGCAAAGCTACCATGATGTTCAGTTTGTAATCCTCTGGAATCTCGCCTGTCAGGTATATGCGACTAACTAATTTAAATAAACGATCTATTACCTCTTGACCTGCGCACTTTAAGATTTCTGCCTGCAAGCCATCTATACCTGGTGCTTTATTATTCCTTAAACTTTTTAGTGCTAGCTCAAACTCTTCTCTCATTATAGGACTCCCTAGGTTATCCCCTTCTACACTGCTTTCACTTTCTAATATATCTTGCACTTCCTGTCCCGCATATAAGTTTCCTAAATATTCTTTCCACCTATCTGCCTTCTCCCCGCTTTCGATTAGGATATCTCCTGCCTCATTCCTAATGCTTTTGGTACTAGATCCAATTTCTCTAAAATTTCTCCTAATTATTTTATATGCTTCATCAGTCTTTCCTATTTCGAACTTATTTTCCACTTCTTTGCACTTATCATCGATCCATTGCTCTTTCGCTTTCCTACATTTCCGAATAATTTCCCACTTGATCGCCTTATATCTTTGTTTCCCTATTTCATCTAACCTATTTTTATATTTGCGCCTTTCCTCTATTTGACTCACAATATGTTTTGTTATCCAGGGTTTCCTACTTTCATTCTGTTTATGACCCAAAATATCCTTAGCTGAGGAAACTAAACTATTTTTAATGCAATTCCATTCTTCCTCTATGTCCCTAACAATATTTTCGCCCGCGCCCTTTAGTACTTCGTTTGTCTTTTTCTCGAACTTATCGCGCGTATCATCATCTTTTAGTTTCTCTGGGTCAAGATACCTTCTTCCGCTTCGTTTTTTCAAAATCTTAAATTTAAGATTGGCCTTCATAACGACTATATTGTGATCACTATCTATATCTGCTCCTGGATAACTTCTACAATCCCTAACTTGATTTCTAAATCTTTGCCTAACAAGAATGTAATCTATTTGATATCTCCCTAGGTCTCCTGGCATCTTCCACGTGTAGCGTCTCCTAACATGATGGTGAAATAGAGTGTTCGCGACCGTTAAGTTATGTTTATCGCAGAACTCTATCAGTCTCACTCCCCTATCGTTCCTATTGCCTAATCCAAAGGGACCAACTATTCCGCCCTCTCGCCCTGTGCCTACGACTGCATTGAAATCTCCTATAATTATTAAATTTTCGTGTCCTCTCACAAAATCTAGCACATGTTCAATATCACTATAAACTGCCTCTACGACCTCATCACTGTAGTTAGAAGTGGGCATATATACCTGTATTATTACTGTTTTTACAGGTTTCGAATCTAACCTAACCATAACTACCCTGTCACTTTGCTGTAAGAAATTTTCTACACTCTGCCCTACTTTTTTCCGCATAACAATTCCTACTCCAGAATTTCCTCCTACAGATCCTGTGTGTATTACTCTAAAATCTCCGCTCCAGAAGTCTCCGGCTTCTGGCCATCGCACTTCACTAATACCTACTACGTCTAATGCTAACCTATCCATCTCAATTTTCAAATAACTCAAAAACGGAAAATTATATCAAGGATTTCTAGGCGCCATTTTATTGATCCTTTAATTACACAACTTTTTTCCCATTTAACCAAATCCGTATCTCTTGTCATTTCCAATATCCCCATACTGGCCCTCCTTATCTTGGACACGTTGTATAATAGCTTCTAAACTTTGGGTTTCAATTTTCAGCCCACTGCAAATATCCCAGTATAAGAATAAAGATAGCGAAATTTTCCATTTTGTATTTTATTCGTTAATAAATAATTGTGCTCTGTTTAAAAGTATGTTTCATAATCCCACATTTCCCTCACTAAAAACAAGACCGGCCTGTTCTACCAGCTTCGAAGTTTGCAACTAATGTTCAAATGCAATATGCTGCACATGACACATTGCGAAATACGATCGGACAAGCTTTGAAATGCAAAACATTAAAATTTGTTGACAATAACTCCTAGCATTCTGGGGTAGCAAATTCCATAAACACTCGAATATCGTTGAGAGCGTAGATCCACATATTTTTTGAGCTGAAGGTTCTGCGTGCTCACATCTTAAGATGGTAGGTACTAAAACCAAGAATTAACATACAGGATGTTTCAAAAATGTATGTAAAATATTCTGGTGCGCATTCCTGATTATAAACATGGGTCCGGAAATGCTTCGTTTCCAAGATACATGGTGTTGAATGTTCACCAAAAAATTAAGACTTTCTTAACTGTCAAAAGTCTCTATTGCTTCGATTGCTTTGTCATGAATATTATTTGGCTTCTGTTCCAGCACAGACCACTTACAATTTTCTTTGTCTTCTTGCTTCAGAATGTTGGAAAACCAAGATTCTCAATTTTCTCATAAACCACTCGTCCTAGCGAAACGCAACACCAGTACCATTTTTGTGCGTTTGTTATTGCTCTCCGAATATCCTAAAGGCTTTTCCCAAAACCCACAAAGATTTTCTTTTATAAACATCCGCGTAGTGAGCAATGAGTAATATTCCGTGTAATATTGTAGTACCCCGTAAAGTATTGCTAAATCGGCTTTGTAGAATATAGTGTCTGCTAAAGTATGATTTTGCGACCTGTTATCAATCTCCAAAGTAACCATTTTATCGAGCATATGCAGAAAATAGAATTACAATTCTTACAATAAGATACAAATTTGTAGAATTCCAAATCCCTTGTTTTTTATATAGACCTCACGAAAGCCTCCACCAACAGAGTGTAGAAAGTAGGTATCTAATCATTTTACAAAACTTAAAGGTAACAAGTAAAATAATACGCGTAAAGGTACCTATGTGATTCCATTTTAAAAAATGCACTTTTTTGGCATAAAGGAATCATTTACTTACTTAGTGAGCTACTTCAGAATCTAGTTTATAAATAATATAACACTCACTCAGTTAAAAGTGACAGTAAGAAATTAAAGAAAGTCGCCAGCTTCAATTTCTTATGATACCCTTGATATTTATTTATTTTATTTTTTATTGAATATACCTTGGGAAACTCATTTTGTGTTTGACTGAGTCTTAAGAATCTTCTGCTTTCAATTTCAGACTTCGATAAGGATTATTACAGTTCGCTTCTGCACATTCTTCACTACAGTTATAAAAACTTTTATCCTTGTACTTGTAGATATAAATAATCTTGCATTTAACGTTTTTGACTCACAAAATGTTATTTGCCGCTTGCTATATAATATTCTGATAAACTTTCTTCGCACCCCTGGCAGATGCTCTTAACATTTATATTATTCAAGACAAAATTTTTGCATGAGTGACTAAATTAGTCTTTATGAAAACCTGTTGCTATACTATTGCTACTTGTTATTGGTGTATTGGAAACCGAATTGATAAATTGAGTTATTCAAAACATCGATTAGTAGTTACCATCCAAGTGGTTCCTACCGTAAACATCCCCTCTGTGCACATAATAGTTATACCGTACTCCCGGAAATTAAAGTAGGGAAGCAGGTTTCCGGGAAATATTTCGGCCTAGGTGGAATAGGTATTCGTTGACAACAAAGCTATATTTTTTGAAACGTCATTGTTGTGTCTAGAAGACGGATGGAAGGTGTGGAAATCAGCACTGGTTATTCCTTTTCCGAAAGTTTCAATTGCATCTTCATTAAACCAAGTGCGTCCTATAAGTATACTCTCTCCGCTAGCCAAAGTGATTGAAAAATTAGTGCTCGAGCAGTTCCAGTGTTTCCTCGAAGAAAATTCCATATTACCTAAATATCAGTCTGGATTTAGGACGTTCCATAGCACTCAGACGGCACTTTTGAAGGTGTGTGTGTGTGATG
The DNA here is from genome assembly GCA_963966045.1 of Xestobium rufovillosum. Taxonomy (NCBI): domain Eukaryota; kingdom Metazoa; phylum Arthropoda; class Insecta; order Coleoptera; family Ptinidae; genus Xestobium; species Xestobium rufovillosum. The sequence continues at coordinate 34,644,032 of OZ014493.1, forward strand.
ACATCGGTACAGCCATGGATAACAAACGTCTTGCGATATTAGTGCTACTGGACCAAAGTAAAGCGTTTGATTTTGTGAACTATGATATCTTGTTAGCAAAGTTAAAGTTTATAGGTTTGAATGATGCTGCGTGTTTATGGTTTAAAAATTATTTAAACTATAGGAAACAATTAGTAAAATTTAATAAGGTTTTTTCTGCTACCAAGTTCATTGAAAGTGGTGTACCACAGGGTAATATTTTGGGTCGTTTGCTCTTTTCCATTCATACGTTCGACTTGCCCAGTGTAATTCAGTACTGTTCGTACCATCTACATGCAGATGATTTGCAGCTGTATCTTTCATTTGGAGTGTCGTGTATCGATGATGCAGTGAGGCGTATTAATCTTGATTTGGACGGGCTTCGAATTTGGTGTTTAGGCCATGGCCTCATTATTAATCCTCTTAAATCTTTGGCATTATGTATCGGGACTGAGACTTTGAGGCGGAAAATTGATATTAATAGTTATGTGTTGTGTATTGATGGCGCACCTATAAAGTGGTGTAACGTTGCTAAAAATTTGGGTGTTTTGTTTGACAATTCGCTGACATTTAGCTACCACATAAATAGAATATATATATACAGGGTGTCCCATAATTAATGCGTCAAATTGTGCCAGCAGATTCTATGTTAAAAAGTAATGAAAAAAGTCTGAATAAACATAGGTTGGAAAATGCTTCCGCTCCTGAAATACGTATGTGACTCTGAAGATGGTTTTTATGTAATATCTCCGCAACTAATGACTAAACAGAGTGAAATTTGGGGAATTTACTACATTGATTCGAAAGTTTTATTGCAATGATTAATTTATTAATCCCGTTAATTAATTACAATTAATGCGTCAAAATGTCAGTTTTCGTAGAGGGCATGAAAACAAATAAATTTTACTCGAAAACGGTTCGTCCTTTCGAGTTTCAACAAGTGCACATTTCTGTTGTAAAAAAATCTGAATTTTCATAATTCTACATCAGAACCGCGAAAGAGACACATACAGTAATGTTGGGGGTAGTTTGTACTTCATCGCACCCCTATTTCATGCACCCCTAAGTGAAATTTTGAGATTGTTATTAACCCATCTTTTTGATAATAAAACGTTTAGTAAATTCCTCAAACTTCACTCTGTTATCGTCATTAGTTGCGGAGATATTACATAAAAACCATCTTCAGAGTCACACATTTCAGGGGCGGTAGCTCCCTTGGGAAGTATTTTTCAACCTATGTTTATTCAGACTTTTTGCGTTACTTTTGAACATAGAATCTGCTGGCACAGTTTGACGCATTAATTATGGGACACCCTGTATATATATATATATATAAATAATAAAATTTCTTTTGGGGAATTCAGTCTGGTATTAAAAGAATACTCTTTTTTAGGTTCAAGCTTTCAACACTTTATTGTGTCTTCGTCAGGAACACTGTAAATGAGAGACAATAAATATACATTATGGAAAATTAAAAGATTTTTAACACTTACAAAAGTTGAGTTTTAAAAAGTACGCTGAACTGAACATCATTTAAAATCCAAGAAACTCTAAGAAAAAACTGGTAATAAGGTTACATTATTCCACACACAGATTGCATTAGTAATTTAAACGTTTTTTATAATCTAAAAATTATTGTTTGACAGTAGTCAACACAATTTGAAAATTTAAAAATCTTGGAGTAAGTTTTTACTATGGTAATATTGCCTGGGTATAGTTATTATTGTATCTACTTTTAATTTGTTTCCTTAGTGAGTTTTAACAGATAGGAATACATGATAACTCAAGAAGAAGCCAAAAACCATCGAATTTACAACAGTCTTTGCAGCCGGTACTATGGTCTTCCCAAAGTTCATAAACCTGAATTATCCCTTCGCCCAATCATTTCAGCTGTCAACAGTCCAACAAGTGGTATTGCCAAATTGATTACTAATATATTAACAACAGCCTATATTACAAATGACTATTATATAAAAGACTCATTTGAATTTTGCCAATTTATCAATGGTTTTCAATTACCCCCTGGACACATACTCATTAGTCTCGATGTTAAATCTCTCTTCAACAATATATCTGAAGCCAATGCCATAAATAGCATAATGCAAAAATGGGAAGATATAAAAATACATACCAACATAACAAAACATAAATTCATATCCACCTTAAAGTTTCTTTTCCAAAACACGGTTTTTCATATAATAACACTTATTATAAACAAATCCTAGGTATGCCTATGGGCAGTAAAATATCTCCCATAATTTCACAATATGTTATGGAAAAACTTATTCAAGACTGTTTAGACAAACTCCCATTTCATATTCCTTTTCTAAAAAAGTTTGTAGACGATATTGTCTTATCTTTACCCAATAATCAACTTGATAACTTGTTGAATACATTTAATAATTACGACCACCTACTTCAATTTACTATTGAAAAAGAAAACAATCGAGAACTTCCTTTTTTAGATGTTCTCCTTCACAGGGAAAATAATAACACTATAACTACATCTTGGTATACCAAACCAGGATTTTCAGGTCGATACCTTCATTATTTCTCCAACCATAGCAAAAGATATAAATATCAAATGATACTTACTATGAAAGACCGAATACAAAAAATATCAAGTAATCAATATAAAAATGTTGATCTTCACAAACTGAAGGAATTCCTACTTAAATGCCAGTATCCTCCGAAAATCCTTAACAAATTACTTTTCAGCACTTCTAATATCAAAATTAATCCTCGTAATATGCCAGAAAAGTATTTCTCTCTACCTTATATACCAAGACTCACTTTAGCCTTAAGGAAATCTCTATTACATATTGAAAATATCAACATTGCCTTTAGAAATCACACTCCTGTATCTACGATATTTTCTAAAATTAAAGATAAGATAAATCCTCTATTAATGTCGAATGTAGTATATTCCATTCCATGCAACAACTGCGATTCAATTTACATAGGTCAGACTTGCCAAAGACTAAAAGACAGGATCACTGGACACAAAAGTGATTCCAGACTTATTAGTAAAAGACAAGCGTGTATGCTATCAGTACATGTAAATGAAGAGGGACATCACGCCAATTATGATAATGCCAGAATATTGGACAAAGAACAAAATCGAAATAAGAGAATGTTTCTTGAAATGGCTCGAATTTTACAAAACATCATATATTCCTATCTGTTAAAACTCACTAAGGAAACAAATTAAAAGTAGATACAATAATAACTATACCCAGGCAATATTACCATAGTAAATACTTACTCCAAGATTTTTAAATTTTCAAATTGTGTTGACTACTGTCAAACAATAATTTTTAGATTATAAAAAACGTTTAAATTACTAATGCAATCTGTGTGTGGAATAATGTAACCTTATTACCAGTTTTTTCTTAGAGTTTCTTTGATTTTAAATGATGTTCAGTTCAGCGTACTTTTTAAAACTCAACTTTTGTAAGTGTTAAAAATCTTTTAATTTTCCATAATGTATATTTATTGTCTCTCATTTACAGTGTTCCTGACGAAGACACAATAAAGTGTTGAAAGCTTGAACCTAAAAAAGAGTATTCTTTTAATACCAGACTGAATTCCCCAAAAGAAATTTTATTATTTACATAAACTAAACAGTCGAAAATAAATTCTTATATATATATATATATATATATATATATAGTGTTTCATTTATGAGGCTGAGGATGCTACAGAGATTTAAATATATATATTGGATAGACAAATCAAACTTAAGCTTATAAAATCTCTGATTTATCCTCATGTCTCGTACTGAAATATTCTTTATTACAACTCTTTGACTAACATTAACAAAAACAAACTTCAGAGACTTCAGAATGCTAGTTTGAGATTTGTTTGTTGCATCCCTTTTAGGTACCATGTCTCTCCGTATTTGTTAGAACTAGGTGAATTGAATATTAGTCATAGATCATTCTGTATTTATGCTTCATTCTTGTGGAAGCTGTATCACTGTAAACGTCCTGAATACCTACATAACTTATTGGCTAATAGATCACAGGTTCACTCTGTAAATATTAGAATAGACAACTACACTATTCCTCAACACAATACTGCAAAATTTGAGGGGTGCTTCTCATATAGTGCGCGCCCTGTATACTTAATCAGGTGTTCGATTATCTGGATCTGAGTCTGTCAAATTTTAGGGAAAAACTTAGATTATCGGCGCTTTGCAGTGCGTGAATAAAGTAAAATAAATTCTTGGGACCATTTTTTTGTTCTTTTTTCTCTCTTTGTATATATTTTTCGTTTATCAAGTATAATATTAGTGTTGTTTTGTCTTGTTACCTAATATGTGTAAATATCAGTATTTCAGAAGGTATTATGTTTAAATTGTTTAGTTGCTACTAGCACATGGATTTATTATTATGTTTGGTTTATTTAGGGGAGGTGGAAGATCAGTACTGTGTATTGAACCTCTTCCTTTTGTGTAACTTCTGTTTCACAATAAAATCTATTATTATTATTATTATCTTGACAAACACTATTTATGTCGCTGAAAATACTAACTATACTATACTACATTTCGTATCGCAATAGTTATTTACAATACAAGTATCGTAACGGTTTATATTATGATACGGGATGGAAAAATTTTGTAGCTAGGCCGAATGCTGATTTTGATCATTTACGGAGTATCGTAATTCGATGTTATAATACAACTACCGTACAATTAGAAAAAGAGAAATGATGAAGTTACACAAACAAAAGTGTTAGTCTGGCACCTTTTTTTACTTCTGTCATGTACTCTACTGTCAGCACTGCGAAAATCGCACATACAGTAATGTAGGTATGTGTCAACACCACTGTAACATTTATACTTATGGACGGATTTTCTCCCTCTAAAATTTCCAACATTAAAGATGAAGAATTAATAAAATTTTAATGAAACATAACTTTCAGAAACTTTCCTTAATGAAATTTCAGTATGAACTGATATATTTAACGTGAACCCAAACGACCTTCTTCAAAAGGTATCCGTATTCACCTCGTATTGGATTATTGGAATTTTGTGAATATTCAGCAAATTTCCTTTAATTTATTTTTATTGCGAGCCTCCGGTGAAAATATAAATTGCAAATTACGAGGGCTGTTTTATTTGGAGGTTTATTTAGAATAAACTGCAGAGGCAGAGCTTTACATAGAGTAGTACCTGGTGTCCAAATAAAAAAGGCCGTCGGCCATACACGGAGTCCCAACAAAAACTTGTACCCCCAATTGTCATACAATAATACATTCTGGATTCAAATCCAAAATAAACTTCTTCGCCACAGTATAAAATCGTATTTATTTACTAAATCAAAACGGTTTATTTCAAAGAAGTTACAACGACCTATCCCGTTGCGTCACCTTTTGTGGCCATACAGGGTGTTGCTTCAGTCGGTCGGTCGGTGGACTTCTGGTCGTTAATAAATATACCCTGAACTCTAGTCAGAGACAGGGTTCTCTGGAACTATTGCAAAACAAAAATAATACTCACGATGAACTTAAACACACTCTATTAATTTAACTATTTACATAAAATTCCAAATAAAACCTGAACGAATGTACAACAAAGTTATTTACAAATTTAATCAAAATAATGACAGCCAGCGGTATCTGGCGGTCAGATTCGGTAGCACTGTATACACTCAGTGTGCGACGGATAGATAACTTATTTCGCTCTTGGCGATGTAGGTTACCGATCGGGCACCCACATTCGGAAAATCACCAGCCAAAATCAACGAAGGTATGTAAATCGTACTACCTGGTGGTTATTCACGGGGAGTAAATGTTGTTTTGGTGTGATGTAACGGGTAGAGACTCTCGCAGCCTTTCGACGCAAGCTTTCCCTAATGAATGTGCGGAGAAGAGAATTATGCCGTCTTTCGATTGGCACAGTTCGCTTCAGTGTAAATGATGATTGTGTTGCGTCATGTTATAGCAGGATATATATTAGGCCAAAGAACTCTGCCCTGTATTTATCCCCTAAGAGCGGCTAGTATTTCACCGCCTGCAACTTAGGTCTGTAATCAATTAGGCAAGCCTTGCGACTAGCTCTAATCGATTACCTGCGTTTACGGAGTATTGGAAAATGTGCCTTCACGTATGTTCAGGCCCACCTCCAAATTAGTAATCGGGTTTGTAAAACTCTAGGTATTACGACGACACACTCTCGACGGTTTCGGTTAGCAACTATTAAGTATTTAACAGTGCTATCGGCGGTACGACAATAAACATTTAATCTCATAAATGCTTACGCCTTCGGAGTGTACCTTGAACAATTTCTACTACTGGCCAACACTCGTAGAGAAGTGCTGAATGTTGAATTCTCTCGAAGCCACGGTGCGTTCCGTCTATATCGGCAGGCCAATGGTAGGAGAGAATGGAAGGAGGCTTCGGCGCGCGGTGCGACCATATTTTCCCAAAATATAGTAGGGGGCATCCTCGCTTCAAACGACCGGAGAAAATGATTATTCATTTGTTTGAATAATTGTTGCATTTTCTTTTGCATCGTTACACATCATCCCCTCTTCGGAAAAGATGGGTGCATTCCTGGATAGCTTCTTCGATTAAAATTCCTCGGGTTCGGCCGGAACGGTAGATTTACACGAGACCCATGTTTCTGGCGGCTGTGATTTTCATTCGCACGAAGGTACCGTCCCGCAAGAATATCCGCACCCTCTTATTCTTGCCTCGGTGCGTTTTCTTCCGAATAACTGGAGCGTGGATCGGCACCGGGTCTATATGCAGGCTCTCATTGGAGAGATTTGGGATTGGAGTTAGATCTGCGGCGGGCGTGCTACTCACCGAGGTTGCCGGGGTTGGTCTCATCTCGTCCGGTACTTGGCATACATAGAGCCTTCTCACAGGAGCCGTCGGGGTAGGTGGTAGACGGCTTATGTCCGGGGTTTTGATCACCCGGATTGGCGAGAAGTCCATGGGCCTCGGCGTTGATGGCGAGGCTACCTGAGCCCACATCTCCTCGAACATCCTCTCGTCGGACTCCCTCAGCGGACTCACGGGGGAACCAGGGGGCCCAAAAAGTTCCCTGAACTTTTCCTCCAGGGCCACCATCCCTGGGCTAGGTGCATGCGGTTTCGGCGGTACATTCTTCTTCACTGCTTTTACTTTCATCGTCGATTATTTCGATGGAACTGAATTTAATACGGTTTCGGTTTCCCTTTTATACTAAAACAGAAATACCTGCGCTGGGATTAGAAAATGGTACTTACTTACATATTGGTATCGGTCTCCGGTTTAACGTCTTTAACGTGTACTCGGCCCACGTCTCTTCCAGCTGGATCTCGCAACTCTACTATAACAGGAGAAATTACTCGGCTTATTTCGAACGGTCCAGCATATTTAGGTGCTAGCTTGGCCATGAATCCTCGGGCTGCATCCGAGAGCACGTGGGTACGCTTGTAAACCACGTCTCCAACTCTTGGATGATACGGTCGCCTCCTAAGATTGTAATGATGACTTTGGTGAGTGAACGCCTTCGCTAGGTTCACCCGCACCATCTTGTAGATGTCATGTAACTTCTGGAGGTGTCTTCGGTATCTGCCTACCTTGATGTCCTCCAGGTTCACCGGTACATCTTGATTTCGGAGGATTCCCGGCGCGGTCATCTCCCTCCCGAAGTTTAAGTACGCCGGCGTAAATCCAGTTGATTCGTGCTTCGAACTATTCATTGCAAACATGAATTCGGATAAATGCACATCCCATTTCTTCTGGTCGTCCGGAGTGTATTGAGCGAGCATTTTCCCAATTACTTTATTCGCTCTCTCTACCGGGTTGGCCTGGGGTGTGTACGGCGGTGTCAGTTGATGCCGAATCTGAAAGGCGGCAGCCATTTCTTCAAAAATTCGGTTTATATATTGCTTTCCATTATCCGATACTAAAATTGCGGGCGTTCCGAAACGGTAGACTATGCGCTCTTTGAAAGCCTGGATTACGGTTCGGGCGGTGGCCTTCCTGAGCGCCTGGATCTCTATCCATTTCGAAAATCTGTCCTGGAAAACAACTAAAAACATATTCCCCTTCCTAGAGCGGGGTAACGGTCCAATGAGGTCGGTACTCACTATATCCCAGGGGACGGTCGGCCTAGAAAAATTCATTTTTCCTAGGGGCTGCTGCTGAGGCACCTTATAGCACTGGCAGTTTTGGCATTTTCGGACGTGTTTCTTTATATCACGGTACATCCCGGGCCAGTGATAATTTTTAGATACTCGGTAGAATGTCTTTGCGACACCCAAATGTCCAGCAGCTGGTTCATCATGGCATTCTCTAAGGACTGCCTTACGGTGATGCTCTGGCACACACCATACCCAACGGTCGGTACGTCCTTCGGCGGCGTGTTCTGTAAACACATCTGGAAAACATTTAAAGATTTTTCCCCTGTGGAGTCGGTACTCCGGAAATTTGTCCGGAGATTCAGTAATTTTCCTCCGGAGTTTACGAAGCCAGGTACAATCTTCTTCACGGGCTATCACTGCCACCTCTTCCGGGATCCCTGGAGATCTCGAAAGAGCATCCGCAACTTGGTTCAGGGCGCCTTTCCGGTATATTACATCGAAGGAATATTGTTGCAGTTCCAGGGCCCAGCGGGCCAATTTTCCCGTGGGGTTCTTCATCCTATTCAGCCATTCCAAGCAGTGATGATCGGATACGACAGTGAAATGGTACCCTTCGAGGTACGGCTTCCATTTTGTTACTGCCCAAATGATAGCCAGCAGTTCCTTCTGCGTAGTTGACCATTTTCTTTCTGCCTCGGTCAGGGACCGAGATATGTAGGCGATTGGCTTGTCGTGGCCGTCCTGCTTCTGCACTAGGACTGCCCCTAGTCCTACGTCGCTCGCATCGGTCTGTAAAATAAATGGAACCTTAAAATCAGGGCAGGTCAAGACTGGTGCACTTATGAGAGCACTTTTTAACTTCCGAAAGGCTTCGTCCTGTTCCGCGGCCCATCTAAACTTTATGTTATTTTTCAGAAGCCCGTTTAATGGCGCAGCAGTGTCTGAAAATCGGGGAATAAATTTTCTGTACCACGACATCATTCCCAGGAATCTTCGGATTGCTTTCACGGACTTGGGCGGTTCCATTTTCACGATTCCTTCAACTTTGTCGGGGTCGGTCAGAATCCCCTCCTGGTTGACCACATGCCCCAGGTATTTCAGCTCAGGCTGACAGAAGACGCACTTTTCCGGTTGCAGTTGGAGTCCGGCTGCACGTAGTCTTTCGAACACCTCCTGTAGGCTTTGTAGGTGATCGTCAAACGTGGGACTTACTATTATTATATCATCTAAGTAAGCAAACGCTCTGGGTTCCAACGCTGCACCTATAATTTTATCTAACAGGCGCTGAAATGTTGCAGGGGCGGAATGGAGACCATAGGGCATTACCTTAAATTGATACAGGCCCATTCCCGGCACAGTAAAGGCGGTGATCGGTCGGCTTTCCCGGGACAACGGTACCTGCCAGTAGGCATGCTTCAAGTCCAGCGTCGAGATGTATCTCGCCCCTCGCAGCTTGTCTAGAATAGCTTGAATGTATGGTGTTGGATATGCGTCAGGAATGGACTTTTTATTCGCCACTCTCAGGTCCACACAAAATCGATGTTTCCCCGTCGGCTTCTTCACCAATACAACTGGAGAACTCCAGGGGCTATCGGATTGTTCGATGATACCGTCCTGCAGCATCTTCTCCACCTCCCGGTTAATAATCGTTTGCATAGCGGGGTTCCGGGGGTAGTACCTCTGCTTCTGGGGTTCTTCTCCCTCTTTCAGGCGTATCTTATGTTCTACAAGCGAAGTCGGGGTGATAATGTCGGAAAATTTATTCATTTCCTCCTTTAGGAATTTCTCCAGCTGTTTTTGCTGATCGGCGGTGACGGGAGTGATTCCTGCCAGTTCGCAATCGCCTCCTTGGGGACTGCTACGGATTTCTTGGGCTCCTAGCCACATCCTTCCTGTTCCCAGCTCAATTTTAGCCTTTAGGGCTGTCAGCTGGTCCATTCCCAAAACTATGTCGGTTGTGAGGCCTTCTAGGTAACTCCACATGCAGCTTACGGGTTTTCCATTATTAGCAAAAGAAAATTCGTATTGGTTTACGATTGGTACCCTCTGATTGGTTGCCAAGCGAACAAATTGGTTTCCACTTGGGTTCGGCTGTACACCATTTTTTTCCAAATGCCTCCGAACCTTGTCTCCAATATAGGAGCAGCTAGCGCCAGTGTCCACTAATGCCTGAAAGCAAACCCCAAAAATTCTCAAATTAATAAATATTCTTGCCTCCTTCCTAGCTAGGGTAGCTGGTGATAAGGTAAGTTCCGGTGGCGGTCGTTTGGTATTTATTTCCAAGGTTTTCCTGTTATGGCTCCGGGATTCAGGTCGGTTTAGTCGCCGGTAGGATTCCCTTACCTCCGACGACGCATGTCGTTTCCCTGATTGCTTTTCCCACAGCAATCTCGGGTCAGGACATTTTCCTTTCCGCATCCGGAACAAAATAATTTCGGCTTTCCCCGACAATTATTTCTCCAGTGGCCGGTCTGTCCGCAACGCCAGCAGGATGCTCTGGAATATTTTCTATCATTTTCCGGGCTATTCCTAGGCCTTTCCGTCGCGGATTCCTTCTCGGTGACAACCTGTAAATATTCTTTATCATTTTTCACTTGTTTAGTGCTTGTAGTGCATGCTGTTTCGGTTACATATGCTTGAGAGGGATTCGGGGGTGGCTTGTACGAAGCACACTCATCTAATACGCCCTCGTATTCTTCCGCGAGACGCAGCAAGCTCGAGATGTTGTTGAATTCCCGTCGCTTGATATAAATTTTGTACTCCGGTTTTAAATTCAAATAAATTTGCTCCAGCTGACTGTCCGGCGATAATTTTCCGTACCGTCGCATCAATGTCAGAAGAGAGATAGTATACTCTCTCGCTTTCTCTCTGACGCCTTGCGTTCTAGAACGAATTTCTTCCTCTAATCTAAACATATATCTAGCTGGGTAATAATTCAGTTTAAAATCCTCCAGGAAATCTTCCCATGTTTCCCAAAGTATTTTGTTATTACGGTACCACAATAAACACTTGCCTTTTAACAGCTCTGGTAAAGATTTTAATAAATCTTCTTGTGCGGTTTCGTAACATTCCTGTAACTCTTCCAGTCTTTCCAGGAATGTTACCGGGTCAGTTGTGCCGTCGAATTTCAGGTTCCATTTCCTGACCACGTCACAGGGTGTTTTTCTCTCGGTCCTCGGGATTATATCTTCTTCTAATTTCTCCCGTTCAGTATGCGTGCCGGGCAAACCTTCCCTTAGATAGGAAATAAGTTTCTTCCTCATCTCCTCCATCCTAGTACTCGGGGCTAAGTTAAATTTTCTTAACTCCTTGGCCAATTCCTCCTTATTTAATTGGTACACCCAAGCCACTTTGGCTGTACCTGCGGTAGCGGTAGGAATTGGTTCTTCCTCTTGCGGTAACGGTCCTGCGGTAGCCTCGTCTTTGTTCATCCTGAAAGCTATAACAGAATACACAACCAAAAGAATCAAACTTACTCGTTTAAATCAATTTAAATAAATTTTCTACGGTCCTGGTCCTGTATCTGGAATATGCGGGATGCAATAGCGACCATCAAGTCCCTGCTCGGGCGCCAAATTATACAACGACCTATCCCGTTGCGTCACCTTTTGTGACCATACAGGGTGTTGCTTCAGTCGGTCGGTCGGTGGACTTCTGGTCGTTAATAAATATACCCTGAACTCTAGTCAGAGACAGGGTTCTCTGGAACTATTGCAAAACAAAAATAATACTCACGATGAACTTAAACACACTCTATTAATTTAACTATTTACATAAAATTCCAAATAAAACCTGAACGAATGTACAACAAAGTTATTTACAAATTTAATCAAAATAATGACAGCCAGCGGTATCTGGCGGTCAGATTCGGTAGCACTGTATACACTCAGTGTGCGACGGATAGATAACTTATTTCGCTCTTGGCGATGTAGGTTACCGATCGGGCACCCACATTCGGAAAATCACCAGCCAAAATCAACGAAGGTATGTAAATCGTACTACCTGGTGGTTATTCACGGGGAGTAAATGTTGTTTTGGTGTGATGTAACGGGTAGAGACTCTCGCAGCCTTTCGACGCAAGCTTTCCCTAATGAATGTGCGGAGAAGAGAATTATGCCGTCTTTCGATTGGCACAGTTCGCTTCAGTGTAAATGATGATTGTGTTGCGTCATGTTATAGCAGGATATATATTAGGCCAAAGAACTCTGCCCTGTATTTATCCCCTAAGAGCGGCTAGTATTTCACCGCCTGCAACTTAGGTCTGTAATCAATTAGGCAAGCCTTGCGACTAGCTCTAATCGATTACCTGCGTTTACGGAGTATTGGAAAATGTGCCTTCACGTATGTTCAGGCCCACCTCCAAATTAGTAATCTGGTTTGTAAAACTCTAGGTATTACGACGACACACTCTCGACGGTTTCGGTTAGCAACTATTAAGTATTTAACAGTGCTATCGGCGGTACGACAATAAACATTTAATCTCATAAATGCTTACGCCTTCGGAGTGTACCTTGAACAATTTCTACTACTGGCCAACACTCGTAGAGAAGTGCTGAATGTTGAATTCTCTCGAAGCCACGGTGCGTTCCGTCTATATCGGCAGGCCAATGGTAGGAGAGAATGGAAGGAGGCTTCGGCGCGCGGTGCGACCATATTTTCCCAAAATATAGTAGGGGGCATCCTCGCTTCAAACGACCGGAGAAAATGATTATTCATTTGTTTGAATAATTGTTGCATTTTCTTTTGCATCGTTACAAAGTCATCATCATAAGGTTCTCAGTCCGAAGACTGGTTGGACGCGTACCTCCATTCTTTTCTATCCTGAGCTAACCTACGCATTTCCCTAAAAGTAGAACATCCTACATCCCTAACTATTTGAGAGCAGTAGTCTAATCTAGGCCTACCCCTACCTCTTTTTATTCCTATCTCTGACTCTAGTATGTCACGAACTATTCCTTCGTGTCTTAGAAGGTGTCCTACCATCCTATCTCTCCTACTCTTTATTGTTTTCCATACCTTTCGCTTTTCCCCAACTCTTTCTAATACTTCCCTATTGCTAACCTTATCTATCCACGGTATCTTCATCATGCGTCTGTAGCACCATATTTCAAACGCTTCTACTCTTTTTCTATCCGCTTCTCCTATTGTCCAAGTTTCGCACCCGTATAATGCCGTACTCCATACATACGACGTTAAGAGTCTCTTCCTAGTCTCTATATTAACCGTTCTCGAGCATAACAGTTGTTTCTTTTTGTTAAACGCAACTCGGCCCTGCGCCATTCTTTGTTTTATATCTTTAGTGCTCCTACCGTCTTGAGTTATTTTACTTCCTAAGTAGCAGAAATCCGCGACCTCCTCTATCTTCTCATTTCCAATTTGTGTTTCCATTTTAGTTCTATTTTCACATCCCCTACATACCAAAATTTTAGTTTTCTTTTTATTGATTTTCATGCCGAAGCCCTGTGTCAAAACTGCTTCCATTTCATTCAAAGCCGCTCCTAATTCTTCTTTGCTAGATGCTAACACTGCTATATCATCCGCAAATCTGAGCATGTTAATAGTTTGGCCCTGTACATTGATCCCTGAGGCTGTTCTTTCCTTAACAATATTAATCGCATCTTCGATATATAAGTTGAAAACTAGAGGTGACAATGCACATCCCTGTCTCACTCCCTTCCGGATATCTACTTCCCTTTGTTCCTGCTCACATTCTATAACTGCCTTTTGCTCTTTGTAGAGATTATGTATTATTCTTCTGTCCCTGTATTTCATCCCTACCTTTCTCAGCACTTCGAACATCTTCCCCCATTTTACGTTGTCGAAGGCTTTTTCTAAATCTACAAATCCTATATAGACGCTCTTTCTCTTTTCTATCGTTTTTTCTATAATTACTCGTAAAGCTAGAATGGCCTCGCGCGTTCCTCTATTTCGTCTAAATCCGAACTGATCTTCTCCTAATATTTCTTCCGCCTTTTTCTCCATCCTTCTTTGCACAATTCTAGTTAAAATTTTTGACGCATGGGAAGTTAAACTGATAGTTCTAAAATTTTCGCATCTATCCGCGCCTTTTCTTTTTGGCAAAGCTACTATGATGTTCCGTTTGTAATCTTCTGGAATCTCGCCTGTCAGGTATATGCGACTAACTAGTTTAAATAAACGATCTATTACCTCTTGACCTGCGCACTTTAAGATTTCTGCCTGCAAGCCATCTATACCTGGTGCTTTATTATTCCTTAAACTTTTTAGTGCTATCTCAAACTCTTCTCTCATTATAGGACTCCCTAGGTTATCCCCCTCTACACTGCTTTCGCTTTCTAATATATCTTGCACTTCCTGTCCCGCATATAAGTTTCGTAAATATTCTTTCCACCTATCTGCCTTCTCCCCACTTCCGATTAGGATATCTCCTGCCTCATTTCTAATGTTTTTGGTACTAGATCCAATTTCTCTAAAATTTCTCCTAATTATTTTATATGCTTCATCAGTCTTTCCTACTTCGAATTTATCTTCCACTTCTTTGCATTTATTATCGATCCATTGCTCTTTCGCTTTCCTACATTCCCGAATAATTTCCCACTTGATCGCCTTATATCTTTGTTTCCCTGTTTCATCTAACCTATTTTTATATTTTCGCCTTTCCTCTATTAGACTCACAATATGTTTTGTTATCCAGGGTTTCCTACTTTCATTCTGTTTATGACCCAAAATATCCCTAGCTGAGGAAACTAAACTATTTTTAATGCAATTCCATTCTGCCTCTATGTCCCTAACAATATTTCCACCCGTGCCCTTTAGTGCTTCGTTTGTCTTTTTCTCGAACTTATTGCGCATATCATCATCTTTTAGTTTCTCTGGGTCAAGATACCTTCTTCCGCTTCTTTTTTTCAAAATCTTAAATTTAAGATTGGCTTTCATAACGACTATGTTGTGATCACTATCTATATCTGCTCCTGGATAACTTCTACAATCCCTAACTTGATTTCTAAATCTTTGCCTAACGAGAATGTAATCTATTTGATATCTCCCTAAGTCTCCTGGCATCTTCCACGTATAGCATCTCCTAACATGATGGTGAAATAGAAGAAAAAAGAAGAATGCCGGCTAATAACTCCTGAGGTCTCGAGAAATGTAAGATATGGATTTGAATCCAGAATGTATTATTGTATGACAATTGGTGGAGGTTATTTCGAGCAATACATTCGATGGTTCAAACCTTTTTGTGCTTTTATTAATTTTTTAAATTGGAAACTTCAAGAAGCAATTTCTCGGTAACAAATTGATCGAATTGAATAAAACAAATACGGTTGTGTAAGTAATGAAAAACCCTTCCAAAGTAAGGATGATTTGACCCCCCGTCCCGTTTAAAAATTTTGGGGGGTCGCTACCCCCGCACAAGGCTAGAGTTGCAAGAATGATTATTGCATAAAAACTGGTCCCCTTTGATTAAAAATCGCCGTGTTTTTGGATTTTTGTCAAAACGTTTATTTTGCCGAGTTTTACGGGGGTACAAGTTTTCGTTGGGACAGCTTTGAGAAAGAAAAAGCAATAACAGAATTATTTCTTGTTTCTAAGTTTTCTGAAGGCGGGTACAGACCAAAATTAGATGTTCGCGAGCTGCTCGCGAGCAGTTCGCAAACTCACTGTCTACACCAAAACAGTATATTATTTGCTAACAGATCGCCAGCTTTTCTGTGTATGTTCGCTAGTGTTCGGTGGTTTGAGTTTTCAGAACAACGTCATACGAAGACGGCGTTTTAACTGGGGACACACAGCGACGGGACCAGACAGATTTTAAGCTCGCTGAGTGTTCGAGAACAAACACTTTGATGTACCGCTTCAATACCGAACCCAATACGAGTTCGCGAGCTGCTCTAGAACTGTTCGCGAACTCGCGTCTAGACCGAGTTCACGAGCTGTTCAGGAACTGTTCTGGAACAGCTCGCGATCTTGGTCTGTACCCGCCTTGAGGGAGTCATAGTCAGAGTCACACAAAAAATAATCATGGTTTTCTCTAAAATACATACAAATACATGGGGTAAGGTTAATTGAAAATACAAATATTGCAATCATGAATAAATTTTGCAAAATGTTGGTTTATCACGTATTGGGGAAATGAGTAGGTTAGCTCAGGATAGGAAAGGATGGAGGTACGCAGACTTGTAGAACGGACCTAGCGTTCTTATGCAACAGCTGATTTTGTTTTGTTTCGTAAGCCAGCGAGTCGCGGGTAGCGTTGTGCGGGTGCACTGTCGTGTTGGAAGTACATGTTCAGCCGTTTTCTTGAAGGTACATTTCCATAAGAATTGGCAGTTCGTGCTCCAAGAAGTGCAGGTAGACTTCCGAACTAAGACTACCCTCAAAAATAAAGGGTTCAATCAAACGGTTGTCGACTATTCCACACCACACATTCACACTAAGACGATGCTGAAAGTTACTTTCAACTGTGGCATTTGGATTCAAATCCAACCAAACATGCGAATTGTGCAAATTATTTACACCGTCTCGGGTAAACTGAGCCTCATCGGTAAATAAAATTTGGCAATGCACTCTCCGCGACAAAACTCAAGTCTTTGAGGAAAATCCTGCGGTTCCAAGTGCTGAACTAACTGATTATGAAACAAATAGAGCAGGTTACTTTTGAGGGTTCTCCATATACTCTTGAATGGGGTAAACGAAGTTGAATGGATATGCGTCCAGTACTAATGCGGGGATTTTGTTTCACCGCGTGAAGAATACCCTCCTCTTCATTCACAGGATGTTACACAGGACGTTCGTAATTCGTTCGAACAGTGGGAAGCGATCCACTTGTCCGAAGAAAATTGAACGTTCTCGAAAATGTTTTTGCCAGCACGGGACGGCAGTTTGGGAAACGTTCACGGTACTCAGCAGAGGTAGCAGTCGAATTTCCATTTGCAAAACCAAAAATAAACACCTTATCGGCAAACAAGTCATTTTATCCCACATACAAGCAGCCTTCACAATTCGAATTTCGGTTCGGATGTTTCGAAATTTAATAGCCACTTGGAGAAAAGTATTGTAGAGGACGCTTGCGCTTATTATTCAAAATTACACTCGCAATCAAGAGTGGTTGAAAAGAAAGAGAAAATTGCTTCCATAGAGAAACGTGCAGTTGTAGAAAATAATAGCTCCAGTTCTAATGATATCGAACCCCAAGTTTCTGAAATAAAAGAACGTTCTCGAAAGCAGCAAACTCAGGTCATGGAAGCAGCGCCTTATGGTTATGGATATTCGAGTTTCAATGATCCGTTTAATAATAACAGCAGACTTTTAGATAGGGAATCTTATACACAGCCGTGTTTACCCAGATATGCCCATGAAAACAACCCTTATTACGAATCTTTTATGGAAGCAAAACGAAGAGAATTCGAAACTTATAAGTTTTTTTAGATAAAATGAATAAAGACAAATACCTGCCTTTACTTCAAGCAATCTATAATCCATTTTTTGTAACTTACGTCACTAAGTACGCAGCTTATGAACAGTAATCATATTTCCCATCAAGATGCCTGTCACATGATCACGTGACGGACATCTTTAGTGGGAAAGTGCATATGTACTTTGAAGAGCCACCCGAATGCCTGATAGTACGGCAAATACTTAAACAGGGTGGACATTCTTTCAAATCAATTCTCCAATTTCTTATTTCTTTGATGTTTTGAGTCGTCTTGCGACTGATTAATTTCGTTCGTGTGTATTTTGTAATTAAATGAATTGTAAAGTTAAAATAAATATTTTTGCAAAAGTTTTGTGTATGAATTTAGCCATATACATATACGGGGTGTTTCTAGACAATATACAGTTTTTTTTTGTAGGAACAAAATAAACAAACATTAGATTGTACTAATTTATTGTCCTATTTAATTCTTGCAATGGTTATTTAACTGTGAGGTGTGCGTTTTTAACAATAAAATTTTTTATCAAAACATAAATAAGGGAATTTTGATAATAACACATTTAGATCATCAAAATATATCTTCTCTCGGCCACTTTTTTCTTCTTTTCTTTCTCCTTTTCCGCAAGCTTTTCTCGAGATGCTTTCATTTCTGGTTCTTCTACACCTTCCAGAGGGGCTACTTCACCAACCAATTTGTCTTCAACTTTTGTTTCTGCCTCTACTTGTTCTTCCTCTTGTTCTCATTCTGCGCCTCTTTGCTGTAGAAAACAATTTATTAAACATGCACAAAAGTCACTTCATAGAAAAAAAACTTTACCTGTAATGTTGAAGTTGATAAACAAACGTAATTTCTTCGCCCGCTGCAATACTTCTCTTGCTGGAAAAACCTATTCGTCATTCTCCATTGTCGGTCCATTGCCCGTTCCATCATTCGGGCCGCGAGAATAATTTATAAATTTTGAATTATTTCATGAAGATCGAAAGAGGTTGTGGGTTTATATTTATCACTGATCATGGAATCTTCTAGGGAGACGTACGTTGAGAACCGGCATCCTTGGCATCCTTTCTTCTATTCAATACTGTGTTGCCGAAACTTGCACTTTTTAATTTAAGCCCTTTAAGAGTTACGATTCTTACTGACGGTAATAATCGATGCTCGGTCGACAACAGACGACCGAGCAAAATGTTTCCAGAAAATGTTCTTCGCGCCGTTCTTATCCCTCTAGGCGATGGCAAATGGAGCAAGTTTTTGTCGTGTACGACTCGTCCACCACTTTCACGGTCAACAGGGGGGAATAGTGTTGCCGGATCGTCTGCACGAGCGAGTCGTGGAAGAACTTTCGGTGTCCCCGGAAAGTCGCGGTGTTCATAAACTTGCACCCATCGCCGTCCACGAAGTACTTCCGGATGATGGCGTGCCGAGTTTTCTGCTTACGGATATACCTGTCGAAATTCAAGCGCACCCTGTTGCGCCGTTCCTCGCTGCGCTGCTTGTCTTCGAAGTGCTTGAATTTGAACCGCAGCATTTGCGCGCACTTTTCGAAATCCCCCCCGTGGAAGGTGCAAGTGTCGTCGGCCTCGAAGTCTTTCTCTATCGCTGCTTCCACTTTCCCCGTCCAGCGTCGTAATTTCCTGCTCCTCAGGTGCTCTCCCATCGTGAAGTTGACACTCGCTTTCGACATCATGCGGAATTGGCCCGTGCTGTCGTACGTCACTATCGGGGTCTTCGCACCCGGATCGACGGCAATGACCTGATCATACTGCTCTCGACTACTAATTTCCGCTGCACTGTGTCCCGATCGCTTCCGAAGTGGAGAACCACTGTTCTTATCGCGTTTCACGTGGCGATTCATCGACTTCGAAACGGACACGCCATCCGTGCTGAAGCAGCAGCCAAACATCGGTAGGGCGTGGACGTTGAAGTACCGGCACCAATGCTCTCGAGCGCTGTCGCGGAAATCCACCACGGAACCAACTGTCTCTCCTATACTGGACAGCAATTCGTACAGGCCCATTGTCGTGTATGTGATGTGTTTCACCGACTGTTTGTAAATGGGAAAACCTTGCTGGCACGCACATTCTGCGTGCACTGCAGGGCTTGCAGGTCGAACATGAAAGGCACGTAGGAGTTTGGCGATTTCTCGACTAACTTAGCACGCAACTTGTACAGGGCCAGTGTTTTGGAAATTTCATTGTCGTTGTCGGCTCCATCCCCGTAGTAATACTTGTGGCACACTTCTTGCACTCTTCGGCGATCTTGTTCGAGGTGCAGCAAGCGAACGAATTTCTTCACACGATCAAACATGTGCGTTACGATATTGTTGCTGAACATTGTCGAATACTGCTTGCACGCCTCTTGAATGATGTACGTTCGAAATTTGCAATTGTAAAAGGCACGAGATTAGTCCAAGAGCCAGCAACGCTTTCGTTACGTTATGTTTAATCAGACTAGAACTTCAACGACGAATCCCTTGCAACGTAGTAACAAGGGAATCATAAGTCTGGCAGCCGTCCGAGGGTGGCTTTCGCGCCTCTAGCATTTTTAAGAGCGAGAAAAAAATTTAAAATTACACTATTATAATCATTATGGCACTTCGCAATATTAAAGTTAATGCCTAACGTTTGCCTGACCTCCCGCATTCGTCGCAAACCTTCTTGGTAATTTGGGCCAGCTCTCTGTACAAAAATTAATATGTTGTGATCAATCAGCCTCCGTCTAAACTCTTGCAGGGCAGTTATTATACCCCGAAAAGTAGCGGCAACGTTCGTGAAGTTGGCTATGACCCCTCCCGTGATCAAAACCTTCCCTTTCGAATGCTTCTCTTGCGTCATCAACGGCAGAACCGTCTTTCGTACGTCTGCCGCTCAGACGGGGCACCAGAATATTCCCCGTAATTTGCTAATTCCGAGGCACCCCCCAAGTCGCAAATCGTATCGCTGTAGATAACCGAGGCACCATCGCCGGTGACCATCGTCCAAATACGACCAGACTTGTTTAGGATCGTCAATTTGAGGCTAGCGCCCGATTTCGCGTCTAAATCCACTATGTACCTACGCTTCCTCTGGATAAGCGTCCCTGCCAAACGGAGGCGGATAGTCGATCTCCCCCCACAAAGGCCTGCACAGCCGATACGTTAAAAGTGATGTAGTGACAGGCGCCGCCATGATTGAACGCTGCCACCATTATCAAAGATAGCCGTGCACGATGCGAAAGTACAAAAATCTAAAGTTTCCCATAACTCGCTTATTTTTGAGAATCGGGCCAGTGTTCATAGGAACTTTTTTGTTTAAAATGTCCTCTTAGAATACACCACTTAAGTGGCGGGAAAACGTTGTGATATAAATCCAACATTTTCTCACTGTCGATTTTGATGTAACGCTTTGTTTGTTTATCTACTGCCAAGACCTAACAGTTGATTTAAAATTTGAAAATATATTTAAAATTAGTTTCAAGCCAAGCAGGGCTTTTAATCACTAAATATGAAATTACCACTAAAAAAATCTTGTTGCATCAATCCGTGGGAACCCTTTATTTATTGGTATAAAATTTTGAAAATATGCTCTTTTTACAAATTGAAATGTCACTCTATTTCTATTGAATCACCGCTCTCACTCTCGGAACTATTGTCCCTACACAAAGAAATATAACAATTATAACACAATAATTATAAATTGATTAGTTTCATTACCTTATTAATTTCCTAATCAATGTTAGACCCTGGTTTCTCATTTCTTCGGTTGGAAATCTTATCTTATATGGCTCTGCGAATCGAAGAGAGGGTGATCATTTTATTGCCCGACTCTTTGCAGCCCCTCAAGTGCTTTTCGGCAAAAGCTACTCCTAACTTACTCTGATCACATGGGATGATGATAATCTCTTCGTAAGTAATCTTCATAGCAGCGGAGAAATAGCCTTCCTTGGTATAAATACAAACTTGTACGTCAAATTCATTCATTTTTATCCTTCGGTTTGCTACTCGCAACTGCTGAAATGTCCTTAGAAAAAGAAATATGACAATTATAACACAGTATTATAAATTGGTTAGTTTCATTATAAGTAGGTAGGTACCTTATAAATTTCCTCATCAGGACGAGACCCTAGTTTCTCTCTTCTTCGGTTAGAAATTTAATCTTGCATGCCAAAAATTGAGGGTGAGCAATTTATTGCCTGACTCTTTGCAGCCCTTCAGGTGTTTTTCGGTCAAAGCTATTCCCCACTTACTATCATCGCATGGGATGATGTTAATCTCTTTATCCGTAACCTTCATAGCGGCGGAGAAATAGTCTTCCTTCATATCAACACGAACTTGAACGTCAAATTCATTCATTTTTCTCCTGCGGTTTGCTTGTCGCAACTGCTGAAATTGCACCCAATCTTTTAATAAAAGGTCTGGCTGACCTGAAAATAAAAAGTTATGTGTTTTTACAACCATTTTTTTGGTGATAACGCGCGTACTTATTAATCTACCTTCCAAATTATTGAGGCCCTTCTAATAATTCTTGTCCAATTCTTCGAATAAACCGGGGCAAATGAATGACAACTCCGTTGCCTATTACAGATTTGCATTTTGTGTTAATAATGCCAGCAGGCAACAAATAAAAGTCATATTCGGTCCCATCCACGACAACTGTATGACCCGCGTTGTTCCCGCCCTGACACCGTCACGCTATATCCACATCGGTTGCCAACATACCAACCACCTTGCCTTTTCCTTGATTTAAGGTAGGTATAGGTACTTCACTTATAAAAAATGTAAAAAGTAACAGAAAAAGCCCATATAAAGCTTCATTTACATTGAATTTCTCCCTTTCAGAGCTACTATTGTCCCTACAAAAAGAAATATGACAAAAATAATCTGAACATCTAAAACTAGTGCTAGTTACTTACTTTACTGATAACGAAAAATCTCCTGGACTGGATTCATTCGCTATTACGTATTAAGAAGGCACCGTCATTTTTACTAAATAACAATTTCTCGGCGTCCGCTTTCGTAATCCTACCATAGTACCAACTACAAAATATTAAATTGTAATTACGTAAACTATTCACGCGTCAGATAACAGTATATACTCGTTGTTTTTCATTTCAATATAGTTGCTGGGGATAAGGCCTTCCTTGCCATCTAATTCAGCTCTGTACCAATTCATGTCATCCTCCATATTTAAAATCTTAAAATGTAAGTAAAACTTGGAATTTCTGCCAAAATTGCTAGGTATTCTTACTTTAAGGACCTGGGATCTTTTAAAGCTCAATTCATCTTCCGCCGTAGCGTTAAATTTACAAAAAATTTGTTGGTGATAATATACGGACTTTTACTTTCCATGTTCCTTGATTTAAGGTATAGGTACTTCACTTATAAAAACAAGTAAGAAGTACCTAACAGAAAAGCCCATCTAAAGCTTCATTTACTTTGAATTTCTCCCTTTCAGAACTACTATTGTCCCTTCACAAAGAAATATGACAATTATAACACAATATAATAAATTTATTAATTTCATTATAAGTAGGTACCTTATTAATTTCCTAATCAGGACAAGACCCTGGTTTCTCTCTTCTTCGGTTAGAAATTTAATCTTGCATGGCGCCTCAAGCCGAAAAGTGAGGGTGAGCAATTTATTGCCGGAAAAGTCGTAAATGTACCTCGATCCAACACGGCGTACTCGTAACATCTTGTATGTGGTATTCCGCGCCCCCACCCCTTAACGAAACTCATTCGTATCGTGCACATTTTTGTCAGCTCGTGAACTGCCTCAAACATTGCGACAACTGAGCGACCTCGGCGTTGTTAAAAATACGCAAGGAACACCCGACGGGGATTTTGCAAACGGTCGACGGATGGAACCCATGGTGGTGATTACAATTACGCGATTGCACAAAAATTGCTGAATCGGACAGGCATTCAGCGTATACTTCACCGTTAACATAATACAAGTGGATGCGTTTGCCGATGTGCCGTCTGGTGTTTTCTATAGTAGAATTGCGATTGGCGTTACTCAACTAGCCTAAACAGAATCTGTCGCTGTTGTTGCTGGGGTCTGTGAAACCATCCACGATGGCAATGGAACACTTCACCAACACGGCAGTTGAGTTCGTAGTAAGCGATAGACGCCCAAAACGGTTGTTCTTGGTATGCAACCGGTTGGACGTCCACTAGATTTGGTTCTGTGCTCGTGTTATTATTGGGTGAGTTGGCTTCATCCGTGGAGCTATAAGCTGGTGAAGGAGTTTCTGCTAAGTTCGCATACGGAGACTGCGGGTTATTACTTGAAACACTGCTGGGGCTAGACACGCTCGACAACGATGACGAACTCGGGCTCAAATGATCAGAATTAAATCCACTGTTTGAATAGCTTACATTATGGGGCATGTTGGGCTCAACAAGTTGTTGAAACGGTAAAAGAGAATGTCCAGGAACGAAATCGTTGTGTCTTGGTACCAAAACAGACGGCACGACAGGACTCTCGACTCGCTTATAATGGTACGGATTAATGCAGACCTCTTTTTGTTTAGAACTGAACGGAAACTGGCAATGTTCCAAGGGCTTCAACTCGTGGTGACTCTGCAAATCAGGCCACCGCCACACGCGACAATAAATAAAGTGCGGCAAACCTTTCCGATGAGAAACTTGCAAACGACCATCTAAACTGCGCGGAATCGTCACACTTACTCGGAGTTCCCGGACAAGACAAAGCATGTTCAAGTTCCTCGATGACACCCTTGCGCTTCTTTAACTTCTTAACCAAACAAGGTATACAAACAACCTACGAAATCATTGACCTAATATAGGTACAAGACAATTTTAATATTTTCCACACCTGTTCTGGTGCCACATGACAGAAATTGGATATCTTTTCCTTAACACTTGGATTAATTGGATTTTCTGAACGACAAACAATTATATCAGGAGAAAGACCCAAGCCACGACGTTCTCTGACTGACGACTGTGTTGGCTTAGTTTTGGTAATTTGGGCCTGTACAAAAATTGATATGTTGTGATCAATCAGCCTCTGTCTAAACTCTTGCAGGGCAGTTATTATACCCCGAGAAGTAGCGGCAACGTTCGTGAAGTTGGCTATGCCCCCTCCCGTGATCAAAACCTTCCTTTCGGGTGCTTCTCTTGCATCATCAACGACAGAATCGTCTGCCGCTCAGACGGGGCACCAGAATATTCCCCGTAATTTGCTAATTCCGAGGCACCCCCCAAGTCACAAATCGTATCGCTGTAGATAACCGAGACACCACCGCCGGCGACCATCGTCCAAATACGACCAGACTTGTTTAGGATCGTCAATTTGCGGCTAGTGCCCGATTTCGCGTCTAAATCCGCTATGTACGCTTCCTCTGGATAAGCGTCCCTGACAAACGGAGGCGGATAGTCGATCTCCCCCCACAAGGGCTTGCACAGAAAGTCCGCCGTGGCGTCCATCTTTGCGGCAAGTCCAAAATATAAATCTCACTGACCGTAACGACCAACAGATTAAGCTCCAAGTACGTGAAGTACAAGTCCACGCAGACTTTGTACAAGCTAACGATAAACTGCGAAACGATCGCTTTCTTCTTTTCCGGCACTTTTCCTAGTAGTTTCGTTACTATTTCCGCTTCCTCCGTAGTTTCTCCGATAGTCTAACAGCTTTACCATCGACATCTCCCACGTCTACACCTCGCTCGTGTTAAATCAAAATAGTATCTCCGTGTCGAATAAATGCACAAATACACTTCTTCAGCAGGTTTGTGCGGAACAAATGGTTCAATGATAAAATTCCTCAATTTTCCCTGTTGCAGTACCAATTTTCTGATCCTTATTCATCCTCTCGATGATCCACTTTTGACAAAAAGCCATGTCCTTGTTCACACCGATCAAATCCAGTTTACCGCGGCGTTAATCTCTTTGTCCGTAACCTTCACAGCGGCGGAGAAATATAGTCTTCCTTCATATCAATACGAACTTGAACGTCAAATTTATTCATTTTTCTCCTGCGTTTTGCTAGTCACAACTGCTGAAATTGCATCCAATCTTTTAATAAAAGGTCTAGCTGAAAATGAAAAGTTATGTTTTTACAACAATTTTGTTGGTGATAACACACGTACTTATTAATCTACCTTCCAAATTATTGAGGCCCTTCTTACAATTCTTGTCCAATTCTTCGAATAAACCGGGCAAATGAATGACAACTCTGTTGCCTATTACAGATTTGCATTTTGGATTAATAATGCCAGCAGGCAACAAATGAAAGTCATATTCGGTCCCATCGACGACAAATGTATGACCCGCGTTGTTCCCGCCCTGACACCGGCACACTATCCGCATCGGTTGGTAACATATCAACCACCTCGCCTTTTCCTTGATTTAAGGTATAGGTACTTCACTTATAAAAAAAAGTAAGAAGTAACAGAAAAAACCCATCTAAAGCTTCATTTACATTGAATTGCTCCCTTTCAGAACTGCTATTGTCCCTACAAAAAGAAATATGACAAATAATATAATCTGAACATCTAAAACTAGTGCTAGTTACTTAGGTACTTTACTGATAACGAGAAATCTCCTGGACTGGATTCACTAATACGTATTAAGAAGACCCAGTCATGTTTATTAAATAACAATTTCTCCGCGTTCGCTCTCGTATTCCTACCATAGTACCAACTATTTAACAGATAACAGTATATACTCGTGGTTTTTCATTTCAATATAGTTGCTAGGGATAAGGCCTTCCTTGCCATCTAGTTCAGCTCTGTACCAATTCATGTCATCCTCCATATTCAAAATCTTAAAATGAAAGTAAAATTTTGAATTTCTGCCAAAATTGCTAGGTATACTTACTTTACGGACCTGGGATCTTTTAAAGCTCAATTCATCTTCCGCCGTAGCGTTAAATTTACAACAATTTTGTTGGTGATAACATACGCACTTTTACTTTCCATGTTCCTTGATTTAATGTATTTAAGTACTTCACTTATAAAAAAAAGTAAAAAGTAACAGAAAAACCCATCTAAAGCTTCATTTACATTGAATTTCTTCCTTTCAGAACTACTATTGTCCCTACAAAAACAAATATGACAATTATAACCCAATATTATAAATTGGTTAGTTTCATTATAAGTAGGTACCTTATTAATTTCCTAATCAGGACGAGACCCTGGTTTCTCTCTTCTTCGGTTAGAAATTTAATCTTGCATGGCTCCGCAAGCCGAAAATTGAGGGTGAGCAATTTATTGCCTGACTCTTTGCAGCCCCTCAGGTGTTTTTCGGTCAAAGCTATTCCCCACTTACTATCATCGCATGGGATGATGTTAATCTCTTTGTCCGTAACCTTCATAGCGGCGGAGAAATAGTCTTCCTTCATATCAATACGAACTTGGACGTCAAATTCATTCATTTTTCTCTTGCGGTTTGGTAGTCGCAACTGCTGAAATTGCAACCAGTCTTTTAAAAAAAGGTCTAGCTGACCTGAAAATAAAAAGTTATGTGTTTTTACAACAATTTTGTTGGTGATAACACACGTACTTTTACTTTCCATGTTCCTTGATTTAAGGTATAGGTACTTCACTACGACGTTGCCCTGTCCCGTGCTCTGTCGTTGCCTTAAATCTATCGTTTCGTTTCGGTTCACAGCGGATTCCTTTGCCCTGGGAGCAGCCTGCCCCAACTCGTTCTTCACGCTCTTACTCAATTTCTCCTGTTTATCTCCGCTCGGCAACAAAAATTAGCCGTAGGGAACTCGACGTTGTTCTCCTGAGGAATCGGCCTCGTCCCAAACGCCATCCCACAAATCGCGGTCATGTGCGTCTCAGGACCAAACACGTACACGGAATGCCTAACGTTTGCCTGACCTCCCGCATTCGTCGCAAACCTTCTTGGTAATTTGGGCCAGCTCTCTGTACAAAAATTAATATGTTGCGATCAATCAGCCTCCGTCTAAACTCTTGCAGGGCAGTTATTTACCCCGAAAAGTAGCGGCAACGTTCGTGAAGTTGGCTATGACCCCTCCCGTGATCAAAACCTTCCCTTTCGAATGCTTCTCTTGCGTCATCAACGGCAGAACCGTCTTTCGTACGTCTGCCGCTCAGACGGGGCACCAGAATATTCCCCGTAATTTGCTAATTCCGAGGCACCCCCCAAGTCGCAAATCGTATCGCTGTAGATAACCGAGGCACCATCGCCGGTGACCATCGTCCAAATACGACCAGACTTGTTTAGGATCGTCAATTTGAGGCTAGCGCCCGATTTCGCGTCTAAATCCACTATGTACCTACGCTTCCTCTGGATAAGCGTCCCTGCCAAACGGAGGCGGATAGTCGATCTCCCCCCACAAAGGCCTGCACAGCCGATACGTTAAAAGTGATGTAGTGACAGGCGCCGCCATGATTGAACGCTGCCACCATTATCAAAGATAGCCGTGCACGGTGCAAAAGTACAAAAATCTAAAATTTTCCATAACTCGCTTATTTTTGAGAATCGGGCCAGTGTTCATAGGAACTTTTTTGCTTAAAATGACCTCTAGAATACACCACTTAAGTGGCGGGAAAACGTATAAATCCAACATTTTCTCACTGTCGATTTTGATGTAATGTTTTGTTTGTTTATCTACTGCCAAGACCTAACAGTTGATTTAAAAAATTTGAAAATATATTTAAAATTATTTTCAAGCCAAGCAGGGCTTAATCACTAAATATGAAATTACCACTAAAAAAATCTTGTTGCATCAATCCGTGGACACACTTTATTTATTGGTATAAAATTTTGAAAATATGCTCTTTTTACAAACTGAAATGTCACTCTACTTCTATTGAATCACCGCTCTCACTCTCAGAACTATTGTCCCTACACAAAGAAATATAACAATTATAACACAATATTACAAATTGATTAGTTTTATTACCTTATTAATTTCCTAATCAAGGTTAGACCCTGTGGTTTCTCATTTCTTAGGTTGGAAATTTTATCGTAATTGGGTCTGCGAATCGAAGGGTGAGGGTGATCATTTTATTGCAGCCCCTCAAGTGCTTTTCGGCAAAAGCTACTCCTAACTTACTCTCATCACATGGGATGATGATAATCTCTTTGTCCGTAATCTTCATAGCAGCGGAGAAATAGCCTTCCTTGGTATCAGTACGAACTTGTACGTCAAATTCATTCATTTTTATCCTTCGGTTTGCTACTCGCAACTGCTGAAATTGCACCGAATATTTTAATAAAAAGTCTAGCTGATCTGAAAGTAAAAAGTCATGTGTTTTTACAACAATTTTGTTGGTGATCTGATAATATCCGTACTTTTACTCTCCATCTTCTTTGATTTAAGGTAAGTATACTTCACTTACAAAAAAAGTAAGAAGTAACAGAAAAAGCCCATCTAAAACTTCATTTAAGTACATTGAATTTTCAGACCGTCTGAAATTTGTGATGGAAGTGAAAAAGCACAAAACAGTAACTTCCAGTCTTTCCCATGTGGGTTCGTGCACTTGTAACACTAGTGTTAAGTGAAGTAAAAAAAAACTGTAATCGTTTCGAAGGACCAGAGTTATTATATTAAACGGTGTAATACAATAATCACAATATTTTAGACACAGTGGTCTAGCACAAGAAAAAACTTATAACACAGGTAAAACACAAAATACTAATAGGTAAGTACAAAATATGTGTAAACTGTTCTGATCTTAAGTAGAAGAGAGACTGTCTGAATTTATAGATACAGTCCTTATAAGACCGGGCACAGGTAAGACAGATAAGCATTCCTGGTATATGAATTGGGGATTACCGGACAGAGTATGCCAATAAAACTAAGTGGTGTGCAGACAGGATTATAGACAGTCTAAAAGTTCTTAAATACCTACCCTAGCCTTAATACCTTAATACTAGAGGAATTTACAACTTAAATTATTCTGAGAAAGTACAAATATTTAAAAACACTATTTACAGGGTGCACAGACATATTTTGGTATCAAAATGTACAAAAGTTCTAAACTACTTTTATAAATAAGACTTTTCTCAGAAATTATGAATCTATAACTCGATGGAAAGTGTATTTCCTATAAACTCGCGTGATTTCTGCGCTCGGCTACGCCTCGTGCATAAAATTTCATGCTTATGAAATTTGTCGCTTTCCATGCTCGTTGCGTACCTAATATACTATTACTGATAAAAATAATTTGAAGAAGGTACGTTCTCAGTGCTAGAGCCTGTATAAATATTTCAATTACTATAAGAGATAACCATATCGCATGTTGCAGTATTACCAAGAAATTAATATATCTGACTTTCATCTTGTTATATCAATGCCATCTAGCAATTACAGATTGGCACTCATATCATCGATAAAAAAGTTGATAAGATATATTTCTGAGTAAACATTTGTGAAGAGGTTAGCGTTCAGACTGTTTATAGATCATCCAGTGTTAGTTCGAACATGAAAATGAAGAAAAGTGAACAATTTTTTGATACAGGTACTACCTACTCACAGAAATAGAGCAAAATCGATAGAATATAGCAATAAATGCAATGAGCTCTTCATTTAAAAGTAAGTGGTATGTCATAACTATACCATGTTGTGTATTAATTACTTTGTTGTACTTCCCTTCTTTATGCTGAAAACATGTTTTTTTTATTTTCTAAGTCTAAGTGTCACTTTATTTTAAAATTCTGTCCACCTCACTGTTGTAGAATCACTACATTAAAGACCACTATTATTCGTTTAATATACAGATATTTTAGACACGTATGACAAAGAAATAGATAAACTGCTCAAAAATTTAGAACAAACTAGAATAATTATAATGTGTTATATGAAGGTGTATTAATATATTCTAAGCCACATAGGAGGGCCGCTATTGGTATCTTGGAAACGGTGGCAGGTAAGAGGTCGGTTAAATGAGACTAGAGTTGCGTAAACTGGTGCACAAGCAGTGTTGGTGAAAACGAATTGATGACATCTCCGTCGGTTCCTCAAATACCCGGAAAAACTGAAAATCCATATTTTTTAAAAACCTCGATAAGAGGTTCGCCTTCGCGCTCTTACTGGCTGTCACTTTTATTCGTCAAATTGCCTGACGACAAAATTTCGTACAAAACAGAAATTAATCCGGCAAAATAAAAAGTACTCGTCAAATTACTTTTGATTATTTTTTTCATCGTCAAATTGACCAATAGGAACATTTCATTTGGGTCTAGAAGCGTGTATTATTTCGGAAATTTCACACCTCGCTTTTTTAGCCAATCAGAAGTTTGTTTTCGGTTTCGTTGCCACGGCAACCCAAAAAATTTCCGGAAATTTTCATCCTCCACGGTGCCCTGAGGAAAATTAATAAGCGGAAATTTTTCTGTCAAATAATGACGCGGGATTTAAAAACTGAAGTTTCATTTTTAATGCTGAACTTCTTCTCTGATACTTTCTTGGTTATCTTTTCCAGAACGAGACATGGTAAAAACCACAAACTAACCCCTAAATTATTTAGGGTATTCTTTACTGCTAAAAATGCTCTATAATAGACGATTGCACGTCAACTGACAGCACTTTTCATTGACATACGCAGGCTTCTTTACAATTTTAGTTCCATATTGTGTTTTCGATGACAAAAATGTCATACTAATGCCATTCGTTTCTAATTTTATTTAGATGTGAAATTTCCTTACCGAATTCCCCACGTGCTTGAAATAATTCAAGCACTATACTTGGGCCGCCGAACAGACGGAGTGATCACGCTGCAAGAACGTGCTCTAGGCGGGACCACTATCAATTTAGGACAACCGGACCGCAGTGATGCGCTTTCTTTAGACCCAACGAAGTCGCATCACTCCAATTCGGTCGTCATAAATTACTATTGGCCCTGCTAGAGCACGTTTTTGCAGGGTGATCACTCCGACTGCTGGGCGACCCAAGTATAGGGAGATTACATTCGGTAACTTTTTCGATAATTTTGCTTGTTGATAAGTTGCCATAGTTGCGAATTTGTCGGTGCATTTATAATGTATAATCTAGTTACTTTAGTACCTGCCAAACGTCAAATATTCCTAACACATTTCTTTGTATGTGAATTAATTGAAATAAAATTTCGTTTTGAACTACCTTGCTTCGATTCAAAAAATAATCTTGTTAAATACAATTCGTGATCTGGAATTTTTAGGTAATTTTACTCAAGCTGTTGCTTTTACTAACTACTCGTGTAAATTTGACAGAAGATCACTCGCGCAAGCGCTCGTGATCTTTTAACTGTCAAATTTACACTCGTGGCTAGTGGCTACCAAGCAACGCAACAGCTTTCGTAAAATTTCCGACAACTCCAGACCACTTATTGTATTACTACAGAAAATAATTTGGCCTTCTAGATTTAATGAGTTCAAATTTTATTTAAAACTTTATAAGGGGTGAATTTACCAGACACAAATTTTCCCAAATGAAGCATATTTACACGAATTATAGGTACATTCATATAGTAAAAGCGAACGTGTGGTCTTGTTTCAGAAATGGATATAATTCACTACGTTGTAAAAGGTGACCTACGAATAATCAAGAAATTAATTAGACTGGGGACCAATTTGAACAGAACTGATCCATCACCTCTGGCAATTGCTGCCGATGCCAACAAGTGGGGGGTAGTTGAATATTTGATTCAAATGGGAGCGCAAGCTGATATTCTCACAAACGACCAACAATTGACTCTCTTACAGCATATCCAAAACAGCGAAAATGCTTTCTTTGACGTTATAACAATGAACAATTACTCACTGCTAAAGAAATATATAGAAAACTTTGACATAAACAATCAGAAAAATATGCCAGCAACAATACTAGAAGAAATTAAAATTAAAAATATATCTCTATCCCGTGATGTTGAACTACTTCTACAAGAAGTAATAATAGAATTCCGATTTTCACCTGATGAAAAAAGTAAGAATAATATACAAGATTCTCTATTCGACGAGATAAATGAGAGAATGTTAATAATTTGTCACCTGATATCCCATATTCATGAAAAGCATGCTAAAAGTGACAGTTGCATACCCGACGAAAAATTTGTATTAATAGGTAGAACTATTGCCCAACACATTAACATTGTAAAACAGTTATTTAGAGTTTCTTATATTTACTTACCATGGGATGAAATGGAGTTTTGTTTGTGCATTTTCCTTTCTACAATATTAGAACCTAAGACGACAGATATCGTGTATAAATTAGTCTTGGATCAATACAGGATAATAGGACATTTAACGAATTTTGAAAAAAATTTATCAAAAGTGCAAAAAAACTTCAAAGAAGACGACCTCAATAGTAAAAAGAACGTTCCCAACTGGAATAAACGAGCCAAAGATATAGTAGCAGAAGATGATGAATTTGAAAAACTGTACGATGACTTTATCATTATCAAAAATGTGTATTCCTTAAACCGTATTAACGGTTATCTAAAATTATCAATTTCAGTGGATTTAGGAAAAAACGAAAATATAGGGAAAATGACGATAGTGAGAACTTTACAAGTAATAGGCGAATTTTTAAATAACAAGAAACCTAACGTATGTGACACAGTCCACAAATTGCTTATTGCTCAAGGACCAATGAATTTACTGGAAGTGATAAAAACGATACGTGATACGATTTCCCATATTTTTGGTTTAGAAAAAAAAGTTGAGCTGGAAGAAACCTTTAATTTTCGAATAATTCAGCAAGAACTGAGAAAATTAGAACATGAGATGAGTTACGTTCTCTATAAGATGAAAATTGAGGCAGCCAAAAGTTTCCTGAAGAAAGTCATCAACAGTACTAACTTGAAACACATAAAGGAAATTACTACGAAAGCCTACGCTTTTAATATGGATGAAATTGAAGTACAGGTTTATGAAACCCAAAATTTCAAAAAGATTTCAGAATTAGTAGAGGAATTATCTTTAGCAATTCCTAATCAAAATGAAGACATGCAAATGCTTTTCAGTGTAATTCGAAATTTAATAGAGAAGAATGCCAGTAAAGTGAAAACGCTGGGAAACATATACCACAGTAATATTTTCAAGGGTATCTGGATTTTCATGGGCAAACACTGTAACAGCTTAAACTCTGCTAAGGAATCGGCCAAAAGCATTTTAGATTCCCTTACCCCGGAAACCGTGCATCATCAACTTAAACGCATTGTGTCGATCGTGAATAATATTATAAATTACAAAATTAAAGATGAAGAGATATCAAAAAACGTTTCGTTGATAAGGAACAAGATTTATTTTGCTATTGAATTTGAACTAAATAGGGTCAAGGAAATTGAGGGTAAGTGGCTATTGGACAACTTCTTTATGTCTTTAAATGCGTACCAATACGTCACAACTGTATAGGTACTTTCTTAACAAAAGGGTCCCACAAGTGTGACGTCAAATCAAAAGGTGGGTCAGATTTTCTTTCCAAACAAACAGGCTTGCCATCTGCTTTTCTGCTGTTAACGGTTTCATTTTGCATTACATATTAGTATTTAAAATGTTATACATTTTGTATAAGGCATTATTTCACTCACTCCGGAACATTCCTTATAGGTACTGCTTTAGTTTTTGCCGGGTTTGTTCATCTCCTTGCATTAATAGTTTCATAATTTATTTAGAAATGAAGTTGTTAATAAGTTACCTCAATAATTTTTGGGTAGTTTTTTTGTAATTCGACCTTACCTTATAGAAGTAACTATGTATGTCTTTTCAGGTTTTAGTAATAGTCGATACTTCCGTTTGCGTCTATGTAGTTGTGTTGCAGGTAGAGTGCATCAGATTGACCCGCCTGTGCGCTGCGCGTGCAGAGCTCCAACCATGTAGTGCATTTTTTACCGCGTCATCCGCGCCTATGCGGTTTTCCTGTTTTTGGCGCAACGCTAGTACCAGGTGTCTAAATTTCCCCCAGATTATTTCTAATGTTCATTGGTTTATTATACTCATTGATAACTGTGGTTTTGATATGTGTCATTGTTTTTTGACATTGTAATTCCTCATTCTCTGTTTTCCTCAGTTTTTATTATATGTTGCAGTACCATTTTCTAAGGCTCTAGAAATAGTGGATATAATCAGCAGCCATTTTGGTTCTTAGAAGTAGTGTTAAATTGAAATAACTAATGCAATCGGCAGAGAAACTTGATAGGTACCTATACTATGTCATTCAAAACGCGAACAGGACAAACCTATATCTTTGCTCAATGCAGTTTTTCGTAAATATGGCTAAATTTAGGTTTCTAATATAATAAAGGATAAAGAAAAAACTACCTACTTTTTATATACAGTATGTCCTGGGATTGGGTTATAAAGAGGACAAAAAATTATCTATTTTTAACTTCTCAAAAAATCGCATATTTTTTATCCAACTGTTACCATCAGTGTTGCCGGAAATTTTTTATCAATTTTTGTGCACTTTTTGGACATTAAACTTTTACTAAAATATCATTAAAGTGAAAAAAGGTATTAAAATAGTCCGTCATTTATATAAAATACCTAGAAATAGTTCCTTATTCGTTGAGCCTATTTTTGTTTCTTTTTTAAAATTTGAACAGAACCAATTTCTATTTTTTTTACCAATTTCCGTATCGACATGAAGAAACTTTTCTCTTATTTTTTTCTGAAAATTTCGTAATTACTAATCGGTAGCATTCCTCACCGGCACCAAACAGTACTGAATGAAATAAATGTTTAGTGCCGAAAAGCGCATCACAAATTAATATGCAAAATGTTTCCTGGAACAGTTGGATAAAAGATAATATGCCCGATGAAAGTGTAAGAACAAGCAGGGTTTTTATGAAAAATGATTTTTTTTCTGAGAAAATAAAAATGCTATTTTACCCCTTTCAAACCTCGACCGGGAACATGCTGTATAAAAATATAATATTGTCCAAATCTGTGTAGCATTACGGCAGCGGTAAACAAGACTCTGATTTCTTATTTGGAAAAGCGAATTTACTCACCCTTCAAATTTACGTCAAATATGCAGTTAGATTCACCTAAGAAAACGAAATTTTGGTAATAAAAGACGTCAAGTAGACAGAGGAAAGTTCCAAGATAATACATTTTTCTTATAATTTTCGCGATATCTGGACTTTTAATTGTCCTGGAAAGCGAGGGTTTTCAACTAAGGGTTCAAGAATTCCCTATTCTACATCTAGAGCTGGAAACTCCAGTTGCAAAGTCACAACTTCCTCTCCCAGTATTTTAGACTGTGTCTTTTGTAACTTGACATCTTATATTACCATTTTAAGTACGTACATCGCTCATTATTCATACTTTCTTTGTTAAATCCGAACTGTGTTTTCAGTTTTTAAAGAAAAATTGGATGATAACGCAGAAGATATAGCCGGGAGAATATTCTCGGCGATCAAGAGCAAAATTAAAGATGAAAACAAGGAAGAATATCGTAATTTATTGGAGAGGAAGAAACAGATGAATACCATTAAGAAAGAACTGAGGGAATTATTGTCCAATAATGACGATCACTTTGAGGAGAAAGTGAAGGATTTAGGTGATGCGGACCGGAAGAAGCTGATGTCGTTTTACGAAAAGAATGACTTAACAAAGTGTAGGAAGTGCATCAACATATTGAACGATCCATATGAGCAGTTCATCACAAAAATTCGTAAAGAAGAATTGACATTGTTTTCCGGGAATAAATTGAAGAAAGACGTTGAAAGTGTTCTTAGTAACAAGAAAGAATTCAAAATAGCCGTAAGCGAATTTATTAAAGAATCTGAAGAGCAAGTATTTATTTACTACCAAAATCGTTTGAAGCTATTAAATGAAGTGACTCAAAGGGAGGACTTGGTATACAACAAGGAATTGCAAGCAACAACAGAGATGTTGTTGATCGACTTATTAGAAATTTTAAAATATCTAGATATGTGTCCCCAAAATATACACTACGTTGAAGAATGCTGCCCTCTCCTGGTAGGACGAAATATGAGAAACTATTTGGCACACGGGGATATTTTAGTCGACATTTTACCTCTAAATCCGGTGATATCTACAATTTCAAATGCTTTAAAATTAATTAAAGAAGGAACTGATTTAATCGAGAAAAAGAATATTGCAATAGGAGCTCATTGCTGTACTGTGGACTACAAGTTGCGATATTCCAAGAACCTACAAATTGTGGAAGAGATGCGGAAAAACTTTATTGCAGCTGAAAGCGGAAATACAAACAAAATTTGGGACGTAATCGTTGAGAAAAGAAATATGAAAGCTAAAGACAATGTTGGTAACACTTTACTACATTATGCTGCTCACAGTAACGATGCTCAAACTTTCAAGTTGCTTCTAAATCACATAAACATGCATATTTCCAACGAATTAAACGAAACCCCATTACAAATGGTAGCTAAGTATGGAAGCAATAATATTCTTAATTATCTTGTACAAAGCGGATTAGATATAAATACGCAAGATTTACTTTTCTATGCAGTGAAATTCGAGCAGGAAGCAGTTGTGAGGACACTCCTGAAACTAGGAGCCGATGTAAATGCGCGATATGCAAGTGAAAATACTCTTTTACATTACGCAGCTACAAACAACAATAAGTGTAATATCCTGATAGAGTTATGTAAAATGGGGGCTGTAATGGACGAGAAAAATGAAGACCATTTCACGCCACTACATGGTGCCGCTATTAAAGGAAACTGTGAAGGTGTTCAGTATCTCTTAAATGGAGGTGCCAATATTAATGCAAGAAACAAAGAGGGAATGACTCCGCTCCATGCTGCTATGTGGTACACCC
Source organism: Xestobium rufovillosum (assembly GCA_963966045.1). NCBI lineage: Eukaryota > Metazoa > Arthropoda > Insecta > Coleoptera > Ptinidae > Xestobium > Xestobium rufovillosum. The sequence continues at coordinate 34,681,256 of OZ014493.1, forward strand.
ACAAAGACGTTGTAATGATGTTGCTAAAGCATAAGAAGATTAATGTGAATGCCGTAGACTGTGAAGCTCGAAGTGCTTTACATATAGCTGCTCGTTCGAAAGAAAATTGTGTTGTTGTTTCGGAACTGTTAGCAAGAAAGGCAAATGTCGAAGCAAAGTGTATTGGAGAAGAAACGCCCCTCTCTATTGCATGTGGTGCAGGCTGCGGAAACATAATAGAACTGTTATTGAAGAGTGGTGCTTCCGTCAATTCTCATAATACCCTCACTGGAACTACTCCTTTATACATCGCTTCGAGTAGGGGTTATTCAGACCTCGCCGATTTTCTTTTGAAAAATGGGGCGAACATAAATGTCAGCACTTTCTACAACGATCATACGCCTCTTCATACAGCTGTTTGTAACGGGCATGAATATACAGTAAAAGTCCTTTTACAACACGATCCTATTTTAGAAGCCCATGATTCACCCATGCATTGCACTCCTCTGCATTATGCTGCTTTCGGCGGACACACGGCAATAACCAAAGTGCTCTTAGGACATGGAGCAGCAATTAATGCTTTAAATGCATACAGGCACACGCCATTATATACCGCGGCACTTATTGGTTATGAGAATGTTGTAGAATTGCTTCTTAACTACAAAACACAATCTGCCAACATAGAAATTACTGCAAGATTTAACAGAACACCTCTTCATGCAGCGTGTTTCAATGGACATGCAGAAATAGTCCGAAAACTTTTAGAACACGGTGCCCAAGCGGATGCTGCAGATCAGTTTGGAGATACTCCTCTGCATGTCGCTGCCGAACATGGCCGAGCAGACATTTGTAAATTACTAATACAAAAGAATCCTATCATTATAGAAATGCGAAGTAATATGGGATACACGGCTTTACACTTAGCAGCGAAGCACGGTCACGAAAAGCCGATAATAACCCTATTAGAGAAGAAGGCGAATATTAATTGCAGATGCGATGAGGAATGGACTCCTCTGCATCTAGCTTCGGCCCAAGGGCACAGCAACATTGCGCGCATCTTACTTAAAAATAACGCTAATCCCAAGGCAAGAAATAAGCGTGGTAATACACCTCATCATCTGGCAGCCATGTTAGGCCATAAAAATATTCTTGAGGTGCTCCCGTACAAGGAAATCGAATGTAGCACCAACTGCCTGCATTATGCCGCCCAATTTGGACATATGGGTTGCTTACAAGTCTTGCTCGACAAGGGACTTTATGTGGACATGAAAAATGAGGACGACTGCACACCTCTTCACATTGCATCATTTTTTGGCCGAAATGACCATATTCGTTTCCTGTTACATTATAAAGCTGACATAAATGCTAAAACAGAAGAAGGACTTACTCCTCTACATATGGCCATACTTAATGGTCACCTCCTTGCAGTGCAAATTTTACTAGAAAACAGTGCAGACATTTCTGCGACAACCAGAGATCTCAACGACACCGTTTTGCATATGGCTGTTGAAAAGAACTGTTATGAAATAGTAGAGATGTTACTAAATTACGGTGCAAATTTCCTAGCCATAAACAAACATGCAACTGTTCTGCATTACGCTGTTAATTCCAAAAACGAAATTATATTAAAACTTCTTTTAAATAAGATTCAAGACAAATTTCGAGATTCGCCAAAAGAAATAGAGCAATGGTTGAATGCACCGGATGGTGATGGTGACACACCTTTAATGTGGGCAATTGAAGCCGGACACGCTAATTTAACGCAGCTATTGTTGGATTATGGGGCAGATATTGAAGCTATTGAAGCTAGAAACTATTTTAACCTCCTATAAATCGTAAATCGTTTCATTTTAGAGAAGTTGGTTCATAAACTAGATCATGCGTATAACAAATTACTCGTACACAAACTTTTCCTCTTTATATCACGTACCTGCCGAATTTGTATGCTTTCAATTTTTGTCTGAGTATAATAAAATACAATATTTGTAGTAATTTTTAACTATCATTGTCCTAGATCGAATATTCTGCCTGCAGGTCAACCCAGTCCTAAATCGAATATTTAGCCCTAGCGATCGAGTCAAAGATTGGAGCCTGAGTCCTTTGAACGGCGATCAGTGTGGAGTCTAAATCGCCTGCAGAGATAATATAGTAGTAAATCCTACCGTACCTACTTTGTTCTAGGTTCCATTGTTGTTCTGAAACATACCATTGGATCGACTCCAGTCGCATTTTCGAACACCATAGATCGCAGAGTTCAATTTCCGAAAATTAAATTAAACTAAATAGTATGAAAGTTATTAGGAAAGAGTATTTTTTCTACTCCCACATGTATATTTGCTGTTTTCTTTTTAATCTATAGAACGGAAAAGTAGGCAATTCCATTTAACTGAACCGATATATTGCATATTCACCCTTGTAAAGCCTCTTGCACACGATGCGGATTGCATCCGGCACGGTTTTATTGCTTTTGCCGGACACGACTTTTAAGCGTTTGCACACGATACGATTTTTTTGTTTCCGGAGAAGTAAACAGGGGCGTATTTTATTCAGTATTCGCTGCATCTGTGTGCTGTTACCTGATTCGTTTCAAATGTACATTTTATTTGTTTCAAAAGTAATAAATAATTATATCAATAACAATAATAGAAGTATTTACCAATTTCAACCTTTTCCTTTTCTTCTGCTGATTCATAGCTTGGACATAAAAGAGTAAATGTTTCTGCCCAAGCTGCGGGCGTCAAATTTTTGTTTTTATAGTCTTGAAGGGATTTATCCCACAGCACAGGTCTTTCCTCAATTAAAGTTATGAGTAGCATCCATGTTGCTCTGTATCTGCACTTCTGACAACTGAATTAAATTTTGTTCAGATTTGTAACAATTTGTGCAGCTACATATTTATGTTTCATCTAGCGCGCCATGATCCCATGACACCTATGTTTGATCTAGTGAGCGATGATTTTATTTTGCTGCAGCCGTTGTATCCAGGAGATGTACTTTTTTGTTTGAATTCAGTTATTCAGTATACACAAAATGACTTGGTCGAGTGTACTTCTGTTTGCACGGCAGACGCTGTGTGTATTCACGTCGCAATTTGTATTTGTTTATTGCAAAATGTAATGTTTCTATAGTGCGACACTTGCGTATTGTTTATAATAAAACTTCTAAAATACAGTTCACTGAAATTCTACAACAAATCACTGGTAAGAAATATTGCTAAATCAAGGGAAAAACTCCTGGACAACGCCGATGAAATTCTTTACTCCAACAAATTTATTACCTACAATTTTCCTTAATACCTCTGCCGGTCCGGCACACATAATGTAACCGTGTCGTGTGCAAGACACCATATGCTCCTATTGTTCATTGGAACTTCCGTCTCTCTCTACACGGCACGGCGACCGTGTTCACCGATCGACAGCCGTCCCCGCACACGGCAGCCGGACACGGCAGCCGGACACGGCGACGGTTGCAGTCGTATAGTGTGCAAGCTTATATTTAAACCAATGCAGCATTGGAGCGTACGGAAAAAACAATAAAACCGTGCCGGATGCAATCCGTATCGTGTGCAAGAGGCCAGGATATGAAATCGTCCCGTCCAATAACAGTTCATGTTGAGTACACGGCCAACTATTATTTTTGAAAATTTCAAATCAATGCGTAAGCTGTCAAATTAATTTGTCAGTATACATGTTTATAATTTTTTTAAATTTCCCATTTTTTCTTTGGTGGATCGTAGAAAAAATGTACTGTACAACACGAGTGGATTGTCCATATCGCACTCACACGCTTGAGCACTCCGCCTACGGCGTCGTGCTCAAACTTCGTGTTCGTGCGGCGATATGGACATCATATCCACTCTTGTTGTACAAACTACTATAGAATTAAGTTTCAGTGGCACATACAAAATTTGAAGGCAAAATATTGAAAACCGCACTTTCTTGTAACATATTGGCAAGAAAGTATAGATATATGTAAGTAATTATCATCATCATCAAAAAGTTTTCAGTCCATTCTTTCCTGTCCTGAGCTAACTTACGCATTTCCCTAAAAGTAGAACATCCTACATCCCTAACTATTTGAGAGCAGTAGTCTAATCTAGGCCTACCCTTACTTCTTTTTATTCCTATCTCTGACTCTAGTATGTCGCGAACTATTCCTTCTTGTCTTAGAAGGTGTCCTACCATCCTATCTCTCCTCTTCTTTATTATCTTCCATACCTTACCTTTCGCTTTTCCCCAACGTTTTCTAATACCTCCCTATTGCTAACCTTTTATCTTTTATCATGCGTCTGTAGCACTACATTTCAAACGCTTCTACTCTTTTTCGATTCGCTTCTCCTATTGGCCAAGTTTCGCACCCGTATAATGCCGTACCTACTCCATACATACGTCTTACCAGAAATGTTATCAATTCGAATAAATACCTACATCAAATAATAGGCAATAAAATGATTAAGAACAGGAGAATTTTTGCAATACGAAAATGACAACGCCAAACACATAAATTCATGAAAAATTACTTGTATTTAGTTTCAGCTGCATTGATGTATTTGACGTGTTATGCCGGGACTTCACCAAATTGTGCTAGCCCGGCGCGGCGGCTTGGGCCGCCGGCTCGAGTTGCAGAGTCAAGTTGCTGAAAATAATGGAACATGCGGCAATCAGAAATCGGCGGCACAACCCGCGCGGCCTGAATTTGCTTTCGGCCAATGGGGAAAACCCGCAAATTTTGAAAATGATCATATTGAATAGTTGACTACCCAAAACAAATTCCGCAACTTTCGATTTTTACATTTGAGTCTTATTTTCGTCATAATTAAATACGAAACATGCGTCACGCTCGAAACACAATATTTGAATGACGCTGGTGACGTACTTGACCACTGGGCCCGACAGATTAGGTAGGGATTGTCACATGCGCAAACCGGTCCGTTTGCACCCTGAGCGCTCGTTTATTTCTCGACTCCTCCCACTTTTTCCAGGGAGACGCGTAAACACCGCGGCGCAACGGATAGGTCTCCTACGCCACATAGTGGAGTGCTGGCGCGTCCGAAATGTGCTTAAAAATGAAGTTATTGGGCATTTCGAGGTTAAAATGTTTGACCTATCCGGTATTACAGCTTAGGTCCTATGGAACTAAGATTCGAAAGTCGTCAAAAAATTGTCCTGTGCAAAAGGGCGCAATTTAAAATTTTCAAGTTATGTATACGAGCCGAAAGGTGAAATCATATTCTAAAAGCAAAAAAAAAATTGAAGAGATTTCTGTAGAATTTATATGTTTTATAAATTATACAAGTTTTTGAATTACGTAGCCTCTTACGGAACTCGAAGACGTAAACAGGCGTTTTTCTCCGTTCAAAGTGAACAAAAATCTAATTATTTTATGCTTTCTTTATTTTGAAACTCTATTATCTCTTACGCCGTTGCATTTAGCGAAATTATCCTCTATTGATAAATTATTGCCCAAATCTTGTAGAATATGATGGTTTTTGATTTATAATTTTTGAATGAATATTAAGAAAGTTAGGCCATTAAATATAACATGGTGCATAATCTAGAGGCTCGCCACCGCTGCGTGAATCACTGGATACATCGCATTGCACCGCACCCCGCAGTCCACACGCGCGACCTTCTTCTCTTTACTTGTCTCACTCCCTCCTTATAAACCTATGCTATTTAGCTTCTTGCATACCTACACTATTACTTATTTCTGGCTTATAGGGATGAATTTATTAATCATTATTGCAGGACCTTTTTAATACAGTACCTAGTAGAAGTACATACCATAAGAAAGGGACAATTTATTAACAACGTAAAATTTAACTTGAATCTCTATTTCCTATTTGACACTGCGGTTTTACACGACTTTTGGTCCATGCAAAAACATGAACCAATGCAGGATATTCCATTTTTTCTGCAGCTGCATCTTTTTGTCGTACAATCTATTAGGAATTACCCCTATTTAGAACAACATCTATGGCACTAACATCACTAACATCAAAGGGAATGTTAGCAACACCATCGAATAAAAGTGCACTAGGTAACGTAATAGAAACCTACAAAAGTTCCATTAAAGTCTTGCCATCAATTAACTCCGGTGAAACATGTTATATTTTTGACGGAATGTCTGTGGTTCAAGTTCTTGGAAAACCGACCAAAGCAAAAACTTTCGGAGACTACCTACGCGAAAATATTCCAATCTATTATTTTTTAAAACCAATACGACGCTAAAATGATCGACCTAGTTTTTGATTATTATTATGAAAATTCAATTAAGGATTCAACTCGTTTAAAGAGAAGTAAGGAAACGCCAACAAGCAAATTAATAGATAGCATAGATACACCACTACCTCAACAATGGCACCTGTTTATCCACTCATCTTTCAATAAAAGTCAATTAATGGTACTGGACCGTTCGAACAACTACTCCTCGGGCAAATACCCTGCCAGGCATTGAATTATAGAACTAAATCCAGATTTTTTGTACTACGAGACGTTTCAGACTGCTACCCCACCTAAGGTGGCTTTGAAACAATCCTAATTTGTCTCCATGTACGTACGTGCTTTTAAGACGATCTTTGTTCAAATATTGCATGTTTTGAATGTGTATGGAAAACCGCAGACCAACTGGTTTCGTCCTTCTGGGATTCATCAGTACGATGCTTTCCCCTACACACTCAAACCATGCAATTTAATCTTGCTATATATGCTGCCGCGCTCTGGACAGATATCAGCAAGTGACAACTACCTTAGGTGGGGTAGCAGTTTGAAACGTCTCGTAGTTGCCCGAGGAGTAGTTGTTCGAACGGTCCAGTACTATTAATTAATACCAGATAATTACTCAAACTAGTTGTCACTTGCTGATATCTGTCCAGAGCGCGGCAGCATAATTATATAGCAAGTTAAATTGCATGGTTTGAGTGTGTAGGGGAAAGCACCGTACTGATGAGTCCCAAAAGGACGAAACCAGTTGATCTGCGGTTTTCCATACACATTCAAAACATGCAATATTTGAACAAAGGTCAATTGACAATTTTTTTGTCTCAGCAACTGGTACTTGCTTCAAAGAACTACCCTATTCAGTTTGCGACCAGCGGGGGATTTAGTAATGTCTTGGATTATAAGTAAATCTAATTTTGAACTTGCTGATAATATCTTAGAATCTAGACACGAGGAAGCTGACACAAGAATCCTCCTACATATTTTATCTGCAAAGAGCTCCGGATATACTAGATGCATAGTAGACTGCAGACACAGATGTCCTAGTTCTTCTTGCCCATTTCAAGGAATTGTTAAGACAGGAAGTTTGGATGAAAGTGGGAAATCAAAGTTCACACAGATTTATTGCAATACATGAAATAAATATGGAACCCATTGTATTTTATTGAAAAATTTACTGGCATTTCATGCGTTAACAGTGTTAAAGGAAATAGAGATTCAAGTTAAATTTTACGTTGTTAATAAATTGTCCCTTTCTTATGGTATGTACTTCCTCTAGGTACTGTATTAAAAAGGTCCTGCAATAATGATTAATAAATTCATCCCTATAAGCCAGAAATAAGTAATAGTGTAGGTATGCAAGAAGCTAAATAGCATAGGTTTATAAGGAGGGAGTGAGACAAGTAAAGAGAAGAAGGTCGCGCGTGTGGACTGCGGGGTGCGGTGCAATGCCATGTATCCAGTGATTCACGCAGCGGTGGCGAGCCTCTAGATTATGCACCATGTTATATTTAATGGCCTAACTTTCTTAATATTCATTCAAAAATTATAAATCAAAAACCATCATATTCTACAAGATTTGGGCAATAATTTATCAATAGAGGATAATTTCGCTAAATGCAACGGCGTAAGAGATAATAGAGTTTCAAAATAAAGAAAGCATAAAATAATTAGATTTTTGTTCACTTTGAACGGAGAAAAACACCTGTTTACGTCTTCGAGTTCCGTAAGAGGCTACGTAATTCAAAAACTTGTATAATTTATAAAACATATAAATTCTACAGAAATCTCTTCAATTTTTTTTTTGCTTTTAGAATATGATTTCACCTTTCGGCTCGTATACATAACTTGAAAATTTTAAATTGCGCCCTTTTGCACAGGACAATTTTTTGACGACTTTCGGATTTTAGTTCCATAGGGCCTAAGCTACAATACTGGGCAAGTCATATATTTTAACCTCAAAATGCCCAATGATGTCAAAATAAAATTTGCTTGGCACTCTACTAACAGAAAGCGCGCGTTTTAGCCATCCCGGTCATGCTGCTTTCTAAGTTGCAAATTTTTCGTTCAGCACGGCACACAATCAAAATTTTTACGTGGTACGCGATACATATTCTATTTATGCTTGATATTACAGTACTAAAAGTTATAAATTCGATTAAGCGGGTCTTCCCCATTGTCGGTAAAGATTAAAAGGATTTCGATCAACCTGCGACCTGACAGCAGGAAATCGTTTTCTTCGTACATTTTTACTGTTAATACTGATGACAAAATTCAAGTTGAACCGCAGCAGTGTAGTAGGCCCTGAATAGGCCCTGAGTCCGACAACTCGCGCGGCCTGAGTTGCCGAGCTGAGTCGCGCGACGAGACCGCCGCGCCGGGCAGGTTGCGTGTGCCGGCGGGTTAGAACAGTTTGGTGAAGTCCCGCCATTAGAACCATTAGAGAACGGCGCGATTTCGTTTATAATTTCAGGGTTCCCTATTTTTAAGAAAACAATATTTTCAAATTACGTTTAAAAAACACAAATGACGACCAAACAAGCAAATTGATATGTATTTAGTATTTGTATTTGGTATTGTAATAATAACATTTATTTCAAATAATCCACTGAGAGAAATTTATTTCAGTGAAACAATCAGAGCGCCTAGGCCAAGGTGGCGGTTCTTGAATTATAATAGTATAGTCATAGATTAATATACTTACGAACAGATTAGCAAAGCATGTATAAATATTGGCCGCCGCAAAACGTCGGCCGCCACCAGAGGGCGACTGTATGTTAACCGCTTTAGTTCTGTCGTCCAAATATAGATCGCAGGAGTAAATGTGACGGAGAATGTAATTTCCAATCTTTTGTATATTATTATATGATGGACGGCTTGGTTTCGTTATTTGCATGTTTTGACATCTTGAAGTAACCTCCAAATTCTTTTGTGCCTCTAAGAACTCCGAACTCCACATTTTTGCAGATTTTAAAACTTGACCTTCGGTAATCAGATGTTGTCATTTATAGCGCGCTGCGCGCTTTGGATGTGAGTGTGGTTTTATTTGTACAAGTTTGAACTACTAGCGCCATCTCTATGTTTTTTTGATACTATAACAGCAGTTTCCAACAGTCCCACTTGCTTTGCTAATCTAGTCGTAAGTACTTACCAATATGAGCAGCTCTTTGATGTTTAAATTGCACAGTGCTTCCATCTGAAAGCAGGTGAGCAAAGCACGTATTGAACTTTAGACACTTTTGTCTATCTACGTCTTCATCTACGTCTATCTACATAAACAAGAATGTATTTCTCCTTTGGTTTCTTAGTCATCCGCACCTTGGAAGCAAAGTAGATCATTATGACATGACAAAATCATAGTGTACTTTTTCTCTTTGTACCTAGTTACCTGACGCGTTTATATATATCCCAACGAGGTTTTGCCAATGCAACGTTTTAGCGTGCTATTATTATTCCCTTGTTTTCATTAGTAATCGCGGATTTTCTTTAAAAAATACCTTTCGTGACGGGCCACCAGACACAACACATGGAAATAAAAATTTTGCAAATTACAACTAGAAGAAAAAAAAAGAAAAAGGATCCGCTTGGATTCGAACAATAACAGAATAACTCCCTGCGCGTCTTGAAACTCTTAGGTCCGATTTTTCAAAAAATCTAACATCGGATTCAGGCTCAGTTTTTCAAAGAATCCAACACCTGATTAAGTCTGACACCGACTTCGTTCCTATGCTACAACCAATCAGAAAGCCGGTATCATAGCAACGAAGCCGGTGTTAGACTTAATCCGATGTTGGATTCTTTGAAAATCCGGGCCTAGGTCTGACACCGGCTTCGTTGCTATGATACAACCAATCAGAAAGCTGGTATCATAGCAACGAAGCCAGTGTTAGACTTAATCCGGTGTTGGTTTCTTTGAAAAACCGAACCCTAATATATTTTCGTACTGACCCAAACCTACTGCTTGCATAGAATTGAGAATTGAGTTTAGCAGTCCATTAAAGCGCGTGAAAGTGGCAGTGGCCTACTTGACAAAACCTCGTTAGGATATGAATAAACACCTCCCTGACACCCTGACAGATAAATTTATTCAAATTTTGCGTCCCTGAGAATAATTTATCTTGCAGTTGGTACTTGGTAATGCAGTGAGTTCTTGTTAGTGTTGAGAATAATCGGAACTTTTGACTAATCGGAATTCCGGTATTCGGAATCTATTAATATTCAGAATGTTCGTTGGATGCTGCTATCCGGATACTTGCACTTTAACATAAGATGTATATGTATAAGTATAACTTATACCGGTATATGTTTTCTATTCGGAAACCCCAAATTTCCGTTTCTACTAAATATATCCGAACATCCCAATAACTTGCAAGTTGTTTAATAGTTATTTATGATATAAGCACATATTTAAAGATAGGTCAGGTCTAAGTATGTGGTATTCACACAACAACAGAAAGCAGACCGACAGTCGACAGAACACGGAATATGAGAATTCAAAAACATGACAACTTGCATAGCGAGAGAAAGAGTTTCCGGATCCCCAAATCCGAATACTAAATGCTCGATGTTTAGCAGTTCAAAGCATGCGCAAGGTGGGGATTCCAGATTCCGGATACTTTACTGATATTCGGAACGTTCTGAGGTCCGATTTGTCTAAGAATCTAACACCGGATTAAGTCTGACACCGGCTTTGTTGCTATGCTGCAACCAATCAGAAAGCCGGTATCATAGCAACGAAGCCGGTGTCAGACTTAATCCGGTGTTGGATTCTTTGAAAAACCGGGCTTCAGTATTTTAATAATCGGAATGTTTTACGAATATCATCTGGATAGTGTCCATCACTAGTTCTTGTATCTTTCTCCTGTCAGAAGAAGGTGTAGGTTATGTCCTAAAGTATAAAATAAGGAAGTTTTAAACAAATTAAATTAATAACATTATGAGTAATGATCGGATGCCTAAAATTGATCCTAATAAGTTGAAACCGTCCCATCTTGATTTTATAAAGCAATTTGAAAAAGAAAACCGTGAAAGGGTAGAGAAATTGAAGAGACTTCGCCGGAACAACCTAATTACTGGAAGCCTCATAGGAGTGGGTGTTTTCGGAATATATTTTTATTCCATGTGGGCGACCCGCCAGGAAAGTTTCTTAGACGACTTTGAAGAACCCAAAAAAGTATTCATAGAACCACCAGAAGATCAAAAGTTATAATTTAGTATGTCTATCGTTACAAATCTGCGATTACCACCGCTCCCTACAATTAGAGATTTGGTACGTTTGTATAAATTACGAGCAATTAAACAACTGTCTCAAAACTTTTTGATGGATGAACGCATAACTGATAAAATAGTACGAGCAGCAGGAAATTTACACAACTGCTATGTTTTGGAAGTTGGGCCTGGTCCTGGTGGAATAACTAGGTCTATTTTAAGGAAAGAGCCAAAAAAACTTATAGTCGTCGAAAAGGATCCTCGTTTTTTACCTACTTTAGAATTACTACAAGATGCTGTAAAAGATCGCATAAAAATGGAGATAGCTATTTGCGATATTCGCTCATATAATTTTGAAGAAGGTTTTGCTGATGCTAGAGTTATGAATTGGTTCGAGGCACAGCCTCTCATTCATTTAATTGGGAATTTGCCATTCAGTGTTTCCACGAATTTAATTATAAGATGGTTAGAAGCTGTCTCTGAAAAACGAGGTGCTTGGGCTTTTGGAAGAACTCCTATGACTTTAACATTTCAAAAGGAGGTTGCGGAACGAATGATAGCACCGGTTGCACACAAACAAAGATGCAGATTGTCTGTTATGTGTCAGATGTGGAGTGATGTCAGTTACAAATTTACAATTTCTGGAAGAGCGTTTGTTCCTAAACCAGATGTCGATGTAGGAGTTGTTACATTATATCCACTCAAATATCCGCTTGTTGATTTACCTTTCAAAATGGTAGAGAAAGTAGTCAGGAACATTTTTAATATGAGACAGAAATATTCCATTCGTGGAGCTCAAAATTTATTTCCTGAAGAACTGCGACCTGCACTAGGTACGTATTTTGTTTTGATTGAAATGAATTTACTGCAATCTGATTGTGGGAAAAGTAACATGGGCTTACGTTTGACTGGTTGCTGTGATACAACTGCTGAACTCTATTACTGGAGCAGTAGAGCAATGCATGTGCTCGTGAAAAAGTATACACATTTGAACAAAACAATAAGGTTGAAAGTCACCCAAAACAAGGGTTCTTGCATATTCGCAATTCAGTATAGTTGCCGATAGAATAGGTATCGAACGGGTTGCCGCACTTCGCGTATTTGCATATATTTGCACCTGGAGACATCACCGTACTTAATATTTATTGTAAATCGTACTCTACTGCCCATGATCAAAATCACTATAATGCAGATTCAGTTTGCAACAACAAATGAGAACTGCATATTGGATATTGCTGTTGTGTTTGATAGAATTCAGTGGATGCAAGCAATCGATAAAATCAGTATCAACAGCAGATCCAGGTTGAGGGTTAATCTGGTCCACAGATTATTACTTCCGTTCAAATAACCAGACCTTTTTCACCCTCTTCTTCACTTGCAGGCATAACTGATCTTTAGATAACTAGGAGAGACCGTGACTAGGTACCTTAAAAATTGTAATTATTGTCCCGAGGTTGGAAACTAAGACAGAATTATACTTTATCTTGTAATGGTGATTTGCAAATTTAAGGCAATTACATGTTTCTATTTCCTATTTTTTCGCTCACCTGTACAAATGCATAAAAATGAGTTGAAGTTGCATCTGTACTTTCGTACTTAAGGGGTTTCAATATAATTTTTTTAAATACTGTAATAAATAAAATAATATAAACTGTTTTAGGTCCCAAATTATATCATCTGGCTGATCTAGATCCCCATACAAGACCATTTCAAATTACTAATGAAGAATATGCACGAATTTGTTATGCCTACAAAATTTTATTAGACGAGTATCCAGAAATCGAAGACTATGACTTCAGAGCGCCGAAGAATGAAGTAGTGAAATCTTCTAGTTAGTTGTATAATTTCTTGTAATTATTTTAATAAAATGTTGAATATGATTTACCCCAATTTAGTTTCTTTCTATTCTGTAAGATTGTTATGATTATGTTATAGGATTATGGGTATACAAATTATTTAAAAAATATTTAAATCGGTGGTGGTAATATATTTGTGTATTTGTATGCTGCAAACAGGTCATCGTGACTGACAAGATGGGCGTTGTTCTAAACCCCATCGCATGCTGCAATACGACTGACAGCATTACAAAGTCAATAATGGAACACTAGAAATGTTCCCGAGTGCTCATCATGTTCATCGGTGCTCTTTCGCAATATTGGGATTCACCATACAGGGTGAACCAAATTAAGTGGGCACTATTGCTAACTCCCTTATTATTGTAGGTATGAAGTCGGTTAAAAAACAAACTAGTGGGATTTTTTCCGCTGATCACGATCGTTATAGGAGCGTTTTTCTTCAGAATTTGAATTTACATTGTTTGGTGTAAAAATATACAGCGAGTTCCATTAAAGAAAAACACACTTTTGGAAATAACTCGAGAACTGGATGCGCAATTGTTTTTCTGTTTTGACGATCATAATCAGCGGAAAAAATCTCACTAGTTTGCTGATTTAACCGACTTCGTACCTACAATAATAAGGGAGTTAGCTAAAAAGTTACATAGGTACCTAAGTCCTTTATTTATCATTTTCATGCATGGATTTTTAAGAAATGAAGGGATGGTCCGCTTTTATTTAGAATTTCAAAATTTTAATTTAGCTTCAAGATCTTATTTTTTTCTAAAAACACCCTACCGAATGATCATAAAAACTGTTTCTAATTTCTCAAATTTTGATAATCGAACTATTTCCATTCTTTGTTTTATGCATGTATGTATGGATTTAATGATTAAAAATTATTTTTTTATATTTATTTGTGCCAATTCTTTTATTTAAATGTATTAATTTTGTGAATTTATTGTAAGTAAAAATTTTATGTCACTTTTTTATACTGTCACACGTTTTTTAAAAAAAATCTTGTCAAAGACCCTAGCCAGTGGCGAAACGTGGATTATTTACATAAAATAGTTTCTTGTGCCAATAAATTAACAAAATTAATAAATTTAATTGAAAATTAAGCTCAAGATCGTGGCTTTTCTGCTTCTGTTCTAGTTCGTCATATTTTCTTCAAAGCACATGCGGCGAACAAAAGTGAAAAAGTCAGAGAAAAGTCACTGTTAGTATCCTGGACCGTTGATTGACCATCAGTCAACGCCTGGACTTTATTTAGTAGATTTGAAAATTCTAAATAAAATCAGGTGATGTTGCGTTGGCTCTTCTGTATGGCTAATATACGTAGGCAGATGCCAGATTTTCATTCCAAACAAAACAAAGCCACGTGCTTTCTGACGTTTTAACCTAACCTCTGAAATATAATTATAGTTGTTTTCAAGTTTTTACACGTAAGCCCAACACACAAATTGAAAATAAACTGTTTTCACTGCAAAACGTCTATAATTATATTGCAAAAACTAGTTTAAGACGTTGTAAATAATATCGATAAACGTCAAATGGCACGTGCTTTTGTTTTGTTTGGAATGAAAATCTGACGTATGACGAAGACACTTAGGTCCCCTATGTTCCAAGTTGTGCAGTCTATCCGGGAGATAAGTGGCGCGTCACAAACGTCAGATTTTCATTCCAAACAAAACAAAGCCACGTGCTTTCTGACGTTTTAACCTAACCTCTGAAATATAATTATAATTACATATAGTTGTTTTCAAGTTTTTACGCGTAAGCCCAACACACAAATTGAAAATAAACTGTTTTCAGTGCAAAACGTCTATAATTCGGGACCTAAGTGCCTCCGTCATACGTCAGATTTTCATTCCAAACAAAACAAAAGCACGTGCCATTTGACGTTTATCGATATTATTTAGAACGTCTTAAACTAGTTTTTGTAATATAATTCTAGACGTTTTGCAGTGAAAACAGTTTATTTTCAATTTGTGTGTTGGGCTTACGCGTAAAAACTTGAAAACAACTATATGTAATTATAATTATATTTCAGAGGTTAGGTTAAAACGTCAGAAAGCACGTGGCTTTGTTTTGTTTGGAATGAAAACCTGACCTTTGTGACGCGCCACTTATCTCCCGAATTATATTGCAAAAACTAGTTTAAGACGTTGTAAATAATATCCGATAAACGTCAAATGGCACGTGCTTTTATTTTGTTTGGAATGAAAATCTGACGTATGACGGAGGCACTTAGGTCCCGATTTCCACGTCCATTTCTTTTATTAGAACAACATCTGGCAACACCGCCGAAGATAGAAATGAACTGACAGTTGACAAGATACAAGATATTTGGCATTTGTCAAAATATAATTTTTTGACGTTTTTGTTTGGTGTTTTGATATGGCTGATGGAGATGAGCACCTTTCCGATAATTTTCGGGGGAGGTTGCAAAATTCATCAAACAGCGATGATTCTGAAGCAGAAGATCATGTTGGTTTAGATCTAGGAATAAAAAATTTCAAGACCAATGAGAAATACCGAGAACGTTCCGAAATATATGGTGCCTCAGGTAAATTTGCTTCTATTTGAAAATTGTTGCGTTTATTAATGGGTTCACCTAATGAATTATGTAATTTGTTGTTTTCTAATTTATGTAGTTTTGTATATGTAAAAGTGAGGTTATATCATATTTATATACTTCATTTTAGCATCAGGAGCAACTGATCCACCAAAGAAAGAAGACAATCCATTCTCATTCAAGCACTTTTTAAGAAATGACAACAATTACCGAAATCAAGGAGCTCGTCCTAAAGTGTATTGTGAAGGCCGTCCCATAACTTCAATCTCCGATTTGGATTTACGTCAGTCTACAGAAACAAAGCAGACTCGAATTGTTCCTGAATTTTCCTCTGCCTTACCCGATTTTGTTCAGGACCACCTAGTCGTCGAGCAGTGTTACTTAGGAAAAGAGCAACACAATAGTTTTAATGTAGATGTAAATAATTTGCCGGATTTTGCACCAAGTAGAAATAGTCTCAACATAAATAGATTAAATAATATAGAATCTAGTCGTAATATAGATCAGAGACCAGATAACAGCTCAAATGGTTTAGGTATTCCTTTAGATTTACCTATAAGACCTCCTACTGAGTTTCCCTTGGATTTGCCTCTCACAGATAACAACGAGCCGTGCAGCTCCAGAAACTACCCTTCAAATACAGAAGTAAGTCGGTTGTCTTGTGTTATTAAGAGTAATCAAAGGCAGGTATTTTTAGGTGGGTGTATCAAAAAGTCTTCCAGATTTTTTGGCAGATGGGGCAGTACATACCCAACAGAACGACAGCTCCACTATTATTCAGAGTCCTGAATGGGAAATAGATAGGTTACGACAAGAACTAGAATATACAAGACGAAAGTTAAATGAGCAGTCGAAAAGAGCAGATATTTTGCAACGGGAGCTTGAGGTGTCACGGAATAAGGAACATGAATATACCCAAAGTTTCGTTAAATCTTTAGAGCAAGCTGAAGAAAATTTAGGTCAAAGTATTGTAAGTGGTGAATGTTTTCTTGAGTTGTCAACATTAATACTGTCGTTTGTTAGAGACGTGCTACATCAGCCGAAAATACAGTATTGAAACTTCGACAAGAAGTTAAATCACTTACGGTGAGTTAGACGCAATTGTACTTTTTGCACGTACATACAACTTCGATAATCTGGGCATATCATTTTTGTCATTGTCATATGTCTGTTTGGAATGGAGAGGAAATACACCTTATTATTATTATTGCTTGTGGACTGTTTTTTACTATAAACGTCAAAATTGCTGTTCCACTTTACAGTTCAATTCCGCTTAAAATGCCATAACCAATTACATTTTGAGGTAAAAAAACCCTTATCAACTGTCCGCCAATTAAAGTTTTGAAGGAGGATGTAAACGATTTTATTTGAATGACAACAAAGTGTTAGCTACGGTGGTGTTAGCCTTCCACAAGTAAACAAAGGGCAGCAAAAAAAATTGATAAATAATCATGTTCTTTTAACGAAAAATCACATCGTCTATGGGGGGGGGGGGGGGGGGCTGACGAAAACAGCAATGTCCGGCATAAACGATTCGCGTCGCAAAATGGAACACCACTTTTGGAGATTATAGTACAATAAATATTGGTTATAACGACATGGCTGGGATCAATAAAAACACGTCGCTAAAACCGATCGTCACTATAATAGGTTACTTACCAAAAATGCAATAAAATGATGAAAAACAGATACATAAAAATATATGTAGTGTAATATGTACATATTACAAATTGTTATTCGATCTTTTGGTATTTTACCCCCACTGCATTTTTCCCCTTTAAATCTCATTGTTTGTCTGGAGTCATTTTGAAAAAGAGCCCAGTCTCATCAGTGTTGAATACGTCTTTATCTTGGCACCCCCCCATGAATTTTTGGCCAAACATTTTTCAATCAGTTATCGCACACAGCTTCAGATATGGCAGCCGCTTCCCCCGAAATTTTTCCCCAGACAACGCAGTGCTGTTTGTGCCACCTTTGAATGTAACCAACTTAACATTTGAAATTTTGCATTCCCATTTCTCAACGCCAGTTCGTTTGCTTTAAATTGTAATACTGGTCCATTAATGGGTACATTGTCACTTCTCTGAATTTTAAACCATTTTAGTAAAGCTTGATCAATATTTTCCTAACTTGATTTTCTGATTTTTTTTGCTGCGGTGTTGATGTTACTGCCAGTAAAATAATTTGCTATCCTGTCCCGTCTATTCCAAATTGTAGCAATAGTAGAATGAGAAACCTGGCAAAAATGGGCGTGCAAACGAACCGCATTTTAGGTTAAGTGTGTACTTATACGCCCAAACCAGCTGCTATAGTTGAATCTTTTTCTCCATTTCTCAGTCATTCTGACTTTTACCTTCTCTTCCTGATTGAAAACTTTACGATCCTTCTTTTGCGCTTGCACGTTATCCATAACTTAGACAATAAAGATCGATTTCACTTGCACGTCAACACTCACGGATTCGTGGAATCCCCTAAATCGATCGTCGACGCATTTATTTCCAGCTGCGCACGTTGTTATATGCAATAATATGTGCGTCAAAGCCTTCGCTAAATGCAATATGTCGTTATTTCGGATGTCGTAATAACCAATACATTACTATTAAAAACTAACCGGGAATCAAACGGGACTATCAATTTACGTCGCTATACCTGATATGTCGTTATATCCATTGTTGTTATTAGTGATATCAACTGTACGAGGTGTCCCAAACTGGACGCATTCTTATGGGAACACCCCTTATTTGAAGAGATAGAAAAAAATTAACCAAGGTGTCCAGAGCTCCAATTTAATGAGAAAACCACTGGCGCAAACAAAACTTTGCTATCTCTTATCGTTTGGCCGCTAGAGGGCGATTCTCAAATTTCGTCAATTTCTTTTATGTCCTATAACTTGTTTATTAATAAAGATAATATTAATTTTGGTAAAAACTTTTTAAGGCACTTTTTTCCGTAGAATCCATTGCAATAGGCAGTTTTTTTACAGGGCGTTTAGATTTTCGTGCACCACCCCAAACTCTTTTTTTTTGTATAGACCACCCTATATATTATGAGATTTTTGAAAAGCTCGTAAAATTTCCTAAATTTTGATGTATCACTTGTCATGTTTATCTTAAAAACCATTAGCAACATTTAAAGAATTATTAATTTAATATAATAACTATGAGTAATCTTATCATGAAACTTTAGATCTGTGGTTTTAATCATAACATGTTAGCATCCTATGTCATTTTATTAGTCATGGCAATCTTTATTTCTGTAGGCACAATTATTTTAATTTTTAAATCGTAATGTTGCTAATGGTTTTTAATATAAACATAAGTGATACATCAAAATTTAGGAAATTTTACGAGCTTTTCAAAAATCTCATAATATATAGGGTGGTCTATATAAAAAAAATGAGTTTGGGGTGGTGCACGAAAATCTAAACGCCCTGTAAAAAAACTGCCTATTGCAATGGATTCTACGGAAAAAAGTGCCTTAAGAAAGTTTTTACCAAAATTAATTATCCTTATTAATAAACAAGTTATAGGACATAAAAGAAATCGACGAAATTTGAGAATCGCCCTCTAGCGGCCAAACGATAAGAGATAGCAAAGTTTTGTTTGCGCCAGTGGTTTTCTCATTAAATTTGAGCTCCGGACACCTTGGTTAATTTTTTTCTATCTCTTCAAATAAGGGGTGTTCCCATAAGAACGCGTCCAGTTTGGGACACCTTGTACATAGAAACACTGAAAATTTCAGAAACTGACCTACTACTGTTGCCTTTCTCAAGATTACAGTATTTTACATTCTTTATCGAGGGTAACCATTTTATGTGACCATTTATTTGGAACCATTTTTGTACATACTTCTGCACATAATAAATATCCAAATAACAGATGCAGAGGCTAGATTTGTAAACAGTCCAATAAATAGAGGCATCTGAGTTATTGGAGTGTTCAGTATAGTGTCCTGATTATAGACGCTGCACTGTATTTTTTTGTTTACAAATTATCCCCATTATTAATAATTCTTATGGTTATTATTCTATATTATTTTCACTCTCTGGTCTCGACTTAAAGCTCCATTAACATCTTTTTGAGCAAAAAGTTCTCTTCTATTTTCATAGTATTTTTTTGTTGAATAGAATCAAGTTAATGAATTACAACGAGAAAATATGACTTTACGTGGAGATGAAGGAGCCTCAGGTGGTCCTAGTCTTTCAACACCAGCAAACGAAATGTATTCACAACGATTGGCTCAGGAACTTAGAAATGCAGCGAGCACTGCAGAACATTCGCTGAGGTAAGAACTATTCTCGTGAAAATTCAGGGTGATGAAAATAAAGTAGCAGAAGATTGAAATACATGCTTCAATCTATACAACCTTAACTCATGGTCTCTGTAAACTAAAAGACCAGAATGTCTCCCCGCCACTTTTTTGATTTGTGTCAGGTGATGTGATTAAACTAATTGTTTTTGTACTCATTTCATATAATTACAAGCTTAATGAAATATATACCAATTTATAGGAAATAGTAAGTTATTTTGAACGAAACTTAATTTTATAATGAAGAAGAAAAGAAATGATTCGGTTTGTTTGCCCACAGCAACCGCATATCATGATTTCGCTCTTTTGGAGCACATCAGTACGGTGCAGCTGTGTGCGAACAAACCAAACCAGCCTCTAGTCTTTAAAGGCGAGCGGGCCACATCAGTAAGCGAGCGGCAACTCCAAAGAGTTGGCTCTCTCTCACTGACCGTCCCCTCTAAGACATATTTAGTCAATGTTGAAGAATTTAAATAAGAATTCGACAAGAACTTGCTCCAACAACTACTCCCCGGGCAAATACCCCAACAGGCATTGAATTACAGAGCAAGTCCTTGACGATAGCGTGTACTAAACGGAAACACAACAACAGGAAACCCCCTACTATTAACTAATGCAGGCATGAAGAATCCATTCGAAGCTCCATAGCAGGGCGCTATACTGCTTTTGTGACCCTGTATCGTCACACCTTAAAAGGGATCAAAATGTGGCTTTGAGACATTCTGACCTTTTAGTTTATGCAGGTCATGGTTCAAATCTATACTTGACATCTGTAAACAGCAGAAATATCTGAGTATATACATGCAATTTCTTTTGAAGGCAACTATTGACTGGCGTTGACAATTTAAGAATAATGGCTGCTACGTTAGAAAATGTGAATCGCATAGAGGAAAGGACTGATAAATTTTTAGATTTAGAAGATGAGGGTGGACCAGCTCTGTAAAGTTTTTATATATTTTCGCACCATAGTTGAGTAGGTAACAAAAAATATTTAATTGTATTTTTGTTCTGTAAATATTCATAGTATATTTTTATTTCAAATATTGTAGGTTCCATTATTTGTCATTTTTCGCAGGTAGAAATATTTGCTTGATTTTTTATAGTAAAATGCTCATGTAAACTAAGGCAATCTTAGTTGGTTTTGAACAAATTTGCAATTGTAAACCATTAAATATTTTAACAGTTTGTCTATTAAATGTGACATCACAATATTGGTACTTTTTATTTACAAGTCAGCATTAAAGGTACGGCGAGATTTATGACTTTGTCGTCGGACAGTAAAATCTGTGTCGTCAATCACTTGTTGACCAGCCAAATTGGGCGACATAGTATAATAAGTCGGGAAAAATGCTTCCACACTACTTTCCCTTTTTAATATATCTCCTTCTTCTTGTCCCGCATATAATCTATTCTGCCTTCTCCCCGCTTCCGATTAGGATAACTCCTGCCTCGTTTTTACATTATGCAAAATTGAATTTTAACATTTCTATATTTGTAATCCATCTTATATTATTTAGGTTGCAATACTAAATATAATAATAATAATAAATGGCCTTTATTTAAGTTAAGTAGACAGAAGTAGACGGAAGGGAGTGAGACAGGGATGTGCATTGTCACCTCTAGTTTTCAACTTATATATCGAAGATGCGATTAATATTGTTAAGGAAAGAACAGCCTCAGGGATCAATGTACAGGGCCAAACTATTAACATGCTCAGATTTGCGGATGATATAGCAGTGTTAGCATCTAGCAAAGAAGAATTACGAGCGGCTTTGAATGAAATGGAAGCAGTTTTGACACAGGGCTTCGGCATGAAAATCAATAAAAAGAAAACTAAAATTTTGGTATGTAGGGGATGTGAAAATAGAACTAAAATGGAAATACAAATTGGAAATGAGAAGATAGAGGAGGTCGCGGATTTTTGCTACTTAGGAAGTAAAATAACTCAAGACGGTAGGAGCACTAAAGATATAAAACAAAGAATGGCGCAGGGCCGAGTTGCGTTTAACAAAAAGAAACAACTGTTATGCTCGAGAACGGTTAATATAGAGACTAGGAAGAGACTCTTAACGTCGTATGTATGGAGTACGGCATTATACGGGTGCGAAACTTGGACAATAGGAGAAGCGGATAGAAAAAGAGTAGAAGCGTTTGAAATGTGGTGCTACAGACGCATGATGAAGATACCGTGGATAGATAAGGTTAGCAATAGGGAAGTATTAGAAAGAGTTGGGGAAAAGCGAAAGGTATGGAAAACAATAAAGAGTAGGAGAGATAGGATGGTAGGACACCTTCTAAGGCACGAGGGAATAGTTCGTGACATACTAGAGTCAGAGATAGGAATAAAAAGAGGTAGGGGTAGGCCTAGATTAGACTACTGCTCTCAAATAGTTAGGGATGTAGGATGTTCTACTTTTAGGGAAATGCGTAGGTTAGCTCAGGATAGAAAAGAATGGAGGTACGCGTCCAACCAGTCTTCGGACTGAGAACCTTATGATGAGACAGAAAATTAAATTACAAATTGAAACGTAATCGCCCATGGCGAGATTCAGCTTGAGTGGATACAAGGATTCACTCAGCTGTTCTTCCATCTAACCACGGAAGAAAAATAAGAGGAAAATAGATATAGAGTAGTGGATAGAGAAGCGAAACAAACAGTAGACAGTAGAAGATAGATAGACAGAGAAGAAAGGATATATGACGTATTCCAAAACACAATACCAAATAAACCCAAGATGCTGCACATCGATCCGAGGTTCAGTCACTGCCCACCCAACAACAAGGTGAACATCTTACTCGAAAAACTTTCTATAGTACGGACAATTCTGATGGACACAGGTACAGAATTCAGAATTTTTGTAATGTTGTAGGAAAATGAGCGCTTAAATATTTGCCTGTGATGCAAAGGAATTGTCAAGGTTCCCCTGAATCTCACGTTCAAGTTGTGCACATCGGTTCTAAATGTAATACGCTCAGACAAATAGGGAGGATGCTTATGCAAAACAATGTCAAAAAATTTACGGGGCGAGTGTAACAAGCGCCTATTCTTCATACTCAACCATTTGATCTCTTTAAGTTTATGACTAACGTGCTGATATCGGCGAATGCCAAAAATTAATCTTATACAGGAATTTTGAAGTTTTTGTAATCTGTTGCAATCAAACGCAGTTAGGCAAGAACTGTACACTGTATCACAGTAATTTACCTGAGACAGAACAAGAGATTCACAAAGCATCATCTTTATCCGTCGATCAAGTACATGCCTGCTTTGATATATTAATCGCAAGTTAGGGTAGGCCTTCTGCAAACAACTACTTAAATGAGAAGAAAATCTTAAATTATCATCTAATAAAAGACTCAGACTCTTTACTTTGCTATTGAACGGTATAACTGAATTATTATTTCTTAATATTATTTTTTCTCCATATTTGTGAAGGAAATTTAAACGTTTACCTTTTGGACCAAAAATTATTGCAACAGATTTACTAGGATTAAGATTAAGGCAATGCTTTAACGAGAAAGAGAGCAAATTAGCTAGGTCGTAATTAATGGCAGCCACTGCCGGAGAGCACTCATCCGGATCAAATGATAAATACAACTGAGTATCGTCGGCATAGAAGTGTTGATTGCAAGACATAAAAGCTGAGGGAATGTCACAAGCGTATATCGTGAACAGAATGGGGCCCAGCAGTGAGCCCTGAGGAACACCGGCAGTCACGGATAATTGATCGGATGACTAAACCCCCATGCGTCACCAGTTGACCTCTATTATTCAGGAAATTGTTCCCTAGTGCAACTGAGGAAGGACCCAAACCAATATATAATGTAAAATGGAGCTCAAGAGATGGTGATTCAAAGTGTCGAAGGCCCTGGAGAAGTCCAGCAGCACCAAAACAGAGAGCTTTCCTTCATCCCAGGATTTAAAAATATCGTCTGTAACATTTAACATCGCTGTACTACAGCTATAACCTTTTCTAAAACCGGACTGGTACTTGGGTAAAATATTGTATTTTCTTATGTGAAATTCAATTTGATTCGCCAAAACTCTCCAGAACCTTCGACATAGTAGGTAAAATACTAATAGGACGAAGGTGACTAAAACTGGTGGGATTTGTAATCTTAGGGATAGGAACGACTCTAGCAACCTTCCACGAGGAGGGAAATACGGAACTAATAATACAAAAATTTATTATATGAGTAATGTAAGGTAGTAAAAAGGGCAAACGTAGCTTTATTGTTGCAATATTAATACCGTCAAGGCCCATAGCCTTACTCCTAATATGCGATATTATATTCAATACCTCAATATCACTCACAGGAGAGAAGATTAATCGAGAACAAACGCCATCCCTAACATGATCACTATAAAATTTCATGGTATAGATTCATCTGGGGAAACACTGGGAATGGAATTGACAAAGTAATCATTAATGGCAATGGCATTCACATCAGATATAGAATTTGAGAACTTGCTATTATTACTGTTACATTTACGAGACTGAAAATTGAGAGTTCTCAAAATCTGCCAAGATTCCCTAAGGGTACTGCCTTTAAACTTAGTCGAATAGTAAGCTTTTTTCTCCCTTCGTATTAGAGACGTTGCCATGTTTCTAAGGCACTTATACTCCCGCCAGTCCGAAGGATTTCTTGTGGATTTAAATTTAGTAAGCATATTATCTCTATCCCTCGTAGTTGCTCGAACGGAATCTGTTCTCCATGGCACTCATATTTAAAAATAACCTGCAATGTTCCTGCCATGGCGCCTACTTGCAACCATGTAAAATCCCACGACTTTTAATGTGACTAGATGATAATTGTTGTTATTTATATTATTTAGCAAAGGAAAGAATTCTGCCAGTCCTAAAAATCCGCCACTTTACATATCTGCACAATAGGAAATATGGTGCTGCCAAAAACAACAGATATATTTGTTAATAAATATTATTTCAGCAAACAGTTACAAACATTACATTGATATTACTGGCGAGAACTCAATAGACAAAACTGAAACAATAAATTACAGTCAGGCATTTATCTCTTCGAGCATCTGCTTGAATTCCACATCTGTCTGAGTTTGCATACTTGCCATATCTTTGCACCCAAGGAGGTTTCTCTTGTTATAAAACATCATGGTTTGACTTTCCACGTTACGGACTATATCATCAAAAACAGTCTGAGTATGGTTATCATTAAATCCAAGTCCGTCTAATAAAATATCTTCGCAAGTCTGAGTGTACATGTGTGAATAATAATCGCAGACATTGAACATCTCATCTTGGAACATGAAATCAGTTTGAGTTTCGCTATTGCAATTGAAGAAGTTTGTATCGAAATCATTTAAAGCTAAATCTTTTTCAGTTAAAGTCTGTGTGCTAGAAGAGTTTCTTTCAATGGTTTCTGCATTGAAATCAAAATCGGTCAGGGAAAATGACGTATTACTGGATTGCGTCTTGGAATCCACTATTTCTGTTTGAGTCCTTGCACTCCTCTTGTTTAAATTATCATCGGGACCAACTCCTTCAGTCAATAGCTTTTTAGCTATGTAATCTCCAACTGTTTGAGTTTCTACACAAACTTGAATCTTTTTATCACAACTTGGTAACTTCACCGAAAGTTTTGTTAAGTCTTCTGTTTGCATAGCCTTATGCATAACATTGGTCTCCTTTTTAATTTCTAAAGCTGCTACAAATACTGTGACATCTTGTGATAATTTTGGAAGAAGAAGAGGCCTGCCTTTGGCAATCAATGTTTCAGTACTACCATCTATTATTGTAACAGATGCAGAATTCATTTTATATGCTACTTTTTCAAGTATATCGTGCTTCTTGCGCCGTCCATGTGTTTTCAAGCTTTCAAAGCTTTCATATGAAGCACTGCAGTCACAGCATTTGAAAACAACTCCGCAGTATTCCACATGGGCCTTTTTGGACGATTCCGTGGAAAATCCTTTTGTACAATTTTCGCAATTGTAAGATTTCTCACAGTGAACTTTCAAAAAATGTTGCTTCAGCAATTTCAGATTTTTGAAAAACGATTTGTTGTGATAAGTACAATCAATATCTGGACAGTGGTACTCTTTCTTATTATTGTCTGTTTGTAATAACTGAGTTTTCTTGTGAGTTTTCGCTAAATGCAAGTTCAAGTTCGACCCTGAAGTAAATACACAACCACAACCATCCTCTGGGCAGTACAATGTGTTCGTGATTTTGCTTAGTTCTACGGCTGTCGGGTATACTTTTAAGGGGCTACTCATTTCTGCAACAATTAAATACAATCAAGTACTCTCTAATCTGTGACTAAAACACAGAAGGATAAATTAGGTGGTAAAAATATTTCTCTACCACTTTGTTTGTTTATTGTTTTAACAACGGAGGTAAATTGACATTAATTTGACAATTGACATTCCAGTTCGGCAATAACGTTATCAGAGCACGGATTTCTTAAAATAATCTGGATATCCAACATGCGGTTGTAACAAAGCACGATTGGAATGCCTATGTTACCTAATGAACTTAGGTGGCATTCATAATTTGTTCTGTTAATGCGCTACAGGTATCAGGGTCCCAGAGAAAAGAAGGAAGTAGGCGTCATCCTATTTGAAAATGGATGGGAGAAGCAAGCGCGCGCCATTTGAGATTTAAAACATGCGACAGCGAAGGTTTGCACACGTCCCATGTATGACGCGAAGGATCAACGTCACAATTGGTGCAGACGGCACCAATGCCCCCGCTGGAAAATCTCGGAAGAAGACCGCAGAATCCACCCCCCCCAGAGTCTTATAAAAGCTACTGTCCTGATGGCCAAGAGATTCATTTCAACCTTATTTCTCCGACTTCGAATTAAGAATCCTTCCGATTCAGAATTCATTTACCGCCGCCGATTCTCAATACTGACTTTATTTAACCGCGACGTACTGAGTAACGTTCTCGTTTCGCCGTTCGATCTGCAGATATATCCTCCGCTACCGTTTTCATGTAAGTGCCTATATGGTTATTTATTGCTAGCTTGTCTAGCAATATTTAAACATTATCCAACCCACGTGGTTGGAGCTGACTAGTTGTACGGCAACGAGTCTGCCGAAATCGGAGCTCTCTGGCAGGGGTAGGAACCACTTAATTACGTTTTCTCCGCTGGTTATTTATAGCCACCTGGAATTTCTTTGTGGTGACCGGTTTCCACCCAAACCTAGAGGCAGCCGGTGTATGGTAGGACGTATCCATTACATATTGGTTAGCGGCCTCCCCGAAGGGATTGCACTCTGGAGTGCGACACCGAAGATCCCGTACCTAAACCCCCGACTGGACTGTATTTCAATACTGCTACGTAACGTCCAGAACCCCAGACCTATATTGTACAGATCGCACGCCGTACGTTCGACGTGTATCAGGACATCAGAATTCAATGAGAGGTTCGCCCGGCGAACAACTCATTTAATTATTAACTTGTACCGTACAGACCGTTTGACAGACCGACTTGAGAATTTGAATTATTGCCGCGAAGTCCTGTATTAATTGTCACTGTAAATATTTTGTATATATCTGATTTAATCAACTATAGTGTAAATAGTTAAAGTAATAGAGTTGATTTTAAGTTGTTCCTGTGTTCTATTTATCATCGTTTAGCAATAGAGAACCCTACCCTTTCTTCGACAAAGAGCTCAAGGGGATTGTCGACGATTACATGTCCAACCGACCGTATCCAGGTTTAGTTGGTACCGAAAGTAAGATACAAACTACCGTTGCACAACAAAAGACATAAGTATCGTTGCACGGTAGTGGGGATATAATAAAATGGTTTGGGTATATTGTCCGCCATGATGATCTCCTTTTTAGTGATTTTTGTCTAGTGCCTAGTGGGAAACTCAATATTGTTGTGTCGTAACTGTTTGTCAAATAATGTCAATTGTCTTTTTGTGACCCAGTTTTGATTTGACGTTCGTCGTTTGTGTACAATTCTATTGTTTTAACAAATTAAACTTGGTGCTTAATATTATATAGATTTTATTAATTTCATTGTGCAGATACATTTTATTACAAAACATAATTAGCAGTGGTTGACGGGGTGCATTTCAAAAGTGTATTTTCATTATTTTTTCATTATGGTCCATTGTTTTGTATTGGGCTGCAAAAATGCTCATAAGAATACCAAAGGGAGAAATATAACTTTTCATATGTAAGCTAAATTGTTTTTGGCCAGTATCTAATCATCAGTAGCCTCAATCTCAAATGATCTTATTTACATAAATAAATTTAGTGCTATTGCTATACTCTAAGATAAATGGTTAAAAATACTGATAATTTTTTCACTATTATACTTATAAAATTGTTACCATTAACTGTTTGCATTATTTCATACTACATAATAATATTTAACTTGATAATTTTTTTGGAAATATGCATGGCTTCATTCCATTCAATTTCGTTGGCGCGTGAAGTTAATCCTCCAATGAAAGTGGAAAGCAATAGCTGTGTTATTGGTCGGCGGCAACCAATCAAAAGGGAACTCAACATGGCGGCCATTATGGCGGCCTGTATACCCAAGTCTGTTTCTGATGCTAACTAGATATCTATATATATTTTTCTAATCTGTGTATCAGAGTCATCTCGAATGCACTAACCCGAAGTAGGGAGTTTATTTACAGGAATTACAGTTCCGAAAACGTCAGACATTGAAATAAGTCTTATCATTTTAAAAATTTCAATCAACTGATAAAAATTATTAGTGTTTGTCGTACGTTTCAACGATTAAACGATATTGAATTGATGGATTTGAAAACAACTGTTGAATAAATCAAATGTAGTGCCATGCAACTTCCGCACCATTTTCACTTTTTACCATGAAGATTTAAATTGCAATGGACATAACGAAACGAATACGGTTAAACACATCTTTTCCTAATTTAGCAGCTTGGAGGAAGTTGAATCATGAAAACCCGTTCTCTAAGGTAAGTAATTAATATACTGAGATAACGCAAATATAAACCCATGTTCCAATTTCGCGCTCTGATCATAAGCTTTCCGCATTTTAACACTAGAGGACTCGAAGACGTCTACTGTGTTGTGATAAAAATGTTGAACATGTCAAAATAATTCCTAGAAATGTGTTGTGCGTTGACGTGAGCGGAGAACGTGGTTTATCCATGCAGACAATTATGTTGTAAATATTAGTGCATAAGTTCCTCAAAAGTATTTTAATCAAAATAATGAAAAAGATATTTGGTGTAACACGATATGAAAAAATACCACAGACTGTTTTTAAAGACATAGAAGGGGACCCCAAACACCGAAATTCTAATGCGGTATGAATTAATTTAATTGCTTTAAGTTATTGTTTAATTGGAATGTGCTTTTATTTTTATTATTTGCAAATGAACGGCTTTGGCCATCCATAGAATTAATTATACGTAGATGCAATAGTAATTTGTGCTGGATCAATACTACCTATGCATGTACAGTCTACATGAAAATGCTCCAACCTGAGCTAGAAACACTAGAAATAAGAAAAAATATAAGTGCATTCTTTATAATTGATTGCATGCTTGTGCAGATTAGCGAAACCTCCAGCGAAACATTGATGGTTTTGAGGCCTTCTTGCCATCACACAATTCACCTACTTTTTAAATTATTTTCGGCCTCTATTTTGCAAGTTTTTGTTGTTATTTTAACTGAAATATACCTATAACCCATTTTATGAAACAATAATAATGCTTAAATATTGGTGCATTTATGTAGAATTAACTAGATAGGTAATTAAATGGTATTTCATGGTCATTAAATGAATTCC
The DNA here is from genome assembly GCA_963966045.1 of Xestobium rufovillosum. NCBI lineage: Eukaryota > Metazoa > Arthropoda > Insecta > Coleoptera > Ptinidae > Xestobium > Xestobium rufovillosum. The sequence continues at coordinate 34,711,165 of OZ014493.1, forward strand.
AAAAACCCATAGTAATTATGTATAGGTAGGTAATCTAGGTATAATTCCTATCATAATTTACTCTCGAATGATTTAAATAAAAATGACAAAAATTTGTTGTTTAACTTGAGTTTAGATATAAATAAAATACCTACTGCTCTACTGCATCCTGGAAAAGATGTGCCGAGTGCCGAAAACTGGCTTCACATGGTACTGAAGACAGTGGTGGCTCGTCAAATGATTTCTAATTGAATTTTAAGTCGAATTTTAATCCTGCACTTTATGGAAATGAAAGTGGTCATTTTGAGAAGCTCAGCATTCGTCGATAATTTAAATTCTCCTATTATTTCAGACGTTTTACATGTTCGTTCAAATTCAAAATTTTTATTAGATACATATTTATTTTGGAAATATTTAAAATTACGTCAACTAGACGCAGGCTTTATTGACGCGTTCGTAGGGTACCTACTACAATGCATCTTAATTTCTTGTTTAAATATCTAGCCTAGATTGATAAAACCTATTGTAAACACGTTACAAACAGTTCATATTGTGAATTTCATTTATCTACTTTTACTTGCTTTCGGCATTGAAGAACGAAACTATAAGTTTTTGTGTATGATGGCAAGAGTACCGCTAAAATCAATTAATCCGGTCAAAGTCAGTGTTCTAAGAGATCTCAATGACGAGCATTTAAATAAACGTTTAATTGTTAATAAGTAATTCTTCATTGATTTGTTTTTTTTTTTGTTTGAAAACTCGTTCTCAGGGTTATAAAAACATAGACAGCCTTCTACGTTTTCCCGAGTTTTTCCTTATGTTCTATTGAATTCTCTGGCTGTTAAAATTTTAATTTGGCATCACTACATCGTATAAAACAAAGTCGCTTTCTCTGTCCCAATATCCCTATGTATGCTTAAATCTTTAAAACTACACAACGGATTTTGATGCGGTTTTTTTTAATAGATAGAGTGATTGAAGAGGAAGGTTTATATGTATAATAACATCCATTAAATAGTGGAGAAATACTTTTATTTTTGAGGTTTCTAATGTGATGTCGTAAATAATTACATTTTTTCCACTTACATTGCAAACGCAGGCTGAACCCTACGAGATTTATCAAAATAATGTACTAAGTATTGTACACATTGAAAAGGTCTTCAGAAAACTCCGCGATGGTATATGTCTATCTCTTATGGATATCCCACAATAACATTTTTTTGTCATTTACTTTTTACGACAAATAATGGCTAATTTTCGAAGCGATTTTAACCAATACAGCATTAATCCTTATCCAAATCAAAACTACTGGATCGATTTTAATCATTTTTTCAGTGAGTGACATAGGCTATATATTTTATACCCGTGCGAAGCCGGAGCGGGCCGCTAGTTACTAATAAATTGACTTCAAAGATAGGTATAAATTTGTTCAAAACATGCAAATTATAAACGTTTCAGTGTCATTTGGTCCCAGTTGTTAAAAGTTTTGCACTAAACGAATACCCGCCCGGCGAATATACCTATAGATAATTATTTCTAAGATAATTCAGCTGCATGCAACTTGAAATGATTTCAGATGGCTTGTAACTGGGGCATTTTATTAAATTATTGAACCGAGTTCAATCAATATATCAATATGTTTACATTTACTTGGACAAGTTTACTTGCAATAAGTAATATGTAATATCCATTAACCGGTACGTACCTACCTGTGTGTTTTTATATGGGGTTTATTTATAGTATAGGTACCTAATGAAGACCAAGAAATCGTTGATGAAATCTGTAATTAATACAGTAGGTACCTACATACATGTAGGTCCAGTTTTGAATCGACAAACTTTGGGAACCTACATAGAATTCTTCAAAATAATAGGGGTTTGTCATATGAACTACATATACGATACACATATTACTCAAAAACGCTTTCTTTCAATGTGCAAATATTTTTCAGGGTCTTTGTAATAATCTGCGAAACTAAAAAGGGGGCGACTTTCAAATTTGGCATGTGGGGACGTGTACTTTGCAGTTCACAACTTTTTAACCAAGGAAATATTTGGTTTATTTGCAATGATTTTATGCCAAAATCACTTTCCACATCTTTCTCATGCTAGAATCGTCAAAAATATTAGCAAGCAAAAAGTTCAGTACGTTGTAGCTACTGAACTTATTAAATATCGCGAAAACTAATTGAAATATCTGAACATTCAAAGAGGCAAGAAACTTTGAAGAAAGACCGCGGCGATTTCATATTTGACATTAAAATTGTTGATTAGTGGCGTAAGACAGAAAAGCAGGGGTAGGTTTTGACTTTTGACCTCAAAAAAATATCATCCAACGCCTGGAATTAAGTGACGTTGCCAAATAACAGTTATAACCTACCTACAAAGTATGATTGCCAAATTTATGAAAGTCGCGCCTTTCCTTTTTATCATATTATTACGGAAAAATCTTCATAAAAATGAAATTCCGGGTCATTTATCCCTATAGAAGAAAGCGTTTTGGCGTACTAATGAAGGAGACTGGGTAGTTCGAGAATATTTTTCTTGTATTCTCTTTAGAGAGTCGAGGAGAGAGCGCTCCAGGCCATTCGCGATCACGTCTCGGAAGCTCCGGGAAAGTCTCGAATAAAATTTATGGGCGACTCGTAACACTGCCCTCTCTGCATGTGCTTCGATCAACCGCCTGTCTTCCTTGATATACCTACATCGAAGCAGTCCAAATGGCAGAGGCGTGGAAATCGACGTTATTTATTTCATTCATCACTCTGTGCGATGCTTCACAACTGTTCTGTAGATTTGGCGATCGACCCGCTTTGTTCAGTTGTGTAACGATACATACTTTGATGGCATGGGGAGTCACTGCCCTGTCATTTTTTAATCGTGCCCGGTTCCTTAAATCTCCGTAATTTCCATTATCGGTAACCGGCGGTAACTGGAGAAGGTTCATCCTCAAGCTCGCAGACATTTCACGGTGAACATCAACATTATACCAACGCATCAGCTCGAAACTCCGCGTTCGTGGAATTTTGCTCGTTGTGTAAACTATATTTATGTACCAATCGGTCACATCCACTCCATCCCATTAACTTCATAACGTCTGATTGGCTAGCGCTGCAAAGAAGGGGTTTGTTTGGAATGGAAAGTGACAGTTGTGACGACGTGACGAGCAACTTTTGTAGTAGTTAGGTACTGCAAAGAATATAGTTGCTCGTCACAACTGGTGGTAGCTACTAAGCGACTACAGAAGTTGCTCGTCACAACCTTACAACTGTCACTTTCCATTCCAAACAACCCCTTCTTTGCAGCGCTAGCCAATCCGATGGTATAAAGTTAATCTAATGGAATGGAGGGAACCGAACCACGAATTAGTGCAGCAACGTCTGGTCTGACCCAGAGCTATCATCCTGATCCTGATCCTGATCGTAAAGCCGTTGCACTAGTTGATGCTGTGAAACTACAGTTTAGTGGAAACACGTCTTTATTCGGCTACGGCTAGTCTACTGTTTTCTCGACAAATCCACTTGAGATTGCCATAAATGCGTCTGTCAAAAATTCTAACTAAACACATTGTTTGGAAATGTTATATTGCGTCATAAAAATAACAGTTTTTGCCTAGTCACAAAAGAGTTATGCCAAAACTTATTTTAATTTTGATCATTATTAAATTGCCTTCGTGGTTTTAATTCATTTATCGTTGTTTGGGTAGGTAGAACACCCAGTTTACCTTTTCTGTCTTACATGTACTGCTCTGATATTAGAATATAGAATTATTATATTTTGTTTCATAATTTTACAGCTTGAAAGATAATGCCTCTAACGAGGCCTCCAAAATTCCCGCCATAAAGATTGTTAGTTAGGTCGTAGACTGGTTAGGTGTACCTACTTAATTTCTTGAAAAAGTGTTGTTAATTTTTATTTTTGGTCGCTTTTAAAGTCCTTTGTTAACACGCTACAAATAGTTATTAAACGTAGCGAGCTTGTTAACTAATTATTAACCTTCGAACAACTGGGATAAAACTGTTTAAAAAGCCTATTGCCTTGCGTTGCATTATTGTAAATTGTAAGTAATGTAACTGTTACTCTTTTTCATGGAGTAGGTATTGCGGCATGTGGAGAAATAGATTTCAAAATCCGGCCTTAGGTAGGTACATAACAAAAATTTCGACATAAACTCAAACACTTGAAATTAGCTTTCTTCCAAGAACCGAAGTGATCCATGCACCGTGCAACACCTTTGTAAGCACACCCTCAATTAAAAATTTAACATTTTAAAAGGCAATCGTCAAGAGCTAATATACCCATTGGTGGTTTCCTAATTGCATGTGATTCATTCGTAATCTCATTTTAAATTAATGAAGAACCCTTCATTTTCTAGATACATGTTGATAAATTTTATTTTTTATAAACAAATTACTCAAATTTAGTCCATTTAGCCTTTTGTCATATCATTTTGGGGATAAACGACTGCAATTTACAGAACATTATGTGATGCTATGAGCTGTTTTAACAGCGCCTTGAAGTTAAGCAACTGGTACAGAAGATTCTGCGATTCAGTGTTTGTAACATATAATTATTAAGACTACAAAGAGCTTTGCCTGGCTTATGGCTTTGTCCATAAGACCAATGGGTGGAAAATGTGACCACCAAAGAGAGACAGAAAACAAACAGTCCTTGTGAAGCGGACCGACCAAACTGCGATTGCGCTCGTAGTGTCAAACCATAGCCATAGCTATGGTCAAATGCACCATGAGTGCGGATGGTAATAACTGAGTCACATAGTCACATAGTACCGTTGAATGACGATAGTACTGAGGAAATGGAAGAAGATACTTCGCCACGTGCTCGGTAACTCCGTCGGTAACCAATGACGGTAAAGATCATGCACTTTTGTTGCACGTTGCACCCGCGCAATTTTCCCAGTTCACTGGAAAAGAATATTGCCATCCTTTACATTGTTCGTTTCACTTTCTCGGCCCAATGCTTTTTCTAGTCTTATTATTTATATGGTTTGTAAACAAGTCGACAGATGTTTTCGCGACCTTGTTTGTTATGAACGCAAATTTAAAAAATACATATAGATTTCTAGCATCAGAAAGTGACTGGAATGCGAAAACCGCCATACTAAGCCCTGTTTTGATTGGTTAGCATTCATTCGTCAACTTATTCCTATATCTACTCCCGAAACAAAGACACTAAAGTATTTTAACGGTAGGTAGTTTTTAGGCAGCATAACAGCAAAAAAAAATATTCGTCTGTGTTTTCGGCGGACACACTTTCCTGCCTTAAATTTGGTGGTGTCAATACAACATATAATGAAGCGTCTTTTTGAAGTAATTTAAGAGTAGAATTCTTACCATTTCTCCAACTGCAACTTTTATTGTACTTGTACACGACAAACCTTGGACGAAGCTACAAACACTCCCCCAACCACTGTCATTATGCTTTCTGTAACCAAATATATCTCCACCAGCACCACTAATAAATTGAATAAAATTAATAAAACCTACTCTAGTTATATTTAATTTATTAAAATACGGCGAAACTTTAGAATACTTTTCTGTCTGAAACTTCAAACGCCAAACTTCAAACAAATGACATCATTGTGACAATCATTCGCAATTTCCACTAGACAAAAATCACTACAAATGAGCTTAGTATGGCGGCCACTATACCCAAGTCATTTTAGTATCTACCGCATGCCAGCATGTCAGATATACATTTATTTGCTGCAGTAGACGTCGGCTTCTTTAAAAGGTGGTTAAAATATAACAAGTTTTAAAAATTAGTGCAAATTTCAGTTTGAAATTGTGCATATTTGTACCTACTAGGTATTTGGCGGTTAGAAGCGAGTAGTGCATTTATTTTTTTATTTATTTTTTTGGTTTTTGAGAAAGGTGAAAATTATTCTTAAATGCCAGTTTAAAGTGACAAATGAAGTTCAGTGCGAGTTTAAACTGGCAATTAAGCGTAAAATGTGACTTTAAACTGACAATTCAACGTAAATGCGACTTTCAATTGGCAGTTAGGCTTAAATGCCAATTTCAACTGACAATTGAACGTGACTGCGAATTTAAACTAACAATTGGGCCTAATTTGAGTTTAAACTAACAATTAAACGTAAACACTACTTTAAATTGGCAGTTAGGCTTACATGCCAATTTAAACTGACAATTGAATGTAAGTGCGAGTTTAAATTGGCGATTAGGCTTAATTGTGAGTTTAAAGTGGTAATTAGGTATAAATACCAGTTTTAACTGACAATTAAACGTAAGTGCGACTCCCAGTATACAATTATCAGTTAGCCTAATTTGCAATTGAAAGTCGCATTTACGTTTAATTGTCAGTTTAAACTCACAATTAAGCCTAATTGCCAGTTTAAAATCGCACTAACGTTCAATTGTCAGTTGAAATTGGCATTTAAGCCTAACTGCCAATTAAAAGTCGCATTTACGTTTAATTGTCAGTTTAAACTCACAATTGCCAGTTGAAACTCGCACTAACGTTCAATTGTCAGTTGAAATTGGCATTTAAGCCTAACTGCCAAAAGAAAGTCGCATTTACATTTCATTGTCAGTTTAAAGTCGCATTTACGCTTAATTGCCGGTTTAAACTAGGGCTGTGCCTACCCGGAATTTTTGGAACCGGGTACCCGGTTCTATAAAATCCGGGTACTCGGATGCCCCGGGTAGCGGGTATTAAATCGGGTACCCGGGTATCCGGGTACCCGAATCCGGGTACCTACCCGTCAATCGTCAATTCCCGGGTCCGGGTAATCGAATTCGCAAATACTCAGGCACGGGTACCAGAATCTCCCGAGTAGCGGGTACCCGATATACGTGGGTAACCGAAATCGCGAATACCCGGATCCCCCTAGGTAGCGGGACCAAAAAATAGTGAATACCCGGTTCCGAATACACGGTTTAACGGGTATCCATATTTACCGAGTAGACCCGGCTATAAGTAAGAAAATTTTCCCATAAAAAGCGAATTCTATGGCCCGGTTTTTCAAAGAATCCAACACCGCGTTAAGTCTGACACCGGCTTTGTTGCTATGATACCGGCTTTCTGATTGGTTGTATCATAGCAACGAAGCCGGTGTCAGACTTAACGCGGTGTTGGATTCTTTGAAAAACCGGGCCTATATCTAGTCTTCATATTCTGTAAGTTGGACCTTATGCATAATTTTATAGCACATATTAAATCACCCTTATTTTAGGATTTCAACATGGTAGGTTTAGGCAAGATGCTATGGTTGGTGTTACCGCGGTGCCGAAAATTTGCTCTTTCGGATTTTGCGCCTGGTTTAAATAATAAGCACTACTTGCATCTAAATAATATAAATAAGGGTTATTTCGTACATAAATAATTACACTGGTGCAATCTTCCTACCAATTTTCTTTACTAACGCGTCGAATGTGAAAAGTTGAAACGCGTAAAAAATCGTCCTAGAAAAACTGACAAATTCTTTAGTTTAATGCCCCTTCCCCACATAAGCTTTATAGATTCTAACACCAAAAGTATTTTATGAACTGAGACATTGAGCAATGTACAGACTTAACTTATTTCACTTACAGCAACCAACTTGAGTTTTCCACAGCACGCTTGGAGCATGGTGTTTATTTATACCGTGTGTCCCGGGAATTCTGAAGCATCCTGTTTAAAATGAGAAATCTGAAAATTGCGATTTCTATGTCCCCAACGTGTTTTAAGGATATTCCGAGTATCAGGACACATACAATGTGGACCAGAGAACGTTTTTGTGCAATAATTTTCAAAGTTTAACAAAAAATATCAATATTTCCGAAAATATATCGCGTTGGAATCAACTTAGTTTAAATATTACTGTAAAGAGTGCTACGGCCATGTCGCAATGGTTGAGTGAGTTTAATCGCGGCACCCCCGACATAGCGTCCAGCGTACGGAGGTTCAAATCCACCTGCGCGGCGTTTACGTGTTTTTACTTGTATTGTTATTTAGAATGAGCGGCGATTGATTTCAGTAAAGATACCTAATTAAACGTTTTATAATTTTTAATTAAACTGGAAATGGACTTATTAGAAAATTATTCACATTATTAAAAGGCTGTAGCATTGGAACGATAACTAGAAAATTTATTAATTGTGTTTGTGCTTTGTGTTCGATTCTTAAAGGAATAATTATTTGCAAATAATAGAGAATTTACGGAGGGAATTTTTACTTGGGAGTATTTACTAGGGCTGTGCTTAAGAACCGGGTACCCGGGTACCCGGTTCTGACATCGACGGGTACCCGTTTCAAAAATCGGTCCCTACCCGGATTTAATACCCGTAAAAGTCTACCCGGGTACCCGGCCTGGTACCCGGATATTCGGGTACCCGGTTCCGCCCGGGTACCCGGTCCCGCCCGGTTACCCGGTCCCGCCCGGGGACCGGGCCTCAGGCTCTAACACGCGTCTGGCCATAAACGCTAGTTGTGCCCGAGATGCCTACAAAATTTTATGCACAACTGGTCATCTTACTTCTTGCAAATAGGTACTACATAAGAATTATTTTTGATACATTTTGGCGTTGCATAAAAATAAAGTCACACTGAGAGATAGCTACTTGATTTTATTTCCAACTTAAGAATTCATTCAAATAACCATAGAGACGCCGTAACCAACGACAGCCATATTGTAAATTTATGTAATCGTTTACCTACGCTAACCTAAGTACTGTTACATACAAAATAACTTTTGGATTGTTTTAATTATGTATTTCACAATGGAAAGTGATGAAGATTTCAGTTCTTGCACTCCACCGAAAGTTATGGAAGCGGCTAAGGCAGCAACAATGAACTTGTTGCCTGAGTAAAAACTAGATCAGTACTTAAAGTACAAAAAAGCCCGCAATATAGCTGTCAATAATAAAATGACACTTTAAGCCCTAAAATAAAGCATTTAAAGTGGCCTGCTGCGCCCGGTTGTGCATAAAATTATTCACATTATTAAAAGGCTGTAACATTGGAACGAAAGGTACCTACCTAGAAAATTAGTTACTTATTTACTTATTTACTTTTAAAACTTTGTTCATTTTAATTTGCAACAATAACTACGTTTATTTGCGCTGCGGGCATTGATAACAGCTATTACGCAATCATCGTGTCTAAAATCAACCCTCGAATAAATATTTGTGGCGGTCCTGAAAAGGACCGATTGGGATGGTTTGCACCAGACAGTAGCCCAGCCTATTGCAATATTCCCAACGCACATTCGCCAGCTGTCGGTAAATACTCCCAAGTAAAAATTCCCTCCGTAAATTCTCCATTATTTGCAAATAATTATTCCTTTAAGAATCGAACACAAAGCACAAACACAATTAATAAATTTTCTAGTTATCGTTCCAATGCTACAGCCTTTTAATAATGTGAATAATTTTCTAATAAGTCCATTTCCAGTTTAATTAAAAATTATAAAACGTTTAATTAGGTATCTTTACTGAAATCAATCGCCGCTCATTCTAAATAACAATACAAGTAAAAACACGTAAACGCGGCGCAGGTGGATTTGAACCTCCGTACGCTGGACGCAATGTCGGGGGTGCCGCGATTAAACTCACTTAACCATTGCGGCATGGCCATAGCTCTCTTTACAGTAGTATTTAAACTAAGTTGATTCCAACGCGATATATTTTCAGAAATATTGATATTTTTTGTTAAACTTTGAAAATTATTGCACAAAAACGTTCTCTGGTCCACATTGTATGTGTCCTGATACTCGGAATATCCTTAAAACACGTTGGGGACATAGAAATCGCAATTTTCAGATTTCCCATGTTAAACAGGATGCTTCAGAATTCCCGGGACACACGGTATAAATGCTCCAAGCGTGCTGTGGAAAACTCAAGTTGGTTGCTGTAAGCGAAATAATTTAAGTCTGTACATTGCTCAATGTCTCAGTTCATAAAACACTTTTGGTGTTAGAATCTATAAAGCTTATGTGGGGAAGGGGCATTAAACTAAAGAATTTTTCAGTTTTTCTAGGACGATTTTTTACGCGTTTCAACTTTTCACATTCGACGCGTTAGTAAAGAAAATTGTCAGGAAGATTGCACCAGTGTAATTATTTATTTACGAAATAACCCTTATTTATATTATTTAGATGTAAGTAGTGCTTATTATTTAAACCAGGCGCAAAATCCGAAAGAGCGAATTTTCGGTCGCGCGGTAACACCAACCATAGCATCTTGCCTAAACCTACCATGTTGAAATCCTAAAATAAGGGTGATTTAATATGTGCTATAAAATTATGCATAAGTTCCAACTTACAGAATATGAAGACTAGATATAGAATTCGCTTTTTATGGGAAAATTTTCTTACTTATAGCCGGGTCTACTCGGTAAATCTGGATACCCTTTAAACCGTGTATTCGGAACCGGGTATTCACTATTTTGTGGTCCCGCTACCCAGAGGGATCCGGGTATTCGCGATTTCGGTTACCCGTATATCGGGTACCCGCTACTCGGGAGATTCTGGTACCCGTGCCTGAGTATTTGCGAATTCGATTACCCGGACCCGGGAATTGACGATTACGGGTTCCCGGGTAGGTACCCGGGTAGGTACCCGGGTTCGGTTACCCGGGTACCCGGGTACCCGATTTAATACCCGCTACCCGGGGCATCCGGGTACCCGGATTTTATAGAACCGGGTACCCGGTTCCAAAAATTCCGGGTAGGCACAGCCCTAGTATTTACCGACAGCTAGCGAATGTGCGTCGGGAATATTGCAATAGGCTGGGCTACTGTCTGGTGCAAACCATCCCAATAGGTCCTTTTCAGGACCGCCACAAATATTTATTCGAGGGTTGATTTCAGACACGATGATTGCGTAATAGCTGTTTTTTATCAATGCCCGCAGCGCAAATAAACGCAGTTATTGTTGCAAATTAAAATGAACAAAGTTTTAAAACCTTTAAGTAAATAAGTAACTAATTTTCTAGGTAGGTACCTTTCGTTCCAATGGTACAGCCTTTTAATAATGTCAATAATTTTATACACAACCGGGCGCAGCAGGCCACTTTAAATGCTTTATTTTATATTTGGGCCGCCGAACAGATGGAGTAATCATCCTGCAATCATGAGCTCTAGGCAGGACCACTATGAATTTAGGACAACCGAACCGCAGTGATACGCTTTCTTTAGACGCAACGAAGTCGCATCACTCCGATTCGGTCGTCATAAATTAATATTGGCCCCGCTAGAGCAAGTTCTTGCAGGGTGATCACTCCGTCTGTTCGGCGGCCCAAGTATAGGGCTTAAAGTGTCATTTTATTGTTGACAACTATCATTGTTTCAACTATATTGCAGGCTTTTTTGTGCTTTAAGTACTGATCTAGTTTTTACTCAGGCAAGTTCATTGTCGCTGCCTTAGCCGCTACCACAACTTTCGGTGGAGTGCAAGAACTGAAATCTTCATCACTTTCCATTGTGAAATACATAATTAAAACACTCCAAAAGTTATTTTGTATGTAACAGTACTTAGGTTAGCGTAGGTAAACGATTACATAAATTTACAATATGGCTTTCGTTGCTTTCGGCGTCTCTATGGTTATTTGAATGAATTCTTAAGTTGGGAATAAAATCAAGTAGCTATCTGTCGGTGTGACTTTACTTTTATGCAACGCAAAAATTTATCAAAAATAATTCTTATGTAGTACTTTTACAAGAAGTAAGATGACCAGTTGTGCATAAAATTTTGTAGGCATCTCGGGCATAACTAGCGTTTATGGCCAGACGCGGGCGGGACCGGGTTCCCGGGCGGGACCGGGTACCCGGGCGGAACCGGGTACCCGAATATCCGGGTACCAGGCCGGGTATCCGGGTAGACTTTTACGGGTATTAAATCCGGGTAGGGACCGATTTTTGAAACGGGTACCCGTCGATGTCAGAACCGGGTACCCGGGTACCCGGTTCTTAAGCACAGCCCTAGTTTAAACTGGCATTTAAGAATGTTTTTCTTTTGTGGCCGTTCTACGCCATCGTACAAATCACTTATAAATTGTAAATAGTTTTTTGTAAATAAAATTAATCGCCCTTTGTGGCATTGAAATTGTTATTTTTTTTGTTAATTTTTGTACTGCAATGTCATTATTATTATTCCAAATAATGTACAGGTTGATATTTCAACGATGCAAAGAAATTTCAAAATTTCAGTATCAAATTTGGACCAATTGTAGCAAGAAATGTATGACATTAATTCAAAAAGTAACAAAAATTGAATAAATATTATACAGGTTTGAAAATTAGTACACTTGCCCTTCCATACAAATAATTATTAAGTCGCATGTATTTTTTTGTTGGATTTCTAAAAACGGGCCAAGTGTAAACTGTCCATAAAAGTTTCGGACGGGCATTTTTTCCGTATATTGATTTCTTCAAGCTGATGGCGTAATGTTCCCAAAAAAACATTGAATTTCATTACCAGATCATAAAAATAATAAACCAAAAAATGTTTCATAAAAAAGACGTTTAGGGGGCAAATTTTGCTGCTTCAGGGTGGTGCGAAAAGATAATTTTATTTAAAAAATATCATTTCTAATTAGAAATTTATTGAATTTCTTTAATATTCGTTAAATATTGATCAATTCTAAGATTCTAACAGGTAGGTATGTGTTAAAAATTTTTGGAGGAGTAATTTCATCAGAAAACTTTTTTGTTGAATTATTAGTCGTTCATTATCTTGAAATGACACTTCATGTGGATACCATGATTATTATTTTATAGTATATTTACCTTAAGGGGCCTTTTCAAAGTGTCGTCTGTCCGGCTTGCACACATTGATTTTCCCCGAGAACTAGGTGTTCGTTTTTCAAAGATTACGCAAACAACTTTCTGAGTTTCTACCTGAAATTTTATACACTTAAACTTGCTGTGATGATATACACTATGATCTCAGATTTTCTTTGGTAGTTTCAGGAAGATATGCTTTATTTCCCATTTAAAATGGGTAAAAAATTTAATTTTTAAGTAAACAAAAAGATGCTTTCCTCTAAAATCACAAAAAACAGATCATAGCGCATATCTGCACAACAATAAGTTTAAGTGTGCAAAATTTCACGTTGAAACTCTCAAAGAAGTTTGTGTAGTCTTTGAAAACACCTAGTTCTCAGGTATGATCAATGTATGTAAGCGAGACAATTGAAACTTCGTAAAGCTCCCTTAAATGCTTCATTAAACTAAGGTAGAGTAAATTTCGTTTATTTACCATTGCCCAAGCATGAACACCTCTATCGGATGCTTTGCAGAAAGCAATCTATATTTTTGTGTGCACGTATTTATACAATTTTTTGATATTTTAGATGATAAAAACCACTTATGACACCTTAATCAAGTTGTATATTTTTATATTTCAGAATGTTAATGACTCAGTCATGTGGATAGCGGCGAGTGAAGCCAGCAGTCTGGACTATGAAGATATCGCAAGTAGACTTAGAGTGGATGTGCGAAAAGGTCTTAGCTGGCCAGAAGCAACACTTAGGAGACAGATATCGGGTTACAATGAATTTTCAGTAAAAGATGAAGATCCGCCGTGGAAAAAATACTTAGAACAATTCAAAAATCCTCTCATCCTCTTATTACTAGCTTCAGCATTAGTGTCTGTGTGTATGCAACAGTTTGATGATGCTATCAGTATTACAGTGGCCATAGTTATAGTGGTCACAGTCGCTTTTGTCCAAGAATATCGATCAGAGAAATCATTGCAAGAATTGAATAAACTGGTTCCACCATCTTGCCATTGGTAAGTGTAAATAATAATTCATTTATTAGGTTATTAAAAATTACGTTCTAATAGTATATTATACACCAATAAAAGAGGTTGAAAATATTCAATTACCTACTGCGAATTATTTCGTGTAAATCAAAATAATAGTTCCAATGAACACTTTCCTCACTGAAATATAATCAACACAATGCAGATGCCTACTTTCTTCTCCAAACTGAAAAGAAAATTACACTTTTGCATTTTTCCGAAGGTAATCGCTTCCACATATGTATACTGTAACCTGAAAATCAATTTTGACATTGGAGGTGGCCAATAACATGATTTAAAATAATAAAAATAATAAAATAAAATAATAAAAAAATTTCGAAAGAAGTTAATTGAAAAAAGTGTTTAGAATTCAGTTCTTTGCGGTATAAGCCAAGAAAATGTTATAAACGTTTAAATTAGATTTTTTGCATTAAAGATAGTGAGAAGATCAACTGAACAATGAAACGTGATCTTTCTAGTAGATAACAAATTTCTGATATGTTATACCAATTTTTTTTTATCATTCACTGACATTTGCAAGAAGCAGATCTGATAGCCTGATATGGAAAATACTGTCGTCATAATCTTATCTTAAAAAATTATATTTGTCAAGACTAAGATGAGACATTGCCTATTTTGTAGTACTATTTCTAGAACTTGCACTGGAGTCATCTATTGAAGTACCTGGTTCTAGAAATAGACTTCACAGTTCATCCACCATAGCTTGTTGAATTCAAAAAGATGCACTTAAAATTATCTTACCAGTAGTTGTTTTTTGTGATTTATATCAAGTGATAGTAATCTGTTTTTTTATTCAATTAATCACATTTTCGTTTAGATATTAAATTTGAATAAATTTCGACATCAAATTTGATGCAATAATAAATTATACGTAATTTCAATAATACTCGACTATAGTCTGTGGTATGCTATCGGTGGAGCGACCAACCCTCCTTTTTTAATGGTAGACAGACTTCACTGTTATTTTTCATAAAAATCCCCATAAAAATCAGCGATTTTCTGGACTGTGCTTTGTTTTGCAAAATATTAGCTGTTTGTTACGCCAAATTAATGTCTACAAAGTTACCGGCATTTTGGTGACACTGAAAAACATGGTTACTGAATAAATGATAGGTACGGGACCAACAAACTGTAATAGTTTTTATATGGTTTTGAAATTTAACTGGATTCTAATATAAACAAAAGCCTTGACAAAAACGTGGTTTTATTGAAATCTTTCTGTTACCGATTTTCGCTCTATATTTGGATTTATTGATTTTTATTAAGTATAAGAGGAGTACGATTGCCAATCCCAGGTTAAGGAGATACATTTAAATAGAGAAATAGGTATAATTTTTATTATCATTTCTGCTGCTTTTCTAAATTTACTACAAAGGTAGCTCATCAAAACTGTCAGTTTTCATTCCTAACAAGCCATTTCTCTGCAGCGTTGGCCAATCAGAAGATATGTATAAAGATAACAGAATTGAGGTGAACTAGCAATGGATTCGTTGGTGTATAGTGGGGGTTTGTTTGTAATAAAAACGACATCACTTCTTGTGTGGTTAATTCCGAAAATGCAAAATCCCCAGAACGCTGTCTACCTATAAACACTATTGAATAGTTTTCTTATTGAATGGAAAACACTTAAATACTTGTCGTCGTTGATCTGACAAATGGGCCTAAGTTATATGGATACTAATGGCACTTACGCCCAGTTTTCAGATCAGAGACATTATGTTTTAATAGAAAATTATAAATTTTTTCTTAAAAAGTATTTTTTCTTCAAACGTCAGAAAAACATGACATTTCGGGACTGTATACATGAACTTAAAGTTCGACTTTACTGCCAAGGCAGTAAAAGCTACTTTTGCTGCCGCTCATGCCGACAGTTGACGAACTTCCTATTGTGTTTTCAGAGATATCTGGATATTTTACGATTTTGAGTAACAAAAAATTAAAAATGTCATGTTTTTCTGACATTTCAAGAAAATAGCTAATTATTTTTAATTTCTTAACCTATATTCAACGTTTGAAGAAAAAATATCATGTTTTATTCGAAGGAAAAGTGTTTTTTTGTGATTCGTTTACAGACTCGTCATTAAAAAGTGACACTTTACCTCCTTGTAAAACAATATACTATTGAAGGCTTAACCTGAAAAATAAACTATTGTATCACTGCTCTTTAAAAGACAATTTTTGTAGTTTTTTCCTCACCTATTTTATGAACAATGTAAAGGAAATTAACATAATAAATTAGCAATTATTCATAAAGTTTGCACAATGCATTTCTATAAGATCGTTTGCGACCAAAGAATATGATTTAAATTGTAATTTTAATCAAAGCGGCCACGTCATTAATAATAATAATATTATCTATACCTTAAAAAAATCTTTACAGCTTACGAGAGGGATCGCCAGACACTTTTCTCGCTAGAGAGCTGGTACCTGGTGATATTGTGATATTAAATGTTGGTGATAGAGTTCCTGCCGATCTTCGTTTGTTTGAGACGATAGACTTAACCATAGACGAAAGTAGTTTTACTGGAGAAACGGAACCAGCAAGAAAGGCTACAACTCCAGTATCAAGACCAAATGGAGCACATTCATCAAATACTAATATCGCTTTCATGGGAACTCTGGTTCGTTGCGGAAAGGGACGGGTAAGGATTTTGATTTTTTTATCACAAATTATTGTGTGAAAGCCTCTTCTAGTAATGTTTGACTTGTCTTAAATCTCTTCAGTCTGTACGATTCTTATCCTGAAGTAGCCAAACCTATGCAAATATTTTGAGTTATTTAAGAAATATTCCAACAAAAAAAATTATCGAAGTGATATATAATTTAAATTTGAAAAACCTCTTTAAAGACATGTGTTGATAACCCAAAAATATTAGGTAAAATGGCACTAAAACACCTCGGAAAAATATGTAAAGCTAAAAAAATTGCAGACAGCCTCATTTAACATAAAGTCACCTAACTTCTGATATTCATACCATCATTGTTTTCGCAATAGAAGGGTGTAATTACAACTGTTTTTCTGAAAATGGTGTCTCGGTTCTCTCGGCATGTTCATGTTAACAGTGTTTGAAATTGTGCAATGCAATTGAATCTGCCGCAAGTGGAAAAATTTTCATCGTGGTGGAGTCCAAAGGAACATTTCCCTAAACATTTCTCAAGCAACCTTATCACCCCACAAAATTCTGGCATTTATTTCTGAATCATCCTGTATATGGTGAAGGCATTCTGTACAACTGAAGCCTAGAGGTTATGTTTTGTGTTTAGCATGCTCCCCTTTCGACAAATTTAACAAATTTTAATGCATTGAAGATAGAGTTGTCATGATTTAAAAATGTCACATTGGGACAAATATTAATAGACAATAGTATTTAATTTTATAAGGAGCTAAAGTGATACTTTTTGTGGTGAATCTGTAGAGGTTTTTTTGTTACTCAAAATAAACCGTAAAATATCCAGATATCTTTGAAAACATCATAGGAAATTTGTCAACTGTCGGCGTCGCTACTCAATAATATTGGCTTTCGGGCAGCTGTAAAAGTAGCTTTTGCCCGTGAGCGGCAATAAAAGCAACTTTTACTGCCTTGGCAGTAAAGTTGAACTTTAACTTCATGTATACAGTCGTGAAATGTCATGTTTTTCTCTCGTTTGAAGAAAAAATTCTATTTTATGTTAAATACTGTATTTTTCAGGCAGACTAAGTACATTTTAGATACTGCTGCGCTAAGAACCGAATTTCAAATTTCAAGTTATTTTTCCTAAGGGGAAAGCTTACTGTGCATGGGTTTGAGGTGAAGTGTGCCGAATTTTGATGGAAGTAATTTATGAGCCTTGCTTGTTTTATGTTTTATGAAATTAGCCCCGCGGTTTATAAATCATTTTTAAACGCCAGTATAAATACAGTACTTTGGGGCATAAATCACTTTAAATATTTACAGGATACTGTACATGTCTAAAATATTTATAAGTTTTCTTAATACAAAGTGTCTAAAAAGCTATGAGTATTATTTTAAGCAAAAATATTTTTCTTGCGAGAGAAAATTGGGTAAATATAAAAGGTTATATTTAAAAAGGGAAGAATTTTGTGGCTTTCCAGAAATATTAATAATAAATACTTGATCGTCATGAAATTTAATTTAAATATTCGTAGAGCTGCGATCTTTGTAAAATGAGGCTACAGACAATCAATATTATATTGTAAATATAGCGTAAACATGTCATTTTATTAACGAAATCTAAAAAAAAAAACATTTTGGCAATATTTATGTAATAAACTCGGAAAAGATTAAGAATAGTTTATTATAACAAAAGAACTTATATGGTAGATAAAAGATAATACAATAAAATCAAAATACGTCCGCTTACAAACACTTCTAATGCAAGAATGCCCTCATATTCATAGACTTTCAATAAGATCAACAAACGCATAAACTAATCCTCAGGTTTATTATTGTTAGGGTATGGCCCTGCATCAGTAAACATCAATAGACATATAGTTGTTGTTACAGTTGTTACATTTACATTGACAATACATTTTTCATTGTTATTATAAGTAGCCTAAAGCTCTTAGTAGGTAATGATTGTAATAAGAGTAGGAAACACTATTAAATTGTAGTTAATTTCAGTGGATTATAATGACTGATTAGTTCTTTATCTTTCATAAGTGACAGATAATATGATGTTAGTGTTATTAAAAATAAATAATGATAAGCTGTGAAGTATGCATAATTATTCTTTATTTATACGCAATGAGACAAATAAAATATGACATTGCTTTTAATTTCATGTGTACCATCTCTGGTTACAGTTTATGATACTGTGCATATTATTTAATTCGTCAGGCAAAAAAGCTGCCTCAAGTAGATATGAAAGAGGATGATGTTCCTTTTGAACCTTTAAATAAATATACAAAGTAATATAAACCAAAAATGCAATTTTAATTCTGTAAACTCGGGCTTCTTCCCTTTTGCTTTTGTGATTATTGAAAGTCTCGGTGTTACAGCTGTTTAAAGCTGGAAGCATAAACAATCCATAACCCAAACAGAAGTGTTTTTAGAGGCTTTCAGCAGGTTCACAGGTCTACTCACTTATAATGAATTGGACACTCAGTTTAGCTAAATTGTAGCCATGGATGGGGTCTACTTTAATTGGTTTTGTGTAATAATAATTTTTTATTTAGTGTTCAAGAAAATTTGGTGACCAAAGAAACTAAATATTAGATAGCAACAATTTTATTGTGTTAAATAATTTGATTTGCAGAACCATTTAATTAATCCGTCAATTCTGATTGGTATAAATATTCTTTCAGGGCATCGTTGTTAGCACAGGAACCAACAGCGAATTTGGTTCTGTTTTTAAGATGATGTTGGAGGAAGAAGCGCCGAAAACACCCCTACAGTGTTCTATGGACAATTTAGGAACACAGTTGTCTGTGTATTCATTTGGAATTATAGGTCTGATCATGTTACTAGGTTGGCTGCAGGGTAAAGCTATAATGGAAATGTTCACGATTGGAGTTAGCCTTGCAGTTGCTGCTATTCCTGAAGGTAGGGTTTTAAGCATTAATTTGCACACTATTTTCTGAAGACTTTAAAATCAGAAAGTATACTTTTTATATTTTGTCAATTTGGCTTTCAGGTTTACCGATTGTTGTAACAGTGACTCTAGCACTGGGTGTTATGCGAATGGCGAAACGAAATGCTATAGTTAAAAAATTGCCTACAGTTGAGACATTAGGTTGCGTGAATGTCATTTGTTCAGACAAGACTGGCACGATTACTCGCAACGAGATGACCGTCACTGTTCTTGTGACATCTGATGGCTATATTGCTGAACTAACTGGAGCTGGGTACAATGACCACGGGCAGGTTCTTTTGCACAAATGTGATTCACCAGATCATGCCAGGGACAGTGTTTATCAATTATTAGAGGTATAGTGAACACACTTTGTTTTTTTTTGGTATAATTTCTTTCTCGTACCTATCCATGTCCTTTTCCATTATAAATGAAATGTCTTTTAGGTAGGTGCTGTTTGCAACAATGCGATCATCCACAATGAAACTCTGATGGGCCAGCCAACGGAAGGAGCTCTTTTAGCTGCTGCGATGAAACACGGAATGTACAATGTAGCAGATCGTTATGTCCGCCTCCAGGAGTTCCCATTCAGCTCTGAACAAAAAATGATGGCAGTTAAATGCGTATCAAAATATGACAATGAAAAAAAAGAAATATTCTTTGTCAAGGGTGCAATGGAAAAAATATTGCCAAAGTGTACGAGGTATGTTAATAACGGACAGGTGTTGGTGTTGAACAACAAAAAAGAGCAAGATTTCATGGCGGAAGCTCATGAAATTGGTAGGAAAGGGTTGAGGGTGGTTGCCATGGCAAAAGGTACATCGATGCAGGACCTAACTTACGTAGGAATAGTAGGAATTTGTGATCCTCCCAGGCCTCTGGTTCAGGAAGCTGTAAGGATGCTAGTGCAATCTGGCGTGCAAGTTAAAATGCTCACGGGAGATGCTATGGACACTGCTGTAGCTATAGGTAAGTGTTTTCAGTTCGGTTTCCTATTTTTTTTGTTCTAATACTCCAGATTTCTTAATTAAATCTTATGCCGATATTAGGGATGTCAACAAAAACCGGTTAATCGGTTGACCAGTTAAATTTTATTGAATGACCGTCAGTTTTGAAAGCGCAGTAACCGGTAATGGTAACCGGTTATCATAACCGTTATGATCGGTTATCATAACCGTCATGATCGGTTATCATAACCGTCATGATCGGTTATCATAACCGTTATGATCGGTTATCGTAACCTATCATTATAACCGGTCATCATAATTGATTATTATAACCAGTCATCATAACGGCTTAATAAATACATTATGAAAACTCAAAAGCTAATAAAAAAAACCACTAATGCTCATTACATACATATTGATTTTTAGTGCTTACCTATAATGTAGAAATGGTAATAAATTTACCATTGGTAATATAGCAACTTAGTAAAAAATCACACACCTCGCATCTTACGCAAGTATCATAGGCGTATTGAAAATACCGACACAACTGCTCGGTTTCTAAGATGTCCAACAAAAGTGATCTGTGCCGTTTCAAGTTGGTATATTATTGATTCAATAAAATAAATGATTTGTGACAAGCACAAGGCACATAGTCAAACTGACGCAATACGTAACAAAATATTAACGCATCCGTTTTGTACTCCAACGCGGTACTCGCGCTCGCCGTACCTTAGTTTACATCTGCCTAGCGTTCTGATATTTAAGCGGCCTCGACTGCGCGCGTCGCTGACAGAATCTGTCGCATGTCAATACATTTTTCGTAAGATGAGTCCCATATACACACACACGTGCCCAGAAGTATTTTCAATATTCATGATGGCTACCAGTGCAGACACACTGGGAGCTGATCCTGAAAAATCAAATGAAATAAGTGACATTAAAGTGAAATGCTGCGGCAAAAAGTGCTCAGTTGTAGTGTGCATAAACTGCTATGCCATCTACCATAATAGCTGTATCGAAAGATTACAGAATAAAGTGAAAAAAGTGGAAGATAACAAAATCATATGCTGTGAAAAGCCAAACCAAAGAAATGATAACATCAAAAGAAATGATTCAGAAAAACTTGTTCTCGAAAACCACTATCTCAAAAAATTGACAGAAGAAATGGTGGACAAAAACTCCATTTTAAAGGAAAATAACAGTCTACTAATTCACAGAATTAAAGAACTCGAAACCCAAAACAAAAATTTGGAGCGGGAAAGCACCGGAACTACTCTGAATTATCAAAGGTCAGTTGATTGCAAAAATCTACCTAAACTGGCAACTCTGAAGACACACACTCCTCCAGGTAACACTAACACTATCTTCCCAAAAGAGTATGCGGGAATAGTTAAACAAAATACAGGGGCCATCCCAAAGACAAAGACACAGAACCCTCATACCAACACAGGTAGTAGAACTCTAAATTATTCAAATTCTGTTCAATCCAATACCCGCCCGCAACGCTCAAAGCGTAACGAAAACAATGGTTTCTGCTGCCATTCATGAGCAACAGATCAGACAGAAACTAAGCGACATAGTACATCTAGAAAATGACCATCAAGATAGTGGAGAATTTCAGAAAGTCACAAAAAGGAGAAGATACAAGCCAAAGCCAAATATTGGTGAAGCCGATGTATCTTCAGATGAAAATTATGGATTTGAAGGTAATAGTAAAAATAAAGCAGAAAAGAAGATCTGGGTGTTCATTTCAAGAGCTAAAGAACATGTAAAGGAAGATACAGTTCTTCAATATATAGCTAAGTACGGAAAAACTGACCCGTCTATGGTTACAGTAAAAAAGCTACAAACAAAATCAGAGCACAAGAACAACAATTGCTTTTTGGTAGGAGTGAACACTGAATTGAAGGATACTGTTTATGATAATAAATTTTGGCCTAGTGGAATAGCCTTTTCCAGGTTTGATTTTCGGAGGGGCCAGCATTTTTTAGACCAACAATCAGCATCTCAGCAGAACCTATAAGAGGCGCAAATACATTCAAGATTGAAGAGGTGAGAAACACAATTAAAATATCTAATCTAAATGTACAGTCACTGAGAAACAAAATAGACCAACCAAGTGAATATTTTCTTGAACGATAATGATGTTGACATAGCAATACTTACGGAAACCTGGTTATCTCGTGAATGCTACAAAAATTTCTGCTTTTTAAACTATAAAATTGCTGCAACATATAGCAGACCTAATTCAAATTATGGAGGAATAGCAATAATAGTTAAAGATACATTAAATTGTTTAGAAATTACAACAGTAAAAGGAATAGCAGAAGAAAAGACTATGGAAATTGTGGCAATAGAAATGCCAAGAAATAGAATGAAAATAGTAGGAGTATATAGATCACCATCAGCCAGTATTACAGCTTTCCTTGTGAAGTTGAAAGAGTGTCTGGATATGATACTTGATGAGAATAGCAGAGATGCCATATATTTAATTGGGGACTTTAATATCAACATATTAGCAAGAAACTCCACAACGATAGAATTTGTGAATTTACTTCAAGAGTATGGTTTAAAAGAAAACTTTACCGAACCATCCAGAGTATCTTACAATAGCTCAAGTTGTTTGGATAATATTTTTAGTGACTATCAAGACAATGTTAAGAAAGCATTTAGCATTAAATCCTCATATATCGGACCACTTGGCACAAATATTATATTTAAGTAAGGAAAGTGCTACCATAAAAGAAAAAGAAGCACACACATACAATAGAAATATGAGTGACAAAAACGTACATCGGCTAATTGAATTTCTTAAAGCTGCTGATATTGAAAGAGAACTTGCTGGTATAGCTAATACGGAGAAAGCTTTTGAGACTTTCCACCAATTTTTGCTGCGAGCTGTAAATAACTTTTGTCCTGCAGGAAAATACAATATGAAACTGAAATACACAAACAAATGGTATACTGATGAGTTAAGAAAAATGAAAGGAAGATTAGATGCAATTAATGGTATGTACATCTATACCAGAAACAAAGAAATTTTAAATCGATACAAAAATGAGCTGCAAGTCTATCGTAGTATGATCGAAAACAGTAAACGAAATCAATTCACCAATGAAATACATAATGCTGAAAATAAACAGAAAAAGTTATGGGATATATTAAGAATAGAAACAGGAAAGCACAGAACGTGCACAGATAACTCTCTCCAAGCAAGTGATTTTAACAACTATTTCATAAACATAGTCACACAGGAACAGACCATATTACAGGAGAATGCTTTGAAATTGTTGAAAGGTGGATTGCAACCAAGCTTGCAGTCCTTTTACATGAATGAAGTTACACTTGAGGAGATACTGCAAATTGTTTATGGCATGAAGAATAAGTCTACGATGGATATATATGGCATTTCAGTTACTCTCCTTAAGAAGATTATCAAATATATACTTGAGCCACTCACTTATTTAATAAACAGATGTCTCGAAGACGGGGTGTTTCCAAGTTCACAAAAGATTGCTAAAATAATACCCATTTATAAATCTGATAACGTAAATGTGCCACAAAATTATAGGGCAATATCAATTTTACCAACATTATCAAAAGTACTAGAAACTGTCTTAAAAACGAGGTTAGTCAAATATTTTGAAAATAATAAGCTCTTCCTTGATGCACAACATTGATACAGGGGCACAAAATCTACTATGACTGTGCTTATTGAAATATTAGAAAACATTGCTTCTGCATTTGATAGAACAGAGAAATCACAGCTCGCTTGCTGTGATTTATCAAAAGCTTTTGATAATGTAAGTCATGCTCTTCTACTAGAAAAGCTTAAATTCTATGGAATAAGATGTCAGCAAGAAAAAACATTTCAATCTTACCTGACCAACAGACAGCAGTTGGTAGAATTTGAGGGTCAAAGATCAGTATTGGAAAACGTATCGAAGGGAGTACCTCAAGGTTCAATTATTGGGCCAATTCTGTTTATTATTTATGTGAACGATCTGAGCATAAATGTAAATAGCACAAACACATACCAGTTTGCTGATGATACATCATTTCTGAACAGCCACATTAACATTGAGAACTTGGAAGCAAAAACTTGCAAAATATTAGAAGAAAGCAAACATTGGTTTGATGCAAATGGCATGACCATATGTTGCGAAAACTAAAGTGCTAACCATCCACACCAAGCATGTTGATTCGGATGCACAATTAAAATTTCTAGGAATAACACTACAATCTAATATGAAATTTTCAGCACATATAGAGACAGTAGCCAAAAAGTTATCCTCTGTGATCTACCTGCTCCGAAGAACAGCTACGTTTTTACATTTGCAAGGGCGACTGAATGTATACCATGCCATTTTTCATAGTAAAATGACTTATGGACTGATTCTATGGGGTGACAGTCCACAGGCACAAGAAGTATTTCTCAAGCAAAAAGCTGCTATCAGAGCAATTGCAAAAGCTAAATGTAGGGACTCCTGCAGAAGCTTATTTAAAGAATTTGGAATATTAACGTTGTATTCCCAATATATATACAACTGCGTGCTATATATCCATGAAAATAAGCAAAAATACAGAACCAATCAAGATTGGTATAATTATAACACAAGAATTAAAGAAGATCTGTGCATACCATACCATAGACTGTCAGCCTCTCAACAAGGCAGTAACCATTTAGCTATTAAATTTTATAACAAGCTTCCTGAGGAGGTCAAAAAGAAGAAAACGAAAATGTTCAAGAAATGTGTAAAAGACTTTCTAATTCAGAAGGTGTGCTATTCTTTTAGCGAATTTATAGATCAGAAAATTGTTTTCTAAATTTGTATACATATTTATACTAGTTTTTAGGTTTAGAATTAAGATTTGACTATTAATTGTTGCCATTATGTTAAGCCGGGCACAGACATGCGGTATTCGGCGAGTCCCAAATAACAAATATTTGCTATTCGGCAAGTGGCGACTAGTGTGTATGGGTTGCTCGTGACGATTCGTCACGATTAATCGCTATTCGGTGTTTTCCCATTGACTGTCGGTATTTTGGCCCGATTCAAAGGAAACAAATATTCGTCTTTACCATACCGAGTAATCTTCGACAACTACACCACATGTGTGTGTACCCTGTTCGCCAAAATACAAATCAATAAGTTGCTCGGCGAATAGCGAATAGAGAGTAGCGAATAATCGCGATTCGCCGAATACCGCATGTCTGTGCCCACCTTTAATGTTTGCTACAATTTGTGAAATAAATTAAAAAAAAAAAAAAATACTAAAACAACATTAAACAAATATTGCTTTATTTACTTACATACAGTTTGTCGGTGTTGGAGTCTGGTACCATCGATGCTGATCTCTTGTCAGACCACAGAATCGTGTACTGTAGACTTGCTATTGCCTGTCCGAGGTCGAAATCTAAGTTTGTTACCCATCGTAATTTGAAAAATATTAATTTATATAATCTTTTGCTTGATTTTCAAAACCTTTCTTGGAACGATTTTCTTCTGCAACGTAATATTAATTGTAAATTAACAATTTTTAATAATCTGATTTTGTCGCTTTTTGATAGGCATGCTCCTGTTAAGACAATCCGCGTCTCGAAACCTAAATCTTCTTGGTTGACTGATGAAATTAAACTCGTTATGAAAAATCGTGATAAGGCTTTATCCAACTTTAAAAAATCGAAACTGGCCACAGATTGGGACATTTATAAGAGGCTTCGTAATCATACTTTGTGTGTGGTCAGATGGGAGAAAAGATTATATTTGGAGCGGGTGTCTTCTTGTGGTGGCTCCAGAGAGGTTTGGTCGTCACTATCGGAACTTGGAGTCACAGGTCGGGGTAATCCATCCGTTCCTCCTCATCTTTCCAATCCCAATGACATCAATCTCCATTTCTCTCCTATTAATTCTCCTTCGGCTTCTGATAGTTGCAAAGCCCGAATCTCATTTTACAATTCTCATCTATTTAGTTCAGATTTACGATTTAGTAACTATTGACGAAGTACGCAACATTCTTTTTAGCTTGAAGTCTACAGTTTCTGGAGTTGATGGCATCTCATTTAGTATGCTTAAGCTATGTAGCCCACTTATCGATCCATTCATCACGCACTTAATTAATTTTTCGTTAGAAACTAACTGTTTTCCTGATGCTTGGAAGATTGCAGTCGGGCGACCGATTCCTAATGTATCCCAACCCAAATCCTTTTCCGACTTGCGAATTATCAGCATACTGCCAAGTATTTCCAAGGTTTTGGAAAAAGTAGTATACAATCAAATTTTGGAGTACGTCTCTATTCATAATATTTTACCTGCTTGTCAGTATGGATTTCGTAAAAATTCTTCCACCTCTTCTGCCTTGGCTCAGGTTACTGATAGCATTTTCTCCGCTTGTGACAAAAAGTTATTGACTGTGTTGGTGCTGCTCGACTACTCTAAGGCATTCGATTCAATTAACCACGAGTTGCTGTGCGCCAAACTTAAATATTTTGGTTTCTTGTTCGAATCTTTTTCTTTCATTCAGTCATATTTCCAGAACAGAAAACAGATGATCCAAGTCGATAATGTATGTTCTTCTATTTCTTCTGTTCAATGCGGGGTGCCTCAGGGATCAATTCTGGGTCCTCTACTATTTATTTTGTACACTTCGGATTTGTTGACATATCTCAAGCGTTGTGGAGTGGCCGCATATGCTGACGACACCCAAGTATTTTTCAGTTTTCCATTTTGTCAGATGCAATTAGCTCAAAATTTAATTAATTTTGATTTAAATATGTTATTTGATATATCGCTGAGTCACAATTTGAGACTTAATGCATCAAAATCTGCTTTTATGATATTCGGCCCCAAGGGCAAGTCAGTCTAGCAAGGAGTGCATTTACACATTTCAATTAACGGTAACATACTACCTTTAGTTTCTTCTGCGAAGAACTTGGGTTTATATCTGGATGACGATATGAGATTTAAGACCCATATGAACAATATATTAAAAAATACGTTTTGTGCTCTGAAACTTCTTTACTCTAATCGTTCCATTCTTTCTTTTCGGTTAAAAAAAGTATTATCTGAATCTCTTGTACTGTCCCTCTTCAATTATTGTGATTTTATTTATGGTCCGTGTCTCGATTCTATATATTCCAACCGTATCCAATATGTTCAAAATTTTTGCTATAGATTTATTTTTGGTCTACGTAAATATGATCATGTTTCACATAAATTTATTGAACTTTCATGGCTTAATATGAAGAATCAACGCAGGTTGCATCATCTGACCCTTTTTGTCCATAAACTTTTAACGACCGACAACTCCTCTGACCTTTTGCGCAACTTACTGATCAAACGTTCGGATATGCATGATATTAATATCAGATTTCACGGTAGGCTGACAGGGCCTCAACATTCGACGGCTATGTTTCGGAGAAGTTTCACATATAATGCTGTTAAAGTTTACAACTCAGTACCTGATTGGCTTAAGGCATTTTCTCTCCCTACGTTCAAAATCAAATTAAAAGATTACTTTTTGCGACAGCAGTGAGTAATTTTACTTCTTATGTTGTTGCTTTCTTCTCTTTTCATTTTTAATTTTTTTCCATGTTATGTACTTTATTCATTTTTTTGTTTCGCTGGACATTTCTAATTAAAATTTATATACTTACATTATACGTAATTTGAGTTTTATTTACTTTGGCTAGACTTATTTGTTTGTGTAATTACTTTCTGGTGTGGGACTGGTTAAGTGGAAGAGTAGTCCTTGACTAAACTTCGCCAGTCCCCACACATTTTTTTTTGTTCCCAATAAAGTCGTTTATTATTATTATTATTATTATTTTATTTTAATGTAAAAACACAAGCATGTTCAACGAATATTTTTCTTTTTCATTCTCCACGAAGATGTCGGGAAACAAAATTGTTGCGGCAGAGGCAAATTTTTCTTGAGTTGCGCTATTTTCTATGTCAGTGGTGCTAATTTCTTCTTCAATATTAACCTATTATGGAAGTGCGACCATACAACCGATTAAATTGACCGGTCATTTAATTGGTTACGGTCATGATTTTATGACCGCTTTTGATCAAAACCGGTTACCAATTCTTCCTGAAATTGACAGCTGTAGCCTATAATGGAAAAATTGTTTCAGCCCAAAGTATTGGATTGGACACGTTACATGGGCAAGTTATCTCTGGTGAACAGCTAGACAGCTTAACTGAAACACAACTGGATCTTGCGGTGCCGCACGCTACAGTATTTTACAGGGTGTCCCCTAAAAATAAACTAACAATAGTTAAATCACTGCAACGGACTGGTCACATAGTTGGAATGACTGGAGATGGTGTGAATGATGGAGTAGCTCTAAAGAAAGCAGACATAGGAATAGCTATGGGCAAGAATGGTACTGACGTTTGTAAAGAAGCTGCTGATATGATACTTGTGGATGATGACTTTTATACAATCATGTAAGTTAACTAATTTAACTCTCTCACTATTGAAGATATAAATCAACTTGTTTATAGTGCCGCTATCGAAGAAGGAAAAAGCATTTTCTATAACATAAGAAATTTTGTGAGATTTCAACTATCCACGTCAATCGCTGCTCTGTCTTTGATAGCTTTATCAACACTTATGGGTATTGCCAATCCATTGAATGCCATGCAGATTTTGTGGATTAACATTATAATGGATGGGCCACCAGCGCAAAGTTTGGGTGTCGAGCCTGTTGAGAAAGATGTGGTCAGACAGAAACCTCGAAATACTAAAGAGCCCATGATTACTAGGAAATTAATTGTGAATGTTTTGTTGTCGGCTCTAGTCATTATCGCTGGCACACTGTGGGTGTTTAAGAAGGAGGTAAGTTTAAAAAAATCTATATATTTTAATAACTACTTTCCCTAATTAAATTATTTTAATTTATTAATTTATTTTCTTAATTGGTTCAGAGAGAGGTTTATTCGCAAGCAAACAATTATTTAAATTTCAGTTTCTGATATTCTCTGGAATTTCTTCACTAAGATCATTCGCATTGCATTTTTTAAAAATATTTTTACAAACGTGGCTTGATAAATCAGCAGGCCAGCAAATTACCTAGATTTGCCTTTACTTAAAACTTACCTTTACACATAAATGTAGACAAACAAGAAGTTCAATCTTTGTTTAATATTTTCAAGTAAAGAAACTAATCAATTTATATCTCGAAATAAATGATTTTTTAGAGCAGTTCCGAGGGTGTAACAGCTCGAGATACCACGATGACGTTTACCTGTTTCGTGTTCTTTGATATGTGGAATGCTCTTTCGTGCCGTTCCCAAACGAAGAGCGTTTTCTCAATTGGACTTTTCTCGAATCGAATGTTTCTGATTGCAGTCACATTATCTGTAATTGGACAGTTGCTTGTAGTATACTTTCCACCCTTACAGAATGTATTTCAAACAGAAGCACTTACTTGCTGGGGTAAGTTATTTGAAATTAAGTTATTTAGCTAATCCTAAACTATTCTCGTCTGTTTGGGGCTTGCCCATTCGACCGAATGCATGTAGTGGCTGGCTGAGCGATTTTCAGAATTTCGGTGATTGAATGGGAAGTGCATCAGTGTAGTAATCTGTTCATGGCCGATATTGTTTGTGTTCTTTTATTTTATATGTTTAAACAAAAAATCTGCCTGGTTTTCCTGAATTGAACAGAGTATATTCAATCGGAGTGAGTTGATACATAAATATTTTTTGTGGTTATCCAATCAGGATTATGGGTTTGGTCGAATAACCCAAACAGATGAGGATTTGGGAAAAATGTTAAAAAAAAACAATGGGGTCGTACACTCTTTCCAGTTTTTTGACTATTATTGAAGAATCGGGTAAATAAGGAGACTCGTGTTTCCTAATTTTTTCACTATGATTTCTTAATAAGTTAACCCCACACGCCAAAAGACAGTGACACAGTAATTAAATTGTGTCACTGTCTTTTGGCGTGTGGGGTTAACTTATTAAGAATTCATAGTGAATTTACGTCAAAATTCTTGATCCAACTACTACGTGT
Organism: Xestobium rufovillosum; assembly: GCA_963966045.1. Taxonomy (NCBI): domain Eukaryota; kingdom Metazoa; phylum Arthropoda; class Insecta; order Coleoptera; family Ptinidae; genus Xestobium; species Xestobium rufovillosum. Next base: position 34,741,473 of record OZ014493.1, read on the forward strand.
CCTAATTTTTTTATTGAACCTCAAATAACGCGGAAAGAAAATTAATTTTTGAAATTTGAAAAATAGAATCACTCCATTAAGACTGATGTCATTGCAAATCTGACCTTGTAGTACGGGATCTGGTCGACCATACGATCCAATTTAAGAGAGGGGGTGTCGACTCGAGGGTATACAAAAACAAAAAATACTGTCTTATAGAAAATTTTATGCTGCATCCGAATCTGCCGTTCGCCCCTTAATCCGGACTTGCAAAATATGAGAAAACACATATTTTGTGTTAAAACTCGAAAAAACCCAATTACAGTAAAACTCGGCTATAACGAACCCTCTATATGCGCTTAAAATCGTTCGTTATATCCACGTGTTCGCTATAGATGTAATTTATGATTTTGTTATTTTTTAAAGAAAACGCGAAAATACAACCTTTATTCATAAAAATAAAATAAAATACACATGTAGGGTATATATAAGTATAGTAAATGCATTATATAATACATATTGTATTATATTATGTACATGATTATACATAGGTATATTATATATGTACACATTGTGATCTAGGCCTCTTAAGGATTGATGTTAGTAAAATCGGTTATTTTTGATTGTCTCATCTGGGTAAAATTTTTCTGAATATTCTTTTCTAACACGTCTAAAGCTTCAAAAGATTTATTTTCTGGAATTTTCATCTGGACGTAGCGTTTCATAGTATCCAAGGCGTGAAGAACTTCAGCATTTGATGGCAAATTGGATTCTGCTTCAGCATTTTCATCTTCGTCGCTTTCTTTATCACTTTCATGGGATATGATGGACTCTAATATTTCTCTTTCAGAAGGAAAGTCACTTATAACCAAGTCGTCGTCAAATGATACATAATCATTTAAATTATAATTTTCTAACTCTATTAAACCGTTCTCCTTTCCCCAAGTATCCAAATTATCATTTTCCTGGCTTTGATCCCCCTTATTCGTTTGAATTTGCAACCACTGTACTAGAGGAAGATCATCTTCATCATCAAATTCGTTATCAACACACAATCCCGAGTGGCGGAAACAGTTAGCTATTGTTTGTGTTGTTACTCTTCTCCAAGCCGTTGCTATCATCAATATCCCATCTAGTAATGAAATTTTCATTTCATTTCCAGCATCCTTTGCACGAACGATTTTCATTATAAGTTGCTTTCTATAATTAGCCTTTAAACAGCGAATGACACCCTGATCCATTGGTTGCAGCACAGCAGTGACGTTTGGAGGTAAAAACACCAATTCGATGCACTTCAGGTTGATCATTTTGGGGTGAGCAGGGCAGTTGTCTATCAGCAATAATATTTTTCTGTTGTTCCTAACAAGTTCGTCATCCCATTTTCTTACAATATTTTCGAAGATTTCCGACGTGACCCAAGCTTTTCTGTTAGCAAAATATTCTACAGGAAGCTGGTGGCAATTTTTGAAACATCTTGGTCTTGCGGATTTTCCTATTACCACAAGTTTCCTTTTTTCGGACCCATCCATGTTACTACAAACAAAAACAGTAATGCGGTCTTTTGACATCTTTCCGCCGCTACATTTTTCACCTTTAAAATGAAGTGTTCTATCGGGCGTCATTTTATAAAATAGACCCGTTTCATCGCCGTTGAAAATGTCACAATCCAAATATTTTTTCCTCAAACTAGGCCAAACTGAACGAAGCCATCGATCAGTAATTTCTGGCGATACAGCAGCTGCCTCCCCATGAAGTTTTTTTGAATTAATGTTGTACCGACGCTTAAATCGGTCAAGCCAACCCCTCGAACAAACGAACGTACCGCTTGAATGTGCTTCACGACGATCTGCCACTAATTTTCCAAATTCTTCCGCTTTTTCTTGTAGAATAGGGCCAGAAATCGAAATGTTTTGACTTCTTTTTAGAGAAAACCATTTCAATAAACTTCTGTCTATATCTGGTCTTGCGGGTTTTCGAATTTTCTTTGTTGCAGCAGTGTTGAAATTCTCTTGAGCATTCAAGAATTTTTCTTTATTAGCCCATATTGTGGAAACAGTAGATTTAGATAGACTATAATCTCGACATATTTGTGCGTTTGCACATCCATTCTCCAATTTTCTAATGATGTCAATTTTTTGTTCTAAAGTTATCGCTTTTCGTTTGCTAGCCATATTAAACCAGCCGAACATCCGCAAGAACTCGATGCACGTACATAACTGAACGTCACACTTCATTTCATTTACACGTTAAGCCGTTAAGCGACGATCGTGAAAGCGAAAGCCGCGCGATATCACCCGATTCTATAAATATCTCCGCCGCTTGAAATTTAACCCGATGGTTCGTTATAACCGAGCGCTAGTACTGGTTTGGTACTTTAAAATTGGTTCGTTATAGAAAAGCGTTCGTTATATCCGGGTTCGTTATACCCGAAAAAAAGTACATTAAATTATACGAGAAAATGGCGGGACTTATTTTTTTGTTCGTTACAAGCGAGAGTTCATTATATCTAGGGTTCGTTATATCAAAGTTTCACTGTAATTGACTTTTTTTGTTCATCACTCGATATCTCGCTTATTATTGCAGATATCAACTTCCAATTTTGTATTGTATTACCTGAGACCCTTGTTGTTAACATTATATTAACAAACTTGAATTAAACTTAGTATGTACTTTTTATGTAATAAAATTGTTATTAATGCCTTGTTGCATGAAATTAAGAAAATGCTATGCAAATTATAGTGAGCGAGAAACTTTTTTATTTTTGAAGATAAATGTATCGTATATCGAGATAAAATGAAGGTCAAAGACCAAGGAAGTTTTTAAAATATCTTAATCTGATGGGCAATTTCACTTAGTGACAAAAATGGTAGTTAACTTCGCACATTATTTGCCGCGTGATTATTTGTGGTATGAACGCTATTCATAATGCTGCGCTGGGAAGGTAAGAAAGGCAGTCTGGGCTGGAAATCGTAGGTTTTTTTATAAATTGTCACTTGCAGATAAGCCCTTTTAATATGAAACTGAACAACTGAAGAACGTCTTCAGTCGGAGGTTTAAAATAACAGTAAAACTAAGATATACAGGGTGGAACTTTCTAATGGAATAAATTCAGTAAAGACTGATCGGTTAATATTTGGTTGAAATCCTCGGACACGTCGATTTTTGATTTTAATTGCGCACCTTCTGATGTAAATTTCATTACTATTTGGTCACGTGACTACAAGTTATGACGTCACAGTACATTTTTTTAAATACCAAGGTATGTTAAATTGTACATCCTTGGATAGATTCTTTCGAGAGAAATTCAGTGCCGTTTTCCGTTTTTGAATATCTTTATTAGTTTTCGAGAAAAATCATTTCAAACTGCAGGGACGTATACATCATAAAAATAAAGCTGGTCATTTACTTTGATTTGGAAATCTCATTTAATTAAATTTCTTGCTACCGCTTTGTTATTCGCAAATTACTTTACTTTAAAAATTAAATTTTGATAATAAAAATACATACTTTTGTTTGATGACCGGTTTTATTTTTATGAGTATACGTCTTGAAGTTTGAATCGATTTTTCTCGAAAACTAATAAAGATATTCAAAAACGGAAAAAGGCACTGAATTTCTCTCGAAAGAATCTATCCAAGGATATAAAATTTAACATACCTTGCTATTTAAGAAAATGTACTGTGACGTCATAACTCGTAGTCACGTGAGCAAATGGTGATGAAATTTATGTTATAAGCTGCGCAATTAAAACAAAAATCGACGTGTCCCAGGATTTCAATCAAATATTAGCCATTTAGTCTTTACTGAATTTATTCCATTAGAAAGTTCCACCCTGTATATCTTAGTTTTACTGTTATTTTAGACACCTATGTACCTCCGATAATACATAGTATTATTCGTGTATTATCGAAAAATGTACGTACTTTATATAGATGTAGGTACCTTATACATATCTGTCTTACAAAATGGAAATAAATGTGCTCTCAGTTCGTCCATGTTTCCTTTAAACAGTGCTCGTCCATATAGAGCCTCGAAGAAAAATCTGCATGAATCTAAATTATAAATCTTGGGTAGTCAAAGAATCATTTCCAAAAGAAGTTAATTGCTTTAATTCATTTGGATGCCCCTTTAGAACAGAATTTAGTGCTATTCCTTTTTCCTTTTTAAAGGGAAAACTAACAGTGTCACAGCCTGACGAGCAGTACACAGCCAATATAATGTTTGCCAATTCATTTTCATTGAATTTGTACGTGGATGCCCAATGTGTTATTATTATAGGAACGTAAATATTTTTTTTCTGAAGCCATATACATATCAGAATTTAAAATGGTGCAGTAATACATATAATCCATCAAGAACAATAATATCGGTAACTTCATATTTATTTTTGCTGCATATGATTGTTCTTTTGTTATCTTTGTGCATACCTGCTAAGATAATCTGGCAGTTTTCTTCTATGTCAAAATATATTTTTTTTCAAATTCTAATGCCAAAAAGGTAAGCACCTGTTGTTTATTATCGGATTCAGATATACCTATAGAGATAATAAAAATAATCTATTAGAACATGTATCACAATACTACATCTAAAATTTTTTGGAACTTACCGCAAAATGCCATATTGTGTGTGAATCTAGATCTAAGCAAATATGTATTATTATGTATTAATAGGTAGTGAAGCGGGAATCCTAACAACCTACTCGCGACTGAAGTCACAACGCCACAAGGGACAACCCGCAAGCCAGTTCGGCGTGGTGAGCAGACAAACACGGCAGAGTTGTCAGTTTTGTGGAAAAACTATTCGCCGTAGAAAAAAAAACTTCAAATAAAAAACTTCTTTGGTCTATTGTCTTCATTTTATCCCAATATGCGATACATCTATCTTCAAAAATAAAAAAGTTTCTCGCTCACTATAATTTGCATAGCATTTTCTTAATTTCATGCAACAAGGCATTAATAACAATTTTATTACAAAAAAAGTACTAAGTTTAATTAAAGTTTGTTAATATAATGTCAATAACAAGGGTCTGAGGTAATACAATACAAAATTGGAAGTTGATATCTGCAATAATAAGCGAGATATCGAGTGATTGACAAAAAAAGTCAATTAATTGAGTTTTTTCGAGTTTTAACGCAAAATATGTGTTTTCTCATATTTTGCAATCCCGGATTAAAGGGCGAACGGCAGATTCGGATGCAGCATAAAATTTTCTATAAGACAGTATTTTTCTTTTTTGTATACCCTCGAGTCGACACCCCCTTGTCGATTTTTGTCCACCAGACTCCCGACTATTGGGCTTAAACTTTAAATTGGCTTCACACAATATGGCGTTGCTATTGTTTTCACATTTCGTGTTTGGCAGGTTTATTTTTCGTTTCGTTTGATTTTTCTTTGGTGTTTTTAGTCTGAATTTTGATTTATAAGTACATAGTAATAATTAGAGACTTTACGAACTTATGACTAAAGTGAACATTTCAATCTGCTATTACATAAAATAATTAGAATTCCAGTCTTAAATTTTTTGCACTTCAAATCTCTGCACAAACACTGTCCATAAAAAATTCTCCAATCACAACCACTGATCTCTGGCAAGTTTTGAGATGTTGCTTGAAGACATTTTGTTTCGGAAGTCATATTTCACAAAGCAAATACTTACAACAAACTTGGCAAATTTGCGAGCGCTTGCCAGTGTCAACACTGTCAAGTCAAACACAAGGAATGTAAATAGGGAAGCCAACCCGGCACAGACAACCCAGCATAAAAGTTCCTAAATTCTGGTAATTTTGCACCGACGTCAGAGGCATGGGCGGCAATGAAAAATTTAAACTATACGCTGTTTATTCAACAGATGCAGTAATTGACATTTGTGGGAGTGGCTTTTTCGCAAAAGCCAGATTCACACGCTGAACAATAACTGTTACGAAAATTTCAAAAATCAAACCAAAAACTTTTATAGCAATTACTTCGTAAAATGTTAGGTATAATCACAAAACAACGCATATCTGTCTAAAATTTATTTATTATTATGTATATTACCTGCCGCTCTTGCAGTAAATGCCATGTTTTCTATCTTGGTGTTGTCAGGATTTTGGTCAGCATAAACTGAAAAATGCCTGGCTGGACGTTTTTGGGAGGAGAAAGTAATTCTTGTTTATCCATAATCAGTTATAAGACTTACAACTATTCTTATTTCCTAAAATAATCCAATGAACTAATCAATGCATGAAGTAAATTCAGCGACAGCATCAGGGACCTGGACCGAAAAAAATTAAGGGTTCCGTAACTGTTCCGGTTCTGACCTTGAGAAAAATAAAAATTCCAATTCTGTTCCGGTTCTGACTTTGATAAATATATGTGTTTCGGTTCCGGTTCTGGTACCTTGAAATAAATCTGTTCTGTTCCAGTACCATTTTCTGTACCAGTACCAAGTAGTAATAAATAATAGCGCACATTCCTTTGTTTATTAATTGCTACTTCAGGTCGCACAGCTTGGAGGAAATTAATGGATAAGGGTACTTTAATTTTTAATTCGTAAACAAACTGACACCTGACGAGCGCGTGGTTGAGCTCAGGTTAGAAGAAGATTAGAAGTCAATAAGCTCAAGAGTAGAACGCCGGTGCGGCGTTTTTCGTGAGCCGGTGCTGCGTCTGTCGTGCACCTGCGCCTGGCAGGAACCGAAATATTCATAAAGGTTCCGGTTCCGAAACGGTTCCAGACAATTTTAAAATAAAGGTTTCGGTTCTGTTCCGGTTCCAAAAAAATAACGGTTCCGGTTCTGTTCCCGTTACTTTTCGGTTCCGGTCCAGGTCCCTGGACAGCATCAAAATGACAGATCAGCTTAGTTCAGTCAAGTTATTTATGTAGAAGTAAAGTTGTGTAAAACCGGCCTACCGATAGTAATTTTCTATTCAAATTTAGCGTTCATTTGTGGGAGGAGTTTTTACTGCATCTGTTGGATAAACACAGTATAGAAAGAAGTATTCTAATTACATAATTATTTAAGGCAATAAGAAGCAAATTTTTGTAATGAAACAAATAATTATGAACTTCTACCAAAAAGTAAAAGAAGAAAATATTAACTACAAATTTTTGTACTTTTCGTATTTGTTTGAGAAGTAGAAGCAGTGCATATGAAAAACTTTGTTCAATATGACTATGGTGAACGACCCCACTATGCTAATAAGGTGTACATTTTGACTAACATTGGTTTTTACCACTAGATATGATTTTCTTGACAACTTTAACATCATCAGTGTGGATCTTATCAGAGCTAAAGAAGTTAGTAGAGAGGTTAATTGAACAGCGCGGAAGAGGTAAAAGATCTCCGTTGGAGTACGTATGACAGCAGGGGGGGCTCAGGGTGAAATCCCGCCACGATTAGCTGCTCCCCCTGCTCTTGCCCCCCCATCCTCTGTAAAGTGGCCCAAATCTAGAATGTGCAAGCATTATTTAAAGATTCCATGAAATTAAATACCGGCATAATCTTAAGAACGTAAGCTTTAAATTGTGTCATTTCAACTATTTATATTTAAGCCGTAAAAGCAAACTTGTACAAAATATTTTAATTTTCGAATTTTTTCAATTGTTTTATATATTTGTAGATAAATTAATTTTTACATAATATACACTAGCACATTTTTGGGTTTATTTTATGGATGTATTTGTGTTGTTAACAAGCAGCTAATCTAGGTATTAAGTGCTTATTTATTTTTATTCTTTCTCAGGCATTCTACTTCGTACATAGTTTTCATTTTATTAATACTTTTGTGCCTTATTTAGAAGTACCGAGTTGCACAGTAAGTTGTCTTTTCATCATTAAAAGGTACAAGGGCATAAAATATATTGCACAGTTTTTCAGATTTCATTCTCATTATGAAAGACAATTTTATTTTTTAAGCCATTTTATGATATACTCAATAAAATAATAAAGCTCCTCTTAATTTATTGTTGCAGCGGCTGGTTAATAAATAGGTACTTTTATTTGAATTAATAAACTGGAGTTCACACCGAATCAGTTGTACCGACCCGACCTTCCTAGATTTAGAAACATTCTTGAAAATATTTTTGTTCACCTGTACGTGGACCTGCCGTGACATTTTCTTTTATGTGTCTGGTATAGCAAAATGAAGACCCTGGAGCCTGATTTTCAAATTAGGGTACAGCCACAAAGTAAAGAGTGGCGACCTGAGTGTGACTTGTTTCTTAGCCAAACACTACCAGACTTTCATTGTCGTGTGGCACTCAGTACAAAATCCAGCCATCCCTCCGATTTTGAGATTGTTTTCATCTCGCATTTACAAACAAGTGGTTGCAAGAATTTTCTGAGTGAGCTACGTTGTTCAACTTTATTTAAAGTAGATAAGTTTTTCAATGAGATACTGCTCATAACTTTTTAATGCCCAAACATCAAAGTCTCATTAACTGGCCCTGTTGAAAATATCCTATACAAGTTGTCCTGTGGGACATAGACTAGCTAATACTTACCAAAAATTTAAAACTGAATAAGTAAGGTAAAAGCTAAAAGACAACTTTCAAGTAGTAAATACAAAATTAGAAAGATAGTACATGGGCATAACAGTATAAAAGACACATGCATTGCTCTTGTCCCATAGAAAACACTAATTTCTTTATCTCCAATTAATTATGTACCTACAATAATTAATTATGTAGGTACATACCTACAATTATTATTGTAAAAGTTCTATATCAGTAAATTAAATGCAGTAGCTAGTTAGTTTAATTTATAAAAATCTCAGTATGTATTACTTTTATTACTCGTTAGTTTTAAATTATTTCATTTGTTCATAAATTTTTCGAACAAAGTTAAAAAGTTCTCTGACGCATTGTAAATGTAATAGCGTAATAGTAAAAGGTTGTGCCGTGCATTTTTTTGTTAATGCTAAAATTGTTTTATTTTTTCGTTGCATACCTAGAGCCTGCCGTTAATTTCATACGTGAATTCACATTGTATTTCCCTATAGAATAATATAACGGAATTCATTCGCGTAACTGATTTACTCCTACACTTGTTAGCGGTTAGTATTTTCTAATAAAAACGTAGTCACAAAATGTAATAATTGAATGTATAAATGTTTATTTAAAAGTATCTGTTGAATGTTATTTAGTATGAGATAGTTCTGTGATACACTAATATTTATAGTATTTTAAAAGATTGCACTTTTTAGCAAACAATCTTTATTTGTTCCTGTGAAAATTTGTTGTCATACTAACTTGAAAATTTTACCTTTCGCTTGGCTGAATCTTCAGATTATATTGTATACACATTTCTATTTGATATTGAATTGTATTTATAAAATAAAGGTGTAATAGTTAAATGAAAATGAAATGTGTTTTATTATTAAACCTACAAAATTTTGAAAACGAATTTAGTACAACGTGCAACTAAATAGTTGACTTCTATATTGACTCAAATCTCACAATTGCAGTATTTGTGTTAAAAACAAACATAAAATTTTCAATCTGCTTTACAGCAAAAAATGCTACTTCTATATGTCACTTTCGCCGTAAACTGAATAGTCGAGACCCCTTATATAAACGGAGTAGCGGTTTTTAATTTCATAGTAATTGACAAATTTCATAGATGGCGTATACGTACAAAATTCATATTTCCTAGCTTCAGCTGTGAGAATAAATATTTTATTTCTCCGGCTGGCATCTGCCATCTAGATATATTTGCACGTGGCAACTCAAATAGCAATCGCCCAGGATCGGCCTCCGTACATTGAATGAATTGTATTGCAGGAATTATTGCAAACTATGCGCAACATTTTTAACATTTTCATTCGTTGTGGAATATAATAAATGTATGAATCGCAAATTGAATTATCATTATGTACCGTTGAAAGCGGAACACCCACATAGGTATTTACCTACCTTCTATTACTGAAAATTTAAAAGTTGGCAACCCTGACTTAGAGGTACAACTTTGTACTAAAGATGAAACCTAAGGTCCGTTGCTATGATGCAACCAATCATAGCAACGAAGTCAGTGTCAGACTTAATCTGGTGTTGGTTTCTTTGAAAAACCGGGCCTTTAAGTTGCCAAAATCATATTGCTGCCTGTAAAAGACGATTAAATAAATGAAAAAATCGTGCAAGATAACTTAACTTAAATTTTATAAATAAGAAAATATATCTGGAACTTGATCTTCCTCTTAAATACCTACAGTCTGTCTTTCATAATAATTCCAACAATGAACAATGATTTAAATGATTCTAATTTACGGGGAGTGCAACCGCAATGCTGCCCTCATGCAAGGAGGTGCGCGAGTTATGGGACACCCGTAGTTATAATTTCATGCCACACTTTATTGAGGAAGTTACACATTGATGGCCATGTTGGAAAAAATCCTTTTACTTCGGATTCCAAAACAAAGTATTTTCATATTTCAAAAATTTATTTTACCTGAATATAATGCCCATTGTTTACATCTTTCTGTATCTTCCCACAGGAAATTGAACAGTTTCAAATCCGAGTTTTTATATTTACTTTTACGCAGTTGAAATAAGGCTATTATTTAAAGGGGCGGTACTATATTACAGTTTTGGTCAGTGTGAAAATACAAATTGTATGTTCAATAACAGATTGAGTGGTAAAATATGAGTAGTAAAAAAAGTGGAAACGAGGAGTAACATATCTTCAAATGAGTAGCTTAATTAATATTTGAATGCGTGAAAATTCAATTGGGCAGTAAAATTAATAAAGGGGCAGTAACGCGTGTGCAGTCATGAAATCAGAATGGGTCTGTTAGAAATCGTGGGACAAGTAGTTCTATAAATACTTAGGCAGTACAAAATATAATCGGCCTGTTAAATGATACATAATGTTTATTTAAGTTAGGCAGCGAAATAAAAAATAACATTTAACAATAATGTAGATATTAAGAAAAAAATTACATTTATTGCACCATTAAAATTATTCAATGCTAACGGCTGAGACTTACAACGCTTCGCTTCGCTCCGTTTGACCTTAACCTGACAGATTTTTGTCAGTTGTAAGCGTTTATAATGTTATTCGCTTCAAAGGTGCGTATTTTCGTGTGAATAATATTTGAAAAGAATAATATAAACGCTACCGACTGACACTTTTTAATATAAGTCTGTCAGGTTAAGGTCAAGCGGAGCGAAGCGAGCGGAGCGTTGTAAGTCTCAGTCGTTAGCATCCAAATGATGCATTATTCGATGCAGCATTGCAAAAATGCTTTGTGGTGCAATGCGGTGCAATAGAAGACGCAAAGGGATGAAGCAAAATTAGTATATTTTTTTTACCTGTGAGAGGCCGAGTTCATTATTTTAAACATTTCTATGGGAAAACGGGGAGGGGTGCGTTGAATAAATTTAATGGTGCAGTGCTAGAGTGTAATAGATCCAAGCGCTCGCAACTCAGTGATAAGGTAATGAGCGAAACGACCTAATATTTATAGGCAAATCTCTTCCGATTGGCCGCCCACGGTGCACTGTCGCGTAAGCTGCGCCCCTTTTAACGGAAGTGTGCCGCTCTTTTCAATGAAAATGACGTTCGATTTTGCCAAACGTCGAGAACTGGCGAACTATTTATCTAACTGCCAATTAATACATTATACTGCCCATCCAATCATTTTACAGCGCAAACAATAATTGCACTGGACATTTATTTAATCTGCCGCTCGAGTAAGTTTTGAACTGCCGTTGTAGAATTAAATAACCGACCAAATTCTTTTATATTGCTGGCCACGTTCTACTGCCACATTAAGTTAATTACCGCCAAAAAAGTTTAATACCGCCCGTGTGAATTTTTAACTGCCCGATGAAACTGCCTGGATGTTAAAACAACCACCCAAATAATTACTTCCCTTGAAATAACTGCATAAATTACCAGCAGCGGACATTTTCACAAAGGCAATCAGAAATCACAACTGAATGCGGCTCTGTGCTTCAGATTGTTTTACATTAGTGGCATTTCTTTATTGGTGCAAAGTCGTAAATCATTCAAAGCATAGGTATAAATATTGGATTTATGCCCGGATTTATGTCATTCTTCTTATTCTAATAAATACATTGGCATACTTGGGAACATAGGTAGCATTTTAGATTATAGAATTTTCGGCTAAAATCTGGAAGTGGTTACAATTTTTCGGATAAAACGTGTCTGGATTCTAGTAGCTGTATTTCTGTTACGACAAATAATATGATAGAGTGCGAAAGATGAATATGTATGCGTCTTGCAAAAGCTTCAGAACTACCTATATTTGCCTCTCATGACATCTCAGAAATTTGTCAAAACTAACGTTTAAAAACTAAGCCATCTTTAGTTATTCAGTCTACGCTATTACCAGATATAATAATGCTCAAGATATTTAAATAAATGCGCGCTATTAATCCTACCCCAATAAAAATGGGGGACTGTCCATTATTTGTATAGGTAATCAGTTATTTAGATAGATAATGGATTTATTGTTTCCCATTTGGGATTACAATTCAAAATAACAAATAAACATATAAATAAATGGAATAAATCAAAAATAAATAAACTCACAATTAATTTCGACCTATCTAATTCCACCAGCACCAGAGAACATGGAACAGGTGAGAGTGGAGATGATACTGGAGGAAAGTGGAAGAGGGGAGAAGTGGATGGAATTGGCACATGGGTGGGAAAAGGGGTATAAGTCGAAAAATTGCAAAATTGGAATAAGTCGACCATACCATTTCCGAAGTCATTTTCCACGTCCGTGAAAAAGGATATAAGTCAGAACGCCTTATAAACGCGACATAACTCATTGTGCGAAGGGATATATCTGTAAAATTTATTGATTTTTCAGTGGAAAGGGGTATATGTTTTGTTAAGTTCACTTGCGAATATAATTTGAATTAAATAGTTTGTGAAAAGGGATATAGGAATACTTATAGGTTTTTTTCTTATTGAAATGGTTTGTGGAAATGGGTACCTATACGTTAAAATATTTCTCTTTTCATATTTTGGTAAATGCTATAGTACATAGTGAAAAAAGATATAAGTATACTTATCTCCCTTTACACAAAAATACTTTTGAAGTACAGTAGGGAAAAAGGGTATAAGTAGACATATATCTAATAGCGCCCATGCACATTGTGAGGTACAAGTATACTTAGCCTCCTTTTCCCTGATGCTAAAATCGTATTATTCATGTAAATATTGTTACTTATGTCCAGTGTCACGTAAAGAGCAGTGCAATAACAACATACGTCGCAAAAGAATGTTTGATATTTTAAAACAAGAAAAAAAATTTAAAATCTCGACTGTTTTTAGAAATGAACTATATAAAAAAAGAACAAAACTCTATTAATGATAGAATTGATATACAAAATTTAAGTCAAATTTGCTGTAATATAATAAAATAAATCATACTCTCTGCTACTTACTTATTAGTATTATTGTTAAATTAAATACATATGCCTTTTTCTCTTTCATAAATTCAAATGTTTCCAAAATCAAGTGCTAAAATTTTTATATTTATATCAGTTACCGTATAAATAGTTTTCACTCACAATCGGTTAGTCAATTTCCAGCTTTTAAAAAGTTTGCAAGTAGGTTATTCCTAACTTCTACTTCCCGACCGGGTTGGGAAATTTTCCACCCGGGTGGAAAATTCAGTGCCTATTTGATTTTATACTTAAGTATATTTTATGTACCTAATAAACTTTGAATACAATTTCTGAGTTCTGCTTGAGTGTATTATGTACTCCAACAGACTACCAGACATATTTTACCACCAGAAATAATCTTTCATATTCAGTTGTCTTATTGCCAAAAAACGATGCTTGTCAGTTTAATAATTAATAAAAATGTAAAAGTCAATTTCACTGCCTACCAAGAATTATCGAAAATGCAGTATTTAAAAAATAAAATTAATTATTTTTGCTTTATTGTTCATTAAAACTAATGATTGTGAATAAAATAGTATACATACCTGGTTGGAAAATTTCCTTACAGCCTCGCGCTATAGATAACGGCGGCGCTTCGCGCCTTGGTCATCTATCTAGCCCTCAACTGTAATGAAAGATTTTCCACCTCGGTACGTAATATACTATTATTGGTTGGAAAAAAAATTGTTCTTGTCAAATATTTTATTGTCAATTTCATATTTTTTAATACTTTTTACTAAATAAATCTTGACAAAGCGCCCGAGTAGAGGCGAAACGTCGATTATATTAAAGTTATTTATTTACGAATATGCCAGAATTTCACAAAATTTAAAATATTAATATTCTTATTACTAAGGATGATATTCCCAAGCGACGAAGAGTCTGAATAGTGATGAACAGTGGCTAGTTTTAGTGTACCTATGTTAAGGTAACCATGTTTTTGTATTCCTATTTCAGTTCTGTTTTCATATTTTGTTTAGTTTTATTTCCATATTATATTTTTCGGTTGTTTAGTTCAATTTTTAATAAATAATAATAATAAATAATAAGAAAATACAACAGTGTATTTCATTGAAATAGGGGAAAGGGGTATATATTATTTTTTTCTTGGGGTTTTATGCGTAAAAATGTATGTCAACATTTTTTTTCTTAATATTAAAAATTTTGTATTAATGCAAATTACAATAAAATAAGGTCACAAAAGTACATTAATCCCATAAAAATTCTTTTGCTTATAGTTAACTGTATTAAAACGCGATCCTTCTGATATTGAGGCCCATTTTCCCAAAACTATTAATTTAGGACATATACCCCTCTTCCCACCCATGTGCCAATTGATACAGAGGGGAAGGAAGGAGAGGGATGGGTGATTATATATAAATGGGAATTAGATACGTCGAAATTAATTGTGAGTTTATTTATTTTTGATTTATTCCATTTATTGATATGTTTATTTGTTATTTTGAATTGTAATCACAAATGGGAAACAATAAATCCATTATCTATCTAAATAACTGCACCAGAGAACATGGAACAGATGAGAGTGGGGATGATACTGGAGGAAAGTGGAACATATGTTCCCATGTCTCCTTCTCCGCCCCACATACCCTACACATTCTTCTGTCTTCGCTTTCCCAATACCTTCCACCTCTCATCTCATTTCCCAGTCTAAACCTTGCCACCCTTATTATCTTCTCTTCCCTTCCCCTACTTCGTAGATATCTCGGCCGTTCCGCTATCCTTATTTCTTTATATTTGTTGTTGTATCTTGATTGTCTTATCTTCTCTTCTTTATCCTGCACTTGTATTTGCTTGTCGCTCTCCTCTACCTCTCTCGCCATGTTCCATCCTGCTGTTCTCAAATTCTCCACTTCTTCTGCTGCATAGCCTCGCTCCTGATAAAATTTCTCTCGCTTCTCCTCCCATTTCGATTTTTCTTTTCGTCCCTTCCATACCTCTTCCCAACACTGCCCGGCTAACTCGTTCCCGCCCACCTCTCAACTTTTCCTCATATTTCATGGCTCACTTTCCTGCCCTGGTCCTTAGTTTTTCTCCGTTTGTTTCGTCTCTTACCATGTACCCTGGCGTTATCCACTCTAAGCCCAGTGTCCATCTTATGTAATTTTCCTGGATCCCCTCTATCTTCTCTCTTCCCACCCCCAAATTTCTGCTCCGTACATGTGTCAAACAACTTTACTCTTTTTTTCCAATCAGTTATTTATTACGATTAATCACTAAACCGTGATTAATTATAATTGTTTGATCTCTTTAAATGTAAAACTAAAAAGTACAATTTTTTCATCTTTATTTCTGTTTATTAAATATATAATAATTGTATAAACATAACAATGTTGTAAAAACAATTGACGGCATTCTTGGTACTGACAGGTAAAATGTAACAAACTTAAATATGGACAATTTTCGATATTATCTATTGAACAAGCACTATCATATAGAATTATAGAATACCTATTGAGACCGTGCACGTATACGTACAAGTAGTGGACATATTATCATAATCAAATCAGTTGTCCTATCAGTGACAGTTCAGATATTGCATATAAACCAAATCGAGACGCTTCGGTCAAATCTGTCTGTCTGCCTAGTACAGCGTAATGTACCGATATGGTTTTTTCTGTAAAAATGATTCAAAAACTCTTGCTGGTGTCAATTTAAAACATAACAAAGATAAAGTTAGTTTGTTTAAAATGTCCGCAAAAGATTTCACTGTTAATTTAATTCATACGTACAAAGTCTCGTAAGCCGGAATGTTTTTGTCAGAATGACAGCGAGAAAAGTTAGCCCCAATTATTACAATGATAATTTTTTTATTTACCCTTTGCTACCATGACGACGTCCCAAATTTCGTATTTAAAATTGTAAAATGTTTAAAAATCGAATCTCCCATATGCATATTCTCATATTCATTAAATTATCTAGCCGAATTTGACTCAACCTTTTTATTTTGCCTGGATAAATTCCTGTTTTGCAAAATCAATTTTGTTGCCGGACAGCAATTTGCGAAGGCGAAGCCTGAGCACTTTTGGCTGTCAGTTTTATTTGTCAAGTTGCCTGGCAACACAATTTCGTTCAAAACAGAAATTTATCCAGCAAAATAAAAAGTACTCGTCAAATTACTGTTGAATATAATAAAATTAACATTGACATACCCTTTCCATGAGGAGTGTGGACATTTATGAAATAGCTCAAAAATGTAACCATGTTGCTGGTTTTATCGAAACCTTTAATTTTATATTTACATTCCAAGGGATAAGTAAATACAAAAATAATTGATAATTGAAAAATTCACATGTGGGGGTGGTGTCAACAATAAATGCTTATAAAATAGTACCTGAAAAAATTAATAGTCACATAACCCTCAAAAGCTCCATACATTGACATCATTTTGAAACTGGTTAAATTGCAAAGAAATACAAGAGTTGATAATCAGTGCTCGCCGTCTTTCCGAAAGTTCGATTCCACTCACTTTTTCTCACAGTATGTAGAAAAAAAACCTTCCTCGTCCCGTAGACCTATTTGCTCCTGCAATGACAATTACGCATTTCCAAACAACTTTTGCAAAAACCAGCACCGAGATATTACGCAGAACCATGCATTCTGAGCCTGACATGTGTTCGCATGTACTATTACTTACTTATTACTTTTTACATAGTTCATGCTCTTATTAAAAAAGGCCTCTTTATTTTTTTCAGATTAAACCAGCAAATCATATGTCTGATGAAAAACTATTTATAAACTTCACAGTGGTGTGTGAATTTTGCCGCATCTTTGCATACCCAATTCTTTACAAAAGGCACCTGAAATCGGAAATGTAGTGGCTTTGACTGTTTGAATGAATTGAGAATTGGGCGTTAAACAACCGAATTGTTCATATTCAAAGTAAAATCAGGCATCTTGGAAAATTATATCAAATGAATATTTTAGTCTAGTAAAGTTTCAATCTGTACACGCCCTTTAAATTACAAACTTGATGTTAGTAAATTGTGGTGGCTCAGGTTAGTTTCGCGTACGGTCTCTAGTAACATTTAAAAAAAAATTATGCTTTTTAAACTTCTTTGTATTAAGTAAAGAACGTCATAATCGGCATAGTACAAATAGCCATATCCACTGACTAGGAAATTCAAGAAATTACAAAAAGTAAATAACACTTATCAAAAATGCAAATGAAACAATTAATAAGAAAGTGCAACTAATACTACAGGAGAAATACAGCATTTACGAAATTAATAACATAAAAGTAGAGTAATACTTGAAAATCAGGAAAATATTGCATGAACGAAATATTGAAAATGAGATTTCATTCCAAATAAGACAGAAAATGAGTCCACAGCAATTACACACAGCTCTGGAAGTTTGAACCACTTATAAAACTAAATGCATAGGTCTCATTGAATGTCAATTACATTATAGATAAAAAATTGTCTGCCCTACACAAAAATACCATTATGTGTACATCATGTTTATAGAGAGAGAATGCCCAACTCGCTTCGCTCGTAGGCAAATTCTCATCTCATGAAAAAACAGTATTTTCATCTCTTTAAACCTAGGAACATACAGGGTGGCCCATTAGTGCGGGGACGGTCTATATCTCTTGAACCATTCAAGGCATCAAAATGAAATTTTGCAAGTGCTTAGGAAATCCCATGCTGCATCTTACAAAACTATTTTGGTGTATACAAGGTCCTCACATTTTGCGTAACAAACCAAAGTTACATTTTTTTAAATGGAAACCTCCAGTTTTTTTTTAATATTCACATTAATAGGTTTCGAGCAGGGGATGTTAAGATATTGCCATTTTAGTGTCGATCTGGACCAATCTTTGTGGCACTACTGATGTCTACCTACAGAAGCTGTCAAAGATTTCTTTATCGAACTAGATTCACAAACTATTATATGTATTTGCAAATTCTGATAATACCTTTGTCACAGTGCTTTACATTATACAGGGTGGTAAACATACGCATAATTGGATTTTTTTCAAGAATTTCAAATGGAATATCCTGTATATTAATTGCACATTTAATAGCCAGTTTACCAAGCTTCTGATTGATACAGGCATTGCCAGGTCTGCGACTGACAGTTTCTACAGAAATTAAGATTGAAACTTACAAATTTCCAATTTCACTGTTATTTTTTACAATTTCATTCGGATTTCACCTATTTTTTCACCCAAAGCCAAAAAAAATGTGTAAATTTGGTTTCTGTGCAAAACTAAGCCAATAGAATTTACACTGACACAAAAAGTCTCATTGCAAAATTACTTCTTGAAGGTGAAATCGATTTAATTTTTATTAAGTCTACCCGCGTATGCCTAAAACGGGTAGTTTTCAAGATATTCTTACCAAGAATTAGTATTATTGTGAACAAATATAGCAAAAATAATAAAAATAGCTCGAAATCGAAATGTCTACCAGAACCAAGAAAACTTAAATTTGATCCACTCACTCTCTAAATCAATTTAGTTACATACTTTTGTTGTGCGTTTTCTTCTTCTCAAATTTGGAGTTGTTGCGGAAGTCAGAACAGATAAATATTTTAAAGTCAGTAGAAAGTATTAATGAGATAAATTTGGCTTTTATCATTAGTGGGAAATGTTGTAATTTAAACAAAAAACTACAGCAAGAACAAGTTTATTGAAATTAAGTAAGTAAATTAAAATTAAATAAAAAAAATAAGAAAATGCAGAAAATCCTTCAAACTATGACAGATGCGAGTTGGAGCTGTTTTGTTTATCACAGGTAACATGATTTCAACGCGATTTGCATTTTGACTACAAAATATGATTCTTCTATAAAAAGTGAGAATAAAACAGTTATCTCGGGAAAGCAATGTTTTCGAATTACTTTCCATAAAAATGGCACTGTTACTAACGTTATTTACATTATAAATTTGTTCTCCGTCCAGCTTTTCTTTTCAATTAAATTTTCTCTACAAAGTCATATTTAGCTTATTAATAATTTGTATCTACTTTTAACCATTTATCTGTCCTGAAGCAACTCGAAATTTCAAAACAAGGAATTCAAAATACGCAACAAAGTTACCTAACTAAATCGATTTAAAACGGGACAGGTCCGAATTTAAGTTAAATTTTTAAGTTTCAATTTTAATTTCCGTAGAAACTGTCAGCCGCAGACCTGGCAAAGCCTGCATCAATCAAGAGCTTAGTAAAGTGGCTATTAAATGTGCAATTAATATACAGGGTGTTCCATTCGAAATTCTTGAGAAAAATTCAATTATGCGTATGTTGACCACCCTGTATAATACAAAGTACTGTAGCAAAGGTATTAACAGAATTTGCAAATATAATAGTCTGTGAATTTAGTTCAATAAAGAAATCGTAGATAGCTTCGGTAAGCAGGCGTCAGTAGTGTCACAAAGATGGGTCCAGATTGGCACTAAAATGGCAATATCTTAACATCCCCTGCTGGAAACCCCATAATGTGGTCATTTTCCATGAAATTTTATGAGGAACGTGAATATGTAAACAAAATTGGGGGTTTCCATTTAAAAAAATATAACTTTGGTTTGTTACGCAAAATGTGAAGACCCTTTATACACCAAAATAATTTTACAATATGCGGCATAGGGTTTCCTAAGTACATACTTGCAAAATTTCTATCTGATGCCTTGAATGGTTCAAGAGATATAGACCGTCCCCGCACTAATGGGCCATCCTGTATAAACAGACAAAGATGCAGTAGCAATCAACTTTCAATTTAAAATTTCAATAAAAATTTAAGGGCTAAACTTCCAGGAAGATTTATTTAATTACTCAATAAGTTCCTGAATAAGTTAAATAAGTTACACAATCACATTTTGCCTTTTTTCACAGGCTAAATTTAAGAAATATAATAAACATAAGTACTCAACATTCATCAGTAGGTTCTGTTCCAAAATACCTATCTCCAAAATTACCAATTCCAGGCAGAACATAAAACTTCTCATTAATTTCTGGGTCTATCGCAGTCGTAACTATTCTCACTTGAGGAAAGGCATAAGCTATAGAATGAACACCCGACTGGGCCATAAGCAAAGACACTATAAGTATATTACTTTCGGCAACATCGTGGTCTAGTAGTACTCTAATTGCCATCATAGCAGCAGCACCAGTTGCTACTGTGGCATCCATCAAAATCACTTTGTAATCTTTGATATCCTTTGGGAGCCGCAAATAAAAAAGCTGAAAATATCTAAATGCTTCTCAATGTTAAAAAAATAACATCAACTTACCTCTGGCTCTCCAGTGTGACGATTTGTTTGTATTAAAATTTTACCAATTCTTATGTCCTTACAAACATCGCAAACAGCTTGTTCCATAGTTTCACCAGCACGTAAAATAGAAACACCACATATTTTATCAGTGGCCATTCTTCTACCTGTAGCAGATTACGCGTTATGTATTCACTGTGATTTCTGAACTGAACAATTTACCTTGATAAGCAACTCCTTGAGGAGTATCGACAGTCTTTTCAATAAATGGCATGAGAGATAACGTATATTCTATAACTAATCGAATAAGCCTTTTACTATAAAATATAAATTCATCCCGTGGCGTATCCTTATTTCTAATGAAGGTGTGTAAGCCAAGAATTTGAGGAGTCGAAGGCAACATATGGACTGTATCAGGCATTGGCTGATCGGTGCAGTTACTGTGGGCTAGTTCTTCTCGTAACTTGAATCCTCTCTGAATTAATTCAATACCATTATAATATAAAAATATCAACATTGAAAGGGTACAAGTTTATATTTCTTTTGGAGTTAAGAAAGAATTTTAAGTGAAAAAATGTAGGAGGTAACCAGAGCTTGTTTAGAAAATAGCACTCATTGTGTGATTATGATGCTGTTCCATTTCTTTTCCAGTACAATTCAACTGAAATTGTTGTACCTACCTACCCCCTATCCTGTGCCATAAATCATGAAAATTGACATTTCATGTTGGTCACCATTTTACATTCAAAATATTCTCCGAGAAATTATTTTGTGTCTGTTGTCCATAAGGTAGAGGGTTGAAATTTGCACAAGGCATAAGAAAATGTCAGTTTGAGCAATTTATTAAATTTTAAGAAAATATTTGTTGTGGCCTATGCAAATAGTGAGCAACTGCAAAAAATGACCTATTTGAGTAAAAAATCACCTGAAGCAGAAAATATAATAGTGGAAGATAATACTCAGCAACTATGTTACCAATACACTTCAAGGCACTAATCTCGCCAAAATTTTCTATACTTATTTCAAAAACTATATGAACACGATGGTCTCAAAGACATTTTTTTAAATACTTCAGTACAATTTTGAAAAACAAATGTATCTAGAGGGTGATTCAGGAGGAAGTGACAATAATATTTGGCAGGTAGTAACGATAATTCTGTAAAAACTTTTGTTAAGGTCAAAATTCACATCTAAACAAGGAATTTTTATCTCATCCAATGATTTGAACATTCTCTATATCATTATTATACTGGCAACATTTATATCGACAATCAAATAAGTACGAGAATAAGTAATATTGATTGTGTATGGGTTACCTTAAAGCGGTGAATAGAATGAAATTCAACGCAAACTTGACTCGCTCCAGACCCCTAGATCTGTCAAGTTCAAGTAATGGGAAATCTCGGTAATGCAAATAATGAATGCGCTGATGCGCTCGTGACGCTTAAATGTTGGCCAACTTTTTACTTCAACGCGCACAACGCCGGTAAACGTCAAAATAACTGAGAATCATAACCTTACTTTTCTCAATTTAGCACACTGATATAAAATTAAATTTTATTTAAGTGATTTAGCATATGTGGGGTGTTCTTTCATTTTAAGGTAAGTTGTACTAAAGTAACCATCAGTATTTCTATTCAAATTGAGAGGTCTCACCCACCAACGCCTTGTTAAATGACGATTTGTGTAAATTTTCGTAAGTACACATTTGGTAGAGTAAATAAAGTATGTAATACATTACAAATAATTCAAAATCATCCACGACTTGTAAAATATCTTAAAACATTCAGACCTCAGTACAAAACACTAATCATGAAAATTTAATTATGTTGAGGTTATGTCAACAATCGTTTTGACAACCAGCGACGACTTTGTCGCGTTCATTCTGAGCACCTTACATTCGCGACGTATAGATGACGGTTGTAAGCGCCTGGAGCGCGTCAAGTTCACGTTCAACCTTTTAGAAGTTACATCATATTGTCCAATGACAGCTTAGAATGCTTGTGTTGCCAAGCTGCAATTTGTTATGATTTATTTTCCCATCATTCTTGGCTGTGAATTCAAGACAAGCAATGTATTGAATAAGCAATCTGTTTGGTTTTTAGAAGAATGGAATAGAAAATTGTTTCCGACTGCCTATTTCGCAGCTGCAACTTTTTTGGACAATTTTTGAGATTAAGAAAAGAAAATATGTACAAAAAAATGCTGTTTCTAGTATGATAGCACCTTAAGAGTGTTGAACCATTCTTATTAATTTAACTTAAGTACACTAAGAGCTGAATAACTCACCAACTGCAGTTGTGTTTGCACGTGCTGCACGATTAAATGTATCGCAACTTCATTTTCTCCACCCCTGGGTACTATTATATCTGCATGTATCATAGTAGGAGCTATATAATGGTTAAAAGAAGGTTGCACCATTCCCATATATTGTTTCAAAACGCCATCCAAGTCTCTACCTCTTTGCGTGATATCACGCTTTAAACGTCTGGCAAGACGAACATCGGAATCTGTATCAACAAATATTTTCATATCCAACATGTTCAGTACTTTAGGATTATAAAATGCCAGAATCCCTTCAAAAATAATAACGTTTGCCCCATACATTGTTTTCTGCAAAGGAAAAGGTTAACTGTTTGTATTTGTATTGAGAAAATTAGTCTTAGGTGTTGCCCTAAGTAAGCGGCAGGAAACATTTGGCGCAGAAACATTAGTGTTAGAATTCACTGGTTATGACCCACATGCTGATGGTGTCACGGCATAGCTAGTGAGTCAAAATTTGCAGCGGTTGACATGGTTAAATATCTTTTTGTGGAGAGTTAGTTGTTTCAATACACTTAATTAAGGAATAATTAACTCTGACAGAAACGTTTACTGTACTTTCTGAAATTTTGATATCAGTATGAAACTTGTACGATTTCCAAATGCATGTCTTGGATTGACGATTTCTTATTAAAACTTTTCAGTTTGAAACACATCTTACACAAGCAATTATAGTCCAAGAGCTGGCAACGGATTAACTTATGGTATTTCAGTAAGCATATAAATTCTTAGTGGCAAGTCTTTTTGCACACGACATGATAAAAACATCAATTTACAGTGAAAATCCTAGAAGAGTAAGAGACTAAATTTTGTAGTAACAAACACATTTTCCTATAATTTTCATTTAATTGCACTCCTGTAAAGCGACCATTCTGTATCGCGACCGGGACATCAAAGCGATCACTCTCTCCCGTCTCTCATCGATCGCTAGTATGATTATTATTATTGTGAAAACAACTTTTATTGGAGCAATATTTTATCTTTTATTGGTGCGGTACTCCAATTATCCAATATTTATGAATCTGTTTCTGCATACCTACTTGTTGGTTAAATTTATTCTCACATCTCATATTGTGCAATTTAAAACGACTTTGACATGGTGAGGCGAGGTTACAAACAAGAAGTTTTAACCCTTAAAGTTAAACACAAGGCGATTCAGGCAGTAAACAGTCTAAAAATTATATTCAAACATCTTTACATGACTATAACTTTAATAAATTAATGTATTTTGCCCACGACTATCTTACAACATACTCTTTATACTTGTGTTTCTTCAATCATAATTTGATACATTAATCACTGCAGTGATTAATGAATATTATTCACTAAACGAATAGGAACATCGCTTTAACCCTTTTTTACATTTATTTAGTAGGCCGTGATCGCGATGTGTCAGTTCAAATTGAAACGTCAAATCAGCATGGTTTGCTTTTAATTTGAAATGCATAGTCTAAAAAAGAAGATATAATGAGTAGTGAGAGTGAAAACGAGATTTCTTTAACAGCACCAGCAATAAAAGAAGCTGCAGAACTTGCCTCATTAGATTCATTGCCCAAAAAACCAAAAAAAATTATACCTGAGAGCGTATGTATGAATCTTTCTTACACTGGAGAAGGGAAATGAAGGTAAATTCTTTCTGGGAATCTGTTTTGATAGTCGTGGACAAAGTATAGTATACAACTCGTTATAATGATGCTATTAAAACGTCGGATGATTACAAAACTCGCTCGCTTCGTTCGCTTGTGTTGTAAACTTCATCCTCGGTAATAATAGCATTCATTATAAACTATCTCATAATGTACTCATAATGTACTCATAATGTACTCATAATGTACTCTTTATACTCTTGTGTTCAATTATAATTATATACATTAATCACTGCTAGCAGTGATTAATCATTATTCACTACACCAAAGAAACTTTGCTTTGACCCTTTTTTACATTTATACAGTGTGTTTGATTTTATGTGTCACAGCAGATATCTCGGCTGTTGAAAGAATTTCAAATAAATGTTATGTATGAAAGTTGCGAGATACTTTGTTTTCAATAACTTATGAAAATCAGAAAAACAATTGAGAATCAAATAATTCAGATATACGAGTAGCAAATGCATTCAAAATTTTAAATGGAACGTACCCAGTGGTATTACGTATTCTGAAACTGTATGAAATTTCCTTTACAACGATATATCGCACGTCATAGTTATCTAATCAATTAAAGGCACAAATCGATAATTAAGTAAGAACTGCACGACTACATGACTTAGGGCCGGTTGTTAGAACATGGATCAAAATGTAACGCGAGGCTACATTTAATTCGACTTTCGTTGCTAAGGTACTGACTTCGTGATTGGTTGTATCCTAGCAACGAAAGTCGAATTAAATGTAGCATCGCGTTACAATTTGATCCGCGTTCTAACAACCGGCCCTTAGAGTTTTGATCGAAAGAGTAGGCTTTGACAAGAATTGCTATCGCGTGAACTGTCAAATTAATTGAGTAAATTCTTACGTATTCTTAATTTCAATAACAACGGAGGCCACTTTGAACAAAAACTTTAAATTTTATTAACTTAAATTTTAAACTTAACTTGCCTACTAATTTATTGTTACTTTCTTGGTGTTGTTTCTATGTCGTGTTTGTGTTGAATAGTCTTATATTGTCAAGCTAGTCTTAAGTAACATTGTATCATGAAGAAACATACATCCGAATTTCATTATTTTCACCGCCTACTCTTTGGGACATATAGCAAGAATGCCCGAATCTAGAGAGTCTTAATGGGAGTAGATGGTGGGAAGAGGAGAAGAGGTTGCCCTAGGAAACGATGGCTAGCCGCGGTGAAAGCGGATCTAAGAGAGATCGGGGTGGAGGACTGGTAAACAAGTGCATTGAATAGGAAGAAATGGTAGAAAATAGTGATGAGACTCTAAGCCCAGGGTCGTAAGGACCTGTAGCGCTGATATATATATATATATATACTCTTTCGAATTAAGCTCTAAATCGCGTAGGTAAGCGTGCAGTTGTTGGTAGGTTCTCAATTATCGATTTATGTCTT
This sequence comes from Xestobium rufovillosum, assembly GCA_963966045.1. Classification (NCBI taxonomy): domain Eukaryota; kingdom Metazoa; phylum Arthropoda; class Insecta; order Coleoptera; family Ptinidae; genus Xestobium; species Xestobium rufovillosum. Next base: position 34,767,461 of record OZ014493.1, read on the forward strand.
TAATCAATTAGATAAATATGACATGTGATATATCTCTGTAAAAGGAATTTCATACAGATTTAGAATATGTAATATTACTGGGTACGTTACATTTAAAATTTTCAATGTATTTGCTGTATCTGAATTATTTGATGCTCATTTGTTTTTCTGATTTTGATAAATTATTGAAAATGAAGCGTCTAACAACTTTCATATATAACATTTGTTTGAAATTCTTATGATAGCCGAGATATCAGCCGTGACACATGAAATCAAACACACTGTATACTAGGCCGCGACTGTCAATTCAAATCGAATCAAATCAGAAATGTTCGCTTTTAAGAGTAATTTGAATTGCATATTCTAAAAAGGAAGATAAACAATGAGTAGTGAGTGTTGTGAACAATAATTTGTGCGAACATAAAAAATATCGAAATTTGTTCCGATCGACTGGTGAAGCATAGCAGCATTAGCATGACTAGTGTGGAGTGTTTCCCCTCTCAAGTCGTGCGTGCGTTTCTCCACTGGAAGGGTGGCACTTTCCTCCTCAACTGAATGGGGACCGGACATGATTCGTCAGGTGGGGCTGCCTCATCTGTTCCTAGTGCAAACACTGATTCACAAAAATAGGTCCTAACACAATATGCAAGAGCTCTGATTAGGCGAAATTAACTTGAAGACTTTTCAGTTTAATATAAAAGAAGCGAAGCTGCCATAACAATAATTTAGTCATTCGACTCAAGCCACTATTTCCAAGTCTTTTTCTTCAGGGAACGGAATGTGAGACTGTATTCCGGTAGTGGTAATTGAGCCTGAATTTGGCCACTATATCCAAGTCTTTTAATCTTCAGAGCATAGGACGTGAGACTGAGTGCCTGATAGTGGTCATAAATTCAGTTTTTAAGTTGTAAATACTGTACATACTGTAACGTATTTCGATTTTTACACACAATTTATTTACAGTGACTTTAATATGTACAAATATTTACAATGATTAACAAAAGTGATTTGAGAACATGGAATTAACAAAATGAACAATAGCCGCGAAATATACAAGCAGCAAACAACAACAAGCAATTACAATTAAATAATTTCAAACGAACAATTAAATAATTAATTACCTAACCTAAACAATCCACAGTATACAAATCAACCATTCAAACTTCTCTAAGACACTCTTATAACCAACGGTTAATCGCGTACGAAGACGCCCCGGTACACATAAAAATGCCACCACAGAATTGGCTCACTCGCGTACCGTACCGACACTAAACGCGTATTGTAAGACTTATACTCGCACTGAACTATCAAACGCTGTCTATAAATTAATCGCCCGGTTATTATCGCGAGGCAAAAGTTCGTATCAATATGTTCAGAATTAGAATAGTTTAAGTTTTCCGATTTGTAATAAAAGTGTGTTATCAATAATAAAGTTTAAGTTGCATTTACAAGTTGTTATTCTTCAACACAACCAACAGTGAGAGTGAAAACGAGATTACATACTTTAACACCACCAGCAGTAAAAGAAGCTATAGAAATTGCCTCATTAGATTTACTGCCCGAAAAATCAAGAAAATTATACCAGTCAGTGTATGCATGAATTTTTCTTTCACTGCAGAAGGAAAAAGAATGTAAATTCGAAGGAATCTGTTTTGATAATCGTGGACAAAGTATAGTATACAACTCGTTATAATGAATGCTATTATTACTTCGGATGATTACAAAGCTCGCTCGTTGTTGCAAACTTCGTCCTCGGTAATAATAGCATTAATTATAAACTCAAATGGAATGGCTATCACTAAGCCCAGACATAAATCCAACCAAATAAGTATGGGACACATGTTGGGTAGATGAATTCGAAGTTGTGCTCCCGCTCCCAAGACACTAAATGAACTACGAGAAGCACTTAGAGAGGAATGGGAAACTATACTTCAACATGAAATAAGTCACTTGATTGAGGGCCTACCCAGAAGAATGCATGCAGCAACGCACTATGTTAACCAGCCGCAAAAAACGTTTGCTATTTTTGGAAGATTTAACATGTTCCTTGTTAATTTGAAAATTTTCATTCGTCAAGACCAAAAAAAATTTTGTAAAAGGAAGAAATTTTGAGGACTTGCCCGCCTCAATCGATATATTTCCACATTTTCTTTAAAAATTGACGGTGGCCCGTTTTTCGTGCCGCTGAGTGTATAAAGTGACCACTACCTCTTTTAACAGAACCACTGCTAGTCGTTTTACTATAATTTAATGCAGTGAAACCTCGATTATCCGGACGACCAGTTATGCAGCTGGACGTCTGACTTCACAATTGAGGCGTTGATTACAAAAACGACCATAGTCCAAATTTGTCCTATTTGAGTTATACATCCCATGACATAGTATTTTTCTGAGGCTACCGATTGGTTAACTTTGTTTCTACAAAAGCAACCTATGTCCTGAAATATAAGCTTTGAAAGTTTCATCAGTTCCACAAAAACAACCATACTTGGAGCGTAATTCCGCAAAAGGAACCATAGTCCAGGACATTGGTTGTTTTTGTAGGAAGAGTGTACTTCATAACCTATAAATTCTGCGAATGTAGGTGGTGTTTGTTTACAGTGCTTTCTTTATAATATTTCTACAGCAGCATAATTAAAAATGAGTGTTAATCGGGAGGAAATTGATCAGTACACTGATGAAAATAATATTACAACATGGAAACCTAGAAGAAGCAAAAAGATTAAAAATTAAGACATTATAAAAACGCATAAAGTTAAAGGTGAAGCACATACAAATCACGTTGGAAAAGAGGTACCGGCAAGGGAAAACGGAGAAGATTGCAGGTTAGTTCCTGAAATATTTAAAAAATATGTAAAATATGTTGAATAATTTCTGTTTATTTGTTTCATAGGTGTACGAGGTTTAAGTGTTTTCTGAATGTGTCTGTTGAAAAACGATAAGAATTATTGAGGAAATATAATCAAATGAGCACAAAGAATGAACAAGATAGTTACTTAAGTGAGCTGATATCATTTCACCCGCCTACACGCCGACGTTCCAGAAAGAAGCCCGAAAGTGAGAACGAATCTTCACAAGATGAAGATGTAAGTGCAGCAAAATTTGCTAACAGTGCCGTATTTTCTTACAAGGTGCGTGTCGCTGATCGAGAAATACCAGTCTGTTTCAAAGCATTTTTGAGTATTTTTGGTACTGGAAGAGCTCGAATTCGAAGGCTACAACAATTTTTGGTGTTAGTCCCAGTGACCAACGTGGGAAACATGAAAATCGCCCTAAGAAATTACCGACCGCATTGGAAAATCTTATAATGGAACATATAAAAACGTTTAAACCACGGCAAAGCCATTATTCTAGATGCAAGAGCCCTGATAAACTATTCTTGCCTAAAACACTAACAATAAAGAAAATGCATAAAATGTTTTTACAGAAATATAAAGTATATGTTGCCTATAAATCATACTGGAAGGTTTTTAAATCTAAGTTTAACATTTCTTTTGGCTTACCACGCAGTGACACATGTTCAATATGCGACAGTCTGATGCTCAAAATTAATGCTGCCGAAGATCCTGAAGTGAAACGAAGACTATCTCTAGAGAAAGTGCTCCATTTAGCAATAGCTGACAAATTTTACGAAATTAAGCGTAACTATAAGAGGAGGGCACAACAAGGCGAAATATCTTGTTGGTCGTTTGATTTTATGCAGAACCTTCCACTGCCACATCTACGAACTGGAGATGTATTTTTTGCAAGCCAGTTGTGGTATTACGTGTTTGGAGTGTGACGTAACTATGTTTGTATACGACGAAATGGTTGGTAGAAAAGGGCAGAATGATGCAACGTCTTTACTGTTAAACTACATCAATTTGAACTCCCCCCAAAAAGACATTTTAGTACTTTTTAGTGACGGTTGCCCCGGTCAAAATAAGAACTACCTAATGGTCAGATTCCTATACTTCTTAGTTCACAGTTGGAAAATATTTTTAAGGAAATAACGTATTATTTCCCAGTCAGAGGACACTCTCGACTACCAAACGACCAAGACTTCAGTTTAATAGAAGCCAAAAAGAAAAAGCATGATGATGCAGAAATTCAATCTGACTGGGATAATCTTATCCTGGAATCCAGGGAGAATCCTTCTCCTTTCAAACTTGTGAAAATTGAACAAACCGATATTTACAACTTGGAGGATGCCCTGAAAAAATTTTATACCGAAAACACGAAACCAAAAATGAAAATTAAGGAAATTCGTTGCTTGCAGATTTCATTACATTACGAGTTTGTAAGGGTTAAGCGAAATTATGGTGGGATTTGGGAAAATATCCATGTTCGATCAAAAACTAGACTGCCGAGGGAAATAAATTTGGAACCATTATATAAGAAAAAATTGCCATTAAAACACAGTAAGAAATGTTTAAAGAAGCTCTCAAGCTATGTAAAGAACCCTGCTAATGAAAAATACTATTTTTTTAGAACTTGGAAATGAAAGTACTGTAGATCTTCCCAACAGTGAATCCGAAAAAGAAGATAATAGTAGTGGTGCCGAGGACTTTTAATTATTATACACAATAATGTTTGCTTTACGTACATAGTTTTGCAGTTTATGTTTAATGCTGTTTTTGATATACTTATGTATGCTTTCAGTAAAATGCTTAAGTACTTTATGCTTTTTTCTCTCAAAAACGACCATTGTCCAGTATAAATCATAAAATTTTTAGCATGTCAAAAATAAATTTACAATAAAATATAACTGAAATCAACAAGAAAGGTATTTCCAAACGCTAAAAGGCAATAGAAGTTGTGTAAACAAAGATAAAATGAAGAAGGGAGGTTTTTTTGAATAACTCAGTTGTGTCAAAATGGACAAGGGCTGTTTTTGTAACCAACGCCTCAATTATCGCGAGCTTTTCCTTTGCCTTTAAGAAGTTTTCTTTCAATTTTTTATGTATTTACATACATACGCATTGTACAATTTATCTTGTATGTGCTTATGAACCAATTTGTTGTGTTTTACTTCCAATAAAGTTTCGGTTGATCAAATATTTTTTTAAATAAATTCAATTACCTATCCGGGTTCTTGACTATCCAGACTAGCTTAGTTTTAATTAGTTTAGATAATCTGTATTTCTAAAAGACAGACCTGCTAAACCAATTCTTTTTATTCATTCAGGGAATTTTAAAAGGTTCGCCAAGAATTTATGTTTGCCGAAATACCGTAAGTAAATTGATTGCCAGTTTTTGATCTATTAAAAGTGTTAGTTTTTTATGATGTGGTGGGCTTGGGCCAGTCAAATGATGGTTGCACACCAGTCACGCTGTTCGCACCAAGGGCATTGTGCCGCTCATTCAGGGCAGTGCATAACTGCTTACCGTTCGGGTTTCCCTGGAGTGAGTAACAAAATTATAAATAGGAACTTCTACTTTACGGCCCTCTTTCAGTCTTTGCAAAGTTGTTACCAGTAATTCAAAATCAAATGCATCTGGATGATCAAAATTATATTCATTTTGGTCAGCTATTTCATGTTGTTTTTCATTTAAAACTTTATAAAATGAATCCAAACTAAGAAGGGTTACCCAGGGTATCCCCAACGATTCTATAATTTTCTCGGCTACTGTAGTTTTTCCTGAGGCACTTCCTCCACATATTCCTGAAAGACAAATTATAAGGAATTAATTTAATGTTCAGTGAAAACACAGGTGTTAAAAAATTCGAATTGGATAAAGACGCACCTATTACAAAAGGTTCGAGGGCCTTTTGGCCCTCACTATTATACCATGGAGGGCGTCCAGCAGTATATATTGTTCTGGACTGAGTTCGCAAAACAGATTCCCCCGAAGTATTTTTGACTTGTTGACTTAATGACGTGGTTCGCTGTCTCCTTGATTTTGGTGATTTTTGTGAACCTAACAAAAACCTAATTTCAACAAAACGTGAAATAATCTCAAAGGTTCTTCAATTTCCACTTTTTGTAGCTAATATAAAATATTTCTAACCTTGCTATAGAGGACAACTTAAAGATCCGGAAATAATCAAAGCATTTGCAAGTAACTTCAAATAAATAAAATGAATTTGCAAATATAAATATCGAACCTGTAGATGCTGGTCTAGGGCAATAAGGTACAGTTATGGGGGATGCTGGGGTATTATAGAAGTCCCCACTACGTTCCTCTTCAACATCATAATCTTGAAAAACCTCTGAAATGTCAGCTTGAGTTTCACCACCATCACTGAAATACACATACCTATATCTACAATTAGTTTTGTAACCGATAGATGGCAAATAAATATTGGAGGTCAAAAATAGTTAAATATTTACGATCCAGAAATGTGAAGCAATTTAAATTCTTAAGAAATTAGTCATAAACTTTTTAGTATATCTACACCCGCAGTTTTACTTTATGTAAACACTTTCTGATGATGAGATTTTTAAATCTTGAAACTGGTCATATACTATAATAAATTGTTACAATGGTAGTATGCAGAGTATTCATCATGAATTGCTACCAAAAAGTGAATGAAGAAAATATTAACTACATATTATAAACGTGATTTCAAATACATATGTACCTTTAATAAATTTTAAACATATTTAATGTGTTTAATAACAATTCATTTTCTTACAAACTGTATGAGTAATTATTATGCAGCAAGGAATTATTTACTATGTATAATGTGGTGCTGAAAGCCATCAAGTGAAGTTTTTTGCTTTATTGACATAAAAATAGGAGATAGTGATACTATGTCTTTTGTGGAACTGGGCTTCAAAATATTACATGGCAGTTCGCCATCTATATTGCTCGACTTATCTAGGGACCCTACGTTGCCTGGTTGTATTAAGTAAATGCCCTATTCAGTGTCTAAGCCCAGTACACCAGACACCAGACTTACTTGAAAAGCAGTTTCTTACTGTGCCTCTTAAATTGTAAGTTCAACTTCCTAAAAGAAAGTTTCCTGTTCTGAGACATTAAATTATACAGGTATTGCCGAAAAGTTTATAAAGAATTCCTTATAAAACATTCTATATACTACTAACTGGAAAGCAAATATTTGACTCTTTCCAATGTTCGTTTGCCATCTACCCCATAATCTGAAATTCACAGTATATTAATATTTTATTTAACATTATCTTACGTAGGTATGTGTCGCTTCTATACAAACAAAAAAAATTAGTAACTAGGTATTAATTGACCACATTCTATATTTAACTTCAACAAAGACGTTCAGGTTAGAATGACATGTGCAAATTAATATCGTCCAGAACTACACATTAGCAAAATTGTACACATTTCAAGGGATTTTTGAATTAAATTTTTAACATCAATGTAAAACCATAAATGGCATTAGTAAACAAATTTAAAAACCACGTACACATGTATTTCACTGGAAGACGACTTTCGGTATTTTAAAAACGCAAACCGTGACATTTTCCCAAAACTCGACAAAAAAAGAACGTTTTTGTGGTACTTACGTTTCAGAACTTGCAGAAGATGGTGGATCAAGTAAATTAATTTTTGCTGCCATTTTCCCACTACTTTATTTTTATAACACTAACCTCTATTAAGAATTAATTCTGGTATTCCCATTTCCCATTCTTGGGATTATCTATTCTGTGATCTTGACCTGACTTGACCATGAGCTAAACAGTGCAGGTGAGGTGTTACCACAAAATTCTGATACAGTTTGTCTACTCTACTCTATGGTTTATGGAGTACTCTAGTTCGACGCTGCCAAATTGCGTCAATATCATAACTGGGTGTAACCTTGAGGATTTTCGATAGATTTTGTTGCTTGTCGACAGGAAGTGTCAATAATTCGGGAGATAAGTGGCCCGTCACAAACGTCAGATTTTCATTCCAAACAAAACAAAGCCACGTGCTTTCTGACGTTTTAACCTAACCTCTGAAATATAATTATAATTACATATAGTTGTTTTCAAGTTTTTACGCGTAAGCCCAACACACAAATTGAAAATAAACTTTTTTCACTGCAAAACGTCTATAATTATATTGCAAAAACTAGTTTAAGACGTTGTAAATAATATCGATAAACGTCAAATGGCACGTGCTTTTGTTTTGTTTGGAATGAAAATCTGACGTATGACGGAGGCACTTAGGTCCAGAATTGAAATTTAACTGTTAACCATGATTTATATATAAATATCAGTAGCTCATCAGCATCAGTATGATGCTTTCGCTACACACTCAAATCATGCAATATACACTGGCGAGCATAAAATTAGGGTCACTTCAAAAATTCAACTTTTCTGGTTATTTATTATATTTTATTATTGTAAATGGATTTCGTTGTATACATATCTCTAAACAGGAATGTTTTAAAAAGAAAACGTTTCATTTTCTAATGTTTTTGTTGAAAATTCGTAAAGAAGCAAATTTTAACAAAATTGTCTTAAAAATGTGTAGTGAGAAAAATGTTGGAATAAAACAAGGAACTGTTAAAATTTTGACCCCTAATAACGAGTGTTTCCTCCCCGTGCATTTATGACAGCCTCGAGGCGACGTGGCATGCTCTCAATTAAATTACGGATCACATTTTGGGGGATGTTATTCCACTCCTGTAGTAGGAGCTCCCTAAGATCCTGTGCGTTGGTGGGAGACGGCGTATGACTTCGTACACGTTGTCCTAGCTCATCCCACACATGCTCTATGGGGTTCAAGTCGGGACTCCGTGCTGGCCAATCAAATCGCGTAATTTGAACCTCATACAAATAACCGCTAACAATCCTTGCCACGTGGGGTCGAGCGTTATCATGCATAAAAGCTGCATTTTCTCCCAGAACCGTCATAAAAGGCATGACATGATTTTCTACAACTTCCGTTACGTACCTGCGCAGTTAGGGATCCATTGCCGATAAACACTAATTCGGTACGTGCGTCTGAAGAAATTCCTCCCCACACCATAACTGAGCCTTCACCAAATGAAAGTCGCTCATCAATACAAGCTTGGGCATACCTTTCTCCGGGTCTTCGCCATACCCGCCGACGTCCATCCGACCCATTTAAACAGAAACGCTACTCGTCGGAGAATAATAGCTCCCCCAATCGTCATTTGTCCATCCCAAGTGATCTCGAGCAAAGTTCAGTCTTGCAATTCTATGGCGACGGAGAAGTGGAGGACCCGTAGCCATTCTCCGACAAGATAATCCAGCAGAACGAAGTCGCCTCCTAGCTGTCCATTCGCTAATGTTAACATTTCTGACTTCTTGGAGGAGATTTCGAAGCGAAACTGCCGGAACAGTCCGATTCCGTAAAGCCATGGACACAAGAAAACGGTCATCCCTTGGCGTGGTGGTTCTTTTCCTCCCTGATCCTGGTCTTCTCGTCAGCCTACCAGTTTCCTGAAATCGTTGGGATACCCGCCGAACTGTAGAAAGACTTACACCAACCGTTCTTGCCGTTACACGTTGCCCCCGACCATCTTGCAGCAGCGCTATAATTCTGGCCGCCGTGACAGGATTTAAAGCCATTATAAGGAAATAAACGAAGACTACACTTTTCGACCGTCAAGTTATACACAGGAAAGTCAGTGAATAAATGAAGGAAATTGAAAAATAGACCCGAGAAATAAGCTTCCAAGTAGCGCACCTGTAAGCATTTCCTAGAAATTGGAAATATTGAATCTTTATTGTGCAAAAGAAACCACAAAAAGCTTATAACAGTTCTCAGAAATGCAAGTGTTATTGCCTCCAAGAATTATTTAAATTTAATATTTTGAATTCTTAGAAAAATTGGCAATTTTCAAAGTGACCCTAATTTTATGCTCGCCAGTGTAATTTACTATGTACATACTGGCGTTCTTGAGACAGATATATGCAAGAACCAATTACTACATGCCATATACATATTTAAACCAAGAAAAACACAGATAAATGTGAAATCAATGATTCAAACATCTAAATAAACTTCTGCCAGTAAACAAAAGCAATACGCAGAGCAATACACTGGTAGTGTCCCAAATCCATGGCAAACCTATGGCATTTTATTAGGTCTCAAATCGGGCACAAACTCTGAATTTAGTTCTAAAATAGTGCTTGGCGGGAGGCTTTCCCGAGGAGTAGTTGTTCGAACGGTCCAGTACCACTCTTAATAATTATTATATAAAATTAAAAATGGTAAAGAATACCCTTCTTAAAATTATTTTTCTCAGTAAAATAATAAATAAATAAATAAATAAAATAAGTTAAATTATTTTTCTCAGTAAAATAATTTAACAAAATTGAATGAGTTGCCTTGGACTAGTAAATTTTTGTTGTATTCTTTTTTAACCTTTTTAATGACTTATTATTTTCATTATTTCTGTTACTTCTGTGCAGCGAAATTATTTTATTGCTTTTGCTTATGGTAAAATAAGTAGTTGTGAGTGTCAACTCTGACATTTCTGTGGAACGCACAATTTTTATCGTCTGTGGTTTTACCACAGAATAAAGAATAACCTTCTGCTGCCAGCTGCCAGTTTGAGTTTGACGCATTTGGGGTTGAGGTTAAAAGCACGTTTTTTGTCGGCTTTTCAACATTCCTCATAATGAACAACATGTTTAAAGCAGGTTTACGAATAAACACCTTAAAGGCTCTTCTAAATCCAGCTAAAAGCGTTATAACAATTAATAATGTGTACCAACAAAGGCAGATTGCAAGAAATTTATGGGTTCTGAGCAAATCACAAAATGCTTCTACCATTGGTATAAAATTACAAAACGCAACCAAGTTATGTGCCTGCGGATGTGGGAAGCATGGTGTTCACAGCAAAGGTAGTTTAATTTTGATTGGATGAAAACAATTATCTTTCTACGATACATACATACATTGGGCATACACAGCGCAGTTCTAAGTAATGTTGCTTTCGTATATTACTATGCGACTACCTATTAGACCTAACAGTTTTTGTCATCTAATAGTTTAATCGCCTAAGTGAGGTTTGTTGCAACTTTGCTGTTGAGTCATGTCACAAGCCAAAATATAACTATGCTAAACTGTTGGTTAACATGAAGCTCTTAGTCTTAGATAAGAGAAAAGTAAGAATACATAATGTCAGATCGACGCCGTGAATGCAAATGTTATCCAGTTTTGAACAGATTTGATTAAGTACAAAGAAAGTTGTAAAACGAGGGTGCTGTTTAGAATATAATATGTAATTTACACAAACATCTGCGTTGCTCTCCTTGTGCTCTACTCTACTCAGCTGGAAAGGTGACTAGCTAAGTATGTACATATAAATTTTTATTTACAGCGGAACGTGAATTGGTTGAATTTTTAACAGAGGAAATAGTAGCAGAGCGTAAAGCGCAAAAGTCAAGAACAATACCAACAGAATTAGATGGCTTTAAGGCAAATTTAAATGGGGCTGAAGTTACTTTGACTAAGACTGTTGACAATGAAAAGTAAGTGCTAATTTGTTTTTTAATGAAGGTCTATTTTAAAAACTAGGTTATCTGCTAGGCTCTTGGGCAATAAATATTGGGAGTGACTACTGAACAGTCCGGTCGCATGCGCATTACAGAATGTAACCTATATTTGGCATTTTGGAAGTGTAAAAAAACTAAAGCTGAGAGAACGCTTTTTTAAAATAGACCCTTACTTGCCCTTTCGCACCAGACACGCATTTTTTGGCAAAAAGATGATGTAGAAACAAACAAAAAATGCGGACCCGTGCGGGCGCAGATCTCGTGCAGCCGCAGGAGAACAAAATGGCAGCTTTATACTATACCCGAACCCCCACCGAGATCGTTGGCGATGTCTTTCAATAATGAAGTTCTTAAACGTCATTTTACTGATATTGTGTCGACTGTCCTGGAACAAAATCTAGAAGCAACCGGCGGACTGTTCAGTAGTCACTCCCATAAATATTACTACTCTACACTACGGACATTGTTTTTCCATATGCGTTCTATACTGTGTATTTCTACAGTTTCCGTATGCGTATGTCTGTAGTAAAATCACAATGCTTAAGTTACATATAGGTGTGCTTTTTGTAATGATATGCAGTATAAAGAAAACATGCGAGATCGTTTTCAGTGATTCACTTACTCTGAGAGTCAAAATCATCGCCAAGGTCTATTGTTGCCAATTAAAGTTAAATTGAATAGAGAAGAAGCCACGCCAAAACGTCACATGCACCGCGAGAAAATGTTCATTGGCTAATATTTGATATTGGCCTCTCTCATTAGCTCAAATCCAGTATTGGCACTGCACAGATTATGTTATGGACTTCTTCTTTATTCAGTTGAACTCTATCAGGGTCACCGGTTGGCATCGCCAAAAACCAACCGGAACTTGGACATCACTAGCTCCAGGTCATCCTCCAACTGACCTGCAAGTGACAACATCTAAAATGTCATATTTTAGAGACTAGTGGCACTAATTTCTGTCAGGCAGCTATTAGGATACCCTCTTAACCGTAGCGGGACTTTTTAAGTGCATTCTCGAATATTTATTGAAACATAACTTGTTTTCTCTTACTACTTATACCGTAGTTACCAAGCCACTGCTCAGCAGCTTGGATGACCGTATGGCTAGTGTGTTAGTTTCATTATCGAATAGGACGTAGATTGAAGCCTGCATAAGGGCAAGTGGAGCATTATTAGTATCAGTCTTTAGAGTTTATAATATTATGCTCATTTAGCTGATCGTCCAGCTATGAAGAGGGTCTCCCCAGCTGTCTTGGTTACACAGCCAAATATACATGATTAAATGCGCACTTCTATGCTCTTCAGATCTTTAGAGCAAAATTATGTTTTCAGTATTTTGTTCAGTTATAGAATAAATCACAATCCAGGGCGTTTATGATATGCAAATAATTTTTTTAGGATAAAAATAATATTCAATGTAAATCATACATTAGATACTGAGTCAGATCCTTCCATTCATCCTGAAATGGAAAAACCGGAACTTGGTGAATTGAAGTCGAAACCAGCTTTTCGCGTGGAAATAACAAGGGATAATACGACAATATGCCTCTTGTGTTCGTTTGTCAATCCTGAAGAACAAGATGATGGATATAGTAAGTTGAATGAAACATTTTATGTGTAAATCTGTGTACTATTATTGAATTTAAATTTTGTTTTATAGATGATATATTTGGCATTGATGAAGTTAGCATTTTTGATGGAGAGTGGAACGAGAAAATTTATTCTGTTTCTGGAGATGTGCTAGAATCCGTAAGTTTCTTTGGACAAATTAAACAATTTTCGAATTAATAATTTTCGTTTTTAGTATTTGTACGATTTATTATTAAATTACATGGAAGAAAAGGGCATTTCAAATGAATTTGTTGAAAAGTTGTCTGGATATAGCACTGTGTATGAACATTCAGCTTATATAGGGTTCCTTGAAGGTTTGTCGAAGTTTGCTTCAGGAAAGTAATCTGGAAGATATAAGTTACGTACTTTAATGTAAGATAAAATTTTGTTTGTTTTTGAATACCTTGTCCGTACTATTCTAGTTTAAATAAATAATTGTCTATAAATTATATGGAAATTCTTGAATATTCCTCTATCACTTATATTGCAACTTGACTGAGCAATGTGAAATCCAGAAATAGAATCGTTCTGAAGGGTGTCCGGTGTCCTAGTTTTTTTTTAGAGTTTCTACAATCATTTGATGCCCTTATTTTTTGAATATAATGTTCTATAGACGTGTTGAAGAACCAGAGCTGGGTGGTATCCGAGTACTTAGGCATATGGATACAGTATCCGGATACATTTTCTGTATCCAGGGCGTGTATTCGAATACTTCCGAGAAAAAGTATCCTTTATCCGTAACAAATCTTGACGAGTATCCAGTATTCGAATGCAATTTAGAGGGCCCGGATACTTTCAAAAATTTACGGACACAATAATTGTATCCCAATACTTGTATTCGAATACTATTTTCCGGATACCGGATACATGCTGATGTATCCTTATCCGGAAAATAGTATTCGGATATAAGTATTGGGATACATTTTTACCATAGAAGTATCTGTATCCGAAAGCAGCAGGTGTATCCAGTATCCGAATACTTTCAATTTGTATCCGTACCCAGCTCTGTGAAGAACACACCATTTCTGATATACAGGGGTAAAAATTTGAAAGTAAAAAGTATTTTGCTTCAATGACATTCATTAGAGAACCAATTTTTTTAGGGAACCTCCAGTGCAATATATGACCAGTTGAAAGCAACTAGAGATCTAGGATAGTTGCAAATTCCTTTGCTTAGTTGAGGTTTTTTTTGGGAAACTGTATAAATTGTAGTTATTCTCATTAGTTTGGTATACTTTAAATAGTTGAACAGCTGCCGACTAATACACCCGCTCAAACAACTACACCTCGAGCAAATACTCCGCCAGGCATTGAATTACAGAACGGGCCTACGTCGGCAGAATGTACATTAGGATGCACACAAGAGACCTACCCCAGCAAAGCTGGCCTTGAAAGCCTCCATACGTGCCCCATCGTACCACAGTGAACCAGGTTCACTATTCAAGCTAGAAGCCTGCATGGTGTGAATGTGCACAGCAATCCGCAGACCGGTTTCGTCCTATTGGGACTCTTCAGTACGGCGCCGCTATGCACAAACACACCCTGCCCAACGGTCTCCCTATGAATAACTGCGATAGTCATCCATAAGGGAGAGCCAAAATCACGCCATCTAGAACGTAAATTGTTGAACAGCTGCCGACTAATACACCCGCTCAAACAACTACACCTCGAGCAAATACTCCGCCAGGCATTGAATTACAGAACGGGCCTACGTCGGCAGAATGTACATTAGGATGCACACAAGAGGCCTACCCCAGCAAAGCTGGCCTTGAAAGCCTCCATACGTGCCCCATCGTACCACAGTGAACCAGGTTCACTATTCAAGCTAGAAGCCTGCATGGTGTGAATGTGCACAGCAATCCGCAGACCGGTTTCGTCCTATTGGGACTCTTCAGTACGGCGCCGCTATGCACAAACACACCCTGCCCAACGGTCTCCCTATGAATAACTGCGATAGTCATCCATAAGGGAGAGCCAAAATCACGCCATCTAGAACGTAAATTGTTGAACAGCTGCCGACTAATACACCCGCTCAAACAACTACACCTCGAGCAAATACTCCGCCAGGCATTGAATTACAGAACGGGCCTACGTCGGCAGAATGTACATTAGGATGCACACAAGAGGCCTACCCCAGCAAAGCTGGCCTTGAAAGCCTCCATACGTGCCCCATCGTACCACAGTGAACCAGGTTCACTATTCAAGCTAGAAGCCTGCATGGTGTGAATGTGCACAGCAATCCGCAGACCGGTTTCGTCCTATTGGGACTCTTCAGTACGGCGCCGCTATGCACAAACACACCCTGCCCAACGGTCTCCCTATGAATAACTGCGATAGTCATCCATAAGGGAGAGCCAAAATCACGCCATCTAGAACGTAAATTGTTGAACAGCTGCCGACTAATACACCCGCTCAAACAACTACACCTCGAGCAAATACTCCGCCAGGCATTGAATTACAGAACGGGCCTACGTCGGCAGAATGTACATTAGGATGCACACAAGAGGCCTACCCCAGCAAAGCTGGCCTTGAAAGCCTCCATACGTGCCCCATCGTACCACAGTGAACCAGGTTCACTATTCAAGCTAGAAGCCTGCATGGTGTGAATGTGCACAGCAATCCGCAGACCGGTTTCGTCCTATTGGGACTCTTCAGTACGGCGCCGCTATGCACAAACACACCCTGCCCAACGGTCTCCCTATGAATAACTGCGATAGTCATCCATAAGGGAGAGCCAAAATCACGCCATCTAGAACGTAAATTGTTGAACAGCTGCCGACTAATACACCCGCTCAAACAACTACACCTCGAGCAAATACTCCGCCAGGCATTGAATTACAGAACGGGCCTACGTCGGCAGAATGTACATTAGGATGCACACAAGAGGCCTACCCCAGCAAAGCTGGCCTTGAAAGCCTCCATACGTGCCCCATCGTACCACAGTGAACCAGGTTCACTATTCAAGCTAGAAGCCTGCATGGTGTGAATGTGCACAGCAATCCGCAGACCGGTTTCGTCCTATTGGGACTCTTCAGTACGGCGCCGCTATGCACAAACACACCCTGCCCAACGGTCTCCCTATGAATAACTGCGATAGTCATCCATAAGGGAGAGCCAAAATCACGCCATCTAGAACGTAAATTGTTGAACAGCTGCCGACTAATACACCCGCTCAAACAACTACACCTCGAGCAAATACTCCGCCAGGCATTGAATTACAGAACGGGCCTACGTCGGCAGAATGTACATTAGGATGCACACAAGAGGCCTACCCCAGCAAAGCTGGCCTTGAAAGCCTCCATACGTGCCCCATCGTACCACAGTGAACCAGGTTCACTATTCAAGCTAGAAGCCTGCATGGTGTGAATGTGCACAGCAATCCGCAGACCGGTTTCGTCCTATTGGGACTCTTCAGTACGGCGCCGCTATGCACAAACACACCCTGCCCAACGGTCTCCCTATGAATAACTGCGATAGTCATCCATAAGGGAGAGCCAAAATCACGCCATCTAGAACGTAAATTGTTGAACAGCTGCCGACTAATACACCCGCTCAAACAACTACACCTCGAGCAAATACTCCGCCAGGCATTGAATTACAGAACGGGCCTACGTCGGCAGAATGTACATTAGGATGCACACAAGAGGCCTACCCCAGCAAAGCTGGCCTTGAAAGCCTCCATACGTGCCCCATCGTACCACAGTGAACCAGGTTCACTATTCAAGCTAGAAGCCTGCATGGTGTGAATGTGCACAGCAATCCGCAGACCGGTTTCGTCCTATTGGGACTCTTCAGTACGGCGCCGCTATGCACAAACACACCCTGCCCAACGGTCTCCCTATGAATAACTGCGATAGTCATCCATAAGGGAGAGCCAAAATCACGCCATCTAGAACGTAAATTGTTGAACAGCTGCCGACTAATACACCCGCTCAAACAACTACACCTCGAGCAAATACTCCGCCAGGCATTGAATTACAGAACGGGCCTACGTCGGCAGAATGTACATTAGGATGCACACAAGAGGCAGGGTGTGTTTGTGCATAGCGGCGCCGTACTGAAGAGTCCCAATAGGACGAAACCGGTCTGCGGATTGCTGTGCACATTCACACCATGCAGGCTTCTAGCTTGAATAGTGAACCTGGTTCACTGTGGTACGATGGGGCACGTATGGAGGCTTTCAAGGCCAGCTTTGCTGGGGTAGGCCTCTTGTGTGCATCCTAATGTACATTCTGCCGACGTAGGCCCGTTCTGTAATTCAATGCCTGGCGGAGTATTTGCTCGAGGTGTAGTTGTTTGAGCGGGTGTATTAGTCGGCAGCTGTTCAACAATTTACGTTCTAGATGGCGTGATTTTGGCTCTCCCTTATGGATGACTATCGCAGTTATTCATAGGGAGACCGTTGGGCAGGGTGTGTTTGTGCATAGCGGCGCCGTACTGAAGAGTCCCAATAGGACGAAACCGGTCTGCGGATTGCTGTGCACATTCACACCATGCAGGCTTCTAGCTTGAATAGTGAACCTGGTTCACTGTGGTACGATGGGGCACGTATGGAGGCTTTCAAGGCCAGCTTTGCTGGGGTAGGCCTCTTGTGTGCATCCTAATGTACATTCTGCCGACGTAGGCCCGTTCTGTAATTCAATGCCTGGCGGAGTATTTGCTCGAGGTGTAGTTGTTTGAGCGGGTGTATTAGTCGGCAGCTGTTCAACAATTTACGTTCTAGATGGCGTGATTTTGGCTCTCCCTTATGGATGACTATCGCAGTTATTCATAGGGAGACCGTTGGGCAGGGTGTGTTTGTGCATAGCGGCGCCGTACTGAAGAGTCCCAATAGGACGAAACCGGTCTGCGGATTGCTGTGCACATTCACACCATGCAGGCTTCTAGCTTGAATAGTGAACCTGGTTCACTGTGGTACGATGGGGCACGTATGGAGGCTTTCAAGGCCAGCTTTGCTGGGGTAGGCCTCTTGTGTGCATCCTAATGTACATTCTGCCGACGTAGGCCCGTTCTGTAATTCAATGCCTGGCGGAGTATTTGCTCGAGGTGTAGTTGTTTGAGCGGGTGTATTAGTCGGCAGCTGTTCAACAATTTACGTTCTAGATGGCGTGATTTTGGCTCTCCCTTATGGATGACTATCGCAGTTATTCATAGGGAGACCGTTGGGCAGGGTGTGTTTGTGCATAGCGGCGCCGTACTGAAGAGTCCCAATAGGACGAAACCGGTCTGCGGATTGCTGTGCACATTCACACCATGCAGGCTTCTAGCTTGAATAGTGAACCTGGTTCACTGTGGTACGATGGGGCACGTATGGAGGCTTTCAAGGCCAGCTTTGCTGGGGTAGGCCTCTTGTGTGCATCCTAATGTACATTCTGCCGACGTAGGCCCGTTCTGTAATTCAATGCCTGGCGGAGTATTTGCTCGAGGTGTAGTTGTTTGAGCGGGTGTATTAGTCGGCAGCTGTTCAACAATTTACGTTCTAGATGGCGTGATTTTGGCTCTCCCTTATGGATGACTATCGCAGTTATTCATAGGGAGACCGTTGGGCAGGGTGTGTTTGTGCATAGCGGCGCCGTACTGAAGAGTCCCAATAGGACGAAACCGGTCTGCGGATTGCTGTGCACATTCACACCATGCAGGCTTCTAGCTTGAATAGTGAACCTGGTTCACTGTGGTACGATGGGGCACGTATGGAGGCTTTCAAGGCCAGCTTTGCTGGGGTAGGCCTCTTGTGTGCATCCTAATGTACATTCTGCCGACGTAGGCCCGTTCTGTAATTCAATGCCTGGCGGAGTATTTGCTCGAGGTGTAGTTGTTTGAGCGGGTGTATTAGTCGGCAGCTGTTCAACAATTTACGTTCTAGATGGCGTGATTTTGGCTCTCCCTTATGGATGACTATCGCAGTTATTCATAGGGAGACCGTTGGGCAGGGTGTGTTTGTGCATAGCGGCGCCGTACTGAAGAGTCCCAATAGGACGAAACCGGTCTGCGGATTGCTGTGCACATTCACACCATGCAGGCTTCTATACTTTAAATACCCAAGCTTAAGTAAATTTGGGAACCTTTGCATAAACTTAGAAAATTAGGTGTATGCTGTATGCTCTAATATTTACCTCTTCAATTTGACCAGTGTTCCTCGGTAGAAAATGAAGAAATAATGAAACATCACAAATATTTATTTTTTTTAAATTATGACAATATTTTAATAACAAGCAGAGCGTTTACACTCAATAACAAAAGTAAACAAAGGCAACAAAATAAATAATTGAAAACATCTACTTAATTGGCTACACATAACAATAAAAACGAGAGGAAATATCTAATAATGTGCAAATGATAATGATTATGAATAAGTAGTCATGATTTCATTTGATCATACTGTATGAACACACTAAGTAAAAAATACTGCCAATTTTCTGATCTTTAGTTTCAATTTAAATGTTAAAATAACTTATAAATGTAACGATATTGTAAAAAGCATTTGCATAGCTAAAATATTCATATAAAATCTTTACCCTAAATATGTCCGTCACATGATCGCTGGAATCGCATTAAACAAGCAAGAGTTGAAGGTGTGCTTGCATTTCCACCTGCTGTCCGGAATAGCCTACAGCTTAATATTTAACTTTAACCAAACATGCGTCTTGAAATGTGGCAGACATCTTTCGTGGGAAATACATGTCATTTCTACTTACAGTATACCCAACAACTTGGCACTTTGCTTGGCATTTTAGCTTCTAATCTAAACAATTATATAAATTCAACACATTAAAAAAGCAAGTACTAAGTACATAATTTGCATAATTTCATTGATTTTTGAGATCAAATTAAAAGTACAATGGACAGAATTAAAAATCACATCTAATGGCTAATTTAAAGCAACATAATTGCATGATCTCTTTCAAGCCGTCTTCTTGCTTTTAACGGTACTGATCCCATCAGATCTGCGGGAGTCGGTAAACCTGCAGCACTGGAAGCAGGTTGGTGGTAATATACTTCATTGCTGCCACAGTGATGGCCATAAATTATGCCATCCTCAGCTCTAAAGTAAATGACAATTATTTAAATATACCCCTATACCATAATATGTACAGGGTGAGTCGGGGTTAAACGGCCATACGTAAACCATGCACAAGAAATTTGATTTTTAGAAAAAAAGTTCATATAAATGTGTACTCGAAAATGCTTTCTAAGAGTGCTACAGCGTTTAGTAGGTTTTGACAAAATTAGTAGGCTTTGACAAAAATTGAGGATTTGTTTGTGTCGAAGTTTGACAGTGTTTGACATGTCAGTTTATTAAGTGAGTAATTTTAGTGCATTGTAGGTGCGTTTATGCGTAGATTGCGGAATAATGCCAAAAATTTACAATAAAGCTGAATACGCGGATATTGTGTTTGTCTATGGGTACTGTGACGGTAATGCGCACGCTGCAGTAGCTGAGTACGCCCGCAAATTTCCTCTAAGGAGATTGCCCCAGTACGTTCCAGTACGTTTCAACGTCTAAGAGAAACAGGATCAATTTCATTGCAATCGCGAACAGACGGTATTTTCGCACCCTTTCAAAATATTACAAGAACAGAAAATATCTTACAGCACTTTGATGACATCCCTTCCAGTAGCACGCGGAGATGTTCTTTACAATTAGGATATTCGCAGAGCATTGTGAACAAGACTCTGAAAGCAGATGCTCATCACGCATATCATTTGCAGAAAGTTCAGCATTTGCTGCCTGAAGACTTGCCAGGAAGAAGAGAATTTTCAGAGTGGTTCTTGGGGCAAATAAGAAATGATGCTTCTTACTTTCGGAGGGTGATTTGGACTGACGAGGCAACTTTTACTCGTGCTGGTATTTTTAATCAGCATAATGCTCATATTTGGGGACACGAAAATCCTCATGCTATAAAAATCAGCAAGTTTCAGCACCAATTCTCGTGCAACGTTTGGATGGGATTATGCGATGACTCACTCATTTGCCCGTATTTTCTGCCTCCACGGCTTAATGGTCCGGCTTTACTTCTTTTCTTGGAAAATGATTTTGAAGCCTCTAGTTACTAGAGCAAACAGACGGTTCCAGTTAGATGGATGTCCCGCTCATTACACTCTACCAGTCCGACGATGGCTGCATGACAATTTTCCGAAAAGATGGATTGGTCGCAGTCAAGAGTGCCCCCTTCCTTGGCCTGTGCGCTCCCCGGATTTGACCCCCTCAGATTTTTTTGTATGGAGTACAATGAAGAGCAAGGTTTATTCTGAGCTTGTTAACGACGAAGCTACTCTCCGAAATCACACCAGCAGAGTGCCGCGCAGCTGCACAATCTGTCGTCCGTAGATGCGAAGTTTCCATTGAAAATGATGGTGGCCATTTTGAGCCATTTTTATAAATTTTTGAAAATTAACTGCTGTTTGACGACAAAGTTATTAAATAGGAAGTTGCCTAATGCCCGTAAAGCGCTGTAGCACCGCGTGAAGTACGAGTGGGAGAAGCAAGTGACGTCAGCGATGGACCTCGGCCGCGCTCCGCACCAGACTTGTAGAGACGTCTGCATGTGTTTCCCGATACCCGTGCTTTATGCATGCCTTTGATAGCATAAATTTATGTATAACCTGTATTGTTACGAAGTTTGATCGTTCTGCAGTTAATCAAAAAGTCAAGGTAGATTTCTTTTGTTCCTATATTTAAAGCAAAAAGGTGTAAGTAAAGGTCCTAAAGACAGGCACTTACCTACCTCAAATTCCTGCACTAAATTTCCCACACTTGTCACTTACGTAGGTAGGTACTTAATTGTAAAAACGGCGGATCATTTCATCGCGATATCGTCAGGTTCAAATTGAAATTTCAGTCCACATCACGGATTCTATAGTTTCTTCTGGGCGTGGGCCTGACTGTTTCTGGTATACCTAAGTTTATTACTGAAAGTGAACTACCTATATGGGTGGATACCTAGGTAATTTGTAAAATTTAAAGCAAAAATGATCTTATTCTAATATTGGAGAGTAATTTAGATTTTTGAATTAGCTATATGTTAACCTAATGAAGTTAAACCTAGATTGAAAACGAAATCGCCCTCGATGCCGTTCATTTTTAACAGTACCTATACTGAAAACTAAAACCCACATCCAGTATTTTATTTTCAGAAATAAATACATACACCCATACTCCGACTAATTCCAAACAAAGTAAAAAGTTGAAAAAGTATGCACATAAGTAGGCAGTATAGATATAGATAACATTATGTAGTTATTTGAATAAAAAATACCTACTTATAAACATTTTCTACTCGCCGATGTGTTTTTGAAAGCAAAACGTAAGTATGTATACCTACCTACCTTCATACCTACTACCTATTCCAATAAATACATACCTACTTGCCTAATATCATTCCCGAAACTAATCTGGAAGTGTCTATAATAATATGGTAGATACGTAAGTACTGATTTTTGTGCTTTTATTAATTCATCGCTCATCATGGCGAAGAAAGTGTACATACCTTCAGAAACAGATGTTCACGGGAATTTAGTTTTTGGGTTAATAATAAATAATTATTATTTGATACCTAACGATGATTATTTTATTCCGCCGTTCTATGCGCTCCGCTTATTGCCTAATGTACGGCAGGAAATTGCGGTCCCGCGGTGACGTCAATTTCTGATCGCAGCCGACTAAGAATGAACCTCGCATTAGGCAACTTCCCATATAATAACTTTGGTTTGACGACGCATTTTCTTCTCTTTCTTTGTCTATTTGTTTCTAATAAAGTTGTTGTTATATCGAAGCGTTTTTTATAAATCTTTTTTTTAAATTTTTGTCCAAGCCTACTAAACGCTGTAACGCTCTTAGGAAGCATTTTCGAGTACACATTTATATGAACTTTTTTTCTAAAAATCAAATTTCCTATGCATGGTTTACGTAAGGCCGATTAACCCCGACTCACCCTGTATATAAAAATTTTAATCATTCACCCAAAATAAAATCATTACCGAATCTTGTCAAAGCATAGTTATCTTTAGGTTTAATTTTTCCCATTTTCTTCTGAATTTTTTTAAAATATAAAGCTCCACTCATAACAGTACAAATGCCAAAAAATACTATGACACTCCATATTACGTAAAATTCAGTGGCATTCTGCAGTGAACCAAAAGAATCCTGAGACCGCTGATTCTTATTACTAGCTACCGCGCATATTATAAATCCAACACTGGAAATAATTAAGTGGGCTGCAGCAATAATTAGAGGCATTAACAATTCTTTAGTTTCTGACCAAATTCCACAAATGAAGGGTAAAACTGTCGTCAGTGTAACTGCGTTAAATGCCATGTTCATATGTAAACCCCTGCAATATCTTGTTTCCAAATGTGTAGCAGATAAAATTATGTTGCTTATAAGAGCTACAGCTAATAGAATACTTATTATAACACAAATATGTTTTAAGTGCACCATCATGTCAAACTTCAAGTTTATGACCAAGGATATACTGATTTATCATAATTTACGATTATCATAAGGTTTTCAGTCCGAAGACTGGTTGGGCGCGTACCATCTTTTTCTATCCTGAGCTAACCTACGCATTTCCCTAAAAGTAGAACATCCTACATCCCTAACTATTTGAGAGCAGTAATCTAATCTGGACCTGCCCCTACCTCTTTTTATTCCTATCTCTGACTAGTATGTCGCGAACTATTCCTTCGTGTCTTAGAAGGTGTCCTACTATCCTATCTCTCCTATTCTTTATTGTCTTCCATACCTTTCGCTTTTCCCCAACTCTTTCTAATACTTCTCTATTGCTAACTTTATCTATCCACGGTATCTTCATCATGCGTCTGTAGCACCACATTTCAAACGCTTCTACTCTTTTCCGATCCGCTTCTCCTATTGTCCAAGTTTCGCACCCATATAATGCCGTACTCCATACATGTGTCTATGAGTCTCTTCCGAGTTTCTACATTAACTGTTCCCGAACATAACAGTTGTTTCTTTTTGTTAAACGCAACTCGACCCTGCGCTATTCTTTGTTTTATATCTTTAGTGCTCCTACCATCTCGAGTCATTTTACTTCCTAAATAGCAGAAATCCACGACCTCCTCTATCTTCTCATTTCCTATTTGTATTTCAATTTTAGTTCTATTTTCACTCCCTCTATATACTAAAATTTTAGTTTTCTTTTTATTGATTTTCATGCCGCAGCCCTGTGTCAAAACTGCTTCCATTTCATTCAAAGCCGCTCCTAATTCTTCTTTGCTAGATGCTAACGCTGCTATATCATCCGCAAATCTGAGCATGTTAATAGTTTGACCCCATACATTAATCCCTGAGGCTGTTCTGTCCATATTAATCGCATCTTCGATATATAAGTTGAAAACTAGAGGTGACAATGCACATCCCTGTCTCACTCCCTTGATATCTACTTCTCTCAAATTCTATAACTGCCTTTTGCTCTTTGTAGAGATTATGCATTATTCTTCTGTCCCTATATTTCACCCCTACCTTTCTGAGCACCTTGAACATCTTCCCCCATTTTACGTTGTCAAAGGCTTTTTCTAAATCTACAAATCCTATACAGGGTTACAACTAATTCAAGGGCCACTATGGGAATATTTGAAACCGTAATACATACAAGGTTGGTCAAATGGGATAAAAGTTGCGTAATTATGGGGACATCTCACACACATTTACAGATCTCGAAAATATTTCATGGATCACTAGATATAACAAGAAATGTGAAATTTGCCGATTTCTTTAATCTTAAATATATTTTTTGCTATTAGAGATAGTGATCTGAAATTTGGTACCGTTGCATAAGCAAATATTCTGCATCTAATAGTGGTCATATAATCTTCCCAAGCCTACTAGTTTCTGCAGGGTGATAATAAACTTTTGTTTTCCTTATGGGCGCCATATTGGTTTTTAATCGCATTAAATAGACAGAAAAACTCTGAATACAATGGTACCAAACACATTATAAAAACTTCGAAGAAAAAAATGCATATTAATAGATAAAATGATATTTTTCATTTTTTCAACTTGGCTTTGGAATTTTGACATTTACACTGCTTTTTGTTATCAGTTGACATCTCTTACGATGAAAATAATTTTTTTGCAAACGAAATTTTTATTAGCATCACATCTATTAATATGAATCTATTAATATGCATTTTTTCTTCAAAGTTTTTATAATGTGTTTGGTATCATTGTATTCAGATTTTTTCTGTCTATTAAATATGAATAAAAACCAATATGGCGCCCATAAGGAAAACAAAAGTTGACTATCACCCTGAAGAAACTAGGAGGCTTAGGAAGATTATATGACTACTATTAGATGCAGAATATTTGCTTATGCAACGGAACCAAATTTCAGATCACTATCTCTAATAGCAAAAAATATATTTAAGATTAAAGAAATCGGCAAATTTCACATTTCTTGTTATATCTAGTGATCCATGAAATATTTTCGAGATCTGTAAATGTGTGTGAGATGTCCCCATAATTACGCAACTTTTATCCCATTTGACCAACCTTGTATGTATTACGGTTTCAAATATTCCCATAGTGGCCCTTGAATTAGTTGTAACCCTGTATAGACGCTCTTTCCCTTTTCTATTGTTTTTTCTATAATTACTCGTAAAGCTAAAATGGCCTCGCACGTTCCTCTATTTCGTCTAAATCCGAACTGATCTAATATTTCTTCCACCCTTTTCCCCATTCCTTCTTTGCACAATTCTAGTTAAAATTTTTGACGCGTGGGAAGTTAAACTGATAGTTCTAAAATTTTCGCACCTATCCACGCCTTTCTTTTTTGGCAAAGCTACTATGATGTTCCGTTTGTAATCTTCTGGAATCTCGCCTGTCAGGTATATGCGATTAACTAATTTAAATAAACGATCTATTACATCTTGACTTGCGCACTTTAAGATTTCTGCCTACAAGCCATCTATACCTGGTGCTTTATCGTTTCTTAAACTTTTTAGTGCTAGCTCAAACTCTTCTCTCATTATAAGACACCCTAGGTTGTCCCCTTCTACACTGCTTTCGTTTTCTAATAATTATATATCCTACTTCCTGTCTCGCATATAAGTTTCTCAAATATTCTTTCCACCTATCTGCCTTCTCCCCGCTTCCGATTAGGATATTTCCTGCCTCATTTCTAATGTTTTTGGCATTAGATCCAATTTCTCTAAAATTTCTCCTAATTATTTTATATGCTTCATCAGTCTTTCCTACTTCGAACTTATCTTCCACTTCTTTGCATTTATTATCGATCCATTGCTCTTTCGCTTTCCTACATTTCCGAATAATTTCGCACTTGATCGCCTTATATCTTTTTTTCCCTCTTTCATCTAACATATTTTTAGATTTTCGCCTTTCGTCTATTAAACTCACAATATGTTTTGTTAGCCAAGGTTTCCTACTTTCATTCTGTTTATGACCCAAAATATCTCTAGCTGAGGAATCTAAACTATTTTTAATGCAATTCCACCATTCTGCCTCTATGTCCCTAACAATATTTTCACCCGCGCCCTTTAGTACTTCGTTTGTCTTTTTCTCAAACTTATCGCGCGTATCATCATCTTTTATTTTGTCTAGTTCAAGATACCTTCTTCCGCTTCGTTTTTTCAAAATCTTAAATTTAAGATTGGCCTTCATAACGACTGTTGTGATCACTATCTATATCTGCTCGTGGATAACTTCTACAGTTCCTAACTTGATTTTTAAATCTTTGCCTAATGAGAATGTAATCTATTTGATATCTCCCTAGGTCTCCTGGCATTTTCCACGTATAGCGTCTCCTAACGTGATGGTGAAATAGTGTTCACGACCGTTAAGTTATGTCTATCGCAGAACTCTATCAGCCTAACTCCCCTATCGTTCCTATTGCCTAATCCAAATGGGCCAACTATTCCGCCTTCTCTCCTTGTGCCTATGACTGCATTGAAATCTCTTACAATGATAAAATTTTCGTGCCCTCTCACAAAATCTAGCACATATTCAATATCACTATAAACTGCTTCTATGGCTTCATCACTGTACGATAAAAAATAATTATATTCAAATGAAATGGCTCAAGACAAAAGTCGAACTGCTTCAACTAACAAAGATCCTTATTGAGAGTGTTGCGCTTTTTGTTAGTCCTTTCTAAAACAATACAGGTGTAACAAAAAAAACCTGTTATGTCTACACGATCTCTAACCTTCGAAGAGAAAATCATCTGGTGTAAAATGAAAGAGTAAGTACATCTGCATTATTATATTGGCTCACTTTTTTGCCCATTAGCTTTTTATTCCCAAATCACTCTTCTGCCCAATTTTTCTGGGTCCCCATAATTATTGTTATGAAAACTTAATTCAGGCCTCTTGGAAGTTAGCCTGTGGCAATAGAATGTTTGTCTTTTTGTGAATTTTTTGCATTCAAATGCCAGTAGCTATTTGCGATTTTTTATTTTTTGACTTACCTCAAAATAATCTCCATCAAATTACTAGCATTAAGAAAGTCGCGATGCAAATGCGTTAATGCCCCTAATTCAGGACCTCCCCATGGTCCACCTCGCTGAATAGTGTCCCATTCAGGATCCATGCAAAGGTAACTGTAAGTTTCATTGTTGGTATGACTTGAACCCGGATAACTTTCCAAACAATGCTGAAGTTGTCGCTCCAGTTTTCCCAAATGTTCTGTGCATATATTCCACTGCGAAACAAATTGTGCATTCACAACTAAGTGAAATGCTGATTACATTTAAACTTGACTTACCAGATTATGAACAATTTCAGAAGTAGTGCAGGCATTTTCTTCCAATAAAATATTCATGACTGTATCTTGTTGACCACAAACAAACAAGATACATTTTTTTAAACTTCTGTCCGACTTACTTCCATTTGCACCAGTATTTGAATTAGTCAACTTTAAGTAATTTGATTGAGTTGGAGTAAATACAAAATCCTTGTATTCGCTAGGAGTTGTACTTCTAGAACAGAAACCACTTGACTTCTCTTCCATGGCAAGGATACTCAACTTGGACATCAAGGGTGTTAACTGAACTCCACTACCATATCTGCTCCTGTTTGTTAGAGAAAATATCCCATCAGAAGAATCTGATTTAGTCAGAGATTTTAAAGGCAGTGAAAGTGATCGGCGGGTTTTTTGACTAGGTTTCTCTTCTTCATTTTTGTTTATTAATTGCAACTCAATATCACTTGATTTCTGCACTATATTTGATGGTCTCTTTGGTATGTCTCTAGGTGCTGAATCAAATTCTTCCAGCAGCTTTGTATTATTCGGATTAATTTCCAGTGTTTCTTGCCTAAGTTCTGAATTTATAAAATTTAAATGCATCTTGACATATGATTCATATAGTGATTGTGATATTGAATTGCCGTCATAGCGAAAGACCGGGAATGTTGGATCCGTAATTGTTTTATGTGTTAATTTGACAACTGGTGCACTACTTTCTGACAATTCCAAACTGGTATGTAAATCCTGACTGAGAGTTTCGGGTCCTAAACTATAATACTTCATCGTTATTCGTTTAGCAATATTCTTCAACTTCTCTCGAACGTCCCACATGCTGAATGATCTCTTTTTATCAAAAGGATTTGAACTTATAGTAATATAAGGAGTAGTTTTGTATACTTTTTCAATATTACTTTGAGAATGTAAAGAAGTATGTGAATTTTCAGAAACAGCAGAGAGTATAGAATTAATAGAATCAGTCTTAAAGGAGTCGCAAATATCACCTTTCAAATGGCTATTTGTACTATTTTCTTTGCTGGTTAAACCAGTACATATTGATACAGCATTCCAATGTAATACTCTCTTTATGTCAGTCATGGGTGTAGAACACACGCTTGTTTGCCCTAAGTAAGGAGTACTAGGTACTACAGTTGATTCAGGACTTTTTTTCTTATCTTCGTTTGTATCAGTTGTTTTCATTCTTAAATTGAGGGACTTTGGCCTGTTCTGAAGTTTCTTATTAACGAATGTGTTCTCAATATTAATGGGGGAGTGATGGTCTGCATCTTCCTCAGGTACTGCAGTGAAAATTAAGGATTGATCCCGCTTCATAGCTGAAGCGATTGGTTCTTTAATTGAGGCTGGTTTTGATGATACCTGAAGCAAATGCAATGATTACGTCTACGTCTATGTAAAATTTAGTACAGAAGATTGTTTGGACATGCTACAAAAATCTTCAGAAAAAAAACAAAGTTGAAAAACGGAAAAAATGTGAAATACAATCAATTGTATTCCACTCCTAGTGAACTTTAATGCAACAGCGAAAATGGAGATATACTAGGGCCGCCGAACAGACGGAGTGATCACCCAGCAAGCATTAGCTCTAGGCGGGACCACTATCAATTTAGGACGACCTAACCGCAGTGATGCGCTTTCTTTAGACCCAACTAGGGTTGGCAAATTTTGGTATTTTTCTTTTTAAGGTTTAGTACCTAGTATTAAACAAAGTATTATAATATGCCAAGTATTATACCAATTTGGCATTATACTTTTAGACATTTGTACAAAGTATTATACCTGCTTCTTTTGGTATTATACCATAATGCAATTTATTAAGAGCGCAAAGTTGAACTTATGACAATCCATGCAACTGTTCATAATGGACGTAAGTTTTACGTTCCTCATACGTCAGTTTTACGGGATAACGCAAGAACACATCCCAAGTTGGAACATTTTCAACTTTTACGTAAATATTGCGTTTACGTAATTTTTGCGTTTACGTCCATTGTGAACAAGCACTTAAGAAAAAATAAATAAACGTGTAAGTATTCTTTTGGTAACAAAACAAATTAACATAAAATGTATTTTTATAACGAACAAAATATTATTTGGACAGGATATAAAAACTATACAGTTTGTCCCAAGAAACACGTAACAGCCAAATATATCTTTTATTACTTATCCCATCAAATTTTCGTTGGGACAGAAAAGTTTTCTTGTGAAAAGTTCTCCTTGAGAACCCAGTCTAATACATTCCATCTTATACGAGGAGTGTTCAAGACGAAAAAACTGTTTCATTTAAATGGAAAGTGGTCTTTTTCTACGTCGAATCGAAGAAATTCGTTAAGAAAACTTGCTAAGGTCCGGTTTTTCAAAGAAACCAACACCGGATTAAGTCTGACACCGGCTTCGTTGCTATGATACCGGCTTTCTGATTGGTTGTATCATAGCAACGAAGCCGATGTCAGACTTAATTCGGTGTTGGTTTCTTTGAAAAACCGGGCCTAAGAATCCCAAAATATGAACCCATGCAAAAGTTTAACACGATATTCAATTATTTATTTTCCTGAACAAATAATTGTTCCAAAAAGTAAATAATACCTAGCCAAATATTTTTGCTTATCACATCAAATTTTCATTCAGACAAAAAAAATCTGGTAAAAAGCTCTCCTTGAAAACCAAATCTAATACATTCTATCTTATATGAGGAGTGTTCAAGAAGAAAGAAACTGTTTCGGTATTCTGCAGTGTGCAAAGGCGGAAATTATATTATTCAAATCCCAAGTCACCAAGTCTCAACTTAGAAGAATATGAATACTTAATACCTTTTGGTATAATACTTTGTATAAAACTTATTAGTATAATACCTTTGTTTAAAAGTTGTACTTTTAAACAAAGTATTATACTAGGTATAATACAAAAGGTACAATACTTTGTATAAAACTTCTGCCAACCCCAGACCCAACGAAGTCGCATCACTCCAATTCGGTCGTCATAAATTAATATTGGCCCCGCTAGAGCACGTTCTTGGAGGGTAATCACTCCGTCTGTTCGGTGGCCCAAGTACATATAGTAATATTTTTACTAACTGAAAAAATATGCCTTCTGAAGGACCATCAGTGAATAAATATATAAATTACGCATGTTTATGTTACTGAACTTTAGTAATAGAACAACCATGTTGATTTCAATGGTTTAAATTAACAGAGAAGTTAGTGAACAACATTTTTTTTTTATTATTGACCGTTGAACAACACCTTAACAACCTTTACTCAGTTTCACTCAGTTTCTGGACACCTGTATATACTCAGTTCATGGACATTCTGTAGACAATAAACATTTTATGAGATGCCCCATGTGGTTTACCAGGTAAGTACATGTAAAATTTAATTTTGATATCTCGAACATTACCAGAGATGATTTTTAGGTCAATCATAGGTCTACTTTCAAAACATACCGTAGGCAGTAGAAAAACTTTGTGTTCGACTTGTTCAGATGATAATAAACTATGTTCAGTTTGAGATTAAGGCAATAAAAACATTTTGAAGTGAAACTTCTTTAGCGAGGTGTAAGTCAGAACAAATGAGACGGAAATCAAAGTGAAACACTTTGGTGGTGGGGATATAGGGCCGGATATAGGCAGTAAGCGAATGCGAATGAATGAGAGTGGGGACACGTGAGGAATATAGAGGGGATACGCATTGATATTAACGCGATTCCTACCATCTTCTCAGAAGTTTCACTTCAATAGTGTGCTTATAAAGATGAGGCACACGCTAATTTTTTTATACATTAAAGTTACATATCGGCATAATTTGAAATCCGATTGCAAAGTGGATATTTGACATACACATTTATGTACTTGCGTTTACAACAGCACTTTGAGTTCAGCACGGTTCATGTTGGAATTCGAATTACGTGCATGCAGATCGCAAACTTCCAATTCGAATTGCGACAAAAATATCGAAGTGACAACTGTCAGTTACAAAATATCTCAGATATAATGTAATAATCTTCATTAAATAGTCAAAAAAGCGGTGAAAAGTAATTAATATACGAGGTTTGTATGCTATTATATCATTTACTTTAACTTTCAATTTTTAGCTGAAAGCAATGGTTCTGTCAAAAAATACCACCGGCGAAATCACATTTAGAATTGCTAATGTAAATGGCACCCAATCTGACTTCGAAGTTTCTAGGACAATTGACAATCTGATTTCGAAGTGTGCCGATATCGAACTGGATATAAATGAAACTAGCAGCGTTTTCGGTCAGCGAACAAAAGGTATGCAAAATGCTTTGTGTATGGTATCCTGCAGTACCGTCAGTGTTAACGCTGCGAAAAATATTCAACTGGTTAAATAATTTTGGGGCATTTTGTAAGTAAAGTAGACACCATGAAACAGCAGAGTGTTGTGTGTTGCTGCTGGCTTTAGCGGTCACACAGTGACAGATATTGCTTGGATCTACACAATGGTAAAGGATGGAGCAAGGGAATGCGCGTTTTGCACAATCTGAACAACTTGTTCAGATTTATTGATTTATTTAGAGAAGGACTTTGAGTAATTAAAAGCAAAGATTATCACAACCATGTTTTAAGAGGAGGTTATACAGTGAACAATTTGACGAACTGGTATGCATTCTTACCATACATTTAGTGTGGTCGGCTCAGCGGAGGCTTTCCTAAATAAAATTCTGTGTTCGCAACTCTTAATTGACTTTAATTTTGAAAACTGTTCTGATATCAGAAAATAATGAATATTTTGCTGACATAGTTTCTTTTCTTAAATTTGCAACAGTAGAATGTAGTGCAATGTGAATGTGACTGAAATTGCCCTAATTTGATGCATTTCAAACATTTCTTTTTGGTTTCAAAGTGAAGCAATAGGAAAAGGCTGCATGTAGGATTTGATTTGGACAGAATCATTTGCAAATATTTTCTGAGTTAACGGGTGTACTGATGCCGGTTAATGTTCGACAGAATGCCGTGTGTGTACACATGGTACATTAGAACATTAGCAGTGAAAATGCCAACTGCGAAAACGTTCAGAGAGCACTGTGTGTATGGGCCACATTAGACATAAGATATTTATGATACCATTTACATGTGGAGGTTTCCACCACGCGTATTCTGGACGAAGAAATTTTCTGGCGTTATGTTTAAGAGGGATACATACGTTGCTCAAGAAAAATAGACACTCGGTCTCCCCCACTACACCAGCCAGCATAGGAGAAACACGAAGAGAAACAGATCTGCCAGCCAGATACGGCCCGAACGTACTCGGCTGTCACCGACTACTGAGGGGCGGTTAGAATCTGCTAGTGGAAGGAGGCGCTCCCGTTTTTAGAAATGGGTTTATTGTCGAAGTAAATTTAATGTAGCTTATTTATTTTCAGTCTAAATGCATTCAAATTTGAAACGCAAACAATTTAATGTTGGTATTATAATGTGCTCTAATTAGTTTTCCAGTATTTGCTTTTTGAACCAAGTTTCTAGCTGCTGAAAATACACCAAAACGCAAATTTCACGTCTCGTTTCTGTGATTATTTACATATTTGTTCTTAATTTGGTTTGACAGAATTGTAGAACAAATCTTCTTTCTGACAAAGAAGAAATTTCTGCAAAATATTTATTAGTAAGAGCTCTACGTTTCGTAACATAGAGCTTGATATCGGCGCTGTTTTCAACGTACGTATCCCTCTTAAAAGTGCTTGTGTATAAACATACTGTAGGTAGGTAGACATTTTTCTAGATACCTTTTTGATGTATTTCTTGCTTAAATTTTGAAATACAGTTTGATATTTAGTGGCAGTTTCTTTTAGGTCACTATATTCTTTCCCGTCAACATAAACATATAACAGTTGTACACCTAAAGGTAGCTGGAAGTTGACATCAACGATTTCTGCAGGTGATTTTATCCTGTATGGATCAGTAAGTACTAAACGTTTGGTAAGATTCGATCCTATTTGGGTAGCAACCACTCTGAAAATGAGTTAAACTTTTAAAATTTTCAATTCTAAAAATCATTCAAATTCTTACTTATTGTGGTATAACAGTGTACCTCCTAGGACATAACTGTATTCTTGACACGACTGTAAAATTTGTATTGCTTCTAAAAATACATTACTTGCACTCTGCAAAAAATTGTATTAAAATAAAGCAAATATTTTTCTAATGTAAAATACGCAATACCTTTGGAAGCTGAACTGTAGCTATATTAGAAAACATATTTCCTCCATATAACAGCAATTTTAAGTAAGTTTCAAACATGTGGTATAACTTAGCTGATAAATTTGTGTTATCATTATATAATTCAGCCATCGCTTGAAGATCATGGTGAAAAAAACTTATTAAAGATGATAAAGTATTGGCCCGATGTTCTAACACCCAATTGGAGATATTGCGATCGGTCCCTACAGCCTAGAAAAGCATTCTGTGTTTTAAATAATACGAGGTATTGCATGTTAACCCTACCAAAGTATATCTTCCATATTCTTTAATATAAAACTTTCCACTATATAAAGATACAATTTTTGGACATTTTAATACTGATTTTAAACAGTGCACAGTTCCCATAATTTGGCCACAAAGAGATGTTTTTTGTTGATCGGATACCCAGCTGGGATGAAAATATAATATAGCCGAGGCTGGATCGTCATCTTCTTTTTTTAAAATTTGGGTATCATACACAAAAATTATAATCATTTCCCTTAAAAGCAGAATGCAAAATTCACGAACCACATTTAAGGCCTTTACCCACAGACCACTCAATGTCTGCCTTCGATGTTTGAGTTTAACAAAGCGTGTAATCATGGTGTTTAGCAAGACCATCAATGTCTTAGGAGTGGTTGCTCCTGCTACAATTGGTGTTTGCGTCTGCTACAAACATAGTGTCTGTTGCTGACAGAGCACTGTTTTAGATACACCAGACACAGAGCGCCCACTCGACCCTGGTATGCAATAAGTTAACTGGGATCGCTGAGTGTCTGTGAATGTTTGTCTCGAATACCGGTATGGGACACTGGTAGCGATCATAAAAGTAGTTTGTGGGTAAGGGCCTTAGTCTTCTACTTACTTTGCCATGGTTAAAAGTAGCTGGTAGGACAACTCTTATGTAGTTGACCGCAGTACGATTTCAATTAGTTTATAAAGATTGCAAGACAATAAACATTTTATTTTGTTTTGTTTTGTATTAAGGTGATATAAACTATTATTAACCTCAAAGGATGACAGTCTCTAATCTATGACAGTATCATTATCAAGTGAACCATGAAGTGACAGATGGGGTACGTTCCAAGTGCGCCCAGGCGCAAACTTTTTGTCTCAAGCCGTTCACAATAACAAAATAAATTACCGGGAGCATACGTCCCAAAAGTTCCAATTTAACGCCCGACCTACAACTTTTTATCCATGTCGCGACTGGGATGTTCAGGCGTGACATGCGCATTAACACTGACCACTGAGTTTCGAAGATTGCCATGTTCAGTAGTGAAATTAGGTTAGGTCTGTCGTCAAAAATTTGTGTAACACATTGGGATTGCTTCGAAAACAGCACTTAAATTAACAATAAAACCATTCTTCGTTAATATTAGAGGTTACGTTCATACTTGTCACTTGTGATTGTGAACGTCAAATTGCCTTTGGTGTTCCAAATAATACAAGCACGGTACTGTGACGTCAATAACAACCAAACACCTTTATCCCCAAAGACATCTAGAATGGACCTAGTGTCCTTATGGAACAGCTGATTTTGTTTTGAACCCTACACGGTACACGTTCGTTGGCCAGCCGGTCGCGGGGATCGTTGTTTGTTATTATATTCTAGGGTCCCTGTATTTAGAGAGTACCGCAATCAATAGCTCCACTATGTTTCAGAACTGTGAGTAAATATGGCGGACTGCCGTGTCAGCAGCAAAATGTCATTCTGACGTTCCGCCACAATTCAAATTTGGCGGCTGTTATTGTGAGTAAATATGGCGGAGATTGCGGTACTCTCTAAATATAGGGACCCTATTATATTCAAGCAACGGACCAGGTGAATGTTCCGCGATATTCTGTTTCCTCGGCGACACCTGTTCACTACACAACTGGCCGACTGTTTTCCTGTTTTGTTTTGCCTTTTTCACACACAAACGCTTAGACTGTGAGTATTCACCCTGCTTCAATCGAAAATGTAGATAGCTAAGTCCCCTCTATAAGTCTTTGGTTATCCGTTCCTATTATTGTCATTTGGAACGCACCCATGCAGTATCAACAATAACAGCTAACGTGGAATGACACTTTAAAGTTTAAGATAAGTAATTGGAAATATTCGAAATGAGACGGAGATTTTGTACCATTGCATCAGCTTATTTGATTATCAAATTCGCTTCATTCAAATAGATATTTTGAAAATTTCGTTAATGTGAAAAATTATTCTCTTTAACATCCCTTCAGCCGTAGTTTGAGCCAGTTCCTTAATGACATTTTTGACGTTTACATTTCTATAACCTCAAGAATATTCAAACCAAAATTTTATGTATTACAAATTCTTAGAAATACCTATATGCAATAATTGTGAAATCTTGGACCCTAATTCTTAGGTGTATCATTCTCCAGGATTAGGTCGGTTCTTTCTATTTTTGTATTTGTAGTGTATGCTAGAAAGATATTTTGTGGAATTTATTGGAAGTAGTTCAATTCGGTGATATTTCTACAATGAATAGCATTGGAGAAGCATGCAACGATTTGAAAAAGGAATATGATGCTTGTTTTAACGCTTGGTTCTCTGAACACTTTTTGCGAGGAAGCTCTAATGATTCTATGTGTGCTCCAATATTGGAAGTTTACCAAAAGTGTGTGAAGGTAATTTCTGTAAAATTGTTTTAGGTACATTTGTTAATATTTAAAGTATTTTTTCATATACAGAAAGCCATGAAAGAACAGAAAATTGATATACATGAAGTACACAAGGATGTACTAGGAACGGAACATGAAAAACGACATCCCCATCCAAGTAGCTGACATTGGACTGATAATTTATGTAATTGGATGTGTGCAGCAAGATTCTACGCACCCATTCAAGATTCTCCAAATATAGCAGCACCTGGTAATGATAGTACAGGTGATACAACCACCGAATATGAGTCAAAGAAATTAAATGTTAATAAAGAATGATTTTTTATGATTTTGTATTAATTATGCTGTACAAGTTTAGTATTATTTATAAGATACATATGCAATTCAAATAGATTTATACAAATGTACAACACATGAAATTGCGTTTTCAGTAACTTGTGTCTGCCGTAAATTATGTATTGACATTTACATTTACTGTGTGTAAATTATGTGTATCATTAAAGTAAGATGTGATGATTAGCTTAGAAATAAATTACCAATGTTGAATAAACATACCTACATTTTTTGTTACCTATACCTGCATTTTTGTTACCTTATTTATTCATCTAAGATAATCGATTCACGAATAGATAATCAGGGACTACAAACTTTAGTGGCAAACCCACAGTATAAATATAATCTCGAGATTTTGGAATCGATGAGTAGTGGAAATTATCGCAATCATGAGAAATTAATATGCGTCAAATATTCCCTTATTTTGTGAAAGAGTGTTTCATATGCTTGTTAATTTATTATTATATTCTCTTGTATTAAATTTTCATAAACATACATAGGTACTTATGCTTAACAAATTCCGATAATTTCTAAAAACGGATTAGAAGATTAGATAGTGTTGCTTTTTTCCAATTTGACCAGACATAATGTACCTACTGGAGAACTCCCTTGTCTCGGTTGTTACTTTTAATTCCAAACAAAGCCATTCCATTCTCTGGTAGCACCACCTGCAAACTCAGGTGGTAGAACTGGTAGATACATAAGACAGATAGGTAATAGATTTATTGTCTTCTAGGACTATACAAATGAAATAGAAAGAAGTACTTATAAAATTGTATCCTCTCTACATTTTATCGCAAAATTAATTTATACTTAATACATACATCGCACAACCATATGCACTCCCTTACCCTTCACATACCCTCTCCTTCCTGCCCCTCTTATTTCTACTTTTTCCCAAGATCATCTCCATTTTCACTTGCTCGGTGTTCTTCCCCAAACTGCACCTTCCAGCACATATGTTCCCACTTCCTCTTCCCCCACTTCACACATCCTACATTTCCTTCTGCCTTCGCTTTCCCAATATTTTTTACTTCTCATTTCATTTCCCAATCATCTAAACCTTCGCCACGCTTACCAACTTCTAACTTCTCTCCCATTCCCCTATTGTGTAAACAAGGCAACCACTCTGTTCTTATTTCCCTGCATTATTTGTTGTTATATCTGGATTACCAAATTTTTGATCTTTTCCCTATTCCTATATCTGCCTATCTCTTTCCTCTATTATTCTTTTAGCATGTTACATCCTACTAACCTTCTGCTCTCCACTTCTGTCACCCCATAACCTCTCTCCTGGTATAATTTATCCTGGCTCTCTTCCCACTTCGATCTGTCTCTTCTTCCTTTCTTTATTTCTTCCCAACACGGTTTTGTCAATGCACTACCTCTGAACTTTCTTCATACCTCATTTCTCTTTTCCCTGCTTTGGTTCTCCAGCTTATCTCTCTTTGTTTCTTCTCTTACCATACATCCAGGGATCATTCAGTCTAAACCTAATGTTAATCTTACATATTTTTTTCTCTCCTTCTACCCCCAGATTTCGACTTCGTACGAAACTGCACTACTCACCAGTGCATCAGATAACTTTGCTCTTCTTTCTTAGGAAGAACGAGTCATGAACTCATTGCTAAGGTAATGTTTCATTACCCTTCACCACATAAGTGACAAGACAGAAAGGACATGCAGCATTTTAGTGCATTTAAAACAAGTGACTAATGGAGCAGAGGAAACAAAGAGTAAAAAAGCCACATAAATAATTTTTTCATACTGGGAAAATTAGACCAGGAAATTTATAATTTTCAACTTCAGTCGAAAACCATATACAATCCATTAAAGAACTTTAGAAAGGTTTTCCGCTTGTACACATTTTATCCTTAATTTCGGAAATTTCGAAACTAATTTTGCAAAAGTACGTTTTATTTCTTTTTTGCATTGCCTGTAAATCACACTGAATAAAGTGCGTAAATATTAAATCAAATAAACTTACGTTTTTTTGAAAAATAATACTGATTGAGACCTATTTTGATATCAGATGTGAAATTTTTAGTGTGTTGAACCAAAAAAAGTTTTAACATACGAGTAAATTTAAAGGTAAAACCAAACATATATTCGTGACGTCATAATGCAGTTTGATAGCAACCTTGACGGTTACGTGTAACGCGTAAAACGTGTAAAACGAAGAAATTTCTAACCCATATAAGTCAGGTCAAATTTCGTGACGACTTATAATTCAAAAACATCAAAATCGAACAAGCATAGAAAATTAATGGGCTCCATCGTTTCTTAAACTGGATAAACAATAAAATAGTGCGAAGTGTGTTCACTTTTTAGTAGATATTCCTTGGTGTTGGCACTAGAAGAGTGATATTTTGACACACAGATACAGTAGAGTATTTTCAAACAGTTCTTTTCTTTTTACAAAAAATTTGGATTTAGTTCTATAATTCAATGCCTGGCGGGGTATTTGCCCGAGGAGTAGTTGTTCGAACGGTCCAGTACCTCTAATTAATTCTTTTCTCGGTTTATGGGTTTATTTTGAAAAACTGTCAAACTCTAATATCTAATTATTAATTAATAGAAGAACACTCTGTAATACTAAAGTCATTATTTTCTCTGCGTGTCTTACATTCTGACGTAGTAATGTAGTGCTAGAGACCTTTTTCTGGCGTGACCGAGATAATATTCCAAAATTTAATTTTTATAGTTTATTTGATGTGTGATCTGTGATGGTGAAGTCCCAGGGGAATACGCCGGCGCATCCACCATTTTAATTGTGTGCGTGATGAGTAGGGCGGGATGATAACGAATATTTAATATCGATATATCGATATTTTTCGATCATCGTTATACCGATACATCGATTATAGAAGCATCGATATATCGATTACCGATATATCGTTATTTTCGATATATCGAAGTATATGTAGATACATATGTATATCGATAATCCGCTGTATCCATATTTCTTGATATCGGTATATAGGTAATCTGTAACAAAAATATAAAAGAGAAATTATAAAATAATGGGACATTACTCAACTTTAAAGGCAAAGAGAACGAAAACCTTCTTTATAAAAAATTTGATGACTAGTTTCGTATTCTACGAAACAGAAAATATATTGGCAACCTGCCTCACTCTTTCAATTTCTTTCACTGCAACTCTATATCGGTCGACAATAATTATTGGTCTATGATGGGTTAGGGCAGTGGATGGTGTGAAACTTTAAATTTATAATGTGTAAAACTTTATTAACTCACTGCTACTGTCAGTTATTATAAAAGCTGGAGGAACATTTAACTGCGGAAAAGACATCATTTCTGAAAGTTTTTTGAAATCTTGTAAACTCTGAATAGTTTCTGAAATATCCTGGCGAAACTGAAAAATGCATTTATTTTTTTTATGAAATTTTTGCATCATGCATAAAATTGATCATTTTCCATCCAAAGGATCCCACGCTCGATTTTTCATCTCTCAGAGGTTTCCTTCGATCCTGTATGGTTTGTTTAAGGCTGTTATAAAAAATAAAAATATTTTTTTTCTTGATATACCAGAAGACGCAGGAGTAATCGAGTAATTTTTTGAGATGTCAAAAATAATACTTTTCTCTGTTTCTAAACCAACCTATGGTGGGGGAGGCAGGGCTTCAATTTCAGTACAAATGAAGAATTATTATATAAAACCTGTTTAAAAAAGTAACTTTCCTAAATAGGTCCATGCAAATATTTTGTAAAGTTGTTCCTTCCAGTATTTACTGTAGCTATTGCACAAACTTTTGTTATTACCCACACATTTTTGTAATTAAAATATATAAGTGTTTCAAGAAGCATGATGAGATCGAGTAAAATTACATGTGTCATTAACTTGTCCTACGCACATAGTTTTTATCCTTTAATGCAAGTTATTACGACAGAAAAAAGGCGCCATGTAAAATCGCAAATTGCGAGATATTTCTTTTATTCTTTTATGCCATTGTCTGGTATATTTAACACGTACTTTGTCTCATATTTTAGTCCTGATACATTAGATATAGGATAAGTGGTACTTCAAAAATGAATAATTATGGTTAAATATAAAACAGTACTATTGCAATTATTGCCAATTACTGATACAGACGCTTATCTTTGAAAGACGTATGAATTGTATCAAACTATTTTTATTGTATATCTGTTCAAAATTCAGTCAAGATGCTATTCATTGAATTACGTATTTGTCTACAATACAGAGAAGTCCAAATTTCAATAAATGTTTACTATAACAGAAATAAAATAGAACAGGCCACACTCATTATAATAATAATTTTGACTTCCTAAATAGCAGAAATCTGAGACTTCCTCTATTTTCTCGTTTCCAATTTGCATTTTCGTTTTAATCCTATTTTCACGACCCCTACACACCAAAATTTTGGTTTTCTTTTTATTGATCTTCATACCATAGCCCTCCGTCAAAATCGCTTCCATTTCGTTCAGAGCCCTTCCTAATTCTTCTCTGCTGGATGCTAATACTGCTTTATTATCTTCGAATATGAGTATACTAATAGTTTGGCCCTGTATGTTAATTCCGGCAGCTATTCTGTCTTTAACAATATTAATTGCATCTTCGATATATAAATTGAAAACTAGAGGCGATACCGCGCATCCCTGCCTCACTCCTTTTCGGATATCTACTTCTCTATTTTCCTGCTCAAATTCTATAACTGTCGTTCGCTCTTTGTATACATAGATTATGAATTATTATTCTATCCCTATAGTTCATCCTTAGTTTTTTGAGCACTTCAAACATTTTCCATTTTACATTGTCGAGGGCTTTTTCCAAATCTACAAATCCTAGACGCTCTTTCCCTGTTTCCCTGATCTTCTAATATTTCTTCCAATCATTTCTCCATCCTTCTAGTTAAAATTTTTGACGCGTGGGAAGTTAAGCTGATCGTTCTAAAATTTTCACACCTCTACACGTGCCTTTCCTTTTTGACAAAGCTGCTATGATGTTCCGTTTATAATCTTC
Organism: Xestobium rufovillosum; assembly: GCA_963966045.1. Classification (NCBI taxonomy): domain Eukaryota; kingdom Metazoa; phylum Arthropoda; class Insecta; order Coleoptera; family Ptinidae; genus Xestobium; species Xestobium rufovillosum. The sequence continues at coordinate 34,809,364 of OZ014493.1, forward strand.
TGGAATCTCCCTTGTCTGGTATATGCAGCTAACTAGTTTAACTAAACGATCTATTACCTCTTGACCTGCGCACTTTAAGATTTCTGCCAGCAAGCCATCTATACCTGGTGCTTTATTGTTTCTTAAACTTTTTAGTGCTAGCTCAAACTCTTCTCTCATTATAGGGTGGCGTACGTTGTCCCAAATATTCTTTCCACCTATCTGCCTTCTCCCCGCTTCCGATTAGGATAACTCCTGCCTCATTTCTAATGTTTTTGCTACTAGATCCAATTTCTCTGAAATTTCTCCTAATTATTTTATGTGCTTCATCAGTCTTTCCTACTTCGAACTTATCTTCCATTTCTTTGTATTTAATATCAATCCATTGCTCTTTCGCTTTCCTACTTTTCCCACTCCTACTAATTTCCCACTTGATCGCCTTATATCTTTGTTTCTCTATTTTTATATTTTCGTCTTTCCTCATTAGGCTCACAATATGTTTTGTTATACAGGGTTTTCTGCTTTCATTTTTTATTTTCTTCTTTCATTCTGTTTATGAAAAAAACATTGAAATTAAAAGATATTGCTCTGTTGGTTTCTTTGATGACAGGCAAGCTCTCTACAGGTAATGTATGGCACAAATATACTTGCTACCATTACACCAAACAGCATGGCTATGGCAACAGCAGAGACATCAAGATACGCCTCGAATAAACTTCAAGAATCACTAGAACGCATTCGGGAATAAAATTTGAAGGCTAAGGTCATTGAAACCAAATCACAGCATCCAATCGAAGCCGAACGATCCAATCCTTGTCTATACACGATGCCCAGAACTAGGCGGCTAACTTCATTATTATTAGACTACCAAAATCGGCAAAGTGGAAAAAAATTAATATTTTTACGCAACATGGTCGCAACTTTTCAACCACACTGACCATTTAGTTTGTCCCTTTTTCCAGGGCCACTAATGATTCAGCTGGTTGGAGCGTGACCGTAGAGGAAAAACATGAAAATGTGGCCACGCGACTGGGACGTTTTGCCCACGTCGCTATCCAGCATCACTATGGTCAATTCATGTGGGTTGAGTCTTGGTTATGACCTTATGACCGTGGCTGCTCAGATGGTCAAATTGATAGATTCGGCTCGTTGTGTCTCGGCGGTAGCGAGTTCAGCCTTCGCTTGAGGCAGATGACCCTGTCTTTAATTGGATGTTGTGCAGTTGTGCTTAGTCCTTAGTTGTCGATGGGAGTGACTGCCAGTTAATATTGTGGTTGCCAATAGCCGCAAAATCTATTGTATAAATCTATTGCATCATAATATCAGTAGGTAGTCCTATATTTACACTATCAGTTTGCGTCTGATATTGAGTCGAGATTAAATTTAATACAAACTGATTTTGCAAAGAAATGAGATCAAAACGAGTTGGCAAAGTTTTGAGCAAAAAGTTGAATATTTTTTGAAATTTTGGCATAAGAACAAGTTATCTAGTGGCAGGAAACTGCGGTGTTGTACAGAATGAACAGAATGCGTGACGTGAAGTCATTTACAAACCACCCCGTAAAAGTATTGACGCACTAAATAAAATTTAGGTACTTAGGTATCTATTTTTGAACTTTGCTGTAGTGTATTTGTACTTATATAATTTTCAACGATTATTTTCACTTCATTCAGTTTCATTTTTCGTTATTTATTTTAGATAGAACATTGATATTAATCATAAATATCGATGTCAATCTTAATACAATGCATGTAATTGAAATTCTTATAATTATGCTCTTATCATTTAAGAAGTTTTGGTCGGTTGATATAAAAAGACGATGACAACAAAATCTTGCGCCCAGTTCTCAAACATGAAGTACTACGCCATATTCTTGATTGCACTCATCAGCAGCGCTGCTGGTAAGTACTTTCTTTCACTCGCACCTTGATTAGTTTATTTAAGTTGACTCTTGCATCAAATTTGATGAGAATGAGAAGAAATAACTTTATGCTTGTTCGGTGTTGTACAGTTGATCATAAAGCTTGCATCCCGCCTTTCGATTTATTGTGAAACGGAATTTGTACTAGCTACGTCCCTAAACCGAAAACGCGTCGAAAATTAACACAAGTCTAATAAAACTGTGTCAAAACAAGCAAGCTTTTTCTTAAGTTACCGGATATTTCGATAGTCCCATTAACTAGCTGAACATGCATATTAAAATATAGGTACTCGATTCTCTTTACTATTATGTAGTCTTTTCATACACTTGATCTTTTGGTTTCGAAATAAGCGATCTGTTTCCCAATTGGATACTTCATACAATGCCTTCGTGAGATACGAAGGCATTGCTTCATAACATGAAGTGTTTATTGAAGTATTCGTGATCTCATGATGTCATGTCGTCTAATTGGCGATGTATCTTTGCTTATCTCTGTCTGAAGCAGTGGAACAAGTTTTTCTAGAGCCATCTTTTCTTCGAATGCTCAAAACAAGTGAGGATGTCCTCCTACCATGGTCTCACAAGAGTATTTTTCATAAACTGAAATGCAGTGGCGGCTCTGGTAAACATGAACAACGTTTAGGAAAGATTTTAACTCAGAACCCACCTCGCTTTGTAAAGTCTGAAACAACATTGTCTCCTCGATTTTCTTTTACTTGCTCTTCACAAAATACAAGATAAGGACCAAGAAACTAATGTTTAAAAGTGAAGTCTAAACTTTTATTTTTACTTTAAATAAATTTACGCAAAAATAAAAAATTAACATCTAAAAGTAAAGTCTAATCTTCTATAGTTTAAGGAGAGTCTTAAGAGAGTTGTCGATCTCAGTACTCTGCTTACAGTTTATTACGGGCAGTTCTAATCAATTTTTCTCCAGGGCCATAATTTTTTTGGGCTTGCAAAACATTGGTGTCGTTACCCAGAAGCGTGCTTTGTGTATCGTAGCCAATTTCAGCGTTGGGGAATCCGTGCCAGTGGCGTAAAGTACATCTCTGCAGACTTCGGGTTTCGGGTTTAGGAAGTCAAATAACTTGCGATGGTAGGAGCTCTAGGGATACAAAACAAAGAATAGGGCAGTGCCGAATTGCATTGAATAAAAAGAAACAACTATTATGCTCGGAAATGATAAATGTAGAAACTCTTAATAACGTATGTATGGAGTACGGCATTGTACGGGTGCGAAACTTGGACGATAGGAGAAGCGAATAGGAAAATTAGAAGCATTTGAAATGTGGTGCTATAGACGCATTATGAAAATACGGTGGATAGATAAGGTTAGCAACAGAGAGGTATTAGAAAGAGTTGGAGAAAAACGAAATTTATGAAAGACAGTAAGGAATAAGAGAGACAGGATGGCAGGACACCTTCAGAGACACAAAGGATTAGTTCGCGACATACTAGAGTCAGAGATCGGAATAAAAAGAGGTAGGGATAGGTCCAGAGTAGACTACTGTTCCCAAATAGTTAGGGATGTAGGATGTTCAATTTTTGGGGAAATGCGTACGTTAGCTCATGATAGGAAAGGAAGGAGGTACGCGTCCAACCAATCTTCGGACTGAAAACTTTATGATAATGATGATGATCTACCAAACGCGAAAATGTTTGCAAACGTTTGCGATTGACTACAAACTTGATAAATTTTCGGCGTAAGAGTCAAGCGCGCACGATCAAAAAATGATTGTCAACGTTTTTGAGCGTTTGAGATGTTCCGAATGAAGTCAGTACATCAAAGAAAATTTATTGTTGGCGAATCTTTTGCATGTTTTGCGTCTGCCTAGATATAAAGTTCCATTCGCAAAAATTCTGTTCAAGCGTGTTGTCGGTTCGGTCTAGTTTTAAGAATTTTTATAATAATAATGGAATGGGACCACGAGATGTGCTTGCGATTAATAGAACTTTACCGATCAAAAACTGTTGTGTTACAACAAACTCGAAAACAAGATGCATGGAACGAAGTTGCTAAAGATATGAGCAGTACCACCATTGAATTTCTCGTTTTCAGGAAGTGGCCAATCCAAAGTCTATATTTCCTCTTCTGCTTTCTTTCTGAGTTGAATCATACAGCACCATAAATAATTCTTCTTCTCCTCGCCATTTTAGTTACACACATCGGATTGCCGACGAATTCAGGCAAACACACTATCGTCTGCAGATATTTGTTCAGTGGAGCAATGTTCAACAAGAACGTTCAGAATCAATCGCAAAAATTTGCAAACGTTTGTAAACGTAATTTCACCCGCTTCATCTTTCAGTTTCTCAAGGTCTTCTATACCACATAATTTTTCTCAAAATCTTGAATTTATAAGATTGTCTTTCATAACCACTATGTTATGATCACTATTTATATCTGCTTCCTAACTTGATTTTCAAATCTTTGCTTAACGAGAATGTAATCTATTACTTCAAATATCTACAGGTATTGTGAATAATTTCATCTAATTGTTTTCTAAATTTTAGCATTGCCTGTGAATGTTTTGGAGGATGATCCGTTACTTACTGGCGATGAAGTGATATTTTATGATGACAATCTGGATTGGCGTGTAGTCGGTGGGGCTAATGCTAATTCTGGGCAATTCCCATATATTGTTTCACTCAGAAGAACCAGTCACTTTTGCGGCGGCACTATCGTCAGTAATGTTTGGATTGTCAGTGCTGCTCACTGTACAGTTGGGTATGTCCTTGCATAAACATAGATTTATTTATTGAAGATATGGGAAATAACGTTCTCACAACTGAAGGACGCTACTTTTTATAACAATATGCTTGCACGGAGTCTCGATTTTCATTTTGTTATTCAAAAGACTAGGAACGCCTTGAGCATTTATAATGAATACCTCCTGGCATGGTAAAATGTAATTTTGGATAATTTATTATTGATATGTTCATTTTTCAAAAGTCTACTTTTATTCGATAGGGTGTAATCCGAAAATTAATCCAAAGAACACATTCCTTGTTGCGGGTCATTTGTACCAAAGGAAGCACCATTGCATAATTCGTGTGGTTCTAAACTGTGTAGTATCTACTCAGTCTGTACGAATACTTAAAATATGTCCTCTGCGGGCTGGGGCTGTTTGATTGAAAATGCAGCGAAAGCTGTTGCTAAAAAGGTTTATTTTTTACAGCGTTTCTGCTAGTGAAATTACAGCAGTTGCCGGCACGACGACTCTCAACAGTGGAGGAACTCGTTTCGCTATTTACACTATTGTTAACCACCCCAGTTACAATTCCAACACAGTTGCAAACGACCTTTCTCTCTTAAGAACGTCATCTGCAATAGGATTTAGCGATCTTATCGGAAGCCTTCCAATCAGTAGAACCGTCCTTGGAGCTAATGTTGCTGTTGTGTTGTCTGGATGGGGCAGAACGACAACTGATGGGCCTTTGCCTAATAATCTGCAATTCTTGAATTTGAATACATTATCAATAGCAGACTGCCAACAAAGATTAAATCCAGACCCTGTATTCGAAACTTCTTTGTGTACTCTTACGAGATCTGGTCAAGGTACTTGCAACGGCGACTCTGGTGGTCCACTGGTTACTAGTGGAGTTCTTGTTGGAGCTGTCTCATGGGGCATTCCTTGCGCTCAGGGTAGCCCTGATGTATTTACTAGAATTTCTTCATACGTCGATTGGATTTTGGACAACGCGTCATAAACTTCTGTGATGAAACAAAAAATTGCTTTTAAAATCAAAATAAAAGCAATTATTTAAGAACAGTTTTAGTTTTATTGGTTTACTTCTAGTCGTGATATGTTTTTCTTTATCTGAGAACTGCGTGAAGAAGTTTTATAGAAGACACCCTGCTTATCGTGGCAGATTCCTAAAAAGAAACCAAGCATAATATATTGTAACTTTTTCTTAATTATCAGTTATTGAGGGTTACTACACAGTTAAATTACGAATACTATACTTTCCATGAAACGCTTTGTGCTTTTATTGGATTATAGGAATATTTTATTTTTTTGTTTTTTAAGTAGATAGGTACATACATAATATTTAACTAGTCGCATGAAGTTTTAGTTACGATCGACAGTTACAAAGGAATTCATATAGAAACGAATAAAGTATGAACTAGGTGAAATTCACCGACATTACTTAAAAATGTGACTGAACTGCCTAAGTGGAAGGTATCACCCAGCACTTTGCAGTGAAAACGGCCACAAAGTTAATTTATACGCACTTGACACTGTCCACATAACGGATTAGGTATATGTCTTGACGATGGTGTCACTATAATTAATGGCGGTTTGATTAAAGTCTTTGTCCTCTGTCTGTTAACGGTCGTGTTAACAAAAATTTATTTTTTACAGTGCTTCTGCTAGTCAAATTACAGCAGTTGCTGGCACGACGACTCTCGGCACTGGAGGAACTCGTTTCGGTATTGCCACTATTATTAACCACGCCAGTTACAATTCCAACACAATCGCCAACGACCTTTCTGTCCTAAGAACGTCATCCTCGATAGGATTCAACAATCTTATCGGAAGCCTTCCAATCAGTAGAACCGTCCTTGGAGCCAATGTTGCTGTTGTGTTGTCTGGATGGGGCAGAACCACAACTGGAGGATCTTTGCCAAATAATCTACAGTTCCTCAATTTGGTTACATTAACAGTAGCAGACTGCCAACAAAGATTAAATCCAAATCCTGTATACCAAACTTCTTTGTGTACTTTTACCAGATCTGGGCAAGGTGCTTGCAACGGTGACTCTGGTGGCCCACTGGTTGCTAATGGAGTTCTTGTTGGAGCTGTCTCATGGGGAATTCCATGCGCTCAGGGTAGGCCCGATGTATTTACTAGAATTTCTTCCTACGTCGATTGGATTTTGAACAACGCGACATAAACTTCTGTGATGGGCTTACAAATAATTTGAAAACCAAAATAGGAAATAAATTATTTAAAAAATAAGTAGTTTTAGTTTTATTGAAATAATTCTTTTTGTTAATATGTCTTACTTTAACAGAGATCTGTATGAAGAAATTTTATGGAAGACATATGAAGACAATTGATAAGCATGGCATTTTCTTAAAAACTAACCAAGAACCATGTATTTTGACTATACTGGCCAGAATTCGTTCATAAAATCTTCGTCGATATATCCCTTGACTGAAAATATGCCTCTATAACCCTATACCATATTTCCCATCGGTGAGAAGCTACGGCCTTTTGAATAGTGAATATAGTCATTATATTTTAAGATAAAGTACTTACCTACTAAGCGCACAACTCAAAAGTTTCTTATGTCACTTTGTACTGTGTTTAGGTAGGTAATCTTGGCCCAAAGCGTGTTATCTGCTCTGTGCATTTACAATTCGAAAGTGATGAAATACAAGAAAAATCAGCTTATTAAACTGAAAGAAAGAAATACAAATAACCGTTTGGTATTGCAAGAATGGAGTACCATACAACAACTACAACTGCAGAAGGTATATCAAGAATACAAAAATTTAGTGCTTACAAAGTCCTGCAAACATTTTAAATTTTATGTTGACATGAAACACTTGCAGGAAATGAAGTAGGTATAGAATGGCATGTACTTAAATAAATAAGTAAATTTATGTATTATGAGTAGCTACTCAGGTGAAGTTTTGCAGTTGTCATTTTGTAATAAAGATAAAAGTATCTGCGTTCTTTACGAACTGATAAAATTATATTTCGAAAGGAAATGTATCTCTTTATGGCTGACGAAATAGAAATTATTGTTATGCTGCAAGTTTCTCTTTCTGTGTTTTCTTTCTTCTAAGAAGTAAAATAGCCCTTGTCCTTTCTTCTTCTCTAAATCCCCGTTCACTGATGTTATACCGGATAGCTATCTAGGAACTTCTAAAAAACCTCAGAAGAATTTCATTATTGTCACTTATTTCAAGGACTGCTGCACGCTACAGATAATAAGCAATTGTATAGATACGTCAGTGATATGTGCAGACATCAATCATAAGGAATCTACAGAATAAGGCAGTCGATTGCAATCACTTATAATCTTTGAGTAGGTGCCTAATATACGTATTTTAAGAATACAAAATACACCAAACAGCTCTCGTAAAGTTTGACCCTTTTTGTGATTGGTTTGATCTAAATTAATTATTTTTAAACTGTACCAAGTAAAATAAACGACACACTGCATGTTACTGGAATTATTTGCTACTACGTGTTGCTAACACTTAGAGGGCTGGCAGCATCAATAGGAAGCAGAATGACCAAATAATAATTTACTGTAAATGGAACTCCGAGCTACATGAATTTCATAAATACTACCCAATTAACGTAGTTAGATGCCAGAGTAGAATTTTCACGCAAACAAGGATCTACGGATCAAAGTGAGGAGCTCCAGAATACACGAGTCAACTTGGAACGTTAAGGGGCTCGCAACATTTCTGCAGGGGCCACGGGATCGTGAGCTTTCCGATGCAGAAGTTTTGTTATTCTTATATTTTTGCGAAGCTAAGCAATATGTTTAAGCCGAGTTCAGAACGTACAAATGGGATCTCCTACCAAAGAATGTATTTTAGCTTAATTATTTATCAAATTGAATACTTACATAAAAGGTTAATATTTTCTTCTTTTACTTTTTGGTAGAAGTTCATGATGAAACAAATAATTACTCTGCGAACTACCAATATATAACGTTTTATTTAAATATTTGATCGGTTTCAAGATTTTTTAAACAATCTAGATTGTTTAAAAAATCTTGAAACCGGAAAAATGTCTGGTAGAAATTCCATAAGCATGGCAGCCGACAGAATGGGGTCGTACATCCTTTCCATTTTATTGTAAATTATTGAAGAATTGGGTAAATAAGGAGATCCGTGGTTCGCAATTTTTGAAGTGAAACTTCTTTAGCGGCACACGAGAGAGACGAAAGATATAACGTTGAGAGAAGGAGAAAGAGAGTTATACATGCATGAGTAGCTGAGATACCACGCGTTGTATAATAATTAATACTTAACCTTGTGTTTTGTGATTATTTACGTTTTTTTGCGTTTGTGTCCTGTGAATATTCGATTATATCCGTGAACAGTTATTATGTAAGTATATTTAAAATATTAAAATTTTAATGATAATGACGTTTGTTTGCTTATATTGCGTCAAAAAAACGACTGAACGTGCCCGTGAAATGCTCTCTCTCTCTCTCTCTCTCTCTCACCGTAAATCTCTCTCAGAAGTTTCACTTCTATCACGTATACGGTGCTATATGCGCAATTTTTTTATTGAACATCAAATAATGAGAAACTCAATTTTTGAAATTTGAAAAATAGAATCCCGCCATCAGACTGACGTCACTGCAGATCTGATGACCTTGGGTTTGAAATTAGCTTCGTGCAATATGATGTCGCTAATGTTTTCACATTTCGTGTTTGGTTGGTTTATTTTTAGTTTCGTTTTATTTTCTTTGGTATTTTTGGTGTGAATTTAGATTTATAAGTACTCGCAGTAATTAGTGACTCTAAGAACGGATAACTAGATAACCATACGTCATAGTGAACTTTCCATTCTGCTATTACATAAAATAATTAGAAATCCAAGTTTGGTCGGATATACCAAAAGCAGTGTTGCTATATTTTTCATCATACCATTGAATCCAAGCAAGGGCGTAGCCAGAATTTTTAGTAGGGGAGGGGGGGGGGGCAAAGTAAGTTAGTTATATATTTGAGAGACTCGGCCCCTGGAAGCTCCCCCTAATGTAAACACTAACTGTAATACTTAGGCTGAGTTTACATCATAAAATAATTTTTATCTTGGTTAGTGTTAAGTGGAAGAGCAGGTTGCTCAGCTTTTACCGAGTAATCTGAACTTCGCCTTTTGCAGCTAGATGTGTTTCATACGAATAATATAAAATTTAGTTATTACTGTGGCTAATAATAAGTTTTATTTTGACATTTGTTCTGATGTTCTTTTTTCTTACTTTTTATTCATATTAGTTTACTTGATTTTGTTACTTTTCCATTCTAATACATTCGATAGTTTAAACCTTTTTGTGCTTTATTAATTTTTTAACTTGGAAAATTCAAGAAGCAATTTCTCGGTAACAAATTGATCGAATTGAATAAAACAAATACGGTTGTGTAAGTAATGAAAAACCCTTCTAAAGTAGGGATCATTTGACCCCCCCGTCCCATTTAAAATTTTGGGGGGTCGCTACCACCCCGCACAGGGCTAGAGTTGCAAGAATGATTATTGCATAAAAATGTGTCCCCTTTGATATAAAAATCGACGTGTTTTTGGATTTTTGTCAAAACGTTTATTTTGACGAGTTTTACGGGGGTACAAGTTTTCGTTGGGACACCGCGTATAGATAGATAGATATAGAAGGTAGATAAGAGATAGATAGATAGATATTTTGAAATTATTTATCTATAAAAACAGAGGAACCAAGTGCATTTTATTTAAAGAATAATATGTTATTCTTAATGTATGAATTTCAGAATATCTTTTGATGTTTACTTATGAACAAAAATATAAAACGTCAACTGCTAAGTGAAATTTTTCATATTATCGACAAAATATGGTACTATAAGTGACTAACCTAACCTCATGCATTGCTAAATTAAAAAAAAATCATTTTGGTAATGAAGAGATTCAATGTTTTCTGGAAAGTTTCTAAACTTTTCTTGAAATTTTACATTTCTAACTCTAACTGCAACTGTCACATTACATACGTTTTGTCCCATTTGTGCCAAGTTCAGTTCGTGGACGATTTAAACTGCCCAAAACTTTTCTTGACAAGTCGAACCTTGACACTTTCGCACTTAGACCAGTAACTAAATGTTGGATAGAAATTACTTTAGAGAATTTATGAAGATGTTTCCCGAAGATTTTCAATTGAGAATCTGTAGTAAATATTCATGTGTCTTGTTCTGCAAATCCAGGAGCAGAATAATAAAACAGGAAAAAAACGCGCAAGGTGAATATGCAAAATACTACACAAATTCATAAATCTTAATCTATAAAACACAAAAAATGTTTCTATGTTTCTATAGACTTTGAAACCATCCAACCGATGTGCCCCAAACCGGTTTCATTTGAAAGGCAATAATGCGAAGATGGTTTTAGACCACTAAAACAATGCATTCGGTCCTTTCATGAAGTCGATTTTCGACTTTTCCCATACAAAAATTTTCAACCTCATCAAAGGGTGCCGTTACCCGCAAATAAATTAACAATAGTGTGAAGTTGGCGCATAATACAGACTGTCAAAACAAAAACACTGATCTGTCATTCTCATAAATAAACAATAGTATATTTTACAACAAGAGATGAAAATACTGTTTTTTTCGTGAGGTGAGAATTTGCCCAAAGCGAAGCGAGTGGGGCAATCTCACGAACGAAAAAAACGTATTTCATCTCGAATAGGAAATGCTATTTTTTCTACACATATCTATATATTTGGGGGTCTGCATGATTCACAGTATTCACTTTCTGAGCCCATTTAAAATACTATTAAATTATAATCGAACCCTCACAATGTATATTATTAATTGTTTATTTAGCCGTTGCTAGATAACATAGATACGCATGCTACTAAATGAGTGTTTCTTTTATCCATTATTAAACTATAAATTTGAATTTGACATTTTCATTTTCACTTCTAGAGATGAAAATATTTTCATCTCTAGAGTAAAAAAATGTCACTTTCATACAGAGTAGACAGTTGAAAAATTGCTATTTTCATATATATGTGTAGAAAAAATGTATTTCTTTTTTAGCGTAGTAGCACACGCCCCACGCCGGGTATCCGCTAGTGGTATAAAAGAATTACAAGCAACAATTATTATAACATAACAACAAATAAACATATATGGATTTAAATATCAGTTTGCTAATAAAACAATAATATATAAAATCCTCATATTATGAAATATTAGTTTTATATGACGAAGAGAACGTCGGGCATCTTAATTCAAACCCAGCAACCGCCAACTCTAAGATTCTTCCTGGCATTGCTCTATCGGAACGTACCTAAGTAGTTCTGTTAGTTGAGCAACCAAAAATATATCTACCGTTAAAATGTATTCCGATCCTTTTCGAAAGTGCAAAAATTTCTTCTCCTCATTAACTACATAGATTGTGGATCTTACGTTCTTTCTTTTCCAACTTTTCTTCTCCAAAGGTAAATTTGGGTACTTACCATCTTTTTATGCCTTATTTTAACCAACACCAACTTTTCATTGACTATAGACGTGTTTATGGATTATTCGTGAGAAAAATAACAAGCCCAATAACGCACAGTTAGGCTATAGAATTAATTTTCTTATTTAATATTTAAGAGTAGATTAGTATGAGACAAGTGCAGATAATCAATCAAGACTCGATATGAACGTATTCATGTATAAAATATTATTAGAATAAATGGCCATTGTTTAACTGATTACTAATTTATCAGATACAATCTTCAAGTACCGTTTCCTGCTAAATTATATAAATGGACCAAGAAAGTCTCATTTTCCTGGTCAGCGTGAAAAATGAATTACTACGCGTTATTCTTTGCCGTTCTGATCGGCAGTACCGCCGGTAAGAACTTTTAATTTGTGTGTATATTTCAATGAACAGATCCCTCTGAAACTTCAACTTTCCAGCACTGCCTACAAATGTGATAGAAAGAGGTGAAGAAGTACCTGTTTTCTCCGTACCAGAAGTGACCTACGATGACAACTTGGATTGGCGTGTAGTTGGTGGTTCAAATGCAGCTTCTGGTCAGTTTCCGTACATCGCTTCTTTAAGAAGTGGAACGAGTCATTTCTGTGGTGGTGTTCTGATTAGCAATGTATATATCTTAAGCGCAGCTCATTGCACTGTTGGGTAAGTTTATAATTATTTTTTACTTATTAAGTATTCTTGATGCTCATCTAAAATATTGTATGCACAATTCGATAGAAAATTGGCAAATAGAACTTCACGTAGCTGCGTCTGGAGGTCAAAAGTTCAATACTGTCACTGCAGTAAAGTGAAGTAAAATGTGTAACAGCTCATAAATGTCTTCGTAGTACTTAATCTCACACAACCAGTTCATACATCGCAATCGGTTAAAAACACGAGAACAAAATAATAATGGAAGAAAGATGACAACACTCCAAGTGACCAAAATAAATCAGTTGGTGCATGACTTTGTTACCAATTACTTGCTATGTATGTACTGTTGAACTAGAAAATACACTTTTATGCTAGACTCACTGGGTAGACGAAGATAGTTTCCATTTCTGACAAGCAAGAATAATTGCACCGTGGTGTAACGGCTTGGTATCAGACTACTAAAGATGAGATAGCAGATTCGATTCTCGGCTAATCCAACTAGAATTGTCACGGCCGTTCTTTCTCGGAAGACGCTGTACGTAGTACCTACTATTACCTTAGTAACTGTCCATGAATAGAAATTTTCATAGTGGTTCGGAACCTACATGCTTATGTTCGAAACGGACATCGTACAACAAGAAGAGAGTATTTCGAACATTTCAACTTACATTTTTAACTTCTGCATATATATTTTCCTTGAAACAAATTAATTAAAGAACTTGCTAACTGTTGTGTAATTTGCAGGGCTGCCCCCACACAGATTGCAGCAGTTGTTGGTACAACAACTCTCAATACCGGAGGAACTCGCTATGCAATCTCTCGCATTGTGAACCACCCCAATTACAACTCAAACACGATATCTAACGACGTTTCCCTCTTAAGAACTGCATCCACCATCACATTCAACAATCTGGTTTCATCAATTCCGATAACTAATACAGTAGTCGCAGGAGGTTTTTCTGTCACTTTGTCTGGCTGGGGAAGAACTGTAGCTGGAGGATCGCTTCCAAATAACCTTCAGTTCGTTGTGTTACAAACACTGGGCAATGCAGATTGTCAACAAAGGCTGGGCCAAAATCCAATATTTGAATCATCTATATGTACTTTGACTCAAGCAGGCGAAGGTGCTTGCAACGGTGATTCTGGTGGCCCATTGGTCTACAACAACTTCCTCATCGGGACAGTGTCATGGGGTATTCCTTGTGGTCTTGGTTATCCTGATGTATACGCAAGAACATCTTCCTTCTCTACCTGGATCACGTCTAATGCCACATAAGATTGGTCCTGATTTCAACTATAAATATGTAAAACATAATTATGTAATAAAGTATTTTGCTACATTGATTTGAGACAGCTTTATTTATACCAAAACTACTTTTTATTTATTGTGCATATATGGAGCTGCATATTATTGTCTACCATTTTGAAGAAAAAAAGGATTTTAATTCAATAATCTTATTAACATATCTAACGTAACTGTAGCTGGTACTGAAACATCCATAAATGTATCTGTACAAATATTACTGGAAAGGGCAAGGTTAGTTTTCAGATTAAACCAAATATGTTGTTTAAAATACAGCGCATATTATTAACATTGCATGATAGGGATGCGGTATAAACTGATTTTTCAATTGATAATTTCAAAAAGATTTTTGGTACACATTTAACTCAAATCCTTTTTTAAACGTCGTGATAGTTTTTAAAGTGTTAGGAGTGAAAATTTCCTAAATAAAAAGGAAAATAGTTAGATAATTTTAGGCTAATTAAATTTTTCATTTTAAATTAGCAGACTGTGTCCACCGACAAGCAAATAATACAAAACTGCCATCTTTGAAAATAATTTTAAAACATGCAACTTACAAATTAGAACTTCTTTTGTACTTCGCAGTTTTTTAGTATCTCTAACGGTAGGGAAGTTATGGAGGAAATACGCCAGCGTGGGACACCATATTCATCGAGGCTTACATTCGAAACATTTCATGCAATTCATTTATTTAGATAGTCATTTTCTTTAGGTAATTTATTGATAAGTGCGTAGTTAATTGATAAAATCGGAAATACGTTAATTAATTTGATTCAACAATTAAAAATTGAATAATAAAAAAATGTCCTAACTGGGTAATTAAGTGATAATGTTTTTGACTATCAGTATTCGAATCTAATCAACGAGAATTTCGAAACACAGACCACGTGCGCTTTTAGAAAAGTACTTCTATAGAAATAACTGCTTTTCCTTAATGAGGATTCACTAGTTTATAAAAAATACGGACAGATACTTTAATTCATCCTCTCAACCTTTCAGTGTCGGGGCATTTTTACGCACTATCACTGTGTACACATTTCTTCCACTGCTTTCTGTCTTGTGCTAAAAGATTCGCTTCTTGTAATGTTTTGTTTTTTTTTTCTTTATCGCTGATATTGCTACATTATCCCATTCCTCTTGTGGCCTTCCTCTCTTTTTCCCCCTCCTTGCCCGTACCCTAGCTTCCCCTTATTCTCTTTACTGCTCTCTCAACCCCAATTCCTTGCATATGACCCCTCCATCTCAGTTATTTCCTTTCTATATATTCCAATATAGATTCTATTCCCAGATCTGTTCTTACTTCTTCATTCCTTATTTTGTCAATTCTAGTAATTCCTTTCACTCCCCTCAAAAATTTCATTTCGTTTGCCTGTACTTTAAATTTTTCTGTCAATTACCCATTTCTCACACCCATATGTTAATTCTGGCGTGTAGGTAGTCTTAAGAATTGCCATTTTCGTCTCTTCGGATATCCCTTTCTTTTTTATAAAACTTTTTCCTACACCTATTTAATTATATGACAATAATTAGCATTTTCTTTGTGAAATATCGTACCTATAATTCACTGCAGTGAATTATGGTTTCATAATTCACGGTATTCGGCCAATCACAAATATAGATTCAATAATCACTGTTTCGCTGATCCAATGATATTTTAAATCGACCGCGATCAACTCTTGCTGCAGCTGACAATCGACTCGAGTGACAGCCAAGTGTATCGCCATATTACTGTTTACGTTTTCCAACGTATGCATTTCGTTAGCGAAGGTACCGTTTAATCCGTGCAAACTAACAATTCAACCACTAAAACTGCCAGAATTTAACAATGGAAGGGACAACTCCAAATTTATATATTACTAACTGAACAAATTTCATTATACAAAGTGTTACAAATTAGTAGGTCAAGCCGTTAACCACAGATTACCTGGCCGAAATTAATGGGACTTTCCTCATGCCATTTTTCATTTAGGCTTCTTTCTTTCAAGATACAGGGCGTTAATAATAACTCCTTTGTTTTTTGGGAGTAGTTAGAAAACGAGAATACGGGGCCAGGCCATCGAGTTCTCCAGGTGCCATCCACTTCTTCGGCAGTGACCTTGAAAGAGACCAGAGGATGCTGAAGGAGTCCTTGAAGAAGAAGTGGAAGTCATGTCTTCAGCAACGACATCTTCAGCAGCCTCTGGTGTCTTTCAAGGTTATTGCCGAAGAAATGGGCATGTCTTCAGCAGCCTCTGTTGTCTTTCAAGGTCATTGCCGAAGAAGTTGTCTTCAGCAGCAGCAGCAGCAGCAGCCTCTGGTGTCTCTCAGAAGAAGAGCCTCTGGTGTCTTGCCATTGCGCACCCAAGCCGCCATTTTGGGGTCTTTGGCTGTGGGTCAGGCGCCTGCGCCGGGGCTGTCGCGTACAAAGCACGTGTTGCTCACTGTTCAGGCCAGTCCATCCTGGTCCCATCCACTTCTTCGGCAATGACCAGAGGCTGCTGAAGGAGTCATGTCTTCAGCATCGGTGTCTTTGGGGCCTTTGACCGTGGCTCAGGCGCATGCGCCGGGCTCTGGCGGGGCAACAGCCAATGAGAGTGGTTGTGAGCAGCATCCAATCAGAACTGATCTTGTTGTTAGGTGCTGTTGGGCCTTTGGATGTGGCCCAGGCGCCTGCGCCGGGGTTTTCGCAAAAATACAAACGTTGAATATATTTTTACATCAATATAATTAAAACTATAATCTGTATACAGAGTAGGCATGCGTGTATTTTCTGGGCAAATCGAAGCCCTGCAGCTTCCCATACCACTCTTCTGACCGATTCATTACCCGGTGTATACTCAACGATGCGGTCATGCAGGATGAGACAGTATGCGGTTGTGTTGGGCGGAAAATTCTCGCTCGACTCAAATTCTAGACGCATATCTATGGGTCCAGGCTTGATGCTTTCCGACTGATTTGATGCGTCAATCACCACGATGGGCGCTAGATCCTTGAACTGTTCCTTGCCGTATAACGGCTCGCCAACTTTTCCATAGTATGAACTCTGGAAGTTCTGGTACATTTCGTATAGCAGGGCGTATTTCCCCGTGGAGAAATCCAAGTTTAAATTCTCGTATGGGAAGCACTCAGAATTCAGGTACAGTTTGACATTTGTCAGATTGCAGTGGTCAAATTTGCTTGAATCCGTGTCCAAATTCGCTTTGCGATTCGTCTGGAAGGCGACAATAACGTAGCGGGGTTTCTCCAACCGTGTTGCAGTCTTGACGGCCCACGTTTGTTTCGTAGCTTGCGGCAACACCGGATACTCGTATAGCTCCCAGCTGCGAAAACATATCTGCAACGTTCTCTCTTCCTCGACAATATTGAGAAGTTTTAGGTATTCAGCATCCGATGGATAGACGTACGGCACCCTCCAATGAACCTTGCTCAACTCAATTCTGGTGTCCTCGTTACCCACGAAAGCGTTCCTATCGTTTTTCGATCGAGTCAAAATGAGCTCGTGACACACATTTAACAGAATTTTGGGGTAATCTTCCAAGAATCCCAGTAGGATTCTTCCCGGGATGCACACGTTAAAGTTCCCGTTCGCGTCGATAAGGTGGCTCGGTGAGTCTCCCGTATTCGTCCAGCCGGCATTCTCCAGGGCACCTACCTCACCCTCATTCAGAGAAACTACACCCTTCAGTGTGCTCGTGATGCCCACGTTTTTTGTTCGATCCACCTCCACCCCGTTTATTTCATAGCGGACGTCGTCAAAGAGGAAACTGAGGGCGTTATTTGTTAAAGCCGCATTTCCGCCTCCTGCACCCTTGATGAACCTGCCCTCTATGTAGATGCTGCTTAGATGCGGCAGTACGTAAACGTCTTGTTGGTGGATTGGTATGCGAATTTCGTCATTGGCGTTGAATGTTGTTGTTGTCACGAACGGCTGATGTACGTGCACCTCGACACGGCGTGCTGAGTCATCCAAAACAGCACCGTCCAGAACACGAAACGTGTCTACGTTTATGTGTGTCATTATTCAAATGCGGTTCCCTTGTTGAAGCACAAGTACTAACTGACAGCACCGTTAATTTTTTTGCTTGAATACTCTCCATACAACCGTGCGCATGCGCAGTCTTATTCTTGCTCGTGTCATCAGCCATGGTGTTTGCGAATACAGCTGTCTGTGTCAACATATTTACATGCACCTTTTATTCGAATGTAATATAAAATTCGTATGTATATTATTGTCATGTTTCTATTACAGTGAGAATTATGACACCGTTGCGCTACCGGAAACCCACACACCACCGTTTTCCAAATCCCAAAAAGTAAATGTATGTTATTATTATTGTTATTATTCTTAGGTATGTGTTATTTATTATTCCTTGAAAATTCTTGCTTAATTTGTGCCAGTTCAAATTTTTAATTCTTATTTAAATTTTGTGAATTTCTGGCATATACTTAGTAAAAAATAACTGTTTTTATCCACGTTGTGCCCCCGTCCGGGGGCTTTGTCAAGATTTATTAACGTTTTAAAAGATATAAAATATTTGTTAAATATTTTATATTTTTTAAAACGTTTTTCTTTAATAAATCTTGACAAAGGTTCCAAACGGGGGCGAAACGTGGATAAATAGTTATTTTTTTACTAAGTAAATGCCAGAAATCCACAAAATTTAAAAAATAATTATTATTCCTTTGTTATTATTGTATAGTTTAGATATACAATCATTTATATTTAACTTTTGTAAATAGAATTAATAAAACATTATATTTTGAATTATTTATTCACGTCTTTCATCGAGAACCATACAGAATATTTAAAAGAAGAAAATGTGTAAAATTACCTTTAGTAGGAAAATGCGATACGCGTGTAAACCCAGCTTAATACTTTAGTATCTTTACCAAACCACCTGGTGCGCTGATTTCAATGTTTTGCTTTATAGCATTGCAGTTTCCAATCTCTAGTATCATTTATCTCGGCGGCCCGCCGGGCCGCATTTTCATATTCTGCCAACGCTAAGAAAGATCGGCTCTGTTCGTGGTGTTAAAGTTGGCAAAATATGAGAAGCGAAACTAAGCGTTGGCACTTTATAATATACGTTCTTGGAGGAAGCGGTAATACTTACTGTTATAAGTCATCGTTTAAGGTGGTCTCTCATGTATTTTTTGTGTCACTAAGGGCCGGTTGTATAAACATGTTGAACTGTAGTTCAACTCTGAACTGCAGTTTTAGGTAAAAAAGTGTTGTGTAAAGTTTAATTCAGCTTAAACTTAGTTCAAATTGGAAGTTCTACAGAACGGTCAATCCGGACCGTTCAAGGACGCTGAACTTGGTTCAAGTGGCCAATGTTATGTATTACGTTATTAGTGATCTACCTAACTTACTTTCTTTTTGATTAACATTGCAGAATACTGAAAATAAATTGAAATTTATAGCAAATCAGCAGGTAGATACATGTTTCAACTTAGTGCGGTGTAATACTGTCCGTTTTTGCGGGTCCCGTTTTGCAGGATGGCGAGAACGCATGTTTCAACTTAGTGCGGCGTAATACGGTCCGTGTTTGCGGGGGCCGTTTTGCAGGATGGCGAGAACGCACGAGTTTAAACGGCAGGTCCGGTTTTTGCGGTATGAGCGGGTGCATGCTGCTGCATTGGAGGACTGCAGGACGCGGAAGCAAGCGACGACACAGGCAGTTGATTGTCCCGTTCTGCGGCATCCCGTTTTGAAATTTAAGAGTCCGGCAAAGCAGATCAAAAGTTACAACTGCGGGGCATCGGGTCGGTGAGGAATCCGTTAGAAATCGGAGCAAACTATCAGCTGTGTTGCAACACCGTCGCGCTAAACACGTTTATGGACACAGGAACAACGCACATTCAAAGTCCGCGCGTTCGGTACCTAGTAAATGAGACAACGGCGCTCTGAGTTTACGCTCAGTCGCTACGAGGCGGCAGCACATACCAAGCCATATTTTGCGCTTGCAGCGCTCTCGCTCTACCATGATTACACCTTCATCCTAGTAAATTTAGCAACACGAAAGCCTGATTATGGTAGAAGAAGGTATACTTTATGTCGCCATTGAAACAATTTTTTGAAAACTGTAAATTTCTTGGCGCTATGCACGCGTGAAGTTGGTCAATTTCATGAGTGAACTGACACTTTCTAAGATAAAATTTTTAAATTTTCTTTCAATGGAAACATAAAATAAAGTTTCGTTTATAAACTGTAAAAAATTCAACACTTCAATTTTCACCGTTTAGAAATGAGCATAGCACTACGAAGTCAGTTTTCGGGTTCATTTTAAAGGGGTTTGCCGGACCCTTAACTCCAAAAATATGTTTGATATGGACAAATTCATTGAAATAACTCATGCGCTGCCGCTGTGCATAGCTGCACGAGGTTCCTAATTATATTAAACTAGCTGGTACCCGGCGCGTTGCTGCCTCAGAAGAAATAATTGTGGTAAAATCGTTTGAAACTTGATAAACTGCGAATGACATATGCCGTTTGACGTTTGCTGTCAGTTGTTACCTACTTTATAAATTATAGCGATCCGTCCCGGCTTTACATAAACGTATAAAAAAGTTCTGTTGATCCGATCGCTACCAAACTTCACAGGAACACCCGCTAGGCAAATCTGAAGATTGCCTGAAAATTTCATCAACATCGGTCCAGCCGTTTCGGAGTCTATAACGGACATAGGTAGAAACATTTTTTTGTATTTTATAGATATAGATAGATTTTAAGGTCGATTCTCACATAACGACGCGACACGACGCTTCAACATCGCAGACTATTTTCTCACATAGCAGCGCAACGCGATGCGGCGCGACGCTTCAAAAGTGACAAGCATTTGCAGAGGGTGCATGGTTAGTTAGTTGGCAAACTTCATCATGAGTAGTTCATCATCTTCAAGTGAAGAAGAAGATAAGTATAATAGTAGTGGCATTACTGCATGAACATGAAGAAAAGAAAAGAAGGAAAAGGAGCTATTGGGTCCATGATATCTGTAAATACGGATTAAATTAGGGAGAATTTCACACACACACACACACACACACCTACACACACACACACACACACTCACACACACACACACACGTTTTGAAGAAGATTTAAGAACCCGACACACCAATTTACTAAGAATCGGGTGGTTCAGGGGTACGGTGAAGCAATTACAGCTTGAAAAATAGGTACTTCACGTAGTAGAGCGCAATGTATATACCTGCATATATGATGAGTAACATTGTCTGCAAACCTACACCGGACGACAAAAATTATCTGGAAAAGCAGGGAATTAGTCGGCTAAACTATTACTGAGAATGAACTTGTGGGTACACTTTCGGGATGGGCTGATTTAGATGAGCGACTTTGATTAGTAGCCGAAAGACAGGCGAGAGCACAAGCTACGACGAAAAACTCCGAAACGGTACCGCTGCTTACTCATAACTTTTTGTTTTCGGTCGAAATTGAAAATTTTATGTCTTCTTACAAGCCAGAGGTTCAGAATACTACTACTGCTTTTCAGGAAAGTTTTATTAGGTTCTATAAAAAGCAGTTTTTCGCCACTTGTAACATGCGACTTCGTTCATTGTTTTATATTTTTTTAACAAATTTCAAAACAATAATAGTAGATTTGTATTTTGAGAACTGTTTGCAATCAAAAAAATTTCATATCATTTATAGTTTTTGAAATATTTGCAAAGAGGCAAACGTCTACCATGCTCCAAAAATTCTTGTGTGTCGGGCTTTTAATATTACCTGAAATATCTATTTAGCAGGAAAAAATAACAAAACCAACGCATACTTCGATTACTATTTAGCATAAATTCACTTACTTGACTAAATAAAGTAAAAAAACACTGGTTTAGCAAATTGTTATTTATAAATAAAGTACAAAACGATTCTCTTGGCGCCAAATAATAGAATCAAACACTTTTCTGACAGAACTATTTTCACTAGGTTCAGAACTGCCAACATTGTAATATCGGAGATCACCCGAACTACAGTTCAAATCATTTGGTACAACACCTTTCCATCAGAACTTCGTTCAGCTTTTGAACCGCGTTTAGCTAAACTACAGTTCAATTTATGTTTATACAACCGGCCCTAACAAATTAATAGAATATCACTAAAAAGTATACACTTTATTTACAACTAAAACCAGCTTTTTATTCCATTCATGTCGATTATTACTATTAAACTTGCCTCAAATTGCTAGACAAAAAATACAGTTGTTATTTGTAAAATTTGCGATATTCAGTACGTGTCGGACTGCGACATAAGTTCGCAGTAAACGCCCCTCTTAAGGCAAAAGAAATGTTTATTGGCGTAATCCTGCAAACTGAAATGATTTTATATTTTACAATCGTTTCGTATTTGAAGATATTTGGAATAAATGACACAGTTTCAGTTAAACTAAGAAAATAATAAATAATGTATTCTGTATCAGTTTTACAAACTTTCTATTTTTTAAATTTATTTTCTAAACCAATATTTTTAGCCACACATTCTTGAAGCGCATTTTTGAAGCGAAACTTGGACGATAGGAGAAGCGGATAGGAAAAAATTAGAAGCATTTGAAATGTGGTGCTATAGACGCATGATGAAGATACTGTGGATAGATAAGGTTAGCAAGAGAGAGGTGTTAAAAAGAGTTTATAGGAAAGCGAAATTTAGGGAAGACTTAGAAAGGAATAGGAGAGATAGAATGGTAGGACACCTTCTGAGGCACGAAGGCTTAGTTCGTGACAGACTAGAGTCAGATATAGTAATAAAAAGAGGTAGGGATAGGCCCAGATTAGAATAGTTAGGGATGTTCAACTTTTGGGGAAATGCGCATGTTAACTCAGGGTAGCAAAGGATGTAGGTTAGGTACGCGTCCAACCAGTCTTCGGATTGAAAACTTTATGATGATGGGCCTTCATCTAAAACATTTGAATCATTTAATCTTGGAATGGGAAAGTATTTATCTGCAAGAACTTCCAAATGTTTTTGAAGTACTTTTCGCTTTCAATAAGTTTTCATTAGGTACATAGGTATTTACACAATGACAATAAAGTACAAGTACACTCGTTTAATTATACCGCATGCGGTAAAATATTTATAGGTAACGAAAATCGTAACCGAAAAGCCAAAAATCAACTTACTTCACGAGCTTCCTGCATACTTATGGCAATTCTGAACTCTGTGGAACTCGCATTTAAATAATTATAATTAGCAGGCCTTTTATGTTCATCATACATTCTGTTAATAATACGAAAATACACCAGGCACCAAGACTAAAAAACCTTACACGATGGCTTGTCTAACAATATTGGTAAGTACCTATTGCAGTTCCCTCCAAGACAGTATTATAAAGTGCCAACGCTTAGTTTAGCTTCTCATATTTTGCCAACGTTAACACCGTGAACAGAGCCGATCTTTCTTAGCGTTGACAGAATATGAAAATGCCGCCGGGCCGTAAAGTACCAAGTACTTCAAAGGCATTGAAAGTACTGATCTAGTTTTTACTCTATTTTGAAAAGATGACAAACTTTGTTTTAATTCTTAAATAATAGGGTGGCAGATAGTTCTAAGGTATAAAAAAGTCATTTATTGAGGAGCAATTACGTAGATGTTATTGCATTTAACCGACAGTGTAGCCTTCAACATGGAATAATAACTCCATAAGGAAGATGCTTTATATGTTTTTGACTTATCCAAAAAATACGCCTGAAGAACGTTCTCCGAGAAATTATTAACTTTCTTGATTTTGCACCAGTTATTGAAGGTCGTATAATATTCTTTCTCATACAATGTTTGCGTTTTCTCAGGCAACAAGTTCATTGTCGCTGCCTTAGCCGCTTCCACACCTTCCGGTGAAGTGTAAGAACTGAAATCTTCATCACTTCATCAACAGTACTTAGGTTAGGTAACCGAGTACTGTTACATACAAAATAACTTTTGAAGTGTTTTAATTATTTCACAATGGAAAGTGATGAAGATTTCAGTTCTTGCACTCCACCGGAAGTTGTGGAAGCGGCTAAGGCAGCGACAATGAACTTTCAAAATAGAGTAAAAACTAAAAACAAAAAAGCCCGCAATATAGCTGTCAATAATAAAACGACACTTTAAGCCCTAAAACAAAGCATTCAAAGTGGCCTGCTGCGCCCGGTTGTGCATAAATAACTATTATGTAGTTACTACCATCACTTTTGTTTTCTTTTTGTTTATTTTCATACTGCACCTGCCAAGTATTTCATTCCAGATATTTACATTATTTTGTAAGTTTTTGTTACTTCCGGCTATTATCACTATATCGTCAGCAAAAGCACATTCCGTAATATATAGGTACCATTTTGCTAAGTTTCTATGCACTACATTTAATTTCTGTAATTTTGGATGACACTCTTTTATTATTTCATCCAGGAATATCGTGAATAATACCCAAACACTTCTTCCTCTTCTAAATCCACTCTGTGCTTCTTCCAGTGTAGTTTTTATAGCTTTTTCTCCAGTACTCTCTCATACAGTGAGGTTCTAAAATTTGGAATCAAATTTATAAATTCTTTTTTATCAATATTTCAATGAAATGCTAGGACACGTCAATTTTTAATTTAAAACGGTACCCAACTACTAACAAAGATACAGGGTGTAAAAGTTTTAATATTTTTTAAATATTTTTTTATTATCTTAGTAGCTAGCAAAGTTATTGAGTTGAAATTTAAGGAGTCGTTCTAATTTTTAAGAAAATTTTGTTCTGCTTGCCCCCGTCAGCAGCGATGCTACGAGGTAGGCCGTTTATTTATTTCTCTAATCCTACGTTACGCCACTGACGAATGCAGGTGATATTAATGTACTTGTAATCTACGTTCAATTTGGGAAGAAATTGGTATCTCCAAAATTTTTCGTAAAATTCTTCGTTTTTGAATGAAATAGCTTTTTGTAAAATCATGCATATGCACTGAAATTTCCCATAATGCAATAATGGCTTCACCGATATGCAAGGAAAGTGAAAATGGAAAAAATAGTCTATTAAGAATAACACTAACAAAACTAACAAGAAGAAGGAGAAAACACATTAATTATTACATTATGATATTAAACAAATATTAAAACTTTTACACCTTGTATCTTTGTTAGTAGTCACTTTGTTAGTAGTCACTTCAATAAACTTTTCGTCTAATTTGAAAAGTTCCTCTAGCGCCAATTTTAAATTGGCATGCCCGATGCCCGTTCTGAATCACCTTGTATATTCAAAATCTGAAATAATCCTCTTGAAATTGCCCTTTTCTTTATTTCTGTACGATAAAAAATGAAGAAGTTACAGTGATTTTCGTCCGCCTATGTATCTCGATTTTTATCATTACACACCTGAAAAGCGCAGCGTTTCACACGAGTACCGTTGCCCGTACACAAAAATAATGTAAAGACCTTTCGTGCATAGAATTTCACGGGTTACAATTTTGTTTTGGGCTATTTTGCAGTATTTTGCTTATTCAAGACGATATTTCATTTTTTTTTGTCAATTACCCCCACTTTTTTGTAAGTTGTAGCAAACTTTTCGTTATTCGATTCTACAATAGATTTTACTTACCGAAATCCAAAAATTCAGCTTGTTTGCAATTTTTTTGTGTAGAAACCCATATTGACTGTACTACTGATTTATTGTAAAAACACTTACTGTATTGTTAATGTCTCGGTTAATGTTGAAATCAAGTTTATCTACATGTTGATTGTGAAATCAAATTTATTTTGTTTTTAACAAAATCGAGGTTTGTTGTTAACTTTTTGGGATTATTATTAAACGCAGACAAACAAAAATGCACCAAGAATTTATAAAAAATAATGAACTGAAAAGCAGATACTTCGACTACTACTTAGCTCCAGTAGTTTATTCGTTCCTGCATGGTCGTTGCTGTAGAAAAGGCCGAATCGTCCTCGTGGCAACTCCGAGGGAAAATTGCCGCTCTAAGTGTTGCTGTTGAAGTTGGGTGTAGTGATGAGAGGTTGAAGGATTCCAGAAAATGGGGTCGTTACACAATTATTAAAAATCATATTTTCCCGAAGATTCTCGTAAAATATTTGATCCGTATTTTTTTATTTTCCTCGCAGCGAACGTTTTAGGCATCTAAACCACCATCAAATTTAAGACGCTGGCCCTTTAAGCCTTTTAAATGATGACGTATCCAGGGCAATGCCGAGAATTGTCGATATTAGCCGGAAAGTACAACCGTTGTTTGTTTATGCTTGCTGGCACAAACGTCATCTCGTGCGTCAAACGTAAACTGAATTAATAAACAATCATGGCAGTTGGCAGCCTAGTCGTTTGACAGAGAGTGTCCAGTGTTGTTTTTCAGTTTGTTTAGTTTGCCAAGTTCGTTTTAATATTTTTCATTTCACCACTAAATAGTGCAAATTGGATAAATAATAATTGTCAATAATTTCACTACTAACTACCGGTAAATTATCTGAATCGTCTTTAACAAAACGTTGCTCTATTTTCCGTACACAAATATACTAATTGACACAATAAATGGGAATAAAACACTTAAATAAACGACCGAGAACTATTTATACACCCAATACAAATAAAACTAATAAATTTCCAAATGTCAAATTCTGATTATTCCTAACATTATTGCTCCCTGCTTTACCGACTCAAACTCCCCGTAACGTTAACTTTCTGGGTATCAAAACTACAATCCAAGTGACCAAACATAAGCGCTTCTAAGCTAATGACGTAACCGGGGCAGCACGTGTTTCTGTTTAATTCTCCGAAGGCGCGCTTCGTGCTAAAATCGCCATTGTTTAAATTTTGGGCTATTGGTGAGTAAATAAATAAATAAATAAAAGGGCCATTAAACACTTAATTGCTTATTTCTATCAAAATTATATCGATTTTCTATTTAGTGCAACGACCCCATTCCTCCTTGATAGACTTTAGGTCGTCGTTTGTTAAGCGCTTTTGCCGTGTTTTCCGAATATACGAAATCAATTAAATTAGTATTTTTTAACAAAGATGGTTGGTGAAAACATAAAACAATAGAACATCGTATTTTCAAGCTATTCAAACAAATAATAAATTCTTAACTGGAACACCTCTATATTTTACAGATTCTGAAGAAGAAGAAAGTCTTAAGGAACGTCTATTCCAAAATTAAAAACAACATGCATTTTGAAATATCAAATCTGCCTAGCAAGAACTGATTGGTATAGCTTCAAAATACGATGTTTAATTGCTTTTGTGTTGTCACCATCTGATACGTTACAAAAATATTAATTCTTTGCCTATTTAACCGGCCGCGTAGATCCAGTAATAAGGAAGTTAGCTTCCTGCTTATTGTACCACCTCGAAAATTATTGATCCTGGAGCAAATTTTGTGATTTTATTGCTATAAAATAACCAATATGCATTTGTTCAAAGTATTAGTGATTCTAAGAAAATAAGAAGTTCACAACAAATAGGCAATTCAAAAACTCCCTTTTTTCAAGAATTTGGGAAACAAACTACATATGACTAACTTGAACTTCGTGGTTTTTTCAAAAATTTGGACACAGTTATCCAGTTGTGAAGTTAGTCACGCCCAGGATTTAGCTATGCATACAGGGTGTCCCGGTGAAGGTGGGAAATCTCTCGGATGCGTATAGATTACACGAAAATAATGCCGCAAGTTCATATAAAGTTTTCTCCTACGACCTTGCCCTGCCGAGATATTCTCCCTTAAATTGGAGAAATATATTTTTTTTATTTTTAATTGTATATCGATAATTTTCTTGGTGACGTACGTAGTGATTGAATGTCGATAAAATAATGCGACCCGTTTTTTTATAGTGCATCAGGGGAGCAAGGGGTGTACTACCACTTACCTTCTTAACTTCATATTTCTTAAGTGGCTAGATATTTTAAATTTTTAACCGCATTTTATGTTTCCCCAGACATTTTGTTAATAAAAAGTTACTTTTGTTATGTTTCGATAAAATGAAGAGTTTTCGAGAAAATAAAACTCAACGAGCAAGAGGTACCGAGTTTCTGCGATTTTCGTTTTCGTTTTTTCTGGCATTCGAAAAACCGAAAGCAATTTTTTAATGTAAATTTTCACTACCTTTCGCAAACTGTTAAGGTTTTTTTTACGACGTTTCGCCTGTTGTTTACATTGTCAATTTTTATTTTTTCTTAACACAGATCTGAAAAATTTTTCACGAATTTCAAAAGAAATGGCTAATGTAGGATCAAATCATAGTTAAAAAATTCCTAAGAAATAATTTATTGAAAGAGCTTTTCATTTTTTGATATCTTTGAAAATAATGCCAGAAAAAATAAAAACGAAAATCGTAGAAACACTGTACCTCTTGTTCTTTGAGTATTATTTTCTCGAAAACGCTTCATTTTATCGAAACTAAAACAAGAATAACTTTTTAATAGAAAAATGTCCGGGGAAACAAAATATGCAGTTAAAAATTAAAAATTTCCACCCCCTTAAAAATATGAAGTTAAGACGGTAAGGGGTATTTCACCCCTTGCTCCCCTGATGCAATATCAAAAAACGGGCCGCATTATCTTATCGACATTCAATCACTACGTACGTCACTAAGAAAATGATCGAAATACAATTAAAAATAACAATTTTATGTAGAGAAAACTATTTTTATTTATCTATTTTAAGGGAGTATATCTCGGCAGGGGAAGGTCGTAGGAGAAAACTTTATATGAATTTGCGGCGTTATTTTCGTGGAATCTATACCCACCCGAGAGATTTCCCACCTTCACCGGGACACCCTGTATACAAACAAATTTCAGTTTATGCTTTTTTGCCAGACTTAACAATACATAACTAATAAAAAGGCGTCAACATACCCCGTTCGTAAATTTGAAATGCTCTCTGAATATGACGAAAAATTTTAAGCTAGTGTTGAGCAAAATGTTTATGATTAGGCACCATTGAAAGATGATCCCCAAAACCTTGATTTTTTTAACAAAAATCTGATAGCAGTTGAGAAATACTTCCTAAATTTATAGGTATTTGATCTTTATCTATTTAGAATTTCTCAATTAAATGATATTTTTTGTTAAGGGTACGTGATTATTTTTTCCTATTTTGCAACTACGTTGTTCAAGTACCTGCTCCATTGGTGGATATAAAACGGTCAGGAAAACCCTACGGATTCACTCGCTTGTGATAAAATGAACTACTACGTCATATTCATTGCCGTTCTTATAGGCAGCACTGCTGGTAAGCCCTTTAACGTTCTCTGAAGCCCGTTAAGGGTTACGATTATTACTGATTGTAATAATCGATGCTATGAATCTTTATGACAAATGTTTATAATTAGTTTCAATTTTGTTTGGAAAACTGTTTGTATTTTCTACACTCACCATTATAAAGTTCTAGGCCCGAAAACTGCTTGGACGCGTACCTCCATCCTTTCCTATCCTGAGTTAGCCTATACGCATTTCCCTAAAATTAGAATATCCTACATCCCCAACTATTTGAGAGTAGTAGTCTAATGTGGGCCTACCCCTACCTCTTTTTATTCCTATCTCTGACTCAAGTACGTCGCGAACTATTCCTTCGTGACTCAGAACTACCATCCTCTATCTCTTATATTCTTTGTCTTCCATACCTTTCGCTTTTCCCCAACTCTTTCTAATACCTCCGTTTTGCTAACCTTATCCATCCACGGTATCTTCATCATACTTCATGCGTCTGTAGCATCGCATTTCAAACGTTTCTGCTCTCTTTCGATCTGCTTCTCCTATCGTCCAAGTTTCACACCCGTACAATTTTAAAAATTATTCTCCATTTTAGCTTTGCCAACAAATTTAATTCAACGAGTGGAAGACGTCCATCCATTGATCCTAGCAAACGTGACATACGACGATAACTTGGACTGGCGTGTAATAGGAGGTTCGAACGCAGCAAGTGGACAATTCCCATACATCGTTTCTTTAAGAAGTGGCAGCAGTCATTTTTGTGGAGCTACTCTTGTCAGCAGCACTTATATTGTAAGTGCAGCTCATTGTACGGTCGGGTAAGTGTTAAATTAAATCAAAGTGTAAAAAATATAAATGTCAACAAAAATTTGACAGCTCAATACCACCAGAACTTTAAATGGTGGCGCTGGCTGAAAATTCGCTCACCTCCTATATTGGAATAGTCATACGAGTATATCGATATATCGTTATAGGAAGTGAGCGAATATCGTTTAACAGCTCCTCAATATGGCGAATTTAGACATTTTTGGTGGTAATTCAGTTGTCATCTGTCAGTTTAAATTTTCCGCGTATCTAGGCAATGCATATTATTGGTGTTAAATTAAATCAAACAATAAAAAATATAAATGTCAACAAAAATTTGACAGCTCAATACCACCAGAACTTTAAATGGTGGCGCTGGCTGATAATTCGCTCACTTCCTATATCAAAATGTAGATATCCTTTTATCGATAGGTATATCTGAAAATATGGTTATAGGGATATTATAGATATTAATATATTGGAAAATTTCGATATATTGATAAAAAAAGTTAATAGTCGTATTTTGGAAATAAAGGAGAAAAATCTGTGCTAAAAAATGCCTTAGAAGTGTTCAAAACCAAAACCGATGCTCAAAATATTATCTAAGATTTGAGATGGGCATAAACTTCTGAAAAATTTTCCCAATGTAACCGTGTTTGTATCTTAAATAATAAGCAACTTTTATCCATACTGACGGTTCGAAGGGGCATGACGTAAAATTTATTAAATAATAACTAGTGCATAATTTTACATATTCTGAGACTTCATCGGTACCTATTTCAACCTGACAATTTAATTTGGCACTGTCCACTCTTCATAATTGCAAAACACATTCCCCCAGTAAACTTTATTAAAAAGTACGAAAAAAAAGCATAAATCCCCTATGGCCTAGGGTGATCCAGCACTGTATAGCAAGAAAGGCTAGGTCTGGGACCCGTTATCTGTGAGCCCTCTCACGTTGCCGAACTGCCCAAAGTTTGCAAGTTTAAATAGTCTGTAAAAAATGCTGAACTCAGTAGTAACCAAAACTGTAAAATTATAATAATAATAATCAACAAAGCAAAAGGACATAACAAACATAAAGCAACCCACCCGTTAACTGAATTTTCTCTTTGCAGCATGTCGCCATCACAAATTACTGCTGTCGTCGGGACAACAACACTTAACAATGGAGGATCTCGCTATACATTATCCAGAATTGTTAACCACCCCAGTTACAATTCGAACACCCACGTCAATGACATTTCCCTTGTAAGAACCTCATCAGCCGTTACGATGAATAATTTGGTTAGCAGCATTCCTATCAGTTCTTCTGTAGTTGGATCAGGGGTTACTGTCACTTTGTCAGGTTGGGGAAGAACATCAAATGGAGGAGCTCTACCAAATAACTTGCAGTATATTAATTTGCGAACACTCAGCGTCTCGGAGTGCAAACAAAGATTGAGTGGATACACTGTGATGGATTCGACCTTGTGTACTTTGAATGGATCGGGTCAGGGGGCTTGCAATGGTGACTCTGGTGGTCCATTGGTATACAACAATGCTCTAGTTGGAGCTGTATCATGGGGAATTCCTTGTGGCCTTGGACATCCTGATGTGTTTACAAGAATATCTTCGTTTCATAGTTGGATCGTGGCTAATGCCAAATAAATTATTATAATTTGCCCTACACTCCATGTACCTATCTATAAAACATAACTTGAATAAAATATTTTGTACACCATTCTTTCTTTTCTCATGGAAACCTAACAAACACGAATGTTTATGTATTTCGTTAAGGTTAACATCAGTCACTATATTATGGAGATAATTGCCCTCAAGATTTAGTTGCGTTGAATTTCTGTTTAACTATTTTTACCGAAAGTAGCAATGATAAAAATGTCGAGAAATTAAAGTCCTTGTCAATACACTCAGTACCCAGCAGCACAAAATTCATAAATATTACGTTTCTCAATATTCTTGAAGAATTTGAAGCTGGTGGTGAACTATCAGTAAGCTGAAAGACAGATCCCCAAGAATGTTGATATTACGTAATAAAAATTTGATAGCAGTTAAAAAATATGTCTTTACTTATTTGTTCGTTATCTGTGTAGAATTTCTCAACATTTTGATACATTTTTTATTTATGGTATTTACTTGAATGTTTTTTTGATTTATTAAACTACAATGTTCAAGTACCTTCACCTTTGATGGGTATAAAGCCACCGTGAAACCCTTCGCATTCGTTCAGTTGTGATAAAATGAATTACTTCGTCGTATTCATCGTCGTTTTAATAGGCAGCATTTCTGGTGAGTTTACTACGAAACTATACCACATTCAAATTTCCTTTCAACTTCGTTCGTCTTTTTACTACATCGAAAATTATTCTCCTTTTAGCTTTGCCAACAAATTTAATCCAGCGAGTGGAAGACGTTCATCCTTTGATTTTTAAAAACGTGACATACGACGATAACTTGGACTGGCGTGTAGTAGGCGGCTCGAATGCAGCAGCTGGACAATTTCCATACATAGTTTCTTTAAGAATTGGCAGTAGCCATTTTTGTGGAGCTACTCTCATCAGTAGCACTACTATTATAACTGCAGCTCATTGTGCAGTTGGGTAAGCCCTTTAACGTTCTCTGAAGCCCGTTAAGGGTTACGATTATTGAATTTTTGCCAGTTTACTTATATTTGACATAAAGTTTGAAAAACCGTTTTAAAATGAAAATTAAACACGTGGCCAATAAATCGAAAGTAGCATGGCCGGTTTATCCATGCATGGACCTCTTGGCAAAAATTACTGACACACCTATAACAAAAAGGTTAAAGATATACATGATTTATGGATTTAGAATGAAAAAGAAGTGTGTAACATTATTAAAAATACGGTACTGTTGGAGGGCTTTATTAGGAGAAATAAGATTTTGCATCATGGCCATCAAGGTCATCTTGATGTATTGCCCTCCATTCTTTTTCGAGCAATCAAAAAAGATCTTGAGGGTTGAACGTGATCGTTTGCAGCAAGAGCATCAGTATGTCCTAAGCATGCTCAATAGGATTCAAGTCTGGCGATTGGGCGGGCCATCATCATCTAGGGTTGCAAGTCTTGCAGTATGCGGACGAGCATTATTCTGCATTTTTACCCATAGCACTTGCTCATGGCGCTACCACAGGTAAAATGATCTGGTTTTTCTGGTTTACATAAATTTCGCTTGCCATGTTGTCTCGTCATAAAATCAGATCAATTCTTCCTCCAAATTTATTGCAGCCCATATCATTATTGTATCACCCCTATATGCATGCATTTCCTGGACATTATTTAGACGATTTATCTGGTCTCCAGACTCTTACTCTTCTGGAATCAGAGTATACAACCATACCTGGGTTCTTCGCAGAAGAACACATAAAACCATTGTTCCGTCGCCAAATTCATGTGTTCCTGTGCCCACAGTAGCCGCTGCTTGCGATTCTCCAATGATAATGGTGGAAACCTTAATGGACGACTAGACATCAATTGCCGTTCGCGCAATATGTTGTCTGTTGTGCACAATTTGCTTTCACAAGTATTCCATGTCCGATTTAAGCTTGTCTGAAGCTGACGAGCAGTACAAGTGGGGCATGCCGAGCACTAAGAATAAATCGAGTCTGTACAGCAGAAGTTCTTCATGTATTACCATGGTGTTGATTACGTACACTTCCAGTATTTTGATTACGGCTCCATAACCGACTTACAACACTTTGCGAAACTTGAGATTCCGCGCCAACTTCAATTTGAAGACCACCGGCTTGTAACATGCCGAAGGTGCGCAATATGCCATCTCGCGCTAAATCTTGCCTTTCCATTATTTAAACAAGGTTTTATACAAGTTATTACCCCGATTTGATGTGAATCAATATCGGTTTGAATGTTAAAATGTCTAAAAAATCGTGCAAAACTAAATACTCATTTTTGACATTTGCGAATAACCAATGAAAGAAACCGAGAAAAGCAGGAATGGAAGTCACAGATAACGCTATTAAATTAAAAATAAGGGGTAAGGGGTATCATTATTCTACAGCAAGTATTTTCGGTAAAGAGTAATATAGGTAACTGCCCCACTACATCGATAGCCTTCCGTTCGCGTTAAGCAGCGCTCATCGCGGCGTACGTTTGGATAGGTGTCCGATATTTGAAGCCGTGAGTCCATTCAATACACGGCGCGGCGTCGCGATGAGTTTAGCTCATCTCATCAACACGCGTTTATACAGCCCCATAAGGGGAGGCGACCATCCCTGCACGGTTTCATCGCTACACGTTGTGCTACAACATTCTTAACTTCAGTTTTAAATTGAAAGATTTGCAACTACAACTCCAATTATGTACATTTATAGCAGCTTCTTCTTTTCTGTATTGTAGCTTCTTGTTATTATTCCTCTGAATAAAGCACTTCAGTAGGTATATGTATATATTTTTCATAAATAATAATGTATTATATCACTCTATTTTAACAAAATGTTTACAGTTACACTTTCTAATAATTATGATTTGTTTCTATACTTATTTCTTAACTTATGGTCAAAATCAAAATATCACAGATCTAATAACTTACGTAGTTTCTTGAGTTTCGAATTCGAAGTCCTTTTCTTTTCACATAACTGAAATATAGCAGAGTGGGATGTATTAGATTATTAAGCGGGATAGTACAGCTCCATTTTGCAGAAAAATCTCTTGTGTTACGTGTCTACGAGTCTACGCCCTTTTAGGCAATTGCCAAGTTTGCCTTTAGGATAATCCGATTCGGAAATGCAATACACTTGTTGATTAAAATGTTTCTTATTTACAGCCTATCTGCAGCACAAATTTCTGCTGTCGTCGGGACAACAACACTCAGCAATGGAGGACTCCTTTATTCATTATCCCGCATTGTTAACCATCCTAATTATCATACAAGCACTCACGCCAATGACATTGCCATTATAAGAACTTCATTAGCAGTTACGATGAATAATCTTGTCAGCAACATCCCCATAACTGCTTCTGTAGTTCAACCAGGAGTGACTGTCACTTTGTCTGGTTGGGGAAGACAGGCAGCAGGAGGAGCTCTACCAAATAACTTGCAGTTTATTAATTTGAGGACAATCAGCTTTTCGGAGTGCCGACAGAGATTAAGTGGATATACCGTGTTGGAATCGTCTTTGTGTACTTTAACTAGAGCGGGGCAGGGGGCTTGCAATGGTGACTCCGGTGGACCATTAGTATATAACAACGTTCTAGTTGGAGCAGTGTCATGGGGAATTCCTTGCGGTCTTGGACATCCTGATGTGTTTGCAAGAATATCCTCGTTTTATAATTGGATCCTGGCTAATACTAAATAAATTCCTATAATTTGTTCTATACTCCATGCACCTTTAAAATATAACTATAGATACAATATGCAATGTCTCGCATTATTTTTTCTTCTCTTATATAGAACCTTAGCAAAAAGGAGTGTAAAAGTATAACAGAATAAGGAACTTCAAGAAGGAAAGAAAATTTGAAATTTGACAGCGTTTATTACAACAATTTGATGGAAATATGCTTCAAGGTTAATGACGTTCGATCACAAAACTCGAAGGTTCTGACCAAAGTGGCGCTTCTTTGTAATTCCTATCTGTTGGTAGCTAAAAAATTCTTTATACTTTTATTAGGATAAACGAAGCTGTCATAGAGGGCACTATCCATTCCTATATATTTTCTAAATAGTAGATTTATAGGAACTCGGATTCGGTATTATTGATAATACTTTGACTCCTTTTTAAACATTTGAACATGTTGAAAAATATGTGTCACGTTAGATTTTAATCAGGAAGGATATCCTATATCTTAGAACACAATTTATTTCTAGGACGAATAATTTTTTGCTAGCGATTATTGCTTAATTTTATAATGTTTACTCGATCAAAAATTTCAAGTGCCACTCTTTTCGAAGTGTATAAAATGACCATGGCTACCCCATATTTTCGCACAGTCTGATAAAATGAATTGCTTCGCTCTTTTATTTGCAATTGTGATTGGCAGTACAGCAGGTAAGCTCATATGTTTCATAATCTACTTCTGCTTAATGATTGTTGCTATACAGGGTGGTCCTAAAGTATTCTATTCGAGGGGTGGTTCTTTCCATTATTTTGAGTCGAATATTTCATATGACCATAGTCTAAAACGGCTTAATTTCAAAGATACAGGGAAAGAGAGAGCTTGAAACCAATGGAGATATTTTAATGAAACTTGGTGTACAATATTACTACACAATGGAACAACTTTTGATGAAACAATAAAACAATTCATTTTTTCAATTAAACAGGGGCGGACTTTGGGCTATGGTATTCTTTTGAAGAAAAATTCGTGCGCCACTGAGTTTTTAACAATGTAAAATAAGGTAACTAATTTTTTTTTGAAAAAGTAAACATTTTTGTGCTATTTAATACCATTTATAAAAAAACTGTTTTACATTTGTAAAAACTCAATAGAATACTTAAGGGCCATCCTGTACATCGAAAACTCCATGCTTTGAAACCATTTTTTCTGAATCTGTTAAAAATAATTATCAATTTTAGCTTTGCCTGCAAATGTGATTGAAAGAGTGGAACGAATCCATTCTGTACTTGTACAAAGAAATGTAACTTATGACGACAACTTGAACTGGCGGGTGGTAGGTGGATCAACAGCTGGAAACGGCCAATTTCCATACATCGCTTCTTTAAGAAGTGGCAATAGTCACTTCTGTGGTGGTACTGTAGTCAGTAATGTGTACATCATTAGTGCAGCTCACTGTACGGTGGGGTAAGTGAAAATGGCCCGTTTCCGAGAAAAAAAAATATACAAAGTCATGGTTTATCATTTTTACTACACAAAAATGTATGCGTCTACAAGGTGCTCACTTCGAAAATTTATTGTTTATTTATTTATTTGTTTATTTATTGTTATTATGTTTTCAAAACCGATTATTCATACATTTTCATTTCATTTTCACTTTCTGACATGTTTCATGAAGCAGTTCATATTCCATAGCCTGGTTTGTATAGGAAAAATGATAAACCATGACTTTGTATACATTTTTTTTCTCCGAAA
This sequence comes from Xestobium rufovillosum, assembly GCA_963966045.1. NCBI lineage: Eukaryota > Metazoa > Arthropoda > Insecta > Coleoptera > Ptinidae > Xestobium > Xestobium rufovillosum. Next base: position 34,846,447 of record OZ014493.1, read on the forward strand.
CGGGCCGTTTTAACGGTTTCAAAAAAGAGTACCTTATTTAGACAAAATTGTTTGAGGAATTTAAAAATGTTATTGCAAATTCGCTAAAAGCATCGACGTAAAAGTTAAGGGGTGAAAAGCATTAGGGGTGTTCCACCCCCGGCTTCCTAGACAAGATACGGAAGATGTCATGTCACTCGATCCCAGATACTTACTTACTATGTCTACGGTCCAAATTTTATAACATTCCAAACACTAGTTTGAAAGTTAACAGCCTTTAAGGGAGAATAGCTTCGAAGGGGTGCGTCCTAGAAAAAAATTATACGTACTTTAAGTGTTAGTTTGACTCGAACTATATGCTGCAGAAATATTGCCCCGTTGTTCTGGGACATCCTGTATACCAGAAACTCGCGGTTTCCGCTAATATCTCGCTTCTGATTTGCATTTTAGTTTTATCTTCATCTGTACTAAGATTTTGGTTTTATTTTTATTAATTTTCATACCGTAGTCATCTGTCAATATTGTTTCTTCTTCGTTCAAAGTCATTTCTAATTCTTCTTTGCTGTATGTTAATACAGTTTATTTTTAATCGCCTACATAATATGTAAGCCGAAAACTGGTGGTGACAACGCTCCTCCCTCACTCACTCACTCACATTTCTTCTCTACGTTCTTGCTCAAATTCTATAAGCGCCATTTGATCTTTATACAAATTAAGTATTACTCATCTGTCACTATTTCTAATCTCTTCATTTTTGAAATTTTCAAGCATCTTCATCCAACTTAATTTTCGAAAGTCTCTTCTAAATCTACAAATTCTGTATATGCACTTTTATCGTTTTCTCTATTATTACCCGTAAAACCTCTCACGTTCCTATATTTGTCCTAATCCCAAATTTTTCCCTCTATATTGTTTTGTCCCTTGCATATTTAAATCTCCTCAGCATTTTAAAAGTTGCTAAATTCTTAACCAAAGTCATAATATAGTTTTCCCGAGATACTCTTCCGTTGCCCAAATTGTTAATAATTTTTCGTATATTTTAAAATTGGTATTTTTTTAGTTGAATAATCCAATTAATTATTTTGCATCTTTTACAGAGCTTCTCCATCACAAATTGGAATCGTTGTTGGGACAAACATACTTAGCAGTGGAGGAACTCGCCATGGACTCTCCCGCATCGTTAATAATCCTAATTATATCTCAAATACACACGCCAATGACATTTCAATTTTAAGAACATCGTCCATAATCTCATACAGTAATTTTGTTCAGAGTATTCCCATCAGTCCCTCTGTACTTGGTGCAGGTGCTACGGTAACATTATCTGGTTGGGGATCACTTATAGCTGAAGGGTCAATTCCAAATAACCTCCAATTTATTAATTTGCGAACGTTGAGCGTACAGGAATGTCAGCAGAGATTGGGGGCTAACGAGGTGTTTTCATCTTCACTGTGCACATTGAATGGATCAGGTCAAGGTGCTTGTAACGGCGATTCTGGCGGACCACTGGTGTATAACAACATTTTGGTAGGGGCAGTGTCTTGGGGTGTTCCTTGTGCAGTTGGATATCCTGATGTATTTACAAGAATATCTTCGTTTCATAATTGGATCTTGGCTAATGCGCCATAAGTTAGTGAAATTTAATTTGTAATAATTATTTTAGTCTTAAAAATGTCTTATGTATCTGTATTTAATTATAACGAAAAATGATAATAATAGTAGGGATAATGTGTTGTCTCCTGTTCTAGGGCGACAAAAAATTTCTTCATGTACGTACCTTAGTAAATAAAAATACAATTCTGTGAAGTTACTGAATTAGGTATGTATTTTTGAAAATATAAGATATTTCATAAAAAATACCAGTTTTGAAGAAAGAATAATTAACAAAGTAATTACAAAATAGCTGAATTCCTAAATAAATAACTACAAAATCTTTATTGTAGATACATACGTTGTTATACTAGGTAGCTCCTTTTTTATTCAAAATTACCTAAGGGAAATATCCCCATAGACTATAGAGAAACAGAGAAAAGTAAAACAATAATTCTTATGAAATGTACACGTAGAAAATGTATGTACATTATTATAACAACGTGTTTAGCAATATACAGGATGTCCCATTGCGTCTTCCTAATAGAAGGAGAATGGAAAATAAACAAATTTATTGTTGATAGTGATCTACTTTACTAAAATGTTTTTAGACTTCTAGCATTTCCTGTTTTATCGGAAACTGTTATAAGGGTCAGTATGTGGGTACTTTTACTTTGAATAGAACAACCTTATAAGTCGTAATTTTTATTCATCATCATCATCATCATCAGTCCGAAGAGTGGTTGGACGTGTACCTCCATCCTTTTCTATCCTGAGCTAATCTACGTATTTGAGAGCAGTAGTCTAATCTAGGCCTACCCCTACCTTTTTTTATTTCTATCTCTGACAATTATTAGTATAGCCAGAAGTTTTCAAATATTTGAATGTGATAGATTCTTATCAACTATAAATCCATGTAAAGTTTCAAATTTATCTCATTTTCCCTTCTTCGGAAATTTCTAACAGGCTGTAACCACCACGGAACAGCCTGTATTTTATGGAGAAAAGAATGTGAGAATTGCGTAAAATTTAGTAGGTACTTAGTACCTACTTTATTAAGTTTCGCTGGCACTGGTTGTGATAACTTTTCTAAGTTGCCGGTAATGCGACTTTTTCCAGTTCTGTAACTTTCAGCATAATTGAAATACCTAAATGAACTACATCCGAGAACGTCTTACTATAATTTCTATCTATACTGGTCCAGTACTAGTAAACATATGATTAGTATTTTTAGTTCGAACGATGAAAAGAAGTGGACACAACATTCATATGGTAGTAGTCGCTTCATATGAGAACGGACAATGACGTAGTGTGCGCACAAACAAGTTTTCCTGAACGTACCGCGGTTGCTACGCAACAGGGATGCTATCTTCCATTTTATTCTCACTTCAGTGTTTGATGGTCACAGCTACGGAGAACTGAAACTAGGAGAACCATCCGGCATGAAATAGCGGCCCCAGTTTATGCGCTGAATTAACAGTACCGACTAGTAGCACTAGATGGCGCTGCGACAGATTAGCGTCATTTTTGTACGTAGCCTTATGGAACCGCAGCAAATTATTACTGCTTTCTGTGCATTTTAGCAACAATTGAAGAAAATCTCATGATTAGTGGAAACTTTAGTGCCCACCCACACATTGCGCTTTGGCGGCGCCCGTTGAAACGCACCGGGTGCCGAATAACATTGAGTTAAATGCATGCGGTTTAGCGGGAATCCGGGAATATGTGAACAGATGCATTTAACTCAGTGTAATTTTTATGAGTGTGGCGCACTGTTTGAGGGTATAGCATCTTCACAGCTAAAATATGTAATAAAAAACAAAAACATTGATTTATTACAGACAGACAGAACTAAACTCAGTACAGGAACACATTAATAGTCTTATCTAACTATGTACATATATTTATTCACAATCGGTTAGTAATAAGTCAATTGCCAACTTTTAAAAAGTTTGCAAGTAGGTTATTCCTGACTTCTACTTGCCGACCGGGTTGGAAAATTTTCCACCCTTGGGTGGAAAATTTTCCAACCTGAGAAATCAGTGCCTATATGATTTTATACTTAAGTATGTATTATGTAATAAACTTGGAATAAAATTTCATACAGTTTTTTCTGCGGTCTCGGGGAGTTCTGCTTGAGTGTATTGTGTACTCCAACTGACTGGCAGATATATTTTACCACCAGAAATGCTCTTTCATATTCAGTTATTTTATTGTCAAAAAAACGATGCTTGTCAGTTTAATAATTAATAAAAATACAAATGTCAATTTCACTGCCTACCAAGAATTATCGAAAGTGCATTGCTTAAATTTACTTCAATATGATGTGTAATATTGACATAATTAATAATTGTCAATTTCACAGCCTGCCAAGAGCTATCGAAAGTGCAATGTTTAAAATAATATGAAATATTTATTCCTTAATAATTGTTCATTAAAACTAATGATTGTGAATAAAATAGTATACATACCTCGCTGGAAAATTTCATTACAGCCTCGCGCTATAGATGACCGCGGCGCTTCGCGCCTTGGTCATCTATCTAGCCCTCGGCTGTAATGAAACATTTTCCACCTCGGTACGTAATATACTATTTATGACTTAAAACTAAAACATAAAACATATTGTACGTAATTACAATGAGTGGAAGAGTTAAGAAATTTTGTATCATTATGATCACGCTAGTGTTTCTGTCTGGCTGCTGTAGCCAGATTTGCACCCCGGAACAATACACGTCCGCATTTTTAATTTCAAGTTCAAGGATATGAACCGTTTCACAAGTGACACTTACTATATCTAAGAACGTCAAATAACACACTATTGGCGCGAAAACGCCTCTAAGAATAACAGAAACAACAAAAAATTTAGGAAATTGATAATTGTCCCATAAGCGCAATGCAAAAACAACGCCACTCTACGGCAGCGCCACCTATTACAAATCGTTAGAACTAGAGTCAGAACGGGTACACTTTCCTAACATAGGCGGATACGCCGGATGGTTCTCCTAGTTTCAGTTCTCCGTAGTCACAGCGTTGTATTTTACCTAACCTCTGACTTAGATAGTGCGCCACTGATGCCGCAGCTGATGCTTGACGCCATTACTTTTACGCAGTTTTGATGACGAAATTGTCCATTCTCCTATGAAAAAGTGTAATAAACATCACCTGGGTGAGGGGAAGGTGGGGAGTACTGTTTGTTTACGTTTAGTGTTGTTTGATTCCTCATGCAACAAAGGCGTGCGGTTGAGGAGGGGCCTGGGTAATAAATAAATATTTTATTGTGAACATTTATTTCTAGCCAAACATGTCAGCTTCCATACTTTGTTCAACAAAAAATATGCCTGAAATAACAGTTTTTCACAAACTATTATTTCTAAGAGAATAATTTTTACTTCCAAAATTAGCCCTTTTACCTACATTTATATGCTAGATGAGGCAAAAGACAAGGAAAATATTCTAAACTAACACGAAAAATAGTATCACCATAAAATAAAATGATTTAACTTTCAAATATGCCATATACTTAAATGAAAACTTTGTCCCATGTCACTGGATATGGATAAAGTTTTAAGTTTTGTGAATTTGCTGGAATACCATCAAAAGTTAAAGATATTGCTATAACGCTACTTCTATGTACGGGGTGATTCAAACTTCCCGCCCTTGGCTTATAACAGGAAAACGAAACGTCCAAATGCAAATTTGGCAGAGGGGATTTGAATAGCTGTGTGTATGGTATATTTTTTCGTATTTAAACATTTTTTAACCTTTTTCAAAATGGCGGAAATGACGTCAGAAAAATTATTTCTTCTACAAAGTTACCATTTTTTTTCATATTCTGAAAGAATATATTTTTCTAAATAACTTCCATTCAAAAAGTTTTTTTCTATCTTTATTTGGTTAAAAGCTATGGGACTCTAAAATTGGTACTTTTAAATAAATCTCCACTGACCCCACCGCGCCGTAATAAAAATTAAGTCGGTCGGGTAACAAATGCGCATCAATTTTTTTAAGCTGATTAAGTCAAATAATATTTTATCAACATCATCTTTCTGCGAAGTTACTGTTTTAAGAAAAAAATTCAAACAATGCAATAAAATCAAACCAACTTTAGAGTCCCATAGCTTTTAACCAAATAAAGATAGAAAAAAACTTTTTGAATGGAAGTTGTTTAAAAAAATATGTTCTTTCAGAATATGAAAGAAAATGGTAACTTTGTAGAAGAAATATTTTTTCTGACGTCATTTCCGCCATTTTGAAAAAGGTTAAAAAATGTTTAAAAACGAAGAAATATACCATACGCACAGCTATTCAAATCCCCTCTGCCAAATTTGCATTTGCACTTTTCGTTTTCCTGTTATAAGCCAACGGCGGGAAGTTTGAATCACCCAGTACATATTCTAAACATTTAGTTGTGCGTGCAGCTTTCTCGTTGGGAATTGGTAATTTCCACAAGGATGAATTTAGGCAAGAACCTCTTTTGCTGCGGAAGGTACATCAGAATTTAGATTGGTACCAATGTCAATATATCCTGCAAACTTTTTTCCAGTCCATTATATTAATTTTCTTAGACGCACACATTTCATCAAATAAGTACTAAATTACAGATGGCTTCCTTCACCTTCAATTTATTAATTCTCTTTCACTTTCATGTTTAATAGTATATTATTATATGAGCGATTATGATTAGTCATTATTCATGAAGATGATGTCAATTTCTTGATCGTAAAGAAACTCGACATTCGACGATAACTTGGACTGGCCTATAGTATAGGCAGTCCGAATGCAGAATTGGACAATTTCCATGGATGGTTTCGTTAAAAAGAGGCATCAGCAGTCATTTTTGTGGAGCTACGAAGGTTATTAGCGCTCGATCGCAAAGACCAAAGGCTCCAACCAGAGTGGCGCTTCTTCTTAGTTCCCTATTCTCTGGCTCTACATAAAAAATATCAACGCAAACTTCTTTTTACATCGGCACATGTAGCTGTCATAGCATTCCTAGACGCATTTTTTAAATTAAAGGGTTTTTAGGAACTCGAATTCGCTATAATTGATAATGTTTTGACTTTGCATTTAAAAATGTGCAGAAATGTGTATTGCTAGATTTTAATCAGGAAGGATATCCTTTATCTAAATTTATTCCTAGGACGAATAATTTTTTGCTAGCGATTATTGCTTAATTTTATAATGCGCTTACTCGATCAAAAATTTCAAGTGTCACTCTTTACGAAGGGTATAAAATGACCATGGCTATCCCATACTTTTGCACAGTCTGATAAAATGAATTGCTTCGCTCTTCTATTTACAATTATTTTGGTTGGTAGTACTGCAGGTGAGTATATTTCTCACAATCTGCGATTTTTATTCATTAAGATTTTGCTTAATGATTGTTGTTGTACATTGGAAGCTCCATGCTTTGAGACGTTTTTTTCTGGATACAGAAGTTAAAAATCATTATTAATTTCAGCTCTGCCTACAAAAGTAATAGATAGAGTCGAACAAATCCATCCTTTTCTTGTCCAAAATGTAACTTATGATGACAGCTTGAACTGGCGGGTGGTAGGTGGATCAGCAGCTGGAAATGGCCAATTTCCATACATCGCTTCTTTAAGAAGTGGCAATAGTCACTTCTGTGGTGGTACTGTAGTCAGTAATGTGTACATCATTAGTGCAGCTCACTGTACGGTGGGGTAAGTGAAAATGGCCCGTTTCCGAGAAAAAAAATTACACAAAGTCATGGTTTACCATTTTTACTACACAAAAATGTATGCGTCTACAAGGTGCTCACTTCGAAAATTTATTGTTTATTTATTTATTTGTTTATTTATTGTTATTATGTTTTCAAAACCGATTATTCATACATTTTCATTTCATTTTCACTTTCTGACATGTTTCATGAAGCAGTTCATATTTCATAGCATGGTTTTTATAGGAAAAATGATAAACCATGACTTTGTATACATTTTTTTCTCCGAAACGGGCCGTTTTAACGGTTTCAAAAAAGAGTACCTTATTTAGACAAAATTGTTTGAGGAATTTAAAAATGTTATTGCAAATTCGCTAAAAGCATCGACGTAAAAGTTAAGGGGTGAAAAGCATTAGGGGTGTTCCACCCCCGGCTTCCTAGACAAGATACGGAAGATGTCATGTCACTCGATCACAGATACTTTCTTACTATGTCTACAGTCCAAATTTTATAACATTCGATACAGTAGTTTGAAAGTTACCAGCAAAAAACCTCCTTCAGGACTTGACCTTTAAGGGCGAATAGCTTCGAAGGGGTGCTACATAGTGAATTTACGTCAAAGTACTTGATCCAACTACTCTGTGTTCATAATTCTTTTAAGATTGTTATCGAGCATATTGCTTTAGATAGATGTAATGTACTCACGGATGAACTTCGATAAACGATACCGAAACCGGTAAAACGCTTTGCTTATTATTAATGCCGATGTAGCACATGTGATGGATTAAGTTTCTTCTGTGAACCACTTTTCTGCCATTATGGCTGCAAATTTAGAAATTTAGAAGCGTGTTGGTGTTGGTAGACGTCTGAAGGCTTATTGGATTCAAGATTATTTCCTGCAGCATTGTGCACTCTTTGGATAGTGTTTCCATACTAAACAGCATAATATTTAATTAATGTCTATTTCAATTTTTGGTTTATCTGGTTGTTCCTCGGGTTGTTCACGAATTTTCTAGTGAATTTCAGAAAAAGTTTCCGTATTTAATCTCATCTTCATTTATAGATGAAGAATCAGATGGTAGATGGTATTCACCTTTTTCTTTATCTGGCTCTTCACAAATCAGATTTGGTCTTTCTCGGGACCTTTTTCTTTGAGGTTTATCTACCCTGTATTATCTTCGGCATTCATTAATGTCACGATTTTGGTCTTTGACCTAGAGTTGGTGAAAAATCGTATTAATCTATCTGTACTAACGCATGAGCTCTAAAGCAATTCTTGTAGATAATTCCGATGAATTACGTAGAAATCCTTCGGAAACTCCTACAGGCATTTTTTGGCAATCCCCAAGAAATCCTTAGAGATCATTAGAAATCCAGAAGAAATTACCAAACTGCTTGGAAATCTTTAGCGAATTCCTGGAAATTATTATAATTACAGAAATTATTCATAAAAATTTGGAAATCCGCGAGGAATCCTTCGAGTTCTACTCAAAAAATCCCAACGTGTTCATCCTAGAGATATTGTAAAGCCCTAAAGGACTGAATTGCAAAACAATAAAACATGCAAAATCTTCAATGAAAACTTCGTGAATCATCAATACAATATGATTTTACAAAAACGTAAAAGTCTATAGCAGACTGAGGAGCATATTCACATTATATTTCAGTTATCAGTGAAGATAAGAAATGTCAGATTTCATTTGTGGTTTCGAGTGGTCTGTCCAGAGTATCAAATCATTGGTAATAATAATATTTAGTTTTATTGTATGAATACTTATATTGTTTTACCTTTTATGTAGTTTTTAATGCATCTATCGTTGTTAGAGTTCAAGGTCGATTAAGTAAAAGGAAAATAGTAGATAATGGATAGAATACAGGTGCAATAGATAATGATAGATTAAATTTTGTATCTATCAAACAACTGCCGTCTAAAAAAATCGGTCACATTTGAAAAAATTGTAAATAAAATAGTATTTTACGTATTATTAATCTTCTAGCTTTATAGCAAGGTTTTCAGTTCGAAGACTTTGTTGGACGTGCACCAAAGTCATTTCATATCCTAAGCTGACCTACGCATTTTCCCGAAAGTGGAACTTTGAACATCCCTAAATAATTAGCGAACAGTAGTCGTAAGTTGTACTTATGTTTACTTCTTTTATTTCCGTTTCTACATCTATTACGTCGCGAAATAATTCTTCAAGTCTCAGAACGCGACCTAGCATCCAATCTTTCCTATTATTTATTGTCTTCTGTTATGTCTGTCTCTTCCTAAACTCTCTCTAATACCTCCCCTTTGCTAACCTTATCTATCCAAGGTATCTTTATCATCCATCTGCAGAAAATTTGGAACCCTTAATTTTTTTCCTATCCACCCTTCTTTTCGACGACACCTCGCAGCCGCATAATGCCGTTTTTCAAAAACACCTTCAGAATTTCTAAATTTACCGTTGCCTATAAAGACGTATATGTATATGGAGTACGGCATTGCACGGATTCGAAACTTGGACAATAGGAGAAGCGGATCGAAAAAGAATGAAAGCGTTTGAAATATGGCGCTACAGACGCATGATACCGTGGATAGATTGATAAGGTTAGCGATAGGGAGGTATTAGAAAGAGTTGGGGAAAAATGAAAGATATGGAAGACAATAAAGGATAGTAGGGATAGGATGGTAGGACACTTTCTGAGACCCGAAGGAATAGTTCGCGACATACTAGAGTCGGAGATAAGAATAAAAAAGGTAGGGGAAGGCCCAGATTAGACTACTGCCCTCAAATAGTTGAGGATGTAGGATGTTCTACTTTAAGGAAAATGCGTAGGTTAACTCAAATTATTGAATGACCCAATGAAGTAGTTTGCATTTTTTACAGAGCCTCCCCATCACAAATTGGAGTAGTTGTTGGAACAAGGACACTTAACAGCGGAGGAACTCGTCATGGACTCTCCCGCATTGTTAATAATCCTAATTACAACTCAAATACACACGCCAATGACATTTCAATTTTAAGGACATCATCCACAATCTCTTTGGGCAATCTTGTTCAGAGTATTCCCATCAGTGGTTCTGTACTTGGCGCAGGTGCTACAGTCACATTATCCGGTTGGGGAACACTTGTAGCTGGAGGATCTATTCCAAATAACCTCCAATTTATTAACTTGCGAACGTTGAGTGTGCAGGAATGTCAACAGAGATTGGGTGCTAACAGAGTGTTTTCATCTTCACTGTGTACCTTGACTAGAGCAGGCCAAGGTGCTTGTAACGGCGATTCTGGTGGACCGTTGGTCTATAACAGTATTCTGGTAGGGGCAGTGTCTTGGGGTATTCCATGTGGACTTGGGCATCCTGATGTATTTGCAAGAATATCTTCGTTTCATAATTGGATCTTGGCTAATGCGCCATAAGTCACTGTAATTTGTTTTGTAATAAATATTTAAGTCTTAAAAATGCCCTCTATTATGTGTGTAATTTATTACAACAGAAAATAAGAACAACAGGGATGATGTGTGGTCTCCTGTTCTAAGGCGACAAACAATTCAATTTATTACGTTTAACGATAATTACAGTTACTTATACACAATACAATAATATTATATGCTAAGATTAATACAACAATATAGGTACCTACTTAAATCTTATAAAATATGTTAATAGAAACTTACAACTTTTTTGCATAGTTAAATTTAAGTGAACGATGAACGAACATGTAAGAACGTCAAAATCTAATGTCTGGTGTTGTAGCTTTTGTGCATAAAAATCGTAAATGAATATGCTGACTTTAGAATCTGAAACGGAAGGTTTAAATTTATAAATAAAAAGTACCTTCCGGCAGCCAAGCCATCCCAATATACCATAAAAAATGTCAAAGAATGCCACGTTGCCTATTAGTATTCGAGTTGGTATTTTTTTGTTGCGGATGAGAACTCTGTAAAGTTATTGTAATAAGTAGTAGGTACCTAGCCTCAAACCACCCCACTTCTGGATGTTTGACCTCCTCTAGTAAAGGAAGTTATAATCATCTTTAAAGCCGCGGATTGGTTAGGGGAATTTCACTCATTGCGGAATATTGAATGGACTGATTTTTAACACTGGCCACCCATACAACGTTGTTTAACTTTCGCTACGCTACGGTCGGCTAACGTGGAGTATGTGCTCCAACTTTTAAAGCATCTGGAATGGCCTTGGTTGTCGTTTTTAAGAAATTGCTTACGTTCATATATATTCTAAGAGACATCGGGCAAAGGAACCCAATATTCAGCAACAGAGGTTTCTGAGATCTTACCATCATAATTTGGGCCACCCGCTTGACTTTTGTACTACACTTGTACCATTCGCTTTCCCAAAGAGCATCCGACACTGCAACGCTCTAAAATATTGAATGGTATTTTTTATTAATAAATGTTTTCAAGCAAAATAAACAAGTAAGTATACCTCAATACTTATCATTTCTGCATACCAATAGTATATGAATATACCAATCAACGTAATCAAGAGGTGTGTACTAGTCCGTATTTGTAGAAAAAGTGTTGGATCCTATAAAATGTTAAAAGTGTGATAAAGCACCCTTACAAGGAGCCTTATGAACTGTGTGTCTTGTATCATTCCTTTGGAACGTATATTTTCATTTTTATGGAAAAGTCGGTCAAAAACAAAGTTTAGTATAAATTTGTTTTTACGGTTCGATCACAATTATTGTAATTCGAGAACGGCAAAACGAAGGATAATGTTGAGTTCAGTGATGTATTCTAGATTTCAAAATGAAAAATGAGGAATTTGAGGTGTTTGTAAAAAATGGTCTTAGATATTCGAAGGCCGATTTAGTAGAATGAATAGGTGCATAAAATGTAAAGGCGAATATTTATTTTGAAAAACAATAAAGAACACAATCTGTTGTCTGACACCTGATTTTGAAGACGTGCGTTTAGGAACCTACGTAATTTTGTACTCGACATACCGTTATTAATTTAAACGACAAAGCAGCTACATGGACAGCTGAAGTGGAAAAGGCGAAAAGCTGCATTTGAATCATTAAATCGTCCATCCTCTCAATGTACCTGTAAAATAATACATATTGGAAACAATATTTTTGATGACGACCAATAATTATTTTATTAGAAAATCACTGACATAGACGAAATTGATTAAATAGTCACAGGTTAGCGTGAGACTAAATGCACATTCTATCAAACTATAATAGTGATAGATGGATGGATTTGTATATTGCTGATTATTTTTTTCATCGTCAAATTGACCAATAGGAACATTGCATTTGGGTCTAGAAGCGTGTATTATTTCGGTTATTTTTTGCCGTTTCTATTTTCCAATAAATGAACAGTATTTTTGATCACGCGTTTAATTCTGACCAATTAAATCATTATTATAGTGAGAATTTTTTACCTAACTTATCCCAGCGGGAATTTTTTTTAGTATTTTGTTTTTGTTGATAAAACGACTTGTTTTCTGGTTTTGACATATTGTCTTATATGTTTTAATCGCAAATTGTGACATTGAAAGAATAATATTGACAGTTGTTTCATATTTGAACGTCAAAAAATAACCTTTCGAATACCACACGACAGTAAGAATAACTTGGAAAATAATTCTCCACATTTTACTCAAACTTGTCGCCATTCGGCAATAGCCACTCGAGCCCTACGGGCTCTCGTGTCTATTGCCTGGCGACAAGTTTTCGAAAATCTGTCGAATTATTTTCAAGTAATTCTCACTCTCTTGTGATATTACATACGGTAATTTTTTTCGATAACTTTGCTTGTTGATAAGTTGCCATAGTTTCGAATTTGTAGGTGCATTTATAATGTATAATCTAGATACTTTAGTACTTGCCAAACGTCAAATATTCCCAACACATTTCTTTGTATGTGAATTAATTGAAATAAAATTTCGTTTTGAACTACCTTGCTTCGATTCAAAAAATAATCTTGTCAAATACAATTCGTGGTCTGGAATTTTTAGGTAATTTTACTAAAGCTGTTGCTTTTACTAACACTCGGTAAATTTGACAGAAGATCACTCGCGCAAGCGTTTGTGATCTTTTAACTGTCAAATTTACACTCGTGGTTACCAAGCAAAGCAACAGTTTTCGTAAAATTTCCGACAATTCCAGACCACATTGTATTACTACAGATTATTTTTTTCATCGTCAAATTGGCCAATTGAAACATTTCATTTGGGTCCCGTGGCGTGTATTATTTCGGTAATTTTTTTCGATAATTTTGCTTGTTGATAAATTGCCCTATACTTGGGCCGCCGAACAGACGGAGTGATCACCCTGCAAGAACGTGCTCTAGGCGGGACCACTATCAATTTAGGACAACCGAACCGCAGTAATGCGCTCTCTTTAGATCCAACGAAGACGCATCACTCCAATTCGGTTGTCATAAATTACTATTGGCCCTGCTAGAGCACGTTCTTGCAGGGTGATCAGTCCGTCTGTTCGGCGGCCCAAGTATATATACTTGGGCCGCCCAACAGACGGAGTGATCACCCTGCAAACATGAGCTCTAGACGGGACCACTATCAATTTATGACAACCGAACCGCAGTGATGCGCTTTCTTTAGACCCAACGATGTCGCATCACTCCAATTCGGTCGTCATAAATTAATATTGGCCCTGCTAGAGCACGTTCTTGCAGGGTGATCACTCCGTCTGTTGGGCGGCCCAAGTATAGTTGCGAATTTGTAGGTGCATTTTTAATTTATAATCTAGTTACTTTAGTACCTGCCAAACGTCAAATATTCCCAACACTTTTCTTTGTGTATGAATTAATTGAAATAAAATTCGTTTTGAACTACGTTGCTTCGATTCAAAAGATAATCTCGTTGAATACAATTCGTGGTCTGGAATTTTTAGGTAATTTTACTCAAGCTGTTGCTTTTACTAACCACTCGTGTAAATTTGACAGATCACACGCGCAAGCGCTCTTGATCTGTTAACTGTCAAATTTACACTCGTGGTTACCGAGCAAAGCAACAGCTTTCGTAAAATTTCCGATGATTCTAGACCACTTATTGTATTACTACAGAATATACACATAGAGGTAGAAAAAAGCTTTTCTAAATCAAGAAAGGTAACGGAAGCCGGGAACACAAACCCTCTCCAAGTAGGTAGTGGAGGTTCAAGGATTCTTACCAAGTGCTTATCGAAAGGGAAGGCGTTGATGTATGTGAAAACCTTAGAACGATTACTGTAACTTAAACTACGAGTAAAAAAATGAAAAATGGAAGAAAAGGCGGAAGAAATATTAGGTGGAAACAAAGACGTTCTGTTTCTATAGATGTCAAGTATAATGGGGGTTTGTCTTATAAAATTTTTCACTTAGACGCCTGTTGGCGAAGACACAGAGTGTTAAAATACCTGTACTTTGTTAAATATTAAATAAATAATGTCCTGAATAAAATTAAAAATGTATAGTTAGTGTTCTTCAATTTGAATACAAAATCATTATTGGAGTTTATTGGAGTTTACTCCTTAAGAATCGATTTTCAGTTATAGCCCGCGGTACGGAAATTTTATGAGGAGTAAAATCAAGCGTTACGTTATCTGTCACGTTGAAATTATGTACGTATCTATGAATACGGCTGTTTATGTCTGACTGCATAGAGCATGGAAACAGTGAAAATAGAGTGGCATAGAGTAGATATGACTGTTGGTGTTGTAAGGTCAGCATTTATTACAGTGTTTGTTCGTTCCTAAATTTGTTGAATCTTTTGTTTTAATACGGAAAAACCTAATATTAAATACTCCAAATATTGCTTAGTGCCGAAATGCGAATCAACCAGGAAAAGTATTTATTTCATTGCCAGTGGGATCGACGTTTAGCAGATTGTCGCTTAATTACTGAATTTATAAGCAATTTATATTTTGATGTACATAGTTGGACGTTTTCGAACATAAACCATCTGATAAATACACATTTGGGTATAACATTGACATTCGCGTGTACCCTATTATCAAGTGATTGAAGTTAAAATAATCGATCTTAAGGAGTAAATTCCAGTCGTGCGTCGGAGCTGACACACAAGTTTTTTTATAATTATTTTATAATGCCTGTGCTTTTTCAACACTTTTACCAAAACTTTCAGCAGTAATAATCCAGAAAAAGATGAGATCTACGAACTTTAACAAGTATAGCATTTTTTAGTATATAGTATGTAAGATCTTAAAATGAAATTAAAAATTGAAAAAAAAGCAGTGACGTAACATTTTTTTTCCAAAAAGGGTTTCAACTTCATCTGTTATGCCGCTTATTCACTTGAAAAAACCTTCTGAACGCACAGAACGGACCAAAACCGAGAGTTATAGCATACACTAATCATATAATGATTAGTCTATGGTTATAGTGGTATAAAAAAATAGTGAGTACGAATCTCCGAACAGCGCAGAACGCGCAGAATGTTTGCCGTCTGTTGTATTTACACAAAAAATTGTTCTGTCCGTGTCATTCAGATGCAAGTCAGTACCAGACCAGCTGCAGCAAGAGCACTATAGATATTTACAAAATGTCACAGAAAGAATGAAGAACTTAAAGGAATAAACTGCAAGACCGATAACAATTTTACTAAATAAGTTCTCCAAAGAGCGAATTTTTCTGAATGAAAGCTCGCAAAAGTGCTACCTCTGTTCTAAAATGAAATCAAAAGTTTGAGTCACAGCTATCGTCCTATTTCAATATTATTGCGTGCTATTTTGAAAAGGTTTGAGATTCAAGTTAAAAACCGCGTACCGAGTAAAATTTATAGAAAAGAATAACCTTTTTAGCCCAGACCAATATGAGTGCAGTGGGTGCTGTAGGACAATGAAATGTCTAGGATTCGCACGTTTGGCTATGGAGGAGCTCAGGGCTCGGTATAAATGATTTGCCATATAACATCCCCTGCAATACCAGCGCCCCATATGCTGATGACACGATGTTCGTTGTGAGTGAAGTATTCACAATAGAATGAAAATGTTAGAAGAGGTCAAAATGTGGTTTAATACAAATACATTTAAGATCAATGAGGGTAAAAGACAAACCTTGGAATTTGGAGTGTCTGTGGAAGTGGCTTCTGCGAAAATGTCTCGGGGTAACTGTCGATATGAAATTGAGATGGGATACTCATGTGTCAGAGATTTGCGGAAAGTATGTCTTGTATGTACTTAAACGAATCAGGACTATTTGTTGTTGAGACATAGCAAAGATTTCCTACTTTTTCAACTTACTGTAAGTATTCTCTATTAGGTACAGGTAAATAAAATTTGAAATAAAAATCTTTTTAGTTCTTATGTTATAGTAGAAATTCATATTTTAGAACTTTTAACATCATGTATCTTCGCCAACAGGCGTCTAAGTGAAAACATTTATAATAAAATTCCCATTCTCTGGCATGATTAACTTGAACACTTTTTTTGAAGCATAAATCTGTAAATCGGTTCCAAGAAATGGATGAAATTATTCAGGACTACTTGTTACGTCGTCACTTACACGATATTATACGTAGATACCTGACGCCACTGTTACTTACTCAATTGAGTAAGTAACAGTGGCGTCAGGTACAGGGCTTACTCAATTATTACTTGATGCTCCTTTATGCATTCTATCAAATGCAACTCACTGTTGCAATCATTTTTGATATTTCTGATTTTATAATGTAGTATCTTCAGCTGTCCAACTCCATAAGTCATAATGGAGAAGAAAAATATTTCGGTTAGAGCAAAAGCGTAAACTCCAATTGTTACCCAATTCGAAATGATCGAATAAGCCAGTGTGTGATATTCGAATTTGTCAAACGGTACCCAAAATTGTAGCGGAAACATTCTAACGTGTACTATTGTTCCGTTTGCCGTAACTGTTTCTAGAGGAGAAAACTGTTCCAATAATATAGGAAACGTTGTATAAAGAAGTGCTGGACCGAGACCACATACTATTAAAAATTTATTGACCCAGTCACTGTTGTTAACGTTATTTTCGTAAATTTCAATTTTTTCTTTATTATTCTCCTGCATTAGCCTTTCTTCTGTTTCACGTATTTCTTCTAAAATTGCGGCGGATTTTTTCCCATTGATGAGTACCATTTTTGTAAACGTCAAGGAATGCATTAACACAAGTCCGACATGTTCGAAAAAGTGTTCCGGTTCTCTCATACCCACAGTGCACATGGCTACTATCAAACCAGTAACGAAAGTTAGGTAATCAGTTATGACAATACCGCGATAAAGGCGGAAGAGATTTCTTTTCCAGAAAGAAGAGGTTTTTAGTGGCCATATACCAAGTATTACTGCACAAATTAAGGAAAGCCTCATATGCCTGCTGCCTTCCATCTTGAAGTTTGCAAACAAACTAACACAAAAGTAAGAGCTTATAAATATATTAATCCCGGCAGTGGTTTCGACTGAGTCCCACCCAGGTATACTGTAGATGAAATACCCACCTACTAATTATCATAAATAATTCTGAGATAGTTTCTAAAATCTCGCGTAAAGTTATCTACGCTTATGGTTTTATGTGTAAGTATTTTAAATTTTAATAAATTTTTAAATTCCGTTCGAAGTTCGAAGCTTTTTTTGAATATTATGTTCTTTGTATCTAATTCGCCTAATAGTATATTATTATATGAGCGATTATGACAGCCATTATTCACGAAGATGATGTTTGAATGGAACATTACCACACAATAATAATTTTGAAAAATACAAAAATCAGGCGACCACGTTGTTAAAGATCACTCCACAATGTTTAAGTGTTTACTTGAACCAAACCACTACCACTAGCCATACTATTGGAAATTTCAATATTTAAAAATAATAACCACGTTAATACAGCTAATTACTCACGTTATAAGCAAAGCAACGAGCTAATCTCAAACCTGAATATGGTAAACAAAAACAATGTCGCAGATGTACCAACTCCCGTGTCCCGTATATATTATTTTGTATATGCTTCGCGCAACTGTGAGTTTTAAGTTACCAAGTGTGTACTCAAACGGCGCGGCGCGGCGTGGCGCTCGGATACAAGCTTTATTCTTCCACCTAAAAGCTCATACGACGAAATTTTCCCGAGTCGCGCCGATCTCGCTTCCATATCGAATGTGCATTTGCCTAGAGCGCCAAACAGATCCACACCTCACAGTGTTCTGCTTGTATTAGTATTTTTTATAACGGCCCGTGGTACATATAATGAACATCTGATTTCATTTCGGTTGAGGAATAAAGATTCAAATTTCCCGTTCCCCAAGAAACTAAATTACCGATGCGATAGAAAATGCTTGCTAGTTAGTTATTTTAAAATCTGTAGAACTTTATAACCAAGAGTTAACCGTGAAAATGTCTTCCATGCAAGGCTTTTTGCTTTCAAGAATTATTGGTCTGCGAGTCAGCTCGTTCTACTTTTGTAGGACTGTGTGGGGCAGCTGTACGAAGGTTCAAGGACATGTAACAGCCGCTACTTGCTAGCCATCAGGATTACTGTCGTGTGGAAGTATTTTTGAAGCAAGTAAAAATGAAAGGTCAATGAGACCTTTTCCACCTTGGGTACTTGGAATCGTGGATCTTCTGTTAGCTGATCTTAACTAATGGACTGGATACTTAGTGAATGTGGGTCTCGTTTTCCTCTCGATGCTTTTCACATCAGCCGTCGGCATCGCCCATCTAATAACGCCACACGTATACGATAGAACAAAAATCGTTTAGACGTTAGCAGCTCACACTGTACTTTTATTGCTTAACTTAATCCTCATATTGTACGTTGTTTCCGATAAAACTGATGTTTCTCGTTGTTCTAAAGCAGTTGATCGGAAATCTTACCGAGGTTGGACCCCTTATACATTTCAAAACTTTGCTAGTACACTCTGTTTTAGCCTGTCTGTCACCTCTGAAAGTTTTTGGCCGATTTGATTATGAGTAGCATGTATTTTGGTATAACTCCAACTTGTCTTTGGAACTTGTCTAACGCCGCTGGCACGCAACGACCTAACCGAAAGCCTTCCTCATGACTTCTTCATAAGATCCTCGCATGCAGTTTCTGATCCTCATTTGAGTGAATGTTCCTTATTGTCTAAAGGTAGTACACGCAATTTAGCTTCAGTAGACCCGATAACACACGATCGTTTCGACTTCTTAGGGGCGAAACCAAAGCCAACGGTGCTTACATAAAGAACTGCCCATAAGGTGGAATGTTTATCTTCAAGAAGGAGTAAAGAAGGAAATTAGGAACAATATTATGGATAAATACCACTATTTGAAAACTGTCCCAGGTTAAGGACTCGTTTATTGAGCACAGAAATTTCACCTCGTTTGGACCAGAAAGCTCTGAGACGGGATACGTTCAAGGTTAACCTACAAGATCAAACTGGTCATGTCTTAGTTGCTCTTGGTTGCCAAGTGAACTTCTTTTTGAAGAATAAGAATGATGATAATAAAAATGTGCTTACCACCTTCTTCTCAACTAATCTCAGACATAGGTACATCAGGCCATATCATCCCATCGAAAATACATTCCATTTCTAAACTACAGCTCTTCTTGAAAATTAATCGAGACTGATGATTTTTGGTTGGGGAAAAACTTCGACACAGATCTTAAACCAAGTCAGACTGCCAAGAAGACAAGCTTAGAACTGATGATTTTTGGTTGGGGAAAAACTTCGACACAGATCTTAAACCAAGTCAGACTGCCAAGAAGACAAGCTTAGAACTAAAGGCAAAACCCTTTACCAAGTCAACACAACCTTCATTTCTTAAATATCGGGCTCAACCAGAGGGTCGTCCGTGCACTTCTAGTTATCAGGCTGGACGTCATTTAAAAACTGGAAGCTCCCTCAGCAGAACTTCGAGAAGAGACAGTCTGTTCAAGCCAGGAAGGAGTGGACGTACAACAAGAAACGTTATATGAAACGTCGTTTCTAATCAACAAGGTGACTGGTCGTCTGGTAAACTATTTCACAATTTGCAGTGGGCCAAGCGAGTCCAAACGAATATAAAGAACATTAACAGTCCCATAGCTGAAAAGCGTTCTTACGACCAAGCCATTAATAGCCTTCTTCAGATTGACGCAATTGTGGAATGTTAATATGAACCAGAGGAATTTTTTTCAATATATTTTTTAATTAAAAAAATTAATGGAAAAATTTGATTCATATTAAACTTAAAAGACCTATTTATGATAGCACTTCATACCAATAGCAGAAAATATCTTGAATTTACGTACAATGGAAAACGACATCAATTTTCCTGCCTTTCCTTTGGACTTCACTTAGCTCCATACATATTCACAAAAAAACTAAAACCTGTCACCACGGTACTAAGAAAACTGAATATTTTACTAGTTATATATCTTGATGACATTCGTCTAATAGATTCATCAAGGTCAATATGACAGTTGGCAGTAAAGAACATAGGCGAAATCAAAGACTCCAAGGATGGACCTGGCGTCCTTATGCAACAGCTGATTTTGTTGTGAAGCCTACACTGTCGTATGTCAGCGTTGTTTGTTATTATATTCAAGCAACGAACCAGGAGAATGTTCCGCGATATTCTGTTTCCCCGGCGGCACCTGTTAACTACACAACTGGTCGGTGACTCAGCGATACTATATTGTGTAATAATCTTGGAAAATTAAAATTGATCTTCCTTACAGGTAAGTCAATCGATTTTTTTAATTTTATTGAACCTAGATTTGCTCGAGAGCCTTATTGCCTGCATGTAGACTTTAAAATGCCCGATTGGAATATTTCTGTGGTTGGCTGTATTCAAAGCTTTTCAGCATTTCTAACTGTTTAGAAGTAAGATTCCCAAACTATTGACTGACCTTGCACACATATTAATTGGAGTTTTTACTCCTTAAGGATCGATTTTCAGTTATAGCCCGCGGTACGGAAATTTTATGAGGAGTAAAATCAAGCGTTACGTTATCTGTCACATTGAAATTATAGTTAAAATCACCTTACTTTTTATGCACGTCACCGGCTTCATATCAGCACTGTTGCCACAAGAGTTTATGGTACTCAATTCCAAAATATTAAAATTCAATTTACCTCTCTAACTGGATTGAATGATATTAAGGGTCCATTATTTTCCAATTCTCTTTGAAAATAGTTGATAAGGGACGCTATAAGCTCCTTACACCGACTGTTAAAGAACTTGGGCATTATACCAACAATAACAATAACACCGATAATAAATAACCAGGAGCACTATTTTAGATCTCAAAAGAACAGATTTTTACCGCAAAAGTTGATGAACAAAGAAAACAAGGGTTTAGAACACCAAAAACAACAAAAGTTAACGAAACTTGACCCTTTCAGAATATCAGCTGTCAAGTCAACCGGGAAACGTCAACAAATTAAGCGGCAATCATGCAACAAAATAGTGTTGTGTTTAGACATTCAAATATTTCTTTATTCTTTTTTAGCACATTCAATTTATATGATTTGTCATTTTACGTAAGGCGACTCTCAATCGTTACATTTTGTGACGTGCATAAAAAGTAAGGTGATTTTACCTGTATGTATCTATGGATACGGCTGTTTATGTCTGACTGCATAGAGCATGGAAATAGTGAAAATAGAGTGGCATAGAGTAGATATGACTGTTGGTGTTGTAAAGTCAGCATTTATTACAGTGTTTGTTCATTCCTAAATTTGTTGAATCTTTTGATTTAATATGGAAAAACCTAATATTAAATACTCCAAATATTGCTTAGTGCCGAAATGTGAATCAACGCCTATTCGAAAACCAGGAAAAGTATTTATTTCATTGCCAGTGGGTTCGACGTTTAGCAGATTTATAATTTATAAGCAATTTATATTTTAATGTAGTTGGACATTTTCGAACATAAACCATCTGATAAATACACATTTGGGTATAAAACTGACATTCGCGTGTACCCTATTATCAAGTGATTGAAGTTAAAATAATCGTTCGTAAGGAGTAAACTCCAGTCCTGCGTCGGAGTTGACACACAAGTTTTTTAAATTTTTCTTATGTAAGTGCCTAATGATTCTGACAAGAATAAAGAAAAGAAGGGGTTACGTTTTGTTAACTGGAGTAAGCAACCACTGAAAATATGTATTTGAAATAAAACTGAAATTAATAACGTGGCTATAAAGAATCTTTCCTACGCATAATTTTGGAAATTGGAAAAGTAAATGCTCTAAAGGAAAATTACAAGCTCGAACTTTTTTCCAAAGAAGCGTCGAATTTCAATTTGCATTTGATATTCCAAAACATTATGAAATGTATTTAATTCAGTCAGTGTTTATGTTTCTAGGTGAAGCTAGGCGAAGAAGAAATTAAGTCCATATGCTATTTCTTATTAATGTGGAAAAAGTTTCATATCACGCAAGAAAATTTCACATGAGATAACTGGTAATTATGACAAAAAATACTTTGTAGCTTGTATAATTATATACAGTCAAATTACTACAATGAATAATAAATACGTTAAACCAAAAAATCTTCTATCCAACTAAAGCAAATAAACATTAATTATAGTCTCTAAGCTGGAAGGCTGCAACGTTTAATAAATAATAAAAGCAAGTGATTATAGGAAAAAAGGGCAAATTGTTTAGGAAATTCCAAAATTAGGCTTGTAATGTAATGTAATTTACAAACATTGGTTGATTGCCTGCTGCAGAGAAAATTTATTGGTTAATCTACTTAAGATTACTGGTTGGGTCATTAATTACCTGTGTTATTTGCATCGTTTATGCGGTATAAATTTTTAAATATTCCTATGTATAATCATTTACTGGTCTATTTAATAAATTAACAGTAGGTACGATTCTTTGCTTATGAGATGGAGAGATTAACATTCAAAGCATTAAAACTATTTAGTGTTTAATTTCCAATGGGGTCGTTCACTAAATAGTACATCAAGAAAATCTCGATTGAAACAATTTAAACGATAATAATTTTTTATATGAAGCGCACCATCAGACGCTTGCGTCTGCCAAGTTATCAGCTTAAAAGTGCTTGCGATTGGTCATCTGACCTGTTGCTCTGATACTGAGACTGCTAAAGTTACGCAGACCTAGAGTCAGTAAAGCCTTGTCCAGACCAAAGATAACATTGTTAGAAACACGTGTTACTAACAATGTTATCCACAAAGTTAAGCAAAACCCAAAAAAATGTTAATAACGTGTGTTGATAACTTTTGTTGAGTAACATTGTTAATAACAAATGTCTTGTAAAGTTTTGAAAATGTTTATAACACATGTTTTCAGCAGTGTTATTAACATAAATTAGTTTCCCATCAGTGATCGGTAAAGATCAAAGGAATGTTAGCTACAAATGTTATTAACTTCAATGTGGACGCAATGTTGACAAGCTTGAACTCGTTTCTCGGGGTAGTACAGTACACAGACAAGACTCGCTAGGGTGTTAGTAGTTCTTAAAACTACCACTGCATCTAATTTCTTCGATTAAGTCATTATCATCACGTTTCAAATCTGCCAGTAAATCACTACCACTGTAAAGTTTTCTGCTTTGTAGTAATGGGCGCACCCAAAATCTTCTCTTCATTGTCTATTTCTTAGCACAAATAATTACGCACGCTGCTGCCGCAATACTTACATCGTCATTGTTTGCCATGTTGCTAATTGAATTAAATGCAAATAAATGTGTTCAACTTTTAAAATTCATGTGTAGACGTGATGTTTTAAAAACTTTGTTGGTGCAACCAGTTCAGATTTTCTGATAACAATGTTTTTACAACATTATTTTAGTGTGGACAAATCTGGTAACATTATCTAAAAATATTTGTTAAAAACAGTTTTGTTATCAACAATGTTTTCAACAATGTTTTTTGGTGTGGACAAGGCTTAAGGTAGGACGCAATCATGTTACGAATAATCAGAATTTAACATTTAGCAGTTTCGAGTTTGTTATTATTTATTGTTGTCTATTTGTGTGTTCTTGTTTCTTTGGTCGATTTGTGTGTTGCATGCGATAAATGTAGCAATCTATTCAGACAATTTCATGGTTGATTACTAGCGAATGAACGAGAATTGTAGCTATATTTATTGCTGGAATCAATCATTTCCATACTTCCCACTCAACGGTAGAACAGAGCTTATAAGTAACGAATCAACAAAATACTGTTGTGAGGACAATTTCAACGTAAGTTTTTTCTGCAATGAACTTTGGCACCCGAACGAATTTTAGTTTTAGTCTTTAAGTAGCTACCAATAATAATAATAATACCCAGTTGCCAGATTAATACTATAATATATGTATTTAATCATAGAAAACGCGTCAAAAATGGACGCTTACAATTTTTTACAGTAGAGTTAAACTTAAATGAACGAAGAACGACTGCAAGAACATAAAAAATCTAACGCCTGGTGTAAGTGTTGTGCAGCAAAATGGTAAAGGAATATGCTGTCCTTAGAACCTGGAAGAGAAGAAGATTAAATTTGCAAACACATAGAGGCACCTTAATTTTTGTAGCAAATTTTCTAAGCAATCTATAAAAAATGGTACATTGTGTATCTAGTAGTAAAAGCAATACAATCCGGGACGATGGTGTAAATTGTTGGAAGAGGCGTTAAGCCGAGGTTAACATGCATTGAATCCCTGGAATGTGCCTCTACTACGAGGTACACATACTATTTTTTCGCAATCAATATTAGGTATTATAATTAAGGAATTTTTATTAATGCGTATTTTAAATGCAGTGGTGAAGAATGTGTACTACATTCATTGTGTTACATACACAACTAAACCAAGACACAATAATACTGTATTGTTTTTGTACCATGCTTACATTCATAAATATTTTAAGGGACATCGTGAAAAGGAATCCAATATTCAGCGTTAGAGGTTTCTGAGCTCTCAACATCATAATTTGAGCAACTCGTTTGACTTTTGTGCTACAACTATACCATTCGCTTTCCCAAAGGGCATCCGATACTGCGGTCCCCTAAAATATGGAATGATAGGTAACTAATAAAAATAAATCTTCTCAAATACTCCAAGTGTACCTCAATTTTTATCACTTCTGCATACCAATAATATGCAAACATGCCCATCAATGTGATCAGCAGGTGTGCACCAGTTTGGAATTGTTGAAAAACTGAGGTATCCTACAAAATGATAGAGCTTATGACAAGAAAAAGCAAAACTTTATACACGACAAACCGTTGTTAATTTGAAAGACAAGGCAGCCACATGGATAGCTGAAGTGGAAAAAGAGAAAAGCTGCATGAGAGCCATTAAACGGTCCACCTTCTCAACATACCTGGAAAATAATATTTACTGATCGAAACTGATGATTTCAGTATTTTATTAGGTATATCTTTACATGGTTTGTTCAGTTTTTGGCGACGAAATCAGTCTTGCCTTTTATGATATTGGTTTTAAATTTGGAAAATTTTCACAGGTAATGCAGCCTAGGAAGCCGATCTTTTGTTAAAAATATTTTCCCAGAGTTGTTAGATTACAATGCATTATTTGTTTAAATCCACTTTTGAGAAAAAATTGCAAATTACAAATTGTAAATTATAAATTATAAATTACAAATTGCAAATTACAAATTACAAATTACGAATTACAAATTACAAATTACAAATTACAAATTACAAATTACAAATTACAAATTACAAATTATTTGTGCTGTCACATTTTCTGCCTGTGAGAAAGTTTTTGTTATAAACGATAGTCATATGGTCAGCGAAGCGTTTGTAGAGAACAGTTTCAAGAAGCTTTTGGTAAAATTATCATTTCGATATCTGCAATACAACCCAAATGATTGTAATTACAGGGTACTTGCCTCTAACTGAGGATGTGTTTCTGCATCATGTTCAGCGATCTTTCTATCAAGCTAGACAAATTGAAATGGTAGTCCAAATATTCCATATTTATTTTTGTTTGGTTGGAAAATTTGTGACAATGGTGTTAAACCGATTATTATGTCACTGCCACCACAGCCCCAATTTATAAACTTGAAACCTTGCTGTAAGTGTAAAGGAATTAGTGTTTTAAAAATAACATTGAATGTTCAATATCATGCCCCTGTGAAGAAAAATGTAGGCGCGGTTCGTGCAAAAATTCAGCAGTATTGTAATTTCAATAATTCGACTTGTATTACAGATATCAAAATAACTTTTTCACAAAAAACTTTTTCAGACTTCGTACTACAAACGCATCGCCTATAATATATGTCTATTTTTTATAACAAAAAATTTTCTCGCGGACTGAAAATTTCAATGCACAAACGTTTCGTAGTATCAATAATTTGTAATTTTTTCTATCACTTTTTTCTCAACGAAAAATTTAACAAATGCGTATTGTAATCTAAAGATACCTACTGAAGAATATTTTAGAAAAAAACAGCTTCCTAGCTGCCCTATACTTGGGCCGCCGAACAGACGGAGTGATCACACTGCAAGAACGGGTTCTAGGCGGGACCACTATCAATTTAGGATAACCGAACCGCAGTGATGCGCTTTCTTTAGACCCAACAAAGTCGCATTACTCCAATTCGGTCGTCATAAATTACTATTGGCCCGTCTAGAGCACGTTCTAGCAGGGTGATCACTCCGTCTCTTCGCCGACCCAAGTATAGCTGCTACCAAAGAGAAGATATGACTATGTGAACTGAAAAAATTGTTAATTTCAAATTTTCCCATTTTTACATAAAAATGCTTTTTTGAAGATCAAGGTCATTTCAAATTGATGGGTGCCCTCAATATTCGAATACACCCGTCCATTTTACATAGGAAACTGGTTTCAAAACAAATGTTTTCGTGAGTGGCAACAGACGTGTCGATTTTAAGGCTGTCGGAACGCCGACGAACAGTTACTGCGGGGGGGGGGGGGGGGTATCGGAAGGGACGTAGCATTCCAAAAGTACAAAGTAGGCGGACACTGAATGTGCAAAAATTGCTGGGCGCAGCGTACAGAGTAGGACTCGGAGCTTTCCATTCACTTTGAGCTAGAACAAACACAACACAGACGAAACGCGGGGTTTATTGAATATCATCATATAGTATTTATATTCCGACGAGTACCTATGTACCTGATAGAAAACAAGGAACGTTGAACCAAATTATAGGCGGGGAAACAAAACTCGTCTCGGGATGCTGGTTTCCCCAAGAAAACGCAGTGGGTTACTTACAAGTAAAAGAGAAAAACTAGGTAAGTATGTTTTGCGATTGACCGAAAAGTTCGTGTCTTCCAGAAAATTTTTATAACAGAAAATAAAGTTTTATTAGATTAGTACTGAAAATGGATGTTTAGCGGGCTGTACTAAGAAAAAAGTGGGAAATAATCAAATGTCCTAGAAGTTACCTACTCCGCAGTAAAATGACACTTTTCGGGCTTGACTCGCAATATACAGTGTGATCAAAAAGGAACATGAGCTTTTGCTGGCATGTCTTTGATTGATTGTTCAATGTCAACTTGTCAAACTATTCTTGCCGGCAAAAATCCATGGGCTTCTATGATCAAGTTCTTTTTGATCGCACTGCACTAAGCATTACACCAAAATTATTAGTAAAAATATTTATTGTCTTGTTTTTGTGCTCAGTGCGAGGGCTAATCAAAATATTACCCGGTAATTTATAAAACATATCCGGACGTCACCGTATTCAAGCAGATTCGGTGCAAATTATTTTCATGTGAAAATTGTAGTTTTGTAGTTAACTCGCAGTGTGTAATCCCACAAGATCTCATTGCTTCTACAATGATTACGTTGACTTAAATCGATTGGTCGCAATTCCAGGGTTTACATCTAGTTTCAAAATGTTTTTAAGGATAATTCCAAAACTACCGCAAACTTCAATTTGAAATTTTGTATGCTTATAATATTTGACGGTTAGAAGCGAGTAGTGAATTTATTTTTTGTAGTTTTTATGGAAAAAGTGGAAATAATTCAGTTACCTTTGATTTTTTTGCAAAAATAAATGCACTGTGCTGTGGTTCGAGCTATTTTAATAGCAAAATTTTGCAATATTTCTGATAAATGGGATACCTGTGCACCTGCATATTCAACTCATATGTGTAACAATAATAAATTTTAGAAATAATCGGAAATTACTTTGGAAGGTCGTCGATACGAAAAATAGGCCCCAAGAATAATACCTGAATACATACTAAAATTAGCCACGCCTGTTTCTTGAATCTGGGAAGTTTAAACATATCGCCGCTAGACACCGCCACCTCTAGGCACTTGAAAAGGCGAATGCAGAGGTGCAGGAGCCAATTAATTACTTCATTATTATCAAAAATTTATTATATTTTTTTGATACCGTCAAAATGAAAAGTCTAATCTATGACTCTACGATTATAATTTCTAAAAAAACGAAAAATGTAATAAATATTCTAGCTACAATATGTCCGATTTTCATAGATTGTGAAGTAGATTTTAAAGTTGAATTTCTGGTTTTTAATGAAAATTATTAGCGAACAGTCCTAGATCTAGGTTTAATTGTAACAAGAAAAAAATAATCACGCGAATATCGTAAACCATGTTGGAATAATCCATTGGCAGCGGGAACGTTACATCCCTCAGATATTCCCAGCGTTCCGACAGTCTTAAGGCCTTACTCCAGGACTACAACTAGCTACCGCTGGAATTGAAACATTCATGACGCACCTCTACGCGCTTACTCCACTCGTTGCACTTTGATAATTAATAAAGTAACATTTCAGCATCTGACGATCGTAATTTTTTTGTACCTACATGATGTGAAGGGCACAATAATAATAATTGTGCTTCCCTATCTACTTACTCAATTATCACTTGGTGCTCCTTTATGCAGTGTACCAAATGTAACTCGCTGTCAATATTGCTTTTTAGATTTCTGATTTCATAATGTAGCAACTTCAGCTTTCCTACGCCGTATGTCATAATGGAGAAGAAAAATACTTCAGTAAGAAGGTAAGAGTAAACTCCAGCTAGTACCCAGTTAAAATTTATCAAATAGGCCACTGTATGATACTTGTTTTTATCAAATGGTAGCCAAAATTGAAGCGGAAACAGTCTTTTTCTAGTTCCGTTCGTCGTAACTGTTTTTATTGGAAAAGAACGTTCTTGCGCTAGAGGAAATGCCGTGTAAAGGAATAACGGACACAGACCACACACAATCAAAAATTTATTGACCATGTCACTACTGCTAGCATTATTTTCGTAAATTTCCATTTTTTCTTTGTTCCATTCGTGCATTAACGTATTTTCTGTTTTACGTATTTCTTCTAAAATTTTGGAGGATTGTTTCCCAGTGATTAGTAACATTTTTGTAAAAGTCAACGTATGTAATAAAACGATTCCGATATTTTCAGAAAAGTGCTCGGGTTCTTTCATACCCACAGAACACATTTCCACTATTAAACCAGTGATGAAAGTCAGGTAAACCATTATAATGATTCCACGATAAAGGCGGAAAAGATTTCTTTTGTAGAAAGAGGTGATCTTTAAAGGCCATATACCAAGTATCACTGCACAAATCAAGGAAAGTCTCATGTGCCTTTGCCCGTCCATTTTGAAGTTTGTAAACAAACTAGCACAAAAGTAACAGTGGTAATATTAATTCCAGCAACGGTATCAACTGAGTTTCACCCCAATACAGCGTAGATGTGATAGTATACCTATTAATTATAATAAATAATTCTTAGATAGTTTACAAAATTTTCCATATACTTACCTGCTATTATGGATTATTAGCTAGAATTGGTTATTCCAAGCTGTTTAGTAAAAATTTTAGAAATTTGGATTATAAGAATCTTACGATTTGGCGGTCTAAGAAACGCCGTTGTTTTTAATAAGTTTAATAAATTTTATAAATCATTTTCAGTCCAATGCCTTGTACTATTTTTTCATTTATTTGATCCTCACCTCCAAAACGTATTTTAAAATTTGGTACCGGAGATTAGGTAATAACTATTTCCTGAAATTACAAGCACCGTAGTCGTTGATCAGTATTAAATAATGATTACTTTATTAGAAATAGTTGATTGCCTGGGTAAATAACTCATTTATGTTTAGCTGAAAAACTTATCGGCACCACAAATAATTTGAAAAATTATCACAGCCCATTCTCATGTTCCTAATATTTTTTGATAGTTAATGTAATTGTATTGTCCTTATTTTAATATAGTTATTATATTTGTGACAGGTTATAGGTTGATTCCATGATACAAGGGTAACAGGATAATTGGGCGTATTCCTAGCAGGCCTACGTCATTTGGTGACCCGCTACAAATTAAATGAAATCATTACCTTGAAATATTCTAGTGTTCAGTGACAGACACAAAATGAACACAATCAACTAGAAATTAGTTTTTTGTTCCAAAAGTACAAGTTCCGCAGTCGAAAATCGAAATAAAAAAACTAGAAAACAGTAAGTTATGCTTGTGTTTTCCCCTAGAAATGACATCCGGCAGCAATTAGGAAAAATGTTGCGTAATTTGTAATCGGTCAAAAGTGCCTGCTATCTATCACCTCCGTGAAAACAGCAGACAAAGACAGCAGCTAAATTTTACGAGAACCGCCGATCACCATAAACATAACCAGAAACATAGATTTCTGGCGAGCAGTTCGCTCTGTTCACCTATGAGAGCTTCCAAGTAAATAATTCAGTATTTTCAAAAATGTCTATACGATTTTGATTAAACGTTGCATATGGTTTGGGAGAATTATTTACTTATTTTTAAAAAGAACGCGAACTCCGTAAATTGCTTCCAAAGGATTGCAAAGCAACCCTCAATACAAATGTAAATAATTCATTATTTCCAAAAATTACTATAGGTACGATTTCGAAGAAACGTTGCAGATGGTGTGGGAGAATCATTTGCTCATTTTTAAAAGGAACGCGAGCTCCGTAAGGTGCTTCCTAGGGGTTGAAAATAAATAATTATTCAGTATTAGAAATAATGAATTACTTACATTTATGTTATGGTTGCTTTTCAGCCCTTTGGAATCTCTTTACGGATCTCGCGTTCGTTTTAGAATATTTTTCCCACACCATATGTAACGTTTATGTTGAGGGTTGCTTTTCAACCCTCTGGAAGCAATTTACGGAATTCGCGTTCGTTTTAAATATAAGTAAATAATTCTACCACAACGTATGCAACGTTTCATAGAAATCGTATAATCATTTTTGGAAATCATTATTTACTTTGATATCGGGCCACCAAATTACGACATGAAAAAAATGGAACGATTTTTGTTCGGTTTGCTCTCTATCTCGTTATCCTTGTGTATCATGGGTTGACTGTCTGCCTTTAAAGCTATGTTCATGTTAAGCGTGCGGTGCCACGCGTTACATTAGAAAACTACCGCCGGAACGTAATTGTTTGTCCAATTTGGGGGTTTGGACGACACAGTGGGTAGGTACGTACAAACCACAAGTGCCATTCTGTGCAACTTTGTGCATCAACGAATACGTTACAACAAAAATTACGTCAAAAAAGTAGCAAATTTGTGCATGTAAGTAAACTACGAATTCAGTGCTTAAAACCTGAAACAGAAATAAATAAAATTTTAAGTTTCTCTGTAGGTTGACCATATTTTTATACAAATTGAAGACAGTGGCATTTTCTTCTTTCGCTTAAACCAAAGTCTTAAAGCAATTAATATCACTATAAAAAGCGAAATAGTAAGAGATTGATCTCTTTGGCAGTGAGTGCTCTTGATTGGTGTAATTGGGGTAATTTACTCTTTTCAGTTTATTGGGTATTAGGAATTTGGTCGACCTCTAAACAACCTCAAACAACTAAATGTAAAGTTTACAATATTCGTTTGTGACGTCAGGCACAAACAGCCGCAATGTAAGAATTGTTAAACTAGAAACAAGTAGGTATAAGTACTTAATTGCATAAGCCCAAAAAATTAAGTTTTCGTGATTGAGAAATAGAAGCAGTAGTGCATATGAAGAATCGAGTGAAATTCAACTGTAGTGAACAACTACATTAGATTTTGTTGTTAGCATTATAATTTCTATACTTACTTCTTGATAGTTTATGTTATACTTGGTATCAAGCAAAGGAATTTCTTAATAATACTTACTTCAAAACTATCCGATATCCCTATTATAATGTAATACTAAATACAATCATTACATCTTTAAACAATGATACAACATAACTTTTAAAAGCGCTTTGTTATTGTTGCAACAGTAGGTATCTTTAACTCAATAGTAATCGGGAAAGTTGCGGTTCTGAATTTATGCCGTTAAGCACTCTGCGCAGAAGGAAAAAAAACATTCATTGCCTAGTGCTTCCTGCTGTAATAAAATTATTTATGTAAACTAGATGTTAACATGTAATTATTTCATGCTAATTAAATAATGTAGGAGTTTAAATTCTAAACTACCCCTTTGTGAACGTATCTTCCCATTTAACTAAGAAAAGTAGGTAGGAATAATACGTTCAGTAAATTCAAACAATAATTAAATACATACCTACCTACCTATATAAAATTCAAGATCGACAATTGATGGGCGTTTACCGAAATCATCTGCCGCATTCAAACATGGCAAAACATCTTTAAGCGTTTTACATATTTCAGCAATGTTTTTTGTTGCAATGTTCAGAAATTTGGAAAAGACTTACGCAAAATTTAGTACCATACTGTGGCGTTTCTAATTTTCTGTTTACGCGATAATTGGAATACTGAAATAGCTGTGCTATTGTAGGTACGAACGGGGGCGTCCACAAAGTCCATTTTATAGGCTATTTGTAAGGGTCAGTGGCGGCTGGTGTCTTGGGGGATGGGTGAAGCAGTCTCACCCTCCCCAGCATCGCAAAGCAGTACAAAGCAAAACCTTTTGGAACAGCAGATGTCTGCAAATGAAAATTGTTCCGAAAATTCCAATTCAGTAACTTTCATAGTTTTCAAGATACTGAAACTGAAATAAATTTTTAAGGAAGCTTCACCATCCTGTATCTCTGTTAGTAGTCACTTTTTCGGTACTTGTTCATAGGACGTTTTCTTCTTATTTTGAGCTTCTCTACTTTCCTTTGAAGTTTGGCGCACCCTTTCTGAATCACCCTGTCTATAGGATTTTTAGATTTAGACTATAGGTATGTAAAATGGAGGAAGATGTTCGACGTGCGCAGAAAGGTAGGGATGATATATAGGGAAAGAAGAATAATACATCATAAAGATTAAAAATCAGTTATAGAATTTGAGCAGGAATGAAGAGAAGGGAGTGAGACAGGGATGTGTGCTGTCACCTCTATACATATAGTTTTCAACTTATAAATCGAACATGCGATTAATATTGTCATAGACTGAATCTACGATATTGTTAAGGACAGAATAGCCTCAGGGATTAATGTGCAGGACTCAGATTCGTGGATGATAATGTAGTAGTATTAGCGTCCAGTAATGAAGAATTAGGAATGGCTCTGAACGAAATGGAAGCAATTTTGACCGAGAGCTGCAGCATGAAGATTAATAGAAAGAAAACCAAAATAATTTTGGTACGTAGGTAACGTTAAAATTTGAATAAAACTAAAATACAAATCGGAAACAAGAAGATAGAGGAAGTCGCGGATATCTGCCTTTAAGAAGTCAAATGGCTCGTACTGGCACGAGAATTAGAGAAAATGACGAATAGCGAAGGGCCAAGTTGCATTTAACAAAAGGAACAACAACTGTTATGCTCGGCAATGGATTAATAAAGAAACTAGAAGGACACTCTCAAAAATGTATGTATGGAGTACAAATAGGAAACTTGGACTATAGGCGAAGCGAATCGGAAAAAAATAGAAGAGTTTAAAATGTGATGCTACAGGCGCATGATGAAAGTATCGTAGATAGACAAGGTTAGCAATAGAAATAGTTGGAGAAAAGGAAAGGTATGGAAAACTATAAAGAATGAAGAGATACGATGATAGGACTCTTTCTGAGATACGAATGATTAGTTCACAACATACTAGAATCGAGGATAGAAATAAAAAGAGGTAGGGGTAGGCCCAGATCACACTACTGCTCTCAAACAGTTAGGGATGTATGATGTTCTACTTTTAAGGAAGGGATGGAGGTACGCGTCCAACCAGTCTTCTAATTGAAAACTTTATGATGATGACCAATTTTCCCGCCAAACTAGTGAACTAGTGAACTAGTGAACTAGTGAACTAGTGCCAAAATATTTTTTGTTAAATATTAATAAGAATTTTCCCCTCGTGTTGCAAACTTTATCTATGGAACACACTGATGTTGTCATACGGTAGTGTTTTGATATTCTTTAAGTCCAGTCTTGTTATTTCAAATGCCAAACTACAATATAAGACAGATGTATTGCTAACACATAAGACTCATTTTATGAAATGGTAATATTTAGGTATACAGGATAAATTTACAGTTATTGTATTTATAGATCATATTATGTTTTTATTGTTGAGAGTAGGTAATACAATATCTACAATATCTACGAGTATATAGTGCATGTAACATAAAAGTAGACAACAATATTATAAGCATTTTAGTGGATTCGTTGTACACTTGGGTGCAATGAAACCAGTCCACTTACAGTTTTCACATTTGATGAACTGATCTTGTATAAATGAGCCCTAAATTTAATATGCGTATTTTTTAAATTTTTGAAATCATTACTGACGGTCAGACTCAAATGAATATACTGAAATTCAATTGGTTATTCAGAAGTTTTTTGGTCATAAATAAAATATCGCAAAAATATCATTTTTAGAAAAAAAATAATAAACAAAATTGAAGACCCTGAACAGTTAAAATCAAAATTATGAAAAAAAATTCAAAATTAATCAATAGTGTTCCCTCCTCTTGCCCTTATAACGGCCTGCATGCGGTGTTTCACCGATTGTATGAGGTTGGCTATATTTTCTTGGGGTATGTTGAGCCATTCTTCTTCAACAGCAATCGCAAACTCTTGTAACGTTTAGGTGCAGGATCTCCATGTCGAATATTTATATTTCGTTGATCCCAAAGATGTTCAATGGGATTTGGGTCGGGGCTGCGTGCTGGCCATTCCATTACCTGTATACCAGCCTCTTGCAAATATCCCTGCACAACTGCTGCAGTGTGAGGTTTCGCATTATCTTGCATAAAAATGAATTGATCACCAACAAACCCCGCGTAAATCTTCAAACACTTTGTTTATGCATCACTCAGTATTGAGAAATCTTCTGTTATGACCATGTTCAGCGCCAACAACGAAAACACAATCAATTCTTGCTGTTAAGGATATTGCTCCCCAAATCGTACATGGTCCACCTCCAAAAAGGACTCGCTCTGGAAAGCAGCATTGTGCGAATCGTTTCCCTTATCTTCTGTATACCCTGTTTCTTCCATAATTGCCATGACAGCAAATCCTGGTCTCATCAGAGAAAAGAACTGACCCTCATTGTTCAACTGACCAATTCAGGAATTCTCTTGCGAATTGGGGGCAAGCTTGGCGGTGGGCTGCTGTCAGTTTTGGACCACTTACAGGCTTGTGTGATGTAAGGACTTTTTTAAGCCTCCTCCTCATAGTCCACCTCTTAACAGTCACACCACGTGCTTCTCGTAGATGCAGCTGCAACTGGACACTATTCAAGTGACGTTTCCTCAGTGCTGATATGGTCAAAAAATATTCGTCCCTTTCGGCAGTGCCTTTTTCCTTGCCAGATCCTGGTCTCCGATTATAAGAATCAGTTTCTTGGAACCTCTGGAACACCCTTCTAACTGCTGATTGGCTTAAGTTAAGTTGCATGGCCACGAATCTCTGACTGTTTCTTGCTTGAAGCAGAGCAACTGCTTGAGCTGCAATTTCTGGAATTGTATCCTTTGGAAAACGATTCTTTTGCGATTAAACACTTAAAACACAGAATGACAAATAAGATGACTTAAATAAAAGAGATCTGCCAAAAAATTGTACCACTATCTGGAATACTTATTCAACAAAGAAAATAATCGCACGTTGTAGGTAATCTCCTGCTGAAAATGTGTTTATTATTTTACTGCTATGTTTAAGAATATAAAAATGTGACACAACATAAAACTTAAAAATTATATGTTCATAAATAAGTAAAATAGTGTTTACACTATATATTATTTTACTAGATTATGAAAGAACTCCCTGGAAAAAGAATTTGTCTAAAATACTAAGTGGATCGATTTCATTGTATCCAAGTGTAGTAAAGCAGTAATTTAATGTCTACTGTATGTCTCACGTATTAAAATTGTGTATGAATATGATGTCCTTAGAACCTGAAATATAAAAGAATTTTAATTTACAAAAGACCTGACAGCCTAATAGCCTGTTTTCACAGGTAGGTATTTAGGCTTTTCTGAAATAAATAGAAAGATTGTCTTACGTTCGTAAATATATTGAGAGACATCACGAAAATCATCCCAATATTTAATAATAATGGTTTTTGAGCTCTTAACATCACAACATGAGCTATTTTTTTAAATTTAGGTGTACACTCGTACCATTCGCTTTCCCAAACGGCATCCGAAACAGCTATGCTCTACAATATTAAAGGATATTTACTAGAAATTCGAGTATTTTATATATTGTTGGCCTACCTCAACCATAATCAATTCTGCGTACCAATAATATACAAACATTCCAAAAAGAGTAATTGATAAGTGGGCACAACTACCAAATTGTTGAACAAGAGACGTATCCTACAAAATGCGGAGAAGAATTAAGAAGAGAGGAAAATAAAATTGATTTTAAATTCAAAATACCGTTATTAATTTAAACAGTAGAGCAGCTATGTGAAAAGCTGAAGTAGAGAAGGAGAACAGTTGCATTAAATTCATTAAATCGTCCAACTTCTTAACGTACCTGTAAAACAAAATTCGCTATAAAGAGACTCAAAATTGATTCCACGGATGCACATTTGAGAGCAAAAACGTACCTCAATGCACTTGAGGGTGACCAATTTGTTTTAATAAAGAGCTAGCAAATTAGATAGAAAAAATAGACTTCCATGACTTCACTTGGAAGTTTTCCTAAGCAGAGTTTTTCAAAAAGAGTTAAATTCAAAAGGTTTCCCTTTAAGTTATTGAAAATGTGTCCAACACTAAGGGGTGTATTCGATTATTTGCCTCAATATCATATTGGTGTTAACTTAGTTAAACGTTCTCGAAAAGCCAAATATGGCACTATTACCTATTTCTAAAATGAAATAAAACAATATAAAGCTGCTTTATCATCTAGTTGTTGTACTGAAGTTCTCTATTTAGAGAAAATGGTTTTCACTATACAGGGTGTCCGATATTTGGGTACTCAGGTCATCTTCGTTATTTTAAACGGAGCAGCCTATATTCAACTTCATTTTCGGATTACTTGATCGATTTTACTATGAAATTGCATAGGGTGATTTTTTAAACTTCACATTTTTGTGTCGGGTACCAATATTTTTTGCAAATTTTGACAGATGCAGAAAAGTTTGAAAATTAAATATCTCGAAATTAAATAATACCAATAATAATAAAATAATGAATGCCTGTTATTTATTTATTCAACATATTTTGTAATTACCTGATTAGAACTTTAAAAATATTGTCAATATAAATGTCGCCAGTATCATAGTTAAAGAAGATAGGTAGTAGTGCTCATTCGAGATTTCATTTTCGTCTTCTTCTGCTCAAGACGTCAAAATATTCTGACTTATTTCATTCTTTTATGTCACCGTTGATTGTCAGTTATAGACGTGGGAAGTAGTTAGAAAATGACAGCCTCAGGCCAGGCCATCGAGTTCTCCAGGTGCCATCGAGTTCTTCGGCAGTGACCTTGAAAGAGACCAGAGGCTGCTGAAGGAGTCGTTGAGTCATCCGAAGAAGTGTCTTCAGCAGCGGCATCTGCAGAAGCCTCTGGTGTCTTTCAAGGTCATTGCTGAAGAAGTGTGCATGTCTTCAGCAGCGTCTGGTGTCTTTCAAGGTCATTGCCGAAGAAGTGGGCATGTCTTCAGCAGCGTCTGGTGTCTTTCAAGGTCATTGCTGAAGAAGTGGTGTTCAGCAGCGTCCAGGCGCATGCGCCGGGGCTATTCCTCAGATCAGTCCATCGAGTTCTCCATCCACTTCAAGTGGGCGTGTCTGCAGCAGCCTCTGGTCATTGCTGAAGAAGGGCCTCTGGTGTCTTGCCATTGCGCACCCAAGCCGCCATTTTGGGGCCTATGGTTGTGGCTCAGGCGCCTGCGCCGGGGCTCCGCCTTCAGCAGCTTCTGGTCATTGCTGAAGAAGTGGTCTTCAGCGGCCCCCCTGGTGTCTCTCATTCTGTTGGGCCTTTGGATGTGGCTGAGGCGCCTGCGCCGGGGCTGTCGTGTACAAAGCGCGTGTTGTTCAGGCCAGTCCATCCAGGTGCCATTCACTTCTTCGGCAATGACCAGAGGCTGCTGAAGGAGTCATGTCTTCAGCAACGGTGTCTTTGGGGCCTTTGGCCGTGGCTCAGGCGCATGCGCCGGGCTCTGGCTATGAGAGTGGGCGGGGCAACAGCCAATTAGAGTGGTTGTGGGCAGCATCCAATCAGAATTGTTGTTAGGTGCTGTTGGGCCTTTGGATGTGGCCCAGGCGCCTGCGCCGGGGTTTTCGCAAAAATAAAAACGTTGAATATATTTTTACATCAATATAATTAAAACTATAATCTGTATACAGAGTAGGCATGCGTGTATTTTCTGGGCAAATCGAAGCCCTGCAGCTTCTCATACCACTCTTCTGACCGATTCATTACCCGGTGTATACTCAACGATGCGGTCATGCAGGATGAGACAGTATGCGGTTGTGTTGGGCGGAAAATTCTCGCTCGACTCAAATTCTAGACGCATATCTATGGGTCCAGGCTTGATGCTTTCCGACTGCTTTGATGCGTCAATCACCACGATGGGCGCTAGATCCTTGAACTGTTCCTTGCCGTATAACGGCTCGCCAACTTTTCCATAGTATGAACTCTGGAAGTTCTGGTACATTTCGTATAGCAGGGCGTATTTCCCCGTGGAGAAATCCAAGTTTAAATTCTCGTAGGGGAAGCACTCAGAATTCAGGTACAGTTTGACGTTTGTCAGATTGCAGTGGTCAAATTTGCTTGAATCCGTGTCCAAATTCGCTTTGCGATTCGTCTGGAAGGCGACAATAACGTAGCGGGGTTTCTCCAACCGTGTTGCAGTCTTGACGGCCCACGTTTGTTTCGTAGCTTGCGGCAACACCGGATACTCGTACAGCTCCCAGCTGCGAAAACATATCTGCAACGTTCTCTCTTCCTCGACAATATTGAGAAGTTTTAGGTATTCAGCATCCGATGGATAGACGTACGGCACCCTCCAATGAACCTTGCTCAACTCAATTCTGGTGTCCTCGTTACCCACGAAAGCGTTCCTATCGTTTTTCGATCGAGTCAAAATGAGCTCGTGACACACATTTAACAGAATTTTGGGGTAATCTTCCAAGAATCCCAGCAGGATTCTTCCCGGGATGCACACGTTAAAGTTCCCGTTCGCGTCGATAAGGTGGCTCGGTGAGTCTCCCGTATTCGTCCAGCCGGCATTCTCCAGGGCACCTACCTCACCCACATTCAGAGAAACTACACCCTTCAGTGTGCTCGTGATGCCCACGTTTTTTGTTCGATCCACCTCCACCCCGTTTATTTCATAGCGGACGTCGTCAAAGAGGAAACTGAGGGCGTTATTTGTTAAAGCCGCATTTCCGCCTCCTGCACCCTTGATGAACCTGCCCTCTATGTAAATGCTGCTTAGATGCGGCAGTACGTAAACGTCTTGTTGGTGGATTGGTATGCGAATTTCGTCATTGGCGTTGAATGTTGTTGTTGTCACGAACGGCTGATGTACGTGCACCTCGACACGGCGTGCTGACTCATCCAAAACAGCACCGTCCAGAACACGAAACGTGTCTACGTTTATGTGTGTCATTATTCAAATGCGGTTCCCTTGTTGAAGCACAAGTACTAACTGACAGCACCGTTAATTTTCTTGCTTAAATACTCTCCATACAACCGTGCGCATGCGCAGTCTTATTCTTGCTCGTGTCATCAGCCATGGTGTTTGCGAATACAGCTGCCTGTGTCAACAGCGTGTCATCAGCCATGGTGTTTGCGAATACAGCTGTCTGTGTCAACAGACAGCTGTATTCGCAAACAGACAGACAGACAGAGAGACAGACAGACAGACAGAGAGACAGACAGACGGACCGACAGACATACAGACAGACAACTACTGATAAGAATTCGGAAGTAGGAGAATAACTATAGATTCCTTTTTGTCTCATCGAGCTGATTAATTTGATACCCTACATGATCTAGGTGGGCGGGGCAAGGAGCGTGGACGGGGGCGCGGTCAGTGAGTGGCCACCCCTAAAAACCACCCCTAAAATCCACCCCCAAAAATCACCCTCCAAAACCACCCCAAGAACTGCCCCTAAAAACCACCCCTAAAAACTACCCCTAAAACCACCCCTAAAACCAACGCCTAAAAATCACCCCTAAAAACCACCCCCAAAAATCACCCTCCAAAACCACCCCAAGAACCGCCCCTAAAAACCACCCCTAAAAACTACCCCTAAAACTACCCCTAAAACCACCCCCTAAAAATCACCCCTAAAAACCACCCCCAAAAACCACCCCCAAAAACCACCCCTAAAATCCACCCCAATATTCCGATACCTCTAGTCGAGTCCTTTAATTTGACACCCCACATGACATAGTTTTTACGTAGGGGTTAGCCTAAATTTAGACTACTGTTCTCAAATAATTAGCGATGTAGAATGTTCTACTACCGAGAACTAAGATGTTTGCATATATCAATCAGATGGTTCCCACACGTGTCCGAAACGCATTAAGATAACAAGTAATTTCAAATAAACAAACTGGAGAATGTTCTAGAATGTTTTTTTCCCACACGTGTCCGAAACGCATTAAGATAACAAGTAATTTCAAATAAACAATCAGAAGAATATTCTAGAATGTTATTTTATTGTCATAATACAAACAAACAAACGGGTCACCTTGTAATGTCTACAACGTATTAAATGCACATGCAGAGCGTGGGATCAAACCTAAACAAATATATCCTATCGGCAAGATGAAAGGTTATTTCCCATAATAAAAACAATTATAACATCTCTTATCGGCGGCGAACGTGCTTTTTTCTTAAACTTTAATATCAGTATTTATTTAGTATAAACAATTGTAAATTTCCGAGAAAATAAATATTAATTCTGTAACTTCTGTTTACAATCATAAGTTTATATGGATGATTTGAAAGACGGGCTTGTGGGCCGCCGATTAGCTCAGTTGGTTGGAGCGAGGGCTCCGCTGCGTGGGGACCCGGGTTCGAATCCCGGTCGGCGTCATTTCCAGAACGTTTGCGAAAACCCCGGCGCATGCGCCTGAGCCACGGCCAAAGGCCCCAAAGACACCGTTGCTGAAGACATGACTCCTTCAGCAGCCTCTGGTCATTGCCGAAGAAGTGAATGGCACCTGGATGGACTGGCCTGAACAACACGCGCTTTGTACACGACAGCCCCGGCGCAGGCGCCTCAGCCACATCCAAAGGCCCAACAGAATGAGAGACACCAGGGGGGCCGCTGAAGACCACTTCTTCAGCAATGACCAGAAGCTGCTGAAGGCGGAGCCCCGGCGCAGGCGCCTGAGCCACAACCATAGGCCCCAAAATGGCGGCTTGGGTGCGCAATGGCAAGACACCAGAGGCCCTTCTTCAGCAATGACCAGAGGCTGCTGCAGACACGCCCACTTGAAGTGGATGGAGAACTCGATGGACTGATCTGAGGAATAGCCCCGGCGCATGCGCCTGGACGCTGCTGAACACCACTTCTTCAGCAATGACCTTGAAAGACACCAGACGCTGCTGAAGACATGCCCACTTCTTCGGCAATGAC
Source organism: Xestobium rufovillosum (assembly GCA_963966045.1). Taxonomy (NCBI): domain Eukaryota; kingdom Metazoa; phylum Arthropoda; class Insecta; order Coleoptera; family Ptinidae; genus Xestobium; species Xestobium rufovillosum. The sequence goes on from OZ014493.1 coordinate 34,888,505, forward strand.
CTTGAAAGACACCAGACGCTGCTGAAGACATGCACACTTCTTCAGCAATGACCTTGAAAGACACCAGAGGCTTCTGCAGATGCCGCTGCTGAAGACACTTCTTCGGATGACTCAACGACTCCTTCAGCAGCCTCTGGTCTCTTTCAAGGTCACTGCCGAAGAACTCGATGGCACCTGGAGAACTCGATGGCCTGGCCTGAGGCTGTCATTTTCTAACTACTGTGGGAAACTATCGGTATTTCGATACTTGTCAGTAGTATACCTATTATATTTCCCGAATAAATGACAAGGAAGGGTCTGGTAAGTCCAAAGAAAACTAACGTAGCTATCGTAAATAATATCAAAAAAATTATGTTAGTCACAGTTCATGCTAGTATTAACCATAGACGGCACGCTAGATAACTAACATTGGTCACTCATAACGCTATTAAGATTGGAAAGAAAGCAGTGTTAATGGTGCATAAAAGCATCCTATATCCATTCAAACAAACATATTTGGAACAGCACTAATTTCCTCCAAGATCCTTTATAAACAAGAAGTGTAACATGTGAAAAACGCATTTTAATAACTTGTGTTACACCCCCATACCGCTTGGGTACACTCTATAGCATATTATGTACTTATATTTAAAACTTCATTATTACTCACTCAATTATGGCTTTGTGCTGCTCTACGCATTCTACTAAACGACGAACGCTGTCCGATCCGCCTTTAATATTCCTGATGTTATACTGCAGTATTTTCAGCTGTCCCACACCGTATACCATAATGGAAAAGAAGAAAGCCTCAGTAAAAACAAACGCGTAAACTCCAGTTACTATCCAAATAAACAAGATAAAATATGCGATGTCATAATGCTTTATCTGATCAAACGGCAACCAAAACTGAAGAGGAAGAATTCTTTCAGATGTGATGGTTTCGTTTGTTACAACAATTTTCCTTGTATCTATATATTCTTGTATTATTGGATATGACGTATAAAGAACTGCTACGAGTAAACCCCAGAGACTTAAAACTATGATGACCATATCACTATGCTTAGCATAGCTTTTATACAGTTCCATTTTCTCCTTATGTTTCTCACGCGTCAATCTTTCTTCTGTGTTATGAATTTCCTCTAATATTTCGGAGGCCTTTTTTCCAGTAATTAGTAGCATTTTCATGAAAGACAAGCTATGCATCAGCAAGATTCCTGCATCCTCGAAAGCGGCATCAGGTCGGTCACTCCCTGCCACGTATATTTCCACTGCTACGGCAGTCATAAAACCAAGGAAATCTATTCGAACAAAACCACAATACAGAAGGAAAAGCATTTTCGTGCAGGAAGAAGGGTTGAACCCTTTTGGCCATATTCCAAGCATTAATACGCAATACATAGGCAGCCTCATGTGAATATGACCCTTCATTTTGAAATTTTTGAACAAACTGACCGAATAGAATTTGCTAGCGCATATTATACCTAAATCCTGGCGATAGTTTTTTTGATTGAGTTCCGCCCAAGAATAATGCTGGTGAAACACCTGCCTATTAGAATAAATTAATAATGTTCTGCATATTTCCCGATGCGCTGTGAGTATCAATTCCCGTAATTCTGAATTGTATTGCATTGCATATTTTTGAATTTTTGCACTAGAAAATTCATGTGGTTGCCGTATTCTAAATCAAAATATAGCTGGGGCACACCAAAGATATGTAATCTGTGCCTACTTTGATATCTAGGTACCAATGTGACATTTGACAACAGCATTCAACGGCTATAAACATCCTTCTTCGGACCGAACAAAACGCATTTAGACTTTCTTGGATTCAGAACCAAGGAGTGTTTCTTAGAAATGTCTTTAACAGCAGACAAATAAGTATTAATTAACCTACCTACTTGCATTATTTGCATCAGCAGTCAGAAATGAAAGATAAAGTTGAGTATCGTCAGATACATGTGAGCTGTGCAATGCCATAAATTGAAAATATCAGAGGACCTAAAATTGATCCCTACGGCACACCGCAAGTCACATACCACGCACAAACGACTTTGACTGATTTAATGTGACGTATTGCATTCTGTTCTCAGTACGGCCCTGAATACGTTGTTTTGCATCAAGCTTTTAGCCAAAAGAAATATTTGAAGAATACCGATATACTTACACAAGAAAGGAAGATTTGTGTTCTGCGAGGTTCAAGTTGTTTAATGAAGCAATCTCTAATTTTGGAATAGGGGAGGTTTAGACTAAGGATGGCGTGATTCTCATGAAAACGGCTAAAGGAATAAAGATTTTCACCAATGAGGAATTGCTTCAATTGGACGAATTTGCCGCAGTGCCTAAAACGCGTTGACTCATTATATTTATAGCCAATCAACGCTAAAACGTCATTGAGTGGGCCACGTTTTGCAAGTGTTACTGCAGGAGCAGTGTTAACCAGTGTTAGTTGTAATTGTTCCGTGTGCGGGCTAGTGGTAGAGCAGGTGGTATCGTGCGACGGTGCTCAAATTATCCTAGTGTATTAAATATGTATTTATTTTCATTTTTCTTGTCATCGAAATAAATATAATTTATTATTATCAATATTTCCGATATTTAAAATTGTCTGTACTAAAATTAATTTGTTTATTAGTAGATACGTTATACCAGTACTCGACCACTTTCCCATGTTACTTCATACGGAGTATGATTTTAGCGTTCAAGGTAATCGCATGACGTCATCAGCTAACTTCAGACTGGTTCGTGAACGTCATTTACTGGATGTCGGTAATGTAGATTTCTACATCATGCCGGAGGTATTGTATTTTTGCTGTACTTTTTCTGTAGTTAACGGTCAATAATACAGACAATTATTTATTATTTTGTTAAACGTTCATGTGACCCAAGACTTAAAATTTCGTAAGTACGTACTGAAAATGTTTAGAATAAATTTTTATTTAAAGGGTAAAAAGTTGATTCTCCTGTGCCTATCGCGATTTTGTGTACCTACTGAACGACAGTCATGCACCTGCGATTCGGAATTACACTATTTTACTAAATTATTAGTTTTCACTGATTGCTGGGTGGACAGACTTGCAAATGCATCTAATATGTAGATATTAATTTCAAATTTGTTGTTAATCTGCATTCTTAAACATTGGAAATGACACCAGGTGTCAGGGTAATCATTAGGCAATCCATAATTCTCAGAGTTTTTAAGCATACATAACTCTATACCTCACACTGAAACTGAAAAGAATAGCGCTTTTCTTTGTTGACTTTGTTTATTATCATAATTTTGCACGTTTTTCTAGAGTTTAAGGTTGTTTATCTGGAATATGCCAATAAATACTACAGGGTGATTCAAACTCAGTGGCCTATTAGACGTTTGTGGAAAACTAATAGTGTTTGAATTCCGAAAATTTACATCTAGAGGTTCCTTATAATGATCTTTTCACTAAAAATATTTTCAGCTGCACTGCACTTCCGGTTATACCGGAAGTTAGAAGTAACTTTCTTATTTTAAATAGAATGCCCACATTTTTCTCGTATTTTTGGAATCTTCACACAATTTTAACACAAGTTTTATCAGAAGTCCCTATATCTACGTTACGTTTTTTGACAAAAAAATTAAATATTTGAAAAAACGTGATTTTGAGAGTAACATTTAAAAATTTGTATCTCCGAAGTTTCTGGTATGGTGGTAGCAACGTACTCATTCTCTCGAAAGGCATAATCAAGTCAACCCAATTTTATACAGAGTGTGCAATATTGAATGTTAATTTGTGCAAGACTTCAAACATCTTAAATACAACACCCTATGCTAATTTAAACCAGGAATGGGTCACAAAAACAGTAATGGTTATTGTTCATGGACATTTATTTTTTACAGCGAAATTTTACATCAATGAAAAAATACTCAACAAAAATTTGCAACCATTAAAGCGCAGCTAAGGTGTTTTATTGTAGAAAATGTACAATAGGTGCCCACTATTTGAAACATCAAAGTGAAAATTTAATTTCTGTTATACATGTTATGTAATAAAACCGTATATGAATATGATGTCCTTAGAACCTGAAATGAAAACAAAACTGTCATAAATATGCGTTCAGCTCTCATCGGGGTCGATCCAACATTCTGCCCAGGACAGTTCATACTTTAGTAGGGTATCAGGGGCTATCAGGGGCAATAAGAATATATTCATCGGAATATATTTCTGTCTATTAATTATATAATTACCCATTTCAAATTTTTGAGAAAAATTCCGTTTAGCGCAAGTATTGTGGCAAAATTAGGTACTTATAAATTTTAAAAATATGTATAGTTGTCTGTGAACCCATCCCAATAAAGAAATCTTAGGGGCCTACGATCAGTAGACGCCAGTAACGTCACAAATTTGGGTCTACAATGGCTCTGAAATGTCCACATTTGAAAATTATTTAATCAATTTAATCAATTCCCCATCACCATGAAACTTTAAGAGAAATCCAAATTATGCAAAACATCTGGAGTTTCCATTTAAAGAAATAGAATACTGACTTGGTACACAGGATGTGAACACCCTGTATATGAACAAATAATTTTACGAAATACATCACGTGCATGTAAAACTTAATCTTGATATGTTGAGTACCTAGTACAAGCCTAAATAAAACATTTACCAGTAAATCTATGAGAGTGGGTCGATAGAGCATGAAAAAGTACTCCAACAACGTACCCACAATTTTCCAATGCGAGATCAAATAGTCTAGCTACAAGACGAAAACGAAGAGAGCATTTTCGTGTTTTTCACCGGCCATAATTGGTAGTTTGATAGATCAGATTTCTCAACGGACTATTAATGAGCACTAAATGACCTGACCTAACCTTTATCTTTTCAAATAAGCGAAATCCTCAATGGCGGCCCTCCAATTTGGTTCACTTGTATATACACACAATACAGGTGGTCCAGCGTTCTGTAAGTCTCCTCTCGTGCCTTTATTACACATTATATAACACATTATATAACATTATATAACATTCTTCTATACAGGTAATGTGGGAAGAGCTATAGAGCGCTGAACCACCCTGTAGATGTTTATATGAACTGTTTCTTAGAATATGCCGTCGAAATGGTGTCTTAGGCTTGTGTTACACCCTGTACATCTGAAGTCGACAACGTTGGTAAAGATTAAATAATATTGGGATGGCCCTGATTGCCAAAGTAAACTGAATATTTTTTTCCCATCTTACGTTCATAAAAGTTCTAAGAGACATAACGAGAAAGGGCCCGATATTTAATTTTAGCGGTGTCTGAGCTCGGAACATCATAATATGGCATAACTGTTTCACGTTTGTGTTGTACTCGTACCATCTACCTTCCCAAAGTGCATCTGCAAGTGCAGTACTCTAAAATTGGAAATCGCAAAGAAAATTTTACAATTTTTTTTTATTTGGTCCCATGTACTATACCTCAGATTGTATCATTTCTCCATACCAATAATAAATGAATAAATTCACCAATGTAAATATCAAATGCACACAAGTATTCATTTGTTGCAAAACAGTAAAATCCTGTAAAAGAAGAAAACTAATTTGTTACATCAAATATCAGTGAAAAAGAATTACATATCTTGTATTTTATGCACAGATATCACAAATTAACCGACAGTGCTATAATCTTGAAAATTAGAAAAAAAAATAAATTGGGTAAAAGTTATAGGTACAATAAAGCTTTACTTTTTTACTTTGTAAAATATTTAAGATCAACGATTTAGCAGTGTTGGTACGGCTTATCTGGCACATTCTATATTGTGTTTAACAAACCGTTATTAATTTAAATGATAAAGCGGCAATATGAATGGTGGAAGTGCAAAAAATTAGAAGCTGCACAAACTTCATTAAATTGTCCACTTTTTCAACGTATCTGTAAAATAATAATTAGGGTTAACATTTCAGTGAGTGCAACGCAATTTTAAAATGATTAAATATTTTTGTTAATGACCGCAATCTTTTTTCTAAATTCACAAAGGCCCCATGCACAGAAACTACAGAAGCGGCACAGTAGAAATTGCATTGAAATTGGGTGAACTAAAATCTTTGACCTTTCTTCCGGAAACCCTGAACGACCAAGATAACTTTTATTTGGATCGGAAATTTCCAGTTTGACTACCTATTTGGAATCTTCCAAATACCAACCGAAAATTTCCAAATACTATCTGGAAATTTCGAAATACTCAACTCGAAATTTCCAGGTAGCATTTGGAAATTTCCATCGTCTTGGGTCCCTTACTCGACGCGTAGTTGACGCATTTCCGGAACCTGTTTATTATGTATGTTCTGTAGCCTAACCAAATGTATCTTTCCATGGCTACTGGCCTTCATCGTTGTCTTATTGATACCCAAGTGCCTTCCACTCATCCTATTGTGAGCCTTTACCAAGAGTTTCGGAACCTTTCCCTTCGGCACCACGACTTATGGTTGGTTTTCTCTTTCTTCTGACGGTATTCCCCCACTTTCTTTTCAGAAGACCGTCTTCAATCACAAGCGAATCCAATTACGTTCGGTATGGCTTCAGAGCTACACTCGTCTTGGACATTTCTATACCATCCAGTCTCCTTCCCACTTACTTCCATCTCAGTAGAGGTTCTTACATCTTTCCGCTGGGGGTCCCTATACCGTTTTTGCTGTTGCCTGTCGCAGTACTTGCACTCTTCTGGGCAAGGTCTTCTCGAAGCGTATAAGCAATTCCATGTTTTCGTCCTATCCGATATAATCAAGTTGTACTGCTTCTGAGTTTTTAAAATTGAATTAGGTAGCATGGTCATGGTCAGTTCTGGAAACTTCCAATTGACTATTTGGAATTTTCCAGATAGCATTTGGAAAGTTTAAATAACTCAAGAACTGAAGACAAATGATCATCATTTGTGCCGAAATTTCGTGAAATGGGCTCTTGAGCAGTTGGAAGCCGATTCACATTTTGGAAAAAAAATCCGATGAAGCGCATTTCTGGCACAATGGGTTCATCAACAAACATAATTGTAGGATTTAGACTGATGAAAATTCTCAAGTGATCACGAATTGCCTCTTTATCAACAAAAGGTCTGGTGCGGTTTTTGGGCTCAAGGCGTGATAGGACCTTATGATGATGGAAATCTCGTTACTGTTTAATTAAATGGAACATTCAACGCACAATTGCAAATATACGAGTGTTAAAATCCGTAAAAGTGCCGCCGACCGGGAATCGAACCCGGGTCCCGCGTTCCTATTCCCGCGCTCCAACCCACTGAGCTAATCGGCGACCTATCCGCTCTCTTCCTACTCGTCCATATATACTTATGATTGTAACAATTCGGCCCGTCCTGACAAGCTAGCCGTCCTCGGCTACCCCAGCCACTGGCTACTTTCAGCGCACGCGACATGAACTTGCTACGCACAACGCATCTGCCGTGCCGTGCTCTTCTAGCACGAGGGTTGCCTATCCCACTTCTGAAATGTTAAACTCCGTAAAAATGCCGCCGACCGGGAAGCGTATTTACTAAATATACCCAACGCTAACACAAGACACGCCTCTATCCATATATCAAGAAAGCGACTGCTTAAATACTATTTAGTTCGTGGCTCAGTCGTTATGTGCGTCCTTGACAAAAGTGTAAGTCTAGGGGTTTGCGTCTCGCCGCGGTGGATTTATTTTGTTCTAGTGACTCAGCTTTCTTCTTATGAACAAAAAATCGGTCAGATCCAAAAGGACAGAAAGGTCATCGCCATCAACGCCAGAGAGATTTTCACTCATTTAACTTTTATTGTTGATATATTCGCGCGAGGCGAAGCTTGTGCTGCTCAAACAGGGTACATTAAAGACGCGACCGGGAATCGAGCCCGGGTCCCCGCGTTCCTAACCCCGCGCTCCAACCCACTGAGCTAATCGGCGACCTACACGCTCGCTTCCTATTCGTCCATATATACTTTTGATTGTAACACGAGTACCACGCGATATAATATGTGTGAAAAAATAGTTGAAAATTGGGCCTCCAGAATGCATTCAATCGGACGAAGTCGGTGAAGACATTTAAACGACATTATTTTCAAAACATAATTATTTTTAAAACATAATGTCATCGATTGTTTTTCAAAATAAAATAAGGATTAAAGGATTATCACATGTAGTTTTCATTGCGTCTCATTTGAAAGTTCCGAGTCGCTACTTGGAAAACCCTTTAGAACATCATATATTTATCCTATATTGTGATGTGCACTCAAATCTTAAACTTGACAACAATAGGAACAAATTTAACGCGAATACGTTTCTGTACTATCCGACCCAAAGGATTAGCTACATGTTTTCGTGTTCAAAGAACAAATTTTAATCTTTATGATCATGAACACTTACTCAATTATGGTCTGATGCTCCTTTGCGCATTTAATCATCAAGAATTCGCTGTTAGGCCCTACCTGAACATTTTTAATGCTATATTGTAGTATCTTCAGTTGTCCAACACAGAATGTCATAAGACCGTAGAAATAAATGTCGGTAAGAAGCATAGCGTAAGTTCCACTTACTACCCAGAGAGAAATGATGACGTAAGCTAAATCATGATGCTTGTCCTTGTCAAATGGAACCCACATAAGAAGCGGATAAATTCTAATACGCGTAGCAGTTCCATTTATCATAACTTGATCAGATTGATGCAAATGTTCCTTCACAAACGGATATGTTGTATAAAAGACTATTGATACAAAGAAAGCACATAGAATTAATAGTACTGTTACTTTATTATACTGTCTTGCATGGCTTTCATATATTTCCATTTTCTCTTTATTTTGTCCATTAAGTGATTTCTTTTCTCTTTCATAAATTACGTTTACAATACCAGAGGCCTTTTCTCCTGTGACAACGACTATTTTTACGAAAGACAAACAGTTGAACATGATGAGCGAAATGTTTTCGAAAAGACCTTCCAATTCGTTAGCATTCAGAAAATGCGTTTCTATCACCAGGCTAACAACGAAGGATATAAAGTGTATTCGCGTAATACCACAATAAAGTCTGTAAAGATTTCTTTTGTAGAAAGAAGAAGAGTCGAATTTTAGTGGCCATACACCAAAAAGTACTAAAGCGTACATAATTGCTTTCATATGCTTATGGTCGTTCATTTTTGTTGTGTGTTAACGAACAAATTAGTTTTTCAAGACAGACGCCATATATTAATATAGTTTCTGTCGAGTACCGCCCAGGTAGTTTGTAGATGAGGTCCCCACTAATTACAATAAAAAACTTTTATCCAAAACAAGCATGGGAATACGCAGAAATTTATGTAATTACTAGTAAATTATAAGATATACCTAACTACGTAAAAGTTATGATTAAAAGTCACATGTGTATATTATCTCAAAATTAAAATTCTAAATTGCCGTATAAGAAAATACGGAAGACGCTGTCGCAGTTTAACATTGGTTCTAAAATCCTAAAAAGAAAATCTAAATATAGAGTGCTTTTTTTCTCTCCCCTTAGGGCCTGCCTGCCCGTAGGCTCAGATGCATTGCAGCCACAAAATGGGCTTATTGTGCTCACCCTAATTCTAAGTCACACCCATTCCATGATCTTGGTGCCTTGGACCAAACAGTACAAGTCAAACATTGAATGCGTGGAAAATTCTTCCGGTTCCATCAGACATCGCCCGAAAATTCGCTGCCTCTTCTAGTCTAGAGCTTCACATCTGCACAAGATGTGCATAGCTGTCTCCCGTTCCTTATTACAGAAGCGACAGTTAAGGTCTCCGTAATATTTGCCAATCTTCCACAAGTGTTCTTTAACGGTTGTGTGTCCCGTTAGGAAGCCTGTTACGATTCTAATTTGCATCCTACTAAGGCAAAGTAGTTCTGAGCATCTTTTTCTGCAAGGTCCCTTTATATACAACTTGGTGTGCCTGTGTCTTGGAATCATGTTCCAGTAATTGTGATGTTGAGCGCGAATCCATCCGTTTACTTGATGTCTGACGGCACTCTTAGTTATGCCTAGGGCAGGTTCCGGTCCAGCGAAAGGATCGTTGGAGTCCCGCTTTGCTAGTTTATCGGCTTCCTCGTTCCCTATCAGCCGACAGTGACCTCGAATCCAAAGCACAGTCTCACTGCGTTCCGCATGGCTAGGATATTAAGTTGCTCGAAGCATTCCCACGCCAGTCTGGAGGACATCTTTGGGCTCATAAGAGCCTTCAAAGCTTCCTGGCTGTCTGATAAGATAAAGATCCGCTGATTTTTGTAGCGTAGAGTGTAGAGTTCTACACGACAGATATTGCAGTTACCTTTATGCGTAACCTCGTAAGTGACTAGCGTGTTGCGATTTTTGTTGACGTTTAGGTAAGCTAAAAGTTTTATTAAGGGAATTTGGTAATTAAAGTTCTGTAACTTGATAACATAAATATGTGTACTATATATTTATATAGTAAATCTTATATGTATATTTATTTTACCGTTTTCTTTGAAATAGCTACGTAGCTTTAAGCTTTTCCTTCCAGTTTATTGGATGAGTCACTTACGAGGTACTGCCATTTCTATTCAAAGCGCAATAGTTGATATTAGTCATGGGTAACTCTTTATCGAGTCGGTTCATAAATCTGCTTCACTGGTTGAGCTGCAGAGATCTGCATCGAGGCGCATTTGGCTCACGATTCGCAACACCAGCACGCCTATTTCGTAGACTCTGGAATCTTTCAATCCACATTTCTTTTAGTAAAACTGAAGCAGTAACTTCCAAATTCGGGGAGTAGCATTATCTCCTACAGGGTCACACTTCTGAGCGAGCTTTCGCCCATTTTTATATCCTGTCTGCTTCTTTCTTGGACGAGGTAAGATCTTCGTTCCTTTGAACGTCACGTTCTCACGTTACGTTTTAATACCAACATCACGTTCGGCGGCAAGCAACCAGCTCAGCTCATTTTACTTATCCACCGGCGTCATTACAACCTCCTCCAAGGATACCAGTGCCAAGGTCTAGCATAAACCCATGATTCCTAACCCAGCTTTACTTCGGCCACAACATTGGTAGCGAACGTTAGGTGATGTACCTACCATCACATCTCGCACTTGAATAACGTCGTGCTTATCCAAGTATTTTGGTGCTCTCTCACTCTCTTGTAGCAATACGGTTACTACCCGCTTCTCCTAGTCTGCATGATGCAAATTTCACAAAAATACTACTAAATATAATTATTCATACATATTTATTTCTTACAATGGCACACTACATCAATGCAAGATATCGATAAATATTGCAGCACTAAATAGGCAACAATAATTTGCAACCAGGAAACTGCAGTTGAAAAAGTGCAATACATTGAACATAATCATACTATTTTTTAAAACTTAATCTCTATTGTACATGTTATGTAATAAAACCGTATAGGAATATGATGTCCGTAGAACCTGAAATGCAAAGAAAACTGTCATTAAATACCTACTTAATATGATTTAATACTTCAGCTGCGTAATCGGTGTCGTCCAATATTCCATAGGTACCCAGAAATATTTGTACTTTAAAACGTTCATCAAGAGGCAATAACAAACAATAATAGCTTCTAAAAGGAATTTTCAAATGTAATATCCTAAGTGTTTAGATTTTGCCAGCGCAACATTTTTCGATTGTAACCAGGGAGCTTGCCTATATAGCAATTTTAAGAGCGACATTGCCTAAAAATTACGAGACGTCTGTCGAGTAATTTTTCAACAATTTCACTAGCTAAATTGGACACCTCGAGTCTACAATCGACAAACTTTGCCAGGTAAAATCTAAACTCGAACGATATTCATCATGACTATTTCACGACTTTTCCTCACAGTTTTTCTCGTATATCTTGGCGTATTTTGAAAAGAATTCCATTGACGCTCGTACTTACAGCGCTGCCAAATTGCTGATATAGGTATTCATTTTACTTTTATTAACAAGCGTCAACTTTTATGTAGAATAAAATTTTCTAAAGTATGTACCACGTTTCACGCTTTCACACTGCATGATGTAGACAGCGTTGGTAAAGAATATCGGAACGACCCAGATTGTTAAGGTAAGTAACTGTAGGCAATAGTAATTTCTCCTATCTTACGTTCATAAATGTTCTAAGAGACATAAGAAGAAAAGGCCCGATATTTAATTTTAGTGGTGTTTGAGCTCTGAACATCATAATGTGACATAACTGTTTCACTTTTGTGCTGTACTCATACCATCTGCTTTCCCAAAGTGCATCCGCAAGTGCAGTACTCTAAAATTAGCAACCAGAAAAAAACTTCATAGCTCCCAATATTTGGTTCTTTGTATCATACCTCAAACTGTATAATTTCTGCATACCAGTAATAAATAAATAAATTCACCAGTGTGAATATCAAATGCACACAAGTATTCATTTGTTGTAAAACGGTAAAATCCTGTAAAAGAAAAAACTAGTCTGTTGCATCAGTTAAAAAATATATCTTGAATTATTCAGATGTCTCAGATTAACCGACAGTTAGAAACAAGGTTACACTGTCAAAATTATCCAAAAAGTGCAACTTTTTTTGACTGAACAACCATTGTTGTACGGCTTATCTGGTACACTGACTGTATTGTATTTAACAAACCGTTATTAATTTAAATGATAAGGCTGCAATATGAATAGTAGAAGTACAAAAAATTAGAAGTTGCACGAACTTCATCAAATTGTCCACTTTTTCAACGTATCTGTAAAATAATGATTAATTTAGTGCTTTATTTATTGGCTGCAGTCTTTTTTCGAATACATAAACGTTTAGGACACAGAAAACTTCCGAAGCGACACAATACTGAAACTGCATTGAAATTGGGGGTACTGATAGATTCAATGACGATATTTACCTTCGTTTCTTGAGTCAAATTTAAAATTGACATTACTTACATAATGTAGCCTGTAATTTGGGGTGACAAAATAGTGCAGTATCTATCTACTTATAGAAACGATGCGTAACAGAGAGACACTGAGCGGAGCAAATTGTGTTTGGGTAATATGAACTACATTATTGTCTATTGCTAGCAGTTGCAGACGAGAGAAGGTAAGTACTTCGAAAAAGAGGTCTCAAGATTAGGGCGCATAAGACAATAAAAGTTATCGCAACGGGAGAGAAACATCTTCAAGAAGTACGACCAGATTTTGCAGGAAATCGAGATATTCAGGCTCACTGACATGGTTGGGTAACACGACAGGACTAATAAGTTGATCTCCTATCAATCCCGCCCATTCATTCACAGAGAATCGATGCTGGTAGTTAGTGCGCCGTACCACTAGAGGATTCTCATCTGCCCACATATGAATATTACACATACACTAAAATTCTGGTAAACATGGATTCGTCGCTCCAGAGATTGTTTGGCAGAGCATCTTCGTTGTCCAAAATCCATTTGCAAAACTACTCTGGGTAGAAAATAACCGCATTCTCACATTTGTGAGAAGAGATGTAACTTCAATGCCTTGTGCCACAAAAAACTATTAGGTATACGACGAACTTCATGTGCAAGAAAGAACTGGCGGACATAAGGCGCAGCAGAAAGGGCATACGCACTTTAGGTTTTTGTTTTGACTTTTACAATCAGTGACAAATAGTCCAAGATCTCGTCGTGGCAAGTGACACTAGATATGGAACATCAGCGAATGATCCACAAATTCTTGGTGAAAGAAGGTATAACATCAGTAGAAAGTTTACAAAGATTGGATGCAGTATGGGAAAAACATCCTCTCTCGTGCTGGCATATATGAATGATGCAAACAGTTCCCTAGGGGCCGCGAATACGTCTCAGACATACCGCATAACCACGTTCAGCCAACGTTAGTGACTGAAGCGAATGTCCGTCGTGTAGATGATGTGATTTTGGAAAACAGGCGAATCAATGTTCGAAATATCGCTTCTGCTATAGGGATAAGTTTTGGAACTGTCATTACAATTATCCATGATCGCTTTGACTTCCGCAAAGTTTGCTCTAGGTGGGTCCCGAAGACGTTAACTTTTGTTAGAAGGCTTACCGTGTTTCTGAGGCTACGACGCCGACGTTCTGAGTTGGAAGGTAACGAGTTTCTTCTCGAGTTTTTCGAATGGATAGTAACCTATGATGAAGCCTGGGGACACTATTTTACACCTGACTCAAAAATATCGAGAATGTAATGGCGAAACAGAGATTCCCCGCCGCCAAAAAATTCAAAAGTGTTCAATACGTTGGAAAAGTGTTCTGGGGCTTACACGACGTATTCTGCTTCAGAATAATACTCGGCTAGAACCACATATGGCTAATTTGACGATTACAACACTAACCAAAATGGACTGGGAAATATGACCCGCCCCCCACACAATCCATATTTGGCGTCAAGTGATTTCCACCTGTTTGGACAATATCTTGGTGGACGCAAATGCACAAATCATGAACATTTAACTCACGATGTCCACCGCTGGCTATATAGTCAGGATAAATATTTTTATACTACTGGTATAGAGCTCTGCCATCACAATGGAATAAGGGTCTATCAATTAAAGGTAAATACTCTCAATTTTTCTGTCACTTTTAGAACGCATGGTAGATCCGCCGTGCTTCTGTAATATTCCTCGTCTAGAGTACCCGGTTCTAAGGATCACACGTTTATGTATTCAAAAGCATACTGCAATCGGTCAAATCATTCGACCTTTGCTTAACTATTACCTAATACTCACTTTATTATGGTTTGATGCTCCTTTATACATTCAACCATAGAAAATTCGCTGCCAGCCCCAATTTCAACATTTTTAATGCTATATTGCAGTATCTTCAGTTGGCCAACACAGAACGTCATAAGGCCGTAGAAATAAATGTCAGTAAGCAGCATAGCGTAGGTTCCACTTACTACCCAGAGAGAAATGATAATGTACGCTAATTCATGATGCTTGCTCTTGTCAAATGGTACCCACATAAGAAGCGGATAAATTCTGGTACGCGTAACAGTTCCGTTTATTATAAGTGTTTCTGGGGGATGTAAATATTCCTTTACAAAGGGATGTGCCGTGTAAAAGACTACTGATGCAAAGAAAGCACATAAAATTAATAGTACTGTAACTTTGTTATACTGCCTTGCGTTGCTTTCGTATATTTCCATTTTTTCTTTGTCTTGCCCACTAAGCGATTTTTTTTCTCTTTCATAAATTACGTCTACAATGTCAGAGGCCTTCTTTCCAGTGACGACTACTATTTTTACAAAAGACAAGCTGTTGAACATGATAAGCGAAATATTTTCGAAAAGACCATCCACGTCATCATCATCAAGGAAATGTGTTTCGATTACCAGGCTAACAATGAAGGAAATAAAATGCGTTCGGGTAATACCACAATAAAGTCGGTAAAGATTTCTTTTGTAGAAAGAAGAAGAGTCGAATTTCAGTGGCCATACACCAAATAGTACTAAAGCATACATAATTGCTCTCATATGCCTATGGTCGTTCATCTTGTTCTGAGCTGCCGAACACACTAGCTCGAAATTAACACAAAATTCAGGTGAGATATATTAATAGTCTATGCCGAGCACCGCCCAGGTATTTTGTAGATGAGGTACCCATCAATTACACCAATAAAAAACTGTCTGTGACAAACATGAGAATACCCAAAAATTGATGTAATTACAACTAAATTATAAGAGGACCCAAGTCATAGGTATGTAAAAGTTATGTTAGAAACAGGTAAATATTATCCCAAAATTACAACTCTAAATTGCCAAAGGCCAGCCGCTAATACTAAAATATGCAAGACGTAGACGCAATCTAATATTGACTCTGAAACATTAAATAAAAATCTAATGTTTGTAGCACATGTTGGTAAAAGAACTGACCAGAAACTCGGTCTTTTTAAACCTGAAAGAAAAAAGGAATTTAAGTTGCAGGATCATTTTTCCTATAGGACAGCAATTTAAGCAAAATACAATAGTATGCCAGATATTGAAACAATAACCTTTCTCGTTATAATTTGATAGCAGAAAGCTGCACCGTCAAAAGCCAAAATATTAAATTGCAATACAACATAGAAAAAAACACGACTTATTCAAAGGTTGGAACCCCTTTTATACAATCGGCTCAAAGACGGATACAAGTATAGATGCTATATGCAGTTTAAGTTTTTCTAATACATTAGATTTATAGGCTTCCGTTTGTCGCTTCCAAGATCCACGCTTTGTGTACACAATAACTGAACTGCTTGTGATTTGAACATTTTTAAAGTTTAAACGAAGATTCTAGATGATCATTTAATTTATAACCAACATACCATGTCTCTCAGAATTTCGAGTTTCCTACTGTAATAATAATAATATTAACATTAATATCAATAAGAATAACAACAACAACAACAACAATAATAATAATAATACCCTACCACCTTTTCCACAGAACTTTCACGTTTCACATTTTGAACTGCCTTGTTTTTCTATACTTCACCCACATCTGGTGTATTTGACACGTCGAAGTCTTTATGCTCTACTACATCCAACTATTTTCTCCTGAAGGAATCCCCTTATGAGCGAAATGGTTATTGTTTTCAATATAACAGGGTTCAACGCGAAGCCGGCTGATGGTAAACACTCAGATCTCAGATTAGGTATGTGAGTGTCTTATCACGTAGGACAACGTCATACGTCGTGCTGGTGCTAATTGTTAAAACGTAGTAAAATACAGAATATGGGGAATAATACCGAATATTCGGAAACAGTCGTATATATTTGGTAATAGCAGAATATTTGGTAACAACAAGCAGCAATCAAATATTCGACAGCCATTTGTGGCCAAATTTTCGTTATTCGGCATTCCCAAAAATCTGTGATCGGTACATCCCTAGTTGACAGGTGCCCTCATAGACTTAAACCCTGCTTCTTAAAACTTATGGCACATTGGAGTAATGCCAGTGCGTCGTGAAGTCGTGATCCAGTAATAGGAAATCGCGTTGTTTAAATCTGCTAGCTGCCCTTTTCTATTTTGGGTTGTCGTAGTAGTTCATTTTTCTCCATCTATCCCACTTTTGATCTATCCCGAAATATTTGAAAAATTTTATATCGTCAGCGAGTACTGGAATATACGGTAAAATTAGTAAAAACTATTGTGTAACCAAAAGAAAAAAATAGCTAACGTATAATAAGTACAAAAAGCGTTCTATATTCAATGTCTCCTCGTTGTAATTAAATTATTTACCACATATTACCACATAATTAATTATTATCTATGCCAATTACATAAATGAGTAGGTACCTATGTAGTTGAGGTACAAGACTCTAGACTACGAGTATTAGTTTATGAGAACATTTTCCTATGTAATTAAGAAAAATACATAATGTGGAAGTAAATTCAAGTGAACTTTAATTACACAAATGTTAGAATTTTATAATTCACCATTCACGTTCCGACAGCAGTATTAATAAATAAGGAAAAATGAAACGTAAGTTGGCAAAAAGTACGTTAAACGAACCTCTCGAAGGCCTAAACGGATCTTAGAGCCATGAAAGTAACCGCATAGGTACTGCTTTTATCGTTTCAATACTTGGATACAACGAAAAAAAATGTGAAGGGATGTGCAGGGTTTAATGTGCATAGCTTATATACTGCTGAAATCAGAAAAGAAATCTCTGTTCAGATATACAGGTTGTAACTGAAATGCATGGCCAAATTTCAGGAGCGTGGTTATTGCAACAAAGCAATGAAAAAGTTCTTATGGACATGTGCCCAAAAATGTACCCCTAAAAATTTACAGCAATTTTAAAATTGATACAATCGGACAATATTAAAATATGTACCTAGCTATAACTTTTTAGGGGTGCATTTTGGAACACATGTCCATAGGAACTGTTTTCATTATTTGGTTTCATACATCACACTTAAAGTTTGGTCAGGCATTTCACTTATACCCTGTATAATAATACCGGGTGTCCGGTTAAGGTTGACGACCGGCTATGGCTTAGTAACTATTCATCCTACAGCTTTCTAGAACCAATTTTATTGAATTTGGTCTCGTTGGAAAGGAAATTTATAGCGTAAAAGAAATCTGCATTTACACTTGAATTTTATTTTACGAGGGAGCTGCCAGATGGCGTTATTTCGAAACTTACGAAATTGTCAAAATGGCTAAACAGTATTTTGATTACAACTTTCGGTTTGAGACATTCTGTTCTCCATGCTATGTGTAATAACAGCATGTTATGAGAATATACCATTCCATTCAAAATTTGGTACCTGTGC
The DNA here is from genome assembly GCA_963966045.1 of Xestobium rufovillosum. Taxonomy (NCBI): domain Eukaryota; kingdom Metazoa; phylum Arthropoda; class Insecta; order Coleoptera; family Ptinidae; genus Xestobium; species Xestobium rufovillosum. The sequence goes on from OZ014493.1 coordinate 34,906,674, forward strand.
ACTGAGATTTAATTAAACCATATTCTTGAAAACTTCCGATTTACGGCATTTTGTTCTTAATTCTATGTGTAATGGCAGCATGTTATAAAAAATATTCCGTTCCATTTACAATTTTTGAGAAAATTTGACAATTTCGTAAGTTTCGAAATATGTATCGCCATCTGGCGGCTGTCTTGTAAAAAGAAATTCAATTCAAATTACTCTATAAATTCCCTTCCCGACGAGACCAAATTCATTAAAATTGGTTCAAGCAATCCGGAGATATGGCATTTTTGGTGTAAGGGAATTCTTTCCTCTCCCCAGCACTTATTTCAGAAGTTGTTAAACTAATTTGCACGGTATTACGAGGAGATTTTGAGAAAGCTAAAGGCTACCTACATCTCCATTTGAAATGCATTGAAAATGCGGATTGTCTATTTTCTTTTCAAATTGTGCCCCCTAGCGGAGAAAATTGAAAGTTAAAAATATTTTAGGTGGATCTTTCATGTCCACTTTTATCAGATTTTTTTTCCAAAAGCTATAGGATGTATAGTTCCTAAGATATAGCCGGTCGCCATCCTTAACAGGACACCCGGTATATCAAATTCAAATTCTGATGGAGTATCTAAAATGTTGCAAATTTCGTATCTACGAAAATTACGGTATTTCCAAAAAGGAGATGGGTAAGGGATGGTCAATATAAGTACCTATAACCAATAACCAATATTCAATGATCAATTCACACTAAATTTTTTGTTAGCATTGCCTCTTCCACATTTAACTCACTTAGTTCATAAGAATAAAAAATTGCAATTTTAGATTATCTGCATTTTATTGTTATAAGTATGCAAGTGATATTCAATAATACAAATCAAGTGCAACTGTGCTATTAATAATAAATTTTATTAACAATTTTAAACAGAGGTGCCAAAACTGATGTATACATACATAAAAATGAATTTTTAATTCCCTTGGTACAATTTATAAAACAAAATTGCATGTGAATATGACGCTCGTAAAATCTGAAAGGTAAAGAAAAATATTTTACTATTCATGCATAACTCGGCCAATCATCCGTGCCCACGAGATGCCCAATAATTAAATAGAGAGACGTGGCATTTGTCACCGCATCTCGCATCTCACAGTGGTCAGTATTCAACTTTTAGGGGGACAAAAATCTGAAATTCTCTAAATGAAGTCAAAATAATCGTTACAACACCATAAAAATAAGAAAAAAAATTATATGTGCACAGGGGGTTGTTTTCGGGGAATGAAAATAAATTCGCGTTCAAATAAAACATTAGCAATTTTTAAGTTTTAAAGGGTGTTTAAAATTCTCTTTTATGGTAGGATGTTCCAGTTTGGTTCATTATAAAACTCTTAGGAAAAACCCATTTATCTTTATTAGGTGAAAACCTTCAAGTGAAGTCATCAGCGTCTAAGAACCTATGCTTTTGGCTATCTATTTAATGAAACGAACTAGGCAACCCAACATGCATTCCTAACGCTTGGTTATACAACCAAACATACACTGGTTGAGTAGAGTGCGATCCCTTTCAGCTTCCATAAATTTCCACTTTCTTTGTGTCGTTCTCATTTAACAAATTTTTTCAGTTTTATACATTTGTTGTAAAATGGAATAGCTACTATTTCCAGATATAACTAAAATTTTTATCAAAGACAAACACTGGTACATAATAATTCCGATGTTTTCAATAAGATCTCCAAGTTGATCGGCACCCATTAAGCATGTTTCTATCACCAGACCTAAGACGAAAGAGAGCAAATCAATTCGTATAATAAAACAATAAAGTCGATAAAGTCGATAAAGATTTCTTCTATAAAAAGAGGAAGCTTCAAATTTTAATGGCCATATGACCATTACTGCTAAACAACATTTAACCAATTTCATGTGTCTAAAATCGTCCATTCTTTTCAAACGTGTGGGTAGTTTTGAGGGAGTGCCGAACAAGAATATTTTCCAAACAATGCATACTTCCATACATACAAAACTAGACACTTAGGTAAACTAGATGATATTTATATGTATGTGATTATTTCCTCCTAATAAAAACATACAATTAAGCATCATTATAAGGTGGGTGTTGCACGTTATAATGATGTAATCAAGTAGCAGCAGGATTATGTTCCCAAACAATTAACCACAAGTAATAATTATGTTAAGTAGAACTAAGTAAATGCAATGGACTGCTAATTGGACAGATTTTGGAACAAACTTTTAGAAAACGGTTAAATATAGGTTTAAAGGAAACTTTCATTAAGTGGAGGTGGTTAATAAGAGGTACTTTGGTAAAAGACAATCCAAGAAGATTGGTCGCGACTTTTACTTTCTGGCGACGTAAGACTGGAGAAATTCTGTTGTGCCATCATCATGGTAAGACTTGTTTTGGACATGCACCACCATCCTTTCCTATCCTGAACTAACCCACACATTTCCGCGAAAGTAGAACATCCTGCATCCTCTACTATTGGCGAACAGTAGTGTAATCTGGTACTGCCTCCTGAAGGAGGAAACACAACCACAAATTCTTTGTCACGCCGGACGCCGTTAGAAGGAAAACAGTTTTTTACCGTTTTCCATTCGACAAAATGGTGTCGTCAATCTTATGGTCAATGGTCAGTGCTGCCAATGGTTTGCAGTGCAATAATTCACTGGAAAAGTAGTGTAGTAAGTAGTACATCTTTTATTCCAATTTACAAATAAACAATTTGGGGAATTTCTAATTTACTGACCAACATACAAACCCACTGACCACACACTTGCCGCCATAGCACAAGTTCGAAAATGCATATCCCACTTCGTCTTAACGTCTTTAATTTACTACCAAGAAAATCCACCCCCAATTTGCCACGTGCTATTCACGTCTGTCCGTTTCAGATACATAATAATATAATTATATTAATAATATAATTATATTAATAATATAATTATATAATATAATTATATAATAATATAATTCTATCCCAAAAGCTAGGTTAAGTAAGTAAGTGACACTGAGATATGTTAAGAGTACAATAGCCATTTTTTGTTTTATTGGAATCTGACATTTGTGACGACACACTTTGTGTTGTCAATTGTGTAGAATTAGCAAAGTTTTAATGAATATTATTCGTTAAGATTTGAGTACATGACTGCAGCACATTTACAATAAATTTTCCAATTTTTTTCTTCTATAGAGTAGAGGTTATTTTCACATATTTAAAGGTGTTGGATTATTTTCTATACTCCCGTTGTCCGCGCAGTCTAGTTTCATATTTTGTTTTCTGTACCTACTTGGCTCAGTGGGGGGGATTTAGAGAGCACGTGCTAAGCAAAAAATGTTTCTGCTTTCATGAATTAAAACAAAGTTTGAACATTTTTGACTTAATAATTTCTGTGCATTTGTGTCTAAATTTAGTGCAGTTTTCGTTTTTGATAGGAACTATTTTATTTCTTCAAAAATTGTCACAAAATGGCTCTCGGTGGGGCGCTTCAAGATTCGGAGAGTAATTCTGATAATCATAATAAAAACCTTAATCTTGCAAACGATAGTGATGATCTAAAACGGGAGAATAAGTGCGGTGAAGACGACAAAGGTTTGTTAAATACAATATTTCAAGCAATTTGAGTTCATTTTATTGGCATTGCTGCAGTAATAAATTAGGTAGTTACGTAATATTCCTGCAATGTAGATATTTACTTAACCAAGTCTCAAATTTGTTAACGTCAAGTCTATGTGTGTTTTGTATTTTGAATCTTATCTGCATTTATGTTGAAGTAGAATTTTGGCAGTTCGGGGTGTGAACTGAAGGGTGATCATTCTGCTTTTTGCAGGTTAGGTATTTGGGGCTTCATAAAATAATGATGCAGTCTGTCCATGAAGTAGGTGTTTGTTATCATTATTAGGTTTCTTACTACAAACAATTTTGAATAGTATTACATATTTTTTTTATTCAAATTAAAAATTATTTTCACTTAGGCAAGTAAATACAAACTATCCCAGGTCTTATGGGCAGCACGGCACAGCATCTCACCTATTAGTGCAGTTTCCGAGGATAATTTTCCGATTACACGATGCATGTGAAAAGCAAGGTGACAAGTAATTTTTAGAGGTTGGCTGTATTTTTAAGAACGATTATTTTAGAGGCAGGTTGCGAGCTCCAGGTTGCTTAATTTTTTCTGACCTAATTTTGTGTTTTGAGACCAATTACTCCTACCGAACAGACTCGTTAATTTCGTTTTATTGTCATTTTTGTGCAAAAATTTTTTTTTCCAGATTTGGGCAATGACAAAAGTACTGATGTAGAAGAAACGAAAGGTATGATGTAATGTTTTCAATACTTGTCCCCATTTACCTATTGTACTAACTACCTAAATACTGCTACTTCAAATTTCCATATAATGTAATTTTGTTACCTTCTTTGTAATTTATTTATTATAAATTTTAAGCCAGCATCATCAGAAATATATACAGTGTGTTGTATAGTGTAGAACTGCTAGATTTTATCGATACATTGTTTTATATGGATATTATCGGTAATTAGGATAATGTTGATATTTTCAAAGAATCTTTGCTATCAGTACCTACCTACCGTTGAAAGTATCAAAGTTATCGATGCTATCGGAAATATCGATGTATTTTCACTATCGATAAGTATTTTGTATTTTTCCAAATACTTGTAGCACTAGTACATTATATTTTGTCGATAACTATCAGTGTGTTGATAAATATCGATTTTTATTGATAGTTGTCAATATGTATATCAATGGTTACCGACATGATGTACAGGACTTCAAAAATCATCATTCAGGCAGCAGATAATAATAATAATAATGTGTCTATTTCACTATCTGGTACAAAACTTAGATATCATTGATTGTTTCGTTATGTTACCAAACATACCTACTTAAGAAAGTAATATTCTCTTTCTCCAGCATTCTGTTTGTATTCTAAAAACAATTTTGAACTATGAACTCTCGTAAGTTGTGTATATCTATTTCAATGATTAGTGTAGTTGTCACTTAAAAGCATGAATTAGTCAATTTGGTTTCCAAAAGTTTTACGTAAACACCTAAAGTATGAATTTGATTTTAGAAAACAAGTTGACTAAAGATGTCTACGAAGAAAAAGAGAAGGATGAAAGTGAGTCAGATAGCAAAAGTAAAGATGAAGTTGTTTTCATCCAGGATATTGGGTTTTCTGTGAAAATTGTCAGTCCTGGAGCAGAATCTTTTGATATTCAGGTAGGTATATTTAAACATTTCATAAAGGCAGGGCATAAATATGTGTATTTTCAGTTCAGGTTCAGAACTAATTTTAATATTAATTTTATTTTATGGTCATAGAAGTGAATTGGTTATAGAACAGTCAGAAAGTTCAATAAATTTAGTTTTAAAAGAGTTTATCTCGTACAATCATTTTTTGGTATACCATTTTCAAAATATACAGGATGAGTCAGACCACCCGTTCACTATCTTTTACGGGGAAAGTATCGGAGCTACGGACTTGGGAAAAAATCCTGCTAAGTAAAATGCTCGTGGAGAATTTAATGAAAATATTTCCATTTTTCTCGGAGTCGCCCCTTCCGAGATAATAGGGAGTGGGGGTGTGTTTCTCAAGAATTTAAAATAGGATGGGGGGTCGTGTGATACATCATTAAAAAGGAATTAGAAAAAGAAGCATTTTTTATCAAAACATTTTTTCAAATATTCCAACCGTTTCAAAATATAAAAAGGGCTGCCAATTTACAAAAAAATTGGGGGTTGCAAACAATTTTTCTTGTGATCAACCTCAACGATTAAGAACGAAATCAAAACTAGCTTATGATTGTATAAGAGTTTGCCTTTCGTATCATGTATTACAAAATGTTATTATTGCTAAAGAACCTTAAAAATATTCGAACTTTGGTGGCATTTAGCTCTGAAAGAAAGCTTTTTTGGATATTAGTTTATATGACAAACCCCCGCTATTTTGAAGAATTCTATACCGGGTGACCACGAGATCAGGCTCACCCATATAACATTTTTGTTTTTCAAGATATTAATTTGAAATTTGGGACAGTTAAATGGTATGTAAATCTGTATTATTTGCAACAGTTAAAATTTTTCTGGCACTTCCGGTTTCACCGAAAATGAACCCATGCTCGAATTTTAAATGGAACAGCCTGTATATTTTTACATTTTTGGAACCATAGTGTCATTCTAGATACGATAGGGCCACTTTTGGGTAAAAACATTACCATAAAAAATCTTTAGACGCAAATTCAATCTTGCATCCATGACTGAAAGAAAAACATTAAGTCGGGGTCCTAAACTAGTGTAAAAACAAGATCATCAAATTAGGCCAAGTAGTTTTTCTGCTACAGCCATCTAAAAATCTAAGACACAGTTTTTCGGGTATAAGTCAATTTTTTAAATGGAACTATGATGGCTCATCGCGATATTTCGATAGAGCTATTTTTTACGAACCATTTGATGCCAAACACGATATCTTTCAATCAAAAATTCTAGGAGGTATATTTTCCTTTGCATTTACTAAATAGTAAAACAAGTGAAAACTATCATATTTACTCGAACATTTATTATCAACAGTAAATGTAGCATTCTTCCCCTGCTTCATCTAAAATTTATTATGAATAGAACAGATTATAATAATAATAATTATTATGCATTAGTATAAAATAAAGTCGGTACCTGGGTACCCTAAGTTGGCTTAGACATAAAGTACAGAAACAAAGGAATTCCTTGACAGTAATTGGAATTCATTTGTTCATTTGCTTATTGTACCCAGGTACCTACTTTATTTTATACTAATGCATAATAATAATTATTATAATCTGTTCTATTCATAATAAATTTTAGACGAAGCAGGGAATAATGCTACGTTGCTACGTTGACTGTTGATAATAAATGTTCGAGTAAATGGGTTAGTTTTCATTTGTTTTACTATTTAGCAAATACAAAGAAAAATATATCTCCTAGTATTTTTGAATTAAAGATATCGTGTTTGATATCAAATGGTTCGTAAAAAATAGCTCTATCAAAATACCTCGATGAGCCATTATGGTTCCATTTAAAAAAATTGACTTATACCCGAAAAACTATGTTTTAGATTTTTAGATGACTATAACGGAGAAACTTCTTGACCTAATTTGATGATTTTGTTTTTACACTAGTTTAGGACCCCGACTTAATGGTTTTCTTTCAGTCATGGATGTCTAGTTAGATGCAAGATTTAATTTGCGGCCAAAAATTTTGTATGGTACAGATTTTACCCAAAAGTGGCACTACCGTATCTAGAATGACACGGTGGTACCAAAAATGTGAAAATATACAGGCTGTTCTATTTAAAAATTCGAATGTTGGTTCATTTCTGGTGGAACCGGAATAGCCAGAAAAATTTGAAGTCTTCCAAATAATACAGATTTACATGCCATTTAACTGTCCCAAATTTCAAATTAATATCTTGAAAAACAAAAATGTTGTATATTACAAAAAATATAACTTTCTTTATTTTCTTTTTATATGTATAATTGCAATAAATTTAATTCTGAGCATCGTATTATTGAGTATAACATGCTATACTGAACATAAAATTTTTATATTTTATTAATTTAGTTTTTGTTACTTTTCATAACAATTTATTATTCTGTACATGTTTGTATTTCACGACAGGTTTCAAGTATGGAATTGGTGCAAGAAATACACCAGCTTCTCATGGACAGAGAAGACACGTGCCATAGAACTTGTTTCTCATTACAGTTAGATGGAAACACATTAGATAACTTTGCAGAACTGAAAAATATCGAAGGCTTAAAAGAAGGTTCTATAATAAAGGTAGTTGAGGAACCGTACACAATGCGTGAAGCTCGAATTCATGTCAGACATGTGAGAGATCTCTTAAAATCCTTGGATCCCGCAGATGCTTATAATGGCATGGAATGTAACTCGCTTAGTTTCTTGAATTCTGTTACACAAGGTGATATTTTAGGTGGGTGTTTATTTAACGCTTACTATGTTTTTGTAACTTTTCTAAACGGTTTGTTTTTAGAAAAGAAAAAGATGCGGCCGGAAAGTGTTGACTGCACTCCACCAGATTATATAATGCCCGACAGCAAGGATCGCCCTCTTACGGCTTTGCAGCCACAGCTTAAAGAGCAGAAAGTGCCACCCTGCGTGAAGGTATTTTTTTCGAAAAGCCATGCGTTGTTGCAATTATTTCTGGTTATTGTAGGTACTTACCACTTCTGCTTGGAACCCACCCCCAGGATATCGAAAAATGCATGGGGATTTGATGTATCTTTACGTCGTGACCTTGGAAGATAAGCATTACCACATATCAGCCTGTTCTAGAGGTTTCTACATCAACCAGTAAGTGAAACGAACTTTAAAGATATTAATGTTTTTATAATTATTTTATAATAGGTCGACGGAGGAAGAATTTAATCCAAAACCGGCTAGCCCTAGTCACTTGTGCCATTCACTCATAGAACTGTTAAACCAAATATCTCCTCTTTTTAAAAGGCACTTTGCACTTCTTCAGAAGAAACGAAGTCAAAGGCATCCTTTCGAAAGAGTAGCTACACCATACCAGATATATTCTTGGACTTCTCCTACTTTGGATCACACTATTGATGCTATAAGAGCTGAAGACAGTTAGTTTGAACTTTTTAACTAAGACAATTTTTCCTCCAAAATTACTGTTTTTGTAGCATTTTCTTCAAAACTGGGCTACGAAGAACACATACCAGGGCAAACGAGGGACTGGAACGAAGAATTGCAAACTACGCGAGAACTTCCGAGGAAAACTTTGCCAGAACGTCTTCTTAGAGAAAGAGCAATTTTCAAAGTGCACAGTGATTTTGTTGCCGCAGCAACTCGTGGAGCTATGGCAGTGATTGATGGCAACGTAATGGCTATTAATCCTGGAGAAGAAGCGAAAATGCAAATGTTTATATGGAATAATATATTTTTTTCGTTGGGCTTTGATGTTAGGGACCATTACAAAGAGTTGGGAGGAGATGCAGCAGCCTTTGTTGCACCGGTAAAAGTGCCTTTAATTTTCACTATCAGACAGTGAAATTGAATACAGTGTATTTTTAGAGAAATGATCTTCAAGGAGTACGTGTGTACAGCGCAGTAGATTTACCAGGATTATACACACTTGGCACTGTTGTTATTGATTATCGAGGTTATCGAGTCACTGCACAATCAATTATTCCAGGTATCCTCGAACGTGAACAGGAACAATCAGTGGTGTACGGCTCCATAGATTTTGGAAAAACTGTTCTGTCACATCCAAAATACTTGGAATTGGTAAGTAATTTACCATAAATACATTAGATAGACTTCGGTTATGACGAACTGACGGTTATAAAGAACCAGATTTAGAGTACAACATATGCCCTTTTATAACAGCAGCTGATGACTTGCTCAAACAACTACACCTCGGGCAAATATCCCACCATGCATTATATTACAGATCAAGTCTATGTCTGCAGATTAGGGTATCCTATTCCTAATGTAAATTCTGCCGATGTAGACAGTTTTTTTCAAAACTTGTTCTGTAGGTAGTTATAAGAAAGTAACAACTTATTTTCGTACCTGCCACAGCTGGCATGCGTGCCATAAGTTCGCCATGCATATTTTGGTGGTTAGAGGGTTACACTACAAATTCACCAGAAGTGGGTTCAGTTTCTAGAGCCTGCAATTACTATACCGGGTGGAGATTTAGTGTGTAATCGGTTCATATCTCTGGTACTGCTTAAGATATCAAAATGAAATTTTACACGTATGTGTGGAACGACATGGAGCATTTCGTAAAATTATTTATGTATATACAGGATGTTCACATTCTGAGTACCAGACCAAAGTTATATTTCTTTAAATGGAAACCCCACAAGTATTTGCGTGATTTCGATTCTCCATAAAATTTCAGGAAAATTGATATACTGCATGATGTGGTTTTGAGTAAGGACTGTTAGATATTGACATTTTTGTGTCATTATGGTCCCAAATTTATGAAGCTACTGGCGTCTACTGACCAAAGCCACCTAATTATTTTTTATTGAAAGTGGTTTACACATTGCTGTATTTGTGAAATCTATAAATACTTTCACCATAATACTTAGGATTATACAAGGTGGTTAAGTTATGCAAAAGGGAATTTTTCTCAAAAATTTCAAATAGAATACCATGTATGTATATTATTTGCACCTGACAGTGTTAACTAAGCTTTTAATTGATGTAGATATTGCCAGACCTACTACTGATAGTTTCTGCAGATATTACGGTTGAACATCAAAATTTTTGAATTTCATTATTAGTTTATACTCTTTTTGGCGAATTCCCCCTATTCTGTTGCTCACAACTCACAATAATGTTTATATTTTGTATTTGCAAATTGGTATCAATATAAAGACAATAAATCTTATTGTAAAATTGTTTCTTGATGGTTATATTCTTAAATGTATAATGTCTTTAAAGTTGGGTATAATGTTCAAACAAGGAGTGCCATGGAAGAAAATATTATCTTTAAGAAATAATCTTGCAATGGGATTTTTTGTGTTAATGTAAACTTCATTTGCTAAATATTCTATAGAAACAAAATGCAGACCTTTTTTGGAGTTTTGTGTGACAAAATAGGGGAGATCGTCAAAAATAATGTAAAATACTAACGAAACTGTATTTTTATAATTCAATAGTACATTATGTTGAAACTTTTACTGGTAGACTTGACGATATGCACATCAATAAAAAGCTTAGTAAAATTACCATCAATTTTACGAATAATATACATTTCAAAAATACAGCAGTGTGTGAACCTATTTCAATAAAGAAATTTTATGAGGCTTTGGTTGTAACGTTTAAATTTAACACTAAAACATTTTTCGGATTTTAATACTTATTTATTTAAATTCATATAAGATTATGGTACTTACAACGTGCTAGGAATGTTTGTTATGCTATCTATTTATTTATTTATTCTATTAATGATTAGTTTCTCTCCTTAGCTGCCTTCGCAGTTGTCTTTCGCGGATGCCTCAGTCCCAGCCCTCGGTCATATCTTCTTAGGTCACTGTAGATTTTGTTTCACGTCTAGAATTTGTTACCTTTATTAGTTTATCAGGTTGAATGGAATTTGTTGTGATTTACCTTTTGTATTACCCTGTTTTCTTGTATCTTTGTCACCAAGCTGGGCTCTGGATATGCCTGTATCTACTGGTTTGTTTATATTGCTCTCTTCATTAATTTATATTTACCCTCTTTCTGATCATTTCTGTGCGCCTTATTGTTCATTTTTCGGACTTTTGTATTGCATTTAGTTTACGAAATCGTTGAGGTAATCTGTCAGACTTTAGGACACCTTTTGGGGTTATGTTTTGATTTTGCGGTTTCCCCAGATGTCATGTTTGACGGTCACCTTGGTTGTATGCTTTTCAGTAGCTCAGTGGTGTACTCTTCTATTTCGACTTTCTAAATCGATCCTTTCATTTCTTTATGTCCTTTATTCTCTTTTCTTTCAACTCGAGAGGTTTGCTTAAGGTTTCTATCATCCTTATTATGTTTCTGCTCGGGGTTGCAAGTCTTCAGAGCGTTTCTTTCCATCTATTTGTTATTCTGCACCCGGTGACGCCTATGCTTTTTGATGTTGGTTTAGGAAGTTTGGATTTTCATAGGTTGATCGCCGCGTATTCTTCAGGTGCGCATTTTTTTCAAAATTTGCAATTTCCGCTAGCCATACTCACTTCTAGTCTGACTTTGATTGTAATTGGTTTTGTGTGATCCGGAGAGTTTTTGAAGATATTTTGCATAGCCAAGAAATTGGGATTTTCTCCGGACATATTCCAGACGTCGTTTCAGCCCTAGTTTTGGTTTGTAGGAAGCGTTTTGGACCACGTGCTTTTGGACATTTTCTGAGTAGCCCGCCCATCTGTAAAATCGACCATTGTTACCAGGGCGTTGAGAGTCGCAAGTTACCCAGCGGCCCAGCTGACCATCGATCATCTCTGTAAGGTCAGATAGTTTTTGTCCCCAGTCCGTTTGGAACACCGTGTCCAGCGGCTGGCTTGTAACATTGCGCCCGGCACAGCTTTTTGTGCCAATTTTGTGTTCGTTTTTTTGTCATTTCATGTCGCCCGTCCGATCGAACTTTCGTCTCCGTTCGGCTAGTTTCATATGTAGATGCCTGGCCACGGCTTGTTGTGGTCACCCTGTTTGTTCTTTCGGACTTTTGTAAAATTTATTCATTTATTAACTTTGTTTCTTTTGCTCACGTAGTTAAGTAGTTTATTTTTGTTTAAAATTCATTTAGTCAGTACTTAATAATTTTGGTTCATTTTGTTTATAGTCGCTTCAATAATTTTGCTGAATTTTTAAATTTCATTTTGATTCATAGTAGTATCTAGTTTTTTTGTAGAGATTTAGCGACAGTCGATACTCCCGTTTGCGTCTAATTACGTTGTTAGCGTGCGTGTGATTGACCCGTCTGTGCGCTGCGCGTGCGGAGCTCCATACGTGTAGTGTATTTACCGCATCATCGGCGCCTATTTTTGATTTTCCCTTTTTTTAGCGCAACGTTAGTACCGGGTGTCTAAATTTCACCCAGGTTTATGTTCATTGCTTTTTTTTAATATTCATATATACATATATTCATTGATAATTAATTTGTTGATATCATTGTTTTTTTAGTATTATCTGTAGTAATACAATAAGTGGTCTGGAATTGTCGGAAATTTTACGAAAGCTGTTGCGTTGCTTGGTAGCCACGAGCAAGCGCTCGTGATCTTTTAACTGTCAAATTTGCACGAGTGGCTAGTAAAAGCAACAGCTTGAGTAAAATTACTTAAAAATTCCAGACCACGAATTGTATTTGACAAGATTATTTTTTGAATCGAAGCAAGGTAGTTCAAAACGAAATTTTATTTCAATTAATTCACGTACAAAGAAATGTGTTGGGAATATTTGACGTTTGGCAGGTACTAAAGTAACTAGATTAAGGCATTCTCAAACCGACGCGGGACAGCGGGAACGGAAGCGGCAGCGGGAGCGTCGCGGGATAGAAACATATGGCGGGATATTGTAGCGGGAAGTTGTTTCGGTGTGCATGGTACAATATCCCGCCATATGTTTCTATCCCGCGACGCTCCCGCTGCCGCTCCCGTTCCCGCTGTCCCGCGTCGGTTTGAGAAGGCCTTTATACATTATAAATGCACCTACAAATTCGAAACTATGGCAACAAGCAACAAGCAAAATTATCGAAAAAAATTACCGAAATAATACACGCTTCTAGACCCAAATGCAATGTTCCTATTGGTCAATTTGACGATGAAAAAAATAATCAGTAGTAATATCACAAGAGAGTGAGAATAACTTGAAAATAATTAGACAGATTTTCGAAAATTTGTCGCCAGGCAATAGACACGAGAGCCCGTAGGGCTCGAGTGGCTATTGCCGAATGGCGACAAGTTTGAGTAAAATGTGGAGAATTATTTTCCAAGTTATTCTTACTTTCGTGTGGTATTCGAAAGATTATTTTTTGACGTTCAAATAAGAAACAACTTTTCAATATTATTCTTTCAGGGCCGGTTGTTAGAAACTTTGATTTGATCCAGATCACGTAATCTCGGATTAAAGCCAACGCGGTGCTACATTTTGATCGGGTTGTTAGAACAAATTGTAACGCGCGATTAGCTGACACGAGTGCTAGCACTCGGATCAACTCCTGTACGTCAGTTTTAGATCAAGTGTTCCGAAATAGGTCAAGCGCACGTTAATTTTTGAAGTTTCTAGCGTATGTACATAACCCCAATTCAGTGTTTTGTGCATTAGGTGCTCCATAATTGGGTATTTCGGCATAATGAATGATAAAAAAATTGAGAAATTTTAACAGTTCTGAAAAGACACTTTTGCCGAGTCTGGTGGAACAGTAACAATGAAGTTTCCATATTTTTATGGTGTAGTCTGTAGTGTAAGGGGAGAATTATGCTAAATTTGTATATGGTTTGTAGCAGGGCCAGTGTGGCATTTTATAATTTTATTTACAATAGTTTTGTTTCAAATCATTGAATAAGTTTCTCACCAGCATAAGACTTCAGCTCTGGCTTCTTTTGTAAACATGAGCATTTTCCTTTGCATAAATCTAGATTGAAGCTTCAAAATTGTAGTGTATATTGTTAATATAATTTGTGTGATAGTCTGCAAAGTATTTTCTATAATATCGATATATTTTTTATTCTTTAAAGCAATGTTTTCATTTATGATCACTACATTTATGTAGGTACCTACTTAATTGGTTCCTTTCTTGCCGCTGTTCCTTTCACGTCTATCCTTTGTAAAATTCCCGATGAGCGAACTGTGCAATTTATGAATTTATTTTAGAAAAGAAACTATAGCGAAGCTGTGGAGGAAAATGAAGAGGTGGATTTGGGAGAAGGGTAAAAAAGAAAATTCATAAGGTTAATACAGTGTGACTGATAAAAAGTGTGCAACATTGTGGGTAACTTTCTTATACTCCAGTAAAATCTAATTTTTCCGGCCAAAAGTTGCTTCCCTATATGAATTAAGATGAAAGTTACTGCGTTGGAAATGGCAGCGACTCTCGTACTCGCTCTCGTACAAATCATAAAGTTCTTTATTTACAAACTTAAAAATCAAAATATTTTACTATGTAGAAGATATTTGAACGAGTTTATCAGACAAGCGGGGACACAACCGATAAGGTATTTATTTCTTGTTTTTTTCAATACAAGAAGAAGGATTTTCAGATCATTTATAAAAGCTGTTTGAGAATCCCTGAGCTCAGTCAAGTTGTAGATTATTTATCTCTTTTATTAGCGAGTGGAGTCCTTCATACTTGTCTCATATTAGTGGAGAGAGAAGCCGGCTCGACATACGAGACAAGTTTTTCTGCATATTATTGCAATAATTTTGTGCACAACACAGATGAAATCATACGCCAATTACCAACTCGTACAGCAGTCAAATTAGAATTTACTGGATTGGGTTATCATATATTTTAAAAAAATCTTCTTGATAACATTGGTGAGTGAAAAACTTCCTTGTGACCATGCCAAATTTCAGGTGTGATGCATATATAGTACAAAAAAAAATAAAAGTGTCCTATGGCAAAAGAAAAAAATATTTGAAATTAATATTTTTGACATGAAATTTATTAAAGACCATAAAATACAAGTAACAAGATTTTGTAAAGGTTTCTTTATGAAATGGATAGCTTCTGACTAAATTGAAACTAAAAATGAACAGAAATTGAAGAAATTATTATAATAATAACAATAATATAATAAATTCATTTGACCCACAAATAACTATGCAATATATCCAAAAATATTTTAATTATTAGAAAGTTAAAGGCACTGGTGGTCATCCTTATTCTGTTCAGCTCAGTGAGACAGAAGCTAGAGTGCTGGCCCTGATGGATAAGGAAATTGATCCACTTCCAAATCCATATGAAGCAATTTTCTTCCGAAAATATTTTGAAGCTACGAGTAGTATTTTGTTTCGATCATACGATCAAAACCATTCTTCAAAACAATTTTAGGAGATATTTCTATTGAAACAACACCTGTTATAGTGGAGGGTGTAGCCAGTACATCCTGCCACATATTTTTCACTACAGCTGTCGGTCCCGTTAGTGTTGCCCAACCAACTCCCGTCTAATCCCGTCATAGAAGACTGAATCAGCTTCACCTAAAAGAAAAGGATTTTCCAGTACAGCTTTCAAAATTAAGTAATTTAAAAATAAGTTGAGTGTGCTGCTTTTCAACAGAAGTCTATATGAAGCAACAGCACTTCATGAATATGAAAATAAAAAAGGACAATTTCGGCCATTAAAAGAACTTTAGGGAGAATAATAATTCAGTAATAATTATAAACTTCAAAATTAGTTTAGGGTGTACAGTACTTCGAAAGTAAAATATATTAATCATAAAGTCCTCAGTCCGAAGACTGGTTGGACGCGCACCTCCATCCTCTTCTATCCTGAGCTAACCTACGCATTTCTCTAAAAGCAGAACATCCTACATCCCCAACTAATTGAGAGCAGTAATCTGATCCGGGCCTGCCCCTACTTCTTTTAATTCCTATCTCCGACTCTAGTATGTCGCGAACTATTCCTTCGTGTCTCAGAAGGTGCCCTACCAATCTATTATTGTCTTCCCTAACTTTTTCTAATACCTTATCTATCCACGTTATCTTCATCGTGCATCTGAAGCACTACATTTCAAACGCATTCTATTCTTTTTTAACCTGCTTCTCTTGTTGTCGGACTCCATACATACGTCTTTAAGTATAGGTACCGAGCACTGATAGATTTGGTTCGATGAGTGATCGGTTCGAGCTAATCTCCAAACTGGTGCAAAAGTTTTTCTACGGCACTTTCTTTTGACAGCCGATATCTCACCAGGATCAGAGAGGTTTGATACAGAAGGTAAATCAGACATCTGGAATATTGTAATGATGGATTGGAGATGAAAATATTTTAATCGTATTCAATTTTATTTTCATTTCACTCAGCCCATGACTCCGCACATGCCAGAGTACATGAAGAGTATCGATACATGCCATTATACCTCGCAATGTTATATCAATGATATGACTGGAGTGAGTGAAGAAGGATCCGGAACCCAACGGATTACTACACCAATGTATTAACGATGCCGCCACCATGGCTCTAGATAAACCGGCCAAGTAGCTGGCTGTTTTTATTATAGATTGTACTTTTAATGTAATGTCATAACGTAGGTAGGTACAACTTGCTAAATAAAGGTTATATTATTATCTTTCTTATAACGGGCTATACATTATGCTGCAGCGTGTAGGAACGATGTCACCCTCCTTATATCTGTGTTAAAAATTGTTAATAATTTTTGATGAACAAGGAAATCCTTTCCTAAAAAGTATAATGACTTCAAAAAGGTGTTTGTCTTTTTATGGTAAGAGCAATAAAGCTACAATTTATTTGAAAATACCTACTTTTGTGCATCATGCACAAATAAGTTAAGCCACTTTATATTTACATTGCATACAGAAGCTACTATGTATTCGATCACATGCATATTCTCAATAAATACACAACAAATTCTTTTTACTTAGGTATGTGCTAGTTTACTTTTCATCAAGAATTTTGAATGCGACATTATCATTAATTTATTGTGGATACCTGTGAAAGAATGCAAAATACCTACCTAATTTCTCTAACGTAAGAATATGTGGACCATCGGAAAATAAGCACAATAAGTAATAACAAATACAAATTCCATTGAATAAAAATGTGGTTATGTTCTCTTTTAAATATTTTTGACGTCCAATTCTCTTTTTATATGGGTACACCACCTAATAATACATTTATTTATATTATTCTATAATGAAAATTATTTACTTACCTTAGAAATAAAGTAGATATACGTATTAACTTCAAAAAGAACACAGAAAATTTGCAACTGTCAAAAGTTAATCCGTGCGGGACGACGAATTATTCTGAACCAAGGTTAATCGCGCGTTACTCACTGATTCGCGTTCTAACAACCCATTTTACAGTTTGAACCGGGTTTGAACCGAGGTTAGCACCGGGATCAGAATTAAAATCAATTCGAGCGTACTAACAACGCAATCTTGATTTAAACCGAGATCAAAAATTCTAGCCTCGCGCTACATTTTGATCTGCGTTCTAACAACCGGCCCTCAGTGTCACAATTTGCGATTAAAACATATATGACATATGTCAAAACTAGAAAACAAGTAGTTTTATCAACAAAAACAAAATACTAAAAAAATTCCCGCTGGGACAAGTTAAGTAAAAAATTCTCACTATAATAATGATTTAATTGGACAGAATTAAACACGTGATCAAAAATACTGTTAATTTATTGGAAAATAGAAACGTCAAAAAATAATCACCATAATACTTAGGATTAAATTATGCAAAAGGGAATTTTTCTCAAAAATTTCAAATAGAATACCATGTATATTATTTGCACCTGACAGTCAGTTAACTAAGCTTTTAATTGATGTAGATATTGCCAGGTCTACCACTGATAGTTTCTGCAGATATACGGTTGAACATCAAAATTTTTGAATTTCATTATTAGTTTATACTCTTTTTGGCGAATTCCCCCTATTCTGTTGCTCAAAACTCACAAAAATGTTTATATTTTGTATTTGCAAATTGGTATCAATATAAAGACAATAAATCTTATTGTAAAATTGTTTCTTGATGGTTATATTCTTAAACTAGCTGGTACCCGGCGCGTTGCTGCCGTTTGACATTTGCTGCAATTTTTAAATTATGTTGAAAGGAAAGAAGTAAAGAAGATATTGTAGAATTGCAGAAATATTCTTTCAAATATATTTCCCGGTACGACGCGCGCCACCTATTGTCGATTGTCAATTTTTAAATTATGTTGAAAGGAAAGAAAATATTGCAGAATTGCAGAAATGTTCTTTCAAATACATTTCCTGGTACGACACGCGTGCCACCTACTGTAAGTTAATTGTACTATGCCTATAACCTTTATTGCAATGGGATGAACGGTATGGCAGCGCATACAATACGAACAAACAAATATTGATTTTTATATTATACAGGATGTTTTTTAAGTGGTGTTAAAATGGCTATCTTTTTAATCTTAATAGATAGAGGTTCGGTTAAATGGGAGAAAAGTTGCGTCTATTCAAGCATAAAGAAGCGCCGTTTGCAGAAGTTTATTATCTCTTTTCGTTTTTGAGATAATCAAAAAAAATTAAAATTTTGACTTTCACATTTTTTGTGTTAATATTTTCCTTATTTGGCATTCAATTTTCACTCTGCAAAAACTTTCTTGGGACGACTTTTCATTCTCTTTCCATTTGTGATAGCAGAAAGTACCTACCACGTTTCGTTTCTTCATTATCATCATCAGGTTCATTTTTTCTTATGGCGCCATCTTATATTTTTCACCATGAAATAGACCACTCTTTTCTGAATAAAATGATATAACATAAATTTGTATGTTTAAATCGCATTTAGGCCTAGAATTTAAATAAAACATGATAAAATTTGTTTTTCCATCTAATCAGAATTGCCGTGGAAACAAGTTTATCTACTTTGTCAACAAAAACGTCAAGAAACATTTTTAATATGATTGTGTTTTATTGGGTTACAATGGATTACTCTAATGACGAAAAGGTTGACATGTTATTTGTTTATGCGATTTAAACATACAAATATGTTATATCATTTTATTCAGAAAAAAATGGGCTATTTCATGGTGAAAAAATCTAAGATGGCGCCATAAGAAAAAATGAACCTGATGATGATTCTGAAGAAACGAAATGTGGTAGGTACTTTCTGCTACCACAGATGGAAAGAGGATAAAAAGTCGTCCAAGAAAGTTTTTGCAGATTGAAGATTGAATGTCAAATAAGGAAAATATAAACACAAATGTAAAATTCAAAATTTTAATATTTTTCGATTATCTCAAAAACGAAAAGAGATAATCAACCTGCAAACGGCACTTCTTTATGCTTGAATAGATGCAACTTTTCTCCCATTTAACCGAACCTGTATCTATTAAAATTAAAAAGATAGCCATGTTAACACCACATAAAAAACATCCTGTATAGCGGTACCCGGCACGCGTTGCTGCGCCAAAGAAAGAAGCACAATGGCAAATATTTATATATTTATTTATTTGTTTATTTATTAATTTTTATTTATTTATTTTATGTATATGGCACGTAACATGTGTTCATAGTATGCGCGTGACACAAGCCGACTCCTAATTTTTACATTTTTTCAATTTCTACACAGGAAACCTGAATATTTCCGAAATAAAAAGTAGTCTGTAATAATCTCTGAAAAGTCATTTACCTCATCAAATTCGGTTCAGCCATTTCCGAGATTAGCCCGGACAAACAAACAGACAGACAGACAGACAGACAAAAAATTGAAAAATGCGATTTTATGTTTTGGTAAAGTGCGAAGAATCATATGAGCTTAGAAAAAACCATGTACTTCGAAATCACAGACACTTCAATTTTATTTATATGTATAGATGTATAATGTCTTTTTAAAGTTGGGTATAATGTTCAAACAAGGAGTGCCATGGAAGAAAATATTATCTTTAAGAAATAATCTTGCAATGGAATTTTTTGTGTTACCTAATGTAAACTTCATTTGCTAAATATTCTATAGAAACAAAATGCAGACCTTTTTTGGAGTTTTGGGTGACAAAATAGGGGAGATCGTCAAAAATAATGTAAAATACTAACGAAACTCTACATTTTTATAATTCAATTGTACATTCTGTCGAAACTTTTACTGGTAGACTTGACGATATCCACATCAATAAAAAGCTTAGTAAAATGACCATCAATTTTACGAATAATATACATGGTGTTCCATTTGAAATTTTTGAGAAAAATTCTGTGTTGCATAACTTAACCAACCTGTATTATCCCAAGTATTATGATAAAATTATTTATAGATTTCAAAAATACAGCAGTGTGTGAACCTATTTCAATAAAGAAATTTTATGTGGCTTTGGTTAGTATGCGTCAGTAGCGTCATAAATTTGGGTCCATAATGGCACAAAAATTTCAATATGTCAGCATTCCTTAGTCAAAACCACATCATGTAGTATATTAATTTTCATGGAATTTTATGGGGAATCCATATTATGCAAGGACATGTAGGCTTTCCATTTAAAGAAATAGAACTTTGGTCTGGTACTTAGAATGTGAACAGCCTGTATATACCTAAATAATTTTGGGAAATGCTCCATGTGGTTCCCACATTCGTGCAAAATTTCATTTTGATATCTTAAATAGTTCCAGAGATATGAGCCGATTACACACTAAATCCCCACCCGGTATATCACGGTTTTTCTGCCTCTAGGTTGACTCAGTCCAAGGAAATAATTCTTGGAGTAATAATAGGCAGCTTGAGACGCAGTAGCATAAAATGAGCCACTTCAACTTATTTCCAGATTCAGACGCCAAAATAAACTTCTTCAACACAACTTGTTTTCATAATTAGTGTTCAGGATCAACGGACTTTCAAATTTCAAAAACACCCTTATTGTTTAAATAACCTCGATTATGGAACATTTCAACAATTTTGTTTCTTGTAATCATTACTTCAAAATGTAATCGTGTACCAATTTAACCCCAAGTATTTACCCCTCGCCTCTCACATTAGGTCCCATCAGGGTTCAAACTGGCCATGACTTGGTGCACCAAGTCATGTCACCCTTGAGACTCGGCAGCTGCCACTCATGGTTTCAGTTTAACCTAAGTCTACTATATTAGTGAATTAGGTAGTGTCGAGGGTATAATTTATGTTGTTTATAGCTTAATACAGCTGGACAACAGCTGAAAATTCTGCCTCATCATGTATTAAATGATAAAGAAGAGGCAGTAGAACTCTGCTCGAGTGTCGAATGCAAAGGTATTATTGGAAATGACGGTAGGCATTATATTTTAGATCTCCTACGTACTTTTCCTCCTGATGTTAACTTCCTCAAATGTAAGTAGAAGCTACATTCTTTCTATTATAATGTTTATCGTTATATACTTTTTATAGTGGATGAAGAGTTGAGCAAAGAGGTAAAAGCGCTAGGCTTCCCCATTGAACACAAACACAAATTATGTTGCCTCCGTCAAGAGCTGATAGACAGTTTCGTTGATTCTAGGTACATGATGTTCATCAAATATGCTGCTTTTCATTTGCAGCAGTTAAATCTTCGTAAGAACGAGGATATATTAAAGAATGCCAAAGATAAACTAATAGAAAATGAAAATGTAGAGAACAATAAAGAAAATAAGCAGGTTGAAGATGATAGTAATGATGAAAAGGTTGGTAAGCAACTGGAAACTGAAGAAGCTAAGAAGATTGTCGCGAGTATGACTGAGGGCAGCAAACTTGAGTGTAAGTGACATATTTTTTATAGGAAGACACTAATGTATACTTCGGGGCCGAAAATCCAGATTAATTTTTTAAGTGGAGCTCTGGTGAGCGAGAGGTGCTGGATAACCAATTTCTAATGACAAAATTGATTGTTCCGCACCTCTGCAATACTCATCTAATAAAAATTAGTTACCTAGTGTTTAGATTTTTCGCTATAAAGTGAAGGTATGATGCTTTACAGAAACAAAGTACAAAAGGCAACTGCCCAAACCTCAATGCGATAAAAAAGAATTAAAGTGAATTCTAAATGAAAAAATATTGAATTTTGCTACAATTGACATAACTTTATTCTATGTAATTTCTAGTGGAAGAAAGCACAAAGAATATCGTGAAAACAGCTTGCGTAGCTGTAGGTTCATTAAAAGAAACAGAGTTCGACATCCGCTTCAATCCTGATGTGTATTCGCCTGGTATACATCATTCTGAAACTCTCGATGCCCCAATTTCAAAGCAGCGGCAACTCGTTAAAGATGCAGCCGACTTTCTCTTAACTGTCCAGATACCTACTTTTGTAAGTGTTTAATTTGTTGCAAAGAGTAATTCCTACTGCATTATTATCAATTTGTATTAGATAAGAGATTGTTTGGATCATTCATCGGCACCTATGGATGGTGTTACTCTCTCGGAAGCCATGCACAATCGTGGTATTAATATAAGGTATATGGGTAAAGTGTGCAATCTTCTGGCAAAAGTAAAGCAGCTAGAGTATCTTCATAGTATAGCTGTGGGAGAAATTTTACTGCGTTCTGCTAAGCACATTTTTACTACATATTTACAGGTATCGATACTCTGCGAAGGAGATTTTATTTATGCGAATTAACTTCTTTATTCTCTAGGGAACAGAGATGATGAACTTATCGGTAGCTGTAGCTCACTTTTTGAATTGTTTTCTTTATTCGGGATCTGTTTCAAATCCACTTCAAGGAGTTGATGAAGTGAGTAAACTTTTTGAAGTTCTTAATTTTTTCTATTGCATACGAAATGTCTTTCCAGTTCCAAAGCAAGAATAATAAGAAGCGCAACAAACGTAGAGGGCGGAACAACCCTCTCATCTGCATAGACAGTAACGAATGGGCTAACATGACTCCAAAATCCTTGTGGTCACAGTTGAGACAAGAACTTAAATCCTACTTCGATTATGATCTATTATCAAACGATGTAGATTCAACGATAGACACCTACTCACTTCAAAAGGTCTCATTACTGCGTTCGTTCTGTGTAAAAACTGGTTTGCAAATTCTCCTTCGTGATTACAACTTTGATTCGAAGATTAAACTCGTATTTTTCGATGAAGACATACTCAATATTTTCCCTATTGTCAAGCACATTAATCCGCGAGCAACTGACGCATATCATTTTTATACGACCGGTCAGAATAAGATACAGCAAGGTTTCTTAAAAGACGGTTATGAACTTATTAGTGAGGCTTTGAATTTACTTAATAATGTGTATGGGGCCATGCATCCGGAGATTGCACAGTGCTTGCGTATGATCGCTCGATTGAATTACATTATGGGTGAGCACGCTGAAGCCATGGCTTACCAACAAAAGGCAGTTCTCATGTCGGAAAGGGTTAATGGCATCGACCACCCTTATACTATTACAGAATATGTAAGTTGATGCATTTTTAAATACCTAATTTTTTTCTTTCCTCTCCAACATTGTGTACAGAACAGGGACTCAAATCAATACCTAAATTAACCCAAACCATTTTATTTTGGTCTTGAAAAACCCAAACAATTTCCGAAATTGGCCATTACAATGGTATTTTTCAGTTTTGATTCATATAATACTTTTTTTATATTCATCATTTAGAGGAAGCAAATGAAAATTTCCAAAATGTTTAATAAAAAATAAAAAAGTAGAACCACCTTAAAAATGTATCTACCTAATTAATTTTTTTAAAGCTACATTATTAGCATAAATTTTGCACATACCCTTCAATCGAAACCATTTTATAACCCTATAAATGGGAACCTGTATTAACCCAAACCGTTTCCAGTTATGCTTGTAAAATCAAAACATAAACCTAAGTCATTTTCACATCCCCGGCACCGTGTCCAAAACCCAAACCTGTTCAAAAGTTTTCGAGAACCCCAAACCGAAATGCCCAAACCCTTATAAAAATGAAAGGGTTTTCAGTTCCTCGTACAGAATGATTTTTTTTATGGTTCATTAGAAGTGTATGGTGAATGAAGAAAGATGCTGATTTGAAAATTTGGCTGTAAACAGAAAACCATAAGATACATTTCTTCAAAATATTTAAAAAAATGTATTTTCGGGTACACCGGAAGTTGACCCTAACTCCCCGCATGTGTTTTTGGATTTACCTGAAAATTGTACGGTCATTTCGTTTAGGTTCCTCATCAGTGTGGCCAGTTTTACAGAACCAAACGTCGCCGCCTTTTTTTGTTAAGTCACCCAATGTTGCCAACTTCAAAAATACAAAGTACAGTGCAACCTCGCTAATCCGACCATGCGCCAATCCGAACCTCCAATAATCCGAACCGCTGGTCTAAAAAACGTTACCTCTATAATCCGAACAAATATTCAAAAACCTCGATAATCCGAACAGTTGTGTACTGAAACAAGCAAAAATCTCGGCAAAAATTGACAATTTTTTCTCCGCGTAAATTTTAAGGTTATGTAAACGTAACGTAAACGTGTGCAAAAATTATTTATAAATACTGAAGGTTTATTTCTTTATTTTTATATAAATTTTATGTTGTATTGCCTTGTTTCTTACTTAACATGCAAAAAATATGTACATAAATGTACTTCATACCTAAACATACATACCTACATATTTGTACTTGGCTAAGAATTGTTTCGATATTCTTCTAGACATTTTATACGTGTGTTATTACCAGTTTTCTCACTAAATACAATGAATATCATTCCTAGCAAAATTTCGCGAGTTTTTAGAGTAATTCCAGTAATCCGAAAATTTCGGTAATCCGAACATAGCCCAGTCCCAATTAGTTCGGATTACCGAGGTTGCACTGTAAAACACAAAAGTACGTTTATTCATCGAGAAAGTAGTGATCTAACCATGGGGTTGTGACGTGCACAAATGGCGCAACGCCACAAATGAGGATCCGGCCGCGACTGAGCTCTAAGCCGAAGATGGAAGTGGGCAATTAAACAGTAAAGGGCGCCAAGAAGTTGATGCCTGATCCTCTTGGAAATAAGACAAAATCCAGCAGCCACAACTTCTAAAAGCTGCTGGTACGTAATAGGGCAAACACAAAAAAAAATTAAACAAATTGTCAAACAGTGATGCCAGCATATAATATTGAAAATGAGAATAATCATACAAAAAAAAAGTCGTAAATTCAATAGCTATTAAAGATTAAAAAAAAATAATGTAGGTGTAATAACCAAACTGCGGGAAATCTAGACGCCCGGTACTAGCGTTGCGTCGAAAAAAAAAGGAAAATCCAAATAGGCGCAGATGACACGGTAAATACACTACACGGTAGGAACTCCGCACGCGCAGCGCACCGACGGGTCAATCACACGCACTCTACTTACAAACGCAAATAGACGCAAACGGCAGTATCGATTGTTGCAAAATCCCGTTACACAAAAAAAAAATATATATATCTAAGTAGGTACTATAAGTCAAAATTAAATATATCTACGGCAAAAAAACCTAAGCAAAATTTCGCAAATCAATCAACTCTTATCTAAATGACTTGAAACTACGTAATAATGAAAAAAATAACAAAAATATTAGGAAAATACTGGCAAAATGATCTAAGTATAAATGAAAATTTTAAACAAAAACTATACCGGAATTATGACAAATTAAATTTAATACTATAAGTGACAAAATTAGCGATGTCCAAAAATAAACAGGTGACCACAACACGCCGTGGCCGGGCAACTACATGAAAACTAGCCGAACAGAGACGATTCTAGAAACGGACTAGCGACGCGTGAACACAAAAAAATACAAATACAAGGTGGTCACAAAAAGCTGTGCCAGGCGCTACGTAAAAACCAGCCGTTGGTCGCGATGATCCAGACGGACAGGCGACGAAATAATCAAAATTGATCTGACCTTACTAGGACGATGAATTGATGTTAAATTCAGTGGAGAGCTTGGCCTAGGTTGCGAGCGGCTCCAAAACACGTGTGAATTGCCAGGTGTACGGCTTCCTGGTGTTTAGCGGGGTGGTCGGTACACCAAATAATTATACCCCCAAAAAAAACTCTAAAATGCCGAAAAGACAAATTAGAAAAAGAAGGGAAAGTAAAGAAGATGAAATTACAAATTTATAAAGCATTAAACAAATGAAAGAGCAATAAAGAAGAAAAGAAAATTTGCTTACCACGTGGGTTTTTTTTTCCAACAAATCCGGCTGAACTTCTGCGTGAATCAAAAATCCCATTCAAGGGTAGACTTCCAACAAAACCAAAACGCTTCTAACGGAAAATCTCTCTAACAAACAGGGCTCGAAGAAATATCCCAAAAATGGTAGTGCAAAACTCAGCAACTAAATCTTCGAAACACCTATTCACACTCAAAGCCAGCATGGAAGTGAAAATTTTAAAGCGGAAATTGCAAATTTTTGAAAAAAACGCGCAATGAAGAAAGCAACAGGACCTAAAATTTCCAAAATACCCCAGACTTTCAAATCTACCTGAGGCGTCGCAAGATGTGGGAAAATGGATAGAAGAAGGAAAGAAAACAAGACAAAGAAGACTAAAGAAGATGTGCGAATACAAAAGAAATGAAGAAACTGATGAGAAAACCCTTAAAGCAACCTCACGAGTAGAAATAAAGAAAATAAGAGACGTAAAACATTAAAAGATTAGATAGGGGTACAAAATAAATGACTACGCCACTGTTCTAAGAGTGCTATACAACCGGCTCGAACGAACTTCACATTTTTGAACCTAACCTCAAAAATCTGACAGACCGGCCGTCAACAAAAGAAATCGTGGCACTCAACCAAATATACCACAAGATACTGAGAATCATACTAGAATTTTTAGAAGATACACTCAAGAGACGGTAAAATCGAACATGAGCAAAATTAATAACTGACCCAACTGATTTCCTACGATGGAACTAAAGTACGAGAATGAAGGCACAAAAATCGACAAGATCGCAACTCCTACAGGTAAGTGAGATAAACCTACTTCAAACTAACAAACTAATAAGGATCATGCATACCCAGGCTGAATGTACACAACAATATTCATTCTCAACGGCAGAAATAATGATCGAAAGCAAGAACGGAGGACAGACTTGAAAACCAACGAAAATGCGAGCGAAAGGGTTTTAAAATATAATCAAATTTAAGTCAGAAACAAGCTGTGAGTACTAATATTACAATAAAGAGTATAAGTATATTTTCTTCTTTTAATTTGAGTGACATTTTCTTTGTAAGTTTCACTACAAAATTGAAACGCAACAGGGTAGGTCAGTCAGTTTTCATTCCAAATAAACAACTTGCCATATGCTCTTTATGTCTGTCAGTTTCAGCTACAAAATATCATTATAATTACACGGTTTTACAGTTTTTACATGCAAGCAAAACACACAAATTGGAAATAAACTGTTAAAACTAGAAAAAAGACAACATATATTCATATATACATAATAGACTGTTTTAGAAAGTCTGATTTTGACAGGCCGCCATTTGTTGTTGGAGGGCACACATTTATTCATATTTTGTTTTTATTGCCAGAAATGAAATGTCTAGAACATACTCGCCAATTTTCAATTGGATTTCGCTCAAAACTCCCCTTTTTTAGGCTTTTACCCACGTTTCGCATCTTCTATTTGACAACTTGTTTTAGTTCTCTCGGCTATGATTTTAGTGCAGCAGGAATTCTAAAAAATCTTACCAAAACCCTTTCACTTCTCATTCCGCACCCCACAATACAACAAGAACAAAACAGTAGCATATAGGGTTGCCAGACGTCACGCATTAGGCGTGACTACCACGCTTTGGCACATAAAGTCACGATTCACGCCTACAGTGTAAACGTGTCATGCATTTTGGATGTCCAGTCTCAACCTTCTGATATGCTATATCTTAAGTCTTATAGTTGCCGTTTAGTTTGTCTACCTGCTAATAGGCAATAGGCAAAGTTATTATATGGGAAGTTGCCTAATGCGAGGTTCGTTCTTAGTCGGCAGCGATCGGAAATTGACGTCACCGCGGGACCGCAATTTCCTGCCGTACATTAGCCGATAAGCGGAGCGCATAGAACGGTGGAATAAATCTTTAGGTATAAAATAATTACAGAAACTCCAAACACCTTGTATTATATTCTTGTATATAGAACCGAGCCATGTGTTTATATTTTAGAGATAAGAATTTTGTGTGTGTGTATCTGTTTTACGTGAAGATGAGAAAAAAAACTCGCTTTTTAGAACGCGTAGCGAGCAGTCGATTTTTGTATTATATTAAAATAAAGTACGTATCAAAACTTTTGCGTTTCCTTTAATCGAACGAAAGGAAGTTACACAACAATAATAATTATTTATTATTAACCCAAAAACTAAATTTCGGTGAACGTCTGTTTCAGTAGGTACCTAAATACACTTTCTTCGCCATGATGAGTGATGAATCAATGAATGCACAAAATTCAGTACTACCGTACCTAATACACACTTCCAGATTAGTCTCGGGAATGATATTAGGCAAGTAGGTACGTATTTATTCGAGTAGTAGTAGATATGAAGGTGGGTAGGTATTAGGTAGGTACATACTTAGTTTTGCTTTCAAAAACACATCGGCGGCGGCGAGCAGAAAGTGTTTAGAAGTAGGTATTTTTATTCAAATAACTGTACATAATGTCTCTCATTTACAGTGTTCCTGACGAAGACACAATAAAGTGTTGAAAGCTTGAACCTAAAAAAGAGTATTCTTTTAATACCAGACTGAATTCCCCAAAAGAAATTTTATTATTTACATAATGTTATCTATATCTATTTATACTGCCTACTACATTTCAAGTTATGCGCATACTTTTTTCAACTTTTTACTTTGTTTGGAATTAGTCGGAGTATGGGTGTATGTATTTATTTCTGAAATTAAAAACTGGATGTGGATTTTAGTTTGTAGTAGGTATACTGTTATTTTAATCGTCTCCAGTTAAAATTGAACGGCATCGAGGGCGATTTCATTTTCAATCTAAATTTAACTTTATTAGGTTAACAATGCTAATTCATAAATCTAAATTACACTCTACTATATTAGAATATGATCATTTTTGCTTTAAATTTTACAAATTACCTATCCATATAGGTAGTTAAGTTTCAGTAATAAACCTTAGGTATACCAGAAATAGTCAGGCCCACGCCCAGAAGAAACTATAGAATCCGTGAAAGTCCGTAAGTATCGAATGAATGAAATTCCAATTTGAACCTGACTATTTCTCAATGAAATGATCCGCCGTTTTTACAATTACCTACCTACGGAAGTAACAAGTGTCGGAAATTTAGCGCAGGAATTTGAGGTAGGTAAGTACGTACCTTTAGGACCTTTACTTACACCCTGCAGAACGATGAAACTTCATAACAACGCAGGTTATACATAAATTTATGCCATCAAAGGCATGCATAAAGCGTGGGAATCGGGAAACACATGCAGATGTCTGTACAAGTATGCTTGCGGAGCGCGGCCGAGGTCCATCGCTGACGTTACATGCTTCCCCCACTCGTACTTCACGCGGTGCTACAGCGCTTTACGGGTATTAGGCAACTTCCTATATAATAACTAGGTATGCCAATTACTGAACAAGCGATTCGCAGACACATTCATAGAGTAGATATTAATCTAATGTGTCCCACTCCATCGTGATGTCACTGACTACTGTTGTTGCGTCGCAACTCATGCCACGTAGTGGTAAATTGCTCATTCTCCATCTCGGGTAGAAATGTTGTAACTAACTTGCAGATAGCGTTGTTAAGCTTTCCGCGTCTCAACTTTTTGGTATTGTCCATATAGTGGATATTAATGGGACTGTCTCGAATTACACAAAAAAAGAAAACTTGCTTGGCGTGACACCAAGTTTTTGAAAAAACTGCTTTTGCAAACTCGAATTTCTAACTTTTCATTTTAGGGCATTTGACCTTGAAAAGTACAAAATTTTCGCCTGCGGCGCCGCGCCTCTACGATTAGTGTCATCTTACTACCTAAATTTATGTCACGATTTTTCGAATTAAAAATCTGGCAACGCTAGTGGCATATTAATTATTTAATAGTTTTAGAAAATGACAGTTTACTCGTAAGGTTTGTGTAAACTGTAAACAAACAAATGTTTGCCCTCTAGCTGTCAATTGTGTGACGACATTCTAAAATGATCTATTGTGTTGCAGAAGTTAGGTTAGGGCGTCAATGTCAAAAGCGCTTGTATTTGTTTTATTTAGAATGAAAATCCAACGTTTATGATGATACCCTTTTGGGTCCATTTGAACTAAAAATTTTGTAAAATTTTTATTTTTAATGGGTGTTAAATTTTCTGTAAGAAATGCCACAATTTTGAAAATATTTTCAACTATGTATAATATAACACTTGGTATGATTATCATCGATGATAGCACGAGTGGAACTGAGCCTCAAATTCAACGAGTTCGCAGGACGAGTTGAATTTGCTGCTCCGGTTTCACGAGTGGTATCCTCGATTATTAATTAATTATATTTAATGAGAGAATATAATGAATGAGAAGCAAATAATATTATTGTCAAACGTGGATTCAGCAGAAGGTGGTGTTTAGTTTATGTTTAGCTGGCAGGGCAACGTTTATTAAAGTGTGCTGATATGTATTTGCAATGGTCCGGTTTCTTGCACAAATTTCAAAAATGTGTTACGATGTAGGTATTGGAACTATCGGCATCCTTAATTTGACAATTTCAACAAAAACTGGCACCAGGTGGATCGCACAGGCCTACTTAACAACCAATCAAAATAAGCTGATATGTTTTTTTATCATCGCTGTGCTAGTTTGTAACCAAGGAAATCTGTAATTTCTATTGCTGCAAACAGTGTCAAATGGCACTGAATTATATTTTCACTAATTAGATGCTATCGTTCTGTAGCTACAGCCAAATTTTCAGATCAGCCTCCTTTTTCGTTCTCCATCTCTATAAGCTTCTAATGGTGGTCAAAGAGAATCGCCCTGTATAGGCACATGGTTTCGCTAATTATACTTTATTTTAGGCCCATTTAGCCCTATACTGCTTCGCCAACAGTCAAGTAAGCACAGCCTTAAAATTGCTGTATCGTGCTAGATACTTGGCTCTGATTATTTGTGGCGAAAGCCACCCAGAAATTGCTTTACTCGATGTGAGTGCTTTTCTCTATCATGTAAACAGGGTTTATAAATGTGTTTCCACTTTTTAGAGCAACATAAGCCTGATCCTGCATGCAGTTGGAGAATACGACCTTTCATTACGTTTCCTGGAGAAAGCATTGGCTCTCAACATCAAATATTATGGTGCGAAATCATTGAAAGTAGCTGTCAGTTACCACTTGGTCGCTCGAACACAAAGCTGTAAAGGTGACTTCCGTTCGGCGCTAAACAATGAGAAGGAAGCCTATGCAATATACAAGCAACAGGTAATTTTTTATGGACTTAGATGCAGATGAAATTTTATAGTGCATATTTTTTTCAGCTTGGCGACAATCACGAGAAAACTAAAGAGTCTTCCGAATGTTTGAAACACTTAACGCATCAGGCGGTTGTGTTACAGAAGAAAATGAATGAAATTTATACAGGGAAAAATGGTGCTTCATTACCTCCAATTCAAATTCAGCCTCCTTCTATGGGCTCCGTTTTGGAAATGTTGAATGTTATTAATGGGATACTTTTTGTACAAATAAGGTCAGTTAATGTATTTCTCGTTTAATTCTCTGCTCACTATACTCATGGCCTTGGAATTTATTTTTACATATCAAGTTTTCACTAATCATGCTGAATTTATGAAGTTTAATAGTGGAGTAAACTCGACCCGAAATTATGCGGTTTTCAAAATGAAGGTATAACTAAATAGGACCTTCACCGTCACGTAGAGCACAATTTTGGCCATCCGAAATGGAGTTTCACAACTTTTTTTAGTAGGGCCGAATTTTGCAAAATCAAATTTTTCGTGCCCGAGAAGTAATTCGAAAACTGTGTTTTTTAAAACATATATCGGGTTATTAAATCAAGGAATTGAGCTACAATTTTGAAATTTTGGTATATTGCTGAAAAAACCATGGCGCTTTTAATGCAACTCTCAAAATTTTAAAAACTTAGGGCCTTTTTGAGAAAATGAGCTTCGAATTCGCCAGTAGCTAATCCGTGCATTAAAAATTTCACCCAGTTTTTTAAAAAACAATCAGCACGCTAGGTCTTATAGTTTTCGAGAAATCAAGTTTTAATTTGAATGCGCGTTAGTTGCTTTAGTACTGACAAATACGCGCTCAGACCCTCGGGTCTCCACGATGCACGACCGACCCACACTACGACTTGGCGTTACATGCAAATTATTTACCACGCACAAGAAGAAATGTAAGTCTTTTATTTATCAAATGATTAGGTATAAAAACGATCACAAATTTGAAATAGGTTAAATGGTAAATTAAACGTCTTCATCGGTATCATCGTTCTCTACAATTTCCGACATGTTATTACAATAATTTATTATTGCAAGAACAATATAAACAACATTTTAATCGTTGATAGTTTCTGCCTTTACTTGAAGAAAATCCATAATTAACTGAACTGATAATAAAAAGACAAACTTGTCTAGATTTTCACAATTTATTTTCAATTCGCAGAGATGTCAATGTCAATGTCAAGACTGCATCAAAATTTTCTGTGTAAAATGTTTGATTTATATAGGAAAATTGAAGTAATTTAGAAAAAAATATTTGAATGGAAATTAAGAAGCCGACTGTTGAAGAGAAAAAGTTATGATTTTGGATGGGGGTGAGATTTTTCAAGAAGAATTATAAATTTGAAGAATTTTGAAGTTTTGACATTTGGAGCGACAGATATTTTCGGATTCATCATTGGGGCTTTAATTCTAAATTATAACGTTAATCTGTAATAATGAGCCGAAGGCTCGCACGGATGTTACCTTGTAAATTTAATAAGCACTACCTAAATAAATAAATAAATAACATAAATAACATAACAATTGCTTCTCCAACACAGTGGCTTATGTTGGTACCAACATCTGACGAAGCCACTGTGTTGGCGAAACAATTGTTATGTTATTGAAAATAAATTGTGAAAATCTAGACAAGTTTATCAGTTCAGTTAAAATTTTAATCCTTCTTTTTGCAAACACATTTTGAGTTGAATTTATCCCGTCAAGATTTTCTTCGTTGTTATCGAAATAATTATCAATACTAGCATGACTATATTTTTTTCGTTTTCATTAATTGGTTCTAGTCCATACGGGATATAAATGCCTTTTTCAGTACTTCACCTATGATTAGCCAAAGCGGTTGTTAAACTCCTTATATCGTTATGTAAGAACAAGAAAATCCCATTTTATAAAGAAGATCGATTATTTTTCTGCTTCTGACGTTATTACATAATAATTATATAAGTACAAACCTAAACCTATCTGCAAGTTATTTTTGGAAAATTCTTTTGAGTAAAAGCTCATGATGATATTTGCAAGACTTACAAAATCTGCATTGTCTCTATCATCATCAGGAGTTTAAGTTTGAAAACGGCAATAAAACTTCAGGAACTTGACTTTCAAATTCTTCTTTTGTTATACCATTAACAGACGGAAAGAATTTGTTCGTTGTTTTGTGGTCAGATATAGCAAAATTCCCACAGTTCTGTGAAGGATTTGATTATCAGAGAGCGAACCAGGTTTAAAGAAGAAGTATCCTGAAAACATTCATCATCATCTGAACTACTGGGTATAATATTAACAGCAACTTTTTCATCCGAAGCACAAACTATATCCGATTTTTGTCTAATTTTTGCAGCTATATTTTTTTCGAAATATATTTGCTGTAACATGTTCGATGATATTTTGCGTCATAAGCAAAAAGGTCAATAATTTGAAAGCCGTGAAATCATTTCTGTATCATCACATCTGTTAGCAGCGTCTAAAATTTTTGCGCGTGTCGATTGTCCTGTACCTATTGATTAAAAATATTAATAACATAAACCAGATACTTAAAAAATAAATACCAGTTTGTACTGAAGTTAATTTTTCTTGTTTCTTTTTCCCCCACTCTTTTACAAAATAAACACATTGCACGTATTTCAAAATAATCAGTGCTTCGAGTTCGAAGCTGGTCATTTGAACTAGTGCTGGGTTGAGCAGAAGGGCAAGAATTCCTTTGTACCTAGCAGTACTAATATTTCCTTGACTTATATACGAACTTCGACAAGATGCATGAATTTTAAAACTTTTTATGCCATTTGAAACTGAATTTTTATGTAAAAGAATATTTTTTGAAAATTCATCTTGTCTGCATTCAGCTGATTCTATTATGTTTATTAACCCTTTTTAGTTGGCTTGTTGACAACCACGCTTTTGGTATAATCACAGACATTCTCACAAATTAAACATAACAAATTCTCCTCCATCTCAGACAATTTATATTACGAGTAAAGAAACTGCAATAATTAATTTTATACCTAAAACTACTCGTTTCATATGGGCTTACTCGCCAAATTTTATTTCTAAGAACGAAGACTAATGATTTACAAATAAGGAATCTGTACAAGCTCCTAAACGCTCGTTGCATTACTGAACCTTTAATGAAAAATGAAGGTCGCTCCAATCCCATATAATACGCGTATCTGATAGTGTAACTGAGCCCGAGGGCGCGCGCGACCGGCATTCCAAATTTCTGGAAAACTATAAGACGTAGTGTGCTGATTGCTTTTTTAAAAACTTTTCTATAGTTTTGACTTTCTTTGCCTCAATATATGTATACACATATTTCTAATCATTAACATAGCTCCTTGCTGGGTGAAATTTTCAATGCACGGATTAGCTAGTGGCGAATTCGAAGCTCATTTTCTCGAAAAGGCCCTATGTTTTGGAAATTTTGATAGTTACATTAGAAGCGCTGTGGTTTTCTCAGCAATACACCAAAATTTCAAAATTGTAGCTCAACTCCTTGATTTAATACCGCGATATGTTTTAAAAAACACAGTTTTCGAATTACTTTTCAGGCACGAAAAATTTGATTTTGCAAAATTCGGCCCTACTAAAAAAAGTTGTGAAATTCCTTTTCGGGTGGCCAAAAGTGTGCTCTACAAGATGGTGAAGGTCTCATTTAGTTATACCTGCAAATAAAAAAATGTCAGAAGTAAGCAAGATAGCCGGACGATTTTACTCCACTATAATCCCGTCAGCACTATGATGGCAATAGGTGCATTATATTTTCTGCACACAGGCAAATCCAACATAACTCGTATTTGTTAACTTTAATTTTTTCCGTAATTTAACATTTTCAAAGTGAAATGTAGAGAAACAGATACGTAATTGAAAAATCTTCAGGAGATTGACAGCAGATTAATCTTCCACTGACAGTAGCAATTTCAGAAAATTTAGTTTGCTGAAAAACAATGCAGAGTTCCACATACTGGCGTCACTAAGCCCCATACCAGTGGTCCTGGAATGCATAAATTTAAAAGTTGCCTTTTTTGCAGCCAAGAGGATATAGAAAATTTCAAAGCAGAAATTGAAAAGCGGCAATTGGCAGAAGATTCAGAGAACCCACAATTGGAATTGGAAAATACACCAACAGAAGTTGTGGCAGAATCCAGTTAATTCTTGGGTTAATTAAAAGCAAAGGTGTATGTACCGTGTAAGTTACAATAAAATAGCTACTGAAATGTTGAAAGTTACTAGCACTTTTAAATTAAATGTAGTGAAAAAGAATCATTTTGTAGTAAAGTTAATTATTTTTAGTGTCATTTATTTGTTAGGGACGTTTAAAGGCAATTTGCATTTTTATTACCGTTGTTATTGGTAGTAAAGCTAGTCACTCGGTTGTGTTTTAAAGACTGCAATTAAAGAATATTGTTTTTTTTGGGGGGTGTTATTGTGGGACAATGTGAATTAGAACAATTATGTAATTGAATTATAAATTACCATGTTTTTGTAGATTTGCACATTTTTACAAATCTTAATTTCATTACTTTGCCATATTTGATACATCTTCATCATTTAATCATAGATATGTACATATTAGCTAGTGCAATAATGATTTCAAAGTTTGTGCCCTGCCATTTAAATTGTTTCAAAATACATTCTAATGCGCCCCCATTGTTGCAAAAAATTCAATTGCCAATTACTTAATAAGCTAATTTGAATCTACATACAGATGAGCCAATAGTATGAAATCGATCCTTATCTATTCTGCCGTGCTAAGACAAAAGGTCCTATCTGCAAAATTTCGATTTTTCGTTTTTGGCATGTATGGAATGTCGCAACTATTTTCTACTATTCTACTAAGTCTAAAAGTCCTAACTTCTATTCAAGAAGCTTATATTCACCTAAAATTATTGTCCTAACTGTAAAATTTAAGGATTTCCTAAATCAATATGTCCTATCTCGCCGGCCCTAGGCAAATTTATCCTATTCGTTTTGTAGCATATCAAGATTGTCATGATACG
This sequence comes from Xestobium rufovillosum, assembly GCA_963966045.1. Classification (NCBI taxonomy): domain Eukaryota; kingdom Metazoa; phylum Arthropoda; class Insecta; order Coleoptera; family Ptinidae; genus Xestobium; species Xestobium rufovillosum. Next base: position 34,943,232 of record OZ014493.1, read on the forward strand.
GTGAAGTAGTCAAATTCTGCAATAGTGCTGCTTTGTCCTATCTGACAGAAACCTAAAATTTTACCTTAGTTATAGAAACAAATGTAAAATTAGCTGTCATTATGCACATACTTCGTGTAAGCATAGATACCGAGAAAAAAAATCGAAGAAAAGTGGTTAGGTCAATTTCTAACAAAGAATATATAAAAAACCTTAATATCTCAAAACTGTTAAAATGCAGATAGGACCTCTTTTCTTAGGACGGCAGTATTGTACTGTACAAAAATTTACATAATATGCATAGGGAACCCTATGAGGCATTTTGTAAAATTGATTTTGCGGCAAAAGTATTACAGATTTTATAAATTGAGTAATATGTAAATTGGCTCCCCTAAAAGTAGGTCCACAAACCACAATGGCATTAAAATGAAAATAACACGGCCTGAGTAACAATTTCCTTGAAATTTTATGAAGGTTTCAAAAATATGTTAACAAATATGGAGGTTTGTATTAACAACCAGGAACTTAATTTGGGACTAACACATCTTCATGGGGTTCTCTAGTTATATACTGACTGTTCAACAGAGGTAAACCATCGAAAATTAAGTAAAAAATTCAATAAATTGATTCTATTATTCTTTACTTTCAGTAGATGTGGAACTTCTGTAAAGAGTAAATTTGTTGGGAGCAAGAATTTTACAAAACTTGTTTTTCCTTGGTAATTTTCCAAGGTCCACTTCTGCTGAAACAGTCCGTATAAAATTCCACTGTCTTCGATAGTACCTACCAAAGATATGTATTGACTATACAGGATGGCCCATTAATGCGGGGACGGTCTATATCTCTTGAACCATTCGAGGCATCAAAATGAAATTTTGCAAGTGCTTAGGAAATCCCATGCTGCATATTGTAAAATTATTTTGGTGTATACAGGGTCTTCACATTTTGTGTAACAAACAAAAGTTACTTTTTTTTAAATGGAAACCCCCATTTTTTTTTAATATTCACATTCCCCACAAAATTTCATGGAAATCGATATACCACATTAATGGGTTTCGAGCAGGGGATGTTAAGATATTGCCATTTTAGTGTTGATCTGGACCCATCTTTGTGGCACTACTGACGCCTACTTACAGAAGCTATCAAACATTTCTTTATCGAACTAGATTCACAGACTATTCTATTTGCAAATTCTGATAATACCTCTGTCACAGTGCTTTACATTATACATGGTGCTAAACATACGCATAATTCAATTTTATCAAGAATTTCAAATGGAATACCCTGTATATTAATTGCACATTTAATAGCCAGTTCACTAAGCTTCTGATTGATACCGGCATTGCCAAGTCTGCGACTGACAGTTTCTACAGAAATTGAGATTGAAACTTACAAATTTCCAATTTCACTGTTATTTTTTACAATTTTATTCGGATTTCACCTATTTTTTCAACCAAAACAAAAAAAAAAATGTTTAAATTTGGTTTCTGCGCAAAACTAGGCCAATAGAATTTACACTGACACAAAAAGTCCCATTGCAAAATTACTTTTTCAAGGTAAAATCGATTTAATTTTCATTAAGTCTACCCGCGTATGCCTAAAACGGGTAGTTTTTCTTACCGAGAATTAGTATTATTGTGAACAAATATAGCAAAAAGAATAAAAATAGCTGGAAATCGCAATGTCTACCAGAACCAAGAAAACTTAAATTTGAGCCACTCACTCTAAATCAATTTAGTTACGTACTATTGTTGTGTGTTTTCAATTTCTTCTCAAATTTGGATTTGTTGCGAAAGTCAGAACAAATAAATATTTTAAAGTCAGTAGAAATTATTAATGAGATAAATTTGGCGTTTATCATTAGTGGGAAATGTTGTAATTTAAAGAAAAAACTACAGCGAGAACAAGTTTATTGACATTAAATAAATAAATTAAATAAAAAAATTAAGAAAATGTAGAAAATCCTTCAAACTATGACAGATGTGAGTTGGAGCTGTTTTGTTTATCACAGGTAACTTGATTTCAACGCGATTTGCATTTCGACTAAAAAATATGATCCTTCTATAAAAAGTGAGAATAAAACAGTTATTTCGGGAAAGCAATGTTTTTGAATTACTTTTCATAAAAATGGCACTGTTAATAAACATTATTTACATTATAAATTTGTTCTCCGTCCAGCTTTTCGTTTAAATTATATTTCCTCTACAGTCATTATTTAGCTTATTAATAATTTGTATCTACTTTTAACCATTTATCTGTCCTGAAGCAACTCGAAATTTCAAAACAAGGAATTCAAAATACGCAACAAAGTTACCTAACTAAATCGATTTAAAACAGGACAGGCCCGAATTTAAGTTAAATGGGGAAATCCGAATAAAATTGTAAAAAATAACAGGGAAATTGAAAATTTTTCAGTTTCAATATTAATTTCCGTATAAACTGAGCCGGAGACCTGGCAGTACCTGCATCAATTAAGAGCTTGGTAAACTGGCTATTAAATGTGCAATTAATATACAGGGTGTTCCATTTGAAATTCTTGAGAAAAATTCAATTATGCGTATGTTGACCACCCTGTATAATACAAAGTACTGTAGCAAAGGTATTAACAGAATTTGCAAATAGAATAGTCTGTGAATCTAGTTCGATAAAGAAATCTTAGATAGTTTCGGTAAGTAGGCGCCAGTAGTGCCACAAAGATGGGTCCAGTTTGGCACTAAAATGGCAATATCTTAACATCCCCTGCTGGAAACCCCATAATGTGATATATCGTTTTCCATGAAATTTTGTGGGGAATGTGAATATTAAAAAAAATTGGGAGTTTCCATTTAAAAAAATATACCTTTGGTTTGTTACGCAAAATGTGAAGACCCTTTATACACCAAAATAATGTTACAATATGCGGCATAGGGTTTCCTAAGTACTTGCAAAATTTCATTCTGATGCCTTGAATGGTTCAAGAGATATAGACCGTCCCCGCACTATTGCGCCACCCTGTATATTGGTCTGTTGTTACGTCTTTCTGTAGGAAATCCATTGTTACTCATCATTTTTTTCTTTAAGAATTCATCATCCTTTCATCGTACTAACACTAATTTGTTGCTGTTATTTTGTTAATTTTAAAAACCTTGTTCGAATAAATATGCACATTGCTATAATAAACTACAGTTGAACTTAAAATAAGTTGTTCTTTTTGTAAACATGCATTTTATTAATAAACTTTATTCAACAAAATGCGTTTTTATTATACGGGTTGTAAGATCTGGTCGAAAAGTTTTATCACATGGAGAACTTATGGCCTATCAATGCAACAAGTATCATAGGAATGATCATACAATACAACTTTCCCCATGCTACAAAATTAGAAATACAAATCAATTTTTCCATTTATTTGTTTTGTTTCAATATCAAATTATAGTAAGTATAGTTGGCCATGACGGCTGAATATTTTTTTTTCTTCAAACGTCGGACAAAGTTGAAGATTCACTTTTTTGATGCTGGCAGCAAAAGTAATTTAGCGGCAGCAGAGACAAACAATGAGACATGCAACTCGGTGAGAAGTAAGCCTGCAGCAATGCTGATCCAAAAGGCAGTACCATAGATAATTAACACGTTCAGCGCCATTAAGAATTAATGAATATGTGCAGTTGGGCCATTATTTTTTTTACGTTTTCTTGCTTATTTTAACATAAAATATTACACTTGCGTACTACAAAACATGAAATACATGTATTTTTCGTTAGAATTGCATAAAAAATGTAGCGGTCCTTAGGGACCGCCGCGGCCCTATTTGTTTGTCATGGTCCACCCATGTCCCTAGCGGTCCGTGCAAGTCTGTGCCCGCGCGTGAATAATACGTATCTGCGTTGTAGCTTGCAGTTGTGGAAGTGCCGTTACAGTTGTTACGTGTGTTTGAAACTGTGACAAAATGGAAAAACGTATTAGCAACAGAAGTAAGAGAATGGTGAATTTGGCAATGACCAGTGTAAGTGCATCGGATGTATTAGGTATACATTATTGTTTTTGTAAAAACTAAAATATAGAATATAATCTTTAGATTATTCTGACTCCGAGTCTGATCCATACGATACCTCGGATTCGTTGAACGATCCCACATATATAGAAGAGTCTGAACATGAATCTTTCAGAGAAAAGACTGGTTTTGAAACTGATGAACCAACAAATAATGCACCTATTAGTGTTGAAGATGTAGATGTTTTGGAAGGTTCTAGCAGTAATATTGTAGCTAGTAATGTGGAAGATCAAGATAACGAAAATACTGAGGCTGCTGCTGATGAATGGATGGATCCAATGGGACGCCACTGTTTGTTCGACCACAACTTTGAGGGAGGACTAAAACCAGAATATGTTGCAGCACTAGTAGATTGCACCCCAGCAGTCTTTTATTCTTTATTTATCGATAACGATGTCATTGATTTGATGGTAGATCAGACAAATCTGTATGCCGAGCAAGTTCTAATGTCTGGCGAAGACGTAGGCCAACATTCACGGCTCCATGGGTGGGAACCCACAAGTAGATTCGAAATGAAAAAATTTCTTGGGCTTCTAGCGCATATGGGATTAGTCAAAATGCCAACCATACGGCACTATTGGAGTACGAAACCACAATATTTGAACAGTTTTGTGTCTTCAATAATGAGCCGAAATCGTTTCGAATTGATTTTGAAAATGTGGCATTTTAGCAACAACTTAGTGTCCAGAAGGTGACAGGCTATTCAAAATCGAACCCCTGATAGAAAAACTAAACAATAAATTTCAAAGTATTTATACACCCGGTGAATGGTTTTGTGTGGATGAAACTCTTATACCTTTCAGAGGACGAATAATATTTCGCCAATACATGCCCCAAAAGACTCATAAATATGGATTGAAGATGTTCAAACTGTGTTGTGATGGGGGCTATACATGGAACATGAAATTGTATAGGGGTAAGGAGAGAGATGGCGGATCATCTGTGCCAACGAAGGTAGTGTTGACTCTTGCAAATAAATTACTGGATTCTGGGAGGACAACCGTTACAGATAATTACTATACTAGTATAGAATTGGCAAATATATTATTAGATAAAGGAACGCACCTTTTAGGGACGTTAAGAGCAAATAGACGAGGAAATCCTAAAAGTGTAACTCAAAAGAAGATAAAAAAAGCGGAAATAATAGGGAAAGAAAACAAGAGAGGTATCAATATTATGAAATGGAAGGACCGCAGAGATGTATTGATGCTTTCCACGAGGCACTGCACAGAGATGGTGGAGGTCCATGGCCGAGAACATAGAATGAAACCGAAAAGTGTTATTGATTACAATCAGGGAAAAACTTCAATTGATCTTTCAGATCAATTATCAAGCTATAGTACAGCACTAAGAAAGACATTGAAGTGGTATCGTAAAATAGCTATGGAATTAATTTTTGGAACATGCATAGTAAACTCGTACATTCTGTTCAAAAAATTGAATATTAATTCTAAAATCACAATAATTGAATTTAAAGAAGATATAGTTTGCAATTATTTATGGAAAGCTGAAGAAAACAGCGCTGGTAATTTGCCAGGTACTTGGAATACTGAAAAAATGCATGAACACGCATACATTTGCAAAGCGAGAGGGTAGTGCACATAAAGTGCGCAAATATTGTAAGGGTTGCTATGAAAGAAAGATAAAAGGAGAAATTAGCAAAAATGCTGTCAAGAAGGTCACAACCTACTGTAAAGATTGTAGCTTGGAACCACATTATTGTTTGAATTGTTTCAATAATATTCATACATAATCTCTTTCATGGGTTTGTATCTACTTTTTTGGTTTTGTTGTCAAATTTAGTTTGATTGTATTATATTGTTAAGTTCAAATTTGTAAAAAAGAAAGCAAGAAATAAAGATAATTATACTCTGTGTCACAATCTTTCTTTTTTGCAGAGAGTATAACTAGCATGTATAAAATTATCCATTCTGTCCTACCATGTACTTTGCTACAAAAACCCTGGTATAATTTTACGAGTCTGTCAGGCCATAGCGGTCCACCGTGATAACAAAATTCCAAGTAATAGCGGTCCTGAAGCCTGGGCAGACATGCGAATATTAAATGCACCGGCGGTCCCTATGGACCGCCAAAGCCTGGCCTGACAGATCACGAGCGGTCCATAGGGACCGCCACGGCGCTGAACGTGTTAAAGGTAATATGGATATGCGACTATCTGTTGCCGCCGGACTTTATTTTTAGTTTGTCGTCTCGTCGCAACTCTCAAGTGGCGGTAGGATCACTTGCTTATTTTTATTCATTGTTTTTTTAAGAGACCGTTTCAGAATGGCTGATTTTGACAGGCCGCCATTTGTTATTGGAGGGCACACATTTATTCATATTTTATTTGGGGAGTTAAAATTAAGTTTTTATTACCAGAAATGAAATGTCTAGAACATAATCGCCAGTTTTTTAATTGGTTTTTGCACAAAACTCCCCTTTTAAGACTTTTACCCACTTTTCAAGTCTTATTTGACAACTTGTTTAAGTACTCTCCACGATGATTTAATGCAGCAGGAATTCTAAAAAATCTTGTTAATTACTAAATCCCTTTCACCTCTCAATTCGCACCCCACAACAAAACAGAGGCATATTAATTATTTTTCCCACGACCCCCTGTGGAGAGTCATAGTTAAGACCCCCAGCGGGGGGTCTGGGGGGCCGCTCGGCCCGCCAGCTCCCATGTATCCACCGGGCACCGGATGCGGTCCGGGGCCCTTATCAACTTGAGTAAGGGCTCGAACCGGAAGAGACCTCCTTGCAACGCACACCGAGGTCCCGCCTAAGCTCGTTCAAACATACGTCCGGACCATCGAGCCATTCCAACGAGAGGAGCTCAGGCCTCCGTTACCTGAAGCCGCAGACGGCATGGACCACCCGACCCGGAGACAAGGACTGTCCCGGAGATTAGGGCCGGACGACGGGGATGGAGCTAAACCAAGCCCCCCCCATCTCAAGAGGTCATGCCAACCTGCATTCTCCGGCAACGAGACCCTTCCCTAACCATTAGCGGCGCCACTACCCCTGAGAGTCCGACGCCATGAGAGTGAACCGACTACCCACCGTCGGCGGATTCCCTTTCCCGTTAGTACTCATGTCGACGGGGTTCCCCCGTCACGTTGGATGAGTCACCGTCGAGAGCACTCTCGCACTCTACCCCAAATGATAGATTTACCATCATCGGCAGCCGTTACCGACGAGCGTGGAATAGGTTAGCCCGCAAGTGGTTTTACAGGTGGTGCTAAGGGGTACAGCGCCACCCCTCATGTCGGCAGGGATCCGCCAGCCTCATTGGATGAGTAACCGTCGAGGTCGCTTTCGCGATTCTCACCCCAACTGGATGCCATCATCGGCATCTGTTGCCCACATACAGCAAAGTAGGCCGGAAACTTGACAATTGCGTTACCCGTGCGCTAAACTCAAAACTACTGTAATTTTGGAAAATCGCACTGTTCATTCAAATTTTGTAGTCAGCTTTGAGATTTTGACGTTTACTGAATAAATATTCTGTCACGTCTCTTTTAAATCTAATTTTTTTATCAGAAAATTCTCTTAAAAAAATACTGCTTCCTGATAGGTCACTTTTTGCCATTTTTTGACCAATCAGGAAGCAGTATTTTCCAGCCCCATTAGATAGAAGATTGAAAACTAAGATAGGGACACATAAGCCATTTTTCTTTATCTCGAACCTTTTACACGTTATAAATGGCGAAACTTGAAAAATGACGATTTCTAACATCAAATAACTCTGAAAATGTGGGTCTTATACCCAACGTATGGTTAACAAAGTGACGCTTAAATTCAACAAATAATTCCAAAATGCTTTGTAATATAGGTGTTCCATTTAAAAAAGCCAAGTTAGGCGCCGTGCAGAAGAAATGGGACAGCCTGTATACTTGAAAATAATTTTCAGTTGCAGCAAAGATGAAACGTTACAAGTTTTATTTAAAAAATTTCCCATAAGTCCAATAGTTTAGCGACTATTGACCGACGCGCGCGTAGTGGACTACCCTGTATATAACATCTGTGACGTCATCGGTAAGTAAACAGGAAGCGGCCGTTTACAATTTTTCCTGTTATTCTCTTCAAAAATATTCATCACCAATTTATGAACAAATACCGGAACAAAATTTTTCTCATTTGGCATTTTATTTCCGATAAAAAAGATTACAAAGAAGTATCTCACCAACTTTTGTTATGTTCCTTCATAGTATACTGACCTGTCACATTTAAAAGTTGCTTAATATTTTTCTCCGAAAACGTACTAACAGTGGCTATATCATTTGAAGGTCTAAGTAAGCCTCCTCTATTTTTTTTCTTTAATAAAGCCATATGTGTGTCATCAATACCACAATTTTTTTCTTCTTCCAAAACAGACCGACATGTTGGGCAACGAATTCTTTTTTTATCATGTTGACCACAAATCCACTGATGTACACCACAACATTTTGTGACAGTAAAGATAATCTTGGTAAGAGCGGCATTGAGAAGTCATGTTCTTCCATATCAAAACTATCTGAAGCGTCTAGATTATATTTCTTACACAAAGAAATATCGTCTAGGGTAATTGCAGTTGGCGGTGTTTTGGTTTGGGTCGAAACTGTGAGGATAGTGGTATTATCCTACATTACACAGTTCTAATTTGTGGTTGCATATTTACTCCGTGATTATTTGTCCCTCCACTTATGAAAAGACTTGATACGCTCAAATGTATGGTGCGGAATGTTGACAAAACATGAAACAGAGGTTTGGTTCTTAGGTTAAGGTATATTTTTGTTACTTTACGTTGTACGTGGATGAATGGCTTGCAAGCACAGGAACATTTAAGTGAATACGAAATTTGCATTGCGTCTTGATAACTGGCTTCATTTGGTAGGTACATTTGTACCGTGCTCAATCATCCACCAATCCATTTCAACCGATATGACAAAACTTTACTACATCATTATTGTGACAGTACACTGGATAGTTTTTTCGCAACAGCAATTGGTTTTACAATACAGCCACCTGTAACTAGTCAGTCGACTCTGCGCCACCCAGTCTATTACTAATAAATCGAAAAAAATTACAAACAAGCATCACAATTACATTTATTAAAAAGTACAATGAGAAAAAAGGTAAAATATGAATAAAATAAATTTACGCATTATAGTAAATAACACATTATTATTTAACAGTATTTAATTTTTGATTTACGATATTTCTACGGCTGAGTTTCTCGCATCATATGTCAAAGAGGTATGTTGTTCGGCTTTGTCAAGATTTTCCTCTCCTGTGTACCCATCACATTTACAGAGGCTCAACAAATAGGATCTAAAATTCTTATCTAGTTTACGATACACAAATATAGCCCATATAGGTATACTAAAATAAAAATTAGTTAATATAAATAGAGCATGAAGATTTAGTGTTTCCGTGGATGAAGACGCCTCTGAGACAAATGGAAAAAAAATCCCCGTGACCATAAAATAAGCTATTAAACCAACTGTGACAATAGTCACATTTGCAATAACAAGTGGTATCTTGTTTACACTAGACTCGCTTTCCGTTTTCTTACAACAAATTATGATGTCAGTAGCAATGGTTAATATTGCAAGAAAAAGAAAGAAAATAAAAGGAGCAAAGTATATGTAAAATATTTCAAAAAATGATTCTCTATGTAAAGGTAATGTCAGATTAAGAATTAAATTAAGCAAGAAAAACACATAAAATCCGAAAAACGTCCATTTCTTGTGTTGTCGCCATGTTTGAGAAGATTGAAAATTAGCTAAAACATAATCTAATACCATTAAAAAAAGTAACATAAAATTACTAATCAACAATGCAATAGATGTCCGAATAAAATATATTGTTGTAATTTGTTCATCAGGACTCAATGGAATAATAATGCCAATGAATATTCCAAGGAATAACGTTGAAATTCCATTTAGAATGTGCCAGTGTAAAATGTAATTGAAATGAAATTGTAACCGTAACTTTTTAAATTTTATTATGATAAAAGACACCAAAATGTCTGCCAATGTACTGAAGACACAAACTGCAATAAGAATGTCTCTGTATATCAAAATTTCCCTGTCTTGCATTTTATCTGCAATATAAAAATAAATAAGTAGGTATGTTGCATTCCATAGATATTCAAGTTAGAAAATTGTAGAGGATAGAATTCCTGTCAGTTAAATATGACGAAAACTTCCTCTCTCTAAGCATGATTCCCAAAACGCTTCCCTGAAGCGCTTACAAATAGCAACCGTAATGTAGCTTTTCTTCTGTCTGGCAACTTCCTCGTATTCGGATGGCCAATGCGTTGGGTGTGTGATCCATATATCCGTGGATCAAACTGTTGCCAAACTGTGACTTCAGTCCAGAATTGCAAGAAAATTTTCGATGAGCGCGATACAACAAACTTTATTTAGACAGAGCAGTAAAAGCATGCATAAATAGGAAGCGGGTGTGGGAATTTCCACTAGAATTTTAGCAGCAGGGTGAAATCATAAACCTTCAACCGTGATCGTCCACAAAAGAAACTTAACCAACAAACAGTAAGGAAGAAGAGAAAAATTTATAGAAATATAGAAAAGGAAACGTGCCAAAAGATGAAAGGAGTAAGTAAAGAAATTTTTACAAAAATTGAAAAATGAATTGAAGCAAGAAATGCAATTAAATAATAAAGGAGAATTTAGGAAAACCGACAAAAATTAAAGAGATCTGCAAGAAGAATTCAAGTGAAAAGAATAAGGACAGGAAAGAACTGAAAAATGAATACAGAGGATTGAGATTAAATGGGGAAGCCAGTAAAGGGAAAAGAAGGCTTGGATGCTGGAGAATTTCACATAAAAGAAAGGGTGGGAAGGTTTTAAAATTAGGAATAAAGAGCCTTTGAAAAATTCAGTTCCACGTAACTACTACGGTAAAAATTATGTATGAAAAGTAACAACTCGTTAAGGAGGATAATGAATGAAATTCCTAGCTTGAAGGACTCAATGGTTATTTAAGAAAAACTACATTTTTGTGGTCATTTTCAAACGCTCCAGGAAACATTCTGAGAAATATACTTATGTTGGATTTTTCGTATTAACTCTTATATCGTAGAATATTACAGCCCTTTTTTGTCAGACAGCAATTTCTCCTATTTGTTTAATTGTTAATTTTCTGAATATGAATTTACTTTGGGTTAAAATTTTCAAAAAATGTTTAGGAAACTAGAAACCTTATAGTAAACTCATGTTAGCTGTAAAATGACGAATAGGTACTTACTAAAATTTGACGAATACTTAGGTAGTCTTTCAAGTTATTACAATTATTATTACAGTATGGTTTGGATTATGTACACGACTTCTCTCTTGAATATATAGTTATTACAATTATTATTACAGTATGGTTTGGATTATGTACACGACTTCTCTCTTGAATATATGGTGCGAAACTCGCCAGACTTGTTGCCTGCAAACTGATGTTGAAGTTGGCAAAAATCCAATTTTATGCGTAACGACATAAAGATAATACGTAAAAAGAAGCAGGTACACTCTGCGATAAAAAATTTATACACAGGCTGTTCGGAAAAGAAAAAGATGTTCCATCATCATTATAAGTTCTGTCTGAAAACTGGTTGGACATGTACCTCCATCTTTTCCTATCCTGAGCTAACCTACACATTTCTACAAAAGTAGAATATCCTATAGTCCTATTTTCACGCTCCCCACATACCAAAATTTTGGATTATTTTTATTGATTTTCATGCCGTAGCCCTCGTAAAGGTAGAATGACCACGCGCCCTCCCCTACTTCGTCTAAATCCGAACTGATCTAATATTTCTTCCGCCTTTTCCTCCATCCTCCTTTGTAAAATTCTAGTTAAAATTTTTTACACGTGGGAAGTTAAACTGATCGTTCTAAAATTTGTACACCTATCCGCACCTTTCTTTTTGGAAAAGCGACTATGATACTCCGTTTGTAATCTTCTGGAATTTCACCTGTCTGGTATATACAGCTCTTTTACTTCTTGACCTGCACTTTTTAAAATTTCTGCGGCACTCCGTCTGCACCGGGTACTTTATTTTGTCACACATAAATATTGTTTCACAAAGCGAAACACTAAGGGGTGCAAAGCCACGGCTAGACCCAGAGGAGATGGCCGGGTTCTAAGGCAAAATACAGTTGATAGAGGGCGCCAAGAGATTGTTGCCCCTCTTAGATGTGACACGCAATACTCTTCAATCTCTAATAGAATATCGCAACAAATTGCGGACATCAAAATAAATCAAACCCAATGCGGTGAATAAACAACGTAATTTTAAGGAAATAATGAAATTTACAATAAAAAAAAATGGTACAATAAATGACTAAATGAATAAAGCAGCAATCTAATTAAAATGAATAAAGTAAAAGTAGGTAAGTAAGTCCCGATAGTGTAAGCGAAACAAAATAATCTAAACAATGGACTGTTACATCTTAGGGGCAAATTTTTCGATTTCCATTGTTAACTAAAGGTTTTTATGCTGACTATTATACATGGTTGAAGAGCTCTTGAAACCGTCGACTAGAATATGACCAGTACCAATATGGCGGCCATAAGAAAAAACAAACTTAACCCCTGGTACGCTTAAAATTGTTACCACCGGCCTGTTAAGAATTTTCAACCATAACTTGCTTTAAAATTTCATATCCAAATATCAACAAATAAGGGCTCTAGAACAAAAACAATATTTCGGCCATTTTCAATTTTTCCCGATTTTCGCAGAAACAGAAATAGTTTCCGAAGATCTCTTGATACTGCTAAATTACAATTATAATAAGCAACATTTTTCCCCATTTGAGCACCCTTGTAACTACCGCGGTTTAAAAGTTCCCCATACTAAACAAGTTAAGTGGGACACTGTGTATATTTAAGCTAGGTTGCATTGTCTATATTTCAGCAATTACTTGCTTCAACATGAATGCAGATTCAACAACTCCAAAATAATTAACAAACATACAAAATTATGAATGAACAAAGTAGCAACAAAACAAAATAATGAAAACTGCACAAATCCAAAAGTAAATAATATTATAAATTACAACAAATCAACAAACCTGGTTTTCTGGGCACTTTACGCAATACAATATTTAAAAAAAGAGTGAATTTATCCCCAGACAGTCAAAACCAAAACTCCTGTCATCTTATTATGGTGAGTAATATACGCTACAAGCTACAAGGCCACAACGCAACTACGCCTACGCCTACGCAACTTCACGTCTCGCGTCATTCCCTTTGCTTTATAGAAGTCAATGGTCATTCCTCGTTCGGCGGATCGACACGCGACTAAAATTCACACTTCGAAGCCCTATTTCTCATGCGTGTCGCTAGATGTCGCCGCAACATGCGTTGTTCACACTGATATAAATTATTATTTTATATTTTATTTCAGTGGTTGTTCACTATTTCTACGTTAATTCGAAATAGCAACTTTCTGCGTGTTCGGGTGAGTAAATCGTAAATGCCTTGGGTGTGATCCAGATATCCGAGGATCAAACATAGCCTGTCGCCGTTTTTTTTCGTTAACTCCGAATTTGTTTTAAAAAGTTTAACGGCTCGTTGTGTGTGTGTCTGGTCAGATAAGGGAATCACATTCCAAGAATCACATTGCAGGAAAACAATACCTAATTATTTCTTGATTTAGAACACCTGAGGTTGGTGAGATTCGGAATACGCATCAACGGTTAATCACGACCGAAAACGCCCCGGTACACTTAAAACGCGACAACAAAAATACGTCCATACCGTCACCAGGCACTAAACGAAACGAATGTACTGTAACACTTAAGACATAAAAATAGGTACTCGCACGGATCTATCGCTTTCTCCGCATCTCAAAACCGAGCTCAAAACCAAAACTTCAAACTAAAACTTGTCATCCCGGCCTCTTGCTTCCCAATAAATACTCTTCCTAGTAGACTATTCGGGAATTGGAATATTGTTCCAAAATGAGAGTGTTCCATTATTAGAATTTTCTGGACTCGTAAACAATCAACAAGGTCAACGCCATAAAACACAGCTGCAACAAGCAGCCAAGTGGACATTCTTGCTGTTTCCTCTTGTCTGAGTTTGTATGTTCTAATATAACTGTCTCACGTGTGGCTTGACCTTGATAAATAATAGTAACGACAATACTAAATGTGAGTGTTAGATACTAGACGTTCGAACAACTACTCCTCGGGCTGGTACCCTGCAAGGCATTGAATTATAGAACTAAATCCAGATATTTTGTGTACTACGAGAGATTGGGAACTTCCACATAAAAAATGTGAATTCTAAACACAACAAAACTAATTTTTACCGCTCTACCCAATTAATTACAGCTCACTTAGAAATTTTCAATAGTGCTGTCTCGTCGTCCTGAATAAACCGTTCTAATACGATTTTAATTAAATGGTGCCTATTTTTATTACGCCTACTTTTTAGCAAACCTTTTGAATGTTGATAATTAACTATTTGTCAATGGCGTTTAACATTAATTTAGGTGGGCGGATGTAGGGCCAAAGGAAGTGTAGGAAGTGAGCTCTTATTGTTTGTTAAATCATAAAATGTCACCCTTTCTTTTTACAACAATTCTCTGAAAACGCGAATTGAATTAATATGATTAAAAATAGTTTTCACATTCACAATGCGATCATGTCTTCATGTCTGGGTGTATTAATTGCAGAGATGAATAATAATTGTAACTTGAACGGACTTTTGATAGTCTATCTGTCAAGAAACCAAGCGGAGCCTTGGAGAGGACTAGGCACTTGCAGGAAGTCCAGGAGGGTCTGTGATGGTATGGGCTGGAATCGATTTGCACCATAGAACGGACCTCGTTTGTCTGGATGGAGGCATGAACCAACAACGGCGTTATATTGAACAAGTTCTTGAACCTGTTGTGCAACTATATTCATATCCTGCTGGTCCAGATTTGGTTTATATGCAGGACAACGCTCGTCCTCACATTGCACATCAGGTCCCTCGACCTCAACCCCATGGAGCATGTGAGGGACAACTTCTTTCAGTTATGGCAAACATTCAAGGCCGTCTTGCATTTGAAAATTCAGTGAGAGAGCAAGATGCAATCGATAGGCTGATTTTAAGTATGCCAAGGTGGTGCCGGGCAGTCATTAATGCATTAATATATCGTATTAAGTACACATTTTAAAAAATTAACGTTATTAGAAATACGCACTTTTATTTTAATACACAATGTATTGTTTTCCAATTAAATGTTTATTTTCATTATTAAACAAATAATGCAAAACATTACAAGTTTATTTTTAGCCAATTTTGTACTAGACAAGCTAATCAAATAAATAGTTTAACCTACTCACTTTTACTTGTAGGATAAAAATCATACAATGAAAATTATTTGTATTCCTTAGACACTTTTGAGCAGTGTATGTCAAGTACAGGGGCGGGTGGGGAAGGTTTTACCGGCCCGGGAAACCATTGGCATCGACCGGCCCAATTTTTTTGAGAAGCAGAAAATATCCATTTTTTTATACTTTGTACATGTAATTTTTGGTGTTTACTCCTTAAGAATCGATTTTCAGTTACAGCCCGCGGTACGGAAATTTTATAAGTATAGTAAAATCAAGCGTTACATTTCGCGTTAACTAAAAGCATTGATTGACTATAATCAGTCAACGCTAAAAGTAACGCGTTACGTACTATGAACTCCAAAAGTGGTGTTCCAGATTCCAGTAGTACATTGAAATTATGTATGTATCTATGGATACGGCTGTTTATGTCTGATTGCATATAGCATAGAAATAGTGAAAATAGAGTGGCATAGAGTAGATATTACAGATGGCGTTGTAAAGTCAGCATTTGCAGTGTTTGTTCGTTCCTAAATTTGTTGAATCTTTAGATTTAATAGGGAAAAACCTAATATTAAATACTCCAAATATTGCTTAGTGCCGAAATGTGAATCAGCGCCTATTCGAACACCAGGAAAAGTATTTATTTCATTGCCAGTGGGATCGACGTTTAGCAGATTGTCACTTAATTACTGAATTTATAAACAATTTATATTTTGACGTAGTTGGACATTTTCGAACATAAACATAAACCATCTGATAAATACACATTTGGGTATAAAACTGACATTCGCGTGTACCCTATTATCAAGTGATTGAAGTTAAAATAATCGTTCTTAAGGAGTAAACTCCAGTCGTGCGTCGGAGCTGACACACACAAGTTTTTTTTATTTATTTTATAATAAAATACAAATCGGATTTTTAAGGTTTTTAATACAAAACATTTCAAAAAGGTACAACTAAACTTAAAATCTCGAGAATTTAAGGACGAACGACTGGGTGAGACTCGAGATGGGGCAACGAAAGCCGAAAAAACAATAAGCACTCACGCTGTGCGGTGCTGGCGATTACCGATTAGACTGGCCGCTTTCAAGTTCCATAATAATCGCATTTTCGGCTGCCCGCTTTGCACTGGCCACCAATTTTTTTATAATGTCATGTTTTTTTCACATCGGTCGGCCCAGACCGGCCCCGAAGCAATCGGCCCTTCGGGAAATCTCCCGAAATTCCCATTGGCCCATCCGCCCCTGGTCAAGTAGCTAAAGTAATAGATCATCATATTGTGTTGCTTATTTTGCAATAGAAAGCCCTTCTCCAACTCACGAGGTAAAGGTAGATTTATTACAACATTCAGATGACCCATATACCAGACAAGTATAGAATAGCATAGCATAGTATAGTATGGTATAGTATAATATAGTATAGTATAGTATAGTATAGTTAGTATAGTATAGTATAGTATATAGTATAGTATAGTATAGTATAGTATACTATAGTATACTATAGTATAGTATAGTAAAAATTAACCCATAGTAAGCGATACTAAACAGTTCCCCGCATTTTATTTTTGCTTACCCTGTATATCTGACACTTAACAGGGACTTGCAGTTGCATTTATATTTGCCTTTTAACAATTTCGTTATGTTACTCCTGCACACTTTACTTCTATAAATAAAAATGAGATTTTCCTGCATTGTTTTACTAAGAGTGAAAAATGGAAATAATGCTTCTATAAATAAAAATTAGATTTTCCGCATTGTTTTACTAAGAAGAGTGAAAAATGGAAATAATGAAATAATATCTAGGATAAAGTGGAAGGCACGAAAATTCCCAGTTTTTCAATTTTATTTTAAAATAATCGGGTGAAAATAATATAGGTAATGATAAGTATTTCTTGAAATGCAAATTTGTGAAAATATCTTTAGCTAATAAGTGTTAATTTAAGCTGAAATTATACACACATTGTAATAATGTCTGTTACATATCATTATATTTTCGGGAATCAACTTGAGATGTTGACCTTTATTGTAGTCTGTAGGTCAACAAAACTTGGTAAATTGCTCTTCACTATTACTATGGCGTTTACCCAAAATTTTCAACAATAGATATCTGAAAAGGAAACAATTATGCTGTGTATATTGCATAAAACAAATATGAATGTATTTTATGATCTAATTACACACAGAATGGTATTAAACAAGAGAGGCACATGCATAGGCATTATTCTCAAATCATATTGATAAATATTTGTGCTCCGAAATATAAAAATATAAAAACCTAATTTAGGAGCTATTTTTAACGAGCGTTTGTCAATGCAGATTATTGTCAGATTATGTCCCCCTCAAAATGAATATAAATTAATGACGTTTAATTAATATGGGAATTAATACAGCGTGACAAATTGGCGACGGGGCGACCGAAATCGGACCTGCGACCTCACAATTACAAATCACAAAACTCCACCACTTGCCCAGTTGCTTATCCCTCATATCGACTTGATGTAAAAGATGTAATTAATAGACATTTCGGTAAAATTAACAGAATTACTGCTGCTTCACAATTGAGAACAAAAAGTCTATTAATGTAAAAAGTCTATTAATGTAAGTTGGTTATGTTGCTATAAGTTTTCCTTTCTTGTCTTCCTTCTCATTTCTTCACTTTCTTGTTACGTTTAATGTTTCCTGGACATAGAAGAGTTTCAGTAAAAGTAATTATTCTGGCTTGAAACTAATTCCATCCGGCGCATCCACCATTTTGTAGCCGATTTTTGTTACCGAAAGTTTCTCAACTCTACTGTATCCTAAAAACATCAATGCTTAGCTCAATAAATACCTTCATGAATTGTCAGTGTTGATATGAATCACTCCCAGTAGGCAAATACGAAAGAACACGAGAGTATTAAACGTCTATCCCAAATTATTT
The DNA here is from genome assembly GCA_963966045.1 of Xestobium rufovillosum. Taxonomy (NCBI): domain Eukaryota; kingdom Metazoa; phylum Arthropoda; class Insecta; order Coleoptera; family Ptinidae; genus Xestobium; species Xestobium rufovillosum. The sequence continues at coordinate 34,961,484 of OZ014493.1, forward strand.
GAGACCATCGATGACTATTATGGTCATTAGGAAATATTGATGAAACATGAAATTTTTCTTATGTTTGATAGTTTGCAATATTGCCTTTCTTAATATTATATAACACAGCGGAATACTTTTGATGCACATGAAATAATGTCTTGGTTACCTGTCATTAAATATTTTTTGTTCCACTTCTGCGTCTATTTTTAGAAAATCTTGAGTTTATTGAAAATTGATATGGATTCCCCCGTAAGCCGAAAGGTATCTAAATATAGTCAGATGCGACTTGCAGTTTCCAAAGCTGTTATAAAATGGACATATATGTGACATTCTTGTAGTTATTCAAATAAAGTACACCTTTCTTCTGGTAAATCCCCAAAGGGCGAAATATAAATTGGAAAAATAAGGCACCCACGTCAACTTTTAAAGTATCGATATGGATGTAAATCGAAAAGATGAGTTCCGTAGAAGTTTATCAAAGTTCTCAGCCTGTTATTTTGTACACAAACACATCTTACGACTTAATAAGCGCCTACGTTTATGTTCAAAACCTACTCGAAAAACACTAGCTGTACGCGTTCAATTATTCTTTTCCTTTGAGGTAAACGTATCAGAAATATTATCATCTTAAACGATTCGGGATTTAATCAAAGCAAAAGTGCAACCCTGATATTTCCTGGGGGATGCCGCGTCGGTTTGCGTGGTGTAGCCTACACTTATAAACAGTTTTGTGCCTCCTGTTTTATTTAATATACGTGTGTGTTTCGCTTTCCTTTAAATAGAAAGCCCCAAAGGGGTCTGCTTGAGACATTTACAAAAAATACTCACCTATACGTTTACGATAATTGAATTTATGCTGTTTCAGGAGTATTTTGACGTTCTACAGCTTTTATAGAATAACGAATAAAACGAATTACTAGCTGGCTGTGGATAATTCACAAGCAAAGTTTTTGATAAAGATAGTTCATCAAATCAGTAATTCTCTAAACCAAGGCTTTAAGGGTCAGCATCTTAACTTTGATGCTGGTTTAGATTCCTAAAACGTTCGCTGTGAGAAAAATAAAAAATACGGGTCAAAAATTTTACGACAATCTTCGGGAAAATACGATTTCTAAAAATTGTGTAACGACCCCATTCAAACATATATCTCTATAAAAGCCTTGTACCTCGCAGTTTCAAACAGGTATCACCGTACCCAATGAGAATTGAACACGTTTTTTGTATTTTTTTACTCAGAATAATCGACAATGCAAACTCCTAAACTATTTTCTTTACGTCCTGAAACCACCTGCATACAATATTGACATACCGTGTATGGATGGCTTAAATATTACTGACTTAATTTGTTGTTTAATTTGTTTACGCGTACCATGTAGTTTATTTCCAATAGATCTAGAACCCACCCTTCTCCGTTCGACGACGAGCCGAGGGTATATCGGCGAACAGGTATTCCTTCGACTCATCCAGATGTAACGCTGTATCACTAATAAGCTAAGGAGCTGTTAAAAACCGTTGCCTATTAAAGACGCAAAAGACGAAGACGTGATTGCATGTCTCTGTATGCGGGCAAGACGTTTAATGTTTCTAGCAAGACAATAATCTGCCCTGAAGGTAAGTCCGGCGCCTCCACCATTTTGTATGACATCGTAATATCTGATTTTTTCTGTCGCAAGATTCTGGACTCCGGCATTCTGAAAAACATCGATGCACATATAATTTTCCCCTAAAGTACTACTGCTTTTCCTAGCGTGACCGCACTTTTTACGAAAGCACAGGCAATTTAACAGTGGTAATAAAATTGAATGCTCTAAAGGATTTTTCCTTACTTTACCATTATTTATGTCCTCATATTGTTCATTTATAAGTTGATTTAACGAACATGAAAGCAACATTACTTGTAAATTAGTACGTGTACTAGACACCGCTTGATTTATAATAAAATTTCCTCCCTCTGCGAGCATTTATTTTATTACCTACTTGGTTTCTTTATCTCTTAATAAGCACAACTAATTTTTTCATATTGTCTCTTATATCCAGTTGACACTGCAATCGCATAAACTGAAAAAGTATGATTGTTTTATCATGTGGTCGACAACTACTGCCCTAATATCATATTTTTTCCTAGTTATTCCATATGCAAGTTCCAATCCATATTTATTTGCCATTCTGTAGGATAAAAAAAGGCTACTCAGTTTGTTATGTTACATTCTTTGTTTTATGTCTTTAGTGCTCCTACCATCTCGAGTAACGTGACACCATAAATAGCAGAAATCCGCAACTTCCTCTGTCTTCTCATTGCCTATTTGTATTTTAGTTTTTGTCTCATTTTCACGCTCCCTACATACAAAAATTTTGGTTTTCTTTTTATTGATTTTCATGCCCTAGCCCTCTGTCAAAACTGCTTCTATTTCATTCAGAGCCACTCCTAATTTTTCTTTGCTGGATGCTAACACTGCTATAATCATCCGCGAATCTGAGCATTTTAATAGTTTGGCCCTGTACATTAATCCCTGAGGCTGTTCTGTCCTTAACAATATTGATGGCATCTTCGATATATAAGTTGAAAACTAGAGGTGACAACGCACATCCTTGTCTCACTCCCTTCCGGATATCTACTTCTCTTCGTTCCTGTTCAAATTGTATAGCTGCTGTTAGCTCTTTGTAGATATTATGTATTATTCTTCTGTCCCTATATTTCATCCCTACCTTTCTGAGCACTTCGAACATCTTCCCCCATTTTACGTTGTAGAAATTTATTTCTAAATCTACAAATTCTATATAGACACTATTTCCCTTTTCTATGGTTTTTTCTATAATTACTCGTAAAGCTAGAAAGACCTCGCGTGTTTCTCTACTTCGTCTAAATCCGAACTGATCTTCTCCTAATATTGCTTCCGTCGTTTTCTTCATTTTTGATGCATGGGAAGTTAAATTAATCGTTCTAAAATTTTCACACTTATCCGCGCTTTCTTTTTTGGGAAAGCGATGTTTAAATAAACGTTTTCTGCCTGCCTGCAATCCGTCTACACCTGGTGCTATTGTTTTTTTAAAACTTTCTAATGCCAGCTCAAACTCTTACCTTATTATAGGACAGCCACCATAGGTTAAAATTCTCTACACTGATTTCCTTTTCTATTATATCTCCTAGTTCTTGTCCCGTATTTAGGATTCCCATATATTCCTTCTACCTATGTGCCTTTTCCTCTCTTCCAATTAGGACGTCAGCTGCCTCATTTCTAATGTTCTTGCTGCTAGATCCAATTTCTCTGAAATTTCTTCCAATTATTTTATACGCATCGTCAGTTTGTCCTACTTCGAACTTATCTTCCACTTCTTTGCAATTACTGTCAATCCACTGTTCTTTCGCTTTCCTACATTTCCGAATAATTTCCCACTTGACCGCCTTATACCTTTATTTCCCTCCTACATCTAGTCTATTTTTATATTTTCGCCTCTCGTCTATTAGAGTCTCGATATACTTTGTCATCTTTGCCTAACAAGAATGTAATCTATGTATTTGATATATCCCTAGGTTCGCTGGCAGCTTCCGCGTATAGCGTCTCCTAACGTGACATTGAAATATAGTGTTCGCAACGGATAGGTTATGGTTTTCGTCTAATCCAAAGGGACCGATTATTCCATCTTCTCTCCATGTGCTTACAGCTCCATTAAAATCTCCTACAATTATGAAACTTTTATGCCCCTTCGCAAAATCTAGCACATATTCGATATCACTATAAACAGCCTCATCACTATAATTAGATGGGAGCATTTATGTATACCTGTATTATTAAAGTCTGTAAAGGTTTCGAATCTAACCTAACCATAACTACCCTGTCACTTTTCTTTAAGAAATTTTCTGCACTCTGCCCGATTTCCTTCTTCATAACAATTCCTACTCCCGAATTTCCTCCTACCGATCCTGTGTGTATTACTCTACAATATCCTCTCCAAAGTCTGCAGCTTCTGTCCATCGCACCTACCATGTCTAATGCTAACCTATCCATCTCTATTTTCAAGTTTTCTAACTGTCCTACTTGTTTTATGCTCCTAACATCCCACGCTCAGACTCCTGAAATGTTACACTTATTATTGCTGATGACTCCTCCCGAAATAGTACTCGCCCGCAGATCCGAATGTGGGACTATTTTTACCTTCGGAATATTTTACTGAAGAAGGTGACAGTGGTGTCCCGTTGCCTTCAACAATTTTTGAATAGCTTTAGTAATTTTTCCGAGTAGTTAGTAGAGGGGGAGGCGGTTGGGGCAGACAGACACGGGTCATTTCCCCATATACGCAATGCATTTCGGTAGCGCTTCAGCGGTGGAGGATGTGGAGGATGTGGAGGACCTCCGCATTTAATTCCAGTTTTACTATACTTAACTTGCAATATTCATCCACGGTTATAATTAGCAGAAATTGGTTTATACGAATAATCACCTAATTGTCATTTATAATAAATCAGTTGCATAAATAATTTGAAATGAATAAAATCGTCATTAAAGTGAATGCGAAGGAAGTGGCGGAGTTTACAAAAAGTATTGATAGGTGATTAGTTATATGGGATGAGCTAATTATTGTATTGAAGCCCCCTTCGTTTACAAGCCTACACGTCTGGCAGCGTTCCTTTCTTTTGTTTTTGAATATTCAAATGTCCTCACAATAATAAAAATTTACATAATAATATAATGACATGTCAATAAGCAGCCGTCCGTGTCCCTTTAGTGCATAAAAATGCCAGATATATTCACAATGTTTACCACCAAAAGCACTGCACGTCGTAATAAACTTATAAATTAATTATTATTCTTTTAAAGTCATTGTGCTGTAAAATTATTAATCATGTTTTCGATATGAATCACAGTTTTATTCTTAACCTAGCATTACAATCAATAAAATAGTGAATAGATTTAATACCATATTGCCCTTTCAGCTTCCGGCTTTAAGCAGCATTTCAATAGGCCTAAACAACCCCATATGATATTTTTAACAATATACATTCTTAAACGTACGGTTGTGCACTTTTACCCAGTAACACCTGAAAATACTATTAATATTCTGACAATTTCTCTACCTGGTTTACACAAACAAAAGTTACGGGGATCATAATATTATTCATGAATTATTAAGATCACCTCTTAGAAAATAGACGGCTACCTGTTCAAGGGTGTGTTTTTTATATTTCAGACATTTAACCTGCCATAAAGATGGAATTATACGTGTATAACGTTCTAGAAATACCATGTACCTACTTTTACATAAAATGATTTTACTCATTATTTGTCTGGATAAACAATAAATTGTCCATATTTCCCCTTTTCTCCCGATTTCTTGTTCCTCTTGTTACTGTTATGACAATATTATTTACAATTTTTAAATTATATTAGTAGTTTAGATTTACTCCCCCAACTGGTTTCTACATATATCGCAGGGGACAATGAAAAGGTAGAGGTAAAAACTGAACAATGGGGGTGCACCTGCATCTATACAATAACAAAATCAGAGAGATACAATACCAATTAGTGATGGGCGGACTCGAGTGCAAGAATCGAAAAGTTCTCGATTCTCAAAAGTTCTCGGTGTTCTCGAGAACTGTTTTAGTTATTGGTCTCGAATGCACGAGTTCTCGCTCAGTGAGAAGAGACGAGATAAACAAATTTATTGAGAACACCAGAACTGAAATGGAATCGAAAATACGGCGCGAGATCGGCAGCGGTATCAATAATATCAAGTATCAACTAGAACCAAATAGACAGTTGTAGTTCTCAGTTAGGTTAATTGTTATTTCCGATGGTATAGTTTGAATTTCTGGAAACCCAAACAAGTAGAAACTTTAAGATCATTTTGGAATTGCGAATTACAGTTAATACCTATGAGTGCTACTACTGGTTAAAAAAGAAACGAAATAAGTATTAATACACAATATGTAACTAAAATAAATTTCTAAAATTTAAAGTATAAACAAAGAACTAGATAAGTTCTAAGAGAAAAACGAACAATGTGCGCTTTTGCTAGTACCCTTTTTACGAAAAAATTCCACACTATCGTTTCATTTTTAATGTGATAACCGATACCTAATCCAGAAAAAACGCAAACCCATTTCAATTTTTATTTTAATTAGAAATGTACATAATTTTTTGATTTTAATTTTATTTCTGCTAGTACTACGAGCACGACACTAATATTACTTTAATGAGAAGAGTTATGTAACTTGTAAGTCTTTTTAGAAGTTTCCAATAATAAATTTTACATTGGCACCATCGAATGAATAATTGTTCATTCAACGAATCTACTGAGAAATGCATTCAGAGACGTTACCGCCATAAAACTAACAGATGCAGGCTATAAAAAATGAAAAAAGATGCCGACGCATGCCGATTGAATTAGGCGAACGCTGCTCGCCGCTGCTACCCTTTGAACGTGGTCCAATGCTGCAGTACCGAGACCGAGAGAGTATCAGATTCCGAGTCTCGCAGCTCCCGTATGAGGTAGGTACAATATTTTTGTGTTGTACTCGGGTCTCGGGAAAGTTCTCGATTCTCAAAAGTTCTCGGATACGGAGTTCTCGATTCATTAAAGTATTCGATTCTGCCCATCGCTAATACCAATGTGACGTGTCCATGAAAGTAGACAAAGACAAGTCTCGACTTGTTCAAAACTAAAATCAAAAGGCACTTGTGGGGATTAAATAAGGCAGACAGTTTTCCGTCCCTAGGAAGCGGGCATGGATAAAAGATGTAAATATTATACGTATCGGCCACGGTTATATCTGAATATGCCGCCCTGTTTCGTCAGTGGGCCGCGCTCTTCGACTATATCTCTATTTGGGTTATGATTTCTGTAACCGAATTGCATTATGGGAAACATTTGTCTATAAAAGAGCAGCACTTAAGACGACGTCTCAGTTCTGTGAACTACGGCTACAAGAAGACATCGAGAATGAATAATTATCAGTGCAATTCTTGTAATAAGTTCTTTTCAAGACTAGATAATTTAAAACGACATAAATTACGGTGCACTAGTAGTAAAAATAATGACAATACTTCTAATTTCTGGTGCCCTCATTGTAATAAAATGTTTTCGAGATCAGATTCCCTATTTCGACACATTAAATCAGTGCATAAAGATAAGGAAACCTCGACGTTAACAGTAGACCCAATACCCGAAAGTGACGTAGATTCAACTGAAGAGGCGGCCTTTACCATCATCGAGGATACGAAACTAACAACAAAAAGTATAAGCTCTCTCGAAAAAATGTTGTATTTAAAATTAATGAGCCCCGCCGAAACCAGGACCAATTGATGTGCATAAAACACGGCGTCGAAGGTATCGTTAGGAGAGTTGTGGAAAACGTACAACCAGACGACAGAGTGGGATTTGGGTTCACGACGAATGATCATGAAAAGGAAAGTCACCTACCATTTAGAAAAGCTTCAAACGTATCCTTCAATCAAGTCTGGAGTATGATATCACAAATCTATCAAAGCAACTCCGAGGGATTGAAAACAAGCAGGTTCCGAATAACCATGACACAGATCAGATCACCCAGGGGCCGAGGGCACAATTGCAGATTGAATTACTACAATAACTTTGAAGAAGAGTGTAACAAAAGGCGCGGAATTATTGTGGTAAGCATACTTTTCTGGTATTATTCATTCATCATATTTGTCGTTTAGCGAATACAATTAATATCCTTTTCATCTGTTTCAGGTCAAAAACGTCGATCACTTGTGTCTTCCAAGATCTATAGTCCTAGCTTTGGCACGATTAGAAAAAGACCCGAATTACAAGAACATCCGCAAGGACATCCGGAGCGCACAACTAATAAAGGCAAAAGAATTAATGAATGCTGCAGGAGTTGAGATTCCAGAGGAGGGAGGTGCTGGTGTTGAAGAAATTCGCTTATTTCAAGAATTCTTAATCGACTACAAAATCACCGTTTACGAATATGGTACTCGCGAGAAAATATTTGAAGGCCCCGATGCAAGAAAAAGAATAGATCTGCTACACAAACAAAATCACTTTAATGTAATTTCATCTTTAACAGCGGCATTTGGTTCGAGTTACTTCTGTCAAGATTGCAACGTTACCTTCAACGTGAAAGACAGACATCGATGTACAAATAGTTGCCCTTGCTGTCGGTACAAACCAGTGTGCACCAAAGAACCAGAAGAGATTCCGTGTCCTGAGTGCAACAGAAGTTTTAGAAATAGCGGCTGCTACGATAACCATCTGAAAAGTAAATTATGCGATAAAATACGTAAATGCTCCAAATGTTTTAAATCAATCGCAAAGAATCGTCAACACCAGTGCGGTGAAATATTCTGCAAAATTTGCAAATCATTCCAACAAGAAAACCATTTTTGTTATATTCAGCCTGATAACCGTAGAGCACCCGCAGATGACAAAACACTATTTATTTTCTATGACCTCGAAACGCGGCAAGAATCCCAGTTCAATGAAAAATCTACTGTTCATGTACCAAACCTTTGTGTATTCCAACAACGGTGTATTCGCTGCCTATCTTTAGATGATAGCCAACTTTCTTGTATCAAATGCGGCGTTAGAAGGCATATACTTAAAACTAGCCCCGTTGAATATTTTGTTCAGTTCATTCTCAATCAGAAGAAGATTTTCAAGAAAATTATAGTCATTGCGCATAATGGCCAGGGATTCGATCACCAATTCATCTTAAAATACATCCTAGAAAGTACCAAGTATATTCCAACACTGATCATGCGAGGTACAAAATTAATTTTAATGGAGGTAAATAATATAAAGTTTATCGATTCTCTCAATTATTTTCCCATGGCTCTCTCAGAATTACCCAAGGCATTCGACTTACCCCCTACCTTCAAAAAGGGGTACTTTCCACACCTTTTCAATACGCTGAAAAATGAGAATTACACGGGGTTTCTGCCTGGTATAAATTATTACGATCCTGACGCTTTAAAGCCACAAGCCAGAGAACAGTTTTTTGGATGGTACGAGGAACACAAGAATAATGAATTTAATATGCAACGAGAATTGATCGACTATTGTATTAGTGGCGTCCAAATTTTAACTGAGGCGTGTCTGAAATTTCGCAAAATTATGTTGGAAGAATGTGGTATTTGTCCATTCACAGAAGCGTGCACAATTGCATCGGCGTGCAATTTGATATTCAGAAGAAATTTTTGCAACCCAATACTATTAGTATTATACCACGCAACGGTTATCGAGGCACCGACCAACAGTCAGAAATTGCCCTTAAATGGTTACTATGGGAGTCGCATCAGAGAGGAATAAGCATCAAACATGCAGCGAACAGTAAAGAGACTGTACTTAATGGGACAAGAGTTGATGGATATTCTGAAGAAACAGGTCAGGTTTTCGAGTTTCATGGGTGCTATTATCATGGCCACGATATCTGTCAAACATCGTTACGTGATCAGCCTCTGCATAACGACTCCAAAGATACCTTAAATGCCCGATTGGAAAGAACGCAGAAGAAAACCCAAATGCTGCGTAAGGCCGGCTATCAGGTTTTAGAAATGTGGGAATGTCAGTTTCGCAGAGAAATGAGAAAAAACGCCGAAATTGAAGAATACACTTCAGCTCACCCCTTAATGAACCTCGTTCCTCTTAATCCACGAGATAGCTTCTACGGCGGAAGAACAGGAAATACTGTATTAAAGTACGAGGTAAAGCCAGGAGAACGGATTAAATACCTGGATGTATGTTCTCTCTACCCTTGGGTATGCAAATATGGTAAATACCCGGTTAAACATCCTCAGATTCACGTGGGGCGCGAGGACTGTTCAAAATTGAACCTAACCGCAACAAATATAAATGGTCTTATAAAATGTAAAATATTACCGCCGAATGACTTATACCATCCGGTTCTGCCCACAAAAGTAAACAACAAGTTAATATTCACTCTCTGTAGAACATGCAGCGAACAACTGCATCAAGGTGAGTGTATGCACAACGACGAGAAAAGGTGTTTAAATGGGACATGGGTCTTGGACGAGGTATTAAAAGCCACCGAGGTAGGATACAAAATTCAAGAGATTTACGAAATTTGGAACTACGAAGTTGAACAATACAGTAAATCCAATAAAATCGGTGGGTTATTTACCAAATTTATTAATAAATTCTTGAAAAGCAAACAACAGGCATCAGGATGGCCGGCTAGCTGTCTCAGTAAGGAGCAACGTGAAAAGTACATACAAGACTACTTGAACCAGGAAGGCATACAATTAGAATATGGTGAAATTGCTAAAAATGCTGGTCTACGATCTTTAGCTAAATTAATACTTAACAGCTTCTGGGGTAAATTTGGCCAGAGAGAAAACCAGAGCAAGACATCTGTTATAAGATCACCAGCAGAGTTTTACGACTTGCTAGCCAATCCGACAATTGAAGTTGACAATGTTTTAGAAATAAACGAGGACACCTTAATTGTGAACTGGTCGCATATAATGGAAGCCGCGGGTATGCTATCAACGGTTAACGTTTGCACTGCTGCCTACACCACAGCACAAGCCAGATTGAAACTCTATAGCTATTTAGAAAAACTGGGGGACCGAGTATTGTATTATGATACCGACAGTGTAATTTACGTTGCTTCAGAAGGGAAATATGAACCGCCAACGGGGAACTTTCTGGGTGATATGACTAACGAACTGGAGAGCTATGGCCCAGGGGCTTACATTTCGGCTTTTGTCTCTTCGGGGCCTAAGAGCTACGCTTACAGCGTACTTACAAGTAAGAATGAATACGTCCACGTTTGTAAAGTCAAAGGAATCACGTTATCTTATCGAAACAGTGAGAAAATTAATTTTGATGCAATGGTACACATGATTGAAACACATGAACCAATCCTTGTGTCTCAACAAAATATAAGAAGAACCAAGGAGCATGACGTATTGACCACGAAAGAAACGAAAATCTTCAGGATAACATCCGAGAAGAGAAAGTTTTGCGAATATTTTACGTCAGTCCCCTACGGATACATCAAAAAACAAAAAACTTGAATGCTCACTCCACAAATAATTCCTTCACCACTACTGTCCAGTTACACACATTCCAGTTTTGTACAAGATCGTTCTTCGCGAAGTGTGTGATATTATAATCTCTTCGGGTTTAAAAGTTCTGTCATATACCTGTCGTGTAGTAGCCTTAATATTCTACGAACGAATGAAGAAATTTAACATATCCACCATGCAAACATATATGGTGTCCTTTTATTCGTGTCGGTTCATCTTTTGGATTCAAAAATACTAACACGCACCAAGTATATATATACGACCCTAATATTAATATTATACAATTTTATCTCGAATACTTTATTATAATAAATTATAATGATAAATTTTAGTTTTCATAATGATAATCTGAGGAAACGAATAAAAAATGTAATCATTTATGAAAAGATGTAGAACAAAAGGGGATGTAATGTTAGAAAATTTACTAATAAACATGTAAATATTTTCAATAAAATGTATTAGCAATAGTTGAGCGTTTTGTTTATTACTCCATAAGCAAGCAACCTTTTTTTTTGCCAATTAAACGTGACCTTTTGTAAATTTGATATGTATATTTTACCTCTATCGCGACGATGAGGATAATGCTATCGCACGAGGCAGGTATAATTAAGAGAAAAAACTGTCAACTCTTCAGGAAATAACATCACGGTGGCACAAGCTGCGTGTCTGGAATGCCCCAAATTGCAGCAGTTTAACAGATAATTATATGTAATATTATAGGAGGCAATCAGGGCTTTTTGTGCCTAATAATAACAAAATTTCAAGAAAAACAAAGAAAAAGTCTAAAATGGTGGTACCATATTCAAAATAAAAAGGAAAAAAAGGAAGAAAAAGAACCGCAAGTGGGAGGGTCACTACTGGAGCAGAACTAGGGGTTGACCCATTATGAGAATAAATAAGTACGTAGTGAATCATTGGGGGAGCTACGAATCAATGTGGTTTTTAAATATCATCTGAAAGGAAATTTTCGAAATTTACGCGAAACTCAGAGACTTTCAAAAACATGTAAATGCACGTACCAGACACCCCCACAGCAGAGTGGCCGATGGCAGACCCTATTTAATTGAAATGCCACCCGGCGCCGGGGCTCTTTTGAAAAATCGACATTAACGATCATCGATTCATAGTTTAAATAGGCCCGTTTCAAATATAGGCTTCTATAAAAATAATGTGTAATAGAGTAAGATTGCTGTTGAGATTAACAGAATATTTTCCTGAAGCCTCTCGCTCTCACCGAAGCATCTGCAGAGTAAGGAAGGCGTCGAATTCAATATGTAGTTAACCTATCAAAATCTTTATACTATTGTAGGTGCATACACACATATGTATATGAGAAGCTTTTACCGTGGCATAATTATTTAGAAGACGCACGATAGATACTTATCCGAAATAAATTGATTAAAATAAAGGCATCTGCGTCATAGAAGACTTGAAGCACATTATCCAGCGACCATCAACAAGTACATTAGAAGAAACTTCATGTACAGCCTCAAATGTATCAGAAAATTCGGTGTTAGAGCAGGCCTTCGCTGCCATTAATAGTTTTAACGCCTGCACAACAGTCACGGCGCGTATTATGTAAAGTATTTATTTTCTTTAAAAGCTACTTAATTACGTCCCGCATAACATATTATGCTAGGGTGATTTTAATGTACCTCTGGCGGGCCGGCCAAAGTCGTTAATTGAAAGTTTTGGTGAAATTATCAACCATCTAATAATTATTTCTAAGAATCAAATTCCGTCATTACTGAATGCAAATAAATTATAACTCGAAAAAAAGCTGCGAGGACGGAACGTGCTATTAAAACGTTAAAGAACTCAATATGTATAGGTAGAATTTCCAGTAAGTGAGGCGCATAAATTGAGGCAGGTACCTGTACGTTCTAGTCTTCTAGCAGACATAATAAATAACACAAAGAGCTAAGCTTCAATTGAAAACCTACAATAAAATCAAAATCCCCACCCTATGAAGTATCTAAATACGTTTTTTGACATGGTGTAAGTAAATAAGCATAAAAGTGTCCCTTGAGAGGCACGTGCCGCAAAATGGACGACTGAATAGTTGTCGATTAGAGTAGTTAAGTTAATATTAGAGGTGTTTTTCATAAAGGAATTATGACTCAGACATTTTTTCATACAATACTGGCTGATTTTTTCATCCTGTCTATAATAATAAATATCCAGCATATATTAATACCTCATCTCTTCGCCTAATAAAGCTTTTACAGATTTAAATCGTTTTTAGTTTCTTCCTCTTCTCCCTCTCTTTTTCCATCAACATCAATGCGAATTTTTAGTATTTTCTGCAATTATTGTTAAAGGGGATAAAATTGCATTTACTCACTTCACCGCAGGATTTTCGCAATACATGAATAAGAAAAAAAAGTAATGCATGTTTTTCACAATGTCGTTATGTATTTATTTCCGTGGTACTTATGTACGTGTATATTGAATCTATTTTAGATGTGAACAGTGCAAATTTTTCCTTTTTTTAGAGAGAAAAATTAGGCATTCTAATGCTTTAAGTAGTGTTTCAACCCTTTTTACACTTGATTGGATCAGAATTAACCATAATATAATAAGAAGCCATCGTATACGTAGCTCCGTGAATCTAAAATTATTATATTTTAAATTTGGTAAAATTCTAGCATTAATAAAACCACTAAGCATATAAAACAATCGACGTTTCGGCCCCGTTGAGCCCCTACGGTAAAGATTTATGTCAACTTTATACTTCATACTTTACATATAAATCTTGACAAAGGCCCCAAACGCGGCCGAAACGTCGATTGTTTTATATAGTGGTTTTATTAATACCTGAATTTCACTAAAATTTAAAATATTACAAATTATACTGGCACAAATTGAACAACTATTCTAAAATTATTTTCACCTATCGTCTTTTTGCTGAACCACTGGAAAAGTTTTATTTGTTAGTGAAATTCTGTGAAGATTGTCTGGGGTGCAATTGCTTGCATTGCATTTATGAGCGAATTATATCATTTTCATTAATATAGAGCACCTACTTGTCCTTGTGTGGGAGAACCTTCCAGATCGTCTTAGAAGCGACATTGATACATTAAAATATCAATATTGTTATGAACACCATGGCTTGGAGGGTATAAGTTATAATGAAAATGATGAAGATGCGGTAGCGGCTTAGATGTAAACGATAGTGGCCCCCGTCACCCAGAAAGAAACGAGGATGATAGTGGTTCGTTTAGGACAACTTGTCGTAGAATTCACTTTCGCCCCTGAAAATGCCACAAAGTCCAATTAGGTGCTCTATATTAATGAAAATGAAATAATTCGCTCATAAATGCAATGCAAGCAATTGCACCCCAGACAATCTTCACAGAATTTCACTAACAAATAAAACTTTTCCAGTGGTTCAGCAAAAAGACGATAGGTGAAAATAATTTTAGAATAGTTGTTCAATTTGTGCCAGTATAATTTGTAATATTTTAAATTTTAGTGAAATTCAGGTATTAATAAAACCACTATATAAAACAATCGACGTTTCGGCCGCGTTTGGGGCCTTTGTCAAGATTTATATGTAAAGTATGAAGTATAAAGTTGACATAAATCTTTACCGTAGGGGCTCAACGGGGCCGAAACGTCGATTGTTTTATATGCTTAGTGGTTTTATTAATGCTAGAATTTTACCAAATTTAAAATATAATAATTTTAGATTCACGGAGCTACGTATACGATGGCTTCTTATTATATTATGGTTAATTCTGATCCAATCAAGTGTAAAAAGGGTTGAAACACTACTTAAAGCATTAGAATGCCTAATTTTTCTCTCTAAAAAAAGGAAAAATTTGCACTGTTCACATCTAAAATAGATTCAATATACACGTACATAAGTACCACGGAAATAAATACATAACGACATTGTGAAAAACATGCATTACTTTTTTTTCTTATTCATGTATTGCGAAAATCCTGCGGTGAAGTGAGTAAATGCAATTTTATCCCCTTTAACAATAATTGCAGAAAATACTAAAAATTCGCATTGATGTTGATGGAAAAAGAGAGGGAGAAGAGGAAGAAACTAAAAACGATTTAAATCTGTAAAAGCTTTATTAGGCGAAGAGATGAGGTATTAATATATGCTGGATATTTATTATTATAGACAGGATGAAAAAATCAGCCAGTATTGTATGAAAAAATGTCTGAGTCATAATTCCTTTATGAAAAACACCTCTAATATTAACTTAACTACTCTAATCGACAACTATTCAGTCGTCCATTTTGCGGCACGTGCCTCTCAAGGGACACTTTTATGCTTATTTACTTACACCATGTCAAAAAACGTATTTAGATACTTCATAGGGTGGGGATTTTGATTTTATTGTAGGTTTTCAATTGAAGCTTAGCTCTTTGTGTTATTTATTATGTCTGCTAGAAGACTAGAACGTACAGGTACCTGCCTCAATTTATGCGCCTCACTTACTGGAAATTCTACCTATACATATTGAGTTCTTTAACGTTTTAATAGCACGTTCCGTCCTCGCAGCTTTTTTTCGAGTTATAATTTATTTGCATTCAGTAATGACGGAATTTGATTCTTAGAAATAATTATTAGATGGTTGATAATTTCACCAAAACTTTCAATTAACGACTTTGGCCGGCCCGCCAGAGGTACATTAAAATCACCCTAGCATAATATGTTATGCGGGACGTAATTAAGTAGCTTTTAAAGAAAATAAATACTTTACATAATACGCGCCGTGACTGTTGTGCAGGCGTTAAAACTATTAATGGCAGCGAAGGCCTGCTCTAACACCGAATTTTCTGATACATTTGAGGCTGTACATGAAGTTTCTTCTAATGTACTTGTTGATGGTCGCTGGATAATGTGCTTCAAGTCTTCTATGACGCAGATGCCTTTATTTTAATCAATTTATTTCGGATAAGTATCTATCGTGCGTCTTCTAAATAATTATGCCACGGTAAAAGCTTCTCATATACATATGTGTGTATGCACCTACAATAGTATAAAGATTTTGATAGGTTAACTACATATTGAATTCGACGCCTTCCTTACTCTGCAGATGCTTCGGTGAGAGCGAGAGGCTTCAGGAAAATATTCTGTTAATCTCAACAGCAATCTTACTCTATTACACATTATTTTTATAGAAGCCTATATTTGAAACGGGCCTATTTAAACTATGAATCGATGATCGTTAATGTCGATTTTTCAAAAGAGCCCCGGCGCCGGGTGGCATTTCAATTAAATAGGGTCTGCCATCGGCCACTCTGCTGTGGGGGTGTCTGGTACGTGCATTTACATGTTTTTGAAAGTCTCTGAGTTTCGCGTAAATTTCGAAAATTTCCTTTCAGATGATATTTAAAAACCACATTGATTCGTAGCTCCCCCAATGATTCACTACGTACTTATTTATTCTCATAATGGGTCAACCCCTAGTTCTGCTCCAGTAGTGACCCTCCCACTTGCGGTTCTTTTTCTTCCTTTTTTTCCTTTTTATTTTGAATATGGTACCACCATTTTAGACTTTTTCTTTGTTTTTCTTGAAATTTTGTTATTATTAGGCACAAAAAGCCCTGATTGCCTCCTATAATATTACATATAATTATCTGTTAAACTGCTGCAATTTGGGGCATTCCAGACACGCAGCTTGTGCCACCGTGATGTTATTTCCTGAAGAGTTGACAGTTTTTTCTCTTAATTATACCTGCCTCGTGCGATAGCATTATCCTCATCGTCGCGATAGAGGTAAAATATACATATCAAATTTACAAAAGGTCACGTTTAATTGGCAAAAAAAAAGGTTACTTGCTTATGGAGTAATAAACAAAACGCTCAACTATTGCTAATACATTTTATTGAAAATATTTACATGTTTATTAGTAAATTTTCTAACATTACATCCCCTTTTGTTCTACATCTTTTCATAAATGATTACATTTTTTATTCGTTTCCTCAGATTATCATTATGAAAACTAAAATTTATCATTATAATTTATTATAATAAAGTATTCGAGATAAAATTGTATAATATTAATATTAGGGTCGTATATATATACTTGGTGCGTGTTAGTATTTTTGAATCCAAAAGATGAACCGACACGAATAAAAGGACACCATATATGTTTGCATGGTGGATATGTTAAATTTCTTCATTCGTTCGTAGAATATTAAGGCTACTACACGACAGGTATATGACAGAACTTTTAAACCCGAAGAGATTATAATATCACACACTTCGCGAAGAACGATCTTGTACAAAACTGGAATGTGTGTAACTGGACAGTAGTGGTGAAGGAATTATTTGTGGAGTGAGCATTCAAGTTTTTTGTTTTTTGATGTATCCGTAGGGGACTGACGTAAAATATTCGCAAAACTTTCTCTTCTCGGATGTTATCCTGAAGATTTTCGTTTCTTTCGTGGTCAATACGTCATGCTCCTTGGTTCTTCTTATATTTTGTTGAGACACAAGGATTGGTTCATGTGTTTCAATCATGTGTACCATTGCATCAAAATTAATTTTCTCACTGTTTCGATAAGATAACGTGATTCCTTTGACTTTACAAACGTGGACGTATTCATTCTTACTTGTAAGTACGCTGTAAGCGTAGCTCTTAGGCCCCGAAGAGACAAAAGCCGAAATGTAAGCCCCTGGGCCATAGCTCTCCAGTTCGTTAGTCATATCACCCAGAAAGTTCCCCGTTGGCGGTTCATATTTCCCTTCTGAAGCAACGTAAATTACACTGTCGGTATCATAATACAATACTCGGTCCCCCAGTTTTTCTAAATAGCTATAGAGTTTCAATCTGGCTTGTGCTGTGGTGTAGGCAGCAGTGCAAACGTTAACCGTTGATAGCATACCCGCGGCTTCCATTATATGCGACCAGTTCACAATTAAGGTGTCCTCGTTTATTTCTAAAACATTGTCAACTTCAATTGTCGGATTGGCTAGCAAGTCGTAAAACTCTGCTGGTGATCTTATAACAGATGTCTTGCTCTGGTTTTCTCTCTGGCCAAATTTACCCCAGAAGCTGTTAAGTATTAATTTAGCTAAAGATCGTAGACCAGCATTTTTAGCAATTTCACCATATTCTAATTGTATGCCTTCCTGGTTCAAGTAGTCTTGTATGTACTTTTCACGTTGCTCCTTACTGAGACAGCTAGCCGGCCATCCTGATGCCTGTTGTTTGCTTTTCAAGAATTTATTAATAAATTTGGTAAATAACCCACCGATTTTATTGGATTTACTGTATTGTTCAACTTCGTAGTTCCAAATTTCGTAAATCTCTTGAATTTTGTATCCTACCTCGGTGGCTTTTAATACCTCGTCCAAGACCCATGTCCCATTTAAACACCTTTTCTCGTCGTTGTGCATACACTCACCTTGATGCAGTTGTTCGCTGCATGTTCTACAGAGAGTGAATATTAACTTGTTGTTTACTTTTGTGGGCAGAACCGGATGGTATAAGTCATTCGGCGGTAATATTTTACATTTTATAAGACCATTTATATTTGTTGCGGTTAGGTTCAATTTTGAACAGTCCTCGCGCCCCACGTGAATCTGAGGATGTTTAACCGGGTATTTACCATATTTGCATACCCAAGGGTAGAGAGAACATACATCCAGGTATTTAATCCGTTCTCCTGGCTTTACCTCGTACTTTAATACAGTATTTCCTGTTCTTCCGCCGTAGAAGCTATCTCGTGGATTAAGAGGAACGAGGTTCATTAAGGGGTGAGCTGAAGTGTATTCTTCAATTTCGGCGTTTTTTCTCATTTCTCTGCGAAACTGACATTCCCACATTTCTAAAACCTGATAGCCGGCCTTACGCAGCATTTGGGTTTTCTTCTGCGTTCTTTCCAATCGGGCATTTAAGGTATCTTTGGAGTCGTTATGCAGAGGCTGATCACGTAACGATGTTTGACAGATATCGTGGCCATGATAATAGCACCCATGAAACTCGAAAACCTGACCTGTTTCTTCAGAATATCCATCAACTCTTGTCCCATTAAGTACAGTCTCTTTACTGTTCGCTGCATGTTTGATGCTTATTCCTCTCTGATGCGACTCCCATAGTAACCATTTAAGGGCAATTTCTGACTGTTGGTCGGTGCCTCGATAACCGTTGCGTGGTATAATACTAATAGTATTGGGTTGCAAAAATTTCTTCTGAATATCAAATTGCACGCCGATGCAATTGTGCACGCTTCTGTGAATGGACAAATACCACATTCTTCCAACATAATTTTGCGAAATTTCAGACACGCCTCAGTTAAAATTTGGACGCCACTAATACAATAGTCGATCAATTCTCGTTGCATATTAAATTCATTATTCTTGTGTTCCTCGTACCATCCAAAAAACTGTTCTCTGGCTTGTGGCTTTAAAGCGTCAGGATCGTAATAATTTATACCAGGCAGAAACCCCGTGTAATTCTCATTTTTCAGCGTATTGAAAAGGTGTGGAAAGTACCCCTTTTTGAAGGTAGGGGGTAAGTCGAATGCCTTGGGTAATTCTGAGAGAGCCATGGGAAAATAATTGAGAGAATCGATAAACTTTATATTATTTACCTCCATTAAAATTAATTTTGTACCTCGCATGATCAGTGTTGGAATATACTTGGTACTTTCTAGGATGTATTTTAAGATGAATTGGTGATCGAATCCCTGGCCATTATGCGCAATGACTATAATTTTCTTGAAAATCTTCTTCTGATTGAGAATGAACTGAACAAAATATTCAACGGGGCTAGTTTTAAGTATATGCCTTCTAACGCCGCATTTGATACAAGAAAGTTGGCTATCATCTAAAGATAGGCAGCGAATACACCGTTGTTGGAATACACAAAGGTTTGGTACATGAACAGTAGATTTTTCATTGAACTGGGATTCTTGCCGCGTTTCGAGGTCATAGAAAATAAATAGTGTTTTGTCATCTGCGGGTGCTCTACGGTTATCAGGCTGAATATAACAAAAATGGTTTTCTTGTTGGAATGATTTGCAAATTTTGCAGAATATTTCACCGCACTGGTGTTGACGATTCTTTGCGATTGATTTAAAACATTTGGAGCATTTACGTATTTTATCGCATAATTTACTTTTCAGATGGTTATCGTAGCAGCCGCTATTTCTAAAACTTCTGTTGCACTCAGGACACGGAATCTCTTCTGGTTCTTTGGTGCACACTGGTTTGTACCGACAGCAAGGGCAACTATTTGTACATCGATGTCTGTCTTTCACGTTGAAGGTAACGTTGCAATCTTGACAGAAGTAACTCGAACCAAATGCCGCTGTTAAAGATGAAATTACATTAAAGTGATTTTGTTTGTGTAGCAGATCTATTCTTTTTCTTGCATCGGGGCCTTCAAATATTTTCTCGCGAGTACCATATTCGTAAACGGTGATTTTGTAGTCGATTAAGAATTCTTGAAATAAGCGAATTTCTTCAACACCAGCACCTCCCTCCTCTGGAATCTCAACTCCTGCAGCATTCATTAATTCTTTTGCCTTTATTAGTTGTGCGCTCCGGATGTCCTTGCGGATGTTCTTGTAATTCGGGTCTTTTTCTAATCGTGCCAAAGCTAGGACTATAGATCTTGGAAGACACAAGTGATCGACGTTTTTGACCTGAAACAGATGAAAAGGATATTAATTGTATTCGCTAAACGACAAATATGATGAATGAATAATACCAGAAAAGTATGCTTACCACAATAATTCCGCGCCTTTTGTTACACTCTTCTTCAAAGTTATTGTAGTAATTCAATCTGCAATTGTGCCCTCGGCCCCTGGGTGATCTGATCTGTGTCATGGTTATTCGGAACCTGCTTGTTTTCAATCCCTCGGAGTTGCTTTGATAGATTTGTGATATCATACTCCAGACTTGATTGAAGGATACGTTTGAAGCTTTTCTAAATGGTAGGTGACTTTCCTTTTCATGATCATTCGTCGTGAACCCAAATCCCACTCTGTCGTCTGGTTGTACGTTTTCCACAACTCTCCTAACGATACCTTCGACGCCGTGTTTTATGCACATCAATTGGTCCTGGTTTCGGCGGGGCTCATTAATTTTAAATACAACATTTTTTCGAGAGAGCTTATACTTTTTGTTGTTAGTTTCGTATCCTCGATGATGGTAAAGGCCGCCTCTTCAGTTGAATCTACGTCACTTTCGGGTATTGGGTCTACTGTTAACGTCGAGGTTTCCTTATCTTTATGCACTGATTTAATGTGTCGAAATAGGGAATCTGATCTCGAAAACATTTTATTACAATGAGGGCACCAGAAATTAGAAGTATTGTCATTATTTTTACTACTAGTGCACCGTAATTTATGTCGTTTTAAATTATCTAGTCTTGAAAAGAACTTATTACAAGAATTGCACTGATAATTATTCATTCTCGATGTCTTCTTGTAGCCGTAGTTCACAGAACTGAGACGTCGTCTTAAGTGCTGCTCTTTTATAGACAAATGTTTCCCATAATGCAATTCGGTTACAGAAATCATAACCCAAATAGAGATATAGTCGAAGAGCGCGGCCCACTGACGAAACAGGGCGGCATATTCAGATATAACCGTGGCCGATACGTATAATATTTACATCTTTTATCCATGCCCGCTTCCTAGGGACGGAAAACTGTCTGCCTTATTTAATCCCCACAAGTGCCTTTTGATTTTAGTTTTGAACAAGTCGAGACTTGTCTTTGTCTACTTTCATAGACACGTCACATTGGTATTGTATCTCTCTGATTTTGTTATTGTATAGATGCAGGTGCACCCCCATTGTTCAGTTTTTACCTCTACCTTTTCATTGTCCCCTGCGATATATGTAGAAACCAGTTGGGGGAGTAAATCTAAACTACTAATATAATTTAAAAATTGTAAATAATATTGTCATAACAGTAACAAGAGGAACAAGAAATCGGGAGAAAAGGGGAAATATGGACAATTTATTGTTTATCCAGACAAATAATGAGTAAAATCATTTTATGTAAAAGTAGGTACATGGTATTTCTAGAACGTTATACACGTATAATTCCATCTTTATGGCAGGTTAAATGTCTGAAATATAAAAAACACACCCTTGAACAGGTAGCCGTCTATTTTCTAAGAGGTGATCTTAATAATTCATGAATAATATTATGATCCCCGTAACTTTTGTTTGTGTAAACCAGGTAGAGAAATTGTCAGAATATTAATAGTATTTTCAGGTGTTACTGGGTAAAAGTGCACAACCGTACGTTTAAGAATGTATATTGCTAAAAATATCATATGGGGTTGTTTAGGCCTATTGAAATGCTGCTTAAAGCCGGAAGCTGAAAGGGCAATATGGTATTAAATCTATTCACTATTTTATTGATTGTAATGCTAGGTTAAGAATAAAACTGTGATTCATATCGAAAACATGATTAATAATTTTACAGCACAATGACTTTAAAAGAATAATAATTAATTTATAAGTTTATTACGACGTGCAGTGCTTTTGGTGGTAAACATTGTGAATATATCTGGCATTTTTATGCACTAAAGGGACACGGACGGCTGCTTATTGACATGTCATTATATTATTATGTAAATTTTTATTATTGTGAGGACATTTGAATATTCAAAAACAAAAGAAAGGAACGCTGCCAGACGTGTAGGCTTGTAAACGAAGGGGCTTCAATACAATAATTAGCTCATCCCATATAACTAATCACCTATCAATACTTTTTGTAAACTCCGCCACTTCCTTCGCATTCACTTTAATGACGATTTTATTCATTTCAAATTATTTATGCAACTGATTTATTATAAATAACAATTAGGTGATTATTCGTATAAACCCATTTCTGCTAATTATAACCGTGGATGAATATTGCAAGTTAAGTATAGTAAAACTGGAATTAAATGCGGAGGTCCTCCACATCCTCCACATCCTCCACCGCTGAAGCGCTACCGAAATGCATTGCGTATATGGGGAAATGACCCGTGTCTGTCTGCCCCAACCGCCTCCCCCTCTACTGTAGTTTTCTATTCTGGTTAACAGTTATTCCAATTCCGCGTTTTATTTGAGAATGTTTTAAAATTAACGTTTCTGAAAAAGTCTGTAGTAGGATAGCTCGCTAAATCACAGAAAATGACGTTAAATTTTCTGAAATTATATTGCCGGCATTTAGGAAACTATTTTACATTTTATCTATAGCGCGTCCCTATTACCATTTCATAATTTTGTAAGAATAGAGTTTCAGTAAGTTAGTTACCTTCCTGATCCTGTGGGTTTAGTTCCAAAAGTATGTCGTGAGGTATTATCGGTAGGTATACAAATAAGAAACAAACGCAACTTACAGCATGCAGTATTCATCAAAATAAGTTAAAAAGTTTATATAAACAGGTGACACTCTTAGTGCTTGTTCACAATGGACGTAAACGCAAAAATTACGTAAACGCAATATTTACGTAAAAGTTGAAAATGTTCCAACTTGGGATGTGCTCTTGCGTTATCCCGTAAAACTGACGTATGAGGAACGTAAAACTTACGTCCATTATGAACAGTTGCATGGATCGTCATAAGTTCAACTTTGCGCTCCTAATACGTTTTACGTAATTTTTGCGTTTACGTCCATTGTGAACAAGGACTTATTGCCATCCCCTACAAGGGACGCCAATAATTTTAATAACCACGATTGAGCCAGCGCATCTTATTTACCTTGAAATGTAAATGAAAGGTAAATGTAATCATATACCTAACAAGAACGATTTGAAACCTGCACGAATTGTCACAGTAGAAAATATCAAAACTTTTATTTGAAATAAATACATTTTATTGTTAATTCATCACTTGTGTGCATAGAGGTAAACAATACGTAGGTATACCCCAAATTTAACCACGTTTCGAAAGACACCCGTAAATAAATGAATAGTTACAGACGCCTAATGTGATAATTCGTAATAGTGGGAGCCTGAGCCCGACTTCTTTTGTCTCTGTCTACTCTGGAGCGTCACAGACCTCGTCAGCGGAGCACAAACAGTATCGGTCTCATCTCGAGTGTCGTATTTAACGCCTTGTCTTTCATGATTTTTGAAGTGAAACTTCGTTTGTCTCGGAAGAGTAAGTTCCTGTGTTGGCAAACGCGAGCGTCACGAAAAGTGAAACGAATGGAGGAGAGCAGCCTGAGAAGACGGGCAGAGGAGAAAGGGAATATCGAACGCCCCACTCTTTAGCTATGCGCGCTCTCTCTCATGCTTCGTGCTCTTTCTCTCAGGCAAGCGTCAGTAAAGCGAGACCATAGCGTTTCATTTCTCGTGACGCCACCCCATTCTTTAGCCACGCTCTGTCTCATGCTTCGCGCTGTTTCTCTCAGGCAAGCGTCAGTAAAGCGAGAACACAACGTTTTAGTTCTCGTGACGCCACAAAGCGCTTGGTTAGAAGCATTAAAATTCGATTTATTCTTTTATTATTATTATTTTGATACGGACAATATAAATTTTTCATTCCTCTAATAACGTGGAAGTTTCACTTCTATCGCGTGTGGCGACCACGCACCCAGTTTTTTCATCTAAATCCAAAAAATTGTCTCCTTGCCAACTCTAGAATTCTTTGGCAATTCAGAGTGGTATAAAAGCAATTTTTGCACGGTTACGCATATTTAGTGAACTTAAATTAATTCGAATTGGACCTGATCTTTCTTATCCTGAGTTAGATTATTTGTTGTAAATTAGCAATAACTCTGGTAATGTCGGTAACTAAAGGGTAGTGCTGCGTAGGTAATGTGTTAATTTAAAGAAAAACTAAGAAATCCAAGTTAGATATTAAACTGCAAATTTATTTAACCATTCTTAACCGCCTCAAAAGGGAAACTAGATCCACGCGCCAGCCCTATTTTTTCAAGTTCACCGCATTTGCATAAATTAAAGTTCTGTTAAGTTGTGGCAAACAAATAAGTCTTCTACTTTTATGCATACCAATAAAACATGAATGTAATCCTATCACTTAACCCAGTTCTTTAAGAAAATGGTGGTCACTTCCCTTGATTATTTGTTTGTAACTTCCTAGCGCATGCACGGAGGGCGTCGTGGTTGTAACGCGCCAAAAGTTCATTCTGACGGTGCAACAGTTCCAGATTCGACAAGCTTGTATGAGGTGAGTAAAGTTATAATACCATGCATGAAGTATATCTGTGTAAGTTTAATGTAATAGTTAAAAATATTCAGTAACCAGAGCTTACCTATATGCACAGCAAAATGTACGCGAAAAATTTGTGTTTTTTAACTTCTATAATCAGAAAATTGTACCAAAATGTGGCACATTATTTAAAAAATTGTCATGTTAGTTGGAAAAGTAGTCTAGAGAGAACAACCATTTTATTATTTCTCTAATTTTTGTGCCTTTTTACTCACTTTATTTAAATTATGAGGTTACTATGAAAATGAATTTTACTGGTTAAGTTTCTTTTGTTAGCGGTACCATTTTGGCCGACGGTTTAGAAAATTTAAATAAATAAATAAAACAGACACATGAGTTTTAAAATGTTTTTGGGCAAATGGGTCAAAATTATCATTACTAAATACGACGGGCTCTGTAGCTCGCACCTCGATGGTCACTCTAACTAGTTTAATTTATGACTAAGTTTCTAAATTTTCTACTCCACATTCTGTAATAAAACTTGGTATACCTTCTACAGTTAAGACCATTAACACTTATACGAATTTGATTTACATGCACACATGCATTGTTTAGAAGTCAGAAAGAAAATTGTCGTCTGTTGAATAACGAGAATCCTGTTATTAAGAAGTACAGGTTATTCGGTAAAAGTGTTTCATGAATTTGTGAACTTATATGTTATCAAAAATAAAATTGGATTGGCCGTAGGTAAGACGCTTTTGGGTTACCTTTCGCTAGTTTTAAACTTATTTTCACAACAATATACCTAAATTTATGTTTCATACTTAAATTCATGTTTCGTAAGAACTCAAAATGCTATCTTTCCTATTTTTCGTATTTTTGGGAATTTTAGAGAAAAAAGTTCTATAAATGTGACAAGAAAAGTTGAATAACATTTCTTTTCTAATTGTAACACTATAAATTCTGTCAATTGCAAAATGTACAGAAAATCTAAAGATTGAAGAAAGGGAATAAAAATGCCGCTCTCAACTCCAAAATGTGCACCATGTGAATAACTTTGACTGGGTACTATTAGCTACTAGTATATTCTTGTGTTTTTAGAATCTACGTCGAAATCTTAACAAAAGAACACGAAAAATGCAGAAATAACAAAATAAACAAATCCATTTCCAAACTTATTTTTCAAATGTGGGTATTTCATAACCTTCTAGTACAAAAGAAAATCTTTAAATTACTCTAAATTAAAAACTGCTCATTTCAACATCCTAATACCCCAGTAGTTTTTTACTCATATTTCAATATTGATTTAAAAAATGTAAAAATATGCAGGTTATTGTTAGATTTAAAAAAAAATAAAGGCACTCTATAACTTCCTTTTCAGGATCACTCTGTATATTAGTAAAGTAGGTCAACAATCTTGCAATGAAAAAAGAAAATCGACGTGTCCGAATAAAAATTAGGTGCTTGTTTACATCAGAATTAATGAATTTATGCCTTAATTTTTACTCTCTTTAGGACGTTCAATTTGGAAAGTTTTCGGAGATAGAAAATTTTTGAATTTGGAAAAAATACTAACACAAAAGCTTCTTATGTACTGAGAAGCGGCTCTTATCTTACTTAATAATGATCTCTGCAGAAAATCTATGTGGCAAAGTGGTAATGATTTTCATCTTTCAAAATGTACCAAAAAGTGATGGCTCAAAAATTAATGATTTTTGATATGGTGTGTTCCACAAAAGTGGTCCATACAACATCACTAGAGGGTCCTGCAACAGCGCGACATGGGAGTTTTGCCCCGTTATTGTGTCTTTTAGAGAAGAAAATATTTGAGGACTTCTATACTTGAAAATTATTTTCATTTATACAGTGTGAGTAAAAAGTCTGGAACTAATTCGATAAAAATTCAGGGATAATTTCTGGAAAAAATGCTCGGATACTTCAAACTAATTTTTTAAAGTGCATTTGTTTTGATAATTGTCGCTTTTCGATAGTCTTTTGATTTCGTTCTGTGACGTCATCGTCCATTTTCTTAAATGGCTCCCCGTACATTTGAAGTCGTAGTTGGATAGTGGCTGAAATTACGAATTCAATGATATGCAACAGTATGACATTGACATTGATATTTTTCGAAATAATCAAGTTTAAAGTAAAAACAAAGTCTCGCAAAACTTAGATAGAAATGGAATATTGACAGTTTAGTAGTTTAGTTGTTTGGAAACGAAGTAAATTTGATAAAATAACATTAATTGACTAAAAATAACAATCAAAGTTGGTGTCCAATCTATTACCAACTATTAATATTACAAAGTAACTAACAAAATTATGAAATAGCAAACGGAAACCCACGAAACAATTCTGAACTGTTAGAATTTAATTGGAAACTTAATTGTTTTCGTTTCTAATCAATTAAACTGTCAATATTCCATGGCTAACTCATTTTCTTTGCGAGTTTTTCTTTTTACTTTAAACTTGATTATTTCGAAAAATATTAACGTCAATGTCATACTGTGGCATATCATTGAATTCGTAATGTCAGCCGCTATCCAACAACGACTTCAAAAGTAAGGGGAACCATTTAAAAAAATTAACGATGACGTCACAGTACGAAATCAAAAGACTGTCGAAAAACGACAATGATCAAAAAAGGTGTATTTTAAAAAAATTAGGTTGATGTGTCCGAGCGTTTTTTTCTAGAAATGATTTCTGATTTTTTTATAGAATTAGTTCCCAGACTTTTTACTCACACTGTATAACAGATTGCCCCATTTGTGATCTGCATCTTTTCTTTTTCATGGAAGCTGCTACATTTGATCACATTTTTGAATTTGTGTATATTTTTTATGTTACCGGCATTTCTTTCTTTGAAGATTTTCCCATTTTGATGCAGAGAAATTAAAAAAAATTCTTGGTATTGGAGGCTGTAATATTTTGGAAAGATTAAAATAATATCTAGAACTGATCTGTGCAATAATTAAAAATGGAAATATTATACAGGATATGAGCTTACGACTCACGCTTTAAATTTTCATCCTCGTTAATAATGGTTTAGTCCCATTTCGTGCGTTCCCGTTTCGTGCGTCGTCCCAGACCTATACCTGGTTTGAGTGCCGCTTCGTGCGCTTACGACTTACGCTTAAAATTTTCATCCTCGTTAATAATGGTTTAGTCCCATTTCGTGCGTTCCCGTTTCGTGCGTCGCTGTCGTCCCAGACCTATAGAGGAAAGTTGCCTAATATGGGGTACTTTTTTTCAAATTGCTCCAAAGTTGTTGTAACTATGTTTTTAGGAGAATTTTCACTAGCAAACTTTAAATTTGTTTGTCTTTGAGCATTGTGCTATAAAACAGACCAAAAACAATTAAAATGAGGGAGATGTGCAATAAATAAATTGTCACTTACTACCCCATATTAAGTTTATGCGTGTCCTTAATATGGGGTACCCCAAATAATATTAAGAATTTATATTCAAAAAACAATATTT